>CM057455.1:970402500-972902500 GCA_016271365.2 Neoceratodus forsteri | reverse complement strand
GTTACCTGAACTTCATAACTATGTAAGCAATAACCCACAACAGGGAATGAATGTCTAGAGAATTAATGCACACACTGGGTGAACTGGGAGGCATGAGGCCAACAGCTCAGTGAGTATCAATGCACCCAGGAAATGCATCAATTCTCAAGAAACCCATGCCCTGAAGTGGGTTGCTCCACCTATAAAATGGAAAACGTTCCTATGGTAGCCAGCATGATGCCTTCACATTTTCCCATGCCCAGTAGTCTGTTAGAAACCTTGGATGTTCCCACTCCCCAATGCATCCTGGAAAGATCTAAAAGTACAGCCCTACCATGGGTGGGAGTAAAAGCTATAAAATGTGATTGGGTTATGTCCCTATCCAACCTATTTGAGGCATATCTTTTGTAAATGGAACTATAGGCATTTAAAGAGAACATCCTAGACCCGGGTATCCTTGATCTCAAATGCATCGGCTCTAACCTTTCAGCTAAAGTGAAATTTCCCTAGCTGGGTGACTGGACTATTCTTTTTAGTTTACTACACTGTAGTCTCAAGAACCACCACCACCAGAAGGCTCTCTGCATTTACCAATTACTGCTTCTGTATACACAAAGAGGGTACCAGTGGGAAGACCACCAGGGTGCCAGGCAGTTTTGTGATATGAAACCGGACTGCAACACAGAAATAGCAGCATATATGTGGAAAGTGTGTTAGGCAGGGCAGGTTACAAAAAACAATCTGACAAAAAAAAATTCTGGTACATCAAAAAATATTTTACTAGTACTGCAGTAAACTCTCTTGCAGCGACATAGTGACCGCTCCAACACTCAGCCTTTTCAAGTCCAAGCTGCGCCTCTCACTGCTTGTATCCTGCGGTTGCCCATCTTAACATTTCCACCGTTCCAGCTGCATATGCCCCAGCACCCAGCACTTACAATCAGTCTTTGCACCCCTAACACCTTACCTGGCATATTCCCTGACAAGGCCCCTGGCTGCACTGTCTCCCACCCTCGCCCACCTCCCCCGTGATCTCCACTCCTGCCCCTGCCCCCACCCACCTCCTGTACTCCCTCCCCCTGCACTCCTACCCCCTTGATCTCCTACCATCACTTCTCCTCCCATCAACCCTCCCTTGTCTTGCTCACAGCTCAAGTCTTTGTACTGGTTATTACATGTCTGTAAGTCAGTGACGTTATGTTTGTAACTAAAAGTGATGACTGTTGCACACCCTGACATGGAACCCTTGTAAAAGAGCCTCGGCTCAAAGGTATTGTAATCCTAGATTGAAATAAATAAAATAAAGTATCCCACAAGTTCTCGTGTCTCTTTTATCCTAAAACATTCCCTTTTTATAAATAGGTTATTCCCCTATAGTAACTTGTCTGTCTTTGTTTATTTGCACACTTCACAGTGGCATAGACTCACTTATTTAATACTCCCTAATTTAACTGTAGGAAGGACCGGCCCAGTGGTCTTAATAATGATACAATGGCCTGAATTCTAAAAACAAATGGCTTACTGTACACAAAAGCCAGATTTGTCAGTCAGCTGGGGAGTAGGGGATTTACTTAGCAAACCAGTTTTTATTTATTTATTTATTTATTTATTTTTTATGAACAATTCTTAGAAGAGGAAGTTGCCGGCCCTTTAGCACAGCACTACAGTTGATGCTTGTGACACCAGCAATCTGGGTATCAGAAAGAGGCTGCTACATCAGGGGCTGGCCAGAAGGGGTGGGTGGGTGGATCCAGCATCCTAGAGGACACTCTCCTACTTCAGGAAGGGAGGTAATATGCTCCATTATGCTACCTCTGCATGGGTACCCACAGGTGTGGTGCAAGCCGGAGTCATTCAGGGGCGGTGGGATGCCACATAATTTTGATATGTGCATGCACAGTATGCATGCACCATTACATCCTTGACAGTTAATTACTGGGGGTCGGGAAGAACCTGAAAAAAAAAACCCTGGCCAACACAGGAAGAAGCCAGCTCTCCTGCAGGCCTCATACCACCAACTGTGACACCCTTCTCTGCTGAGCACGAACTTCAAGTGGGCTTGGGGAACCCTGACAGCCCCTCCATGAGAGGTAAACAATGGGGGCATAGGAGAATGACGCAATACCTGGAGAAGGTGGGTGACTGGGCTGAGAAGCTGGCAGAAGAGGGTGGGGGGGTAATAAAATACAGAGGAGGGATGAATCTCCCATTTGGTATCTATTTGGGTAGATAATATAATCCTGCTGTGGTTGCTCAAACTTGGAAAACCAGATCACGGCCTGAAAAAGTTGTCAGAAGGAAAACTATGAACAGCAGAGTTTAGGGAATGATGCCATCAATTTCACTGAGGTCATTTCTACTTTTTGTTTTGCTCCCTTAATGTGATCTTATGGCACCCAATGCAATAACAAGAGCTGTCTGCCGACAACCAAGGCTCGCTGCTGCTGAGATTATCATCTAGTTCTAGGTATACCTGCTTATTATTTTGTACTCCTGCTTACAGCAGTACATAAATACAGCACCAAAATGAAAAGAGAGCGGTCCTCCTTTACGGAAAACTACTAGTATTACCCAATGCAGTAGACAATATAAAAGTAATATTTTATTGAAAAGATTTGTTTATATGTGCAGACATGCACAATATGCACAGTCAGCTATATGCCACTGTGTAACGTGATCAAAGGTGTGACTTTCAAACATCTTTACATATATCATATTTTACCAAGTGAACAAGCAGAGCCCAAGAGGCTTGTTTCTAGTTGCAACCTAGGGGCAGGGAGGGAGCAGGGTGGACATAGGGAAGAAATACATTCACATACGTAATTCTTGAATATAGGTACAAATGCAGATACAAGGGGTACAGTGTACATTGTGCAAATAAATGAGTTACAGTGAAACACTGATAAAAGTAAAGATAGTTAAGATAACAGGGAGACTGATGAGGTTTAGACACACTGTCCTGCTCACTGAAAAAGCAGGAATCAACCATTGAGTTAGTTACTCTGTCCTTGAGCTTGTGTATTTCTGTTTTGTTCGAGAATCCCTTAGGGTCAGTTTAAAGATGGGTTAGGTTTTGTGGTCCTTGCCTGACCCTTCCTGCAACCCATTAACAGAGCAATTTCTTGTGCTCTATTACACCCTTCTATGAGGGTTACTCATCTGTTCTAGTATTAGTGTCCCTTTCTGCCTTTCTTTGTATTTAAGAAAAGGGAGCCTTTCGGCATCATGCTTTTCTCCATGGAACCTTATAGCTAAATAAGCAATAACCCACGACAGGGTATGGGGTTATGGGGATTTAATGCACAGTTGGGTGCACTGTGAAGCACGAGGCCGCAGGCCAAGTGTCCTCACAGCACCCAGTCATGCATAAAATCCCCATAATCCCATACCCTGTAGTGGGTTAGTGCACTTAAAACATGGGTTATTCAAAAACACAGGAAACCCCTCAAAAAGGGAGTCATGTTACAAGTCTGTTACTTTACATTCAGCCCTACATCAAACAATGCACGTCCAGGTAGCTTGACCTTGAGTCTCAAGGGTAGGGGAGTGGAAGTTATGGCTGAAAATCATAACATCGCATTTATTTACTTTTGTGGCATTATAACCCTAACTGATATATTAGCATGGTTTTTGAAAAATGCACAGATGAGTTACTTTAGCTGATGACGTAGGCAACCTGTAAAATAAAAATTTATTTTAGCTGTTGCATGTCATTTATTTTAAAGGTTGCATACGTCTCATTCATTTATTTTAGCAGCTTTATATGTCACAACCACACATCGTACAGCTGCAGCTTTTTTCAGAACCTATCAAAAAGCAGCTTTCACAATGTTGATGACATTACAATAACACTGCCCTGCCCTGAAACCAGCTGCTGAACTCAAAAAGAAACAGTAAAATATTTATACAAACAGCTGATTTAAAACTTTTAACTTTAAAATTATGTTGTATAAATTAAATACACAATGGCCTGACTCAAACACACAATTTAGCTTCACTTGTGAGGGAGCAGGGCTTACATAACTCACTTGTGGCTTTGCCACTCATGAGTCACGGTTGGGCCATTGTTTATCAGAGAGAGAGAGAGAGACATAAGAAGATATATACTTATGCAATAGTTGTGGACACAATATCAGTTAAATAAATTCATTTGTTTCCATTGGTGTTACACAATTAGAACCCGCGTTTATTCTACAGCCCTCCCTCCCCAATCAATCATTCTCCCCCTTACCTGCACTGCTTACTCACTTTTGCTTTACACAGTACTTCACCTACCTACTGTACCCACCAACACCACCACCACCAAACAGCTTCAAATCTTAGCCTCTAGATCTGGTCTCTTGACTCCTTAATACATTCCTAACTTAACCAAAACACTTTTCACACATTATATTTTTTAATTTTGTTTGTTTGTTAACACCACTGTTTGTTTTCAAACACTGTCACATTATGTTACATCGCAGCACTACGGACGTCAGTCAGTACTGCAGTTTCACTGCCCACTTGCCCCATACACCCTTCCCCCACAGCATTACATTCCCATTGCACACAAGACTGGAGCTACCAATAAACTGCTGCCTTTTCTTAAATTTAAACATATACCTTTCTCCTCCATACTTTTAAGTCAGAGCCACAGCTTTAGTACTCCAGACTCTTCTCTCTCTCTATGGCCACCTTCCTTATAGCCACCTTACACACACACCAGACCATGACATCCTGCCCGGTACAGTACCTGGCTGCTCCCATTCACAGTCTCCTCTCTCTCTCTCTCTCTCTCATGTGCATTGCTCGCTCCATACCTGTTCTGGCATGCATCTCACTCACTCTCTGCACCTTTGGTAGCCCAAACGCAGGATCAACCAGATAAAATACTGCACAAATCACAACAGAAGCAGGATCATCCAGATATTTTAACCCTTGGACTGCCAACAGAACTAGAACCTATAGGATTTCTCGACTAATGTATCAGTCTATGGCACAGCAAGGGTTAAAGACAAAAAATGTAACAGTCCTTCACAAGCGGCTCCTTGCAAAGCAAAACGTACAGCCGCCATGTTTTTTTTTTTGTATAATTACTGGTGACCCCCTTTATCAACCTGATTTCAGATATGCTTCAAACGCCATAATAACCTGAAATCAGGTTATTACGGTGTTTGAGTAGCTCTGAGTCACTGCTCACTTACACTGTCCTTTACATTTCTTCAACACAGCAGCGTTTCCAATTGGTGTTCGCTTTGATCAATTACATGCCCCCAAATCTCAAAAGAGAAGTGCTGTCGAAAAATTGGGGATTGCGGGTGCTCAGCTAATTTAAGTTTTGAAAATGTCGCCGAGTGTAGACCGAGAGAGCGAGGATTGCCGCTTCAGTTGATCTTCCGCGGAAATGACGCTACAGTAGCAACACCCGCTCACGCCCGAACCGCCTGAAGCCGCCGAGCCATCGCCTCCTCAGTCTACACCGGGTCGGCTTCTGTTTTCAAAACTGAGATAACAATTAGCTGAGCACCCACAGGTAACAATTTTTTTATCAAGCACTTCTTTCTTGTGGATTTGGGGCATGTCATTTACCAAAACGAACACCACTGGGCCGCTCTCTCTCCCGCTCCAAGTTCTTCTAACACACAAAGTCCATGCACCAGTAATTATATATATAAAAGATATGGAATGTGTGTGTATGAATCTTTTTTCACGCTTTGTGTGTGATGATACATAAACCTCCTCGAGCTCGCTCTCGAGGTTTATGGGTCATCACACACCTCAGGTGTGAAAAAAATATTCATAACACACACTTCCATATCCATTATTCTCTATTTTGTTTTCTGTTTTTTTGGTTTTAAAATCCCTCCCAAACGGGCCTTCTGACCCACAGGAATGCACACCATAAATGCAGGGATGTTACTTTCCTAACAACCAAGCTGCCAACCCTGACAGCCAGCCCTGAATGGCGGAATAAGATACAGGGGATCACAAAAAAATCCTCTCTTTTCTATTAAAAACAAAGGAAAAAAAACACAGAATACAAATGAATCAAAACCACACAAAAAATATAGCCTTATTGCATAAACTGAATATGCAATGTGGATGAGTTCAATACATGATTTATGAGAACTCTAGCAGTTTGCCCTCAGACACCTCACTCGTGGCTTACACCACTCTTGAGGTTACCCAAGGTCAAACTGCTCTTGTCCACGTAATTCATTTATTTAACTTGTCTCCACTGCATATTCCTTATATATGTAATGGGAGTGAGTCTAAAATAGCACATATCATTTATCTCACCCAAAAAAAAAAAAAAAAAAAAAACAAGAGGAAAAGGGAAAAAATTAGAATGACCATGTTATGTTTAAGCAATAAACCACAACAGGGTGTGGGTTATGCTGGGATTTACCCACACCTGGTGTGGGTTGGTCACAAGGCCTCAGGATGAGTGACCAAATCCACACCGGAAGTGGGTAAATCCCAACATAACCCACACACTGGAGTGGTTTATTGAGATTATACAATGTCCCCCTTTTTTGGTGACAAAGAAAACTAGTTTTTTTTGTATTTTGCATTATTTTTATGGAGTTTTATTGCTCCACCAAAAAAAAAAAATAGTTCTGTTTTGCTAGGGAGACAATGCCCGTCGTAAGGGGCTGCTTTACATGACAGTGGGACAAAGTCTGCTGTGACTTAGACAAGTTACAAGAGGGATGCCCTCCCACACGGATCAAGATAGTTGTTTAAGGTTTTATTCTTCTTCTTTGACACACAGTGTGGTGCATTTTGTATGCCTCCTGTAAAACTAAACTTGCTACGACTGGCTGCCATACTGCATCATGGTGCATGTCGTGAGCACTTTCGTGTTGCAGGAAGCAGTACCAGCTGTATGAGAAAATGTCCGCTTTTTTTTTTTTAATTCGTGTGTTTTTTTTTTTGTTTTTTTTATGCAAACTGATAGGAGACACAGAGAGCAGATCTGCACCCAAGAGACACTGGGGAAGGATCGGAGAGAGAGCAGGAGTGGAGCAGAGAGCGAGCAAGAGGTGAGGTGGGTGCAATCTGGGAGCAAATACGGTCCCTGGTGAGTTAGTGAGAAAAGAAAAAAAAGTCTGTTCTTAAGTGGTGGGAGACAGAGAGAGCGGGAGTGCACCAGAGAGATAGACTGGAAAAGGACCAGAGTGAGAGCAGGAGTGGAGCGGAGGGGAGAGCGAGCGAGAGGTGGTGCAATCCTGGAGTGCTTTCCATACAAGATGCGGTGGTAGCTTGGGGGGGGGTTTAGTAGTGAGAAGAGAAAAAAAAGTCTGCTTGTGTTACAGTGGGTTTAATTTGATTATGTGTTTTGGAGCTGAAAATCACTTTCAGCTCTTACAAGGGAAGAACTATTTTGAGAGTTACTGTAAGTTACTTTGAGTGTTGCACTGGGACTTGTTGGACATCGCTGTTAAGAGGGGAGTAAACATGGCAGCTTTTTGGTTTCATATTCAGGGTCTCAGTTTGATTTTAGAGAGTGGGTATAGTAGATGCGGTTGACTGGCACCTTTTGCATGGGTTATGCCAGGATTTACCACAGCAGACAGGTGTCAGTCAGTCAATCAGAGTCCCTAATTCTTGGACCCCATTGTATAATTAAGTAATATACCACAATAGGGTATGGGTATATGGTGGGATTTACCACGCCTCATGTGGTTTAGTCACGAGGCCGCAGGCAGAGTGAGTAAACCACACCAGGCGTGGTAAATCCCACCATATACCCACACGCTGGTGTGGTATATTGCAATTATACAATGGCATTCTTTATTTTTTGTGTTAAAAATGAAGAAAAAAATAGTTTTTCTTTGGATTCTGTATTATTTTTATTGCATTTAGTGCTACACATGAAAAAAATTGTCTTTGGTTGGTGGGGACACCGTTGTGCTGCTCAAGCGCAGTATTGTTTTCCCATACCCAGCCCACTTGCTTTCTCTGGAGTCAGGAAATCTTTTATTCTGTGACCAATGTCATGAGTTTAGAGTGTTCAGGCTCTGTTTTTCTGTTAGGAGCTTGGACAGCTTCCATCAGATGGTATTTAGTCGATTTCAACTATGGAGGACTGCTTCCATACTTGATGCACTGTGTGCATTCACAGGATCGTGTTTTGGTGCCATGCTTTGTTGAAACTGTTCCCAGCCCTTTTCAGTTTCTGGGCTACTGTAATCACGGGAAAAAGTTGGTGGTGCATTTTTTTTTTCTGAGCCATGTGCCTCGGCCGTCGAAGTAGTGGCGCATGCCAAGGTCAGCCAGTGTGAAGCGGGAACGGCCAGATGTTGGAACTGTGGAGCCTGTGACAGCCCTATCAGTCCCTATCTTCATCAGTCATGGAACTGGAGGGTGAAGATGCTAGGAGAGAGGCGAGCTGTCTTGAAATGCGCTTAGATGAGCCCCGAATGGAGGGGTACAGTAATCTGATGTACAACAGGGCATCTGTGTGTTAAGTGTTGTTGGTATTTTCGACAGTTACAGAGCTGGACTTAGAAGAACTTGGTTTAGCACTGTCATGTTCAGGGTTGGAGTTCCATGCAGTGACTGGCACTGGGTTTGCCAGTGCTGAGTTTGACGTAATCCAAGTGATTTCAAAGGGGGGTTCTGCTGTGACTGACTGACGTCTGTCACCTTTTCCCGTTGGTATATCATAGGATTTATAACAGGGAAAAGGTGTCAATCAGCCAATCAGAAAGCAGTTTTTTTAAGAACCATTGTATAATTACATATTCCCGTTTATCTCACTTAGAATGCTGCTGTCAATGACACCTGTAGCCAGGGGTGTCGGCAGGCATACGCACTGTACTCAGCAGAGTACAGTAAAAAAAATAAGTCAGGGGCAACAAATCAGGCAGGGGCAAAAAAAAGAGGAAAGCAAGACACTGAGAGTCACATTGTGTCTCTGTCACACTGAGCCCTTTTGCCTTTGTTCACTATGAGGCACTAATGCCACCAGTCAAATACACAAATGAGAACAATTTACCAGGCAGGCAGAGAAACAAAGGAAGGAGGATTACAGGAAGAAACTGATTACTTGAACTCAGACATGGCAAATGGGGGGGGGCTATTGTTGGTGTGATGTGGCAGTGCATATTTTGGTTTATCCTTATATAATGGGGGTGCAACAGTGCATCAGTTTTGAGTACAAGTTTAAAATTCCTGGCTACACCCCTGCCTGTAGCCACACTACATTCCCAAGCAAACTAATTACAAACTGCCACCACCTGCCCTATGTCCTACGGTACCTTCAGTTTCATTCTTTCCATATCACTCAAGAGAGCAGGACGCTTCTTCACACCCAGTTTACGCTATCAGAAATAACAAATCTGTTACTACCCCAACACATGCACACAACACAGCAGTCTTCTTTTGTAAAAGCTGTACTTGAAAATGTTTTTTCTTTCAACTGCACTCTCCGCAGTCTCAGTCTTTCACAACCCTCCATGTCCGACTTAACCTCTCTCGTCACTACCCCCCCCCCGACATCAAACACACAACAGTATTCTTTTTTTCCACTGAAAGCACACTTTTGTCCTACTCGTAGATTTTTTTTTTTTGTTAGCACTCACTTTTAACTCCTTCCTGGTCCATCTTCAATTAGGGATCCCACTCCAGCTCAGACACACAAGTTCCACCACCACCGACCACACACACAATGCAGTCAGAATTCAGAAACTATTTAAAATAAAAAACAGTGTTTAAAAACGAAAACTACCACCACCACTCTACAAGACAGTCAACGTAGGATGCCACACCGATCATCTCAAATGCTCGCTAACTGCTGCCGCCACGTTTCCTTAAGAAATCCTTCACTCACTTTACCGACTGGCTGCCATGCTGCAGCATCAGCAGAGCATCCTGATGGCGGCATCTATGGCAACGGCCACAGGAACAGCACCGCACCATGGCAGACAGGCTCCCTGGCCAGACTGACCTGGCAAAAGTTAAAGAAAAACTACTGTGCAGTCTACTGAACTATTCAATTTGAAACTAGTCAATAATAGCTTGGGCTTTACTCACCGGAGGAGTGCGGGGACAGGGGAGACATGATAGAGGTTTTCAAGTACGTAAAGGGAATAATTAGGAGTGGAACCAGGGAGTTGTTTAGACTGAAGAGGAGGGGAGTAACCAGGGGCCATGAGTGGAAGTTGGAGAGGGGAAATTACGGAGGAGCCTAGGAGGCATTTTTTTCACTGAGAGGGTGGTGGAGCAGTGAAATACGCTTCCCGGGAGGCTGGTGGAGGACAGCACATTGGAGGGCTTCAAGATGGGCTGGGACAGGTACAAGGAGAAACTGAATCTAGAGAAGGCACTCTTTGGGGGCTGGGGGGGTGAGGCGGGCAGCCATTAGGTTGCTGGCTTTCGAGCAGACAAGACAGACCATTTGGCCTATTCTGCTTGCTTTTAATATGTTAGTTCAAAAACTGTAAATGTCATGTGACTGGCTCTGGATCAATCAGAGACCTTTCATTGACGAGCCACACACACTAGACATAAACATGCCTATTTTCAGGTATGATCCAGGAGTTTACAAAGTGAAGAGGCAAACATGTTACTACAGTACAAAAGATGAAGACAGGAATTTACTGGTGATAGTTCAATACATTCAAGAGTGCAATAAATACTGGGAGCCAGGTGCATGAGTACTTCAGCACAGGGACTTTTAATAGTTTAATACAGAGAAGCAGAAGGATTCCCCCACACTGTACCTAAGGGGGAAGCCCAACTCCCAGGGTAACACTGTCCTCTTCACCTCCGGCCGGACCCAAGAAGAAGTTATTTCCACTCTCCAGCCTGATTTCAACAAAGTACAGCTCTGGTTTAACTCCCACCAACTCTCCCTCAATGCAAAAAAGACAGTCTCCATAAGTTTTGGATCTAGGCAGAGACTATCCAGACTCACCTCACAACCGATTTTCCACACCCTTGATGGAACAATTCTTGAGGATGTGCCCTCTTTTAGGTACCTTGGAGTCTGGCTTGACCGTCACCTGTCCTTTTCCACCCATATGGACTCTATTCAGAAAAAGCTGCGCCCCAAGCTTGGCACCCTTGACAGGAATCGCAATTGTCTCCCGGCCCCGGTGAGACGTGAAAGTATCCAGAAAATGATTCTACCTTCCTTCGACTACTGCGACATAGTCTACAGCTCGGCCCCAAAATCCACCCTAACCAGTCTGGACCCACTTTTCAGCGCTTTCTGCCGATTTGCCCTAGATGATCCCCCCACGTACACACCACTGTGAGCTCTATCACTCACTGGCCCTCCCATCCCTAATCAACCGTCGGCTAATTCACAGTATCAAATTTGTGTCCAACTTCTGGCTCGGTGCTCTCCCTTCCTACCTTATCTCCACCATCTCCTCCCTACCAACCCCTTCCCACACCCTTAGGTCCTCTGATTCCCGGCTATTGTCAATCCCTCTCCAGCGGACCACTGCAGGCCAATCAGCCTTCTCCTACCAACTCCCCAAGCTATGGAACGCCCAACCGGCCAAAATCCGCCACTCCTCCTCTAGACATTCAATATCCTCTGCCCTACTTAACTACTGTGCCACAAGCTGTTCCTGCTCCTGACCCCCTCCACCATCATCATATCCCCTCGTTTGACCCCCCCTTCTTCTTATGAGGCCTGACCAGCGGCCCTAGCTTTTCTCCTTTCATGCTGGCATATAGGCTCATCCAACCCTGCACTTGCCCGCCAGCACTTCTACCCAGCCCCCAGTAACACAGTTATCCCCCTGACTTTGTCTGTCTGCTATGGGTGCATTCAAAATCCCTGCGCTTTCCTACCCACCCTGCACTCAACCTCTCCATAGACATCTAGTCCTGTCACCAGCAGTACAAATTCTCAGTATCACTCTATTGTCTGTATTCTAGGCACGATATTCCACCTCCCCCTGTATGTATCTGCACTCTGTAAACCTGTATGAAGCAATGTACCAAGACCCTAATGTAAACTCACTGTTATGTATTCCCTGTACACTCAATCATGTACCATGATCTCCTATGTGTAACTCTTGTAATGTATATTCTATCTCCCATGTATCCCCCAGGTCGCACCGGGAGACTAGCATCTTTTTGCTCAGTGTGCCCTACCTGGTGAAACTGTTCAATAAATAAAAAATAAATAAATAACATAGTTTACTAGGGAGGGTTGGTAACTATATGTGAAATGTTTATGGCTCCTTTATGTAACCCCCCTGCAAATGGGGGTTCCCAAAAGACTTCCAGGAGCTTGCTTGAATGCTCCAAGCCTGAATGGTGTTTGGCATTTAAGCCATTTATCAGTGAGTGTTTTTAGAACCTCTGGTACTGTCTCTTTAAGAGCTGTCTGCTTGCAGACATAATTAGTTTGTATGGGGGACTGTGTTTCTTTGATTGAGTACCACCAAGCTGCTGCCAATTCACTTCATTTTGCAGTCACTAGAGTGCAAAGGGAACCTATCTGACAGATGTAACTGTTTGCCAGAAATTATTTAGAGTAATAATGAAATTACAGTTTGTCTAACCTGCTTTTTGCAGTCAGAACTGTGTCTGCTAGTTCCCCATTCTAGTTTTGAACTGCTGAACTGGACCAATCAGTGTGGGGTAAGCTAGCTCTAAAATGGTGCCTTGGACGAATCAGAACTTGGACTCGTAATCTGAGCCAGCCACAAGAGGATTGTATGGGCAGTGACTTGGGAGATGTAGTTTAGACTTCAGCACCTTTTGGACCAACAGCAGCAGTCTATTGTGAGTGACAGCCAATCCAGTCAAGAACTGGGAGGAACTCAAAGGAAGTGCCCGTTTTGTCGGTTGGAGTTTCAGTTGAGCTTTGGCAGTGAAGAAGGAAGGAGCCTCTGTGCTTTTCAGTGTGCAGTTTTAGTCAAAAAACGTGTAAGGCCCAGAGTTCCGTCTGCAGCTTGTTAGGACTGAATCCGTCCCTGTGAAAAGAATCAAAGGATCTCTGAAAAGTAGAAACCAGGCTCACCCTGTAGAAGACTGGAGGAATTGCTGAAAATTACACTCGGTCTGTCAGGAACTGAATCTGCTGTGTGTTCTCCGGTATTGTGCAGTAATTGCGATCGGGATACAGATGCAGCCTGCCTGGTATAGTGCTTTCTTTATATGGATGTGTGAAGAGGTTTGTGCACCTCAAGTGAGCCCTGCTGACATTGAAGGACCCTATCTTATTTGGAGGTCGTGAGTACTAATTCAGGGTCGCCCCTGTTGAATTGCCACATTAAATCCAAATGGAATTACTGTACTGCTGACTGTTTAATTCTCTTTTCTCTGTGGTGAAAGGGCCCTCACCAGCTGCCACGGTTTGGCCTAGCCACTAGGCTTGGGTACCCAGGGACAGTAACTGATAGGGATAGGCCTGGCACAGAGCCATAGGTAGATTATTAAAGTGATAAGCTAATTAACCTGATTTCCCTGTCCTTGTTATATCCCCTAAATAAATCAGAGCTGCTTGTTTCAGCAAAGTTATACTGCCTGAGGTATTTGTCTATGTTAAAGTACTGTACTGTGATTGTTGCACTGTATCTCATTTCACAGGAGGTCCCAGTGCTGGAACCAGACCTGGGGGTAAGTGTATACTGTGAAGGTAATTCTGATATATTGTGTGGGCCACTAGTGGGAAGAAAGGGGGGTTGCAGTGTCCCAGAGGGCTGTGACCAAGTTAGTTTAACTATTGCAAACCCTGACCTCTGGGTGGAGGCACCCGCCATTGGATCCAGGCCCCTCAACCTGTTAGTGGCAAATCAGGCAGGGGTAGTAGCCCCTGGGATAGCGCCATCTAGGGGTTACATTTATATCATTGGCTGCACTGCTTACCAGATTATACCATGTATTGCACAGATCCTTAATAAAAATGTTATTACAAAAAAAAAGTATAATAAAGATATAAAATGGGTAAGGAAATGCCTGTATCTTGATTGGCTGAGGCTTGGTTCTAGCCATTACCTTCAGACAGCATTACCAATGGCTAAAAACAAGTCACTACCAACCAGGGTGCAGTACATTCCATATCTATGTGCTGCTATGTAATTTTATTTTTAAACCAAAGCCATTTTTTCCCCAGTACATACAAATGAGTTCCTACACATACCTGCAGTATGTGTTTTTTTAAAACTTTCTGTTTATTGCTTTCAGATAAAACAATACAGAAAGTATTCTCATGCAAGAGAATAGAAATAGAACAACAGATAATATTGAATTAACAATACTAAGCTCTTACATTCTTGTACAGTAGGAGGCGGGGGAAATTCGGAAGCATCGTAAGCCGTATAACACAAAGTCCAGAGAAAATGCTAGCTGCTTCATGGCTTAGGTCGTACTCCAAAGGGAGAGAGAAAAGGTAGTTAGACACACTACCCAGTAGTGCTGTGTTACCTAAATACAAATAAACATTCCAAATAAGAAATCTGCCCTTCCTCGGCCCCTCCTCCCATACACACACCACCACACAATTATGAACATTTAGCTCAATTATACAAGGCACTTTAATAAGAAACTTTACAGCCCCTTAGCAATTTAACATGTTAGTCTAGTTACCCTGTAAAATTGTATACCTCTGGAAAATAAATGTGTTAACTGGGCCCGACTGTAATAATTGAAACAAATAGGAAATACATAACTGGTATCCGATGATCCTCATCTCCCAAAACAGAACCACACGACCATTCCCTTGTGTTTACAATTTATGGTCGAGATAAACATTTGTTAATAGATCTTATTTGTACTGACTGAGCCAATTTTCAGTCCCCATCTGAGTCCGATTTCTCAGTCTCCGAGTGTCTAGACAGGTGAGCGTGGAATTCAAGTGCTGTCTTCTCCGTCCAACGGCCCACATCTCCTGGATTCGTGAATTGCCATGTCTTCCCCCCGTAGGTCACTCTTAATCGGGCCGGCAAAAGGAAGAAATTAACTATCCCCAAGTTGAGTAGCTTTTGGCGCACTGCATCAAATTGCTTGCGGCGAGCGCGTGTTTGAAATGACAGATCGGGAAACAGTTTAACATCTTTGCCTTGAACAAAGAGGGGATAAACTGCTCTTGCGGCTGTAATTAGCATGTCCCGAATTTCTGGACCAGTGGTTTTCAGAACCACAGTACTGGGAGTATCAGGATCTGAAGGCCGGACCCTGGGCGTGATTCTAAAGGCCTGTCACATTTCCAACCAGTCAAAGTGCTCAGGGAGGCTCAATGTTTCTGCTAGCCATTGTTTCAGGTAAGATAATAAGTTTGAGCCTTCAGTACCTTCAGCAAGGCCCACTATGCATACGTTTCCAGCACGGGTTGTATTTTCTATGGCTTCCACCCTTCCTCTAAGTTGCTGGTTTTCCTTTGTGAGTTGGGCACGGTAGCTTGCGTTGTGAAAGATCGTTTGTCGGCCTCTGCTACCGAGGAGGAAAGTGATGTAATGGCAGCATCTTGAGTTTCCAGCCGAGTAAGAGCTCTCTCTATTTTGGAATCCATAGCACAAACTGACTCCAAAATTGCCTGCCAAGGTGGATCTTTGGCACTCAGCTGAACCGCATGGTCTGATAAATCCACTTCCCTGCTTGTAGTAGTGTTCAAGGTAGCAGGCCACTGTGATCCTGAAGCTTGAGGGACGGTATTTTTATTGTGCCCCATAGTCGAGTTTGGTATCGATCTGTAGCTAGTAAGCTCAGCAAGTTCTAGAGTAGCTTTAATAGACTCTTTTGTGCCTAGAAATCGAGTTTTGTTGGTTAGAGTGGAGGTAGAAGAGCAGAGCAAGTGAAGATGCTTCCTGCCTCGAAGCTGGCTCTCTAGTGCCCCCTCTGTAGTATGTGGTTTCCTCATCCTATGTAGTGCATTTCATTTTGTTCAGTTAAATGCTTGGACACTCCCCTACCCGGCCTCTAACTCTCCCTCTTTTCTCTTGGCTGCCAGCTTGACTGCTAGTTTACTGGCTAGCAATGTTGCCCCACCTGACCACACACACTTCCCCATGCAGCTCTACTAACTCTACTGCCTCAAGCTGGCAGCATACCTCCATCTGCAGGAGTAGTACTGAACATTTGCACATGTGTATTTCTACACCTGCAACAGAAGGTTTGTTTCTTTGCCATGGAACATTAGGACTCAATATTCTGCAGTATTCTTCTAACAGAATGCTCGCTCCCCCATAGAAGCACGAAATGTTAACATGGAATATACACAGATTCAAAATTCTGCAAACCTCCACTAGCATACACTCACACAGAGGCCTCATATGCAACCACAGGCTCACTTTTATCTAGGGCAGCATTAGCAGTAGAGACTGTTCTGCCAGGCTGGTTAGCCTATGAGGGGGATTTGTCAATGCCATCCAAGAAACACAAAAAATAAAAATTCTGAATAGTGCTTGATTTTTTAAAAATTTGTATTTGTACATAAGAAAGGGATCATGAGGAGAAAAACATTCCATTATTTATGTATGTTTGGCTACATTGGGCCTTGGGGATCCACCTGGAGGGATAACGGCCTATACAGGGTTGACGGCCTGCATCCATCAGGGAGTGGAGCCACAGTCCTCGGTGGACAGTTTAAATGTTACTTTGATGAACACTTAAAACTATCCGAGGGGGGGTGGCAGAAGGAATCGGGGAGGCAGAAGCTGCCCTCCCTCCATAGGCTGAAGAAGACAGCAGAAGCGCTCAAAGTGAGAGGAACCCCTGAGGGTGCAAAGTAAGGAAGGAAGCAGAGTGACAGCAACAAAGGGGGAATGGGAACAGGAGCATTAAAAAGGGAGGGCAAAAAGGGAAAAACGGGTGGTAACAAGCAGAGTGCAAACAAAATCTGGAAGGCCACGTGTGCCAATATTAGAAGTCTAGGAAATAAGACTACAAACATAGAGGCCATTATGGCAGAGGCAGACTTAGATATTGTGGCCATTACTGAGTCATGGTGCACTGATGGGACACTATACTCTGTTCACGAATGACAGAGTGGGAAGGAAAGGAGAGGGTGCGGTGCTTTATGTGAGGGGTGGGGTGGAGAAACAGTGGGCGAAGCCAAAAAAGAGGGCACAGTGAAGGCAACAAACCTCCGAGTAAAGCAAGTGAGCAAAAGCAAGAGAGAAAAGAGATCGCATATGTTCTTCAAAGAGGTGGTTGAAAAGGTGAAGGCTAAAAAGGGGTAGCATTCAGAAGGTACAAGGAGATGCTGAGGGAGGAGGATAGGGAGGTAAATCAGGAGAAATAGAGGGAAGCAGGGAAAGCAGTAAGCAGCACAAAGGAGCAAACTGAAGGGAGAATAGCCCAAGTGGTAACAAAAAGGAGACAAGACATTTTTTAGGTATGTAAGTAAAAAAAGGAAGATCGGGGAGGGATTGCAATGTTAAAAAGTGAAGCGGGAACTGTGTAGAGGGGGGCCAAGAAAAGGCAGACATCCTGAACAAATACTTCTGCTTAGTGTTCACAGAGGAAGGGGAAGGGGAGGGGGCCATAAAAATGTAACAAAAGCTTTGGAGGGTGGAGGTGGACACTAACCCTTTTTCCAGAGGACAGAGTCTTGAAGAGGCTTACTAATCTTAAAGTGGACAAAGCAATGGGGCCAGACAGGGTGCATCTAACGGTATTAAAGGAGCTCAGGGAGATACTGGCTGCACCTCAGAGTCCTTGTAACAGTTCACTGGAAACAGGAGTGGTTCTGGAGGACTGGAGGAGAGCAGACGTAGTCCCACTTCACAGAATTGGTAGCAGGGAGGAAGCTGACAAATGTAGGCCAGTCAGCCTGACATCAGTGGTGGGAAAGTTAATTGAATCACTGCTAAAGGAAAGGACTGTGGGATATATTCAATCTAATGGGTTAAAAGACCCAAGGCAGCATGGATTCCCAGGGTAAGGGGGGTGATATCTTAAATGAATCTGATACATTTCTTTGACTGGGTGACCAAGGAATTAGATCAGAGTGGGGCAGCAGTTGCGGTTTTAATGGCAGTCCTTGTTTTCTGAAAGGCCTCCAGGGCTTACTCTACCTGTTGGCCAAACAGATATGTACTGTACCATCAAAGAGGACATTCATCACCCTGCGGTTGAGCATCAGAGGAAAACCCTGATGTCTGAAGTCAAGAGTGTCTTCTGATACAGATTCCACCAGCGGCAACTCTAGAAGCTGTGTTGTAAGCATCCATGGATTGCAACAGGGGTAAAAGGGGGAAATAATGTGCAGGAGGAAGAAGAGGAGCTGGAAATGAGAGAGGGAGATGAATGGAAGCAAGCAGGGAGTAAGAGGGGTGGAATCTTAGTGCTGGGGGACTCAATACTAAGAGGAGTTAGGTGGGGTAGCAAGGGGGAGAGGCATAGTCGCATTTGGGTGGAGGCCATGCCAGGAATGACAGCGGAAAGGGTGGGACAGTCTGTTCTGAAATATGCTAGAAGGGGTAGGGACAAGCCTCATTTAATTATACATCTTGGAACAAATGACCTGGCTGACAAGACAGTAGATACAGTCCAGAGGAGGTTTGAGGAACTAGCACAATTATGTGAGGGGGCAGGAAGATCAGTAACTTTTTCAGAGATACTTCCGGTGCCAAAGGCAAGCACAACAAGAAAGCTGAGAATAGAGGAATTTAACGGCTGGCTAAGAACCTGGTGTTGTGCTAAAGGGCACGGGCTGTTTGGGGAGGGACCTGGGAGGACAGTAGTCTCTATGCCAAGGACAGACTACACTTGAGTGAGGAGGGAAAGAAAGTGTTGAAACAGAGGATGGAGGAGTACATAGAGGAAGTTGGGAATTTAAACTAGGAGTGGGGGGTGGCAGTTGGGGAAGAGATATGCAGAGACCACAGGCTGGGAAACCATATGAGCTTACCCCCCATAACGGTGACAAAGGACAAATGGCAAGTACTGTTGGTGATGCTAGGAAAGGAGGGTAGGATGGGAGGGGGGGAAAAGGGTGGAAGGTGGTTACCCTTAATGCTAGGAGCCTTGGGAGGAAAACTGCAGAGTTACAGGTTCTCATGGCAGAGGGAGAGGTGGACATTGCAGCCATCACGGAAACATGGGCCACCCAATACAATGACTGGGACCTGTCTGTACCAGGGTACAGGTTATTTCGTAGGGACAGGGTGACTGGGAAAGGAGGGGGGTGGCACTATATGTGAAGGAAAGACTGAAGTGCGTAAGGGAAGAAGGGGAGGAGGGTTGTATGGAGTCACTTTGGATGCAAATCCAGGATTCCAAAAATAGGATTCTTAGAATGGGAGTGGTGTACAGGCCACCATCTCAGATGGAGGAGTCAGACAGGGAACTAGCGGGACAGATCAGGAGGACCTGCGAGAAGGGTAGTGTGGTGATTGTGGGGGACTTCAACATGCCAGGAGTGGACTGGAGCACCCCAACAACCAGGAACAGAAGGGAGCAGGTACTGCTGGATGCCTTCTAGGACAGCTTCCTGCTGCAAATGGTCAGTGAACCAACCAGGTTAGGGAATACCCTTGACCTTGTGCTGGCAAATGGGGACTTTGTGAGATAACTTACAGTGGAGGAACCGCTGTCAGGGAGTGACCACCACTCAGTATGGCTCACATTGGATATGGGCAAGGAAGGAGTGGAATCTGGCACAAGAGTGCTGGACTTCAGGAGGGCCGACTTTGGGAGGATGGGGGAAGTGGTAAAAGGGTACCTGGCCAGAATTCAATCTAGTATGGACACTAACCAGAGGTGGGAGCTCATAAAGCTGGGGACAGTGGAGGCAACCAAAACCTGCTGCAAAGCCCAGAGCAAGAAGGCGAGGGCTAAGAAACCGATCTGGTTGAGCAAGGAGGTCATGGAAAAGGTAAGGAGGAAAAGAGCTCCCTTTAGGAAGTACAAAAAAACAGGGAGGGGGGAGAGGAGGAGTACTTGACAGAATCGAAGAAGGTGACAAGGGCAGTAAGGGAGCCAAGCATCTATGGAACTCAGGCTGGCACAAGGCATTAAGAAGGGAGAAGGACTTCTTTAAGTACATCAGGGAGAAAAGGAGCTGTAAGGACCACATAGTAAGGATTAGGAAGGAGGGGGTTGGGTGAAGCAGGCTGCGAACTGGAAGCACTAAATGAGTACTTCTGCTCAGTATTTTACTGAAGAGAAGAGGGAGGACACCCAAGGTGGGAGAAATGGCAGCAGAGGGTGGGAAGTGGTGACAGGTGGGGAAATCATGGAGAGCAGAGTTCCAGAGGGTTTGAAGGCACTGAGGGTGGACAAGGCGCCAGGCCCAGATGGCATCCATCCCAGGGTACTGAAGGAGCTGGCAGAGGTCCTTGCAGGACCTTTGGCAGACCTATTTAATACCTCACTATATTCGGGGTGTGTACCTCAGGACTGGAGGATGGCTCATGTGGTGCCCCTCCACAAGAGTGGCCCCAAGGATGAACCGGGAAACTACAGACCAGTGAGCCTCACATCCATCGTGGGTAAGCTAATGGAGACTATCCTGAAGGAGAGGCTGGTGGCCTCCTAGAGGCCAAAGGACTACAGGACAGCAGACAGCATGGCTTCATCGTGGCAGATCCTGCCAAACCAACCTGGTCGAGTTCTATGACTGGGTAACTAGGCAACTGGACAGGGGCCATGCAGTGGATGTCCTGTATCTGGACTTCAGTAAGGCATTCGACTCGGTGCCCATGGAAGGCTGGGAAGGAAGTTAGTAGGCACAGGGCGGGTGCAAAGCTGGTGAGATGGGTAGGAAACGCTGCAGGAAGGCAACAGAGGGTGGTGGTGGGTTGGGAGCTCTCACACCCAAGGGCAGTGACGAGCGGTGTTCCACAGGGCTCGGTGTTGGGACCAGTGTTGTTTGGGATATTCACTGCAGATATATCATGGGACATCAAGAGCAAGATCAGTCTGTTTGCTGATGATACCAAGGTAGGAGCGGTGGTGGATGACCTAGGGGGATGGCAGGGGTTGCAGGATGATTTGACAAAGCTTGAAACCTGGTCAGACACCTGGCAACTGGGCTTTAATGCCAAAAAGTGCAAGGTGCTACATTTTGGGATGAAGAACCCAAGGAGGAGTTACCAGCTAGGGGGAGTGCAGCTAGCCCAGACAGAGGAGGAGAAGGATCTGGGTATGCTCATTACAGGATCAATGAACAACTCGGCACAATGTAGGAAGGCAGCTGCAAAGGCCAACAAAATGCTGGGTAGTATTGCAAGGGGTATATCCTCGAAGAGGAGGAGGTGATTCTGCCACTGTATAGGTCATTAGTTAGAACACACCTGGAGTACTGCGTGCAGTACTGGCATCCGTGATCGAAGAAGGACATTAGGTTACTGGAGGGGTGCAGCGCGATGCACAAAGATGATCAAGGGGCTGGGGACTTATCATACGAGAGGAGGTTGAAGGAGTTGAACATGTACTCACTGGAGGAGAGGAGAGACAGGGGTGACATGATTGAAACCTTTAAATACATGAAAGGAATAAACAAGATGGGTACAGAGGGGCTGTTCAAAGTAAGGGAGGGGAGGGCCACGATATGAGACTGGAGTGAGGAAGGTTCAGGAGGGAGATGAGGAGACACTTTTTTACAGAGAGGGTGGTGATTGGGTGGAATGCATTACCTGCTGAAGTGGTATGCAGTAGAACAGTGGACTGCTTCAAACGAGGATGGGACAGGACAAGGGGGAGGGTTAATGAAGGGGAAGGATGGAAGGGAGGGGCAGCTGCAGAATAAGGGGTGCTAGCTGCACATTCGAGCAGACTTGAAAGACCTCTAGGCCTTTATCTGCTGGCAAATTTCGTATGTTCATATGGAAGCCTTAAGTTGATGGCTATTACATTTGATCCCTCTGGTAACAGTCTGCAGCATCTCCATTTTGGAGTCAGACTCCGGGAGACCTTCCATTAAGGACTTCAGGAAAGTCCAAAGGGCATATTCGTACTGGGAAAAGTGCCCTTGATGGCTAGCAACTTGCATGCCCAGGGTTGTGGCTGCGAATGCTCTTTTTCCCCAAGGTATCTATTTTACGTGACTCTTTATTGATAGGACATGCTGATACTTCATGTGGAAGAACAGCTTTGTCATTCTCAGCGAAGACAATCAGTGCATCTGCGATGGGTTGTGATGCCAGAATGGGTCTCTCTGCGGGAGAGACATATTTCCTGTCGATAGTTTTGCAGACAGAAGGAATAAGAGCCGGCCTTGCCCACACCGCCTTGGACAAGGTCTCAAAAGGTGTGAGTACTGGTGGCATAAAGTTCATTGGAATGTTAGAAACATGGAGCCACTCTAGGCGCAAAAGCCTCCCTAGTTCCACAGAAGAAGTCTGCAGAGCCAGGGTTGCCCTCATATTTCTGAGTAGAGACTGGAAGGAAAGGTCCTCTACTAGGCTTTCAGTTGGAAGCTAGGGCTTGCCATCCAAGCTATAGAACAAGTCTTCGTCACCTTCTTCAGAAATGATTAGGTCGGGATCATACTCATCTTGCTCCAATTCCCCTTCGGAAGGGGTGGGAGCTGATCCAAATAAGCCATTGCCTGGCCTCAGCAAAGGATAAACAGGCAACACTGGAATCAGCGTCATAACCAGCACCACACCTGGTACCCCACCTGGCGCCACACCACCAGGAGCTAGCGCCCACACATCACCGCCTGAAGATCCATAGAAAACCTAGAATTAGGCGAAAAATATTGTACCTGTGCCATCCCCTGCCAAGAAGCAGAGTGAGGGGGGAAAGGCACATGGAACAGGCATTGGCATCCAGCTGCCTGAGCAGCGTTCCAGTGGACAGTCCCTACAGTCACCATCCATGGTCAACTCCCTTGAATAGTAGAGCCGAAAGGAAAATAAGAAATTTCTTTTTTTTTTTTTTTAAAATAGGAAAGTAAATCTGAACATGTTGTCATATAGACGTGAAGCTTTGACTCCCAGTGGGTGACTGACATCACTGAAGCGCACTCAACGGTGGGGAAAAAAGGAACTGATGCAGTTGGAGGGTCAACACTAAGATACCCTACACAGGCATGAGCCAGCCTCACAGTGCCAAGCATGCGTGGTCCTACCTCAGCGCCGGCCCTCCTGAAGATTATTGGCTCCCGCAGGGTCCTAGCACCTCCAGCTTGAACTTAGCAGTATGAATAAATGGTGAAGACTTTTAAGTCCAGGACGATCAAGTGGATCAGATTATCTTGCCATTTGAGGTTGTGGTCCATTTTTCCCTGCCTCAGGAGTTCCTCGGGACCTCTGTAGCATAGAAAGCACACTATCATTGGCCTTGGTCATTCTCCTGCTAAGGGCTCTGATGCTCCCTGTCGATCTCAAGAGTGATACCTTCTTGGGCTTTAAAAGTTCCTTTAGAATTTGCTGCATGAGTTCACATCTCTGTCTGCCCTCCCCTCCTTGGATCTCAGGGGACCTGAGGCTGTTCCATCTTGAGCAGCCTTTCAGGTCTGTGGCTTCACACCTCAACTTTTTCTCCAACCGATCCAGACGTAAGGAGTCCCTCACTGTCATATCTTCTCGCATAGAAGCATGCTCCTTACACTCTTCTGACTCTCAAGTGTTTTTCTTTCTAGCCACTGATTAAAATTTTCCACTCTTTTTTCTTTTACTCCAAAACCTCTGCTGTTAGCTTCATAAACCTTGTGTTGATGTCCAAAATCACAGCCAAGACATTTACAAGTGACGACTCCGTGATGTCAGATTCAGAACTCCTCAAGGCCATGCAACAGTCAGTGAGTGTTTAAATCTCATCTGTGCTCATTTTTTCAGGTGAAGTTTCCAAATCAGTCTCTGACAACATTCTTTACTGAATCCAGGCAAGATGCCCCTCAAGCAACAGTTCATGATTATTAAATCAACTTTAATGGCATAGGCTGGATCAGGGCTCTCTCAGAAGACGTTAGCCATCCCGGGTTACATCACATGACCCCACCTGTCAATACTAATTACACAAATTTGGGACTTTTTTTTAATTAACACAATTAGCCCAATTTCCAGAAAACTGTAAAATGTCAATCTGTTACCAGGGACAGGGAGTAGAAAGATTAAACAGGTTAACAGCAGGGCGGGTAGGGATAAGTTAGCTGGAAATGGGACAGAGGGCTCTATGGGTAGGGGATGGAGGTAGCTAGACAGACAGAGAAACAGAGGGTGAAAAGGGCAAAAGGGGTAGATTAGAGAACAATTGGTAGGGGAGAAAGAGGAAAATAGGGGAGAGAAGGACACAGACACAGACACCTAGTGGGGGTGCCTGTATGAAACAGGTACTGGACACTCAGCTCCTGAAAGGAAGACTGTATCCAGGTTAGCACAGATGGGGAAGCAGGGGAAAGGTCAGCAAGGAGAAGCAAGAAAAGAATGCGGAATGACCTAAAGCTGGCTAGGGAAAGGGTGCAGGGGATAGCTCAAGAGGTACATTAGGGGGAAGCTCAAGGAGTGTAACAAGGGGTAGAAGTAGCAGAGAGAAACCCCAGGCAGGTGAGAGGAGTACAACACCAGAGGGGGAGGATAACCGAGCAGAACTTAAATACAAGGAGCAGGGACCAGGATGGGCAGGGCCAAAGCAAGGAGCACAACGAACGTGTGAGGGCAGTCTGCAAGGAAGAAATAAGAGCAGAAGGGAGGGGGAAGGATACCAAGATAGGAGCAACTGGAGTGGTGGCACAAAAACCAAGAGAATATAGCAGAGTTCTGGTCACTGGAGACTCAATTGTAAATGGAGTTAGATGGCCACAGGGGAGAGAGAGACTGCATAAATGTGGTCTGTACTGGCATATGTGGAGGGTGCGTGCTCAGTTCCATAGAGATAAACCACACAGAAGGGGCACAGTGTGCCTCACAGGTATGAGAGCCAAACAATCATATCAATAGTACACTTGCTAGCGCAGGGAGGGGAGAACCAGGTGTGATACCCCATCTAGGTACGAATGACCTGGCAGGTTGTGAGGTACGGGCGGTACAAGGCAGCTTCAGGGAACCTGAGCAGGAAATTAAGGAGGTGTCAAGGTCAGCAGTGTTTTCAGATATGTTACGTGCTACCGGTCCCTTGGGTCTGCTTAGCTATAAAGATCAGGATCTTCAACCAGCGGCTTAGACTGGCGCAAAGAGGAGGACTTTGGCTGTGTGGGGGACTGGAAAGTTTCTGTGAGTAGAAATCCCTATAGTCATCAGGTATGCTGTACCTAAGCATAGAGGAACCAGGGTGCTGACTGACAGAATCATGAAGTGCACTGTGGGCAGCTTAAATCTGAACAGACGGCGGGGGGGGGGGGGGAATTCCACCCAAGGTTCCAAAAAGGAAGAGGCAGGAAGGCCTCCCCCAAGCAGAGGGTGCATTAAACAAAATGGAGTTGGAGGTCAGAGAACATGGGTATCATGAACACACTAGGGAAAGGGGGACAAGACAGAGGATAGAACAGATGGGCAGCCAGGAGGAGGAGAGGAATGGGGAAAGGAGAGGAAGACAGAGAACTTTATTTTCCTGCTTGATCTCTCACCGGCATTTACACTGTGGACCATGGGATGTTATCAGTGTGCCTGAAGTACCACATGGAACTCATTGGGATGGTAATGCGATAGTTATAGTCCTACCTTACTGGTAGGGCACAACAAGTGGCTTAAGGTACTTACATCTCTAGGACTACTGCATTGTGTGGTGCCTCAGGGTTCAATCTGGCCTCCCACGTTGTTTGCTATGTGAAGCTGCTGTGGGGATATCATTAGATGGTACATTCCAGGGTTTTAAATAATTGATTGGTAGTTTTTTTTTCCTTGGGACAATACTAACTGTTCAGAAAGTATTTATATAGGTTTTCTAGAAGTGTTACGTTTGTTAAACACAGTGAGGCAGGTACTACGCATTTGCACAATGTCTTAGCACTTTTATGAGCAAAACGCTTATCAATTTTTAGAGTTAAATAAAACCCTGCATTCTGGAGTTTCACTGCTATGCAGAGGATACCCTGCTGTACCTATCATGTATACCAAATGGAGGTGATGTGGTCTCTGTGCTGGACCAGTGCCTTAATGAAATTCACAGCTGGGTGGCAGCCAGATGACTATGCCTCAAATCATCAAAAAACAGAGTTGTTACTGGTTCATGGTCAGTGATGAACAGTGAGGGCGCAATTCTACCATTGTGAAAAGGCTCCACACCAGCAGTTATGGATAAAGTGTGACATCTCAGGGTCACTGTGGACTGCGAGCTGATGCTAGGAGAGGTGTCAGTGGTACTCCATAGTAGCTTTTTCAATCTATGAAATATAGTCCGGATTCAGCAAAGAAACTTTGCACAAAAGCACCAAGGCAAGGGTTACTGGGCAAGGGAACTGATAATTAGACCACGTTTCAAAGAAATACAAAATCACACATGTCTACCATTAGTTTTTCCCATTTGCGTCAGCCAAACCAGGGTTGTACCTCAAAATGCTGCCCATATAAGTATGGCTCTAATTTCTTTAGGGCCCACACTATGGCAAGACACTCTTTTTCTACAGTAGAGTAAGCCTGCTCCCTGGGAAGTAACTTTTTACTCAGGTACACTACAAGGTGATCTTTACCTTGGCTGGATGTCTGACTCAGTACTGCCCCAATACCCACATCTGAGGCATCAGTCTGAACTATAAAGGGTCTCCAATAGTCAGGAGTTCTCAATACAGAAGCACTGTACAGTACCGCCTTCAGTCTGGTAAAGGCTTTTTCACAGGCTAGTTCCCAGGAAATTTTCTTAGACATCTTTTTCTTTACCAGGTCAGATAGGTGAGCAGCCAGGGCACTGCAACTGAATTGGGTACAAATTTCCTATAGTACCCTGTTGTCCCTAAAAAACTCCTGACCTGCTTCTGTGTCTCTGGTCTGGGCCATGCCTTGATTATCTCTATTTTTACTTGGTTAGCACGGAGCTGTCCCCGGCCTACAACATGCTCAAGGTATGCCACTTCAGCCATGGCCACCTGGCACTTCTCAGCTTTGACAGTGAGCTCAGCCCTCTATATTCTGACTAGCACTTCCCTAAGGTGGGACAGGTGTTCCTCCCAGCTGGCACTAAAGATGGCAATGTCATCCAAGTACGTCACAGCGTACTCCTCAGCACCATTTAACACCTAGTTCACCAACCTTTGGAAAGTGGCCGGAGCGTTCTTCATTCTAAAAGGCATTACTTTAAATTCAACCTATTGGAGTAATGAAGGCCAACCTCAACCTAGCTAAACTCTATCTGCCAATACCCCTTTGTCAGGTCAATAGTTGTAAGGTATGTCGCCCCTCCCAACTTGTCCAGGAGTTTGTCCGTCTGGGACATTGGGTGGATGTCTGACTTCGTGACTGCATTCAGTCCACGATAGTCCACACAGAAACGAGTAGAGCCATCTGGCTTGGGCACAAGGACTACAGGTGAGGCCTAGGGGCTGTGGGATCTCTGGATTGCCCCATAATCCAGCATTTCCTCCACCTCCCTCCTAATGTCCTTTTGGACAGCCTCTGACAACCGGTATACTGTCCGCCATATGGGCATCTATGTCCCTGTCTCCACATCGTGCGTCACTAAGGGGGTTAGTCCAGGCTTGGCGCTAAAATGTGGGGCAAAGTCTGCTAAAACCTCCTTACTTCCTGGATCTTGTCCGGGGCCAACCGGGGAGACAATTTAACTGCCGCCACAGAGGACTCCCGCTTGCTTTCTTCCAGCAAGTCCAGAAGGGGGGCTCCTTCAGCTGTCCCCTTCCCAGGACTACATACTGCAAACACCATGTCAGCCCTATTAGCATATGGTTTCATCATGTTGACATGGTACATTCTTTCTGTCTGTCTTCTGTCAGTTAACTCCGTGATATAGTTCATGTCATTTACCTTTTTAACTACTTTGTACACTCCTGCCCACTCAGCCTGCAGTTTGTCTTTCCGGACCGGAATAAGGACCATGACTTCCTGACCCACCATGTATGAGCAAGTTCTGGCTCTGCAGTCGTACCACACTTTTTGTTTCTGTTGGGTAGCTGCCAGGTTGCTCTGGGCAGTTCCCATAAGCTCCTTCAGCCTTTCCCTAAACCTAAGGACGTAATCCACTATGGGAGTGCCCTGGGTGGCGTGCTTGCCTTCCCAGTCCTCCAGGATCAAGTCTAGGAGTCCACGTACCTGAATTCCATATAAGAGATCGAAGGGGGAAAATCCTGTCGACTCTTGGGGCACCTCACTGTATGCAAGCAACAGGTGAGGAAGGTATTTCACCCAGTCCCTCCCATGCTGTTCAGCAAATGCTTGGAGCATTGACTTCAGGGTACCGTTAAATCTTTCCACAAGCCCATTGGCTTGCGGGTGATAAGGTGTCGTACGCCTTTGCACCACCCCACACTTTTCCCACAAACATTTCATCAGGTCCAACATGAAGGAACCCCCTCGATCGGCGATAACCTCCTGCAGAAACCCAACACAGGAGAAAATCCCAAGTAAGGCATCTGCCACTTTGTCCATCCTCAGTGAGGAGAGGGCGACTGGCTCTGGATACTGGGTGGCATAATCCACCACAGTCAGGATGAACCTCTTCCCGGAGGAGCTGGGGATATTTAAAGGCCCCACAATATCCATTTCCACCCTATGGATTGGCTCCCTCCACTATGGGCAATGGAATTAGGACGGGTTGGGTTTTCTTACCTGCCTTCCCTATTTCTTGGCACCGGTGATAAGACCTGCAATACGCCTTCACCTGCTGGGTGAAGTTGGGCCAAAAGAAATTCTGAGCCAACCGCTGCGTAGTGCGCGTGATTCCCAGATGACCAGCCAAGGGAATATCATGTGCAATCTTGAGCAATTGCTCACGATACCCCTGGGGAACGACAGGCTGCCTGCCTATCACTCCTCCCTCTGTCTTCACAGCTTGAGTATACAATCAGACCATTTTCCCAATAAACTATATGTTTACCGTCACCTCCCTGTGCTCCGTCAGAGTCTGCCCAAGCCCTCAGCTTCTCTAGACTAGGGTCACTTTTCTGAGCAGTTGCAAACTCCTTACACATTCCCAAGGTATGGGACAGGTCCCCTCCAGTCTCTAAACTGGGGTCCCTAGCACTAGTGTCAGGGTACTCAGGATCACTGTCCTCCCCAACCCTCTCACAATGGGTCATCCCTCCCTCTTCAGAGTAACACTCCGTAGCTGTGTGGTTAACTGCTACTGGGGAAGTATCTACCCTTTTTCATTAGTCTCCATATCAGGGGAGACAGGCTGGAGAACCAGCCTCCCAGTGGTTTCCATAATGGCTTCTGTGGGGTCCACGGAACTACAATTTTCCTTTGCCACTTACAGGTCACTGCACACACCAGCCCTGTTTGAGACTGCTGCCAAGGATGATGTCAACTGCTAAAGTTTTGGCTACAGCCACCTGTTGCACAGTTCCCCCAGCTTCACCCCAATCTAGGAGAACTCTAGCGAGGGGCAAGGTTTTCTCCTCACCAGTAAAGTCTTGTACAGTTATAAATTCATTGGGTATAAGCGGACCAGGCTCTACCAGATCCCCTTTTACCAGCATCAGGGATGCCCCTGTGTCCCTTGACCCTTGTGTCTGTACCCCATTCACCGTGACTCGGTGCATGTGTTCCCTCATGTTCACAGGCATGCTTCCAGTGACACACAAACAACCCACTTCTTTCCTAGCCCCATTCTACGTATTGCTCACCCTTTTGGGACATTGTCTGGCAATATGCCCAGTTTCTTTTACAGACCCAACATTCGTTTCTTTTCTCAGAGAAATCTTTTCTCTGAAACCTGGGCTAACTGGCTTCGGTGGAGGCAGTGAGGGTTTTAGCTGCCCAGAAGGCACGCTCTTCCCTTTCTGCGTGACCACGCCCACCCCATTCGCTCTCAGAGCAGGTCTGTTCTTGGCATAACGGTCCAAGAGTTCAGCAGCCTCTTGCACTGTTTTGGGATCTTGGTCCTCCAGCCAGGTTTTCAGCTCTGCTGGGCATGCCCAAAAAAACTGTTCTAACAAAATAGCATTTTAAATGTTATCTACACAGTTTGCTTCAATTCCCTTCCACCAACGTTTTAAAAAACTGACGTTGTTTCATGACTAGCTCCTCATAGCTCATATCAGGGCTTCTCCTGAGCTTATGGAATTTAGCTCTGTATGATTCTGCAGTTAAATCAAACTTTTTTAAAAGTGTAGCTTTAAGTTTGCTGTAATCATTACTGTCTTCATTGTCCATTTGACCCAATGCATCCCAAACTTTCGCCGATAAGTAGCGGGAATAGCTGGAAGCTCCAGGACCCTCTAGGAATACTTGCCTGAATACAAACTTTTCAAAGTAATTTAAAAAGGCATCCATATCCTCCCCCTCTTTAAATTCAGCTATCAATTTGGAATTCAATTTGTAACCCAGTCCTGTAGTTCCAGTTAAACCCAAGCCACTTACCTGCTCTGGTGCTGGTGGTTGCAGTCGTAGCTTCTCCAGTTCATGTTGTCTTTGGCGTTCATGCTCTTCCCGGTCAGCCTCCCGCTGTTCTCACCCTGCCTCTCGCCATTCTCATTCAGCCTCCCTCTGGAACTCCAGCTCCATTCTGCGCAACTCAATCTGTAGCTTGATTGCTTCTAGCTCCAGAATGCTGGTGACCTTCCCCTGCTGCTGTGGCCCTTTGCTGGCACTGGCCCTGCTGTCAACCTCACTGGATCTGGACACTTCACTGGCCGCTGGCCCCTCCACGCTCAAGGTTTGATCCCTTACAGTCACAGTCTGTGACTCGATGCTCTGGGCATCTGCTGCCATCAGGGCATCCACGAGGTTTTGCTTGGTGGCTCTCACCTCGTGCAGGACTCCTCTCTCCTGGCACAACTGCCTCAAGTAGTTTGCAGAGTAACCGATGTAGTTGGAAGCCAACTTCTTCCATAACTATGGCTACTCTAACTTGCACTTTAGAAAAAAAATAAAATGGGTAGGAACTTGACTGTAAGCAAACATGATATAGTTCTGTTTCTTCTTTAAAAATAAATCACTGTCTTATTTTGCAAGTGAGCTGTACAGTATTAAGCTGACACACTGAACCGTTAAAGCTCGTGTCACCAATTTTACCCACACCGTTGCCAACCAAATCTGTCACAAACGCACTCAGCAGGTCAGGCCCTCTGCTCCCACAGTGCAAACCTCTGTGTTCAGTAGTGTGAACAGGTAACAGACAGGGTAACCTTCCTGTCTGCTTGTGGGTACGATTCACCTTTAGTCTCAAGGGGGGATTCAAACTGTGAACCTTATGCTAGCATACCCAAATGTACAGGCTCAGATAATATTCTCTTTGGTGGGATGCAATATATCTTTTGCCTAAAGGCACCTAACCAGGTATCCAAAATGAACTCTTAAAACTCTATAAAAGACCTTAGGTATATTCTTACCTTTTCCCGGTTAGTAACACCATCAAGCTTTTGAACAGTTTTTGTCAGTCTTAACCCTCTATACAACACCAAAAAAAAAAAAAGGACTGGCAGATCCAGGCAGTCTTTCAAAATAATATATTTACTAAAATGGATAAAAATACGTAAAATGTAAACACAGAACAATATATCAAAAAGCATACAATCACTTAAAAGAAAACAAGGAAAAGTACAAAACATAAACTCCTACCACAATACAATCAGATTTTTTCTATCTAATGTATCATCTCTGTATGGTGCTTAAGTTAGATCAGAGATCCTATTTCTTAAGAGTGCAAAAAGATATATCACAAAGATCAGACACAAGTCCTAGTTAAACTGTGTCTCTCTCTCTCACACACCCCTTCTATGATGTCATCTAGCTCCTCCTTTTAGAATATAAAAAATATACAAACAATGATTTTTCTGTCAGAAGATATTTTAAATACGGTGACTTCAGCAAAAACAAATTTCCCAAATCATGACAGTCTCTAATCAAGTCTTTCCTTTGATCTTGAGCAGTTCTTGTTCCCAAGGGATGTCAAAGATTTTTTTTACAACTTCAGCACCATGGTGGTATAACTTGTTTTTCCTCTAAGACGTCATAAAAGTTTATAAGCCCTATATCCTGGCAGCTGGGTCAGTTCTAATTAAGATAGGAAAACAGGAGATCCTTAATTAAGCCTCTCTAGTCTTTTAATTACCTTCTGGTTTCAGGTCACTTGGCACATCACTGACCTGGGGGGGGGCACCAATAGGACAGGATGTCTCATGTGAGACACTGGCATACCATTCTATATTGCAAATATCATAGAACAATCATAACCAGCTGGCCAAGCATCACAACACATACCATAATAGTGCAAAGTATCATGTATAGTATATGCAAATCATTATGAAAGAATTCAAACGGACTCTGCTTCTAGCAGGTGCTGAGGTTTTTTTTGTCTTTTATATTGCTTTCCTATTTTGGGCTCATCATAACCCAAACCGGTAAGACCATCATAGGGCTAGCTCCTCCTTCCCCTGGGCTGAGATAAAGATGAGGCACACTGATGTGTCCAGAGAAGGATAGAACAAATGTCTCTGACTTATGTTTTCAGCATTTACAGATTATGTGAGAGGCCATTTGGCATTATACACTCCAATACCCATGGCGGCCATTTTGTAGCAGGTTAATCAATGGATTGTTCTGACTTCATATGTTGCTATTGGGTGCAATGATTAAACAGAACCAGTCTAAAACGCTATTAGGACCGGCTCAATCACCGAACATGTGCTCGCTGGAAGCCAGAAGGGAGAGATGTGACATGATAAAGACCTTTCAAGTTCCTGAAAGGAATAAACAAGGTAAATTGCAAGGAACTGTTTAGCAAGACTTTATTTTGTTTTTGTTAACCAGGTAGGTACACTAGACAGGAACTGCCTCTTTTCAGGCATAACCTGGGAGAGTACAACAATAGGAATACAATATGACTGGTTTACAATGTATGAACAGAGGCAACTTGTACAGGAGTATAACATTCAAAAGTAAGTTAGCGAAGGGGAATGAATTCATATCCAACATATACTGTAGTTGCTCTCCTATTTACAGATTGAAGCAAGTACAGTAATACAACAGAATGGCAGGTCTAAAACAAGAGGACACGAATGTACGCTGTTGGGGGAATTTAGGAGTGATGGGAGAAGATTTACTTTATGGAAAGAGCAGTTGAGCCATAGAACAGCCTGCTGGCAGAGGTGGTGGTGGGCACAAAAGACAATGATTTATTTATCTGTATTTGTTTTTTGTTAACCGGGTAAGTACACTAGACAATTAAATGCCTATCCAAACGTACGACCTGGGAGAGTACAAATGCAGGAATTAAACAGTAAACAATTACAAGGTAAGAAAAAAACGAATGCAAAATCACAGTAAGAACAACTTATAACATTTAGCAAAGCAGTTAAGTGAATATTACAGTAGATGCAAGACAAATTGGGAATTAATGATTAATGAACAAAATCAAATACAATGTAAGTAAAATATAAATTATGAACAACAGCAAGAACAACAAATGTCATTAGGCAAAGCAGATACTTGAATGCTACAGTAGCTGTAAAACAATTTAGGCCTGAATATAATGACTAGAATGTGGCAATTTGCCAGCAAAGTGCAGTTAGGGGTCGGTAACAGAGGGGGTAGACCCAGGTTGTGACATCGACTGGGGGGGACAGAAGCTATGTCACAGGGGAACTGGTATGGGTTGAGGACATAAGATGTTCCCTCACAGCACTCTTAAAATAGAGAGGGTTAGTTGTGTATTGAGGGGGTAATGTGTAGGGGTGGGCATACCAACCCGTGATAAATCCGAACTCCCCCACCCCGGATCCAATGTAGTCCGACGGATGAAAACAAATAAGGGTCAAGTGGTTATATGTACCGACTCCGGGTCAGTCAGCCACAAGTCCCCTGCCAAAGTAAACAATTAAAAAAACACCATTGTGTACTTGATGGAGAATGGCACTGGAGGTGGAGAGAGGGAGCATTTTGTTGAGACCCCAGCCGACACATCATATAATCCCCATATCCTTGGTCATGTGCCACCAGGCTCCTTGCATTGCCTCCCTTTCCTGGTATGCACATGCATAATTAGTTACCCGGGGGAGGGGGGCGCCCACAGCATGATTGAGCGAGCCAATTACTGGCTCAGTAACAAACATGCCAGGAGTCGGGACCACTGCAGGGCACAGAACCCTATTGGCCACATCTAGCCAGACTGACATGGTGGTAGCCTATTGCTGACTTAATGCTGCCTGTGTCAGTCCTGGCTATTGGCCGATGCGGTGGGTGGGTGGAGCTCATCTGCACTAGGCTGGTCATAGGGTCAGAGAGGCACCACTTGAAATATCTGAGAGAGCAGACGTGTATGTTTGTCTCTCATGAACTGTTGATCTACTGATTTTCAATCTCGATTTATATATCTTTCTCTGTCTTAACTGTGTGAGCTACTTGCTTGTACTTGCTTAAAAAAAAAAAAAACGAGCATTTTTGGGGCTAAAACTGAAAAAGTAAAAGGAGGGGATGGGAGGGAGGTGGGGGAAGGGAGAAAAGATTGTGGCCTCATGTGGCTGGCTATGGGTAGGGCGTGGGACATCTCTGCAAGGGGCCATACATCTCTCACTCTCCTCTTTCTAAGTATTAGTATTAGTAAACACCAAAAGCTGAAAAGAAAGTTAAAAAAAAAAAAAAAAGCTGAAAAGAAAAAAAAAAATACATGATTACATGAAATTGTATGTACTACTGTTACTATCTTTCTACAGTAAAACTAAAGTAAAGAATCCCAAAAGCTGAAAAGAAAGATATAAAAAACTGAAAAGAAAAAAAAATACATGATTAAATGAAGCTGTACTACTACTATTACAGTCTACTAGTATCTTATCTACACTACTAAAGTAAATCAAAGTAAATCCCAAAAGCTGAAAAGAAAGATAAAAAAGCTGAAAAAAAAAATACAGTGCATGAAGTTGTAATACTACTACTGCTGCTATCTTATCTGTACTAAAGTAAACTAAAGTAAATCCCAAAACCTGAAACGAAAGAAGATTGAAAAAAAAAACTGGCAAGAAAGAAAAACATAACATAGTACATACATACGAACATACGAAGAAGCCAGCAGAAGAAAGCCATTTGGTCTATCAAATCAGCTCGTATTGCAGGGTCCACAGCTTGAGCTAATATCCCTGCCCTCCCTCCCACTCCTCCCATCCTCCCTACCCATAATCCTTACCTTCCCCCATGCCTATCCCAGCCTCTCTTAAAGCTGTCCACTGTCTTCAACGAGATCACCTCTTCCAGCAGCGCATTCCAAGTGTCCACCACCCTCTCTGTGAAGAAGTGCTTCCTGACCACCCTCCTAAATTTTACACCCTCCAGCTTAAGACTGTGCCCCTCGTGTTATGGTTGCTACTCAGCTTAAAGAGGCTCTCCATATCAACCTTCTTTATCCCTTTCAAGTACCTGAAGGTCCCAATAATGTCCCCTCTCTCTATCTCCCTCCTGTCTTCCAGGGAGTACATGTTCAGTGCCCTCAACCTCTCTTCATATGCCTTACCTTGCTGACTGACTGTCATCTTTGTAGCCCTCCTCTGGACGTTCTCCAGCAGGTTAATGTCCTTTTTGAGGTGTGGGTACCAGTACTGAACTCCATACTCTAGATGTGGCCTTACCAGTGACCTGTACAAGGGCAGTATAACCTCCTCTCTCCTACTACTGATCCCCTTAGATATGCATCCCAGCATCTTGTTTGCCTTTGCTGCTACTTTCCTGCATTACGTGGAATGCTTCAGTCACTAGTGATTATCGCTCCCAGGTCCTTCTCCTCCTCCTCTGATGCAGATACTCGGACTCCACCCAGGTAGTACTCTGTCCTGGGATTCTTGGCTTCAATACGCATCACTTTGCATTTCATGGCATTAAAGCCAAGCTGCCAGACCCTGGTCCACCTCCCCAGCTTTGCCAGATCTTCCTGTAGGTCCTGTATCCCTTCAGCTGTGTCCACTCTTCTGCAGAGCTTAGTGTCATCCATGAAAAGGCACACTTTGCCCTTATGGTCATCCTCAATGTCACTGATGAAGACACTGAATAACACCGGCCCCAGCACAGAGCCCTCAGGGACACCCCTGGTTACCTCTCTGGTGCCAGACAACTGTCCCCCCACAACCACCCTCTGGGTTCTGTCCCTCAGCCAGTTTTCCACCCATCTGGCCATCCTTTCCCCAACCCCAAGATACACCAACTTCCTGATCAACCTTTTGTGGGGGCACAGAGTCAAAGGCCTTGCTGAAATCAAGATAGAGGACATCTACCGCTTGGTCTTGTCTACTGTCTTAGTGACACAGTCAATGAAGTCAGTCAGATTCGTTTGACACAATCTCCCCCCCATGAACCCATGCTGCCTTGCATCCTGGAGACTATGCTCCTCTAGATATTCCACCAACCTTTCCTTTAGTATGATCTCCATGAGCTTGCCCACAATGGAGGTGAGACTGACTGGTCATAATTCCCTGGGTCATCCTTGGGACTACTTTTGTGGAGGGGCACTACATGTGCTGTTCTCCAGTCCTGCGGTACCACGCCTAACTCTAGTGAACTATTAAATAGGTCTGCCAATGGCCCTGCCAGCTCCTCAACCAGTTCCTTTAGTACCCTTGGATGTACTTTCTCCAGACCTGGTGATTTGTCCACCTTCAATGCCAGCAGCCCCTCCCTCACTCTATCCTCTATCACCACATCTGTGTTCCCCTTCCCCCATGCTCTTTTCCCTCCTGAAGGCACTGATCCGTCCTTCTCCTTGGTGAAGACGGAACAGAAGTATTCATTTAGTATCTCTGCTCCCCCCCCCCATTATCCTCCACCTACCCACCTCTTTTTAAGCGTAACAATCCCTTCCTTCTTGTCCCTTTTCTCACTTATATATCGAAAGAAAGCCTGCTCTCCCTTCTTAATTCCTTCGGCTATCTGCAGCTCCTTCTGTGCCTCTGCTCGCCAGACTTCCTTACTTACCTCACTAGCCAATCTTAGGTAATTTTCCCTATCCACCTCTCTCCTGGTCTTCCTGAATTTTCTACAGGCCAACCTCTTTTCCCTTACTGCCTGGGGAACCACAGAACTGAACCAGCTGGGCGCTTTGGCCCTTGTGTTCTCCCCCCCCCCCCCCGAGTCTAACGCACTCATCTTGGCAACCAGTATTCCTTCCTTAATGATGGACCACCTTAGGTCCACCCCCATATCTGCTCTGATGCCCGTCAGATGGCTCCTTAACACTTTGCCCTTTTTCCTGAAGTCCGCCCTCCTGAAATACAAGATCTTGGTCTTAGGATGCTTTCCCTGCCCATATCCAACTGGAACCACACTGTGCAATGGTCACTTCCACCCAGTGGCTCCCTGACCATTATTTCCTGTGCATGCTCCCCATTTGTGAGCACCAGATCAAGAATTGCCTCAGCTCTTGTTGGTTCAGTGATGCTCTGAGTCAGCAACCCACTCTGCAGTCCCTCAAGGATCACCCGACTCCTAGCTCATGTTGTGGAGGGTATGCTCCAGTCCATCTTGGGCAGGTTGAAGTCCCCCACAACTGCCACCTTTCCTTTCCCCGCAGCATCCAATAATTGTGAGCTCATTTCCCTGTCCCTCCCTCATCCTGATTGGGTGGTCTGTAAACCACCCTCAACCTCCCCTTTCTCCTTCTATTTGACCTTAACTGAACCCATAATGTCTCCACCTCCCCTTCCTCAGACTCCTCCCTTGTGCAAGTTATTCCCTTCCTGATATAAACTGCCACCCCTCCCCTCTTCCCAACTACTCTGTCCCTCCTATATTGTTTATATCCAAGGATAGCAAGCTCCCAGTCATGGCGTGATGTTATCCAAGTCTCGGTTACTGCAGCTATGTCCACCCTCCTGACTGCTAATAGTGCCTGCAGGTCGTCCATCTTGTTTCCAAGACTCCGGGCATTCAGAGACACCACCCTCCACCTAGAATCTGACATTCCTTCTCTTCCCTCTATTCTTCTACTCACATTTATTCCCTCTGTGTGTACCCCTCCACATACCTATGCGTTCCTCACCCCTCCATCCTTTGCTGTGTTCTTGCCCCTTCCACCTCCTCCCTCCAGACCTCTTCCATCACTGTGGGGAGGAGGTTCACTGACTGCCTGCATGCCTGCTGCCCCCCCCCCCAGTAGTTTAAATTAAATGTAGCAGTGGTAGTGGTTATGTATTTCCCCAGTTTGTCCCAGAGTACCCTCAAACCCTCCCTACTGAGGTGCAGCCTGTTTGGTGGAAAGAGTACTTTTTTTGACCAGGTCTCTTCCCAGTCCCCAGTACAGATAAACATCTCCTCCCTGCACCATTTCCTCAGCCAGTCATTAAAACCCTCCTATTCTTTTCATGGCTGTGTTGGCCCTTGGTACTGGTATCACCTCTGAGACGGCAATTTAACTTCCTTCCTCCCTGCAGATCTTCCCTAACTCCCTGAACCTACTTTGCACTACCTCAGCCTCCTCCCCAGCTAGGTCATTGGTTCCCAAACGTATAACTAAATTAAGTTCTCCTCCAACCTCCCTTACTATTTCCCTTATTCTTGGGCCCACCTTACCCGCTGTCATCCCTGGCATACAAACCACCCTTCTGCTTGCATTTGGGTCCCCTTTCCTTCCCCAGTGAATACCCCTAATTATGGAGTCCCCTATGATTGCCACCCTTCCATCCCTTGCACCTGTGCTTCCCATCCTGCCGTTCTTACCTTCGGTACTAGCTGCTTCCCCCTAACTGCTCCCTCTTCATCCTGGTGAACTTATCTCCACATCCACAATTTATCACCTTAACTTATTTTTCCATCTCCCACTCTGCCTCTCCCCTTCTGACTATCTGTATCTGCTTTCAGTTTTCCCTTCCCTCTTCCCCCCCATCCTCCACTCCACTAACAAGGTGGTATATGGCTGTGAGAGTAAGTCTGCCCTAGCCCCTGAGAGGGCAGCGGAACTTGGGTACAGCTGATGTTTATAAAGAAACTACATTAAGGAAAAAGCATTTTTGTGTGTACCTACAGAATAAAAAATAATCCAGTAGCTTCTGGAAGGGGGAGTGTGGCTGTTAGGGCAAAACCTGTACTGAGTAGACAGTGGAACTTGGGAACAACTGAGAGGACTACACACATACATCTGCAGTATTGCAACAGTTGAGAAATACTGTGTCATCAATATGAGTGGGTGGGTGGAGGGGACCCCATGCCACAGAAAATAACTATGATTCTCAGTGGAGCAGAGAAAGAACTGGTGCAACAATAACAAACTGATATCTGTTAGGAGGAAGTAAGCTGTTGGTTAACTAAAATCTGCAGCTTATCCAATAGGTAGGGAAATAGGAAGATTGGGTGGGCCAAGCGGTCCTTATCTGCCATCAAATTCTATGTTTCTATGATATGTCGACTGTATAGTGTATATTACTAAATGGGAATGGGATGCCTCCTCTGAGGTCAGACAGGTCATCAGTTTACAGATGTAGCACTAGTACTACTGACTTTGAGACAAGAAACAGACAGAGGTCAACTGCATGACTGACATATTCAATTGACCAGCACATCAGTGCTACAGAAACATAGACTTCGATGGCAGATAAGGACCGCCTGGCTAACCTAGTCTGCCCATTTCCCTACCTACAGGATAAGCTGCAGATCCTAGTTACCCAACAGCCTATTTCTTCCTACCCCCCCCCCACAAAAATTGCCTTATGTCTGTCCCATGCATTCTTGAATTCTTCCACAGTTTTAGACCCCACAACCTCCTCAGGAAGGCTGTTCCATGCGTCCACCACCCTCTCTGTGAAGAAATACTTCCTTACATTGCCCCTGAACCCCCCCCTCCCAAATCTTCAAACTGTGTTCCGTTGTTCTTACACATCTCTTTTACTGAAATATGTTACCCTCTTGGACTTTGTTGATTCCACTGAGGTACTTATAAGTTTCTATCATGTCCCCCCTCTCCCTCCTTTCCTCAAGAATATACATATTAAGCTCCTTTAGTCTCTCCTCAGATGGCTTCTTTTGCAGACCCTGCACCATTTTAGTTGCCCTCCTCTGGACTGCCTCTATCCTGTCTATGTCCTTGCGGAGATGGGGTCTCAGAACTGAAGCAGTGCTCCAGATGTGGTCTCACCAACTGTCTGTACAGAAGGACAACAACTTCCTGATTTGTACTGGTGCCATCCCAGTATCCCCCAGCCCTCCCTACTGCCTTCTCACATTGCTTGCTAACCTTAAGGTCATCTGATATGATTACCCCAGGTCTCTTTCCATTTTGTTGTTGTTACTACCCCACTGTGTAATCTTTCCCTGGTTTCTGTTTCATAGGTGCACTATTTTGCACTTATTTGCATTGAATCCAAGCTGCCATACTTGACCATTCCTCCTTCCTTGCCAAGTCCCTTCTCATCCTTTCTACACCTCCTTGTGTATCAGCCCTGCTGCAGATCTTTGTGTCATCTGCAAAGAGACATACTTTTCCTTCCAGTCCTTCTGCAATGTCGCTTATAAAGACATTGAAGAGGACCGGTCCTAATACTGAACCCTGCGGTACCCCACTAGTAACTCCCCTTTCTTCAGAGTGGGCTCCATTTACAATTACCTTCTGTATCCTGTTGTCCAGCCAATGTTTTACCCAGGCTACCACCCTGGGACCCGCTCCCAGGCTGGTTAATTTGACTATTAATCTTTTGTGTGGGATTGTGTCAAATGCCTTGCTAAAGTCTAGGTAGGCCATGTCCACAGCCCCTCCCTGGTCTACTACTTTTGTCACCCTGTCAAAGAAATCAATTAGATTCATCTGACATGACCTTCTCGCTGTGAACCCATGCTGCCTTGGGTCCTGTGCCCCGCTGGCCTTTACAGTAGTAGCCAGAGACATTGGCAGCTATTTCCAGACATTTCGCGAAATTTCTTAAAAGTTTCTTTCTGCTGCCCCTACTGTGGAAATGCAGAAAGCAGGAGATATTTCTGGAAATATCACACAAATTTTGGGAAATATCTGGCAGTGTCTGTGGCTGCTACTGTAGGTACTCAACAGTTCTTTCCTTCAGAAGTGATTCCATTAGTTTCCCTACCACAGAGATCAAACTGACAGGTCTGTAGTTTCCTGCCTCTGTCCTGCTCCCACTTTTGTGAAGGGGAATCACATCCGCCTTCCTCCAGTCCTCAGGTACCACACCATCCTTCCATGATTTGTTAAAAAGGGTAGTCATTGGTTTCTCTAGTTCTCCCCTTAATTCTTTTAGAATTCTGGGGTGAATTCTGTCAGGCCCCATTGCTTTGTCCACCTTCAGTTTTAGGAGTTCTTTCTGAAACCTTTCTTCTGTGAAAGGACTGGGATTGACCCCCCTATCCAGGGTGCTTCTGTTAATTGGATTAGGCATCTCCCCCTCCTCCTCTTTTGTGAATACTGAGGAGAAATATTCGTTCAGTATCCCAGCTTTTTCACTGTCCCTCTCTGCCCACCCACCGTCCATTCTATTCAGCCTCACTATCCCTTCCTTTGTCTTGAAACTCTCCCTGATGTACCTATAAAAGGTTTTAGCCCCTTCTTAAACAAGTTGGCTATCTTTTCCTCAGTTTGGGACTTTGCTATTCTGACTTCCCTCCCTGCTTCCTTCTGCCTTAACTGGTACAGATCTCTGTCCTGCTCCTTCTGTGTTTCTTTATACTTCCTGAATGCTATTTTTTTCTCCCTGACCTTCCCCACCACCTCTTTTGAGAACCAGAGTGCCTTTTTCTTTCATTTTGATTTGTTTATTTGCTTCACACAAAGACTTGCTGCCTCTGTGATGGCAGTTTTGATGTTTCCCCATTGTTGCTCCTCCCCTCCTTCTAGCCCACTTGCTAGTGCTTTTCTAAGGCACTCTCCCATCTTGCCAAAGTCAGCCCTCCTGAAGTCCAGTACCCTCACTTTTGTATGACTTGACTCTACCAATTCACTTCATATCCTGAAATGCGTATTACAATTCTACGTGTGTGTCACAGATCTCAGTGTCGTTTTATCCCATTTATAGCAGATTTGCAGTTTTCATCACATTTTACAAAAGGTTCTGATTCGAATCAGAACTTAGCAGGACTTTGGCCTGGATCCTGATCCTGATAATAAGGGTCAGGACCTTTTCAGGTCCGCCCATCCCTAGTAAGGTGTTCCAGAGCTTAGGGGCAAATGAGCAGAAGGCCTGATCACCCATCCTGGAAGCACATTTGGGGATAGCAAAGGAGGCAGTACTGATGGATCTGACCAAATAAGATGGGTGAGCATTCTCTATCAGAGAGACAGGGGCAGGGAGAGCTGACCTGGGTAGTCTGAAGATAAATTACCTCAGTGGTTAACAGCGAAAGACAAAAGGTACAGTCAACCCTGGGAGGAATAGAGTGTGCAGTGATCAGCCACATCCCTTCTGGGGGTGTGTGTCTGAGGGACATTTAGGTAAACAAGTAAATTATATTGATGGCAGGGGAGGAGAAGAACACATTGGGATATGGCTAGCCTTGCTTTGAGAGTGAGGAAGTGGCAGACACAGTATGTCAGGCCTGTCCTTGAATTAACAGATTTGCTGATGGTACAGATGCAAGTGGAGAAGTCGAAGGCAATGCAAACATATTTGAACTCCTCCATGAGGGAGCGGTGAGAGCCACTGGAGCATCAAATGGACAGGGAGTTATGGTTTGTGAGTCTGTGTGCCTTCAACCCAAAAAGCATGGCTTGGGTTCTGGAGGCACTGAGAACTAGTTTGTTGTTAAAAAGCTAGGCCAGAGTGTGGGAGCTGAGGCTGAGTTGGGTAGGCTTGGGGAGCCGTGGTACAGGGCAATATTATCAACACACATAATTGCTGAGCAGAAGACAGAGACTAATGGGAGGTTGTTGATGAAAATGGAGAAGTAGTACAATGATAAAGCCCTGGTGGACGCATGTTTGACTGGGACTAGACTGAAGGAGGCACTGCCAAAGACAACAATGTGTTTAATTAACCCAATGGATTTAGGCATGGCTGGGACAGAGTAAAGGGCTTAACAGTTACTCAGTTGGGGGGGGGTAAGGCAGGGAGAGAGAAGGAGAAGGCAAAACCCAGTCTAGATAATAGGTTACCAGGTAGAATAGAGTAAAACTGGGAAGACTGGATGGACCAATGATCTTTTTCTGCTGACACCATCTATGTTTTGATATATGTTTACTATGTTATTGTGTACAGTGCCCAGAGTCTCCAGGACTGGGTGCCTTAAAAACAAATCTGCCTCATGTTTGCCTTGCCTCTAACACTATTCATGCCTAGTGGCTTTTTTTTTTTTAAGGTATTAATTCTTCTCCAGTTGGCCATCCACATTTGGCTTTACCCCAGTGTCCTTTACGCCCGATGCCAGGCAACAAAGGGAACTACTTTACTCAGAGGCCAAAAGATCTCAGTCTATAACCAGCACCAAATTAAAAATTTTATCCTATCACCTCTGGAGAAGACCCGCCCATGTCACACTGTCATCATAGGAGGGGCCCAATGTTATAAGGAAACCCTACAACATCAGATCTATTACATTACTTGATACAGGAGGTGCTACAACAGCAGGTAAGCAACACCTTTCTATCATACCAACCAGAGTATGACAGGTCTGCCTCAGCAGCACTCCAGAGACTCCTGTGACTCAGGCCAGCATCTGGCCCGTACCCTGAAAAAAAGGGGTTTCCCACATGGCTGTGCAATGCGCTACACCCAGAGCCACTGGACCCTTTCTAAGTTTTGTTCCGATATTACGGAGTGCTGATTTATTATCCACATTACGTTTAAGGTGAACAACCCATTATAGGGGTTAACATATCCTATCCATAAACAGCAGCACAAACTTCTAACATTATTCCTGTTCTATTTTCTGTCACTGATTTAATAACATTTATAAAAATAATGAATGTTCTCCTTCTCAAACCTATTACTTCCATGAATTATAATTATGGGCAATTAAACAACCACACACATACTCTTGGTAATTACTACCATTTACGATACAAAGAGCAGAGGCAAAAAGGCCAAGGATTAATCCCAGTTTTCAGTAGGCAACATTTTAGCTTATAAAATTTATATGACTTTACCCAAGAAGTATAATGAGACATGTACTGAACAGCACCTACACACAGAAGCTTTCAGACAACATTTTCTTCTTTGTCAAGGTAACTGCTCCTTAATGAAATGCATTACAGTATTTGCTTGTGACAAACTCTAGGTCTCTGTTTAATATAAGAGGAACTGTATTTTAATCAGGTTGCTTCTTTCTTTTTATATTTTAAAGGCTGTTTCATACACATTTTTTAAGCAATAAGGCATGATCAGGGGTTATGCGAATGGTCTGTTAACAACCCTCTAGGGATGTAATGTGGCACGAGACAGAGCAAAGTACCACATGCCCTTAGAGGGGGATTAATTGACGATTAACATAACCCTTGGGAATGCTTTACTGATATTATAATGAAACATTTTTATTATTATTAATGTGTTGTACCTTGTTCAGCAGGTCATTAGGCTCTACATATACTGAACTAAAGATTAACATATGGCTGATAGAATGCTTACCTCCAGATGGAGCTATTTCTCAGAAACTTTTATAATCACACTTATTTATCACGTTCTGGGGTGAATCTAGGCCTTCCATCTGCATACCATAGCCCGAGGCTCCATTCTGTACGGATGTTTCACAGTCACCACCAATTCTAAAGCAAATTTAGTCCCCCACCGCTCCACTGACATTCCTGCCTGTCCACATACTCCCCTTCCCAGAGAGCAGACAGGCGAGCTGCTCAGCTGGCAATGCCCCCAAGAAACACATACTTCCCCACCCAGCCCAGGCAAGTTCCTCCCTAGGGACAACGGGCCAGTGGGAGATTTTTAAAGATCATTAGTGATACAGCTGTGTGCTTGTAAGTGCAAAATGGGTTCTGTCCAAGAAGCATTCTATCAACTGGGCTGCATTACATCAGCCATCCCTGTTGGGGACCTGTCTGGGTCCAAACATCCACTATGCTCTCAGTGGCCAGGACTGGGCAATGCTTCCAACAGAAGACCAATGTACCCTCCAGCTCTGCAGTCTGGTTAACAGCACTACTACTCCTATGGTAAAAAGTGGAGAAGAAACAGCTGGGACAGTCAGAGCCAGTGCCTATACCTCTGGAGTTGGTCAGCAGGTGCTGGGCAGTCTGGTTACCAGCAGTACTACTCCTATGGTAAAAAGTGGAGAAGAAACAGCTGGGACAGTCAGAGCCAGTGCCTATACCACTGGAGTTGGTCAGCAAGTGCTGGCACAGTGTAATGTAGTCTGTGCACGCTCCCTAAAGGATGAGCAGATCACTCACTGCACAACACCACTTCCTCACCCGAGGTGTGATATCTGTCACCAAACTCAAACCTCAGTGCAGCTCCCAGCTACTGTACAATCAGCGGAGTGAACATGATCAAACAAAACATGACTTGCAAAATTTAAAGCAGCAGTGCATGCTGCAGTGAGCATTATGTGCTTAAGCCTTTTATTTTATTTTACACTGATGCCCCCTTTTCACCATTTTAAGCCTGCTTCAGTATTTTTTTTTTTACATTTGAAATAATGAAATAAGTATACTGTTTTAATATGGCTACCAATAGGGTTTTCAGCAGTGCTCTTGGACAAGCTGTTGGACACCCACGGTTTAACATTATTATGGAACAATGGGTGTTCAAAAACAGCTGAGAATACCAATAAAAACCTAGGGGTAGCCATAGTTAAAGGAGCTCTCTTTTATTTCAAATCTTAAAAAGGTTCCCACCTAAAATAAGGACAGGGGTCAGACTAAAGACAGTACAACACCGGTAACCACAAGAAGATTCAGGGCCAGGAAGACAGATTCAATGATGAGCTGCTAAAGGCGCTGAACATGTCTTCACTCGAAACCAGTCGAGAAGGGTGAAATGATAGAGATCTTCAAGTTCCTGAAACGAATAAACAAAGTGAACTGTGAAGAGCTATTTGCAAAGAGCAGGGAAGCTAAGACACGGGGTCATGAGCAGAGGTTAATGGGAGAAAGTTTAAAAAGGAAGTGCGGAAGTATTATTTTGCAGAAAGAGTGACTGAGCCATGGCACGGTCTACCAGCAGAAGTGGTGGGTGCCAGAACCATAAATGGCTTCAAACACAGCTGGGATAGAACTAAGAGTACAGCAGCTACTCAGCAGGACAAGGGGGAGGAAACTCAGAGAACAAAAGGAGGAACAGGGTAAGTGAAGACCTTACAGAGACAATAGGTCCTGGGGTACGATGGGTAATATGGGTAGACTAGATGGACAGTCATTCTTTCTCTGCTGTCAGCTGTGTCTAAAAACATGCTAAAGCAGACTCGGAACAGGGGAAAAGGGACTCGCATCTTACAAGACAGAAGAAAATGGGGAAATCTAAAATAGAATAAAAAGGTATGTGTACAAAATTTTCACAGAAGCATGTATGGCTAGGGAAGAAAGGGGCCAGCTCGGTGTCACTGGAGTTGGAGGGAGAGAACTCCTCCCCAGTCAGTGATCTCAACCAAGGAGGGGTGGCTAAATACTAGTCTCACCAGGAGATGAACTCACTCGCAGTATACATGCTGAAAGCATGGGAGTTGGCTACTAAGATACTGGGGGCCACACAAGATAAAACTCTGCTGGCGCATGTCAGTGGCAAGCCAGAGTTTCTCCTCAGGCTTGAAGAACAGGGCTTCAAGCAGTGGAAAAAAGTCAGAGTGAGGTGCTTTGGGGATCTCTTTGGGTTCACAGAACTGATAAGCCAGGGGGAGCTTGTGCGAACTTTGGTACTGCAAAGTCACCACAGATTACGATATATGCAGGTGTGTGCCCACCTGTGTGCCATGAACAGAGTGACCCCTGAATTATCTAAGTTAAATGGGCTTGAGCGGGAGATTATGCAGGCCAGAGCAGCTCCAAAGGGGTCTATTATATATACATACTCATATCTGTGGGATGCGATGCCTGTCCAATCTAGCAAGGTGCATAGGTTGTGGGAGGGGTATTTGGGTGTGGAGATCTTAGATGAAAACTGGGCCACTATATGCTAATCCCATATGGAGTTACTATGGTGTAGTAAGTATAAGGAGGCATAGTTTAAATTCATTCACCTCTTATACCTCCCACCCAGTTGTACTGAATACGTTTTCCCCAGGGATCTCGCTTATGTGTGGGAGCTGTGGAGTGGCATGAGGAACTGACCTGCATTATTACTGGGAATGTCCCACACTACAACCATTTTGGGTGGCAGTTAGGGCACAGATAGGGCAGATAGTGGATACGCTAATACAGGAGACACCTCTGTCTATGCTGCTGGGGATTGATCGCTCGGGTGGTGCAGAGTGGGAACACCATCCCAGGGTAATTAGGGTTCTATCAGTATTGGTTTGCAAATGTATATAAAACACATGGGTCTCCTGCCAGCTGCCAATGATAGGGATGTGGCTTGAGCTGATTAACAAAATACTGCCTTTAGAAAAAACAACATATGAACTCAAAGACAAGAGAGAGAGGTCTTTGAGAGGGTGTGGGAGACATTTATGGATTCCTTTTCCACCACCAGAAGCAGTCGTGCTTCGAATGAGCACCACTATTTAGCCCTGACAGGTGGAACTAATACGTTCCTGTAAAGAATTTTACAAAAGCCATTGTGGTACCAATTTGTTGAATTATCCCAATTCGTGTTCTGATTTTATTAACCCTATTGCGAGGACATACTGTAGTATATCCAGCAAAGTTTCTGCTTGTTAAGCAGTTTTTAAAGTTCAGTGTCAATTGTATGTTGATATGAATGGTAGTTCCATGCTTATGAGATTCTAATGGTCTAAAATGCGTGTCTTAGTAAGAATGTACTAGTACTGTTAGAGAACATTTAGGCTTTATCATGATTACGAAACCAGCATGTGTTGTTTTGTATAGAAACACAGAAGCTGTTGGCAGCTAAGGGCCTTTGGCCCACCTAGTCTGCCCTATTACCACTAACAACTGTGCTCTATCATGTACTGCTGGCATTCGGTTGTACCCCCCCCAACAATCATCAATCCTCTATGCCTATCCCAAGCATGTTTAAAACCTGTAATAATTTCTGCCCCCACCACCTCTACTGGCAGGCTGTTCCACTTGTCCACCACCCTCTCTGTGAAGAAGTACTTCCTCATGTTCCCTCTGAATCTCCCTCCCTCCAGTTTTATCTTGTGCCCCCTCGTCCTTGAGCATCTTTTTCTTTGGAATACAGTATTCTCCTGTACTTTATTCTTCCCTGTGAGGTACTTGAATCTGTATTTTTGGAAGCTCAATAAACAGATTTAAAAAAAAAAAGAAAGAAACACGCATGGATGCTTTAAATTCTATAAAGCCAACAGGTGCAGTTAATGTGGTTCTTTGCCTTTAGGAGCAGTTCTCAGACACCCCATGAAAGGCCTCATGGAAAATCCTGTAATTAAAAATGGTTGAATCCAATCAACACTCGTGATCATGAAGCATTTGCAACATACTTATCCAGCCCGGACAAGTTCAGACTAGAAGCAGACACCAAACACTGCAGACAGAAATGTTTTTTTTTTTGCAGAACTGGAAATGAAAGCTTGTTAACACTAAAAAAAATGAAGCAAACAAGCAAGCCTTGTATCTGTAAATTTTAGGCAGAACAGAAATAAGGCTTTTGCCCCTTTAAGTCATCACTCAGGAGTAAGTGTGGTCTAGTGGCTAGAGCACCAACTTGGAAACTGGAAGATCAGATTCAAACCCATCAAAGTTCAATACTCACTGTGTACCTTGAGTAAATCACTTGACTTCCAGTGCTCCTGTTTTTGAAAAGAAAAAAATCTTTAGAAGTAGGACTCAATTGAAAATGGCAAGTTACTCACCTGTGACTATTGTTTTATTACTGGTATTCCATTTACAGTCCCACTACTGCAGTCATCTGAGCATGCACAAAGTCCTCAGGAAGCCCAAATGGCTAGAGCTTCAGTGCCTCCCCTACATTTCATGCCTTCACCCCTCCATGCCTAAGATCTTCTTTATAGGGATTGCAGGAGACATGAGGCCATGCCAACTCATAACCAATGAGGGCTAATAGCCTGGGAAGGTCGGGTGGGTTATTGTGACTTTCTAAAGAATGCCAGCAGTAAAACAATTGTTATAGGTGACTGTTTTGTAATTGCCTGGATTCCTTCTATGTCGTCACACTTGTGCAGCCTACCAGAAGCCATACCCAGGCTAGATGGGGCTAAGCCCTCAACTCAGTTGAGCAGAGACTTTAAGACAGAGGTCCCAAACATACCATCCCTTCTGACCTGAAGATCCAAGCTGTAACTGGTCATGAAAGTGTGCACAAATGTCCAAACAACAGCTCTGCAAATCTGATTGGGATGCCCCTTGCAGCACTGGTGGAAGTAGACATATGTTGGGTAGAGCATTGATGCCCTTAGGCAGTATACATGAGGCCAATAAACAGCAACATTCTACACAAGATACAATCCATTAAGCAATGGTCTGCTTTGCAATCAGATGGCTTTAGAATTGTACAGTGTGGGTCACAAACACATGATGAGGCACAGTGCCCAGGAATGCCTCCATTCATATGGCCTGGGAAAATACACCAGTAACTCCAAGGACAGTTTCAGATGAAAATCAGAAACCACCTGTGTGTAGCACAATCTTGTTCTTCTGGAAAACTATGCAAGTGTGGTCACTTCAAAACTCACTGGCCCACTGGCTTAGGTAATAGCAACAAGAAAAGTCACTTTAAAAGACAAGAAACCAAGGTCACATGTTACACGAGGCTCAAAACGTTTCCCCATGAGCTTGACCAGGTTCAGGTGCCAAGCAGAAAGAAGTTCACCAACAGGTGGGAACACATGGTCAAGGCCTTACAAAGTGACCAACCACCTGCTCAGAAGTTAAGAAGGGGACTATCACCTCAGCTCAGTGTGCCAAGATGGCAACCAAATGCACCTTCAAAAGATGTGTGGCGGCTCATGGTGTACAGAGTCCAAAGGCAGTCAAGTACGTGTTTGACTGAACACTCCATGGGTGCCAGACCATACTCCTGGCACCATAAGGAAAACCTCTAACACTGTGAGAACCTCCTCCAAGATGACAAGGGACACAAACTCTAGCCTCTCAGGAACCAGGCTGTCAGATGCAGGGACTCTAGGTCCGAGTGCAGAATTCTCCCCTTGGACTGAGTGAGAAGGTCCAGTCCAAGTGGGAGCTTGACAGTACACTCAACACTGGGCAAAGAAGATTCTGATACCAGAAGAGGTGAGGCCATGCTGCAGGTATAAAACTCATTCAAACTTCTTTGATGTGTACTAAGGAAAAGGGTGGGAAGGTGCACAGGAATTTGTCGGTCCATTTCAGGGTAAATGTTTTGTTCCAGATTGAGCCCTAGAGAATAGGCACAGAAGAGTGGCAACTTTCAGTTCTCTAAGGATAAAATAAGTTGATGCAGGCAGTTCACTAGTGACAAAATTGATTGTGCACAACTTCCTGGTGTAAAAACCATTCATGCACATGTCTCCCAGATGTCCGAGGCTGTTAGCCAACTCATCCACACCAGCAAAATGGGTGGTAAACAACGAGGTATTGAGACTGGACACCACTGACTACATCTCCAGGGCGTCTCGCACAGTTTGGAGGAACAGGCCCCCCTGTCTTTTTTTCTTTCTTTTTTTGATACGTAGAACATGGCCCTGGTACTGTCTATGTAAATTCAGAGCAGACGATTGGTCACTGCCGAGAACAATGTGGATAATGCCAGATGGATCATTCTCAACTCAAGCACACTGATGTGTAGGTTTTGCTCCTGAGGCGTCCATAGCCTGTGTGCCCACAAGTCATCCTACAGATGCACACCCCATCCCAGGTGGGGGGCATCCACGCTCAGGACCAGCATCGGCATTGGTTTGACAAAGGGTACCCTTCTGACAGGTATTCTGAAGTCAGCCACCAAGAAGTAGCATTGGTCATGGAATGAGTTACTGTGACTGGCTAAGTCAAGGGTATCGACCTCTGGGACTACTGTGCTTTAAGCTCTCACAGGAGGCAATGTATTAGACCACTGGACAACAAGGGTAGTGGATGCCATAAGGCTAAAAAGACAGAGGAAATCTCAAGCCAGAAGATGGTGATGGAAGAAACAAGCACACACTGTCAGTTTCACAGGCTGCTGAGACAGTAGCCAGACTCAGGCTTCTCTTGAGCCCAGCTGAGCCTCATGAATTTCACACACAGTGATGGGATCAGCTGTGACTTCTCCAAATTTAGAAAAAAAAAAAAAAAAACAGACTGAAGTATGCCTCCACGGCAACCTAGATATCTGCTCGAGCTTCCAAGGGTGACTGACCTCGAATTAGCCAATCATCCAGAAAGGGGAATACAGTATGTGGGTCATTCTTCTATGAAGGTAGGCTGCCACCAGTGCAAGAAGCTTGGTAAAAACCCGTGGTACTGTAAAGAGGATGAATGACATCACTCTGGACTGGTATAGGTTATTCTCCAGCAGGAAAAAGCAATGGGAAGACCGGAAAGTACGTATCCTTCATGTCCAGGGTGAAGAATCAGTACTCCACTTCCAGTAAGAAGCTCACCTGACCCAGCATTACCATGCTGAATTTCTGGTATCTGATCTCCATCCTGCCCACCGTAGAAGTCAGTGTTCTGAACTGCTGTTGGCTGCAAATGTCAGACATTCCCTCTAGTGTATTTTATTAACCATCTCTCGCTCCAGTCTGCCAGAGCTGCCAGAGTGGGAGAGTGAGCCATTATTTGGTAATACATTTTTACCCACTACCATGTAGATGCCCAACAAATAGTAAGAAGATGGATCATGGAACCCAACTGGGTAGTGGGAGAATAACACAGGAGTCAAAGATAACTGAAGCAAAAATGTAGCCTGAATGGCTTCCTCCAAACCCTGCTGGAAGAGCCGTAACTTTGGGCATAGCCAAAACATATGTCAATGTGCAGCTCTCTCTTCCCATACCCTCTCTGGCAGGGCACAGAAAAGGCTGTACAATTATTTCAACAGTATCTCACAGCTTGGGGAACTCTCATGTGATCTACAAAGCAGCTTTGAGTCACTAGAGGACTGGTTTGAATGCAGAAAACTTGTCCTAAATTATAAAAAGACAAAGACAAGGCTCTTTGCTGGGCATCACCAAAAGAAAAAGGTCTCTTCCCTGGTCATTCAAAATGCACATGGAGCTACCCTTTAACAGGTTTGAATCCTTTAAGTACCTGAGTGTCATCTTGGATGACACCCCTTCATATGCCCACATGTGGCAGGTGATTAACTGGTTGCTGACAAGCAGCAGCCCAGTAGGGAGTTGTAGCAGTCACGAGCAGGGGACACAGAGACCCAGGCAACCCGTTTACTGATGTGAGTGTGATGAATGCCAGAGAAGGAACATAACCTGTCATGAGACTATATGCTAAACCTACTTTAAACTGTCCTAAAAAGGAGCTACAGTTCTGTGTTGTGGCCTGTAAAGGGAAAACAGGCAGCACAGCCCCCTGCTAAGCCTGGTTATCCTAGGCCTGAACAGCAGAAGACAGTTCCCTCATGTGCCTGTTGTTCCTGTAGCAGCAACAACTGGTGTTTATGGTGGGAACTGCAGGTTTCTATTTATACCATGGAGCTTCACACCTATCTGTCAATCCTTTTTGTAACATGGCTCTGGACACAGAGCCGAAATAGAGGACACCCATTGGTGCAAAGCCGTCAGCTGACGCGCTCCCAGCGGTGATTAAGCCACCAGTAACGCCCACTAGGCTAGTATCCACAGTGTCCACAGACAGCAGCACTCATTATGGCCCACTGGGTTAGACACACCAAGTCACTGAGGGGACTGAAGATGCTCGCTATCGGGAGCGCGCACAATAAAGAATACAACTGAACCATTCAGTCTCTGGTGATTGGCAGCCAGCATTGAATGGGACAGGATACAAGCGGCCGACAGGAATGGAGAAACTAGTGTACTAAGCTATGTGTCTCAAAGTAATCTTCTCCTCGTCTCGAGTGACTCAATACCCAACACGATCTAAAAGAATGTCTAGTGTGCGCCGTGACCATGCACGTCCTCACAGTAGCAGACTAAGCTGAAAACAGCCAAATATCTTATTGTTAACCAGCTAACATCGTCACTGTCGGAAACCGCTCCGTATTACCATCTGAACCAGTAGACCGACAATACTTGCGTCGCGCTTGCCATGTTACAAGCGCATTAATCACCTCCAATGTTGGGCTCCACCGGAGATTAATGCCCGCTGGCTGGTTGGAAGCCCTCCCTCCCAGCAGGGCATTAATCCACCGGTAGAGCCCTCCTCTGTCAGTGATTAATACTTATTTAGTAGAGGCTGTGCCTCTGATTTCATGTGGTGGTATGCTATTCCCTGCTGTTATGACTCTTCAGGATTTGGTCATCAAGTAACTTTGTTGAATAACAAGGAGAGATGCACATAAGCTAAAAACAAGCATTTGTCACTGCAGAATGTTTGCTGCTTGCACTGCTGTTGTACCGGGTGTTTTTCTTGCACATGTGTTTACTATATATTTACACAGGATAGACCAGATGACATGCAGTATGTCATTTGCAGTGGTGTCCTGCTTTTACACATTTTTAGATTATATTTACCCAGGATACAGTAGGACAGCTGAGAGGCAATACAGAACAGTTACATACTTACCAGAACAGTAGATGTTCGAGAGAATCTCTCAGCAGGTCACACCTATAGAACTTACAGACACCAGGCACTAGGACCACACAGAAACTTTTGCAAGCAGTCTACTAGGGGCCACCCACGATGACATCTGACGTCAACTGTCCCAGATAAACATGGGCGGCCTTATCCCTACTCAGTTCCCCACCAGAGAACCTGCTCGGAGGACCACCCTCAAGGGAACCAGGAGGTAACCCTGGTCTCTGCTACCTAGACAAGACATCAGGTAAAGTTTTATGAAGAAGAAAACAGTCTATCTAGTGTCAGAACCCTATAGGGAACCTGTGATTCTGCTGATCAGACGAGGCAAAGAAAAAGAGGTATAATCTCATGAAGAAGCTGTGGGGGGGGGAGGGGTGGTGGCATGGCCTGATGAAAGAGATTCTCTTGAAGATTTACTGTTACGGTAAGTATGTAGCTGTTCTGTCTTCTTCAAGGATATCTCTTTCATCAGGTCACACCTATGGAATGAGTACCAAGCAGTACTTACCCTAAACAATCTGGGTGGTTGGAACCTACAGGCTGGAGGAAGGTGGCCTGGGAGCACAGGTAGGCCAAAGTCTGCCCTTTTTCAGGAGGCAAAGTCAAGACTGTAAATCTTAGAGAAGGTACGGACATCCGGTGACAGCTGCATAAATCTCTGCAGCGGGGGGGCACACACACATATCTCTTTTTTTATTTTTTGATCATGCAACAGAAGTGGCCATGCCTTAGGTTGAATGACCACGAACAACCTCAGGAAGTTCTTTATCATACTGCCTGTAATGGAAAGTAATATAATTAGGCAATCAATTGGACAGGCACTGCATAGAGACAGGAGCATCCTCTTTTCCAGGGGCTAATGTTAACAAAGGGCTGCGAGGACTTCCTGCAGTCCTCCTTATGGTATACATAGTAGCTGAACATTCTATGTACATCTAAAATATGGAGCAATGCTTCCCCTCAATTGGCATGCTCATGGAGATAAACTGGCAGGTGGAGGTTTGAGTTAAAGTAAACCAGACACTACCTGTAGTAGAAACTTAGGGTCTGTATGCAAAGACACTCTGCCGTTGTGAAAAATCAAATAAGGAAGCTCACACATTTGAGCCTGAAGCTCGGAAATTCTTTGAGCAGAAGTAATCGCAACCAAAAATAACGCTTGTCAAGAAAGACAGCAGAGTGCCAGCCCAGTGGCGCTGAGGGTTGAGATGCTAGACACCACACCTCGCACCATGTTGACAACCCAGGTTTGGGAATGGACTTGGCTCATCTGGGATCAGCAGGGGAGGAAGGGGATTGAGCATCCGGAGGACTGCTCTCCCCACTCAGGGTGGGTACTGGGGTTCGCACCGCTCTCCAGCGGTCTCCAATGGAGATCTGGAGCCCTGCACAAAGCATTGCTGATATTAGGGGGTGGAGGGGAGGCAGACATCAGCATGTAGGTGCTCTGACATCATTGCACGTCCGTGCTCCGAGGCAGTAACACCAAGGAAAACCTTGGTGGACCAGAGGAGGTGAAGGGAGACCCTGGGGATCAATGCTCACATCCTGCTGCTGGACCAACCCTTCACCGGATCTCCCGGCTCCCCCACCCGGCCCAGGACCATCTCTCTGATCCCAGAAAGGCTGCCAGGTAGGTGAGGTGGGCCCTAACCCCGGGGGGTGAGCCAGTGGGCTGGATGAGCCTGTGGGACCAGGGTGGGAGACCGGTAGAAGGGTGGTTTCAGGCTGGGAGTAGAGGCAGAAGGTTGCTCGGGTACTCCAGAGAGATGCCTTGGTCCCGCCATTGCATAAACAGAATTGACAAAAAAAAGAAAGAAAGCCGGCAGAAGCACAAATTGCAGCCAGCTCAAAGGAACTAAAGTAAGCTTGTTGAACACAAAATTCAGGTCCCAAGCCGGGACTGGATTATGGATAGGAGGCTTCAGATGTAAAACACCTCTCAAAAATGTATGGCCACCATGAGGCGGACTTCTGGTGCCATTACCGTAATGGAAGCAGCCTGATTCGCATTGCCCAGAGACCTGCCTAAACAATCCTTTATCATACTCCCTCAGAAAAGTGTAACTAAGCTTCCTAACCTGAGCAACTGGTGTCAGAAACGGCAGCGAAAACATCGAGGGGGAGAGGATCGCAATCGTCCACTTCACAAACTAAAATGAAGCAACTTACTTTGGACGAGGAGGTCGAGGGATCTGCGGCCCATTCATGCCATGACAAGTTGCCATCTGAATTTTCACTGGACCTGGAAGGCACTGAAATGCTGCTGTCATGCAAGGCTGAAAAAACCTTGCATAAAATATTAACATCGGTACAGAAAACTGAATCATCCATCCAGTGGCAGAGCCAGGTTTGGGAGCATTTGGGAGCCAGGGAGGGCTGTTCAGTCAATCACGGGCTCCACAATGGGCACTAAACAGTGAATAAAGATGGTGGCAGGGCACCACTACTCACACTGGGGCAGTCAGGAGGGGCAACCCCCCCCCAGCCCCGCCCCCTAGCTCTGCCACTGCATCCATCGCTGATCTGAGACAGGATGTTCGGAACCTAGAGAAAAAGGTGACGATGAATATGGCTAAGATCACAGATATTGCAGAGGCTCAGGGCACCAATGAAAGGTTACTCTTATACTTGTTAAAAAGGGACAGAGAGCTGCAGGGTCAATTGGAGGACACTGAAAACAGAGCTAGGAGGAACAATTTCTGTATTAACGGAGTTCCGGAGGACGAAGAGGAAGGATATGCATAGATACATAGACAGTGTCGGCAGATAAAGGCTTACGGCCCACCCAGTCTGCCCATTTGAGCTTGAACAGCTGGAACATAAGCTTTCTAGTGAAGCCTAGCACATCGTAACCAGAGGGCAAAAGACAGGTACACCAAGGACGTACCGAAAACCATGACAGTGGACGTATGCTACCCCAATCAACTTCATACAGCATTTGTTGAAGTCCGTTCTCTCTGTCCCCTCTGACCTCGATTTAACAATGGACTGAGCACATCGATCCCTGGTGCCTAGGCTGACAAGCCCATCAGCTTGTCCCTGTTCATGGGTTATACGCATGGTGCTGTTTCAGAGTAAGGACTGGGTACTCAAAGAGGCATTTATTATGCAACAGAATCATTCAGGTCAAACTGACCCTTCCGCTCTCTCCCCTTTTAAAATTATTTTTTGACTATTCCTTGGGACAACACTGGAATCATTTAATTGGAAACCTACATAAAATGATGTGAGATCAAACTAAAGAATCAACAAATTCAATATTGACAAGTTGGAAAAAAGATTTAGATCTCGTAGTATCTAAAGAAGAGTGGCCCTCTTCATCTCATAGGTCAAAATCACCCAATCTCATATTTGGAGAGAATACTCATGGAAGTGTAGATCTAGGTTTTTCAGGTCACCGGCCAGTCTGACAAAAAACCTTCCGATTGAATTTGGGGCCTGTTGGAGGGAATGTGGAGCTAAGATGGCAGACCTCGCATATATCATGTGGCATTGTCCATGCTTGATGTCCTTCTGGATAAGTATACAAAAATAAATCAGTGATACTCTTGGAGAGAACATTGAGCTCACAGCTGAGGTGGTACTTATGGTTGTCGACCCGGATCGTCCCCCCCATGGACAAAAACCCTGCTGCCCATTTTTCTACTGGCTGCAAAAATTCCTTAACAAAGAAATGGATGACCAAAGACACCCCTACCATACAAGATTGGAGGCGAACAGTGATATCTATATACCAGATGGAAAACATCACTGCCAGACTTACTAACCAAACTGATAAGTTCACCACACTCTGGCAAAAATGGTCATTTCATCAAGCAGGGGTTGATCCTGATTTCTGCCCATAATATATAGGCTATAGGGGAGAGGAAATGAGATTAGAATGGTGCCTCAGATCTGCTAGATCTTAACAAAGAAAATGTAAATTTATCTCAAAGCTTGACTGTATCAATTGTACAAGACCTCTATACATACTTGAAAAATGTAAATTTGTATAGTAACAAAACTGAAGTAAGCACAGAAAAATCTTGATTGTAAAATGTCTCCTGTCTTAAAAGAATACGTTTAATAAAAATATATTTAAAAAAAAAAAAAGAGGCACAGAGACATCGTGAGCTAAAATATCAGGAGTCACCCATAATTTTTGAGCAGGATTTTTCAACGGCCCTACAAATGGAGTGGCAAAAAGCTCGGGGCATCATTAAAGAACTGCAGGAGAAAAAGAACTTGAAGGTACAACTTTTGTTTCCGGCAAGATTAAAATTACATCTGGACTCGGGCCCCAAAATCTTTAACACTATGGTAGAAGCCTTACTTCTCCTAAAAGAATGGGGCATTGATCTGCCTGATCTGGGAATTGAACAGCTGGAATATAGGCTTTCTAGTGGAGCCTGGCACAGCGTAACCAGAGGGCAAAAGACAGGTACACCGGAGCATACCAAAAACCATGGCAGTGGATGTTCTACAGATTATGCAGCGAGCAGATAAAAGGAAGCAAGGGGAAAACAGCAGATGGTTCACTCACTACCCTGCAAAACGATGACTGTGGATGGCTTGAGCAGCTCTTTCATTTTCTTCATTTTTGGCTGGTTCAGTCTAGTAAAAACCTTCCTGCACATGGGGGGTAGGGGGATGGCCTCTGAGGACATGCTGTGACAGAGAGTCCTACTTGATCACACAGCGTGGTAATGTACTCAACTTTAGATGCAAGAATCCCTATCAGTTACGAGGAACTATAATAATGAAGTATTTACATGAACACTGGTTTGGGGAAGGGATTTTCTTAAGGTCATGCCTTGAGGGTATTAGTTCTGGACTCATCCCATCCTATGATGAGCAATGCTGCAGGCTCATATAATTAGCTCCATCAGTACTGGAGGGAGAGGGGAGGAAGCAAAAGGGAATTTATCATTTGGTATTCTCCCTCATATAGGGGAAGGGAGGAATAACAATAATCAATACTAATCACACATTAAATGAAGCAAGGTATAGAAGGGCAATGATTTTTCTGGTTGTTCTCCACTACTGAGCGGGGATGTGAGCAGCTGGGCTGCTGGCAATGTAGTTAAACGTGCTCACAGTCACTATTTCCACCAGGACACTAGGTGTTTTAACACTTCACGCTTTGTGTGACCCCTTGTGGCAACGTTTTCAGCCGCAACAGAGATTTTTCCTAGGAAGTCAGGAGTTAAAGAAAAGTTTGTTAAGGGTTTGCATGAGTGGACCTACCTGGTTGGTTTGGAGGTCCACAATCTGACAAAGAGAGTAGACTATGGTAAATTAACAAGCATGAGAAAAAGGAAATTAGCTTACCCATTTTTTTTTATTCCCCTTTTATCCCCCTTAAGATATGGCTCAATTGAATATTACATCTTATAATACAGGAATAATGCATGACAGGGTGTGTGTCGGGCTGGGATAACGCCACGCCTGGGGGGGGGTTTTGCATGAGGCCACAGGCCGAGTGCATCCAATGCCCCAGGTGTGGCATTATCCCAAACGACACACACCCTGGAATGCTCTATTCCTATTATACAATGGCTCGTTGTTATATATAAAATAAAAAAATAATTTTAAAGAATGTTTTTATTAGTGTGGAAAAATATTTTTGTTTCTTAAGAGGAGATGCAAAAAAAAAAAGCTCATCTAGCTCATCACCCAAACAGTCATCTAGCTCCAAAAAAACATCTACAGGTTCACAGTGAGGCTGAGACTAGACCTGTGGCATTGTGCTGGGATAACGCCATGGGTCCAGCCCCAAACTGACCAATCACAGTCCAAGTTTCTTTCTTGCCATTGTATAATGTAAAAGGAAATAACTCCCCCATAAAACAAGCCAAATTATTGAGGGAATTTAAAAATCTTAAGTGTGACTTGGCATTTTTGCAGGAGACCCACCTAACTTGGAACAATCAAAACTCCATAGATCATGGGTGGGTCAGGTGATCGCTGCCTCACACCCTAAAGCTAAAAAAGCAAGAAAAGGCATCCTTATTAAAAGAGGTAATTCCACTGTCTGTGGAGTCCACCGAAGTGGGTATGCAGGGAGATATGTGCGAGTTACGGGTATTATACAGGGTCAAACATTTCATTTTGTCAATGTGTATGCCCCAAATGTGCAACCAAAACACTATTTAGCCACCTTTTTTATGTTTGCTTGTGCGCATGCGCAAGAAACACTATGAGGCAGCTTAGGAGAGAAGCGGGCTTTGGAGGTGCATCACTGTGGTGGCCAATGGTGACACTACATTTGAGGGCTAGGCACTTTTGGACCAATGCAGGCCCACTGTGCTGATGACACTGGTTTCTAGAAGGGCCACCAACTTGAACCAATTTGGCCACTGCAATGAGGGTCTGCCTCGTCATTGCAGCGTCAGCCATTCCGCTGCAATGAGGGAGCGACCCGTCACTGCAGAGCAGTACCTTGCCTGGTGTAATATTTCTGTAAACATGGCGGCAACATAGCCACCTCCTCGGAGCCCCATGAAAGCCGACGGGGTGCCCAATCCCCCTGTCGGGATGCCCCCAAACCAGTTCATCTGCCAATAGGGGAGCCCAATCCCCCTCGGCATCATGCCCCCTCCACTCATTTCTGTGCCAACGGGGGGCCCAACCCCTGTCAGCTTCGGTCCCCCTCCCCACAAATGCAGGTGGTACACTGGGAGCCCACCCCAGTCTACCAAACACACCTGCGAAAGAAGAAAACCAACCTGCATTGTCATTATTTTTTTTTTAACCTGTAAAACAAGAAAATGGTCCCTCGACGTGTTCGGTGCCCCTCCTCCAACCAGCACCCACCATCTGCGTACCCCACCTCCCCATACCCCCCTCACCTCATACTTACCTCCAGAGCCCAGCGCAACAATCTTCGGTGGACCAGGAACACATCTGCACTCTTCAAAGCCGATCATGAATTGAAGAAATGTTGGTGAGCTGTATAATGGCATAAATGTTTCTTTTTCAACTTATGTGGATATCTTGGGCATTTTTGGCACCAATTTTTCAACATGGGGTTATTGGGACCCCTCCTTATAAATGCAGTCACTGTCATGGCGTTATTCGGTCCCGAAAGGTGATTTCGTGGTCAGTGGATGGAATCACCTTTCGAGACTGATTAATGAAACAACAGTGCCACTGTTCATGAGGTGGGCTCTCAAAAAGCCCATGTTGCAAATTTGGTGAAAAAAATCCAAAAAAGGACAGTTTTACGAGCTTGCGTTGCGCAGTTTCCACGCATACTCGTAACTTCGCGAATCTGCAATATTTTCACTTCAGATTTTCAACACTGGAATTTTTCCACACCTCCTTATGAACCGTATTGCTGTCATTTTACACATCCTGGCCAAAATGTGTTTTCGCACTTCCGGCACAGAACAGCACGGTCGCTGTGGGAAATCAGTGTTTGGGATGGATTAAGAAAATCACAGTGATGCTGTTCATGAGCAAAGGTCCTAAAATGTCTTTGTTGAAAATTTGGTGACGAAAGTCTATAAAATTACTGTGTTACGGCGTGCATTGTGCAGTTTCCATGCACCCTCGTAACTTCACAAATTTGTAGTATTTTCACTCCAGATTTTCAACATTAGCATTTTTTCAGACCTCCTTATGAACAGTACAGCTGTCATTTTTCACATCCTGGACGAAATGCATTTTTGCACTTCCGGCGCAGAATAGCGCGGTCACTGTAGGAAATCAGTGTTCGGGACAGATTAAGAAAATCACAGTGACACTGTTCATGAGCAGAGGTGCTAAAATGCCTACATTGAAAATTTAGTGACAAAAGTCCATAAAATGACTGTGTTACGAGCGTACGTTGCACAGTATCCACGCACCCTAATAATTTCACGCATTTGTAATATTTTCACTCCAGGTTTTCAACATTGGCATTTTTTCACATCTCTTTATGAACAGTGCAGCTGTCATTTTTTTATATGCTGCCCGAAATATGCATTTACACATCTGGCGCAGAACAGAGCGGTTGCTGTGGGAAATCAATGTTCGGGACAGATTAAGAAAATCATAGTGGCAGTGTTCATGAGCCAAGGTCACAAAATGTCTATGTTGAAAATTTTGTGAAATAATTCCACTAAATGATTGTGTTACGCGCATGCGTTGTACAGTTTCAACGTACGGTTGGAAGTTAGAGCATTTTTAATATTTTCACTACAGATTTTCAACATTGCCATCTCTTCATACCTCCCTATAAATGGTACAGCTACCATTCTTCACATCCTGCCCTATCTGTGTTTTTGCTCATCTGGCGCACAGTGGCACGTTTGCTGTGGGAACTCAAAGTTTGGGACACATTAACAAAATCACAGTGCCACTGCTCACAAGAAGAGGTCGTAAATATTTTCATAAGGTGGGCGTCATAAAAGACCATGTTGAAAATTTGTAGTGCAAATACCAACAAACGCCCAGGGTGTTAGGATTTCTAACCATAACATCCCGCCCTGTACTGACTGACAGGCATCAGGGGTGTGCCTTTGGACTGCCGACTGTACTGCTATGCCATTCCACCCCACCCCCGCAGCCAGCGACAGACATCGAGGTGTGCCTTGGATTTTTTGGCCCCAGAGTTCACCCCATTCTTCTATACTGCACCCATTTCAGCATATGTCCTTATGGAACAGGGTGACTGTAAAGCCGAACATCCTAAGGCACACCTCAATACTTGTCGATGTCTGCAGGATAGGGTGAGGTGAAATGACATGAACATTATGGGCAACAACCCAAATGCCTGTCCATCTCTGCAGGGTGGAGGTGGGGTTGGGGTGAAGTTCAGTACTTCACTGCCATTCCTATTCTGCATCTATTTAACTACTGCATTTCCAATGCTAATACCAGCAAGCAAACATTCAGCATTGACAAATGCTTGTTTCTAAACTGGCAGCTTTACCCATGGGGTGGGTGGTCCCTGGGGGAGGCTTTAAGACAGTACCACACCCTGAAAAGAATAGATCATCGGGGGGCACAGCCACTAACAGGACAGCCACTAAATTTCTTAACCACCAGGTGGAGGAAATAGGCTTAAGTGACACCTGGAGAGCTCAGAACCAGGGGGAAGAGGGACTTTTCATTTTTTTCCAACTCTAAACAATCATACTCATGTATAGATTTATTTTACACCTATAAAACTGATCTACATTATATTATAAAATCCCAAATCCACAATATTACTCTCTCGGACCACTCTCCAGTTTCAATCTAGTTAACAATGCCCCCACAGGACAGACAACCCCTGTGGAGATTGAATGTCTCCTTATTAAATGACAAAGCATTTGTTACCAAACTGACTAATAGTATCAAAGATTTCTTTGCTTTTAATCGATCCAGGGAGTGCTCTCAGACATTTCAATGGGATGCACTAAAAGCCATGTTAAGTGGGGAGATTATTAGCTTTGCTTCGGCAAAGAAAAACTATGCCAGATCACTTATAACGAACTAAAAACAGAACTGGCTCACTTTGAACAATAACATACTGTAAAACATCTCGTACCAATAGGCAAATTCTTCAAGCCCATCAGCGGGCCAGAATAGCCCTATAAGCCTATGAAGACAAAAAAGCAGAAAGGAGCCTCAGATTTACTAGTAAAAAGTACCACGAAGTAGGGGGCAGGGCATCTCGATTGTTATTGTACCATCTTAGGATAGCCCAAGCAGACTGCTTTATTCCCCATCCAATTGATAAAAAGAACCCAAAGCACAAACGGACTAGACTAAGGGATATAGCCAGACAATTTAAATCTTTCTATGAAGGATTGTATAAGGAGCATAAGGACTCAAAGGTGGTTCAGTTACAAACTCAGGAGTTTCTAAACTCACTTACACCCCCCAAATTACCGGAGGAGGCAAAGGAATGGCTTGCTACGCCTATCTCAGAGGCAGAGGTTCGAACAGCTATTAAAGGCCTTCCCACAGGCAAAACGCCAGGCTCTGATGGGTTAAGCACGGAATTCTATAAAAATGTTGATAACATTATTACCCCAATGTTAACTGACTTGTTTAATAATTGCCTGGAAGAAGGGAAACTCCCAGACTCATGGAATGGCTCACTGATTACATTTCTGCCTAAACCTGACAAAGATAAAACAACCTGTGAAGCTTTGCATCCCATCTCTCTACTTAATCGGTATTTAAAAATTCTCACAAACATTCTATCCTGTTTACAAAATTATACAAAATTACTGATTCACCTGGCTCAAACATGGTTTATACCCCATCGTCATCTAAATGATAATATTCGAAAACTATTAAACATAACGAGTCATAAATCTCTCACTAAATTTCCCAGACTTCCTATATTTCTTGACGCTGAGAAGGCGTTTGATCGCCTTAACTGGATCTATTTGCTTACAGTTATGTAACATATGGGATTGGGGGGAAACTTTTTAAAATGGGTATCCTTGTGTTATCAGGAAACCAGGGCCAACGTCAAGGTTAAGGTTAATGGCACTACTTCGGAATATCTGAAAGTTCAAAATGGTACCAGGCAGGGATGGCCTTTATCCCCTCTACTGTTCGCCATCAGTCGGGTTGGCAGGATAGCCTAGAGGTTAGAGGAACGAGCTTAGTACATCTAGTAGACCAGACCCGAGTTTGATTTTCACGACCTCCACTTGCATACTGTATGACTCTGAGCAAGTCATTTAACCACCCAGTGCTCCCAGGTCACCCCTGAAAACAGGCACTTGTACCTAGTGGGCTTTACCCGGTTACCAAAGACTAAAATAAATATTAGTGTTGCGCCTTTGGCTCAGGCTATACGAGAGCATGTAGAGTGCAAGGGGATATCAGTTAATGATGGGATTCAAAAAGTCTCACTTTATGCAGACAATACTTTAGTCTCTATTGAGGACCCCAAGGTTTCAATTCCGTCCTTTCTACAGCTCTTAGATAAATATGGACAGATATCTGGCTTTTGAATTAATAAAGATAAAACGGAAGTGTTAAAAATTGGGGCATTATTTCAGCAGACCTCAGAAAGGCTATCCCCTTTAAATGGGTAAAGAGTAAAACTAGATACCTTGGTATTCTAATTCCAACTAATCTATCCAAGTTATACCAATATAATTATGAGGCCCTACGTCAAAATATTTATGTGGACCTACAATGCTGGAGGACGCTGCCCATGTCCTTTTCTAATAGAATCGAAGCCGTGAAAATGAATGTGTTACCACACTACCTTTTTTACTTTTCTACCCTACCAATCCCAATTCTAAGAAGGCCTGGAAGGACATGAGAAAGAAGCTCTCCACCTTTATATGGGCAGGTAGAAAGCCGAGAGTACAATGGGAAGTCTTGCTAGAGGTTAAGGACAAAGGAGGTATGGGGCTTTCCAAGTTTTCAAATCTACTATTTAGCAGCTCAGCTAACTCCCGTAATAAAAATGCTTACATCGGGGGAGGGGGGGTTGAACGATCATGAAACAGGGGGACTGTCCCCAGGTACCGTTAAATATTCTTCCATGGATAATTCGCTCCTCAGAGCTTAAGGGGTTAGTAAATCAATGGACCAGCCACACTATGGCCACCTGGTTGTCAGCCCATCAGTGGTAGGAAATACCAGTACCAGTCTGGAAATACATACCATTATCCTACTCACCAGACTTCCCTACCTCTAGGACTGATGTCCTTTTTGGATGATGAGGTGGGCAAGGCCTGAGGTTTTTGCATCAATTTCTGCACAAGGGACTCATTAAAAAAGTTTCATACATCTTCAGCAAGAATTCAACCTACCAAAAACAGAATTCTTCCGGTACCATCAGTGCCAACATTATATAAATACAGTCCCCAGAGTTGAGGCAGTTTCCCAGAAACCACCTATCCCCATCTGGTTAACATGGCAGAAGAGCCAATTCTTACATAGCAAGCATTACATATCTCAAATATACAAGATTTTGCAGGAGGGAGTGGGAATGCTACTATCCAGAGAATAGAGGATTGATGGCAGGCCATGCTAGGGAGATATATACCGGAGAAGTGGCAGGGCATTTGGAAAGGTACACATAAAGCCACAAACTCACCCTCATGGTGGGAGTTTCGCTGGAAGGTCTCCACCAGATTTTTCTGAACCCCAGGTCTGTCTAAACACTACACAACCCATTTCTTGGACAAGTGTTGGAGAGAGTGTGGAGAAGTGGGATCCCACTACCATATACAGTATTTTGGCAATGTTCTAGAATTACAGGATTTTGGGAAGAGGTGGCAAGGGTCACTGAATCCGTTCTGGAGCTGTAGCAATCCTTGGAGTTTCAAAATTTGGTACTGGGTCTTGCCCCAGTGAGGTTAAATTCCTCAAATAAAAAATACCTTTATTATATCCTAATTGGGGCAGCCTTAAAAGTAATAATGCAACACTGGTTATCTAAGAGTGCCTTGTTAACCTCAAATTGGTATAATAATAAGAGACAAATTAAAAGTATGGAGGCCATTACAGCACAACTGAGGCTATCAGTAGATACTGCATAGCCAAACCAAGGTGATTGCCATATTTGGTCATATTGAGGAGAAAGAAGGGGTCCCAGTCCTGGAACAGCTGCTCCAAGCATAATAAAGATCTCTCCATTAAATAATAGTGGATGGGAAAGGATTTACATTTGCACAGGTATCCTTGGTTGGGGAATTAGACATTTGATAAAGTGCATCTCTTGCTATGTAAGAAACAATCAAGAGGGACAGTTTACTTAATGTAAAACAAAAACTGGATTTATACAGCAGTATATGTGTTAAATTACAGAATGTTTATATTGGTTACAGTTCATATGCTATATTAATTGAGACCACCAATAATAATAATAGAGTGATAAGCAGGACACGCATAGAAAAAAGGAAACAATCTTCCTTTTTCATATATATATATATATATATGCCTCTATTATTGTATTAGTATGAAAAGTCAATTTAAGTTGGACGTTGATGGACAAGGCGGACATCCCAGCATTTCCTTGATGGTTGGAGACCTCGGACCACAAAGAGGCGTTTTTTTAAGATATGGACTTGATTACTTTTCCTTTTAGTGGACCTATAACAAGAGAAACTACTCGACAAAGCATTGTTATGGTGAATATTTATAATAATGATGCCCTATATTTTAATTAAGTACAGTATGAAGTTAAAAAAAAATGTACAGTCACCTCCAGTTGGGCAACCGTACACCTATCGACAGACACATGGAAAGCTGAAATAGCACCCAAGTGCACTTTGAAAGAAGAGTATTGCAGGCCTGCCTCTGACAAGAACAGCAGATTCTCCAGAACCTGATTCACTGGATAGGTAAATGGATGCTGGTGGAGAGAGAAGTGGCCCATAGGGCAAAATGCTTCCACTTCACAAAATAGGTGGTCCTCGTGGAAGGCTTCTTAATGGCCACCAATACATTAGCCACCTTTTGGGAAACCCCAGTTCTAGCAATGGCTAGGTTTTCAAGAGCCATGCATGGAGGTAGAGTGACTTGAGCTCTGGATGAATCAGGGTTCCCTGCTCCTGTGGCAGAGGTATTGGAGGTTCCACTGCCAATTGTTGTAAAATGTGAATCAGATTTACCAAGGCCATAGGGGAGCAATGAGTTTCAAATATGCTCCCTCCATCTGCAGTTTCAGCAGCACTCTGAATTTAGGAAACAGAGGGAAGACATACAGGAACCTTCTTTTCGAAGAGAGGGACAACGTATCTCACCAGAAAACTCCAGGCCCTGGAGCAAGCAATAAGAAAAGCAGCAGTTTTCTGCTGTGTGGGGAATGCAAAAAACGGCCGACTCTAGACAATCCCATCAGATAAACAGGTCTTCTACCATCTGGGTCAGCAGTTCCCATTCATGCATTCTGAAGTGGGGACCTGCTTAGCCTGTCTACTAAGACGTTTTGGGCACCTGTAACATGTACTGTTGCGAGCTGTAGACCATGTTCTACAGCCCAATAATGGACTCTCACTGCTTCCCTCCACAGGAGGTAAGAATTAGTTCCCCCCTACATATTGATGTAATGCATCACACTGATGTTCTCCATCTATATTGACAGAGGACCCTGGCGCAGGTGAGTCTGGAAGTCCTGTAAGCCATACAGGACAGCTCGCAGTTCTAGAACATTCATGTAGAGGGCACTCTCCCCACTTATCCTTTTTCTGATGGGGCTCCCAAGTGTGCTCCCCCTCAGCCCATTCCCGAGGCATCTGTACTGATAATCTGGGGAAGGGAGGGGTTAGGAAGGGACCCCCTTTAGCAGATGGCTGGGTTCCCTCTACTACTAGAGCACATTGCAAACAGAAGAGGGGACTAGAACTCTCTGTTCTAGGTCACCTGTACACTGATTCCACTGAAGTTAAGAAACTTTTGCCTCCTCACCATGAATGGATAGTTTTGGACAATTTTAATCAAGATTGGGATTCTAAATTTAGGTTAGTGGTTCAAGAACTTTTATTAGACATAGGTCTTTATCAGTTAATAGCTGATGTCACCAAGCAGAACCCTAAAACAGGTTGGGGAACAGTCCTGGACTGGTTGTTAGTTTCCCATAGTGATAGGACTATTTCTTCAAGGGATCTGCCTGATGCAATCAGTGACCGTAGTCCTGTTTTTTGTCAATGGTCTACAAAGGTAAAACAAAGTTTGCCTTCCATATTGGAATACAGGACCTTTAATAAGCTTGTTCCTAATAATGTAAACCAGGCCTGTCAATTAGAAGACTGGACTGGGCTGGATTCCATTACGGATGTAAACTTACACTTAGAGGCTTTTGGTAATTTATTAGCTTCAGTATGTGACAAGGTAGCTCCTATTCAACAGTTAAGGGTTAAAGCTAACAGGCAAAAATGGATAACCCCAGAATTATTAAAGGCCTGTAGCGTGAGGGACAAGGTTTGAAAGAAGTTTAAGGCTTCTGGGGATAATACTTTACTCCAGAAGTATAAAACTTTACGCAAATCGGTGTAAGACACTAACAAGGAGAACAAAAAGACAATGTTTTGTCTCCCTCCAGACTAAATGTCTAGGTAACTCGAGACATACTTGGAGTGTCCTTAATGATCTCTTGGGGAAGGGTTCCAGGGACACTCCTATCACCTTAAATTTGGAGGGAAAAATAGTGAATGAATCTCAACAGGTGGCTCATGCATTTAATGACTTTTTTGGAACTCTGGATACTTATAGACCTTCCCCCTTTTCACTGCCTACCTTGGACCCTCAAAATTCTAAATTATTTCAGTTTTCTTTTCAGAATGACTCGCTTCTTACAGCTGAATCTTCCTCCATGTTTCAATTCAGTAAAGTGGTTACTGACCAGGTTAAGGATTATATATTAAAATTAAATCCTAGACTAAATTTAGTCTCTAATAACATCGATTTCCACCTAATTAAGGCTGAAACTCATTTCCTGGTAGTCCCTTTGACAACCTTGTTTAATTTATCCATTCACACTGGTTGTTTTCCATCCATGTGGAAAAAGGCTTTTCTAAGGCCTATTCCAAAGGGTGGAAATCCATCAATCATTTCTAATTATAGAGCCATTTCAATCCTTGCCCCATTTTCAAAAGTTTTAGAAAAAAATTATTTTTGATCAGACAACAGAATTTCTAGAAAAGCATGGTTTACATTCAGAGGTACAACACAGTTTTAAGAAAAAACACAATACGGAGACGGTCTTAGTGGGGTTCACAAGCCGCATACAGAGTGCCCTTGATAATGGGCACTATGTTGTGGCTGTATTTGTGGACCTCACCAAGGCTTTCAACTTGGCTGATTTCAGTATACTTCCTTCAGTTTTGAAAGAGTTTAATTTTTCCTTTCCAGTAATTTCCTGGTTTTCAAATTATTTACAGTCAAGGAGTCATTGTACTGTTATTAATGGCACTTCCTCTAGTTTTTCTGATACTCATTGTGGGGTCCCCCAGGGTTTCATACTGGGCCCACCGATTTTTTCTCTTTTTATGAATTCTGCCCCTTTAAGCTGTAAGAGTTCATTTATGTCTCTCTATGCTGATGGCACAGTTTTATATAGTATTTCTGATAATCAAGCTGATGCATTGAAACATGTTCAAGAGGATTTTGATTCCTTTCAGTACTGGTTATCTAAGTGTATGGTTTTGAATTTAAGAAAGACAAAGTTTATGGTTTTCTCAGGCCCAGGATGGAGCCCCTTTTGCCCCCACTTTCATCATCAGTATCAGATCTTAATGGTGATAACATTGAAAGGGTTAATACATTTAAATACTTAGGTGTCTATTTGGATTTGCATTTATCCTTTGAATTTCACATAGATTATTTCTGTAAAACTTTACATCAACAGTTAGGGATGTTATACAGGATACAATGGTTTCTGACTAAGGATTCTAGAAAGTTGCTAACTTATAGTTTATTACTTAGTGTGATGGATTACGGGATTAATATCTATATGGTTACCTCAAACACTCTACTTAACAAATTGAGAATTACTTATAATGCCATTTTAAGATTCCTCACAGGATTACTTTTCAATACTCATTCATGAGAATTATATAGGAAATCTGGTTGTCTATCATTATCTAAAATGTTTTTTTTTTAAATCCTCTTTATTTTCATACAAACAAGTTTTGAATTTGACACCTTCCTCCTTAATGTTTTTTTCCATAGATTGTTAAATTCTTGTGGGACTCGGTCCCAAAACAAATTAAAATTTGCAATTCCCCCTTTTTTTTTTTTTTTTTTTAAAATGTGGGCCAAAGATTGCTTTTTACACTGCCCTGCTAGTTTCAATTCCTCCCCCACATAACAAACCAGACATCTCTTTATAGCTTTAAAAAGTCATTACAGAATTGGCTTTTGAACAATAAGTGCAATTGTTTTCAGGAATAAGATTATCTTTTCCTTTTGATGTTGTTTGTATTTGTCTCATTGTTATTTATGCTGTGTTGTAATATGTATGTATGTAAATGTTTGTATTTTTGTACTTTATAAACTTGTTGCATAAGAAAACAGGCAGTTATGCTCATCATGCTTACAAGTATAAAATAAAGGAAAGGAAAACAAGGAGCTCTTAGGATCCACTGAGGGATCTACACGTGAAGTCTGGCCCGGGGTACTGTAGTAATGGTCACTGCCAACAGGCTGGGAAGCCTGAGGTATGGTCTGACTGTAACATACCTATAGCTGTGGACCATCTGGGCCTGCGTGATTAGGTTACTGACCCAGTGCAGGGGTAGAAAGAAGAAGTTCTGGGCTGTGTCTGAAAATTGTTCCTACGTAGTACAAACGCTGGCAAGGGGTCAAGACAGGCTTTAGTATAGTACATTGACCTTAAGCCCTAGAGGATCGGGGGAGCTGATGATCAGCTAGCCGGATAGACGTGTCTGAATGCTGCTCCAGACCAACGGCAAAATAAAGTGGTTTAAAAATTGATTTAAGTCGGTTTTTGGACACAACAGCTACATTTAATAGCTAAAGCAAGGGACCATAGACGAGTGTCTCATGCTGAGTACAGGAAAAGGGCAGAGAATGGTGGGGAAGAAGTCGGCAGCCTCCACGGTAATGGAAAGCATGGGCGTCATCTCGCTATCAGCTGCAGAGATTAGTGCATTAGGCCGCGAGGTGATGAGGCAAGTTATAGCGGCGCTTGAACCCAGACTTCTACAGTTAGAGAGTAAAACAGACCTAAAGCTACAGGAGGTCCTGGAACAACAAACACCGTATGCCAATAGGACTGCCGAAACGGAGGATCGGATATCTAGATTAGAAGATGAAAATCTAGAGATTCCCGGGCAGGTGGCAGCTTTACAAAGAGAAATGGAGGAGCTCAAAGAAGCATTTGACTATCAGGAGAACTATAATGAGATGTCTACATTTACACCTGAGTGGTTTGCCAGAAGGTATGGAGAAAGGAGATGTGATGGGTTTTTTGTGCAAAAGTACTACCAGACCTACTGGGAATGCAGCTGAAGAATGGACAATTTAAACTTGAGAGAGCCCATCGTGCTGTTATGCCTAAACCACCAGGGGATCAGCCCCCGAGGCAAATAATAATGAGGTTCCATGCATTTCAGGACTGAGAAAAGCTTCTGAAAGCATACAGAAAGAAAGGAGTGCTGGAACTGGATGGGACATGGCTGTTCATATCTCAGGATTATTCAACTTCTAAAGTGAAGAAAGATGTTCAACCTGCTGATGAATCAACTGCATGCATGGAAGGTGGAAAACATCCTAGTTTACCCTGCGACCTTAAAATCCAACATGAGGGAGCTACGTTTTCCTTTTGGGAGATAGCTAAAGCAGAACAATTTATCAAGGATCTGCAGAATAAGTTAAATAAATGAAGGTACTGATTCAGGTCTGAGATTGATATCCTTGTGTCACAGCGGGGCTCACCAGCTTATTCGTTTGTTGAATCTTTCTTTTTGGTGGAGAGGGGTTTGAACTTTCGTTTGTTCTCTCTCTGGGGAAGTTTATTTTGGGACTGGTGTGTTCGTCCCCGCTGCTGTGGCCTAGGTAGAACTGTGGAACAGACAGGATTTTATTGTACAGAGGGACGGAATACCACGTGTCTGACTGGGAATTTATTTATTTTATTTATTTTGTTTTTGTTGACTGGGTAAGTGCACTAGACAAATCCTGCCTATTTTCAGGCATGACCCGGGGGAAGGGGATACAGATGAATGCCAACTGACCTTGAACCAGATTAAGCTGTTGGAGGTATTTTTAGTGAATGAGGGAAATTTGGCAAGGACACCGGGGAAATTCCCCTACTCTTTTCGAGAAGTGCCATGGGATCTTTAACATCCACCTGAACTACCACCAATCCAGGCCGATGGGACCTCAGTTTAAAGTCTCATCCGGAAGACGGCACCTCAGAAGTGCAGCACCCCTCTCATGCTGCACTACAGTGTCAGTACTGGGATATTAACGCAAGTGCCAGATGTGGGAACTGAACCCACAGCCCTCTGATCTCCCGGCCTCAGAGGTGAGTGTGCTACCTACTGAGCCACTGACACTGATACTCGGAATGATGGCTCGAGGTACTGATTCAGGTCTGAGATTGATATCCTTGTGTCATAGCGGGGCTCGTTTGTTGAAACTTTCTTTTTGGTGGAGAGGGGTTTGAACTTTCGTTTGTTCTCTCTCTGGGGAAGTTTATTTTGGGACTGGTGTGTTCGCCCCCGCTGCTGTGGCCTAGGTAGAACTGTGGAACAGACAGGGTTTTATCATACAGAGGGCTGGAATACCACGTGTCTGACTGGGAATGATGGCTCGAGGGAGAAAAGGTCCTTTGAACAGTGGCGCAGAGAGAGCAGAGCTTTGGTCCTGCAAACTCTTTCGAGACTGCTATGGATTGAGAGTGAGAGGAGGAGAGGATTGCTTCCCATCTTGGAGGGGCCTAGGGGGTCGAGACTGAATGACATATTTGGAAAGAATGCCTGGGTGAATAGGTGGTCCTGGGCGAATGTGGGAGGGGGAAGGGCTTAGCACATATGATGAAAGCGTGGCCTGCTCCCCCACTCATGGCACCCAGAACACTCAGGCTTAAAGAAGGATACCAACTGGGTACTTCACAGGAACGTGGATACCAGGACTGAATTGGTTAAGAGGACATATTGGGGGAGAGTGGGGGGGGGTAGAGAGAGAGATGTTTGGATATAGTTAAAAATTAGTAAAGGATCGAGATACAATTCGCCTCCCCTTCTCTGTCAGGGTTATTTTGAGTTGAGGCATCATTTTGAAAGAACAGAGATTAGGAAAGGGAATTTGAGCCCAACGTATGTCTCAAAGTTTTCTATCTACCAGTTGGGGAGCCATCGATTTTGTTATACTTACTTAAAAGGGTTTTGGTTCAAGAGTTACTGGCAAGTTAGCTGTTGTAATGGGGAAAGGGGAATAGTGGCAGCCGTTCAGTGCCGGAGCAGCAGGGCGCCACTATCAACAGAGGGACTGTAGACACTCGTGCTAAAAGGGCAATTAGTGTCATTACATGGGGGAAGGGGGAATAACTGGTGGCTTAAAGAAAGGGATGTATGTATAGGGAATGCTACTGGGGAGGAAGAGGAGGAGGATGGAAATGCGGAGGGGGGAAGGGAGGGAACATGGGTTAAAGTTTTCTTCTTAGATATAGGTTGTTTATATGTGTTGTATGGTGCAATCCAAATGTAAATATGACATGGAAGTTGTTAAAATACCAAATGTTACAATATGCTGGTTATGTGGACGGAGGGGGGAAGGGGCTGGCCCACTTAAGGGAACATCAGGGGAAGGAATATGGCTAATGGACAGGAATTGACAGTGGTCTCCTGGAATGTGCATGGGATCACCAATCCAGTTAAACATCCTATGTTGCTCACAGCCCTTAAAAGAAAAGGCATGCAGACAGCACTACTCCAGGAGACCCACCTGTCAGATCTGGAGTATGGTAAACTTGCTCAGGGATGGGTTGGTAAATGTGTTGCGACCTCCTATTTTTCTCAGAAATGAGGAGTAGCTATATTGGTGAGTAAATACTTACCACTGGAGATCACTAGAGTGGTGAAAGATCATAAGGAGGGAAGATATATTTTTGTGGAGGGTCGACTGCATGGGGAACAAATCACTTTTGGTAATATTTATGCACCAGCTGTATATGACCCCAAGTTTTTCCCCTCAATTTTGGATTTGCTTATAAAGGAACAATTTCCGGGCTTAATATTGGGGGGTGGCATGAATAGTACGATGAATCCGGTGTTAAGACCACTCTGAGGGTAGGGGCAGGATGACGGAGGGCCTCAAACAATGCCAGGTGGGTTTGGCAGATATGGACATGGTTGACAGTTGGAGGACGGTAAGCCCTGGAGCCAGGGAGTACACTTTCTTTTCTAACCCTCACAGTACCTGGTCCAGAATTAATTACATATTTGTAGTCCGTGGATGGTATGAAAGGGTTATAGATGTTTCCCATGGTCCAATTCACATATCAGATCACGCTATGGTGATAGCCCAAATACAAATGCAGGGAGAAAGGGATCGGCCACCACAGTGGAGATTTCCCTGCTATATGCTTCTTAGTAAGGAGTTTAGGGAGTTTTTGGGAAACCAATGAAGGCAACGAGGTTTCGAGGGCAACATATTGGGAAGCAGGGGAAAGCCTTCATGAGCGGGACCATAACAGGATTTATAGCTCAGTTTAAGGCACAAAAAAGGGAGAAAAGATTGAAGTTGGTAAAACACATGGCTCAGGGAGAGAGGGGTGAAATTACGCAGCTCTTAATGGTCACAAGGGAAGCACTGAATGCATTGGTAAGGGGAGAAGCAAAGACCTCCGGGTTTTATTCTAGGTAAAGAGTATTTGAGTGGTCTAACAAACCCGATCCACATCTAGTGCGGCTTATGAAAGGGGGTAGATGCCCTACTAGAGTGGTGGGGGTTAGGGATAGAATGGGGATATAGCAGAGGGAACCTAGAGAAATTGGGAAGTGCTTCTGGGATTTTTATAGCCTGTTGTATCAAGCTGAATGTACTAATATGGGACCTTTAGTAAAGGATTTTTTAGATAAGGTGGTACTCCCTAAGCTCACTGAGACGCAGAAGGCACAACTAAACCAACCCATCATGAAAGAGGAACTCCTGAAAGCAATAGGGAAACTTCAAAGGGGGAAAGCAGGTGGGAACTGTGGAATATTATTAAGTATTGGCAGGCCAGATGGCAGAGGCTCTGAGCAGGGTATTCCAGGTAGTGGAGGGGGAGGAACATCCTAGCTTGCCGAAACTTGTTATGAGGCCATGATTTGCTTGATCCCAGATGAGGCAGAATGTGCATCGTATAGGCCAGTTTCTCTCTTAAATTGTGGCGAAAGTCTTGGCCACAAGGTTGGAGGACCTTCTTCCTGTGTTGGTTCACCCAGACCAGACCGGGTTTATTAAGGGCAGATCCTCGTATCATAATATGAGGCATCTGCTCAATGTGGTATGGAGGGCTGGGCAGATGCAAGGGAAAACATATGTTCTGTCCATGAACGCCAAAAAATCATTTGATAGGGTGGAGTGGGAGTACCTTTTTGAGGTGCTAGCCCGGTTTGGTCTGGGTGATGCACACATTCAGTGGGTCCGAGCTATATATGGAGCACCCAGAGCCCAGATATTGGTCAATGGGGTCCCCACAGATTATTTTCCATTGAGGAGAGGTACGAGGCAGGGATGCCCCCTTTCTCCACTGCTATTTGCACTGGCTTTAAAGCCCCTGGCGGCAGCGATTCGGCAATGCCCAGTGATATGGGGTATTGAGGGGGTGGAGGGAACAGAGCATAAGGTCACCCTTTAAGCGGATGACATGTTTCTATTTCTGCGGAGTCCTCAGAACTCAATGCCTCCTCTATTAGAGCTGATGGACACCTTTGCAGCATTTTCGGGGTACAAGATAAACATTGCTAAATCAGAGATTATGTGCTTTCCTAAGCCTGAACAGGAGGATGATCAATGGGGAATCCAGGTAGCCCAGAAGGGTATTATATATTTGGGAATACAGGTGGGTAGGACGGTGGAATCTCTATATGGGTTTAATTATTCGCCACTAATCAAAAAGGTGGAGGCGGACCTGAGAAGGTGGATGCAACTCCCTATTTCATGATTGGGACACATAAACCTCCTCAAGATGAATGTCCTACCTAGGATGTTATACCCCATGCAAATGTTGCCAATGGGAATGGAAAAAGGGGATATAAATAGGCTGGAGAAAATATTCTCTAGATGTATTTGGCGGATAAGCGACCAAGGGCCCGACTCCAGCGATTGAAGGTGGAGTCAATGCAGGGGGGGGTTCAACTTCCCAGACCTTTCAAACTACCATCTTTCTAGATATGTGGCTAATTGGGTGAATCGACCTGAGGTGGCAAGTTGAGTAGACTTAGAACAATGGGGCTGCATGGGTCTGTTATTGGCATACTTACATAGTGGGGGCCTCAAAGCTTATACCACACGGGGGAAGGGTAATCCATTGGTGAGGGTGGTGTTGGAGGCATGGGAAAGGATCAGGAAAAAGAAGGGAATTAGGGGAGAAACCTTTTTACTCCCAGTGGTGGGGAACCCCTTTTTTATTCCAGGATTGGAGAATAGAGGTTTTAGGAATGGGAAAATAAAGGAGTAAGAAATATAGGAAACCCAATGAAAAGAAAATTTTAGAGAGATTGTTCAAGGGTTAGGACTTGGGGACATCAACTGTTCCGATATATGCAGCTTAGAGCCTTTATACAGAAGATGGGAAGGGATAGGGTTCAACCACAAGGATGGGATATGACAGAGGCCTCGATAAATTTGGCTCAAAAGGACTCCAAGGGCTTAATTCGGAAAGCAGCGAAGTTGGGGAAACAGGATCATCCAGACTATACTTCCAAAGTTAAACAACTTTGGGAAAGGGACTTAGGCCGAAATACCACAAAGGAGAATTGGCAAACTATTATTAGAAGGGCAGGGGGGGACTCCTGATTCGTAATAGATTTAGGGAAGCTTTCTATAAATTTCTACACCGGCTCTATTACCCCCCTGTAATAGTTCACAAAGCCCACCCCTCTATTTCCCCCATGTGTGGTAGATGTAGGGAGGAAAGGGGAACCTATATGCATTGCTTTTAGTCATGTAAGGTGTTACAGACCTTTTGGGGAAGGGTTTTGGATGAAGTCTCGACCATGGCAGGGATTACTTTGTTGGCAGACCCGATTACAGGTCTTTTTTGGGATGACACAGGGAAAGGATGGGGAATGGGAAGTGCTGCCGAGATGGTGTAGGGTTTTATTGGTGCTAGCTAGACACTGCATACACAATACGTAGGTGAGTTGTGAAGTACCTACTACCCAGCAAAGGCGTAGTTTGAGTATACAAACCGTAGCCCTGGAAAGACTGACAGACTGGGAGGAGGCTTTCTTTAGAGAGTGGACTAGCTTTGCTTAGCAATGTGGAAGAAAGCACGCTCTGAATGAGCCTTGATTAAGATTAAGGGAAAGAAGGGTTCAGTTGGAGGTGATATAGATGGAGAATACATTTGGGGGATTCTTATATATGGATTTTTATTTATATTTAAGTTAATGTCTATTTTAATTTTTAGTATGTTCAGAATATGCAGAACATAAGCTTACTATGATTTAAATGATCGAACTGAAATGTATAAGGGATTGCACCTATCTGTTAGCATGTTTGTTTATTTGTAGTGTCTGCTTGTTTTGTGTGTTCTTGTTGTTGGAAAACTCAATAAAAAGATTATACAAAAAAAAAAAAAAAGCCCTAGAACATCGAACAGATGTTTCTGTGGCATGCTAGGGTATGTAAGAGTTGCTCTCTAGAATGAGCTTTTAGTAGTCTGCCTGCCAGGTTAGGGAAGATGCAACTGGGCTGTCCCTGCAAGGGGCTGCTGCTACTGCTGCCCAGCATATGGTAAAGATCAGTGGTGCAGATGGTAAGCTAAAGGGACATACTCTGTGACTGGTAGTGTTCCCCTTGAAACAGGAACCTCAAATATTTACTGTGGGTGGTTTCGAATTTGATATGAGGGTAGAGCCCTGCATATCCAGAGAACCACTCCAATCTCCCACCTACAGTAAAGGGAGTAGGGCAGGCCCTGAAGGGTGACCCATTCTGACTTATACTGGATGAAAAAGTTCAGATGTGCGAGGCCTAAAATGGACCTCAGGACATGGCCCTGTTGTAAAATGTTTAGCACCCCCCACAGTGTTAGGCAGCGGTCCCTCCCAGATATAGGGGAAGGGAGAAACCCTCCCCCTCCTCTCAACCAGCTCCTGAAGAGAAGGTGGTAGGGTATAAAAAAAGAACAGTTAAAATTGGCTCCTTTGCTCCTATCCTGCTGACTAGATGGCGGTTGATGACAAGTATCAACTAGGTGAGTAAGATCTCTGCTCCTCCCCATAAGCTGAGTATGGAAGAGGAGGTGAAGAGGGGGCAAAGTGTTTGGAATGGTAGGACAAACAACCTGCCAGCACAACAAAGCTTGTCACCTTAAAGTAAGCATAGCACCTGAGAGAGCAGTCTGGAGCTACAGCAGCAACTGTGGCCTCGAAAACATTATATGCAGTTTGCTTGAAGGCACCCCTGGTAAGGCCAGAATAGTTACCGCGGGCTTCCTCCAGAGGGAGATGCAGTGCTGCGCTACATGGGTCTGAAGTTAGTTTATCTAGAAGGCCCAAGAATGTTGAGGTAATACGTCTATTTCCCCTAGCAGTCAGTTTCCTGGACTTTTCATCAGGAGGGAGGGACCAAAGGTGTTGTAGGCCTTGACACACACAATGCAGCATCAAGCATCACTGAAGCAGCTTCAGGTTGGATGGCCTACAGGGTTCCCTAGTAGCAGGCAAGTACATTCAGTAGCCGTCCTGGGAGTAATGGATATGCATTGTGGCTAGTACCCAATAGTAAAGGGTGACAACTACAACATCGTCTGACACTTAGAGAAGCTTATACAATTCCTTAGAGTGGCAACACCCATGGCAGCTTGCCACAGCTGCAGCACTGGGAAGAAAGAGTAGACTCTGCTTTTGGAAGTAATGTCCCTATAAAAGGGGCTTGAAAACCAACTCTCAGGCTCCACTTTCTCACATAGTGTTTTTTGTCTTAATGAAGATTATGGTCCTACACGTCGATGAACAGGTCAATGAGATGCAAAAGGGCGTAGCAGCTGAGTGGCATCGAGGATAGCACTACAGACTATGAACATGACTGCACTGACGGGGGTAGATAGCAAGCCCCATTGATTGGTCCCCCTGGGCCGGGGATGGCGCAAGAACACCTCAGCATACTTTTCCTAGAAAAAGAAGTGCCTCAGTGGTGACACTCTATCGACAGGCACAGCAATATGCATCGACGAGAGAGGCACAGATGCCACCGTCAATGACAAGGTACCACTGCAGGTGTCTTATCGTTGAGAGAAAGATAAGAGAATCGCCCGACAGCCAAAGTCTGCACTGTCAGCAGATGTTAGAGAATATGTTGATGGGGGAGTCAGAGGCGACACTGATGGTGCTGATGCACTAGCCAAAGTCAGCCAGGTAGAGGCAGCCCCAAGGCCCTGAGTGACTTGTCGATGGCTGGGGGGACACAAGGTGTCATTGCAGAAGCAGACGACACTGAAGCAGTGAGCAGACCCTTGTACTGAAATGGGTGAGTGGAGCTTTTGATGAGGGAGGCAAAAGGTGCCACTGTCGATGTCCAAATACCAGTCCATAATCGGTCTGAAAATGTCTGCCCCAGACCCGACTTTGATGTCTGCTTGACTGTCGGGGGTCACCCCTGAAGCCTGGTCCCTGGAGTCAGAGGTCCGCAATGCAGTCAACGGGACTGATGACACGGCTACTCGTATGCCAGGGTTCTCCGGAAGAGAGCACCGGCCCACTTGTTGTCATGAGGGCCTAGATCACAGATGCAAATGACACAGGAATTGTTCTGTACCTTTAGTCTGCAGTGAGAAACTGCAGTGACTCAACAGACACGCTGTCAAGAATCACGGACTAGAAATTTGAGAAACTGCTTGACTTCTTTTTTAAAAAGAAAATGAGAAACAACAGTGACTGTATGGCAATGTTTTTGTCAAGGTCCGACAAGTATGTTCGAAGGCGGGAAAAGAACTAAGGAGGGATGGGTCCGCCCACATTTATATGGAACAGTCAACATCAGACATCGATGTCAGCAGCCCCTAGTGGACTGCTTGCAAAAGTTTCTGTATGGTCCTAGTGCCTAAAGACTAAGTTCCAGAGCTATGGCCTAATGAAAAATATATCCTTGAAGAAAATGTAATTTTCAGTAGGCTCCCACATTTTGACCCCAAATTTCTAACATTTTATAATCTGATGTTATGATCAAGACAGGTGAAATTTGTTAAAATCCTATCCAAAATGTTATTTTGCAGTGTGACTGTGAAAACAAGTTTCAGAAGAAATCTAAAAAAATGACACTTGTCATGTTCAGGAGGACAGGTACAACAGTTATGTTGAACATTAGGGGCCAAAAACTAGTTATGAGTAAATGCAGGAACCATTCGACATTTCCTTATAACTTTGTAATTTTTTTTCACATTTTGACCCCAATTTTTCAACATAGTCTTTTCATGACCACTCCTTCTGAACATGACAGGTGTCATTTATAAAATAGTGGCCAAAACGTCATTTGTACCACTAGTGTGAAAACACATTTTGGTCAGGATATGAAAAAGTGTCAGTAGCGCAGCAGGTTGCACACTCGCCTCTGAGGCTGGAAGAGCAGAAGGCTGTGGGTTCTATCCCCACACAAGGAACTTGGGTTAAGTAAGCAATAAGACACTCCAGGGTGTGTGTTAGACACTTTAACACACGGCTAGGAGGCGTAGTGAGGCACGAGGCCACTGGCCGAGTGCGTCCAGCCTCCTAGCCGTGTGTTAAAGTGTCTAACACACAGACCCTGGAGTGTCTTATTGCACTTATGAAATGGCTATCAAAAATACAGATGTATGTGATGGCTAAAATGTATAGTATTTAAAAGTGAAAAGTTTAATGTTGGTCTTCATTTTTAATAAAATAGTTCCTCCGCCTACTGTTTCTTTTTGACTTAAGGAATTTTGTCCTATAAAGGCTTCTGTAGTTTACATGTGGTTGTCATGGCAGTATTCACCCCCCCCCAAGTTAGCAATCGATCTGAACAGCCACTCAGCCGGTGGGCCATGAGAGAGATAGTGGCTGTACTTAGTTAAAATGAATAATCGGCTGTCACTTCTGATTAAAATAGAGAGCGAGCGAGCGGGTTGGGAGACAGATCACTTTTTAATTGGGATGGAGAGCGAGAGGGCTGGGAGACAGATTGCAACACTTTGCATTTTTTTTTCCCAGGACAGAGATTGTGGCAGTACTTTGTTAAATGAATCATCGCCTGTAATAATCAGCAGTCGCTTCTGATTAAAATGGAGAGCGAGGGGGCTGGGAGAGAGAGAGAGAGAGAGATCACGTTTTGATTGGGATGGAGAGCGAGTGCGGGCTGGGAGACAGATCGCAGCACTTTGTGGGGGTTTTTTTCCCCTTTGCTACGTTCTGCATGGATTTAAAAACAGAAACATTAAAAGACCGAGCCCAACTAAACAGGAGGTCAGGTGTATTTATTTTTTTTTATACAGTTAGGCTGGCACCACTTATGCGAGAAACAAGATGGATACGTTTTCATTTCTCAAGGTTCTGAGTGGGCAGCTTCACCCATATCAATGCCCGCTTGCCATAGCTTGGCACAGCCTGATCCTTCTCCCATGGTGTTAGACATATTAGCACACTCCTAGCAGCCAATCAGAATGCTGCTTTTCTACCACCCATTTCATAAATCCCAATACTGACACTGTGATGCAGCATGAGGGGGATGCTGCACTCCTGAGGTGCCATCTTTTGGAAGAGACGTTAAACCAAGGTCCCATCTGCCTGTTCTCGTGGTAGTTCAGGTCGATGTTAAAGATACCATGGCACTTCTCGAAAAGAGATGGGGAATCTTTTATTGAAATCAAAAGAAATTATAACAAAGTTATACAAATCAATATTATATCATACATAATCATAATAAGGAAATAATCAAAAACATAAATAAGTATTAATTCATACAAATACCCCAAACATAAGAGAAACAGTATAAACCCACCACCTCCCTCTCCCCACTATAAGAGTTGGGGAAAATTGTATTTATTTTTATAAAAGACATGATACACCAATCAGTATTACTTCCTCCAAATCAAAACAAAAATCCAGTAAAGTATTACTTCACAATTAATACAAAAGATATATATTGGAAAAATAGAAAAATCGTAATTACTAGAACCTAATACATCCATGATAAAGCCCCCACCCCCCCTGAATTTTTTTGGGAAAAAAAAGAAATTACATCCCATAAGGGGAAAAAAAAATCTAAATTTAAAATAAATATTCAAAACTGATTAAATACTACTTCATACAATTTCCTAAATCCAAAACAAAATTTCTCCTCTATTAATGGAACCATTTTAGTAACCGGGAGAAATCCCCAGTTATTCTATATTCCTAGATTCCCAATAAATTCAAGATTGTTCCACAATCTTTTCCACCGAACAGAATTATAATTATCTCTTTCTTCCAATTTCCATTTATTCAAGTCAGCATTAATAATAAAAAGAGTTCTAAGGCTGAAATAAACTGTTGTTGCAAAGCCAAACTACATCAACCTATCCATATCCAATAAAGAAAATGAGCATAAATAATACAAAATGTTCCTTGATGTACTGAAAAAGATAAGGTAGGAATTATTCCAAAATACAATAAATGTGGGTCCGGGGGAACTGGACCTACCTACTTCCATCTATTTTTGACTATGTCCCAAAATTGTATTACATATGGACAATTAAAATATAAATGATCCATTGTTTCTATTTGTAAAATACATGTCTCCCTAGGACAATAACGTTCCATTAAGGCCTTGTGCTTATGGTTACCTTTTACATTAATTCGACCATGTAAACCCAACCATACTGTATCCCACATGCGGACCGGAAGTCTTTTATCCATAATGTATTTTGAGAGATGTTTTTGCTCTAACTGAGTTAAATCTGTAAACACCGGCTCATCAAAACATTCCATAATAATATGCTCGTAAAGTAATTTCCGGGAGAAATGAAGAGTATCATGTATCTGTATTCCCCATTTCTTTACTGCATCAATAACTCCATCCCACCTCTTTGGTAGGCGAGGACTCCGTTTATTTTTATGCAAAAATGTTTTTGTTGACCACTCTTTTAATACCCCATCTAATGCTTCTTTCCTCCATTTACCCCATAATTGAACCATTCCCTTTACTAAAGGAATAATATTATCATAAAGGAAAATTGTAAAGAAAAAACACCCCAGGATGCACCATACTTAAACCCCCAAATTTAATTGGTTTATATAGAATATTCCGCTTCCCTACTTCCCCACACAAGAAAAAAAACAACTCATCAAAGAAGTTTCTAAAGAAGATGGCAGAAAAAAAATAGAACTAATAAATAAAAATCCAGGTATTAAAAAAATTTTTAATAAAAAAATCCGTCTTTTTTTGACAACTTCCACAACTTAACTTTTGCATGGCCTATTTCTAAAACTCTCTTCCAATTTATACGTGCCATGTCCTCTCCTCCAAAATATATTCCCAGAATACCACAAGGTTTCCTAGAAACCGGAATATCGCATACTGAACTATCTGAGTCTCTAATGCCTGAAACATCCAAACAACATGATTTAGTTACATTTAGATGAGCACCTGTGATTTTACCAATCTCCTGTAACAATTCACAAAGCCAACTGAACCGAACTATCATCATTTACCACTAAACAAATATCATCCACATAAGCTAGCACTTTATACTTTAATACTATGCCCATACCTAAACCATATATTTTCAGCAAATTTTGAATTAACCGAAGCAATGGATCTATCATAAATACATATAAACATGGGCTTAACGGACAACCCTGTCGAACCCCCTTCTGGATTACAATTTTCTGTCCCATCCGACCGTTCTCATACGGTTTTACATATACCAAAGCATAACATAATTTAATTCCTTGTATAAATAAATCCGAAATGCCATATGCAGCTAAACAATCCCAAAGAAAAGAATGAAAGACCTCATCAAAAGCTTTTGCCTGATTTAAACTATGTAACCTTCACCTACTGACCCTGTTGGGGAATTTTTACTTTCCATTATTTCCCGTAACAATAATAATGCTTCTGTCATTCTTCAACCAGGATCTGAACAAAATTGTGTAGAAATAATTAGTTTTGCCATTACTGATCCCAATCTGTTACCTAATAGTTTAGCAAATATTTTAAAATCAACATTTAGTAATGTAATTGGTTGCCAATTTTGAATTTCATCTCATACTCCAGACTTATATAAAAAAATCATAAGTCCTTCATACACTGAAGAAGGTAAAGAAAAATCTTGCAAAAAGAAATTAAAAACCGCTAAAAATTCCTGAGGAATAAGATTCCAAACAATTTTATAAAGTTCTCCAGTCAATCCATCTGATCCTGGTGCTGTATTCCCTTTTAAAGACTTGATAACTTTATCCATTTCTAAATAGGAAAATGGCAAAAGCAAAAAAGCCTGCAAATCTGGGGATAGCTGAGGTAAAGATGCAGATTTCAATATCTGATCGTGAAAACCTACATCTGGAGCTGAAGTCCCAAACACAGATTTGATATATTCCTCTAAAATTAACATAATACCAACATTATTAGTAACATACTTCCCATTCGATGTATTCAAGCCATTTAACAATCTTTTCTCTCTTCTCTTCTCTTATGACAATCAGGGAAAGGATTCCCTTGTTCCAACTTCCCTTGTGTTCCAAAAATTTGTTCCTGATTCAGTGACAACATTCCATCATACTGATAAAATTCCATACTAGTCCTTACTTTTTGAATTTCTATGGACACATCTTCTTGTCCCAAATGGTGCTTTGTTAATAGTTCACCCAATTGTTCTCAACTGTAAGTATTTAAAATATTTTAAAATCTGTTTACCCCTCCCTGCTTCCTTAAAATAACTTTTTAAACAACTTTTTAAATCTTCCCACCATTCTCCTGTATCTTCATACAAAAACTGGGTAGAAAGTCTATCCTGAATTATCTCAGACAAAATCGACACTACCAAAGGATCCTTTACAACAAGAGAATTCATCCGCTAATATCCTGGGCCTGCCATTCTGTGAGGAGGAGATTCAATATGAACCACTACTAAAACATGGTCAGAAGATTCAATTGGTACTAGAAACATTTTACCCTTCGGTAATGACTGCTTAATGAAAATCATATCTATACATGAAGAAATTCGCCCTCTATAATAAGTAGGTTTTACTGACTGTTTCCTTCATAAACCATTTTTAACCCCGCATGATATACCATGGTTCGTAGAAATGCTCTATCACAATACACTTTGTCTAATGGGCCATCTTTTGACAAATTAATATTAAAATCCCCAACAAAAAAAATAGTTCTGCTAGTAAGCAGATATGGTTGTATTTTTTTTAGTAATTCAATTCTAAGAGTTTTCGACTGATGACCATAAATATTAATCAGTCTGCAATGAACTGCTTTTATTTCTATATCTAACAAAAAGGCTCGTCCTGGTTCAATATCAACCATATGAAAGCACTGAATTTCTGGTGAGGTGAAACAATATCCCACCCCACTACAAGTATCCACTCCTAATGACCAAAAAGATGAACCCCCCCCTTCCATTCTTTAGTAATCTGGTTCATATCACTAAGAGATTGTAACCTAGTATCTTGTAAAAAAAATACTTCATATGGTAACTGCTGAAGTATCCCAAAAGTAACATAACGTTTTCTCAGTGATAAAACACTATTCACATTTAAACTTGCAATCCTTAAAGATCAACTGCAGCTATATTATAAACATATTACAAACTTTACTCCTTTTCCCTAAATATGGACTACCAGACCTTATTTATTGTGGAATGAAGAAATTGTGATGAACATGCTCAGATACTATTTTTTACGTTTTCCTATTTGATGAGTTTCACAGAAAGTCTTCAGACATTTTTGACTAACTAAGCGGAACCTTGAGGAGTGCTGGATTTAATTGCTAAGAACGATGTTATCCTCAAGTTCCAGGTACTGAGCTGCAAGGAACTGAAGGAAAATGACATCATTCTTGCTTGACTGGAATCAGCACTCACCCAAAGTTCCGCTAGCTGGTCAAAAAATGTCTGAAGATTTTCTGTGAAACCATCAAATAGGAGAGCATTAAAATAGTATCTGAGCATGACAAATGTCAATTTCTTCATTTCACATGTAATAAATAAGGTCTGGTTGTCCTTATGTTAGGGAAAAGGAGTAACATTTGTAATATGATTTTAATATAGCTGCAGTTGATCTTTAAACAGAGTGGATCAGGGAGGAAGAGCAGCCAGTTTTCCACTAGATCTAGTCACCCGCTTTTGTGTAATTTTAGATTGACTAGAATTTTGTACTATTGAAGATCTGGGTTCCAGATGGGGAAAAGGATCCAGATATGTTCCCTTCATAGGCAAATGTGAATCTGCCTGTTCACCCCATAAGGTGAAAACTGAAAATCTATTTGCTAAGGGTAATGGTGAAAGAGAAATTTCTCCCTTTTTCTGTTTCTGAGACTGGGTTTTTAAAGGAAGCATAAACCCATCCTCCGTTTCAGGTATTACCGACTCATCCCTCAGGGTTAAAGAGGGAGAGGCCGTAATATCAGTGCCTGCTATCACAGAGGTTTCTAGAATGGGTGAAACTGATTTGTTTGATTGTTGACTTAAAAGAAAAATCCCAGCCTCTCCCTACAAAACAGGGTACTAAATGAGAAAAAGACCGAGGCAGAAAGGTCAGTGGGGGATGCTGCAAAAGAAGGTAAAGCCATCAAAAAATGGAGAGCAATGAGTACCAATGCCCTTAGTCTGAGTAACAAGCTTCCTGAATTAGTGGCCTTGATGGAGGAGGAACATCTGGATATCGTGGCAGTCACAGAAACATGGTACACACAAAACCATGACTGGGACGTAAACATACCAGGATACGCTATCTACAGGAGAGACAGGAAGGGTAAAAGAGGAGTAGTAGTAGCTCTTTACATAAGGGAAGGAATCAAAGCAACAGAACAAAAGGGAAAACAGGGAGGAAAAGAAGCACTGTGGGTAAATTTGGAGACCGGCAATGGCAACACAATCCGCACAGGGGTTGTATACAGACCCTCTTCTCAGGGGGAGGAAATGGACAAGGAAATGATAGAAACTATACTTAGAATGGCAGAAAAAGGGGAGATATTGCTGATGGGTGATCTGAATATGCCAGATGTTAACTGGAGTGCAGTTGCAGCAGCCACTTCGAAGAGTGGGGTTATTCTAGATGCCCACTTGAGAGGGAGCAATCTTATACCTGGTTCTCTCAAATAGAGATGAAGAGAGGATCACAGATGTAGAACCACTGTGGGTAGCCATCTGGGAACCAGCGACCATTGAGCAGTATGATTCACAATAAACATAGCAATAGAGTCAAGCCATAAAAAGGCAAAAGTACTGGACTTTAGGAGGGCTGACTTTGCCAAAATGGGTGAGTGCCTAAGGGATGCACTAGCAAATGGGCAGGAAGGAGGGGTGGAAGAACAATGGGGAATAATAAAAACTGCCATCACAGAGGTAACAAGCCTTTGTGTGAAGCAAATAAACAAAACGAAACGATGTAAGAAACCACTATGGTTCTCAAAGGAAGTGGCAGTGAAGGTTCAAGAGAAAAAAAAAGCATTCAGGAAGTACAAGGAATCACAGAAGAAGCAGGACAGAGAACTGTATTAGTTAAAGCAAAAGGAAGCTGGGAAGGCAGTCAGAACGGCAAAGGCCCAAATCAAGGAAAAGACAGCCAACTCAGTTAAGAAGGGGGATAAAACCTTTTATAGGTACATCAGGAAGCGAAGGAAGACCAAGGGAGGGATAGTGAGGCTTAATAAAGGAGAGGGAGGGTGGGCAGAGGGCGACTATGAAAAGGCAGAGATACTAAACAAACATTTTTGCTCAGTATTTACAAAGGAAGAGGGAGGTACCTAAACAAACAGTAGAAACACTCTGGATACAGAAGTTGATACCAGCCCATTTATAGAAGAAAGGGTTCTGAAAGAACTCTTAAAACTGAAGGTGGACAAAGCAATGGGGCCTGATGGAGTCCATCCCAGAATTCTAAAGAACTAAGGGTAGAACTAGTGACACCACTGACTACCCTCTTTAACAAATCATGGGAGGATGGGGTGGTACCCGAGGACTGGAGGAGGGCAGATGTGATTCCCCTTCACAAAAGTGGGAGCAAGGCAGAAGCAGGAAACTACAGACCTGTTAGTTTAACTTCAGTGGTAGGGGAAAATGATGGAATCACTTCTGAAGGAAAGAACTGTCGAGTATCTAGAGGCCAGAGGGGCACAGGACCCAAGGCAGCATGGATTCACAGCGGGAAGGTCATGCCAGACAAATCTGATAGATTTCTTTGACTGGGTGACCAAAGTAGTAGATCAGAGAGGGGCTGTGGACATGACCTACCTAGACTTTAGCAAGGCATTTGACACAGTCCCACACAAAAGATTAATATACAAGTTGGCCAGCCTGGGAGTGGGTCCCAAGATGACAGCCTGGGTAAAGAATTGGCTGAAGAATAGGACACAGAGAGTAATAGTAAATGGAGTCCACTCTGAAGAAAGGGTGGTTACTAGTGGGGTACCGCAGGGTTCAGTATTAGGACCAGTCCTCTTCAATGTCTTTATAAGCGACATTGCAGAGGGACTGGAAGGAAAAGTATGTCTCTTTGTAGATGACACAAAGATCTGCAACAGAGTTGATGCACAAAGTGGGGTGGAAAGGATGAGAAGGGACTTGGCAAGGTTAGAGGAATGGTCAAATATATGGCAGCTTAGATTCAATGCTAAGAAGTGCAAGATAATGCACCTGGGAAACAAAAACCCAGAGGAAGAGTACACAAGGGGGGTGAGATACTAACAACAACAAAAATGGAAAGGGACCTGGGGGTAGTCATATCAGATGACCTAAAGGTGGGCAAGCAATGTGAGAGGGCAGCAAGGAGGGCTGGGGGGATACTGGGATGCATAGGGAGAGGCATCACCAGTAGAAAACAGGAAGTTATTATCCCTCTGTACAGACAGCTGGTGAGACCCCATCTGGAGTACTGCGTGCAGTTCTGGAGACCCAGTCTCCGCAAAGACATAGACAGGATGGAAGCTGTCCAGAGGAGGGCAACTAAAATGGTGCAGGGTCTGTACCGGAAGACATATGAAGAGAGACTTAAGGAGCTTAATATGTATAGCCTCGAGGAAAGGAGGGAGAGGGGGGACATGATAGAAACGTTCAAGTACCTCAAGGGAATCAACAAAGTCCAAGAGGGTAGCATCTTTCAAAAAAAGAGGTGTGCAAGAACAAGGGGCACAATTTGAAGATGGGGGTGGTGGCTCAGAGGTCATTTAAGGAAGTATTTTTTCACACAGAGGGTTGTGGATGCATGGAACGGCCTTCTGGAGGAGGTTGTGGAGTAAAAACAGTGGTGGAATTCAAGCATGCATGGGACAGTCATAAGGCAATTCTAGGGTGTGGGGTAGGAAGAAGTAGGCTGCTGGTTAACTAGGATCCGCAGTTTATCCATTAGGTAGGGAAATGGGCAGACTGGGTGGGCCAAGTGGTCTTTATCTGCCGTCAAATTCTATGTTTCTATGTTAAGAAGTCTAGTGCCACAGTTCACACAGGAGAACTCTGTGGAGTAACATATGGGGTCACATTTTCATCTTGTCGGAGCTGTGGCTGTGTTTGTCTTAGTAAAGGCTTCGGTGGAAGTATTATTGCATTATTTAGCTCCATGGCCCTTGTAGAAATTGGCTGGTTTCTACCCCTGACCCCAGACCCTGACCCTCAGCCACGGCCTCAGCCACAGTTGGGAAAAGGACCTTCTTGATACTGTTCAGTAGTTTGTCCAAAATGTTATTTGGCTTTATTTAAAAAATAGTCATGATCAGACTTCCCCTCTGTATTATGAGCTGCCCAAAGGTAGTCCTGGAATGAGTGTTGTTGTTCTTCCCTACATAAATTACAAACAGGGCGGGCATTACACTGGGGAGCAGTATAGCCCAACATTCCGCAGTGAAAACATCGAATCTGCTCACAATCTATAGTTAAATGATTCAAAGCTCCACATCTGTAACAACTTTTGGGCTGTCCTGCATAGAACAGGACTCCCCGATCCCAGCCCCCCAAAAAAGAACTGGGTAAGTGGGAAATTCCAGCCTCAGTTTGATTCAATTGAACCCGAAACAGACAGCCACCATTCCAAAATCCATTCTCATCTATGATGGGTTTTGGATGTTCCATAACAGTACATTTTTTTCCAACCAAAACATGATGTCATTAATACAAACTCCCTTGTTTCTAAATAGTATTTTAACAGTCTTAATGGTTGGTTTTGTGACCAGAATAGCCAAGAAATCAATCCAATTTCCAGAATCCTTAAGTGGATAATACAATTTCCAAAACTTATCCAACGATTGCATAGTACAAAAGCTTAAATCATATGTTCGATCTCCAGGGGCATGTATAAACGCATACACCTTGGAAGGTGAAAAACCCATAGAATCCTTAATTAAAGTCCTCCCTACCCATATCCTATCTAGGACTATGGGTGTATTCCCCTTATATTTAATGCGAACCAAAAAACGTCTTTTCACCGCTTCTGCAGGTTTACGAAATGGTCCTGCAAATGTTTTAGGTGGCGCTATATTTGTAGGATCCTTCTCTTGTCCCTCCATCTCTTTAGATACAGAGTTTGAAGCAATCCTACCTTGTGTCTCTATAGATAAGTCCTTCAATATACCCAGAGAAACTTCCTTTTCAGTTGAAAGACTGGACTCTGGGCCTTCCATAATAATAGGCCCAGAAGGGCCTGAATCTGCTTGGCCTCTTACCATATCCTGAGGCATAGTAAGCACTGCTGCAGCCTCAGCAGGCCCGACTACTGCCTCCGTTACAACACTCGGCTGTATTAATACTTTGTGGGCTTCTTGGGGGGAACCACTCCATTTTTTGGAGAACCCGGTTAAGGGATAATCGGGTCGGGAATCCATCGGTCTCCATTATGAGTCCACCTGGCTTTCTGCAAAGCCGACCCAGGAGTCCATTCGGTATCAGAGTTTAGTGTCTCAGAAGTGATGTCAGCTACCTGATTTTGTATCTTTGAAAAATTTAACCCCAAAGGGGAAAGAGACTGTTCCAAAACTACTTCTAGTGGTACCCATTTACTCCCCCCAGGTAATGGGCTCACTGCCGATCTTTTCCTTTTCTTTTCTTCCAAATTTAACTTACTTGTCATAAACTCCTGTTCTACCACCGAAATTAGATCCAATGACTGATTTTTCTTTGAGGCCAAATCTCGCTCAAGATTCTCTTCGTCCCAATCTTGCATTTCATTCAACTGATCTGTCGAAAAGGTAGAGGGCTCCTCAATTTGGATATCTTCCCCCAAAACTTGGCTCTCCATGTTGGTAATGTTCTGTATTTCTAGAACCTCCTCCATCTCCTCCATACCACGTCCTTCCTCCCCCATGTCCAAATTCACACTGAACGCAAACAAACTCTCCTGCAGCGCTTCAGCGCCCTCTGCAGCAAGAGTAGGGGCATTTTCCCGGTGTCCTGGCCAAATTTCCCCCATTCACTAAAAATACCATCAACAGCTTAATCTGGTTCAATGTCAGTTGGCATCCATCTGTATCCCTCTCCCCCAAGACAAGGCTGAATATACGCAGAATTGTCTAGTCCTCCTTTCCCGGTCAACAAAAACTAAATAAAAAAAAAAAATCAAATAAAATGACAGCTATCATGTTCATGAGTTGGTATGAAAAAATGGCTATGCTGCAAATCTGGGGTCAAAATATTGAAAATTAACAAAGTTACGAGCATGCATTGAAAAATGTCAACATATGCTCATATGTTTGTTTTTAAATATTTTTAACCCAAATTTTCAATATAGCCTTCTTTTGACCCCACGTCATGAACAACAGCTGAGAAAATGCTCAAATCCTGCCCAAAAGTGACTTTGCACAGTGATCACAAAATTACCTTTTGGGACAGATTTGCATAATTTCACCACCCTTGTTCATGTGGTGGGGTCCTAGAAAGGCCATGTTGAAAATTAGGGGAAATTAAAAAAAAAATGATCAAATTATGAGGACAAGTTCAAAACCCATTGAAATACACTGAACTACATACCCGATTTCCTCAGTTCCCCGTCCGGTTTGAAAAGTGAAGACATGTCTCCAGTCCAGAGGGGATTGCTGCATTGGACATCAAGTAGGTAAGTAATGGGCGTGGGGAGATGGGTGCTGAGTGGTAGGGTCAGGTGGTGGGAGGGTAACGACAGTGGTTGGCCGGCGGCAGCAATGGACATCGATGGACAGTTTTCTTTTTTACAGGGTGTACAAATATAAAAAATAATATGAGGGACAGTTTTCTTTATTTCAGGTATCACCACTGGGGACTGGGCACCCCAGTGTCGGTGTTATATTTGCCCGGGGTGGGCTCCCTGGTGATGCACAGTGAAACAGGAGGGGTGGGCAGTACTAGCTGGCACCAGGGACTGGGCACCCCAGTGTCAGAAAATTAAAAGTAAGGGGTGGTGGGTGCTCAGTGGTAGGCTCAGGTGGGGGAAGGTAATGGTGGTGGTGTGCCAGCAGCAATAACAGACACCGATGGACAGTTTTCCTTTTTACAGGGTGTATAAAAATAAGAAAATAAATAAATAAAAACACTACAAGCAATGTATTTCAGGTATCAACACTGGGGACTGGGAATCCCAGTGTCAGTGTTATGTCTGGCGACACCAGGGGTAGGCTTCCCAGTGTCACACAGTGAAAAACGGGTAAGGTGGGGGATACTAACCAGCACCGGGGATTGGGAAAATTAAGAAGGGGGAAGCAATGGGAGGTGGGAGGGATACTTGGCAGACAGTAAGAGAGATTGTTTTTATGTTGGGTAGGGGAGGACCACAGCAGGCTGATCATGACACTGATCAGCTCTGCTTCCTGGGTGGCTTATGCAAATCAAAGGAAAGAGCCGCTCTATGATTTGGGTGGCTCTTTTCTTTGAACTACACAAAAGTTTCTGCCCAGAAAGACCAGAACGATGTCATAATCAGCCTGGTTGATGATTAGTCTGACACTGTCAAACCACTTGCAGACTAGCCGGCCCGGTGGCACTGAGGGTTGAGGCACTGAACACCACACCTCGCACCGCGCTGGCAACCCAGGCTCGGGAGCGAACTCAGACTGTCGGGGGTTGGCTGGGAAGGAGAGGATTGAGCATCCAGAGGACTGCTCTCCTCTCCTGGGGAGGGTGAGCTTGTGGCTTCTGGGCATCAATGACTCCCAGTAGAGGCTGGGGGTGCTACAGCAGGGGGTCATGTCAAGAATGGGTGGAAGTGATGGTGAGCATCTGTGGGAGGGGTGCGGGAGCAGACTTGTCTTGTGCTGGATGGTACTGCACATCTGCGCCTCTGGAGGGGGGGTCATGCTCACTTCACGCTAAAGGAAACAATCTGCACTCAGAGAGGACAATGACATACTGTGATCTCATGCCCACCATTGGATCCTACCCATTAGAGTCCCCGATATCCTCTGATGCTCACCCTGCCAGCAACATAACCAGATTTAAGGAGCACCATGCGGTGGAGGTGACCCCACCCTGGGGGTACAAGCCAAGCGGCTGGTTGCAGGTAAGGAGTGGGGTGTTAGGAGTAGTGGCGGGGGGGGGGGGACTCATTGCGGGAGGATCTCAGGCCAGGCAGGAGAAACCCGGCGATGTCCAAGGGAAGTCCCTCAGAGCAGCGACCAGAGTGAAAAAGATTGGGGGAAAAAAAAAGCCACTTGCAGACTGCCTTGCGCTGGACAGACAGTGACACACCTCTCAAAACCCACTATCACACCAATATGTTCACTCTGTGCAAGCGAAATGGCGAACATAAAAACAGCAAATGAATCAAGACCACACAAGGAGGTGCATGAATAGCTTTATTTTGTGGGCAGTTACATTTGGATGAGGTAAACATCCTGGTCATAAAAGGTTTAACTGTAAAACTGAATTATATCTATGTTCAGCCTCAGCTGGCACATTTAAACAGGAGGTCATACACAGTAAAAGCATCAAACATTAACTAGTCTGCAAATGTTTGCTGCACTTAACCAATGTTGGGCCTAGGAAGGATATTTAGGCAGAATTTCGCTCTTTATGGAAATTTGGGAAAGGTATTACTTTTCACTGCTGTAGCAATTACAATGTTTTCTGCTGCTGATACCATAATTTGTAATGCAGTTTCTATTTGTTTTATTGCATAGTAAAATATAATGGATACATGTGATCTTACATGGAAACACTGGCAACAGCAATGTCAGGCAGCGTAAATGTATGTATAGTATTTCATTGCTTTTCAGGGGTAGGAATTAGGAAAATAATCTGGCATGGGTGGTGGAATACCAGAACACTAAATTGTGTAATCTGTCTCACTATCTGATATTCTGCCTATCCAAATGAGAGCGGTGGGACTAAGAAGGGGTATTCTAGTTGGAATATTAGCGAGATAATAATATTCCATTTTGAAAACTAATATGCTAAACAGGGCAGAATACTTTAAGTTTCTAGCCCTGTTTTTTTAGGACATTTATGTTAAATACAACTATGTAGGACCAACCCTTTTACAATGGTTGCAATAATGTATTTTTTTTATTATTAATAATAATAAAATAAGATGGAAGGATATGGGAATGGCAGGGAATTCATCAAATTTTTCACAAATCAAAAAAAAAAGCAATATTTAGCTTTTTTCTGCTGGGAACCATCTCCAGAAGAAGCATCATAAAACCGGAACTGACAGGAGCCTCAGAAGCCCAGTTGAGGAAATAGTGTTACTTCCAGTTCTCCAACCAGACTGGTGCTTTCACAACCAGGAAGGGACAGCTGCCTATTTTTCTGCTTTATGTTTTTCCCTCACTACCTAGTGGGTCAGGTACTTTTTTAGCCACTCCACAAACAGCAGTAGTCATCACTGCCCCCATCCCCAAGAATACCCTCTTTGTATAGCTCTTGTATACTGTCGCAGAAGTACCCCTCCATGAAAGGAAAAGAGGCCACAACTTTCACGAATGGGGCAGGGGACTGGGGGACATAGAGATCCAAATACAGACAGTGGCTCTTTGTGTGTGTGTGTGTGTGTGTGTGTGTGTGTGTGTGTGTGTGTGTGTGTGTGTGTCTCTTGTCCATGAGCCCCGCCTCTGGCTTCCAGAGCCACAGTACCACCCCAAGCAAGTGGACATCCCTGTTAGTCCTAGCAAGATGCCCCAGGACCCTCCCTGTCCAGGGGTTGCGCTTGACAGGAAGAATCCTCCACAGTGAACATTCATCTTTGTTCCTGAATCCTGGCTAGATAGTCCTCAGTTTGGAACCCCATAAACAAACATTTGAACTGGTGTTGCAGCACACATTAGAGTTTACTAATAGATTGTTGCACAGTATGGTTTGGTGGTACACACATCACTTTGATCACAGCAATTCATCCATGTGGTTACATCAATTCTACATTAGTAATAACAGCTCCTCCAGCACAGCGCCTGATAGCAACAGCTAGGTTTCTAGCTCTTTCAGCCTCAGTAACAAATACCTTGAGGGCATCTTCCTAGGTCAAGCAAGACCTTCCGATGCGAGCACATTATCCACCACACAACATCGCTAACTCCTAGTGACCCAAAGTGACCTTCAGGCTGTCCCCACTTTCCTTTTGGCCTGTGTCTCAGATCGAAGAGATCTGCAGTGAGTCTAAGTTATTCCCTCTTGAGGCCTGAGGCTGTAAAGATCAAAATTAGGCGCTTTTACACGGTGCCCTACTTACATCGCAACAGTCTGCTGCACTTGCTCCAGCTCATTCTGCACTGCAGCAGTTTCTTTTTACACTCCAGCCCTCACATCGGTGTCTGGGCTGTTCCTGCGTTTCAGCCACATTTCCAGGATTCTGAGATGCTGAGACTTCCTTGCCCAGCCCAAGTTCAGTTAAACAAATCTTCTGATGCTATAAAGAAAGCTGAACTTGGAAAACTATGTACTTTTATTAATTGAAGGTGAGAAAGTACCATAAAAGCACTCCGGAAGTGGAGCTGTGATACTAGGCATATGCCAATACATATTCATATCCTTTGGGATATGAATATGCATTAGCACATGCCCAGTATCATGGCTCCACTTTCGGAGTGCTTTTATGGTACTTTTTTTGCCCAGTATTCATAAAAGTACATAGTTCCCCTGAGTTCAACTTTCCTTGTAGCATCAATTTGTTAAGCTGAACTCGGGTACAGTACACTGAGAACGAGCATGGGGAAGTATTACATAGGCAATCACCATGGGATCCGGAAGGTCTCGCAAATTTTCTGCAGGGGAGAGGTGAGCAATCCTGATTGATTTCATGGCCACCTGATGCATTCCACAATGATGCACGGAAATGGCAAACCCAGGAAAACAGGGAACGTCACTTCAGCGAACGCTCTCTTTGGATGTGGTACACACAAAAAAGGCAACGCTGCAACTGATATGCGCCAATCAATGCAGTGCAGAGCTGTGCATGTAAAAGGGCCTATTAAGTAACATAAAGGTGCAAAGCATTAGGAACCATGATACTCCACTAGCAAAAGCTTCCCCCTCCCAACACTCCACTCGCACTGTTTATTAGGATCAAAGCATTCCATCCTGACAACCATGATAGTCAGGCATCAGATAAAACTCTTTCTTTAAACTCTAGTTTCACTTTATTTGCATAGAGTGATTTATAGCCATGTAGGCTTTCCAGAACACTGTCGCTTGTCTGAATAAACCGGTCAGGCCAGCATGCCTGCCAATGATTTAAAAAAAAAAAAAAAAAAACATCATATGGATTACTTATAGGTTTAAGTCATCAGTGGCGCCCCATCCCACTGGTTGGGCAAAGCCGTGTCCCCTCAGGATTCTAGCAATTACCCTCCTTGCACCATGGCTTACCCACCCCTTCCCTCAAAATGGCAGGGACTGGCCACAGCCAAGCAATACTGCCTGCCCCCCAGGTGTGGAGGCAGGAGAAGCCTCAGTGGAGGAGTGGATAATGGCGAGAGGCAAGGCCAAAGCATGCCTAGGTTTATTCTGTGTGCAACTTGGGGGTGGGGGGCCAGATATTTCTGATTCAGCTCCAGGGACATCTGGCATATGTTAAGTTCCAAGCACGTGCAGTGGAGCCTTGTGTGGAGTTTAGCTTAGTATCCCCCCCCCCCGTGGCATTGCTGTTGCACTGCCATCTGTGGTCACCCAGGTGGCAGCAGCGAGGTTCAGGCAGCAACACTAGGGTTGCCACTTTTAATAAAATGTTATGTAAGCCAAATACACAGAGCAAGAACAAAAAAATAAATGGCAAGCAGTCTGGGATCCACCTTGGCCCCCAGAAAAGTTTTGAGATTTTGGTGCTCTGAGATGAAATCTGAGCATTATTTTAGCAGTAATACTACTCTGTAGCCAAGTCATTAATTGGGTATTTATTTTACATTTGGCTATGGGGCCAGATGGGGTACACCCCAGGGTGCTGAGGGAGCTAAGAGAGGTGGTGGCAGAACCTCTGGCAACCCTGTTCAGCCAATCACTGGAAACAGGGGAGGTACCCAAAGACTGGCTGACGTAGTCCCCCTATGCAACAGCGGGAACAGAAAACTATAGACCAGTCAGCCTGAACTCAGTAATGAGAAAGATCATGGAAACACTACTGAAGGATAGAATAGTGGAACACCTGGTTACCAGTGGTCTACAGGACCAAATACAGCATGGTTTTACTGGAGGGAGGTCATGCCAGACTAACCTCATTGAATTCTTCGACTGGGTGACAAGGGAGGTGGATTGGGGGGTCGTGGATGTGGCCTACGTGGACTTCAGCAAGGCCTTTGACACTGTGCCACATAGAAGGCTCTTAAACAAGCTGGGGAACATGGGAGTGGGTAGAGAACTAGCTGGATAGCAGGGCACAGAGAGAGTTGGTAAATGGGTGTCACTCCGCAGAGGAAAAGGTGACCAGTGGTATTCCACAGGGATCAGTGCTGGGACCAGTCTTCTTCAATATATTTATCAGTGACATTACAAATGACCTAGAAGGAAGAATTTGCCTGTTCGCTGATGACACAAGGCTATGCAACAGGGTGGACACAATGGAGGGTGTGGACAGAATGAGGAGAGATCTGCAGAAGCTTGAGGACTAGTCAAGGGAGTGACAGCTGAGATTTAACACAAAAAATGTGCAAGATAATGCACATGGGACACAGGAACATCTAACAGCTGGTGGGGGGGGTGGATATAGAATGCTCCAAGCAGGAAAGGGACCTAGGGGTTATCATCTCGGATGACCTCAAGGTATGGAGTCAGTGCGACAAGGTGGTGGGAAAAGCAAACAAGATGCTGAGTTGCATAGGCAGGGGCATCACCAGCAAGAAAAGAGAGGCCTTAATTCGACTATACAGGGCACTTGTGAGGTCATGCCTCGAGTACTGTGTCCAGTTCTGGAGACCGTGCCTATGTAAGGACATAGACAGGGTGGAGGCAGTTCAGAGGAGGGCAACCAAGATGGTACAAGGATCACATCACAAGCCCTACAAAGACAGGTTGAAAGGTTTGAATATTTACTCACTGGTAGAGAGGAGGGAGGGAGAGAAGGGATATGTTTGTGACATGTAAGTACCTCACAGGGAGAAACAAGGTGCAGGAAAACACAATTTTTCAAAAAAAGGGAGATGCTCCAAGTCTAGGGGGCATGGGATGAAACTGGAGGGTGGGAAGGAGGTTCAGAGGGAATGTGAGAAAGTACTTCTTCACAGAGAGGGTAGTGGACAGGTGGAGTAGCCTGCCGGAAGAGGTGGGGGGGGGCAGAAACAATTACAGGACTTAAGAATGCATGGGATAGGCATAAGGGGATCCCTGTAGTCAGTGGAAGGGGACAACCTAGGTCTAGGGAAGCTTAAAGAAGCATAGTTGCATGTGAAAATAGACAGACTAGATGGGCCGTAGGCCCTCATCTGCCATCACCGTCTATGTATGTATGTATGAGACCCGTTTAAAGGTTACCGCAATGAACAATAACTATAGAGGTTTATCAACAGACAATATGTTAAGTATCACAGAAGAGCTATACAATGGTTGACACAGGGGAGGGAGTACAACAAATGAGGGATGACCTCCATACACTTCAGAAATGGTCTTCTGCATGGCAACTTAAATTTAACGCCAAGAAGTGCAAGGTCATGCACCTTGGAAAGGGCAACACCAGGGCTGAATACCACTTGGGAGGAGAAAAACTCACCACTTCCAGCCAAGAGCGTGGCTTAGGGAGTCATCATTTCATAAGATTTGAAAGTCGGTAGCCAGAGGGAGGAGGCAGCACTAGAAGCAAACTGTATGCGAGGATGCATAGGTAGGGGCATCATGAGCAGACGATGGGAGGTGGTCCTGCCTCTGTACAGGTCCTTGGTGAGGACCCACTTTGAGTATGGTGTTCAGTTCTGCAGGCCATACCTGAGAAAGGATATTGACAGGGTAGAGATGGTCCAGAGGAGGGCAACTAAAACGATACATGAACTCCAGGAAAAAAGCTACGAGGTCAGACTGGGAGAGCTCAACATGTACTCTCTGGAGCAGCGGAGGGATGGGGGGAGATGATAGAGACTTTAATTACCTCAAAGGTTTAAACGGAGTCCAGGCAAACAAGCTGTTCCAGTTAATACGCCACGAGGACACGAGGTCATAGCCTGAGGTTTTTTTGGGGGGGGGGGTGGAGTTTTAAGAGCAACAAGCGCAAGATCTTCTTCACGGAGAAAGTGGTGGCGCCATGTGCTTCCTGAGGAGACATTGGAAGCCAAGACGGTTTGGGAATTCAAGAATGCGTGGGATAGACACAGAGGAATTGTGACAACAAAGATAGGGAAAAGGTGAGGGGGGAGTTAAAGAAAACCCAAAGAGGCAGACTAGATGGATCTGTGGTTCCCATCTGCTGACATCATCTATGTATTTCTTTTTTGCTTTCTGTATTGCCATTTAAACTTCAGAAACAAAACCAGACTAATGTCACACACAAGAGCAAACTGGATAGTATGAATACTTTTTAAAGGATGTTGTAAGATTACAAATTGACTGAGATGAGGCAACAAGATATTCAACAGGGCAGATACTACAGATGGGGTGGAGACAATGAGGAGGGATCTAGGGAAGCTTGAAAAATGGTCTGAAGTGTGGTGACTGAAGTTTAATTCAAAGAAGTGCAAAATGATGCACCTGGGACAAAGGAATCCTGGGGAGACCTACAGGATTGGGGGGGGGGGGCTGTGGACAAGCACCAAGGAAGAAAGAGACCTTGGGGTAATTATATCAAATGACTTGAAGATGTCCAAGCAGAGTACCAGGGCTGAAGGGAGCGTCAGCAGCATGCTGGGGTGCATTAGGCAGAGGTTTCACTACCAGAAGGTGGGCGGTAGTGATGTCTTTGTATAATACACTAGTCAGGCCTCACACAGAGTACTGTGTGCAGTGCTGGAGGCCACACCTTCGTAAGGACATTGACAGGGTGGAGGTGGTCCAGAGAAGGATGACTAAGAAAGTGGGCAGACTAGGTAGAAACATAGAAAGACAGAAACCTAGAAGTTGTCAGCAGATAAGAACCACATGGCACACCTAGTCTGCCCTAAATTCCCTACCATAATGCTTCTGAAGACCCTACTTGGACTCCAGCTTACACCCACCTCTTGTTTCTAAGATTCCTTTGTGACTAGCCCATGCATTCTTAAATCCTGAGATTGTTTTAGCCACCACGACCTCAAATGATGGGCAACGTGGTGGGCCAAGTGGTACTTATCTGCCATCAATTTCTATGTTTCTATGTAGGTAAGTCAACTGGTGCACATACCTCCCCCCCCCCCCATTTCATTTCCCCATCCTGGAGGCTGGCAGATGTGTGAAACATAGAAACATAACATAGAACGTGTCAGCAGATAAAGGCCTCCTGGCCCACCTAGTCTGCCTTATTTGCTCTACCTACAGTGCCACCGCAGACCCTACTTGGTCTCCGGTTTTCACCCTCCCTTGCATTTTTTCTAAGATCCCCTTGTGTCAACCCCATGCATTCTGAACCCTGTAACTGTTTTAACCCCCATGAGCTCCACTGGGAGACTGTTACAAGCATCCACCACCCCTTCTGTGAAGAAGTACTTTCTCACATTTCCTCTTAGCCCCCCAACCCCCAGTTTTATAGTGTGACCAAAATGTTCAAGAGAACAAGATCTTCCAACTGATGTCGATGAAAAACTGGAAATTTCACTTTGAAACAGACAAAAATAAGGTTTTATACAGAGCTCTGCTGGAACCATTCAAAAACACATCCTGTCTCGGGCGTGGCTCTCTAGCACCCCCTGGACCCCCCTTATTAATTCTCCATGTGGGCACCTACATCAACTTTCCAGGTGGGCCCCCTGTACCCCAGTCTGACCCTGCCAAATAATCTGACTAGCCCAGTCACCCCCATTCCACTGCAAGCCTGTTCCGCTGGTGAGAGACAACAGCAAGCAGGCATGCAACCAGGAAGGGGCAGAGCAGTTGTATCATCTACGATGTAACTGCTGCACCCCTTCCAACTGCAAGCCTGCTCACTCCTATCTCTTAGAATCCTTACAACAGTGCAGGTACACGGTTGGGGGGGGACTGAGCGAACCGGATTATTTAGAGCTACTACTGCCACCCAACCCACCCCCTGAAATCATCCATTGGGGATAAAGGGCATACGCCAAGGCACCACACTAGTCCTTGGGGGAGGCCTGGGTAGCTAGGGAGGGGGACTCCCATGATCCAAGTGGTTCATGTTTGAACAAAGTGGCCACTGTGAACAGACACACGTGAAAACTAGGCCATTGTTCTATAGATACATTATACTTGGTATTGCCTCTTTTAACCTACAGGGTACTGTACTTGTGACAGTTTGCAAATGCTCCTGAGAAGTGGTGAGTCATTAATACTCTGTAAGTTAATGGGAAGATGCATTATCAGTGGTGGTGCCCCTCAGTCTTATGTTATCTTGGTAAATGACGGATTTACACCCTCAGATGTATGCTCTCTTTATCTGAAATACACAAGCAGGGCTCCTTTTAAATCCACTTTCCCTTTTTCCTAATGGTTTGTGGTTCACCTACAGTATATAAGGCTTCTGTACAAGAATGTTCAGCAGAGACCGTCACTCCACTACAACAACCTATGCACAGCCAAAGTGTTTGCTGCTTCAGTACAAGAACAAGACAGCAAGGTATTGATTCAAAAGTACGCAGTCTACTAAATCCCCACTGGTAGGAACAGGACTTTATTAACTCGATACTTAACATATCCAACTACAATACTGCCCAAAAGCACAAAATTGGCACATTAGCGCAAAACTCTTGCCCCCTCCTTTAAGCTGGGCCAGTACTTTCTCCGAACCCAAACCCTCAGCTGCCCACCGCCAGCAGCCTCAGCTCCCACCCAAGCCTCCAGGCACAAACACTTTTGGCACAGTTGCAAACAGGTCCTCACTCTGCTACTCCTCCTGGCAGGTGACATTGAGCCCAACCCTGGACCCATCATTTCAAGCACTCACTCCCCATTTACATTCCCCAAGGGTCTCAGGCTCCTGCACCTAAACATATGCAGTTTGCTAAACAAAATAACTGTCCTGCAGCCAGCCACCCTAGCCCATCGCCCTGACATTCTGATCATATCTGAAACCTAGTTAAAACCCCATCACAGTGACGCTGAAGTATCCATCCCTGACTACACAATTATCAGACATGATCGCCCAGGGGGAAAGAGAGGCGGAAGGACAGCCATGTACATCTCCTCTAAATTACAGTTCACTTTAATTCAAATCCCTCACTCCAACCCACATCAACTGTCTCCTAATCAAAATATCGACTCCGTGCTCACCCAGTGTATGTTGCGGTCCTACCCGGTACACCCATACCCGACATTTTATCACACCTGGACATGTTAAAATCACTAACCATGGGTGGCGAACTTCACGCCATTGGTGATTTTAACATAAACTGGTTAGCCATGGATAAGGCCCACCTTAAGACTAAGAGCAAGGCTCTAAATCTCACTCAAATTATCAAACACCCCACCCGGCTAAACCACAAGATGCAAAATCACTCTCTCCTGGATTGGATCCTCTCCTCCCACCCCCAAATGATCCCATGAGCGGGCCTGCTCCCAGACTCCCTAAGTGACCACCATATTATCTTCATGGTCAGGAAGGTGTTCAAGTTCCCCGCTGCCCCCTCAAAGACACTCCGAACAAGGGCTTACAATTCCCTGGACCTACCATCGCTCATGTACGACCTAGGCCAAGTAGACTGGTCTTTCATCCCAGTGGCCACATCTATTGATGCTGCCTTAGAAACTTTCAAGGCCAAATTTCTAAGTGTCTGGGACTACCACGCCCCCCTGCACACAAAAAGGGCTAGAGGTGCCCACGTTCCCTGAATCAACGCAGACATCATTAATCAATGCCACTCCAGAGACCACGCATGGAAAATCCATAAGAAATTGGGCACCCAGGCTACTTTCCAAAACTACAGAACCCTCTGCAACTTCTGCACTAAACTCATTAGTAGCTCAAAACAGAACTACTTCCTAGTGGCTTTCAATGCAAACCTTAACCACCCAACAAACTTTTGGAAGTCTCTCAAATCTCTCTTCTCCCCCACAACCCACCCACCACCACCGACATTGTCACAGCAAGGCACTACCATCACCGACCCCAGTGAGGTAGCCACAATTTTCAATACCTACTTCTCCAGCTGTGCTGACTCACTCCTATCCTCCCTCCATCATCCGCCCACCCCGAGCCCCCACCACCAAGTACACTCACACCGCCCATATAGCTTCGCCTTTCGCTTAGTATCCTCGGATGAAGTTTTCAACTCCCTCTGTTCCCTGAACCGTAACAAAGGAAAATGCCCCATGGCCCTTGATGCCAAGATGCTATTTCTGTCAGCCCCAGTCATAGCCGCCCCTGCTAGCCGCACTTTTCAACCTCTCCTTCTCTCTAAGCAAGATACCGTCTGCATGGAAACTAGCTACCGTCATACCCCTCCCCAAAGGGGGTGACCCCTCCATCCTGGGTAACTATCACCCCATCTCCCTACTCCCGATCCTGGCTAAAATACAGAAATGTCAAGTCCTCGCCCAACTCTCTCCCTATCTGGACACCTCCTCCTTTTTCACACCATACCAATCCAGCTTTCACAAATCTCACTCAACTACCACATCTCTGCTAAGACTCACTGATGACATACTTACAGGCATGGACAAAGGCCACATCGCTTCTGCCATCTTTATAGACTTAGCGAAGGCTTTCGACACCGTCTCCCATTCTCTGCTACTGACTAAACTAAAAGAAGCCGGTCTCACCAGCCCAGCCTCCACCTGGTTCCACAACTACCTGGTGGGTAGGCATCAGGCTGTAAAAGTCGGGACACACATCTCTAACCCCCTACCAGTTACCACCGGAGTCCCCCAAGGCTCAGTCTTGGACCCACTGCTCTTCTCAATATTTTTAAACGACTTCCCATCAGCCTGTCGCTCCTCATCCATCCAAATGTATGCGGACGATATAGTGCTGTACGCCACAGGCCCCACCTCATGCAGGCTGGCAAACATGCTGCAAGAAGATTTCAATGTCATCCAACAATGGTTCCAGTCTAACCAACTATTCCTGAATCCAAAGAAAACCATGTCACTAACTTTTGGCTCACAACAAAGACTGTCCCGCCAAGCACCATGCCCCCCTTTCCAAACCCTAGATGGGACACCCTTAGAAGCTTGCACTACTTTCAGATACCTAGGTCTCTGGCTTGATCAGCACCTTGATTTCACCACCCATATTGACTCAATCCACAAGAAACTACTCCCTAAACTCGGCGCCCTATATAGGAACAAAAACTGTCTCCTCTCTTCTGCCAGGAAAGCAACTGTTCAAAGGATGATACTCCCTATACTCGACTATGGAGACATAGTCTATACTACTGCTCCCTCCTCTGCCTTGGCCAGCCTTGACTCCCTTTATCACTCCTTCTGTCGCTTTATCCTGGAGTGCCCACAAACAACCCACCACTGTACCTTACACAACTCCTTAGCCCTGCAGTCCCTCCAAGCCCAAAGGCAAACCCATTGTGCTAGATCTGCAGCTAAATTCTGGTCCCAGACCCTTCCTCCTTACCTGACTTTTGTACTCTCCCCACAACCTCCCCCCCGTCTACCCCCTCAGAAGCACGGACCCCAGGCTCCTCCATGTCTCTTTCATGCACACTACCAAAGGTCAAGCAGCCTTCAGATTTTGCATACCACAGCTATGGAACACCTTGCCAGTTGAATTAAGACACTCACCCAACCCACGCCTCCTCAACAACCTACTCAGCTCCCACTTTGCCTCAAGCTGCTCATGTTTTTGCTAGAGCTCATTATGTATTTAGACTATTTGTTGATATGATTCGCTGTAACACTTTCACCTCTAGCTGATCTTGATTTAACTAGTTTAAACTAAGTATTAGTACTGTTGTTGTGAATTCCCTGTAACACTACCCCAGTGTATGCTCCCCCTTCCTATGCTCTTGTATCCACCTGCTGTTTTGTCTGCATGGCAGGTGGACCCCTCACTGTGCTATGACCTGTATTTGTGTTATTGTATTGGGACTTGTCCCCCAGGTTGCATCTGGAATCGAGCATTACAATGCTCAGTATGCCTTCCTGGTTAAACTTGTAAATAAATAAATAAACTCTCTTGCCGCTTTGCTAGTTCCACTGTGTAGTCTTGCTGCTTAATCCTTGGAGATGCAGTAAATTGTAAATTTGGTCTTTGTGTACAGGGCCGCCTTTTTTCCATGAAAACTAAAACAGGATTAAACATGTAACTTGCCATTTTTAAACATCCCTTAGAGTCACTTACATAGAAAACTGTTTGCATCACATTTACAACCACACTTGACAACCTATTTGTGTAATTCCCACCCCAAATTGTGTGCCACATTTTTAATACAAAACATGATGATTTGCACTCAGTTTGGGGGTTAAAAAAAATGTTTAAGATTTTGTAAAACAGAATTGCCCACGTTTGAAGATGGAAATTCAGTGACCCAATATGTATGCCATATTTATTTTCACACTTTGTATGCCATTCTTTAACTTAACCAATACGAGGGCAGCTTTAAAATTGCTTGACATCACAACTGCCCTTGCTGCATTCAAACATCTGCAGCTGAACACAGCAATTTACACATTAATTCTCAAAAAAAAGCTTATGGTGAGGTAAGGAGTAAGGAAGCAAGCAGCCTAGCACTGCAAATGGAGTTTCCATAGGTTCCCGATTTACCTGAGAACATTCAGCCATATTGCTTCTACACTGTATCGCAGTGAAATGGGTCATCAGCAAGGCTTTAACAACAGAAGACACAAAAATACCCCTAAGCCCAAGTTAGAGACACAAGGCCACCCAGCAGCAAGTCAACACAAATGAGAGCCTAATTCCCAAGCCAGAAACAAAAATGGCATACTCTACTCACTACAGCATATTATTTATTTATTTATTGAATTCTGATGACCGCGTAGGCCCACTGGGCCCCGGAGGTCCCTTTTTCAGGGGCAACCCGGGAATAACAGTACATAAACTTAATAAGCAGCAGTACATCTACAAGTTGTAGGCATGTGGCAGTCATACATATAAGTGAAGCAGAACAGACATATACATATGTAGATACAGATATTGATATTGATATAGAGATAGCTACGTAACCCCCCCACAAATGGGAATTCCCAAAAATTTTCCATGGGCTTGCCTAAATGCCCACTGCCAGGCTGGCGTTCTGTGTCATCAGCAATTTAAAAGTGGTTACATGTGAGTGCCCTGTCAGCCTCCGTGCCTGTCTCTTTAAGAGCAGCCTTTGTCATAGTGTTTAATTAATCTGGGTAGGGGCTGAGTAGTTTCAGGTTCGTGTCCTGCCCAGGCTGCTGTGTTATTGCTCCATTCTGCCATCGTTAATTGTGCAGAGGAAGCCCCACAAAGAGCTGTAACTGTTTGCTGATTATCTGCTTTAATAATAGTAATATCGTAGTTTGTCTAACCTGCCTTCCTTTGCAGCATGAACATTTCTGTAATCACCGCCATCTTGGTTCTGGACTGCTAGTTTGGACATATCAGTACCTCTGGGGACCCTAAAATGGAGTCTGTCCCCAGGGGCTTGTGGGAGTGAATTTCTGTAGGAATTGTAGTTTTTGTTTGTTGGCACCTAAATGGACCTGGAGGGGGAGCCCTTGCTTTGACAGACAGATGGATCAACCAACCGAACCCTTCTGGATCTGAAGGAAGTGCCGGTGCTGCCTGCAGCAGAAGTCAGTGTGGAGCTAGAGTTGAAAGAGTGAACAGCTTGAGAGATTTGAGCATCTGCTCCTGCGTGGTACGTAGCAAAAATCAGCGGGAAGGCTGTGTTTGGCCTGCCTGCTACCATCTTCATAAGTGAAGAGACCTTGAGCCTGAGATTAGACGACTTCTGAAACCACAGCTTTTGCGATTGGAACCTGATTTGCAACTAACTGAATTTCCCTGAAGTGGACCGAAGATTTGTCTTGGAACGAACGGCCTGTCAGGACTTGAGACTGCCGCAGAGTATACGGTTTGCGCAGAGACACTGTGAATTGCAACTGGACTGTCATCCGAACTGTGGTATACACCTTGCTTCTATTATAAGTGTGCTGAATGCCGATAGTGGGTCACGATTTGGTTCCCCACAGCTTGAATGTGTCACGTTTGCCAGAAGCTTTATCCAGCACTTACCAGACCGTTTCAACTGTTCACCCAGTCTGGGCCTTGCCACCTCGGTCCAGACAGCCGCTCATGCCACAGAGAACCAACCGACAAGAGACCCGCCTGGAGATTCGGCTGCCTGCTCAACGCCAACGAACAGGATTGGCACCATGATGCTTTGTTTGGGCCCTGCTTCTCCCAGCCATCAAGCTCTCTGTCCAGAGGTCTCCATTTCATCCATCCTGCATCCTGTACTGGGTAGCGTGAGTAAACACCAGGGTAGCTCCTTGCAACAAAGCTTAAATCAAAGTGTGTTAACTGATTTAATTATTATTGCTAATCATTTTGAACTGAGCCATCCAGCTCCGGATTACAAATTGTGGATTAAAGTGCATGCATGTTTTCTTTCCATCACAGGACCCCAACCAGCTGCAATGCCGGCCTACCCCGGCAAAGCTTCAGGCTAGCCGTAGTTCTAACTGGGTACCCAGAGTGTGTGTGACTGTGTTACAGGGACCTTTGAGTGCATGCCTTATAACTGGACTTATTCAGATCTTGAATTAACCATTAGATTTTTCCCCCTTCCTTGTTACTGCCCCTTAACTAAATCAGATCTAAATCTTTTTGCATTGAAACTGGTTGTGGTGTACCTCTGTATGAACAGCACTGAAATACTGTTGGTTGTTTTGCTAAATCTTATTTTACAGGAGATCTCCAGGGCCAAGCCAGCTGAACCAGCCCTGATGGTAAGTGCAACAAGTGTGGGGTTAAAACTGCTGCCAGGTGCTAACTGCAGTTGTGTATTCTGGTAACCAGTTGGACCACTAGAGGGAAAAGAGGGGGGGTAACAGTGTCCCAGAGGGCTGTACCCAGGTTAACTACGCTACCACTAACCCTGTCCTCCTGGTGGAGGCACCCGTTTTCAGTACCCAGGCCCCTCAACCTGCACTTGGTCACGTAGGCAGGGGTAGTATCCCTTGGGATAGCGCCACCCAGGGGTTACAGATATATATGCCAGAGATTTTAAAAAAATGGACAATTATACTTGGTGTGGTTGAACACAAGCTCAAGGCTCTGCTAAGGCTGAAGAAGTTGCAGTACCTAGGACAGATAAAGGAACTGACAGCATCAAACAGGGTGCCAAAATATATGGATACTGTATGTTAAGGACTAGAGTAGAACATCTTGAAACTCCAACCCTATTGACACATCCTAACATGCTTGGTTTCCCAGAAGGTACAGAAAAGAACAGTTACATACTTACCACAACAGTAGATCTTCGAGAGAATCTCTTTCATCAGGCTACACCTTTGGAACTACACCCGGATCAGTGCTAGGAACATACAGAAACTTTTGCAAGCCACGCATCGCCCAGGATGACATTATGCACCAGCGGGCTATCTACATACACGTTGGAAGCCCCATCTCTCTTCAGTTATCTGCTGGAGATTATGCTTGGAGGACCTCTCTATGGGGAACCAGGAGATTAGGCCAGCTCCCAACATACCAGACAACTATGGGAGCTGGAAAAGGCAGCTATGGAAAGAAGCAATGCAGGAAATCTCTTGCCATACCCCTAGGGGGGAAAAGAGGGTGGGATGGCATGGCTTGATGAAAGAGATTTTCTCTAAGATCTACTGTTATGGTAAGTACATAGCTGTTCTACCTTCTCCAACGACATCTCTTTAATCAGGCCACACCTTTAGAATGGGTCCCAAACAGTACCAAAAAACTGACAGTCTGGGCAGATGGTACATATATTTTCATGAGAGCAAGCCCTGTAATACAGCCAGGTCAAATCCTGCTCATCTGTGAGACACAATGTCCAGACTGTAATGTTTACCATGTAGCAGCTGTACAGAGCTCAGCAGCAGAAGTACTGCAAAAACAAGCAACAGAAATGGCCATGCCTCTTGTGGAATGACCACGAACTACTCCAGAAAGTTCCTTACAATATTTACTGTAACAGAATGTAATACAATGTGTCAATCATTTTGACGGGCACTTAGACACAGAGTCACCCTCTTTGCCAGGGGTGAACGAAACAAAAAGCTGAGAGGAGTTCCTGCAGTCCTTGGTGCTGTTCATATAATATCTGAGAATTCTATGTACATCCAAAGCATAGAGTAATGATTCCCCTGGACTGGCATACTCCAGGTAGTACACTAGGAGGTGGATAGTTTATTTCAAAGTAAATTCAACTTAGGATTCATATGTAATGACACGCTGTCTTTATGGAAAATCAAATAGGGAGGCTCAAACATTAGAGCCTGTTGCTTTGAAATCATTTGAGTAGAACTGACTGCAACTAAAAATAACACTTTCCATGAAAGAAAGCGTAAGCCACAGCTCGCAGCTAGCTCAAAAGGAGCCAAAGCAAGGTTCTCTGAAACAAAATTCAAGTCCAAAGCCAGGACTGGATTTCTAATGGGAGGTTTCATATATAGCATACCTCTCAGAAAAGTACAGCCACCTCTAATTGGGCAATCGGACGTCCATCCAAGGAGCAAGAAAAACCAAAATAGCAGTCAGATGCACCCTGAGAGAGGAATACTGGAGACCGGAGTCTAATAGTGACAGCAAGTATTCCAGCACTTCACTGACCAGACACGTAAATGGATCCACTTGCTTGGAAGTGGCCTATAACGTAAACCACTTCCACTTCAAAGAACAGTTATGTCTAGTGGAGGGTTTTCTGGCAGCCACCAGAACATCAGCCACCTTATGTGATACTCCAGATCGTGCCATGACTATTGTCTTTAGGAGCCATGCATGCAGAGGCAGAGATTTCACATCCGGGTGGATCAGAGACCCCTTGTCCTGTGACAACAGGCACCTGCACAGCGGTAGACATACTGGGTGTTCCACTGCCAAGTGCTGTAGCAGTGGATGCCATATCTGCAGAGGTCATAGTGGAGCAATAAGGATGAGGGTTGCTCACTCTGTCATCAGTTTAAGTAGTACTCTGTATTACAAGAAAGGGAAGGAAAGCGTAAAGAAACCTACCTTTCTAAGAGAAGGACAACATGTCTCACCAGAAAACTCCAGGCCCTGGAGCAAGATAGCAAAAACACGGCAGTTCTGCATTTTGTGGGGATGCAAAAAGGACCAGCTCTGGGCGACCCCGCCTTGCGAAGAGGTCTTCCACTACTGAGGGCAGCAATTCCCATTCATGCACTCTGGACTGTTGACTTACTTAATTTGTCTGCTAAGGTGTTTTTGACACCTGGAAAATGCACAGCTGATAGTTCTAGGAAGTATTCCAGAGCCCAATGCCATATTCTCACTGCTTCCCTGCATAGCAGATAGGAATGAGTTCCACCTTGTTTGCTGATGTAAGGCAACACATTGACGTCCATCTGTATTAACAGAGGACCTGGTGTCAGATGCTTCTGAAATGCCTGGAGACTGTATAAGACAGCTCTCATGTCCAGGACATTTATATGTAATATTTTGTCTGATCTGGGCCCAGGTGCACTCCCCAACCAGATCCTGCAGCACGTGAGGTGAGAATTTGTGTTGGGGTTGGAATCAGGAATGGAATGCCCCGTAATAAGTTGTTCTCGTCCATCCACCACTTCAGTGCTTTTCTCAAGGGAGACATGACCAGCACCTGTTGGTCTAGGTCATCGTTCAACTGGTCCCACTGGACTCTCCAGGTCCACTGTAGGATCTGCCTATGTGAACAGGCCACTGGCATGGTGAGGATGGCTGCTGTCATCAGTCCCATAAGGCACAGCAAGATCCTGGCTGGGACATACTGACTGCTGTACACCATTTGTGCTTGAGCAATGAGGTGTTCTGCCCTCTCCAGAGGCAGGGACGCACAGGCCTGAGCCATGTCCAAGACTGCTCCTATGTACTGCAGTCTTTGACAGGAGGTCAGTACTGACTTTGGCAGACTGACTGTCACTCCTAGGTCATCAAATAATTTCCTGGTTCGAGCTAGGGTGTGTAGTAGTTGATCCCTGCAGTAGGCTTTTAAGAGCCAATCATCCAGGTATGGAAAAATGTACAAGCCTTCCCAGTGGAGGGCTGCTGCTGCTACCACTGCCAAGCATTTGGCAACGTCAAAGGGCAACACTCTGAATTGGTAATGCACCACTTCCAGCATGAATGTCACATATTTTTGTGATGCTTCCTGATTTTTATATGAAGGTAAGCATCCATCATATGGAAGGAACTTATCCAATCCCTTGTTTGTAATAGGGGACTCAGAGTTTGCGGAGAGACCATATGGAACTTCTTGTACTCTATGCATAAGTTGAGGTCTCTTAGGTCTATGACAGGCCTCAGATCTCCTGTTCACTTGCGGACGAGGAAGTATCTGAAGTAGAAGTCTTTCTTCCTCTGCCTGGGAGGAACTAGTTCTATGGCATATTTGTGGAGTAAGGCCTGCACCTCTTCTCAACAGGGACATGTGTCCCAGGGGGTACGCTGAAACATGCAGCACACGATCTGGAGAGGTATCCAGAAGCAACACAGCATGATCTTTCGCAATAATGTCCAGTCCCCATTCTTCAGTGGTAATCCACCTCCATTAACTCAGATGAAGGGAGAGACAACCCCTCACAACCACCTCTGGAGGCAAAGATGGTTGGGAAGCATATTGTTGCTAGTCAGGCTTAACCGGTGGGAACAACTCCACCGTCTTTAGGGGCACCTGGGTGGAGGACGGCCAGCACGGCTCCAGCACCCTCACCTCTGCCTTGCTGTCTGTAGACCTGTGTGTCTCCTCTGGCAATGGGCTGTCAAAACTGACCCCTGCCCCTGCTTCTGCCTGGCATGGGGAACATGGATTTTACTAATCTCAAAGTCATCCTGGATGATCGAAGGCCTCCTATACCCTCTTCAACGTCATATCAAAACAGTTTACTGCCTCAACAAGGAGCATTTAACACTGCTTGTTGGGAATCATTTGCAAAACATGCTACTCTAAGCTAAGAATAGCACCTTAGGCAAATGCCCGATGCAGCTGCCCTGGCACATGCATCTGAAATATCATATGCTGAGCGAATTAAATATTTACTAACTTCAGCCCCTGCAGCAAGGGTTTTAAGTAGCTCATTTTTGGCATTAACCTCAGATAAGGCCTGTACTGCAGCCTTGGCACTTCTCCACAGGGTATTTTAGTATTTCAATCAATCAATCAATCAATCAATCAAAATCTTTATTTAACCAGGCGATCACCATTGAGCATAACTCATTTTCGAGGTAGACCTGGGGTGTACAGGGTGAGACAGATCAGAAAAATACAATGAACAATAAATTTAATCAATTTAAACAATAGTATTTAATCATGTGGACCTGATAGTTTGCAATCCCTAGGCCCAATAAGGCAGAGGCATAAGTGCATTTTCCCATGACTTACATCCTCCTGGATTCCTTGACAGGAGGGAGGAAACTGTTTAGGTCCCCTGGATCTATCATGGGCAGGTCTGATCACCACAGAATCAGTTTCTGGCTGTTTGGCATAGTAAGGCTTATTAGATGGTGCAGGGTATATATCAGCATCCTTTCTCGGTACAGCTGGTATGGCATTTGGTCTATCCCAGGCTGCATATGTAGCATCCTCCAGAGCTGGGTATAATGGAGGAATGACAAAAGACAGAGTTTCTGTTATCTCGAAGAACTCCATTACATTTTTCTTTGTGGAATCTTTTTCCTCCAAAGTAAAGCCCATGGCAGCCTGCTTATTCTGCATCATGGACTGGAAAGAGGGATCCTCTGGGAGTGACCTTGGGGTGTTCACCACAAAGTCCTCACTACAAGAGGATAAAGTGGAGCTGGTGCCAGGTAAATACTGGTCCTCAGCATATTCTTCCTCCTCCTTGTAATCCTCTTCTAATATGAGGTCTGGATTATATTCAACCTCATTGTCATCTCCCTCAACAATGGGAATAGAAGACTGTGTCGGCAATGCTGCCAGCAGTTGAGGGGGTCTCTTTGCAGTGTGCTGGTCTGAGGCATCAACAGGGTCTGGGAAACAGTAAGTCCCCATCAGCATCAGAACAGGCTGCTTAGGTGCTTAGGTAAGCCTGGTAGTAAGCACTGTATCATTTCTGAAAATGACATCACCGTCACTGTCATTGTCTACAGAAAGTGAAGATCCGGTGACGACGGCAATGTACCATCTGTAATAGGCCGGTAGTGCCTAAACCAAGCCCCAACCTTCGTGTCTTGTCCACAGTTGTGGGGGGGGGCTGTTGTCACCACCACCAAGGTGGTTGGTGACGACGTAGAAGGATTATCTGGTGGTCGCAACACTAATCTGGATCTCGTCGGGGAGGCCTTTTCTTTATCCTTATGGTTATGCTTGTGACTTCCCGACTATGACTTTTCTTTAAATTTCGATGACTGCAATTTGGCCGACAGAGCAGGCGATGCAGCTTTTTCCTGCATTTGTTTCTCCATCGCTGCCAAAGTTTCAAAGTTTTCTTCAAAAGGAACTTTTCCAGGATCTCCTTCCCAATGTTGCTTGGTAGCAAGCTGAAGCACCTACAAATCTCGCAAACTTTAACGTTGTGAGAGTGGCCCAAACAGCAGACACCCATCTTGTCTGTGTCATCCTTGTAAATCTTCTCCCTGCAGTCACAATACCAGAATCATTTTGATGGGTCTTTTAGCAGCATACAGAAGTGCTGAAAATCACTAAACTAGTGATTATTTGAAATTTAAAAAATAATAAACAATGGCTAGCAGTCAACATTTCTGAGGCAGGTCCAATAAGTATGATCAACAGTGGGAAAAGAACGAAGGAGAGATGGGGCCACCCATGGTTATGTAGATGCTGGTAAATGTCATCACTGTGGGCGGCCCATGGCTTGCAAACGTTTCTGTGTGGTTCTAGTGCTGATGTGAGTGTAGTCCCAAAGGTACGACCTGATAAAAAGATCCTAAAGAAGATCAGAAGATTTAATGGGCCTTCTGAAGGAATGGATCCCGCGTACCCTTTATATTCTATGCAAGTGGTACAGTATCCTTTTGCAGACATACATCTGATAGACCAGTCTTCTTTATATCATACACCCAGTGATAACAAATCCCTAAATTATTTTGTTTCCACACTCAAGGCCTTACAGGATAAGCATATTCCCTAAATAAGGAATAGGGTTAGAGGAGCTGCCACTAGGTGGTAGCATAGTGAACCACTTGCATCACTAAAATCTCGGGTTAAACAGTGGGCTACATTTAAAGTTTCAAACTTAATCTATGACTGACTGGACTATAGAAGGCACAGAAATGAATGTAAAGAAGCTGTATGAGTGGCTAAAAGTAACCACTGTAAATAGCTTCTATGGTCCTCTGTAGGTGACTCCTAGGTTTTGGAGTCATATTAAGGGTTTTGTGGGGACGAATGCTAGCCACATAATGTCTGATAAATTACTGTGTGGCACAAATTGCAATGGTGCTGTGACCACTGCTAAAGCTTTTAATTCTCACTTCTCTGATCTTTCCAAGTACACAAATATGTCCTGGTGTGCCACTAACTTGAACTCTCCTGTATCCTATACAGCAACTAGCTTCCTGTCCTTTCTGTCTTAGGTCTGTCACTCATGGTGAGGTTCTATGCCTTATGAGGTCTACATCTTTCTGTAGTAGTGCTGGTTATGATAGCCTTGAATTTAGGTTCCTTAGGATTGCTGCTCTTCAGCTTGTCGCTCCAGTTACTTGACTATTTAACCTGTCCCTCTCCTCTGAGGTGGTGCCCAAGCTATGGAAGGTTGCCAAAGCAGTACCGGTCTACAAACAAAAGAGGACCCAAAGCATGTAGATAATTACCATCCCATCGCAGTATTATCTGTGAATAAGAAGTTTCTGGAAAAACATGTGGCCTCTTAGATAACCGAGCACCTTCAAAAATACAATCAGTTATCCCCAGCTCAGCATGGTTTAAGGTAATCTCATAGCATATCTACTGCCCTCACTTAGTTTATCAATGATGTTAAAATTGCCATGGATAAAGGAATGCTCACCAGGGCTTTCTTCATTGACCTGACCAAGGCCTTTGACCTTGTGAACCACTCCCTACTCACATCCAAATTGTATACCCTTGGTTTTTCGTCTTCTCCTATTTCCTGGTTTTCAAGTTACCTTAGTGAGAGACAGCAGTTTGTAAATTTCAACTTAGCCAAATATGACCTCTCCACCATTAGCACTGGTGTTCTGCAAAGGTCCATACTTGGTCTGCTGCTTTTTACCCTATTTATCAATACCTTGCCCAGACCCACAGCTTCTTGCTCCACCCTGCTTTATGCAGATGATATGGTGCTATACACAAGCTCTAAGAAGGCATCTGAAATCAACATGCGGCTTAATGCTGACTTTGAGAGTGTTCAGTCCGGGCTAACTCAAAAGAGGCTTCTCCTAAACTCCAGCAAAACCCACTCCATACTTTTTGATTCAACACCCAGACTTCGGGCCTGCTTCCCTGCCCTATTTACTGCTCTGACTGCTCTCCTCTTACTGCTGTTGATTCTTTCAAATACCTTGGCATCACCCTGGAACCAGCCCTTGATTTTAGTCTACACTTATCAATAGTTTGCAAATCTGGTGTTAATTCAAAGCTAGGATTTGCTTACATCAGGCATGCTCTAACTCCAGCTGCCAGGCTGGCTATAGCTCAGAGTGGTTTGCTGCCAGGTTTTCCTTACGGTCTGGTACCTTACTCTGAGATGAACAAATGCAGTATAAATAAATGGAATACCAGCTACAACACCGTCTGCTGCTTTGCCCTCTCTGTGCCCAGGCTGTCTCACCACTGCTCTCTTTACTTGAGCCTAGGCTGGCCTTCTCCAGCCTCACACTGAATGTTCACCCTTGGCTACATCACTGACAAAGTTATCTGATTAGGTATACCTGTTGTCCTTGCTCATATGTTGAAAAAAATGATCAGGCCTACACCTTACGATCCAATGATATGTCGTTTCTGTCAGTAGCTACAGTACAAAAATGGGAGAGCAGGTTTTTTTCTGTCTTTGCTTCTAAGCACTGCAACTCACATCCAACTAATCTCAGGAGCTCTCAGACTTGCCTAGTTTTCAATTAAGAGCTTCACAAATTTCTCCTGACATTGGATAAGTGCTCCTGTGACTGACACCTTGTACTGCCACTTATACTGTGCCTTTTACATTTAAACTCATAATGTTTCATTTCTGTACGTACAGTACATCTCTGCACTTCAGTAGTCTGTTCATTGCTGATGTACAGTATGCATGATTGTTCTTTGTACAACTGTGCTTCTGTACTAATGTTTGTTTATTGTTTGTACTTCTCTTGGGTCATGCCTGAAAATAGGTACCACATTTGTCTAGTGTACCTGCCTGGTAAACAAAAGCTAAATAAATAAATAAATACCTGTAAAAATTGTGAAGGTGTACGGGATCACGCCACAAAGATCTACTGATGAACTTTCAGAAGGGTACTAACTGTTTATCCCTAATGACCAGGAGACGGACTCATTAGGCTTCAAGAGAAGATTGGAAAGTCTATTGTCATGCGAGCTGTACATTCTGCATTTTAGGAATAGTAAGGGTACATTTATGTAACCCCTCCTAAAAAGGGCTTAGCCTTAGTTCCCTCTGGAGCATTGCTGCTGCCTTCCTCTGCGCCGCTCCTTCACACTGGTCCCAGTGAAGATTGCAGCTGCGGGGCCCGGGGTTGAACAGGACACTGTTTATTTGTTCTGCAGACATGTTCAGCACCCTCCTCACCATGGCTGGTGTGCCGCCACCTCTCTTCACTCAACCAGCCCCTGAACTGCCTTCAGGGTCAGGAAGCCCACAGCAAGGAGGCTGCTCAGTTTCAAGCAGCTCTAAAAGCTGCACAAAGTGCAAACCCAGTCCTTCGCTAGGAGCATGGACTCTGGGGATATTCAACAGTACTCCCCCATCATCAATTCATGCTCCCCCATCCCACTAGACAGCAGAATGGACTGGGAGGTACTGATGCTGATGGACAGAAGCCACACCAAGAGACAGAAACATGTTAAAATAGAAGACAGAGCGAAAGACTACAAAAGAAGCCATGTCTGTTATTTCTCTAGCCCCAGAACTATTGGAAAGTGGTCTGAGGACACACAACCTGGCTGAGAAGGTTGAGTGTTCCTGGGTTTAGCTTTGCAGAGCCAGCAGCAGACTAGCTCAGGTTTCGGTACATTCTGTCGCTGCGAAACAAACATCAATTTGAAGTCTAGCTCAGCTCTGCAAAAGTGTTAAATTGCAAGTTGGCGCAGGATTTGTATACCTGCTTTTCCCCAGGGAACTGATAACCAATGACAGCTGGGGTTCAGCATAATGAATAATGCTTAAGACTTTGGTTTACCGGTGCACCAGTAAGGGGAAACAGGCTGAAGCAGAGAGAAAGGAGAACCTGAGGGGAGAGGAATCCCAGAGGCTGCAAATTAATAAAGCAAGCAGGGTGGTAATGATAAAGGGAGAAAGGAACAGGAGTATTAAAAAGAGAGGGAGGGGAGGGAGTGCAAAAAGAAGAAAGGGGGGATAACAAGCAGAGTGGAAACAAAATCTGGAAGGCCATGTGTGCAAATGCTATGAGTCTAGGAAATAAGATTCTACCTGGGCTGCTGCTCCAACCATCCTACCAGAGGAATCCCTGGACAAACACACGAGGCAACAGGGCAGGGCAGACTGGATGGGTCGATGGTCATTTTTCTGCCATCATATTCTGTGTTTCTGTTTGTGAACCATAATCAGTTGCCCTGGAAAGGATGATGATTGCTTAAGAGTGCCTCCTCAGCCTACCATCTTGAGGGAGTGCTGGTAGTGACAGTCTATTCCCCTCGCTTCTTAAAACTAGTGGCCCAGGACATTGCCTAGCCACTCACCTTCATCTTGAACCTCTCCCTTAATACAGCCTCTGTCCCCGCTGTCTGAAAGCAGGCCATAATTGTCCACATTCATAAATCAGGCAACCTTAGTCTTATGGACAACTACTGTCCCATCTCCATTCTGCCCCATCTTGGTAAGCTTGTAAAGAAGGCAGTTAACTATCAAATTACAGAGCATATCTCCAAATATAATCTCCTTTGTCCTCAGCAACATGGTTTCCAGAAGGGGCACAGCACTACCACGGCCCTTGCCCTCTTCACCGACCATGTGCTGAGGCATATGGATGAAGGGAAGCTAACTGGTGCAGTGTTTGTTGATCTGTCCAAGGCATTTGATCTTGTAAATTACAACATCCTGATAGCAAAACTTGACGCCTTTGGTTTCTTCCCTGCCTCCACTGCCTGGCTCACTAACTACCTCTCTGGTAGAACACAGATGGTCTGCCTTGGCGGTGCCATCTCCCCCTCTTGCTTGTCTCTGTGGGTGTTCCCCAGGGATCTGTCCTTGGCCTCCTCCTTTTTGCCTTCTTCATTAACTCTCTCCTGTCGGAGGGCCTATCCTGTAAATCACTCTTCTAAGCCAATGACTTAATAGTATACCAAAGTGATCCCTCCCCCTCCTCACTATCCATCACTCTTACCAATGATTTCTGCAAGGTGCATTGTTGGTTCTCCACCAACAAACTGTTGGTCAATGCTGCCAAAACAAAGGCCATGCTTTTCGGTTCCAAATCGAAACTCTCCACCCTTGCCCACAACGGCAGCCTTCTCACTGTCAAATCCCCAGATGGATCTCCCCTTGACACTTTTCCTGCCTTCAAGGATCTGAGGGTAATCCTGAACCTGTTCCTAACCGCACTGCCTCAATGATCAAGTGCATCAACCAGAAGATAGGGCTCTGCTAACGCATGATCGACCACCGCTTGCCAGAAGCACACCTTGCTATTCCCATAGCACCCTCCTTCCCCTCCTTGACTATGGCTGCCCAGTGTACTCCTCACCTCCATTACCAACCTGAACTGCCTGGATGCTACCTACAATTGAATATGATGCCTTGCCCTCAGATTCCCTCTCCTCACTCACCACTGCTCTTTTTACCAGTTCATTAACTGGCTCCCTCCACAAGCGTGACATTCCTACCTGCTGGCCCAGACAGTTCTGACACCTTGCACAATCCCCCCTATTCTCCACTATCCCTTCTTATCCAGCCCAGAACCTACTGCTGCAGTCTATGTCAGTCTTCCCACCTTCAACTAGAACGCTCTAACATAGCTATGAGGATGGGCCTAAGAGCCTTTGCCAAGTCGGATCCTCACTGTGGAATGACTTCCCCTCCTCCCTACATTCCACTGACCCCCCTCTAAATCTAAATTCCCTATTAAGAATGCATTTTCTGTCCTCCACAACTTGCATCTGCCCAGAGGCAGCTAACACGGCTACAAGTCCCTGGCAGCCCGCCTTACCCCCTCTAGTGCTCCGCTCTCCTCTCCCACACTGAATACTGTTGTCATTCCCATTGTTGAATGATGGAGCAACCTTATCCTGTTTACCCAAGTGTTATACACCTTAGTATGCTCAATTGTTGATGTACCTGGTACTGTTTACCTTATATTTTCTCGGTTAGCTTGACCTACACTGTTATGTTCCCTATATGATCCACACTGTTCTCTCACTGTATTTTTATGCTGCTTGTGCCAGTTTCTGGTCCGGGCCATGCCTGAAAAAGGCCTACAGATCAGTGCACCAAGTCGGTTACCAAATGAATAAATAAATAATGTCACAAGCTGATTACTGTATGTAGACATGATCTTTTCCATGTAGTATACAGCCTAGATGAAGGCTGTTATGGGATTTCTTTTTTCATATTGCTTTTTGCCCCTCCCCCCCGGCACCGCCTTCTGCCTAGTTCAGGCAATCTTGGGTTCCCCCAACTCCATCTGTCACTTCCTCGGCTGTCACAACAGCTGGTATCCACATAAGGTGGGATCTGAGGGCACCAGAGCGGTCATCAGTGGTGGCTTATGCTCATATGGATTCTTCTCGTTTCTCCCTTTTCCCCACTCATTGCCCAGCTGACATTGAATGGAACCCCTGAACGCCATGCACACACATAGTGCAACCTTATGTAGGAGCAAGCTCCATTGTCCACCCCCAACTTCCCCCACCCCCCGCCTTAACAGTCTCCCGGGCACAGTCCCAAACTCAAGTCAACAGCAAGGGAGTGCAGTGCGCTACCCACTGGTCCATTGACTGTGGGATCTTACACTTATCTCTTTCATGACCCAAAGGAAGCCAGGTGGGCTTATCTGTGAACTTGAGACCAGTTGCAACTCTTTCAAACAGGAGAGCAAGCTGAGTGAGGGAAAAGCATGACACACCTTTCCCTATTTCTACTCTCACCAGCTGAAGATTATGGTGAACCTTTCTATTACATGAAGACTGCTGCACTGACTGCCCATTTCTCAACACTCATATAACAGGCTATTACTTTGGACTTTGAGCTGCTGGACGGTGACAATTAAACTGGCTATGACACACATGCTGTTAATGTTATGTCACTGAAGTTGTTGGTCTCTCACCTCCAGTGTACCGAGTGTAAAGTGTTTAGCCTTACCTGTGCAATGTTAAGAGTTAAATTGCAATTGAAATTGTTGTGTTACTTCTTTTTATTAAAACCTGGGTAAAGTGCAACAGCCCATCTCCAAGAAAGCCTTCATAATAACCACACCACACAAGTGGCTTTTATTCTGTAACTGCCCTAATGCTTCAGTAAGCTTAACATGCTGAGTTTAGAATTTGATGCTACAGTATATAATACCTTCTGCCAATGACTCTGACTGCCACAGCAAGTAATGTGTCATTGTGGGGGATAATCTCTGAGGCACTCCACAGTCATGACATCATGGGTTGTATACCCCTGATAGGTTGCTTGATGTACATGCAACTTCTAAAGAAGTCTGTCCCCTTTCCCTGGGGTCTTGCTCCTACTGTAAAGACTGCAGCACAACCATTAGCTCCACAGACTGCTAACAATTAGTTTTGTGCAATATAGACTTCGGATAAGGTAAGAACTCTGTGAACTACAATAGAGCCCATGAATGCAGCAGCATGGCTTAGACAGATATAAACTATAAATTTACTGTAACTGTACAGCAGGAAATGCGATGGAACAATGGTTTAAACTGTAGATTAAATCAAATTTATTTTACAGTCAGTAGAAGGGTCTCAGTAAGCAGATGCTGTTTAACTGTTTCACTGGATGAGTTATTAACTGATACAGGTTACCTGGAAACCCCTGCTAGTAGTCCCAGGAACCCAGAAAGTGGGCATGATGGTGCAGTGAGTACTTTTATATATTGTACAGATCGCACTGGCTCCCCTGCTAGCGGACCAGATTGGAGGTAGATGATTAAAGTCATACAAATTTTGCTATCTGACTACCTGGAGCTCCTACCTACAGCCCAGCATCCGTCCAAAACTTACAAAATGATTAAAACACGATGACTCATCCTGCACCCCCGCCAGCGGTCAGGATGTCCATAATGCAGGCAGCATAACGTTATTTCATCCTGTTTGTTGCTGCATACTGTGACTAACTACTAAACAGGGCCCAGTATTCCTCAATTCCTTCAGCCGGCAAATCCCTCATCTCACTGAACGTAGCACCCCCACATCTCCTGAAGTTATGAAAAAGTTGCCTTACCTCGCCCTAAGATGATACGGGCAAACTCTAGTTTTATTGCCCCATCGCTATGCTAATTAGCTTCTACATGCTCGCAGTCTCCTCGGCATATTCTTCCTTCCTCCATGTTGCTGGTGGGTCTCGCAAGAGGCAGGAATTCCATGTGATTAACCTAGGAGATCCCGTATTGGCTGCTGCACGTCCCAGCAGTGCAAGAACATCCTCCCCTCCACGTCACTTTGAGACTCTGAGACATCGCAAGTCTCACTGATGCCATCTTAGGAACGGCACTTCGGGACATGCATGCACAGGATCGCGCATCACGCAAACTACACACTGCTCGTTATAAACCTAAAAAAAAAAAACTAAACAGTACACAGTGACAGGAGATCATAGAAGCAGATATACTCAGTCACTCTATCACTAATGAATTAGCGATCTGATACTATTGCAATACGCTGTCCCCACCTTAAAGAGACAAAACAATTTTCTACACTTCCAGTACACAATGACTATTTAAAGAGACAGCAACTTTTTTTAAACGGACTTGCCTATAATGTCATGCCCCTTACAGTTATACAAAAGTAATATATTTATGTAGATTTCATTCCTATTTAAATCATCTCCCTAACAAAGACATATATATGTCCCATCTTTTCACAGAACTATGGCTAAAACAAAGAGCTGCAGACTATGAAAGGTCGCTATCATGACAGGACAACTGAGCAGGTTATGCGCATCTTGCACTGAAGACTTCCCCATGTCAGTCGACACAGAGCATCCTGGGGAAGGCACTAGTGGGGAACACAAAACCCAAACAGTCGCACCACCATCAAATGTCAATGTTACCCCCAACAAGGAATCAGATGCAGCAGCTATCGTGACACAAAATAACCAACTAATGAAAGCCCAGCAACAAATATTAAATGCCATGCTGGACAGATTGTCAGAATTAGTGGGACCACGACCCCTCGCCCCTATCACGGCTGACAGGGGAGCCAATTCTAGGCATTCAAGAAATCAACTCACAACAGAGCTACAGCCTCAATTACCACAGCCAGAGTCGGAGAATCACTCGGATGAAGAGGGGGAAATGGAAGTTGACCCACAGTTGCTAACATCCAAGTGGTGCTTCCCAGATCAAATCCCTGCCCTAGTATGCAACATAATGGCAACAGTGGGGTTCAAAATGCCAGCACCTGCCCCTCAGTCAAAGTTACTCCCGTCTTTACAACCATCCACAAAAAAGGCGGATGTATTCCCCAATTGCGAGTCCACTGACGAGCTAGTAACTAAAAAATGGGAGTCAGCGGAAACAACTCGTATTTCTGAATGCAGATCCTGGGATAAAATGTACCCACTTCAGGCAAACAAACTGGCATTATGGTGCACCCTGCCTACAGTGGACTCCCAAATTGCCTCACTTAATAAGAAGACTGTGCAACCAACTGAAACAGCATCGGGTCTGAAAGATCTTATAGACACAAAATTAGAAGACTTTTTTTTTTCTTAGTCCTTTTTCTCCCTAGCCCCGATCTGCCTACCTCTTCACGTCCTGGCATCCCCTGGGTCTTCTAGCCGCTGTCCCGAGGTCCTCTCAGCTCCCGTTTGGGTTTAGCAGCTTCTACCCCCACGGCAGGGTGGTAGAGAGCCCCCCCTTGCCCTTCCATCAGGACCGGATCCAGTGTCACGCTACCTACCCTCGGAGCTGAGCATCCCGCATGAAGACAGCCATCATGCCGCCATGACCAGTGCCGTTTTTCCACTGTTCCAGTTCCCCTTAGTGTGTGTGGCGTGCAATGATACCAAGGGACAGGGGCGCTCACGCTACCGCACGCACTCGTTCCCAGCGTCGGCCCCAGCACATCCCCTCAAACTGCCTGTGCCACTGCATTGCCCCCAGCCATCGCTAGGGGCCACCAGTGCATCGATGGCAGCACACCCCCCTCCCCAGAGAAGGAGAGCAGTCCGGTGGATGCTCAATCCTTCTCCTTCCTTGCCTACCCCCCCCCCGCTCGTTCCCAAACCCGGATTGGCAGAGTAGCACGAGTGTGGCGTCCAGCACCTCAGCCCTGAGTGCTACCGGGCCAGGTAATTAAAAGACATTTTAAAGAAAAATGCTGAACTAGTGCGGTTAGGCACAAGGGCTGCAGATACAGCAATATATGCCACCAGAGTCCACTTAACATGGTTACAACAGGTGACAAAGAAATTGACCCAAAAATCCACTGAGGCACAACTAATAGAAAATGCCATATTGTCAACCCAATATCTGGCTGACATTGCAGTAGATTAACTGAAAATTAACTCATGTGCCACGGTGCTAATCAACAGAGCATGTAGGGCACTGTGGATGAAATTATGGGATGCGGACAATGAATCTAAGGCTATGCTACACAAATTACCCTTCAAGGACACCTTGCTATTTGGCAAAGGCCTAGAGCGATACCTCAAGGAGAAAGAAGAAGGAAATAATCTCACCAAGGAGCGGGCAAATAGGTTCACTTACCTCCCTGCCAGACAGCGATACCGATCTCATTCCTTTTGGGACAAAAGAAGAGGAGGAAACAGATATAGGGGAAATGGCTACAGACAGGCATACCCATCCACTAACCACTACATCAGATATCGTGGTGGGGGGAGGGGGCCCACAACAGAGGCAGAGGACAATATGTGTCCCATACAGCCCAATCAAAACACTGACTACAGTTACTACAATCATTACCAAGACACCCCCATAAGCACATGATTTCTTCACTTCACTCATGCCTGGGAACAATCCACAGAGGACAGATGGGTCCTGGAAATAATAAAAAAGGGGTACGCCATAGAACTAGCACAAATTTCCCGGCAGAACTGTCTAATCACATCACCAGTCTCAAAGCAAATTGTCACATAGACATAAGTCCAGCAAGTATTAGGCCAGAAGATTTCCTCACATTGATAGATCTGAAAGACGCTTATCTTCACATCCCAATGAGACTCTCACACTACAAGTTTTTTCGCTTCCACATAATGGACCAACATTACCAATACCAGGTACTACCTTTTGGACTAGCATCAGTTCCAAGGGTATTCACAAAAGTGACAATTGTACTAGCAGCCAAACGGAGAGAAAAAGGAATTGTGCCTGAAAATAGTCATTGCCATGGCTAGTGCACCCTGCCCGGTCAAGAAAAACTAAATAAAGTATTAACAGATCTAATACACAATGCCATAGCAGAGGTCCCACTACAAGAAAGGGGAGAATGAATATACTCCATATTTTTTATGGTACCCAAGAAAACAGGGGGACTACTCCCAGTACTAGACCTGAAACAGCTAAACAAATCAGTCTGATACAAACCATTCAAAATGGAAATGATCCAATCCACCCTAAGGGTCATATGACCAGGAGATTTCCTCACATTGATAGATCTGAAAGAAGCTTATCTTCACATCCCAATGAGACCCTCACACTACAAGTTTCTTCGCTTCCACATAATGGACCAACATTACCAAAACCAGGTACTACCTTTTGGACTGGCATCAGTTCCAAGGGTATTCACAAAAGTGATGATTGTACTAGCAGCCAAACTGAGAGAAAAAGGAATACAAGTCATACCATACCATACCTAGACGATTGGTTAATCAGAACCCAATCAATCCAACAGTCTCTTCGAGATACACAACAGGTGGTACAATGCCTACAGAAACACAGATAGGTAATAAATCACTCAAACAGCTGCCTCACCCCCAGTCAGTCCATCGAATACCTAGGCACTAGAATAGACACAGCTATGGGATTAGTCTATTCATCAGAGGTGAGAATTCAGTCCATTATATTGCAGTCAAACCACTTGCAGAAACTAAAGAAACCCTCACTACAATTAGTTTCACAAGTGCTGGGGTTCATGTCCTTTCTGATCAAACACAGCCCAACATACAATATAGACTTATCTCAGAAGGTGACAGTACCATACCCTTCACAAAAGTGGGAGCAAGGCAGAAGCAGGAAACTACAGACCTGTTAGTTTAACCTCAGTGATAGGGAAAATGATGGAATCACTTCTGAAGGAAAGAACTGTCGAGTATCTAGAGGCCAGAGGGGCACAGGACCCTAGGCAGCATGGATTCACAGCGGGAAGGTCATGCCAGACAAATCTGATAGATTTCTTTGACTGGGTGACCAAAGTAGTAGATCAGGGAGGGGCTGTGGACATGGCCTACCTAGACTTTAGCAAGGCATTTGACATAGTCCACACAAAGATTAATATACAAGTTAGCCAGCCTGGGAGTGGGTCCCAAGATGACAGCCTGGGTAAAGAATTGGCTGGAGAATAGGACACAGAGAGGTAATAGTAAATGGAGTCCACTCAGAAGAAAGGAGGGTTACTAGTGAGGGCTGCATGAGGTTCAGTATTACGACGGTCCTCTTCAATGTCTTTATAGCGACATTGCAGAAGGACTGGAAGGAAAAATATGTCTCTTTGCAGATGACACAAAGATCTGCAACAGAGTTGATGCACAGGTGGGGTGGAAAGGATGAGAAGGGACTTGGCAAGGTTAGAGGAATGGTCAAATGTGGCAGCAGATTCAATGCTAAGAAGTGCAAGACAATGCACCTGGGAAACAAAACCAGGGAAGAGTACACAATGGGGGTGAGATATAACAACAACAAAAAGGAAAGGGACCTGGGGGTAGTCATATCAGATGACCTAAAGGTGGGCAAGCAATGTGAGAGGGCAGCAAGGAGGGCTGGGGGATACTGGGATGCATAGGGAGAGGCATCACCAGTAGAAAACAGGAAGTTATTATCCTCTGTACAGACAGCTGGTGAGACCCCATCTGAGTACTGTGTGCAGTTCTGAGAGACCCAATCTCCGCAAAGACATAGACAGGATGGAAGCTGTCCAGAGGAGGGCAACTAAAATGGTGCAGGGTCTGCACGGAAGACATATGAAGAGAGACTTAGGAGCTTAATATGTATAGCCTCGAGAGAAGGAGAGGGGACATGATAGAAACGTTCAAGTACCTCAAGGAATCAACAAAGTCCAAGAGGGTAGCATCTTTCAAAAAAAAAGAGGTGTGCAGAACAAGAAACACGATTTGAAGATGGGGGCGGCTCAGAGGCAATTTAAGGAAGTAGTGTTTCACAGAGAGGGTTGTGGATGCATGGAATGGCCTTCCGAAGGAGGTTGTGGAGTCAAAATCCGTGGTGGAATTCAAGCATGCATGGGACAGTCATAAGGCAATTCTAGGGGGTGGGGGTAGGAAGAAGTAGGCTGCTGGTTAACTAGTATCTGCAGCTTATCCAGTAGGTAGGAAAATGGGCAGACTGGGTGGGCCAAGCGGTCCTTATCTGCTGTCAAATTCTATGTTTCTATCATGGTGGACAAGCAGACCCAAACTCATACAAGGCATGCCTCTAGATGTTCAACCAGAAGCCAGTATAGACACAGATGCCAGCCTGCACTGCTGGGGGACCGTCTTGGGACAGCAGTCAGCAAAAGGAAAATGGTCACTCGCCGAGGCAAGACTACCCATAAATGTGCTGGAAATGAGGGCAGTTTTCCTAGCATTGTTACACTTTGCACAACACATACAAAACAAGCACGTACTCATGAGATCCAACAACCAAGTCACAGTGTCATAATAAACAAACAGGGCAAAACCAAGAGCTAAGAAATGCTCAAAGAGACTTCCAAGCTCATCCCCTGGGCTCAGAAATACCTCAGGAGTATATCAGCAATTCACCTAGCAGGGAAGCTGAACACTACAGCGGATTGGCTGAGCCGGCACCCGGGAGAATGGCAACTTCACCCACACGTATTCCAACAAATAAACCAAAGATGGAGACCAGTGGAGATCGATCTCGTGGCATTCAACAAGAACAATCAATGCCCAAAGTTCATATCCAGATATAAAGACAGGCTAGCCATGGGAGTAGACGCTCTGACAGCACAATGGGTTTTCTTTTTTTTTTTCAAATTTTATTTGCTTTATTCATATATGCAGTAATGCAAAGTTACAGATATAACATCAAGCACAACTGGAATTGAAACATAATCCAGTTATATGAAAAGCACATAATAAAGCTGATCAAAAGACAAAGGAATATGTCGATGTGATATCTTTGCAATTTAAATGAGTACTAACAACTCTTTTATAATAATATGATTATACCCCCCCCCCCAAGCCACCAGAGGGTAGGTGAGATTACCTACAGGGACTACCCATACCTAGTAAACTCACAACTGTATATTTAGAAACGTACTATACACAACATGGATAATACAAAGAGAAAGAAAAACAAGAAGGTGCCATATCCTTATATAGTCAATAAAGTTTGCAGCGGCTCCCAGACCCTTTTATACCTAGATAAGCCTCCCGAGATGTTTGCTTCCAAGCGTTCAGCCTGCACAGCAAACAGAATTTCCCTATACCATTCTACAATATGAGGGGTGTCTTGGTCTAACCAATGACGAAGGATAACCTTCTTTGCACATGCCAATATCAGAGCATAAGCTTTCTGGTTGCCAATAAGAGAGCCCAAGAAATTCCCCACTATACAGATTTCAAGAGTAAACGCATCCGAAAGCCCCAAGAGGAGGTACATATGGTCACAAATTGAGTTTCAGAAAGGAGTAATCTTCTGACAAGTCCAAAGAATGTGGTATAAGAATCCAAGTTCCTGACCACATCTGGAACAAAGGTCACTAGGAAGGCGGCCTATCCTATGTAATCTCACAGGAGTATAATAGAGATTGTGAATGATTTGAAATTGCATAAGATGATAGCGATTCCTTCTTACATACTCACAGAGATATTTTCAGATGCAAGACCAGTTCCTAGGGGATATGGTGGGAGAAAGAATCTGATCCTAGCTGTATATTCTAGGGCCCTTATTGGCAGCCAGAAATATTTGCAGTGAGTCAATCAATCAAAATCTTTATTTATCCAGGCGAACATCATTGAGCAGAGCTCAAGATGGACCTGGTTAGAACAAGGTCGGGTAACATTCATCATAAAAACATATAAATACATGTAAATAAGTATATAAACACAAACACAATGGTGCAGTAATAGTGGAGTCAAATGATAAAAGGAAGACAAGGCAAGCCATAACAGAGGAGGATTCAAATACAAGGGGGCAGGTCCACCATTGAACCATGCAACTGTATATAAGCCATGTTCTCCTAGTTTATTTACTGGGGCAGTCACTAGTACTAGCCATGAAAATGGCTTGGAGAACCACCAACTAATGGCAGATGGGGTACCAGGAGGAGTATGTAATATGTAAGCGAAGGATAAACATTGTGAGAAGTGAAGTCCCAAGGATAGGTCGGTAGAACTGATGCAGCGGCAGGGGCCTACAGGGAGAGGGAAAGGGGAGTTAGGACTTTTATAGAATGATTGTGTGTAGATTGTGGATGAGTGCAGTATAGAGTTGTGAAAAGAAGGCTGGAGAAAGCAGGAAGATACACCAGTATCAAAAGGAGGACAGAGGCATCAAGGTGTTACATGAAAGCATGACGACAGACCAGAGCCAAGGAGGAGACAAGCACTAGAAATAATTTGTTCATGGTTAAATGGTACTGGTTAGCATGATGACAATTCATGGTCATGGGAAACAACTGCACTGATCATTTCTGAGACATGAATATAAGAGCTTGAAAGATGAGATGCCGATGGGTGACCTTAGTTTCAGTTTTTTTTTTGCAATGTATTCCACAAGGAGGACACTGTAAAGCTTACAGCAGCCCTGCCAAAGCGAGAGTTAACTTTGGGAACCATCAGCAGGAGAGATTTGCAACTTCTCGGGGCGTAATTGCCTATTGGTTTTATAGGAAGACAGTCTGTAATGTATTGGGGCAGTTTTTTGGAGATGGCTCTCAGGGTCCATAAGGCTGCATTTTTATCACGCCTGAACTGAAGAGAATCCCACCCCACTAACTGATATAGGGAGCAGTGGTGAGTGGAATAAGGCAGACCTGTGATGGACCTCAAAGCTCTATGATATAATGTGTCAAGTTTGGTGAGGTAGGAAATGGGACAGCGACTGTAGAGGATGTCAGCATAATCTATCAAGGATAGAGAGGTTGACTGTACCAGCTGTAGTTTGGCATCTCTAGTCAAGAAGCGGGCTATCCTAAAGAACAGGCCAAGTCTCTGTCGTAATTTTCTGAGTAATTCTTCAACATGCTCTATAAAGGAGAGCCTATGGTCCAGCCATACTCCCAGGTATTTGAATTTAGGGACAAATTCCAACTTCTCGCCAAGAATTGTAGTAATCTGCGGCACAGGATCTGATAGGGCTGAATTTACCATTTGAGCAGAGGGAGAAAAGAGCACTGCTTTTGTTTTCTTGGCGTTAAGTAATAGTTTTTTGTTTAGGAGTTTGTGTTGCAGCAGGTTGAACTCAGATTGAAGGTCATTACATATAGACTGTAATGACGGGCGGCCGACGTAAAGAACTGTGTCATCTGCAAACAGATGAATTTTAGCCTTAGTTATGCTTTCATCAATATTGTTGATGTATATTGCAAATAAGATCGGTCCTAAGATAGAACCCTGGGGAACAAATGGGCAGACTAGATGGGCCTAGCGGTCCTTATCTGCCGTCAAAGTCTATGTTTCTATGTTTCTATGTTAACACCTCTTAGGAGAGGTTTGAGAGTTGAGAGATCTCCTTCTGCTTTCACCTGCTGGAAATGATCAGAGAGGTAGTTGTTGAACCACTGTAAAGATAATGGGTCAGCACCTAGTGAGGTCAGGGAAGAGAGTAGCAGAGAATGGTCAACAGTGTTAAAGGCCTTGTTCAGGTCCAAGAATACAGCGCAGGTGTAATTCCTGTTGTCTAGCTCTCTTTTTGCCAGTCATTAGTCACTTTGGCAAGTTCTGTGATGGTGCTATGTTTAGCTCCAAACCCTGATTGGACTGGATTAAGCAGGTTATTGGCTTCTAGATACTGCCTCAGCTGGTTACTTATGACTTTTTCCAGTAATTTTGACAAGACCGGGAGAATCGAAATTGGTCTGTAATTATTTAGATCACAGGGATTTCCGACTTGAACAGGGGTATGATGTGCGCTGTTTTCCATATTGAAGGAATGGATCCTTGAGTTAATGATAGGTTAAATAAATGGGTTATGGGCATGGCTAACACATGGATGTCCACCTTCAAAAAATATGGGTCGAGGGTATCCGCACCAGCACTTTGTTTTTTTACATCCGGTTTTAGCAATAGGTCTTCAACTTCTTTCAGAGTAGTAGGACACAAGGAGAAGACTGAATCAGTGACGCTAGGATCTGCACCTTGATTATCCACCTGACAGCGTATCAGATTCACTGGGGAATTGTCAAAGGCTATGCCTGAAGTCGCAAAGTGATTATTGAAGGCATCCAGAACTTCCAGTCTGTCACTAATGGTGTTATTGTTTAAGAAGATTTCATCAGGTAGTGAGCCACCGGACGTGTGACCAGGCAAGTCCTTGACAGTTTTCCAAAATTTTGTAGGATTTTCAGAGGCAGAGAGAAATTCAGAATAATAGTATGCAGCTTTTGTATCTCTAACCATTCTAGTACATGAGTTTTGTGCCCTTCTGAACTTGCACCAGTCTGCAGCAGACTGGGTTTTGCGTGCTTTTTTCCATAGGTTATCTCTTTCAGTCAATGCAGATTTTAATAATGGTGTGAACCATCTACATGCATTTTTTGCTATTCGCATCTTAACTATAGGGGCATATTTATTTAGGGCGTCTAGGATAATTTTCCTGAATATGTCGAATGCTGATTGGGTGTTTTTTGCCAAATCGAACTCTTGCCAATACAAGGAGTGTTGCAGTTCATTTATGTAGGCAGTGAGATCAAAGTTCCATTTAGAGCTCTTTTGGCAGCAAACTTCATTGAAGTAGCAGATTTGTTGCTTGATCTTATGCAAGCAATAAATGAGTGATTACTGATACCACTGAAGAAGGTGCAAGCAAAGGAGAAGAGATGTGGTTTATTCACTAAGATAACATCTAGCAGGGAGCTGTTATCCATGTTCTTTTTATTTACTCGTGTTGCTTCGACAATGAGTTGCGATAATCCGTGGGTGTCATATAAAGCTACGAGAAGAGCGGCGGTTTTAGATAGCCAGTCTAAATTAAGATCCCCAAGAATAATTATTTCTGAGGATTGTTGTTCGATGATATTACTCAGATGAAGTAACAATTATAGATCGGCAGAAGGAGGTCTATATCACCCTATGATGCATAATGTTGAAGTGTGAGAGATGCTGATTTGAAGAGACAGACATTCATAAGCATTTGCAACAGATAAAGCATTCAGACAGAATGCCGTATACCTATCCCTGACATAGATGGCAACCCCTCCACCCCTGCAGTGTCTGTCTGCTCTAAATAGTAAATAATTAGGGATATTGACTTCCCTGTCGGAGGTGGCCAGTCTAAGCCAGGTTTCTGAAACCACTAGGACGTCTGGTCAAGTATGGAGGACCCAGGCCTGGATCATGGAGAACTTTTTTAACAGACTGCATACATTAATGTGGAGGAAACTCATGTCTTTCAGTGTGGCAAGGTCAGAGGGCGATGTGATTGCAGCTTGTGGCCCTGGATTGAGCTCCACATTTCCTGAGCACAGGAGAAGAAGGAGTAAAAGTTTTCTTAGAGTGGCAATAGTAAACTTTGTACTGATAAACCCTTTACGTCGTTGTGGGCCATCATCCTGGGGGGCAGGGCCCCAACATTTTTTGCCCTTCCCACTAAGGGTGGCAGAGACAAGTACTCTGACTGCTATCTGTAGAGGTGACACCTCTATGATGTTGGCGGAAGTCATAACCTGAGGTGGTAATTCATTTTGTGTACCAGCGTTAAAGATAATATGAAAGTAGTGCTGAAGAATTGGGAGTTAAAAAGGCATATATATCCATGTAGGGACAGGAACTAGTTACAGAGCAGATCAGATTAGTATCCACAGTAATAAAGGCTTGAGGTGGCATATATTGGGTATGCGATATGAGATAGAAGAAGGATCAGAACAGGATCCATGATTTGACACACACAGTGGAATAAGGATGGGGGGGGGGAGCTAGAGAGGAGTGAGCTAAAAAGCCGGGGCGGGGTTTATGTGTATTTAATCAGGACTTGGGGGGCGAAAACATTCTGGCACGCTGGTTCATCAGAGAACCACAGCTGTGGCTCTCAGACTACCTGGAAGGAGAAGGCAGAGGAGAATTAAATAAGAAAGTCAGAAGGGTGGGGCTGCTCGTGGAGCTAAAATGAAATACAGACTGGCATAAACGGGGAGTGTTGTAGACCAAGATGATAGGCAAGGTGTCCCAAGTCTGAGTGAGCAATAACAGGGCTATTTAAAACACAATACTGGCGTAAAACGGTGAAGGGGGGGGGGGTTCAAAGGCCTGAGCCGAGATCGCTACTGGTTTTATGAGGAACACAATACAGGCATTTACATTAAATCAGAAAACTTCAGCTATAAAATACAAACAAGACAGTTTTAACAGAAAACATAATCTAGCACAATATAATCAAACATTAACAGTGCAGAGCTATATGGATCCAATCGGAGTGCTCCTGGGGCTGACTACAGCCAGTGGTCCACAGCAGTAAAGGACTCTGGATTTAAACCCAGAGACAACTGCCCTCATTAAAGAAAGCAAAAATTGGCAGCTAGGGCTCCCTTCCTGGAGGTAATCAGTCCCTGAGGGCAAGTCCGTACCTGCATTTCTGTGAGGGGCTGGTGGCCTCAGACCTGGACTGTGGGTGACAGTCTGGCAGGTCGGGTTCATCAGAGAACCACGGCTGTGGCTCTCAGACTACCTGTGCTTCTGTGAGGGGCTGGTGGCTTCAGATCAGGACTGCGGGTGGCAGTCCGGCAGGTCGGGTTCATCAGAGAACCACGGCTGTGGCTCTCAGACTACCTGTGCTTCTGTGAGGGGCTGGTGGCTTCAGACCTGGACAGCGGGTGGCAGTCCAGCAGGTCGGGTTCATCAGAGAACCACGGCTGTGGCTCTCCGACTACCTGCGTTTCTGTGAGGGGCTGGTGGCTTCAGACCTGGACTGCGGGTGGCAGTCTGGCAGGTCAGGTTTGTCAGAGAACCACGGCTGTGAGTGACAGTAATATGATACCAAATGGGAAGAAGGAGCTGAAGAAGTTAGAGGTAATACCACAGAACCAAAAGGGCTTTGCCACAGGCCTATCCCAAAAAACTGAGTAAGAATGTGATATCTGAAAATATTTAAAGCACGGGGGGGGGGGCACTGGTGTAGATCTCTCACCATCTGAAAGGGGAGCAATATGCCATTCAAGGTTAGATCCTGCACTGTCTCTACTCCCATACCAGGCCAAAAACACCTGGACAACTTTTGACCGGCTATGCATAAGTTGGGATTTCCTATAAGTGGCTGAAGCATGTCTTCATCTGGATGAATTTTCAGGAAAGAGCAAAACTGTGAATAAGTCTGTAAAGCCACTCCAAGGGGAGCATCCCGTAGGGGAAGAGGTAACTTCTTCCTGCATATAAAGGGGAGTGCCCTGGGATCTATGCCCTGTTGTAGGCAGAGGGAGCATTCTGTATCTACCCATTGTGGGATGCAGTTTCGAGCTTTCAGTGGATGTAGCCAATAGAAGAGTCTGTTAAGATGTAAGGCCAAGTAACACATGTACAAATTGGGGACCTGTAAACCACCATTCTGTTTAGTCCTCATTAATTTCCAAAAAGCCTACTCTGCCATAAGAAGAAGGCCAGAAGTCTATGTACTAATGTAAACCAAGATTGTGGCAGAGACAGATTATACATCTGCAAGGGGTACAGTAGCCGAGGTAAAATGTTCATCTTGATGATGTTTAGTCTACCCCATAGTGAAAATGGTAGGAGAGACCAGCATTCTAAGTCGACTTTGATGCAGGAAGTAATGGCATCCAGATTATAGTGCTTGAAGTTAGTTGGTGATATGCTGAGAAAAGATACCTAGATATTTAAGTTTATCCTTCCTCCAAGCCAGGCCTAGATGATCTAGATATGCTTTAAAGGTTTTATTATTAAGGCGCATAATTTCTGTCTTGGTTTGATTAAGTTTATAATTAGATATAACACCAAAGTCAGAGATGATCTGTAATGCTGGCAGGAGTGAGACAGCTGTAGAGGTGAGGTGGAGAAGAATATAATTTGCTTAAACATAAAGCTTATATTCTAAGTTATGAATAGAGATACTGGTGACCTGCAGTGAAGAGTTAAGTTTCCGGATGAGAGGTTCCAGAAATAGATTGAATAAAAGGGGAGATAGGGGGCATCCTTGCCTAGTGCCCTGATATAGGTGAAAGGACTAGGATAGCATGCCATTACACAGAACCAGGGCTGTGGGGGAGGAATATAAAACTTTGACCCATTATATGAATTCTCCAGGAATGCCAAATTTGGGTAGAAGGATAAACAAATAATCACAGGAAACTCTCGAAAGCCTTCTTGGCATCCAGGGACACCAAGGCAGCAGGAAGAGAGAGATCCCTGGATGCCGAGAAAAGATACGAGATTTTCCACAGATGATCAGCTGAAAGTCTCCCTCTGACAAACTCAAACTGTTCCCAACTAATTAGCAAATCCCAGACAAGACCTAATCTACCAGCCAGTATTTTAGAAAAAAATTTTAAGATCTACATTAATAAGTGAAATTGGTCTATAGTTAGTAAGCTGCAAAGGATCCTGGTCCGGTTTGGGAATAACTACAATGGGGGCGGTAGTTAATGAAGGACTGGAGATGCCCTTTTTGCAAATGTAATTATATGTGCTTAAGAGGATGGGGACCACCTGTTCCTTTACTGCTTTGTAAAAATTTGTGTTAAAACCATCTGGGCCGGGAGCCTTATCTGCAGCAAGAGCATCAATTGTCTGGGAAACTTCTAAGAGGGTCAAAGGAGCTTTTAAAATCACTTGTTGATGATTCATCAATTTGGGAAGTGAGAGGCCCGGGAGGAAGGAGTCAAACTTTACCTGATTACAGGGGGGAAGGAGGGAAGGGCATATAACTGTTGGTAAAATCCTCTAAAGACCTCTACTATGTCTCAGGGGGATGTTAAGAGCTGACCAGAATCACTACATATTGAGGGGACAATTTTATCTGCAGCCTCTGATTTAAGGCGAAGGGCCAACAATTTTCCTGCCTTTTTCCCCTGGTCAAAGTACTTTACTTCTGAACGTAGAATCACGTGCTCAGCCCATTCTCCTAACATGTTACTGTACTGAAATCTGAGTTGCTCTAGGAGTTCCCCATCAGACTGGGAAGAGGAAACCGAGATACGTTTTTCTAGGAGCTCAATTTGGGAAAACAGAGAGGTGAGCAAGGCCGAGGTCTAGCGCTTGCGTCTCTCTGATAGTTGAATAATTTCACCCCGAAGAGCATGTTTTAAAGCTTCCCATAAAATATCCAATTTGGACATCGTGGGAGAATTAAAATGTCATAAAATTTGCAATAAACAATTGAATGTGCTTTACTGTTTCCTTAGCCTTGAGCAACTGATTGTTCATAATCCACGTCTTATCTCTGGAAAGAGAAGGGGGCAAGTTCAACTGGAGGAAAACAGGATGGTGGTCAGAAATAACTTTAGCTGAGTAGTGGCATAGAGATACTCCTGAAAGATAATTAGATCCCAACAGAAAGTAATCAATTCTTGAGAACGTGTTGTGTGGGAGTGAATGGAAAGACTATTGTCGACTGGATGGGTTAAGGGCTCGCCAAGGATCCACTAAGCTGGTTGACCTCAAATTCCAGAAGGGCCATCTGGGCAGGTGACAAGACTTGATGAGAACATCCAGATTTATCTAGTTCATTACACTGGGCCAGATTCCAGTCTCCCTCAAAAATCATGAGTAAGGAACACCAGAAGAACAGGGCTGACATAAGGGTAGTAAAAAACCCAGGTTCGTCTGCATTAGGGCCGTATATCCCCCCAACACCACTTCTAAGTGACCAAGGAGTGTTCTTATGAGAATAAATCACCCATTAGGGCCTGATATTTCTTGGAGGAGGCGAAAAGGCAGCCTTCGAGCGACTAATATGGCTACTCTTCTACTACGAATATCAAGGCCTACCCCAAAAATTTGCCCCACCCAGGACCTCCTGAGAAGAAGGACCTGGGAAGAGGGCAAATGGGTCTCCTGCAAGAAAGCAATATCTACTTGAAGCTTATTTAAATGCAAAAGAACCTTAGCACATTTAGTGGGAGATTGTACACCTTTCACATTCTAGGAACAACATTTATAAACTGCCATGATGAAAAAATACATACGGCAGAAATATATCTGTCAGTGTATAGTGAAGGTAATCTAGGTTAGGGACCATATACAAACAAATAAAAATTCCTATCCGTGGTACCCTCCCTCCCAAATCGCAAGTGCCCCCCCAAAAAAACTCCCTCCCACACAGTGAGTAAAATCCAAATTCCCCCATCCCAAGACCCAAACACATTAAACAGAACCTATGCCAGGAGAATGTGTTTCCCCAGCAACTGACCTAACCTACAACATCCCCTTCCCTTAACAGTTCAGTGCATGAAGCTCATAAACCACACAGTTTAACACCCTTACCTCCGGCACCTCCCCCGCAATATCATAACATTGAAGATACCCAAAAAAACAACAACTAGCTGATAAACCTCCTATATTATATATCCTACTAATGAATTCAACATGTCACCAAAAAAACTTACCTAATACATAACTACAGTCTGATTATTATCATAATATAATCACTGGTACCCCCAACTTCCCTTCTATCCCTTAAACATCAAGTAAGCCTAGTCCACATCTTTGTCAGACAGATAACAAGGCCAATGGCTGCTACATCCATGCCCCAGTCAAGTAAACAAGTCCAAATCAGGGCTTAGGGCCAGGACCAGTGTAGGTGAAGCCCACGGTGAAATATTGTCCCTTTAAGGCTCCAAAATATGTAATCTGGTTCACTGATCAAGGTTAACTGCCCCACCTGTAGAAAACAGTCCATGTCCCTCCCAATCCAGTTCTGTACTAACCAATAGGAGCAGACCTGGGTTCAAAGACCTTTATTAACAGAACCAAAGGGACTTGCCTTGGAAAGTCAAGTAGTAGAAGTCAAATGAGGTCCCCTCATGCTGAGGAAGGCGCAGTGACCTGAAGCAAGTAACAGGAAAGCAGATGGTCATTACCCGAACAAACAACCACACTTACAAGAGAGTTCAAATCTCAACCAGTAAAGGCAGGTAGAAGTTCAGGTGTCCCTCAACAGATAAGGTAGATGTTTCTTAAGATCCCTTGCAGCAGTTTCGACGGTGTCATAAGAGTGCCACTGATCCTGAAGATATATCTGGAGCAGGGTATGAAATTTGTGAAAAAAAGTACATGCCCACTTGGGTATGTAAGAAGAAAATGTACATGCCCAAGAAACTATTTACATGCCGACCCTTAAACAGACTCATTGTGTGCCTGACTGCTCGTGACTACTGATTTGGCTTGTTTCGAGAATTTTGATTTGTACTCGGTATTAATAAATACAAGAAGGAAAAATGTGTGTAGTCTTTTTTTTCAATAAATAAACTTAACAAGAATAACTGATTGTGTTGCCTGATTATTTTTTATAATAGTATTCACATTTTAGATAGTCCGATCGTGACACAGTGACAGTGTAGCTTGTAAAAAAAAAAAGCTTACCAGATTTTTTTTTTTTTTTATATAACACTATTCAGATTTTAGATAGTCCACACTCGGAGAAACTTGTAAAGAGAGCTAGTTACAGTATTTATTCAGATTTAAAGTAGTTGGATAGATAAAGCCACCACATAATAGAGAGTGACACTAGGCTTTGTTTAATAACAGATCATGGATCCTGTATGGTAGGTAGATTACAGAGCAGCTACTACAGTAGCTTGTAAGAGACTAGAAAAGCTTGTTTAACTTAAGCAGCATTATTTAACAGATGGATCCCTGAACTTAGACTGTAGCCCGAGAAAAAAAACTTCTTTTAGACAGATTTTTGCCTTTGAAATTCGGTCCCAAGCAGCAGTACCCCCTCTACTCTCGGTCTTCCAGTCTCAACTTTTTATTATTTTTAGGTAGTAATGGTAGTAGTAGACAAGTAGTTATTTAACAAGAAAGACAATAGGTGTAGTGTTAGTTACTGTTAGGAACTGGGTGAACATTGAGCAGTGAGGACTGACTGACTGCGCTCCCTTAACATTTCAACACAACAGTCTGCCCTGACTTGAACTGTTACCTAAAAGTACTTATAAAAATAAAAAAAATAGCTTTTATGACCACAACCACAATGGATGTGTGTACACTGTACTAGATACCCTTCACAGGAGGACTGTTTACAATTTATAAGTGAAGTCACTCACTTCACTTACAATTCAAACAGAGCTTTTTTATTTGCTTAATTAACTGAGCTTAGGAAGGCAAAAAAAAAAAATTAGCGCACAGGCAGCTTTTTTTGGTTTTGAAATTCACTGTGTTGCCACTGGCTGCATAAAATAGAAAAAATAAATGTCTTACTGGAATTTTCTGCAAGCAGCTGGTAAATTCATAGAATTGGCCCTAAATATATCGAGTCCCCTTTCTACTGCAGTCTAGTTGTTGATGTTTTCAGCCTTCAGTTATTTACTTGTCTTTATTTAGTCTTATTTAAATCCAACATAAAGTCGTTATCATTCACAGACAGTATAGCAATAGAATTATTCTGTTAGGGTAGGAACTTAGTAGGCACATTATCCAGTTAGCTGTTTGGCAGGGTCAGGGTTATAAAATAAGTGCAGCAGGTAACATTTATAGCAGCTTTCTGAAGGGAACTGTCTGTGATCCAGAAAATCATTGTGTGTTTGTCTCCCCTCACCCTCCTATTACAGGTCTGGTGGTTGGTATTGTAAGAGCTAAAAAGAAAAGCAACTGCAAAGCAGCCTGTGAGATTAAGAAGTAATCTCTAATTCAGATGCTGCTTGTTTTTTTTACTTTTTAGGAAAGGTGTGACTGACTCCACATATTCAGATTAATTATTTCCTTGCTGTCCAATTTCCTTCTGTCCCGAGAGACCTTCACAGTCTCACATTCTCTCCTCTCCTCTCCTCCCCCTCTGAGTTACAGTATTCCCCTGCCCTAAAATCAACTCACTCATTTCAGCACTCCATATCTTTTTTTTTTTACTCACAGTCAGGCTAGCTCTTAAAAGAGCTTTTGGGCCTCTGTTTCTTTTTTTTAAATGTTCGATCGATCCCACAAACAGCCTGACAACACAAGACGTCCGGTCTCCACGAATTGAAGCACAGAATGGTGCGCAGTGCAGCAGGGTCCTCACGTCACACTGTCTGGAGGGGGCGGGCAAATATATACAATAGGTAGCACCACTTGGTGCACGCTGACTAAAGCCCGCCTCCACCAGCGACACAGGGACCCCTTTGGCTGATGTCTGTGCCACAGAAATGTCAGGAACACATCAGCCTACTCCTTTTTTTCTTCCCAGAACTTGAAAAGCTCTACACTCAGAGTCTCCTGCTGCAGTCAGCTGACATCAAGAAGACCACACTCGTGATCGGCTCTTCGATGTCAGCACCGCATCTGTGCTCCTCCGACTTTTCCCCCACCCCTAGGGAAAGTAAAGAAAAAAAAAACGGCAACTGCAAGTAAGGAAAAAAAGAACTAGGCAAAAAAAAAAAAAAAATACAAACTGCAAGAATACCTTAGGTGCCCAAACGGGCAGGCACTGCACAGCAGTAGGTGTCCTGAATCAAAAGTGCCTGCCCTGGGGCACCTAAGGTATAGAAATTTCGCACCCTGATCTGGAGTCGAGCAGGATATTGCACCCTCAACCAAATCCCCGAAGCTATAATCTTAGTGACCACTGGGTGAAAGACAGCTCGCTTCTGTTGGGTCCCTGCAGGCAAATCTTGTGTCAGGCGCAGTTTATTTCCCTCCCATAAAATGTCCTTCAGATCCCTGGTTTTCTGCAGAATATATTGTTTGTCCAGGAAATGTAAAAGTTTTAACATACATGGACGGGGAGGAGAGCCAACCTGGGGCTTGGGACGTAAGCATCGGTGGGCCTGTTCAACGATATACGTAGGGCCATTACAGGATGGTCCAGCAACCCGTTCCAGAAATTGTTGTGCAAACTGAGTTGGTATAGACCCTTCCTCTCCTTCAGGAAGCCCACAAATGATCAGGTTATTTCTACTGCGGTGCCCCTCCAAATCTTCAAGTTTCTCCTCCAGTTTAGATAGTTTTAAACACATAGCTGATTCATCCGATTCCGCTCTGTCTTTCCAGGATTTGACAGAGAAGGCCCAGGCTTCCACATCCCCTACTTGTCTGCCCAAGTTCCTTAGATCAGACCGGACAGTCTTAATCTCCGTTGTGAGCTCCTGAATTGCGGCTGTTAAGGGTGCCAGTGCCTACAGGAGCCGGTCTTCAGTTAGAGGAGAAGGCACTCCTGTAGCAGTGGAAGAGCAACCCAATCCCGCCACCTGGGCCTTATGGCATTTAGCTTGCTTGTCGGGCATCTGTGGCGGGGTGTGCTTCGGTGCAGCCAGTCACATCTCCGCATCGGACATGATGCCAATTTACAAAGCTGCAGTTCTCAGGTAACTCTCAGAGGTTCCTTCCGTCAATGCAGCTGCTTTTTAGATGAAGTAATGGAGTTTTTAAAGATTTAAAGATGATATTTTAAAGCGGGGAGCAGGAGCACCAGAGGAGAGCTGCTACACAGTCTAGAGCATCATGTGACTAACACGGTGGGTTTTCAACATAGCATACATATTCCCTCCACTACCACTCATTCCACAAGTGCTAAAGAAAATATGCTCATCCAGGGCCAGGGTAATACTCATAACTCCACACTGGCTAAGGAGAGCATGGTTCGACACAGTGATAGCCATGGCACTAGATCATCCATGAAGGCTTCCCAACAGGCACGATATTCTCAGACAGGAGTCAGTACTACAGCCCAATCCATGACACTTACAGTTCATGACCTGGCTCCTGAAAGCGAGAGACTGCTGAAAGCAGGCCATTACCTCCTGGTATTTAACATGATGACAAAGTCCAGGAGGACATCCACGACCCACCACATATCAACGTCACTAGAACTTATTCACAAAATGGTACAATCACCACAAGACAGACCCCAACAGTTGCTCTATTGCACAGATTCTGTTTCTTCAAGAGGGATTGGACCTGGGACTATCACCATCCTCACTCAAGGTACAGGTAGCTGCAATGGGGCAGCAAGGAGGACAAATTCAGGGCACCACTCCAGGTGCACACCGGGACATTGTACACTTCTAAAAGCTGCCACAAATATATGTCCCAGGATAAAACCCATAACACCTCCCTGGGTCCTGACAACAACTCCATTTGAACCCACAGTCAGTGACTCTCAAGTGGTTAAACATTTAAGACAATATTTCTAGTAGCCATCTGTTCAGCAAGGAAGCTTGGAGAACTACAGGCTCTTTCATGCAAACCACCATTCCTGATGTTTCATGCCAACCAAATATGTATGCCGCCAGTATTGTCCTTTATACCCAAGGTGGCATCAACTTTCTATACAAGCCAAACTACTGAAATGCCGGCCAAACTCCCTGCAGAAGAGGTACTGCAAGACCCTCCACTTCAAACACTAGGAATGAAACAGATCCTAACAACATATGTTTCTCGCACTGCAGAACTCCGCAAGACAGACAGACTGTTTATTATGGTACAAGGCAACAAAAAAGGACGTCCAGCATCTAAATCCACAATAGCCTAATGCCTCAAAAAAGCAATTGTGGAGTCATACAGGGCCAATAACCTTACCCCCCACCCAAGGACCTGAAAGCACGTTCAACAAGAGCAGTGGCCACATCCTGGGCAGAGAAAAAAATATGACCACAGTTGACGAAAACATGCGCCACCACCACTTGGTCATCACCACATACTGTACCTTCACAAGACACTACAGAATTGATGTGTCACAAGACAATAAAACAAACTTTAGCTGATCAGTCTTACTAGCGGCAAAAATCTGATCTACAGAAAGGGACATGTCTAACCCGCCCAGGGATATGGGTACTGCTTTTTAAGAACCCATGATGTCATGACTGTGGAGTGCCTCAGAGATTATCCCCCACAATGGTAGTTTACTCACCTGGTAAAGGTGATTGTGGGGGAATACATCTCTGAGGCACTCCACATCCCACCCTTAAGACAATTTACCAAAGTACTAACAAACAATACCGGCATGCCGTAAGGGACAGATGTTTTAGAATGTATTAACAGGAAATAAAACCTCTCATTCTTAAACCTTTCTGGGTCGACATTCACATGTTACATAACCACAAGCTAGTATATTTTTGTTATAGTATTTCATTACAGATATAGCTTTGGAAGACCTCAAACTGGTTCAGTAGGTGCAAGACCCCAAGGAAAGGGGACGGACTTCTTTTGAAGTCACATGTGCATCAAGCAACCTATCAGGTGTATACAACCCATGATGTCATGACTGTGGAGTGCCTCAGAGATGTATTCCCCCACAATCACCTTCACCAGGTGCGTAAACTACCATTGATGTTTACAGTCTTTCTTGTATCTTACTGAGGATTTCCCTATGTTCTTACATTAATATCTATAAATCAACTTTAGACCAAGTCAAGCAGAGTGAAACAATTTTACTTGGTCCTTTTTGGTTTCTTTTTCTTTTCTTTATTCAGTTTACTCCCTTGGTCACTGGTGCTGTCCTCCTCTTCCTGGTAACCATTCAGACCAGCCCTTCTCCATTTCCTACACTTACCAGTCCTCATGGGATCCACAGAGCGTTAACACCCAGATGGATTCCATGGGGGGGGTGCTTGGGAGGGAAAATGCCCCCCTCCAGTCCATGAACTGTGGAAGACAGTGGCCAGTCAGATTTAAGAGGGAGGGGACATGGGGATCTGAAGCCCACCCAATTCTATTTTTTTTTACTGAATAATCACATTGCTCTGGGCCAATGATGGCATTTTTTATGCGCTAAGCACCCCTGCTCTCTATATCTAGCGCTTCTCCTGTTCAGTCAAGTGAAGCCAGAGTGTTCTAGTGTCATGCTACTATGCTCCAGGGTTTTTCCTCTCGACTTCTCTCTGTCCTCAAGGATGCAACCAGCAAGGACTCCATGGTGCAGGATGTGCACACAAGGTGGCTGCGCTCCGAACCCAGGCTGCAACTTCCCTCCTTCAAGTTCCTTCATCTGCATCACCACCTGTGGTCATCCCTGTAGCAGTACTGCAGCAGAGAATGCTGCCTGCTCTCCTCAGAGAAGTGTGTCCTGTGAGACGTTTGATCCTCCTCACCCCGGCTGGCCTTCAATTTCCCAGTGGCTTGTTCCAGAAACCCAGGTCACCAGTATCACAAATTGCAGCCTAATGGCTACGCCAACAGGGAAAAGAACATTAATTCTTAATGGCTCTTATGGTTAGGCATTTGAATCCACAGCTAATTTACACTCGTTCTGTCTGTTGACCCGTATTGCTGGGGGACAATTCCCCGTTAATAATACAATTACATTTTTTTTTCTAAGATGATATTCTTCGCTGACTGCTCATTTACTGTGTTACCACTCAGGATATCTGTTTTATGCCCCCTTAACACCCAACCTGTCCTATCAGCCTCTTTTCTCCTCTAGCCCCATCACTCACTGTCCCTGGGACTAACCTTCCTGATCCTATAGCACCCTACCTTTTGCCCCCTGTAGTGAAGCCTCCTGGCTTCCCCAGCCCAGGAGGAGCTTAACTTGGATGTGATCGGGAGCCCAGTGATCGGTGTGTGGCCTGGGAGGACAGGATTAGACATTCTGCAAACCAGGAGATTTTTCCAGTTTCTATTCTCCTCCTCAGGCATCTCATGGGCTTGGACTGGGGTGGATATTTCTTCACGCAAGTATGCCAATGTCCCAGTCAGGAGATGCCCCCCAAGCCCACCCCGCTGTGGCTCCATCTGCACTGCAACCTGTGGTCACCCAGCTGGCAGTAATGCAGCAGAGTGCACCCCAGAGAAGCATGTCCTCTGGGATGCTTCATCCTCCCCACCCCCAAGCTGGCCCTGACAACTCGGGCTCACTGGCATCATGAGCAGTAACACTACCACTGTGTCAACCCACACAGGGTATTCTTATTTGTATTGTTTTTCAGGAAACAATGAAGACAACTGCATTAAAGAAAAGCTTTTTTTTTTTTCAAATAAATACTTTCCATTCCAATAAATATTCCACAAACAGCATATTTAACAGTTGATAGTGTGGTATGTGAAGCCCCACTGTATTAATCAGACTATCACAGCTTAACCCATTGCTGATTAGAAGGCGTTCTGCCTAGCAAGATGTGATGTGTACCTCTCTCTGGAGAATATACAATACTCTTCAAGGTGGCTGGCATATCTAGATCTTCAAGGGTATTTTCTTCATTGGGCCTCACCTTTGGAACTCTAAGCCATTGGCATCACTTCTGAAAGAAAGAATTGTTGAAATACCTAGAGGCCAGCGGGGCACAGGACCCAAAGCAGCATGGATTTACAGCAGGAAGGTCATGTCAGACGAATCTAATTGATTTCTTTGACTGGGTGACCAAAGTAATAGACCAGGGAGGGGCTGTGGATAAGGCATTTGACACAGTCCCACACAAAAGATTAATAATCAAGTTAGCCAACCTGGGAGTGGGTCCCAGGTTGGTAGCCTAGGTAGCAAACTGGCTGCACAACAGGACACAGAAGGTAACAGTAAATGGAACACATTCCGATAAAAAGGGGGGTTACCAGTGGAGTACCTCAGGGCTCAGTACTGGGTCCAGTCCTCTTTAACATCTTTATAGGTGACATTGCAGAGGGTCTGGAGAGAAAGGTATGCCTCTTTGCAGATGACACAAAGATCTGTAACAGAGTTGATACACAAGGTGGGGGTAGAAACAATGAGAAGGGACTTGGCAAGGTTGGAGGAATGGTCAGACATATGGCAACTTAGATTCAATGCAAAGAAGTGCAAAGTAATGCACCTGGAAACAAAAACCAAGAAGAAGCATACACAATAGCAGGGGAGGTACTAACAACAACAAAAATGGAAAGGGACCTGGGGGTAGTCATATCAGATGACCTAAAGGTGGGTAAGCAATGTGAGAAGTCAGGAAGGAGAGCCAGGGGGATACTGGGATGCATAGGAAGGGGCATCACAAGTAGAAAAAGGGAATTGGTTATCCCTCTGTACAGACAGTTGGTGAGACCCCATCTGAAGTACTGTGTGCAGTTTTGGAGACTTCATCTACGTAAGGACATAGACAGGATGGAAGTAGTCCAGAGGAGGGCAACTAAAATGGTGCAGGGTCTGCATCAGAAATCATATGAAGAGAGACTGAGAGAGCTTAATATGAATACCCTTGATGAAAGGAGGGACGGGAGGGACATGACAGAAACTTTCAAGCACCTCAAGGGAAACAACAAAGTCCAGGAGGGTAGCATCTTTCAGAAAAAGATATGTGTAAGAACAAGGGGGCACAATTTAAAGATAGAGGGGGACGGCTCAGGAGTAATGTGAGGAAATTTGTTTTTATGGACAGAGTGGTGGATGCATGGAACCGCCTTCCTGGGGAGGTTGTTGGGTCTAAAACAGTGGGGAAATTCAAACATGCATTGGAAAGACATAAAGCAATTGTAGTGGGGGGGTGGCAGGAAGTAGGCTGTTGATTAACTAGAATCTGCAGCTTATCCAGTAGGTAGGGAAATGGGAAGACTGGGTGGGCCAAGTGGTCCTTATCTGCCGTCAAAGTCTATGTTTCTATATCAGGGCCACTCGGAAACTTTTACTAGTCAGGGGATGCCCATGGTGACATACAACATCAGTGCCAATATGACATGGGCGGCCCATCACTTATCAATTCTTTCTCCCACTGTCAACTGCTCATCAGATCATGCTGAGAAGCCATGCCATTGTTTACTCAACTTTTTTTTCTTTACAGTGTTTAAACTTTTGTTTGTTTCATGTTGTCATCAAAAGACCTTTATTTAGGTTTTGTACTCGAGACCAGAAAATCTACAAAGATGATGCTCATTCTACAGTATCTGTGTTTGCTGTTTGGGACTGCCCCACAATGTAAGACCCTGTGAGATCTGCAAAGGATTTATCCAGCCCACGAGGAGACAAACTCAGAAGGCCCCAGAGACCTTCATCTGTAAGAACACCATGGATGCTGCCAAGAAGGTCATGGACTCGCAGCTGGCTTCTCCATCCAGATCGACCACTGCCGCTAGAATGTCTCCCCAGTGTTCGGTGACACCTTTGCACTCAATGCAGTTCTGGGAGAATAAAAAATCTTCTAAGTCCTCATCTTCTTGCTATCACCATAAACACAAGGATAAGGTGCCTGCATCACCAGTAAGGTCTAGATCCCTGCTCTGACAGAATAGTAGGTCTTCGTCACTGTCCACTCTGGCAGCCTTGACTCCCCATAGCCTCCCCGATTGTCCACGAGCAGCCAAGGTTGAGGCATGGCTCTGGCTCTTCCACACTTACTACAGGGGGTTGCAGCCTCTGTCATTGAGTAACATTCATTGACGACAGTCACTCTGACTTCTCTGCAAGGTACCGTCAACTCGTAAGTTGTGCTTGCTACCATGTTAAAGCTTTTCCAGTGATTAATGCCAAGCCTTCTGCCAACAATCACGGCTGTTCCATTGACAAGGCTTCCTCCACTGGCACAGTCATGGTTGATGGATAGCTCAAAGAGCACAATTACTATTCCTACCTTGCAGCTGCCATCTTTGATGCTGGCTCCTCTGGATTGTCCCATCATCATGCCCAACTACGACAAAGAGGTATATAATCCTGATCACCTGAATATTGGGGGGTGGGATCTGGAAGAGGACATGGATCCCTTTGAGAGTGGCCTGGGTTCCAGCTCCACTCTCTCCTCTTGCAGTGAAGACACTCTGTGTATACCCTAGGTCTACACCTGAGGATGCATCCTTCCAGGCACTGCTAAGATAAATGCAGAGTGCCATGGGGTTCACTGCTCAGGAGGAAGACTTCACAAAGTGTAGTTCGTTTGAGTTTTTGGAGGTCCCTACTACCCCTTTTGTTGTGATACCTCCTGTTTATTCTGCATTAGAGGATGCCACTATTGCAGCAGGGCAGAGGCCTAGTACCTTGCTTGCAGTCCCTAGAAAGGATGATAAACAATATGCAGTACCTTCCTCCACACCTTATTATGCATCTTAGCCTGAAATGGACTCTGTGGTCATTATGGCTGCTCATGGTAGTCATTATGGCTGCTCATGGCAGGTCCAGATCACCTAGGCATATGAATTCCTTACCTCCCAACAAAGAATCTAGGAGGCTGGATGTTATGGACAAGCAGACGTATGCCTCTGCCTCTTTGGGCCTAAGAATAGACTATTACCAATCATATATGATTAAATATCAAAACAGTTTGTGGAGGTCTATTATGATTAACATTGCTTCATTGCCTGGTAGCCCTGCCAAGGTTGATTTATTAAAAAAGGTTGCTACCACTAGCGTTTGCTCAGGAGATCTTCTTGGCTCTGTGTGGCAGGAATACCTGGCTCTGTATGGCAGGTTTTGCTGCTAATGTACAGCAATTTGTCCTTAATGCCCTGTTTAGGAGTTCTAAATGGTTTGACACTGATGTTGAATCCACTCTGTGAGAATTTCAGTACTGTAAAATTACTCTTAGGTCCTTTAACTCCTTGACCTTGTGGGCAAGCAATGTGAGATGGCAGTAAGGATGACTGGGGGATACTGGGATGCACAGGGAGTGGCATCACCAGTAGAAAACAGGAAGTTGTTATCCCTCTGTACAGACAGTTGGTGAGACCCCATCTGGAGTACTGTGTCCAGTTCTCGAGACCCCATCTCCGCAAGGACACAGACAAGATGGAGATTGTCCAGAGGAGGGCAACTAAAATGGTGCAAGGTCTGCATCAGAAGACATACGAAGAGAGATTAAAAAAGCTTAATATGTATACACTCGAGGAGAGGAAGGAGAGGGGGGGACATGACAGAAACTTTGAAGTACGTCAAGAGAATCAACAAAGTCCAAGAGGGTAGCATCTTTCAGAAAAAGAGCTATGCAAGAACAAGGGGGCACAATTTGAAGATAGAGGGGGATAGCTCAGAGGCAATGTGAGGAAGTATTTTTTCATGGAGAGGGTTGTGGATACATGGAACAGCCTTTCTGAGGAGGTAGTGGAGTCAAAAACAGTGGGGGAATTCAAGAATGCATGGGACAGACATGAAGCAATTCTAGTGGGGGGGTAGGAGGAAGTAGGCTGTTGGTTAACTAGGATCTGCAGCCTATCCATTAGGTAGGGAAATGGGCAGACTAGGTGGGCCAAGCGATCCTTATCTGCCGTCAAATTCTATGTTTCTATGACCCTTCAGCACCCAAGGCGGTGGGGCTGGGGCACGTTTCATAGACAGACTGCCCGTGGTGGTCATGTCTTCAGTCAGTAGCCCCGTGCTAATGGAAGGGATCCCCTCCTGCTGGCCTCCCAACCCCAGATGTCCATGCAAAAGCACCCAAGTGTATCTGTTCTGGCAATGATCCCGCCACCCCTGGTACCTTCTGATTCAGCACCCCTTCCCTTTCTGTCTCTGCTGCTAGATATGGGGGGGGGTGGATCTCCCTAATGTACCAAAGTAGAGAGAGGTCACTACAGGAAATTACAGATAGGGGGCATGCTCTTCAGCTTCTGTCTACCCCTCCAGTGCATCCACCTCCTCATCATTTCCCTCTGTGCCACTTATCTCTCCTGCTGATAGAAGTTCAACTGTCGATTTAAAAAAAAGCGTACTACAGAACTCATTCCCCCACACAAGTTAAACCAGGGATTATATTTCCTGTACTTCCTAGCCCCCAAATGGACAGGGCAACTACATCCAGTCTGGGACCTGAATGAGTACATTTAAATAATAAAAAAAAAAAAAAACGTTTTGGATGATCTCTCTTTAGGTTCTCATTCCTCCGTGGATTGGTTTTGTGCCCTGGATATGAAGGATGCATACCTTCACATTAATACAAATGAGAATGAGGGGGCATGACATGAAATTGGAAGGTGGGAGGTTAAGAGGGAATGTGAGGAAGTTCTTCTTCACAGAAAGGGTGGTGGATGCATGGAATGGTCTGCCTCAGGAGGTGGTGGGAGCACACACTGTGGATGGATTCAAGCATGCTTGGGACTGGCATAGGGGAACCACAGAGGTACAGCAGTGGGTGAGCTAGAAGCAGTAATCCAGTACAAGGGCTTACGGGCAGACTACATGGGCCAGGCAGTAGTTATCTGCTGACAATTTCTATGTTTCTACATATGCAAGAGTCACAGACAGCTCCTCCACTTTATGCTGGAGGGCAGTCATTATCAGTTTCGAGTACTGCCCTTTGGCTTACACTCAGCATCCTGAGTGTTTACCACATGCTTGGTGGTAGTGGCTGCAGCCCTTCAGAGGGAAGGGCTGCATGTATTCCCATATCTGGTTGACTGGCTTCTTAAAGCCCCATCCCAGGAAGCCATTCTGCACATGCTACCCCAAATGAGACAGTTGCTCGAGCAACTGGGTGTTATAGTGAACAAGCCCCATCAGTCCTTGCCCCTTACCTGCACCTGCAGTACATAGGGGTAGTTCTGGAAATGGCAGTGGGAAGTATTTTCCTGCCTGCAGACAGGCAGCTGCCCTAATTGCCCAGGCATGCATGACGCACAGCATGATGGCTGCAGCCATCATAACTATCTATCCCTTATGACCGCCTCCATATGCACGTTCTCTACTGGATGCTCAGGGTTCATTTCATTTTTTTTATTTAATTTCATTTTTAATTTTATACTGATTAGTTTGTGGGACAAGCCCATTTTCACAAACGACCAGTTTATACAACAAAACATAACACATCAGACTTTACAAACAGTAAACATCCAATAAATATACATTATGTAAAACATTTACAAATTGAATTCACCAACAAATTGTTCCTAAGAGCAGTCTTAAATTTTGATAACTGCTTTTGACTTGCAACATTATAAGGAAGATAATTATACATCCTAACAGTGGCAAAGTTGAAGGAATTTTGACCAAAACTAGTATTTAAAAAAGGCAACATAAAACCCTCCTTACTCCATAATCTTGTACAACCAGATTTTGTATTCCTAAAGAACAGACTAAGGATACTCTGTGGCATAATACCTAATTGAACCTTATGCAAAAACATCAGTGATCTAAGGCTGAATCGCTCCCTTAAAGGCAAACAACCAAAAAATGTATAAAGAGAACAATGATGTGTTAACCTTGACTGGCCAGAAGCAAAATGTAACACGGAATGATAAGTAACTTGAAGTTTAGAGAACATTGTATCAGAAGTATAAGAATATATTATGGACCCATAATCCATTATAGATAACAATAAACTATGTGTAAGTAATGACCTAATATCAACTGTAAGGTTACATCTAATTCGATAAAGAAACCCCAACATTTTATATACTTTATTAATTCCATAACATGAGATTCAAAAGTTAGATGACAATTAATTAATATTCCCAAATATTTGAACAGTCTAACCTGTTCAATTAACTTACCCAAGTTATCCTGAATAATTAGATCCTGGTTCAATGGGACCAACTGATGATGACCTGGACCAGATGGTTCTAATCACATTTCCTCTCTGTCATAGTCTGCTGTGGAGGATGGATCACCTAAACTTAATGCAGGGCATCCCTTTTTTGCTCCTGGCTCTCTTCAGATTATGACCAAGGATTCCTTTGGGACAGGTTGGGGAGGCTGATCTGGGGTCATTCCATACTCAAAGCACCTGGTCCTCTCTGGTATATGACTTCCATATAAATATTCTGGAGATAAAAGCTGTTCTACTTGGCCTACATGCATTTCAAACCCACCTCAGCCCAGGTCCCTTGCTGATTTGGACAAATAATGTCAGTGCAATGCATTACATAAGCAAGCAAGGGGGCATACACACTTACCCGCTGTGCAGGGAGGCCATGACAGTGTATTACTGTGCCAAGTCTTGCAGTATTCACCTGTTAGCCATGTTTCTCCCATGCACAAAATGACTTAAGATAAGCGGGTCTCAGTCCCTGACTCACAAATGAGAACTTTTGACCTTTGTGGCAAACAACCTCATTGCATGGTGGGGTTGTACAGAGTTGTACCTTTTGCATTCCCACATAATACAAAACTGCTGCTTTATTTCTCCCTCTCTCCAGGGTATGGAACTTTTTGGCAAGATGCATTGTCCCACTCTTGGGAAGGGAGTTTCCTTTCTGCCAGTTCCTCTCATTGGAGAGTACTGCTAAAGCTGTGGGCAGAGCATGCCACCCTAACACTGGTGGCACCATTTTAGCCCTGCCAGATCTGGTTTCCACTTCTGTAGCATCTGGCTGTGGAACCTCCGGTACAGCTCCCTCTGTGTTAGGGTCTGCTGTCTCAAAACCAGAAGCCTCTGGTTAATCTGGATCTGAAATCCTTTCATCTGCAAGTATGGTTCTGGAGGATGCAGCTGCTGCCCTTTTTGGGGTTTCCCCTATGGTTGATGATGTCTTGTTGGCAGCTAGAAAGCCCTCCACTAGACATACATATTTCCTGAAGTTGATACATTTTTCCATATGTTGTGCTTCCAGTTCTGTGAACCTTTTATCTGCCCTGTCAGTACTGTTCCGGGTTAACTTCTGACCTTATCCGACTCCGGCCTCCAGTGTTTGTTCATTAAAGTGCAACTGATGGCCGTTTCAGCTTTTCATGCCCCTGTTTAAACCTGTCCTACCTTGGCACCTTAATTTTGCCTTAGAGAAACTGACAGGGGCTCCACTGGAGCCCACTATGACATGTGGCATGCGTTTCCTGTCCTGGAAAGTGCTTTCTCTTTTTGCTGTTACTTCTTGTAGAATTTCCACACTCTAGGCTCTCATGGTTGAGCCTCTTTATTTGATTTTTCACAAGGATAAGGCTTCCTTAAGGCCCAATCCCAGATTTCCACCAAAAGGGATTTCTGATTTCATACTGAATCAGACCATTCATTTTCCTGTGTAGTATGCTGAGTATGCTAACAAAGGGGAAGCACCGCTGCACACACTGGATGTACACAAAACACTACATTTCCATCTCTATCACACTAAGGACTGCGGGAAGTCCTCTCAGCTTTTTTGTTTCAATAGTCCCTGGTAAGGAGGGCGCTCTTGTGACTAAACAGTGCCTCTCTGAACAGATGGCAAACTTTACTATTTTTTGTTATAGGAAGCACGGTAAGGAGATTCCTGGTTCTGTTCGTGGCTACTCTACCCATGGCATGGCCACTTCTGTTGCCTATTTCCAGAATGTTTCTGCAGCTGACATTTGTGCTGCTGCCACCTTGAGGACCCTGCATATTTTCACTAAGCATTACAGTCTGGACATCGTCTCTCATAGATGTGCTGGCTTTGGCCTTGCTGTGTTCCAAGGCTTCCTGCCATGATGTCATACTAGACACTGACCTCCTCTCTGGGCACCTTGTGTACTGCTTGGATATCGTTCTAAAGGTGTGACCAAAGAAGGAGATAGTTACTTACTGTAAAAGTAGATAGAAACATAGAAACTTTCAGCAGAAAAGGACCTCCTGGCCCACCTAGTCTGCCCTAAAGTCACTGCCTACTGTTCTACTATAGACCCTATTTGTTCTCCAGCCTTATTCCCCCATGTCATGTTACTAAGGTCTCTCTGTATCTATCCCATGCATGACTGAAACCTGTTACCATTTTGGCACTCACCACCTCTGCTGGGAGGCTGTTCCAGGCATCCACCACCCTTTCCGTGAAGAAATATTTCCTCACATGCCTTCTAAGTCTCCCCTTTCAGATTCATATCATGTCCCCTTGTCCTTGAGCATCTCTTTCTGTGCAATATACCACCCTCCTGTACCTTATTTATATCCTTGAGGTATTTGAATGTCTCTGTCATGTCTCTCCTTTCCTCCAGTGAGTCTGTATTTAACTCCCAGAGTCTTTCCTCATAGGGCTTCTGTTGCAGCCCATGCCCCATTTTGGTTGTCTCTCTGTACCGCCTCCACCCGATCTATGTCCTTTTTGAGATGGGGCCTCCAAAACTGGACACAGTACTCCAGGAGTGGCCTCACCATTGATCTATACAGGGGTAACACTACCTCCATTTTTCTGCTGGTGATACCCCTCCCTATGCATCCCAGCATCTTGCTAGCCCTTCCCACTGCCTTATCACACTGCTTTGCTACCTTCAGATTGTCAGATATGATGACCCCAGATCCCTTTTCTGTTGTGTGGTTGATATCGCCTCCCCCTAACTGATACGTTGCCCTTGGGTTTCTGTGCCTCGTGCATAATTTTAAATTTTTTGGCGTTGAAGCCCAGTTACCAAACCCGTGACCAGATTTTTTTTAGATCTTTATTTATTTATTTCAGTTTCGGAATTACAACCTTTGAGCCAAACTGGCTCTTTTACAAAGACTCTAAGTCAGTAGAAGAACAGACAAAACAGTACAATTTACATCATATGACAAGAACTTACAATAGCCAAGTGACAAGACTATTTTACAACCAAGATAAATGTGGAGTATAACCTCAAATACAAATACTTTTATTACAGAAATATCTCTAGTCTATAGGTCTAGTTACTAAGTGCAGGTTGCTTGTAGTTGGCAGCCAAAATTGGCTTTGTCAAAGAAAAGGGGAGGAAGGAGGAGGTATGGAGAGTATTGGCAGAGGAGACATATTGTATAATGTTACTAGGGGATAGGAGAGGAGTGCATGGTGATCAGGGAGAACAAGCTGATAAGTGCTGTATGCATGGGGGTAGCCTAGGGAAAGTGTAAACCAAGTGGAAGGGAAGGGGTGAGGACTCTTGGGGCGAGAGGGGTAAGAAGGTGTGGGGGGGTAAGGGCTGGAAGTCTAGGGAAGGGGATGGAACTTCTATCATTGTGCACAGCAGTTGCACTCTTGGGATTCTACCAGGAGGCGATGGAGTTCTTTTTTGAATTGGCCTAGTTTCTTAAGGTGAAAAAGAGAGGGGGGTAGGTTGTTTATCCAGAGAGGGCCTCAATAGCAGAAGGACCTCTGGGAAAAGGAAGTTTGTTTGTAAGGTACATGCAGTACCCCTCTAGCAGAGCTTTGGGTTGTTGTAGTGTTGGGGTTATGTTGGAAAAGCTTCAAAGTTGATTCCGGGACCAGTCCAAGGAGGGCTTTTTTTCCTATGATACATGCCTGGTACTGGGACCTTAGAGGTAATGGGAGCCAGTCAGTTGTGGAGTAGAGATTACAAGAGTGGGAATACCAATTAGATCCTAGAACAAGTCGGCAGGCTTTGCTGAGCAGGAGTTTAACCCTTTTGAGAGCATTTTCATTGGCAGCATTATAGATAAGCAGTCCATAGTCAATGATGGACAGTATTGAGCTTTTGGTGACAAGGCTGAGGGCCTCAGTGGCCATAGCATTTCTATGTCGGTAAAGAAGTCTGAGTCTGATATTGGCTGTTTTCACGACATGGTCAATATGGGTGTTGAAAGAAAGGGTGTTGTTCAGGAATAATCCCAGGTATTTAAAGGTAGTAACCTGTTCGATTATGTCGCTTTTGTTACTTAGTATGGCAAGTGGGCCACCCTGCTTTTTTTGAGCTTTGTATGGTAAAGTGCATTGCCTTTGTTTTCCTGTAGTTCAAGAGGAGTTTGTTGTGAGAAAACCATGGCTTTAGTTTGGTAAAGCTACTTTGAAGGGTAGCTGTTATTTCGTGGAAGTGTGTTCCTGGTACGGAGATCACTGCATCGTCTGTGTAAAGCAGCATCTTAGCACGGCACGCGTTTGGCAGGGAATTGATAAAGAGGCTGAATAGTAAGGGCCCTAAAATTGATCCTTGTGGGACACCCAAAGTAACATTCCAGGGTTCAGAGGATACACCTTTTATCCTAACACACTGGGACCTGTGCGAGAGGTAGCTTGAGAACCAGGACAAGCAAAGGGCTGTGAGGCTGTTGAGCAGGATGTGATGACTGATGGTGTCAAACGCTTTGGTTAGGTCAACAAAGACTGACCCAACCATTTTCCACTATCCAGGGAGTCATACAGGTGTGAAGTAAAGTCGGTGAGAGCCGTAATAGTGCTGTGGGATTTACGGAACCCATGCTGCTCAGGGCAGAGGAAGTTATATTTATTGAGGTAATCCATGAGCTGATCTGACACAACTCTCTCTAGGGCTTTCAAGAGTTGTGGTAAAATAGATATGGAGCAGTAGTTGCTTATGCTGGCCCTATCTCCACTTTTAAAGACTGGGGTGACAAGGGCAGTTTTCCTCTTGTCAGGGAATATGTTCGACTTAAGGGATATGTTAAATAGTTGCATTAGTGGGTGGGCAAGCTCTTCTAGGGTGATGGCGAGAAACTTCATGTCATGCATATCACTACCCATTCTAGTTTAGATCTTCCTTCATTTTTTCCACCACCCCCCCTCGTGTGTCCTCTCTGTTGCAGATTTTTGTGTCATCTGTGACCAGGCATATCTTTCCTTCCAGCCCCTCTGTGATGTCACTAACATAGACACTGAAGAGGACCAGTCCCAGTACTGACCCATGAGGCACCCCACTAGTTACTTTACCCTCCTCAGAGTGAACTCCATTTACCACCACTTTCTGACTTCTGTTACTTAGCCAACTTTGTACCCATTTTAGTACATTTTAACCCACTTCCAGGCTGCTTAGCTTGTTTACCAGTCTTCTGTGTGGAATGGTGTCCAAGGCCTTACTGAAATCCAGGTAGGCCACATCCACCACTCCTCCCTGATCCATCTCCCTGGTAACCAAGCCAAAAAACTCTATCAGGTTTGTTTGGCAAGATCTCCCCCCTGTGAACCTATGCTGCTTCGGATCATGTAATCCACTGGTTTCTATGTATTCCCCAATCCTTTCTTTAAGTAGTGTTTCCATGACCTTGTCCACCACCAAGATCAGGCTTACAGGTCGTCAGTTTCCTGCCTCGTCCCTATTCCCACTTTTGTGTAGTGGGACCATATCCACCATCTTTCAGTCTCCCGGAACTTCCCCGTGTCTAGTGAAAGGCTGAACAGGGCCATCAGAGGTACAGAGAGTTCCTCCCTAAGTTCCTTCAGTATTGTGGAGTGAACCCCATACAGCCCCATTGCCTTGCCTACTTTTAGTTTTGCTAGTTCCGTGAGGACTCTCTCCTCCGTAAAGGGGTTAGTGTCCATCTGACTTCCCCTAATGCCCTTCTCCTCTATCTGTGGCCTGTCACCTACCCTTTCCCTTGTAAATACCGAACAAAAGTACTTATTCAATATGTCCACTTTCTTCTGGTCTTCTTCCACACTTCCCCCTTCCATTTTTAGTCTTACTATCCCTGCCTTGCTTTTCTTCTTTTCACTTATGTATCTAAATGATGTTTTATCCCCCCCCCCCCCCCCCCAATTTTGCTGATTTGGCAATGTTTTCCTCCATTTGTGCTTTAGCTTTTGTAACTGCATTCCCTGCCTCCCTTTGTTTCTCCTGATAATTCTCCCTATCCTTTTCCTTCTGTGTCATCTTGTACCTTTTAAATGGCTTCCTCTTTTCCTTTACCTTCTCTGCTACTCCTTAGTGAACCATAGCAGTCTCTTTTTTCTCTTGCTCTTCTTAACCTGCCTGACACAGAGGTTTGTTGCCCTCTCAATGGCCTTCCTTATTTTAGCCCAATTTTCCTCTACCCCACCCTTTTCCCTGTTCCTGCCCTTGCTAGGGCTTCCTTGAGGCACTCTCCCATTTTTCTTGAAATCTGCCCTCCTGGAGTCTAGGACCCTTGTTTTAATGTAGTTAGGTTCCAGTGTGTTCCTTATGCTGAACCACACTGTACGGTGATCACTGGCCCCCAGGTGGCTTCCCACTGTGACACCCCGACACAGAGAGGGGCAAAGCTTTTCTGCCAAAGAACAGAGCAGAAAACCTGGGTCTGGCAAATTCTTTTGTGTTCAGGTCAACACAGGCCAGCAAGGCATTTTCTTTGCCTCCTAGGTCATACGGCATCTACCACAGCTGTGGTTTTAGGAGCCCGGTTCCAGATGAGAGACATCAAGGATCACTTGAGGGTGCACTGGTCCCAAAGAAGAGTTCTTATAACTGGGACAAGCTTAGAGAGAGGCTCCAAGCTGGTCCCAGTTACAAGAACTGTTCTATAATAGCCAGCCAGGTAGGGTAGAGGGCTAAGGTGCTGGCGCCTCACCTCGACCCCCGCCAGCGACCCGGGTTTGAGAACGAGCCCAGGGCATCGGAAGTCGGCATGGCGGGAAGGCAGAGCTGCCGACAGGCAAGCTCTCCTCTCCGCGGGTGGGGGAAGGAGGCCGTGACCGGAGCTGTTTGGCACGCGCACACCTCCACGTGCATACACGCTGACTTCTGCGGCCTCCGGGATTATAATCAGTGGAAAATGCCAGTCAGCAGGGTGAGACTGACCCCCCCCCCCCAAGTGCCGCTCCTGGGTCGGGCAGGTAAGAGCCGATGATTCCAGGGGACAGGGCTTGGGGGTTGTTCAGATGGGGGCTGACTGTCTGGAGCAAAAATTGTGATATGATTTAAAAAAAAAAAAAAAAAAAAAAAAACCTCTTCTACAGGCCCTTAAGTGGTGAAAGCTGGAGGACAATCTCAGAGAAAGTGCCCCCCTTCCATCTGGAATTGCCATCATTCATCCTCACACCAGATGTCTACCTATTAGACTGGGGAGCACATCTGGACAACCAGTCCATAAGTGGGGTCCGGTCACCTCAAGAGTCCAGACAACACATAAACCTACTAGAGTTAAGGGCAGTCTTTCTGGCCATACTGGTCTTCACCCCTCACCTGAAAGGTCACTCGGTCCAAATCAGCACAGACAACACCACTAAAATGTAGTACATAAACAGGGGGGATACCTGGTCCACAAAGTTCTGCACAGAAGCTATGAGGATCTGGTCACTACCTTACTCGTTAGAAGTCCAGCTGTCTGTAATTCACTTGCCAGGGAAAGGCAACGTCCTCACAGACACCTAAAAACTGACAGTACATGTTTGAAAGTACCAGGTCCAGTAACACCCTGTCACGAGTGAGTTCTTTAACTAGCTGCCTGAGGAATTTCCCCCCTGCAGGGAGTCTAGGATTTCTCCGCTTCCAACTGATGCTGCAGCAGGAAGGCTCCAATCCACATCTGGCAGACTGAAGTCCCCCATTAGCAGTACCTCGCCTTTGCTAGCCACCCCCCTGGATTGCTTCTATCATATCCTTATCTCCCTCCTCTCCCTGTGCTGGAGGTCTTCAGACCACCTCTATCCTAATAACGGTCTCCTTCCTTTTCTCCACGGTGACCCACAGTACCTCCGCTTTACCCTGTCCCCCCTGTATTTGTGTGGCTTTTATGTTCTCCCTCACTGTCCCCCCTGTATTTGTGTGGCCTTTATGTTCTCCATCATGTAAAGAGCAACCCTCCTCCTTTTTTTTTTCTCCACCCTGTCCCTCCTGAATAGCACATACCCTGGTATGGCTACCTCAGAGTCCTGGTTTTCGTTGCACCATGTCTCTGTAATTGCTACTATGTCCAGATCTCCTGCTGCCATGGTGGCCTCTGGTCTCCCATTTTGTAGCCCAGACTTCAAGCATTTGCATACATGGCACTCCATTTTGTAGTGCCACCTCCCCTCTTCTTGCCCTTTTGCCCTCCCTCTTTTCCTCTTTCTCTTTCCCTCTTGGTTACCCATTTGTGTTTGTTCCCCGGCATGGAATGGGATACCAGATCTACAAGAGAATCTCCACCACTGGGCCATAGCCCACCCACCACCTTATTCCTTTGTCATATTATGGTTAGTTCAGTTGCTGGCAGCGATATCTGCTGTTACCCTGGGGTGTACATTTTGTGCCTTATATGTTCCTGTTTTCAGTTCCAAGCCTCTCTAAGTGTGCCTGGTCCTGGTTCTGGTATCCCAGTCCTTGCTGGTCTGATATCCTCAGGGTTTGTCTCTGGTAGGGAACTAAACAGTGATGGGGCTACCTACATTGTATAGGTATCAACACTGCACATTACTGTGGGCAGCCCACAGCTACTGTAGCAAAAGTTTCTGTGTGGTCCTGATACTGATGGCTTACAGATACAAAGGTGTGGCCCAATGGAGGGATCTTCTGCACAGTAACTGTTCTGCTCCATTTCATTCTTTCATCAGCATCACAGACTCGCTAGTTAGACATCACAGCCGTCCCAGAAAAGCCATTCACCTTGTGCCAGATTGCTCACTTGTCACAATGAATGAGCTCACTGAGGTAAAGTAAGTAGAACAGTTGCATTAGATAGCTACATGTCCAGGAAGAAAAACATTCTATACATTGCATTTAATACTATCAGGTAGATGAAAATCTTTAAACTTGGCAAAAGAAAATGATACAGAAATAAAAAGCAACCACTAACTACTATTAAACATCAATCTGTTGGCTAATTTTAGCAGCTTTGGCTCTTTGATCCATCACGATCAGTTCTATTTTCATTGTTTGAAATGGTGAAAAAAATACAGAGCAAGTCATTTTACAGCTGAAATGCAAACTGTTACAGTAATTGAACCTTTGTACAAATGCATCACTGTTCTTTTATTAATTTATGCTGGTACTAGCCTAGTTTGAACTCAGAACAAAACCTTTGTTTCATATTCTCACATAAATGAATGCTTTCTTTAGCTAATTCTTCTAAGAATGTCAATTATGCAACAGAACATACCACAGCTCACATGATCAGAGAACAATAGTGTTCACTGAAGTTATTTTTAATGGAGTAATCTGGCTTTTACAAAAAGAGAAACAAATCCAATCTTGTAAAGTTAGTAAAGCAACCAGTAAGCATACCTTATGCCTGCCCTACTGTGCATGCCTGCAGCATAATGTCAACTGCAGACACCTACCTTGTTCAGCAGATAACAGAGTTGACATTTGCTTAGTGCATTACAAAATAGTACAACTATATCAATCATGTTAGAATGCCTGCCTAAAATAACAAGACCCTTGAAAAAGAACCAAGTATGGCAGGAAACGTCAGGTGTTGGGGTACACTTTGTTCCCATACTTTATCGTTATGTCTATTTTAGAATAAAGTGAAGTTTTGTGGAATCATTCCACATCCCAATTTCAAGTTTCTAACAGTGGTGAGCACATCAGTTTTTTGTTTCTGGATTTTATATTTTACAATTTTTGTTCAGGAAAGACAAACTAAGCCAAGACTTGTATCCAGATGTGTTCTGGGAGCACAAGAAAGTTAACTTACTCATGGTCACCCAGCATGCAAGTGGTGGCAGTGGGATTCAAACTTAGTTTTGCAGGTTCGCAGCTCAGTGCGCTTAACTACTATGCTATACTGCTTTTTGTACTTTCTGTGGTTGCTGTACTCTCTTGGAGCTGGCCTGGTTTAGTAATTTATCTGTCGAAAACTTTGTTTTTTAATTTCTTTTTGTCACCTCCAGCTAACATTTACCACCTTCAGGCCAGATGTACTGGCCATCACGGAGCTCAGGCAGAGGGGTTTACCCCTTAGGTTTCCCCAAGACCCTTGTCCCGTGGGGATGCTGATGTGTGGACCTAGGTCCCAGCGCCCCATCCAATGTTCTTCCCCCCCTTATTACTTCAGGTGGCAATACCAGCACGGGATAAGCAGTCCTCCCACTCCAAAGAAGTAGAGCATCCAATGGGATGCTTAATCCTCCTCCCTCTGGCAAGCCCCCAGTGCCTAAGGCTCATTCCTGAGGCCAGGTTGCTGGCATCACAAGTGACAGCCCTATCACTGCGCCAATGAGCCAACCCAAAATAGAAAGCATTCAACAATTTTTAAAAACACATCAAAGATAAAACAGAGCAGTTACTTACTGCAACAGTAGATTTACAAGAGAATCTCATCCATTGAAACATATCATGAAACTGTAAGCTGTCGGCATCATAACCACTTTGAAACTTTTGCTAGCTGGGGCCATCCACATCGATGCGAGTCCTCGCTGCCTATATAACGTGGGTGACCCCATCACACTTCACTTCCCTTCCCAACAGGAGACAAGCTTGGACGATTATCAGACATGCAGTGACAGAGACAAACAGGACCAGAATCAAGAACATGGGAGAGGATGTGGAACCTGAGACAAATCATGCCCGAATCGGGCAGAGGAATGAGAACCAGCATGTGAAAGCAGGCAGGACATCCGATTACAGCCACCTGAGAAGAAAGAGGGAGGGTGAGCTGTGGCTCTATGAAGGAGATTCTCTTGAAGATCCATTGTAACAGTAAGTAACTGTTCTATCTTCTTTGAGGACATCTCCCTCCATTGAGCCACATCAAGGAATGATTCCCAAGCTGTACCAAATGACTTTGGGAGGCAGGAAGGATCAAATGACCCTAAGACAGGAAGCCTAGCAAAACCGTAAGGCCAAGGCCAGCACATCTACAAGAGACAATGTCCAGACTATCGTGTTTAGTAAATGTGTGAACAATACTCCAGGAGGCAACAACACAGATGTCAGCAGCACACACAGTGTGAAAACAGGCCAAGGAAATGGACAGCCATGAGTGGAGTGTGCACAAACAGAACCAGGAAGCTTAAAGAAACAGAAAGTAATGCAGACCACGGGGAAAGGCACTGCTTAGAAACATAGCCACTATCCAGGGAGCAAAAAACACAAACAGTTGAGAGGATTTTCTACAATCCTTATTATGATCCAGGTTCCAACGCAACATCCTGCGGATGTCCAATGTATGGAGTCAACATTCCACACAATCCATGGGGGTTGAAAAATAAACTGGAAAGCAACAGTCTGATTTAGTGTTCAATCAGAAACTACCTTCGGTAGAAAACAAGGATTGGTCAGTAAAGTGACCTGACCCTTGTGGGAAAAAAAGATAAGGTGGCTCCACAACCAGAACTTGCAATTCTTCTTGCAGAAGTAAAGGCTACAGAAACAGCATCTTCCAGAAGAAGCACATTTCAAAAGCAGAGACAGACTCAACGGGAGGTGCCCTAAGGGTCTCCAGAACCATGTTAAGGTCCCACACCAGAACTGGGTCATGGACTGAGAGGTGAAAGAGCAGTATCACTCTATGGACTCTACAGTACTCCTCAAGTTTGAACCATTGGTGAGTGCATGAAAAGCCAAAACTGCAGCTTAACGCACTTTCACACAGGACAGCATCCATAAGGGACAAGAGGTAACCCAGAACATGACTGACTAGACAAGTAAAAGGGTCCAGCTGACGGGATGTGCACTAGATCATGAAATGTTTCCATTTCTGGGAGTAGGTGTACTGAGTGGATGGCTTACGAGCCACCAGTAGTACAGCTGTGACCGCAGGGGAAACCCCAAAGCTAGAGACTTCTAGGTCCTTAAGAGCCAGGCACAGAGGTGCAGAGATTGAAGATCTAAGTGCAACACAGAGCACTGCTTCTATGACAGGAGCCCTGCTCATAGGAGGGCGCAGGACTGGAGGCTCCACTGCTAACTGCTGTAGTGGAGGGAACCAAATTTGTCTGGCTAGAACAGAGCCACTAAAATCACAATGGCCATCTCCACACTTAGCTTGACCAGAACCCTCTGGATCAGAGGGAATGGGGGGGATGGGAGGCATACATGAACCTCATTTTCCAAGAGACAGACAATGCGTCTCACCAAAGATATCCAGACCCTTAAGCAAGAGAGCAGAAACACAGCCATTTTGTGTTGTATGGGGACGCAAAAAGGTCTATATCTGGTCCCCTATTTGTCAAAGAGGTCATCTACGATGAAGACCAAGAGTTCCCACTTGTCGGGTAGTGTCTGGGACCTACTGAGCAGAATTTCTAGGGCACTGTGTGTGTCAGGCAGAAATACGTTCCTAAGGATCATATTGTGTTTAATGGCCCAATACTGGATCCCTTATTGCTTCCCTGCAAAGTGGATAAGAATGAACTCCAGCTTGACATCTGATATAGAAATTCTGTCCATGCAGACTAGCAAAGGCCGATCCTGGAGCAAAGCTCTCAGTGACGTGGATGCCCGTGTCCTTTAGGCACAATTGGTGTTTCAGGACACTCGGATTTGTTATCAGAATGTCACTGAGACCCTCATATACAAGGCCCCGGGAGTCGATCCACTTCCGTATACTGAGCCACGCCATGCACTCGCATACTTTGTGATGTAAGTATCTGGAAAGCCCATGGGCGCACTCCATTGGTTTCTATGGGGCAGTTTTTTTTTTAACCAGGATTTTTAATGCTTTAGAGGGCCAATTCAAACAAATTAAGGCCTCCACTTAACTAAGAATGCCCTTAAAAATTACAGGACTTTAAAAATGCAGTGAACCATTTTATGTTTTTTTTTTTTTACATGGATATGAAACACTGCCACTATTAGTTACTGCTTCTTTTTTTGTGTCCAGTTTCCCATTAGCAAATTATAAAGATCTGCCACTAGAGGGACCTTAGTTCTTTTTTGCAGCGTGACTGAAGTAAGAGGATCTTTCACTGTCAACTATAGGCCTCCCTCAATCGCTCTCTAGCCAACCCTTGTAGATACTTCATTTTGCTTTGCAACTGGCAGCTGCGCACTTCTGTCCACCTAGCCTGCTCCAACCATAATATAGCTCCGGAAGCTAAAGCTTAACTATTCCTGCCGCTTGCTGATTGGTTCCCTTCTATCCTCCTCAAGCTTCTTACTCTCTTCTGTCTCTGCTGGCTTTTCTGTGATTGTTGAAATTGTAAAACTGTTAGTCTAACCAATCAACAAGACTGTATTGCTTGAAACTGCCATTACTGTTTAACACTGCTAGTCTCTGTCAGAATTAGTGATTCAGCTTTCTCTCCCTGAAGCAGCTGCTTGATGCCACTTAAACCTGCTCTTGTGTAAACCTCGCCCTGTGGCAGTCGCTCGGCACTTTAGATTTTTATTCTCTCCAGAAATCCTATCTCTGCACTCTAACTTCTGCTTAAACCCCCCACCCCCCACCTGTAACACTCCCTCGCTCAGACCTCTGTAAACTGCCAGGCCTCAGCCTAGGAGACAGTGGTGCTGCCTGAAACCCAGCCTCTTTCCCAACTCCTCCCTGCTCTTGGCTCCTGGCCTCCCACTCTAATTTACCTAATCCCCCTATTGTTTACTGGCCCCTGCTGGCTGTCTGCCGCCAGCCCACACACAGCTGCTCAGCCCCCTAAGCTCCACTACTTAGTCTTCTCCTCTCCCTTCCCTCCCCAGAAACTTCCAGGCCATTTGGGTGGTCCAGCAGAGCGTCTCTCTCTGCTCATGCCACCAGCCATGGGGAAGCCTTGATTCGGCTCTCCCCCACAGGATCTACAGGACCGAAGACCCAGCAAGCTAAACCAGGCACTTTTCAATGTAGCCAAACTGCCTCTACTGCCACCTACAAGCTCCCAGGAAAGCCCTGTTCCAGCTCTCCCCTCTGTAGGACTCCACACTTCACTTGTTCCCTCTGGTGCTGCACACCGGCTCCCCACCCACCTTATCTGGACACTTTCTTATATAGTGTTAAGGGGTCACGTGCCTTTCCCCCGTAATTTACTAAGTGTCCAGTCTCCCATCTGCATCCTATACGCCGCCATCACAAGGGGCGCATAACTACCTTAACTACTGTTCTGATAACTGGATCCATTCATAGATATCCTGCCCCTACTTGCATCGGCAGCTTAGATCCATAATCTCTGAAAATAACCTTATTAATCCAAGCAGTACCCGCTGCCTTTCCCCTACCAACTGCATTACCTCACCAAGCAAAGTACCCGACAATGCCACCCCCTGTCATCAGGATCATACAGGGCGTCATCCTACTCTATCATATATTTGCCTCCTGGGACACCAGTATACTGTATCCAACCAAAATGGTAATTTCTACCACCCGAGGGTAGTGCTAAATGCCTATGGATCCATGACCTCACCCTATCACATGGAGACCACCTACAGCCAACAAAAACCCTTCACGCTCTGGGAGCGATCACACCAAATCACTGACCCTCTTATAGCGCCTTTCCTCCACGAATATGTTACTCACTTTGGATCCACAATATCAAGATCACCAAGCAAGAGATCATGGTCCCGAACTAATAAACTTCTTCTGGACCATCTCACACGACTGCTTTTTTCTTACTGCTACTACTGAGCAATATACACACGAACCCGGGTCCTCCTCATGGTTCGAGTGTATAGCCACAAAAATCAGCTGGGCTTAGGCTGGCCTCAATAAACATCTGTAGCATTCTTCCCAAGATGGACTTGAAGATGTGGGTATCTCGACATAACCCGGATGTGCTGTCCGTAGTGGAATCCTGGCTTTCCCCCAAGATACCATGTACAGCCATCGCACTACCTGGCTATACCCTGTTTAGGTAGGACCACCTCTCAAAAAAGAGGTGGTGGCTGTGTCATATACACCAAAGACTATCTGCAGGGGCATGGCCTGTTCCTCTCTCCCCCACCCCCAGCATGAGTGACAACCTACAAGTACTGGCCGTCAAACTGAACCTAGGTGCACACAACAGAATGCTCACCCTGCTCTCAGTATACATCCCACCTAAACAGACCACAGCTGGCACCAGCAACCTTATGGACTATACTAGTACCCTCAGCCTCAACACAGAAATTATACTTCTAGGTGACTTCAACATCAACTGGTTCTCCCCATCGTCAGCCAATATAAAGGATACCTTGTCTGCCATCCACTTCTCCCAAATGATAGTCTCTCCAACAAGAGTCAATTACAAAACCAGCACTAGCACACTGCTGGATTGGATACTCACTAACCGCCCTGCATATATCGACAATATTACTGTACTCCCGAACTCTCTGAGTGACCACTCCCCCATCACATGCACCTGGAACAACAACTACAGCAAACCTCCTGCCAGAAATATATCAAGCCGTGTCCTCCTAAAATGCCATCTACAACAACTCAAAACAGACCTCAAGTACCAAGACTGGTCTGACCTGTATGAAACCAAAAATGTGAATGTAGCCCTTGACCTCTTCATAAACAAATTCAATTCTGTCTGTGACAAGCATGCTCCGATGAAAACAAGATCGGTCAAAGGACACTAGAACCCCTGGATTACTCCAGATCTGCTAGAGCAACTCTCCTCAAAAGATCGACTCTGGCAAGTGGCACGAGCACATGGCAAACATCCAACGATACAAACAAGCACAAAATGACTACATGAAAGCCATCCATCGTGCAAAACCACCTACTACAAAGAAGCCCTTACCAGTTCATGGAATAGCAGAAAATCCTTTTGGGACAACCTCAATGACATCACTGGGAAAGACCCCAAAAATGCTCCAGCTATGCTCACAATCGATGGGGAGCCATCCTTAGACCCTCTTCTCATTGCCATCTCCCGGAATCATGCCTTCACGGACCTAAGCAGCATGCTCAATGCTAACTGCTTCAATCCCCTCACCACAAATGACCCACAAGTGAAATGATTGCCTCCCCATGACCAGCCACTATTTCACTTCAAAGTAGTCTCTGAAGCCGATGCCAAAAAATACCTGGAAAAAGTACTAGGGAAGTCAGGACGCAGCAGGGACTCCCCAGACCTAAAATTTGTTAGCCTGGCACTTGAGGAAGTTCTTAGGCCACTGATGCAAAGTATAAACCTCTCGCACTGTCACTCACAATTCCCTCAATGCTGGAAATCTGCGACAGTTACCCCGGTGCACAAAAATGGTGATCAGACTCTGCACAATAACTACTGACCAATTGCGATACCCCCCCCCCCCAAACACTCTCCAAGGCCATAGAGTGGATCATGGCCAATCAACTTGTGGAGTACCTCAACCACCATCAACTACTGTGTCCTGAACAGCACAGGTTCAGGGGTGACCACAGCACCATCATGGCTTTGCTAGAATTTACGGGATACATCCACCATGTATTAGATCAAGGCCTTCTGGTACAAGCCGCATTCATTGACCTATCAAAGGCATTTGATACGGTGCATCATGGGCTCCTCCTCAAACAAATGGCTGACATTGGGATCTCCTCGGAAACTTTGGGCTGGCTCACTAGCTACCTGAGCAACTGCTATCAGCAGGTTAGGATTGAGGATGTGATCTCTGACAGCAGACCTGTCGGATCTGGTATACTGCAAGGATCCATATTAGGACTGCTGCTGTTCAGCTTATTCTTAAATAACCTTCCGGCCTCTAGCTCGTGTCAAATGCTCCTTCACGCAGATGATGCGGTCTATTTCACCAGCAGCCAACACCCCGAACATCTGGAGGCAGATCTACAAAGTGGTTTTGCATCCGCAGAACAGTGGTTTAAGGACCATAGACTGGTCTTGAATTATACAAAGACCAAGACCGCAATGTTCTCCAACCCATAAAGCAAACACAGAGCCTCCCCCCTTGCAATTATGAACACTAGGGGTGCCACTCTCAAACTTGTTCGGCATTTCAAATACCTAGGCATCACTATCGATTCCACCCTATCATATGCTGAGCACATCGACATTACTGCAAGGGCCATTAATACCAGAATCGGGATCCCGTATCGGCACAGGCACCGTCTCACACATGAAGCCCTGAGCACTGCCATCAATAGCTCAATCGTCTCACTCATCGATTGTGGTCTGGTGATCTACAGATATGCAACAGACACTGCCCTCCGCTGCATCGCAATCGCGCTGAATAAAGCCTGCCGTCTCCTCACAGGTGCTGCTAGACTCACGCACACCTGTGATCTCTATATCATGGCTGGCTGGCTACAGCTCAGTGGAAGAACCAGATACCAAACCTGCCTCCTTGCCAAAAAAGCCTCCTTAAACCTTCTACCTCCAGGAGTATGGAACCTACTGACCCCTCCCGGAGCACAAAATTAACCAGAAGCACTGCCTCTCAGGTATTCCATGTGCCAAGGTGCCACACTACCTTGAATCAGCGGGGTTTCTCATACCAGGCCCCCCTCTGGACAAATGAGCTATCTCAGGACACCTGTCATACAGCAACAATTAGCTCTTTTAAACACAAACTGCACCAACACCTTCTCACCATGGGTGCCTGTGCCTGCCCCACCAAATCCCGCCTCAAGTTCGTAATCCAACTGCCATAGTCTGTACTTACCCACTAGCACTTCTTAACCCTGTCACTGTTCAACTGGGTAGCCCCGACCTTGCACTTCGCTGGCCCCCCATTCTCTCCCATGGTACTGCCACGCCCCACCCCACCCCACCTCTCTTCCCTACCTCTCCACCTACTACTCCCACCCACCCCTTCCTCTTATCATTATCTCTCCATCTTCTCCCCCCCTTCTCCTCCCTCTGTCTACTCTACTGATTTTTATCTCTCCTTGACACGGGCATACATTGTACAATGCCTCAGTATAGTGTACCCATGTATTTTATCTGTATTGTTGTACCACAACATGTATTTGTATGTTTGCCACTGAACCACTCTGTATCTGAATGTTTATGTATCACTCTGTACTTGTTAACTGACGAGGAACCAATTAACGAGCATCCGCTCACTAGTGTTTTCCAAGATTTCAATAAATAAATAAATAAATGAAACATTTTCCTTCTATGACTTGAGTGAGTCTCTGTCCCTATACTGAACTACACAATGTTGTGATAGCTGGATCCCAGTTGCCCTTCTATCCAGGCATCTGCATTCAAACCGCATTGGTCATTACTAGATCTAGAATTGCCCGGTCTCTGGTGGGATCAAGCACAAGGTGCCTGAGTTCAGCCTCCTGGAGTGAATCAAGGATGCCTCTGCTTCTGGCTAAAGCAGCTGCACTGGTGTTCCAATCCACGTCTGGCATATTGAAATCCCCCATCAATAGAATTTCACCTTTCAATGCCATCTTGTGTATTTCCTCCACTAGCTCCCTGTCCAGTTCCTCTCTCTCTCTGTCCTGGAGGCCTGTACATCACCCTGTGCATATTGCTGTGCCATTTCCAGGTTGAAGGGTGACCCACAGTGCCTCAACCTCCTTCTGACTACCCTGTACCTGTGTTACCAGTATACCCTCTCTGACATACATGGCTACTCCCCCTCCCTTTTTGCCCTCCCTATCCCTCCTGAATAGAACATATCCTGGTACATTTGTTTCCCACTCATGATTAACTGTGTACCAGGTTTCAATTATTGCTACTATGTCCAGATCTCCTTTCATTATTAAGGCCTCCATGTCTGGGACTTTATTTCCCAGACTGCGTGCATTTATCAACATGACCTTCCAAGTTCTGTCTCTCTCTGTCTCTCTCTGTCTCTCTCTGTCTCTCTCTGTCTCTCTCTCTCTCTCTCTCTCTCTCTCTCTCTCTCTTCCCCTGCATCTTCCCCCCCTTTCCTGATATTTTTCTCTTGTGTTCCCGATTCCTTGCCTCCTCCATTTCTGCCTGTCTCCGATTACTTTGACATCAACTCCTCTTCCTGCTCCATTGTTCTGCTTTCTCTACAATGTGAAGGTAGGCTGCCTGAGTAACCCTGCTCCTGTTGCCCTCTCCCCTGGCTAGTTTAAATGCTCATCAGCAAAGCATTTAAACGGTCCACTGAGGGCTGCTTTCCTCTCCTCGTTACACCAGCCTTTCGACCATGTGTTGAAATTACTAATGCAGAGACCCCCCCCCCCGCCGGGCTGGCAGCACCTCCGAAAATGTCACTGGGCTTGCTACCTTCCCCAAGCACCTTCCCAACACTGTAAAGTCCTCATTCACCTGCTCAAAATTTGCCTTATCCTTGAATAGGTCATTGGTCCCCAAGTGGATAATGACCTCCAGCCCTCCCCTCCTTGCCACAGTTTTAGCAATCCTCCGGATGCACTCCCCCTCCTTCCGAGCTGTGCCTCCTGGAAGGCACTTTATCTCCCTTTCCTCTCTAATATCTATGCACAAATCCATTCCCTGAACTACTGAGTTCCCCCAACAGGAGTAACTTCTTCTTCCTGTGGGGTTCTCTTGCTCCCGCCACTGGGTCTCCCTCTGTCACCTCCTACCTGGTCTCAGCCTCGGGTTCTTTTACAGGACTGTCCCATTCATTCAACACTGTGTAGGAGATCATGAGCTGGACTGGATGGAGGATGTGTCTCTGCCCCCCTTCCCTGAACCTTCCTGAGCCCACCGTAGTCCATCCTGCCATCTCCTTGGGTGTCCGTTTTGGCCTTGGCAGGGGACTTGGTGGCCTCTGGGCGGGGGCCAAGGTCCCCAGTATTCCTGCCAGCTCAGCCCGGAGACTAACTCCACCCTCAGCCTAAAGAGGTGCCTGCAAATGGAGCCGCACCACAGTAACCAGAATGTTTTTCTGAAGACTGCTGCACCACAGCCAGTGCACTGTACCACTCCCTGCATCATCCTGTGCTTGCTGATATTCCTCCCCTCCTAACCTTTTTTTTCCTTCTCCTTCTCTCCCTGTCTTTCTCTCCTTCTGTAGTGACTCACAGCTTCCTCCTCTTGTATGTGCCCTTGTGGACCTAGTTGCTAGCTACACCCTTTGTAATTCTGCCTATATACCAGCTAGGCTATTGCTTGTGCTGTGCCGCCTAACTGTTCCTGTGTCTTTAAGCAGGTGTGGCCTGGTGTTCCACTATAAAGGTAGAGCACCCGGGGGTGGTTGGGGGTTGTTCCTTTGGTAATCGGTGTCTACAAAAAACAATCAGGTAAAAAAAGACTTTCTTCTGTAACCTACAGGGCAAAAAAACACAGCTCTAGTTTAAGATAGCTGGTAGCTGCTCTCCCTCTCTCAGCTTCTGCAACAGAGTCCACAGTCAACTCCTGTTTGTAATCTATAGTCCCCCAAGCCTTCTTCAGCTCCTCCCCTTATCAGACACCCCTTTCACAGAGTTTCAGTAACAGCTCTAGTCACAAATGACTGTAAACATTCTCCCAGCTAGATTACCTCCCCGGCAAATTAAGTTACACTAAGTAAAGACAACCCCAAAAAACAGAACCAAAACACTAACTTCTACTTACGATTACAGGCCCCTGAGTTAAGAATTAAATTCAATGTACTCAGTAAATCACCTCTTGCTGTCGGGTAGCTGGTAGCTGCTCTCCCTCTCTCAGCTTCTGCAGCCTATTTGGTACTAAGTACTTTGTTAGAGAAGTAAAAGCAATTTGAATTGTAGATGGTATTTTGTTTTGTCTTAGTTCTGCATTTTTGTACAGTCCTGCTTTACTGAGGGACAGCCTCCCTCTCCCTATATGTCCCTCTTCCTCCCCCGTGCACTGTCATACATCTCAAAAGTGCACTTCCCGTTAGGCATCTTCCTCTTCTCCCACATTACAACAACCCTTTTCCTACACACCCTCCCCCCGCTGGTTTACCTATGATACCCATTTTTGCCTCTTACTCTGTTGTATAAGTTACAACTCTAAGTACTCTGGGATTTGAATTTTACACCATGACTCCATACAAACGTCTTGCTATATATGTTAACGGTATGCTCCCTTAGCTCTCATCCTGGTAACTCCATAACTGATATACACTTCTTACATTGATTTTTCTCTAACCTTTTTTTTTTTTTTTTTTTTACACTTTATTTATTATTTTTCTCAACTGCAAAGCAGATGATTTCAATCTGACAGATAGACCAAGCATACACATCTAGAGACCACACAATTCCTTAATCAAAGGTTGAGCATGCATCTATCATATTTCGATACATCACTGGGGGAAAGCAATACATTACCCTTAAAGTGTTTAAATTTGCTAATAATGGTCCCAAGAGCAGCATGACTGTTTTGGAACTGCAACCTGTAATTGCAGTCCCAAAACAACGTGTTCCCCACAGGGGAACTGTAGTGTCATTTTTTTTTAAGTCCATACCTAAATAAGACAAAACCTGGTCAGAGCCAACATGGCTGCTATACTGCTTTAAGAGCACTCGTGGGGCCAAAAAAAAAAGAGCCCACATGTCCAAGGTGGCCACCATGAGCTCAGTGCGCATACACGACACCACCGCAACTGTGGAAGTGAACTCGTGCATGCGCAACTGCAGAAGTGATGTCACACATATGCAATGAGCACACGACAGCCACCTTGGGCACGGCGGGCTCTTTTTTAACCGACCGCAACTGCAGAACTGAAACGGAAGTGACGGGCAGCAATAAAACAGTGTGTCTGTGGGGGGAGGGCTAGTGCAACCGTGGAAGGGAGGGACAGTGGAGAAACAACAGAAAAGCACTGACTGCAGCACTGTGGAAGAACAGAGGGAAGGTATCTGGTCACGTGCTTCCATCATCCTTTCTCTCTTCTACATGACAGCAATACTGTACGTCAGCATGGCTCCACCCCATGCAGTGTAAAAAAAAGGTTAGCAGTTCAAACCATCAAATGTGTTAAAAGCAAGTAACAGCTCACTCCCAAATACACAGAGAAGTGAATTGGGCAAGAACATTACTTTATAACTCTAGTGTCATCCCGAATGCAGACAAAACAAACATAATAAAGTCAGTTTGCAATACAATCTGAGATGAAAAACCCTAATTTACTATGACAATGGGATAGGTCTTCAATATTTTAAAATAAAATAACTACCCACGTTCAGAACTCAAGGAAAAATCAGTCTCTGATACAGTCTTTAGGTAGCACAAAATAGTGTCCCCAAGGTTCAGAGTACTTATAAAGCTGGTTTGTTCCATAACAGAGAGTTAAAAAATAGAAAGTAAAGAGTCTCAACAGAGACCAAGCAGTGTATGATCGCAGAACTTTTACCAGTCTCTAAAGTTATTTCAAGTCTCTTCTATGTCTGAAGCATTACCGCTTATCTCCCCCTTCAGCTCCTACTCCACCAGGGTCCTGTCAGGTCATTTACCCACTTCCACTGGGTCAGAGTCGGGAGGTTGTCCTCTCCTGCTGCATGAGCACCACCTGGGGGCCCAGAGGTGGAGCAACACAAGATGGGACAGCTGGCTCAGCACCATGCACAGCCGGTGTGTACATGCAGGTGTATATGCACAATGCAGTCTCTGGGGAGAGGAAAACACACAGAGGAAAAAAGCTGCCTGAGGCAGGATGATGCCTTCTCCTCACAGGTCTCACACTGTCGACTGGGCTCCTGGCTTCTGCACAGGATTCAGTCTCTAAAAGGGGTTCATCACCACCCCGATGGCTCCAATATGGGGGACAAGCCATGGGGCTACTGGAGAGCCACAGTAAGTCCAGAGAAGATGGAGGACGAGGATGTTGAATAGGAGGCAGACGGGGTCATCTGCTGGAAGTGGTGGGAGTAAAAAGTAGTTAAAAAACAAAACAAAAAAAAACAACATTAAACCCATTTCAAAATATAAAACAGTGCCTACAAGTTGTAAACTGTTTCAGACAAGCTATTTTAAAACACAGGAGTTAAGATCAAAACTGGAGAACATGACATAACAGCAGTTCCAAGTCACTGTGGGCTCCCTGATCAGCTCCCTCAGTCTATAAATAAAAAGTTCAAGCTCAGTGAGGCAGGAAAGGTAATTAGGAGATCACAAGCACAGACAAGGAGAAAACAGCACAGAGGGTCAAGAAGGGAGACAAAATCTTCTTCAGATATATACGGGGAAAAAGAAAGAGTAAGGGGGGAATAGTCAGGTTATCAACAAAGGAAGGCAAGATGGCAGAGACAGATGGAGACAAAGCAGAGTTACTAAATGATTTCTTTTGCGCTGTCTTTATCATAAAAGACAGCGGGAAGGATCCTACGCTAAGTAGGACAATACACAACACCACAGGAGCAGACACAAGACCCTTTTTAAGGGAAAGGGTCCTAGAAGAAGTGAATAGGCTCAAGGTAGTTAAGCAATGGGGCCCAGATGGCATTCACTCTAGGGTACTGAAGGAGCTTTTGGGAAGAACTCACCACACCACTGGCTGAGCTCTTCAGCAAGTCACTGGAAAGTGGAATAATACGCCAGGACTGGAAAAGGGCAACAGTAGTACCATTACACAAGAGCGGAAGCAGGGAAGAGGCAGGAAACTACCGACCGGTCAGTTTGATCTTGGTAGTAGGAAACATTATGGAGTCATTGCTAAAGGACAGAATCGTGAAGTACCTGGAGGATAGAAGAAAGATTGACCCCAGGCAACATGGCTTCACAGCAGGACACTCCTGTCAAACCAGTATGACGGACTTTTTCAACTGGGTCACCAGAGCGGTCAACCAGGGAAGAGCAGTGGACGTTGTGTACCTGGACTTCAGCAAAGCCTTTGACACTGACCCCAACAGAAGGCTAGCTAACAAATAAGAGCATACAGGAGTCGGTCATGAGATAGTGAACTGGATCAACAACTGGCTGCGAGACAGAACGCAGAGAGTGCTTGTCAATGGATCACTATCAAGGGAAGGCAAAGTAATTAGGCATTCCACAGGGGTTTGTGCTGGGACCTATCCTCTTTAACATAATTATCGGGAATACTGCTAACAACGTGAAGGGGAAGGTTTGCCTGTTTGCAGATAACACGAAACTCTGCAAAAGAGTAGACACGCAGGAAGGAGCAAAAGGTATGGAAGCACACCTGAAAAAACACAAGGAATGGTCCAGGGATTGGCAGCTGAAATTTAATGCCAAGAAGTGCAAGGTTATGCATATAGGAAAAAGAAACCCAGGGATAAAGTACACAGTGGGAGGGCATAAGTTAGAGGAGACAAAGACAGAACGAGACCTCGGAGTAATCATCGCGGATTACTTAAAGGTAGGAAAACAGTGTGAAAAGGCAGCACAGAGGGCAAGTGGCATCCTTGAATGCATTGGTAGGGGAATTACAAGTAGAAAGAGCAAGATTATCATTCCTCTCTACAGGTCCTTGGTGAGGACACATTTAGAGTACTGTGGTCAATTTTGGAGGACCACCTCAAAAAGGACATGGACCACCCGGAGACAGTACAGAGAAGGGTTACAAAGATGGTGCATGGACTGCATTGTGAGCCATACGAGACAAGACTCAGGGAATTAAATCTGTACACCCTTGAGCCATGAAGAAACAGAGGGAACATGATCAAAATGTTTAAGTAAGTTAAGGGAATCAATGCAACACAAGTAGGAAACCTCTTCCAGCAAAATAGGGATGCGCGTACGAGGGGGCACAATTTGTGTCTGGTGGGAGGCAAGTTCAAAAGCAACCTCTGGAAGTACTTCTTTACAGAAAGGGTCATAGATCCATGGTACAGCCTACCTCAGGAGGTGATGGAATCCAAGACAGTACGCGAGTTCAAACTCACATGGGACAGACATTGTGGACACATCAGGGTGCAGTCTAAATAGGGAGGGGGACAGAAACATGGGCAGACATAGATACATACAGTAGATACATTGACAGTGTTGGCAGATAAGGGCCTATGGCCCACCCAGTCTTCCCATTTGAGCTTGTAAGTTCAGTTTATGTTTTCCTAGAAGTCTGTTGCCCCTTACCCCTGACCTCCAGAATTCCTTTATGTCTATCCCATGCATTCTTAAATCCCGTGATTGTTTCAGCCCCCACCACTTCCTCTGGCAGGGTGTTCCACTTGTCCACCACCCGCTCTGTGAAGAAATTCTTCCTCACGCCTCTGAATCGTCCTCCCTCCAACTTCATCCCATGCCCTCTAGTCCTGGAACATCTTTTTCGCTTAAAAATACTGTATTCCTGCACTCTGTTCCTCCCTGTAAGATACTTGTATGTCTCTATCATATCCCCTCTCTCCCTCCTCTCCTCCAGGGAGTACATGTTCAGTTCCTTCAACCTGTCTTCATAGGACTTGTGATGCAATCCATGCACCATCTTTGTTGCCCTCCTCTGAACCTTCTCTACCCTGTCTATGTCCTTACGTAGGTATGGTCTCCAGAACTGTACACTGTACTCCAGGTGGGGTCTCACTAGTGTCTTGTACAGTGGAATTATGACCTCCATTTTCCTGCTGGTGATGCCCCTGCCTATGCATCCCAGCATCCTATTTGCTTTACCTGCTGCCTTGTCACACTGTTTCCCTACCTTGAGGTCATCAGAGATGATAACCTCAAGATCCCTTTCCTGCTTGGTGCATGCTATATCCTCACCCCCAACTGATATATTGTGCCAGGGTTTTTGTGCCCCATATGCATTATCTTGCACTTCTTTGCACACAGACTGGATGGATCTTGCAGTCCCCATCTACCGACACAATTCCTATGTTCCTAATAGATGGCATCAAGTAAGCCAGCCTGCTAGAGCAGTGGCTAGGTTGTCGCTCGCAATGATAGTGACCTGGGTTTGGGAATAAGCCTGAGTTGCTGGAGAATTGGTAGGAAGGTGGATCAAGAGTCCCACAAGGCGCTCACCTCCTTTGGGGAAGGAGGGGTCATAGGCAGCAATGCAGCTGACATAAAGCAGGAAGGGGAGGACGTTGGCAGAGTTCTGTATACAGCATGCCTGTGCATGGAGCTCCTTGCAAGTAAGCACCCTCTGGGGACAGGAACTAAAAGCCCCATCAAGGAAGAATGAAACCTGCTCTCTTGGGGACCACCAAGGACTACTCGACACCCACCGGGAGACTGAAGTAAGGAAGAGGCAACACTCCTTCAGTGAGTTGAATGACCTGGACAGCCCTACACTGGGGGAAAGGGGTAAGAACGGGACATGGCTGGGCCTAGACTGACACATATGGGGTGATGCAAGATGGCGACCACACTGTTTTTGAGAGGAGATGCTTCTCTCTCTGAACACATGCGTATTGTTACACGAGGTCCCTGCACCTTAATTGATACCCTCAAGGTACACCGCAGACAGCTAGCATTTATGTATATGTTATACTAACATATAGGGCTAAGGACATCTCTGTACAAGAGTAGATGTCAGGATATGTATGCATATTTATTTATTTAGTTTTTGTTTACCGGGTAGGTGTGCTAGCCATAGTCATGACTATTTTCAGGCATGACCCAGGAGAATACAGAACAACAAATACAGGAACAACAACAAAATCATCACTACAGTTTACAAATAGGTTACAAGGAAATTAGCTAAAAACAAGAATGTTTTGGTAGTAGTGCGGAGAAATATGGTGCAGTACTAAAACAAAATTCAAACACAGTTTGCTTAGAGAGAAACATGAAATGATGACATTATCAGCACTAATAAGAGATTGAAAAGTTAACTTACGGGAGGGATATTAGTAGGTGATAGAAGTATGTGATTAAAAAGGGGAGGTAGAGGAGAAGTGCAAAGGGGAGGTAAAGGAGAAGTGCTTAGCGTTGTAAGGGACAGATAAGAAAGAAGAGGTAGTACTGAGGTGATAATGGCTAGGGAGGCTTGAAACAGGAGCATTTGTGAGAAGTTTCAAGATAAGTACGTCAACCTTTTTTAAACGACGCATGGGATGCTGATTGTCGCAAGGTTAGTGGAAGAGAGTTCCAGTATTTGGGGGCATGGCAGGCAAAAGCATTAGCACCTTTAGTGGTGCAGTGTCTAGGGATGAAAACAGGGGCCTGGACCATGGAACGCAATCCATAGCATGAAGTCAGGTTTTGGAAAAGGCCTGCTAGGGATTTAGGGATTTGTAGACGAACCATGTTGTCAAAGACTGAGCCGTAAGTATGTAGCCTTAGTTCAGCAGGAGGAAGCCATCCCAGGTCAGTATAGAGGAGGCAGTGGTGTTTCAGTCGGTGTGAGGAGCAGACATAGAGACAGATGTTGTTATAGGTAACATCCCATTTCCTTAGAACTGATTTGCATGCAGAAACATATGTTGCAGTCCCATAATTAAGTGATGGTAGGAGAATGCCACGGGCAATGGCAAGCCTAGCCGAGGGAGTGAGCATACAGCTGGTTTGGTAGGCTATTCCTAGTTTGGCATGTACCTGTTTGCAAGTTAGATTGATGTGTAAGTCAAAATTTAGTGTTGGATTGAGGGTAATACCCAGATATTTAAAAGAGGATACTACCCCAGCTACTGACCCATTTAAGGAGGTGACTGAATTGAGAATGGGCATGTTTTAGCTTCGCTGTTAATCCAAAGAGCATAGCTTGGGTTTTAGACTCGTTTAATACAAGTTTGTGAGTAAACAGCCACTTTTGTATGAGCTGGAAATCAAGAGAGAGTAGTTTGTTAATGTCATCAATTTTTTTAGCACTACCATACAGCACAATATCATCAGAGCAAAGGTCGATGGCACATTTATAAGGTAGAAAAAGAAAAGGGCAGACTGGATGGGCCTTGCGGTCCTTATCTGCCGTCAACTTCTATGTTAAGCATATAGTAGGGAGGCTGTCCTGTGGAGGTCGGTGGAGATGTCATTTATAAAAAGAGAGAAAAGTAAGGGCCCAAGGAAGGAGCCTTGCGGCACTCCAATATGATGGTTTTGTCCGAGAGGGTAGAGTTCTACTTCACAACTTGAGGCGTATCAGCTAGGTAGTTTCCAAACCACCTAACAACATTGGTTGAGAAACCTACTGATCCCAGGGTGGTTAGAAGAATGGAGTGATCAACTTGCCATACACTTTACTTTCTAATATACAGTACACATGTATTTCTTGCTTATAAGATGTTAGGACACTTGTGTCCTTGTAGTATTATGATATATGAGACGGTATTGTAATCTTCTGATGATTTGTATTATTACATGGCCATGTACACAAACTGTACTTTCTTTGTTTCCACAAAATGATGACTATAACAAAATTGTATAATGTTGTCAGGGCCCTTGGTGTTCTGCGGCAGAATTTTCTGATTTCTGCGGCAGGGCTCCTTGACTTCTGCAGCAGCAGCATTTTCTGATTTCTGCAGCATGATTTATTAATTTCTCTGGCAGAATGCAGTCCTGTCATTGGCTAAATATGATGTGATGTCATCGATAACATCATATGCTGAGCATAGAGGAGGGGCTTCAGGATAAACGAGGTGGGAAATAAAGCCTGACACTATGAAAAAACAGTATATTTATATGAAAATTCATCAAAAACAATGAATTCTGCGGCACTATATATATTCTGCAGCATGATGCAAATTCTGCGGCAAATTCCACAACCGCAGAAACGCAGAATTCCAGGGGCCTTGAATGTTATCTAGGACTGTGAAGCCACCTCTAATTTAGCCAGCAGGGCTCACCTCTGTAACCAGAAATGTTTCTGTCTTACAGTAACTATGGTAACTATCTTAGATATATAATGTAAGACATTATGTCCTCTACCTCAGCGACCCGAAGATTTCTATATTCCTCGAGGTATAGGGAACGCATAGTGTTGGCTCCCAGTTCCTAATGGTAAGAACTGCTTAGGGCAACTGTGATTTTCCTTTTTGGTAGTAATAAACAGGATTTATTACTCTAATGCAATGTGTTTGTGATTTCTTGCATTCCCATTATTGCCAAGAACCTGAAAGTGAGGGTTTAGACCTCCTGACAATTGGCGACCATATGCAGGCAATACTTGGGTGTTTGTAAAGTTTTCACTCATTGCTACTACTTTCCCTTCCTAATGGGGACAGAAGGCGTGCACACCCACATCACCTCTCCTGTTTCTCACCCACTTTATAACTACTTGCAAAGTCTAGCTGCTTATTGGGTGTGGTCGATGCCGACTCACCTCACCCCATGGCAGTTTTGAATTGCAAGCTCACAAGTGCACAGTAGCCCAAATGTGAATTAGTGCACTTGTTGTGGATTGATACGCAGCACGGCGCCTTTTCACAGTTTGATTTTATGCTTCCTCCCACTAAATGGCCACCACAACAAATATCTGCGCAGACTTGAGACTCAATGTGTCAAACTTCCTTGCCTCCCATGGAGGATGATCTGACTTCACGCTGGACGCAAGTCAATCCAACAACCCCATGCTGCGGATTTCAACCCAGTACTCAGACACCAGACAAACAGCCAGAAAGCGTGAAGCTAAAGGGCTGCTGGTCGCGGCTCTCCACGCTGCTCTGGAAGCCTCCGAACCGAGGTTTCGAAACCTTGATCTGCAAGTCTCATCTCTCAAGCAGGAGATGGGACTGCTGGCAACTGAATGTTTGAAAAGAGAGCAGGATTTGGAGTCTGAGCTCCATACTCTGAGGAATTTGTTTTTTTCTTCTTTCCCTCGATTATGTTTGTCACAAACCCACTCAGCAGGTCAGCCCTCTACTCCCAAAAGTGCCAACCTCCGAGCGCAGTCTTGTGAACAGTTTAACAGAACAAGGTAACCCTCTTGTCTGTTTTTGTGGGTTCAAATCAACCTTTGGTCTCAAGTCTTGGAGGATTCAAACTGTGAACCTCTTGCTAGTGTACCTAATGCACAGGCTCAGATATTTCTGTCTTCGGGGGGGGCCAGATATCTTTGCCTACAAGCACCTAACCAGGTGCACAAAAATGAACCCTTAAAACTTAAATAAAGACCTCAGATTATTCTTATCTTTTTCCAGTTTGGTATCACCATTCAAGCTTATGCACAATGTCTGCTGTAACCATATATACTGTACTTGCACAGGAAAGAAATTAAAGACAGACCAAGTATGCTCTAAAATCAGAGTTTTTACTAATATAGATAATAATATGCAAAACATACAATACAGAACTATTATATCACAAGACATACAAATCTTTTTAAAAGAACAAGGTTTTAAACAGTGCAATTCTTCCTTTAATACTTAGATTTGTCTCTCTATTTTAAATGCCTGCTTAAAGTGCTCACAGATGTTTCTTTGTCAGAGTCTAGATAAAAGTATATCTGAAGGAAAACAGAATATTCCTTAAAGAAAACTGTATTTGCCAACCCCTTCATGAGGTCACCTAGCTCCTCCTCTGTCAGAATATCTAAAGAAATATATCTATACAAAAACAGGATGTCTTTTCAAAATATTAAATTCTGCAATCCTCAGCATGACTCATGTCCTTTAAATGACATTTCTTTGATCTCATGATAAGCTTCCCCCTTCCTGGTTTCCTCCTCTTGAAACGTCATAAAAGGGATGCTGATTTTCCATTTTGCAGCTAAAGCTATCATTAACTTAGAAAAGTCTGTAATTAGCTTCCAGCCTGCCATGTAGCATCTTGTATCCAAAACCTGTGTGTGTGTATGACCTCACATGCTGTTTCAGCATTTTTTCATGGCTTTCATCTTTCAGCTGAAACCTGGGGGGGGGGGGCAAAGTCACTCCAAGAGCACCAGATTTCTCAGCATCTCTCATGACAGACAGTCCATAACCCATTTTTATTTTACAAAAAATGATACAGTGATCAGAACTAGCTGTCTAAGCGTCACAATGTTTACCCAATATAAATGATTGACCTACAGGACACCAATTAGTCCAAACCTTCACCCTGCTGTTTCTCTGCAAGACTCTTGAACTGTAGCTGGTGAGAAGCACGGTCTGTACCACACCAACAGGAAAAAAATATCTGCAGATGAGTGTTGTGCCACTTTACTTCTCTCATTTCTCCCCCCCTCCCACACCTTTCATTGCTCTGGCTATCACATCCTTGCTCTTCCTTCTAGGAAAACCTCAGCTGGCCAGGCTTGCTTTCTTCCACTATTCCCTCCAAACTACGGAATACCCTTCCCCATCTATCCATTCTGCCACTTCTCAACACTCTCTCTCTCTCCTCTCCACGATTTCACCTCACACTCCTGCAACTGCACCCAATACCATACCTTACTCTGTTCCTTTACCCCTTTTTTCTACCCACTACTCTCCCTCTCCTCCAAATCCATGCTCCCCACTTTAGCTCACAATGTTAACTCCCCTGTCCACCTCTGCACACCAATTTCTATTTCTCTGACACTTTCTGAATCAGCTTCTCCTCCAACTCCATGCACCCCACCTTAGCTCACACTGTTACCCCCCCGTTTACCTCTGCACTCCAATTTTATATTCGACTCTCACTGAATTAGCTTTCTTTGTCTCTCCCCCTGCATAATTGCCTTTTGTGTCTTGAATAGTTCTCCTTATCCACTGGATTATATTCTATGCATTATTTTGTATGTATTTTATCTTTTACACGATGCCTGTATATGTTACTTGTATAAGATGCTTGTATAAGTTACTTGTTTTCTGCTAATTAATAGTTCCCTGACTGCTTTCATTGTCTTCTTTAACCCCCGGATGCATCTGGAAATGCTGTCAGTTGTCAGCTCAGAATGTCTTTCCTGGTAAAACTTTTGAAATAAATACATTTTGTGAAGTAACAGTTGCATGGAAGGGAGCTTGTTCTACTTATATTCAGGCTCCTTTGATGTGCTGGTGGAAGAGTTCTTAGCACTGTGAATTAAATAATGTTTACTGGCTGTGTTAACTACCTGTATGATGTATCCCTGTGAAGCTTTCTGAAAACAGGTATACAACGTGGTTTGTGAAACATCGAAGGAGGAATGAACTGCTGTATTCATTATAAGTAGATTAAAGGCTATATTATTTGTTTTTCTCTTCAATGCTCTCCCCCTGGTTTCTGAAGAAATAAGTACTACAGCGGTGGCAGGTTTTATTACAACTAATATAGCCGTATGGAGTCCGACTCGATAATGGGAGAATCAGCTATTTACAGAAAGCAATCAGCACTCAGCAACACTTTTTCTATTTACACTTTCAATGATGAATTTCTAGTATCACAGCTAATATAAATGCTAAATAACCTGAAAATAATATAAACCGTGGAAGAGGCGATTGTAGCAACGGAAGGGTGTAGGACCTAGCATTTGAAGGACACCAGTTATGGAAGAATGGCTGTATGGAGATTAAGTTATGTACAGCAACTGAATTTAAAAGGCTGGAGCTTTATTCTTCATATGTTATTACTTTTTGTGCTTACAAGACAAAGGCAACGATCTGGTGTAAGAATGAAATGGAATAGAATAGTAGAAATTTGAAAAAGTGATATTTATGTTAACTATACTTTTGAAACTGAAACCTTTTGGTTAATAAGTATCATGCTGTACTGATCTTTTAACTGTTTAGCTAAACAACAGGTCTGCCCCACCCCCTTTTTCCTGTTGGTGTCTGGCTAGCTAAATACAGTGGAAAAATCAAACTTGGATGCTGCAAAATGCAGGACATAGCTGGTTTTAAATACCATAAAAAAATCAAGCCATACGTGCAAATTTAATTTGGATACTTGAAGAAAAGGTGTTAGAGAAGATGTTAAAAAACTTCCATCATACTAAAGAAGTAAAAGCCTGGAGGAAATTAGGTAAAGATAATAAAATAGATGGGGAGAATCCTGCTACAAGTAAGAGAGAAATCATTAATGATATTAAATTGCTTAACTCTCTGGACTGGAAACAAAAAAGGCAAAATCACACAGTGCTTAATAAAATTACAAACTACATCCTAAGAAATCTTTCAGAGTGTATGGTTGCACATATAGAAAGTACAGACTCTGAAGAGGACTTAGAAGCCAGTGGGACCACCATGACAGGTCAGAAAGGTAAATCAGGCTAAACCAGATGTTAAAAAAAAAAATCAGACAAAAAATAAAACAGGGAAAGAAGATAAAGCTGGTATGGCTTCTGGGGAGAGAGATGATAGTGAGAATGAATATCAAGAGAACAAGGAATTTCTTGTTAAAAGAAACGACTTGAGGATTTGATGCAATACTAAATAACTAGGATCTCTACACACAAGAACAAGTGAACTAGAGGTCCAAGTGAGCAGATCAGTGGATGAAAAAACACTTCTTCATGCATCTATACAAGAGCATAGAAAAGAACTGAAAACCTTATAAAAAAGTTGAGGAGCTAGAAACCAGATCATATACTGTAGATGTGATATAAAATTAGGTGGAATCCCAGAAGGTGCATAGAAGGTGGAAATCCACTTGAATATTCTGAAACCTTGCTGAGAAAAGCACTGGGAAGAGAATATCCAATGGATAAGATGGTTTAAAAATAAAGGCAATGTGGCTTTAGAAGCACTAATTACAAGGGAAACCTCCTTAGATTTGTTTGTTACTTAAATACCAGGACAAGGAAAAGCTGCTAAGAACAGTGAGACTCAGTAAGGGCTTGCATGTTTGTAATATGGCTATTCAAGTATTTCCTGATCTCCTGCCAGAGGTTAGAAAGAAACAAAAATCATTTCAGAATGTAAAAGATTTTTTAATAGAAGAATAACATAACATTCGCCATGTTGCCTCCAGCTAAACTCAAAGTAACATTACATGGCAAAACTCAGAATCTGAAAATCTGTGGTAAAAAAAAACAAACTATACTATATATGAAGATGGAAATGGCCACCACATAAAAATGAAATCAGTTAATGTTCAGCAACCAGCAAAAGAGAATGACTAATGACTTTACATCCTGTCCGTCCCATAAAGCAGGCCCCAGTCCAGAATTTGAAATTACGTCAATGTCTAAAAGTAATACAGACAGTACTCAATCACAAGAAAATACAAACGTTACTAGCATAGGCATAACAGACTCTGTATCCACCACCTCTGAAAAAAAAATAATTCTGACATCCACAACACCTTGTCAGGCGAAGGCACACAAGACTGTAGAAAGACAGCTCAAAGGCAGAGTAGTAGAAGTCTGAACAGCAGTCATAAGATGGAATGAAAAGAAGAACAGAGGGATAGAGTAAAAACAATAAATATATATATATATATATATATATATAAACAGTAAATTATACACATATATATTATATATATACACACACACACACACACACACACACACACATATATATAAATATATTAGGGGTGCACGGCCACTGCTATGTTAAACCCCAAATTTTGCACTTTAATAACTTTGCAACCGTTCATCCGATTTGCCTGAAATTTCGCATGCAAAGTCTGGTACTATAGATCTCTGGATCTGGATGTTTCATTCCACTCGGATTTGAAGTTGCGGGTCTGTGGAGTGTGCAAAAGTGTAAAAAATCCTCACTTTTTGGCAAATTCTTTGCTCGTCTCTACTGCCTACACGGGTTGTCCATCTGGTCTGAAATTTTCAGGGTATATGGGGACTGGGCCACCGATGTGCCTTTTGAAGGTTTGGTGTAAAAAATAGCACTCCGTTCAAAAGTTCTTAAAGTTTACATTCTCCCATTATAGCCTACGGGGAAAAAATATATATGTTGGCCTCGAAAGCACTTTTTGCTTTTGCAAAAGTACTTTTGACTGCTGCAAATGAGTTTTGTAGTTTGTGTTTCTGCCATCTTGTTTTCAGTTAGCGACATGGAAAAAATGATGTAGCTCAAATAAATACTGCCCCTTGGTAAACACCAACAGGTGGGTTTACCTAATCGGGGCCCTAGGAACACGACCCTGGCATTAGCTTTTCAATAGGATGCCCAGAAATATGATTTTTTTAAAATTTTCTGCCATATTAGCTGAGGGACATTTGTGAAATTCCACGGCACTTTCATGGAAGTACACCTTCCTAAAAAACTGTTTCTCTGCCACTTCATATACCAAAAACAGTTAGGATTTCAGGGCTGAAACTTGCAGCTAGTTTGGTGAAAAAATGTTAAACAATTCCATAGTTATAATATTCCAAAGTTTTGAAATTTCCCGTAGGACAACACTGTGGCATATGCGCCACCTTTCTGCAGCTATATCTCAAAAACGGTTTGAGATACAGATTTTTCACTAAGTGCAGCTTAGTACACCTTTAGATGTACTAAGCACGCATGGTGGTTGTCAGGTCATGATTCCAACTGTAGTGGAATTTTTTCCTAAATTCCTATGGTTACTTAGATATTGCTGCATTTGCAGCACAAGGGTTACCTGGAATGGCTCTAGGCCTGCGCAATGTCTCTATACTTATGGGTAGATGGGAGCGCAGGGCTGTCCATATTTGGATTGCATTATGCAATAATGGAAGCACATGGCCCTACATTATCCAGTAGTGGGAGCACAGGGCCTGGATGATTTTGTACTCCCACAGGGACATGCAAGATCATTAAACTATCTCTATATTTATGTATACAATGCATGATGCGCTCCCACAACCACATGCAAGTAACATTACACTTTCTCAAAAAGTAGGGAAATTCATTGCAAACCTCTCCAGCATTGTTAGGGTGTACACAGTGACAAGATGGAATTGGAAATAGAGTTACTAACTCCTACCACTCTCACTCCCACACACACCAACAAGCATCGGGTGTGATTTGGGGTCAATAGTCCTAACTCCTCACCCCATTTTCCTATACTGTACCATCTCAGCTTCTTTCACAAATGGAATGGGGTGAGGATTCAACGACACCAAGGCACAATTCATGCCTTTGTGTGCGGAGGTATGTGGGGTGGTAGGGTTGGTAACCCTAACATCAAACTTCCAAATTTTTGTCGTTGTAATGACAACCCTAACTGATGCAGTAACGGAGTTTTTTTGTAATGAAAATGTATGTATACACACACACACACACACACACACACACACACACACACACACACACTGTATATATACAGGGACTGGGAGAGAGGGGAAGGAAGAATATAATGTTATGCCCTTTTTATTTTGGGAGAGATGGCATATTTAGCTGCTTTCAGACCCTCTTTCAGTCGGTATAATGTGCCAATGCCTCTGCCTGGAGGGTAACAGGGGTATGAGTGGTTTAGCTTGTGGATATAGTGTAACTGGGGGAATAGTACTGGGACTTTGTTTTTTCACTATTTTGATCTCTTTTTTACTATCTAGTATGATATTTACTGTATGTATTTTGGAATAGGAGCAGAATACAGAATATAGGAAGGGAGGGGGTTAAGATTTCGTGTGAAGGATTTAAGGCAATCCTGCCATCGATCCACCCTTTATGATACTTTTTAAGTGTATGAGACTGGGAAGAAGAGGGTGGAACAGAGTAAACTGTGGGGATGAAATGATAGCGCCTATAAAAACACAACCTTATAGGCATAAATTTCAATCTTCTAAGGTAAACCTTGAAAACTTGAATAAGAAACAGTAACCATCTAATTTAAATTGGAATATTAATTTTGACTAATTGAAACTAATTATATTGTTGTAGGTTTGCCTTGTGGAATGTAAAAGGAATTTTAGATTGTGTCAAAAGGAGAAGTGTGATATAGCACTGTAATGCAAAACATTTTATGGCACAAGATGCTAAATATTGTGCAAATCTATTTAAGGCAAATGGGTACTATACTACATACAACTTATTTTCAAGAGGGGTTGCAATATTGATAAAGAAAAACAAACTTATATATTGTAAAGAATCTACTGTTGATACAGATAGCCAATATGTCATATAGCATCTACAGTTTAAAAATCAAAAATTTTACATGGGTTTATACACTCTGAATGAGGACTGTTGTTTTTTTACAAATCTTTCTTCTCTCTCTCTCTCTCTCAATTCCCTACTTCCTGTATACTAGCAGGAGATTACAATTTAACTTTGAATTGCATCAACAGACCATTTCGCAGCACTGAAACAAAAAAAGGGCAGTCCAAATCATAAATGAATATAGCAGAGATCTTGGCTTAGTAGATCCATATAAACATACAGATACAGAAGTATATTATTTTTTCTCTCGGGTTTATCATGTACATTCTAGGATAGACTTCATATCAGTTTCATCAAACTTATTGGATAACATCCCAAATTTTGACTCTGGTCCAACAATAATTTCAGACCACACTTTGATGACATAGAATGTTATGTTAAATGGGGTTACACAAAAAGATAACATATGGAGCTATGATCAGACTCTGCTTGAAGATCCATATTTTGAACATTTTCTTGAAGTGCAACTAACAAACTACTTCAAAGAGAAGAATGAAGAAGACACATCACTACTCATCATATGACAAGCATTAAAACCTATGTTAAGGGACCACATAAACTCTTATGAGGATTACAGAAATAAAAAACAGAACTAACAGGTTAAGACTTTGGAAAAGCAAGTAAGGAAAAAGGAACAAACATATATTCAATCAGCATCAGAAACCGATTTATAAAAACTATCAGTGACTAAATACAATTCTTTAATGTAACTTAAATCCAGAGCCACCTCTAGCAGATCTAAGGCAAAATACTACTATCTAGGTGAAAATCCAGACAGGTTAATAGCATGGCAACTTAAGTGCGACAAAACTAATAAGTTAATTTCAAGTATCTAAGGAAGTGTTGGGGTTATATATACAGATCAGAAAAAAATAGTGGAGGTCTTGAAAGAATACTATCAGATCTTGTATACACTGCAGAATATGGGCCTACCGAAAAGCAGACTGTGGAACAAGACAGAACTCAAAGTGAGATTACTGAAGCAATAAAAAATCTTCCATCGAATGTATCTCCTGGTCCAGATGGTATAATAATGGAGTTTAAAAAACTATCAAGCTATTTTGGTGCCTAAGTTGGTAAAAATATTTACTTTGATGAAGAAAACACAAACTATGCCCCCCGTCTTTTGATGAGGCTTATATAAAAGTTTAATAGCAAAGCCAAGTAAACCATGAGATCACACCGCTTCACACAGACCAATTTCATTACTAAACTGTGACTATAAAATATTCTCAAAGACCTTAGCTTTACATCTGAATGAAGTAATTCCAACATTAGTATCAAACAATCAGGTAGGATTTATAGAAGGCAGAAGATTATCTCATGCTGTCAGAAAAACAATACATATAATGGAGCTGGGTGAGGATCCCGGGCGCAGCTTTGGTTGCTCTGGATGCTAAAAAGGCCTTCGACATGGTGGACTGGAATTTATTGGAGGCCACCCTGTTGAAAGCTAGAATGGGCCCAAATATATTAGCATGGATTAGAGCAATATATTCATCACCTCAAGCCAAGGTATATACAAATTCCATATTGTCAGACACATTCAACTTATATAGGGGTACACAGCAGGAATGCCCTTTCTCACCAGCTCTGCTTATGCTGTATATAGAACCATTTGCGCACTTTATCCATGATAATTTAAGGGGAATTAAAGTTGGAGGAAAAGAAGATGCTATAACACTGTACACAGAGGATGTACTTGTATATTTAGCCAATTCTGAAGACTCGTGTAAAACTGTTAGAGCTGGTAGATACTTTTGCTAGAAATAAACTACAAAAAAACAAAATATATGATTTGTAATGAAAATATGATCAAACAAGGTAGGGATACTAGATTAATGTGTCAGGGACATGAAATAGAAAGAGTTGACAACTTCTGCTATTTAGGCATAACATTTTCATATAATTTAAAATAGAATGAACATAAAAAAATATTAAAACAGAAGATAACTCTATTTATCCCAGTAGTTGATAGATTCTCATACAAATATGGTGTCAATTCAATTATGGGCTGCATTAAAGTTCTTAATGCAAAAATGGTGGCCAAGTTTTATACGGAGTAGAAATATGGTGATATAAGGGGGTAGGAACCCTAGAGACAATCATGAATATATTTTATAAAGAATTATTGGGTCTTCTTCAGGGTGCCTCCAATAATATGGTTAGAATAGAACTTGGGCAATTATCCATGAGCTGCAAAGCAGAACAAAGACAAGCTCTTTTCAAGCTAAAAACATATAATAGGTCAGTTGCAAGATTGTCTAGGGCTTGTTTGGAAGAAGCTATACGAACATACAAACATATGAAATTTGCCAGCAGATAAAGGCCTAGAGGTCTATCAAGTCTGCTCAAATGTGCAGCTAGCACCCCTTATTCTGCAGCTGCCCCTCCCTTCCACCCTTCACCTTCATTAATCCTCCCCCTTGTCCTGTCCCATCCTCGTTTGAAGCAGTCCACTGTTCTACTGCATACCACTCAGCAGGTAACGATTCCACCCAGCCACCACCCTCTCCGTAAAAGTGTCTCTCATCTCCCTCCTGAACCTTCCTCGCCCAGTCTCATATCATGGCCCTGGTGGCCTCCCCTTACTTTGAACAGCCCTCTGTACCCTGTACCCGCCTTGTTTATTCCTTTCATGTATTTAAAGGTTTCAATCATGTCACCCTGTCTCCTCTCCTCCAGTGAGTACATGTTCAAATCCTTCAACCTCCTCTCGTATGATAAGTCCCCAGCCCCTTGATCATCTTTGTCGCTTCACGCTGCACCCTCCAGTAACTTAATGTCCTTTCAGATACGGACGCCAGTACTGCACGCAGTACCCAGATGTGGTCTAAATAATGACCTATACAGTGGCAGAATCACCTCCTCCCTCCTCGAGGATATACCCTTGCAATACAACCCAGCATTTTGTTGGCCTCTTGCAGCTGCCTTCCTACATTGTGCCGAGTTGTTCATTGACCTGTAATGAGCACACCCAGATCCTTCTCCTCCTCTGTCTGGGCTAGCTGCACCCCCTAGCTGGTAACTCCTCCTTGGGTTCTTCATCCCAAAATGCAGCACCTTGCACTATTTGGCATTAAAGCCCAGTTGCCAGGTGTCTGACCAGGTTTCAAGCTTTGCCAGATCATCCTGCAACCCCTGCCATCCCCTAGGTCATCCACCACGCGCTTACCTTGGTATCATCAGCAAACAGACTGATCTTGCTCTTGATGTCCCATGATATGTCTGCAATGAAAATCCCAAACAACACTGGTCCCAACACTGAGCCCTGTGGAACACCGCTCATCACTGCCCTTGGGTGTGAGAGCTCCCCACCCACCACCACCCTCTGTTGCCTTCCCTGCAGCCAGTTTCCTACCCATCTCACCAGCTTTGCACCCGCCCTGTGCCTACTAACTTCCTTCCCAGCCTTCCATGTGGCACTGAGTCGAATGCCTTACTGAAGTCCAGATACAGGACATCCACTGCATGGCCCCTGTCCAGTTGCCTAGTTACCCAGTCATAGAACTCAACCAGGTTGGTTTGGCAGGATCTGCCATGTATGAAGCCATGCTGTCAGCTGTCCTGTAGTCCTTTGGCCTCTGGGAGGGCCACCAGCCTCTCCTTCAGGATAGTCTCCATTGGCTTACCCACGATGGATGTGAGGCTCACTGGTCTGTAGTTTCCGGTTCATCCTTGGGCCACTCTTGTGGAGGGGCACCACATGAGCCATCCTCCAGTCCTGAGGTACACACCTCGAATGTAGTGAGGCATTAAATAGGTTCTGCTAAAGGTCCTGCAAGGACCTCTGCCAGCTCCTTCAGTACCCTGGGTGGATGCCATCTGGGCCTGGCGCCTGTCCACCCTCAGTGCCTTCAAACCCTCTCGAACTCTGCTCTCCATGGTTTCCCCATCTGTCACCACTTCCCCCTGCTTCTGCCATTTCTCCCACCTTGGGTGTCACCCCCTCTTCTCTTTAGTAAATACCAGGCAGAGTACTCATTTAGTGCTTCCAGCCTTATAGCACTTCTTCCACCCAACCCCCCTCCTTCCTAATCCTTACTGTGGTCCTTACAGCTCCTTTTCTCCCTGATGTACTTAAAGAAGTCCTTCTCCCCCTTCTTAATGCCTTGTGCCAGCCTGAGTTCCATAGATGCTTTGGCTCCCCTTACTGCCCTTGTCACCTCCTTCAATTCTGTCAAGTACTCCTCCCTGTTTTCTTGTACTTCCTAAAGGCAGCTCTTATCCTCCTTACCTTTTCCATGACCTCCTTGCTCAACCAGATCGGTTTCTTAGCCCTAGTCTTCTTGCTCTGGGCTTTGCAGCAGGTTTTGGTTGCCTCCACTATCCCCAGCTTTATGAGCTCCCACCTCTGGTTAGTGTCCATACTAGATTGAATTCTGGCCAGGTACCCTTTTACCACTTCCCCATCCTCCCAAAGTCGGCCCTCCTGAAGTCCAGCACTATTGTGCCAGATTCCACTCTTCCTTGCCCATATCCAATGTGAGCCATACTGAGCAGTGGTCACTCCCTGACAGCGGTTCCTCCACTGTAAGTTCTCTCACAAAGTCCCCATTTGCCAGCACAAGGTCAAGGGTATTTCCTAACCTGCTTGGTTCACTGACCATTTGCAGCAGGAAGCTGTCCTGGAAGGCACCCAGCAGTACCTGCTCCCTTCAGTTCCTGGTTGTGGGGGTGCTCCAGTCCACTCCTGGCATGTTGAAGTCCCCCACAATCACCACACTACCTTCTCGCAGGTCCTCCTGATCTGTCCCGCTAGTTCCCTGTCTAACTCCTCGTCTGACATGGTGGCCTGTACACCACCCCATTCTAAGAATCCTATTCTTGGAATCCTGGATTTGCATCCAAAGTGACTCTGTACCCTCCTCCCTTCCTCCCTTACACACTTCAGTCCTTCCTTCACATATAGTGCCACCCCTCCTTTCCCAATCACCCTGTCCCTACGAAATAACCTGTACCCTGGTACAGACAGGTCCCAGTCATTGTATTGGGTGGCCCATGTTTCGTGATGGCTGCAATGTCCACCTCTCCCTCTGCCATGAGAACCTGTAACTCTGCAGTTTTCCTCCCAAGGCTCCTAGCATTAAGGGTAACCACCTTCCACCCTTCCCCTCCCATCCTGCCCTCCTTTCCTAGCATCAGCAACAGTACTTGCCATTTGTCCTTTGTCACTGTTATGGGGGGTTAGCTCATATGGTTTCCCAACCTGTGGTCTCTGCATATCTCTTCCCCAACTGCCACCCCCCACTCCTAGTTAAAATTCCCAACTTCCTCTATGTACTCCTCCATCCTCTGTTTCAACACTTTCTTTCCCTCCTCACTCAAGTGTAGTCTGTCCTTGGCATAGAGACTACTGTCCTCCCATAGAGTCTACAGAGTATGACACCAGTGGATTTACCTTTCCTTGTTTAAAACTTATAGAATATTTAAGCCATATGGGTTATTAAACTGTATAACTGAGAGCATAATACAACCCATAGAGGAAATTGAGATCAAAGTTAAAAATAGAAGAAAATAAATTTACATTCACAATGAACTAAATTTAGTCAAGAACAATAAAATAAGCAGTTGGTTGGCAGGTACTAAACGGAACTTTAATTTGGCTCCTTATTTGATTAAACAAACAAACAGAACCAAAAGATGAATATTAATAAAGTTAAGATTTGGATATCATACCAGTCAAAGGCTAAGGGAATACTACAAAATGGAAAGGGACCTGGGGATAGTCATATCAGATGACCTAAAGGTGGGCAAGCAATGTGAGAGAGCAGTAAGGAGGGCTGGGTGGATACTGGGATGCATAGGGAGAGGCATCAACAGTAGAAAACAGGAAGTTGTTATCCCTCTGTACGGACAGCTGGTGAGACCACATCTGGAGTACTGCGTGTAGTTCTGGAGACCCAATCTCTGCAAAGACATAGACAGGATGGAAGCAGTCCAGAGGAGGGCAACTAAAAGAAAAAATTACTCACCTTAGTAATGCTGTTTCTTCTAATGGAGTCTTGCTGTATTCTGACAATAGCAGTGAGTCCCAACCTCCGAACTGCCCGGAGATGAAAGAGTTAACTTTCCATGCCAGGCATGGAACGCTGAGCTCGAGCTCGGTTGAGACTCTGTCTGTTGCTGTTTGAACTCAAACCATCAGATCTTTACGAGCTAAACTCACTGAGGTCCTGTGTAGAAGCTGTAAACCTACACTAGCCAACTGGCTACTAACATAACAACAAATTTTTTGGTCCCAAAACAAAGACTCAAGTCAGGAGACCCAAAATTGAAATAACAAACACCCACTCACCCAAAGAAAGTGTATAAAAGGTGGGGCACCTCCTGAGTGCCAACACTGCCACTGCCCACCCACATCCCAAAAACAGAGGTTCTGAGAGGGGAAGGCAGGGGGGGAAGTCAGAATACAGCAAGACTCCATTAGAAGAAACAACATTACTAAGGTGAGTAATTTTTTTCTTCAAACAACATGAAGTCTTGCTGTATTCTGACAACAGCAGAGTACCAAGCAGTACCTCCATGGAGGAGGGACAGAATCTACTTAGGAAATAGGCTCTGAAACACAGCTGTGCCAAACCGAGCATCACTCCTAGCCTGGATATCCAGGGAGTAATGCTTGGTAAAAGTGTGAACTGTTTTCCAGGTAGCTGCTTGACATATCTCTAAGATAGGAATATCCCTGGCAGCAGCCAGGGAAGCAGTTGTATCTCTGGTAGAGTGAGCCCTCAGGCCTGAGGGTGGAACCTTACCTAATTTTTCATAGCAAAATTGGATGCAAGAGACAATCCACCTGGCAATGGATCTTTTAGTGGCAGGTTTTCCTTTACCAACCTCACCATAAGTGAGGAACAGTTGGAGGGAGTCAAACCTATGACCCTTGGTACGTTCTATATAGCAGCTAAGGGCTCTTTTCACATCTAGACTGTGTAGCCTCCTCTCACCAGAGGAGGAATGGTCAGTGAAGTACACAGGAAGAGACAGACTGGTTAAGGTGGAAGTCTGAAACCACCTTAGGCAAAAACTTCCTGTCAGTCCTGAGGACCACCTTATCCCTATGGAAGGAAATAAAGTCAGGCTCCACTGACAGGGCTTGTGGCTCACTTATGCGCCTGGCAGAAGTGATGGCCACCAGAAACACAGTTTTCCAAGTCAATTACTTAAGCTCTGCTGAGGACAAAGGCTCAAAAGGGGGTTGTATAAGCTGAGCAATGCAAACGTTAAGATCCCAAGCAGGGGCAGGATCCCTGAATGGAGGATTGGTATGAAGCAATCCCTTGAAAAACTTGGAGAAAACAGGGTGAGCTGAAAGAGAAGAGGGCTTACCTGCTGAAATGAAAGCAGAAACAGCTGCCAGATGCACCCTTAGTGTAGCTGGTCTAAGTCCCAAGCTATTCTGATGGACCATACAGTCAAGGACTGTGTGCAGATCAGCAAACTCTGGGGAAATATGCTTCCCAGAGCACCATATGGAAAATCTTTTCCACTTGGAATTATAAGTAGTTCTGGTGGAAGGCTTCCTAGAAGCCTTTAGAATATCCATAACACCCTGGGAGAGGTGCAAATCAGCAAACTCTAACTCTTCAAGAGCCAGGCCTTGAGATTGAGAGATTTGAGATTCGGGTACCAAACCCTCCCCTGAGCACAGGTTAACAGGTTGTAATTCCTGGGAAGAGCCAGGGGAAGATGGACTGTTAAGGACAATAGGAGAGGATACCAGGGCTGTCTGGCCCAGTCTGGAGCAATCAGGATCACTCTGCAGGGTTGAGACCTGATTTTGACTAGCACTTTGAACAGGAGAGGGAAGGGAGGAAGCATACAGGAACTTCCCTTCCCAACTGAGAACTAAGGCATCCAGGGGGACTGAGCACAACACTGGGGGCCTGCAGCAAAAAAGGGGAAGTTGGTGATTGTCTGGGGCTACAAAAAGATCTATCTGTGGGGTGCCCCATCTGGAGAATATCACCTCCAAGACCAGGGGATCCAGTGACCATTCGTGATGGCCCCGAGATATCCTGCTGAGAGCATCTGCCAGGACATTGTACTTGCCTGGGAGGTGTACTGCTGTGAGGGAGGTGTTCAGGGAATAAGCCAGAGACCACAACTTCATTGCTTCTGTGCACAAGGCCGTAGACCGAGTGCCTCCTTGCTTGTTGATGTACCACATTGTGGTGGTATTGTCTGTTCTGATCTGAATAACTTTGTTCTGAACAGACTTGGAAAAAACTTGAAGTGGCAGAAATACTGCTCTGAGTTCCAACAGATTGATGTGAAGCAGAGATTCCTGAGGGGACCACAACACCTGAGTGGTCAGGTCGCCCAAGTGAGCCCCCCACCCCAAGAGGGAGGCATCTGTAGTAAGGATTAAAGAGTGAGACTGAGTGACAAAGGGAACTCCTTGTCTCAGATTGTTCTGATCCTGCCACCACTGCAAGGCCTAGATAAGGGTTCGAGTCACTGGGATCAGTTTGGTCAGAGGGTCCTTTTTCTGAGACCAAAAGGCTCTCAAATGGAACTGAATGTCCCTCATCTGAAATCTTGCTCCTTGCACCACTGCTGTAGAAGCAGCCATGTGCCCCAGGAGCTGCAGAAAATGCCTTGCTGGTCGAGACACCTGTAGGGTGAATGAGGAGGCCAGAGTGATAAGGGTCCTTGTCCTGTCCAGGGAAAGGAAGGCTCTGGCCCTTTCTGTATCTAGCTCTGCACCTATGAAGGTGAGGAGCTGAACAGGCTCTAGAACTGACTTTGAAAGATTCAGAAGGAAACCCAGAGAGCTGAGCAGTTGCTGAGTTATCTGTAGGTGTAACTTGACTTGGTCTGGGGACTGGCCTACTATGAGCCAGTCGTCCAGGATGGGAAGATGGCAATCCTTTGCCTTCTTAGAGAAGCAACTACTACTGCCAGGCTTTTTTTGAACACCCTTGGAGCAGAGGTTAGACCGAAGGGCATTACTCTGAACTGGTAATGGCCTGAGGGCAGCTCGAACCTGAGGTACTTTCAATGGGAGCTTCTGATAAGAATATGGAAATAGGCATCCTTGAGGTCCAGGGAAACTAGCCAGTCCCCTGGCCTTAGAGAGGGTAGAATTATTCCCAGAGTCACCATTTTGAATTTTGGCTTTAAAAGGTGCTTGTTTAAATATCTGAGATCCAAGATGGGCCGCCATTCTCCTGTCTTTTTTGGGGTAAGAAAGTACCTGGAGTACAATCCTTTGCCCTGGTGTAGGGCTGGAACCCGTTCCACAGCTCTGACAGCCAGGAGGGAAGAGACCTCTGCCTCTAGGGCAAGTGCCTCTGAAGGATTTGCAGGTGGAAAAGATCTGGTTCTCAGCTTTGGAAATTTTCTGAAGCTGAGAACCAGTCCCTGGCTTACTACTTCCAGGACCCACTTGTCTGATGTTAGAGACTTCCAGTCCTGGACAAAGTAAGCCAGCCTGCCCCTACAGGTGGTGGAGAATCGCCTGCAAACCCATCAGGGTGTCTGTTTGGCAGGGGGTTTTGGCCGGAGGTGGAAGCAGGTCTGCTTGTACCCCTTCTGCCTCTCCCTCTAAAGAACCCCCTCTGAGCATAGGCAGAAGAGAAGGCCTGGGCTTGGTAGAAAGGCCTATGAAAAGGCCTGCCCCTGCCCCTGGGATGCTGCCTTTGAGGAGTGGCCTGCCTTTCCTTGGCCTGGGCACTCCTATAGGTGGTCCTACATTCGTCCATCTTCTTCATGTAATTCTCTGTTTGCTCCCCAAACAGAGAATTACCCACAACAGGAAAATCCATGGCCTTAGTCTGGGTATCCTGTGACAGGCTAGTACATCTGAGCCAACCCATTCTACGAAGTGCCACAGATGTAGCCATGACTCTAGATGACACATCACTGGAGTCCACTGCAGCATGGAATTGCACCTTGGATGCCTCAATACCATCAGCAGCCACCTGCTCCAGCTCCTTGGCAAGCTGGCCAGGGACCTGTTTTGCTAAAGCCATGACAGTGTCCCATCTGGATTTCTGATACCTAGCAGTATAGGCCATATAGTTGGCCTGTCTGAGTCCCAAGGATGCTGCCATGTACTGTTTCTTTGCCATGGCATCAATCCTCCTGGAGTCCTTGTCTGGGGGTGTGAAGCCAAGGGGATATTTGCCTTATCACAGGCTGCAGCCTGCACTACCCCAACATGGCTGCATTGTTGTGTAAGGAACTCCGTATCTGAGCCTGACAGTGTATACCTCTTGTCCATTCTTTTATCCACAGGAGGTATGGTGTTAGGAGTCTTTAAAATCTTAAATGTCTGTTTCCCAAAAGATTTGTGTAAGGGAATAGACAGCCTCCTAGACTCTGGGATATCCATCATTTCCACATAGTCAGGCTCCTCCTGGTCATCCACAGCTTCTTCCATAGGAAGCTGGAGAGTTTCAGCCACTTTTTTATAAAACATGAAATGGGAGGGGGACTCAGAAAGCCTAGGAGGAGACACTCCTGAAGGTCTGTCTGGGGAGATGTCTGGGTCAATGGGCACATCCAGACCTTTAAAACCACATTCACTTTCCTCATACTCCTCTTCCTCCGGTTCATAATATTCCTCTAAATCATAATCCTGAACCGGTGGAACCGGCCGAACCGAGCGCCTCCCTGATGGTGCTGGTTCGGTCGGAACCGGGGAAAGCGAATGCACAATTTTTATCGCTTTGGCTATTTCTTCAGCGGTTGGAGAAGAAAGTTTTGGATCCACACCAGCTGATTTTTCCTTTCTTGTTCTCTTAGTTGGAACCAACTCCTCAGAATCGGATCTCTTCTCTAGGGTAGCTGCAGGAAAATTTTACAAATCTGGCAGTCTGCATTGAGGTGGTCAAACCCCAGACAATAAACACAGGTGGTGTGGGGATCAGCCTTAGCAAAGACTTCCCCACACACACTGCAGTGTTGAAACCCAGTGGGCCCAGTTTTTCCTTTGGGTTTCTCAGACATTGTGCCAGTCCTAACCAAACTTACCCTTTTAATGGCAATCCGCCAGGCAAGACCCTCTTATCGGTTCCTGACCGTGTCACGGGTCGTGGAAAAAAACATAATAAAATCCGTTTTTATTAGAACCGATAAGAACCAGTAACCACACTCTAAAAGTACAGATAAAGATTTTTTAGCAACTTGATTGGTTCAAACCGAACCGGTGAACCGTTTACAAGTTCCACACAGAATAGAAAATAATATAAACCTATCTAGTACTCACAAATACCACAGACAGAGACTGAACCGACAGTTTGCGGTTTAAATTCGGTCGAAAACTGAGAAAAATGGTACTTTAACCGACAAATTGAACCGAGCAGAAGGAGAAATCTCCGGAGCGACTGTTCAGTGAGGCGGAGTAAAAAATCTGACGGTTTGAGTTCAAACAGCACCAGACAGAGTCTCAACCGAGCTCGAGCTCAGCGTTCCATGTGTAACCCCCCTGCAAATGGGGGTTCCCAAAAGACTTCCAGGAGCTTGCTTGAATGCTCCAAGCCTGAATGGTGTTTGGCGTTTAAGCCATTTATCAGTGAGTGTTTTTAGAACCTCTGGTACTGTCTCTTTAAGAGCTGTCTGCTTGCAGACATAATTAGTTTGTATGGGGGACTGTGTGTTTTTGATTGAGTACCACAAGCTGCTGCCAATTCACCCCATTTTTGCAGTCACTAGGAGTGCAAAGGAACCTGTCTGAAAGATGTAACTGATTGCCAGAAATCATTTACAGTAATAATAAAATTACAGTTTGTCTAACCTGCTTTCTTTGCAGTCAGAACTGTCTGCCTAGTTCCCCATTCTGGTTTTGAACTGCTGAACTGGACCAATCAGTGTGGGGTAAACTAGCTCTAAAATGATGCCTTGGACGAATCAGAACTTGGGACTCATAATCTGAGCCAGCCACAAGAGGATTGTATGGGCAGTGACTCTGGGAGATGTAGTTTAGACTTGGTGCCTTTTGGACCAACAGCAGCAGTCTATTGTGAGTGACAGCCAATCCAGTCAAGAACTGGGAGGAACTCAAAGGAAGTGCCAGTTTTGTCTGTTGGGAGTTTCAGTTTGAGATCTGAAAGTGAAGGGAAAGAAACCCTGTGCTCCTTCAGTGCACAGTTTCAGTCAAAAACGTGTGCAAGGCCCAGAGTTCGGTCTACAACTTGTGTAACTGCTTGTTAGGACTGAATCCGTCCTGAAAAGAATCAAAGGATCTCTGAAGAGTAGAAACCAGGCTCACCCTGTAGAAGACTGAAGAAATTGTTGAATTACACTCGGTCTGTCAGGAACTGAATCTGCTGTGTGTTCTCCTGGGTTATTGTGCAGTAATTGCGATTGGGATACAGATGCAGCCTGCCTGGTATAGTGCTTTCTTTTTTTACCATATAAATGTGTGAGGAGTCTCTTGAGATCAAAAGTAGCCCTGCTGACATTGAAGGACCATATCTTCTTTGAGGTCGTGAGTACTAATTCGGGTCGCCCTGTTGAATTGCCACATTAAATCCAAATGGAATTACTGTACTGCTGACTGTTTAATTTTCCTTTCTCTGTGTGAAAGGGCCCCTACCAGCTGCACGGTTTGGACTAGCTACTAGGCCTGGGTACCCAGGGACAGTAACTGGTAGGGATAGGCCTGTGCACAGAGCCATAGGTAGATAGTAAAGTGATAAGCTAATTAACCTGATTTCCCTGTCCTTGTTATATCCCCTAAATAAATCAGAGCTGTTTGTTTCAACAAAGTTATACTGCCTGAGGTATTTGTCTATGTTAAAGTACTGTACTGTGATTGTTGCACTGTATCTTATTTTACAGGATGTCCCGTGCCTGAACCAGCCTTGGGGGTAAGTGTATACTGTGAAGGTAATTCTGCTATATTGTGTGGGCCACTAGTGGGAAGAAGGGGGTTGCAGTGTCCCAGAGGGCTGTGACCAAGTAAGTTTAACTATTGCAAACCCTGACCTCTGGGTGGAGGCACCCGCCATTGGATCCAGGCCCCTCAACCTGTTAGTGGCAAATCAGGCAGGGGTAGTAGCCCCTGGGATAGCGCCATCTAGGGGTTACACATGCCTGGCATGGAAAGTTAACTCTTTCATCTTCGGGGCAGTTCGAAGGCTGGGACTCACTGCTATTGTCAGAATACAGCAAGACTTCATGTTGTTTGAATAGTGCAGGATCTGTACCAGAAGACACATGAAAAGAGAGTTAAGGAGCTTAATATGTACAGCCTCGAGGAAAGGGGGTCATGACAGAAACTTTCAAGTACCTCAAGGGAATCAACAAAGTCCAAGAGGGTAGCATCTTTCAGAAAAACAGGTGTGCAAGAACAAGGGGGCACAATTTGAAGATAGAGGGGGGATGGCACAGAGGTAATGTGAGGAAGTATTTTTTCATGGAGAGGGTTGTGGATGCATGAAACGGCCTTCCTGAGGAGGTTGTGGAGTCAAAAACAGTGGTGGAATTCAAGAATACATGGGACAGTCATCAGGCAATCATAGGGGGTGGGAGTAGGAGGAAGTGGGCTGTTGGTTAACTAGGGTCTGCAGCTTATCCATTAGGTAGGGAAAGGGGCAGACTGGGTGGGCCAAGCAGTCCTTATCTGCAGTCAAATTCTATGTTTCTATGATAAAAACAGAACCCAAATATGTAGATGCAAACAAGGAAAGGATGATCAATTACATTTGTTGACACTTTGTCCTTTGTATAATAAAGAAAGAAAGGCACTCCTGGGGATTATTCTGGGAACACTGAATATGGATCTAGACTACCAGATGAGTACCCTTCTAGGCTCAGTGAACCCAGGTATTATGGAAAAGGTGATGCAATTCTGTAAAATAACTGAACAGAAAAGGCATTTAGAATAAATGAACAGATTACCAGGATGAATTAATAAAAGAATAATGCACAACAGGGTGTGTGTGTGGTGCTGGGATAGCATACATCGGGGGTTGGGCATGAAGCCACAGGCGAGTGCATCCAGTGTCCCCAAGCGTGGGGTTATCCCAGCACAAACATCCTGGAGTGCATTATTCCTAATATACAATGGCTTGTTGTTATCTACAGAATAACAAAAATTATTTTAAAGATGTTTTTGTTAGTGTGGAAAAATATTTTTGTTTAAGAGAAGATGAAAACAAGTGGCTCTAGAGGCAAACAATCATCAACAGTTTCACAGTGCTGAGACTAGACCTGTGGTGTTATGCTGGGATAGCGCCATGGGTCCAGTTCCAGACTGATCAACCACAGTCCAAGATTCTTTCTTGCCATTGCATAACAGGGGAATAAGGGGAAAATAAGTAAAGAATGGGCACTAGTGAACATTGCAATTCATTATATAATAATAAAAATAAGTTGTACGATAATACAAGTATTAATAGTAAGAATGGGTAATTTATTGTATAGAATAGTCAGGTTTTTTTCCAAATTGAATAATTTTTATATTGTTATATCCTTGTTATTTATGAGATGTTTTTTAGACTTTGAATACCTTTCTTTTTTCTTCTTTTCTGTAAATGCATTGTAATGCTTTTCTGATTACAATTTTTAACTTGTCCAACAAATAAACATTTGAAGTGAATTGATACTTTTGCAAAATTATCAGGATATAAAGCCTAACAATCATAAAACTGAAGTACTGTTAATAAAGATAAACCATCTGATTATAGTTTTGTAGTAAATCCTCAGGAGTCTTTTTTTTTTTTTTTATTTAGGGGTAATATTAACAAAAACATTAATGACCTGTATAGAATAAATTATGAACCATTAATGAAAAATATTGTAAATGATATGGAATGACGGATGCATTTACTGTGGATGTTGATGGGAAGGGCTAATGTAATAAAAATGAATGTTCTTCCTAGATTGTTATTTTTGTTTCAACCCCTTCCTGTCAGTATCCCCAACGCAATTTTCTCACAGTTATAACACCTAGATTTAAAAACAGAAAAAAATGTATCCTTCAGAGAAACTAACTGGAATTAATGTTCCTAATTTATAGTGGTATCACATGATACTCCATGTACACCATGGATGGACAATGAATTAAATATTACCTCATTTCTGAGTTTAAAGACAGCAACGACTATGCCTCTTTACAATAACGGACAATATGAAAAGGTGTTGGTGTTTTTGAAAGACTCCACCAAACTATGGGATGAAGTGAATAAAATTATAGGTCAGAAATCTAACATTTCTAAATACATGCAAATTCATAACAATATATTCTTATTAAAACTAAACCTGAATCTGGTTTGCAAAACTTGGCACTCAAAACGGATTCCGGAGATAGGTGATTTACTAATTAATGGAAAGGTGATTACTTTTGATGAATTTAAAAAATATGCAATTTAAACAATAATGAGCATATGTCTAATTTACAAATATGGGAGTATATTAGGAAACACTGGAGTTTAGAAGAGGATATTCCATTAAACCCCTTGTTTATTTGTTTTATTTATTTATACTGATAGGACCATGGGCAAAAAAAGACCCGTTTTCATGGGCGATCAGTGTACAAATAACTATTACATACAATATAAATACATATTCAACTTAAATAGAGACAGGTACAAATTGATATATCACAGCATTGTCATTCAATAACATTTACACTTACATTCTGTAAAAAGGTACTCTTTCAAATTATGCCTAAAAAAACAAAGGGAAAGATTCACACAGTCAAAAGCTGATTGTATCGTATTTAGAAAGATGGGTAAAATATAATATATAGCCCTTTGTCCAAGGGAAGTACGCAATTTTGGAATGCAAAGAGAAAATTTAACTGTTCACCGAGTATTTACCCGAGAGTTCTGCTTTTTAAAAATTAGAGAGAAACAATCAGGGACTCTATTAAGTATCACCTTTTTTGACAAAATACCCAATTGAAGTTTATAGCTACCGTCCAAAGGAAGCCAACCCACTTGCTCTAAGAGATTACAATGATGGACCCTTAATGGGGATTTCACTACAAATCTAGCAACTGAATTAAGTAACACTTTTACCTGGGATAACAAACCCTCCCTTGCAGAATAGTAAAACAAAATCCCAAAATCAATTAATGGTAGTAAAAAACTTTGAGCCAACAGACGATGTGTCGTATCAGTGAGTAAAGGAGATAACCTATATAAGGCCCCTAGACACTGGTGAGTCACCTTTACCATATGAAGAATATTGGAAGGGTTCTTCACAATACTGATGTAACCCCTACCCGGTCTACCATTTGTTTCTGATGGCAAAACCAGGTGGGCTGGATTCGGGGAGGAATAGGTCACTCGGCACAAAGGCAAGGTTTGGCTACTCTGCACAGGAGCACCCAAGTAACTCCGAACACAGGAAGCAATAACTGTAATGTCCAATACCAGAAGTGGAATTCTAAAGTGTGGCATTTTATTCACATCCAAAACAGAATAAACAAAGCATAGATGGACTCCCACAGGGCTACACTCCTGGTAATGCAGATTAAAAGAGACCAGAACACTTCCTCAACACTTTAGCCCTCAGGCTCTGAACCCACTGGGCACACAGCCCGGACTTGCACGCTGCTTTGGGTTACACAGCCCGAACTTGTACACAGTTCTGGGTTTTCCCTGGCTCGGCTCCCTTGCCAGCCACTTGGACACTTTCCATACTTCATGGACACATTTTCTGGTGGCTCCCTAAACCACCTAAGAGCACCACGGCTCCATCAGGGAATCTTCCTTTCAATCCCACGTCAGGGTACTTTCCTCAGGCGCTGGCCAAGTACCTGATATAAAGTAAAAGGTGTCTCAGAGCAAATCTGTAGAGGTGAATTTGGTTACTACTGATGGGGGGGTCTCCCACCTCTCACTCCCACAATTCATACCTGGCCATTTCTCTGGTCAGTAAACACCTCATCCTGTAAAGCTCTGCAATGTAGATTCTTGCTAAATGTATTTCACATTCCATCTACTTGTCTTGTTTCCTATTTGTGCTGGACTTGAACATACTTTTAAGTGGCACTGTCCATTACTCTAGACCCCCCACAGAGTTAAGCAGTCCAATCCCCAATTTCCAACTGTACTTGGCTGTCTTTTCCTGACCCCACAGTAACAGTCCCTTTAGTTTCCTTCTGTTCAGGTGAAAACACTTGGCCCTTTTTCAGAGTGAACTCACCCTTTGGTTGCAGGTGCCCCATAGGCGTTTCCTCCACAAGGAATCTTCCTCTCAGAGTTTCTGGTGCCTCAGCACACTGGAACAGGCAGCTTCTTTCCCTTAGCCGGACCCGGGGGTCGGGGGGTTGCCCCTGGAAAACAGGCAAACATCTTCCCCCCCACCCCCTCAGGGATGGGGCTCTTGAACCACTGAAAGCGATCTCCACCACTTCAATTACCAGTTCCTTTGTTCCTCTTCACGTGGAAACACACACCTTCCAAAGGTAGCTCTAAAACAGAGCTTAAAGCTCTGACAGCCTGCACATACTCAGGTGCACTACAGTCTCTCTCTCAGACTGCACACAGACTGACTTCAAATTCCCCAATGTTCTACTTTAACCTCCAACTGCAACATTCCAGTGTGACTTATGCAGCTGTGAAAGTTCTATTATGATGGCATCCCTCAGTCTCAGCTGAGACCGAGAACAGAGTGAGACAGTGTGAAATCCATTTAACTGGAGTTTCACAAGCTGCCTTCCCTGCCTACCACTAGTTCTTACTGGGATTCTAGTAACCCCGGGTAACAGAGGGGTTACACTGAAAACCACAAAAAGGTCATAGGAAAAGTTTATAACGCTATAAGAAGCAGCAAACAACTCCTAAAAGTTTAAAAGAAACTTCGGGATAAAGAACTGGCACTGAGATTGAGCCAAATAACTGTCTGAAAGCAACTGTACATCCAAGCATAGTATCAAAATCTATCAGATTTAAGTAGATTCAGTTCAATTTGTTACATAAAATTAGTGTAACAATTTCTGAACCATGTCCCAGATGTCTGAATGTTACGGGTACTTTAAAACATATGTTCACAGACTGTCCTTTTCGGACTGTATTTTGGAATAAAATGTGTGAGACTATTAATAAATGACAGAGAATTAAATTCCTTTTTGATCCGGGGGAATCGTATTGGGAATAATTCCTGACACTCTTAGTTGCTTTGACACGAATAAGGTCTCTTTTACTAATATAGCTATGGTGGTGACTAAAACATTTATATTACAGAAATGGAAAAACTCTACATATAAAATGTGGCTTACTTTAATGATAGACACATCAAAGTTAAAACGAATTTATTAAGGAGAATCTGCCCACCCAGTCTGCCCATTTTTCCAAACCTGCATTCTCAGCACAAACCCTACTTGATCTAAGCTAAGAAGCTAATTATATTCAATATGAGAGGGTTTGGAAATCATTTTTGGAGAACTTCTCTGTTAGAAGTTAATCTATATGCTATGTGGTTTACCTTCCACAGGGTATTAGCTGCGACAATGAGTATATTAAGAAGATAGGAATTCAAGTTTGTTTTTTTCTGGGGTATGATGACTGGCACCAAATACCAGATGTTAACCCATTCTGAGGGTTTATTCTCAGATGGAATATTGGGGATGGTATCCACGATCTGATCTAAAAGGGGAAAAAAAAAGAAAAGAGTGGGAGATTTCTGGGGATGGAGCTGGAAGTAAATGGAGCTGAAGGGGGTTAACGTTAGTGAATAGGGTGCATAAAAATAAATTATTTTAAAAAACAGCATAAAATGTGCAGGTGTGCTAGACATCATACAAATGGACCAATGAAACTGGTAACAAAAGAGAAATTTTTAAATCTGAGTTTCCAGTGACTGCACCGTTGAGATGCATGCATCTAGCTGGGCTGCTTGTTCTGCCCTCCTATCTGTATATTTTTAAATTTTTTAAAAAAAATATTTTGTAGCCAGTTTGCTCTCCATTAAAACTGTGTTTAGCACAATTACTAGGTCATGACCTGACTCGTGCATTGTGTTGTGGGTAATGGCTATGATTTAGTGCACTCCTGCATTTTTTTTCCTCAGCTGCAGGTGCTGTGAATGTACACTCACTAGTTAGTTTTACATGACATACTGCACATTGTGGCTTTTTTATTTGATCATTTAAGCAAAGTTTTGAAGTTTCAGGGAGGATGGAACAAAATGTTAATGCACGTCAGTCAATCAATCAAAATCTTTATTTTGCCAGGTGGTACATCGAGACAAGCTCATTTACAAGATGGACCTGGGGCAAAACAATTGCCATGCAAGTACTGCATACCACACAGTCGTCATGGGTGCCTGACCTTTGCTACTTGAACAACTGCCCTTAAACCCCTCACTGCATCACACAATACAGACCAGAGTGCAGGGCTGAGTAAGCACTTTAAGCCAACTGAATTTATTTCATTTAGGAGCACAAACTTGGATTATCAGAACAGATTAAAAGCTACTGGTCTCTTCTCTCTTCAAACTAGAAGAGTAAGAGGTGATACGCGTATGGTTTTTAATTTAACAAATTCACCAGATCTAACGGAAAAATGTGGTCTAACACTCTCCAAAAGGAGACATGTTCCGAGACTGCATAATAAACAGCTTGAAGTAAAAACTTATAAAACCAGCAAAAGGGGAAACTTTTTTCCAATAAGAGCATCCATTGTATGGAACACCTTGCCACAAGAATTGGTAGAGGCAACTAGTGCCACTGTCTTTAAAAACAAATTAGATGTTTGGTCGGGGGACAATAGATAAATAATGTCCCACATAGTGCGGGGAACAGTCTTGATGGGCTCTGGCCTTCTTCTGTTCTTTCATATCAAGTAATACCAAGTAAAAAGCACTGGATGCAGAACCCAGGTAGGAAATGCTGTCAGGAAGGCTGCTCACTCATCTGCCTGACCACAGAACCCAGCTGCTGCCAAACTGCGTAACCCAGCTGCTGCAACCCCACCCCTAAATCACTGCAAATAACCACCTCTAGTCAGAATTTCTGCACGAAAGATACTGTATTCAGGTAAGTTCAAGGTAGTGGGCTTAAGCCAGGTCTCAGAAACCACCAGGATGTCAAGTTTCGTGTGCGTAATCCAAGCCTGAATGGCATCTAACTTACTTAGGAGGCTGTACACATTAATATGGAGGATACTTATACCTTTTAGGTTGATAAGGTTGCAAGGAGCAGAGATAGGTAGAGGGGGGGCCTGGGTTCAGTTTGACGCTGCCAGAACAGAGCAGAAGCATGAACAGTATCATTTTAAGGGCTCTCAACACAAGCTTCATGGATCGTTCCTGAACCCATTTGTTCTGATGAGGTGGGCAAGGCATATCGTAGTTCAAGCAGAAGCCAAGTGCTCCCAAGGTTACATGTAGAAGTACCCTGGCCTGATGCCGTAGCGGGGAAAAGTGTAGCTTTTGGAATTTCCTAAGTCCAGCGCACATATTAAACATCTGTGATGAAGTCCCAATGTACCATGGCAGCAGAAAAGGGTAGATTAATGATGAGGGCATGAAAGAATCAGTAAAGAGGACATCATTACACAGTGGGGCATTCCCAAATGAAGGATGGGTCCCTATGCAGGGAGCTAGCGAAAGAGGCATAAAATTGGCCATAAGGCCTATGTGCAATAAGGGCCACATTCCAAAATGCAGGTGTAGGAAACTTTTGCGTGAGCAGTGCTGGGAGAGAATAGCAGACCAGTGGGGAAGCTTCAAGAGAGTAAGAGAGAGAGAGAGAGACAGAGAGAGAGAGAGAGGGAGATCAACAAAGGGGGTAGGGAGACAGATAACTTTATGCTCCTGAACTCTACTACTGGGAGCCAATGGGGGCAGACAGGGTGGGGAGGGACGAGCTTAAGTGTATTTAAAGGTGGCCTGGGAGGGGTAGGAGGGGCTGGTGAAAAATTTGGCAGCAGAAGCAGCAGCAGCCGTGGAGGCCGGGGCTGTGTATAGACCGACCACACCTGATGCTTGTGTCCAGGAGGCCAGTGGCAGCAGGCTTCCTGGCACTGAGAGAGGCGCAGAGCGGTGTCCAGGCGTGCAGGAGGTGAACTGCAGATGTTGGAAAAGGGACAGTACAGGGATTAAATCGCAGTCTGAAGAGGTGGGAGTGAAAATAAAATTAGTACATAGACAAAAGCTGCAATTTACTAAAAGAGGGCCAAATCAGAGGGCAGGAAGCAGACCGCTAGGCATCAGCTCTGTAGCTGAGATTTGTAAAACAAGGGTGTCACAGTCGGGGGGGGGGACAACAAAGGGAGAAATTAAATTGGTAGGTGCACTGCATTCAAATACAACAAATCAGCTGGCTATGACAGCAAGGAAGTCCTGAAATTCTAAAAACCTGTAAACCTGTACTGTAATAATCTTAGACACAGCAACTGAGATACCAAGTTAAGCACAATACAAAAGATGACTCCAAGCAGTGGCACAGGGAAAACTCTGCAGAGCGGAAGCTGTGTGGAACAACTTGGCACACTGAAACTGAAAATCGGCGCTAGCTGGGAGACTGGATCCCCATAAGTGCAGGGATTCAACTGAGCTGTAGGAGGGAGAATAAAAACAAATATACTTCTTTGCCAGTTCAAGATTGTTTGAATGACGGCAGACCAAATTAATTCACTAGCTTAATATCTAAGAGCTGAGTCCAGTATCGAGAGAGCAAAATGCCAGTCTGCCGGGCAGTCAATCAGGATGCTTATGTCATACAACAGAACTGGTGGAAAGGATTTCTTATTGATTTAATAAATAGTGTGTTAAAGAACAATTACTGATAAAGTACTGTGTATAATTAAAGTTGAGCAGAGTATTTTGTTCAATTTATAAATATTCTTGGCACTGGCCCATCAGTGTAGTGGTAGACCTACCACTCGTAACACCAGCGACCCAGGTTCAGAATCGACTCTGAGGCATCAAGGACTGGCTGGGGCAGAGGAGTGAGCACCCTACAGGATGCACGCTTCCTCCAGGAAGGGATGGTCACCATCTCTGCTACAGTGCTGGCAGCTGGCTGACGACCACAGGTAGAAGCACTCCTTAGAAAGGGTGGAACGGGGAAGTCTGCCATCAAGCAGGCAGACATGCATGCCCCGCGTGAGTCCCTTGCACACTGAAATTACAGGAACTTGGAGAAAAAAAACTAGGAAAAAGGCCCCAGCAGCAGCAGATCATCCCTGGTGCATCCAAACCCTGCACAGTTTCCCATTGTACCTCCTGATTCATAAAAGAGTTTCAGGGGTTATCCCCCCTCCCGTCCCTGCCGGGGAGAGGACAGAGCCACAGCTACATGGAAATGGAAGTTCGGTCAAGTGATGGGGGCCCGCTAACTTTGGGCTGTCCCAAAGGAAGGCTGCATGCCCTTCATCTCCAACAGTGCACTGGAGGATAGAAGAGGACAAAAACAGTAAGTAAATCAAGCATTGGCTAACACCAGATGTTCATTTGCTTGTATTTGTCATTCAGTTGTTGGGCACAGACAGCACAGCAGTTAAAATTAACAAATCAGTAACACAAGTTATGACAGTAAAACTGTCATGATTGGGAAACCTAGAGGTACACACAACTTTTTTTTTTTTTTTTTTATTGTTAGACTGTGGACTTGTGTGCCTTGAGATTAGGGGAGGACTTCAAAGTGAAGAGGAGGAGAAAGGCACAGCATGGACAAAATTAGGAAGAAAATTCAGTATTTTGATGCTGTGATAGGTGAAAAAGCCCAAAAGCCATCTCACAGTTCAGACGGATAACACAGAGAATACTGGGTGGGCAATGATGCACAACTAGCCCATGTTGCCACAGACAGCTAAGCTCGAGAGGTCCAATGTAATCAGAAGCCTGAGGTGGCAGTATAGGCTAGTTAGGCATGTGGTTGCCCAATCAGTACTTTTTTTGTGCTGTATAGTTTTTTGCTTTAGTTTTTTTTTTGTTTTTTTTTTTAGATAAAAGTGTTTTCATAGCACTCTGCAGCAGCAGTGAACATGCTAGCAGTTTCGGTTCAGAACTTGAACTGACTACTGTGAGGATGGCAGTGCTTTAAAAAACACCAGCTGCCACGAGGATATTCGATCGACCAGAGAAGGGTACAACCGCATTCCATTACCTTTGGACTGTGGTACAACACTGCTTCAGCTGGCACAGAAATCCATGCAAAATTAACCCTCACTATACAGTATAATTTATTCATGCAAAGGTGATCTCCCGATTCCTGGAGTATGTGTGCTGAGCCTTATTTATTTATGTCATACTGACCAAAATGCTTAATTTTACTGTTCAAAACACAAGTAAGCAATGTAACACAGCTCCTTACCTAAACTGATCAATGAACGTAGGAATGTTAAAGCATCAGTTTAACTTGTTTTTTTACCATGTAAGTGAATACATTGATTCCATAAGTTTCAAGCACTGCATCATGGGTATGATATGGGTTGTGCAACATCTCTGCCATTCCCCAAGAACCAAACTTCTAAACAGTGGCATATACGAAAGTAGTAAACAGCAGCATATGCGGAATGCAAAGCAAAGATAAACAAGCAAGAATAAAAGAAAAATCTCTACCATGCATTTTCTAGCCTTGTGACTAGACAAAACTTCAAAGGGAAAAGGACAAGAAAGGCAGAGAGTGGGTGGAATTTGGGAAGATATTCAGTATTCTGGAGCTGTACTAGGCAGAGGAGGGATGCAACCCCAAAAGCTCTCACAGTTCAGACTGTATACCAATATGCTTGCAAACTTTTCAAGCGAACATTAAAAAATGATAAATCAGTGGTCAGTGAAGTAGCAATCTCGATTGTAAAGGTATGATAAGACCTTCCATTTCACTGGTTAGGCCTACTCTTTTGTTTCTTCATCACTCCTTAAAGCAACACAGCAGTAGTAACACCTGGTAGTAAGCAGCTCCTATGGCCTAGAAAACCATGTCTGGAGTATGTGATGTTTGGAATAAAGTATCTGTCTTTCTGTATTTGAAAAGAAATTAACCCATCAGTCGAATAAAATCAATACATGGGTAACAAAAGCTGCAGCTTTCATTCTGGACCAGTTCCCTGTTAAAAAGGGGAGGGAGCATGGGGGGTTGCAAAAGGAAGGTGTTCAAAACAAAGGCATTGGGGAAATAGTACAATGATCGCTCAACTGAGATTCAACCTCTCATTTTCAGTAGGATGTTGCTTATGCCCAATATTACAGCTGAAATGAGACAGAAAGCTTAAGTGACTTGCTCAAGGTCACACAATGAGTATGTGTCTCTGGTGGGATTTGAACCTAGATCTCCTGCTTCACAGGTCTGTTCTCTTACAAATATGCTATGCTGCCTCTGCATTATCACACTCCTCCCTCCACTCTCGACCGCTGATTTTCTTTGATACAGCCCAACATTTATTTTCTTTTTTTTGCTACTTCACGTGCCAACCGGCACCTCACACCATTAGGCCCTACTGCTGCCTCCACAGTCCCACCAAGCCACTCCCCATTGATGTCGGGCACCTACCAGCCCTCCAGTGTCTCCAGCAACCCATGTGCCCGCTTTTCCCTGCTGGGGACCTCCTCTGACCAAGTGAAGGATCATGTGTTCGCCCTGATGTCCTCCATTTCGGGCTTGTCCCCGAGGGGGCCTCCCCTAACCTAGAGGCAGAAGCGTTCACATACCTGGGTGCTAGAGGGGTCCCCATGGTACACCAGAGGGCTGCTGGCATAAGGGCTATGAGGGCTGTCATCAGACATGCTGATGCTGCATTTCTGCCTCCTTTTCTCCTGCCCCTCTTCCCCATTCACTCGCACAGACTAGCAGCTGGCCTGGGAGGCTGCCTGATGACACATGGTCACCCACATCATCAATGGTGCCTCCAGCACCATGAGCTGCTAGCAAAGAAGTGGAAAGAACATTCCCCCCAAGAAGATAGTGTTCAGCGGACACTTACAGCTGTCCCTACTGACTTCTACTCCTGATGTCCCAGACTCAGGGCACAAACCTGGGTCCCAGCATACTAAAACAATCCACCATCACTCTGTGCTATGGAATGTCAGATGCCAGTTTCACAGGCTATGTAGCTGGTGTCAGAACACTAGGCTGAAATATCAGTTATTTATATTGCCACTTAACTAAACTCCAGTTCAACATTTTCCCCCCTTGCTTCATGGATCATACAGAACAATGGAAAATGGCTCAAATTTTCCTTCACAATCTACTGCATATACAGGTTCTTATATTTTATAAATGACCATGGCATGAGGTGACCTCAACGATATAAATATAGATTTTATTATTTCTGTACAATATAAAGCTACTAACAAAACTACTGCATAGATATATCAAGTCTTGTAAACACTGCAGAAGGAAGAATAAATACAGCATAATAAAACTTTCAAGAAAAACAAAAAGTAACAAGAGACAGTATGTTGTCTTAGTAAACATTTAAAAATAGTGGCATTATTTCTGCATACCCATACCTTTACATATACGTTAAAATATTCCTTCTATGTAACCACCCCTTTCCTAAGCTACACTAAAATATAAAATGTTAAAGTGATACTTAGACACTTGGCAGCCGATTCTAAAAGGGGTCCACATGACGCAAGGGATTTGTGTCAAAAAAGTATTATGCAAGTAGTGACTTGCATTACACCTTGCGGCACCCTGTGATTCCGGTAGGCAGCCAGCGACCTCTGCAGGCACACTGTGCCACAGCCCCCTTGTGCCACGGTTGTGTCCAGCAACCCAGAGAGCCAGGTCGCAAGAGAGCTTGCGTCATGGCAGGGCTGCCACATCCCCTTTCTTCAGATTCCAGAAGCCCCATGATGGACACAGCAGAGGGCACCACTTAGACCAGCCAGGAGGTGGTCTAAGTGGTTGCGCCAGGGGGACGTGGGAGGTTACTGGCCAGTGAGTGCAGTAAGGGCAGGGGAGGAGCCATGGGAGGTGTTGGGGCACAGCTGTCCTTTAGGATGGCACTCGTACCAGGTACTTGGAAAACCCATTCCACAGGTAATGTGGCCCCCCCCCTTCCCATGGTCATGTAGCAGCAACAGTGATATGGTGCCCCCCCCCGTGATCCTCGATCTCCCACAGGATTAACGGCAGACGTGCCCCTGTGTGACAGTGCACCCCAGTCCCCAATCTCCTGGGAGAACACGCATGCCAATAGTCCCACTCTAATGCCCTGGTGGTCTAGTGGCCCCCTACCCTCCCCACTCTGACAGGCAGTGGTGCAGCACCCCATCCCCCCTCAACCCAGACCCACCGCTGCGACTGGCACTGTTCTCCACACACAAACACAGCCAGCCATGGGATGCAATATGCATGTACTGTACAGTGTGATACAGTATGTGTAAATTGCATTCTGCGGCTGGCCGTAGTTGTGTGTGGAGGGAAGTGCCAGTCGCAGCAACGGGGCAGAGGCGGGGGCTGCATCACTGCCTGTTGGGGGTGGAGGGTGAGGGCCACTAGACCACCAGGTGATGAGGCAGGCTGCAAGGGCATGAGGGAGCACGGGGGGGGGGGTAGTATAAGCTGGACTGAGGATTGGGACTACTTCTGTGTATGTGTGTGTGGGGGGGCACCCAATTGCACCACCATGATCATCTGGGACTGTAGGGGTTGACACTAGCCTGCCACAGCAGGCAGTCTGCATTGGGGGCACACTCGGCAGTAGCGGGACAGTGCCCTACAGGGGCACCATGCATCGGCTGCCCAGCTTCTGGCCGGATAAAATGCTTCCTGCCCTCGGGCCACCTGGGCTAGCACCTTCCACCTGCTGCCTGGCTGCATCGCGGACTTGCAGCGATGCTGCCTGTTGCGCCACTCCTTGTGGCACAGGGCCGCAATGTGTGGCTATTCCAGATAGTTTGCTGCAAGTGGGAAACTTTCTGGAATAGCACCTTTTGCGTTTGCTGCAGCTGCATCGGGTGCAACCCCCATTTGTGCTGCCAGCTGCGCCCAATGCAGGCAGCTTCCAGAATCGGCACCTAGGAGCTTGTACAAAATCTAGGTTTTCTTCCCAATGCAAAAATTAAGAAGAATCTGCTTCTTTCATCTGCTGTTGACGTCACCCTAGTGATGCTTGTTCTTGCTAGAAGTACAGCATCTCTTCCTCACCTCACAGCGGCATGGCAACCCTCTAATACCCACAAAGGACAGGCTCTAGCTTTTACTGGAAAAGCTTTTCGGCTTGAATGCAGCAACTTCAGACATGGATCATGACAGCACATTATTTGAAGGGATTCTAACCAAATTTCACACTGTCCAATATTTATAAGCTGGTCACATTTCCATAATTATAACATACTAACATACTAAAATGCCAACAGAATAGGCCTAATGATCTTTCGTGTCTGTTCGTTTGGTCAGCCTCCACCCTGGGAGCTGACCTTGCTGTCCCCCTTGCCCTCTCTGGCTTCTCCCTTCCCAGTCCCGGATATTCTTGCTGCACTGGACTTTGCTACCAGAACCCTTCCCCTGTACCTGTCCCACCCCCTCTTGAACCCCTCCACCATCTCTACCTTCACCAGCCCCCTGGGCAGCACATTCCATGGCTCCACCACCCTCTCAGTGAAGTAGCACCTCCTCCTTTCGCCCCTGAATCTCCCCTTCCCCCAGCTTCCACCCATGCCCTCTAGTTGCCACCCTCCTTCCTTCAGAGCACCCCGACTGCTCCTCCCCTATTTACCCCTTCATGTACCTGAAGACCTCTATCATGTCTCCCCGGTCCCTTCTCTCTTCCAATGTGTACATAATTAGGTCTTCGAGCCTCTCCCCATAGGTCCTATCCACCAAGCCCTAGATCATTTTGGTTGTCCTCCTCTGGACCCTCTCCAAGAGTTCAATGTCCCTCTTTAAGTGTGGCCTCCAAAACTGCACGCAGTACTCTAGGTGCGGCCTCACCAAGCAGTTATACAGAGGAAGTATCACTTCCCTCCTTCTGGAGGTGATCCCCCTTAGCAATGCATCCCAGCATCCTGTTGGCCTTGGCCGCTGCCCTCCTACAACTCTCCAAGCTGTTCATCTTGACATCCACCTCCACCCCCAGGTCCCTCTCAACCATCAAGACTTGTAGCATTCCCCAAGGGTGTACACTTGGCCTGGGTTTCTGGCTCCCAGGTGCAGTACCTTGCATTTCCCTGCATTGAACCTCAGCTTCCACTTTCTATACCACCTTTCCAGAGCCTCCAGGTCCCCCTGTAGGGCCACCCTCCCCTCCTCCCCATCCACCACCGCCCCCAGTTTTGAGTCATCCGCAAAGAGACTCATCTCACTCCTGATACCCTTCCTTATGTCAGAGACGTAGGCGTTGAACAGGAGGGGCCCAAGGACTGATCCCTGAGGGACCCCACTAATGACCCTTCTTGGGGATGAGACTAACCCCACCAACCACGACCCTCTGGGTCCGGCCCTGAAGCCAACTGCCTATCCAGCTGATCATTCTGGTTTACCAACTCTGATTGGACATTGCAAATGAGAAGGGAGAATGGTAACTTCCTCTTCTTTGCAACACCCCTCTCTAATACAATGCTCATTTGAAAAAAAACTTAAAATCAAAGTTATTTTCCACTCTAATATCTGGAGCCTACCAGATACAAGTGTCAACACACAGGTCTCTGGATTCAACAAGTCATGTTGTACATTTTTGTACAAGTCCCATTTCTCCAAAGCCTATAGTTTACAAGACGGTATCATAGGTGTTGCAGAGCTTTGAAGACTATTGTCCATTTTTGCTCACCATAATTTCATACATAGCCCATAATATTATTAACACTCAAATGAGTATCAAGGCGTGCCTTGAATATATCCATATTCCTACTGGCTACCACCTCGATCAGAAGTTCATTCCATATCTTGGTAATGCTCACCGAGAACCACAACTTTCTTTTTTTTGGTTTACTGTGCTCACCTACCAACTGTAGGGGATGAGCTCTGCTATTATACACTTGTTTCCTAAGTTCGAGGCCCTATTGTTCCCATAATAGCATGTCATCCAGTGCCCTGTAGTTCAAACACATATCTCCCCTCAATCCACGATACTCCAGGGGATACAGGTCCAAACTCTTGAGTCTATTATTGTAATCCAATCCTCTTACTTCATTTATCCTTCTGGTTGCCCTCTCTTGACCCTTTCAATGGCCCATATAAGACTTTTATCTCCCGGTGCCCAAAACTGTGCACAGTACTCTAAGAGGGGCCTCACCAAGGAGGTGTACAAGGGCAGCATCACTTCTTGGTTCCTACATATAATATGCTTGTTTATACAATGCAATATACTACCTGCTTTTCTTATAACTTGTTGACAGTGTAAATTAGGGCTAAGGTCATGTTTAACTCTAACACCAAGATCCCTCTCGTCCTCTACTACTCTTATTACCCTACCTCCCAAGACATAGTTGACAAGTAAATTATTTTTACCAAAATGCATAACTGCATTTATTGGTGTTAAAGGTGAGTTTCTTAGTATTAGCCCGATATTCTAGCTCCTCTAAGGCAATTTGTAGGATATTACAATCATCATAATTGTTGACTATATGCCCAATACGGGTATCATCTGTGAATTTGGACAGCCATATCCCAGATGCTGTATTTAATGTCGTGATGTAAACATTAAAAAGACAGGGACCAAGCACCAACCCCTGTGGCACCCGTTGGTCACCTCCTCCCAACCAGAATATAAACCCTTAATACATACTCGCTGTTTCCTATCAGAGAGCCAGGACATGACCCACCTGGTGATCTTTCTACTCACTCCCTACTCTATTAGGGCATCTAAAAGTGTCAAATGGCAAAAGCCTTGGAGAAATCCAGTATTACCTGCTAAAAGTTCACAAATATGGTCCTTAATAATACCCTCCAATACCTTGCACAAGACTGCTGTTAAACTGATTGGTCTACAGTTAGCAACTTCCTGTCTAGATCTCTTTTTAAAGATTGGTACCACTGTGGCTTGTCTCCACACCTCTGGAACTTTTCCTTCCCCAATAGACTTAGAGAACAATGCTGTATCAGAGCCTGCCCATGGTTCTGCTAATTCTTTGAGGATTTGTGGGTGTAAGCCATCCTGTCCTAATGCCTTGTTTGGGTCTAGTCTTTGCAGTCGTTCTCTCACCTTTATGACATCCACTATTGAATCTTCTACTGTAATTTGGTCAAGATGGTCTTTTTGAGCAAATGTTTTAATATTAAAAACAGAGGAAATACAATTATTATATTCTTCAGCCATTTGCACATTATGCGTGATTATGGTCCCTTCTTGTTTTTTTAGCGGGCCAATAGTGGTCACACCCCCCTCTTTTTTATTGACATATGCATAGAAGGATTTATAGTTGTCTTTGACCCTACTTGCCAAATTTATCTCATATTTCCTCTTGGCACTCCTACTGCTTGTTTTAGATTTTTTAAGCATCTTTTCTATTTTCCCAGCATTTTTGGTTGCCACTATGTCATGCCCTTCTAAAAGCTTTATTCTTTTTATTTATATATTTCCTCACAGTTGCATTCATCCAGGGAGGTATGTATTTTTTTTGCCCTGTTATATTTCTTTATTAGAGGGGTATGTGTCTGGATTACTGTGGAAAGTTTACTAATAAATACATGCCACATACTAGAAAGCGATAGATTATTAAGGGCAGTCTCCCAATCCCAGTTGGCCATGTCACTTCTCATGCCCTCAAAATTAGCTTATTAAAATTATAAGTAACTGTACTACCTGTTACTTGTCCCAAGGCTCCCATGTAGGTAAATCCAACCACACAATGGTCGCTAGAGCTAACAGGAGGCATAGTCTTACAATCCAGAAGGTTAGTACCCAAATTGCTCGGGACCAGATCTAATATGTGATCTCCCCATGTATTGTCTGTAACCAGCTGTTCCATATTGGCCAATAAGAATGTCTCCAAATATAGTTTTTCAGTATGTGTTTCCACTCCCAGAGTACTACAATTTATTCCTTGGAAATTAAAATCACCGAGAAGTATTGCATTATCGGTTGATGATATTGTATTGATAAAGTCTAATAATAGGGAGTCTTCAAGCTAGGAAAAGGATGGTGGCCTATAAATTATCCCAAGATTGATACAGTTTAGATGTAGTGGGAATATCTTAATCCATAACACCTCTAAAGTTGGCCATTGGGCAAGTTCTATATTTTCAATATTTATGCTATCAATTCCCCCTTTGGAACATACTCTGTCCTTATGGAATAAGGTGTACCCAGGAATATTTTTATCCCAGGGGTCATCCTCCTTCCACCAGGTTTCCGTGATGGCACAAATGTGGGTATTAAACTTATGTAAAGTGTAAATTAGTTCATCAGATTTGTTATTAAGACTTCTGGCGTTAATGAGGAGAAATTTCCATTCTGTTATAGGTGGCTGAGTGACAATGCTTTCCTTTTGTGTAGGGTATCCCTCGTCCCCCCCCCCCCTTGCATGTAGTTTAAATGTGTATCTATTTCCTGTCGTAGTCTGTGTGCAAAAACACACTTGCCATATTTATTTAGATGTAGGCCATTCCTTGCAAACAGCCTGTGATCCTGGAATCTGATCCAATTGTCCAGAAAAGTATAACCCTCTCTAGTGCACCAGCGCTTTAGCTATCCATCTAGGGTGATTATGTCTCTAGTCTTTGAAGAAGTGGCTCTAGGGACTGGAAGGAGCCCTGATATTATTAAGTCACATCTTTGATTAGTCAAGGCTTCCCCAACAAATTCAAAGTCCCTTTGGACATCCACTATACTTCTTTTACCCAAATCATTGACTCCTATATGTATCAAGGTTACTGGGGCTGATGTATGCTCCTTCAGTCCTGGTAGGAGCTGCCTAATGTTGTCTATACCTGCCCCAGGTAAAACACTAATTGTAATATGCAAATTGCGATTTTTACATATTGCATGGTCTGTATATTGAAGCATTGAGTCTCCAATGACCAAGATATCACTGAGGGTATTATCGGCATTATGTGGTGTTGTATCCTTATTTGTACTAGCTGATGCTTGGGCACCCTGTATTAATGGGGGGGGGGGTCTTGTACTGATAATAAGGGTTCCTTAGTCTCAATTTTAGCATACTTACTAGAATGTGTCTCCAGTGCACTAAATCTGTACGCAGTTAAAATATTTGAGGACTCCCCAATATTTCTTCTTCCTTTTTTATTACCTGTTTTGGGGACCAGACACCAATCATTTGCCTCCCCATTCTCAATTATATCAGATTCCTGAAAGGTTTGTGGTATATATGACTCAGTTGTTATAGTATCTGCTACTGAATCTATATACTGTTCCAGTATACTGATGTCAGTTTGTACCTGGATCCTTTGTTGCAAATGCATGATTTCAGCTTTTAGGGTCTTGATTAAACAACAATTATTGCATTCAAACTAGGGGAACTCTTCCCCTTCAATGTATATACCACATTTATTGTAGCGCTTCATCTTGGAACCCACTTTTATTTACATTTATATTATGTGCACAACAGGTAGGCCTAATGCCCAGTGACCCAGCTGACACAGCCGACACGTGCCGACACACGTCTCTGCGCGAGACGACGTGCACCCTGCTCACAGCAGGGCTGAGTTATATGGCAGAGAACGACACGGATGTAGATCCATGGGTCACAGATCACTCGCAAAACAAGTTGCGTGTTTTGAGCTAATAAATAGCTCTTCCAGCTCTGTAACAGTGGTACAGCGTTCCCCCAAGCACTGTAAGTTCCAGAAAGTAAATTTAAAAGCACCTCAGTGGAGCTGTAGTTCTGCTAACAGTGCCGTAACAACTACCCCACTCTCTTCCTACTTCCTTTTTATTCAGGGGGTAGGGCTCAATACATACAAACGCTCGGTGAGCACCTAAACATTTAAAATAACACAAACACAGTAAAAAGGTTCATCTCCCCAGCATAAAGCAGCAGACCCTCCAGAACTTAGTTTGGTAAACACTTTGGTAAACTAAATGAAATGTCTGCTTAACTTACGGGCCAAGCATCACAGATCACGGAAGCGGAGGGGAGGATCTCGGCCAATTAAAAACAGGACCCATCGGCTGCCGGAGTCTCATCAGATGATGAAATATGAGTGATCGAGGCTCATTTTCCAAAAGTCAATGTCTTGGAACATCCTGCAGAACTGAATCAACTTGAAAGAAAACAGACTTAAGAGACAGAGGCCTGCATGCAGCATAAGCACTCACCTGCCGAGGAGGCACTGCCGTACTGATCTCGGTATTCTGTGATTCTGTTTTTATGACTGGCCTCTTATTCAAAGATGGGCCATAAACATTGTTTCCAAACAAGTAACTTTATAAAAATTATACCTTCTTAATCCTCTCTGCCTGTCCTTTAACATGAGGTACTTTTGATTTCAAATAAACCTTTAGAAATAAGTTATAAGTGACAGAACCTCTTCTGAGGAGAAACTTTCTTCATAACTACTGAAACATGAAAAGTCATAAATTTTAGACACACCCCAAGACTTCCAAACAGATATAGCAGAATTTTCTAAACACTATAACTAATTTCTGCAACCATATAAACATGAAAAATATACAGTTGAATGTTTCATGATGTGAGAATGAAAAAAAACTTTTAAACTCTTAGCACAGGACATTTCTCTAGATAACTCCTTTTCGGTAAAAACTTTTCTTATAAGCATTTGCTCTTCAAGCGGTATGTCAAGACAGCGCGGTCAAAAACAGCACGGTCCAAAACCACACTAGATTAGATATATTAACTCCGAAATCACATGGCGTTGTTATGACTGCTCGTTTTTTGACCACGCATATTTGCTGTTGCGGTTTTCACCGGACACCTGTTCTTCACCAAATGAAAACATATGTCATCAGACAATGCTATTTCTATATCTGTTGCATTTTTTGCTTTTTAGAAACAAAAAAAAAATACATGTCCAGCATTAGAGAACATTAAGTTTTTGTAAATCCAAGCATTAGGTCAACAGCTGTAACACAATATTGCTAATCAGTTCTTGAGCAGCTTGTGCTGCATGATACCACAGAAACAGTTTCACCAGCTCTGGCTAAAATTCACACCCTTGACCTCCATACCAGTCTGTACTTAGCTCATATTGAAATTCAATGAGGCCCATTCCTGTAGGAAGGACAGCAACTTAAAAAAAAAAAAAAAAAAAAAAAAAAAAAAAAACTGCTTTGTTTCCATACTTGAGTCTTAGTCCATTCTGAAAAAAATCTATTTGGAGTTTTGAACAAGTCACCAGTGTCTCTCATCACATGACACCCAATAACCATATTCTATAACTGAACACTATAAAATATTTTTACAATTAATTTGCTACGACACTGGTATCCAACATTCTACTTGGTCCCTCCACTGCTGCAGACTTCCAAGACTCTTTTCTGCTCAGTTTTCTTTACTGAAAGGCTTGCTTCTGTAAACCTACTCCTTGTTCTTGCCCACTCCCCCTCAAGGTGCAAGACCTTATATTTCCCACATTAAATTCCACTAGCTAATTTTCCACCCATATAAATTATTTATTCAAGTCCCTTTGCTGCCTTGCTCAATTACAATCTTCCTCTATGTTGAATATCTTGGCCAATGTAGTGTCATCAGTAAACATTAACTTGTAAACTGCTGGACCCCCTCTAACAGGTAATTTTTTCAAAATGAAAAAGTACTGGCCCATGAATGGCCAACAAGGCACCCCAATGGTCACAGTTCATTTCAAATTGATATTTTATTAATTTTAACAAAAATAAAATACAGTAAATCCCATCCATGAAACAATGTAACAGTATGACTCTCCAAAGAGATTATACATCTCTGCATAAACGCGGAAAATTAAGCAGCTCTCATATCTGCATTACAGCAATAAAGTAATATATAGTACCTCATAAGAAACATAAGTGATGAAGAAAGTTCACAGTTGATGGTGCCTGTTAGCAATATGGCAAAACGCAATGTTCAATAGAGGAATGAAGTCCTGAAAGTCGTCCCTATATAAAACAGAAACAGGAAAAATGCAGTCTTTAAAGGAACGCATAAATATCTGTCACGCAGATTACCCTCATCAGCTGTCGTTTCCCCCAGCCCTGTCAGTCGCCATCCCCGGCTCTTATAGCCTGCCCCCTGGTTTGCCCCACCCACTCCTGTGGCAGAGCCCCCCTGGGTTCCCCAAGCCCGGGTACTGTGGCAGGCAGTCCAGTGAACAGTGCAGGACCTACAAGGAACCCAGCGTCAGTTTGCTGCAGCCAAGATTTTTCAGCTTTTCTTGGTCTCATCCCCCAAGCACCTCATGGAGGAAGACTGAGCAGATGCACGCACACATGTGCATGTACGTCCCAATCAGGAGGTACCCACCCTCCCCATAGTGGTTCCAGCCTGCACGACCACAAGTGGTCACCCACATGGTGGTAGCATGGCAAAGCACAGGGGCCCCCTCCCCGAGGGGAGCGTCCTTCTCCCCTAGACCGGCCCCAGATGACTCGGGCTCACTCTGATCCTGGGTCCCTGTCATCACAAGTTGTAGTGCTACCACTGAGCTGATGGGTCAGCCTCCCATGCTACTTTGTAAATATACTTTTATTCTGTACTAGTCCAAAAGCTAAAATTCAAGTTAAAAAATCAAGGCCAGGTGTTTTCTTCTCCCTATTTTCTCTCATGCCTTCTGACTCTCCCACCTCCCAAGAGGCATGGGCAATGCCTCTATTGGCCTCATGGACAAGCAGAGAACCCCTGCAGAGGCGCAAGCTCCCCAGCCTACCACAGGGGTAGTTGTGTCAGCAGAACCCAGCGCCATCCTTCCACAGGCTTCGGTGCCCAACCAGTGGGCACTACTTGCCCCAGACCTGGTCACCCAACTTCAGCTCCTCAAGACCCCTCCTGTACCTGGGTCACTACCATGGCAGCAGTCAGCCAGAGTTGCCCAGATTTAAAACTTGTTCTGTACTGTCTTGTTTTTTTTCATATAGTGCAAACTTTTATGTACTGTTGCCATTTTCATCCCAGGATACCTGTGGTAATTAGACACTTATTTCATAGTAGTAGTATACTTTTATTCATAATCAATGAAAGGGAATTAACTAGATCATTTTGAGTCATTTAGTTTCATTTAAGTGACGCATATTCCTAGAAACAAATCTGCATAAATTAGCCTCAGTCTGTTTTGAAGTACTGTAACATATTTCAAGCTCAATGAATATTCTTGGCTGACCATTTTTCATGCTTTTCAAAAACAGATGTTGAAATATCTCTTTACACCCATCCTTGTTCCTCTAACCCTTATAACAGGCACGCTGTTTGTTTTGCTTTGACTTTCATAAGGTTGCACAACTTGCGACTCACTGGTAGTCATTCACAATTTCTGCATTTCTAGTAACAGCCCACCCTCCCCACCACACACACACACACACACACACACACACACACACAGTCGCAACCATTGAAGAAAAAAATAATTTTTCTGAAAACGCACACATCTTTAGTGAACAGCAGTATCTCTGGCACTTTGATTTTTACAATAATTGAAGTGCAAAGGTAGAGAATGATTCACCTAGAAATGCATTATGTGTGGAGGAACACCAAGATTAAATGAACTGTGGTACATTATCTGTACATTTCAGGTGGTAGGGTGGGAGTGTGAATCACTAAGGAGGTTGGCTTTGTTATGTTTATGGGAGGGATGGGTTCTAGGAGTGGTATATGATGTTCATCCACACTTCCTGGCAGTTGCCTTTCCCTTTAAGACTCCACCAGAACGTCTTCAAGCTGGCTCCTCCCACCCAACAGGGTGGTAACTCTCTCAGCTCCGACCTATAGTGCCAGATCTTGCCTGCTGGAAGCAGTAGTGTACGCCACAGCCAGGGGAAGTCAGGTGGGTTTGTGTGGATGAACATCATATACCACTCCTAGAACTACTGTTACAGGTGAGTTACCTGTTTTTCTAGGGACATGATGTTCTATCCACACTTTCTGGCAGACTCCTAGCAGTTCTCTGGGAGGAGGGGGCAAGACGCACACCCCTTACTTGGGAAACAGAGATTGGGGAACCGAGGCCCCATAACCAGCATCCCGGTGTGACTCAAGGTCGACGTGGCAGTGGGAAATGAAGGTGTGCGCTGACCTCCAGGTAGCAACCCTGCAGATTTCCTGGATAGGGACATCCCTGGAAGCAGCCACCGAGGCAGCGGTATGGCAGGTGGAATGATCCCTAAGCCCTAAGAGAGGCTCCCTACCCACCAACCTATAGCACAGGTCAATGCAGGAGACAATCCACCTGCCAATCGTCCGCTTGGCTGTCGGTCTCCCAGGTGTGGCTTCAGCGCAGGTGACAAACAGCTGGCAAACTCTCCCCAAACTCCAGCCGTGCACTTTTTTTTTTTTTTTTTTTAATTTCTTTTTATCCCCACCTGCCGTCCCCGCTGGAGCTGCACCATCAGGAGTCGTCCATAGAGCCCATCCCTACCGGTGCCTTACCTGTCAGTCCCCCGGTCCCTCCATCCAGCCAGGGATACCCCTCCCGGGCAGGGTCAGGGTAGGGGCGACCCCCGAATCTTGCATTTTGTCAGGGTCCTGAGGCTGCAGGCAGGCATCGGCACATCGAGACCCGGCTCGGCGCTCCGTCTTCCCAGCTCCAGCAGGGATGTTTCCATGTTTTCTCTGTGGGACGTTGCGGGCCCATACATCAAGGCGAAAGCGCCGACGTCAGCAACGTCCCTCCCCCTCCTTCCATGAAGGAGTAGTCCCTGAGGCTGATAGGTCGTTGACCTACGGCCTCGACCAAGCATGCCGCTGAGACACCACCTTGCCATCACGCCCCCAGCCTCCGCCAGGGGTCGCTGCTCGCTGGGTTGGAGAACCCACCCTCCCCCGGAGAAGACGAGCTGTCTTCGGACACTCCAGCCTGTCTCCCTGCGGCGGCCGAGCACTCCCGAACCGAATTCGCCCGGCGTGTGGTGCAAGGTATGGCGTCCAGCACCTCAACCCTCAATGCCACCGGGCCGGCCCTGCACTCTTTCTAATAAGCGAGTGCTTGCTTCAGGTCCAGAGTATGAAGCCTTTGCTCGGCCTCCAAGGTGTGGTTAATGAAGTACACTGAGAGACTGATCAACTGGTTAAGGTGAAACCCGGATACAAGTTAACCTTCAGAAGTAACTTCGAGCTGGGGCAAAGGACAACCTTTTCCCTGTGGAAGACCAGATAAGGAGCCTGGAGCTCACTGATCCTTCTGGCTGACATAATACCCAGCAGGAAGGCGGTCTTCCATGACAGATGAGACATCTCACACCTGTGCATCAGTTCAGATGGCTTGCCCATGAGTTTTACCAAACCAGCAACAAGTCCTAAGTTGGTAGTGGTTCACGCACTGGAGGGGAAATGTGGTCGAGGCCTTTAAAGAAATGCCAGACCACCTTCTCCTGCGCCACCAACTGCTGACCGGCCCGCACCCGACAGGCAGAGATAGGTCGGCAATCAAAGGCCCAACAGACAGAGACCACAGATAATCAAAGATGCTAGCCAATGGACAGGACAGAGGGTCAAATCCCTTGTCCTGACACCAAATGGAGAACCTCTTCCATTTGAGGGCATAGCATTTCCTGGTTGACTCCTTCCAAAAAGCCTCAACCACGTTGAAGACATCTTTGGAGAGACCCAAAACCTGGAACTCTAACTGTTCAGGAACCAGGCTGCCAGGTGCAGAGACTTAAGGTCTGGATGGAGTACCTTTCCCTGACTGATGGAGAGCAGGTCTGTGTGGAGAGGAAGACTCCTTGGAAGCCTACTGCTGAGGCGAAGGAGACTGGGGTACCAAAACTGGTGGGGCCAGTCCAGAGCCACCAGGTTCACCTGTGCCTTGTCCCTCCTGGCCTTGAGTAGCACTTTGTGGATCAAGGGAAGTGGAGGGAAGGCACAGAAGAGGCCAGGGGTCCAGGGCCTCAAGGAGGCATCCCCCATCAGCGTTCCTGCTGAAGGGGGCAGGCATGAAACAGCCTCAGCTTTGCGTTCTCCCGGGAGGCAAACAGGTCCACTTGAGGGGTACCCCACTGGGAGAACAGCCTGTGTACTACCTCTGGGTAGAGAGACCACTCATGAGAGGCCTTGCCCACATGGCTGAGAGTGTCCACCAGCTGGTTGAAGGCCCTGGCCACATGGATGGCTAGGAGATCAGCCTCCAGACTGCACATGAGGGTCGACACATGGACAGCTTCCTTGCACGGAGGCATGGAGGGCATCCCACCCTGCTTGCTGAGGTAGTACATGGTCGTGGTGTTGTCCGTCTGAACCCAGACCATCTGACCCCAAATGTGCAGAGCAAAAGCAGACAGCACCAGCTGAAGTTCTCTGAGCTCCTGCAGGTTGATGTGACATCAGGACTCCTTGGGGGTCCAGATTCCGTGGACTCTGTGTTCCCCCAGGTGGGCACCCCAGCCCATGAGAGAGGCATCGGCCGTCAGGATGACAGTCCGCTCTGGGCAGACCAACGGGATCCCTTCCTGCAGATGTTCTGGGACTAACCACCACTGGAGAACATCCCACATCCGCTGGGTCACAATGACCAGCATATTCTCAAGCAGGCCCACTGGACCATGCTGATGCAGGCCGCCATGTAACCCAGCAGGTGCAGGAAGTCCCGGGCAGGACACAATTGCCCAACCAGAAATGATCGGGCAAAGGAGGAGAGAGCCTCCACCCTGTCCGCCGGGAGCCAAGCTCTGGCTCTGCAAGAGTCGAGCTCCACCCTGATGAAGCTGATCGCCTGCTAGGGTACGAGTTCCGACTTGACCTCGTTGACCTGGAGGCCAAGAGAGACGCAGGTCTGGAGGGCCAGGTTCCCGGACTGCTCCACCTCCTGCCTGGAGGGACCCATGATCATCCAGTCATCCAGTTACGAGTAAACCCAGACCCCTCGGCTCTTCAGGTAAGCTGCCACCAGTGCAATGTGCTCGGTGAAGGCCCTGGGGGCCGAGGACAGGCCAAATGGCATGTCCTGAAACTCGTAGAGAGTTCCTTCTGCTCAGAAGTGAAGGAAACTTCTGTGAGATGGACAGATCGGGATGTGAAAGAACGCATCCCATAGATCCAGGGAGCAGAAATGTTTCACTCTAGAAATGGTATGATCTGAAAGAGAGTGACCATCCTGAATCTTGGCGTTATCCTGGATAACAGATTGACGCTTGAAGCTCAGGTGTCATCTGCTGCCCAAAGTGGTTTCTACCACTTGAGGAATATCGCCAGGATTAAACCGCTAGTTGTGCCCGAAGACCTGCCGACACTAATGCAAGATTTTGTTACATCCAGACTTGATTACTGTAATGCTCTGTACTTCAGGGTTACTGGAAGGACCCTCCACTGGCTGCAGCTAGTGCAGAACACAGCAGCTCAGTTGCTGACGGGCCTGGCTAGGTCCAGTCATGTGACTCCAGTCTTGCGGGCTCTGCAATGGCTGCCTGTTAGGTGGAGGGTCATCTTCAAGGTGAGCTTGCTCACCTACAAGGAACTATACAGACTGGGCACTGACTATCTGGCTGATCTACTTACTCCTGCCACCTCAGTCCATTCTCTCCACTCCTCGACTAGGGGCTTTCTTGTCAGTTCCAGGGTCAGACTAAAAACATCTGGCAACCGTGCCTTTAATGTCGCTGGTCCAGCTCTGTGGAACTCCTTTCCAGCTTTTGTCAGGAAGGTCCAGACTGTCAAGTCATTTTTTATTTTTTTTCCCCAATTCTTTTTCCCTCCGGTCACGGATCCAGGAGACTCTCTCAGGCATCCACTCTTGTCCTGTCCTGTCTGAAGTCCCCCTGACCGAGCCTTCCTCTCCTCCGCCCCCGCCTCACAACTGGCACCCCCAGCTTAACCCCTCCAGGGTGGGGCCACCCCTCCTACCTTGGGCACTCTTCAATTTGTAGACTCCAGCTGTGGACGTGGGCCTCTGGGCGGTGGGTTTATGAAGGCCAGCCGAGTTGGACCTGGTCGTGGACATGGAGAATGGTGCCGTCACCTACCCCCTGGAACCAGGGTTTTCCTATGTTCTGTTGTGCCCGCCCCTATCCCTGCGCGTTCACCCCCCGACGCTATGGCGCACGGCAACCCTGCCAGTGTCAGGCATGCTATTACATGCCACCCCGCACTACTGAAGCACCCCCCAGTCTCCACCAGGGTCCGCCGGAGCGCCGAGCTCCCCAATGCCCTCCCCCTGGGACAGGAGAACAGCCCAGTGGGTGCTCAATCCAGTCCCTCCCCTGCCAACCCCCCGGCACCCAAGCTCGCTCCCGAACTTGGGTCGCCGGCATGGCACGAGGTGTGGTGCCCAGTGCCTCAATCCTCAGCGCCACCAGGCCGGTCTATCAAGTCTTTTAAAAAGGGTCTAAAGGCTCACTTATTTGGTTTGGCTTTCCCCAATGAAGGCCACTGACCAGCATTACTTACACTAGTTATTTTAGTCTTTTTAAGAATTTATTTATTTTAAACATTTATCTAGTTATTTTGTTATGTACAGATGTGTATGTGTTGTACTAGTCATTATGATTTTATCTGTTTTTATGTAAGGTGCCCAGAGCCTCTGGGACTGGGCGCCGCATAAATAAAATTGCCTTGTCTGAAGGTGCGCGGCTTGAGGAACTCATTCAGGTCGTGTAGCTCCTAAAAACATAGAAACATAGAAGTTGACGGCAGATAAGGACCGCAAGGCCCACCCAGTCTGCCCATCTTGAATGGGGTGCCAGATCCCTATCCGTTTTGGCACCAGGAAGTACCTGGAGACAAACCCTGGGTGTTCCAGAGGATCCAAGACAGGAAGCATGACCTCTTGCAGAGGAGATGGGCAATGTCGTCCCGAAGGGCCGACAGAATGTCTGCGGATACCAAGTCCTCCTATGGGGTACGAGCTTGGCAAGGAGGGTACTGCTTGAACTCCAGAGGCAGACCCTGACCGACCACCTCAAGGACCCACCTGTCTGTGGTGACAGTGGACCAGATGGAAAGGAAGGGGAGGAGCTGGCGCAAAAGGGGTGGCATGATGGGCATGAGGGAGGTACCACTCATCCTGTCACTGGGCAGGCGTGAAGGCAGAGAAAGGCAGAGCAGAGGAACCACTGGGGCCTCTTCCTCCAGGCTTGTGGACAATTCAGGCCACCAACTCCGGCCGAGGTCACCAGGCCTTAGCCTACTGCCCAGCTTGGAGCTGGCTAATTTGGCTGCAGGAGTGGAGGCAGACCAAAAGGGCTTCTTTTTCAGTTGTTCGGAGCCCTTAGAGTCCCTCTGGGCAGATGTCATTCAATCCAAGGTGACATTGAACTTTTCGATGCGAGTGAGGTGGCCTGTGACCTCAGGCCCGAACAGGTCGGTGCCCAGGAAAGGAACATCTGCCAGCTTGTGCTGGGTGCCTGCCATGAAGGTTGAGATCCGCAGCTAAGCCCTGCGGCTCATAGACACCGCGGCCACCACGGAATGGGCACAGGAATCCCCAATGTCCATGGCTGTCTGGAGCTGTCGATAGCCACAGCCCGACCCTGGTCCCAGACCTGTTTGACCATGGTCTGGAGGGCCACTGGTAGATGAGGCAACACCTCATCACAGTGCCCATCAAGGCATGGGAGAAGTGGGCCATCAGAAGGACCGAGCTTGCCTGGCGAAGGCCAAGTGAAGAGGCAGTGCAGACCTTTTTAGCCGCATGGTCAAACTTCTCGGACTCCTTATCAGGCGGTTTGTCAATGTCCCCCATGTTGCCAGAGGGCCAGAAAATAGAATTGGCCACCAACTCTTGGTCGAGGGGTGTTCTATGAATCCTGAAAGGGAGAGGGTAGGGACCACATATTTGCAGGCCATCAGGGCCGACAGCACTGGGCTGGAAGTGGGGCTCTACCAAAGCTCCAAAGTACAGCACAGAAAAGCCTCTATGACCAGGAAGGCTTCCCCAGGGGAGTCACCCCGGTCTAAGATCTTGGTAAGAGGGTACCGAGCTCATTTCTGGACAGGCTTTATCTTAAGACCTGTGGATTCTGAGATCAGGTGGAGGAGGCCCATGAAGGAGGTAGGGCCTTAGTCCATTGAGAGACTCCCAACAGACTCCGTGTCCACTGGACAGCAGTGTAAGGAGGAACCCTCTGACTCTGAGGAGTCATCAAAGAGGGGTCAGGCACCAGAGTTCCCGCTGACCCTCTGCAGATGGTTGGGCTGATGGTGACCAACAGCCAATAAGGAAGACCCGAAGCCGGCCAAGACTCCTTATTTGAAGCAGTGGTATTCGGATATTTAGGTGGCAGCTCCACTGGAATTGTTAGGCCAAGCGCAGACTGGTCTGGTTGGCTCCCTAGGCGGAGAAGGCGTCGACCTCTGTGACAAAAGCCAGGTGATGGCCTGGGAGGTCCTCACAGCATTGACGCAACTTGCGCCAAAGCCTCTCCTCACTGGAGGAGGATGAGGATGAAGAATAGCGGTGGTACCACTTTCCCTGACATCTAGAGTGGGAACGCCAGTGTCAGCAAAAGCTGCTCGACCCCCGGGAACAAGACCAGGACCTCGACTGCAGGGGGGACAGGCGGGAGGTCTTGGAGGGTGTCGGCGAGTGTCGCGGAACCTCCGGTTCCTGGTTGATGACAAGAGGCGGTGGGTCAGCGGACTGATCCATCCCTCCCAAGGTCTGGGTCAGGACCACAGTACTGGACAAAGATGCGATGGCCTCCTCAGTCGACAACTGCTCAACTGGCTCAAGAAAAATCTCGGTCGGAGGATCAACCAGTTTCTCAGCCAACTGGCTCGATGGGGTTACCGTGGAGTTGGCAGCTTGGGACCAAAGTTAGATCTGGAGAAGCGCAAGAATTGGAAGCCCTAGACTGAGAGCGTTCCCAAACCCACAATCGATGGCGAGACCGTTTTTTGGTGTCTTTTTTAGACTTGGACTTGTTTGCTGATGAGGGGCCCAGACCATGAGTCATGACAACCTGGCACAAGTCCTTGAATGCTCCCATGAAGGAGGCGCCCAAAAGTACTGGCAAAAAGGCCAAAGCCAAAGAGGACTGAGCCGCGGCATTGGCTGCCACCTCCTCAAAAGCCACTAATTGTTCAAGAGATCCCGCAGCTGCGGAGACTATTCGATGGGCGTCCTTCAATTTGACCAGTGGATTCCGTTCGCTCGGACGGCCTAAAGTAAGGTGGGCTCGACAGTTTTCGAGAAAGGAGGGATGAAAAGTCCAACAAATGTCGCAGGCCTGGGGATCGTGCTTGTGGCCCAGGCAGTATACGCATGTGGTGTGTAGATCGATTCAGGATATCTTCTGCCTACAGAGGCATCGCCGGAACCCCAAAGCTGACCTATCGTCGTCCAACGCTGTCTGAAGGAACAAGCCTGAAGACAAAGTTTTTTATTCACTTTGGAAGGAAATCTGAAGATTTATCAGCAAAGTGCCTACTCAGACCGAAATCAATAAGGAGGGTACCTGCTTCTTCCAGAGGAATGGAAGGTCTGGCATCATGGAGCCGAGCTGAGGGAGTTACCACCCGAGTGGGTGGGAGGAGCCAGCTTGAAGACATTCTGGTGGAGTCTTTGAGGGAAAGGCAACTGCCAGAAAGTGTGGATAAAACATCATATCCACATCCCTAGAAAGCAAGGTCTGTTTAGCATAGTTCCCTTAGGGGAAAATAGTGATGGAGATTCTGGCAGATATCCATAGAAGAGCAGTAGGCAAATTACAACAAAAATAGGACAGAAACAGTGTTCCAGGCTGAAAGTCTGCTATAAAAATACACTGCAATAAATCTTGAATTCTGAAGAATCCAAGGTGATATTTTTTCTGAAATTCTTATGAAAACTTCTCTCACTTACTTTAACAAAATTATTGCAGCTAGGACTGGTCTAACGGTGGTGGTGGTGATGGGGGTGACCAGGTTCATTTCAAGAGCCTGGGATACCTGTCAGGCCAGCAGGAGGTCTTGGCCTCTTTTTATGGAAGCAGGAGACCTCGGAGGATGACTGTAGAATCTTTTCCCCCTCTTCCTGCTCTTTGCCACTCCTTTGGGCCTTGCAATGCTGAACCTCCCCTCATGGCATTGCTCCACACTCACCCTGACGGCTCCAGGTCTTCTAGAGGCTCATACTCCATCGTCCTCCCTGGGAGACTGGTGTCACAAGGGAGATGGAAGATGCCATCCAGCAATTGTGGTCCTGTTCCCACAGTACTTCTCCCAGAACAACGCCTGAGGCACTGTGCAATGACACTGATGAGCTCCTCTGTAAGCCAGATGTCCCAGGTCCCTCCTTCCCAATGTGAATGCGTCTCACAGTGCTGCCTCCACCTTGTGCTAGGAGGCAGCCAAGCAACAGAACATGCAAACTCTCTTAACAGCTGGAGAATGCATGTTAGCCTTCACCCCTGGTGACATGGGATTCAGGCGCAAGCCCAGGTCGCCAATGTGGCAAAAGTGCCCCTACAACTTGGCTTCACAGAGGTGGACACTCAGTTTCTGCTGCTATACAGTTGATGACTGGTAACCCTGAAGGGTGAGAAGTCATCCTAGTAAAAACCTTCCTTCCTTACCTCCCCAGACAGCTGTGCAGGCATCAAAGCTTCCATTAACTCTACAGTAAGAGGATGTGGAAAATTTCAGGGGCACCTAAACAAACTCGGTAACTGGTTTGACTCCTGAAGCCTCAAATTCAATGTAGCCATATCTAAGGTTCTATGCTAGGGAGATAAAAAGAGTAGAACCTACACACTGTATGGGGTTCCTCTTGCTGCAGTCAGGGAGGCAAATGACCTGGGGGTCATAACAGACAAGGGGCTGAATCAGAACAGGCAGTGTGTGGCCACTGCCAGGATTGCCAGCAGAATGCTGGGGTGCTTTAAAAAGGGGGGGGGGGGGTGGACCAATAGAGCAGGGAGAAGTAATCCTGCCACACTTCAAGGCCCGGATCAGGCCCCACCTAGGGAACTGCATGCAGTTCTGGTCTCCACAGTACAAAAGGGACAACTGAGGGAGTCAAGAGGGTGCATCACAGAACCACCAAAACTATCAGCAATATGGGGGAACTGTCTAACGTATGTCTAGCAACACGTTCAGGTAACCAGAGCTGCAGCTAAAAAATCATGTATTAAGAAGCAAACTAGAATGTTCACTTCTCAGTCACCACCATTTTTTTTCACCCTTGAAGCACGAACTTGCCAAAATGCTCAAAACTTCATAGTCGTCAAATCTCTTGCCATAGATTACCAGGCTTATTTTATTTATTTTTTTCATGTTCGCTTATCGTACCCACTATGCCACACGCAAAAAGAAAACCAATCAGCACATTAAAACTTTTAGCTTTACCCGAAGCTCTATAGCTGCCATTTCAAGAAATCCTAACAGCCCTCGGGAACAGCCTAATACTGATGCTCAGGAACAGTCCAACACTGACGCCTCACAGACACAGTGTGTCACACAATCTTACACATCTCCCCAAAAGTGACAACATTGACTAATTATTTAAATAAATGCATAATACAACAAGACTGAGCCCAATGTATGCTGCCTGCGGCTGCCCGACCCTCCCCTGGTCACGATCACTTGTTCGTTAACGCCTACCATCTGCTGCCACTCGCTTATGATTCCCGACTACTACCTCCTGCCTGCTGCTCACTTTCATATACACCCTGCCAGTAGCAGTCCTCAGATAAAAATAATTATCACCAAATTAACCTAAACTCTTTTTATACTGGTGCTATTCTGTGGGCTTGTCAAACCCACCCACTGGTCTACTGCTCGCTTGCTCCTGACTTGCTCTCCAGCCCCATTCCTTACTGGCACACACATCTTAAATTAAACTAGCATCTTCCTTAGTGCATCATTCTAGCCTCCCACACGCCTGCTTTATCTCCTTCGGTCCTCGATAAAATTAAAAAGGGGATGCTGCAACATCAGCAGTGTCTCTTCCTCCAGTCTCCCACTACTAAACAGCGTTTCTCCATCCAACTTGCCGCAGCAGCATAAAAATCCTTCATTTTGCAGGAAGTAGTAGTTACTGGTCTCTCATCTCCAGAGCCATGCCTTTCCGACTTGCAAGCACAGGCTGCCACTTGCTCACTCTGTCACAGCTTGCAACCTTGATGTGTGGAGATATGAGATAGTGTTCTGCAATAAGCCCAGAATAGCCACTACAATTTGTAAACATTTGAAACCGTAGTTTTTTTAAAATGTTTACTCTGTTTTGTGTTACACAACAAATATTGAGGGGAGAGGACCCATAGCAACCACATACAAACTCAGATATGATGGCTCTAACAGGTCAGAACATGAAAGTTAATTTAAGCAGAGGAACTGTTTGACGTCAAAATGCAGTAAAAAAATTATTTTTTTTCCACTATTACAACCTAAAAATGTTAATTTCTCCCCCCCATGTAAATTAAGGACCCCCATTTTATAAGCACAATAAAACACAACAGGGATGTATGTTAGACAGCTCTAACACAAGGCCTGGGGCTGAAGGCACTTGCCTGTGGCCTCGTGCCTTACTACGCCCCTGGCCACGCACAGGACTGTCTAACGCACACCCTGTCATGTCTTATTGCTTACTTGTTAAAGGGACACTGACAACCCTTTTTGCATTATACTGTTTCTAGTTGAAACTCCACATTTTATGATTGTTTACCTTCTCTAAAATTCATTGGTGCTGCTGGTTGTTTAATCTGCCCCCCTTCAAAGTAGAACTGAAATGCATGCTAATGGTGTAATTATACCCAACCTTGTTTTGTTTCAAATCCTTGATATACATTTACTGCATACTTCTTGAATATAAGGAACATCCCCAAATACAGTAGCCAATCATGATGCAATAGCCTCCTCACCTCCCACTGCATCTTGAGTGGCTAGACTGCAGTAGAGGGGGGTTCCCAAGTCCAGAAAAGATACAGTGGGAGATGATTAAGAAATGTAAACAAACACATTGTGGTATAGTAACACCAGTATGGTGGGCAGTCTGTTTTTTTTTTTGTTTTTTTTTATATGTATTTTATGCTTTTACCCACGCACCCCACCCCGAGAGTCCTGGAACCCAGGCAGACACGTGAAAGTGGCACATGGAGGCAGCACACACACCCAAAGCCAACGCCTTGGCCCTTCAGTGTCATCCCTGGCTATCTCCGGGCCCCCCCCGTAGCTGGAACTGCCATCCATCTTCCACCAGGTGGCAGCCAAGGGCCGGGGAAACACCTCATCCCTCCTCACAGCAGCTCAAACCTGCTCCATACCCTCCACCCCCCACTGACCCCAAAAAACCCAGGCTCATTCCCGAACCCAGGTCACCGGCGTTGCACAAGGTGTGGCGACCAGCACCTCAACCCTCAGTGCCACTAGGCCGGCTGGCAGTCTGTTTTTCACTTAAAAAAAAAAAAAAAAGAAACCGGGCCAGAATCAAACTACCAGATACAGATACATCAGCACATTTTGCAGAATGTGAACAATCAAAAAATGTGTATTTTAAACTAAGGACAGTTTGAGGCCTAAGTGGGGGATGACCGTGTTTCCCTTTAACGTAACTACTATAGGCCATAAGTATAATTATGGTTATTATGTACTCCAGCATGACCATCTATCAGGAAAAGGAGGGAGGGGACATCTATTTCCTGCAACCCATGCCTGAAAAATACCTAGGTAGCTTAAAGAGGTACTTGCAACAAAAATCTGACAAGGCTCCAGGGACCTCTACATCAGCTGCCTCTACAAGTCACCCAATACATCAAAACTTCGCTCCAACATCTCACGATCTTCTACCTCAGCGAACCCCCAACCCCTCCCCAGCACTAAGCCAATAATAGTTCTAGGTGATTTTAATGCTAACTAAAATAGCACATAACAGTCAGCTGCTAGAAACTGGGTTGCTCAGCAACATCTTACCCAGCTAATAATACTGATACAAGGTAAAACAACAGGTCTAAATCTGGAATCTACATTGACTGGATTTTCAATCATAGACTGGACAGAACTGGTGCTCACTCACATTTTACGAGTGATCCTTTTCAGATTCCCTTCCTGCACAGGGAAAATATCCACACTTCCATCCCACCTAAGCAAAGCATTTACCTACCCGGTTAACAAAAACTGCAAAAAAAAAAAAATAAAATAAAAATCACGAATTGCATCAATTGCATGCTGAGCTCAGCCTGCTGAACAGAGGCAGGATGGACCGCATTCCTGATGTAAAAACTTTGCGGATGTACTTCAAGTCATAGCTAGAAATGGTCTGTGATGGGCTGCTTTCAACAAAACTCATGAGCTCACTGAGGCAAACACAATTAGATCCCACTAGAGCTCCTAGATTGCTTCCAGCAATGTGATAAAGCTTGGGGCAAATACAAGTCATCACCTGACTACCAAGGCTGGGATTGCTACAGACAGCAAAGGAGCAGTGTGGTTACTATGGCTGCAACACTACACAAAGATTACTATGCTAGATATTGGGGAATGAATAACAGCACACCCAGGAATCTGTTTACTGTAGGTATTGACATCCTGTTAGGCAGGAATCATTCCAAGTCCACATCTCACCTTAGCCATAAAAGCACCCCGATGCACAAATAATACTAACATTGCAAATGCCTTAAACCAGTACTTCACCAACCTCACTCTCTCCAACTCTCTACTGTATCTCTGCCCTCAAATGGGTGGAGTCCCCCTCTGCATCAAGACAGAGTGAACTAGACAAAGGATCTTAGTGGGGATTACCCCTTTCCCATGATCCTCAGTCACCTCACTTGCAAAGATGTGATGCACTAAAAGATAAAACTGGGAGATATAAACTGGTATGAAATAAAACCTAAATCCCCCAAACAGAGGGCCGCAACCCTAAGGAATCCAGGGGTTTGGAGGTAGCTACGTGCAGCAAGGCTAAGCAAGTCCATAACAGATGTACACTGGAAAAACAGGAGCATATGGACAGACCCTACACATAACCAAAATTAAAGGCAAGGAACTAAAAACCCATTTGTGGATCAGCTCCTATGTGCAGAGAGTGGAATGCTCCCTTTTAAGCAGTCCCAAATAAGAGGGAGTCAGTGCTGAATTACAGAGATCAGCACTCATCTAGCAAACTTGGCACCAGTGGAACTGAACACATTTTAATAATAATGTTTGGAAAAGGTGTGTAAGAAGGACAAAGTAGCTGCTTTGCAAATCCCAGAGTATATCAGCCAATTCTGCATACAATGTGGCTGTCGCCTGGTGGAGTGGGCCTTGACTACAGCAGGCATGGACAACCGTCAAGAAATGTAAGCCAACTTAATGACTGTGCAAAGCCATTTTGCGAAGGCGTGTTTTGCTGGCACTGCACCCTTGTCCCCCAGGCCTAATGGGAGAAAGAGACTGTCCATGGCATGGAAGATGAACATCAACCTGAGGTCAATCTGGACATCAAGGGAGTGGAGGTGATTCTCTTAGTTGTTTACTTGAAAAGGACACAGGGATAGTAATGAGACATCCTGCCGTCTGTGGAAATCAGAGGACACTTTGAGCAAGAAGAAAGGTACTGTCCAAAGGACGTCCTTGCCCTTATGGATGCTGATATAAGGCCCCCACCAAGAAAGGATCTCGATTTCCCTCAACCTCCAAGCAGAACAAATGGCAACCAAAAACAGCACTTTCAAGGATAACTGCAACAGGGACATTCTGGCTAGAGGCTCAAAAGAAGGGGAAGAGTACATGGGAGCTTTAAACACTACATTAAAGTGCCACAGGGGAACTACTGAAACCATCCTTGGGCTGATTCTGCCACATGCCCAGTGGAACCTGGAAACATCTGGGTGCTGGCCTAACAGATAGGGATCCATTCTACCCCTGACTGCAGAAAGGACCATCACCTGAATCCTAAGGTAACCAACTGAAAGACTATTGTTTAGCTCACACTGAAGAAAGTTTAAGATGTTTGAGAGCATGAAGGAAAGTGGCTTGACTCCCTATGGATGGCACCAGTCTGTGATAGTACGACAGACTCTATGGTACATCTTTGTAGTGGAGGGTTGTCTTTCCCTTCTTGCTGTTCCTGACTCATGCTGCCACCAAGTCGCCACCTGGTGACAGTATAGCAGTAGTGCTGACAAGCCCTCCCTCCCCATGAGAGGACAGCCATCCTTGGGACGTTCGTCTCCCCACCCAGCCGCCACCCTCCTCCCCCCCAGCAACCCAATCCCACTCAGGATCTCGGATGGCCTGCATGGTGGAGGATTTTGCTGCTTGCATGCAAATCTTCATGACCTCAGTGGAGTAACCCACTTTCAGGAATCTGTGGCATTCAGGAGCCAGGACACAAGTTGCAACCATCTGGGATCCAGATGCAGAACTGGCTCTTAGCACAGGATGCCCAGTCTGTGTGGGAGTCGCACTGGTCCTGTCAGGGCTAGTTCGACCAGCTCTGAGTACCATGACTGATGCAGCTTTTTGGGGGTGATATGGATCAGACTGGTTCGATGACCACCATACGAGGTTGCTGTCCACCTTCAGTATCACTGGCCAAGATGAATATGTACAAAGCAGTGCATTTGGCCCCCAAGAAGAGTGAGACAGTCAATACTTAGGTAGTTTCTTGTCTCAAAATCTATGACCCAGGTTCAGAAGAGAGTCCAGGAAGTTGTGTCGGGGGTCAGGCCATGGCTAAGACAGCTGTCACTCAGCAATGTATACTGGCCAGGGAGGGTTGGCGGTGGGTTCCACTGTCATAGCAACCCCTGCAGCTGAGATGGGGAGTCTGCTCCTGCTGTGGGGCAAGCTGCACCACCTTCCACCAGGGAAGGAAGGAGGTTGGGAAAAATGGGGCAGTAAATACCCTCTTCTGTCTGAATGATGGCATAAATCACCTGAATAGGGTATACCCCTAGTTACAGCGTATATCTCTGAGACTGATGGCAGGGCGAGGACATAAAAACCTATATATAAAGAAAAAAAAAAAAAACAAGATAGGGTCTGGTCGAATACATCCCCTGCTGTGTGGCTGAGATTGAAACTGGGGCTGTAAACTACTTGGACCTCAGATTTTAATATTTAACCGACTTTGGGAGGCTCTGGCCCAGCCCAGATCAGGACAGTTCCACGGTGGAGAATGATGTCAGCCTCTGTAATGCTGGTATTAAGCAGGTTGTCGTGACAGTCCCCATCACTTTGAGGAGAATTTTAACCTGCAGCCCACCAAATGAACAGCCCCGACACATATGCACACTCCTTACTCTGAGGCCCAGACACCTGTGAATCCTCAGCTGGTATGGTTTAGAAGGCTTGTCTGACCCCCTCCATGGCCCAGTTGACCCCCGGTGCCCAGCTGTGCCAGCCATCTGAAGCACAGAGCCTGGCCAGCAGACAAAACGCTCTGCCCCTTGCACTCACTCCAACTGAATACCAGCCCCACCCCAGGATGGAAAAAGTATCTGCCTACCACCATCTCACTCAGGAGCCTCCTCCACTTGTTCTTGGGTCTGGGCATACCCTGTATGGGGCCACAAGCAGAATTTAGACAGGAGTTTAGAGGGAGCCAGACTCTTTAGGCATAGTTATTCGACTTTTCACCCTTTGACCCTTGATCACTGTAACTACTCTAAACTGCTGTGTACTACTATGTCACTACACTATCACGTTGGTGCTGCTATGGCACCCCTGGGAGGTATCTCTATGAGGTGACCTATCCTGATGAATTTACTGACTTTACAACCTTATCTCCGAGGGTCGAAAAGCTCAGCACCACAGTCTACATATTGGAAGCACTCTTCCTTGGATGTTTTTGTTATGATTTACTAGGCTCATTCACATGGCCAATTCTGCGGTGTTGTTGGAGGTGCACAACAGCGAAATCGTTGCCGCTTGACTGTGCATGTCTGAATGCTGCAGTTTGTCCATTCTGGCTTCCATTTCATTGCGGATGAGCCCTCTTTTCTTGGGATTACATGATGGTGCAGGCATTTTGTGGCATTTTACTTTGCTATGTAAACCATCTGCACCACTGACACCGCTGTGACAGGTTTTTCCCAGCCTGCACTTGTAATTGGCAATGGCTGCGGTTACAATAAACATTTCCTACCAGAGTTTGGCTGAACCTTGTTTCTGGCTTTGTAAACAAAGCTGAACCCAGGGTAGTGGTTTTATTGTAAACCGAGGGCTAAAAATCGAAGAAAACATGCACTCAGAATCCAGCTACAACAATGGGCATATGTATATGCAGATATAAGCATGCCCAGTGTTACGGCTCAACTCCGGGACATTTTTTCCTTCAATTTTTAGCACTCTGTTTACAATAAAAACTACTTCCCAGAGTTCAGCTTTGTTTATAGAGCCAGAAACAAGGTTTAGCTGCACTCGGGTTGGAAGACCCATCCTTGAGTTCTGTCATGGAAATAGGGGAGCCTGACCAGCACCAATGCCCCCTTCCCAGCCAGAACCCTCCTCGAATCATCAGAACTTCGATTGGAGCATCTACAGCGCTCTAGTGGCCATGCCATCTGAATGTTGATCCACAGCATTTCAGCAAGCATGGCCACACCAATCTATATGGCGCCAATGCCATGTGAACGAGGTAATTGTTCTTTACTTTGTTGCTATACTGTTTTTTTATGTTCCAGCTGGTTGCTGTTTTCCCTCAGACAGCTATTCATTGCTAGAAACTGTACATCTCAGGTACATTTCTCAGCTGTAGAGAGGCAAGGTAACCTAGACATACAGTATCCAGAACTTTAAATATAGTTGTTGATACTAGTCTATGACTAAGACAACCACATTAAGGAGCTAGTGTATTACCTGAAATTAACATTAGTTTTTAAAAAGTGGTCAGTTATTACCTTTTATATCTGAGGTGCTTTTTCTTTTCCCTTTGGGTAATTAGAACGTATTTCACCTAATGTTAATAGGTGTGATCTTTGGAACAGCACTCTGCCTAGCAGCTAGTTCTGTTCCCCCACTACATCAGGTCATTCACCTGTGATGTCACAGTGTTGATGCTGTAGTTGAGAGGAACAAAACTAGATATGTTAGCTACCAGGCAGAGTGCTATTCCACACATTCAGAATAATATTGTCACACAGAAAACTTTCTAATGCGCAAACAGAAAGAGAAAAATATTTCAGAAATAAAAGTTATAACTGACTGCTTAAAATTTTTACCATTTTCTTGTCTGCTATTTTAGGTTCCATTAGCTCTTTAAATGTTACCACCTACAATGTAAAGGCATTACTAGCCCCATAAAAGAACTGATTTACTTGCACACATAAACAGACTGGGCTCTGTGATAACACTGCTGCAAGACCCTCATTTGAGTCAGGCAGAACACCTGAAGCTGTGGAGAAGCCGGGTTGGGGAGGTATATTCATCTTCCCACCTGCAGGCTAAAATTAATGGTGCATCAATTTTAATTAGCTGGGGGTCATCCTCTGTGGTGGACCAGCACTGGACAGATACCCAAGGCAAATGGATCCTGGTAAAGTAAATGTACAATTTTTAATTTTAGACAGGAATTACATACTCGAGCCGAAGCCTATTTCCAGATTAATCCCATTTCATGCATAAATACACACAATTCCATTCAGTTCGTACAAAATTAGAAATATAAAGAATTCAATATTATCCAGACAAATCTATATCAGTATTTAAAAATTACAGTCATTTAATGTTCACATACAAAATTAAGTTAATTTTGTAAGCTTTTTTGGAAAATGCTGAGTGTCAGCCCCACCCTAGTGGCAACGCTCAGCCTATTCCAAAATTTAGCAATACTACTGCAGATCCCCATTTCCTCAAACCTAGTACAATTTCCAGGTACTTTCAGCTTCTAGGCATTTGAATTCCTGGTATCATAAATTCTATTATCTTGATTCTCCAAGAACGAGATAATGACACAATGGATGATAACTTTCAGTTTGCAACATTTTGAAAATCATAGTTAACCGTTTCATTACACTATTTCCCCAAGGTGTTCCAAATTTAACTGAGCATACAAAATCACATTGATGGGTATAGCATTTAGCCTTCAAGGTAAAAACGCACCAACTTTATTATATACTTTATCCAATTTCTCCAAATCCTTTTTGTTTACAGTTATGTAGGCATCACTCCTGCATTCCATCACTGGTAATGAAAGAATACTAACAATTCTAAGGTGCGCTTCCCTTGTAAGACACCCTGAGACACATGTAAATCCCCCCAACATATATACTGAATATGACTCGAAAATTAAAGACTGTCGAATTTTTATTTATTGAATTTTGTTGACCAGGTAGGCCCACTGTGACCAAGGGTCCCTTTATCGGGGGCGACCTGGAATTAGTTACAGATAGTAAAGCAGACATTAATCATACACAGTACAAAAAATCTTATCCACCATAGTATTGAACTACTAAGATCATTATATGGACAAACTTACAAACGGAAACATTACTGATCAAATACCACACCCAAATATTTATACTGTTGAACCTGTACAAATTCTAAACCTTCAAGGTCTTTTATACATAGTTTTATTTGCTTTATCCACTGCTCCAAAACCCATACATTGGGTCTTTTTTGTACTCATGGCTAGCTTTGACTTGGTGAACCACTCCTGAGTCACTTTACAGTTGTCTTCTAATTTCTGCTGGAGTACATCTGTAATATTACCATTTGTTACCAATACAGTGTTATCGGCATACAGTACATCCCGATCGCAGAGTGGCACAGAGCCTGAGGGAGACTGTTTGTATAAATCAGAAATAATAGTGGGCCTAGTATAGAACCTTGAGGCACTCCCTGCAGAGTTCCCGGAGGCGTGACAAACAGACAACTGTATATTCTGTTTTTCCCCATTAAATAGGTCCTGATCCAGTATGCAGAACAAGGGTGTATGCCAATCCCAGTCAACCTATCCAACAGAATGCAGTAGTTCACCAGGTAAAATCTACATAAACCGCTCCAGTAACTTTCCTATCCTCCAGTCCAGTAGTGATCACATTTTTAAAATCCAATAAAGTTGTATCAGTATAGTGTCCAGGGCAAAAACCATATCAGAATGGGGTAATTTGCTTACTGGGATCCAAAAATTCATATAACTGGCCACAGACCTGTTTCTCAGTAGTCTTTGACATTACAGGCAAAAGAGACTGACCGATGATTTGAAGGGGATGGTTTACCACCTCCTTTAGGGATAGGAATAATTCTGCTGGTCTGGTTTTCCAGTTTTTTGGAAATAGACCCTGAATGAGGCTCCAGTTTAACAGATATGTTACAGCCTGAGCAATCTCCCAAGCATAAATCATAAGGAATTTAGATTCTACTTGATTCAATTCACAAGCTTTCCCCACTTTTAAGTATTTTGTAGCTCTGTGTACTCGTTAAACTGACAATATCCTAAATCTAAAATTTCATTTCCTCCTCTACATTACATTTACTATCTACATTTCCTCCTAAGTTAACCTCTCCCACCAAATTATTCAGCCTATCTTCTGACAAAAATTCAACATCCGGTAGTTCAGAAAAATATCTAATTCCTCTGCTATTATTAATCAATCAATCAATCAACATCTTTATTTAACCAGGCGAACACCATTGAGCAAAGCTCATTTTCAAGATGGACCTGAGGTTACTTATCGTATAAAGGATTTACATACAGTACATAAGCAGAGCATACAAATGGATTACATATACACAACAATTACAGCATTACCATGACACAGGGTTACAAGGAGTACATGGCAATGAGCAAAAAAGAACATAAGACTGTCAAATGTCAAGACAACAGGACCCATTTAAATTATACAAAATATGCAAGAACCTATCAGGATCTATAAGTGTTAGATAAGGACAGCAAATAGAGGAAACTTTCAGTAGGGGGAAGGAATTAACAGAGTGGGAGTATATCAGGACATGAGTACCTAAGAGAAGGCCAATGCTATAGATATGGCTAAATTCAGGGGTAACGTACTCTAAAATTAAGTTAAGGTAAGATTCATGGGAAACAGTTACAGGAATCCTTAAAGGAGCGATCATAAAATGACCTGAAAGCTGATAGTTTGATGGGGTGAGCCAGTTTTAAAGTCTTTTGCAGGTTATTCCAAACTACGGGAACAGCGTAGCTTAAGGAAGACCTACCAAAACGTGACGAGACCTTATGTACAGTAAGTGAGACATACGAGCCACTCCGCAGGGCGTACCTGCCTAGCGCACACAATGAGAAACAATCTAGGATGTACTAAGGCAGATTCTTAATGATGGCTCTGAAGGTCCACAGCGCTGCATTTCTCTGTCTTCTATAATTAAGTGATGGCCATCCTACTGCAGCATAAAGAGACAGGTGATGAGTAGAGTAAGGTAGACCAGTAATGGAGCGTATAGCTCTATGATAGAGAGTGTCAAGTTTGACCAGCGCAGAGGCAGGGCCTTGGCTGTAGATAAAGTCTGCATAGTCCAGTAGAGGGAGGAAGGTGGTTTGGACCAGTCTCTTCTTGGTATTCCATGTGAGTAGGTATTTGATTCTGTAGAAGAAGCCAAGTCGCAGCCTAAGTTTCTTTATTAGTTCTTCAATATGATTGTTAAAGGAAAGTCTGTAATCTATCCAGACCCCCAGGTATTTGAACTTGGTAACATATTCTAGTGGTTCACCTAAGAGTGTGGTGATATGGGGTAGGGAACCGTGGGAGACTTGATTAAGTGCATATACAGAGGGAGAAAAGAGCATCGCCTTTGTTTTCTTTGCATTTAGAAGAAGTTTTTGGTACAATAGCTGTAGTTGCAATTGATTAAATTCTTGCTGTAGATCTCTACATGCTGCCTCAGGAGTAGATCTGCTAATGTATAATACCGTATCATCTGCGAAAAGATGTAGGTTGGCGGATTTAATATCGGCATCGATTTGGTTAATATATATCGTAAACAGCAGTGGACCCAAAATGGAGCCCTGCGGTACACCCCTCAATAGTGGTTTTCGCTGTGAGAATTCCCCATCCACTTTTACTTGCTGCTGACGACCTGAGAGATAGTTTGCAAACTATTTCCGAGACAGTGTATCCAGACCAACCTTGCGAAGGGATACTAGAAGCAGATCATGGTCGACAGTGTCGAATGCCTTGCTTAGGTCCAGAAATATTGCACAAAGTTCTTTGAATCCAGGTCACACTGCTAGTCATTAGTCACCTTTGCAAGAGCCGAAATGGTGCTATGACGAGGTCTAAAGCCAGACTGTAGAGGGTTAAGCAGATTTAAGGATTCCACGTAGTTCCTAAGCTGTGTACTCACTATTTTCTCCAACAATTTGGAAAGTATGGGTAGTAGAGAGATTTGCCTGTAATTATTAAGGTCCCTAGATTCACCGGATTTAAAAAAGGGAATCACATGGGCAGTTTTCCATAAGGGAGGAAGCTCACCCTGTGAGAGGGATAGATTAAACAGATGAGTAATGGGCACTGCCAGGATATGGTAACTAAGTTTCAGGAAGAAGGGCTCTAAGAGGTCAGCACCAGCACTCTTCCTGATGTCTAAGTGTAACAGTAGGTCCTCTACTTCTTTCAAGGATGTAGGCTGAAGGGAGGAAACATTTTTGGTTACTGGAACATCTTGGTCCTGTATGTTGATTCAGAAGCAAAGGTTGTTGGCAGGGGAGGTATCAAAGACTAACCCTGCAGTAGCGAAGTGGTTGTTGAAGGAGTCTAAGATTGTCTGTTTATCTGAAACTGTGGTAGATCCAACAGTAATTCCTGAGGTTAGGGAGGTAGGGGATGCATAAACTTTGATTTCCTTGAGGATTTTCCAGAATTTGGAAGCGCACTTATAGGTAGAATCAAGCTACTGTCTTAGATGTTGGAACCCATTTATCTGTATTTATACAATAGGGGTGAGCTGATAACCAGCTGAATAAATCTTGCTATTTTCACCCCAGTGGAATAAATCCTGCTGACATAACCACAGTGAAAATATCTGCCATTATTCACACAGTGTCTATGTTAGCAACTGATATTCTGCCTGACCAGACTATTTTTCAAAACAACCAAACATAAGTTTACCAAAAAATACCAAGTGCCCAAAACATCAGATCACCCACAAACCCACACTGTCTAAACATGAACACTGCAAGAAAACAAGACTAAAAATCTCCTCTATACCTCCACAGCGTTCTATGTCTCTGGTCACATAAATGGAGCTGCACTAAAACTACAAGTGTGACCCACAGAAGCTCATCTAATTCAGAGTGCACACTCCATTGATAATTATCTCCCAGTAACACCCCAACACACAGCAGACAACAAAACAAAAAGCTACCTCACCAACTTAACATTCTTCTGTAAGTCATCCTCAGAAGCTGCCCTGAAATGAAAAATAATCCCTGTCAGGAACCGGCAACAAAATGGAACGGAAGTACAAAACCCAGTAAATATGCACCACATTCTGCAAACACTTTCTGTAAAAGTAGAACGCAAAAACAGTAATTTTACCAGCTCCAATAAAAGTAGAACCAGAAAAATAAAACTACCGAACATTCGGATCAGAACAGAAGAGCCGTCCCCAAACATGACCCCGCCCAGAAACAACAGCACACCAATCAAAAAGCACGCAAGACACACAACATGCATCACTAACCAATCAGAAAGCCGACATTCATAAGAACAACCAATGAAATACCACAACCTCCCCATTCACAACCAAACTAACACACAGTGCAAATAACCTTGCTAGAACCAAACAACACGTGGAGCTGTACCTTGGAGGAAAAAGAACACCTAAAACAGCAAGTTATAAAGAAACACAATTGTAAAATAAACTGCATAAAAAAAACAGTGCCCTATTGTATAAATCGCACACATGATGTGCAACTTGTGGAATATGTGTGAAATATTAGCACTCCTGCAGAGTGACCACTCATGATATTATCACTGGTCACTCTGTACTCATGCTAATATTTCCCATATTCCACAATCGCCCATCATGTATCTCCTATTTCTTCATCACTAATCGAAGAGGACAACCAGGCCTCTGTCAAATTTTAGCTCTTTCTCACAACATTGTTGTTTACCAGTTTTGTTTACCATGCTTCTAGCATTATCATGCCCTATAAAAATGCTACTTTCAAGAGCTCCTCTTGGTCCAGGGTTGAGCTCTAGGGCACCATCTAAGGTTAATAAAAGTGAGCATATTCCTGGGCTCTTTTTAAATTCAAACCCATATCAGCCCGGTTTTCAAGTTAGCTTATTTATTCCTCATGTAGTCCCTTCATGCTATACCAAATGAGTTCTTGCCTCTGCTCCTCACACTTGCTCTATCTGTGAGCCCACAACAGATGATAAACACACAACGGCTACATCACGTGTTGGAATTTGACAATCACATTAATTATTAACAATGATGTTATAAATAAACCAAACAGTAATGCCTTATGTCCAGGCATTTTTACCATTGGTCAAGCCCCTATTACATCACCACCTCACTTCCCCACCACGGGCTGCCACTTCTCTAATAGGAGTTGAGGAGCCAACACTTCATTGGAGGCTGCCACTTCCCCAGTAACAGCGGGAGGAGGATGAACTAGTGGACAGACTATACAGTAGTCAAAAACTTGTGATGTACCCACACTTCATCTCCAGTACTCCCCACCCCAGACCTACAGAGTACTGTACCTATGCCTCATCTCCACTACTCACCACACTGGAGGCAGCCACTACCCCAGGAGAGAACAAGAGGGAAAAGGGGCTAGGACTATCACAGACATATGTATTAAAATGAACAAATAATGCTATAATAAAAACCTAAAATATGCCCACGTCTCATCTCTGCCACTTCCACAACGCAGGCTCCCACTACCCCAAGAGAGAGCAAGAGAAAAAAGGTGCTAGGACTTAACACAAACATTTATATTAAAATACAAAAGAACTACACTAAAATCAAAAGATGAAAGTTCAAAAACCACGTTCCCACTGGGAGCTGTTGCTTTACTGGAAGGGAGCTGAAAACAAGTGATTAACAGTGATAAACTGTTGAGAGTTGCACGAAGTCTGCCAGTGCCCCAGGAGGCAGCAAGCACAGCATAGGAAAACAAAGTTATCAGTAAACTCTCAGTGTCATGTAGGGAATGAAGGAACTGATAGCAAAATGTTGGAAATAGTCCAAACAAAGTTTATAACGCTGCAAAACCACTGCTCCTCCAAATCGTAATCTGCCACTACCCCAGAAGGAGACAACAGTGACAAAAGGCTGAAGCCGGAACTTTCGCGACTAGCTATATGGAGTATTACATAAAAGGTCTAAAACGAGTCCAGGTAGGATCTCCAATATCTCATTATGAGCAAATGCTGACAGTCTCTTAATTAGCTTGCCTTGGGACAAGGGGCAAGCGTTATCTTTAGCGGATTTCTAAAGGTTATAAAATCTAGTCAATTCTGGACAAGACCTACAGCGTCTCAGTATATGGCTCTTACCTCAATACCTGTTACCAACATTGAATGTTTATGCCCTGAATTACCCCTTCCATGAAGTGTTTCAAGAAGACTTTGCAGCATTAGCAAACAAGGCACATGACCTATGCATACTAGGCGGAGTGTGACAGGGAGCTCCTGCCGCTCGAGGACCAATCTTTTCTTAAATCTGTTGCAGCATTTTTTCTATTTCTTTACAATCTCTAGTCCATAAGGTTGGTCACCTATGGGCACCCCCTTCCCTTTCTTGACTATACTATAGTGTCCTTTTTAATTTCCCTTTTCCCTCTCAGGTCCTCGTACAGGAAGGTTATTGTGGTGACCTCCAAAAGTATTTAAAACAGGTTGTGTTTATCATTGTTGGATTTAGTATGTAATAGCACTATGTCATAAAATACTTTGCAGTATATACCCTACATTTATGAAACCTGTAAATGTTGAAAATACCATGGCACTAGGTGATTTTGATAATGGTAAAAAGTACTAGGTGACTATTATAGAAATTAAATTAGTTGTGCCATTTAAAATGCATGTAAATTGCTGTAAACTGAATATGCCTGAAATGTCATGGTGATTTGCATATATCCCATGATACTCTGCATTATGGAAGAATGTGTGATGTTGTGTTTCTTTGAAACTTGACTTACTGTCAGTGCCCTTTGGGGTAACCCTTGTTTCAGAGCTTCTGCACTGAGGTTCTTTGCCGTTAGCTTTTTTTTTTTTTTTAATTTGAGCCCCCACCACCCAAGTAAACAAGATCCACATAGGGGAGGCCGAATCTCAACTGAAAAATTAGATCAGAAATCACTAAGTCAGTAGGTGTTGGTCTGCTGAACCTTACCTTCTGCATTTTGAATAAACATCACACAGAAATTGTGTGTTGAACTTGAAGTTCAGTGTCTGGTCCATCTGTTATCCCACAACCCCTCTACAGACTGGGTGTCAGAAGTGGTATAACTTGCTGGAAGTGTCTGGACTGGCCGAAGAGGGATGGCTTCTGGTGGCTATCGCCCAGATATCCCAGGTGGACAGACGCACCAGGAGTTGCCAGAGGAGAACCCGGAGGAGAAAGCCCATTGCATTCTGACCAGAACCATGACTGACAGACGGAGAGAAGCTGCTGCCTGGACTGAACCTGGGAGCTCAGAGGAAGGCCAAGCTTTAAGACGACGAAGAGATGCAGGTTGATGCAGACTGGAGGTGTGAGAGACAACACCCAGGAGGTGGAGACCCTGATGAGGATGATCCACTGGATGAGTGGGCAATAGCTGGAGGCAGATCGACTATGCAGAGAGGCAGAACACCGGTGCCAGGTGCTCAAAAGGTTCCTGCCGGAGAGTTTTGATAAAGAGTTGGATGAAGATTTTACGTGGGCTCAGTCTGAGGAGGGCCCCCTGACTGAGCAGGTTATTTCTTTGTCGCCTTTGATCCAAGGATGTTACCTGTTGGAGGTTGGAGATGCAAGTATGGAACTTGAATGTGAGACCCCAGATAAGACTGTGCTTAGTGATACTGTGCTGGGGTTGAAGACTCCAAGCAAGCAAGCAGCAGCCCATGAGACTGAAGGGACTTTTTCTTGTATTGATACAGCTAAATCTATTAACAGTACTGACTGGGGTATACTACAGGCTAAAGATGCTAATGTTGCCAAACTGTTACAGTATGTTAAGGTCAAGGAGGGTATGCAGATTAACGGTCGTATGGGGCAGAACAACCATTGGTGGTACGAACTAAAGAAGGGTGTCTGTGCCACATGAGGCCCAACCCCCGTACAAAAAGTGTGGATGACCAGGTAGTGGTGCCTGAGGCCTACAAACAACAGGTGATGGAGGCTGCTCACTCCAGTCCCTGTGGACATCTGAGCCACAGCGGTGTCTTGGCTAACTCCTTCTTATTACTGTCCTGGTATGTTCAGACAGGTAGTGACCTATATTGGGACCTTTCCAGTGTAAAACCAGATAGAGGTACCTGCTGGGGACAGCATTGGAACTAGTACCAGGGGTGCGGAAAGTGTGTCCCAAAAGGTAGCAGTCATTAAAGAAAAAAAATGGCACCCTTAGAAAAAGGGAAAACTCCCACACAGGTCACAAGGTACCAAACGGTAACTGACAGCTGAAAATAAGCAAAATGATTAAAATGTTAATGTTCCCCAAAACACTCCAGAGTGTATAGGATTTTGGACCCTGCTGTTTAACACTGGATGAAAGTCAGCTGTGGAGGGTTCCTTGGTTTCCTGTAGGTTTCGGTGGAGACCAACCTAGGGATAGGATGACCAAAGGTTTGGGGTCTTAGGTTATCATAGAGAATAGAAGCTACTGTTGCTCCTACCATAGTCCCACAGACACTCTATGTAAGACAGAGGGGTCAAGGTACTGCAGTTGCAGGCAAGGCCAGATGTGGCTCTGCAATGGTCCCTTTCTGTACGCAAAGTGTAGCACGCTTGGTCAGAGGGCGAGCCTGATGTGAAAGAAAGATGTACCCAAGGATAGACAAGAAGTCTAAGGTGGTACATGTGTTTCATTTTATTTTTGTTTTATGGAAAACCTACAAAGGAGGAGGTGGGCAGAAAATGGATTGGAACCTGTGTTGGGGTGACACCTAGAGTGTCTACCCTCAGGTGTCTGTATCAGTATCAAGTTAAATGAATGACTCAAGAGACATAGTGGGTTTATGCAGATGGGTTGAACCTAGGACTGGGCCCCTGCTTAAAACCAACATGTCTGGTGGAGTTGGAGCAGGTAATTACTCACCCCAGAGAAACTGTTTCTATGGTACTGGACGTTAAAGCCATCCAGATTTTTGGTCAGTGAAATATGACGTACTTTCCCTAAAAGGAAATAGTTCAGGGAAGGAACCGTTGGTCTCTGTTGAGAAATATGTTAATGCCTCAGGGTAAAGAATGATGATATCCACTATGTTTATGAAAGAATGTTTATCGTTAATAGGAACCCTGAGACAGAGCTTCTGAAGATGGATGGGTAGAAGCTCCATCCCTTCCTGGGACAGAAAGGTGGTAAGCAGTCTGCAATAACTGCTTCCCACTTTATTTAGTTATTAGCTTTTGTTTACTGGGTAAGCACACCAGACAAGGAATGCCTACTTTCAGGTACGACCCGGGAGATTACCAGAGCATGGTTTGCAGAACAGTGCAAGAGAACTACAACACTGTGAAATTTAGGTGGGGGATATGTGACAGGGAGTTCCTGCCACTCTTGAGGTCTGACCTTTTCTTAAATCTGTTGCAACAGTTCTTCTATTTCTTAGCCTAATCTATTCTTTATAACTTCTAGTGAATCAATCATAATTTATTTATAAAAGGAGCATTTCTTCAACCAAGGCACCTGTACATACCATAGATAATACAAACATACAAACATAATTTCTGATTTAAATAAAACCTTATATATAAATTCACTATAAATTAATACTCAACTAAAATCACCATATGGAGACTCAAACAAATAATTCTTGAGTGCAGTTTTAAACTCTTGGATGTCAGGCAATCTTGTATCAGACAAGGTAGAGAATTTCACAAGGTCGGGGCCAGAAAACTAAAATAGCGGGCTCCAGATGTCTTTAAACAAACCCTGGGAATGTCTAGCAATCCCTCGTCGGCGAATTGGAGAGGAGGGAGGGGGCAGTAGGGATGAAGGAGATCCTGCAAGTAGCAACCATAAGGTTGGCCACCTATGGGCCCCCCCTTCCCTTTTTTGACTATGCTATACTGTCCTCTTTGATTTTCTTTTTCCCTCTCAGGTCCTCGTACAGGGAGGTTATTGTTGTGACTGAGCTGATGTAAAACAACAGGTTGTATTCCTCATTGTTGGATTTAGTATACAATGGCACTATGTCATAAAATACATTGATGTACATACCTCAAGTGTATGAAACCTGTATATGTTGAAAATATCAGAGCACTAGGTATTTTTGATAAAGGTAAACAGGGGATTGTATTATAAAAATTAAGTTACTTGTGCTATTTAAAATCCATGTAAATTGCTGTAAACTGAACAAGTCTGAAATGTCATGGTGATCTGCATATATCCCATGATGCTTTGCATTATGGAAGTATGTGTGGTGTTGTGTTTCTTTGAAACTTGGCTTACTGTCAGTGCCCTTTGCTGTAACCCTTGATTCAGTGCTTCTGCACTGAGGTTCTTTGCCTTTAGCTTGTTTTGTGTTTTTTTTTTTTTTTTTAATATCTGAGCCCTCACCACCCAAGCAAACAAGGCCCACATAAGGGAGGCTGACTGTCAACTGAAAAGTTAGATCAGAGATCAGTGAGTTAGTAGATGCTGGCTAAGTGTAGAGGAAAGACTTGCATAGTCTGCTGCTACAAACAGATGCACTGAAGAAGGGATATGCCATTGCTGAAGGTTATCTCATGCATTTTGAATAAACATCACACAGAGATTGTATGTTGAACTTGAAGTTCGGTGTCTGGTCCATGTGTTATCCCACAATCCCTTCACATGGAAACTATAAATGCCTCCTTATTGCCCATCCTGAATCCACCAGACATATAGTGGGGGAGGCGCAGAGGTCCCCTGCTGTCAAAATGTTACTATCTCTCACTAAGGACCATGGAATGTGCTGCCTGGGAGGCTGGTGGAGGGCACAGTGGAGGGCTTCAAGAAGGGGTGGGATAGGTATAAGGGGAAACTGAACCTAGAGAAGACCCTCTTGGGGGCTAGGGGAGTGGAGAGGCAAGCAGCCACTAGGTTGCTGGCTTTCAAGCAGACAAGACTGACTATTTGGCCTATTCTGCTGGCTTTTAGTATGTTAAGGAGGCAGGCTTGCAAGATATTTAGGGGTAAAAGCACACCTGCAAAAAAGACTATACCTTTTATTCTCACCCACACAAGTCTTATATCAGGATAGACAGATGGTACATGCCTGAACACTTGCATAGAGAGTGAGACACAAGGATTCAAAACATCAACCTTTTAGACCATGCCCAGTCATGCTCACATTGGACATGGGGATCCCAAGGGAAAGGGGACAATGGCACCCCAATGTGAACACAGTAACAAAGTGGTGCAGGCACCATTGCATGACATAGTCTTAGAAGCATTATCAGAACATTTTAGATTAAAACCAGACAGGAGGTGTCACCCTAGTAACTTCAAGGACTGCTGTGAAGTCAGTCATTCGAGGTAAAATAATCTCTTACTTTACCAATCAAATCAGAGAAAAGGTGGCTAAACAAAGAGAGCATGTGTCCCAGTTTAAGGATCTGGAGGACTGCCACAAAAAAAAGGGGGGAGCAGATCTGCTAGCATAGCTAGTGGAGGTCAGACTTAACCTACACAAACTACTGACAGAAGGGGCAGAACAAGCCGTCCCACTGATGGAGAAGGCTGAGGCACTCTGTGCTTTACCTTTTCCCACACTGGTGACCCGGGTTCTGGAGCGGGCTCAGGTCGCCGAGGTGAGTAGGACTAAGCCTCCAGAGGACAGCTCTCCTCTCCCAGGGTGGGGTGGTTTGCCTTCTCAGCCTCTAGCTGCCCCAGGTGAAGGCCTGGGGGAAGTGCCGGCAGTACAAGAGACATGAACAGAGGGGCTGTAGGACTACAGATGTGTGTCTCTACACACACACACTGCAGCAGGGCTAAGGGAGAAAGGTGGAAAATGGTTGTTGCATGCTACATGAAGCCCTGCATGTCTTCCTCTGCCCTGTGCCGTCAGCCAGCTACCTGCCCAAGTCTGGATGTGTGTCACTGGGTGGGAGGAGGACGGCCCCATGGGGGGGCAATCCATGGGGGATTTCTGTGCAGGTTGGTCTAGTACGGTGAATGCCAGGTGAGAGGAGGTGGGGAAAGGGATGAAAGACTGCCTGCACCAATAAAGAGGAGAAAAACTTCTATGGCAAAAAAAGGAAAGACAGAACAACCTATTAGGTGCACAAATTTTGCTAATTATTCCTGGCGGGGGGGGGGGGGGAGACTGGCTTTCAACCCTACAGCTTTGTAAAGAACAAGCTTCAAGCGTGGTCAGAAAGATCAAATCCAGACAGGAGGGCACACCTCATTGTACAATTCCTAAAGCGGTGGCAAGGGAATTTGGGGACCTCTGTGCAGAACTGTATATAAGAGCCAATAAAGGATGCCGATAAGATAATGAGCTTCCTCTTGGGAGTGGATTTACCAACTCTGGGGAATTATGATCAAGAAATGTTGGAGAGCCCAGTGATGAGAGAAGAACTCCAACGGGTAATTAAATATCTGAACAATAATAAAACCATGGGGGAGGATGGTTTCACTACAGAGTTCCATAAAAAGTTTAGAAAACAGCTGGAACGACCGCTTGTAGATGCCATAAGCTACTGTATGTGGAACCACATTTTCCCAAAAGAATAACAATCTGCAGCCATCACAGTTACCCCAAACTTGGCAAAAACACAGAAGAGTCTGCCTCCTGTTGGCCAATTTCCCTTATAGACATAGACACCAAAAATCTATGCTAAAATAATGGCCAATAGGATAGAGGGAATAGTGGGTAAATTGGTCCACCACAACCAAATGAGATTAATCCCAAACCACTGTATGACCCTGGGTCCAGGGCCCCAGCCTAGCTGGCCCGACTGGAGTGACTGTATGCACGCAGTGGAGCTAATTTAAGCAGCTGTTGGTGAGCGGGGTTGTCATCGGTTGCCGGAATGTAACTGCCAGTAGCAGGAGACGGGGAGTTACTTGAGCCACTTTGCTTGCCTGGGCCCTGGCCCTGCTACCTGGATTGACTCATCGAGGAGGAGTGCCACTACTATCTCAGTCAGTGAGGTAGGTCAGACAACAGGACCCTGGTGGTTGTAATCATGTACATTTGTACTAGTCTTTTGTCTTTACCTTGGCTTTGCCAGTGGGGGACTCTCTGCTTCAAAGTGTCTGCACTCTGTCTGCACTGCCTGTTAAGCAGGACTGCCGGAGTGAGGGTGGGTGGTGGGTGGAGTGGGACCGTGGTGAGAGTCATCTCAGACAAGTGAGTGCGACTGTGAGCCCAGCTGCACTGCTGCCCCTGATGTGAAAAGGGACTGGTATTTTGGGAAAATGGCACACACTACAGTAACCTCCTCTAGCCTAGGAAGGACTGCTATGCTGACGCTGATGAGATACTGTTCTAGTAGTCTACAGTGACTGATAGCCCTACACCCTTGAGTCACTGACATGATGGATCCTGATGATAAACTGGTAACTGTGAAATTTAGAAAAACAGAAAAAAGAGGGGGGCCCGGGCCGGCTGACTGAGATAGGAAGCCTGAGGCTACAGATTGTTGTTTTTCCCCATAAAATTACACATTTCATACACAAGTTTATTCTTTAGTCATATTACATGGAGTTTCAGGCTCTGTTATGCTCTTAAACAGTGCATTAAATCATTAAAATGTTGAAATTCTGATGTCCCTCATGTTACCCTCATTTCAGGGTGTGGTGTCCCTCATTGTCCCTCATTTCAAGGGTTGGTGTCCCTCATTTCAGAGTCTGGAGGTTCAGAGGTATGCACAGTGGAAAGACTGTTCAATTCAGTGATCCTAAGGACTTTACTTGTTAACTTTGCACTGAACTGGACTATTCAAGGTAATATCTGTTTAAGGTTCCTCATTGGCCTCAATTTCTGAACTTGATATGTACAGTATTTACTGTCTACAGTATCTAGCAGCTTGATTTTAAACATTCAGTATAATATAACTCAATACCCACTACGTGGCTTGGCATTAACTGTAATACATCTCTCCCACTTTAGGAACACGGAAAGAGACAAATAACAGCGAGTGTTCCTCCAGTCGAACTGCTTTCTAGTTGTGCTAGAGTTCCTTACTGTTTCTTGTTCACCAGTAGGCGGTTTGTGCCTGTCGTAGTGGCTTCCTTAAGGAACAGCATTACAGGGTCAGTTTGAGATTTCTGAACAAGCGCAGAATTTAAATTCCTAAATTGCACTGTTTTAATGCTGCGTTTACAGGGTTTGTATCATGTTGCTGTGCAAGCACGGATATTAATTTGCCTGATTTCCATTGTTTGTAAATCTGCGCATACTGCTACTTGATTTGTTCAATTCTGCTTGATTTTGGGAGGGCTCGACAGACTCCTTAAGACCCGTTATCACAGGGATCGTTTGCAATAGTTTGTTGCTTTCTGTGACACTCTGCTGCTCAACTGTGCTAATCCTGCTGTTGAGGCTGTTACATTCCGCACAGCTGGGAGGATTACAGAAGGCTCCTTAAGAGCCGCCATTACAGTGCAGAAATGTGTTCTGACCTGCTTCTGTTCACCCTGCTGATCTTTCCATTCCCTTCCTCCCTCTCCAGTCCCCCCCTCTCCTGCTCTACATGGTTTTCCGCCTTTGGGTTTGGCCTTTGTACACAGAATCCCTTTGTGTGGCTTCTGACCATCCCCTTTCAGCCCACACTTATAGTGCCTACTCACCTCTGTTCTCTCCCCTTCTATCCACAGGCAGGACAGGAAAGTGAGCGGTGTTCCATTCACTCTGCCCCCCAACCCCAGCAAGCCATGCCAGCACAGACCCATGTACCTGCACAGGCCTGCAGGTAATTGATTTCAATGTCCCACTCTCACTGTGGGCTTCAGCTCTTGCTTTGCCCCACTGCCGCTAGCGCAGCAGCTCCCCACCCTTCCCCCACCATGCCCACCCTGGGTCGGCTTGTTGTTTATAGGCCTTCAGAGTCAGGTGATCCGCTGTGGATATTTTTAAATCTCCCCAGTTCCTGACCTGCAGCCTATACTGTTAAGCCACTAGAGGCCACTAGTTGCTCCAATTGTACTCTCCTCAGTGAATCCATGGTCTCCCCGTTTTCTCCACCTTCTAGTCCTCCTCTTCTTTCAGTTTCTGCCCCATCCTATTTCAGCACCACTCCCTCTACATTCTGCCCCTCTGCGACATTATCAACCCCTCCTCCGTCTTGCCATACCTCCCCCCTCCCACCCTTTACCATACATTGTTAAATCACCCAAGGCTACTTAACAGCTTTCTCATAAAGACTGAAGCCATTCGTCATCTTCTGCCTCCAGCATCCTCCATGGGTCCACTACTCTGAGGCTACCAACTAAAACTCAAACGTCATGCTCCCCACTATCACCTTTTAGTCCTTCTCCTACTTCTAACTGGGGACATTGAACTGAACCCTGGCCGCTCCAATCCCTTCTCCCTGTTGGACCTCCCCACAGCTCTGAGATTCTTCCATATAAATACTTGTAGTCTACTTCCCAAACTGGATGAACTAGAAGTGTGGGTCACTCAGCACTCACCAGACATATTATGTATCATGGAAATGTGGCTGTCCTCACGCGTTCCTGACAAGTTGGCCTTTCCTGACTACATCCTTCACCAGCAAGACCGTGGTAAAAAAGGTGATGGGGCTGCGTCTACTCCCACAACTCCATAACTTGCACAATCTCCCATCGTAAAGCGATCCCCCTTTCTCATGAACTCCTCTTAGCCAAGCTCACCTTTCCATCCTCAATGCTGGATTTTGTGGGCGTTCTGTATGCCTCCCCTAAACTTCCCCCCCTTCATCCGTTGTCACCTGTGTCACCAAAGCTACTACCTTCACTTCAGCAGGTGAACCGATCCTTCTTGGAGATTTTAATCTAGATTGGCTCTCCCTCTCATCCCACAACTCATGCCTCCAGACTGAAGCACTAACCCTGACACAGATAATCAAAGAGCCAACTTGCTCTAAACCTCCCTCTCAGTCTCACGCTCTGCTTGACAGGGTGCTTTCAACTCACCCTCACCACATCTGCTCTGCTGGCATACTACCCAATGTGCTCAGTGACCACTACCCAATCTTTTGCATCAGGAAGATATGTCCTCCACCCAACCCTCCCAAATAGATCCAGTATTGTCCCCTCAAAACCCTTGATTCAAATAAATTACACCATGACCTGGCCATGGCAAATTTGTCACCGGTCCTTTCCTGCCCCTCAGTCAATGCTGCCCTCTCCCACTTTACTTCCACCTTCCTAAAAGTCTGGGATGCCCATGCCCCACTAAAATCAATTAGCGTAAAATGCTGCAACCATCCCTGGATATCTCCAGAAATCTTGGCCATATGCAAAACCCGTGACCTCGCTTGGCATCGCTTTAAAACCTCATGCAACCCGGCTGACCTGCAGACTTACCGTGCCCTCCGTAATGGCTGTACAAAGTGAGTTCGGCAGGCTAAATCGGATTACTTTAAATCTCGATAGCAAACCTCCAACAACCCTCCATCCTCCTTCTGGGGTGATCTCCGATCGCTCCTGCACCCCTCCTCTGAAACCCCTCCTCCTCCCTCTCTATGTGTGGCAGGTTCACTAGTATCTGACCCTGCCCTTGTCGCCGAAGCCCTATATAAGTTCTTCACGACCTGTGCCCTCCCTCATGACCTCCCCCTCCCTCACACAGCCTTCTGGTTTCCAACTACCTCCGGTATCCCCCTCTGAAGTCCTTAGGGCTCTTGTCTCCCTAAACCCCGCTAAATCCAGCCCTGACGGCTTGCACCCTAGACTTCTCAAAATCTCTGCACCCTCTATTCTGATCCCCTTAAAGAGGACAGGAAATTATTTCTAACTGGCAGCAGATTATAACGTTTCTGTTTTCAGAAATAATAGTCAAACAACATGAAGTCTTGCTGTATTCTGACAATAGCAGTGAGTCCCAACCTTCCGAACTGCCCTGGAGATGAAAGAGTTAACTTTCCATGCCAGGCATGGAACGCTGAGCTCGAGCTCGGTTGAGACTCTGTCTGTTGCTGTCTGAACTCAAACCATCAGATTCTTTACTCCGCCTCACTGAACAGTCGCTCCGGAGATTTCTCCTTTGCTCGGTTCAATTTGTCAGTTAAAGTCCGTTTTTCTCGGTTTCCAACCGAATCTAAACCGCAACCTGTCGGTTCAGTCTCTGTCTGTAGTATTCGTGAGTACTAGATAGGTTTATATTGATTTTCAATTCTGTGTGGAACTTGTAAACGTTTCATCGGTTCGGTTTGAACCGATCAGGTTGTTTAAAAATCCTTATTTCTACTTTTAGAGTGTGGTTACCGGTTCTTATCAGTTCTATAAAAAAAAAAAAAAAAAAAACGGATTTTACTACGTTTTTTTCCACGACCTGTAACACGGTCAGGAACCGATAAGAGTGTCTTGCCTGGCGGAGTGCCATTAAAAGGGAAAGTTTTGTTAGGACTGGCACCATGTCTGAGAAACACAAAAAAAAAACCGGGCCCACTGGGTTTCAACACTGTAGTGTGTGTGAGGAAGTCTTTGCTAAAGCTGACCCCCACACCACCTGTGTTTATTGTCTGGGGTTTGACCACCTCGATTCAGACTGCCAGATTTGTAAAAATTTTCCTGCAGCTACCCTAGAAAAGAGAGTTGGTAGGCTCAGGGAAAGGGAGGCCAAAAAGTCCGCTGACCCGGATGGCCAGCCTGGTTCGGTTCAAACCGAACCAGAAGGAGTGCCCTCTGACCAGGGCGAAACTTCTTTGGGCAAAAGGAGAACCGATTCCGAAGAGTCGGTTCCGTTTAAGAGATCAAGAAGGGAAAAATCAGCTGGTGTGGATCCAAAAGTTTCTTCTCCAACCGCTGATGAAATAGCCAAAGTGATAAAAATTGTGCAGTCTAACTTTCCCCGGTTCCGACCGAACCAACACCATCAGGAAGGCGCTCAGTTCGGCTGGTTCCGGATTATGATTTGGAAGACTATTATGAACCGGAGGAGGAGGAAGAGGAGTATGAGGGAAGTGAATGTGGTTTTGAAAGTCTGGATGTGCCCATTGACCCGGACATCTCCCCAGACAGACCTTCAGGAGTGTCTCCTCCTAGGCTTTCTGAGTCCCCCTCCCATTTTATGTTTTACAAGAAAGTGGCCAAAACCCTTCAGCTTCCTATGGAAGAAGCTGTGGATGACCAGGAGGAGCCTGACTATGTGGAAATGATGGATATCCCAGAGTCCACGAGGCTGTCTATTCCCTTACACAAGTCTTTTGGGAAACAGACATTTAAGATTTTAAAGACTCCTAATTCTATACCTCCTGTGGATAAAAGAATGGACAAGAGGTATACTCTGTCAGGCTCAGATACGGAGTTCCTACCCAGCAATGCAGCCATGTTAGTAGTGCAGGCTGCAGCCCGTGATAAGGCTAATATACCCTTGGCTTCACACCCCCCAGATAAGGACTCCAGGAGGATTAATGCCATGGCAAAGAAACAGTACATGGCAGCATCCTTGGGACTCAGGCAGGCCAATTATATGGCCTATACAGCTAGATATCAGAAATCTAGATGGGACACTGTCATGGCTTTAGCTAAACAGGTCCCTGGCCAGCTTGCCAAGGAGCTGGAGCAGGTGGCTGCTGATGGTATTGAGGCATCCAAGGTGCAATTCCATGCTGCAGTGGACTCCAATGATGTTTCATCTAGAGTCATGGCTACGTCTGTGGCCCTTCGTAGGATGGCTTGGCTCAGATGTACTAGCCTGTCTCAGGATACCCAGACTAAGGCCATGGATTTTCCTGTTGTGGGTAATTCTCTGTTTGGGGAGCAAACAGAGAACTACGTGAAGAAAATGGATGATTACAGGACCACCTATAGGAGTGCTCAGGCCAAGGAAAGGAAAGCCACTCCTCAGAGGCAGCATCCCAAGGGCAGGGGCAGGCCTTTTCATAGGCCTTTCTATCAAGCCCAGGCCTCCTCTTCTGCCTATGCTCAGAGGGGGTTCTTTAGAGGGAGAGGCAGAAGGGGTACAAGCAGACCTGCTTCCACCCCTCAGCCTAAACCCCCTGCCAAACAGGCACCCTGATGGGTTTGCCAGGGCCAACTCTCCACCACCTGTAGGGTGCAGGCTAGCTTACTTTGTCCAGGATTGGAAGTCTTTAACATCAGACAAATGGGTCCTGGAAGTAGTAAGCCAGGGACTGGTTCTCAGCTTCAAAAAATTTCCAAAGATGAGAACCAGATCCTTTCCACCTGCAAATCCTTCAGAGACACTTGCCTTAGAGGCAGAGGTCTCTTCCCTCTTGGCTCTCAGAGCTGTAGAAAGGGTTCCACCCCTACACCAAGGGAAAGGATTGTACTCCAGGTACTTCCTCACTCCCAAAAGACAGGAGAATGGCGGCCCATCCTGGATCTCAGGTATTTAAACAAGCACCTTTTAAAGCCAAAGTTCAAAATGGTGACTCTGGGAATAATTCTACCCTCTCTAAGGCCAGGGGACTGGCTAGTCTCCCTGGACCTCAAGGATGCCTATTTCCATATTCTCATCAGAAGCTCCCATCGAAAATACCTCAGGTTCAAGCTGCCCTCAGGCCATTACCAATTCATAGCAATGCCCTTCGGCCTAACCTCTGCTCCAAGGGTGTTCACAAAATGCCTGACAGTAGTAGTTGCTTCCCTAAGAAGGCAAAGGATTGCCATCTTCCCATACCTGGACGGCTGGCTCATAGTAGGCCAATCCCCAGACCAAGTCAAGTTACACCTACAGATAACTCAGCAACTGCTCACCTCTCTAGGTTTCCTTCTGAACCTTTCAAAGTCAGTTCTAGAGCTTGTTCAGCTCCTCACCTTCATAGGCGCAGAGCTAGATACAGAAAAGGCCAGAGCCTTCCTTCCCCTGGACAGGGCAAGGACCCTTATCACACTGGCCTCTTCATTCACCCTACAGGTGTCTCGACCAAAGGCATTTTCTGCACTCTGGGGCACATGACTGCTTCTACAGCAGTGGTGCAGGGAGCAAGATTTCAGATGAGGGACATTCAGTTCCACTTGAGAGCCTTTTGGTCTCAGAAAAAGGACCCCTAGACCAAACTGATACCAGTGACTCGAACCCTGATCCAGGCCTTGCAAGTGGTGGCAGGATCAGAACAATCTAAGACAGGGAGTTCCTTTTGTCACTCAGTCTCACTCTTTAATCCTTACTACAGATGCCTCCTTCTTGGGGTGGGGGGCCCACTTGGGAGACCTGACCACCCAAAGGTTGTGGTCCCCTCAGAAATCTCTGCTTCACATCAATCTGTTGGAACTCAGAGCAGTGTTTCTAGCACTTCAAGCTTTTTCCAAGTCTGTTCAGAACAAAGTTGTTCAGATCAGGACAGACAATACCACCACAATGTGGTATATCAACAAGCAAGGGGGCACTCGGTCTACAGCCTTGTGCACAGAAGCAATGAAGTTGTGGTCTCTGGCCTATTCCCTGAACACCTCCCTTACAGCAGTACACCTCCCAGGCAAGGACAATGTCCTGGCAGATGCTCTCAGCAGGATATCTCAGGGCCATCACGAATGGTCACTGGATCCCCTGGTTTTGGAGGTGATCTTCTCCAGATGGGGCACCCCACAGATAGATCTTTTTGCAGCCCCAGACAATCACCAACTTCCCCTTTTTTGCTGCAGGCCCCCATTGTTGGGCTCAGTCCCCCTGGATGCCTTGGTTCTCAGTTGGGAAGGGAAGTTCCTGTATGCTTTTCCCCCCTTCCCTCTCCTGTTCAAAGTGCTAGTCAAAATGAGGTCTCAACCCTGCAAGGTGATTCTGATTGCTCCAGACTGGGCCAGACAGCCCTGGTACCCTCTCCTGTTGTCCTTAGCAGTCCACCTTCCCTTGTCTCTTCCCAGGAATTACAACCTGTTAACCTGTGCTCGGGAGGGTTTGGTACCCGAATCTCAAATCTCTCAATCTCAAGGCCTGGCTCTTGAAGAGTTAGAGTTTGCTGATTTACACCTCTCTCAAGGTGTTATTGATATTCTAAAGGCTTCTAGGGAGCGTTCCACCAAAACTACTTATAATTCCAAATGGAAAAGATTCTCAATATGGTGCTCTGGGAAGCATATTTCCCCAGAGTCTGCTGACATGCCCACAGTCCTTGACTATATGGTCCATCTGAATAGCTTGGGACTCAGACCAGCTACACTAAGGGTGCATCTGGCAGCTGTCTCTGCTTTTTTTTCAGCAGGTAAGCCCTCTTCTCTTTCAGCTCACCCTGTATTCTCCAAGTTTTTCATGGGATTGCTTCATACCAATCCGCCATTCAGGGACCCTGCCCCTGCTTGGGACCTTAATGTTTGCATTGCTCAGCTTATGCAACCCCCTTTTGAGCCTTTGTCCTCAGCAGAGCTTAAGTACTTGACTTGGAAAACTGTGTTCCTGGTGGCCATCACTTCTGCCAGGCGCATAAGCGAGTTACAAGCCCTGTCAGTGGAGCCTGATTTTATCTCTTTCCATAGAGACAAGGTGGTCCTCAGGACTAACAGGAAGTTTTTACCTAAGGTGGTTTCAGACTTCCACCTTAACCAATCTATGTCTCTTCCTGTGTACTTCACTGACCATTCCTCCTCTGGTGAGAGGAGGTTGCACAGTTTGGATGTGAAAAGAGCCCTTAGCTACTACACAGAATGTACCAAGGGTCACAGGTTTGACTCCCTCCAACTGTTCCTCATTTATGGTGAGGTTGGTAAAGGAAAACCTGCTACTAAAAGATCCATTGCCAGGTGGATTGTCTCTTGCATTCAATTTTGCTATGAAAAACTAGGTAAGATTCCACCCTCAGGCCTGAGGGCTCACTCTACCAGAGGTACAGCTGCTTCCCTGGCTGCTGCCAGGGATATTCCTATCTTAGAGATATGTCAAGCAGCTACCTGGAAAACAGTTCACACTTTTACCAAGCATTACACTCTGGATATCCAGGCTAGGAGTGATGCTCGGTTTGGCACAGCTGTGCTTCAAAGCCTATTTCCTAAGTAGGTTCTGTCCCTCCTCCATGAAGGTACTGCTTGGTAGTCTGCTATTGTCAGAATACAGCAAGACTTCATGTTGTTTGAAGAAAAAATTACTCACCTTAGTAATGTTGTTTCTTCTAATGGAGTATTGCTGTATTCTGACCTCCCCCCCCCGCCTTCCCCTCAGAAACTTTGTTTTTGGGATGTGGGTGGGCAGTAGCAGTGTTGGCACTCAGGAGGTGCCCCACGTTTTTTATTATCACCCTCTTTTCTTTAGGTGAGTGGGTGTTGTGTTTATTTCATTTTTTGGGTTTCCTGACTTGAGTCTTTGCTTTGGGACCAAAAAATCTGTTATTATATTCAGTAGCCAGTTGGCTAGTGTAGGTTTACAGCTTCCACACAGGACCTCAGTAAGTTTAGCTCATAAAGATCTGACGGTTTGAGTTCAAACAGCAACAGACAAAGTCTCAACCGAGCTCGAGCTCAGCATTCCATGCCTGGCATGGAAAGTTAACTCTCATCTCCGGGGCAGTTCGAAGGTTGGGACTCACTGCTATTGTCAGAATACAGCAAGACTCCATTAGAAGAAACAACATTACTAAGGTGAGTAATTTTTTCTTAATTCCCCTAAATAATCCATATTTAACTGCACATGGATAAAATGTGATGTGAAAAACTGCATATTGCATTGTTTTGTTTTGCAACATTCTGTTACAGTTCTCTTCATGGAACCAGTGGTTTGAAGTTTTAACTATGTCATGATTTGTGTACAGCACTCTAAGTATGGTTCTGATAGGCCAACAACTCATGCCTAGTATTCTGTACACAAACCGTGACATAGTAAAAACTCTAAATTACTGGTTCCATCAATAGGACTGTATAGAATGTTGTCCATTAAAAGAAAGTGATTGAAAACACAGTTTTTCACATTAGTGGTTATTCAGGTACAGTTCAACATGGATCAGATGGAGTAAGAATTTCATTTCTGGAAATAGGGCACATCACTATCTGTTGACAATTAGCAAAAAATTCCTGTCCCCTTTAATCTCCTCAATCTTTCTCTTGCCTCCTCTACTGTTCCCTCTTCCTGGAAGTCCATCACAGTCCTCCCCCCCCCCTTCATAAAGGAGATGATACCACTGTCCCTAGTAACTACCCCCAATATCTCTTCTCCCCTCGCTCGCCAAGGTCCAAGAATCTCATGTCCTCTCAAGGCTAAATGATTTTCTCCTTGCTTCCAACACTCTCTCCCCTGACCAGTCAGGATTTAGAAAATTTAATTCTACCACTTCCTCCCTTCTTCGCTTTACCGATGCCAATCACTGTGCTATGGGTCAAGGGTAGATCACCTCGGCCATATTCATTGACCTTGCAAAGGCCTTCGATTCTGTCTCCCAACCTCTTCTCCTATATAAGCTAAGTGCCTCAAGGCCTCTCCCCAGCCTCCGTTTCTTGGTTCAGTTCTTATTTAACTGGCCGGTCCCAGTCAGTGAAAATCAGTAGTGTCCTATTCCCCTCCCTCCCTAACCTTGCAGGTGCACCCCAGGATTCAATCCACAGACCTGCTCTCTTTTCCCTATTTATTAATGAACTCCCTTCTGTATGCACTCACGCCAAGATCTACATGTATGCAGACAACACCATTCTTTTCCTATCTGATCCCTCTGCCCCAGACGTCCAAACTCCCCTTCGAAAAGATTTCTCCATGGTTACATCCTGGTTTAATGATAACTGCCTAAAATTGAACACCAATAAAACTGTAGCCATGACCTTTGGCTCCAAACAGAAACTTGCCAGGATTCCTGCCCCCCCCCCCCTTTTTTCCCCTGGAGCCAACACTCCTCTCGACAATGTCCCTGCTTTCAAGTACCTTGGAGTATGGCTCAATCCCTCCCTATACTTCTCTTCCTACTTCAGCACCCTTCACTCCAAATTACACTCCAAATTATGCCCCAAACTAGGGTTACTCTATCACCACAAGGGCAGTCTTTCCCTCCCAGTTAGACATGGTCTAGTGGTCAAATGGATCTTCCCAGCCTTCGACTACGCCGATGTAGTTTTCAGCACAGCTCCAGTCACCTCCCTTGCCAAACCTGATGCCCTTTTCCACGCCCTTTTGTTGGTTTGCCTCAAATTCCACCCATCTGATGCACCACTGCAATCTATCTCTACCCCCTCCCGAACCCTCCGATCCCATTCGCAGAGATGCTCATCCCATTGTCCCACCTTCATTTCCAAATACTGGTTTGGGACTCTTCCATCCTACCTCACCTCTTTTCTAAATCCTGCCACTCCCTCCCCCTAAAATTTGCGTACGAAGTGCACCCACTCTTTCGTCCTTCCACAAGTCCGTACTTCTGCTGGGAAATTAGCATTCTCAACATCCCCCCCCCCAAAAAAAATCATCTCACCCCCTCCTTTTTGCTCTTAAGCGCTTACTCAGACCAACCCGTACTACCTCCTGCACCTGTCAACTTGTCCCAATACACTTTTTATGTTTCCCTGTTTGAATTAGAAGACTACATGTGTTACTCTTGATGACTTATTCCATTTATTTGTATTTTACTATATACAGTATATATGTAAATATTAACATGTAAGAAAATTCTCATTTAATATCAATGAATCAAAATCAATCAAAATCTTTATTTAATCAGATGAAACACCGTTGAGAAAAAACTCATTTTCAAGATGGATCTGGACAATATACATATTCAGTACACAGAGTAAGTTATACACACAATATACATGTTCAATACACAGAGTGGGTTATGTTCACAATAGTTTACAAAAGAACAGGATCCAGTTAGGGATTATGACATAGAACAGTATACAAATAAAATAAAAATAGCAGAGACCTAGACTGCAATATATACAAAATATACATGGAAATTGATGGTAGCCACGAGTGAAAGGAACTTAAAGTAAGAACATAGATGGATATTGTGTAAGGTAGGCGTGCAGCATTCACAGTGGGGAGAAAGGGTAGGCAAGAGCAAAAGTGCTTGCTGAGGAAGGGGACCAGTACGAAGAGCCTCAGAAGGCAAAGGACAAGTGGCAACAATCGGGAAAATAATTACAGGGCTGCACGACCGAACACCCATTAGCATTTTGAGTATCGATGGAGAATGAGGAGGTAAGAGGGTACAGTAGGTAGCAGGTGCCAGGGGTACTCACTGTCTCTGCAGTATGGTGACAAGGCACTACTCAGGGGAAGCAACTACAAGACTCCTTGACAGAGCGTACATAAAATATTTTGAATGCTGAGAAATTGATAGGGAGGACCAATTTCAAGGTTTTTTTACAAGTAGTTCCAGAGTAGGGGTAGCGCGTAGCTTATGGATGACCTACCAAAATGTGATTTGACTTTGGGTACAGTAAGGGAGCTATAGGAGGCACTTCTTAGGGCATACTTACCTATCGTACTTAAGGGAAGACAATCAGATATGTATTGAGGTAGCTTTTTAGTGATAGCTCTGTATGTCCAATATGCGGCGTTTCTCGGATTTCTATAATGGAGGGATGGCCACCCTACTGCAGCATATAGGGAGCAGTGATGTGTGGAATACAGAGCACTAGTGATGAACTTTATGGCTCTATGTTAGAGTGTATCGAGTTTGGCTAGTGCAGAAGCAGGGCCTTGGCAGTACAAGAAGTCAGCATAGGAATGTGGTTTGCACCAGTCTCTTCCTTGCGTACTGGGTGAACAGATGTTTGATCCTGTAAAAGAGGCCAAGCCTCTGTCTGAGCTTTTTCATCAGTTCATCAATGTGATCGAGGAAGGAAAGTATGTGGTCAATCCACACTCCCAGGTATTTGCATTTGGTTATGAATTCTAATGGCTCGCCTAGAAGTGTGGTAATCTGGGGTATGGTTCCTTGCGTAGCAGGGTTGTTGGCATTAATAAAGGGTGAAAAAAGCATTGACTTTTTTTTTTGCATTCAAAAGAAGTTTCTGGTTCAGTAGTTGTAATTGCAGCTGATTAAATTCCTGTTGTAGATCAGTACATGCTGCTTCAGGAGCAGGTCTGCCAATGTCAAGTACTGTATCATCGGCAAAGAGATGAATGTTGGCAGTTTTGATTCCTATGTCAATTCCATTAATATAAATCGCGAAGAGCGGTGGACCCAGTATGGAGCATTCTGGTACGTCCCTCAACAGGGGTTTCAGCGGTGAGAATTCTCCTTCAGCTTTTACCTGCTGCTGGCAACCTGAGAGATAGTTTGAGAACCATCTCAGGCATAGGGAGTCCACGCCAATACTGCGGAGGGATACCAAGAGCAAATCGTGGTTGACAGTGTCAAACGCCTTGCTTAGATCCAGAAAAACTGCGCACACAAAGTTCTTGGTGTCCAGGGCCCCTTGCCAGTCATTAGTCACCTTTGCAAAGGCCAAAACTGTGCTATGGCATGGCCAAAATCCTGATTGTAGAGGGTTTCGCAGATTTGCGGATTCTAAGTAGTTCCTGAGCTGAGCGCTCACTATTTTCTCTAGCATTTTAGATAGGATAGGGAGTAAGGAGATTGGTCTATAGTTATTGAGATCACTATGGTCTCCTGATTTGAATAAGGGAATCATGTGGGCAGTTTTCCATATGGGTGGAATGTCACCATGCAAGAGAGATAGGTTGAAGAGATGCATAATTGGCACAGCCAGGACGTGGAGACTAATTTTTAGGAAATATGGGTCAATGAGGTCTGCTCTAGCACTCTTCCTGGTATCCAGGTGTAAGAGTAAATCTTCAACTTCCTTCAGGGATGCAGGCTGTAAGGAAAACGCTGCACCAGCGACCGGAGCTGCTTGGTCCTGCGCACCGAGTTGTGAACGGAGGTTATTGGCAGGGGAAGTATCGAAGGCTAACCCTGAGGTAATGAAATGATTATTAAGATGGTCAAGGACTGTATCTGTAACTGTGATGCCACTACTGGTGATTTTTGCAGGTAAGGAGTTGGAAGACACATGACCTTCAATATCCTTAAGGGTTTTCCAGAATTTGGTAGAACACCTGGACGAAGAGTCATTTTCTGCCTGGAAATAGCTAGCCTTAGCCTCTCTGACCATCTTAGTACAAAAGTTCCTAGCCCTCCTAAACAAAGTCCAGTTTGCCGGAAGCTTGGTTCTCTGGGCTTTTTTCCAAAGCAGGTCTCTATTAAGTAGGGCGGCCTTCAACTGTGCCATAAACCATGGGCATGATTTTTTCTTAGTGTGGATTTTAACCAGGGGTGCTTGCTTGTCAAGTGCCACTATATCTGAATTTATTATCCCTCTGTCGTATTTGTACCCTGTCCCCGGGTCGCACCTGGAAACAAGCCACCACTCAGTGTGCCTTTCTTGGTTATCAAATTTTAAATAAATAAACAAATAAATAACCACAGCCTGATAGCACCATGGTAGAGCTACCGCCCACTATGCTGGCTACCCATATTTGAAAGTGGACTGTGGTTGCAAGGGGGCCAGCCATGGAAGAAAAAAATAAAGCGCCCAGTTAGGATTGCTCTCCTTACTCAAGGACGGGGAACAAGTCGCACCATTATTCATCTGCCACCTGGTGGAGGAAGCATTGTGGGAGCATCCATTTGGGAAGGGCCCACCATCAGATGCTGATGCACATGGTGCAGCACTGCACAACAGGCAGCCCTGGGAAGAAAATATGGTGGAAACCCCAGACTGAGCAGAATGCCACTACAGTATCCTGCTGCAGTCTATGCCACTGACTAGAAACCTCCTGGGGCTATGTGGATTGTGCTCCAGACAGGCCTGGCTAGCCCCACTGGCCCCGTAATGGGAGGAGGGGAACTGGTAATCCATGGGACATGACTGGAGGAGGGTAAGTCCTAGGGAAGGTGGTTGACGGGGCTGGATAAACCGCAGCAGAGTGGGGCAGGTCAGTAACTGACAGAGAAAAACCCTCTGGGGGGGAAATGAATACCCCCTCCCCCTTCAAGGAAGCAACTGGTGCAGCCCTCCTCACCCTACCTCAGCAGACCACTGTCTGAATGAGAACAAGAGCACCCACATAGTATTTCAGCATGCTTTTGCTCTTATTCATTCAGACAGCGGCCAGCCAAGGTGGTGAGAGGAGGTCTGCACCATTTGCCATCTTGGGGGAGTAAGTTCTTCTTTTTTAAAAAAAAATTAAGACAGCACACGGGGGGGGGTGGTATTTTCTTATCACTGGGACCATAGAGGAGGGTGGGAGTAGGGGTGCTGTTTGGGTTGGGGTGATAGGGGTATTTTACTCTATATTATAAATGGGGTCTGGCCAGTTCTGCCTCCTCACTGGTCAAAACCCGGTCATACTGGACTTCATTAACACATAATAATCCAAGGCAGAGATGCACTAATCGAACTAGATCCTTCTTAATAATCACAACTTAGGGGTGCATTAATTGGAACTACCACCTGTCTGAATATACAATTAATATGAAAATAAAACAACCACATGACAAAAATCATATGACCAGCAATGGATTAACAGCAGCCAGCTTGCATAGCATGGCATCCAAAGCTGCAGTAAGGACAATTTTCACCACATAATGTATGTTTACATGTACAGTTACTGTGTCTCTTATGGTTATAAGAGTCATCCTCGAGTTCTTCGAGTGAGAGAACTATGAAGCAAAGCTAAGCAGTTCTGGCACATAAAAGACCTGAGAAGAAACTTTTATAATCATAAGAAACACAGTAACTGTACATATAAACATATTATAAATCATGGTATAGACCTTTGTTTAAAAAAATGAATTTTGATTTAAAATCAAAATGTTTTAATCCTACTTTGTGTGAAATTGCTGGCAGGACAGCCTAAAAGTTAGAGTAACTAATTATGAATGAGTTTGGTACATCTAGTAGACCTGGGTTTGATCCCCACAACCTCGGAGTTCACAAGTGGGGTGCCACAGGGTTCAGCCCTGGATCTGGTCCTTTTCTATATGTTCATCAGTGAATAGGAGAAGTAATACTTTACAAATTACTTGCGATTCAGTGCGACCATGCCAGCGCCAGGATCATGGTGGCCATTAACCTCGTGGTCGCAAAGGCCGCCCAACTACTGAAATTAAGTAGCTCAAATCCATTTGCTCCACACATAGTACCTCTTTCAATGCAAATCCCCTGCACCAATTGTTTTGCTCACTTACCTTAAAGCTGTATCTTCACTCCTCCCACTGTGTACTATAAAAACCCCTCTTTCTTCCACAGAATCTGGCTCAGGGGTCGTGAGGGCCTCCAAGAATAGACGCCAGCCCTCCCCTGCATCGTCCATCCTCGGAACCCCCACCCCCCGAAGCACACAGGTACGGGAACAAACGGCTGCATAGCACAAATTTCTGGCGCCAAATTTCAAACTGCTGGCTACATTCAAAACTCTATCAGTGCTTCCAGTGCTGCTCCTCAGTGCTTGTGTGTGATTCTGCCCCGCCGGCGCTATGCGCCGGCTCCCCACCACCACCCTTGGTCAGCTCCTCCTTTTATAGGCTGCAAAGGCAGTAGTCACATGACTGGCTAAAACCTAACAGCCCATTTTTCCATCTGCAGCTTATCAGCTGCCTCCACTAGAGGGCACCAACCAATTTTCTCCCACCAAATTAATATACCTGTTCCAGGATGTTGCTTCTCATCACATTCTTTTGCCTCTCTATGGCAACACAAACCTCCTTACCACCCACAACCTTCCCAACGTGGGAACCCCCACCAGCCCTGCCCCCTCGGTGCACCCCTCAGCCACTCATTGCTGCCTCCTCTCACTCGATGGCGCTGGACTTCGCTCACGTCCACTATGGGATTATAAATGCCGCAATCCTGCCTCCCTCTTTTCACCCGGGCTCTCGGTCTTACAATCCTCAGCCCCCCGTCACCCATTGGCTTCCTCTCCTCGCCATACCCCTACCGCATGCAAAACCTATTCCAGGACAAAAATAATTCATCTCTATGCCCTTCTCCTGCTCCTGTCAGGGGACATAGAGAAAAACCCAGGTCCAAACTCAACCCACACCCCCACCCCTTTCACTCTCCCCAAAGGCCTACACATATTCCACCTAAATACCTGCAGCCTGCTATCAAAAAGCTCGCTATTGCAACCCATCACCTTAACACTGCACTCTGACATACTGACCATCTCCAAAACCTGACTAAAACCACATCATATGGATACCGAAGTCTCCATCCCAGGATACACAATTATTAGGCATGATGGGAGAGAGGAAAAAGACAGGCGGAGGTACGGCAATGTATATCTCAAACAGCCGTCAGTTCACTATTGTGTATATCCCCTCTCTCCCTGCAAATACAGACTCAACACTAATTAAACTATCACTTCCATTTACCACCCCAATATATGTGGCAGGCACATACTGCCCCCCCTGCACACCCACTGATGATATCCTCGCCCATCTAACCACTTTACAGTCCCTAGCTAAAGGAGGTGAGCTCCATGCCACAGGGGATTATAATGCCAACTGGTTAGGAGCTGATAAAGCCCACCTGAAGACAAAAATAAAGGCCCAAAACCTCACACAACTTATAAAAGAGCCTACCAGACTCAACCACAAGACAAAAAAACACTCCCTACTGGACTGGGCCCTCACCTCGCACCCACATAGAATCCTTAGCGCAGGCCTACTTCCTGATTCTATTAGTGATCACCAGTTGATTTACCTGATCAGGAAGGTTCATAGCCCCTCCCCCCCCCAAAGACGCTGCGTACCAGGTCCTACAACTCCTTAGACCTTGAATCTCTCCTGGCGGACCTGGGAAGGGTAAACTGGTCCTGCATCACTGAGGCATCTTCCATTGACGATGCCTATAATGCATTTAAATTCAGATTCTTAAAAGTTTGGGACAAGCACGCTCCTCTGCGCACGAAAAGAGTTAGAGGAGCGCATCTCCCGTGGATCACGGCTGACATAATTAGCAAATGCCACACCAGGGACCATGCCTGGAAAGCGTATAAGAAACTGAGATCCCAGGCCTCCCTTACTACCTACAAAGCCCTTCGAAATGCTTGCACAAATAGCATCTGCCAAGCAAAAAAGTCCTACTTCCTATCAACCTTTAGTAAAAATTCTAACCACCCTATGGACTTCTGGAAATCTCTCAAATCCCTGCTCTCCCCCACCAACCCAACCACCTCCCCCTACACTATTAGTAAACGGCACCCTCATCTCCGACCCTATCTGTGTTGCTGAAGCTTTCAAACACCCATTTCTCCAGCTGCGCTGACAATCTTCTATCCTCCCTCCACTACAAGCACACCCCGGCCCACCCCACGCCCCACACCCCTAGCACTCACCCCCAGTCCTACCTTTCGTATTCCAACTAGTTTCCTACACAGAAGTCCTCCACTCCCTCACGGGCACTGAACCCAAAAGGCAAATGCCCGGCCGTCCCTGGACGCCAAGATGCTATTCCTGTCAGCCCCTGCCATTGCCACCCCTCTGGCCGCACTTCTCAACCTCTCTTTCTCACTGGGTAAGGTACCAACGGCATGGAAAATGGCCACTGTCATACCCCTCCCTAAAGGCGGTGACCCCTCCTCCCCAGGCAATTATAGACCTATCTCCCTACTCCCTATTCTGGCCAAACTACAGGAGCGACTTGTCCTGCCCCAACTGACTCAGTACTTGGAAGCCTCCTCCTTTTTTACGCTTTTCCAATCCGACTTCCGCAAATCCCATTCTACCATCACTTCCCTGTTACGTGTCACTGGGGACATTCTCACCGGCATCGACAAAGGACACGTCACCATGGCCAATTTTATAGATCTAGCAAAGGCTTTCGATACCATCTCTCATTCCCTACTTATCTCCAAACTTACTGATGCGGGGCTAGCACACCCAGCTATAGATTGGTTCCAAGACTATCTAGTGGGTAGGATGCAAGCGGTGACTTGCCTCTCACACATCAAACCCCCTTCCAGTCACATCTGGAGTCCCCCAAGGATCTGTCCTAGGACCAATACTCTTCTCCATTTATCTAAATGGCCTCCCCTCTGCATGCTCCCATTCTTCCATCCAAATGTATGCGGACGATACAGTCTTGTACGCATCTGACCCCTCAACAACAGTGTTGCATCTCTCCTTCAGGAGGATTTCTCAGCAATCCAGCACTGGTTCATGATAAACCAGTTATTTCTGAACCCTAAAAAAACTGTGACGCTTACGTTTGGCTCCCAAAGACTCTTCCGCCAAACCCTCTGCCCCCCATTCAAAACCCTGGAAGGGACACCCCTTGAGCAATGCACTAGCTATAGATATCTAGGCGTCTGGCTCGATCAGCACCTAGATTTCGTCTCTCACATAGACTCCCTGCATAAGAGGCTGCTCCCAAAACTGGGGGCACTTTATCGTAACAAATCCAGTCTCCCCATACAAACGAGGCACACCATAGTCCAAAAAATGATACTCCCTGTACTTGACTATGGCGACATAGTATACACTATCGCACCTGCTTCCACCCTGGCAAGCCTAGACACCCTATTCCACTCCTTCTGTCATTTCATCCTGGACTGCCCACAATCCACTCACCACTGTACTTTATACAGCTCCCTAACCCTTCCATCTCTACATGATCGCAGACAAATAAACTGCACTAGGTTTGCTGCTAAATTCTGGTCCCTCTCCCTCCCTCCCTACCTTGAATCTACTTTATCCCAACAACCTGCCCCTTCGTACTCCTTAAGAGGCACAGACCACAGACTACTACATGTCCCACTTTATGCACACTACCAAAGGCCAGGCAGCTTTTAAATATAGAATCCTGCAGATCTGGAACGCCCTACCCACTCCCATCCGACACGCACAAAATACCGGTCACCGTACCAGACTACTGCAGGCACACTTCTCCTCCAGCTGCTCCTGCTAAGTTATAGCTCTCTACAAAAATATACTGTACAGTAGTACTTCTGTTATGTGTATATTTGTCTGTAAACTCCTGAATTATGGTTGTCAGGAGTATACTTTATACCTTATACTCTATGTTATCTTTGTATGCAAAATCTGTATTATAATGTACAAATTATATGCTATGTTCTGTATTTCAATTACTATACTTGTATTGTTCTGCTATAGCTAGGTACTGGGCCTAGGCCCCCAGGTCGCATCTGGAATCGAGCATGTTGCTCAGTATGCCTTCCTGTAAATCTCAAATAAATAAATAAATAAATACTACAGAGCAAGATGCATCTCTTCGCAGATGACGCTAAGCTCTGCGTCAGGGTAGACAACGAGGAAATGGTAAGGGAGTTGCAAAGGGCCCTGCAAAGGTTACAGAGGTGGTCCAAGGTTTGGCAGTTGAAATTCAATACCAGGAAGCGCAAGATGATGCACATTTTAGTTATTTAGTTTTTGTTGACCACAAAAGAAGGGCTAGGTGAGTCTGCCTATTTTCATCATCGTCCCAGAGCAGGGGTTGGAGGATACAGAAGGAAATCAACTGAAATTGAATCAGACTGGTAGTTTTAGTGAACAAGAACCCCAGAACGGACTATTGGATGGGAGGATTTAAGTTAAACAATACTTCTGAGGAATGGGACCTGGGAGTCCTCATAATCAACCCCTAAAATTATCCAGCCAATGCAACAAGACCTACAGCAAGGCAACCAGAATGCTGGAGTGTGTCAGGAGGTGTTCAACAGTAGAAGGAAAGAGGTACTATAATATTACCTCTCCATAGATCTCTGGTGAGGTCACATCTGAAATACTGCACCCAGTTCTGGAGCCCCAGGCAAGACAAAGACAGGCTGGAAACAGTGCAGTGTAGAGTTACCAAAATGATTCAGGGTGAGCAGGGCACATCCTGCAAGGATCAACTTAAGGCTCTGAACACGTACTCTCTGGAGACCAGGAAAATGTGACAGAGACCTTCAAGGTTCTGAAAGGAATGAACAAGGTAGACTACAAGGAAATATTCAGCAGGGGGGAGAGGTAGAAATTCAAAGAAAAATACAGGAGGATAGGGTTTTGAAGGGTCTCAGGGCCCTTCAGGTGGACAAGGCTCCTGGACCAGATGGTGTGCACTCGAGAGTCCTGAAAGAATTGGCAGAGGTCCTGGCAGGTCCCCTGACAGGCCTGTTGGAACACCTCGCTGGAGAAAGGCACATATGGTGCCTCTCCATAAGAGCGGCTCCAGAGATGAACCTGGTAATTACAGATCGGTCAGCCTCACCTCCATTGTAGGCAAACTAATGAAGACTATTCTCAAACAGACTACTGTAATTTATAACTCATTGGTCACACTTACTTCCTGTACAGTCAATTTCTGTCTTTCTCATCTGCTCTTTATAATTTTTCACCACTAGACGGACACCACCAAACACAACATTCCTGCTCCCTCTATTTCTGCCGAACTTTCTCAGTGCCCGTACCACAATTTGTATTTAAACACTTGAACCTCATCTCTTCTCACTTAACCTCACTATTACCACACCTGCAATGACACCACCTGTACTGGTACCTTTAGCTACTCATCCTACAATCCTTTTACAATGAAGCTCACTTTTACGTACCTAGCCCTGCTTGCTCACCACCCACCACCCACCACCGACCCTGAGAACGCAAACAGTAACAGCCAACCAACTCTAGTCAAATACTCCCTCCCTACTCAGGGCTCCAACTGCGAAATACCAACCCCCGCTAACAGCCCACTAGATTGGCCATTAGCACACAAAGGTTACAACTCCCCCCCTCTTAAACCACTTACAGCTTTAGTCTGCCTCAACACTTCCAACTCCTGGCCCGCCAGGTTAAGTCTCTGCCCAAGCACTTAACTCCCACTCTTTTTGCCCTACCATTTGCCTCCCACCCCCTATCCCTTGGTTCTTTTCCTTCCATCTGCCCTCCTTATCCCAGCTCCCACTGCCCCTCCCTACCTCACCCTAACAGTCTGCCACTGCCTCTCTCTTCCGCAGGACGCTGGCATACCATGTACAATGCCTTGGCACAATTTGTGAACTGCTCGTCACTGCAACCTATGCACTGTTGATTTTTTTTTGTACTTTGTATATATACTGGAAATACTGGAAAGAATGGGACAAAAGAAGGCACAATGCCCATCGTGATTGTCCCCCTCAAACAGAGGATCATTAGTTACTACAGTAATGAGAATTAATCCATAGGTCTAAGTGGGATTTGAATAAATCAAAATTAGCTAAATTAACCAGGTCTTGTGGTAACGAATTCCAATATTTAGCAACTCTGATGGAGAAGAAATGATTACGTTTCTTTGTATTTGCCCACTCTACAACTAATTGTAGATTGTGACGTCTACCCACTTTTCTTTTGTCAGCAAAAGTTAGTTCACAATGATTCATTACAGTGGGAAATTTAAGTAATTTGTAGACAAAGAGAATATCCCCCCTATACCTGAGCATATCTAGGGGAGAGAGTCCAGTTTCTTTAAGTCGGGATTCGTAGGTAAAAGATTTTAGCCGTGGTACCATTTTGGTGAACAGTCTCTGGATTTGGTCCAAACGAGTAGTATCACCTTTAAGTTAAGGGTTCCAAAAAGATGATCCATAGTCCAGCTGAGGTCTAATATAAGTCCTATAAGAAGTAGTAAGCAATGCTCAGACTTACTGACAAAAGTTCTTCTAATTTGCTTCATTAAAGCATTAGCTGATCTAATCACCTTGTTATAATGATGATTAAGAGATAACTTATTGTCAATTATGATGCCAAGATATCTTTCTTTAGTGGAGGATTTTAACAAAATGTTATTAAAGTAGTAATTAGTGTTTGGGTTTTTGTTACCAAAATGAAGAACAGAACACTTGTTAGTGTGTTAAAGGTCATAGAGTTGTTCATTGCCCAAGATTCAATACAGTGAAGATCATTTACAAGAGATCTAATGGCAGGTATGGTAGCAACCCTACCACCCAATTTCACTTCATCAGCAAATTTAGATAAATGACTATTTGGAGAGACAGGCATGTCACTTATAAAGATGTTAAATAACAAGGGGCCCAACACAGAGCCCTGGGGGACTCCACTTGTGACCTTACCCATTTGTGAAAAAGAACCATTCATTTTTACTGTTTGGATCCTGTTTTGCAACCAGCTTGCAGTCCAGTTTACGAGACACAGTGAAAAAACAATTTTAAGTAGTTTATTACTTAGAATAGAATGGGATAGTTTATCAAAAGCCTTGCTGAAATCTAGTAATATGACATCAGATGGGATTTTATTGTCTAGTTATTTACTAATATTATTATAGAAGGAGATTAAGTTAGTGGAACAGGAAAGACCTTGTTTAAAGCCATGCTGGGTATTATCCTTCATACCTAAATTGTCTATTTCTATTTCAAACCGATCCTTAATTAGCCTCTCCATTACCTTCCCTAATATAGATGTAAGGCTTATAGGCCTATAATTCTGGACGCTGGATTTATTTCCTTTCTTGTAAATAGGGACAACAGTAGCAGAGCGCCAGTCATCTGGGACAGCTTTTTCAAGTAGTGACTTGTTACACAACAACACTAATGGGATGGCCAATGATTTAGCAGCTTCAAATAAAAACCTTGGGTTAATATCGTCAGGACCTGGACTTGAAGTTTTATTAAGCGTTAGTAAAGTTTGGAGGATCTCATCATAAGTAAAAGAAGGAATCTGAGACATATCGTTAACAATTACAGGACAAACATCTGATGGATTGAAAATTGAACAAAAATAGTTATTAAAGTGGTTAGCTGTTTCAGCATCATTTGAAATAGGATTCCCATTGTACAGTATTGGGCCCATAGTTTTATTATTATCTTTCTTACTATTAATGTATGAGAAAAAAAGATTTTTGACTTGTCTTCGAATGCGCTAAACTGAATTCAAATCTTAATTTAGCGTGTTTGATGGCTGATTTTAGCGAAAAAAGCACGGTTTTATATTGAAGTTTGATATAAGGAATTTGAATTTCTTTTAAGTTTTTTAACAAAGTTTCCTTTCTTTTAATTAATTTGTTAATGGATTTATTGAACCAGATAGGGATTTTACCTTTCTTATTATATTTTTTTAAGGTATTGATAAAATTATTTTCCAAGTAATGAATATACTGTAGTCCTGTAGTTCAGTCCAGGCACAATTAACTGATTTATCCAATTTTTTTTCCTCCCAATCAATTTCAGTGATTTTTATATTAATTAAGTCAAAATTTGCATCATTATAGTCCTTATAAGTAGAATTATTAATGGGTTCAGGGATGTTGGTGTGAATACTGTAATTAATTGTGTTGTGGTCACTGTTTCCGATTGGGGCTAATATTTTCACATCAAAGATCAAGTTCTCAATATTAGTGATAACTAAATCAAGTAAATTTGAGCCCCTAGTGGGTGAATCTACCAATTGTTCGAGACCATGGTCTATGCAGGTAGTGACAAATGCTGTTTCTTGTTCAGTAATACACCATGGGAGGATAACCATTTAATACCTGGAAAATTAAAGTCACCCAAGATCAAAGTGTCTCCCTTACCAGCTATATCAGAGATAACATTAACTAGATCGAAGGTATAGGATATGTCTGCAGATGGAGGTCTGTGGCAAACACCCAATATAAACTTAGGGTGACCTTTTAGTTGGATAGTGACCCATAATGATTCTGTGGAGGTGAGAGTATGAATCTCTTAAGACAGAATATCTTCTCTAACATGTTAAACAGACTCCTCACCCTAATCGATTTTCTCTGTCCTTATAATAGAGCTTAAAGTTGGGTATTTCCCTGGTCCAGCCTGAGGAGGAGTCCCACCATGTCTCAGTAACTGCTATGACATGAAGTTCCTGTTGAATACATTTGAGCTCAAGTTCTGACTTCTTCAACTGGTTTAATGATCTTGCATTAAATGATAAAAAAGTACAGCACTTATTACTAGAATATTTGTTGGTCCCAGTTAGAGAATAGGCAGAGTGACCATTCTCCCCTAAGTTTGTTAGTTTAAATGCATGTTTATAATGGAACTTATAGACTTACCCAAAACTGTACTACCACATCTGCTGAGATGGCGACCATCCCAGCAGAAAAGTGAGTCCCTTCCATAAAAGCTCTCCCAATGAGTGATACAGTCATTGTTCTGTTTAAGACACCACTTTCTTAACCATTCATTTATAGATTTAATGTTGGCAGTAACAAGATCAGTAGCTCTTGGCACTGGAAGAATTACAGAAAAAACGACTGTACATCCCTTGTCAACCAATAGATTGTAAATGGCAACATAATCTTTCTTTATTTGTAAGGGATGCATACTGTTAATGTCATTTATACCTGCGTGTATTATAACAAGTGGATTGGGTCCAGCATTGGAGAAAATGTCAGGTAGCATTTTTGTAATATTAGAAATTTTAGCTTCCCGGAAACTATAACGTGTGCGGTTTGCTTTATCTGGATTGCAAACAGCTCTATCAAAATGTTTGATTATGGAGACACCTAAAACAAAAACTTGACGAGACGGATTTTTTTGCATTGGTGGGTCACAAACACCTGGGAGGGTGTTAGGTTGTGGAACAATTGAGGGAGTGTTAATATCCATCCCTAACGTGTTTAATGATAATAACTTGTTCGATGGTAATACTTCGTTGCCCAATTGAAGAGTAGGATAAGTATGGGACTTAATAGGGACTGATAACAAGTGAACTGGGGTGGGGTGTTATGTATTACCACTGTGTTCCCTTGAGGAACTCCCCCCCCCCCCCGGTCCATAATGAGTGAGTAGAGGCCTGCCGACTCTTCTAATACAGAGAAAGCATTCTGGGTTAGTAAGAAAACCTGTTCAGCTTTACAGCCCCTTTTGAATGCTCTAGTTGTTGGGACCTAGGACCAGTTAGTATCATAGTCTGGGTCTGCTTCAGTGTCTTCAACGACATCCCTTCCCTGTTTCCTATGTCGATTTGTTGATGGAGTGTCATCCTGATCAATGGTGATATTATTATTAAGTAAGGGATGAGAGCTAGTAAAGGATGTATTATAATTTAGGCTCTGGATGGAAGTACCTGGCTGGGAACCAGTAAGCAAACCTTCAAACGGTGAGGAGTTTGGATGGGGGGCTTTATCCAGCTGAGTAAACCTAAGTAGCATATTCTTCTGGCCGTTTTCTAATTGGAGTAGCCTAGCAGTAAATGTGGCAAATCTCTATGTTAAGTTCCTTATTAGAAATGCATTTGTCACAGGTATAAGCAGAATCCGCACAGGGCAAGCATTGAACCAACTGATACAGAGAGCACAGATTACATTTAATACCCACATCACCATCTAATGTCATGATGGTAATGACAGGAGGAGGCAAAGCAGTTATACAGGACAGAGTAGGGGTGTCTATTAAGGTGCTCATTGTGGTAAATTAACTTTAGGGGGCACAGGACTTAATATATAAATCTGAACGAAGTTGCTTACACAAAATAGTGCCAGGATTAATTGAACAGCCTCCTTAAATGAATACTTGGGAGAACTTCACTGCCTTAACATAGCCAACACACTAAACATGACTTACACGCTCACCCTGCTAACCGCAGGGCTGGCTTAAGTACTGCTCACAAGACCCGGATGGAAACCGCAAGTTACGGGGTAGCTATGAACTGAAACTGCAGTTCAATTAATTAAAGAAAAATAAAAAGTCACAGGACATTTTTCAGCATTGGTCCTAAGCAAAACCTTAAGTGCCCAAGAAATTGCCAAACAGCACAGGCTAACAGGCAGAAATATCGGGACTAGGTTTCTCGAGTTTGTACTTATGCTGAACAAAAAGCACAACTCCTCTGCCTACACTAGTATTTTAGCAGGGCTCCACTACATAAGCATGTTAGGATCAAGTCTAAACACAAATAATACGAGTTTCATTCATTAAAAGCATACAGGAAATATGTTTCAGACAGCAATCAGCCAGCAGCACTTACTACTGCAATAGTGACTTTCCCTCGCCGCAGGGCTGGCTTAAGTACTGCTCACGGGACCCGGATGGAAACCATGAGTTACGGGGTAGCTGAGACTGAAACTGCAGTTCAATTAAAGAAAAAGAAAAAGTCACAGGACGTTTTTCAGCATTGGTCCTAAGCAAAACCTTAAGTGCCCAAGAAATTGCCAAATAGCACAGGCTAACAGGCAGAAATATCGGGACTAGGTTTCTCGAGTTTGTACTTCTGCTGAACAAAAAGCACAACTCCTCTGCCTGCACTAGTATTTTAGCAGGGCTTCACTACATAAGCATGCTAGGATCAAGTTTAAGCACAAATAATACGAGCTTTATTCATTAAAAGCATACAGGAAATATGTTTCATATAGGAATCAGCCAGAAGCACTTGCTACTGCTAATTTACTGTAACTATATTGTGTCTTCTTGTGTTAATGTATCTGATGTGGAACCTCTCAATGAGCATCCACTCACAGGTGTCATCCAAGATTTCAATAAATAAACAATAAATAAAAATACCATGCTACGCGTTGTCCGTGCAGGGTTGTCAAGCAGACGGAGGTGTCTGCCAAGCCTCAGACTAATAAAACTGCAGGCACTATGGATAACCTTTCTGCTTCTTTTAATGTCAGGCAACATCCACTCTAACCCAGGCCCACAGCACCCACCGAGGGTCAACGCCACTGCGAACTGCCTCCTCACCCTGGCATCACTCAATATCTGCAGTCTGCAGGCAAAATTTGATGTGCTTCAGGTCTGGGTCACGCAGCACAGACCAGATGTAATATCTGTTGTAAAGACATGGCTAACACCAAAGGTCCCAGACGCAGTGGTATCGCTCTAAGTCTATACCCTGCTCAGGAGAGATGGGCTCAAAAAAAAAAGGGTGGTAGCTTCGCCATTTACCTTGGAGATAACCCCCGTGGCTATGTTCTCCCCAAAGTGGATACAGGAAATCACTCACAGGCTCTTGCTGTTAAAGTAATACTGGGAGCCCAGAACAAAACAATTACCATCATCGCTCTCTATATCCCCCCAGAGAACAATCTAACAGACTCAACAAGGTCCCTCGACTTTCTAAGCAGTCACCAGAATAACACCGAGATAATTGTACTTGGGTATTTTAACGTCAATTGGTAATCCCCCTGAAGCTACAAAGATGCTCTCTCGTCCACCGACATAACACAAATGGTGGACACCCCCACCAGGCACAACTACCATACCAGCACTAGTACTTGATCGACTGGGTGCTTACAAACAACTCTGAGAGACTTGTCAACCTCCCTGTCCTCTCAGACTCAATAAGTGACCACTGCCCAGTGTTGCTAACCTGGTCCAAAAAAGCCACCAAACACCTAGCAAGAATCATTTCCAGCCAATTACTAAAACCGGGCAACTGGAATCCCGGCTCAGTCGACAAGACTGGTCATGGCTTGACGCCCTCAATGATGTCAATGCCTACATCTCTGACATAAGGACAGGAATCAGGAGTGAGATGAGTCTCTTTGTGGATGACTCAAAACTGGGCGGTGGTGGATGGGAGGAGGGAGGGTGGCCCTACAGGGGACCTGGAGGCTCTGGAAAGAAGGTCTAGAAAGTGGAAGCTGAGGTTCAATGCAGGGAAATGCAAGTTACTCCACCTGGGGGCCAGAAACCCGGGCCAAGTGTACACCCTGAGGGGGAAATGCTACAAGTCTCGATGGCTGACAGGGACCTGGGGGGCGGTGGTGGTGGATGTCAAGATGAACAACTCTGACACTTGTAGGAGGACAGCAGCCAAGGCCAACAGGATGCTGGGATGCATCACTAGGGGGATCACCTCCAGAAGGAGGGAAGTGATACTCCCTCTGTATAACTGCTTGGTGAGGCTGCACCTTGAGTACTGCGTGCAGTTTTGGAGGCCACACTTGGGACATTAAACTCCTGGAGAGGGTCCAGAGGAGGGCAACCAAAATGATTTGGGGCTTGGGGGACAGGACCTATGAGGAGAGGCTCGAAGAGCTAAACATGTACACATTGGAAGAGAGAAGGGACCGGGGGGACATGATAGAGGTCTTCAGGTACATGAAGAGGGGCAAATAGGGAAGGAACAGTCAGGGTGCTTCGAAGGAAGGAGGAGGGGGCCACTAGAGGGCATGGGTGGAAGCTGGAGGGGGGGGAAGATTCAGGGGAGAAAGGAGGAGGATGCTATTTCACTGAGAGGGTGGTGAAGCCATGGAATGCGCTGCCTAGGGGCTGGAGGAGGGGTTCAAGAAGGGGTGGGACAGGTACAGGGGAAGGGTTCTGGAAGCAAAATCCAATGCAGCAAGAATATCCGGAACTGGGAAGGGAGAAGCCAAAGAAGGCGAGGGGGGCCGCAACGTCAGCACCCAGGGTGGGGTCTGACCAAACCAGCAGACACGAAAGACCGTTAGGCCTATTCTGCTGGCATTTTAGTATGTTAGTACGTGGATAGTGCACTCGAGCGCTTCATCAGTGCCTTCAATAATGCCTGCAACATCCATGCACCCTTGAGAAAGTGCAGACAAAAAGGCATCAGCCACCCCTTGATCACCCCAGCCCTTTTTGATCTCATGGCCACAAGGCATAACATATGGCACCCGGCCAATGCTTCCGGCATACAAGCTGATATCCAGTGATACAAAAGGGCCAGAAATGACTGCACCCTTGCTATATGCATGGCAAAAAGCCAATACTTTAAGGGCAAGCTCTCCAAATCCTGGGGTAATGGTAGAAACTTTTGGGGCAACATGAGAAACCTAACAGGAAAGCCCAACAAAAGCCCACCAATCTTGCTAGAGGTTGGTGGGGTAGTCACCCAGGACCCAAAGAAATGGCAGATATCTTTAATAATGCTTTTACTGACCTGAGTAGTATCCTTCCCCGTCATTTTTTTGATCACTCCAATGCCCACGAAAAAGCCAAAAAAACTGACGTACCAACTAACCCAGCCCCTTTCCGTTTCAAAGCAGTCACCAAGGCGGTATCCAGACATTACCTCCTGTGAGGCCTAAGTAAACCCAGCCCCAGCTATGACACCCTAAATCTCAAACTCAAACTCATTCTGGACAAAGTGCTTACCCCGCTCATTAAAATTCTCAACCTGTCACTATAGTCGCGTTTATACTTCCCTCTTTGCAGTGCATCAACTGATGTGTTCCGGTTGATGCACTGCAAAGTTTCCTTTGTGGACACTCACCACAATGGGTTAACTGACGCTACACTCCCATTTCTGCAATGGTCACATTGTGGGAACTTGTATTGCATTGAGTGCATCATCCTGCAGTGTAAATTTCTGATGCACTCGATCCACTGCAGTCCAGTATTTCCAAGCACAGATGGATGCCCGGCCCACCTATCATGGACACTCCTCTCTGCACCATTCCCAGCGCTTGACCATCAGGAGGTGTAAACCTTATTTTGCTGGGTTACAATAGAGCACAGCAGGATGACAGCGGAGCAGAAGTAAAGCATCTCTGCAGTGTAAACAGGGCTCAAGACTCTCCTAATTGTCTCAGAGATGGAAGTCCGCAGTGGTTACACCCATCCACAAGAGTGAAGCTAGAGCCCTACACAGTAATTATCACCCCATATCCATACTACCTCCCCTCTCCAAAGTGCTGGAATACATAGTAGCAGACCAGTTAACTGACTACCTCAATAAATATCAAATCCTATGCCCACAGCAACATGGGTTCTGAATGTCACACAGCACCACCATTGCCCTCCTTGATTACACTGGTTTCATTCACCATGCGCTCGACCGAGGTGAGTTGGTGGGTGCAGCCTACATCGACCTCACCAAGGCATTCAGTACTGTTAATTATTCATTACGTCTAGAACAACTGACTGCTGCTGGACTCTCGGATGAGCCTGTGGTGTGGTTCGCTAGTTATCTAAAAGACAGGACCCAACAAGTTAAAATAAATGAAGCCCTATCGGATAGCCGTGAGATCCACTCAGGGGTTCCGCAAGGATCTATCTTAGGCCTGCTGCTCTTCAGCATCTTCCTAAATCGCCTCCCCCAGGTCTGCACAGACAACATCCTACTATATGTGGACGACACAGTCCTATTTACCAGTGGTCTTGATCAAATCACTCTGGAGAAAAAAAAAAAAAAGGAATAGATTTCTCCGTAGTGGAATCTTGGTTTATAGACCATAAACTCCTTATGAACTACAAAAAAAAACTAAGATCATGCTCTTCTCAAATCCCAATAATAAACTCAAATCCCATCACCTCACCATCTGAAATAATATAGGCACTGCCTTGGAATTAGTCCAGACGTTCAAATAACTTAGACTCACTCTTGACAGCTCTCTCTCTTACGTCCACCACGTTGACCATGTCGCAAAGGCAGTCAGTACCAGATTAGGCTTACTGCACTGCCACAAGCACTGCCTGACTCCTGAGGCACTCCGTCCTGCAGTCTGCTGTAGCATTATCCCCATCAATGACTACAGTCTAGCTGTCTACAGTGCCGCCTCGGACACCACACTTAACAGGGTTAAAACTGCTCTAAACAAAGCCTGCAGGTTAGTTACAGGTGCCCATCGACTCACGCACACCTGCGACCTGTATGCCCAGTCAAACTGGCTGCCCCTCAATGGGAGGGTTAAATTCCAGACCTGCCTATTAGCCAAGAAAATTGTTGTTGGACTAACCCCCAGCCCTCCAGAAAGCACTTAACCTAACATCAAACCCACATAGGACTAGGAGCATGACCAGTCATTTGTATCAAGTCCTGTTCCACTGCACGACCGAGGACCTTTGAATACCATGCCACCTACTGATTTAATGGTCTATCCAGTGATCTAATTGCTGACCCTAAGATTGGTCCTTTTCAAAAAAAAAAAAAACTCTGAGCACACATCACTGCCACTAGTAGCTGTGACTACAACCTACAGCCCTGCCCCCTTGTACTCCAACTCCAGTTCCCCTAACTCTATGTGCCACCACCCCCACCCCTCCCAACACCCACCTACCTCCCCCCTCACGTCTCGCCTGTACCTCCCTACCTGCCCTCCACCCCTCACTCCTCCATCACCCATACTTCCCGCCTCTCCTATCCACTGACAAGGCCTCTGGCTGCTTTAATGCCCTGATCACTTGGCTTACCTTCTCAATATTGCTACTTAAGTGTCTTTTCTTTTTCCGTCCTGAACCGTCTATCTCTACCTTGTCCTCTCTCCTAATTTCTATACCTCTAAATAACCTGGTTACTTGTACCCTGCCTTGCAACACTTTTGTTCCCATTCTTGACTGTACTATCCTTAGCACTACGATTGTTGTCTTTCGTACCACATTGTACCCTGATTTCTACTGTATTTTATTGTTTAAGGTTTATCATCTTTATTTGACATGGAACCTTTGTAAATGAGCTCACAGCTCAAAAGTATTGTTAATCCGAGATTTAAATAAATACATAAATAAAAACAACCTGAAGCAACAGAACAGCAGTTGGGATGGGTCCAGATAACATACTGTCCAGGTTTTCACGTATGGATAACGCTTTTGGTAGATGGGACAGAGGTGGTGTTGGCTTCTTTGCACAATGCTTAAAGGAAGGGGGAGATGAACTCCTTTGAACAACTGTAGGAGGAATACAGACTAATACAGAAAGATATGTTTAGATATTTTCAAATCACAGATGTTCTGACAAAGCCAGATAATCACCGGAAGATAATTCAAGAACAACCAGGATTCTTAAACAGAGTGGAAAACAGCTAGGACAAGGAGACAAAAAAAAAATGTACATTCCAGTATCACACACTGACTAAAGAGATGGGAAGGGTAGACAGACGGGAGACTACAGGCAAAAAAGGAAGCAAAGCTAGGCAGAGAAACAGACAGTAAACAATGGGATATCATATGGATGAGTGTACACAAAACCACAGCAGCAGAGAGCAGGGGGGAGTTTAGGTGGAAGACAGCAGCAAGATTCTTCACCACTTTGGATGGGGATAAACATTTTGAGACCACAAACACAGATCTGTGTTGGAGGAAATTTGGGCAATGAGGCACCCTGCTGCACATTTTCTGGGAATGCCCAGTAATTCAAACATTTTGGAACACTCTGAAGTAGGTATCAACAAAGGCTTCAACATCACAGACCCCATCTTGTACACCAACATACCGTGGGTACCACTCAGGGGCATGCAAGGGGGGGGGATAAATTCTACATCTTTAACATAAGGGTAACAGCAGCTAGAAAAGCCATCACACACAAGTGGTTATCGGACAGGTCAACAACAGAAGACTGGTTGAAGGTCTGTGAAACAATAAAAGGGATGGACAGTATCAGCACTGCTAGACTGAATAAGGAGAAACATAATTTCAGGTGGCTCCCACATTATGGCATAGTAGAAGAGAGGGAAGGAACACCAATTTTAGAGCAGCTACTATAAACAGGGTAGGAATGATAAATGAAAACACCAGAGACATGTAGATAACAATGATAGAACCCTAGTTCTGACTGATGTCCATGGTGCTGAGGGGGGGGGGGGGAGGAAATAATAAAAAAGAAAATGGAGACTTTCATGATGATCATACTTTAGATAAAGGGAATGAGGGTCCTGAAGCAATGAAAAGGGGAAAGAATCTAAAGGCTCATTCACACGGCGAGAAACCTGGATCGCTGCTTTGTAGATGGTTGCAGCCAAGCGATCTGAAATGCTGTGGAGCAGCGTTCACACGGCATAGCTCTACAGCACTGCAGGTGCTACAACAGAAGTTCCGCAGTTTTGAGGAGGGTTCCGGTTGGAGGTGCAGTCAACAATACTACAGGGAGGGGATCTTCAGACCCAAGTTCAGCCAGAGGTAGTTTTAAGTACATTAAGCACAGCTGAACTCGGGCAAGTAGTTCTTTTAAAAAAAACGAGGGCTATAAGTTGAGAAAACACGGTCCCATAGTGGAGCCGTGACACTGGGCAACGTAATGGATGGTGCTGGTTGTTCACACAGCCAAGCAAACCAGTGCAAAACTCCTACTCCACTGCGCGATCTCAAGAAAACAGGGATCGTGGGCACAACAGAACGCAAGTGAAAAATGGCAGAACTGTGGTGTTCACATGTGCACAGGGGCAGAATATGCAGTGTGAACGAGCCTTAAGAAAAAGAGGAAGTACACCTAGCAGAAAACGGAGAGTACTACAGACAATGCTCATGCTTTCCAGGTCTGGACACAAAACTCAGATGGGAGCAAAACAGTGGTGAGAAACCATCAGAGAGGCTTTTCTTTTATTAGGACAAATGAATACTGCAAGGTCTGTGATAAAGAAAAGGCGGCAGGGTAATTGTAACAGCATGATTCATTGTGTGATGTATGGGGGAGGTGATTATTTCCTAAGTAAAAAAATCAGGAAAAAGTAATGCTTGAAATGTGGGAAAATATAATTATACTAAGGAGGAAAGAAACTATAGCCATACCGCATGATTATGGGATGGGTGCTGGCAGGATCTGTATTAACCATTTCACCAAACCTGTAAAGGACTTGGAAAAGCCCAGACAACATCTCTCATGGTGATCGAGGAAGAGAAAGGTCAACCACAAAAAAACAATGGCCACACAGACCGCAGGTAGGTGAGTGGCAAATTCAGCACATTGTTTGCCTTTATTGCAGGAGACAAGCCTCTATGAACATTTATACAACTTCAGAACAAAATGGACATTAAGAAAAATAAATGCAATGTATGTACCAGCAGATACAATTATCAGATACTGGCCCATGCACAACTGTGAACTGAAATCATTAATGAATGTCAATAAAATTTAAGTTGAAAAAAAAAAAAAGTCCAAACACAATGCAAACAAACATGGCAGTGGCCATAAATCTCCTCAGCTCTCCAACCCTGCAAAGAGTGCTGGGAAAGGGCTGGAGTGGAACAGAAGATTGTGCCCATGAATCTGGGCTAATCAATGCATAAGTTTTTTTTTGGTTTTTTTTTTTACACTTTTTTTTGTATTTCTTACGCCTTACTACCCCTTCCCTCCACTCTTTCAGACTTCCCATACACACACCTCACCGTTGTTGGAGTCTGCCCCTAGAGTACCTGGTCACACTACCCTGGACCCGTGATGCCCGCGGTTAACCCCCCGGTGGGGTGAGGAGGAACTGTCTTCCTGGAACCTACCCAGCACTGTTCTGCAGTGCACCCTGCACAATGGAGTCTGCCCCGACCAACCACGAGTGTGTGCAGCGAGGAGTCGTCACCTAGGAGTGACAGAGGGTTGTTTCCTTTGTTCATCCCCAGACGTCGGCATGCAATGAGGGGCTAGGAGTGAGGAGACACGCTGAGACGTGCCTCCTACTCTGCCGACGTCTACCCATCCCTTTCTACTGCTATCTCCACACACCGCACCTTCCATCTGAGCACCCCCAGGTGGCGGTATCGCAGCAGGAGTTTGCAGGTGACCCCCCTGGAGAAGGAGTGCAGCCGTTGGGTGCTCCATGCTTCTCCTCCCCGGCCGACCTCCGGTAATCCGTGCTTGTTCCCAAACATGGGTCCCCGGCATGGTACGAGGTAAGACATCCAGTGCCTCAGCCCTCTGCGCCACCGGGCCGGCTATCAATGCAGAGGTTTGATCCACAGCTTGTATGCAAGCTCTGCTCAGCGGGGCCAACATTCTAAAGCCCTGTTAGCCCTGGAAAAAAGACTGACCAATGGGGCTTTGAGATTCAGCCCATATAAAAAGATGCTGATACCAAGGTTCTGGACTCTGTTCTGACAGTCCACAAGATAAGGGAAGCTGCGAGCCAGACAGCCACTGGCTTCCAGGAACTGCAGTCCTGGCAGGCCACTGAAGACTGGATACCCATCAGAGCTAACTTGGAAAAAAGAACTTTAACCAGAACTGAAGAAGAGGTAGATGTCAGTTTGGAGCAAGGGTTTTTCGTACTGACTTGATTGTAAACAGAAATGGTCAACTCACCTATATACTGTATATGCAAAACGTTCTCACTTTGTGTAACTAATTTCAGGTCACCCCTGAAAAAGGGACTTGTGGGGCTCAGTGGGTCTACCCGGTTATCAAAATTGAATAACATAAATAAATAAATAAATAAACAAACAAACAATGACTTTTTTCCCCTCTGGGCGGCAAACTCCTCAAAATCTAAACTGACTGACAAGCCAATGCCTACTATAGGGTTCTACAGAGAAGAGGGAACAGATGACCCCAAGAAAAGATGGCTGTTCCAGCAGGAGACACGTCCTGCCTTTATCTAACCAACCATCAAAAAAACTAGGGTATATGAGACGGTTTTGACACTGCAACAGAGATGTTTGTTCTGTGTCCTAGGACTGAGAGGAATGCCCTAAGCGGGACTGAGCTAAATGGACAAGCCCAGGGTGAAGGCCCAGACAGAATGCCCAACCAGAAGACCTGGGGAGGTCGACAAGCCACCCATTTGTATTACAAGTAGGGACCCTTTTGTTCAAATGTTCCAGTTTATTGTTTCTACACCACTTTGGCTTTCTGCCATAGTTGGTCTACCTGCAACAGTTGTTTAAGTGCACCAGCAAGCCACCTGCCCTGCTGAGGTACCCACTGCAACAAAAGAGAGCTCTCGCCCATGACCTTTGGGGGGGGGTTTAAGTCAGGTGCCCCCCTGGGGACTTGAGTTACTGCAAGTGTCAGGGGCAGTTTGTGTGCGTAAATTTTACAATTTAAACAGAGTGTGAGATTTAACTGCTACCCCATTGCTTGCATTTTCCAATTGTTTCCTTGTTCTTTCTATACCCTCTTTAAGTAATTATTTGCTTGAACTGTATTTCTTTGTTAGAGGCTGTTACTAATCAGCATACAACAATCTGTAATATCTGCACCCAATAAGCCACAACTGGGTGTGTTTTAACATATTTTAATGCAAGCCTTGGGGGAGTGAGGCACAATGCTTTAGGCCAAGTTCCTTACACACCTGGTGCATTTAAATCTGTTAATGCACATCATGCAGTGACTTACTGAGCTTATAAAATGTCTTGCTGCTCTTTTTTATGTTAAATTCAATTTTAATATAATTGCTTTTAACATAAATAATTTAAACACATATTAAATATCATATGAGAAATAGTTCATGATTTTGTCGGTAATGAGGCGTATTTGCCTTGTATTCCTTGATACATTATACCACTAAAGAGTATTGACAGTACAAATGCTGTAGATGACAATGAATTCACTGCCCTTACAATTTCACCGTTTCATCTACTCACAGCATTTTCATGGCAGTTTAATTTAGCTGAAGTGCAAGATTAAGTTAACTTGTCAATGGTAGTATACACTTTCACTGGATTTTCTAAATAGTGAATATAGTGAACATTTTGTTCCAGCGAAAACTAGGTCCTCTACAGTATATATATATATATATATATATATATATATATATATATATAATAGCTGGGCACTGGTCATGGTTCAGAAGAAAAGAGCAGCAGAGGGTGCAGGGCAATAAGGGGCAGTTAGGGCAAGGATAGTAGAAGGAACATTATGGGTGTGGTGCTCCGCAGCAGATGTGGGGGCGGATGTGGGGCAGCAGTGTTCAGAAAGACCTTCCGGACACTGTGGTGCTGCCCAATCTGCAGGCACCTCTTTGTGTTGAGGGAAGAGGTAGCTGAACTCTGAACAGAGCTGGCAAGGATATAGACGACCTTCCCCCCATACAGAGACCACCATGTCCACCACCGCTCCCTCAGAGGTTGCCAAGAAGGAGGGAAGGATGGACTACAGTGGACTCGGGGAGGGTGGAGGAGGCAGCACAGAGGCACATTACAACTCGTATGCCATTCTAACAGGATGGTAAAACCATCACCTTCTCAGGTTCTTGTTGGAACTGCCCTAAAGTGAAGAAACAACAGACAAGGGGTGTCCAGCACAAAAAGTGATTTATTTCTGGTATATAAAGCAGGTTTACAACCAAACAGTGTGATCGCCGGGAGAATAATTCCAATCTTTCTTACCTATAGGTAGCAGTGTGTATCTTCTCAGAAAGCAGGTGCTATACAAAGAGTCTTATACCCATAATAATCTCTATAGCAACAACTAGAAACATAGAATTTGATGGCAGATAAGGACCGCTTGGCCCATCCAGTCTGCCCATTTCCCTACCTACTGGATAAGCTGCAGATCCTAGTTAACCAGCAGCCTACTTCTTCCTACCCCCAACCCCTAGAATTGCCTTATGACTGTCCCATGCATGCTTGAATTCCATCACTGTTTTTGACTCCACAACCTCCTCCGGAAGGCCGCTCCATGCATCCACAACCTCTCTGTGAAAAAATACTTTAAATTACCTCTGAGCCCCCCCATCTTATAGAAACATAGAATTTGAGGCAGCTAAAAGATATATAAAAACATTACAATTGGTCAGTGGCAAATATTTATTTAGTTAGTTAGTTTTTGTTGACCGGTAAGTGCACTAGATAAATTTTGCCTATTTTCAGGCATGACCCACGGAGGGGATACAGATGAATGCCAACTGACTTTGAACCAGATTAAGCTGTTGGCAGTATTTTAGTGAATGGGGGCAAATTTGGCCAGGGCACCAGGGAAAATTTCCCTACTCTTTTTGGAGAAGTGCCATGGGATCTTCAACATCTACCTGAACTACCATCAGAACAGGCAGATAGGACCTCGGTTCAACATCTCATCCATCAGACGGCACCTCAGGAGTGCAGCACCCCCCTCATGCTGCACTGCAGTGTTAGTATTGGGATATTAACCCAAGTGCCTGCTGTGGGGCTAGAACCCACAGCCTTCTGATCTCCCGCCTCAGAGGCGAGTGTGCCAACTGCTGAGCCACTGATACTGACAATAGCCTGACTCCTCACTAGCCTGGGAAAGCATGCTGAGCTAGCAGAAAGACAAGATAGCTAAACAATGGATCTTGTATATGTGAAGGACACTTGGGTTACATATGCAGTTCTGCATTATCACTAAAGATGGCAGTACTGCCTAACTAATCATTATACAATGGTGTAAACAGAAGTATCTCCCAGGTGTTACAATTAGAACAATAGCAAAAGCATTATGATTCTCAGTAAAAATATATACATAAGTACAGTAGAACTCAGATCCGGACATGTATGCTTATACGATAAATAACTATGCCCTAAGGTTAGTACATATACCTATAAGTAGTACTGTCTGCAAGGTAGGGGGCCAATCAGGGGTGCTGGTCCATGGATAACATTCCCTCCTTTGTTGCCTCAGAAGGGGCAACAATCCCAAGTTAGCTGGTTGGGATGGAGCCAAAAGTCATTTACAAACCCGATGCACGAGCCTTGTAAAGGAATTCAAGTTGTTCTCGATGTTGTCTTAGGGTATATCGCAGGCAGCAGAGAGTGAATATAAGAAAGATAATCAAAAATGCTTGAATCACAACCAAAACTTTAAAAGCGAGTTCTAGCTATTTGTTGCCGACGGCAAGACTCAAGTCACAATCATGGATAAGGTCATTAAGTGCATTAGTAGCTTTGATAATATTATTACTAATATAAATCAAATGAGCATCTTTTCTTGCTAAAAGAGACTGTAAAATGAGCGTCAAGGGATCAATGCATATGTTAAAAACAGGCAAATATTGAGACAGGGCAAGCAAGTATTGGGGATCAGTATCAATAACATCTGGTTCAGGGAGAGGAACAGGGATGATCACAGTGTGACCAATAATAGTTTTTTTTTTGCTGTGGAGTAAAACAGAAGTTAGGTTTAAGAAAAACTGGGATAATTCATGACCAGAGAGTACTGGCCATCAAAAGTATAGGTAACTCTTATGGAAGGCACCTGCCACTGATGTAGACGTACTGGACAAGAAAAAGACTGGTTGGTGAGCCATGTAGCGAAGTGATGTACCTCTTCAAGGTAGCTTCGAGATGGAGCTGTTTTGTCGTCTAGCGCTGAAGATGCAGCAGGAGGGATGTCGTCATCTGGATCAACATCAGATTGGATGGCAAATCTTCACCTAACGTCAGTGCCCAGTCAAGGTGTTCGGGTGCGTACCCACATACAGGTTTTACAATATCAAAAACGTCACATTGACACAGGAAGTAGTAGCCTTTCTTTGCACAACAGTTCGTATGAGGTGCAACCCAAGCCTGGAGGACTTGATGGTAGACCGGCATGGAGGGTAATTCAGTTCTTTCAAGAAAAATGTCATTTTCAAGATGGCCTATGGAATGAATGCTGGCTAATTTGTCAAAGATAGCTGTAGCAGGATCAAAACGTGGTAAAGACACAGTGAATGTAATGAACATATTTTCCTTAATAGAACAGGACTTAGTGAAATAGCAAGGTGCTTGGTTAGTAAACCTAGAAACATAACCAATGTTTCTAACAGTAGCCGTAGAGATGTTTAGAGTCTTCTTTAAACACATAGTAATGCAACCAGTAGTTTTGCAATGTAGGCAATACCATTTACCCAATCTGAGATCATACATGATATCTGGAATTTCGCTCGATTCCAAATCACTGAAGACGGCGTTAACAGTGGATATAACATAGAAGTCATAAGCAGAGCATAAAATTTCACGCCCAATATATTGCTTGTCCGCCTCATGGTTATTCTGAAAAATGAGATCATTAAGTTTACGCTTGGTATCATTGAACCCTTGAGCAATCTCTTGCATATCATACACAGTATAATGTTTTTCATTACTAAGAGAATTTACACATTGTAAAATAGGGGGCATGACATTATTAATAGTCTGTTGAAATTTAAGAGTCTGAGCTTTAATGGAAGCAATATCTGCTCTATTCCAAATGGACATACCTGAGCCAAAGAGGCCAGTTATGGTACTTGCTGCTCCAGTTATGCCAGAGACAGATCCAGCAGCACCACCTACGTCAGTCACATCCCGCTTGGTGCGTGCACGTGATTTGGGTTTAACATAGTCTTTAGGGGCAGGTCTAAAGACTCCAAAATGTTCAGTAGTGTGAGGTCCACCTATGGGATCATTTGTGCATGTTTGATAAGCAGCAACAATATCAGTAAGCATCATTCTGTAAAATGTGGAGATAATGGTTGTGAAACCAAATTCAGCCATATTCCAATGTGTGAGATTGAAAATAACTGGGACATGCATGAATTGCACATTATTAATCAGGGTTCCGGGTAGTGATGTGGCGGTCAAACCACTAGGAGGGCCATACTCCCGAAGAGGGCAGGCAGTCAGTTCTTCCTGACCTGGTGGGACTACGGAAAGATAAAGAGCTTCAGAAGCTGCATAGTTTTGAAGACAAAAAGCACGTGCCTCCTCTAAAGAGAGGTGGTCACTATAGGCAGGATATGTTAAAGCAGTGAGATTGTACTGACCAGTATGTCTAGAAGTGATCTGTCTGATAGAAAGAATACCATTTTTAGAAATGTCAGTATTAGGCCAGCCATGGAATGTACAGTACCTTTGGACAGGTGCGCTACAGGGATTATGTTGCCCATAGCATCAGTTTGCCACCGTATGGAGAGTGAAGATTTATCTGGGGCAACCACTACAGCATCCAGAAAGGCATCTGAGCCTTGAGTAACTTTAATCATTTTGTTGGGAACATTAATCTGTACACCAATAGGGTCCGAATGTTCCAAGTTTACCAAGGAAGTGTTGCAAACGTTCTTTATGAGTTTGAGGGACTTTATGTGGGGGTGCAGTCACAGTCATTAATCCCACCAGTTGAAGAAAGGTGTGCAAGATAGCCATCTTGCCAATACCTATTAGAAAACAAAAAGGACTGGTTAAGTGTGGGTACTATTCCACCCAAAAAGGGGTTCCTTTGTCTAGGAATTTGAACACATCTATTATTTTGTGATCTGCTTTTGGTGCGGTAGAGAGGTCCAGTGGAGGTTCTGGTACCAGTTTCTTGCTAGCAACTATGATGGATGCAACAACAGCTGCTACACCTAGTGGGTGAGTCATTGTCCATTTCTGCTCCCCTCGAGCACCCGCTTTGGCAAGCGAGTCTGCTTGATCACTGAACTCATGGTAAGGGTCAGATTTACAGTGAGCCCTTAAGTTGTGAATGTGCAGCTTATGAGTAAACATTTGTGTCAGGGTGTGTATCTACACAAACAATTCCCTGTATTTGACAGAGGTACCATCAGAGGATGTAAAGTTGTTGTTCTGTCACAATGGAAAGAACTCTGAGAGCGATGAGCAAACCCAGTTGGAGTCTGCAAAAATGATGGCATCTCTGTCACCATGGGGAATGACCTCCAATGCACAGGCCACAGCTGCCAGTTCAGCATACTGTGAGAAGACAGTGCACTTCCTAGAAATGCACCTGAAATCCTGAAATCGGGTGAAATTGCCTGACTGTCTAAAGCTTTAAAGAAGCTTTGAAGACACATCTTTTTAGTATAGCTTTTAATGATTTATGTTAGTTTTAAATTTGGTCTGTTTATTGTTTTATGTATTGTACAGGCGCTTTGGTTATAAGAAAAGCGCCTTTCAAAAATAAAGAATGAATGAATGAAATCACCTTCCTGGTCCCAAATGAGCACTCCAAATCCTGCTACCTGTTCTCCATCCACATTGGCAGATCCATCCATAAAGATACGAAACATAGTAGTATCCTCCAGGACCTCAGGTGTAGCTGGCAGGAATGGTCCTGGGTCAAGTAGGTCAGGTGGTTGAAGGGTGCAGTCATGGGGCATACCTGTATAGAGCAGGCCATGGGCCAGAATTGAGGGCATTTTAGCAGGCAGTACCTTGATGTCCCTGTCCTGCAAAAGCAATGATCAGTGGGTCAGCCTGGTGTTAGAGACTGATCCATCTTTTACTTTGTCTGAAAATGAAAAGTTAGTTGCGGTGTGGCAGGTATGCAAGATAATAGGGACACACCCAATAATGTACAGAAAGTGTTTGACAGCCCAAAAGGTTGCCAAGAGTGTCCTTTCACAGAGACTATACTTTCTCTCTACAGGGGAAAGCATCTGGGATGCACAGGCAATGGGTCAGTGATACCCACTGTATATTTGTGCCAGCACTGTAGACATGGCCACATCAGAGGTGGCAGTTTCCAGGTGGAAAGGTAATCTTGGTTTAGGATTTATCAGTGCTGGGGCTGAGGCCAAGGCCTATTTAAGCTGTGTAACAGCTTCAGTGTGTGGGGCCCCATGTCCATGGGACATCCTTTTTCAGCAGTTCATACAGGGGAGCAGCCTACAAGGCAAAATCAGGGATGAAGTCCCTGGAGTAGTTTACTAGAAAGCACCTGAGTGTTACCACACTTGTAGGAAGTAGCAGATCTTGCAATCCCTGGATCTTATTGACAGCTGGGCTTCTTCCTTGGTCTGTGATATGTAGGGCAAGGAAACATTACCTCTTTCTCGCACAATTGCACTTTGGAGGGGATTGCACTTGAGGTCTGCTCTCCTGAGGAGAGCCAGTAATTTGTTTAGAAGGGCCAAATGTTCTCCTTTTGTGGTGGATGCTAAGAGCAAGTCATCCACATACTGCAGGAGACACTGGGGAGAAGAGAATCCCTGCAAGGCATCCATCATATGGAGAAAGAAGAGAGAAGGGCTGTTATGGAAGCCCTGAGGCAGACAGGTCCAGGTATACTGGCGCCCATCAAAGTAAAGGCAAATTTCTATTGGCTTTCCTGTGCTAATGGGTGTGACCAGAACCCATTAGAGATGTCAAGAGCTGAGAACCACTTTTTGTCAGGTGTTAGCAGCTTAAGTACATCAGGGGCTGATGCCACAGTTGGGGCACAGCTGGGGGTAACTTAAGTTTCATGTAGTCAATTGTGAGTCTCCAAGCTCCATTTTGCTTTTTCACAGGCCAAATGGGCAAACTGACCATAGAGACACAAGTTCTAATCACTCCTTGTTGTAGCAGTGACTGGATGGTCTCCCTCAATGAGGGTAAGGCTTCAGCAGGAAAGGGGTACTGCTTCTGCCTTGCAGGGTTGGGCCCTGGAATTTCAACAATGATGGTGTGCATCCTACCACAATCATGCTTGTTGGTAGCAAACACATCTTTGGTGTTGCGGTAACAAAGGTGAAAGTTTAGAAAACTGGTCATGACTTTTGAAAAGAGCCATGACATTATACTCCTTGTTGTTTTGGGAGATGACTGCCACCGCATGTGAGTCTGGTATGGTGACAGCATGACACTGTCCCTTGACCTGTAGCAATAACCTGTTAACTAGATCCACAACACAGCCATGCTGCGCAAGGAAATCAATTCCGAGTATGCTGGGGTGATGACGTAACACCATGAGGTCAAAGACAAAATTAGTCTTGAGATGGCCTACCTGCACAGGTAGAGATATAGATCTGAAGGTGTGTAGTTGAGTATCGTCTACACCCTGTGCACTGGTCTTCCTGCTGGTAGACCAGTCAGATGTGGCTGGGTTCTCATCATGGAGAACAGACATGGCTGCTCCTGTATTTAGAAGCATGTCTAACTGGTGGCCCCTGACCGTGGCCCTTACACAAGGCCGTCCATTTGTGCTGACAAGCAAGTCACTCACAATCCAGACTGGGGCCTGGCGCCTGTAATTGTCAATCAGTGCAGTTCTCGGATTCTTCTTCGTCATCCTGTCCCTGCGACTTGAGGCCTACAGAAGCTCGTTGGGCCTCCTCTCGGCACCTCACAGGAAAAGAATACTGTACCTGTGACGTCAGAGCCGCGACCTCGAACTGTTCAATGTGTGGTTCCCAGATCACATCGGCCTGGCCAGCGCCTGATGCCATGAAAGGGTTTTTACCTTGGCTGCTCGATTGTTCAGTAGCCAAAGGCCAGAAAGGGTTGGTGTTACTAGCCAGGGCCACCACAGAACATGTGGATGTGGCCTCTCTCTCTCTCTCGGGGCAGGCCTCCTCCAGTTGTTTCTGGAGGGTCTCATTCTCATCTTTTAGGTCCAGACAGCTAGGCCCGTTACGGTACTTGCCATCAGAATTTGAATTTTTCCAATTCTTGTTGTTATTCTGATTATTTTTATAGTTCCAGTCCCCCACCTTGAGCGACTGCTTGCCATCAGAAGGAGCTTCCTGTTCATCCCTGCTACCTACCACTATATAGTGGGTGGGGGTAGGGTTCACCACGACAACTTGGACTGTGGCTCCCTGGGCCATCAGAGTTTGGATGGTAGCAGCCTTGTTGGTGTCCTTACTGGAAGCTAGGTTATGGAGGTAAATCTGGAAGGCACGCTCCGTCTTGGTGAGGATCTCATCAATGGTATCAGTCTGCGGGTAAACGCCGAGTTCAACCTTTTCCTGGAGAGCTGGAGTCATGTTTGGATGTACAAATCCTTGTACTCAATTTGATTTTGTTGGTGTTCTCACCCGCTAGGCCTTTGTCGGCTACGTAGGTGAGCCACAACTGTTGATGGTAAGCCGCTGGGCTTTCCTTTACATTTTGCTTAACCCTGTAGGCCAAGCATGCTCCAACGATACCTGGGGCGTTGGCAGCAAGGAGTACATAGGAGATACTGTTGTAATCGAGTGTCTTGCAACTGCGGACAGCCTCTGGGAGTTTGGCCCAGAGGGTAGGCTTGATGGTCTGTCTCAGAACTTGAACCTGGTACTCGGGTTGGACAAAAAGCTTCTTGCATAGGGAGCGCACCTTCTCCAAATGAAAACTGAGGTTGTCGGTTGGGCCCATCTGTCCGATGCCTTAAGCAATTTGTTGAACAGTGAGCGACCTGTAGGGGATTGGACATGGGCATATGGGGAGTGGTGGTCAGTTCCACATGACCCAGAGCACCGCGAAGGGCAGCTTCCACCCCTGCATCAGCGACTGCTTTGAACACATGCTTCTGGGTGACAGCGTTTTCAAACATGCGTTCAATGTGTTGTGGTATGGACGACTATACATCCGTTGTTCCTAGTCTGGTTAAGACATCTTGTACAATGCCGCGCGCTTCTGCTTTGTCATCCCAGGAGAGGTGTGCCAATGGAAGCAGGCTCCTACTCGGAGGTGGTCAGCCTCCCGTATCATGGGGGCTGCCATGTTTGTGTTGACGTGGCAACATAGAAGGTGTGCCAACGTGACTAGGGGGCAGGCTCACATGGCCAGTAGGTGGGCTGACGTGGCCGCCACCTTGGGAATGGTTGGTAAAGGCCATCGCTCTCTCATCACATTTCAACCTTTCATTGTCATCTCTTAACATACACAATTCATGCTCATGGTCTTGAGCAGTACAGTGCAGCAGTCTGTTATTGGGATCACAGAGTGACTGTGTCTCCTCTGCTAGATTCTGTTCCCTTTCCAGTAACTCCGATGCCTGCAAGCCCATCTCTTTTTTTAGAGTAGTGTTTTGCAGCTCAAGGGAGGCACATTGTGCTAACAAACTTTCTACGGCTGTATGTAAAGCTGCGATCAAGTGACCTTTGGTGTGGTATTTCTTGGCTTTTTGCTTAGACTCCAGATATTGATCAGAGATCGTAAGCAAGGGGTCTGCTGCCGATTCTGTGTCCTGCGCGAAATCAGTCCAGTCTCCATGGGAGGTAAGATAGTTTGAGACATCAAGTCTCAGTTCTGTGCACAATTCAGGCATGCCAAACAAAGGGGTAGATACACAAAGAAAGCAGTTGAAAGACTGGACTCAAATCCTTGGCATCGTCACCCAATGGCTTTCAGGTCCCCCGAGGGCAAATGGTGGAGCCAAGGCGGTATGTTGCTACTCGCAGAGGAAGTATACCAGTGGTCTGGTATGGGTTTGCCAAGCACAAAACCAAAACGGAACAAGTCCATAAAAGAACAACCACTGTAAGTACGAGTAGGTCCAAGTAGGCAAAAAATGGACTACACTACTCGACGAACTCGCATGGAATCCTCACTTTGTACATTACAACCTGCACACGGTCGCCAAATGTAACGGGATGGTAAAACCATCACCTTCTCAGGTTCTTGTTGGAACTGCACTAAAGTGAAGAAATGACAGACAAATGGTCTCCAGCACAAAAAGTGATTTATTTCTGGTACATAAAGCAGGCTTACAACCAAACAGTGTGATCACCAAGAGAATACTTCAAATCTTTCTTACCTATAGGTAGCAGGTGCTATGCAAAGGATCTTATACCCCTAATAATCACTACAGCAACAGCTTAAAAGATATATAATAACATAACTGGTCAGTGGCAAATAGCCAGACTCCTCACTAGCCTGGGAAAGCATGCTGAGCTAGCAGAATGACAACATGGCTAAACAATGGATCTTGTATATGTGAAGGACACTTGCAGTTACATATGCAGTTGCAGTTCTGTATTATCACTAAAGATAGCAGTATTGCCTAACTAATCATTATACAATAGTATAAACAGAACTATGTCCCAAGCGTTGCAGTTAGAGTAACAGAAAACATTATGATTCTCAGTAGCAATAGAACTCAGATCCTGACACTTATTCTTATACAATAAGTGCCTATGCCCCAAGGTTAGTGCATATACCTATAAGTAATACTGTCTGCGAGGTAGAGGGTCAATCAGGGGTGCTGGTCCATGGATAACATTATCCAGGCAGAGCACAGAGATTGCGCAGTAACTATGGAAGTGAACATCATGGGGGTTGAGGGGGGTCATCCAGGATGGAATCCCAAGGGCAGATGCAAGAAGGAGGAAGCAAATCCTGGTTGGGGACTCCATTGTCCAGAAGCCTGAGCTGGGGTCAGGTAGCAATGCTGAGAGGGAGATAATGTGCCTACCTGGAGGCACAGTTTGGAAGGAGGGCAAGCGAATCCTTAGGATTGCAAAGGCAGTAGCAAGGAGGGGGAGCTGGGCGTCATTATTCACTTGGGAACTAATGACCCGGCTGGAGAGGTGGTAGATGTAGGAAGAGTACAGGAAGAGTTCAGGGAGCTGGGAAGGAGTATTGGGCAAGTAGCACAGTCTGTCACCTTCTCTGAGGTGCTATCTGTCCACGGCAAGGGGGAAGGGAGGGACATCCACATCACTGAATTCAACAAATGGCTGAAGAAATGGTGCGGAGAGGTGGGGTATGGCCTCACTGGGGACCGGAACCTCACCTGGAGGGATGAAGAACTATATTCTCCAGATGGCCTGCATCTATCCAGGGGAGGCAAATGTATCCTCTCCGAGAAATTTAAGTGCATCCTTAGTGATCATTTAAACTTGCCAAGTGGGGAGGCATAGGCAGTCAAGGGGATTATCATAGCCCCCCCCCCTTTACAGGACATAACTGAAAGCAGAGAGGACCCAATAACTAGCATAATATCTAACCGTAAAACTACCATGGTGACAACTGGGGACAGAACAGAAGGGACAAGGGGGTACACAGAGTGGAAGGTCATGTGCACAAATGCCCACAGTCTGGGAAACAAAATCCCAGACCTAACAGCACTGATGGCAGACACAAACCTGGACATTGTGGCTATTACGGAGACACGGTACACACAGAACCATGACTGGGATGCAGCCATACCAGGGTATACACTTTTTAGAAAGGATAGGGAAGGCAAGAGGGGAGGAGGGGTTGCAATGTATGTAAAGGAAGGGATTAAAGCTATGGAGGCTCAGGGATCCAGGGACGAAGCAGAGGCATTGTGGGTCACTTTGGAGTTGGGGAACAAAACAACCATCCATGCTAGAGTAGTTTGCAGGCCTCCCACGCAGGGGGAGGATAAAGATCTAGTATTAATGGAAGCCTTCCATAATATGGCAGCCAAAAGAGGAAGTACTACTAATGGGTGACTTCAACATGCTGGATGCAGATCGGAATACCCAGACTGCAAGTACATCAAGGAGCAGGGACCTCATGTCTGCCATTTATGGGGCAAACCTTAGGCAGCTGGTGGTTGAGCCCACCAGAGAGGGGGCTATACTGGACTTAGTGCTGACAAATGGGGACAGAATCATGGATGTTGAGGTGGGCAGTTTGGTACCAGTGACCACAGAACTGTGTGGTTTAGAGTCAACACATTGGCAGAAAAAAGCCATTCAAAGATTAAGATCCTAGATTTCTGAAAGACCAACTTCACAGAGATGGACGAACAGCTCAAAATTGCCCTGGCAGCAGAAAATACAGGGGGAGGGGGTAGAAGAACAGTGGCTTAGGCTCAAGACAAGTCAATGTGTCAGATTGCTTAGCAAAAGCAAAAGAAAGAAGCAGCCACTGTGGTTCTCTAAGTCAGTAGCAGAGAAAGTGTGAGAAAAAAGTAAAGCAAAGCATTCAGGAAACACAAAGAGACACAGAAAGAAGAAGACAGACTGAAATATCTGGAGAAGCAGAGAGAAGCTGGGAAAGCTGTCAGAGGGGCCAAGGCAAAAACAGAGGAAGGAATAGCGCAGGCTATTAAGAAGGGGGACAAGACCTTTTTCTGTTATATTAGCAAGAGGAAGAAGACCAGAAATGGTATCGTTAGGCTAAGAAGGAGGGTGGGTGGGTGGGAGGAGGACAACCCTGAAAAAGCTGAGATACTGAACAAAGAAGACTTGGTTTGCTGGCCAAGGCACCTAGCTTCACCTGAGCTCTTTCCTTCTAAGACTGCTTGAAAGGCAGAGTAGAGAAACTTACCAGAGCAAGGGAGAAGGATTAAGACTTAGTTTGGCTAACAGATTTACTGTGTGGTGGTGTTTTGATTTTTACTCACAGGGATTGCTACTGTTTGTGGCTAACATTTCATTGCTTTATTTTCTCTGATTCAAATTGTTGTTGCTGGTATACCTTCTTCTGCATTATTACAAAGTGTGCCTACAGGTGTGTGCTAACAGATTACTGCTGCAATCTTCTGATTCAAATTGTCTTTTCAAGGTATATCTTCTGTTACTGCTTTATTTTCTCTGGAGCAAAGTGTTTCTACAGGGTATATCTTCTCGAAATTACTGTATTACAGGTGGAGCTTACATTTTTGTGACTTTTTATCATTGGGCTAAGCAAAATTACTGTTTGACACTGTGTTTTATTTTATTCTTGTTTGTTGAAAAGGTTTGTTGTCTCAGAGGTGTTTCAGTCTCCTTCTCACATTGAAGGAGCTAATTGCTTTCCTCCCACAGCTCTTCCAAAGGATTAAGGTGTGTAGTGTGGGGAGTGGAGCTGGCAAACTGTCAGTAATTTCCAACAGAAAGAAGGGTTAAAAAGTCAGGTTAGTTGATATCTTGTAGGTAGAAGACTTGGTTTGCTGGCCAAGGCACCTAGCTTCACCTGAGCTCTTTCCTTCTAAGACTGCTTGAAAGGCAGAGTAGAGAAACTTACCAGAGCAAGGGAGAAGGATTAAGACTTAGTTTGGCTACAGATTTACTGTGTGGTGGTGTTTTGATTTTTACTCACAGGGATTGCTACTGTTTGTGGCTAACATTTCATTGCTTTATTTTTCTCTGATTCAAATTGTTGTTGCTGGTATACCTTCTTCTGCATTATTACAAGGTGTGCCTACAGGTGTGTGCTAACAGATTACTGCTGTAATCTTCTGATTCAAATTGTCTTTTGCAAGGTATATCTTCTGTTACTGCTTTATTTTCTCTGGAGCAAAGTGTTTCTTACAGGTATATCTTCTCTGAAATTATTACAAGTGGTGCTTTACAGGTTTTACAGTTTTATCTAACATTAGGATAAACTTTCAGGTTACTCCATTTGTTGTTGACTGATTGTTTCTGCTCTTACCTCCTTGTTCTTTCGTCCGTGGTTCTTCTTTTAGGCAGGGAAGGGCCCAGCCACCCATCCCCAACCCCAACCACCCCACGCCACACTCCTTTATAGGGTACCACAGTTGTGACATTTCCTGTGGCAGAGCAGGAAGGGGCGGATCAGTGGGGCCTCCCACAAGGTGATCTCATTTACAGGGCACTAGTAATTTAACTTGTATAACAAGTTAAACAAAGCACAATTAAACCATTACTTGCATTTTTTCCTTTTTTCCTTCTAATTACTCTGACTAGTTACAAACCCAGCAACTTATTTGGAATGGATTTCATTAACTGCAGGTACTGTGGAACAATTTTCAGAAGGACAGTCTTACAGGATTTGGACACTGTCCTACATGCTGGAGCCTTTGGAGATCTTCGGTCTCAGCTCCGGGCAGCATGGGCAGAGATTGCACCGCCAAATTTCATATTGAAGAGGAAATACATTATAAGAACCACCCGCCATTTCCCCAGCATCCAACAGAAAAACCTCGACCGCGGAGGGTAGTTGGTCCAGGAGGTTGGCAGGTGGTTAGGAGGAGCAAATCAGGTGCCCCATCACTCTGCTCTCCAACACATTACCTCCAAAACCATATAAGCTTAAAACAGGTATCTGCCTCTATCTCTGAAATCAAATAAAGAGGCAGAAGACACTGCAGAACAGGACACTGCGGCACAGGAGCTAGCACAACAATACTCACCCAAATCAGGAACCAAAACTAAACAAGCAAAAGAAATCCAAAAACTCTGATCATAGGAGACTCCATGATTCGGGGAGTTGATACCCATCTCCAGCCAGGGTGATGGTCAGATGTCTCCAGGTACATCAGCATGGAGAGACACTGACCGCATTGCTAAAATTGTTCACAAAGCAGGAGAAAACATTGATGTCCTAGTACACATAGGGACTAATGATCTCGCCAGCCGGTCAGTTGTGGAGACCAAGGAACACCTGACTAAGCTGGGTGACAAACTATCATCTATTTAGTCGGCATCTCCTTCTCTGAGATCCTGCCAGTCTGGGAGAAGGGAACAGATGGACGGAAGGTCAGAAGAAGGAGAGATAGGGAGCTAAACACGTGGCTCAAGGACTGGTGCCAGGAAAAAGGACACAGATTTGTAGGAACTGGCAACAGTTCATGGAGGCCAGTTCTTTAAATTTGATGGACTGCATCTGACTAAAGAGGAGTCAGTGCATTGGGGCAGAAGTTTAGCGTCTTTGCAGAATATTTAAACTAGCAAATGGGGAGAGGGTGCAGCACCCCATACTCGTCGAATGGGAAGAACACCCCTCCCCTCAGCTAGTGGTCAAACAGGAATTCAGCGTGTTTGCCATTCATTTGCATCACCAGGTAAGAAAAAGGTTTGTCTCCCCATACGATGCACAGGGTAATGCCAAACTCACCCAACAACTAACACACCAAAATCTGGCCAATGGAAAATCATGTACACAATGCTCACAGCCTGGGAAATAAGATCCCAGACCTGCAGGCAATAATGTCAGAGGCTAAACTGGACATAGTAGCAATTAGTGAGGCGTGGTTTGCAGCGCAACCACACCCAGGAGACTTCAGTACCTGGCTATGCTATTGTTCAGAAGAGACCGAGGTGCAAAAGGGGAGGAGTGGCCCTGTATGTTAATGAAAATATCAAAGCTACAGAAATTCAGAATACACATAAGGAGCCAGAAGAACTGTGGGTCACCCTGGAAACAGAAATGGGACAGCCATAAGAACTGGGGTTGTCTACAGGCCCCCAGACCAGAGGAGGACATAGACACATTACTGTTAGAAGATATACAAAACATGACAGCTAAAGGGGAGGTTCTGATAATGGGAGACTTCAACATGCCAGATATAGATTGGTCAATACCAGCAGGAACATCTGCCAGAACTAGACTCATAGTGGATTCTGCAGGGGAGGGCCTCAAACAACTGGTACAGCAACCCACAAGAGACAGGGCTATCCTAGATCTAGTACTGACTAACAAAGAAGGGATCACAGATCTCCAGGTAGAAGGTCACCTGGGGTCCAGTGACCATCACATGTATGGTTCAATTTGGCTACTACATCTAAATCATCCCATTCCAAGGCAAAAATAGGACTTCAGGGAGCTGACTTTGATAAGATGGCCAACAGAGTTAAGCTAGCCCTGGCAAAAGAAACACAGGTGAGGAGGTACAGGCAAAGTGGGCAAGCATTAAGGATACAATACTTGAAGCAACATCCCATTGTGTTAGACAGAAAAGGAAGTGCAAAAGAAGAAGGAAACCACTTTGGTTCTCAAATACAGTAGCAGAAAAGGTCAGAGCCAAAAGGCTGGCCTTCAGAAAATATAAGGGAACACAGCGGGATGAAGATAGGGAGGCATACCAAACTGCCCTAAGGGAAGCAGGGAAGGCAGTAAGGCAGGCAAAGTCCCAAACTGAGGAAACACTAGCTACCAACAGTAAAGAAGGTGACAAGACTTTCTATAGATACATTAGTGAAAGAGAAAGTCCAGAGGGGGTATTGCTAAGTCAATGGAGAAAAAGGGCATGTGAGGAGGAGGACCCTGTAAAGGCATCTATCCTAAATAGATACTTTTGCTCATACTTACTGAAGAGAAGGTAGGGCAGGGGCCCAGCAGCTCAGCATCATGGACACAGGGGAGGGAGGTCAGTACTACCCCTTCACAAAAAGAAAGGGTCCTACAAGAGCTTGCTAAGCTCAGGGTGGATAAGGCAATGGGACCTGATGGCATACATCCCAGGGTACTTAAGGAGCTAAAGGAGGAACTAGCAGAGCCATTAGCAGAATTGTTTAGTGAGTCTCTGAGCACAGGAGAGGTCCCAGAAGACTGGAGAAGGGCTCATGTGATCCCGCTCCACAAGAGTGGTAGCAGGAGGAGGCGGGAACTACAGACCAGTCAGTCTTACCTCAGTAGTGGGCAAGATTATGGAGGCACTCCTTAAGGAAAGGATAGTGCAACACCTGGAATCCATAGGGGCACAGGATCCAAGACAGCATGGGTTTACAAAGGAAGGTCCTGTCAAACTAATCTCATAGATTTCTTTGACTGGGTAACCAGAGTGGTGGACCAAGGGGAGCAGTTGATGTCCTACCTTGACTTTCAGCAAAGCTTTTGACACTGTTCCACATAGAAGATTGATAAATAAGCTAGGTAGCCTCGGGTGGTCAGAAGTTGGTCAACTGGGTGGCAAACTGGTTGACTGGCAGAAAACAGAGAGTGGTGGTAAATGGTATACAGTCAGAAGAGATGCAAGTCACAAGTGGGTACCTCAGGGATCAGTCCTGGGGCCAGTCCTATTCAACATCTTCATTAGTGACCTCAGAGATGGACTAGAGGGTAAGGCTTGTCTGTTTGCAGATGACACCAAGATCTGCAACAGAGTAGATGATCCAGATGGGGTGGGCAGAATGAGAAGAGATCTGGATAAACTAGCAAAATGGTCAGAAGAGTGGCAACTGGGATTTAATGCAAAGAAGTGCAAAATCATGCACATAGGGAAGAGAAACCTAAGCCACTTATAGGCTGGGAGGAGTTGCTAGCAGTCACAAAGGAAGAAAGAGACTTGGGCATCATCATCACTGATGACCTAAAATCATCCAAGCAGACCTCTAAAGCAGTAGGTAAGGCTAGGGGTGTTAGGGTGTATTAGTAGGGGTATCACAAGTCGTGAAGAGGAGGTAATAATCCTCTGTATAAGACATTGGTTAGGCCCCCATCTGGAGTACTGTGCAGTATTGGAGGCCACACTTCACAAGGACATTAATCCAAATTGAGGCAGTCCAGAGAAGGGCAACTAAAATGGTGCAGGGACTGCATCAGAAGACATATGAGGACAGATTAACGGAGCTCAATATGTATACCCTTGAGCAAAGGAGGAGAGAGGTGATATGATCGAGACATTTAAACACCTTAAGGGCATAAACAAGTGAAAGAGTCTAACATGTTTAAATATAAGAAAATTGCAGGACAAGAGGACACAGCATGAGATTAGAGGAGGCCGATTAAGGGGAAATGTGAGGAAATTCTTTTTCACAGAAAGGGTGGTAGATGCATGGAATAGCTTACCACAAGAAGTGGTGGCTATGAATACAGTGCAGGGCTTCAAACAGGCATGGGATAGGCATAAGGGAGCAATACAAATGACTATGAATAGATAGGTCACTGACAGAGCAAAGGCCGATGGCACATTTATAAGGTAGAAAAAGAAATGGGCAGACTGGATGGGCCTTGCGGTCCTTATCTGCCGTCAACTTCTATGTTTCTATGTTTCTATGTGCTCAGTATTTACCAAGGAAGAGGCAGGGGAGGGGCCAAGACTCACGAGGAAAGATGTACAGGGGGGAAGAGATGGACACCAGCCCATTTACAGTGGACAAAGTCTTGGCGGAACTAGGAAAAGTAAAGACAGACAAGGCAACGGGAGCCAAATGGGATTCACTCAAGAGTGTTGAAGGAACTCAGGGAAGTCCTAGCAGGTCCGATGACAACCTTCTTCAACCAATCACTAGAGATGGAGGAGGTACCTGGGGACTGGAGGAGGGCCGAGGTGGTCCCCCTGCACAAGACTGGAAGTAAGGAGGAGGCAGACAATTACAGACCTGTAAGCCTGACCTCAGTGGTGGGAAAGCTGATGGAGTCCCTGCTTAAGGAGAGCACAGTGAAGTTTCTGGAGTCAAGTGGTGGAAAAGACCCAAGACAGCATGGATTCACTGAGGGTAGGTCCTGTCAGACTAATCTTATCAATTTCTTTTACTGGGTGACCAGGGTGGTGGATCAGGGAAGGGCAGTGGATGTGGCCTACCTGGATTCCAGTAAGGCCTATGACACCGTTCCTCATAAAAGGTTGCTTAACAAATTGGGAATCTGGGTGTGGACTCTAAAGTGGTAAAATGGGTTGGAAACTGGCTAAAAGGCAGGACCCAGAGGGTGGTAGTAAACGGCATAAAATCAGAAGGGGGGAGGTGACTAGCAGGGTTCCACAGGGATCAGTACTGGGTCCAGTTCTATTCAGTGTCTTCATAAGAGACATTGCAGAGGGACTGGAGGGGAAAATATGCCTGCTCGCAGATGACACCAAGATCTGTAACAGAGTTGACACACAGGAGGGGCCAGATAAAATGTGAAACAACCTAAAACTACTTGAGGAATGGTCAAGGGTTTGGCAGTTGGGTTTCAATGCTACGAAGTGCAAGATAATGCACCTGGGACACAGAAACCCAAGAGAGGAATACAGGATGGGGGGCAGGTTCTAGCCACCATGAGTCAGGAGGCAGACCTGGAGGTTATCATATCCAATGACCTGAAGTCAGCCAAACAATGTGAAAAAGCAGTGAGGAAGGCAAACAGAATGTTGGGGTGTACAGGAAGGGGCATAACCAGTAGGAGGAGTAAAGTGGTGATGCCACTGTATAGATCACTGGTGAGGCCTCATCTGGAATACTGTGTCCAATTCTGAAGACCGTATCTAAGGAAGGACACAGACAGAATGGAAGCAGTCCAGAGAACAGCAACAACAATGATACACTGACTGTACCACAAGCCTTATGAGGAAAAACTCAAGGAACTAAATATCTATTCACTGGAAGAGAGAAGGGAGCGAGGGGATATGATAAGAGTCTTTCAAATACCTTAGAGGAATAAACAGGGTACAGGAGGGGAGCATATTTCAGAGAAGAAAGTGCACAAGGACAAGGGGACATAACATGAGGCTGAAGGGAGGCTTGGGGGAATGCTAGAAAGTATTTTTTCACAGAGAGGGTGTTGGATCCGTGGAACACCATAGCAGCGGAGGTTGTGGAAGTGAAAACAGTACGGGGATTCAAAAGTGTATGGGATAAGCACAAAGGCACCCTGCTGTACAGCAGAGCGGGAGAAAGGCAGTCCAGATAAGGGATTGCCAAACCAAGCAGGGAAATGGGTAGACTAGATGGGCTGTATGGTCCTTATCTGCCGACAGATTCTATGTTTCTATGTTTCTTGTTAATGAAATCTAGCACTTGACTATACAAAGTGCTAGGAATTTAATGCATAGTCAGGCGACGTCTTTCGGCCAATTAAGTTTCAAGATTTTTTTCTTGCCATTTTATATATAAACTCAACTAAGCATAGATCAAACACATGGACGTAATTATAAATTCTTGTAAAACCAAGATTATGCTCTTTCATGTATTATAAAAATTTTTTTATGTCAACTGAAGTCAATCAGCATGTCAAAACCTCTTACTACATACTGTGGTGAGTTGCATGTGCCGCTGATCCAGATGTTAACCTGCCTAAATTCCAAAGAACTTTTTTTTTTATTTTATTTATTTTTAAGAATTACAAGACACAATCCCAATACTGAGGGAAATCTCAAGTCATCTGCCTACAACCAATAAATAAATAAAAAAACAATAGGGCAAATTTAAAAGTTGCACTTCGGTCTAATCGGTTGATATTTTCTAAACAACAAAATCTGTTTTATGCTGAAATCATACTCTCAAAGAAGTTATATTTTTTATAAAAAAAATAAATGTTACTTTAAGGGGAACAGTCAGCACCAGGGGGTCCCACACACAAGTGTGGGACTGGTATCAATGTGCACTTTGTGTGCAAAAACATTCTGGCTTACTTACCATTTACTGCAGTATAGTTGATTTATTGGACTAATTTTGCTTAGTTCGAGGATGACATCTTCTGTTACTAGAAACACAGAAATACAGAAGTTGTCGGCAGATAAAGACCCCTTTGCCCATTCAGTCTGCCCATTTTGCCTGTCTACTGTGCCACCGCAGCCCTTGTACAATCTCCAGTTGTCCCCACCCCTTGTGTTACTTCCAAGGTCCCCTTGTATCTCTCCTTTGCGTGCATGAATCATGCAACTGTTTTGGCACCTAACACCTCTGGGTGGAGGCCGTTCCAGGCTTCCACCACCCTCTCTGTGAAGAAATATGTTATCACATCCCCTCTGAGGCCCCCCCCGCTTCATAGCATGACCCTTTGTCCTTGAGTCTGTCTTTCTGCAGAAAATGCTACCTTCCTGTACCTTATTAATACGTGTTATGTATTTGAATGTTTCTATCATATCCCCCGTTTCCTCCAGCAAGTACATATTCAGTTCACTTGGTCTCTTCTCATAGGGCTTTTGATGCAGTCCCTGCACCATTTCAGTTGCCCACCTCTGTACCGCCTCCACCCTATCCCTGTCCTTCTAGAGGTGGGCCTCCAGTACTGGACACAGTGCTCGAGGTGTGGTCTTACCAGTGACCTGTACAGGGGCAACACTACCTCCTTCTCCCTACTGGCGATACCTCTCCCTATGCACCACAGCATTCTACTAGCCTTTCCCACTGCCTTTTCACTCTGCTTGGCTACCTTCAGATCATCAGAAATGCTTACCCCCAGGTACCTTTCCCGTTTGGTGGTTGCTTTGGTGGTGTATGGTACTTGCCACTTACTTTTGTTACTACAAATCTCAGAATCCCCTGCAACTGACATCAGAGCAGTACGTAGCAGTGGGAGATTCAATAACCTGCAGTGCATGTTAGAGCTTTATATAAACTCGGATTTTTTGTCTGCTGATCCTACTGTTCTCCCTGGACTAAGTACAGTCATAGAGGACTGTGCTTAGCCCACAGAGAAAAGCAGACCCAGAAAACATCTGATCAGAGATTATAAACTCACCAGAAATCTTGAGGGTCGTGAGGGATGGATTTGGTGATCGGGCACCTCCTTCCCCCATCGGACACCTCCAGACCTTGCCGGCCCTCCCAACTCCCCAGTGGAGCCAATGACGTAGCCAACAGCCAATCAGGCTGTAGAAGGAGGGGCCTGCTGCATGTACCAGCTAATTGAAAGGCTTGGTGCCAATACTCAAATCACCTGAAAGACCTCCAGTAATCCGCAATGCCACTCACTCTCTCCAGTTCTCCCCCACAATCACTAGGGTCATAATGGGTGGATTCAGCCATCAAGCAAAACTACCTGTGTGCAGCTCCTCTTACAGTTAAAGGTAAATCAGTAGACCTGCTGTAACTCTTATGCAAGTACAACACGTTGACTGGAGGAGCCGTTAGACTCACATATAGAAAGGATTCGTGGTTGTTATGTCCAAAATCAGTTGCTGTATGAATATGCTTCTACAGCTTTATACTAGAATGTATATTAGTATGTACCCATGTGTGCTACACCCTCGGTTATGCGCAGGGGTTGTTGAATTTTTATGGTGTATACATTATGCTTAGTGTTGCTTGTACTGTAATCACTAATTTGTTAGACCTTTGATAGCCTAGCTTATCCTTAATCTTACCTAGACGGAGGTCCTAGAAACAACTACTCGAAGTTGGGACCACTAAGAAGCATTGCTGCAGACCGTCCATATCCTAAGTGACCCTTTCATAGCACACTCGTAGTCCTACCTTTCTGGGTGACCCTTTCATAGTTGTTTCAAAATAGTGTTATGTAGATTTTCAGTGTGCATGGCATCCTCCTCTCATTATCTTTAAGTGGGGATGTAAATTTGTCATGGTAGTCATACACATCATGGATTCCATGACATTTGGTCTTTATTCAGGACTTCCATTACTTTCACTGTTGTCATCAAAAAGTAGCAACAATGACAGTGCCAGGAATTTCACTAATGATTCATTTAACAGCCAATGAGTTATTAAAACCTCATCCATGACAAACTTACATCCTTTCCTATAAGGATGACCCTTACAAAGTTATTGACTGATTGATTCCACATAAAATCCTTTAGGCAAAGCCTATTTTCAAAAGGTTTAAGAGTCATCAACAACAAAACATCAGGTACAGGGGTTTGAGTAGAAAGAATTACTCACCTTAGTAATTGTGTTTCTTCTAATGGAGTCTTGCTGTATTCTGACATTATGAAGTTAATCCCAGCACTTGAACTGCTCCAGAGAGGAAAGAGTTAACTATGCCAGAGCATAGAACGTTGAGCTCAAGCTCGGTTCAAACCTCTGTCTGCTGCACTTTCAAGTGTAACCGTCAGATTCTTACGAGCTAATATTAACTAAATACACCTGCTAGGTAGAAATTGTAAATTAACTAGCCAAAGGGCAACCAAATGTTTTGGGTCCCCAAAAGACTCAAGTCGAGAACTCCAAAACAAAAACTAGGTAGTGAATAACACAACTATAAAAAACATCATAAACATAACTCGCTCCCCCTCTCTATACAGGGGGAAGTGCTAAGTGCACCCCTGAGGTGCAGCACTGTACCTCTCAGTCCACTTCCCAAAAAACAGGTTCTGAGAGGGGAGGCAGGGAGGGAGGTCAGAATACAGCAAAACTCCATTAGAAGAAACACAGTTACTAAGGTGAGTAATTTTTTTCTTCAAACAACATGAAGTCTTGCTGTATTCTGACAATATGCAGACTACCAAGCAGTACCGCCATGTAGGAGGGACCAAACCTATTTTTGGGAATAGGCTCTGCAGTACTGCTGTACCAACCCTAGCATCACTCCTGTCCCGGATATCCAGAGAGTCATGCTTGGTGAATGTATGGACTGTTTTCCAGGTGGCTGCTTTGCATATTTCTAGTAATGGTATATCTCTGGCAGCAGCCAGAGAAGCAGCTGTACCTCCAGTCGAATGAGACCTCAGGCCTGAAGGGGGTATTTTGCCTAGCTTCTCATAGCAGAATTGTATACAAGAGACAATCCACCTGGCGATAGTCCACTTAGTAGCAGGTTTGCCCTTTCCCACTTCACCATAAATAAGAAACAACTGAGGACAGTCAAACCTAAGTGCCTTAGTGCGTTCAGTGTAGTAGCTAGGTGCCCTCTTAACATCCGAGCTGTGTAACCTTCTCTCTCTCCTGAAGAAGAATGATCAGTGAAGAAGACAGGAAGAGTCATGGACTGGTTCAGATGAAAATCTGAAACCACTTTGGGTAAGAACCTCCTGTTAGTTCTAAGGACCACCTTCTCTCTATGGAATGAGATAAAATCAGGCTCCACTGACAGAGCTTGTAATTCACTGATACGCCTAGCAGAGGTAATAGCTACAAGGAACACAGCTTTCCAAGTCGAGTACTTAAGTTCTGCTGAGGCCAAAGGGGGTTGCAAAAGCTGAGCAAGGAAAACATTAAGATCCCAAGCAGGAGCAGGATCCTTAAAAGGGGGATTGATATGAAGCAGTCCTTTAAAGAACTTACACAAAACAGGATGAGATGTCAGTGAGAAAAGCCTTCCCCACTGACAGGAATACAGAAACATCTGCCAAGTGTACTTTCAGGGTAGCTGGTCTGAGGCCTAAGCTATTAAGATGAACCATATAATCCAGAACTGTAACCAAATCAGCAGTATCTGGAGATATCTGCTTATTGGAACACCAAATGCTGAATCTTTTCCATTTGGAATTATAAGGTTTTCTGGTGGCAGGTTTTTGAGAGGCTTTGAGAATATGCACAACCCCCTGAGACAGACGCAGACTTGCATATTCTAACTCTTTAAGAGCCATGCCTTGAGGTTGAGAGAGCGAAGGTTGGGGTACCAAATCCTCCCCTGAGAAGAGGTTAACAGATTGTAATTCTTGGGAAGAGATAGGGGAAGATGGACTGCTAGGGCCAGCAATAGAGGATACCAAGGCTGCCTGGCCCAGTCTTGAGCAATCAGGATCACTTTGCAAGACTGTGACCTTATCTTGACCAGAACCTTCAACAACAGAGGAAAGGGGGGGAAATGCATACAGAAATGTCCTCTCCCAATCCAAAAATAGAGCATCCAGGGGGACCGAGCCCAAGACTGGAGGTCTGCAACAGAAGAGAGGAAGCTGGCAATTGTCTGGGGCTGCAAAGAGATCTCTCTCTGGAGTGCCCCATCTTGAAAAAAATCACTTTTAACACTAAGGGATCCAGGGACCATTCGTGATGGCCCTGAGATATCCTGCTCAGAGCATCTGCTAGCACATTGTCCTTCCCTGGGAGGTGGACTGCTACCAGAGATGCCTGTAAGGAATAAGCCAAGGAGAATAATTTCATGGCTTCCATGCACAAGGCCGTAGACCAAGTGCTCCCTGCTTGTTGATGTACCACATGGTGGTGGTGGTGGTGTTGTCTGTCCTGACCTGAACCACCTTGTTCTGTGCTGAGACTAAAAAAAGGCTTGTAGAGCCAGGTACACTGCCCTGAGCTCCAGAAGACTGATGTGAAGTACAGACTCTTGAGGGGACCACACTCCCTATGCTGCGAGAACTCCCAAGTAAGCTCCCCACCCCAGGAGAGAAGCATCTGTGGTTAGTACCACAGAATGAGTCTGGGTGATGAATGGGACTCCTTGCCTGAGGTTGTCCTGATTCAATCACCAATGGACAGCCTGGATCAGAGTCCGAGTAACTGGAATCAGTTTGGTTAGAGGATCTTTTTTCTGAGACCAAAAAGCCCTCAAGTGGAACTGGATGTCCCTCATCTAAAATCTGGCCCCTTGTACCACTGCAGGGGAAGGCGCCATGTGGTCCAGAAGTTGAAGAAAATGCCTTGCTGGTTGAGACACCAGAAGGCGAAAAGAAGAAGCCAGGTCTGTAAGGGTCTTTACCCTTGCCAGAGGAAGAAAAGCCCTTGCTTGGACAGTGTCCAGCTCTACCCCTATGAATGTAAGGAGTTGCACTGGTTCGAGAATGGACTTTGGAAGATTGAGGAGGAATCCCCAGAGAAGTGAGCAACTGCTGGGTCACTAGCAGGTTTGACTTGACTTGGTCTGGAGACTGCCCCACAATGAGCCAGTCGTCCAGGTATGGAAATATGGAAATGTTTTGTCTCCTTAGAAAGGCCACTACTACTGCTAGACATTTTGTGAACACCCTTGGTACTGATTTAGTCCGAAGGACATTGCTCTGAACTGATAATGGCCTGAATGGTTCGAACCAGAGGTACTTTCTGTGGGAGCACCTGATGGGAATGTGAAAATAGGCATCCTTGAGGTCCAGGGAGGCTAACCAATACCCTGGCCTTAGAGAGGGAAGAATTATTCCCAGAGTCACCATTTTGAATTTTGGCTTGACTAGGTACTTGTTTAGGTGTCTTAGATCTAGGATGGGCTGCCACTCCCATGTCTTTTTTGGGGTAAGGAAGTATCTGGAGTACAGACCCTTGCCCCCTGTGTGTAGTAGGAACTCTCTCAATGGCTCCGACAGCCAGCAGAGAGGAAACCTCTGCCGCTAGGGCAATGGTTTCAGAGATGTTCACAAGTGGAAAAGACCTGACTCTCAGCTTTGGAAATTTTTTGAAGCAGAGAGCCAGTCCCTGACTTACTACCTCCAGGACCCATTTGTCCGAGGTAACAGAATTCCAGGCCTGGAAGCAGTAAGCCAGCCTGCCTCCTACTGGAAAGGGGGAGTCGACCCGGGCCGACACATCAGAGTGTTTGCTTGGCAGAAGCCTTGGACTGAGAAGAGGGTGCAGCCCTGCTCATCCCCCTTCTGCCTCTCCCTCTGAAGAACCCCCTCTGAGGAAAACAAGAGGAGGCCTGTGCCTGGTAGAAAGGCCTGTGAGAAGGCCTTCTCCTGCCCCTAGATTGCTGCTTCTCTAAACCAGTTTCTCAGTGTTTTTAGGGAAGGCTGCATTCTACACTTACGCCCCTAGTCTATGCCAACTTCACTATATCTGGGACACTTTTATTAGTTATGATTATCCCAAAATACCCTTTCAGCTTTCACAAAATGTGGCTGGTGCGGATTATATTCCTCTGCCTTCCCGTGGGCATGCCCCCACTATGGGAAACTAGTGAGCTAGACCCGCTACTGGATACAGTTTAAAACAAGAATTGTTTTGCTGCCCACCTGTGGTCAACCAACATTACCCAGCTAGAAAATGTATTTGATTAGTTATACTTCTCCAATCCACAGACCTTTTATGCTGATCTTTGTTAGCTCACTGACTAACTGGTGGAATATGATAACCTGTAGTGCCCCGCAATGTAAACTCATTATTAGCCACAATAAACATCTTCATAAAAATACTGTTTACCTAACCAAGAAATCATTATGCTATTACTACCCTGTTCCGGTAACAGTGACTTAAATCCTGCCCCCATGAAAGCTAAAGCCTACTGAATTTGCTACCTTGAATGGATTGAAATACATGACCAACAAAATTCACAGTATGCTTAGCAAGCTGGACAATTTTGCCCATTCCAACTCAGATGTGTTTATTAGTAAACAAAACATGGTTTAATTCCTCTGTTGATTCCAAGGTGGTCTCTTTACCATAATACAACTTATACAGGCAGGCCTGCCCAGTGCTGGGTGGAGGAACTGCACTACATTTAAAGAACAAACGGTCATCCTCTTTGTCTAAGCCAAGTGAATTGGAGTATATTACTGCTATCATAACCACCTCTAAAAAAATGAATCAATTAATGTGATAGGCTGTTGCAGACCCCCACAGCTACAGGTAGGACAGATATCCTAAACTACCTATCTAAATTTGCTAAAGATAATATCAATGAGACCTTTATTATGGTTGACTTAAACATCAACCGGCAGACACCAAGGTCGAATGTCTTAAAGTTACTATGTGATGACTATGGATTTACACAGCTAATCCTAGAGCCCATCAGACCCAATAAAAAAAAATCTAATTCCTCTATCCTAGAAATCATTCTCACTAATAGACACCAGAAGATCACAGTTGCTACTATCTTTGAAAATGTTTTCAGTGATCACAATGTGGTGCTTTGTGCCAGAGGGAAAAAAGGCAGTATGACAAGCCCTCATTCATTTACAAATGCTCATTCATGCTAGTAAACAAGAATATCTCCACTACCTGGCTGCCCAAACTGGCAGGACTTTCTGTCTAGCTCCCTCAGCACATGCTGCATCTGAAATCTTTATTCAGTAAATGCTAAAAAGTTATAAATCCATAAACAGAAGTTTCCCCTAGTTTACTACTGAAATAAAATGAGCCCTGAGGGACAGAGAACTGCAGTGGGCAAAAGTCAGAACTACTAAGGCAACACAGGATTGGATAACCTCCAGGAAGGAGTGAAATCAGTGTACCACATTAATAGGTCTGGTCAAAGCAAAGATGACTCTGCCAGATGAAAATAAGAATGACTCCTCTAAATTTTGGAAAGCCATAAAAACATGGAAGAGGTGCACCCCACTTCTACCCAGGCAGATTTAAATTGGAAATAATCTTATTAGAGAAAAACAAATAATAGCATAGGAACTAAATTCATATTTTGCCTCCGCGTGGACAGCTATTGAAAACTCTCCCTTGGTCAGTATTCCCTTACCCAACCAACAGCCATCTAATTTGACAGCTAAAAGTTCTGACACCTTCCAGTTTCAACAGTTCTCCTTTCTGCTGGTGGCACGGCTGCTTCTAAACTTCGATACCAAAAAAAGTGCTGGTGTTGATAACCTTGATAAGGCCTCACTAAGTAACTAACGGCCTCGCTCTAGCTTACCAGTCCTAGCCAAAATGCTTGAAAAGCTGGCGAATGAAGAGCTCAGACAGTATTTTGATAAATGTACAGTGGCGTGAAAAAGTATTTGCCCCCTTCCTGATTTTCTCTATTATTGCATATTTGTCACACTGGATGTTTTCAGGTCTTTAGACAAAATATAATATTAGATAAAGGGAACCTGAGTGAACAAATAACACTTTTTTTTTTTACTTATTTCATTTATTTAATGAAAAAAGTTAACCAACACCAACGGGCACTGTGTGAAAGTAATTGCTCCCTAGCGTAAACCAACCCAATTAAAGGGCTAATTAGAGTCAGCTGATTGAACACAGCCAGGCTTGATTACAGCCAGCCCTGATCAATATAAATCTCACTTATTTTGACCCTTACCATCAGAGTCACGTTGCCAGCACAAGATTCAACAAGCACATTATGCCATGATCAAAGGAAGTTCCTGAAAAGATCAGAAAAAATGTGTTGCCTTATCAGTCTGGAAAGGTTACAAAGCTATTTCTAAGGCTCTGGGACTCCATCAAACCACAGTGAGAGCTATAATCTCCAAATGGAGAACACTTGGAACAGTAGTGAATCTTCCCAGGAGTGGGCGGCCTGCCAAAATTACTCCAAGGGCGCAGCGTAAAATCATTCAGGAAGTCTCAAAGGATCCTAAAACAACATCCAAAGAACTGCAGGCTTCTCTTGCCTCAGCTAAGGTCAGTGTTCACGACCCCACAATCAGAAAGAGACTGGGCAAAAATGGGCTTCATGTGAGAGTAGCAAGGCGGAAACCACTGCTAACCAAGAAGAACATAAATGCTCTCTTCTCATTTGCCAAAAGCACCTGGATGATCCACAAGCCTTTTGGGAAAATGTTCTATGGACAGATGAGTCCAAAGTGGAACTTTTGATGACATGGATCCCATAATGTCTCGTGAAAGCAAACACAGCATTCCACAGTAAGAACACCATACCAACAGTCAAACATGGTGGTGGTAGTGTGATGGTGTGGGATGCTTTGCTGTCAAGGACCTGGATGACTTGCCATAATTAAAGGAACCATGAATTTGCTCTGTACCAGGAAAAATTCTTAAGGAAAATGTCCGTCATCCTTCCGCTAGCTTGAAGCTGAAGTTGGGCCATGCAGCAAGACAATGATCCAAAACACAAAAGCAAGTCCACATCAGAATGGCTAAAAAGAAGTAAAATTAAAGTTTTGGAGTGGCCTAGTCAAAGTCCAGACTTAAACCCAATAGAGATGCTGTGGCAGGACCTGAAACAGGCAGGTCATGCTCGAAAACCTACCAAATGTTACTGAATTAAAGCAGTTCTGCGAGGAAGAGTGGGTTGAAATTCCTCCACAGCGATGTGAAAGACTGATATTGAATTATAGGAAGTGTTTGGTTGCAGTCATTGCAGCTAAATGTGGCATAACCAGTTATTAAGTGTAAGGGCAATTACTTTTTCACACAGTGCCAGTTGGTGTTAGTTAACTTTTTTTCATTAAATAAGTGAAATTAAAAAAAAAAACAAGTGTTATTTGTTCACTCAGGTTCCCTTTATCTAATATTACATTTTCTCTAAAGACCTGAAAACATCCAGTGTGACAAATATGCAATAATAGAGAAAATCAGGAAGGGGGCAAATACTTTTTCACGCCACTGTAATATTATTTGAGCACAGAACAGTATATCAACTGTTTTAGTTAAGGTCACCAATGACTAGCTTATAGCTTTCGATCATAAGCTCACCAATGCAGCAATCTTACCAGACCTCAGCAAGGCTTTTGATACCTCTGACCATAATTCCCTCTTAAATAAACTTATGAATGCTGGCATTGGTCCCGAAGCAGTAACCTGGTGTAGAGAGTATCGTTCTGGAAGACAGCAGCTAAAGATGGAAGGCTCGTCATTCTCCTACACCCACATCTGCAAAGGTGTACCATAAGGATCCATACTTGGACCACTGTTATTTATGATCTACACCAATGATTTGGGGACAAACACTGTACATGCCAAGCTCCATCTATATTCTGATGATACTGTTTTGTATGTTACTAGCCCAGCCCTGGCTATAGCAATGGATAATCTACAATGTGCATTTAATCAACTCTAAATTAATCTCTGTACCTCCAAGCTTCTCTTCTCTCTTTTTTTTTTAACCATTTAAGTTTTTTTCTCCTTCTGTGGTCAGTGCAGGCAGCTCTCTGCCTTGCCCCTGTCTGCTCTCGCCTGGCACCCGCTGTGCCGGTTCACCATCCTAGAGATCCCCCATGGATTGCCCCTTGTGGTGGGTCCAGAAAGGGGAGGGCCATCATCCCCCCATCTGGAGACACATATCCAGATAGAGCAGGCAACCGGCAGACAGTGTGGGATGGAGGAAGGTGGGCAGGGCTTCATTTAGCCCACACCAACCCTTTTCCTCTTTTCTCCCTTACTCATAGCCACAGTGGCATGATAGGTGTGTGTACATGCCTATGGAATCACGGCCCCCTCCCTTTTTTGTCGCTTGGACTACCGTAACTACACCCAGGCCTCCACCCTGGGGCAGCCAAGGGCTCAGACGGTGAGCCACTCCCCCCAAGAGAGGAGAGCTGTCCTCCAGATGCTCAATCTTCTCCCTCCCCAGCCGACCCCCGGTGGCCCAAGCCCTTTACCAAACCTGGGTCGTCAGCATGAGAAAAGGTAAGGCACAGAGCGCCTCAGCCCTCTTCGCTAGGTGGTGGCCTCCCTCCAAGCTTCTCTTAAATTATACAAAAAACAAGTATATGGTATTCTTTCCCAAACAGTATCTACCTTCTTCTTCTTCTGTAGGCATTACCACTCTAATGGGTGATACCCAGTACTTAAAAAGTGGCACCAAAGACTTGGGTTCTATCATCGGAACAAGTTCTGTTTCAGTTCTGGGGGTGGGGGGAGGGCTCTTTCAAGCAACCTTCCACCCACTACTGGAATATGATCATATCCTTTACAGAAGCGCCTCAGTCATACCTGTCAAATTAGATGTGTTATATCATTTATTTTATTTTATTTAGCTTTTGGTAACCGGGTAAGTACACTAGACAAGTAGTATGCCTATTTTCAGGAACGATCCGGGAGGTTACAACACACAGGGTACAGGGCACAGTACATCATTACGCACATCACAGTTCATCATTACTTCAGTACATCAATTACAGCACATTACAGTACATAATTACTGTGCAGCATCATGTATAAACACAGTGGAGAGCATCAACAGAGAGAAATAAACAGTACATTTACAGGTGAGACAGTAATAGATTATAAACACTCAGTTCATGAAACACACACAGTATTGTGGCTATGTCAGATATGTTGTAGAGCAACCATTGTAGCTCTACCAGAGTTTGAGGTGGAGGACAGGTAGTAGCTACAAAGATTAGAGGCTCCGTCTGTTGCCCTGGGCATACAACATTGAGCAGGGGACACTCTGAGTTGGCAGGATGTTCCTGCAAGTGCGATTGGGGGACAAAGCAGACGAAAGGCCATTTAGCTCAGGGAGGCCTGGGGCAACCACAGGCCGAGTCAAGTTTCAGGATATCCCACAAGGATTTGTGGAATCGCTGATGTGAGGGGGCCAGACGGACAGGCTCAGGAAGAGAGTTCCAAAGTCTGGGGGCACAAACTGTGAAATCCCCGTCTCCCATGAGGGTCCGAGATGGAGGAACTCTTAGTATCCCTGAAGCTTGGGACCCGAGTTGGTAAGGGGAGAGGTCAGCTGGTGGTAGAAGCAGGGCCAACCCCTTAGGGGTTCCTGTTCTCACCACTTTGCCCACTAGGAACCCTAGCCCGAAGTCGAGGTATTTGGCTGGGGAGAGCCAGTGGAGCTTTTCATAAAGCTCACAGTGGTGCATGAGATGCGGGGCAGCCAAGACAAAGCGACAGCTGTTTTTATACGTCATTTGCCACCTCGTGAGGTGGATTTTGGGGGAGTGACCAAATAGGCGCATTCCATAGCTTAGAGAGGGTGGGAGGACCCCTCTCGCCAGGGCCAGATGGGTCGCTGAGGTGAGATTGTGTTTGGCCCTATAAGCCAGGCCCAGTTTACTGTTTGTGGCCCTGCAGACGTTGAGAATATGACTCCCTAGTTCAAGCTGCGGGTCTAGCGTAACCCCGAGGTACTTTACTAAGAGCACTGTTGGGAGTGGGGCTCCATCCGGACAAGTTATTTCCAGCGTGGTTGGTAGGACTTTAATTCTGGCTGCGAAGCCAAATAGCATGGCCAGGGTCTTTACTAGGGTTCAATACTAGTTTATGTTTGTTTACCCAGGCCAGGACATTGTTGAAGTCCTCACTTAGGTTTTTGTTGAGGAAGGCAATATCCCTGGAGTGGGATATGATAACCAGGTCATCTGCGTACAGCCTGGCATTGCAGTTAGTTGCGGCCACTGGGAGTTTATTGATAAAGAGGGAGAAGGGGAGAGGGCCCAGGACCGACCCTAGGGAGATGCCAGAAGTCACCAGTAGTGACTCAGATAGGACTTTGTTGAAACAGGTCCTCTGCGTTCTACCATGCAGGTAGTCCGATAGCCAGTTCATGGTCTGGGGGGAGAGGCCAAGCACCAACAGCTGTATGCAGAGCGACTTGTGATCTACAAGGTCGAATGCCTTGGATAGGTCAATGAATATGGCGCCGGAGAGTTTGCCATGGTCCATGGCGGCCCTGATGCTCGCAGAAACAGTGACCAGGGCTGTGGTGGTACTGTGCCCCTTGCGGAAACCATGCTGGGCCGGGGACAGGAGATCATGCCCCTGTATGTACTCAGAGAGCTGCTCAGCCACTACCTTTTCGAGGAGTTTGCTGAAGGATGAAAGGATTGCAATTGGATGGTAGTTGTCCGGGATTTTGGGGTTTCCTTGCTTCAGGACGGGGACAATCCTCGCCTCCTTCCAGATTTTAGGGATGGTTCCCATGGCAAGGGACAGATTAAAGATGTGTGCTACTGGGGAAGCAATATGAGTGGATATCATAGAGGACTCCATTTTATCTCTGGCTTGCATGCCAGAGCACACCACTGTCTCCTCTACACAGAAGATGGTTGGACCTCACTCACAATCAGAAGGCTCATAAACCTACATATGTGGTCTTTAAGGCCATGTGGAACTGTCTGACATAATATATATTGAATTTCCTTCAGAAATCTACTGGTCTGTACAATCTCAGAAAACATAATACTGTTCTACTCAAGGTCCAAAGGCACAATTCGAAATTTGGAAAAATGGCCTTTAGTTGGGTAGACCCTACATTTTGGAACATCTTGCAAGATTCACTTAAATGGAGTTTGTCAGTGCCTACTATTTCAAGGTTTTATTTGGTCAAGTTTGTGTTGACAAATGTGAATGCTATTAAATCACTCTGTAAACTGTGCTTAACTGTACGGATAATATTGCACTTATATTATGCCTTCTGTAAGCATGGATGTATGTACCTCACAAAAACAACTGCTCAAGAAGATGGACGAGTGGAGTGCAGCTAAACCCACAGTGAACTGAGTGGGTAACTGGCTAGAGGGGAGGCAACAGAGGGTGGTGGTCAATGGGGGTTAAATCAGAGGATACTGAGGTTATGAGTGTGGTTCCACAGGGATCGGTCCTGGGTCCAGTCCTCTTCAACATGTTCATTAGTGACATTGGAGAAGAAATCCAGGGCAAGTTGTGTCTCTTCGTAGATGACATAAAACTATGTGGGAGGGTGGATAGTGATGAGGGAATAAGAGAAATGCATGGAGACCTACAAAAGCTAGAGGGTGGTCAAAGGTCTGGCAGTTAAAATTCAATGCTAGAAAGTGCAAGGTAATACATCTAGGGAAAAAGTTCCCCAAGACAGAGTACTGGATGGGAGGAGAGCGACGTAGCACTACAGCTGAGGAACAGGATCTGGAGGTTGTCATTAGCAACTCACTTAAGCAATCAAGTCAGTGCAACAAGGCCTATAGCAAGGCTAACATGATGCAGGAATGCATCAGGAGGGGTACTGCTAGCAAATAGAAAAAAAAAAAGGTACTTCTTCCCCTCTACAGGTTCCTGGTGAGGACTCAGCTAGAGTACTGTGCCCAGTTCTGGAGTCATCACCTCAGAAAGAATAAGGATAGGTTGGAGACAGTGCAGCACAAAGTAACAAAAATGATTCAGGGCCAGCAGGGCAGATCCTGTTAGGAGCACCTCAGGGCACTAAATATGAACTCACTGGAGACTAGAAGGGGAGAGGAGATATGATAGAAACCTTCAAGTTCCTTATAGGAATTAAAGTGAACTGAGGGAAACTATTTAGCCTGAATACCAATTTGCGGTCACATGGACACAAACGGACATTAACAGGAGGTAGATTCAGAAGAGATGTAAGGAAGTACTACTTTACAGAAAGGATGGAGGAACCTTGGAACAGTCTGTCGGCTGAAGTGGTGGGTGCGAAAATAGAGGATTCAAATAGGGCTAGGACATAATGAAGGGAACAGTGGTTACCAGGGGCAACAGGATCAAGGAGGAGAATAGAGAGAGGATGGGGAGGGTTAGTACCCTGGAGGAACAGTAGGTTCCAGGGATTATAGGGAACTTGGACAGACTGGATGGACCTCTGGTCTTTTTTCAGATGTCAGTGTCTGTATTTTTATGTATTAATTTTCTACTGTTCATTCATTCATTTATACTTACTTATTATACATGTAAATCTTGTGAGCAAATAATTGCCCATTTTCACAAGTGACCAGATACATTTTACAAACTTAAAGACATCCACCAAGATAAATATTTTAGCCCCTGCACCGGATATATAGGTGCCTTACCTCCACAGCATGCAGGTATTGTTAAAATGCCAGGAAATAGTCCAAAAGATAAAAAAAAAAAAAAAAGTAATGCTCGTAAAATTCAATAAACCAGGTCCCAAGGACTTCCCAATTCTAAATGCTGCCCATGCCCCGCCCCCACGCTCACTAACGTGATGATGAGGTGCTAGGGATAGCGCGGGGGCATGCTCCATTATATAGTCAATGGGCAGCAGCTTTCCGATCGGTTTTTAATATTATAATGGCCACTTGGTAATTAAACGTGGACACCAGTCGACTAACAAGGGCCTACAAATCAGGGGGTCATTAAAGGACTGAATATAAATAAGGGACCAAGGCCAGATGGGATGAATCCAATGGCGATCAGGGAACTAGCATCAGAATAGGCTATTCAACAGATCAATTCAGAGGGTAGTGGACACAGTCCCACTTCATAAAGGTGGGTACAAAGAGCAACCAGGCAGGTAACCACAGGCCCGTCAGTCTTACCACTGTTGTGGGTAAACTGATGGAGACACTAGTCAAAGAGAACCTAGGGGACTACATGGAGAGTAATGGGCTCCCCGACAGCAAATGGCAGAGGTTCACTGCTGGGATGTCTTGTCAGACAAACCTGATAGCATTCTTTGACTGAGTAACAAGGGTGGTAGATAACAGTCGTAAAGACCTTATTTTTATACAGGAAATAACTGAGGGCTTGATGCCTGTTAAAGTTGCCCTGTTACAGTGGCATCAGGGACAAGCAGCAGATTTTCTCTACTTCGACTTCAGCAAGGCATTCAACTCAATGCCACACAGAGGGCTGCTGAAGAAGCTTGAAGATCTAGGTACTACAAAGGACACAGTTAGATGGGTGGGTGGTTGGTTGGAGGGGAGACAGCAGAGGATAGTGGTAAACTGAGTCAAATCCAGCAAGACAAAAAGGTTACATACAGGGTGCCACAGGATTCAATCATGGGTCCAGTTCTTTTCAATATGTTCATCAGACACGTAGAAGGAATTCAAGGCATGCTGTGTATTTACACAGATGACAATACGTTATGTGGTAGGAGAAAGTGAGGAGGGGGTAGTGGAGTTGCAGAGGGACCTGAAAAGGTGAAAGAGGTGGTCCAATGTTTGGCAGCAGAAATTCCATGCCAAAAAGTGCAAAGTAATGCACATAGGAAACAAGAACCCCAGGATGGAACACTGGATTGGAGGGGGTTAAAGCTGGACACTACTACAGGGGAAAGGGACCTGGGAGTCATCATAAGTGACTCACTTAAACAAACTAGCCAATGTAACAAAGGCCTATAGCAAGGCAACCAAAATGCTGGGGTGTACTGAGAGAGGATTTGACAATACGGAAAAAGAAAAAGAAATACAGGTATTACTACATTTTTATAGATCAGTGATGAGGCTGCAAATGTGGCTCCAGCACACACTGAAGGATCAGATGAAATAAACTTCCAGGGCATCAAATGCAAAATAAACATGTTTTATTGTGAAACTGCACAAACCACAGAACTAGGTAACACCCCAGCGCTTCAGTCAGAGGACCTTCGTCATGGGGCAGGGTTAACCGGTAACTGACAAGTTTAAATAGCAAATACATCACAACGTCATATCATACATCATCACATTCAAATATAGACTGCACATTGGTGAACAAGTAAAATAATTCCAGACAAATTAATCTGTCACTACCTTAAAAACCCCATAGAAAAAAGGAGAAACATTAGAAACAAAGATCATTAGCATTGTTATGTATCTCAAATGCTAATTTCAAACATAAATCAGTTTCACTTTTTCTTTCACTGTCCCAGATCTGCCAAGTAGCTTGATGCTGCCTGAAGGTAGCAATCCACCCAAAGCAAGGTCCTTCTAGTAGGGATCTGTCACAACCAGCTGCACCCAATCTGGAAATTTAAGTAATAAACATAAATCATTATTTTAACATTAGTACTGAGACATTTGTTTTTAGCAAAGAAAATATAGAAAAATGGTTTTACTTCAAATGACTAAACCAGCCACATACTTATGTGGTGTAATTCTTTGTGGTTGTGATTGGGGGGGAAGGTTAAACTACGAAGCCCATTTCTCATATCTTACTTTATTCATAAGTCATTCTCAAAGTTGTTTTCTACAAATGTGAAGCATAGTTTTTACCTCTATGTTGTCCTTTACAACCTATGGGGGGGGGGGGGGGGTTGTTTCTCAAACTCCACAATATATACTACATCCAATCTGAGATTTCACAAACATCCTTAAAACCAAAAAAGGCTTTAAATCCCATGCTTCATTTAGTCCTAATGGGTTCAGACTATTTAAAAAATGAATCAGTTAATACGATATGTGAACCTTTTTTGGTTTAAGGAGGTTTATGAAATCTCAGATTGGATCTGGTACATACTGTGGAGTTGGTTCAGTCATTTGAAGTAAAACTATTTTTCTATATTTTCTTTGCTAGAACAAATGTCTCAGTGCTAATACTAAAATAATGATTTATGATTATTATTTAAATTTCCAGATTGGGTACAACTGGTTGAGAGAGATTCCCACTAGAAGGACCTTGCTTTGGGTGGATTGTTACCTTTAGGCAGCATCAAGCCACTTGGCAGATCTGGTACAGTGAAAAAAAAGTGAAATTAATTTATGTATGTAATAAGTATTTGCAACGTATAACAATGCAAATGATCTTTGTTTCGAATGTTTTCTTTTTTCCTATGGGGTTTTTAAGGTAGTTTCTAATACGTCTCCTTTTTTTCTATGGGTTTTTAAAGTAGTGATAGATTAATTTGTCTGGAATTATTTCACTTGTTCACCAATGTGCAGTATGTATTTGAATGTGGTGACGTGTGATGTGACGTCGTGATAAATTTACTATTTAATCTGGTCAGTTACTGGTTAACCTCACCCTCTGACGAAGGTCCTCTGTCCGAAGTGCTGTGGTGTTACCTGGTCATGTGGTTTGTGCAGTTTCACAATAAAACATGTTTATTTTGCATTTGATGCCTTGGAAGTTTATTTCATCTGCTCCATTAGCGTGTGCTGGCTCCATTTTGTTTCACTGATGGGTATTAGCAATACCTTAGGCGACACCATCGGTGTCCGGTGGAGCGCGAGGCTCCTTTGGATGTTTGTTTGTACACTGGTGAGGCTGCACCTGGAGTACTGTACTGAGTTCTGGAGTCCTTACTTAAGAAAATACAGCAGCGCAGAGTTACCAATATGATTCATGACCTTCAGGACAGATCCTGCAAGAATCGGCTCAGGACACTGAAAATGTACTTACCTGAGATCAAAAGGGAAAGAAGTGATATGACAGAGACCTTCAAGTTCCTGAAGGGATTGAACAAGATAAACTGCGAGAACAGAACAAGGGGATAGGAGTAAAAGCTAGCGGGAGGGATAGTCAGGAGGGACGTTAGGAGATTAAATTTTACAGAAAGTGTAGTTGTGTCACAGAACAGCCAGCAGACTGAGGTGTAGGGTGCCAAAACAATTAATGGCTTCAAGCAGAGCTGCAACAGCATTAAGGGCTTAACACTGACCCATAGGGGTAGCAGTACGGCAGGTAAACTGGGGGAGGGTAGTGTGGGAAAAAACCCTATTGAGAAACTATGTCTCAGGGTAGGATAGGGCATTATCCTAAAAACAGAAGTACTCAAACTACTCAAGAATGTTAAAGCTACTGGATCTGCAGGGTATGATAAACGGGAACCTAGGCTCCTTAACATCGCAGCTCATGTCATTGCCTCCCCTATTGCATAGCTACATAACAGATCCCTTCTAGAAGGTAAAGTCCCTACAGTATAGAAAGTGGCCCTGGTGACCCCTATCCATAAAGGTTGGTCACGTGAGCAAGCAGAGAATTAACAGCCCATATCTCTCCTTTATATTCTAAGCAAAGTGATGGACAGGACTGTCTACAACTCAACAACCAGGTACAGGATTATATTGAACAACATGCCTTACTTACTGCTCAGCAACACAACTTTAGAAAAAAATCATGGAACAAACACTGCTCTTGTTAGTCTTACTACAGATAACTTATCTGTCCTTGGCGCTGGCTTGCTAACTGGTGCAGTCTTTATCGACCTCACCAAGGCCTTTGACTTGGTGAACCACCAAATGCTTATTATGAAGCTGAAATTCCTTGGCCTAGATAGAGTGTCTACATCTACACAGTGGTTTTCAGACTACCTTTTACAAAGGTCACAAACTGTAAAATGGAAGGGTGCATTATCAGACAAATGCCCTGTCCTGGATGGTATCCCTCAGGGGTCAATACTGGGTCCTCTAATATTCTCTGTGTTTGTAAAACAACATGCCTCAAAATTGTGGTGGAGCTAAACTGACTGACTATGTAGATGATGCTGTTTTGTGCAGAAGTTAACAGGATGCTGTCTAACTGAATGATTTTTCTCGGGGAAAAAACGTCAATCACTTGAGAGCTGGTTTTATACCAATAAACTAGTTCTTAATGTCAAATAGACAAAGGCCATCCTGTTCAGCCCTAAAAGCCTGGGTTCCTATAGGTCATAAATTCTGTCACCTACTTTCTCAAATGGGTCTGTGATTGAGGTTGTGGACTCCATTAAGTACTTGGGGGTCCACTTAGACCAAGACAGTATCTACAAAGTATATATTGAGTACCAAACAAAGTTTCTGAATCAAACATTAGACCTCCTGCACCATCTAAGCCCCTTCCTCACAAAGGAGTCTCGTCTAAAGATAGCTACCGATACCCTTCTACCCACTTTGTTATATGGTTCTCCGGTACTACACTCCGTCAGCAGCAGAGAGATGCAAAGGCTTAGAACCTTGTACCGCAGGATAGGATGCTTTGCAGCTGGAGCTCCACCTATGGAGCACCACTGTAATGGGTTACAATCATTAAACTGGCCAACTGTTGAAGGTAAACTAGCTTATCCCTTAGTACTGTGTCTAGCCTTCAAACTCAGGCTCAGCAATGCTCCCCAAAGCCTGACAAACCTGATAACAGCCAAACAGAATAGAAGGTCACTCAGGTCCTCAGACCGTCTGTTCCACCATGTCCCTAGAGTTAGGATCACCCAAGGGTGTAGGTCGTTTGCTACCTCTATTCCATCCCTTTGGAATGCCCTCCCTAGCAATCTCCAGGAAAGCGCCTCAATTGGTGACTTTAAGAAGGAACTACAGAGACTCATTTAGTGGAGTTTAGTAACTGCACCTGCAATCGCTGATGTCCTAATAACTTGTGTAGGTGGGCAGACATATGGCTGCTCCGGCTTTATTTACCGGAATGCTAACCGCAAGCTCTAGGTTACTTATTGTCCTCAGTCTATCCCATTACTATCACGTGCTGTTTATCTGGATTTTATTTTCTGAATCTCAAGATCCTTACGACATTGCTCATACGTGTTTCACTAAGATGTAACCTCCAAGATTGTCGTAACCCCCATGACTTATTTGCCTAAACTATGTCACCACACTTCACTGGGACATGCTACACCCCCCCCCCTTGTCTTAATCGTTTTACAAAATGTCCACATACCCACTGTAATTCACAAATGTCTTTTCTATGGGTTATCCACCGTTCCAGGTTGTTGTAAAGTACAATCTGTATTATTCTACCTGTTGATTTATTGTGTTATTCTGTAATTAATCTTGTGTTGCCCCTAAAAAGGGACCCTTTCGGTCTCAGCGGGCCTAGCCGGTTACTAAAATTAAATAAATAAATAATTATGGGCAAATTAGACGACCCAATGGTCTTTCTGCTGTCATTTTCTGTTCCTATATTTCTATTTAAGCTTTCCATATATTTCAACAGTGAGTAGGCATTTAGCAGAACTAGGATCTAGTGCCCCTGGATATGGGTAACAGAATGAAAGCTAGAAGCAATAGGGTTCCCTTCCACTGCCCCTGCCTCTATGCTGGGCAATCATATAAGAGATGCCCCACTTACTGGCACAAATAACACTTCTGTTTCACCTGTTCATTTACTAGGTTTGAGAGACTGGTACATTCCACCCTGGGCTCGGACTGAGTTCCCTTTAAGCTGCCCCACTGACTTGCCTGTTCCTTTCAACTAAGCTGCCCCCATTGTTATGACAGGTATACAACCAACAGGCCTTTTGGCAGTAGACATCTCAGCTGCTTGCCTGGCCAAAACTGGGGCTCTGTCTACTAACCACACCATTAAATCCTCTGGACAGCACCTGAGGAACTGTTCCAGTAACACAACCTCTATTTGCTCTGCAGAGGATGTGTCTACACCCTCTAACTACCTCCTGAGAAGATTGGCTAGATGTACCCACATTTCCATCAAACTCTCTTCATGACAGTTTTTAAATCTACAAAACTGAAATTCCAGTCTGTATGTATCATCAGTGAGCTCATAACATCTTAACCACACATCTTTATCATAGTCCCAACAGTGCTTTTCATTCACTTTGGAGAAAGTATCAAGAGCCTTTCCAGACAATAAAGGAGTAGGACTGAGTGCCCACCTTCCCTTGTCCCATTTGGACAGTGTGCAAACTTTTTAAACTATTCTAAGGAAAGCATTTGCACCAGTCCCTTCTTCGAAGTGTGGAAACATTTTAAAATTTGGTTAATGACCATGTGCTGACCCCCTGTTCTCATCCCCAGGCTCCACTCTGGATAGCTGCTGACATAATTGCTCGATCTAGAGTTTTTGACTGCACTGTTCTTCTGCTTCTCATTCGTCTCTCTTGATCCGTATCTTATTCAGCTGGATTTCTACTTTTCTGCATCTTTTCCCACCGGACTCCTGTCTCTCTTTCTGTACTCTCTAGTATTGACTTCTTTTTTTCACATATTGCCCCACTCAAGCAGCCACCTTAGCTTTTCCAGTTCCAGATACTGTACGCTGCTTGAGTGAAAGTAACTGATCTTAGCTGAAATATAAAGGTTAACGGCAACAAAAGAAATGTCTTTACTGTGCACTTTGTTTTGTAACTGGTTGGGTACTTTGTGCAGTCTCTGAGGATTTGTGTTAGGTGTCTGTGTAGTTTACACAAGCACCTTTCATACTTGGATGCTTCACAAAGATCATATACACTGCCATCAGATGTCAGAAACCATGTGACTGCATTCATGCCAATACCCCTCTCACACCAGCCCAGCAAAGACCTCCACTCTAGTTCACCCAATATATGTCCTGCACCCACACTCACTGCTCAGCAAAGTTGGCACACATCAGACACATGGACCCTTCAGCCCAATCACCAGTCCCACTGGATCAAGCCAAGGCCAGGCCCAAACCGCTGGTGAAGTGGGGTCTTGTTTTCCTATGCTTTACCTTGTTTACCTGTATCAGGAAGGATTACTTTGCTCAAATTAGCTAGGATAATGTGATGAACCCTGCTGCAAGCCATGCCTGGGTTATGCACACAGCACTGCCACCACCTCTGATAAACCAGGGCAGTCCGGTGTAACTGGATTTTGGGAAAAATACTTGAGACACTCTGCTCGACAGAGCCACAAGGGCCCAGGCTCTTAGTGGGCTCAGCAAGGAAACTATTATTTAGAAACATAGAAAAAGTGACGGCAGAAGGAGACTTTTGGTCCATATAGTCTGCCCAAGATTTCCCCAAGACCTCTATTGTTTCTACAACACTGGGAGTCCACATATAGCTTATGTTTAACTGAAGAAAATTATTATTTTTTTTTTTTTTTAAATGAGGAAGCCTGAAAGACAGTTAACATAACAAACAACTTTAACCATATCCCCCAGAGGTGGCCTTTCAAGCAGACTAGCTCTGCCCTCTCCCAAGCTGGTACCAGGACTTAACCAAACCCAACACACCTGGGTACCATAAGTGTTGAACCACTGCAAGCCTGTAGATGTTGCTGCAAGTTGGCCAGTGTCGGTGCACTTTAAAAGAGCAACATTCTCAAGTCCACCACCACCCCCCCCAAAAAAAAAAAAAAAAAAAAAAAACAGGGCATTCATTGCTTAAAATGGTTGAAACCCCATATACTGGGGTACTTGAAATCCAGCCCAATGGCCAACTTGCCAAATACAATGAACAACAGAAGAAGTTTTTCAAAGGCAGGGCTGTCCTGCAGAATACATGCAGCTCCCAAACTGAGATGGCTCCTGCAGATGCATTAGGTACTTGGATCTCACCTCTCCCGGGGTATCTATGATACAGATAGGCTCCCCCTTCTGACTTGCTTTATACCTCTGCTCTGCCTCTAGACTGCCGAGGCATCAGACTAACCCACACACATCCCTGCTTCTAAACACTTATGCTGATGGAAGTCCAACACCTTACTATAGTGCCTGCTATGGGACATGGATCAGCAGCCCTCAGTCTACTGCTCCACACTGGATCTTCAGCATTGTACTCGTGCTGGTGTGCACGCAGTTGCCGCTCCTGCCCTTGCTGGAACTTGGCAACTCTTTTTACAGTTCTCTTTCTCTGGCCTGGGACTGTACAGCTTGCACAGACTTCCAGCACAGCAGGTCTCTTCACACTGAGCTCTCTGACAAAACTAAATGCTTCCAGCAAAGTGCTCCATTTAAAGCCCTGCTCACAGTTGCCTTCCACTGGTTCCTCAGGCTGTCACTTAGGGAATTTGACAGCCCCCATGCCAGAGAAAGGGAGCCAGAATGGAGCACTTTGGTGCTTAAATACATTTACTGAGCGGCCCAGCATGCTTTCCAGATGAGCGTGGTGTAGTTATACCAATGACGAATGGCTGATGCTTTCCCAAACGGCCGTTCATCGATCGGAAGCCATGCAGTGCATGCCTAGCTCTTTGGAAGCACTCCAGTGCTTGATTGGAAGCCATGCGGTGCATGCCTGGCTCTTTGGAAGCACTCTGGTGCTTAGAGAAACATTTTGCTGGGGTCTGAAACGTTTTGCTGGGGTCCAAACTCTAGAGAATCCTTTGGTATGAGGGGGCTAATTAGCCCGATGAGATGCTCCTTCGACAAGTGGCTGCAGCTTTCCAAAAAAGCTGCGCATCACTGGTAGGGCACTGTGTGGGAAAATCTCAAATACCTCTCCCCTCTTGAGCCACTCTGTTGGCACCTGCTTCTGGGACACACTCCGGCGTCATTTTCCCCCTTGAATAAGTCACCAACCCCAAAGAAAAAAGTGAGCCAGTAAGAGGTGGGGCCAGCCTGTGCAGCTTGCAAGGCTGAGACTGGATCCCACAATCGAGCGTTTGAATGCAGCTCCCATTGCTCGAGCATTTCTTGTACTCCAAAAAAAGAGAATAAACTTGCTTCTGTAGAATAAAGATTTTGTAACTCAGACTCTTCAGCCCTGTCTCCTGTGACAGGGCTCTGCTGCAGAGTACCTGCTTCATTGCAGTCAGGAAGTAAACTGAGGAGAACAGGAAGTGGAGGGCCGGATGTCCCCTGCTGCAAAGGTCTGGTTGCTGCCTGTGGATCATCATCAGGAGGTACAGCCCAGGAGTTAGGGAAGCCCAGAGACCAGCTTAGGAGAGAGAAAGGGAGCCAGAATCTGGGCCCCTCTTTCCCTCAGAAGTCCCCAGGAGTCCTTACTGTGACACAGTGTCAAGCACAAGGGTGGGCCCATCTGCACAAGTCCATTATAGTAGCATCTCTTTCGGAATAGCTAATACCTCAGAAATTCACAAAAGTACCCTTTCTCAAAATAGCATGGCCAGTCACTTATAGTTGCTATTTATTTACAAGATATGATGAGTAAACAAGAATTAAAAGTGCATTCAGGAAAATCGAATGAAAATAAAGTCTTTAAACTAAAGTAACCGTAAATCTTAGCTCTAAGACAAGGTAGGTTTACACTTTTAGTACATTACATTAACTTGAAAAATTCAATAATCAAATACTAGATAGTCCCATTCTTTCCTCCTAGTCCTTCAAGATATACTGACTTGATCAGAATATCTCCCCTGGCCATCTTCAAATGGATACCCTGATCCCTCTTCAGAGTTATCCCCTTCTCTGCCTCTTTGTCCCTGCTAGACCGATTTCGGTTTTCAGAGATCAAAACGGCTCCCTCTTCCAAGAATTGTGGCTGTGTTTGAAGTTCTCTGATGTGACCCATGGTGTCAGCTCATGTCCTGCCTCTGATTCTGCTCACAGTTTCTTTCCCGAGGAGGCTCTGTTTCCAGAGGTGACACTTTTAATGCTTGGGCCACCCTCCTCTCCAAGATACAGGGACGAAATGCCATTTGGCCTTCAGTAACAATTCACACCTTGCAACACTCCATTGCTATAGCCAGTACTTTTTTCTGCATAACATTTATACACATGTACAGTATGCCACAGGCTTTTTATTTTGCTGTTTTTATCATTTAGTATCTACTGATCTTTTGAACCACAGGACCAGTTATTCGTGGCACCAGCCACCTCTTGTTTGTACTACCATTGCTCTCGGATACCACAATTCTTCAGGCTTCCAAGGGACTTTTTCTACCCATAGACTCACCATATGCCACTGGTCTTCTACTTCCAGATCCCCGGAATCCTCCATAAACCCTCATAGTTTAGCTTGTCCCTGTCAAGGTAGGGTACCTTGCTGCCAGCCAATAGGAAGAAAGCAGTGTTGTGTCCTCCAACTGACAGTCAAGGGGGGAGTGGGACCTTCATCCATGTCAAATGAACTGCACATCCCTTTATACTAGGTGGAGCCCACTGACCTTTTGCATGCAGTGGCACCCAGGGAGTAGTACCCAACAACACGCAGTCACCCCCACTGCATAGTGCACCATGGCCACCATGCCTCCACAAGGGGCCATTAGCAAAGCCATGCAGCAGGACACATCTGGCCAAGCTATAAGCTGGAAATTTAGAACTTGTGGTTTTTGGCAAATTGCTACTGAAATGCATAGTGAAATTTTCTAATATGTAGTCAAATACAAACATTTGCTTTGGTCAGACATACAGAGCAGACATTAGTACCAAACTTTGATGATTCAGAGCCCAGAAAAAATAGCCAAATTCATAAATGAATTGCAAAATGTGTTTTGGCAAGTGGCAGCTTAAACACTGCCTGCCTGAGAGAAGAGCCTCCGAAGGATGCTCTTCAGCCTACCCTGCTGGCCTTGGCTCCTGATGTCCCAGGCTCTGGGCTCAAACCCAGGTTGCCAGGTTGCCAAAGCAGTCCCCCAACACCTGACACCATGAAGCTGGCCTTGTTACATTACATTCTATATAAAAGTATGCCCAATATCTACTTCATTGTCACACTCTTGCATTACATAAATTATTACAGTTCTCAACAGGCTCAAAAACCCTATTGCCTTCTCCTATCTACCTAGTATACTTACAATGCAATACGTCAGAAACAGGAAGGTGAACATTCTGCATATTAAAGCACATACAAACCAGACCAGTTAAAGAGTATTCAAACTGTGTAGCCAATACAATTGATTTAGAAGATAGAAAAACTCTCCAATCCATGTCTGGGACTATTTAGCACTATCAGATTATTCACAACAGTGCACATATCATCTGTACAACTCTCTCTTCGAGTCTTCCTTAATCTTGTTCCAGGACCAGGGTGGCAAGAAGCTAAAACTTTTCTTCTCTGCTTAGGTAGCCAGACACTTTATCAAGCAAGAGTGTGTAATTGCCACCTTTTCAGGCAGGACAGGGGAAAACGTGGAGGAGGGGTTGCCATCTATGTCCAACAGAGCCTCTCATGTACTATGGCCATCAGGGAGGCCATACCCTCACCCCATGAATTTTTCCTAGTCAGGCTCTTATTCCCTTCCTCTGCGCCTACTTTCATTGGGGTTATCCATGCCTCTCCTAAGAGCTCACTTTCATCCCTGGTTGACTGACTCTCTTCCCTCCACTGTCTCTCATTCCTCCACAGGTGAACTCCTCCTTCTTGGAGATTTGAATGTAAATTGGCCTTCCCCATCCTCCAAATCTACCTTTCACAGGACTGTGTCCCTTAATTTGTCACAAGTTATTTCATAACCAGACAGGTTCAATCCCCACTCTGTCACTCTTGGACTGGGTTCTAACCTCCTACCACCATGGCAATGATGCAGTTCTGATTCATTTAGCGACCACTGCATGACATTCTGCGTTAGAAAAATCCAGCATCCCTCCTCCTCACCAAAATACATCTGGTCCAGGTCTCTCCAGTCCTTAAACATCAATGCTCTATTGAGCAACCTCACTGCAACAGACTGGTCAGCCATCCTCTCTGCCTCAGATACTGACATGGCCCTTGCACTGTTTTACTCAAAATTCTCCTCCATCTGGGAAAAGCATGGAATCAAATTCAATTCAATTCAATTCAGCTTTATTTTTAAAAGGCGCTTTTCTTAAAACCAAAGCGCCTGTACATTTTGAACAATAAATACAATAAAATTAAAACTAAAATAAATCATTAAAAGCTATGCTAAAAAGGTGGGTCTTCAAAGCTCCTTTAAAACTAAGGACGGTCGGGCAATTTCACACTTGATGAGGTAGAGAATTCCATAGAATTGAGTGCCATAAAACTAAATGATCTAGCACCTGATGTTTTCAAACGGACCCTAGGAATCTCTAGCAATCCCTCGTCAGTGGATTGGAGGTGGGAGGGACAGTAGGGGCAAAGGAGTTCTTTCAGGTAGGTAGGTCCCAGGTCATGTAGGGCTTTATAGGTCAGCAAACCGACCCTGAGGTGATTAAGCCAAGCCACTGGCAGCCAGTGCAGTCCATGAAGCACAGGCATTATATGGCTGGATCTAGAAGATCCAGTCAACAGCCTGGTTGCCGCATTCTGCACTAGCTGCAGGCGTCGAAGTTCAACCCCGATAGCCCTAGGTATAGGGAGTTACAGTAGTCAAGGCAGAGTAGCAGTGGATCAGCGTTGGAAGGTCCTCTGGAGGAACCAGGTGCTTCACCCTGGCAATATTCCTCAGATGGAAAAAGGAATTTTGACCACGCTGACACCTAAGATTTAAGCGTCAGGCGGTCGTCAATTATTCATGAGATTCCGCACCTGATCTGGGGTTGCCAACTGAACACCTCCAAGCCATAATCCTGAGGGTGATCCATCCGCAAACCCGCCTCACATCGGCCTTTGTCCATGACCAACACCTCAGTTTTCTCGGGTTTAACCTCAGCCAACTCCCATTCATCAAGTCTTGAATTTCTGCAAGGCAGTTATTAAATACCGACAAGGCAGCATCCTGGCGGGCACAAAGACATATACAGCTGGGTATCATCCGCGCAGCAGTGAAAACCCAGACCGTATCGTCTAATAATCGCTCCTTAAGGCAGCATATATACCGCAAACAACATGGGCGCTAAGACAGAACCCTGCGGTACCCCGCAGGATAGGGAGACTGATGCTGAGGAAAAAATTCCTGACACCACTCTCTGAGTCCTACCCTCGAGGTAAGATCGAAACCATCTGAGGACCGTACCAGACAGTCCACAGACAGACCACAAACGTTCTAACAGCACACCATGGTCAACGGTGTCAAACGCTGCAGAGAGATCAAGTAGTACTAAGATGGATCGAGTCCTACAATCTCTCGCTATTAGGAGGTCATTTAGTACCCGAACCAGTGCTGTCTCGGTACTATGCCTTTTCCTAAATCCAGACTGGAAGAATCGTAGATATTGTTGTTGGTCAGATGATCTCCAACTGTACTGCGACCACTTTCTCAATAACTTTACCCACAAGGGTAAGTTAGAGATTAGCCTGTAATTTGCTAGACAATCTGGATCTAAGGAGGATTTCTTTAATAGAGCTTAACTACAGCCTCTTTTAGGGGATCTGGAAAGATCCCCTCTCAAAGACTTCAGACTATCAAAGCCAGGACTTGGCGATTTTATCCACACAACCCATTAAAAGGCGTGTGGGGCAGGATCAAATCACAGGTAGTCGGTTGCATCATTTCGAATGATCATCACAACATCATCGATTATGGAAGGCTGAAGTCAGACCAACTAAACTGGGTGTTGACATCTCCTCCCTACCACCATCATTCCCATTAGGGAAGCGGATGTCCGATCTGATTCTGACAACCTTATCTGCAAAGAAGAGCAAGTTCCTCCACCATTCTTGAGATAAGGCTCTTCTGGGCTGCAGACAGACTGGATTGCACAGTCTGTCCACAGTCTGAAAGAGCTGAGCTGGTCTATTCTGTGCAGCCGCTATCTCTCTGGACAGGAATTCTGCCTTCTTCACGAGATTCAGATTGATAGACCACATAATGGTCCACCAAACTAAGCCTGTCATCATCAAGACCGGACTTCCGCAGCGCCTCCAGCCTTCGTCCAACCCTCCTCAACTCCTCATGGTCTCATCAAACCCAGGAGACCTGGGCGAAGTGAGGACGAGACACGAACTGGTGCAATGGAATCCAGGGCCCTGTCACTGCTTCATTATAAGCATGTACCAGGTCACCTGGATCCAAGCAATCTCGTGTAGGCTTGATAGGTCCAACACCGCCATCAGGTCATCTGGAAACACCCCTCAAGGGCGGTATCGGACCATCTCCAAAGGGGCTGACCTAACAAGGGCGGCCTCAAAACTGAACCTAATGGTGTGATGGTCAGACCATCCAACCGGTTCCACCACCAGGTCGGATATCCCCATCCCCAAAAGGAACACCAGGTCCAATGAGTGTCCACCAATATGGGTCGAGGAGGAAACTGTGTGAAGCCCAATGATATCATCAACTGGAGGAAGTCTTGACCAAATCGAGAGAGTTCATCATCGACCCAAGCATTGAAGTCCCCCAGAACCAACCATCTGGGGGACCCCAACGTCAGGTTGACAATGAAGTCTGCGACTTCCTGCAGGAAAGCATTCTCGTCACCTGGTGGACGGTATACAAGTATCATCCTGCCTGCACCCCACAACCTCGCCCAAAATACACTCAAAGGATCTGGTGACTCCCATGGGTACCTCCACCAGGCCCAGTTCTGACTTAAAGCATATGGCAACACCCCCGCCCCTACGATCCTGCCTCGGGTGGTGTATCACCGAGTACCCAGCTGGAACTGCTGCGACTAAAACAGGCCCAGCATTTTATCCAGCCAAGTCTCAGTGATGCATGCCAGATCAGATGACCCAACAAGATCGGCTATCACAGCCGTCTTGTTTTTAATAGACCTGGCATTGCATAACACCGCCCAAGTAGGATAAGCCTCCGATGATGACCGCCCTACCTGCTGACCCTGATCAGAACCCTTGGGTATGGACACAAGACAGGGAGAACCCCTCTCCTGTGCCCATTTCGCCCCAGGGTGTCTCCTTGACCCCACTATCCCTATCCGCCCACTCCTTTCCATTCCCCCCAGGCCCAGCACCAATCCTCCGTCTCCTTCTCACAATCCCCAGAGCCCTACACTTTCTGTAGACTCCCGGAGACAAAGGAGGACAAGAAAAAGGACGAAGGTCCCTGAGCATAGAGGGGGAATAATACCCAACCATCTTATCTTTACAGTACATAAATCACACCACAATTAATAGTAATAAATCCTACTCAACTTATAAAACAAAATTACAAAAACTAAAAATCCAACACCCAAACGAAAATCTATTAGTAAATTTAGTGCTGACAAATTATTAAAAACATATTATATCTACCCCACCTACAATGCCCTCACCACTGCGGGAAGAGGAGTTTACCACCTAAAGCACAAAAAATTGGCCCATCACTTTAATACTCATTAATAAGTACCCTCATTTTACCCAAAACAAAGTTCAAGGTCTTTTTTATACGTCCACACTTCTGTGCTCTCACCACTTAGTATGGCTCCAACATTCATCCCTCCATAAACAAATCCAGAATAAAAACTTTCTACGACCCTGGATTACCACAGAAATTATCAATCTGTGCAAATCCCAAAACCTTGCATGGGCCCACTACAAATTATTCCACACCTCTCCTAACTTCGTCTCTTATAGTACCCTGAGGAACAACTGTACAAAGGCTGTCCAAGCCATAAAACTGCACTATTTCAAGGCCAACCTCCAAAATAATCTTAACTTCCCAGCTAAACAATGGAAGGTTATCCACTCCCTTTTGACCTCCCAGTCCACTCACCCAATCCTCATGATAAATGATTCACCTCTGTCTAATCCTACCTCTGCTGCTGCTCACTTCAACAAATTCTTCACAACCTGCACCCTCCCTTCTTCTTCCCCTTCTGGGTCCTCTCCTTCCCCTCCTGCTCCCCTCCCTCATCCCTCACCTGGTTTCTGTTTCTCCATCACCATCCAGGAAACCCTGCTTGCCCTTTCCTCCCTCAACTGTCAAAGTCCAGCCCTGACAGTCTGGACCCCAAACTTCTCCACCTCTTAGCTCCTACCATTGCAGCCCTCCTTACTCACCTACTCAATCTTTCCTTCCCTCTAGTGCTGTTCCTCAATTCTGTAAGTTGGCCAAAGTTATTCCACTTCACAAAGGGGGCGACCCCTCCTACCCTGGCAACTTCAGTCCCATCTCTTTCCTCCCCTTGCTGCCTAAGGTGCAAGAGAAACTGGTCCACTCCAGACTACTTAACTTCCTTTCATCCTCCAACTTCCTCTCACTCTTACAGTCTGGTTTCCAGAAGCACCATTACATCGTCTCTTCCTTGCTGTGTGTGTCACTGATTCTGTCTTCTCAAGGACAGATCAGGGGCACATTATGGCTGATGTATTCTTCAATCTGGCCAAAGCTTTCGATTCAGTGTCCCATCCACTCCTCCTGGACAAGCAGAGTTCTGTTGGCCATTTACTTTCCACTGTTGCTTGGTTCTGTTCCTAGCTAATGGGCCGACAACAATCAGTACAGTTTGGAAGCATGCCCTGTCACTTCCCCTTATCCATGCTGAGGCCCCACAGGGCTCCATCCGGGGTCCCATCATTCTCTCCATCTTCCTGAACAACATCCCCCTCTGCCTGTATCAACTCACACAGCCACATGTATGCAGAGGTAACAGTCATCTTTCCCTCTGGTCCCTCTATCACAGCTGTGGAAGCCCTGCTCCAGCAAGACTTCAGCAACGCTCTGCACTGGTTCCAATCCAACCAACTCAGACTCAGCACTAAAAAACTGCGTCCATGACCTTTGGTACCAGTCAGAAACTGGGCAGACTCACTGCCCACCCAGTTTTCAAATGGGATGGTACGCTTCTTGAAGCAGTTCAGTCGTCCAAGTACCTTGGAATGTGGCTATACAGTAAGCTTGACTTCTCAGCCCACATTGATGGCATCAATGCAAAACTCCACCCCAAGCATAGAGCCCTGTACCACAATAAAGACTGCTTATCTCCACATATCCATAGGGAGCTTGTTACCAAAACGGTGCTCCCTGTCTTCAACATCATGGATGTGGTCTGTGGCACCGCCCCTTCTACTTCCCTTGCCAGGCCGGACACCCTCTGCAACTCTTTCTACTGTTTTGCTACACACTCCCCCCTGCACCCACCACTTCACTGTATTCATCCTTAGCCATCCTCCCACTGCCTTCTCATTGCCAGGCTCACTGTACCGCCTTCATATCCAAATACTGGTTTAGTTCTCTTCCCTCTTACCTCTCCTCTCCCAACTCCTACCACTTCCTGTTCCCTTCATTCCAGGGACCACAGCACTTCTGCCATGCCTCAACCCCGCTCCTCTGCTGGACAATCTGCTTTCTCCTATTGTCTTCCCCCACTGTGGAACCAACTCCCCTCCTCCCTCCGCCTCTCCCCACCAGCCTGGCTTCCTCATACACCACCTGAAACTTCACCCCTCCCCACCTGCTCCTGCTACCCTTTCTCCTGACACCACCATGGCCAAGCCTTAACCATCCTTGTAAGTGGCCAGATAGTTCCCTGGTCCTGGCTTCGTTTCACTTCCTCGCCACTACAGTTTTCTCCCTCCATTACAAAGTCAGGCAATCACTCCCCCCAGGCAAATTGCCTGTTGCCAGTACTGTGCCCTCTCACCAAGTATTGCTGCCACTTATGAATATGCACTTGCTAGATATTCTTATTGAGCTGTATCACAGTTTATTCTCTGCATATACAATTGTTCTTGTATTTATTCTAATTTTCTTGTTCTTTTTTTTGTTTTGTTTTGCCAATTGTTTAAAATGTTTTGCTACAATGTACTGTGCTGTCCTTCCACTGCCCCCCTCCCCAAGGTCACAAAACATATACCAAAAATTACTGAAGCACACACTGTGGAATAGCAATTTAAAACTTCACTTTATTAAAAAAAAAACCAAAAAACAGTTCATCTTGTTTCAAGTTCAATTCACAATGGGTTAGTGATTGCCAGGTAAAAATCCTTTTTTTTTTTTTTTCCCCCAAAAAGTGAAGATTGTGCTGCTTATGGAAAGCCAAAGTGCATAAAGTGAATAGGTGGTGAAAACTCACCCAGCGCTTTGTGATCTGAATATTACTTCATCAGGGGTTCCCAAGGCTGCACCTTGAAAATAGCCTTGGGTCAGTGTGCCTCTCCCGGTTACCAATTTTCAAATAAATAAGTAAAGATAAAGTGGAGCCAAAAAGTTTGTTTCCTAGCATGTAGAAAAGACCACATAACTGCTGAATACAAGTAACAGTGGTGGGTCAATGTTGGGAGATTTGTCATAAACCTCAGAGCTACATGATAAAGTATACCCAATGTCTTTTAGCAGACCTGTGGAGGCTCTTCCATATTTGGTATCTTCAAAATAGTGAAAGAAAACTGGCAGAGACTATAGTTTCTGATGTGAATTGACTTAGGCAAGTTTGAAGCTTTTTTGTTAAGGATTTGATCTGGAATAACAAGTAATTGCACTGAGACCATTTCAGGCGTGCATGGATAAAACAAAACAAAAAGATTTACTGAAGAGGAGAAAACTTACACAGACAGTTGGAGCACAATTACTTCTACAATACCTCACTAAACTGATTTATACTGCCTGACTTAAGCTGCAGCAAAATTAAACTAACACCCTATTCTACACACAGTAAAACTGCACTTTTCGACCAAATCATTGATTTTAGTTTCACAGCTAACAAATTATATTACTAAAAGCATTAAAAGATGCACCATGTTTGGGAAATCCACAGTAAGAGTATCATTGGCTACAGTTCTTGTAAAAGTAGTATTTTTGTTTTTTAGGCATCCAATCCTGCAGGTTCTGAGCAGCACAGTGGCATCATGTCCATAGGGCAAGGGGGACATGTGCCCCCCCCAAAGGTGATATTTCTATTCACATTTTTCACCATTTCAAAGGGTTACACTGTGCCTATTTTGACTCCTTTTATTTATTTTTAATTTTTTTCTCTTTCATTTAGTCAGTTGGCAGTTGCCACCTGGTGAGATTTGGTCTGCATAGGGTGCACGTACTGCAGAATAAAACAGTCCACGGGTGCTACTTCTGTTTTACCTGCTGTGGTGAGGTGCCAAACCTAGAGTCAGACTCCTATCAGAGTGAACGAGTGCAGCCAGAGCCAGCAGCAAGCAGGGAGGAAGAGAGAGTGAGATGTGAGCTGTGCACGGGCAAGCAGTAAGCAAAAGAGAGCTGGCAACTCAGGGAGGGTTGAGGCATCAGGCCATCACCGAGTGTCAAGTACGGAGGGAGGCAGGCACTCAGGGCAGCCAACAGCAGAGAATGCAGAATGCAGGAGTCTTGTCTAAGAAAAACAGAGACCTGCTTGGCTAGAGAGAGCAGACCCCTAACAGCCTGGTCTGGCAGGCCACAGGCCCACAAGAAGATGTGAAGCTCGGAACGGAGGATGGAAGCAGGAGCCATGGTAGTGGCAGAGGTGGCAGCAGGCAGGACCATCAGAGGTGCCCGGAAGGGAGAGTGACAAGCCAGGAAGGACCCAAGCAGAGACAACATCGAAGTACCCACCATGTACCACACTGACTGATTCCTCTTCCAGACTGGTAATTTTTTTTTTTTTTTTTACTTAATCTGCTCACTGTAATGCATGCAAGATTCTGGCAAACTAATGCAAGTTTCATATAAATGTATTATAATTTGCCACTGCTGGGATGACAGCTGCCTGAGCCAGCCCAGTTATCTTGATGACTGTACTGATTCTGGCAACTCCCAGCCTGGCAGATGCAAATTAATACTTTTAATGAAAGATGATCAAGAGGGTGCACAAGGTGCAATATGGTGTGTGGGTGGGGTGGGAGGATGGGACAGTCTTCTTCACAAGAAGCAAAGCAAGTCAGAAATAAACCAACTGCATTGAGGTAGTCACCCACCTGACATCATGGGCCGATGGCCAGCAGCGTGATGTTCTTTCGCTCAGTGGACATTCAGGCTTAGGCAGGCACATTTAAATGTAATTTATTTATTAATTTAAGTTTAAATAAAGGCAGGTGCTGTGAATTGTGGGGAGGAACAGCTTCATAACCCGCTAAAAACCACCAAAATGCACAATCTGGCATCAACTTTTAAAAAATTTCCCTGGGATGCATGCCCCTGGACCCCCTTACACAGGTGTGGATTTTGTGCCCCTCTAAAAATCTATGTTTGTGTGATGCCCCTGAGCAGCACTATCAATAAATTACACAATATAAAATTATTCACTGCTACAGTACTTAAGTGTAAGAGGGGTATGCTGTTAAAAATTATGTTTCAGTTCTTGCTTAAATGACTTAACAGAGGGGGCCTCCTCAGTTCACGGGCAGCTGATTCCAAGAACTGGAGCTGCCACCACAAATGCACGCCCTCCCCAGACAGCTTCAAAACGTGATCTATGACCCTTATGAGGTCCACTTCAGAGAACAGCGAGGGGTCAGGAGCATATGGATACAGCAGCTCTTTCCGGTAGCGTGGCCCAGATTTTGTGCGACTCTGCATATTAACATTACCTGCTGTGTTGTGTCCATGGTACCAGTACATAAGAATGTTGGCTCCTTTTTTGTTTGCTAGTTATGGTGGCACAAGAGATCAATAAACAAAGTTTTCAATTAAATGCCATAATAAAAAAATGTTTACTTCGGGAGGCCACCAGTTACTGATGGTTATAATTTTAGTACAACTATTATCACAGAAGTTTGCGTTTACATGGAAATTCACAGACGTGAATGTTACATAATGTTGCAGATCTACACAGCTACATTCACAGTGATGAATTTTATAAAGACTTGTATACCCAAACCTGATTACTCCGGGGTAAAGTTCCTCAAGAACTGAATTTCTGTTCAAAGTCAACTCAACGTCACTCATAACCACAGCAGAGACTAGCTGTACCTCTCAGTTCTCTCACATTAGGAGAGGACAGCCTATTTTACCACTCAGAAACCCACATCGAGAGGGTGCTACCCTAACCCCACATTCTACACAAAGCTTTTAAAACACGCATCATAAGTGCCCGTGCTGCCGTCTCCGCATGGTGAGGGCATGCACTGCCCACGTTCGGGCAATGAAAAGTTGAGAAGCTAGCGAGGGCAAGAATGCAGCAGGACAACTTTCGAGGCAAGGTTCAAGCACTTAGTTTACGCCTGTACATGCCAGTCATTTCATCAGCACCGCAAAATCTCCAAGTTCTGACCCCCCGTCCCCGTCCCCCGTCCCCCGTTAATCAGTCAACTGACAAAGAAAAATCAACAAGTGTAACAACCCGAGGTAAGTTACTCACTACAGCACACTGTTTTCCCACTCAGCCCCAATACACACACACGAATTCCCAGTCTTACGACCGTTGCTGGTGGAACTTTAGAAAGCAGTAACTGTTTCCATGCTGTACTGCATTCATTACGTTATCTTACACAGCTGTGTACAGTAGTTGGTTACAAAGCTGCCCACTCCCGGTCACACTATCAGTGCAGCGAGCACCCCCCAGTCCGCTTACTCAGCAGTACCGGGCTAAGCCGGGCGGAAAATGGACTGCCAGTAAACAGACTTCGGTGACGGCGGCACTACTTCGCAACTGCCTGCCCGGCTCCAGCACCACATCACACACTCCCGTTTACGTGTATCCGGCAAGAGAAGAAAAATATAGTACTATAATATGCAGTCTTCGAGTTACACAGAGCGGGCATATTAACCTGAGCCTGAATTGTGTTAAAGCTGTTCCCCTTAGTTTACATTTTTCTCCCATTCAAGAACTCCGGGTGTACTTACAGTGAGCAGCCGAGATGAGCATACACCACTACAGCGCATAGCTTACTCTCTTTCTGTGCTTGTCGCTTGCCAGCCCGCCTCTCACTGCTAACCTGAACTCATCCCAGGACTGTTCCGGATTTCGTGGCTCCACTTCCGCCCCGCAAGCGTTCTGCTACTCTTCCGCCCCCATCGGTGTTAAAATGGGCTGAAAGAAGTTCATTCAGACCTCGAAAAGGAGGACGACAATGGCACCGGCGCCGCTCTCTCTTGGGAGACACAAAGGGGGCAGTCGTATTCTGGCTGGCAATACGTGCTGCTTTTTCGGGCTGTTAACCGTTAGTGCCGGTTCTAATGCGGTCTAGAAAGACGGTCTTTTTTTTCAAGTTCTGTGCTGCCTTTGCCCACGAAACCGATGCTGCCATCTTCCTATTCTCGCGGCCTCTTCAAACTACAGATTGGGGACAACGAGCGTAGCATCAATCAGTTGCTGCACAGAGCTGATGCAGATCATTATCCCGTGTAACTTGCTGGGAAACACATCAGCTAGCTTTCTTCCATGCCTAAAGCCCCATACTAGTAGGGTTACATACTTTTTTTTGGGGTGGGGGACCTGGGCATACCCATCAACTGTCCCTGATCTTCAGGGTCCTCCCTCATTTTGCCTGAAAATCTTCTTCTGTTCGTTGGTAAAATCCGTGTTTTGTGGCAGAACGGTAGGTATTGTAAGCACAAAATAATGTCAAAAAAAGTTACAGACTTCTTCAGAAAATGTATCTTACACTAATCCCCTTCGTCGATCAGCTTTCTGGGTGAATAGAACCAGTTTTTAAGATGTGTCCCTGATTTTTTTTAACCATTGTCCTTGATTTATGAGGCAAGAGGTTGACAGGTATGCACCTGGGTCTCTTGGAGCACAGCTCAGCATCCCCCCCCCCCCCCAAGCTGGTTGGTAGGTAGGAGGTGGGGTGGAGGCTGGTCCGGGTACAGGAGGGTGGTCATCTGGGAGGAGAAGGCTGGTTGAGGAATGGAAGTGTGGTTGGCTGGGGATGGGGGGACCCAGCTGCTGGGTAGCTGGTCAACTAGGGGACGAGGTTGGTCCAGAGAATGGTGGGTGGTCCAGCTCCAAGAAGGGTGTTCAGTTCAGGTGACTGATTCTTGGATTTAAAGGGTAGTCAAGCTGCAGGGAGGGTGGTCAACTGGGGTGGGGATGGGGATGCTGTCTGTGGCACTAAAGGGTTGTCCTGCGGCATGGAGTGTGGTTGATGGGGGGGGGTCACACCTACAGTAGGTGTGTTGGTGCATAGCTCAGCTTCCCAGCTACAGGGAGGTTGGCTGGGGAAGTAGGGTGGTACCATGGATGCTGGGTGGTCCAGCCCCAGGGAGGATGCTTAGCTTGGGAGAGGTGGGGGGGTTGACTGGTCCATGGGTGGAAATGGTGGTCTGGGAGGGGGAGTCCAGCTGCAGGGTAAGTGGTCAGATGGTGTGAGAGGTTGGTCTGAGGGATGTTGGGTGGTCCAGCCACAGGAAGGATATACAGCTTTGGAGGGGAAGGGCTGAACTGTGGACATCAAGGGTGGTCAAGCTGCAGGGAGGGTGATTGGGGTTGGGGTGGTGATTCTGGTCCATGGCACTGTAGGGTTGTTCTATAGCACTGAGTGTGGTTGACTGGGGGAGTGGCTGGTACAAGTGTTGAAAGGTTGGCTCAGCGATGGGAAGAATCTTACCTCATTGGCAGGACCCAATCGGTGACAATTCTTGATTCCATCTCCCCTCCACTCCCCATCAACACTGGTGACCCTCTGGGCTCAGTGCTTGGTCCCTTACTTCTCTCCATTTTCCTTAATGATCTTCCCACAGCCTGCTCATCCTCATCTATCCACATGTATGCTGACAATATTGTCTTGTATCGTTCCGGCAAAAACCCTGCTACTGTGGAAACCAACTTACAGCATGACTTCAACCAAGTTCAGCTCTGGTTTGCTTCTCACCAGCTTTTTCTAAACACCAGGAAGATAGTCTCAATGACCTTTGGTACCTGGCAGAGACTCTCTAGGCTCCCAACCCTACCCACCTTCCACACCCTTAATGGGACCATCCTGGAGGACACCTCCTCATTTAGATATCTGGGGGTTTGGCTGGACCAGCACCTCAATTTCTCTGTGCATATCAATGCTATCCTGAAGAAATTGCGTCCCAAACTTGGTGCTCTGTACAGGAATCATAGTTGCATCCCGCTGACTGTGAGGTGTGAAATTGTACAGAAGATGATACTCCCCGTCTTTGACTACTGTGACGTAGTCTGTGGTGCTGCTCCCAAATCTTCCCTGACCAAGTTGGAGACTCTCTTTAACTCCTTCTGCCGCTTTGCTCTCGACTCCCCTTCCCGCTCTCACCACTGTGAACTCTGTCGCTCTCTAAGCTTCCTTCCACTATCTCACAGACACATCTCACACTGTGCCAAACTAACCTCCAAATTCTGGTTCGGAGTGCTCCCCTCCTATTTCTCATCCTCTTTCTCTACTCCACCTCCCCCCACCCACTTTCTCAGATCTAATGACACTTTCACCTTGATGGTCCCTCGCCGCTCCACCTATATCGGTCAGACTGGTTTCGCCCATCCCTTCCCTAGAATCTGGAATTCCCTCCCCCCTGAAATATGACACTCCTCCTCCAAATACTCACTTACCACTGCCCTACACAATTACCTCTCCTTCAGCTGTTCCTGCTTTAACCCTCCTTAATTCCTATCCCTAGTTTCTGCCTTCCTACCCTGACCCCCCAACCCCGGTGGCAGGGTTCTCAACATCCTGAAGGGGGAATCAGGAAATGGCTACCCCTTCTCCTCCTATTCAGTTCTTGCCTCTCCCCCTCTCTTCTCCACCTGCCCTTCTGGGTCACCCGTGTGCATAACCTACCCGTCCTTTTTACTCCAACAGCACTTGGCGTACTACTTCGAGCCTTCTCCTGGCACACTCATGCACTATAATTGTTCTGTTGCATTATTACTCTTTTGTATGTTTATATGTTCTTTTGTATGATTTTGGACATGTATTGTAATTTAACCAATGTTCCACTACTGTTTATTATACAATACCTTGTGTTCCAACTGTTGCATAATCTTATAATGTTGTACTGTTTGTACTACCCACATACTATTGTAACTGAACATCCTTCACAACCTTATATAACCCCTTCCCCCCAGGTCGCACCATGAGATGAGCAACTTGTTGTTCAGTGTGCCCTCCTGATGAAACATTTCAATAAATAAATAAATAAATAAAAGAGTGGCTGCCTGGGGAGGGCAGCTACTCTGGGGGGCTTGATCTCTTATTATGTATTAACAGAAACTATCTTCTGATGCTTGGTGGTGGTGGTTCAGGCACACATTAATCTCATGGCATACTGTGAAAGAGGTAGGGGGTTAACCTCAGAGTCTTGGACAAGGTCAGCCAAATAGACTTTAGGAATCTCAAAGCTCAGTTTTGATTTATAACTATTAACTAGGAGAAAGCAAAAAATAGCTCCTTTTATCTGTCTGTGTGTCACACCATGTGGAGGAGGATCCACTTGGCAGCTTGTGCTCAGTATGACAAGAGCAAAAGCAGTAGAGAGGATGATGGAACAGCTGTGAAGACTGTTCTGCTGGGGAGGGTGAAGCACCTAATCACCTTGAGTGGCTGCTGATGGTGGCACCTTGGGTGACTACATACATACCCGGCATCCCCAAAGGATACTAACGCTCCACGTCCCTCCACCTGACATTCCCACAGGATACCAAAAATCCATCCTGGCCAATGTCCCTCCATCCCAGCCACTGTCCCTCCAGACACCAGGCACTTCCTGACATTACGTGAGAGGGAAGGTGGAAGGGATACTCGGGACTTGGGGTTGTCCAAGGACCTGGAGATTGTAAGTGGCAGTGAGAGGTGAGTCCTGTTGGCTAAGTATACAGTATACATTAGTGGTTCTTGGATACTATCCTAATAAGTCAGCTAGTGCTGGCTAGTACCCTAAGACTTGGATTTTGGATGTCAACAAATAGTGCTGACATCTTAGAATGGATCTGCTTTGGTAGGATCCCTGCAATGGATCTGACTAGACTGACTGAATCCGACTATCAGACCGGTGGATCTGATGGACCCAAGCCAGTGTAACCTGTCCCTGCTCCTGTTTGGGGCCAGGGGGCAATCTCCCCACCCCAGCCCTGGGCCACCTGGCCCACCCCGCTGGCACTACTGCCGCTTGTCTGCTCTCTTCAGATCCCTCTTGAAGACTCAACAGCTTTCAAGCTGCACACCTGTTGGTGCTCTCTCCCTCAAAGAGCACCGCACCACAGGCTGCGCGATCCTGCCTCCCAGCTGCACGCAGTGATCACTAACCCCTTATATTTGGCAGGGGGTACACTTTCTCCCACAGAGATGCTTCACCTCCTGGGGAAGCTCCCTAACTGGCTAGCCATGGCTGCTGTATCCCATGGGGTTATGCGCACTGTCCCACAGACCACCACATCCAGGATACACCAGTGTGGCTGCATAAAAGCAACCCATTTGAACTAGGTGAGTGTATACACACCTACCTGAAGTTCCCTGGTTCCACTAAGGGGCTGGCAACTCGACCTGACTTTCCAAGAGGGATTGCTGGTCCATCAAGCCTACATCCCACCCAACTTCCCCCTCGGGACACGGACACCCTCTATGGTCTATTCCAGCTCCAAAACTTTTCCCACATGGACCTTGTTAAGTACCCACACAGGCCTATTTGGCACCCCAACAATACTGTTAAAACACATTTTCCAAAACATTTTTTTTTCAACACAACATTCCTATCTACTACTAATACTTCTAGGCTATCTGACACCGCCAGGGGTGGTGGACTAACCTCTACCTGCTGCTATGCTTCCACTACTTCTACATGGCTAAACTACTGAACTGCATTTTACTGCTAGGCTAACTTGACACTGATTCTATTTCTGGCATTGTGCTGGTCTTGTCCCCCCCCACAGAATTGTCTGGCAAGTACTCGAACATTTTTATAAAAATAAGTACAGCAAATTCTGTCTAAAACTAACCTACTTCTAAACTCCTAGCATACTAACCTACTTAACATTGGGAAAGGAGGGCACACTTTTACCCTGCAAATGTCCTTTCAAAAATGCACTGGTACACATTAAAGTCTCTAGATAACTGCCTCTGTTAAATTGAGTCCAACAATCCTGTTTTGCAACACCAGTGGGAAAGTGTGCTTAATTACATGGGGGTCCCTACTTAGTCCTAAAATGCTATATGTCTAAGGTATAACACAGTCCTATCCTATTCCTAAGAACTATATAAGTAAGATTTTCACATTAGCAAAACATTTAATGTAGTGTAATACATAAGCATTTAAAAAATTACAATGGACTTTAAACTATCAAATTCTTTTTTTTTTTCAACCTTCTAACACAAGTGCCATCAGGCTATTGTCCGTGCTAATGGCAATTATCTGTGTTTTTTTTTGTCAAAATAAAATTAAACAGTCTCACCAAGTAGTTGCAGTCCCTTAAGGCACAGTCCCTCAACGCCAGTGGGTACTGATCATTTAGGGTTTTTTCTTTTTCTGGGGTGTCTGGTACTCGGCAGGTGGATCCTCAGGTGCAAAATAGAAACAAGGATCCAGTTTGGTGCACTCTACCCCTCAGCTATCATGGCTGACCACAGAGTATTTGATGCAGTGTCCTATTCTGTCCTGCACCAAGGCAAATGTCTTATCTTGACAGGGAAGTCACCTTGTTTTGATCATAGGCCGAATCCTGGGGGTCCACTTTATGTCTTAGATGCACCTTTTCTACGGCTCCTTGGAAAAACCCAGTCCGACCTTCTGCATGCAGTTAAATCCCAGGTTCTCTCACTCACGTAGGGGTAGTTTGATCCCGGGCACTCCCATTTGAGATATCTCCTTACCCATCTTTCTGCTTGGCTCCAGTTGGGTAAGGTTCTGATGCTGGGCTGTGGGGCCATTCCTTTTGGCAACCAGATGCCATCCTTGTAATTTAGCACAGTGAGGTCCAAATGATGCCTGGCATCCATATCTACCAAGTGTCTTTTGCAGATTTCTGGGAGCAGGGGGGTGGTCTCTAGCACTCCGAAAATTGGCATGGCATAAGGCTTTGGGATGTTCCTTTCGATTACCAAATCCTCGAACATCTTGGTTATGCCCTCCGATGACTGTTCATAAATGGAAATGACATCAGTAGGGTCGAGCACACTCTGTTCCTCAGAACCACTGTCCTTTTCAATCGACTCTATTATGACATTGGGGTCATCAGCACCTGGAGCTTTTGCTTGCACCATGGGGAGCGGGGGTTGTTTTTTTAAGGGCTTGGCCTCTTCCAGTTTCTTTGGCAGCATTTTAGGCCTCACCTTGGGTTCCTGGGAGAACTTTGACTGTAGTGATGTTTTGCTTTTGTACTGTGAACTTAGCACCACAGCCTCAGGGGACCCTGACTGCTCGGTGCTGTCCCTCACATACCCCGCAACAGTACACTTCATCTCTGATGTCCACCCTTGGCCCCTCCCTCTGCCACGGGGACGTTCTTGGGCACTCAGTGGCAGTACAGGGCTGGGCAGATGGCTAGGCCCTGGTACCACCTCTGGCTTGGCTTCCGGTAAACTGACCACTACCTCCTCCTCCTGTTCTAATGGCTCCACTGTGGGAGCCTCACTAGCAGCAGGAGACACTTTGTCCACTGGTTGCAGCAATTTCCAGGGCACACTGGTCGGTGGCACAGGGGCCACATAGTTTTCTTCCTGCATTTGCACATCAGAAGATCCAAACACCCGAGGAACATTCCCACAGCACAAGATATACAGACAGGCTGCCTTAACATCCCACTCCCACAGTGTCCACAGTAAATGCACAACTCACCTGAGCCACTCCTCTTGACCATACTCCACAACCAGTTCACCAGTCCCTCTGGCACATTGATGGTCCATCTTCCAAATCCAGGTGCAAACGCCATGCTTAGTTTCTTCAAATGTCCAGTGCATGTAATTACTCCAAATGGAATCAACCTCCACAAAGTTCTCACAACCTTGGTAGTTGTTTTTAGACTTCTTTTCTTTCCCTTAGCAGTAAATCCATTAGAAAGCTCTCCACCATGGAGTGTGGAAATAAACAACTTTTCTTTCTCAGCAGCAACACTCCTTCCACTATGAAGGTTTCCAGCAGTCTGAACAGAGACCACCTGACCTCCCTTTTCTAATACTGGCATCTCATTAACAACATCCACCAATCAGCTCCCTGGATTCCTCATTAATTATACATTCGTCACATTTTCACACGTGGGCTCTAGTCGTCATCTTGTCTCCTCACGAGACACTGCAGCTGATACTATCTTTAAACTGTTACGTGATGCTTGGGCCTAGCACTTTTCCAACACCTCAGAATTTCCCCACATCATGCCAGGTATGCTTTTTAGTGCCTTATCAAATCCCGGATGACGTACCCATGTTTTGTAACCTGTTCATGCTCCTGTTTGGGGCTGGAGACAATCTTCCCACCCCGGCCCTGGGCCATCCGGCCCTGACTTCTAGGCCTGCCCTGCCATCACTACTGCTGCTCATCTGCTCTCCTCAGATCCCTCTCGAAGACTCAATGACTTTCAAGCTGCGCGCCTGTTTGCATTCTCTCTCCCTCGAACACCTACATGTGCCACAGGCAGTGTGTGCATTCTGCCTCCCAGCTGCCACAGTGGCATCACTCGTAACCCCCACATTTGGCAGGGGGGTTACACCGGGATCCAACCTCAAATCCATAAATATCTGATTTGGGATCCTAGATCTGACTTAAAGTCCGATATGGCCGGATCCTAGACTGGATACCAGCACTATTCGATGGAGGCTAGTCGGATCCAAGAAAGCACTATTTAGACAAAACCATAGCACCATCTCTGCTCTAGCAAAAGTTACCAATGACTGGTTCACTGCTCATATTTCTAAACAAGTAACAGATGCTATTTTCTTAGACCTGAGCAAGGCGTTCGATACCGTTGACCACAACCTCACTCTTCGTGGCCTTACAAATCTAGGTGCTACTGTCATTACAGTTCAGTGGTTCTCCAGCTACCTCACAGGTAGATTCCAGAAAATTAAAACTGATGGCCTATTACGGACTCCCTCTCCATCACAAGAGGTGTCTCACAAGGGTCCATACTAGGCCCTACATTTTTTTCGATCTATATTAATACCCTGGACTCCAACATCGTTAACTCTAAGTTGCATTTTTTCACGGATGACACTGTACTTTAAACATCCAAACCAACTCTAGCTGAAGTCTGCGATGAGCTGCAATCTGACTTCTTGCAGCTTGAACGTAATCTCATTAACTCCAAACTTTTACTAAATGCAAAAAAAATCAAAAGTAATGTTCTTCACTCATAATAGCAACCCCCTCTCCATCTACACTAAGGCTACACACACACACACATCTATTGTGACATCCCTAGGTGAAACACTTGAAGTGGTAGATAAATTTAAATACCTAGGCATATGGCTTGATAGTAAGCTGTCTTTCAATGCCGATATCGATAGCCTCACCAGTAAACTCAAAGCTAGACTTTGATTCTTCTTTAGAAACAGGGTGCTCTTTCCAGCCGAGGTCAGACTTAGACTAGCTCAGGCCACGTTCCTCCTGCTTCTAGATTATGGTGACATAATATATAACTGCACCTCGGCAACCAGTCTACACAAACTTGACGTGTTGTTCCATCATGCTCTGCGCTTTATCACCAAGGCACCTTATAGGACACACCACTGCAACCTGTATACAGAAGCTGGCTGGACGTCTCTTGCCTCAAGACGACTGTCTCATCTTGGCATGTGGATGCTCAAAATCCTTCTAAACAAACTTCCAGGCTATATCTCCTCTCTCATTCACATTTCTCACAGTACCTACTCCCTAAGAAAATCAGCTTTCATCCTCCTGGACGTGTCTAGGACTTACACCTCCCTTGGCAAGGGCGCTATTTCCTATGCCCTTCCCGTGGCATGGAATAGCATTCAGGCAGTGTTCAAGTTCACTAGTCTTGTCTCGGTTAACTTCTTTAAAACCCTGGCCGCTAAACATTTCAAGGGAGTATATAATTGTCAGAGGGCTTAGCTGTCATTGTCATCACCTCCATCCCTTCTCCCCTCACCTGGCACCCACCACCACCCCTGCTTACCCCTTCTCTTCCTTCTCACACCCCTACAATCCCTCCTTCCTTCCTCCTTTCCCCCACCTGCCCTCACCGGTCCCCCTTCCAAACTCTCTCCCCATTCCCTGTTGCCCTCTCCTTCCCCTCCCCCTTCTGCTCTGCCCTCTCTGTCATTGTTATGGATGTCCCTGTACTCCACTCCCAAAGCACCCCTGTGCTCCACTCCCACCTCACCCCCAGACACTCACGCACTTAACTCGTTTTTTTCTCTTCTCTTCTCTTTTCTACTTTCTTGACCATTCCAGCCATGACTTCATAGTATGCATGTAACCCCCCCTTTGTTCTCCCTACCTCCTTCTCATCCCGATACTTTACCCATCTGTTCCCATTGCTCACCTATCCAGTGTCTCACCCCTCTGAATCAGCCACTCCTTCAAACCTAATTCAGTATGCTACACAAACAGGTTCTAGTAACCAGCTGGCTGACTGTTGCTTAAGTCTTTATTGTTTGCAGTGTATTTTTCTGTTCCACTCTGTAGTTAGTTAACATGTTACCATACACTGTATCTTGTCATTTTTCATGCACTTTATTACTGTACTGTATGATCATTACATATTTCACTGTTATTTTTCCATGCATATCAATTTATTTTATATTTTATTGCTGTCATGCAATTGTTCCATAGATTAAGTTATCTGTAATTCATTGTAATTGCTTTTATGTGTTGCACCTACCATTGTTGTCTATATGTTTATGTCCCTGTTTTTATGTAATCAGGACCTCCTTGTGAATGAGCCTGCTCAACGGAGCTTTTCCTGCAATAAACCTGAATTGAACTATCCAAGCGCCACTAATATATATTTATATTGTGAATATCTGTTTGCAAGGGGGCTTGTCAGCTGTATAAGCCATATGTAATTTTGAGTGTAATGAGAGTACAGAGCAAAGTGTTGGTACTGGTGTGTTGGGGGTGGCTACATGCTCAAGACCCCCCCCCCCAGAGTTCCCTAAATGTAAATTTCCTCTGGAAAGTGTTAATGAATGCCTCTACACCCCTCAGCCTGATGGGTCTGGGCTGTACTTCAGGAAAAACTTAATGAAACACTGATGCCACATCATGAGCGTCTGGTCACCTTAGTGACGCCCCTTGTGTGATGGTTCATCAGAACATTGTGAATGCAATACATTCTGAAACTGTACATCTCAGTTTCCACTCCCATCGAGTTTTTTTGTTGGGGTTCTATGCTGAAATTGCAGACAGGGAGGAGAGTAAGCAGCCAGCTTAAACCTAGAGGTATTTATATTTCTTTCCATATTTAAAGTAGCAGTGTAAGTGGGTAGGTGAGGAAAAATATTTTAGTCAGAGTTCTAGTGCACTCTGAGATTTTTTTTTTTAAATTTGTACTGTAACAGGTGGTGTGGGGAACCTAGTTCAGGAAATTAATCTTGGGGTTGAGTAGATGAAGAAGGCCTTAAATCAGATGTGTGATTAGGGGGAGGAGTTGCCAAAGGCTTACTGGGGACAGGCAGTCGGGGGACACTGGAAAGTAGGAAGGGGAGATAAAGGGGGTAACATCCAGTGTCTCCCATTGTGTAAGTGGGACAGAGCAGGAGTGGAGCATCTGTCTTAGGAGCATCTCTAGAGCATTCCCAGATAGTCTGCAGGAGACACTGCAGGGGAAACACCAGGCTAAGGTAAGGAGGAAACACATTACTGGTCACTGTTTACAACAGCTAAAGGAAAGAAAAGTGCACGTTATAACTCTTACTACAAGTGGGAAAGGAGTAGTACACACCAAGAATAAGGTAGATACAAGTAGGAGGGTTAAAAAGGAGGGAAAACAAGAGACACTCTATCCAGTGTAGGGTAACAAATTAGTTTCAATTAAAGCAAAACAGAGAGGTATGAGTACAACAGGAGTAATGGGCAGACTAGGTGGGCCTGGCGAGCCTTATCTGCTGTCAAATTCGATGTATCTGTGAGTAGGAGGGAGGCAGAAGGGTACAGAGACATTTAAACAGACACTAGGCAAAGCAAGAAAATATAACGGGAGTAGTGCAGTGCAATGGGTGTGAAGCCACAGTCTTTTGGGACATCTTCTGGAGACTGAGGTGCTGCCCCACACGTAGTTACTTTTCTTTGTTGCAGGCAGAAGTTAGTGGACTCCAGGCTAAACTGGTAAGGGTACAGAGGACCTTCTGCCCCACTCAGAGGCCACCCAGTCTGCCACCGCTCCCCAACAGGATGATGAGGGAGAGCAGATGGACCTTGGCACCTGCAGTGGAGACCAAGGAGGATGCTGGGAACCTTCACAAAGGAGACCCACAGGAGGGTGGCATGGGACCCCACAGGGGAAGGAAACAACTCCTGGTGGGGGACTCAATCATTAGGGGGGTAGAAATGGGGGAGGAAGGGGAGAGGGAGGTAAGGTGCCTTCCTGGCGCCACGGCTTGGAGGGACAGGAAGTGAATCCTCAGGATCGTGGGAGGAGCTGCACGAGGGAGGGAGCTGGATGTCATTGTCCACCTAGGGGCAAATGACCTGGCTAGGAATGGGATCAGAGCAGTGCAAGAGGAGTTTGTAGAGTTGGGGAGGGGCCTTAGACAAGTAGCGCATACGGTAACCTTCTCGGAGGTGCTGCCTGTCTATGGCAAGAGTGATGCTAGGGCACTCCTCACCAGGGAATTCAATGAGTGGTTGAAAAACTGGTGTGGATCTCAGGGTTTTGGCTTCATTGGGGACTGGGGAGCCACCTGGAGGGCTGTAGACCTATACTGGCGATGGTCTGCATCTGTCCAGGGGAACCAGGATCCAGGTGAGAAGTTTAAATGCTCATTGGCAAGCATTTAAACTAGCCAAGGGGGGAGGCACTGAAAAGGAGCAGGGAAATCCCAGCCTCCCCCCACAAAACATGGTAATTAGTGAGGTAAACACCAAGATAGAGAAGTTAGTAGGGAGCAGAACAGAGGTAAATGTAAAAAAGGCAAAGGCAGTAAGGACAAGAATGGAGCTAAAAGGGGTAAGGCTATCAAAAAGTGGAGGGTGATGAGTACCAATGCCCGTAGTCTGTGTAACAAGCTCCCTGCACTAGTGGCCTTGATGGAAGAGGGTTGCCTGGATATTGTGGCAGTCACAGAAACATGGTACACAGAGAACCATGACTGGGATGTCAACATACCAGGATACACAATCTACAGGAGGGACAGGGAGGGTAAAAGAGGAGTAGGAGTAGCTCTCTATGTAAAGGAAGGGATCAAAGCAACAGAACTAAAGAGTAAACAGGGAGCAGATGAGGCACTCTGGGTCACCCTGGAGACAGGAAATGGCACCACAATCCGCATGGGGGTTGTATACAGACCCCCATCTCAGGGGGAGGGAATGGACAAGGAAATGACAGAAGGCTTCCTTAGAATGGCAGAAAAAGGGGAGATATTGTTGATGGGGGACCTGAATATGCCAGATGTTAACTGGAGCACCTTTGCTGCAGGCACATCCAAGAGCAGGGTCATTCTTGATGCCCTACAGGGGGCATGCCTCAGACAGCTAGTATTGGAACCCTCTCGGGAGGGAGCAATCTTAGACCTGGTACTCTCAAATGGGGATGGAGAAAGAATCTCAGATTTAGAAGTGGGTAGCCATCTGGAAACAAGCGACCACCAAACAGTGTGGTTCACGATAAACACAGCCATACAATCAAGCCATACAAAAGCAAGAGTATTGGACTTTAGGAGGGCTGACTTTGGGAAAATGAGAGAGTGCCTCAGAAAAGCACTAGCAAACAGGCAAGAAGGAGGGGTGAGGAACAATGGGAGTAATCAAAACAGCCATCACAGAGGCAACAAGTCTTTGTGTAAAGCAAATCAGTAAAACACAATGAAGGAAAAAAACGCTATGGTTCTCAAAAGAGGTGGCAGGGAAGGTTAAGGATAAAAGGATAGCATTCAGGAAATGTAAGGAAACACAGAAGGAGCAGGACAGATAACTTTATCAGTTAAAGCAGAAAGAGGCTGGGAAGGCAGTCAGAATAGCAAAGGCCCATACCGAGGAAAGGATAGCCAATTCTGTTAAAAAGGGGGATAAGACCTTTTATAGGTACATTAGGGAGCAAGAAAGACCAAAGGAGGATACTGAAGCTTAATAAAGGGAGGGAATGTGGGTAGAGGGTGACAGTGAAAAAGCAGGGATACTGAACGAATATTTCTGCTCAGTATTCACAAAGGAAGAGGAGGGAGGTACCTAAACCAAACAAGAGAAACACTCTGAAGACAGGGGCTGATACCAGTCCATTTACAGAAGAAAGGGTTCTGAAAGAACTAATAAAATTGAAGGTGGACAAAGCAATGGGGCCTGATGGGATTCACCCAAGAATTCTAAAAGAACTAAGGGTAGAACTAGTGACACCGCTGACTACTCTCTTTAACAAATCATGGGAGGATGGGGTGGTACCTGAGGACTGGAGGAGGGCAGGTGTGATTCCTCTTTACAAAAGTGGGAGCAGGACAGAGGCAGGAAACTACAGACCAGTTAGTTTGACCTCAGTGGTAGGGAAAATGATGGAATCACTTCTGAAGGAAAGAATTATTGATTACCTAGAGGCCAGTGGGGCACAGGACCCAAGGCAGCATGGATTCACAATGGGAAGGTCGTGTCAGACGAATCTAATAGATTTCTTTGATTGGGTGACCAAAGTAGTAGACCAGGGAGGGCCTGTGGACATGGCCTACCTAGATTTTAGCAAGGCATTTGATACAGTCCCACACAAAAGATTAATACACAAGTTAGCCAGCCTTGGAGGGGTCCCAAGGTGGTAGCCTGGATAAAAATTGGCTAGACAACAGGACGCAAAGGGTAGTAGTAAATGGAGTACACAATGAAGAAAGGGTTACCAGTGGGCACAGAGGGTTCAGTACTGGGACCGGGTCCTTTAATGTCTTTATAAGTGACATTGCAGAGGAACTGAAGGAAAAGTATGTCTCTTTGCAGATGACACAAGATCTGCAACAGGGTTGATACACAAGATGGAGTGGAAAGGATGAGAAGGGACTTGGCAAGGTTGGAGGAATGGTCAAATGTATGGCTCAGATTCAATGCAAAGAAGTGCAAGGTAATGCACATGGGAAACAAAACCCAGGGAAGCGTACACAATGGGGGTGAGATACTGACAACAGTAAAAATAGAAAGGACCTGGGGTAATTATATCAGATGACCTAAAGGTGGGCAAGCAATGTGAGAAGGCAGTAAGGAAGGCTGGGGGGATACTGGGATGCATAGGAAGAGGCATCAATAGTAGAAAACAGGAAGTTGTTATCCCTCTGTACAGACAGTTGGTGAGACCCCATCTGGAGTACTGTGTGCAGTTCTGGAGACCTCATCTCCACAAAGACATAGACAGAGTGGAGGCTGTCCAGAGAAGGGCAACCAAAATGGTGCAGGGTCTGCACCAAAAGACATACAAAGAAAGACTAAAGGAGCTTAATATGTATACCCTTGAGGAAAGGAGGGAGAGAGGGGACATGATAGAAACTTTCAAGTACCTCAAGAGAATCAACAAAGTCCAAGAGGGTAGCATCTTTCAGAATAAGAGATGTTCAAGAACAAGGGGGCACAATTTGAAGATAGAGGGGGGACGGCTCAGAGGTAATGTGAAGAAGTATTTTTTCACAGAGAGGGTTGTGGATGCATGGAACAGCCTCCCCTGAGGAGGTCGTGGAGTCAAGAACAGTGGGGGAATTCAAGAATGCATGGGACAGACATAAGGCAGTCCTAGTGGGGGTAGGAGGAAGTAAGCTGTTGGTTAACTAGGATCTGCAGCTTATCTGTTAGGTAGGAAAATGGGCAGACTAGGTGAGCCAAGCGGTCCTTATCTACCATCAGATTCTATGTTTCTATGTAGGCTTCGGGAGGATGGGGTGGTAGGATGGGTGCATGCTCCTCAGCCTATACCACTACAGAATTGCTTTGCTGTACTGGTGAATCGAGGCAGCCGAGAGGAGGCCCCCATCACAGTGAGATGGCAAGAAATGGGGCCCACAAAAGTAGAGGTCCCAAGAAGGGAGGAAGAGGCCCCAGCTGAGGAGGAAGCAGCTGCTGGTGGGGGACTCTATTGTTAGGGTGATAGACTTGGGAGGAAAGGAAGGGAGGGGCAGCTGAACTGCCTCCTTGGATCTTTGGCTTAGAGGGATGGGGAGCGTATCAGGAGCATCACTGTGGCAGTAGGAGATGGAAGGGAGCTAGATGACATTGTCCACCTGGGGACAAATGACCTGGCAAGGGACAGGGTAGGGGTAATGCAGAGTAACTTCATGGAGTTGGGGAGGGGCTTTCAGCAAGTAGCATGCACAGTGGCTTTTTTCAGGGTGTTAATTGTGTATGACCAAAGAGGTGCAAGAGTACTCCACACTGGAGCATTTAATGACTGGTTGAAGGCATGGTGCATGGAGGAGGGTTGCAGTTACAACAAGGACTAGGGACCAGCCTGGGAGAATATGGGCCTCTATTAGGGAGATGGCCTGCATCTTTGTGAGAAGTTCTTGGTGGGAGGTTTAAATGCTACTTGGATGAGCTTTAAAACCAGGGGGGGGCAGTAAGGGAGCCAACAGATGACTTTCCCCAAATGATGGAGTTGCAGGGAGGAAGAGCCGGGGGGCGGAACTCTCCTAGGTCAGGGGTCAAGGCAGAAGGAAAGGGGGTATAACCCAGGTAAACAAGGATCAAGTATTGAAGGAAGCAAGGAAGGGGGAAATTCAGAAGGTAGGAGGAAAGTCAGGGGAAGTTAGAAAAAACAAAGTCAGGAATGGGAAGGGGAAGTAGAGCAATGGGAAGGGTGTGAAGAGCCATGTGTGCCAATGCAAGAAATCTTGGAAACAAAATTCCAGACCTGGAAGTCATCATAGTGGAGGCTGACCTGGATTTAATGGCCACTATAGAGTCATGAGGAACTGAGCACCACAACTGGGACATGCCCATACTGGGCTACTCCAGAGGTTATTTTATATGTGAGGAAGGGAATCAAGGACCTGGAGGTACAGGGACACCAACAGGAAAAGGAAGGGCTGGAGGTGCTATGGGTCACCCTGGATACAGGCTCTGGGGCTACTATCCATACCGGCATAGTGTACAGGACTCCAGCACAGGGGGAAGAGTTGGATAAGGCACTTGGGGAAGCTGCTATCAAATTGGCAAGGGGGAGGTGCTGTTAGTTGGTGACTTCAGTCCAGCAACTTCCACAAGGAGTAGGGCAATCCTGGTCTCCCTATGAGGGACTTTTCTCAGGTAGCTAGTCACTGAACCCACAAGGAATGGGGCATTGCTGGACCTGATGCAAACAGGGACAGCATTACAGATGTCATAGTGGGAAATCCCCTAGGTACCAGTGATCGCCATGCAGTGTGGTTTAACAAAAAAACAACAAGTCGGTGCACACCCTCAACCCCCCCCAAAAAAGGGGTAAATGTAACAATAAACATATTTTTCCAGCCTGAATGGCAACTTACTAATTTGATTTTAAAAGTAGTGGGGGTCTCTTGGTATTCACCTCGGGGCCCTGCTGTGAAGTTTCCCAGCTGCCATCGTCGAGGTAAACCACCCATCAGCTGGGTCCCTACTCCAAACTGCATCTGCCTCAAATGGCTTCCTTTATATAGGGTGCATCAGCCTGAGTTTGGCTTAAGTAAGGCGTGGTCCTCAGCCAATGTGCAGATAACTGGTGTGGAGCTAGCTAAATGAGAAAGCCATACTTCTCCCTTTACAAACCTTATCCATGAGGGTCCTGAACTTTAGAAAGGGGGACTTCAAAAGAAATGGGGGACTGCTTCAGAAACTGCCTCAAGGGGGATTGCCAGGGAGAGGTGGCGGCACAGCGGGCAAAAATAAAGGAGGGCATGACTAAAACAACTAACCTCTGCATGAAGGAAGTGATAAAAGGAAAAGGAAAAAAAAAGACCATTATGGTTCTCCAAGGAAGTGGCAAAGCTGGTGAAGAAAAAGGGTGTCATTAAGGAGGCATAAGGAAACACAGAAGGAGAAGGACAGGGAGCTGTTCCAAATTATACCTAGTAAAGCAGAGGGAAGTAGGAAAGGTGGTGAGGACAGCAAAGGCTCAGAGGAAAAAATAACCAAAGGGGTTACTATGTGGGATAAAACATTCTTCAGATACATAAGAGAGAAGAGGAAAGCAAGGGGATGGATAATGAGGATTAGAAGGGCAGAGGGGGGAGATTGCACAGAAGAGGACCAAGAAAAAGCAGACACCCTGAACAGATATTTCTGCTCAGTCTTAACAGTGGAGGGAGGGGGAATGGACCATCAGGGAATAGCATTAATGGTGGGGGAGGGGGTGGGAGTGGAGGTGGAAGCAAGTCTATTTTCAGAAGAAACTCCAGAAGGCACTTGCAGCTCTGAAGGTGGACAAAGCCATGGGAGCTGATGGGCCTACTGGGTCAATCCACTGTGTGTAAGACAGCATATGTCAAAACTGCGCAACACAGACAGCACGGGTGGGAATAGCGACAGGGTGCAAAACCGCTAAATGGTCTATGCGCAGTTGTGCACCCTGTCACTGTTCTCTGGCAGAGGATAAGTTCTCTGCTGGGAGGAGGGTCCACCGAGCAGCTGCCGTGGCTCGACAGGATGAGCCACAGGCAGCAATGGTGCGTCTGTGGACCAGGTATTGAATCCTGGTTCCAGGCACATGGAATTTTTCTTTATTTCGCAAGTGTACAACCCCCCCCCCCCAGAGTTGATTATTTTAGTTGGGGGTGTCGGGGGGTGCAGCCCCCTGTAACAGGGGGTGTGGGGGCAGAGCCCCCCGCAAAACATAGAGTAATGCCGCTGGCAATATATTGCGCTGTATTAACAGCACAGTATATTACTGTGGCATTATGTCTTATGACATTATGACCCCGTGCCTCTAATGATATACATCCAAGGATTCTAAAGGAACACAGGAAGGTGCTAGCTGCTCCACTGACAGCTTTATTCTACAGCTCACTGGAAACAGGTGTGGTTCTGGAGGACTGGAGAAGAGCTGACGTGGTCCCTCTGCATAAGAGTGGCAGCAGGGAGGAGGCTAGCAACTCTAGGCAGATCAGTCTCACTTCAGTGTTGGGGAAATTAATGGAAACCCTGCTAAAAGAAAAACTGATAGAGTATCTTAAAACCAGTGGGTTGCAAGAATACAGGCAGCATGAGCATGGATTCCCAGGGAGGGGGGCCATGCCAAATGAATCTGATGGATTTCTTTATCAGGGTGGCCAGGGAAATAGATCAGGGGAAGACAGTGGACATGGGCTATCTGGACTTCAGTAAGGTCTTTGACACTGTGCCTCACAAGAGGCTGATAAAGAAACTGAGAAGCCTGGGGATGGAATCCAAAGTGGTGAACTGAGCGTATACTGTCGCAAAAGCGGCATGTTTATAGCGCCGCGTCAATACAGCACCATATTTTGGTGACAGGCATATTCGGCAAACTCTCTGTGCACCCTCCCTGAGGTCTGCCCCCCCGGAGTTGGTATATTTAGTAAGGGGGGGGTGTGGGGGGCACAGAGAGGTCACTGAATATGATAGTTGCCAAAATCTGACGCTGTATTGACGCGGCACTGTAAACATGTCGCTGTGATGCCTTGGAACCTGAATTGATTATAGAAAGACATTTACAGAGACAGCATAACAAAATAATAAATAAGGAACTGTGCACAAGGCTGTGTTTCCATCAAGGGGGTTGATTACATTATAGACCTCGAGAGCGAAGCGCATGAGGTCCCTATGATGTCATCAAGCCCCAAGATGGAAACACGGCCTTGTCTGTGGGCAGTTCCCTGTCTGTTATTTTACTATAGTGGTGTTTTTGTGCCACTATAGTTAGGGTTGAGTAGAGTGTTCAATGTTAAACCTCGAACTTCGCACATTAATTTCTTTGGCACCAACTGATGAAATGAGCTGAAATTTTGCATGTGTTGTCTAATAGGCAAGGTCTTGATATGTGGACATTTTTGTTATGGCAGTTTGTGTGGTTTCTGAGACCCACATATGTCATTTTTTGTAAAAGTCTAACTTTTTTTCTATACTTACCATGGTTTTTTTTTTGCTCTCATCTACAGCCTACATGGAATGGATTTTTTTCCCTCAAACTTGCAGGGGACATGTGTAATGTCCTAAGGTAGTGCCTTTGACAGGTCTGTTGAAAAATATTAAATGGTTCCAGAGCTATAAAGCTTTAAAGTTTAGTGTTTTCCTGTCTGAGCCTGCACAGTAGGGTTTTTGAGATAACGTATTGGTGCAAAATGAAAGTTTGATGTTGCAAAATGAAAAATTTGATGTCCTGAAATGAAACATTTGATGTCGTGAAATGAAAAATTTGATATTCCGAAATGAAAAATTTGATGTTCCGAAATTAAAAACATGATATCGCGGATGCCGATCACGAAATGAAAAATTTGATGTCCCAGATGCCCTTTTTGATTTCTCACCACTTCCTTGGCATTTTTTTGTGCCGTGATAACCACCATCGTGTTCTTTCTCCTTTGGATTCCCAAAGCTCTGGTCACCTCTCCCTCCTTGCTATTCAGTCTGCCTCATTTGCATGCCTCTCTCAAAACCCTCCACTGGGACTTCTCAGCTAATTCCTGTAATTGCCTCTGACCGCTCCTAACCCTACCCTTCTCTCAGTTGTCTCCTCATATTATCCACTGCCCTTTGTGTCCCTCTTCCATAACTGTATCCCCTACCTGTTATTCAATTGGACATCTTCATTGGCATTATTGATACTGTTCCTATCACATGGTGCGGTTATACAAATTATATAATTTTGTAGCTAGTTACACCACTGTACCTCTGCGTGGTTCTTTGATTTTTTTATATATATACTGTATGCGAACTCTTATTAATGTATTGATGTTTTGTACTGTTTATTGCCTTGTCCTCCCCGTAATGTAAAGGGATAGTACATATCTATTGATGGATGGGAGTGCAGAGCCCAGAGGGCTCTGCGCTACCACAGGCAAATTAAGATTCGATTATACTATCTCAAAAAGTAAGGAAATTCATTGCAAACAACTTTGTTAATGCACCAGTTAGGGTTAAAGCCACTAAAGTAGGGAAATGTGGCATTAGGGTTTCCAACCCTATCGCCCCATCCCCACCCTGCAGGCAGCAATGGGAGAAATCATTACAGTTTTCATACTTCTACATCTTCAAAATCTGGTGTTGGGTGTACCTCAAGGTAGTCAGCCTTAACATTCACCCCATTCCATCATTAAAGAAACTGAGATGTGTTGAGTACGTGAGAATGGGGTGAGCATTAGGGCTGACAACCTTGAGGCACACCCCACACCTGATTTGTGAAGATGCGGGAGAGTGAAAACTGTAATGATTTCTCCCATTGCTGCCTGCAGAGTGGAGATGCCACCTTGTTCAGCCCTCCACTCATCCACAGTCTACACAGAGCTCATTGTCTGCCCCCCTCTCTGTAACCCACTGCAGGACCTCTCTGGGCCAGCGCTTCTTTTTCTACAGGGCGCCCCTTTGGTTGAATCAATTGCCATCGACCATCACCCTGGAACAGTGACTAGGCCCATTTAAATCCCTATTCCACTAGGAAATCCTCTCTCACTCCGTGACTGCGCTTAGTCCTTTCCTCCTCACTTTTGCACCTGCTCGACCTCTCCCCCCAAATCTCTTCCCCCTCCCTAACTGACCGGTGTATGATGACCTACACCAAATCTCCCTTTTTCTTTTCCTGAGATACCCTTTGATACTGTAACCTGTTGACTGTTGTATATTGTTATTATATACTTGCCTCACCATTATTGACGCGGGTTGGTCTATGCCACCCTTAAACTTGTAACTTCTTTCTTTGTATACGTCTTATTGTAAATCCTGTTTCTAAACTTGCAATGTACGTATATCTGATGTGTTCTCTGTATATTTCTTACTGTATATCCTGTTTAATCTTGCAGTGTATGTATATCTGACGTGGAGCCTTTGCAAAGGAGTCCTGTCCTTGACTCAAAGTCGTAATAAATATAAATATTAACAATGTTTTTTTCCAATGAATATAGTAAATGGTTTTACTATTTAAAATAACACAGAAGAATGTTGTGTTTTGTGACATTTTATTAAGGTTCATAGTTGTCCCCACCTCTATTGCTTCTGCTCTGTTTGCTGTGCCACCTCCTCCTGCCCTTGCCCAAATGCTTAGGAGCTCACCTTTTTTGTAGAATCTCAGCAACTCTTCATTTTTTCTTTTTTGGCAGGTAGCAAGCTTCAAATAAAAAAGTCACTAAACTGAAACAGGTCCTGTACTTTGCTGTCCTGTGTTGAAAATTGAGAGGTTGAGGTTGGCCACGAAGCGGGGGAGACAGCGCTCTGATGTAGAACATAAAGAGTTGTTGTTGTACAGTAGTGACATAGCTACTATACTATAACAAATTATTTAACCTTTGAACTGTCCTAAAATAGCTTTTTGCTGTGTATCAAACTCCAGCTACAATAAGGACCAACCATATCTTATAACTGGGTTCTATCAGCCACACTTGCTGTACTTTGTAAAGACTTCTGTTATCTTCTTGTTAGAGTACTCATATCCCTACATTTGAGGTATGTTACAACAGTTTGGTGGTAACTGCAGAAAATGAAAGAATACGTTATCAACTGTTTGACAAAACCAACACTTTAAACCTGGTCTGGGCCCCTTTTCTGAAATTCAAAGGAAAGATTGAAGACAGTTCAAGACGCTCTTTATTAGTAGAGTTTGTGTAACCAAAATAGATCATACCTACTTATAAATCTTTCATCAGTTAACACAAATGTCCTGCTTCCCAGTAAATGTTCAGATTTAACTTGTTTTTTAATGCAATGCAAACATAGTGTGATCCCTGTGTAACGCCTAGGGGCACTATCCCAAGGGCGACTACCCCTGCCTGATTTGCCACTAACAGGTTGAGGGGCCTGGATCCGATGGCGGGTGCCTTCACCCAGAGGTCAGGGTTAAGACAGTCTGGTATGACTTGCTCACAGCCGTCTGGGTCACTGCAACCCCCCTTTCTTCCCACTAGTGGCCCACACAAATCAATCACAGTACCCTTACAATATACACTTACCCCCAGGCTTGAACCAATCAGCTTGCTCCGGGGACCCCCTGAAAAGTAAAATGCTGTTACACAATAATCACTGTACAGTAATTCACCATAAACACACAAGTTAGCCAGTATACCTTTGCAAAACGATCAATCTGATTTATTTAGGGGGAAATAACAAGGACTGGGGTGATCAGGTTAATTAGCTTACCACTCTAATATATAAGTATCTACAGTGGTGTGAAAGTATTTGCCCCCTTCCTGATTTTCTATTATTGCATATTTGTCACACTGGATGTTTTCAGGTCTTTAGACAAAATATAATATTAGATAAAGGAACCTGAGTGGACAAATAACACTTTTTTTACTTATTTCATTTATTTAATGAAAAAGTTAACCAACACCAACTGGCACTGTGTGAAAAGTAATTGCCCCTAGTTAAATCAACCCAATTAAAGGATAATTAGAGTCAGCTGATTGAACACAGCCAGGCTTGATTACAGCCAGCCCTGCTCAATATAAACCTCACTTATTTTGGCCTCTACCATCAGAGTCACATTGCCAGCACAAAGATTCAACAAGCACAGTATGCCATGATCAAAGGAAGTTCCTGAAAAGATCAGAAAAACATTTTGTTGCCCTCTATCAGTCTGGAAAGGGTTACAAAGCTATTTCTAAGGCTCTGGGACTCCATCGAACCACAGTAGAGCCATAATCTCCAAATGGAGAACACTTGGAACAGTAGTGAACCTTCCCAGGAGTGGGCGTGCCAAAATTACTCCAAGGGCACAGTGTAAAATCATCCAAGAAGTCTCAAAGGATCCTAAAACAACATCCAAAGAACTGCAGACTTCTCTTGCCTCAGCTAAGGTCAGTGTTCATGACTCCACAATCAGAAAGAGACTGGGCAAAAATGGGCTTCATGTGAGAGTAGCAAGGTAGAAACCACTGCTAACCAAGAAGAACATAAATGCTCGTCTCTCATTTGCCAAGAAGCACCTGGATGATCCACAAGCCTTTTGGGAAAATGTTCTATGGACAGATGAGTCCAAAGTGGAACTTTTTGGACAACATGGATCCCATAGATCTCGCGTACAAAGCAAACACAGCATTCCACAGTAAGAACACCATACCAACAGTCAAACATGGTGGTGGTAGTGTGATGGTGTGGGGATGCTTTGCTGCCTAAGGACCTGGATGACTTGCCATAATTAAAGGAACCATGAATTCTGCTCTGTACGGAAAATTCTTAAGGAGAATGTCCAGTCATCCTTCCGTCAGCTGAAGCTGAAGCGTAGTTGGGTCATGCAGCAAGACAATGATCCAAAACACAAAAGCAAGTCCACATCAGAATGACGAAAAAAGTAAAATTAAAGTTTTGGAGTGGCCTAGTCAAAGTCCAGACTTAAACCCAATAGAGATGCTGTGGCAGGACTTGAAGCGAGCAGTTCATGCTCAAAAACCTACCAAATGTTACTGAAATAAAACAGTTCTGCGAGGAAGAGTGGGTTAAAATTCCTCCACAGCGATGTGAAAGACTGATATTGAATTATAGGAAGTGTTTTGTTGCAGTCATTGCAGCTAAATGTGGCGTAACCAGTTATTAAGTGTAAGGGGCAATTACTTTTCACGCGAGTGCCAATTGGTGTTGGTTAACTTTTTTTCATTAAATAAGTGAAATAAAAAAAAAAAACAAGTGTTATTTGTTCACTCAGGTTCCCTTTATCTAATGTTACATTTTGTCTAAAGACCTGAAAACATCCAGTGTGACAAATATGCAATAATAGAGAAAATCAGGAAGGGGGCAAATACTTTTTCACACCACTGTATCTAGGGCACTGTACACAGGCCTAACCTATAAGTCACTGTCTTGGGGTACCCAGGCAATAAAGACCAGTCCCTCGATGCAGCTGGTTGGGGCCCTGACACAGAAATGAGCATGTGATTCCTACGAAGATTAAATAGAGCCAACCGGTTCAGTTAGTGTAGCCAGCAAAGTAACCAGAAGATCTTGCCCTCACTAGGAACATTTGACAGGGAGCTACCCTGATTTAGTACTCACGACTCCAGCAAGAAGAGCGCTTTCACACCACTCACAGGACCGAGCCTGGACTTCAAACACTTCTCCACACATTTATATGAAAGGCAGAAGGGTACCATACCAGGCAGCTGCTGTATACCTCCCGATCGCTTTCACGGCACTCACCTGGCCAAACGACGCAGCTTCACATGTCCTGACAGACCGAGCGCAATTGAAGCAGATTCTCCAGTCTTCTACAGGGTGAGCCTGGTAGGTAGCTGCGCTTTTGCACAGCCTCCTCTGACCACTGCCTAGCGGATTTAGTCCAACCTTGCTGGCATTTAAAACCACCGACTTCTGGCCTTTCACACGCGCTTCCCGCATGAAAGCTCAAAAGTGCAGGAGCCCCAGAGCTCCTTCCTCACTCACAGCCACAGCGTCTCTCCCCCTTGGCAGTTTGGGCCAGGTCTCTTGATTCGGGCGCCACCCGATCCCATTGGTGGGCTACAAAGCTCAGACACTTGACTCTATCCCCATTGGTGCAAAAAGGGCACCCTAGCCCAGGACTTCATTTCCCAGAATTATGGGCTATATCCCTGATGGCCAGCCAGCTCCAAATTGAGTCCTGATCCTGGTTGGTTTAGAAATTCTCCATTTTAATCACCCCTCTTTCTCCCCATTGGCCCAGTTCAATAGTCCAGGTCCAAAATGGAGGGGCCAAGCGCACACAGTCCCAGCTGCAAAAGAAGCAGGTTAGACAAACTGTAATTCCATTAATACTCTAACTAATTATAGCCAAACAGTTACATCTTTCAAAAGGGTTCCCATTGCGCTTTTCAGCGACTACGCACAGGGAGCGATTTCCCCGCAGCTCAGGCAGGATTCATGCAAGGAACCCCTGGTCCCCCTTGTACACACCACTGAAGCCTGTGAGCAGGCAATTCTTAAAGGGACCATACTGGAGGCTTTGAAACACCCACAGAGGCCATATTTTTGCGGCATTGCGCTGAACACCAGTTAGGCGAGGAACTCCTAAGCAGCTCCGGGATGGCTTTTAGGAACCCCCATATCAAAAGGGGGTTACACCTGGTATGTGTATACTCTGTGCAACCCCCAACCCCAGTCCCAAGGGGGTTTGCCTTTGGCTCTGTCTGGACAACTGCTGCTGCCTTCTCCTGCACTGCCCCTTCACCCTGGTTCCTGGTCCAGACTGCAGCTGTGGGACCTGGGGCTGGACTGGATTCAGTTGTTTGTTCTACAGGCTTCTTCAGTGCCCTTCTCACTATGGCTGGTGTGCCACCACCTTTCTTTGCTCAACTGGCCCCTAGACTACCTTCAGGGTCAGGAAGCCCACAGCAACGAGGTTGCTCAGTTTCAAGCAGCTCTCAAAGCTGCACAAAGTACAAAACAACTGAATTAGTACATCCTGTCCATGTGAAACTGACATCTATTTAGAGCTCAGCTCTGCAAAACAGCTCTGAATTGCAAGCTGACTTGACTTGCGTCTATATTTTCCCCCTGGAACTGAAAGCTACTAAGACTCGGGGTTTAGCATAATGAATAATGCATGAGATGCTAGCCATTGCTATTTAATCCCTGGATTTCTGCACAAGACAGAGACATGTGCAAACAGAGCAGATTTGTCTGAAACAAAACCTCTGAGGAAGGGATAACTTTTATGAATAGGTCTCACTTGCTATTCCTGTTTGACTAAACAGTTTGTCCAAAACAGACTCGAGAACCCTGGAAAATTGGACTGATACAACTAGAGTGCCAAGCCTGGGCTGTAGCACCGGATTAGAGCAGGGGTTGCTTTGAAAGCTGCTCTGCATCTGGGAAGGTGGTGAGTCACTGCCTTCTCCTTCTGCTAGGATTTTATCTTGAGGGGGTATTGAACTAGCCAAGGTCCCGAGTGACTGCCCCCCATCAAGGTGGAAGAAGGCAGGTCCCCAGTGTGGTGAGGAGGATCATCATCATCATCCAGAGCATCACGGCCTGCACCCCTTACCACCAGAAGTGCGTTGGGCCTACTGCACCTGTAACCAGTTTACAGAACAGAGCTGCCATCATCTAAAGTCATTACGGCTCACACCCTTCCCCACTTGGAGTGCATTGAGTCTGTCGTATCTGTATCCAGCCCGCAGACCTGCAGAAAAGACCATCCAGCCATCATCTGCCTAAGCAGGGGAGACATCCCCAGAGAAACAGCATCACACCACTTTCCAAGATTATTTCTAACCATGAACATAAGCACCATTCACCCGAAGGCATGACAGACTTTGTACTATACCACCTCCAGGCTAAGTCAGCAGCTTTGTGGGTGGTAGTTACAAATTTGGAGGCACTGCTGGGATTTCTGAAACATTTGCAACACCTCTGCAACACCTCACTCTGGAGCAGAAACAGAGTTTGGTTCTCCCTCCAGTTTTCAGCTTCATGATGGATCGCAACTTGTTGTTAGACTGGTGCAAGGGTGAGGACCTTGATCCAAAAAAAGCCATTTTGATGCACACAGTCCCACAGGAAACCCTTAGAGACTGTCTCAGAAGTGTCATAGGCAGCATGAAAAGTTTGGAAAAAGTGACTATTCATGGGAGAGTTTACAATTCAGTTTGACAGACATTATGTGTTCTGATGGAGTGCTGAGAGGATGTTAATCCCTGAAGGGTGCCTGACCAGTTCATTAATGATGGCAACCCCATCCCTTGGTTCATAACAAGCCTGGACCCTCCCGCAATGGCCTTAAAGAGCAAGGTGAATTTAAACAGAAGTTGCAGTCCTCTTTGGCAGCTGAGGGAAAGACTGTTCAAGATGAGACAGCTTTCTTCAAGGAAGAAGAATCATCCAGGCAATACTACCTGGTAGACTCTGGGTTGGGGGACAGGACTGAATCCCCTATCTGGTAACACCCTATGAACAGTACAGGAGACTGCATACTTTCTCTGGAGCCACCCCCACTCCTCTTAGGGAAGACTACAATGAAAGTTGGATGAGCCAGGCCACACAGATGGAGAAAGTGTTGACAGGCATTATGTGTTCTAATGCAGTGCCAAGAGGATGTTGATCCTTCAAGGGTTCCCGCCCAGCTTATTAATGATAGAGACCCCATCCTGTGGTTCATAATGACCCATACAAGCCTGGACCCTCTCACCGAGGGCCTTAAAGACAAAAGCAAATTTGAACAGAAGTTGAAAGTCCTCTTTGGCAGCTGAGGGAAAGACTGTTCAAGGTGTCGGAGCATTCTTCAAGGAGGAAGAAGAACCAGCGCAGGTAATATTACTTGGCGGACTCTGGGTTGGGGGACAGGACTGAACCCTGTATTTGATCACACCTTATGAATAGTACAGGAGACTGCATACTTTCACTGGAGCCACCCCCACGCCTCGTGTTAGCTTGTGAGAACAACTATGAAAGTTGGATGAGCCAGGCCACACAGATTGAGAAAGTGTGGAAGTGTTCAGATGATGAGAAATGCAAAAGAATTGTGAAGAGCTTGAGAGGTATGGCTTTGGACACTGTCCATTACCTACTTGCCAGCCAGCTGAACTGCGCTGCAAGGGACACCCTTGCCATACTTAAGAGAACATTTGGAACAGTTGAGCAGAGGGAGGACCTAATTTACCTACTGGGAGTCACCATGGAAAAGGAGGGAGAAAAGTTGTCTCATTACATGACCCGAGTAGAGACTCTGAGTTGAAGAATTGTGGAAGCCAGAGGAGTTACCCCTGCACAAACTGCACAAATGAGACTGGTCCAGCTTTTGCAAGGAGCTATGTATTCCCGCTGGACACTGATATCTCTCAGGTTGAAAGAATGCAGAGCAGATCCCCTGAAGTTCTGACAGCTACTGGATGTAGTAGGGGAAGAAGAAGCACAAAAAGACATTGCCAGTTCACTACAGGTACCCACAGGGAAAGCCATACCCCTGCAGCTGCAAGCTGACAGCCACTGAGAGCTGAGTGACACCCCAGACTTGGCTACTCAGCTGAAGGAACTCATAGAGTGTGTGAAGGCCTTACAGATGATGCAGGCACCTCATCCAAAAGCCAACTCCCTGTCGCCTGGTCATGGATGTCCACTGAATCCTTTGTCTGCCCAAAGGATCAGGCCTAGACACTTGATGCCGCCCAGAGATCTGCTTTCACTGTGGAGAAGATGGACATGTTGCCTGAAGATGTGGCAGGCCAAAGAATCAGCAGTTCATAGACCAGAAATGGAAAGGATGGCAACAGTAACAGAGAAACAACAGCAGAGCCCAGTAAGGGAGTGACCTGGGACTCCAAGAGTGAACAGAAGTGTAAGATGGACAAATCCCACTACCTCTGTTCAACACAAGTTGCCATCTGGATTGCTGGGTCCCACCCCAACCATACAAATATCCATCAAGGGATCCTTTTACCAGTTGTACCTGAAACACCTGCTCTTGTAACATCTAGAAGGACTTTCTCTCTGGGGTTTGAACAGTGTGAACTACCCCTATGATGGCTACATCGATGTGCAAATTGAAGTTTTAGGACTTTTGCTGGAGTCCCTCAAAGGATCAGTACATTGACTCTCATTTGTCCTGATGCTCAGACATTGGGAAAGACTTGGATGCTAATTGAAACCAGTGCCAGTATGTTTGGATGCCTGGCTCACTTGCGCCTGCAGAAAGCAGTGAAGAAAAGTTACCAGATATTGCCAGTTTATGCCATGGTACATAATATACACCTGGAGAAAGAGGCCAAGGCCTGTAACAACCCTGAAGGGATTGTGGGAGTCATAAAGAAAGAAGGAAAAGAGCCTTTGATTGAGCTGATTGCCTAATTGAAGGAGTTGTGGACTGCTGTGAATCCTTGTCAGACCAGAACATCATAGAGACCCAAGGAAGAGGTTTGCCAAGCAGTCTGTTGGTTCAAGAAGGAGTACTATCTGATACCAATGTAATGGTCAAGAGGCTCATTATAATATGATGTTATGGTAAAGAGGATCATTATAAGGTTGAACAAACACTGCTGAGGTGATAGTGGGTTCATCTCATCAGGACAGAACTCCTTGATTGGATGAAGATGTTTTCCATTTTGGTTCATCTCCCATTCCCCCTAACTGGAGGAAACGCTTGCAACAGGAATTGACTGACCAGTCAGATGTCTTCTCATGCCATGAATGGGAAATGGGATGTGGCTGAGGGGGAGAACATCATATACAACTACATGATGACCGCCCCTTCAGAAAAAGGTTGAGGAGACTGCCACCTGCTGACACTGAAAATGTCAGATGACACCTACAAGAACTCTTGGCAGCAGGAATCATAAAGGAGTCTCGGAGCTCCTATGCTTCACCTATAATTGTAGTCCAAAAGAATACTGGCACCATGAGAATGTGCATCGACTATCATACCTTTAATCAAAGGACCATGACTGACCAATACACCATGCCTCAAGTGCAAGATGCCCTGGATAGCCACACAGGGAGTAGATTGTTCTCTGTGCTGGACTTGTGTAGTGGATACTATAAAATACCGATGGCTAAGGAAGAAAAGAAGAAGACCACCTTTATCTGTCCGCTTGGTTTTTATGAATGTGAGTATATGCTGCAAGGGATATCTGGTGCCCCAGCAACTTTCCAGCACCTAATGGAGACAGTAGTAGGTGGTAGGGGATATGAATCTCCTAGAAGTCTTGGTCTGGCTGGATGACCTCATTGTGTTTGTTTGGACACTGGAAGAACATGAAGCCCAACTACTAAAGGTGCTGGACCAACTGAAGGAACATGATCTAAAGCTCTCCCTGGACAAGTATCAGCTCTGTTAGACTGGCATGAAAAATGTTGTACACATCATATTAGAGCAAGGGATCAGCACTGACCCAGCAATCGTGGAAACCCTCACAACCTAGCTGAGACCCAAATGATTTAAAAATACTTCTGTCTTTCCTGGGGTTCTGCAGATACCACAGGAGATTCTTAGTGAAGAGGCCATTAAACAGCTTGACTTGGGTATCCTCCAACCCAAAAGACTAAAGGTTCAGGGACTAAACAGAAACCACCATCAGAATACTATAGGACCAGTGAACCTTTTGGGGACAGGTGGACTGTAGACTGTGAAAACACTTTTTAAGAGATCATTTGACACCTGACAGGGGCCCCTGTATTGGTTTTTGCTGACTGTACCAAGCTGTATGCCCCTTCACATTGATGCCAGCATGGAAGGACTGGGTACTTACTTTACCAAGAGTATGAAAATGGTATGAGCCTGGTTGCCTATGCCAGTTCACAGCATGTCCATCTCAAAAGAACTATCCAGTCCATATGCTGGCATTCCTTGCACTGAAGTGTGCAGTAACTGATCAATTCCATGAATATCTTTATGAACCCAGGTTTGTTGTGTTGACGGACAATAACCCACTGACCTATGTACTAATGACTGTTAAGCTTGATTCTACTGCACACAGATGGATCTCCACTCTATCTGCTTACAACTTCCACTTGCAATACCACCTGGGATGGAACAACAGTTGGCGCAGATGCCCTGTCCAGATGACCACATAATTTTCCACCCATGGAGGGGCCATGGACCCATGTATCTGAAAATGGAGTGCAGGTAATCTGCCAGCTAATGGTGCTTGATGACCAGCCTGCACACACCAACTCCTACAGTGCCATGGCCTTGCTTGGGGTGCATCCTGGTGCTGTATGCCCACCTCACCACATTGCATATTTCTTTGCCTCACCTCAGATTTGCAGATGTAAGATGTACACAGCGGACAGATCCCAATATGTGGAACATCATTCTAGCCAAAGAGAAGGGCTTGGTTTCTACCCATGTAAAATTATATTGTTCAGATTTGCCACTTCTTCTGAGGGAGTGGGACAAACTTTCACTGTAGAATGGACTGCTGTACTGAATCATGAAAACGCCTTCCCCAAAAAGCAATTGGTTCTTCCTAGCAAGTATCAAAAACTGGTTTTGCAATCACTTCATGAGGACATGCGACACATGGAGATTGATAAAACTTTGGGCCTCATCCAAGACCGATTATACTGGCCACACATGGCTGTTGAAGTATAGAGACATTGTAAATGTTGGAACCGGTGCATCACCCATAAAACTCTACCCAAGAGGGCATCTCCACTCATAAGCATCACCAGTCCTGGATCGATGCATCTGGTCTGCATGGACTTCCTTTCCCTTGAACTGACCAGAAGGGGATCAGTAACATTCTGGTGGTGACTGACCACAACACCCACTATACACTGGCTATCCCCGCAGAAGACCAGAAGGCAGCCACTGTGGCTAAAGTTTTGAGAGAAAACCACTTTGTGGTTTATGGCTTTCCCAGATGCCTTCACTCTGACCAAGGCAGAGATGTAGAGAGTTGTCTTAGCAAATAACTTATTAATGTTTTGGTCATCAAGAAGTCCTGTATCACTCCCTATCATCCACAGGGTGACCCTCAGCCAGACAGATTCAATAGAACACTGCTTAATATGCTGGGGACTCTGGACCCTACAAAAAAGCTATACTGGAGCCAGCAGGTACCTTTCTTAGTCCATGCCTACCACTGTACCAAAAATTACTCAACAGGATTTTCACCATACTTCCTAATGTTCAGACAGGAAGTCAGACTTCCAGTAGACTTATGTTTCGGGATGTCAGCACCTTGCCAGAAACATACATGGAGTACACCAAGAGGTTACATAGTCAGCCAGAAGAAGCCTACAGGGTGGCTCAAGAAGCAGCTGGGAAGTCCTTCCTATCCAACAAGACCAGATATGACAAAAGAGTCTGAGAGCAAGCTCTCCAGCCAGGGGACCGAGTGGGATTCAGATCCCAAGCTAACATAAGAGTAAGTACTGATGGAGACCGGATCCCTGAGTAATTATGGAACAGCTTCCAAACCTGCCAGCTTATCATCTGAGAATAGACAGAGGAAATGTTGTGGTCAAAATTAGATCTGGACAAGTAGGAACTGTGTGCCTCCATCTGAATTGCCTGTTGCCTCCCAGCAACTCAGTCTGATGTGGTCTGCAGTAGTTCTGAGGATGAGGAACCCTACAGTTGTCCAATATCATGTGAATATTTGTCTGCATCACTCTCCATGGAATTTCACCCTTTAGCTCCTTGTGAAAGTAATTTGAGTCACTCCAGACCACTGAATCTGACAGCACCACCCTTTGTTCCAATTGAATTTGGGCCCATAGTCATGGACTTTGATCCCATCACAGAGAATGTTGGGATCCCAGTAATAGAACCACCTCAGGACATTGAAAGACTTGAACCCATTCTGGAAGAGGATACAGAACCCCTTCAATGATCCTGATCAAATCATTACAGAGGAACTTGTGGCACCTCACCATTCTAGAAGAGACGTCAGACACCCAGTTAAACTTACTTAAGATGTCCCTGGTGTCCCCTCTGACCTCCCTATAAACTTGGTGCATAAAAAGGTCAGTCTGCTGCCAAGCCTACTATTGCTGCCCCCCTTCCCATGCTGCCTGCAGCTATTTTTGGCAAGTGTAATTGTTTACCATGACAGGAAAATGCTAACACCAATGTTTACCCTGTGTTCTGTGATGTACACATATTGTTCATATAGGATGAAGGTGTATTAGTTAGAAATGTCTAGATAGGAATTAGGTGTATTATGCAGCATGTGTTGTGTTGCAAAGTAGTATGTTTTTTAGGTCTTGACGAGGATGCCAAAGTTATAAGTCAGGGAAGGCTGTTTGCCTTTGGTTGTCTCCGAAGCACTGCTGCCACCTTCCCCTGCACTGCACATTCACCCTGGTACTGGTCTAGACTGCAGCTGCAGGACCCGGAGCTGAACTGGACACTTGTTTGTTATTCAGGTTTGTTCAGTGCCCTTCTTACTGTGGCTGGCACATCAAAATCTCTCCTTGCTCTGCTGGCCCCTAGATTATCTTCAGGGTCTGGGAGCCCACAGCAAGAAAGATGCTCAGTTTCAATCAGCTGTCAAAGCTGCACAAAGTTAAAAACAACTAAATTAGTACATCCAGTTTATGTGAAACTGACAGCTATTTCGAGCTCACCTCTGCAAAACAGCTCTGAATTGTTATCTGACTCAGGACTTCTATGCATACTTTTCCCCTGGAGCTGGCAGCCACTGAAAGCCAGGGGTTTAACATAATGAATAATGCATCAGATGCTAGCTTTTAATATTTAATCTCTGGATTTCTGCACAAGAGAGAGACATGTGCACATAGAGCAGATCTGTCTGAAAAAACATTTCTGAGAAGAGGACAGTGTTTGCGAGTAGCTCTCACTTTGCTGTTCCTGTCTGAATAAACAGTTTATCCAAAACAGACTTGAGACCCCTGAAAAAGGGGATTGATACAGCTAGAGTGCCAAGCCTAGGCTCTAGCACTGAACTAGAGCAGGGGTTGCCTTGAAACCTGCTCTGCATCTGGGAAGGTGGTCAGGGGGCATCGTTAACCTGGGGCCAAAGAGGCAAGTCCTCCAGGTGTTTTGCAAATGGCCCCAGGTTAAAGTACTGCCAGCTTTTTTTTATACTTCAATTTTTTATTCAGTTCACAGGTACGTACTTGAACATCATTTTTCAATAACATTCCATTACATTATCTGATAACTCTATATCTCATTACCAACTTAAACTGAAAAGACTCTCTTTGAACTAGGCAGATAAAGCATATGCCTTACGGTCTCTATATCTATTAGTTCTTTTAATGTCCTTTTCTTCCTGAAAGGAAGTATATGTTCTGATGTTACCACTGCTCACAGAGGGAAAGAAGCATAAGTACAATGGAAAGTACATGTAACAACTCATTCAAATTCTTTGCTTTTCCTCCTTCTCGCCTTTCCTTTCACTGTTTTAAATCAGGAATCAATGCTACTATTGAGATATTTGTACATCTTTAACAAACAAAAGAAGATGAACAGAAAACAGGAATAACTTTATGTCCACACTAACTATATTTTCTGTTTCTTTTCAGGTACTACGGGGATCTACCAATACTCCCTTTCTAATATATATTAGATTGAAGTCTTTTCTCTACCACCTCATGTGTCACAGGCCTCACCTTTATTTATTTTCAACTTAGGCTCCTTTACTCTGCTTTGTTTTTCCTTAAGAATTTAGTTCTATTGTGTCTAAACAATAAAAACGTATGTTTCTTGAATGCTTGTGATTTCTGTCTACTTTTTAGATCTAATTCTGCTAAGTATCAGGGAAAGACAGCGAGAAAGAAAAAGGGGAGGGGGCGGGGTCTGACCAGGATTGGTAGGGGCAGGGAGGGGGAATGTCACCTTTTTATGCCTTCTTTTTTTCCCCTCCCCCCTTCTCCCCCCTTTATTCAGGTAGTTTCATCCAGTAATTCCAACCTCACCCATCTGTTCTTATATAATGGCAGCAGTTGCTAAATAGCAAAGTAATTCTCTCATATTGTTTAACTGTTGCTATCTGTGTTTACCAGTCTTGTGTAGTAGGAGGAGGAGAGGTTGTTAACTATCTTTTTGTAATGACCTTGCAGACTACTACTGCCAGTATATTCCACAGATATTTCCCCTCCTTGCCTCTAATTTCTGGTGGGTGAACACCTAGCAACAAGTGTTCTGCTCTCAGGGCTGTAGTGAGGCCGAGCAGTCATTGCCTTATTTGTATTATTCCTTCCCAATATTGTGTCAGGACAGGGCATGTCCAAAATATGTGATCTTGTGTAGCTTTTAGTTTCCCGCAATTTCTCCAGTATTCGGTATTAGACCCTGATCCCCATTTCGCCACTTGCACTGGAACTCTGACGAACCAGGCCCTTAGTTTCCAGGCAAATTCATGCCAAATTGGTGCTGAGGTTGTCTGCCAGGTGTTCTGCCACACCGCTTTCCAGGCATCTATATTTAGTGCCACCTGTAGATCTTCCTCCCATTTTGTTTTTAAATAATTTGTAGAGTATTTCAAATCCCCTGATATATTGTTTACACAGAAGTGAGATTGCCTTTTCTTCATTTTCTGATTTCCATATTTCTTCAAAAACTGTTGGGTGTGATATCCTGGCCTCTCCCTTTGATGACAGATAGAGTTGTGTATTGACATAGTCCCTGATCTGGTAGTCATGAAGGAGATCACCTTGGGTCCAGCCAAATTTGGTTTGGGCTTCCTTGAATGAAAGAATCCCATCTCCTTTCATTATTTGCCAAGGGGCTGCACAACCCTTATTTTCTTGTTTTTTGTACCATGTATCCCCTGTGGCAGGATTCCCCTCTGTCCCCGTGGACCACCATTGGTATTTCCAAAGATATCTCCTAGTTGTTCCCTTATCTAAACTCATCCTGGCTCCAATTAGGGCGGCTTTCATTCCTGAGTCGGGTGACTGTGTTCTAATTTTCTGGGGATTAAGCATAAAGCATTGGGCTGGCAGAGAAGGGGACATCTTGACATCGGTGTCTATGTCCTTCCATCTGGCTTTATATCTTGGATGTTGCAACATCAAGGCTGTTCTTTGTTGGGCTGCTATCCAGTAACCTAAAAGGTTAGGTACACCTAACCCTCACTCCTCTCTTGGTAAATACAAAGTCTGTTTCCTGAGTCTGGGTCTTTTATTTAACCAAATGTATCTGAGACACATTTGCTGCCAGTTTCCTATTTGTTTTAAGGGGATAAGACATGGGACACATTGAAAAAGAAATAGAAATCTGGAGAGGACATTCATCTTTATAGCCTGGATTCTAGCATATAATGGTAGGGGGAGAAGGGACCACCTTGGTATATCTGTATTTATTTGCTTTACTATGGGTAAGTAATTTAATTCACTGAACTCTGAGGAGTTAGTTGCCAGTTTGACTCCCAGATATTTCATTGCAGGGAGGTCCCATCTCATCTGATGTTTTAATCGTAGATCTGGAGAGGAATGAAAATTACATTTTAAAACCTCCTTTTATTGGCATTCAGTGTATAGCCTGACAACTCTGAAAACCTCTGTAGATGTCAGAAGAGGCTGGGGATTGTTTTCTCTGGATCGGAGAGATAAAGAAGGACATCGTCTGCATACAAGGTCAGTTTTTGTGGTGATCCGCCTAAACAAATTCCTTGTATGTCAGGATCTTCCCTAATACCCTGCGCCAGGGGTTCAAGGTAGAGGGCGAAAAGAAGAGGGGATAGCGGGCATCCCTGTCTGGTTCCCCTTCCTAAGACAAAATGAGAAGAGTTATGGCCATTAGCTCTTACATAGTCTTTTGGGGGCTCATATATTTTCATTATTAATTTAATAAATTGGGCAGGAAATTCAAATTTAGCCAGGGCTACTTGAAGAAAGTGCCAGGATACTTTATCAAATGCCTTCTCCACATCTAAGCTGAGAAGGAAGGACTGACGGTTGTTGGGTAAGGGACAAATGATCATGTATATAGGTCGTTCTTCTCAGGTTGTCCTGTACCTGTCGGCCTAGGATAAATCCTGCTTGATCTAGGTATATCAGTGACGGGAGGATTTGTTGCAATCTACGAGTGATGATAGACATGAAGATTTTGTAATCTGTATTTAATATTGATATGGGATGGTAAGACGGGCATAAGGTGCAGTTTTTACCTTTTTTATGAATAACTAAAATTATTGTTTGAGACCAAGATTCAGGAGGTTTGCCCTTAGCTGATAATGTTTCATTGCATACTTTTATTAAGATGGATGACAGTTGGGGTCCAAAGTGTTTGTAGAACTCCCCTGGGTATCCGTCAGTCCCAGGACATTTACATGTTGTCAGACGGGAAATTTCTAATTTTAGTTCGGCAAAAGAGCTAGGTTTAATTAATTGTTGGCCGATTTGTTTGGGGAGTTTAGGTAGAGTTAGGCCCGCCAAGTAATGATCCAATAATGTTTGATCTGCAGGCAATGTGGGGGAATATAATCTCTCGTAGTAGGTCTTAAATGCTTCTACTATATCCAGGGTTCTCAGGGAGAGTTCTTGGGTGTGGGGGTGTACTATAGCAGCTATATGGGCCCTTGCTCTCTGTTTACGTAATCGGGCCACTAGCAACTGAATGGCTCTGGGGCCCCCTTCTTAAAACATTTGTTTAAGAAAAAGTATTTTTTGGTCGACCTGATAGTCCATGATTTCATGTAGTTGTTTTTTAAAGAGGCTCAATCTTTTATAACTTTGTGTATTAAATTTTACTTTAAGTTGGGACTCCAGAAACACTATCTCTTTTTGAAGGGTCACTTTATCATGTTCCCTTTGTTTGTTTTTTATGGGCCGCTATTGATATAAATTTCCCTCTAAGAATAGACTTGGTTGTATCCCAAAGCAAGGTGGTGGTGATGTCTGGACTTTCATTGCCCTCTGGACTGTCTCTGTTATCTGTCTTTTGACCTCCTGGTCTTGTAGTATTGCTATATTCATTCACCAGAAGGTTTGTTTTATGAGATCCCCTAGGGCAATTTTCAAAAATATCGGGGCGTGATCTGAAAGGGTCATATGCCCAATCCAGCTGTCCCTGGTTTCCCCTATAGTTTCCTTTGGGAGAAAAAAGTAGTCTAATCTGGAGAATGTTTTTTGTAGAGGGAAACAGAAGGTATAATTTCTCTGTCCACCATGTAAGTGCCGCCATGTATCCACATATCCCAGCTCTGTCATTAATTTGGAAAATATCTTTGATGTCCCCTTCTCCTTATATTTTGTTGATGCAGAGCTATCAATCTGTGGGTTCATTAAAAGATTAAAGTTTCCACCAATTATCACCTGACCCTCTGCCCATTCCTTTAATTTGAGAACAGTTGTCTAGTAGACAGAGAAACCAGAGCCTGGAGGCACATACTGTATATGGAGGCCAGTGTTATTCATTTTCCCTGTAGACGACCTTTCAAGAAAACATACTTGCCTTCCTTGTCTACCAGGTTGTCCAAGGGCTCAAATTGGGTTTTGTGTGGGATCAAAATAGAGACCCCCGAAGCCTACCCTGTCTATACAATGCACTCATTGCATATTTAAATCCCATTTTCCCTAGTTTCTGGTGCTCAAGGGGAGAGAGATGGGTCTCCTGCAATAATATAAAATCAGAATTAGATTTTTTTAAAAAGGCAAGCACTTTGCTATGTTTTACTGGGCTGGTCAGTCCATTTACGTTGAATGAACATATAATAGATGGACTAGCCATTAGCAGGTCTCCGATGTCTATCCTGGATCTGAGCTATTTGGATTATTAAAGCCATTTTTAAACTTCGAGCTGAACTTACAAGGTGGCAAGATTCGTCCCAATAAGATCCCCATGTTTCCATGCTAATGTTAATTAGAAGTAGTGCAAACATTCCTAAATAGAAGTTTATATAAAATAGTAACCACTGTAATGTTCTTAGAAGTAGCAACAGGCTACAAGAAAATAGAAAATGTAAAAAACCAAATGAAGCTTCCCAGGGTTGGGGGTCTCAATGCTATGAGCCCCTGTGCCTGCACACCTACTAAATCGGTGGCAGATGTGAGGAGAAGTGTGTTTGTTACCACAGAATCTCCTCAGAGAAAGACCTCTATTATGAGGAACTTTCCATTTTAGTACCGCTCCCTGAGCACTGAGGGCGTTGATGAGTATTTCGCTCTCTGTGTAGCGCTTGTTCCTTCCCCTCCAGGACACAGCAATCTATTAGTGTCTCCCTTCAGCTTCTTTTTGTATTTATTATACCTCTTCCACATTTTACATAGTTACATGAGCCTCATAAGGACCTCACATAAGCAAACAGTGTGAGAGCAAGGATCCCTGCATAAGTAGGTCCATTCTAGCCATTAACTTGATTCCTCTTGTCATATTCCCCACCCCCCATGCCAGTCCCAGACTTATTTGTAAGCACAATACTTATTTGAAGGCCTGGTAGGAAGAACAGAGTCAGAAAAATTTTAATATTGACCGTACTGAACAGTTTCTGGTGTAAAGATGAGCCTCCTTGAATTTACCACGGGCGTTTCATGGAAAACCTCAGTACCAGAGTGATCGAGTTCAGTGTGTTGTTTAGTCTGCCAGTCCCAGTTCAGTCTTGCTCAGGATGGCAGGGAGATAGAACTTCAGTTGGGGAGAAAATTTGAAAGCACAAGGAAAGCTGACCGCTGGAATTCCTCAGCCCTCTGAAGCTGGTTTACCTGTTGCTGTGCTCCTCCCAACCAAGTAAGAGATCTTCTGTAGCTTCTAGCAGGCTTCCTTAATAATCAGCAGGGGAGGAGGACCTCGTCATGGGGATGTCTCCTGGGTCCAGGGGGGCGACTGCAGTTGTTTCTTCGAGAGCCGTTCAGCCTCGGCATCTGGTACGCGGATCTTCTTCTGTCTCATCACCTCCAGAGCTGTAGCGGGTGACATGTAGAGCACTGTCCCTCCTCACAAAAGACCCTCAGTTTGGCTGGAAAAGGCGTCTGGAAACAGATACCATTTTCTTTAAAACTTCTAAGGATTGGGGCATATTGTTGTCGTTCTTGTTAGATCGTGGGGCAGTAGTCATATTCCATCATTAATCTGGAGGAGAGATATATGATATCTTTTTTAGACCATGCCCTCTGTAGTAAGTCCTTTTTAATTTTGTAACTGCCAACCATAAATACAATAAACCTCAGCCAAGCTCTCGGGTCTTGAGGCTTTTGAACCAGTGAGCAGTGAGCCTGCTCAATTACCAGCTCATAGGTTGGTGGCAAGTCTAGCACATCTCTAAGTAGATTCTCGAGAAATGCGGTCATCGGGGCTGTCTCTACCCCTTCAGCTAGCCCATATAGTCTCAGGTTATTTCTGCGGGATCTGCTTTCTAAATCTATGGTTTTGGCTTGCAGAATGAGTGTCTGCTGCATGAAGGCCCCGACAGCTTGATTCAGATAGACTGTGGCATCTTCCACAGTCGAGACTCGCTCCTTCGCCTCAGTCATTTGGCCCTTGATTCTCAAAATCTGCTGGGATAAGTTTTGGAGATCCCTTTTAGATTCTTCCCTTGATCCTCATATCTCTTGGAAGATTGTTTCAAAATGGTTCCTGGACAATAGATCTGTTTCACCTTCGGTATCGTATTCAGACCCCCTGGTGCTACTTGGGGAACGGCTGTGGCTCCCGCGGTTGAAAATTGATCCGTCGGCATCTCGTCACTTCAGAGCAGGTTTGTTTTCAGGAGTACCTCCCTTGTCTTTCTTGTGGCAGTCCTTATACATATTTTAGCTTTTCAGTGGGGTTTCAGCTTAGTTCGGGATATATTAAGCTGTATTCCTGGGAGGGAGCTTGTTGGTCGTGCTGCTTAGCTCTCCATGGCGGAACTGGAAGTCCCAGATTTTTTTTTTAATTCCGTTCCAGACGGGATTGGAATGCTTGCCAGCTGCCCTGCCTCTCCCCCCTCAATGCTCACGGTTCCCCCCATTTGCCAACCCACCCAAGGCTGATCCACTTGCCTGCCAGCTCTATCATTCTGCTCCAGTTGGATTCTAAGTTCTGGCTCCTCTTGTCACTTGGCTGCATTTGTGCTCATGCTCGCTCACAGTTTTATCATCTTTCTCACACCACTGCAGCAGCGATAGCCTGCTCTGCCCCTGATGTCACAAACTGACACAGCCTGAGTTCATAGTTCACTGAGAGACACTGCCTCGGTACAGCAATAGTAGGACTCCACCTCCCAGCCACACCACATACTGTATATGCTCTAACTCCTTTCTCACTGATCGTGTGACTGACAAATTACAGGTCTGTACACGTACCTACATTTAAATCAGTCATCAAGAGTCCTCAGAGTGAGTGGGAGTAAGAGTATTACTGTCAATCAGTTGACGAGCTGAGCCTGGCGACAGTCTGACAAAAAGTCACGTGGTCCATGACTTTAGTAGTGTACCATGTAGAATTCATCTGTGTTTAATAAAAAAGCCCTTTTAAGGGCCAATAGTGGGCAGAACTAATAAAAATATACAGACAGGCACTCTGCCAGTGCCTGCCTGTGAGGGCCTCGGTAGTTTTGCTCTGCTTGGCCTGTAGCAGCAGCTGCAGCGACTGAGACAGAGAGAGATCAGATAAAAAAAATACAGTCTGAAAAGTCAAGCCAACTCACAATCATTTTAGGGAGCTAACTAAATTACACAGAAAAAAAACACACAGTTAAAACAGACTGTAAATACAGCAACATGGTTTTAAAGTAAAACCATTGAGAGAGGGAGAGACAAGTACTAAAAAGTAAGTTGGTGTCACTAACTTCCTTTCCTGGCTCTTTCTATCTAATTGTAAAAAGCACTTCCTGTTACTTGCCTACTTTGGTATATCAATAACATCTATATAATAAAATCTACAGGTGAGCAACCACTAGACAGCCAGTGGTGCTCAGGGTCTGGGGCACTGTTCATCAGCTAGGCAGACAGCTAGTCTGCTGTGCTTCATAGACACATAGAATTTGCTGGCAGATAAGGACCAAGTGGCCCAACCAGGCAGTGTGCCCATTTTGTCCCTGCCTATACTACCACCGCAGATCCTATTTTATAATAATTTATTTCTGGCTACTTCACTCTAGGTTTGCTCCATCCTGCCCAGTGCCCCACTGCACAGAGTCCAACAACATGTAATCACTTGGGCAATACACAGAGAAAGTTTGTTTAAAAAAAAAAAACAACTCTACTCACTTTTAAGGGTTAATAGCCTTTATTGTTTGCCTTGCCAAATAAATAAATTTAATCAGCAGCCTGGGCCTGCCCTGCTGCATGGAGGGGTGAGAAGAAAAGCTCTACTTACTTTTAAGGGCTATTTGCCTTTATTGTCTTGCTGAATAAATATAATCAATCAACAGCCTGGTATTGACCGGCTGCACAGAGTCTGTCACTAAATCACTTTGGCCAGCTGCACACATTCTGTCAGTGAAATCACTTGGGCTGGCACAGAAAGTTTGTTAAAAAAAGCTGTACCACTCACTTTTAAGGGCTAATAGCCTTTATTGTCTTGCCAAATAAATAAGTTAGTAGCTTGGGCCTACCCTGCTGCATGGAGAGGTGAGAAGAAATTTTGTTTTAAAAAAAAGCTCTACTCACTTATAAGGACTAATAACTTTTATCATCGTGTCAAATAAATAAAATCAATCAGCTGCCTGGCCCTGCCTGGCTGCACAGAGTCTGTCACTAAATCACTGGGGCCTGCTGCACAGTGTTACTGAAATGACTTGGGCCAGCACAGACAGTTTATCAGTAGAAAAAAGCCCTAATTACTTTTAAGAGCTAATAGCCTTTATTTTCTTGCCAAATAAATAAAATCAATCAGCTGCCTGGTCCTACCCAGCTGCACAAAGTCAGTCACGAAATCACTTGGGCCTGCTGCACAGAGTCTGTCAGTGAAATAACTTGGGCCGACACAGAACGTTTGTTTGAAAAATACAACTCTGCTAATTTTTAAGGGCTAATAGCCTGTATTATTTTGCCAAATAAATAAAATTACTCAGCTGACATCTTCATTCATTAACTCAGCCTACTTTTATTGCCTGACAGACAATTTAATCTGACTGTACTAGTGCAGTGTGGGGGCCAGCTAGCCTAAGCTGTCCATCTGGGCCGTGTTTCTGTGCTCTGTGTGTGTGTGTGTGTGTGTGTGTGGTGGTTGAAATATCAGTGAAAAAAACTCAGTTTAATTACATATCATACGCTTGCAGATTATATTGAGGTTTTGCTAAAATAAAAGTAAGAGTGTGATAGGGAGGCCCTGTCTGATGAATGAAGGACAAACAACATTGTTTTTTTTATTGTTTTATTCCCTCTTCCGAGTTGGTGGGGAATGAAGATAAAAGGGGAAGCTAGCCATCTGTCCGCTCTCTGAGTGAGAGCAGCATTTAGCCTGGAATTCTTGCTTTGTACACTGTGGCCCAGATATTCAAAAGGGTTGCGCCATGCGCAATAGGGTTGCTCCAGTGCAAGTCCGAAAATGTGCCATTCTGCGATATTCAGCAGGAGGCAGATGCGCCCCCTAAATCACGCTGAGCAATAGCGCAATGATAATGAATGTATTAGCAACTGAAGGGGAAGGAACCATGCAGACATGGCGCAGCGCGATATTCAACAATATGCGCCATGCGCAATAGGGGAGCAAGCGGAAGTTGCACGATAGCGGAAATGAGCCAAAATAAAAAGGAACAAGGGAGAGGTGCAAGAACGCTACAGGGAAGGCACATGAGGCTGAACTCTAGCCACACAAACAGGGCAGGAGGGACATACAGGGAAGGCCAGGGAAAGGGCACCCTGAACGCAGAGGCACAGGGAAGGTGTGGGGAGCCACAGCCAGTGCAGAAGGAGGAAGTGCCACACAGCACAGAGGCCACCACAGGAAGGTGTTCCCGGTGCAGGGGAAGTAGCAGCCAGGACAGCGGGGGGAACACAGAAACAGCTGCCAGGGGGGTGAACACAAGCCAGGGACATGGCCAGTGCCACCATCCAGATGGAGGCAGTAATGAGGGGGGTGAGAAGGCAGGCAGCAGGGGGGTGCAGCCGTGGAAGGGCCTGTCGGTGGTATGCCCCCAACAGGCAGTACCGAGCCCGCACCAGCTTTGAGCTGTACAGCGATACTGAGATCGTGGGACAGTACCACCTGAATCAGGCAATTCTGAGACGGCTCTGTGAGCTGTGCAGTGATGTGATACAGGCACCCACACGACGGAGCCATGCTCTGTCAGTGGAGACTAAAGTGACAGCTTGCATGTGCTTGCTCACCACAGGTACCTTCCAGAGACCAACAGGGGACACCACAGGCGTAACCCAGTCGGCCGCGTCACGCCACCTCACCCAATTCCTCAGCACACTGCTGCCACATGCTACGGAGTACATCCATTTCCCCAGCACACCGGCCGGGCGCACAGCAAACATACAGGAGTTCCACAGGGTAGCAAGTATGCCTGGCATGCTAGGGGCAATAGACTGCACCCATGTGACCATCCGCATACCACCTGGCCCTGAGGGGGCCGCATATATCAATTGGAAGGGCTATGCTAGCATCAACTGCCAGGTGGTGTGCAATGCCAGGGGGTGCATAATCAATGTCTATGCCACGCACCCTGGGGGAGCACATGATGCCTTCATCTGGCACCAGTTGGCACTGTGCCACAGATTTGAGAGTGGGGACATCCCCACTGGCCACTTAGTGGGTGAGTATGCAAACCACATGGACAAACATAGAGCTTGGGAGAGGCATGGTCAGAGGTGACATGGGTAGTGGCCTACATGGCCCGAGGCAGGGCAAAGCTGATCACCAAACTAACCTCCACCCTCTACACACAGGTGACAGTGGATACCCACTCCGTCCCTGGCTGCTCACACCATACCGGTGGCCTGCAACCCCATCGCAGCAACGCTACAATGAGGCACATGCCACCACACGCAATGTCATTGAGCAGGTCTTCGGGATGCTGAATGTACATTTCCATTGCCTGGACACCTCCGGCGGTGCCCTACAGTACAGCCCCTCAAAGGCCTGCGGGATATTCCTGGCCTGTTGCATCCTGCACAACATGGCCAACGAATGTGGGATAGCCGTACAGGTCGAAGAGGGGGACAGCGATGGGGACGATGAGGACGCCGGTGACGATGGTGATGGGCAGCCCCCCTTGGGCGACAGGACCCCCGACTGCTCCGGCTGGCACAGCTGCACCGGGACACCATCACAGAGGAGCACTTCAGCCAACCCAGGTAAGTCATGGGGCCATGTGCAACCACCAGTGGCAAAGGCACAACCCACAAACACACATGGACACACACCAGGGGTGCATGCCATCAAGGGAAGTGGCCGGGCATGGAACCGCACACAGTGCCAGGGATGGGCGAAGTCTAACATGGCACGCAGTCATACACACACACACACACACACACACACACACACACACACACACACCTCACCAGACATGTACAAAGGATAGGAGGCACGTCGACCCAGACCGCCACCCCTAGCCACACACATGTCCACAGACCACCACGCCCACTGCCTGTCATTGTGCGTGTGTCAGACACTGAGCACCATTTCACAGTGGCATACAGCGCAACACAGGCATCATCATGCACATGCAACTGCGGACAGCAGCCGGGAGGGTGTGCAGATGAACTGTGTGTGTGCGTGCAGGGCCGGGTACCCACCCGTGCATTGCCCACTGAACGACACAATGCGCACAGGGCAGCATCAGACAGTAGCCATGCTGGGAGACAGGTCAGTCATGCGCCACAGTGCCACGGCCACCATGGATGCATGGGCGGCCCCGCCGAGACCCGCCAGCAATGACCGACTGACCCCTGGCCTCATGGGGTGGCACCAACAGTCCCCCAGGGGTTCCATGCGTGAACGCAACCGTGCTCACGCAGGGGTCTGCAGCACACCGAACATGCCTGCGTCAGGCATGCTCGGGATGCCCACAGCTGAACCCGGTGTCACACGGATGGTGTGTCGATGACGCCGGAATGGGTGTGACATTGCACCGCGTGATGTTCATGGCGCATTACGGGCAACAACTGTGCGCCCATTGTGGCCATGGACAGCTGTGAATGCCTGTGTCTGGCTGTCAATGGCAGCGGTCACATCCTCATGCAACCGGTCCATCCCTGCCAGAAGCAGAGCGGTGTCTCTGCTGCGATGCTCCTCTGCCTGGGGCAGAGCCGCACTCAGTACATCCAACGCCGTCACAAGCCACATCTTCTGATTGACTGATGTTTGCAGTATGCGGGTGTGCTCTTCCAAGAGGTCATCTGCCTGATCGGCATGCTGTCCCTCAAGGTGTTCGGGGCCCTGATGCTCATCATCCCTTGAGGGTGGGCACTGCACACCAGGGCCAGGCCTGGGCATGTCCACAGGTGGTGCACTGACGCCGGCCCCTGACACTGTACCCCCATGGCCATTGGCCGACTGCTGATGCTGCCCCTCCGGCTGCCGCTCTCCAGGGCTCAATGGTGCTGACGCAGTGGTCGCAACAGTCCCACTGTCCTCGACACACACCACTGCTGCCCCACTGGTGCAGACAGGTGCAGGCTGGGACTGTGATGACACGCAGGCCTCCACGGCGGCACCACCCACAGCCATGGCCGCGATGTCACCTGCTGTGTGGCCATCCTGTGGCACACACGTGTCACTGCCCATGACGTTAGCTCCATCATCATCAGTGACGGATCCGGCACCAGCCTGAGTCTCAGCATGCTGGCATCCATGGACGCTGGCACGCTGGGACACGGGCAGGGCCTCCTCCGCACCTGCTCCACCAACATCAGTCCGGACGCCCAGGCAGGCCCACTGTCACCCTGACCCCCCATATTCCTGTGGAGGTGGATGGGCCCTCCTCCATCTCCATGTGACTGGCCTCAGTGGAGAAGCCCACCACTGCTGACCCGTGCAGATGCTCAGGAGCTGTAAGGGAAAAAAAGTAGCGTTACTGCATGTGACCTACCCTGTCCCCCCCCCAGTAGACAGACCATGACCTACCATGCAGTGACGGGCTACCATCCATCTGGAATCCACCACCCGGAACACCCTCAATGGCGCAACGCTGCATGCTGCCAGCAACCCGCTCTTTCTGTGGGGTCAGGTGTAGCACCTCCGGCTGTCCCCCAACCGGTCGCAGACTGTGCTGCCCTGATGGCAGCCACCTTCTCTTTAATCCTCCGCCTGTCCGTGTCCATCTTCTTTTTGCACTCCTACACGGAGCGCTGGTGGCTGCCATGCAGGTTTACAGCATGCACCACCTCCTCCTCCCATGCAGCAGCACGGGCCTGTGGTGTTCCCTGGCGTCCGCTGAGAAGCAGCTCCTGGTCAAGGTAGGCCTCGAACAGGGCATCTGTCTTGGCCTTAGTAAAATTTGGCCTCCTCTTCCTCCCACGACTCTGTTCCTCTTCCTCCACCACATGCTCAGTCATGATTCATCCTATGAGAATGACAGGTGTTACCTGTGACTGTGCAGTCCCATGCATGTCCCAAACACCACAGTCCATACTCCCAAACAGCATGCAACTCACTGCAATAGACTGCAGTAACCGACTATGGCCAGTGCAGCCCAATGTCGCACTTTGATAGCGCAACCCATGCAAATGAGGCGAGGCGCATCTTTAAGTGGATGCAAATGCAGTGACTGCGCCATTGAATGGCTGATTAGATGATTTGCATATGTCGGCTGAATATTGCGCTGTTGCGCTTTGCGCAATTGTGTTGAACATGCTGAGCCAAGGGCGCAGTTCTGTGACATGCGCAGTACACATCTAACTGCGCATGCCTGGGTTGATGATGCAGGCACCTGCTGCGCTGCTGAGGTGCTGTGCACGGGAGGCAATGCAGGGCACGGCCACCATTGTGCCAGTGGCGCTATGGCGCTGTTCACCTATATAGCGCTGTGGCACTGGGGCGTCGTAGGCGCACTGGGGCAACAGCACTGTAGGCCGCTACAGGAGGTGGCACACAGGCACCCAATCGCGCTACACGCATTGGGTTCCAATCGTGCTGTGGCTGTCCGTGCGCCAGAGACCCTTGACCCTGTGCCCGACCTTGGCCCCCAAGGCGCCATGCGTCAGGCATGGGTGCACTACTATCGCGCTGTTCGGTGACAGCACGACAGGGAATGGCAGCGCTGTACCGCGCAGCATCTGCACATGGCAGAACCGCGCTGCAGAGCACCATTTTGCTTGAACTGGGCAGCAGAGATGGCGCGGAGGCGTGCTGTGGTATGGAGCCAAATCAGGCTCACAAACCTTGTGGCCATAGTGGAGCCCCATGTTGGGGCTTTGTTTGGGGAGGCACCCCTGGATAGGGCCAGGAGTGTGGTATGGCAGGAGGTGGCCGACGCCCTGGAGGAGGCCACTGGTATGAGGCGGACGGTGAAGTAGTGCTGCCACTGTTATGGGGACCTGAGGCGCAGGGACCCGGACCTGCTTGCCCACCTGCGGGCACGTGCCAGGGGGGCATGGTGCCATGGCCAGGTAGGTGCAACATCCATACACTTTTATCGTCCATAAGGGTATCACGGTTGCATGTGTCCGACACTTGGGGGGCGTCCAGTGTTGGCCGTGGTGGTGGTGGTATCGGAGTGTGGGGTGGGTGGGTCTGGCTGTGTGGGATTGCACACACACGGGGGCCGGGGAACATTGCTACTGGATTGCACTGATGTTCCTCTCTCCATGTTTGCACCTTAGGGCCAGAAGAACGGCGGCACAACAGGGAGGGGAGGCACTGCATGTTGGAGCAGAGGGACAGGAGGGATGAAGGTGGTCCGCGGCGTGTGGACCAGCCTGATGATGGTGACTGCCTTACATCCATGATTACTATTGCATGCTGTATAACTGGGCGGGCAGTGGGGCATGGCCACCATCCATTAACACCACTGCCATGCACGCAACTTGTTACAGTCAGCACTGTCCAGTGGCACTGCATGTCTGGGAGTGTGTCAACAATGGTCCATGCGTGCACCGGGCACATGGTTGTGGCACTGCCGTCACACTGCATAGCCAAGTCACTGTACAGCCATGGTGGTGCTGTGCAGGACATGGGAGGTGGGTGTGTGCAGTGGTCCACATGGCTGTGGCTGCCTGGGTGGGCAGGTCTTGTGGACACGGTCACTGTGGGTGGCCGCACACCATCACGGGGCGTGTCACATGGCTGTATGCCATGCACAATGGGTGGGCTGCAGGGGATGGACAGTCATACCTATTGACTCTGCTCCCTCGTCCTAGGTGGCCGGAGACTCCTGCAGATCCAGCAGGACATTCAAGAGCTGCTGCAGGTCAGGAGGGAGACATTAGAGCTCCTGTGCTGAATACACTGCCACGGGGTCAGGAGGAGGAGCCGGAGCTCTCATCAGTGCCAGGAAGAAGAGGACCGGGGCGGCTAGTGAAGTCCCCATGCCTCGACTACCACCTTCCCCCCTTTGACCCACCCTCACATCCCTTCTTCCCTCTCCCATATGTTCACCCCTGTCCCTTACCCACCCCCACCTGTTATGTGGCCCTTCCCCACTCTTGTATATAGTTGTAAATAGTTTTACTTTACATTGTTTCAATATATACATTTTGTTATAACAATTGTGGTGGTCTCTGATTTGCAGCGGGCTACATGAGCTCAGCTGCAGTGGTGTGCATGGCGTCAGGGGTGGTGCACGCATGGGCGTGCGTGTGTGTGTGTGTGTGTGTGTGTGTGCAGAGGTGAACCACCTATGGTGTGGGCAAGGGGATCAGTCACTGTCTGTGGTTTGTGTGTTGTACTCTGCGCACTGGATGCCTGTGTGCAATGGTCCACGGGGCCTGCACTGTGTGCATGGCACCCCTGTCAGACCGTCCATGGCCTGTGCAGCTGACACGGTCTGCTGGCGTGTCAGTGGTGGCTGTCCATGCTGGATAACAACTGTACCCGGCAAAATGCCAGATTGACTTCCATTACCAGTATGGTGCACATCTGCCTCCGGTGGCACTGTGGCCTCCGCTGTTGTCCACCATCCATGCTGTTGCTTGTGACTGTTGCAGGGGATGTGCTCCAGTGTCTGTCACTTGTGCTCTGGCAGCATGCTGGTGGCATACAGCTTCATGGTGCCTGCGCAGGGTGACTGGTACACCTGTGCAATGTAGGGGTGCTGGCCATGTGTACATGTCAGCCGTGGCCACACGCCAGTGGCTTGGTTGACCCGCTACTGTGTCCCTGTGTTTGTGTGCCCTTGGGTATGGGTGGGTGTTTGTCCATGCACTGTGTTGCATCCTGTATGGTGCATGCCTCCATGCTACACTGTGTGTGTCTGTGCTGGCTGTTGTGGCCAGTGCTGGGACGGGATGTGTCCTTGGGAGGGTGTGCAGGGTGCAGTACCGCTGGAGGTGGGGTCCGGAACATGCCCTGTCGCATGTGGGGTACCTCGTGTGCTGACGCATGGTTGGTCTCTCAGCTGTACCTCGGGGGGGGGACATGCAGGGTGGCACTGTGTATGCATCTGTTGCATTGCTGTCTGCTGCTGCCCGCTGCAGGGTGCCCATGGTGGGGCTGCCTTGCATGGCTCCATGGTGCACAGGGTTGCATTGTCACAGTGGGGGTGGTGGCATGCATAGGGTGTCCTGCACTGTTGGGTGCTACTCCTGGGCAGGGTGTATGGGGATCATGGTGCAGGGTGTGCTCTGCATTGGTGGGATGGTGTAGTAGGGTGGTTGGCCATCCTTGTGTGCCGGTCACAGCTTGCCAGGGGGTGTGCTGGGGCACCATGGCCCGGCTGTGGGTTGGTTGCTGGTATCCATGGGCCGGTGGTTATTCCAGCTCTCCCCCGGTTGTGCAGTGCATGGGGGGTGGGGGACAATGTCTGTTCTGCTGTGTGTTTCTCTGCCCATCTGTGGCATGGGTGATGGGCCCATGCATCCCTGGTTGTGCTTTTGCATTGCTGCCCTGCTGCTGGGGGCATCCCTGTTTGCACTATGTCGCATCTGGACTGCTCAGCTGAACATCCCTTGTTGCGCTATGGCGCATCAGATATGCTCAGCTTCACCTCCCTAGTTGCACTATGGCACAGGTGGTGTGATATTCAGTCGTCGGCCGTAGGTGCATCTTGGCATGCGCAGTTTTTGAATATCGCGCTTCTTGCGCATGGGCGCAGTGGACTTGTGCTTGCTCCTGCTGTTGCGCACTCTTTGGGCACAGTTTGAATATCTGGGCCTCTTTGTTTAAATTTTAGGAGAGTGGTATTTGGTGTGTGCATGCTTCAGTTTGATAGTGTCGACTAGAACACCCAAATTGCGCGGGTAAGCCTCCATGGTGAAATTAGTGTTTTAGTTAGGGTTTTTAGTTATAGTCAGGGCAGGGGAGTGAGATAGACCTAGGAGCTAGCTTTTTTATTTTCAGGGTAAAGATTGGCCTGCAGGTTTGCCTCATTTTACCTGTGCATCCTCTGGAGTTGTGGAAAGCTGCCATTGCCTGGACTTTGCCTGCATTGTGTCCTCCATCAGCTGTTTCATCTGCTGGCATCAGAGTGGTACTGTTCCAGTATCTGGCCTGTGTTGGATGGTGCACACTTCTGCGGCGGGGCCAACTGCCATTGGGGTGGATAGCGATTCCTCAGTCTGGTGTGTATGATCCTCGGAGTTGAAGAAACCAAATGACGGAGGCTCCAGGAACAGCTGGAGGTGCCTCTGTAGTAATCAATGAGGAGACTGAAGGTGCAACTGGCATCTGCTCTGATCGGACTTCCTTCTCAGGGGAACGTGGATGTATAGAGGGTGGCGTCCATGGTTCCTTTCCCTAGGATTTCCAACCCTGAAATGTGGCTGGGGAAACTTCAGTTCCTGCTCTGGTATTTTTTCCACCTGGCTGGAGTTCTTCCAGCTAGCGAATATTGGAGATTATGTGAGGGACTTTGCGTGGCAACTAATGGTTTGAGGATTATGTGCATACGTTACACCTTGCAAATTGTTTTCGATCTTGCCTGGAGCTGGTGAGAGAAGCTCCAGGCTGTTGAGTAGGGTGTCTTTCTCCAGAGGACTGCACAGGTATAATTTTTCATTGCTCAGTTCCATAGACATCTTGTCCAGCAGAGACTAAGGGCAATGAGAGGGCCTGTGGCCTCGTAGCTATTCTGGACTGGAACTGCTTTTTGACTAATTACTCAAGGTTTTGTGACATATTGCCCTGTCTTGTAGGGCACTGTTTTAAACCCTGCAGGTTGCTTTCCTGGAAAGTTGGGAAGCTTGGCTTCTTGGATATTTTAGTTCCTCTTTATGGGGTGCTTTGGGGAGGTTGAGTGGGGGGTTATTAAGGTTTAGAGATTTTAGTTTAATGAGTGTGTGTTGTATGATTGACTAGGCTTGTGTATACTAGTAGTGTGTATGTCTGTATGATTGCTAGTTGTTAGTTATTTGAGGCTTTCTGGCTGGGACAGGATGTATCTGGGGAAGTCTGGGGGTCTGGGCTGGCTAGGATTGTGTACGAGGCATTCCAGCTCTTCAATCTTTGGCTCTTTACTGACCTCCCAGTGTCCACTACCACAGCTCATTGCTGTAAGGAGGTTGAAATTAAGAGGGCTCGCACTGATCGATTTTGGCGGGGAGCCTCGGACACTTCGGGTGGGAGTAGGATTGAGGTTGTTAGGTGCAGAAGGCGCCCTGGAAGTTGGTGGGTCCTAGCAAGAAGCCAGACATGTTTGATTCCTGTACCCAGGGTTTCCACCAGACTGAGTGGACTAGCACTCAGAAGGGTTACACTGCCCACCAGTTTCCTGAGAGTAGTGCTTTGCAATGCCAGCTCAATCAGGAACAAGACCGCAGTTATAGCGGACCTGGTTTCCTCGGTCGATCTGGCATGCATTACTGAGACCTGGGTGGGTGATGATGTTGGCCAGGTATTAGAATCCGCCATCCCCCCCCGGATATTCGGTGGTGCACTGCCCCAGAGTGGAAAGCAGGGGCGGGGGAGTGGCCTTCTGTTTTAGATCTGAACTTGGCTTCACTGTGCACCAAGTGAGAAGGCCGAGTTCCTCTGAATGTGTGGCCATACGTTGGGGTCTGAGCGCAGGCTGCAGGATTCTCCTGATTTGCCGCCCCTCTGAGATGGCGGGAGAATTCCTACAGGAGGTAGCTGACTTCATTGTCTGTGAGACGTTGGAGTCCCCCAGATGTCTAGTTCTGGGGGGACTTCAATGTCTGGGCCAACAACAAATCTTCTAGGCTAGGCTACAGCCTCCTCCAGTTAACATCATCACTGGGTCTGTTGGAAGAAGTGTCTTCTGTAACCTACCAGGGCGGCCACATGCTGGACCTGGTCTTCTTGCTTGGGTTTGAGATTAGTAATCTCAAGACTGATTGAGTCGTTTGGTCCGATCATTGCACAGTGGAGTTCTCATTTGGGCCCCTTCCTAAGAGCCCTTCCCCTGTCAGGATGGTAAGCTACCACCCTTTGAGGGGGTTGACCCCGGAAGGATTTCTGGTGGCAGCAGATTTATCCAGTGTGGGTAGTGCATGCGTAGGGGGTGTGGGCGAGGCTGTTGCCGCCTATAATCGGGCGATGTCGGCTGCACTCGACTTTCTCACACCAGTCTGTGTACGACCCAAATCATCTCACTTTAGGTCCCCGTGGTTTGATGGGGAGCTCAAGGTGATGAAGATTGTGGGTCGGAGGTTAGAGCACTGCTGGCAGAGGTCCAGGCTCGATGTGGACAGACTGACCCTGTGCTCTCATTACGTTGAGTATCAGGAGGGCAATCACCCGTAAGAAGGCAGAGTTCCTGTCCAGAGAGACTGCTGCTGGGAAGAACCGACCAACTGTGTCCTTTCGGACTGTGGACAGGTTGCTAAACCCAGCATGTCTGCAGCCAAAAAAAGCCTTTTCCAACACTTTATGCGAAGAGTTTGCTCAGTTCTTCTCAGACAGGGTGTCAACTATCCAGCAGGGCGTTCCACTAGTGTGCCACACTGTGGCTGACAATGATTGCTTTTGGTGTTCAGAGAGCGATGCACCTAGTTGGGGGGAGTTTAAACCAGTGGAGGTGTCTGAGGTCACTGAGATTGCCCTTGGGCTAAAGCACACATATTGTGAACTGGACCCGGTGCCAATACCTTTCCTTATAAGATGTGTCTACTCCATTGGCCTGGTGTTTGCCTTGATTGTCCAGTGCTCTATCTCAGAGGGGGTCCTTCCAGATGCCTTGAAGGAGGCACTGGTTAGGCCACTTCTGAAGAAACCATCGTTAGACCCTGATGGTAATGGGGGAATTACCGTCCAATCTCCAACCTCCCATTTTTAGGGAAGGTTGTTGAGAAAATTGTGGCACAGCATCTAGAGGAGCACCTCATGACCTTTGACCTTTCCGAGCCCCTCCAGTCAGGGTTTCAGGTGAGGCATAGCACAGAAACTGCATTAGTTCGGTGTGCATAATGACCTCCTCAGGGCTCAATCAATCAATCAATCAATATCTTTATCTATCCAGGTGGGCACCATTGAGCAAGCTCATTTACCAGGTGGACCTGCGGTCCTACAGTAATTATACAGAAAGACAAGTTACCATAGTACAAACAGTAAAATAGCTGCTATTATACTAAAAATGCACATTTACAGGTAATACACATTGAACATAGAACTACAAGGAGTCATGGATAATGAACTTGTGCTGGATGCAAGCTCCAAAACTGTGCATTTTGTAGTGGGAAATGTTAGGGAGAGGGTAGGCATACCAGATAGAAAAGATCAAGCGCATAATGTAGGGAGAGGTGGGGAATAGGGAGGCAAGCGAAGAGGACCCAGTTGTTAGAGCAGAGTGAGGGACTGGGAGGGTGGAGGACCATACGAAAGGTGACGAAACAATGGCTCGAGATCGAGGAGAGGGGACAATTCTCGGTCTCCTCGACCTCTCCTCAGCATTTAACACAGTAGACCATTGTATGTTGCTCGACCATCTAAGGGAATTTTGTGGACTCGCCGCCACTGTCATTTGCTGGTTTGAGTCCTATCTCATGAACAGGAGGCAATGGGTAGTGATGGGAAATTTCTCCTCCTCCCCTAGCCTTCTATCATGTGGAGTATCTCAGGGTTCTGTCCTGTCATCAATGTTGTTTGCCGTGTACATGCTGCCCCAGGAGAGCTCAATAGGAAGTACAGTTTGGGTTTTCATTGCTATGCCGATGATACCCAACTGTTTCTTTCCTTTGCCCCTTGGACACCTAATGAGGTGGAAGTGCTGAATAGATGCCTTGCTGAGATCAATGATTGGATGGCCTCCAGCTGGTTGTGACTGAACCCTGATAAGATGGAGGTACTGGTGGAAGAGTTGAACAGAAGGCATGATAAGATGGCCTCTGGCACAGCTACTGGGTTATTTCTGGGATCTGTGCCATTGAAAGCCTCCACAAGGGTGTGTGAGCTGGGTGTGACCTTTGACAGAGCACTGACATTTGAAGCACAAGTGTCATCTGTTGTCCGGACTAGCTTTTACCATCTTAGGAACATCGTCAGGATCAAGGCCCTAGTTCCACCTATGGACCTCCCCACCTTGGTACACGCTTTAGTAACATCTAGGTTTAATTGCTGTAATGTGCTCTACTTTGAGGTTTCAGAAGGTATCCTCCACAGGCTGCAGCTAGTGCAGAATGCAGCTGCCAGGTTATTGACTGGGCAGTCTAAATACTGCCACATCACCCCAGTGCTGCGTGATCTGCACTGGCTGCCAGTCAGGAGGAGGATCCTCTTTAAGGTGGGCTTGCTCACCTTTAAGGCCCTACAAGGGCTGGGCCCTGGATACTTGTCTGACCTTTTAACAACCGCAACATCTGTCTACTCCCTCAGTTCTTCCTCTAGGGGCCTCCTTGCGGTTCCCAGGGCAAGGCTAAAGACCACCAGTGACAGAACATTTAGTGTCGACGGCCCCATCCTGTGCAACTCACTACCTCCATCTGTTAGGGAGGCCCCTTCAGTTGAAGTGTTGAAGGCCCGCCTAAAGACCCTCCTGTTTAGTCAAGCTTTCCCAGACACTGTCTTTTAGTATTTACATCTGCCATAGCCTTATTAAGGACTATTATTATTTTTAACTGTTCTATTATTAAAATTATTTATTTGTGTGTTGTTTGTATGTGTTGTATTTTATGAATAGTGTGTATGTATTTATTTGTACAGCGCCCAGAGCCTCCGGGATTGGGTGCCTTGAAAAATTAACTCTGCCTTGGCTTGCCTTGCCTAGCTACAGAGATACTGTAGCTGTCCCCAAGCTGAAGAGCCGACCGCTCGGTCAGATGAAAAGCCAATTCTTTTATACAGTTACCATAAAATGTGATGTCATTTGAATAAGAGGGTCTTTTGCCAGTTTAGAGGGTGACACTGATTTTAAGGAAAATGAAGAGAGATGCTGTAATAATCTTTTCAAATGAGTGAACACTGGGAAAAGGTGCAGAAGAAACTTACTCAGAAATCATAGATAAAAAAGTTTCCAGCACACAGAAAACCTTTTAGTGGAATGCCAAAATCAATGTCTGTGAAACAAGAACATTTTCCAATCCATTTTATTTACTTCATGATAACTTTCAATTCCCACAAACGTTTGACATGTTTTGGATCCCAGATCCTTTATCAGTGTCTTTGAGTCTTTGATAAACAGAAAAACTGTGTATGCCATTATTTCCAGGACTAGAACCGGTGGTTCTGTCCAAGTTAAAGCCTGAAGGGGCCTCTGTGGAGCAGTTGCAGGCTATGCTGACAAACCTGCTGCAGTCTGCCAGTACCAGTGATAAGCATCCAATGAAACAGACAGATAGTCTGACTGTGGTGTTCCAGGTGACAGAGGCTTTGATAATGTGTCTGATCCAAAGGTAGCTAGAGGAAGAGCAGCTTTGCCTGAAGGCAAAGAACAAAGTGTTAGAGGTCAGTACAGGTGCTGCATACTTTGAGGAGGAGGAACCAGAAGAGACAGAGTCCTGTACCCAACCGCAGGAGCCAGTGGAAAGGTTTGAATTGTGTAATGACTGCCCAGAGCTCCCCATATTCCCGGAGTGTTATCTGTGTGACATGGACTCTGAAAGTGAGGGGAGTCTGTGTCAGGAAAGCATGGACAGCTGCCTGAATACTATTGAAATCCCAGGTGAAACTGGTCCTTTAAATATTGAGCTAGACAGTGAAAATGTAGTCAAGCAAGAAGAGGCCAGTGAGCTGGCTGAAGGGACTTCATTTGCAGCTGCACTAGGCAGAAATTGGAAAACAGTGGATTGGGGTAAATTGCAATCTGGGGACCATATTATAGAGAAACTAAAACAGTGTATAAAAATTAAAGATGGTGTACCTGTAAACGGTGGGGTGGGTAATCGAATGTATTCATGGTATGAAAGTATTAATGAGATTTTGTACCATATGAAACCCAAACCCAGATCTAACAAGATAGATATACATGTAACCCCTAGGTGGTGCTATCCCAAGGGCTACTACCCCTGCCTGATTTGCCACTAACAGATTGAGGGGCCTGGATCCGATGACGGGTGCCTCCACCCAGAGGTCGGGGTTAAGACAGTCTAATATGACTTGGTCACAGCCCTCTGGGTCACTGCAATCCCCTTCTTCCCACTAGTGGCCCACACAAATCAATCACAGTACCCTTGCAATATACACTTACCCCCAGGATTGGTTCAATCAACTTGACTCTGGGGACCCCTGTAAAGTAAGATGCAGTTATACAATAACCACTGTACAGTAATTCAACATAGACACACAGTTCAAGCAGTGTAACTTTGCTAAACAACCAAATCTGATTTATTTAGGGGATAGTAACAAGGGCAGGGGGAAATCAGGTTAATTGATTCAGTCACATTAATAATCACAGTACTGTGCACATATTTCAGAGTCCCAAATGTCACTCTTACTGGGTACCCAGGCAATAAGAGGCTAGCCTATTTGGTGCAGCTGGTTGGGGCCCTGAAGATGGAAAATGCATGCACAATGCCCACTTTGCAATCCGGAGCCATTAGGCTCAGTTCGTGAAGAAAGAAAGAAAAAGTAATCAGATGGAACACTTGCAGTTAGATGATGGCAGGGAGCTACCCTGATTTGTACTCACAAATTCAATGCTGAAACTGAATGGAAGGCAGGTTGTTCTGGATTGCCAGGAGGAGCAGACCATGTGGACAAGGTCCTTGTGACTGGACCCCACGGCAGTTCAGAGCAAATGGATGTAGTCTGGATTAAGCTGGGGTTTACTTCCAGCTTCATGCACTCTATTCACTGTACAGGGGATTTGAAACGCGATTCCCCACAAGCACTGCACACATTTATATGTAAAAGGAAAGTACTATACCAAGCAGGCTGCTTCTCTATCCCGATCGCAATTACTGCACAATACCAGGGAGAACACACAGCAGATTCAGTTCCTGACAGACCGAGTGCGATTCAGCAAGTTCTCCAGTCTTCTACAGGGTGAGCCTGGTTTCCTCACTTCTGGTGCTTCTTTCTCCTTACAACTCTGATTCACTCCACACTGGCACTCACAAACAGTTGTAGGCCAAACTTCAGGGTCCCACACGAGCTTCCCGTGCGAAAACTCAACAGCGCAGGAGCCCGGAGCTCCTTCCTTCTTCACAGTCACAACTCATCTGACCTTTCCAGTAGACAGAGCTGGGCATTTCCTTTGAGTTCCTCCCAGTCAGTTGGCTGGTTTTGCTGTCACTCACAGTAAACTCCCCCTGTTGGTGGAAAAAAGGCACCGAAGTCCAAACTACAATTCCCAGAAGCATTGGCCATACAGTACATAGGTGGCTGGCTCCACAATGAGAGTCCAAGTTCTGATTTGCCAGCAGCAGTAGGCTCCATTTCAAAGGTGCCCCCACACTGATTGGTCCAGTTCAGCAGTTCAAAACTAGAATGGGGGACTAGGCAAACACAGTTCTGTTTGCAATGAAAAGCAGGTTAGACTAATTGTATTTTTGTTATTATTCTAAATGATGTCTGGCAAACAGTTATATCTTTGAAAAGTGCTCACTCTGCCCACTTAGTGATGGCAGAAACATAGCGACCTGGCAGCAGCTTGAGTGGGACTCAAGCAGGGAAACACACAGACCCCCATCCAAATTAATTATGTCTGCAGGCAGACAGCTCTTAAAGAGACAGTACCAGAGGCTCTAAAAGCACTCACAGATAAACGGCTTAGACGCCGAACACCATCCAGGCTTGGAGCATTCAAGCAACCTCCTGGAAGACTTTTGGGAACCCCCATTTGCAGGGGGTTACACCCTTCCTGACTGGAAAAGCTTGGTCTCAAGGCCAAGGCACTCTTAAAGTTTCAATTGCAGCCATATACATTTGCATCAGGATCATATTAGGCTCATACATGTAATCATCAGTCAATATATCACTTTACCAGGAACACATTTCTGAAACTTTGCAGTACATCACTCTTTATACAGTATTACACACAATTGTACCATAACTCAGGTTATTACCTCTTGTATATGAAACCTGAGAGAGGGGCCCTCATCAGCTACCTTGGGGCTGGATGGGGCAGGGCACCATACCTAGAGGCAACACAAGTAACTTGGAGTTAGCACTGATGTTCAGTTTGGGCAAAGAGCTCGGGACACATACACTGCTTTATGGACAACATTGAGAGGCAAGTCCACCGGCCTCCCAAGGGAATCATAACTGAGGTGCACCACAGGCTTTACAGCTCGACCAGTCTTTCTAGGGGGAACTGTTACAGTCTCTGCTCTCTGAGCCTCATTTTCAACATTGTCCTCACTTGTCAGGGGAGTCTCCATTGGGGTAGAGAGGCTAGAACTTGGGGCACTTTCAGCTCCAGAAGTTACAATCTCTGAGTCCACAACACTTGGCTCACATGGAGAGCTTTCGGACACTGGTAGTGGACCATCAGGGCACTCAGAATACTCTTCTTGTTCTGGTGTATCACCAATCTGTTCCAGTTCATCATTTTCTTCCCCTGAAAGCTCAAACAGTTCAGCCATACACAATGATTCCACACCATCTGACTTGATGCTTTGCACTTCGCTTTCTGGGAGCATTGGCTCCAGGGACAAAGCTGGGGGCTTAGACAGTCCAGAAGGCCCAGCTTCATCTCCAGTATTGACTAGGGGATTGCCCCGAAACAATTGACTCAGTTCGTAAGAAGGGTAGTATTCAAAGTCACACTCACTTTCCTCTGATATGGACTGACAGTCATGCTCAACTGGGATTTGTGGAGGGGAACACTTTAACTCAGCTTCTGTAGGTGCAGACTTTCTTGATTTTTTCTTAGCAGCAGCTCTAGTCACTGGTCCAGAGGGGGCATTTTCTGGGGGCTCAGACTCAATCAAGATTTGTCCAATGGGCAGTAAATGATTTCTATGCATTGTTTTAACATCTTTTGAATTATTCTCAGGCCTTACTTTGTACACAGGCAGATCATCTAGTTTGCCCACTACAATGTGAGGGAGAAGGTGCCATCTGTCAGCAATCTTGTGTTTGCCATGCAGTCCCAGATTTCTTAGCAATACCCAATCTCCCTCCTGGAGTTCATGTGCTTTCACCTTTTTATCATACCTTTCTTTGTTGGCCAGATTTCTTTTGGCAGCCATGGTTTGAGTCAGTCGGTACGCATGATTTAGCTGGGCCTTTAACTTTTGCACATACTGTAAATAGTTGTCAGCTCGAACCCCATCAGGAGAGACCCCAAAGCACACATCTACCGGCAGTCGAGCTTCTCTTCCAAACATCAGGCGGTAGGGGGAGAACCCAGTGGCATCACTTTTGGTGCAGTTGTAGGCATGTACCAGGGTGCTAATTTGTTGGCTCCATCTAGGCTTGTCCTTTGGGTGGAGGGTGCCTAGCATATCTAGCAAAGTGCGGTTGAAACGTTCAGGCTGTGGGTCCCCCTGGGGGTGGTACGGGGTGGTTCTTGACTTTCGCACTCCCCACAGAGAAAGCATCTCTTTGATCAGACAACTCTCAAAATCTCTCCCTTGATCAGAATGGATTCTTTGTGGAGCCCCATAGTGAACAAAAAAGTTTTCTACAAGTACTTTTGCCACAGTGGACGCCTTCTGGTCCTTGGTGGGGAAAGAGTGGGCGTATCTCATAAAATGGTCAGTGACCACCAGCACATTACTAATATTTCTTTCATCTGACTCCAAACTAAGAACATCAATACAGACCAGCTCCATGGGTGCATTGGTGGTGATGTTAACAAGGGGGGAAGCCCTCTGGGGCAAAGCTTTTCTCTGTAAGCAGCGACTACAAGTTCGAATGTGTTGCTCCACATCAGCCCCCATCTTAGGCCAATAGAATCTGGATCTCACCAAGTCAAGTGTTCTGTCTATACCAAGGTGCCCCATGTGGTTGTGTAAGGACCTCAGTACTGAGTCTCGAAAAGCAGTGGGCAGCACTAGTTGTTGTTTGTCTACTTGTTCCCCTCTGTCTACTGTTTCTCGGTATAACAGTCTATTGATCAGTTTCAACTTAGGACCTTCTTTGTATAACAATGCAGTTCTCAAATCAGTGGAACATAATTTGGACACATCTTTCCCTGCATAGAGGGCTTCTAAAGCTGATTTGATCATGGGATCTCTGGATTGAGCCCGCCGAATACTGTCATTTTCCAGCTGAGGCAGTGCACCAATGTCTATTGCAGAAAAGTGGCAATAAGCAGCAGGTATGCAATTCTCAGAGGGTCCCAAACAATCCACCATATAGTCCACCGCATCCGTGGACATTTGTTCCTCCCTGTCAAACTTCTGGCAGAGTGCTCGAATAACAGGTTCTGACAGTCTGACCCAGTCATTCTGGGGAACAGGCCTCCGGGAGAGAGCATCAGCATCTATGTGGTTCAGGCCTGCTCTGTATTCAACAGCGTAGTCGTATGTAGATAATGCAGAAAGCCACCTATGGCCAGTGGCATCCAACTTAGCTGAAGTTTGCACATAGATCAAAGGATTATTGTCAGTTTTTACTAGTATCTTAGCCCCATACAAGTACTCATGGAATTGGTCAACAATAGCCCACTTCAAAGCTAGGAACTCTATTTTATGTACAGGATAGTTCTTTTTGGATGGGGTCAGGCTTCTACTGGCAAAGACCACTGGTCTCAGGCCATTCTCATGCTCTTGGCACAACACAGCCCCCAAACCTTGCAAGCTAGCATCAGTGTGCAGGACATAAGGTTTTGTTGGATCGGCATAGGCCAACACTGGAGTGTAGGTTAGCTGATATATGATCTCATGAAAAGCAGTCTCACAATCAGGAGTCCAGCAGGCCCCAAATACTTCACTTGGACGAAAATACACTCTTTCAGTCTCGAGGGACGCTGTCTTTTTGTATCTTTTGTGAGTTGGAGGATACCCTTGAGTAAGGTTAAGTAAAGGGTGGATCACTCTTGAATAGTCCTTGATGAAACGCTGATAATAACCACAGAATCCCAGGAATCTTTGCAGTTCTTTTAGATTTTTGGGCTGTGGCCAGGTGATCAAGGCCTCAACTTTACTTGGGTCAGTCTCTATTCCCTCGGTGGATACTATGTGTCCCACATACTTTACTGATGTTTGAAAGAACTGACACTTATCAATGGACAGTTTAAAGTCAAAGTCTTCCAGTCGGTCCAGCACCTTGAATAATCTGCTCTCGTGTTCCTCCAGTGAGCTGCCAAACACAATAACATCATCTAGGTATACCAGACACTCTAGTAAGTTCATGTCCCCCACTGCATGCTCCATCAATCTTTGAAAAGTGGCGGGGGCACCTGAAATCCCTTGAGGCATCCTCATGAATTCATAGAAGCCAAGCGGACAGATAAAGGCTGTCTTCTCATGGTCCTCGGGGGCCATCGGGATCTGGTAGTACCCACTGTGGAGATCCAGCACAGAGAACCACTTGCTCCCGTTTAGACAGTCCAAAGCATCCTGAATGCGGGGCATAGTGTACTGATCAGAGATAGTCCGCCGGTTTAAAGTGCGATAATCCACGCACATCCTTACTGTCCCATTCTTTTTTCTCATTACCACAATGGGGGAAGCATAGGGGCTTCTGGATTCCTGTATTACACCAGCAGCTAGCATCTCTTGCAGATGCCATCTCACATCAACTATGACAGCAGGTGCCAGGCATTGAGACCTCTCACGAAATGGCCTTTCATCATGCAGCCGGATATGGTGCTCAGCTCCTTGCATACATCCCACATCCCATTCCTTTAAAGAAAACACCTGGTCTCTCTGGTCAAGCTTCTCACTGATCCTCACTTTCCATTCAGCTGGCAACGGGGAGTCACCGAAATCAAACAAGTCAGGCGTAACTCTGTCATTCTTCCCTGAACTCTTGCTACTAGGTAGCACTGCAGTGTCTGCACAATACACATCAGCCTGGGTGCAACCTCTATTTACTCGAATCTCTCTGTCAGACACATTATGAACTTGAACCATTACCCTTCTGGCATAAAGCATGGGCTCTAGCAGGCAAAATACTAGGCTTGACCAGCAGTCCCTCCGGCAATTTTCCGTCTTGGTGCATCCAATATTAATATTTTATTCTTGACATCCTTTCTGATACGGACCTCTCCCTGTAAGGTACACTGGGCATTTGGTGCCAGGATCAGAGACTCAGGATCCTTCTTCCAGACAATTCCAACCGGTTCCTCTGGTTCTACTTTTTCAACGTCTCTCTGTGCCTCATAGGCCTTCTTAATCAAGGCCAGAATTCTTAAAGCTCTACCAGCCCTTGACCCCTGTTTTTCATAACACAACTGTGCCAGCCGTCCAAACATATGTGCATTAGTCCCAATTAGTAGAGGAACCCCATCATACAGTCCGGTAGGGGGACACACTAAGGCCAGGGTCTCTACTTGCTCAGCCACTCCAGCCACAGAGGTGGGAAAAGACAGCCAAATTCAGATATATCCAGAGTAGGGGTAGGCCTTCTCACTTAACCCCCAGACATGTAGCCCCTCCAACGGCTGTAAGGGTACGTAAGACAAATGCTTCTGATACCAGTCTTGGAACATAATTGTCACTTGGGAGCCACTGTCTAATACAGCTCTTGTAGACACTCCATTCACCTTTACAGTGGTCTCCATGGAGGGACCCACTATTCTGGACCATTCTGGAGAGGCAGTAGTGGGGGTCTGGGCAACTGACCTTGCCACAAAGGGACGTGAGTTAGCATTTTTGGGACCCTCACTGGGATCATTGAGTGCACCCCTTAACCACTGATTTGTTCTCCGAAGCTCTCCTTGTAGCCTATATACAACTTTGTCTGTGTCTTTTGGGGACCAGCATTCTCTCTTCATGTGCCCATCCTTCCCACAATTATAACAAAATGTACTTTCTGGAGTTTGAGCTGGCCGAGGCATCACACTGGGAGCCAGGGCGGGGGTACTACTAACTGGAAACCTTGGTGCCATCTCTGTCTGCGGCGTGATAAGCATTTGGAGACATCTCGTCAATTTCCCCACTTCCATGGTCAAGACATTGAGTTTTGAGCTGTTGTCAGCAGGAGATGCATGGGTGGGTACCCCCACCCCCATAGCAGATGCAGTCGGATGAGGGTCGGGGCCTGTACTTGCAGGAGCGGCCTTCATAAAGGGACTGTTTTTTATTTCCCCGAACTCTCTCAACAGTTTGCCCCACTGTGGCATATCTTTTTCCTTCTCAGAGCACTCATTAACTGCCAACCTCTGCCCCTGAACTTCACTTGATGGGTCACCCTCAGTCACTCGGGTCGTAGCTGCAGCTATTGGTGCAAGTCCCTTCCGAGGTCGCCTTTTCTCAACACCTTGAATTTCTCTCATTAGCTCATCATAGGAGGGTTGGGATTCCAGTCTATTTGCCAGGCGTAACTGAAGCAACAGCAGTTATGAGAAGGGGGCAGACTTAAGGATCCTGTCCAGCCTTGTTCGGTCCAGTTCAATCACTGGCAAACTACCCTTTTTGAGGCATTCTTGCAACAATTTTTCCAGCCGAGATACATACACAGACAACAACTCCCCTTGGTACTGTTGTGCATTTCTTACTCTCCACCACAGGTCCTCATCAGAATCTGGGCTCCCATACACATTCTCCAAGGCCTCAAGATAGTCCTGTGCAGTCGCTTCAGGGTTACTGGCCCATTTAGCACGGATGGTAGCCAGGGCAGGACCTCGGAGGCTCTCCCTAACCCTCTTTCACTTTTCGGCTTCCGAGCGTTGCCATTCTAGCACTTGGGGGGCAACATAGTCTATCCAGGTTTCCCAGTCATCCTCCCCATGGGGGGTTGGGAGGGTGCCAGAGAAGATCCTCAACCTTCGGTAAGAGTTGTGATTAATGGCAGGTGAAGAAATAGGAGCCTGCATTGGTTCAGCCACCATTACAGGTACTGGAGCCGGAGAGGGTGTTGGGGGGAGGAACACCCCCAGGTGGCAAGAATAGTTTCTTCAAGTCCTCCACAGTTTTCCCTTCCCCCAGCAACTATTTAGCAAATTTCTCCTCAAAAGTTTCAGATAGTGGTGGGGGCCCATTTCCCCCTCCGGGTCTTTACTGTCCTTAGTTATCACTCTCCAGGCAGTAAGGGCTCCCTCTGGGGTAATAGTCTGTGGCACTTTGGAGCTATCTATGGGATCCTTAAACTCTATTAGGGCCAGGAAAGTGTGGGTGAGCAGATTAGCATGTCGACCCACCACCACAGGGTTTTGTAAACCTTCCGCCTTGGAAAGTACTCCCTGTACAGTGTCCGTATTGATACCCAGGGGGATGTCCAGGATAAGCATACCATTTTGGGGGTCGATCTCCTCCCCAGTACACCACTCCACCAACCGGTGCACAGCCACTTCTGTCGGGGTACCCATTTATTTATTTTTTTCTTAACAGTGGTTCGTAATTAAGGCCACTAGAGGACACACAATCCCAGCGGTGAGCCTCCAAGATGTAACCCCTAGGTGGCGCTATCCCAAGGGCTACTACCCCTGCCTGATTTGCCACTAACAGGTTGAGGGGCCTGGATCCGATGGCGGGTGCCTCCACCCAGAGGTCGGGGTTAAGACAGTCTAATATGACTTGGTCACAGCCCTCTGGGTCACTGCAACCCCTCTTTCTTCCCACTAGTGGCCCATACAAATCAATCACAGTACCCTTGCAATATACACTTACCCCCAGGATTGGTTCAATCAGCTTGACTCTGGGGACCCCCTGTAAAGTAAGATTCAGTTATACAATAACCACTGTACAGTAATTCAACATAGACACACAGTTCAAACAGTGTAACTTTGCTAAACAACCAAATCTGATTTATTTAGGGGATAGTAACAAGGGCAAGGGGAAATCAGGTTAATTGATTCAGTCACATTAATAATCACAGTACTCTGCACATATTTCAGAGTCCTAAATGTCACTCTTACTGGGTACCCAGGCAATAAGAGGCTAGCCTATTTGGTGCAGCTGGTTGGGACCCTGAGGATGGAAAATGCATGCACAATACCCACTTTGTAATCCGGAGCCAGTAGGCTCAGTTCGTGAAGAAAGAAAGAAAAAGTAATCAGATGGAACACTTGCAATTAGATGATGGCAGGGAGCTACCCTGATTTGTACTCACAAATTCAGTGCTGAAACTGAATGGAAGGCAGGTTGTTCTGGATTGCCAGGAGGAGCAGACCATGTGGACAAGGTCCTTGTGACTGGACCCCACTGCAGTTTAGAGTAAATGGATGTAGTCTGGATTAAGCTAGGGTTTACTTCCAGCTTCGTGCACTCTATTCACTGTACAGGGGATTTGAAACACGATTCTCCACAAACACTACACACATTTATATGTAAAAGGAAAGTACTATACCAGGCAGGCTGCTTCTCTATCCCGATCGCAATTACTGCACAATACCCGGGAGAACACACAGCAGATTCAGTTCCTGACAGACCGAGCGCGATTCAACAATTTCTCCAGTCTTCTACAGGGTGAGCCTGGTTTCCTCACTTCTGGTGCTTCTTTCTCCTTACAACTCTGATTCAGTCCACACTGGCACTCACAAACAGTTGTAGGCCGAACTTCAGGGCCCCACACGAGCTTCCCGTGCGAAAACTCAACAGCGCAGGAGCCCAGAGCTCCTTCCCTCTTCACAGTTACAACTCATCTGATCTTTCCAGTAGACAGAGCCAGGCATTTCCTTTGAGTTCCTCCCAGATAGTTGGCTGGTTTTGCTGTCACTCACAGTAAACTGTATTTTCGTTATTACTCTAAATGATGTCTGGCAAACAGTTATACTTTGAAAAGTGCTCACTCTGCCCACTTAGTGATGTCAGAAACGGAGCGACCTGGCGGCAGTTCGAGTGGGACTCAAGCAGGGGAAAGACACAGACCCCCATCCAAATTAATTATGTCTGCAGGCAGACAGCTCTTAAAGAGACAGTACCAGAGGCTCTAAAAGCACTCACAGATAAACGGCTTAGACGCTGAACACCATCCAGGCATGGAGCATTCAAGCAAGCTCCTGGAAGACTTTTGGGAACCCCCATTTGCAGGGGGGTTACATACAAGTGGTGGTGCCAAAGAGATATCAGCAGAGGGTACTAGAGGCTGCTCCTTCCAGTACTTGTGGGCACTTCAGTCATGAAAGCATGATGAATAATCTAGTACCACATTTCTACTGGGCCAGGAATGTACAGACAGGTGTCACCTTACTTAAAATCCTGTTTGGTCTGCCAGTCAGAGATGTTCCCTGTCTCTAGGGAAGGGCTCATGCACAGCAGCTGTGCTGGTAAACAAGGGGTGGAAACTCCAACCCTTCCAGGGTGTTGGAAGGTGAAAAACTGTTTACCCTGTTTTTCTCTTAAGTGGGGGATGTGTAAGGCACGGGGTCATACCACCGTATGACAAAACAGTGCAGCTAAAAATGCCGCAGCCAAACAGCACCGAACACAAACAGAGTCGGGCAAAACGTCTACCTGTTTGCGACAGCGCACCGTTGAAAACAATGGGTGTTTATGTTTTGTTTGTGGGGGTTTTCCCGCACCTCCCGCATGAAGTGATTCACCCCCAGAACTTAGACGACTAACTCCGGCGGGTGGACTTCGGGGTTGGGGGAGAAACTTGGGAGGGAGGAAGTTTGATTTTTTTAAAAATGGCAAAAGTTGCAGCAGGGGAGACCTGGGGGGACCAAACCACAGTCCCAGGTCTCCCAATTGCGCTGTGTGCTGGTGACCTAGCCACTCCACCATGGGAGTGGCTCGACCAGGCACCCAGCACGTGGCAACTTCTCTTCTCTCCACATCATCGTGCAGGGACAGGGGTAATGGTATATCCATATTGCTATTCTACCCCTGTTGCTGTAAATCGAAGCGCTGTATATATCACATGATTAATACCGTGCTGTCTTACATGAGCAGTATTGATTTGGTACCGCTGTGTGATAAGGTGGCCCTATCTGATGAATGAAGAACCAACCACATTGTTTTTTTTTATTGTTTCATTCCCTCTTCTGAGTCGGTAGGGAATGAAAATAAAAGGGGCAGCTAGCTACAGAGATACTGTAACTGTCCCGAAGCTGAAGAGCTGACCACTCGGTCGGATGAAAAGTCAGTTCTTCTATACTGTTACCATAAAATATGATGTAATTTGAATAAGAGGGGCTTGTACCAATTTTGAGGGTAACACATTTTAAGGAAAATGAAGAGAGATGCTGTAATAATCTAGGTGTGTAAACATTCTATACCCTATTTTCTAAAGAAATATCATAATCTCATGTCAAATGAGTCAGCTTGTGTTTATTTAGGATGAGTCAGTCTGCCTGTGTTTACTTGGAGAATTATGAGTTAGAAAGGTCACATGGTGCTGACATCATCAGTAGTCAGATATAAAAGCCTACCTCCTGAGATGCAAAACAGATGAGTCAGTCAGTGAGGACCTAACTGTCGTGGAGGAAGCATCTCATAGTACTTGCAAGTTTTTATGTGTTAGGAATCTATTTGGCTGGAACTAAGCCTGGAAGTTGTGCACTGAGGGAACTGTGCACTGTTTTTGCAGAACTGAAGGATTAATCACTTATTTCCTTTCTGTATGTTTATTGTTTTATTTTGGAAAATAAATATCGCAAAGTGCGTTCTATACCTTTTACCTGAGTTTGTGCATCTGTCTCACCCTCTAACCTTCACAAAGTCTTATGAGGCTTTCCAAAAATGCAGAGATGTGGGATATGGTTCAGGAGCAAGCAGACACAATAGGATGACCAGGGTTATCTGTATTGTGTGTAACCTCCCTACAAATGGGGGTTCCCGAAAAGTCTTCCTTGAGCTTCCTCTCGATGGCTGAGATGGACCTGGGGGTGGTGGTGGATGTCAAAATGAACAACTCGGAGACTTGTAGGAGGGCAGCAGCCAAGGCCAACAGGATGCTGGGATGCATCGCTAGGCGGATCACCTCCAGAAGGAGGGAAGTGATGCTCCCTCTGTATAACTGCTTGGTGAGGCCACACCTTGAGTACTGCGTGCAGTTTTGGAGGCCACACTTAAAGAGGAACATTAAACTCCTGGAGAGGGTCCAGAGGAGGGCAACCAAAATGATTTGGGGCTTGGGGGACAGGATCTATGAGGAGAGGCTCGAAGAGCTAAATATGTACACATTGGAAGAGAGAAGGGACTGGAGGGACATGATGGAGGTCTTCAAGTACATGAAGAGGGTAAATGGGGAGGAACAGTCAGGTGCTTTGAAGAAAGGAGGAGGGGCCACTAGAGGGCATGGGTGGAAGCTGGAGGGAAGATTCAGGGAGAAAGGAGGAGGTGCTACTTCACTGAGAGGGTGGTGGAGCCATGGAATGCACCTGCCTAGGGGCTGGTGGAGGCAGAGACGGTGGAGGGGTTCAAGAGGGCTGGGACAGGTACAGGGGAAGGGTTCTGGAAGCAAAATCAATGCAGCAAGAATATCTGGAACTGGAAGGAGAAGCCAGAGAGAGAAAGCGGGGGGCAGCAAGGTCAGCACCCAGGGTGGGGGCTGACCAATCGAGCAGACTCGGAAGACTGTTAGGCCTATTCTTCTAGCATTTTAGTATGTTAGTATGTTAGCTTGTCTAAATGCTCACTGCCAGGCTGGTGTCCTGCATTTTTGCAGTTTAAATGTGATTGCCAGAGAGTGCCAATATAGCCTCTGTGTACTGTCTCTTTAAGAGCTGCCTGGATTGCAGTCATAATTAATCTAAAAGGGAGCTCTGTTAGAAGATGTGCTTGTTTGCTTATCATTTGTTAGGGTAGTAATAATATTGCAGTTTGTTCTAACCTGCCTTCTTTGCAGCATGGACAGTTCTGTTTGTTTCCATCATCTTGGTCCTGGACTGCTTAAATGGGCCAATCAGTACATTTGGGACTCTAAAATGGAGCCTACCTACAGGGGCTTGGTGGGGTTAAAACTTGTAGAAATTGTAGTTTTTGCATTTTGGCACCTAAAACAACCTGGAGGGGGAGCCCTTGTTGTGACTGACAGACAGATCAGCCAACCAAACCTTTTGGATCTTGGGGAAATTCCCAAGCTGCTTGCAGCTAGTTTCAGTTCTGAGTTGGGAAGTGAAGAGAGAACAGCTTCAATGATTCAAGCAGCAGCTTCGGCATGGATTTGCGCGGGAGAACTGTGGAAAGACCCGAGTTTGGCCTGCATGTCTGCCTGCTATCCCTGAGAGGGAAAATAAAGTTTATTTGGACTGAATCCGAGTTGTGAGAACAATTTAAGCCACTGGACTGTGACCAGGTTTTAACAGGAAGAAGACCAAAGATTTGCTGAATGCGATTGGCCTGTCAGGACTTCCAGCCACCTCTGAACTCCAGATTGTGCAGAGACTCTGTAATTGCTACTGGAGAGCCTTTTGCCTGGTACAGTAGAATCTCCCTACATGTGAATGTGTTGTGTGCTTATAGTGGGTCATGATTTGGTTCCCCGTTGTGGTTTGAAGTGTGTTCTGCTTGCTGGAAGCTGCATTAGAATTTCCTTACGTGTAAATGTGCTGTGTGCTGCTAGTGGGTCGCGATTTGGTTTCCCACTGTTTGAACTATATTCTGCTTGCTGGAAGCTGCATCCAGCCCCAAGGACTGAATCCAAAATCATCTCCATTGGGCCTGGGCCTTGCTACACTGGCCCAGCCCAACTACCCACTGCACAGAGAAAGCCATCAATGAGAGACCTGCCTGGGGATCAGCCCCCTGCTCAACACTTGAACAGGAACGCTTCTCTGGGCACTCCAGCACAACAACCTGCAGTCTCGATTTCATCCTGCCTGTGTCCAGTATTGAATATCATGAGTAGACATCAGGTTAGCTCCCTGCAACAACAGCTAAATCTAAAGTGTTGTCATCTGATTGTCTGGTTGCCTTTTCTTTCACAAACTGAGCCTTCCAGCTCCGGATTACAAATAGTGTGTGTTGTGCATGTTGCTTTCTTCCATCACAGGGCCCCAACCAGCTGCCATGTTCCTGGCTAGCCCATCATCTCCCTACCTGGGTACCCAGAGGTGTGACTGTGTGGGGACTTAAAGCGCATGCATAACTATTTGATTAATTTAGCCTTTAAGCCAATCAACCTGATTACGCCCCTTCCTTGTTCAAGTCCCCTGAATAAATCAGATCTGACTTTTTTGCTGCATTTAACCTGACTGTGGTTCCAGTTTGTGCCAAGAGTACTGTACCGTTGCTAGTTGCTGTGCATAACCTTGATTTACAGGGGAATCCCCAGGGTCGAGCCAGAGGAACAAGCCCTGGTGGTAAGTGCAAACAGTGTGGGTACTTGTATGGTGTACAAGGCGTACTGTGAAAGTGATTATTGTATATTGCTCAGGCCACTAGAAGGGAATGAGGGGGGTTACAATGTCCCGGCAGGCTGTGCCCAGGTTAGTTTGACCATTACCAACCCTGACCTCTGGGTGGAGGCACCCGTTGCAGAACCTAGGCCCCTTAACCTGCTACTAGCCAAGCAGGCAGGGGTAGTAGCCCATGGGATAGCGCCACCTAGGGGTTACATGTGGATTTGGGGCATCCAGGTTTTATCTCCGTCCCAAAATCCACAAAACAGGTAAGACATCAGTTTATTACAAACCCACTGACTCAAAAAGCTTCCTCCTCCATAACTCCTTCCATCCTAAACATGTCAAGAATGGCCTGCCATATTCACAGTTTCTTAGACTTCGCAGATTATGCAGTGAAAATGATGATTTTGCTGAGCAGGCCCAAATAATGCAGTTTTTTTTGTTAACAGGGGATACCCTTAAAGCACAATGGACAGAGCATTCTCCCAGGTCAGTAACATGCCCTGTAACCTTGACCCCCTTAGGAAGAATACTGTTATGCAAGAACAACGACAAATTCCACTAGTGCTTCCCTTCCATCAGAGTATACCTTCTCTTCACAGGATCATCACCAGTAACTTTCCCATTTTGCAAACTGACCCCAACATTGATGTTTCCTTTACAGAATCACCTACCGCCTCCTACCACCGACCACCCAACCTGTGGAATCTCCTGGTACGAAGCAGCCTACTTATTCCTAACGGTTCCTCCTTACCAGGTACCAAACCTTGCAATAGAACTCACTGCTACACCTGCAAATTTATTTCTAGTGTGACTGAAATTCGGGGTCCCACAGGTGTTTTTCACATCAACAAGGAGTTCTCATGCACCTCCACTAATGTGGTGTATTGTTTTCTTTGCAGGAAGTGTACAGCTATTTACATCAGAGAGGCTGGTAGATGCCTTGCTGACCATTTCAGGGAACATTACAGGGCAGTCAGGAATGGAGACACCGATAAACCCTTTGTAACCCACTTTATATCCAGGGACCACAGTGTCAATGATCCTTCTGTCTGTGTCCTTCGCAGGGTTTCTGGGATTCTAACCATAGAAAAAACATGGAAACCAAGCTGATCATCCGCCTTGGCTCCCAGCAGTTCTCCGGTTTAAATGATAGGCTTATTTTCTGCTAACATCTTTCAGCCACTCCTTGTTTTCCCTCAAGTCTGTTTGTATCCATACACATCTATTTTCATTTTCACCAGATGTCTCCATCTCTGTCTCCTTCCCCCTCATTTGTCACCTTCCAGCCTTCTTACTAGGCCTTGTTAACTAGTCCCAACCTAGGGATTTCTCTAGCTCATTCATTACTATTATGCCTTGTCATTCCCATCATCGCCTTTTTGTTTTCCAGATTCTCTCTTTATCTTGCAATTTATTACTTCTCCCAGAGCCTCCCGCTTTTTTTCTTTCCCCACATACCTGTATATATCCCTTATTTTACCTCCCCTGAATACTAACTTTGCTTTTTTCTCTTTTAGATATTTCCTGAAGAAGATCTAAGGTCGAAATGTTGATTTTTAACTCTATTTTCAGCGTGCATTTAATATTACCATTTTGTTTTGTTTTGGTAAAAACACAAATAGTCATTTCAAGCAGATTGGTTTAAAATATTTCATTGGTTAGAATACTCAATTTTCAAGCAGATGCAGGGTATTGTTTCCCCTTGCAGAGTATTTAACACTAGCAATGCTAGGTCATTTGTAGATGCTTTACTTGGCAAAGGATTCACAAACTGGAAAAGAGCTACTGAATCATTACGAGAACATTATTCTTCAGCTGCTCATTTGAGTAGCATGAGCTGCTGGGTAAAATTTGAACGTACAAAGAAAGCTGGCACCATAGAACAAGTCATTAACAGGGCAAGTGACAATGACATTCATGATCGGAGACAGTACATGAAACGACTTGTGGAAATAACTAGATATTTACATTAAGAGGGATTGGTGTTTTGGGGACATAATGAAAGCCCAGACAGCATGAACAAGGGAAACTTTCTGGAACTCCTAGATCTCATAAAAAAATGTGACCCCCTTTCTTGCAAAATACAGGCAATCTGATAATGCAAGTTATACATCACCAAATTCATTGAACAAATTAATTAGCAGCTGTTCTAAAGAAACACTTGCACTCATTTTTCAGGAGATAGTATCAGCAGAAATGTTTTCTATCACGGCTAATGAAACCAGATATAGCAAAAAAATGTGTGCCACACTGGCGACTCAAATTCCACCTGGCTCTCAGTTCTGTGTGTGTTTTTCTAAAGTTAGCCTGAGCTTGGCTGTTATTTCCTCCTAGATTTCCACCCGGCCCACAGTTCAGTGTGTTTCTCTAAGGTTAGCCTGAGCTTGGTTGTTATTTTCTCCTAGAGTTCCACCTGGTCCACAGTTCTTTGTGTTTCTGTAAGGTTAGCCTGAGCTTGGTTGTTATTCCCTCCTAGAGTTCCACCTGGTCCACAGTTCTGTGTGTTTCTCTAAGGTTAGCCTGAGCTTGGTTGTTATTCCCTCCTAGAGTTCCACCTGGTCCACAGTTCTGTGGGTTTCTCTAAGGTTAGCCTAAGCTCGGCTGTTATTTTCTCCTAGAGTTCCACCCCACCCACAGTTCTGTGTGTTTTTCTAAGGTTAGCCTGAACTTGGCTGTTATTTCTTCCATTCTCTGTATTTCCTCTACTCTGTGTGCCCAGGATTCAAAAGAAGGCGGTGTTTCCTTCAACTAATTCACCGTAATTTCTTTCTGTGCTGCCGTGCAGTGTTCTGAGAAGACATTGCTGTTTGTGGCTCTCTAGATTTTTTTTACCTTCATTCCTATATTGATAACTTTGAAGTCTAGGGGAAGGGGGATGTTCCATAATTTGCTATGCTCTTGGGTTTACTTTCAACCAGTCAGGGTCAGTCTTTGGACAAGCCTAAAATATATGATAGCATGATCGTATTAGACCACAGTCCCTCCAGCATAAGTTGGTGTTCCTTGCCTGGAAGTTGTTTTGTTTGTCAAAACAAAGGGTTCTTTAGATCTCTTTTAACAACAGTTTGTTGCAGCATAATGTGTACTACATACAGAAGAGCTACAGTAACTGTTCTGGCAGCTACACAGACAGATTGTCTCCCTTTGTAATCAGGTGAATTAGCATATGCGACTAGCATATGCAGCACTACTGAGCATGCGCTAAGCTTTATATAAAAGCACTTGTTTGGCAGGCAGTAGCCCGCATTTTTGCAGATCTGTATCTGTACTATACGAGTGCTATACTGTATAGTAAATTAACCAGAGCACTCCACCTGCGTGTCTGCATGATTATTACATGATGTCGGAATGGAACACCTATAGCCTCCCACTGCTCTCAGTCTGCATAGAAATGTTGCTGAGAATTGGAAAAGATTCAAGCAGCAATTTGAGATTTTTTTGGCTGCCAGTGGAATTGCTGAGAAGTCCCAGAATATCCAGGCCATGACCCTTTTGCACGTAACGGGCCCTGATGCGTTGGAGGTGTACAACACTTTCGTATGGGAAAGGGAAGAAGCTAAGGAGAAACTGGACAAAATTTGGGTCAGTTTGAGAGGTGTTGTAACCCGAGAAAGAATGTGACTTACAGACACAGCCAAAGACGTGGCTAGATATTTCCTGAAATTTCTGTGAGATTTCTAGAGAAATCTCCTGCTTTCTCCATTTATACAGTAGGGGCAACATAGGGAACTCTTTAGAAATTTTGTGAAATGTCTGGAAATATCTGGCCACGTCTGTTGCTACTACTGTATGAGAGACACCTGTTCAATATTAGGAACTGGAATCTGGGTAAGTTCATTGATTCATATGTAACTGAACTGAGACTAAAAGCTAAGTCTTGTGAATTTGGGAACTGAACTGAATCATTGAGTAGAGATAGACTCGTATGCGGCATACAGAGTAAGTATGAGAAATGCAGACTGTTGATAGAAGTGGACATTACGCTAGATAAGGCCATAGATATATGCAGAGCTGCAGGACTGAGTGAAACACAAGTTAAGTGTTTAAGTGAACATGCTCAGGAAGAAAGATCAGTGCAAATAGCAGCTGTACAGGACGAGAGAGAGCAACAACAGGCGCCAATGTGAGCAAAGGGAGTTATGTATCTCGAGCGAATAAAGTCAGATGTGAAAAGTGTAGGTGTGAGCATGAGATAAATAAATGCCCAGCATATGGACAGTTTTGTAGATTGTGCCACAGAAAAAATCATTTTGCTAGAGTATGTCATGCGGGCAAACACAGTGAGATACATGTTGTTAGAGAAGAAGATGCTCAGGGGGATGAAAGAACTTTTAGTATTGAGACTGTGACTACCTATAAGCCAGAGACTGCTCGGAAAGTAAATCTGAACATAGATGGAAAATGGTAACATTCAAATTAGACACTGGAGCACAGTGTAATGCGATGTCTTTCCAGCTGTGTAAAACACTGTCTAGAAAAGCTGTTCAAAGGTCGATGGCCAGATTGGTTTCTTATTCTGGTCATAAACTTGATGTGAAAGGCAAAGTGATGTTGTTAACATGTTTTAAGTGTAACCCCTAGGTGGCGCTACCCCAAGGGCTACTACCCCCTGCCTGCGTGGCTAGCAGCAGGTTGAGGGGCCTAGGTTCGATAACGGGTTCCTGCACCCAAAGGTCTGGGTTGGTATTAGTCTGAATAACCAGGTCACAGCGCTCTGAGACACGGTGGCCCCCCCTTGTCTCCTACTAGTGGCCCACACAATACACAATATGCACCTTCCCAACACCCCAGATATGCTTTGTACATACACTTATATTTGGCACTTACCCCCAGGACTGGTTCCTTCAGTTTGACTCTGGGGTACCCCTGTAAAATAAGGTGATGCAGTACAACACCAACAATGCAATACCTTCGACATGAACTGACACCACAGTGAATGTAAACTGCAGAAAAACAGATCTGATTTATTCAGGGGACTATAACAAGGATGGGGGATAATCAGGTTAATTGGCTTAAACACACCAAGAATCACACTACTGTGCATGCAATCAGAGTCCCACTCAGTCACACTCTCTGGGTACCCAGGATGGGGGAAAAGGCTAGCCTGGACCGTTGCCCGGGGTAGGCCGGCATCGCAGCTGGTTGGGGCCCTGTGATGGAGAAATAACATGCACACACACAATTTGTAATCCGGAGCCAGAGGGCTCAGTTCGTAAAAAGAAAACACAAGATAATCAGATGGCACACTTTGATTTAAGAAAAGTTGCAGGGAGCTACCCTGTTTGCTACTCACGGTACCCAGGCTGAACACAGGAGGGCTGATGGATGGACGGTCTGGATTGCCAGAGGAAGCAGGGCCCACACGAGTTGCTCTGATGCTGTTCTGGTTCAGGCAAGGAGCAGGGGGCTGATCCCCTGGCTGGTCCCTCGTCAATGGATCTTCTCTGTGCAGCAGGGTAGGGAGACAAGGCCCTCGTGGCAGGACCTATCTGCATTAGGCAACAATGGATTCAGTCCGATTTTAGCTGGGAAACAGCTTCCAGCAATTAGCACACAGTTCACAGCAAGAGGGGAATTAGACCGCGATCCCCAATCAGCACATAGCACATTCATATGTACAAGACAGCAGCACATAGCTAACTAAATCATGATTCTTCTTCAGTACACAGTACATTTATATACCAGAATTCTATCTGTACCAGGCCAAATGCTCCCCAGTCACGATCGCAAGTCTCTGCACACACTGGGAGCTCAGAAGTAACTGAAAGTCCTGACAGGCCGATCGCATTCAGCAAAATCCTCGGTCTTCTACAGGTTAAGCCTGGTCCCAAATCAGTAGTTTGCTTTGTTCTCACCAAATTCAGATTTAGTCCGAATAAACAAGCGCTCTTCTTTTTTCAGGGTAGAAAACAGCAAGCAGGCCGGAATTCAGGCCTTCCACGATTCTCCTGTGTGAATTAATGCGAAACACGACTGCTCGAACTAGACGAGCTCCTTCTCTCTCAGCTTCCCACACAGATCTGGCTTGCCAGCAGACAACTCATGGGCTTTCACTTAGATCCAAAAGGTCCAATTGGCTGGTTCCTCTGTCAGTCACAGCAGGGCCCCCTCTATAGGTGCAAAAAGGCACCAACTGTCCAAAAACTACAACTCCCAGAGTCTCACTCCACACAGCCCCATTTCAGCAGGCTCCATTTGAGAGTCCCAAGTACTGATTGGTCCCATTCGGCACTCCGGGACCAAAATGGTGGAGCTACACAGAACAGTCCTTGGTGCAAGAAAGGCAGGTTAGAACAAACTACATTTTCATCAATATTCTAAATGATTTCCAGCAATTAGTTACATCTTTCAGCAGGGCTCACTCTGCACATTTAGCGATGGCAGAAATGGAGCGATTAGTCAGCAGCACGGGCGGGACTCGGGCATAGAAACACACAGTCCCCCCATTAAACTAATTAGGACTGCAAGCAGGCAGCACTTAAAGAGACAGTACATGGAGGCTTTAAAAGCACTCACTGCAACTCCATTTAAAACGGCTTTAGTGCCGAACACCAACCAGATGGTAAGCAATTAGACAAGCTCTTGGAAGACTGTTGGGAACCCCCCATGTGTAAGGGGTTACACCCTTCCTGGCCTGGAAAAACTTAGCGTCCGCGTCAAGTAGATACTGCACAATAATTTCAGATGTAAATTATACTATGCAATTATACCATTAACATGTTATACCAATCACATTTTGTACATCAGCTAACTTTCTTAACCTTTACTATATATATATTCTCTACATTTTATGTTACTATACCCATTTTTGAATTACATCAGGCACACTTTACACACATAACTTACACACATTACTATACAACTTCAGGTTATCACTTCCTGCACATTGAACAATGATAATGGGGGCCCTTCCCTATCAGCTACCTCAGGGCTAGATGGGACAGGGGCACCATATCTGGAGGGCAGAACAATTAACTGGGAATTTGCAGTTATGCTCAGTTTGGGCAGTGAGCTCCGGGACACGTACACTCCCTTATGGACCACATTGAGAGGCAAATCCACAGGCTTCCCAAGGGAATCATAGCTGAAACACACTACTGGTTTTACAGCTCGACCAGTCTTCTGGGAGGAACAGTTACAGTCTCTGCTCCTTCAGCTTCACTCTTTGCACTTTCCTTACTTGCAAGGGGAGTCTTCATCTGGGCAGACAAGTTCGGACTTGAGGCACTGTCAGCATCTGGATCTGGAAAGTCTGGTTCCACAGCACTTTGCTCACTTGAAAAACTCTCTGGCACTGGACGTGAACTATCATGACACTCAAAGTATTCTTCCTGCTCTGGCAAGTCACCAATCGGATGTAGCTCATCTAGTTCTTCCTCAGGGAGATCACACAGTTCCGCCATACATACTGATTCAATATCATCAGACATGACACTCTGAACTTCACTCTCAGGGAGCATTGGCTCCATGAATAAAGCTGGGGGGTTAGGCAGTCCAGAAGGCCCAGCTTCATCCCCATAATTGACCAGAGGGTTACCTTGAAACAACTGACTTAGTTTATAGGAAGGATAATAACCATAGTTACACTCACTTTCATCCGAAGTAGACTGACAGTCATTCTCAATTGGGGTTTGCTGTGGAGGAAACCTTAAATCAGAAACTAAAGGGGCAGGCTTTCTCTGTTTCTGTCTTGCAGCAGCAGCCCTTGTCACCGGTCCAGGGGGAGCAAGTTCTGGGGGCTCAGATTCAATCAATATTTGACCGATGAGCAACAAGTGGTTATGATGCATTGTCTTTACATCCTTAGAGTTGTTTTCAGGCCACACTTTATACACTGGCAAGTCATTTAATTTGCCTACCACGATGTGGGGGAGGTGGTGCCACTAGTCAGGAATTTTGTGTCTGCCATGCAGTCCCAGGTTCTGCAGCAACACACGGTCTCCTGCTTGGAGCTCTTGGGCCTTTACTTTTTTCTCTTATCTTTCTTTGTTAGCCAAATTTCTCTTTGCAGCCATAGTCTGAGCTAGTTGGTATGCATGATTCAATTGAGCTTTTAACTTTTGCACGTATTGTAGGTAGCTGTCAGCTCGGGCCCCATCGGGGGAGACTCCAAAACAAACATCCACCGGCAACTGAGCCTCTCTTCCAAATATAAGGCAGTAGGGGGAGAACCCAGTAGCATCATTTTTGGTGCAGTTATAAGCGTGTACCAAGGTGCTAATTTTCTGGCTCCATCTGGGCTTGTCTTTTGGGTGGAGAGTGCCTAGCATGTCAAGCAGGGTACAGTTAAAACGTTCTGGCTGTGGATCCCCTGTGGGTGGTAAGGGGTGGTTCTGGACTTCCGCACTCCCCACAGAGAGAGCATCTCCTTGATTAAGTGGCTTTCAAAATCTTGGCCTTGGTCAGAATGGATTCTTTGGGGGGCTCCATAGTGAACAAAGAAATTCTCTACCAGTACCTTGGCCACAGTGGATGCTTTTTGGTCCTTGTTGGGAAATGCTTGGGCATATGTTGTAAAATGGTCAGTGACCACCAGCACATTACTAATATTCTGCTGTTCAGGCTCCAAACTCAGAAAGTCAATACAAACTAACTCCATGGGGGTGCTGGTGGTGATGTTAACAAGGGGGGGCAGCCCTCTGGGGTAAGGCCTTTCTCTGCAGGCAGTGAATACAAGTCCGTACATGATGTTCAACTTTGGCCCCCATCTTAGGCCAGTAGAATGTAGACCGCATTAAGTCGAGGGTTCGGTCTATACCGAGGTGACACATGTGGTTGTGTAGGGACCTCAGCACCAAGTCTCTGAAAGCGGTGGGCAAAACCAACTGTTGTTTGTCTACTTGACCCCCTCCCCCATCTACTGTTTTTCTGTACAGCAGCTTGTTAATCAATTTCAATTTAGGACCTTCTTTGTACAACAACGCAGTTCTCAAGTCAGAGGAGTGCAACTTGGATACATCTTTCCTGTGTAGAGAGCTTCAAGTGCTGATCTGATCATAGGATCTCAGGATTGAGCCCGCTGGAGTCTGTCATTATCAAGCTGGGGCAGTGCACTAATATCTAATGCAGAGAAGTTGCAGTAAGCAGCAGGTATACAAGTGTCAGAGGGCCCAAGCAATCTACTAGACAGTCCACTGCATCTGTGGACATGTGTTCCTCCTTGTCAAACTTTTGGCTTAGCGCTCGAATGTTAGGTTCAGACAGTCTGACCCAATCACTTCTGGAAGCAGGGCTCCTGGAGAAAGCATCAACAGCTACGTGATTCAGGCCTGCTCTGTATTCAACAGCGTAATCATAAGTGGACAATGCAGAAAGCCACCTATGGCCGGTGGTATCCAATTTGGCTGAAGTCTGCACATAGGTCAAAGGATTATTATCTGTCTTTACCAGTATCTTTGCCCATACAAGTATTCATGGAATTGGTCAACAATGGCCCACTTCAACGCCCAGGAACTCCAATTTATGCACAGGATAATTCTTTTCAGATGGGGTCAGAATTCTGCTGGCAAAGGCCACTGGTCTCAGGCCATTCTCGTGCTCTTGATATAATACAGCCCCTAAACCTTGTAGGCTAGCATTGGTGTGTAATACATAGGGTTTTGCAGGATCAGCATAAGCAAGGACAGGAGCATGGGTGAGTTGGTATATGATTTTGTGAAAAGCAGTTTCACAATCAGGTGTCCGGTGTAATCCAAAAGATTCATTTGGGCGGAAATATACTCTCTCGATTTCGGTGAAGGCCACTCTCTTGTACTTTTTTCTTCATTGGAGGATAACCTTGGGTAAGATTCAGAAGTGGACGAATCACCCTTGAATAGTCCTTTATGAACTGCCTGTAATAACCACAAAATCCTAGGAATTGTTGTAACTCTTTTAGGTTGTGGGGCTGGGGCCAGGTGGTCAAGGCCTCCACTTTGCTAGGATCAGTCTCTATCCTCTCGGTGGATACTATGTGCCCCACATACTTTACTGATGTCTGAAAGAACTGGCATTTGTTGATGGACAGCTTAGGGCCGAAATCTTCCAGTCGGTCCAACACTTTAAAAAGTCGGCTTTCATGTTCCTCCAATGTACTTCCAAACACAATAACATCATCTAGATATACCAGCACTCCAACAAGTTCATGTCCCCCAGTGCATGCTCCACCAATCGTTGAAAGGTGGCTGGGGCACCCAAGATCCCTTGGGGCATCCTCACAAATTCATAGAACCCAAGTGGATATATAAAGGATGTCTTCTCATGGTCTTCTGGGGCCATGGGGATCTGGTAGTACCCACTGCAAAGATCCAACACTGAGAACTACTTACTACTGTTCAGACAGTCTAAAGCATCCTGAATACGGGGCATGGTGTATTGATCGGGGATGGGCCGCCTGTTATGGGTCCGATAATCCACACACATTCTTACTGTTCCATTCTTTTTCCTCACCATGACAATAGGTGAAGCATAAGGGCTTCTGGATCCTTGTATCACACCAACTTCAAGCATCTCCTGCAGATGTCTTCTTACATCATCTATATCTGCAGGTGCGAGGCGCTGAGACCTCTAACGGAATGGCCGTTCATCATGCAGGCGTATGTGATGCTCAGCTCCTTGTACACATCCCACATCCCATTCCTTTAGTGAAAACACCTGACCTCTCTGAGCGAGTCTCTGGCTGATTCTAGTCTTCCATTCAGCTGGCAACAAGGAGTCACCAAAATCAAACAATTCGGGCATCACTCTGTCAGCCTCCCCCGAGTACTTGTACTGGGTAGCACTGCAGTATCTGCACAGTGTACGGTAGCCAGGGTGCAGCCTCTATTCACCCTAATTTCTTAATCTGATACACGTGAACTTGAACCATCACCCATCGAGCATAGGCATGAGCCCAAGCGGGTAAAATACTGGGCTTAACCAGCTATCCTTTTGGCAATTTTCCATCGCCTGGAGCATCCAGCATAAGTATCTTGTTCTTGACATCCTTTTGTAAGCAGACCTCCCCTTGCAAGGTACACTGAGCATTGGGGGCCAGGATCATGGACTCAGGATCCTTCTTCCATACAACCCCAACTGGTTCATCCACATCCATCTCATCAGCATTCTTCCTTGACTCGTAAGCCTTCTTGATCAAGGCTGGAATCCTCAAAGCTCTACCAGTCCACTGCCCCTGTCTTTCATAGCATAGTTGTGCCAACCTACCGAACATATGAGCATTCATCCCAATTAGTAAAGGGACCCCATCATACAACCCAGTAGGGGGACACACTAGAGCCAAGGTCTCCACTTGCTCTGCCACTCCAACCACCGAGGTGGGGAAAGACAGCCAAATTCATATGTATCCAGAGTAGGGGTATGCCTTTTCACTCAACCCCTAGATATGCAGACCCTCCAAAGGTTGTAGAGGCACATCAGGCAAGTGCTTCTTGTACCAGTCTTGGAACACGATGGTTACTTGAGAGCCACTGTCCAGCACAGCCCTAGTAGACACTCCATTTACTTTCACTGTTGTCTTCATGGAGAGAACCACCACTTCAGACTATTCAGTCGGCGCAGACACTGGTGTCGATCTGGCCTTGGCTTTGGTAGCATAACTTTTCTGAGCAGCTCCCCCTGGTGGCTGATTGTTGCTTCATTGAACCTTAGCCAGTAACCGGGCAGTAACTCTCCTCAAATTCTCTGGTGAGAGACAGGCAAACTGGAGGTGCCCATCCTCCCCACAGTGATAGCAAAACTTGGGTTCTTTAGAGTCTTTGAAGGGTGGGGGATCCTTTCTCTGCTGGGGTACCTCAGGGGCACCTCAAGGCCCTTCTTGAACTTGGGGCTTATGTTTCTGAACCCCCACTATGGTTCGGGGTTTGTGCAGCCCTTTGTAGTTCCCCTACCATAGCTCTCAACTCTCGTAGCTCGGCCAATAGGTTACCCTCATTCCAGGTCTTGGAAGAAACAACATGCACTCCCACTCCACTTTTGGTCTCTGGGGATGCTTGATACAGATCAGGTTCTCTGGCTGCCTCAGTCAACTTTTTAATCAATTCTCTCAACTGCTAGGCCTCATCTGAATCACTCCTCTCCGGAGTCTGGCAAGTGCTCACAACCCCAGTACAGGGCTCCCAGCTCTCTTCATCAGTCCCAATCTCCTGAATTTCTTTCACCAGGTGGAAGTACTCTGGAGAACTTGCCCTCCTATCTTGTAACTTGAGCTTTAGTATCATTACACTAGAAAATCTAGCTATCTTCAGAATGTGGTCAAACCTGGCCCGGTTCAGCTCCTGAGCAGGCACTCCCCCTTTCCTGTGGTCCCTCTGCAGAGCCCTCTCGATCCTGGTGACAAAAGCAGACAACTTTTCATTTTTCCACTGCTTAGCTGACTTGAGCTTCCATAACAAGTTGTCCCCCGATTCAGTACTGCGAAATACTCCTTCCAGTGCAGAGAGGTATTCAGCCGCAGTAGCCTCTGGACTAGTCACTTGCAAAAACTGGATGGCCTCCAGTGCAGGGCTTCTCAAACTCTCCATCAATCACTTCCTCTTTTCCTCCTCCCCTCCTCCGAACACTGCCATTCCTGCACTAAAGGGGTAGCACAGTCCATCCAGGTTTCTGGATCATCCTCCCCGTAGGCACTGGGATGGTGCCTGAGAAAAGTCTGAGCTTTTGGTAGGAGTTCAGCTGTACTGGGGGAATTATGATGGGGGAGGAGGCCACAGGAGAGTTCTTGGGGGAAACTGGTGACATGGCTGGGGAATGCAGGGGCATGTGTTCCTCTGAAAGGTCTAGCACCTTTACAAGCTCTTGGGCAGTTCGCCTCTCAGATGCTAACAATTTGAGCAATTTCTCCTTAAACCCGTCTATACTAGGAGGCCCACCTGGGGTGGTCGAACCACTATGTAAATGAATGACCCTCCACCCCTTCTGGGTACCTTCGGGCAGAACAACAGGGGGTACCTTCTCTGGTTCTATTGGAGAGCTACATGACAGTAGCACTATCATAGTTTGTTCAAATAAATCAGCATTTCTCCCCTTTACTATAACCTTGCCAAAACTCTTAATATGTTCCACAGTGGATACAATTACAGCATTATTGGTCCCTAAGGGGACATCCAATAACAGGATAGCCTGTCGGGGGTCTAACCCCTCAGCTTCACTCCACCCCATCATTCGGTGCACTAACAGTTTATGGGGGGATATCTGTAGCTTAGGTGTAGTAAGCTGCTCCATTTTCTCTTCCAAACTGAACATATTGGGGTAATTCCCTCACGTGACCACTAGAGGACGCTAATCCCAGAAGTGCCTCCAAGATGTAACCCCTAGGTGGTGCTACCTCAAGGGCTACTACCCCTGCCTCCCTGGCTAGCAGCAGGTTGAGGGACCTAGGTTCGATAACGGGTGCCTGTACCCAAAGGTCTGGGTTGGTATTAGTCTGAATAACCAGGTCACTGCCCTCTGAGACACTGTGACCCCGCCCTTGTCTCCTACTAGTGGGCCACACAATACACAATATGCACCTTCCCAACACCCCAGATATGCTTTGTACATACACTTATATTTGGCACTTACCCCCAGGACTGGTTCCTTCAGTTTGACTCTGGGGACCCCCTGTAAAATAAGGTGATGCAGTACAACACCAACAATGCAATACCTTCGACATGAACTGACACCACAGTGAATGTAAACTGCAGAAAAACAGATCTGATTTATTCAGGGGACTATAACAAGGATGGGGGATAATCAGGTTAATTGGCTTAAACACACCAAGAATCACACTACTGTGCATGCAATCAGAGTCCCACTCAGTCACACTCTCTGGGTACCCAGGATGGGGGAAAAGGCTAGCCTGGACCGTTGCCCAGGGTAGGCCGGCGTCGCAACTGGTTGGGGCCCTGTGATGGAGAAATAACATGCACACACACAATTTGTAATCCGTAGCCAGAGGGCTCAGTTCATGAAAAGAAAACACAAGATAATCAGATGGCACACTTTAATTTAAGAAAAGTTGCAGGAAGCTACCCTGTTTGCTACTCACTGTACCCAGGCTGAACATAGGAGGGCTGATGGATGGACGGTCTGGATTGCCAGAGGAAGCAGGGCCCAAACGAGTTGCTCTGATGCTGTTCTGGTTCAGGTAAGGAGCAGGGGGCTGATCCCCTGGCTGGTCCCTCATCGATGGATCTTCTCTGTGCAGCAGGTTAGGGAGACAAGGCCCTCGTGGCAGGACCTATCTGCATTAGGCAACAACGGATTCAGTCCAATTTTAGCTGGGAAACAGCTTCCAGCAACTAGCACACTGTTCACAGCAAGAGTGGAATTAGACCGCAATCCCCAATCAGCACATAGCACATTCATATGTACAAGCCAGAAGCACACAGCCAACTAAATCACTATTCTCCTTCAGTACACAGTACATTTATATACCAGAATTCTACCTGTACCAGGCCAAATGCTCCCCAGTCATGATTGCAAGTCTCTGCACACGCTGGGAGCTTAGAAGTAACTGGAAGTCCTGACAGGCCAATCACATTCAGCAAAATCCTTGGTCTTCTACAGGTTAAACCTGGTCCCAAATCAGTAGTTTGCTTCGTTCTCACCAAATTCGGATTTAGTCCAAATAAACAAGAACTCTTCTCTTCTCTTCTCTGGGCATAAAACAGCAAGCAGGCCGGAATTCAGGCCTTCCACGATTCTCTCGTGCGAACTACTGTGCAATATGACAGCTTGAACTAGACGAGCTCCTTCTTTCTCAGCTTCCCACACAGATCTGGCTTGCCAGCATACAGCTAAGGGGCTTTCACTCAGATCCAAAAGGTCCAATTGGCTGGTTCCTCAGTCAGTCACAGCAGGGCTCCCTCTATAGGTGCAAAAAGGCGTCAACAGTCCAAAAACTACAATTCCCTGAGTCTCACTCCACACAGCCCCATTTCAGCAGGCTCCATTTGAGAGTCCCAAGTACTGATTGGTCCCATTCGGCTGTCCAGAACCAAAATGGTGGAGCTACACAGAACAGTCCTTGCTGCAAGAAAGGCAGGTTAGAACAAACTACATTTTCATCACTATTCTAAATGATTTCCAGCAATTAGTTACATCTTTCAGCAGGGCTCACTCTACACATTTAGCAATGACAGAAACAGAGCAATTAGTCAGCAGCCCGGGCGGGACTCGGATATAGAAACACACAGTCCCCCCATTAAACTAATTAGGACTGCAAGCAGGCAGCACTTAAAGAGACAGTACATGGAGGCTTTAAAATCGCTTACTGCAACTCCATTTAAAATGGCTTTAATGCCGAACACCAACCAGACGGTAAGCAATTAGGCAAGCTCTTGAAAGACTTTTGGGAACCCCCATGTGTAGGGGGGTTACACCAGGAAAAGTATTATTTATTGCCATTTCAAGTGGTTGATGCAAACATGATCCCAGCCTTTCTGCTTGTCTGGAAATGAAGTTCATAAAGAAGTTATTTTCAGTAAATGCTGCAAGTGGAAGTGCAAGGGAAACCACAGAAATACTGGCTGAATTTACTGATATATTTGAGGAATTGGCATGCTTAGAGGGCGAACACCACATTAAAAGACAGTTGGCCCTGTGATCCCCTCCTCCTAGAAAAATACCTTTTGCATTACAAGACAAAGTTAAAACTGAACTAGAGAACATGGAGAGAGTGGGGATTATTGAACAGGTGGAGAAACCCACAAGCTGGGTCAACTCGATGGTTGTTGTAAAGAAACATTATTAAGTAAGATTTTGCATAGATCCCAGAGATCTTGATAGAACAATTAAAAGAGAACATCGTCCAATGAAAACAGTCGAAGAGGTTGCAGCTAAGCTAGCAGGGGCTAAAGTATTCACAGTGCTAGATGCAGGGCATGTCTTTTGGCAGATTACACTGGATGGGCCTAGCTCTGATCGAGTGAGTTTTAATACACCCTTGGGTGGTACAAGTTGAAGCATCTCCCCTTTGGGATTTGCTCAGCACCAGAGGTTTTCCAAAGAAAATGTCACACATTTTTCAGGGGCTCACGGGCACCGAAGTCATTACGGATGATATCCTAGTATGGGGAGCAAATGAACAAGAACACAATGAGATGCTAAGAAATGCTTCACAAAGAGCCAGAGATAAGCATTTTGTCTTTAAACCTAAAAAAAAATCAAAAATAAGAATGTCAGAGGTCCACTATATCGGACACAAGTTAAGTAAAGACAGGCTGTTGGTAGACCCCGAGAAGATAAAAGCAATTATCCAGATGCCTGTTCCCCAAAAACAGACTGACTTACAGAGATTTTTGGGTATGATAAACTACCTGGCAAAGTTCATTCCAAACCTATCATCTGTAAACAAACCACTGAGAGAGCTACTAAAGAAAGAGACAGCCTGGCACTGGGAGGGGTTATGAAAGTGAACAGGAACGCACAGGAACTCAATTCCGGTACCTTTTTTGCAGCAGGAACAGAGTTCCTGTACTTCTTCCCAGTGACACTGGAACTTAAATTCTTAAACCAGCAACATAATGACAGTTTCTGGGCATGTGACCTGAAATCAGGGTTTCCATAACAACATTTGACTTGTTCAACAGTGCTATTTTGCTTGAAATACTTCAATATCTCTAACTGAATCTACTAGCGTTGAAACAGAGAGATGTATCTTGACACAGCTATCCTTCAGATTGAGGAACTTCATTCTGTGTTTCATATTTGCCAATGCCTGAGTTCCTGTACTTCTTGTCTGCCACTTGCATCATTGGGCGCCACCACCAGGCCTTTCAAGAACTGAAAACAATTGTCACAAACCCCACTGTACTGGCCTACTACGACCTATAAAAAACTGTTGAATTATCTGTAGATTCATCTTCAGAAGGGCTGGGTGCATGTTTGCTGCAAGAAGGCAAGCCTGTTGCTTTTGCTTCCAGATCACTTAACAAAGCTGAGAGAAATTATGCACAAATTGAGAAAGAGATACTGGTCATTGTGTTTGTCAGTTCAAAATTTCACCAATTTATTTATAGCAGAGCAAGGGTCCATGTTGAATCAGACCATAAGACCCTAGAGAGCCTTTTCAAGAAACCACTGGCCACAGCCCCACCAGGAATTCAATGCATGATGCTAAAATTGCACATGTGGGCTGGTCCATTGATGCTGAGGGTTGAGGCGCTGGACGCCACACCTCACGCCATGCTGACAACCCGGGGTTCGGGAGTGAGCCCTGGCCGACAGGGGTCGGCAGGGGAGGAAGAGGATTGAACATCTGACAGACAGCTCTCCTCTCTTGGGGGAGGGTTGGGGATGTATGGCATACCAGCGGCTCCCGGTAGAGACTGGTGCTGCAGTACGCAGACAGCACAAGTAGCATGGCTGACGCCGGCAGGGTTGCCATGCACATGGCATCAGGCATGCCCATGGAATGGGGGGGCAGGGGGAACGCACTAAAAAATGGAAAAACCCAGCTCTGCGGGGTAGGTGATGGCACCTGACCCCCATGCCCACTGCCAGATCCATCTCACCCGGCCTCTCAATTCTTCCGCCCATGCCCTCACCCGCGCAGCCAGGGTCTGACTATGAAGTACACCCAAACAGGAGGGGTGGACCCACCCCAGAGGGATTAAGCTGGGGGTACTGGCTATGGGAGGGGGGAGAGAGAGGAGGCTTAGGGTCAAGAGGACCTCAGACATGGCAGGAACAGGCAGGATGCCTGAGAGAGGCTCTGCAGGCCATGACCGGAGCTAAAAAGACTGGTTAAAAAAAAACAAAAAACTGCACAGGTATGATCTGTGAGTACAGTACGAAGTGGATAAAGAACTTCACATAGCAGATGTCCTGAGTAGGGCTGTGGGAGAAGATTCTGTGCCAGAAACTGAGCTAGACAAGTATGAGGTTCACACAGTGAACTACATGCCTATTAGTGATGAGAAACTGCAGTTAGTTCAGCATGAAACTGACAAGTATTCGGCATTGGTCAAATTGAGAGACACTGTTTTGAACGGGTGGCTTTATGAGAAAGAATTAGTGCACCCTGAGACAAGACAGTATTGGCTGTTCGGAGATGAAAATTTCGACAGAAAATGGACTTTTGCTGAAGGGGGAGAGACAGATAGTCCCCACGTCATTGAGAGCACACATGTTAGCCAGATTGCACAGCAGCCACATGGGCACTGAAAAATGCAAGCGCAGGGCCAGAAACTTCTTATTCTGGCCAGGGATGAACAGTCAGATTGGTGACATGGTAGCCAGGTGTGGTATTTGCAACCAGTTCAGGAAAGCACAATCAAGAGAGTCACTGCAGCCACATGAGATACACGCTGGACCTTGGCAAAAGCCGCAAAAGGTTGGGGCTGACCTATTTGAATTTGAAAGAGAAAGTTATCTAGCAATGGTTGATTACTGCTCTAAATACATTGAGATTTCCAAGTTGCAAAACACAACAAGTAGAACAGTGATTAACCATATTAATCGCAATGTGCAAGACATGGTATTCCAGAAATACTCAAGATGGATAATGGGCTGCAATTTGCCTGCATTGAGTTCAGAGACTTTTCAAAGAAAATACGAGCTCAAACATGTGACATCTTCTACAAAATACCCCCAGAGTAATGGGATGATAGAGCAGGTCATTCAAACAATAAAGAGATTGTTTAAAAAAGCACAATGTGATTGCCAAGACCCTTATTTAGCACTCTTAGAACTGAAAAATACACCATTTGAGGGGCTGGGATCGCCAGCACAGCTACTTATGGGCAGCTGAACCAGAACTTTAAAGCCTACCAGAGCTGAGCTGCTTAAACTGAAAGTGCCAGACATCGATGTGCAAGCTACACTGTGAGAAAACCAAGAAAAACAGCAGTCTTATTACAAATTGTACGCCTGACCACTCCCAGCTTTGCAGTCGGGACAGTCTGTTTATTTGCAAACCCCTGAGAATACCTGGACCCCTGCAATTGTGGAACACCATGCTGAAGAGCCACGATCTTATATGGTCGAAGCAAATGGGAAGTTGTATCAGAGAAACAGGAGAGATCTCTTGTCAACCCCAGAGCTGCACCGTTCCTATGGCCCACAAAACTCACACACCCGAGGAGAGGAAGAGAGGAGAGAGCAGGATGACATGATGGAGGGTGATGGGATCCCAAAGGTGCCTGTAATGGAGGACCCGCCACAAGTGATGCTGAGGCAGTTGCAGAGCAAACCTGTGGGGTTGGCCCTGCCCCCGAGCAGTCAAGACCCATTGCCTGGCACCAGCTCCAGCCCGAGAGTCAGCCGAGTTAGTGGTCAGGAGAGCCGAAGGCCCGCCTGGCATTGTGATTACATAGACTCGGAAAAACTTTGAACTTGCACAGAACTTTAATTATTTTTATGTTGGGGGGGGGAGTTCAATTTGAGAAGGGAGAGGTAATGAGGTGAATTAGCATACTCAACTTGTGTATGCAGCGCTACTGCACATGGGCTAAGCTTTATATAAAAGCCCTTGTTTGGCAGACAGTAACCCGTGCTTTTGCAGATCTGTATCTGTGCTATACCAGTACTATACCATGCAGTAAATTACCCAGAGCACTCCACTTACTTGTCTGCGTGATTATTACACCCTTTACATCCTGCTTCTCACATGCCCTATAACTCTTTGCATGTGACTTAGAACGCTGCAACATTTGCATTTATTAATATTTATACCTTTACATGTATCTTATCAACTCGTCCCCCTTTTCTAATAAAAAAATAGGTAGACATATTTTTTTCATTCTTTTAAAATAGACAAATGTTTACATTACTTTTGTTCATGTCCGCTAAATAAAATTCAAGCTAGTGCCTTTTTTTTGTAAAAAGAAAAAACATTTGCTATCACTTTATATTTTAACTCTTTGAGTGCTGAATATGTTTCAACATATATAGATTCTTGACGTATAATATACTGTACACGCCCACAGTCTTCTAAGGGTTAACATGACTCAGTAAGTCACGTTGGCTTTCTTTTGGCCTACCAAATCTCGACCTACCCAATTGTTCAGTAGTCTTAGCACTAACAGTTTCATTAGACATTTTCAGTTCAGTACTGACCTTTGATATTTCAGGAAGGGTTTACTCCCTCAGGCTATTCAAGATCTCTTTCCCACTTATCAAGGCCCTTTTGAGACAAGGTCCCAGATTAGAGGTTTATTTAGAGTCCCCCTCTATAAAAAATAGTAGGTCAGAAGTCAGTCATATTTAGGTCAATTACACTATTCAGAGGTTTTCCACCCACTGTTACTAATGCTGTTACTGTACGCAAGTTTAAGAACAATCTTGTTCAATGGCTGAATACATTCTCTGATTGTAACTGCAACTGTTAATATTGTATCATAATGTCTGTTTTGTATGTATGTCTTGTATTATTTATAATGAGTATGTCCTAATGTTTTTATTGTAATATTTACTTGTCGCTTGTGAAAACGGGCAATTTGCTCATCTTGCTAACAAGTATAAAAAATAAAAATGAGAAAAAAAATAAAATGAAATGAAGTCAGGTAATGTTCTGTCTGGGGAATGAGAATTTCTTTCTTGTTCAGGTCCATCATTTATAGGTATTTTACTTTTTTTTAACACAGCTTTATTTTAAAAGTTGATAAAACAGGGTTTGTCAGTCAATATAGGATTAGTTTCATGCAATAATACAATTCATAAGAATCCTGTGTCATATGTTGCACCCTCTGACAATTAGTAGTGAGTAATAGTCAATTGTGAGGGGGATAGATTTGGGAATAGGAAAGGGGGGGGGAGAGGCAGGTTAGGTGCCTACTTGGTGCCATGGCCCAGAGGGATGGGAAGTGAATCAGGTGGATCACTAGGGCAGCAGAATGGGAGGGGGAGCTGGATGTCATTGTCCACCTAGGGACTAATGACCGGGCTTGGGATGGGGCTAGGATAGTGCAGGGGGAGTTTAAGGAGCTGGGGAGGGGTATTAGACAGGTACCTCGCTCAGTGGCTTTTACTGATGTGATGCCTATCTATGACATGGGACAGGCGAGGGAACTCCACACCAGGAACTTCAACTCATGGCTGAAGGAATGGTGCAGAGAGGAACAGTTTGGCTACATTGGGGACTGAGGAGCTACCTGGGAGGATAAGGAACTACACAGGGGTGATGGCCTACATCCATCCGGGAGGGGAACTTCAGTCCCCAGTGGATGGTTTAAATGTTACTTTGATAAACATTTAAACTAGTCAAGGAGGGTGGCAGAAGGAATCGGGGAGTCAGAAACTGCCTCCCCCAACATGCTGAAGTAGAGAGTAAGGAGAACCCGAGGGGAGAGGAATACACCAGGTTGCAAATCAATAAAGGGAGCAGGGTGGTAGAGATAAAGGGGAAAAGGAAAAGGAGCATCAAAAAGAGAGGTGGGAAGGAGGGGGGCCAAAAGGAAAAAAGGGGGGCAACAAGCAGAGTGGAATCAAAACCTGGAAGGCCATGTGTGTGAATTCTAGAAGTCTAGGAAATAAGATTCCGGATCTACAGGCCATCATGGCAGAGGCCGACCTGGATATTGTGGCCATTACTGAGTCATGGTGCATTGAAAACCATGACTGGGACATGGCCATACTGGGCTATACTCTGTTCAGGAAGGACTGGGTGGGAAAGAAAGGTAGTGTGGTGCTTTATGTGAGAGAAAGCATAAAAAGCACAGAGATACAGGGAATACAGGGGGAGGCAGAGGTACTGTGGGTCTCCCTGGAGATGCAGAATGGAGCCATTATTCGCACTGGAGTGATCTATAGACCTGCAGCACGGAGGAAGGAATTAGATAAGGTACTAGTGGAAGCCATTGGCAAGATGGCAGAAAAGGGGGAGGTGCTGCTGATGGAGGACTTCAACTTGCCAGATGTGGACTGAAGCCTCCCAGCAACAGCTTCAGCTAGAAGCAGGGACATCCTGGAATCTCTGCAGGGGGCATTCCTCAGGCAACTAGTTAGTGGACCCACTCATGATGGACAATACTGGACCAGGTATTCTCTAACAGGGACAGTGTTGCAGACATCAAGATGGGAGGCCATTTGGGGACCAGTGGTCACCATATGGTATCGTTCAATATAAGGACAGCTGTGGAATCGAACCACACAAGGGTGAGAGTCCTGGACTTCAGGAGGGCAGATTTTTAAAAGATGGGTGAATGCCTTAGGGATGACCTAGCAGGGGTGGGTGATCTGGGTGGGGTGGAGGAACAGTGGGAAAAGCTAAAATGGAGCATAGTAAAGGCAACAAACCTCCACATCAAACAAGTGAGAAAAAGTAAGAGGAACATGAGACTGCTATGGTTCTCGAAAGAGGTGGCTGAAAAGGTAAAAGCTAGAAAGATAGCATTCAGATGGTATAAGGAGATGCAGAGGGAGGAGGATAGGGAAGTGTATCGGGGGAAACAAAGGGAAGCAGGAAAAGCAGTAAGGAGTGCAAATGTCAAAACTGAAGAGAGAATAGCCCAGGAAGTAAAGAAAGGGGTCAAGACATTTTATGTTTGCTTGCACGCATGTGCAAGAAACATAGTGCCATCATCCGAGTTTTCGGAGGTGTGGCAGCCGTCTTCCAATTCAGTCAGTGTGTTTGCAGGCGCGGCCGCAGTTCTCCAATGAATGCTGCAGCTGTCTACGATAGCAGTTGAAAATGCAGTGCTGTACAGTTGAAAGGAGAGCTCCGCTTCAGTGAGCAGCGCCCCCTCCACCGCCGCCGCATGTGTGCGTGCTCATCGCAGCGCCCCCGCGCGCACATAATGTATGGCCGACAAAGGGTGCCCAATCCCCCAAGGCTCCATGCCCCCAAATGCTTTCCAGGTGCCACGCTGGGAACCCACCTCAGTGTGGCAAAAATGTTATAATGTGAGGGTGCCCAATCCCCGTTGGCTCCAGGCCCCAAACAGCCTTCCAGCTGCCATGCTGGGAGCCACCTAATGTGGCACAAGTCTGTATGGCCAACGGGGATGCCCAATGCCCCATTGGCTCCAGGCCCCCACCAAACAGCCTTCCAGCTGCCGCGCTGGGAGTCCACCCAGTGGCAAACGTCCCGCGTTGTCTTCCTAAAAACAACAACCTCTAAACAAAAGTTCCCACGCGGTCTCCCTGCCCACCCATGCCCCTCCACTGTGCACCCTGCCTCCCACACCCCTCACCCCATACTTACCTCCGGAGCTCAGCGACGATCTTCGGTGGACCAGGAACACATCTGCACTCTTCAAAGCTGACCACGAACTGAGGAAATGCCGGTAAGCTGTATAATGCAATAAATAGGGTTTTTCAACTTTAATGCATATCTCAAGCATTTTTGGAATTTTGGTACCAAATTTTCAACATGGGGTTTTAGGACCTCTCCTCATGATTCTAAACTGTCATGGCATTATTTGGGCCGAAGGGTGATTTGCTGATCACTGTGAAGTACCTTCGGGACATGATTAACAACGACAGTGCCGATGTTTCATAAGGTGGGCTCTCAAAAAGCCTATATTCTAGAATGCGGTGAAAAAAATTCTTAAAAGCGACTGTTTTAGCGTGCGTTCGCGCAGTTCCTCGCGCTCTCGTAAGTTTGTTAATTTTTAATATTTGCACTCTGGATTTTCAACATTGCCATTTTACCACACTTCCTTATGAGCAGTACAGCTGTCGTTTTTCACATGTCGCCCAAAATGTGTTTCCATGCATGTAGCGCACAATGGCGCAGTCAGTGTGCAAAATCAATGTATGGGACACATTAAGAAAATCACAGTGACACTGTTCATGAGCAGAGGTCTTAAAATGGCTATGTTGAAAATTTGGTGAAAAAATTCCCAAAAATGACTGTTTTACGAGCGTGTGTTGCGCAGTTCCTACGCATGCTCGTAAGTTCGTGAATTTTCAATATTTACACTCCAGATTTTCAACATTGCCATTTTATTACACTTCTGTATGAGCAGTACAGCTGCCATTTTTCACATCTCGCCCAAAATGTGTTTCTGCACATGTAGCGCACAATGGCGCAGTCGGTGTGCGAAAGCAATGTTTGGGACAGATTAAGAAAATCTCAGTGACACTGTTCATGAGCAGAGGTCTTAAAATGGCTATGTTGAAAATTTGGTGACAAAAGTCCATAAAATGACTGTGTTACGAGTGAGCATTACGCAGTTTCCACGCACCCTCGTAAGTTCATGAATTTGTAATATTTTTAGTCCAGATTTTCATCACTGGCATTTTTCCACACTTCCTTATGAACAGTACAGCTCTCACTTTTCACAACATGGCCGAAATGGGTTTTCACACTTTCAGCGCAGAAATGCGTGGTCGCTGTGGGAAATCATTGTTTGGGACAGATAAAGAAAATCACAGTGACACTGTTCATGATCGGAGGTCCCAAAATGCCTGTGTTGACAATCTGCTGTAAAAATCCCCAAACTAATTACATTACGGTGTGCGCTGCACAGTTTCTACTGCGCTGACTTCACCAGTTTTTAATATTTTCACTGCAGATTTTCAACATTGCCATATTTACACCTCCCCATGAACAGTACAGCTGTCATTTTCCATCCTGTTCAGAATGTGTTTTTGCACCTGTGGTGCTAAATGCCGTGTCGCTGTGCAAAAGCAGCTTTCAGCTAACAAACTGATATTGCCACTGTTCATGAGGTGGGGTCACAAAAACACCATGTTGAAAATTTGGGTGAAAATACCAATGAATGCCTGAGCGTTAGGGATTCGACCATAACGCACCCTGTAGAGAATGACAGGCATCAGGGTGTGACTTGGGATTCTCGCCTGTAATGCTCATACTATTCCACACCCTGCAGCCAGTGAGAGGCATTGAGGTGTGCCTTGGACTCTTCAGCCCCAAAGTTCACTCCATTCTCCTATACCGCACCCATCTCAGCGTATTTCCTGATGGAATGGGGCGCGCATAAGAGCCAAAGACCCCAAGGCACACCATGACACTTGTCGGTGTTTGCAGGGTAGGGTGTGGTGAAATGGCGTGGCCATTATGCCTGATGACCCAAAGGCACACCCCAATGCCAGTCAGTCTCTGCAGAGTGGTGGTGGAGTTGGCTTTAGTTTAATACTTCACTGCCATTCCTATTATGCAGCTCTGTAACTCCTACACTACCAATGCCAATGCCAGCAAGCAAACATTCAGCATTGACAAATGCTTGTTTAGATATGCAAGTGAAAAAAGGAAGACCAGTGGTGGGACTGTAAGGTTAAAAAGGGAAGGGTGGGGACCGTGCAGAGAGAGAGAGAGAGAGAGAGAGAGACCAGGAAAAGGCAGACATCCTGAACAAATAATTTTGTAAAGTGTTCACAGAGGAAGGAGAAGGGGAAGGGCCACAAAAAATAAAAGCTTTGGAAGGAGGGAGGGAGAGAGGGAGAGAGGGAGGTGGACACTCGTTCTTTTTTGGAGGAGGGAGTCCTGAAGAGGCTTGCTAATCTGAAGGTGGACAAAGCAATGGGTCCAGATGGGGTGCATCCAAGGGTATTGAGGGAGCTCAGGGAAATACTGGAAACAGGAGTGGTTCCATAGGACTGAAGGAGAGTAGATGTAGTCCCACTACACAAAAGTGGTAGCAGGAAGGAGGCTGGCAATTATATGCCAGTCAGCCTGACATTGGTGGTGGGAAAGTTATTAGAATCATTGCTGAAGGAAAGGATAGTGAAATATCTTGAATCCAGTGGGTTACAAGACCCGAGGCAGCATGGTTCCACAATGGGGAGGTCATGTCAAACAAATCTGATGGATTTCTTTGACTGGGTGACCAAGTAACTAGATCAGGGTGGAGCGGTGGAAGTGGCCTACTGAGATTTCAGTAAGGCATTCATCACCATTCCAGACAGACTAGTAAGCAAACTGGGTAGCTTAGGAGTGGGTCCAAAAGTGGTAAACTGGATAAGAAATTGGTTAGGGGATAGGAGACAGAGGGTGGTGGTAAATGGAGTTCACGCCAAGGAAGGGAAGGTGCTCAATGGGGTGCCTCAGGGATCAGTGTTGGGACTGGTTCTCTTCAATGTCTTTTTAAGTGACACTACAGAGGAGCTGGAAGGGAAAGTCTACCTCTTTGCGGATGACACCAAAATCTGCAATAGAGTGGACACTCCAAGGAAGATGGAAAGGATGAGCAGAGACCTGAGAAAACTAGTGGAGTGGTCAAGGGTATGGCAGCTGGGTTTCAATGCAAAAAAGTGCAAAATAATTCACTTAGGGCACAGAAACCCAGGGGTGGAGTACAAAATGGGTGGAGTGGTACTGATGACCACCAAGCAGGAAAGAGACCTAGGGGTAATCATATCAGATGACCCAAAGGTGGCCAGGCAGTGCGACAAGGCAGTAGGGAGGGCAAGTGGGATGCTGGGGTGCATAGGGAGGGGTATCACCTTCAGAAAGAGGGAGGTGGTGTTACTTCTCTATAGATCACTGGTAAGACCACACCTAGAGTATTATGTCCAGTTTTGGAGACCACATATCTGGAAGGACATAAACAGAGTAGAGGTGGTCCAGAGGAGGCAACCAAATGGTGCAGGGTCTGCATCTAAAGCACTATGAGGACAGACTAAAGGATCTCAATATTTACACCCTGGAACAGAGGAGGGACATATGATAGAGACCTTTAAATACCTCACGGGGGTAAATAAGGTACAGGAGGGGAGTAATTTTCTGAAGAGAAGGTGCTCAGGAACAAGGGGGCATGCTATGCAGCTGGGGGGTAGATTCAGGAGAGATGTGAGGATGTGCTTCTTCATAGAAAGAGTGGTGGATTCTTGGAACAGCCTTTCAGTGGGGGCGGTGGGAGCAAAAACAGCAGTGAGGTTCAAGAATGCATGGGATAAGAACAAAGGAATCATAGTGGAAAGGAAGGGAGGATGGAGAAAGAGCTGTAGATCAGGCACAGTCTGCGGTAATAGTGTAGGTGGGAAGAAATGGGCAGACTGGATGTGCCAAGTAGTCCTTATCTGCTATCAAATTCTATGTTTCTGTATAGTATACAGTATAAGACACTCGTGTGAATCCGTGGATATTCATACAGTGCTGTTCTTAATTCATTGTATGCACTATATAAGTTCTTAATATTGGTATATACTGACAAACAGTAGAAACTAAAAAAAAAAGAACTTTTTTGGCAATAAACTTACTGTAACAGTTTAAACAAAACCTGAATTGTGCAGTGTGATTATTTCAGCTATTAATCCACCTTTTCTACTGATGTTCATGAGGGGGGTTTATTAACATCGAACCACTCTGTCATCTATAGAGTTTCGAGGACAGAGGTTATGTCAGTAGGGTCTTATCCCGTGGATGTCAGTGTGTCAGAGAGATATGTATCTCAATTAGCTCATAGGGAGGTATATTTATTCACAGTCAGGTTAAGGTCTACCATTATACATACCATTGTTTGTACCTTCTGCATTCTTGTTTGCCATTGCCCTTTGTCTGGCAGGAGAGCAGACAACCAATGAGAGGTGATGCATTTAGAGGTGACAATACACATTAAAGTATATAGCTGTCTAAATTTGTGGGGGACCTGCTTCCCTCATGGGGAATCCCAAAACCCCATATCAAATCTAGCTCTATTTCACTTTCAGTATATTGTTTTTCCAATAAGTCCATGGGTCTCTCAGGCATATGCACTGGTTCAGTAGGTAAAGTCATTGGTAGTACAGGAAAGTGCATTGATTTTGCAGGCACTGGCATAAATGTCTCCTGTTTTGTCTTATCAAATGTCCACTTTCAGTAAGTGCCAAATAGGATCTTATAGCCACAAGTCTCTGAAGTATTGCTAAATCTCCCCAGCAACCATCACTTCTCGCTTAAACCGTTTCTCCAGTTTGCAGCGGTTTGTGACACTTCTGTTTTGTCAAATATATCATATTATTTCTTAAATTGCAAAGGCCTTTTTTTCTCAGTATATGTTTATTGTCAGCGTAATATTTTAGTTTTAACTTAGATAATCTGGCATGAATCTGGTGTCCCATGAGCAATTCAGCAGGTAATTTGTCACATTCTAATGGTGTTGCTCTGTAATTCAGTAAAGCGATGGGTCAGTGTTTGCATCTCTAGCCTTTTTCAATTAAGTCAATGCTTTTCTCTCTACATTCTTTTAACCCATTTCCTTGTGGTTATGTAGAATTAGAGGTGATGTGATTGACACCACAAGATTTTGCAAAAGATTTTAAATTCTGCACTTGCACACTGAGGTCCATTATCAGCCCTTACAATCTGCGGTATGTCAGATCTTGCAAAAATGACTTAAAGCTCTTGTATCACTTGGCTGGATGTGGGTGCCTTAAATTTAACAACTTCTGGGTAACACAAAAATGCATCAATCACAGCCATGTCATCTCTGCTTTCTAGAGTAAACAAATCCACACCTTCTTTTCCCCAAACTTTGGCATTTTCTGAGTCTGAAATCTTTCTGCAGTGCAAGCCTGTATTTCTGAAAAATGCAACATCTTTAATGATCCCAGGCCAATACGTGACATCTCTTGCTCTGCGTTTCCATTTTTGCAATACCCATATGACCTTCATGAATTTTATGTTGCATTTCCTTTCTTAGTGAACTAGGAACTACAATTCTGTCACCTTTCAGTAATACTCCATCAACCATAGATAAATCAGCCTGAAATGACACATACTTGTATGAGATATACTGTCCTTTCTATCCACTGCGCATTGCTTTCATAACTGCTTGCAAAGTTTCATCAGCTGCAGTTTCAGATTGCAATCTTTTCTACATCTGTGCTGAGACAGCACCTGGACTTTTGTATTCCATTTATGTGAACATCCACGTTTGTTTCCAAGTTTTGATAATTGATTCTGTGAATTTCATCCCAGATTCTTGACAAAGCATCAGTCATAATCAAATGATTTTCTGGAGTGTATTCAAGCTGATAATCATACTTCTGTAGTTGAATTAAAAGTCTTTATATCTATGGTGGTGACCGCCATAAGACATTTTCCGAAATAGTAAAATTAATGGTTTATGATCTGTTTCAATCACAATGGGAGTTCCATAAATATCATTATGAAATATGTCACATCCAAATGCGATGCCCAACATCTCTTTTTTTTTATCTGAGCATATTTATATTATGTTTTGGTAAATGCTCTGGATGCATAAGCAACAGGTCTCCAGCTTTTATTTCCTATTTGTGAAAGAACAGCTCCCATGCCATCCTTTGAGGTATAACGGGATGGTAAAACCATCACCTTCTCAGATTCTTGTTGGAACTGCACTAAAGTGAAAAAACAACAGACAAGTGGTGTCCAGCACAAAAAGTGATTTATTCCTGGTATATAAAGCAGGCTTACAACCAAACAGTATGATCACTGGGAGAATACCTCCAATCTTTCCTTACCTATAGGTAGCAGTATGTCTCTTGTCAGCGAGCAGATGCTATGCAAAGGGTCTTATACCCCTGATAATAACCATGACAACTAAGTTAGAAGAAAGACAAGATAGCTAGACAATGGATCTTGTATATGTGAAGGACACTTGCGGTTACATGTGCAGTTGCAGTTCTGCACTAGCGCTAAAGATGGCAATATTGCCTAACTAATCATTATACAGTAATGTAAATAGAAATATCTCACAAGAGTTACAATCAGAATAATAGCAAATGCATTATGATTCTCAATAAAAATATATAAAAGTACAGTAGAACTCAGATCCTGACACTTAACGGTGGAGCCAAGGCGGTATGCTGCTACTCACAAAGGGAGTATACCAGTGGTCCAGTGTGGGTCTGCCATGCCCAAAATCAAGACGTAACAAGTCTGTAAAAGAACAACCACTGTACGTAAGAGTAGGTGTAAGTAGGCAAAAAATGCACTACACTACGCGACATTTAGTTCAACAAACTCGAATGGAATTTTTACTTTGTACATTTTTAACCTGCACACGGTTGCCAAATGTAATGGGATGGTAAAACCATCACCTTCTCAGATTCTTGTTGGAACTGCACTAAAGTGAAGAAACAACAGACAAGTGTTGTTCAGCACAAAAAGTGATTTATTTCTGGTATATAAAGCAGGCTTACAACCAAACAGTGTGATCACTGGGAGAATACCTCCAATCTTTCCTTACCTATAGGTAGCAGTATGTCTCTTGTCAGAGAGCAGGTGCTATGCAAAGGGCCTTATAGCCCTGATAATAACCATGACAATGGCTAAAAAGATATATAAAAACATTGCAATTGATCAGTGGCAAATAAGCTGACTTCTTACTAGCCTGGGAAAGCATGCTGAGCTAGCAGAAAGACAAGATAGCTAAACAATAGATCTTGCATATGTGAAGGACACGTGTGGTTACATATGCAGTTGCAGTTATGCACTAGTGCTAAAGATAGCAATATTGCCTAACTAATCATTATACAATAGTGTAAATAGAAGTATCTCCCAAGTGTTATAATCAGAATAATAGCAAATGCATTATGATTCTCAGTAAAAATATATAGAAGTACAGTAGAACTCAGATCCCGACACTAATGCTTATACGATAAGTGCCTATGACCTAAGGTTAGTACATATATGTATATGTAGTAATGTCTGCAAGATAGGGGGCCAATCAGGGGTGCTGGTCAATGGATAACAGAGGCATCCATGGAAGCTTGTCAGACAAGAGATATCAAAATATTACAAAGTAGGCGCTGTTGATGGGATTCATCCCAGAATTCTAAAAGAACTAAGGATAGAACTAGTGACACCACTGACTACCCTCTTTAACAAATCATGGGAGGATGGGGTGGTACCTGAGGACTGGAGGAGGGCAGATGTGATTCCCCTTCACAAAAGTGGGAGCAAGGCAGAAGTAGGAAACTACAGACCTGTTAGTTTAACCTCAATGGTAGGGAAAATGATGGAATCACTTCTGAAGGAAAGAATTGTTGCGTATCTAGAGGCCAGAGGGGCACAGGACCGAAGGCAGCATGGATTCACAGCGGGAAGGTCATGCCAGACAAATCTGATAGATTTCTTTGACTGGGTGACCAAAGTAGTTGATCAGGGAGGAGCTGTGGACATGGCTTACCTAGACTTTAGCAAGGCATTTGACACAGTCCCACACAAAAGATTAATATACAAGTTAGCCAGCCTGGGTGGGTCCCAAGATGACAGCCTGGGTAAAGAATTGGCTGGAGAATAGGACACAGAGAGTAATAGTAAATGGAGTCCACTCTGAAAAAGGGGTTAGCAGTGGGTACCACAGGGTTCAGTATTAGAACGGTCCTCTTCAATGTCTTTATAGCGACATTGCAGAGGACTGGAAGGAAAGTATGTCTCTTTGCAGATGACACAAAGATCTGCAACAGAGTTGATGCACGAGGTGGGTGGAAAGGATGAGAAGGGACTTGGCAAGGTTAGAGGAATGGTCAAATGTATGGCAGCTTAGATTCAATGCTAAGAAGTGCAAGGTATTGCACCTGGGAAACAAAACCCAGGGAAGAGTACACAATGGGGGTGAGATACTAACAACAACAAAATGGAAAGGGACCTGGGGTAGTCATATCAGATGACCTAAAGGTGAGCAAGCAATGAGAGGGCAGCAAGGAGGGCTGGGGGATACTGGGATGCATAGGGAGAGGCATCACCAGTAGAAAACAAAGTTATTATCCTCTGTACAGACAACTGGTGAGACCACATCTGGAGTACTGCGTGCAGTTCTGGAGACCCAATCTGCGCAAAGACATAGACAGGATGGAAGCTGTCCAGATGAGGGCAACTAAAATGGTGCAGGGTCTGCACCGGAAGACATATGAAGAGAGACTTAAGGAGCTTAATATGTATAGCCTCGAGGAAAGGAGGGAGAGAGGGACATGATAGAAACTTTCAAGTACCTCAAGGGAATCAACAAAGTCCAAGAGGGTAGCATCTTTCAAAAAAAGAGGTGTGCAAGAACAAGGGGGCACAATTTGAAGATAGAAGGGCGGCTCAGAGGCAATTTAAGGAAGTATTTTTTCACAGAGAGGGTTGTGGATGTGTGGAACAGCCTTCCAGAGGAGGTTGTGGAGTCAAAAACAGTGGTGGAATTCAAGCATGCATGGGACAGTCATAAGGCAATTCTAGGGGGTTGGGGTAGGAAGAAGTAGGCTGCTGGTTAACTAGGATCTGCAGCTTATCCATCAGGTAGGGAAATGGGCAGACTGGGTGGGCCAAGCGGTCCTTATCTGCCATCAAATTCTATGTTTCTATGTTTCTATGTTGTCAAAAGTATTTTTATTTCTTTATTTATTTCTTTAAATTCTTGGTTATGTGCCTCAATCCAGGACATTGCTAATGAACTTTCCAAGGTAGTTTACAATTCCCAGAAAATGCTGTAAATCTTTTTTTATTTATTGGCTCTGGTATCCTGTGCACTGCTTGCATCTTAGCCGGATCAGGTTTTACACCCTCAGCTGAAAGAATCTCACCCAAGTACAGGATTTCTGTTTTCTTTGTCTGGCACTTTTCTTTATTCAGTTTAAGTCCCTTTTCTCTGACAATTTGTAACACTTTCTTCAACCTGCAGTCGTGTTTCTCAGCTGTCCTGCCCCAGGTCTGAATGTCATCAATGCAAACTTTAACTCCTTCAATGCCTTCCAGCAGTAGCTACATTGGTCTTTGAAAGAGTTCTGGTGCTGAACAAATTCCATAGGGCGTGTTAAAAGTACATAAGCAAACACTTTCAGGTGACAGTGACAGTGATATTTGGAGGAATCCTGAGGAGATACCCAATATTGAAAAATACTTGGTCTCTGCCATTTTACCTAGAATTTCATGTCTAGTTGGAGTGTGGAAAAGTTCTCTTTTAAAGCAAGAATTTAACTCTTTTGGATCCAAACACAAATGAAGTGATCCATCTTTATTCTCTATGATCACCAAAGAATGAACCCAGGGTGTTGGTTCTTCCTCCTTTTCTATTGTATCCATTTCTATTAAATGCTGCAATTCTTTTTTCAGTCTATCGCTCAGCACAACAGGTACTCTTCAGGAAGCATGTGTCACTGGCACTGCCTTCTCAGAAATTGTAATCTGATGAGTAATCGGTAACTTGCCCAGTCCCTTAAAAAACATCACTATACTCAGACATAATCTTGTCAGTAGAAGGCATTTCCTTTTCTATTGTGAATAATGTTTTCATCAGACCCAACGTCTGTCTGGTTTCAGGTCCCAAAACTGGCTTTTTGTCTCATGTGACAATGACAAAATTGTGTTTTCTGACCTTGTCTTTGTGCTTCAGGTGCTGCGTACAGTATCGTACTGTGGTTATACTTAGTCCACTGTATGTCTTTACAGTAGTCGTGTTTTTTGAGCTGTGTTCTCTTTGGCAGATGCCACAGTCAAGCTAGTGGTACATTTACTTCTGCACCAGTATCAATCATGTGTTGAACCTTCAAGCCATTAGTATCTATTTGAATAGTCCATTCCCTTTTCTCTGAGTAGCCTTGCTTTTCTATTGCCCCTATAAACAAATCATTTTCACTGCTTCAGTCTCCCATTTTGGTAATACTGTAGCATGTACAGGTTTTTTTTGGTCTACAACATGTAGCGAAATTATTACATTTTTCACAGGATCTGCATTGCTAACCAAAAGCTGGACAGTTTCTGTTGGCATTCTCTTGTCCACATTTATTGCATACTTTACTTGCAAACTTTCTTCGCATGGTTGTAGTCCTTCCTTTCACATTTTAAGTCTTGCCTTATTAAACTTGTAGGAGACTTTTGCACTTGTTTCTGTGTTGTTTTCACTGCTGCTACATCAGTTTTGTCTCTTTTTATTTTAGCACTGTTAATCACTTTTGGCTGCAGCCAAGTTTTCTCGGTGGCCCAGCAAATCTGAACAGCTTTTCCCATTGTAAGCTCACAATCTGTTAGGAAACGTTCTTTCATTTTCCATCAGAACAGCCCATAACAATCTGGGCTTGTATCAAAGAATTGTGAACAGAGCCAAAATTACAAGACTGAGCTTTTAGTTTCAAGTCAGTAACACATTGTTCTATAGTTTCTTGCTCCTTCTGCATTCAGAATCCAAATATGTATCTTTCATACATCTTTATTTTTTTCTGGCCACACAGTGAGCTTCAGCCTGTGCCATTACAGTATCATAATCCTCATTAGCAGCTACAGACAATTGAAAAGTACTGTGTATATCAAAGCTTCTGAGCCTACCCCAGTCAGTAATAATGCTACTTTTTGGGAGCTCTCTTTCGCAGCTGCCCTAGTTGCTTTTAAATACAAATTAAAACATTGCTTGAAACATTTCCATGTTTCTTCTAAATTGTCTACAGACCTGATCTCTGGTGGTGGTCTTAGTTGTTCCATTTCAGCAGACTCCAGTATCGATAAGACCAGCAAGCAAAATCTGCATTCACTTGATCCTTTATCACTGTGAGGCAAATACTGTTCCTTTTCCACAAGATTTCACAAGTCACAAAACCACTCCTGGTAGCATGTCTTGTTTTGTAGTAATCAAAACAAAGGTTTTTTTTAGATTATTTTAGCAACACTTTGTTGCAGCATAATTTGTACTACATGCAGAGGAGCTAACCCTTCTTGCAGTTACACAGGCAGACCGTCTCCCTTTACATCCTGCTTCTCACATGCCCTGTAACTCTCTACATGTGACTTAGAACACTGCAACATTAGCATTTATTAATATTCATACTTTTGGGATGTTATTGTGGGAGTGTGGAAAACTCTAGTCATACATTTCCACCTGTATTCTCTTCACCCTGGAGAGGCAGTTAGCTTCCAGCCCCTCTCCCACATCCTCTTACACTCCCCATCGGCTATACTGATCCCTTCTTCTAGCTCCCACTGGGATTTCAAGTTTGAGAACTCCAGTTGTTCCTCTCCCATTAACATTTTGTATACCCAAGATGCTGCCTCCCACCTACCAGCATCACTGCCCAGCACAGGATATTTCCTAGAGAGGTGAAGTCTCCATCTATTTTTGTGTTAGATTCTTAGATTGCATGTAGTACCTCACCTGTAGATATCTGAAAAAAAAATCACTCTGTGGGAGGTCGTACTTCTCCTGCAGTTCTCTGAAGGACATTATTGTTTTCTTACTAATCATTGCCTGATAGCTGGTTAGCGACTCTCTATTCCACCTTGCAAAGCCTGGGTCTGTGCAGGGTGGAAGGAAGTCTGGGTCCCCAGTTATTATCGAACAGGGTCCTACTTCATTAGGGGTTTTCATAACGGCTCTGGCTTGTGCTAGAACTCTAAGAGCATGCCTAGTCCAGGGATTAGTAACCTCTTGTCAGATCGTGGGGGGAAAGGTTAGCAAGAGGCAGTGTGAACAGGAGGATAGTGTGGAGTTGCTGTGCCTCAATTTCATGCCACCCTGCATCATTTCACTGCTTAATCCATGTGACAATAGAGGCCAAGTGTGCTGTGGTGTAGTATAAGTTAAGATCAGGCATGGTCAGACCTTTCCTCTCCCTGGGAAGGGACTTCATTCTTTTACTTACCCTATGTTTGCCTTTAGCCCAGACAAAGGACAGGAGGAGTTTCTGCACCTGCCCCCAGTAGGAAGTGGGGGTGCCTCTAGGCAGGGCCTGGAAATGAGGCAGGACATTAATTTTCAGTGTGACAGTTCTATCCCCTATGGAAAGGGGCAGAACTGCAACCATGCTATGTCTGTACATATATCCCCAGGAGCTTTTCATAATTTAGCCTGAATAGGGAAGAGACATTAGGGGAGATCCCTACCTCAGGTACCTTACTGTGTTATTAACTATCCATTTAAATGGGAAGGCTGCCAGGAATTCTCTGGTACAGGGACTGCCCAATTTGATGGCTTCTGACTTTCCAAATTAATTTTATAGCCTGAGACCTCTCCAAAAAGCTGTAGTTCATGCAGTAAAGCCAGAAAGGAATCTTAAGGGAGCCATAGTGGAGGCAGCAAGACATTGAATTAGGCAAGTAAGCAAAACAAAGGGAAAGAAAAAGCAAGGCAAGATAAAGTCTATTTGTAGGGCATCTAATCCCAGAGGCTCTGGGCACCTAACACACACAAGGGTAGGAAAAAACATCAAGTACAATAAAAACAAAGGAATAATAAATATCAAATATCTAAATTATTAAAGCAGCAAATAAAGATAAAAACAAATCCAAAGGCTGGTAAAAAAAAACCACTATAGTTCTCAAAGGAAGTGTCCGAGAAGGTAAGGGCGAATAGGGTGACATTCAGGAGGTACAAGGAAACACATAAGGCAGAAGACAGGGAACTGTATCTGGAAAAGGAGAGGGAGGTGGGGAAAGCAGTCAGGAGTGCAAAGGCACAAACAGAAGAAAAAATAGCCCTGGCGATAACAAAAGAGGACAAGAACTTTTTCAGGTATGTTAGTGAAAGAAAAAAGACTAAGAGTGGGATTGTGAGACTAAAAAGGGAAGGAGGGAAGTGTGCAGAGGGGGACCAAGAAAAAGCAGAAACCTTGAACAAGCATTTTTGTTCAGTATTCACAAAAGAAAGGGAAGGGGAGGGACCAAAGTTAGGCGAGGGAAGCACCGCTGGGAGGGAGGTGGACACCAATCCATTTAAGGAGGAGAGAGTCTTAAAGAAACTCGCTAATCTGAAAGTGGACAAGGCAGTGGGGCTGGACAGGATACATCCCAGAGTATTAAGAGCACTAAGAGGTGCTGGCAGCACCACTGACAGCCCTGTTCAACAGTTCGCTGGAAGCAGGTGTGATTCCAAAGGAATGGATGAGGTGAATATAGTCCCTCTCCACAAAAGTGGGAGCAGAGAGGAGGCTGGCAGTTACAGGCCAGTCAGCCTGACCTTGGTGGTGGGGAAACTAATGGAATCATTACTGAATGAAAGGTTTGTGATATATCTCAAATCCAACGTAGCACAGGATCCAAGGCAGCATAAATTCACAATGGGAAGATCTTGTCAAACAAATCTGATAGATTTCTTTGACTGGGTGACTAGGGAGGTGGATCAGAGAGAGGCAGTGAATGTGGCCTACCTGGATTTCATCAAGGCCTTCGACACTGTCCCACATAGGAGACTAGTAAACAAGCTTAGCAGCCTGGGAGTGGGTCACAGGATGGTAAACTGAGTCAAAAATTGGCTGAGTGACAGGACACAGAGGGTGGTGGTGAACAGAGTTCAATCCAAAGAGAGGGGGGTGACCAGCAAGGTCCCACAGGGATCAGTGCTTGGACCAGTCCTCTTTAATGTCTTCATAAGCGACATTGCAGAGGGGCTGGAAGGGAAGGTATGTCTCTTTGCAGGTGACACAAAGATCTGTAACAGGGCTGATGTGCCAGGAGGAGTAGAGAAAATGAGAAGAGACCTAAGCAAGCTTGAGGAGTGGTCAAGGATGTGGCAGCTAAGATTCAAACAAAGAAATGCAAGATCATGCACTTGGGGCACAGAAATGCAGGGAAGGAGTATATGATGGGGGGGGGTACTGACAGCCACCAAACAGGAAACAGACCTGGGAGCAATCATATTTGATGATCTAAATGTTACTAAACAATGTGAGAAGGCTGTAAGGAGAGCCAGTGGAATGCTGGGGTGCATAGGGAGAGGTATCTCCAGTAGAAGGAAGGAGGTGGTGATGCCACTGTATAGAACATTGGTGAGACCTCATCTAGAGTACTGTGTCCAATTCTGGAGGCTGGATCTCCAGAAGGACATAGAGTAGATGCGCTTCAGAGAAGGGTAACAAAAATGGTGCAGGGGCTGCACCAAAAGACATATGAGGGCAGACTGGAGGATCTCAATATGTATTCCTTGGAGGAGGGGGGGGGCTATGAAGATAGAGGGGGTTAGACTTAGGAGTAATGTGAGAACTTTTTTTTTTTTTTTACAGAAAGGGTGATGGATCCATGGAACAGCCTCCTGGCAGAGGTTGTAGGGGCAAAAATGATAGGGGAATTGAAAAATGCATGGGACAGACATAAAGGAACTCTAGCGACAGAAAAGACAGGGTAAGCTGTAGATCATTTAGGATCTGTGCTATATGAAACAGGTAGGGAAAATGGGCAGACTAGGTGGGCCATGCGGTCCTTATCTGTTGTCAAATTCTATGTTTCTATGTTTCTGTGGAACTGAAGCCTCTGGTGAGGTAAGGAAAAACAGGGAGTCTTCTGCATATAATGAAATAATGAATAATGAAATTTTGTGGCCTCTGTCACCTGTTATGCTATTTTTCCTCCAGACTGCTATGGCCAGTGGCTCTATATACAGTGCAAAAAGAAGGGGTAAGAGGGGGCAGTCCTGTCTCTTGCCCAGTCAGTTGAAAGTGTTAGGACAACCTTGGTTTACTGTGGCTTGTGGGGAGGAATAATGATTTCATGAAACTTTTCTCCCAGGCCCATCTCCTCCAGCGTTGTGTGTAGAAACCTCCAGTTCACCTGGTCAAATGCCTTTTTAGCATGCATAAATACATAATGCATAAGTTCTGGTTCTGGAAATCTGTGCTGCCAAGATATCAGATTTAACAGGCAGCTGATGTTGTCATTTATTAGACTGTCATTTATAAAGACTGTTTGGTCTGGGTGGACTAGAGACCCCACACAGCTTAGTAGTCTGCTGGCCAGAGTTGAGGTGAAAATCTTTTGACCTACATTGAGAAAAGAGATGTTCCAGTAGGAGACATATGACCTGGGGTTGTTATCTGGTTTGGGAATCTAGGAAACTGGGGGGGGGGCTTCTTCCTCCTGCATTGCCTGAAAGACTGCACAGAAGTGGGAGGAGCTCCTCTTTGAAAGTTTTACAGAATCTGGATAGCAGCCCATCTGGGTCTGGGGCTTTCCCTGTTTTTAAATTGCCCAGAGTAACTTGTATTTCCTCCATGCTAATCAAGGCCTCCAAAGCTTCCATACTTTCCTGCTTAAGTTTTTTAGCTTTTATTCTGGCAAAGACGGTGTCTAGTTTCTCCTGATGGTTGGCCACTTTATCCTGTAGGTATAATGTTTTGCAAAAAGCCATGAATTCCTGTGCTATTTGGGGGGGGGGGTTGTCGCATATTGAAGTGGGGCATCTTTCTTCCTAAGGCGTAAGACCATTCTACTGGCAGCTTCTTTATGTAGTTGCCACTCATAAAATTATTGCAGATAGTATCTTAGGTTCCCTTCTATTTTATTGTCAAGTATTTTGCTGCGTTTGGCTTGGCAATCCTCCAGCTTTCATTTAACTTCCTCATTCAGTGCTATTTTGTGTTCTGCTTCAAGGTCAAATAACTTTTCCTTGAGTTCTAGTGGCTCCGTTTGCCTGACCTTCTTTTAGTGTGATGCCATGGTAATGGTTTTCCCCATGACTACTGCCTTGAAAACTGTCCCACCACATTGCTGTAGGCTTGTCTCCGGAAGGGTTTGTGTCTGTATTATCAGATATGCATTGCTCCATCATTTCCTTATAATTTGAGTTGTTTAGAAAGGAAACATTAAGTCTCCAGGATGAGTTCACGATCTTAGGGGACAGGGCCATTCCCATTACCACCGATGCGTGATCAGACATTGTGATCAGTTGGACTGAGCTGTGTTCCACAATGTGTAACCACTCAGCAGAAAGCAGGAAAAAGTTCTGCCTGGAGTAGGCCTGATGGGGTGCAGACCAACAGGTATAATCTCTTACCTTTGGATTCAAGGCCAGCACATCTCCACCATGCCCAGTTCCTTTGTTAACCCCTTCAAGCATGTTGCTGCATGAACATGTGGCTCTTTCCTGTACCCAGATTTATCCAAATATGGGTTGAGGACTGCATTAAAGTCCCCCCTACTATGAAGATCTTCCCCAAATTGGGTGTGGACTTCAGAATTATTTTTTCAAGACATCTGCATTCTCTCTGTCATTGTTTGGGGCATAGGCATTAAGGAGGGTGCAAGGTGTTGCCCTATACTTCCCCCTGAGGAGAATAAACCTACCCTCAGGATCTTGGAAGCTCTCCTATACCTCAAAAGGGCATCCCCTGTGCAGTAAAATAGCAGCACCCCTCTTATGAGGGGTCTATCTGTTAGCGGCATGGAAAACCTTATCCACCCACAACCGCTTCAATTTGTTCCCCTCCTCCTGTGTCAAGTGGGTTTCTCGATAGTAGGCCACTTCCGTTCAGAGCTTCTTGAGCTTGTTCAGAACTCTTGTGCACTTGATAGGGCTATTTAGGTCCCGGCATTATAGCTCACTACTTTACCCACTTCCATTCTGCTGCAATTGTGATATAACCTCTGTACTCTGGTAGGGCTTGTGGGTGATTTACCCTGGTGTATTTTTCCCTGTTTATGTAATACATAGATCAATATAGCCTTGGAAGCAGAGTCCAAAACAGCAAGTACCGTAACAATAAAGAACTTTTAACTTCTCTAGCTGGAGCTAAATACTTCAGTAGGTTGCCTGTGCAATCTGCCATGCTGCAAGCTGTGGTCTGACTGGCTGGGTGAGGTTTCTTTGTGAGAAACCATGTGCAAATTATACACTTAGTGAGCCATCCTCTTGACTCTTTCCCTTCTGGCAGCTCAGGAGGTACACCTTTCACACCACATACCAGCATCTTCTTAGAGATGCACTGCCCTCATCTACAGAAACCAGTTGTATGGTGGCTAAAGGAAACCATGTTCTTAAACATCTATTAAAGATCTGACACAATGTACATAGACTAATGGGGGTCAAATCCCAACATACTACGTGTACCCCTTTCTGGGGAAACCCATTATACTCAGACTTTCTGAATGAACCAGGGTTTAAAACTTGGGAACAGAAAGGCATAATCCTCCTGGGACACCTATGTAACAATGGGAAACTGAGAACTTTTGGTGAGCTAACCACCGTATATGAAATAGCTGGAAATTACGCCTTCAAGTACACCCAAATCAGGCACTATCTTTTACCAATCCTGGGCCCAATGCACACCTTGCATGAACTCTCTGGCATAGCTAGTATCTTACGTAATGCGCAAGATACGAAAGGTTTGATATACAGTCTTTATAAACATATTCCAATCTTCATAAACATATTCTAACAGGGGTCACAGGTAAATGGGTTATTTTTTTTTTGTTTAGTTGTTTAACCAGGAGTAGCACACTAAGCTGAAAACTTTTTTAGAGGTGCGACCTTGGAGCACAGGAAAGTTAAGTGACTTACTCAGGGTCACACAGTATGCAAGTGGAAGCTGTGGGATTCAAACCCAGGTCTGGTCTGCTAGATGTCACCAGATTTCCAGCTCAGATCCTTAAACCACTGTGCTATACTGCCTCCCCAACACTAACGCTAGAGAAAAGTGGCAAAATGCTTTGGACTCCAATATTTCACAAGAGGACTGGACAACACAGTAAACAAGTAATGGTGAATCTCAATGTAATGGAAATTTAAGTTGATCCAGTTCTTCTCCATCAACCAGGCATACTACACACCTGAGAGGCTCTCCAGGTTCTCATCTCAACACACACAGGCCTATGTCTCAGGGGTGAATATTTAATGGGGGACTTTGTAAGAGCGAGCACTCACCAGGTGGATGCAGTGCCTACACAGAGAGAGAAATCAGGGCTGCACCACCAGTACGTCCTTTGCCTCTCTTCCTGCCCATGGCCACTGATTCGAGTACACACAAGAACTCTTTGAATTACCTCCCCAGTCAAATAGCTGCAGGACCTGTGTGGGAGAGAGAGGGGCTGCACCAGACTGACCCAGGAGACCACAGGAATATGAGACTTGGATAACCTTGAAGCAAGACTCTGACACAGTTTCCAGGTGAAAATTAAGGTAATGTTTACTGAACTGTTCTGCCAACTTACAGTTTACATGAAAACACAGTGCATTTAACAACAGCAACACATACTTTTTTGCAATAACTGTGTTTTGAATAAACAGCTTGAGCATTAAACCCTTTGTTTACTTCCCACAGATCTATACCTGCTATCCCTAGAAACTGTAGGCCATTCCACCACCCATCACCCACCAACCCTCCAGCACAGCACTGGGCCGCACCTTGGGCCTCAGTTGCTGCATATTTTAATTACTTTCCTTAAGGGTGTGCAGCAGCTACTAGGCCTTTGCCCGCCTCAGTCTGCCCACTTACCCCTTACCACCAGATACCCTTCCCTGGTATCTAACACTGAAAGTTGTAACTTTAAATTACTTAAACACTCTATCACTTACACTCTACACATTCCACGATAACATTTACTTTGCATCACATAGCATTTAGCATTCACAGTATACTCCCCCCCCCCCGAAGTCTTTAAGTTCAGTCCTTCAGTAGTTGGACAGTAGTCCCTGAAGCAAGGATTCCAGAATTCAATAGGCAGAGTGTTCCTCTTGAACTAGTCCCACAATGAAAATAAAATTTATTGTACCACTTCCCTTGAATGGCTGGAAAAGTTTGTGTCTTGGACCTTCAGGAATCGGCAGTGGATCTGGTGCTGTTGATCCTCAGAGATTACCTGGTCGCATGAAGCAGTCACACTCTGGTTAGATGAAGCTGAAGACACTCATGACGAAACAAGTACTCAAAGCAGCAGGCTAATCTATTCTGTCCCTGCTCTCACTTGCTGCCCTACTATCTCTAACACTGGAATGCAGGTGATCTCCTCTATAGCCTGTACACTCAGCTGAGGGGTAGTTCCCCAGGCCCTATCAAACTGGTAGGCCTCAATAGGCTGGACTCCCTCTGGACAGGTCTGGTCCTTTCAGGTCCGTCTCCCTGCTCAAACTCCCCGGAAAAGAGCTGTGCAGTTCCTTTCATACTTTTTCAATATTATTCTATTTCTCAAAACCTTGGTCACTGAGTGGACAGGACCCTGTTCCAAACTTCAGCACCAATCAGCTAGAATTCCAGCTTGGAATTCTGCAGCAGCATCAGCCACAATGCAATCCTAAGTTTTGAATTTTCAGCTGCCCTTCCTGAAACTTCTGAGCCTGCTCTGGTCTGTCAGCCTGGATTCAATGTAATTATACGTAACATTAAGCACAAATAAATTACTGCAAAATAAAGTTTATTCACATTTTTTTAAATCCTCCCATCGGAGGTTAGCCTGTATCCTGTCTGCACCCCCCACATGCCCAGGATTACCCCCATGAGCAGGGCTGCTGGGGGGGGGGCTCCCACTCAATGGCCATTGTAGCTGAGCCCTGGCTTACCTTCTGGGTCGGGGCCACTGGAGAAGGACCCCCTCCCTGCGGACATCTAAGGCAGTGAGGGCCGTGGCTGGGCAGGGGCATCATGCCAGGGGCCAGCAGTTTTTGACATGCTGATTCTCTGGTGGCAGGGATGTGCAATGACGACCAGCATCTGCCCTGCCCCCCCTACATTCTGGTGCCAGCTGCGCAGCACCCTCAGCCTCTGCCAGGGGTCGATGAAGCACCGGGCACACTTCCCCCCCTCCCCCTGAAGAAGGAGAGCAGTCCAGAGGATGCTCAATACTTCTCCCCCTGGCTGGCCCTCTGACTTCCAGGTCCATTCCTGAACCCGGGTCATTGGCGTCACAACCAGAAGTCCAACCGCTGCGCTGTTGGGCCGTCTTATGTTTATTCACTTTTACACTTCTCCCAACTGAAAGCTCCCCTTCCCAGCTTTCTACAGTGCTTTTCTCTAAGAAATTGAATTATGAGCCTATGGAGTCACTAAAGCTTAAAGTTTTCCTCCCTGTGGAAAAAAAGACAGCTTGCAGTGTAACTTTCCACAATAACAAGGACTGAGTTGCCTTACAAAATGAGCCTTTTCCCTTTAAATAACTTCTTTCCTTTAGTTTGGGGCTCAGATAAATTAAATATATTTTTTTCTGGAGTTTAAGACACCTCCCTGTGGCTGTCCCATTGACTTCAGTAATACCTCCTGCCCGAGAGCACACACTCTCCTGGCTTCTCCTGCACCTGCCTGCCCGCATGGGTTCTGGGCCATAGCGACTCCTCCTTCTCAGGTTAGCGATCCCTCTTTCTTAAAGCTTTATTCAAATAAAACTATTCTACCCTCATAGAGCATACTTTCCTCTACAAAACTGCAAGGTTTTGTGAGATTCTGTCTTAAAATGACTTGGCAGTGCCATTTAGAAAAGCAGTTGCACATTTGAAGCATCTTAAATTATGTTGCTTAATTTTCCAGCACTACTGTGCTTCAGACTGCTCCGTTTTGCAAACTATAACATTTTGTGGTATGAAATACACATGCTTGTGTTCACTGGACTCTGAATGAGCCCCCTGTGGCATTTATTTATTAATTTAATAAATTTTTTTGTGTTTAATTCCTCAAAGGTTTACAACTCTGCTTTCCTCTCACCGAGCAGCCTTCCCTGCCACTAGAGTATGGCGCCTGGACTGAGTTAGAATGTGTGGTAACCCATCACCACTCTCCTTGTGTGCTTCATTACTCTATTACTAAAATTTAATAGTAGCCAGTCCCTAAATTTAATTCCTGGTGCTTGCTACCTGCTAACTAATTTATTTAATTAAAAATATCTGGTCTCCTGCCAGTGAGAGGAGTGTTCCTTACTGCGTCTTCCTATCAATGCTTTTTGCTTTGTCAGGCCATGGCCTGCTCTGTGACCAAAGTCACAGTTTCACATAGCCACTCCTTAGATGTTTAAAGGGGATTCCCCCTTTAGCACAGTAGTGCTATGCTATGGAGCTGTGGCTCAGCTCTCCTAACTCCTCTCTTCACTCATTTGGCGCCTTGGCACTGCGCAGCTGCTGCTCTGCAATTACAACTCTGCAGCAGACTTGGACATTATTTTTAAAACAAGGAACAATGTATTCTTTATAAAAAAATACATTTCTGCTTTTACCCAGGCTGCCCCCCCCCCCAATACCACTGGACCGGGGCTGTTGCTTACTAGCCAGGGCAACCTACTTACTAGCCCATGTCTACGAGATGCTGCACCCATTATTGTCATTACCATAGGGTGACAGGGCATTTACATAATATGTCAGTTTCTATGTGTGTATGTGCAAGAGGTGCAGGCAATCACTCCGCTCTCCTTAGCTTACTCCTGACGGCACTAATAATATGCTAACAACCTTTTCCTCTCTTATTATGTTGGCTTGCATGCACGTGCAAGCAACATTTTGTGGTAGTAGCACATTTCAAAGGTGTGTCACAGTTGTGGCCAATGCAAGGGATGCTTTAGTGGGTGTGTCCCTCAGTCGCTAATCAGTGAGCATGCTGGCAATGACAGTAGACTTCAAAGAAAACCAAAAACTTGAAAGAAATCTGCCACTGCAATCAGGTGCTGTTTCGTCATTGCAGTGGCAGATGACAAGACTCCGGCTATGCGCATTACAGTGCACAGTAATGAGCATGGCCGGGGTTACGAGCAACTTATGAAATGGCATAAATATGGCACAATGGGAGCCCATCCCAGTGTGCCGAAACATGGCAGCTTCTGCCGCCCGCCACAGAGTCATGAAAAGCCAACATCGGGGTGCCCAATCCCCATGTTGGCATGTATTCCCCCCACCTTAAATGTGGCACACTGGGAGCCCACTCCATTGTGCCGAAACATGGTGGCTCCTGCCGCCCGACACAGACTCCCAAGAAGCCGACATTAGGGTGCCCAATCCCTGTGTCAGCATGTATCCCCCCCATTAATGTGGCACACTGGGAGCCCACTCCAGTGTGCTGGAATTTTTTTATTTTCTTCTGACACTGGGATGCCCACTCCCAGTGTCAGATGGGCCCATTCCCCCCAAACTCCTCTAAATGATTTGCCAACATCGGGGTGCCCAATCCCCATGTTGGCATGCCCCCCCACCATTGTGGCACTCTGGGGGCTCACCCCAGTGTGCCCACATTAATAAAAAAATTTTTCCCTGTGAAAGAAGAAAACCGTCCTTCGCCGGTTATTTTTTTGTACCTGTAAAAAAGGAAACAGTCCATCATTGTCTCATTGTCCCACTTCCCCATCCCAGAGCTCCCTCTGTGCACCCATCTCCCCGCACTCCCCCAACCCCTACTTACCTCCGACGGTTGGGCGCTGTCATCTTTTGTGGACCGGGACACGTCTGCAAAATGAAGAACTGAAGGTAAGCCATATAATGAGGACTCAATGGGGGGATTAAACAGGTTGATATCTCGGCCATCTTTGGAAGTTTGTTAAAATTTTTAACGTAGGGTTCTTGGGACCCGCCTCATCAACACTGGCACTGTCATTTTCGTTTCTTGGTCCCGAAAGGTGATTTTGTGTTCTCTACGCGGAATCACCTTAGGGACCAATTAACAAAACAACAGTGCCACTGTTCATGAGGGGAGGTCCCAAAAAACCCATGTTGCAAAGCTGGTGAAAAAATTCCAAGCAAGGACTGCGTTATGAGTGTGCATTATGCAGTTTCTATGCACGTTCATAACTTTGCCATTTTTTAATATTTTCACTCCAGATTTTCAACAGTGCCATTTTTTCACACCTCCTTATGAACAGTATAGCTGTCATTTTTCACATCCTGCCTAAAACATGTTTTCGCACTTGTGGTGCAGAATAGCACGGTTGCTGTGAGATATCAAGGTTTGGGACAGAGTAACACAACCACAGTGTCACTGTTCATGAGGGGAGGTCCCAAAATGCCCATGTTGAACATTTTGGTGGAAAAACTCCAAAAATTAATTGCGTTACGGGCGTGTGGTGTGCAGTTTCTATGCATGCTCTTAACTTCGCCAATTTTTCATATTTTCACTCCAGATTTTCAGCATCGCCATTTTTTCACACCTCCTTATGAACAGTACAGCTATCATTTTTCATATCCTGCCCAAAATGTGTTTCTGCATCTGTGGTGCCGAATGGCACAGTCACTGTGCAAAATCACTTTTTAGGACTGAGTAACAAAATTATACTGCCACTCATACCTCTCAACTGTCCCTGACTTTCAGGGATGTCCCTGATTTTGCCTCAGAAATTTCTTTGGTCCCTCTAAATTTGGCATTTCTGTCACTGAAGAGTAGGGATTTGAATCACAAAATAATGTTAGCCATTGGTGTTACAGTCTCGTTCTCATTAAGACAATGCTATTCATACTAAGAAGCATGTTGTACACCATTTCTGGAACAAATATTACTATTATTTTCAGATGTATCCCTTATTTTGGTCATTTGTCCCTGATTTGTGATAAGGAGGTTGAGAGGTATGCTGCCACTGTTCATGAGGTGGGGTCCCAAAACACCCATGTTGAAAATTTGGAGTGAAAATACCAACAAACGCCTGGGGTGAGGTTGGCGTTAGTTCAATACTTCACTGCCATTCCTATTATGCATCACAAAGGAAGTGGCAGTGAAGGTTCAAGAGAAAAAGAAAGCATTCAGGAAGTACAAGGAATCGCAGAAGGAGCAGGACAGAGAACTGTATCAGTTAAAGCAAAAGGAGGCTGGGAAGGCAGTCAGAACAGCAAAGGCCCAAACCGAGGAAAAGATAGCCAACTCAGTTAAGAAGGGGGATAAAACCTTTTATAGGTACATCAGGGAGCAAAGGAAGACCAAGGAGGGATAGTGAGACTTAATAAAGGGAGGGAGGGTGGGCAGAGGGAGACTGTGAAAAGGCAGAGATACTAAACAAATATTTTTGCTCAGTATTTACAAATGAAGAGGGGAGGTACATAAAACAAACAGTAGTAACACTCTGGATACAGAAATTGATACCAGCCCATTTACAGAAGAAAGGGTTCTGACAGAACTCTTAAAACTGAAGGTGGACAAAGCAATGGGGCCTGATGGGATACATCCCAGAATTCTAAAAGAGCTAAGGGTAGAACTAGTGACACCACTGACTACCCTTTTTAACAAATCATGGGAGGATGGAGTGGTACCCGAGGACTGGAGGAGGGCAGATGTGATTCCCATTCACAAAAGTGGGAGCAAGGCAGAAGCAGGAAACTACAGACCTGTTAGTTTAACCTCAGTGATAGGGAAAATGATGGAATCACTTCTGAAGGAAAGAATTGTCAGTATCTAGAGGCCAGAGCACAGGAACCTAGGCAGCATGGATTCACAGCCGGAAGGTCATGCCAGACAAATCTGATAGATTTCTTTGACTGGGTGACCAAAGTAGTAGATCAGGGAGGGCTGTGGACATGGCCTACCTAGACTTTAGCAAGGCATTTGACACAGTCCCACACAAAGATTAATATACAAGTTAGCCAGCCTGGGAGTGGGTCCCAAGATGACAGCCTGGGTAAAGAATTGGATGGAGAATAGGACAGAGAGAGTAATAGTAAATGGAGTCCACTCAGAAGAAAGGAGGGTTACTAGTGGGGTACCGCAGGGTTCAGTATTAGGACCGGTCCTCTTCAATGTCTTTATAAGTGATATTGTGGAAGGACTGGAAGGAAAAGTATGTCTCTTTGCAGATGGCACTAAGATCTGCAACAGAGTTGATGCACAGGGTGGGGTGGAAAGGATGAGAAGGGACTTGGCAAGGTTAGAGGAATGGTCAAATGTATGGCAGCTTAGATTCAGTGCTAAGAAGTGCAAGGTAATGCACCTGGGAAACAAAAACCCAGGGGAAGAGTACACAATGGGGGTGAGATACTAACAACAACAAAAATGGAAAGGGACCTGGGGTAGTCATATCAGATGACCTAAAGGTGGGCAAGCAATGTGAGAGGGCAGCAAGGAGGGCTGGGGGGATACTGGGATGCATAGGGAGAGGCATCACCAGTAGAAGACAGGAAGTTATTATCCCTCTGCACAGACAGCTGGTGAGACCCCATCTGGAGTACTGTGTGCAGTTCTGGAGACCCAATCTCCGCAAAGACTTGGACAGGATGGAAGCTGTCCAGAGGAGGGCAACTAAAATAGTGCAGGGTCTGCACCGGAAGACATATGAAGAGAGACTTAAGGAGCTTAATATGTATAGCCTCGAGGAAAGGAGGGAGGGGGGACATGATAGAAACTTTCAAGTACCTCAAGAGAATCAACAAAGTCCAAGAGGTAGCATCTTTCAAAAAAGAGGTGTGCAAGAACAAGGGCACAATTTGAAGATGGGGGCGGCTCAGAGGTAATTTAAGGAAGTATTTTTCACAGAGAGGTTGTGGATGCATGGAGCGGCCTTCCGGAGGAGGTTTGAGAGTCAAAATCAGTAGTGGAATTCAAGAATGCATGGGACAGTCATAAGGCAATTCTGGGGGGTGGAGGTAAGAAGAAGTAGGCTGCTGGTTAACTAGGATCTTCAGCTTATCCAGTAGGTAGGGAAATGGGCAGACTGGGTGGGCCAAGCGGTCCTTATCTGCCGTCAAATTCTATGTTTCTATGTTTCTAACTCCTGCACTACCAATGCCAATGCCAGCAAGCCAACATTCGGTATTGACAAATGCTTGTTTTTACACAGGGTCTACCCTTCTTCCTGGCAGACCCCAGCTCCGGACCACCCACCAGGTGACCTCCTAGCAAACAAGGTGCTCAGTTTACTTTCTTGTGGAACAGTCATTCCATGACTGTTACAACCTTTTTTTTTTTCCAACTTTCATTCCTCTGGTCACGGTTCCAGGAGCCTCTTTCAGGCATCCAACCTTTCTACTGCCCTGCCTGAAGTCCCCTCCAACGTACCTTCCTCTCCTCACACCACCTCGCAGCTGGCACCCCCAGCTTAACCCCTCCAGGGTGGGGCCATCCCTCCTACCTTGGGCACTGTTACAACATAGACTCCAGCTGCGGACGTGGGCCTCGGGTGGAGGATCTGTGAAGGTCGGCAGAGTCGGACCCGGTTGTGGGCATGGGGGATTGGTGCCGTCGCCTACCTCTGGAACTGGGTTTTTCCTTTTTCTTCCTTGCTTCCTCCTCTCTCTAACGTGGACACCCACGATGTCATGCGCACGGCAACCCTGCCGACATCAGTCACATGCTCAATCCTCTCCCTCCCCTGCCGACCCCCATTGACCTGGGCTCGTTCCCGTACCCGGATCACCTGCATGCGTGAGGCGTGGTGTCCAGCGCCTCAACTCTCAGTGCCACCGGGCCGGAATCATGACTGTTACAACTTGGTCCACATGTTGTTTGCCTGCCCGCAATTGCACTCACATTAGAGAGACATTGAGGAAGACGACACAGATTACGTTAGAACTCCAGATGGTCTTATTGGATAACCTGGAAAAAATACAAGAAATACCAGAAGGGATCACCAGAAGGGATCAGGGAATTCATTTACTTGGTCCTAATCTGTGCTAAACTTTGTCTGCTTACACTATGGAAAGATAAGGAACTGTCCAAATGCCAAGTCTGGTTGAAACAGCTAGGGGAATGTGCCACACTAGAAAAACTGATTTGCAAAGTCGGTGGCAACCTAGCTGCATACGAGAAGAAATGCCTGTGCTTTGAGGAATTTCTCAGCTCTAGGACTCAGAGCAATACCAATCGAGAAGCAGAGTCACCTGCGTAGGTACTTTCAGGTTGGAAGGAGAGACCAGATCATATGTGTTGAGCAGAATTTGGCCTAATCTACGTTGACCTTGAAGCAATGACCTACTCGTAGGATAATGCACAAATACCAATTTACAAACCTAGAGAGAGAGTTTTTTTATGGTTTGTTCTACAGTCACTGGTTATTACTAGAATTACTTGAATTATCTACTGTTTCATTCAATTTAAGTTTAATAAGCTCCAGTGTAGAACAGAATTAGAATTTGTACTCTAGACTCATGGCACATGTAATAATATAATTTTTTTCTTTGAATCTTTAGACACCCTGTCAGGGAGTACAATATAGGAGTGCCAATTCAAATGTAATGCAATGCTTATTTCTGGGAGTGAAACTCAATAAAACATAAAAAAAAAAAAAGAGGAAAAGATTCACACACCCCCGGATCATAGACTGAGAGGAACTATGAGCCTGCCAGAGACCATTCCCCCCAAGGTCCAGTTAATGTTGTGGTGTCTCCCTGACACCCCTGTGAGCCGATCAAACCATGTGGCATGTCAGTCTTTATACACAGGCATAGCTCCAACTGCCTGTAGTTGTTGTTTTACCTAGTATTAATAAGCATTGGAAAGGCCTCTAGTGACATCCTATTTGCCCTCTGGTTCCTTGTGTAGGCTGAATCTTTTAAACTGTGGTGGCAGGACATAAGCAGGCCTGAACATCTGGGCCCAGATCATGAAAGTCTGGTCTTCCTTCATAGCCCCTCCCATAGGTTTAAGATTGTCTGCTATTCTAGTGACAGCTGCAGGGTGCCATGAACTTCAGGACAGCATCACGCTGTGTTTTCTGTGGTCATGTGGGGGCATTAAACCAGCCTTGTTAGCCTTGTTAGCTCTGATGGGGGGGGGGGCTTGTTGACTTTGGGGATCTGGGGTTCAGAGGCACCAGTCAGGCCATGGGACTCCTGCTTCCACCGCCGGATAACCCAGACCCACCACCCCTCTGGACTTCAAAACTTGACTTGAGATGTCTCCGCCGCTTAATGCGAAATGGTTCCAGCTCACTTTTTATTGAAATCCCTGATCTTTGAGTGTTGTGAGTGTTGTGAGTGATCTTGTGAGTGTTGTGCAGGTCCCTACAGCCCTTCTTCTATGTGCTTGCTTCCATTTAACTTAGCTGGTTGAGTAGAAAGTGAGTCCCAGAGACCCCAGACCACAATAGGGCCTCTAAGCCCTTCTGCTGCAGATCTCTGTCTGCCTCCACTTGTAGTAACCAGAACCAGGCAGTGGCAGCTCCACACCAGGGCCGGCCAGGGCACGTGCCCTGGTAAAAAAATGCTGTGCCCCAGTTGGTGCCCCATATGGTGCAGAGCTTCCCCCATAGTAATCATATATCAGTGGCCTGGGTGCCATCTGTTGTGCCCCAGCTGTGCCCTGGTAAACATTTGTGGCTAGAGCCGCTAGTGGAACCAGGAAGCAAAAGTGCTATATTTCCCCCAAGTTTGTACATTCTGGACCTAAGATCTGCCCCTGTATGGTATAGAACTCCAGACCAGTAGAATCCCAGCTAAGGAGGGTAAGGGGTGGGCTGTAGCTTGTACATGTGTCTCAATCAAAGAGGGTAGTCCTGGGAGATCAGAGATTACATTTCCTGAGCTGCCTTATCATGAAATGTTTTAAATCTTTCTTGAACTCCACTTACATGACTACTTATCACAAAAGCCCCATTGTAAGCCTGAACAACACACAACAGTTTGTCAATTGCATTTTTTTCAACAATCTTCTAATGCAACAGTGATACTGATGGCATCAAACTTATCCATTTTAGTAAAACCAAGAAACCTTTCTATTATCCGTCCCTTAGTGTTTACACAATGCACACAGACTACTAGCTGTTCACATTTTTTACCATCTCTTGCTTCATCAGCCACATTTGAAAACGTTTCTGCTGATATTATCTCCTAAATAATGACTGCAAGTGTTTCTTAAGAACAGCTGCTAATTAATTTGTTTAATGAATTTGGCGATGCATAACTTGCATTTTCTGGTGGTTTGTATTTTGCAAGAAAGGGGTACAAAAATTTATGAGATCTAGGAGTTCAAGAAAGTTTTCCTTGTTCATGCTGTCTGGGCTGTCATTATGCCCCTGAAATGCCGCTCCTTCTTTACCTAAGTATCTAGTCATTTCCACAAGTTCCTTCATGTACTCTCTCCGATCATGGATCTCTTTGTCACTTGCCCTGTTAATGATTTTTCTATAGTGTCAGTTTTCTTTGTACTTTCAAATTCTACCCAGCTGCTCATGCTAATTAATGAATGGCTGAAGAATCATGTTCCCTAAATGATTCAGTATCTCTTTTCTAATTTGTGAATCCTTTGCCAAGTAAAGCATCTCCAAACAGCCTAGCATTTCTAGTGCTAAATATTCTGTAAGGGAAACAATACCCTGCATTGGCTTGAATTGTGTACTCTTACCAATGGAAAGTTTTAAACTAGTCTGCTTGAAATTATTGTTTGTGTGCATTCATGTCTCACTAAAACAAGTTGCTGGGAAGTTATAATTCTGTGGCTGTACAGGACCAGAATCACTATTGCCAAGGTCGCTTGGAGATTTGTTCTTTGTTGCATCAGATGATTCCGCAGTTGATAAAGGAGCAACATTTTCTACCAGTTGTCACAAACGCTCTCCTAGGGTCAGGACCTCTGCTTCCACAATGCCCAACCTCGAAATGCAGTATGTGAACAGGGGACAAACAGGGACACCCTTCTGAATGTTTTGGGTGTGAGCAACTACCAGTCTCAAGTTCTGGTGTCAAATATGAACCCTTTTTAGCTAGCATGCCCAGGTATGTAGGTCCAAATATCACACCCTCTTTGGGGAAAGCAGTGCAATACTTGACCCAGTGGGCACACAATCCGCCTAGTTCACAATCCCCCTTCTGACTCTGACTAGGTATTTCCTTACCTGGCTGGATCTTTACACAGGTCCTTTTCATGTGGCTGCATGTGGTGACACACTAAGCACTTTAACAGTTATGTCAGAATTATCAGTACTGTTCCAGCATTCACACTCAAAATGAAAAAATGTATCAGGCAGGATTAAGGAAACCAACAAGTTTACTAAAATTAAAAATAGTAAATAATTACAAAACACAGAACATATATACATTAATGCTTACAGTCAGAAAGAAAATGGAAATTACAAAACAAAACACCTTGTAACTGAATTACTAGTTCTAATTCAGTTTTGAGCTGTGTGTTGCCTAGCTTGACAGAAGTGCCTCTATGTCCAGAACACAAATGTGTGAGTTCTTTCAAAGGTTGGAACAAGAGTGAGCCACAGTCCCCTCAGACAGCTTGGCAAAATTCAAAGTTAAAGTTCCAACCTCCTTGTGATGTCACAGCACATGAGGTCACTTTTAGTCCTGTAATTAATTTGTAACCTGACCAAGTATACCCACAAGGGTATGTTATCTTATTGATTGCTTGAAATCTGCAAAGATAGCCATATCAAGTTATACAGACAGTCTCTCTTCATCAAAGCATAAGTTATAACTGCATTCCCCTTTGATGTTTCAGAAAAGCATCCTGAAAGCACTTCTCTTAGCTGTGTGAATTTTCACAGGTATCTATCAGAACTGTCTTCCCTCCTGATGTCGTAAAATGCAATATTTTATGACTGGTTTCCTAGGTTCAAAGCAGTGGCTTGTTAACCTGTTTTTGTATAACAGTTTTAGGAAATGTAACAGATAAGTGCTAACACAGGATAGGAACTCTAGCTATTTAGCTCAGCAAGCAACTGCTTTGGGGTCAAAAGGTCAGGCCACTTTAAAAGCTAGTCTTCCTCATGGGCCTGCTGACCCGGCCATGTCTCATAAGCAGAAATTCAAAGAAACATATATTTATCAAAATTATACACATAACTAGTAGATAGTTATTCTGTTACACCAGTTGCCCCACCTGTGCTTCTTCCATATATTGCTGGTTATCGCCTTGGCTATGACTGCTTTCTAAATCATGAAGAGATGCCACAGTGGAATGCAACTGCAGTGCTGCTATATCTGTTACCATAATTACATCTCCTTCTGATTGAGACAGTGGCTGCAGATTGTTACTGTTTCTGAAAAATTTCTTATGTCCATAAATAGATCCAGAAACAAATGATTTGATACCTTTTATTGGACCAACATGGATGTTACAGAAAAGAACAAAGTGCTAACATCCATGTTGGTCCAATAAAAGGTATCAAATCATTTGGTTCTGGATCTGTTTTTAAAAGGACCAATACGGCACCTACAACATTTTTTTGCCTTATGTCCATAATAAACTCTAGTGTTGCATTTTTATGGCTGTGGGCGGAGCCTACTGTCACCTTGCTGTCTGTAGCTGTTAAAATGGAGGAACGTGGAGCACTTTTTTGGACATTTCAATGTATCCTTCCACATCTATAAATCACTATGCCAAATGAAATAAAAGACTCCCTTCTTTCTGTTTAGAATGTTGGAGACAGCACTAAAGCGGCTCATTAGATGGCCATTAGGAAACTGAAACAGTTTGTTAAATATTGGTTGCCTATTAAACTAGAAATTTGTTTACCCCCTTCGAAATGCAACGACTTGTACTTTTAAATACTTAGCATTTTAACATGTTCTTGCTACAAGCTTCAGCTGGGCAAGTATTGTCTTTCAAGAAAGATTCGTACCTCATAAATGTCACCTTTTCCCAGGAACAAATGTACATAGATTTACACTGTTTTTTTAACCTCCTAAAACACTATTTGATAAGCACTGTCTCAGGCATATGCCAGGTCTTGCGTAAACTAGCTGAGCTACAGTAATTATATAGCAATCAGCAGGCATTTTTTACTATGCTTTCTGGGGAAAAAAATATATTGAACTTCAGCAAACACACACACACACACACACACACACACACACACATCCTCATGCTCCCAACATTCAGAATAAGCACAGAGGTTCTTTGTCTTTTAAATAGTTTTTTATTTTAATGGGTTCACCACAATATATCCAAGGCACACTGCCTTTAGGGTAGCTGGTCCATTCCACTGGGGTGTCGAACAGACGAGGCATACTGATGAGTCCTGGTAGGACGAAACACGTGTCTATGTCTTCTGTTAGCACCCTTTTCAAACTGTGTGAGAGGCCTTTCGGCACCATGCAATTCTACTTAAAGTTGGACCAGCATAACATTCTGTGGTGATTTGCATATGCAGCCCATGATGCTTTGCATTGTGGGGGCATGTGTGATTTTGTATTTTCTTGAAACTTGGCTTCCCAGCCAAATGCCCTTTGGGGTAACCCTTGCCTCAGTGTTTGCGCACAGAGGTTCTTTGTCATTCAGAATAAATACTGCAATCTAATATATTATAAAACAATAAAGAAACTGTTTATGTCAGTGAACACAGTGAAGTTCCTTTAAAGAGCGACTGTACTGCCTAAAACTAATATTAGATTTTAAAAGCAACCAGCCATTACCTGTTATATCTGATGTACTTTTTCTTTTCTCTTTGTTTAATTAGAAGATTGTTTACCTGATGTTAATAGGTGTGATGTGTTGAACAGCTCTTAGCCTGGCAGCTGACATATCTTACTCTACTCCCTCACACTATATCATTAGCATTGTGACCTCAATGACTGTGACATCACTGCTATTTAGGAATAGCAAGTAAGTGACTGCCCGGTCGTTCACCAGTGATGTCACAGTCAGTGAGATCACAATGCTGATGATGTACTATGGCGCAATAGAAAAAGCTATGTCAGCTGTCAGGCTAAGTGTTGTTCCACACATCCAGCACAATATTATCACATAGAAAACCTTCTGATGAGCAAAAGGAAAAAGGAAAATACTTCAGAAATAAAAAACTACAACTGACTACTAATTAAAATGTGTGTTATTTTCCTGTCTACCTGTTTTGGCTCCACTAGCTCTTTAAATATTTCGTATCCTATATTTTGTATCCTAGATAGCGCTGGGGAGCTGCTACATCTCATTGTCATTGTGATCTTCATTTTACACATTATTGCACTGTATTTACTCAGGATGTCCCAGATTAGATACAATATCTTGTTTTCAGTGGGGTCATGATTTTACCGTTTTTGTAATGCATTTATTCAGGATAGCCTATTCCAGATGTAAAATATTGTTTTCAGTCTGTTCTGATTTTATGCAATGTAGCATAATACTGCGTAGATGCAGAGCCCCACTGAAAATAAGATGCCAGGTCTTCTGTGAACTGTCCAGGCTAAACATATAGCAATCAGCAGGCATATTGAGTAAAACACATTGTAAAAATGTGTAAAAGGAAGACCACATTGAAACTGCCTCGCAGCAGATCTGCATTGTGCAAATTCATTAGAAATAATAGGTAAAAAGCTCTAGTAAGCATGAAAATAGATTTATTGAAATATGTTTAGAAAAGGGGTTGAATCAGTATGTAACTAAGGGAACACAGTATAATAATATTCTAGACTTATTACTTAGTAACTTGGAAGGAGGTTTACAAAATGTTACTATTTTACATCCATTGGGTGAAAGTGATCATAACTTGGTCACCTGCTAATTTTTTGAAGACACACATAGAATAAAAGGAAAGATTAAAGTATGGAATTTTGAAAAGGCAGATTATAACGCAATTAGTGCAACCCTTACTAAATGGGACTGGAGGAAAGACATGGAAAATGAACCATTAGACAAAATGTGGGAAAAAATACAAAATAAAATACAATTTTGTATGGAAAACTATTTCCCCATGAAAAAAAATATATAACAGTAGGGGAAGAATCCCACGATGGTTCACTAAAAAAATGCAACGTTTACTAAAGTTAAGGAATAGAGCGTACAAAAAATTTAAGGATAAACCAACAGAGGAAAAAGAGATAAAGTATAGTTTATTGTTTAAGAAGTGTAGCGTGGCAACAAACAAAGCAAAGGTGAGAGCAGACCTGAACCTAGTGAAATAAACAAGTGACAATTATAAGAAATTCTACAGCTATGTAGGTAGCCTCAAAAAAGGAAATGGTCCGATAACAAAGCTAAAAGATGGGGTTATAACACTGGATAATGAGATTGAAATTGCGGAAAAGTTTAATGATTATTTTCTAGGATTATTCCAGAAATAAGATAACTCAAGTTACATACAAAATTCTAAACCAGAAGGCCAAACTACAGAATACACCACTTTAGAAACCCAAATATATGAGAAATTAAAATTACTTAATAAGAACAAATCAAGTGGTCCAGATGGAATATATCCCCATTTTCTAAACACAATGGCAAAAGAAATATCAGGGCCAATTACATTATTATTCAATAAATCCATACAAACAGGGGAAACACTGGATCAATTGAGACTAGCTAACATCACCCCGAGTTATAAGGCAGGGGATAAATCCTTGGCAGAAAATTACTGACCTATAAGTATAACTTTCATTGTGGGTAAAGTAATGGAAAGCTTTGTTAAAGGTTTCCTTGAAGCTAACCTATGTGGACTAGGTATAGTGGACATATCTCAACATGGGTTTGAGAGGGGTAAATCCCATACCAGCAATCTTCTCGATTTCTTTGAAATAGTGAGCCAGGCTCTTGACCAGGGATTACCTGTGGACGTGATATACCTGGACTACACAAAGGCCTTTGACTCTGTGTCACATGGTAAACTAATAGAAACACTTTATGAGATGGTGGTGGATCCATTCCTAATTAGATGGATACAGTCTTGGCTTACAGGTCAATCACAGAGGGTACAGATCAGAGGTCATACTTCTAATTGGGGCAGTGTGATAAGTGGAGTTCTACAGGGCTCGGTCCTGGGACCAACTTTGTTTTCCACCTTTGTAACAAGTATGCAGGTGTTAGGTGGGGCATTGCTGAAAAAATATGCTGACGACACAAAGGTGGGAGCAACTGTTAATGATGGAACTGCTATACAGCGTCTGCAAAACCAATTAAAAGAGTTGGAGGTATGGGCACAGAAACATAACCTTAAATTTAACGAAAATAAATGCAAAGTGATGCATTTTTGTTTAAACAATCTGCAAGCCGAGTACACAATAAATAATAATCAAACAATCAATCAAACTCTTTATTTATCCAGGCGAACACCATTGAGCAAAGCTCATTTTCAAGATGGAACTGGGTAGAACAAGGTCAGTGTACAATACATTTACATAAAAAGAAACAAAGGTTTACAGTAATTACAGGATTCAAGGTGACTAGCAGAGACAATGGCACAGTTAAACATACAAGCAGTTCAGAACATTCCAGTAACTGGAGACAGTATATACACAACAATACCTGAGTAGAATTAATATAAGTACAAGGTTAACTAAATTCAGTGGATAGTAGACAGTGTATACACACATAGCGGGCTAGGGTAAAACCAGCCAGGCTAGGGAGTTTCAGGACAGGGTGGGGGTGGGGGGACCAGAAGGACTACAAAGAAGCTAGAGGGAGGGAAAATGAACAGTTTGTGGGGAGGGTAAGTATGGAGAATAAGGTCATAACCCACTCAGAAAGGGAAAAGGATTTGGGAGTGATAATAACAAGTGATTTTCAGTCTGATGCACATAACAAAGAGGCCATAAAAAAAGGCAAATAAAGTGACGTGGAATATTTTCCGAAATATAAAGAGCAGGAATAGGGATGTCTTGTTGCCCTTGTACAGATCACTGGTGAGAACAACCTTAGAATATAGGTCACCTTTAACTACCCCACAAGGAGTATGTATAACAAAACTTAAGGAAGGAATGCAGAGAAGGTTTACAAAACGAATTAAAGGTATGAAAAATATGGATTATGGCAACAGACTAAGAGATCTGGGACTATTTTCACTGTCATACAGGAAGACAAGGGGAGATTTAGCCTTTGTTTACAGGGCATACAAGGATAAGGTGTTGTGGGAATCTGCAGGATTGCAAACAAGATCTAGAAATGAAAGAGGAACTAGGTTATATAATTACCAAATAAAAGGAGAATTGTAGAGGACTAATAAATGAGGACAATGGTTTAATCAGCGGATAGTTAGTACTAGGAACTTGCTTTTCTCTATAGTTGTGGAAGCTCCCACCCTAAGAGCATTTAAAAACCGTTTAGATAAACATATGGGAGAACAAACAATTGAGTATATCCACCAAAATGTGACAAGTCTCACGTGGCTTTACAGCCAATAGACTTAAAAATCCTGCCTATGAACCTATAAAAGCATCCCAAAAGCTTTCCACAGCCATATCGGCTCTCACCGGAATTTGTTTTTTTGTGGCGAGGAATCGATGTGTCCTTTGATTACTAGACTTTAATCTCTTACCTTTTCTGTTTTGTAGCAGGTAAGAATAACTGTACAAAACCTCTATATTCAGTACTCTGCAAGAGCATGATACATAATTAAACTGAGTTTTTTTCACTGATATTTCAACCACCGGACACACACAGCACAGGAACATGGTCCAGATGGACAGATTAGGCTAGCTGACCCCCGCACTGCAGTAGTACAGTCAGATTAAACTGCCTACCAGGCAATAAAAATTGGCTGTGGTAATGAATGGTCCATGAAACAAGACAGCTTCACTGCCCAAAGTGTACAACATAGAAAAATCAAGCAGCAGAAGACACAATATCCACACCACTCAAGCTGCACAGTTAAAAAAGCTTTGTTAAATACATATAATAAAAAATCATATTACCATGCCGGCCCAGTGGTGCTGAGGGTTGAGGCACTGGACGCCTTACCTCATGCCATGCTGGTGACCTGGATATGGGAATGACTTTGGGTCATCGGAGAGCCAGCACAGGGGGCCGGGGAGGAGAGTGGGAGCAGGACTGAGAAGCCGAAAGGCAGTTCTCCTCTCCTGGGGTGGTCATCGCCCCCTCCCCCCGTAGTTCCACTTCCATCAGGTGGCGGTCAGGTGTGTAGCGCAGGCAGGAGAGGGCAGCAGTGTAGCAGGAGCTCCACATGTGGGCGCATGCCTGAGACATGGGGACAGGGAGAAAAAATGGGTGAAAAAAAGCCAATAAAAATCTTCATGAAAAAAAAAATTATACCACCACATAGCATTCCACATACAGGCTGACGCAGAACAAAAGACCCCGTCCAGTTTTACACCTAGTGCATCATCAGGGTGATGGTCTATTGTTTTTGCAAATGGCCTTAAGTAGTAATTTATTTAAAGTGACAGTGCATTCACAAGTACGATAATAAAAAAGGGGCTCAGTGTTACTGTCTTACCCCAGCAGATTACAGAATTTAAGTCTAATGTCTTTAGAAACGCTTTGTATAAGAGGGGATTTACTGTGTCTTTTTGATATTATTCACGATCCTTCTGTTATGTCAGAATTTGGCCTACAGTTCAAGGACTGTGTATACAACACAAGGGGCCATACATTACAAATAGCTGGCAAACGTGTAAAACATGTTAGAAGGAAGTATTTTTTCTCTCTTAGAGTGGTCGGTCCCTGGAATAAATTGCCAGAAGATATCATTATTAGCAAAACTAAATCTGAATTTAAAAATCGTTTGGACAAATACATTTTATCAGGTGCTATCTTGCAATATTACTATTTAATATAGTTTCTTTGTAGCATATCTGGGCATGACCTGCCTCCTCGATCTGTGTTCTCCTTTGGTATGATCTTTTAGTATTCTACTAAAATACACCATAAGCCAACACACTCCTATTATGAAGTACTGTATCAAAAACTAAAAAACCTAAAGCTAATTATAACTATTATGCTACAGCAAGATACATAATGATAGAGGACACTATATGTTTAAATAGTTTCCATAAATAAAGTGCGGCTCCTTATTTATCCTCCAGTGCTTGAGGTAACCTTTGTCTCAAATGGGGACAGTGAGAGGATTGCAGATCTAGAAATGAGTTGCCATCTGGGAACAAGTGACCACCAAACAGTGTGGTCCATGATAAACTCAGCTACAGAGTCAAGCCATACAAAAGTGAGGGTACTGGACTTCGGGAGGGCTGACTTTGGCAAGATGGGAGAGTGCCTTAGAAAAGCACTAGCAAACAGGCTAGAAGGAGGGGTGGAGCAACAATGGGGACACATCAAAACTGCCATCACAGAGGCAACAAGCCTTTGTGTGGAGCAAATAAACAAATCAAAACAAAAGAAAAAGCCACTATGGTTCTCAAAAGAGGTGGCAGAGAAGGTCAGGGAGAAAAAGATAGCATTCAGGAAGTGTAAGGAAACACAGAAGGAGCAGGATAGAGAACTGTACCTGTTAAGGCAGAAGGAAGCAGGGAGGGAAGTCAGAATAACAAAGGCCCAAACTGAGGAAAAGATAGCCAACTCGGTTAAGAAGGGGGATAAAACCTTTTATAGGTTCATCAGGGAGCGTAGAAAGACAAAGGGAGGGATAGTGAAGCTGAATAGAATGGAGGGTGGGTGGGTAGAGAGGGACAGTGAAAAGCAAGGATATTGAATGAATACTTCTGTTCAGTATTCACAAAAGAGGAGGAGGGGGAGGTACTTAATCCAATTAACAGAAGCACTCTGGTCCTTTCACAGAAGAAAGGGTTTCTGAAAGAATTCCTAACATTGAAGGTGGACAAAGCAATGGGGCCTGACGAAATTCACCCCAGAATTCTTAAAGAATTAAGGGGAGAACTAGTGACACCACTGACCCCTTTATAACAAATCATGGGAGGATGGTGTGATACCTGAGGACTGGAGGAAGGCAGATGTGATTCTCCTTCACAAAGGTGGGAGCAAGACAAAGGCAGAAAGCTACAGACCTGTCAGTTTGACCTCTGTGGTAGGGAAAGTGATGGAATAACATCTGAAGGAAAGAATTGTTGAGTACCTAGAGGCCAGTGGGGCACAGGACCCAAGGCAGCATGGTTTCATAGCGGGAAGGTCATGTCAGACGAATCTAATTGATTTCTTTGACTGGGTGACCAAAGTAGTAGACCAGGGAGGGGCTGTGGACATGGTCTACCTAGACTTTAGCAAGGCATTTGACACATATAATAATGCACCTGGGAAACCAAAACCCAGGGGAAGATTACACAATGGGGGGGAGGTAGTAACAACAACAAAAATGGAAAGGGACCTGGGGGTAATCATATCAGATGACCTTAAGGTTAGCAAGCAATGTGAGAAGGCAGTACGGAGGGCTTGGGGATACTGGGATGTATAGGGAGAGGCATCATGAGCAGAAAACAGGAAGTTGTTATCCCTCTGTACAGACAGTTGGTGAGACCCCATCTGGAGTACTGCATCCAGTTCTGGAGACCCCATCTCTGCAAGGACATAGACAGGATAAAGGTAGTCCGGAGGAGGGCAACTAAAATGGTGCAGGGTCTGCAAAGAAGCCATCTGAAGAGAGACTAAAGGAGCTTAATATGTATACCCTTGAGGAAAGGAGGAGGGGACATGATAGAAACTTTTAAGTACCTCAGTGGAATCAACAAAGTCCAAGAGGGTGGTATCTTTCAGAAAAAGAGATGTGCAAGAACAAGGGGACACAATTTGAAGATGGGGGGGGTAAGGTGGTTCAGGGGCAATGTGAGGAAATATTTTTTCACAGAGAGGGTGGTGGACGCATGGAACAGCCTTCCTGAGGAAGTTGTGGGATCTAAAACTGTGGGAGAATTCAAGAATGCATGGGACAGACATAAGGCAATTTTTGTGGGGGGTAGGAAGAAATAGCCTGTTGGTTAACTAGGATCTGCAGCTTATCCTGTAGGTAGGGAAATGGGCAGACTAGGTGGGCCAAGCGGTCCTTATCTGCCATCAAAGTCTATGTTTCTATTCCTCTGCATCCTGGAAAAGAAAGCATGCAAAGAGAACAGCTACATTAGTACAAATTCAATTCATACAAGAATAAGAGAGAGCAAAAATCAAGGAGAAAAATGCATCAAATATCCATGTGTGCTCAGCTGTGTTAAAGTCTCTAAGCATGTTTAGCAGAGATACCCCCCTGCCTCAGCACTGTTTGGCGGTGTGGCTGTTATTCTGTACTCCTCCACCTTCTCCCATCAAAATAGTTAATGTAAAATTCCAATGGCCAACTGTGGCTCTTAGGTATCAACTTATAACTAGTAAATGGAAACAAAATCAACTAAACATAATGCTGGTGCTTGAAAAGTACAAATTGATCGTTAATCTAAGGTGTTAATCTCCTTGGGACCACTACAGTGCTCTTTTTGCCCTCAGACTTACAGCTCAGGTTGATCACTCTCTCTCAGTTCTAGCCCTCTCAGTCCCTGCTTATGTAGCCCACCCCTGGTCCTTCACTTCTGTATAGGGGTTCCGATGGTAAAGCAAGGGGAGTGGTGCACAGAACTGAAAACTTCCAGGCACTCTCAACACATTAGAGGTAAAAAGAAGGACTTACCTGGCAGATGTCTTCACACACATGGTTCCATGTGATAACAGTGATCATGGAATAGCGATCGCTGTTTGGGAGAGTGCACATTGCCGAAACACTCGCGATGAACAGCAAGAGGGAGCCTGAGATTTAGGTTTCCCCCCACACCCCCCTACTAAAGGATTCTCAGCTTCGGGGGGTGCATGTCTGGAGCATGCAAAACGAAATAAAAAAAAACTCCGACCTGGCACAAAAAGCATGAGCGCACCCAGAATCAAACCTGACACCCTCCTAACTCCAGCCTGCCACCTACCCACCACACTACATGCCCAGCTTGGCAGCCCACCACTGCACTACACCCCACAAACCCTCCCTCTCTTTCCACCCATCACACGGCATGGTCCCTCCCTACCCACACTCCCAGTGCGCGTGTATACATAGCAACATCCCGTAGCTATATTCGCCTACCCCCATCCAGTCACCTCCCTGCCAGGTAGCCCTGTGCACAGGTGCCATGATTGAGTCACCCTTTTTGAAAGCGCTCAATCGCAGTCACCCTGTACACAGGATACCCACACACACAGGCCTTCCCTTACTCTTGAAGCAGATCTCACAGCCAACAGCATCCCGCTGATCTCAAACCAGAGAAGAGGGCAAATGTTTTACGCTAAAGCAAGAATAAAAGTTATGCAGATAGGTCAATTCATTGCAATGACCACACAACACAGGCAGAATCACAAGAACCATAAAACTCTTTATTTTGGATGGGAAATGATTGCATCCAAAAATGTTAAATTAAACAGGAGCAGCTCCTTGGAGCTGAAAGAATGGGCAATGAACACACACGGCATTCAGAGAGCATGACGAAACTGCCACAGCCACCACAGATTTTCTTTAAGGCCTAGAACATAGACCACTCTGGCTCCACACTGAACTTTCCCTTTGGCAGAGATTTTATCTACTGTACCTCTTGAACTTGCTTTTCCTTCCATTGTACCCTTTTCCTACTAATGGGGGAGTGCCTTACTCCTCCCATGCCAGCCGAGCCAAAAATGGAACCCGAGGCGAAATGCAACCTAAAGCCTCCGCAGCTGCTCTCAAACCAGTTACCCACTCATTCATTGAGACAAGCGGTGCCAAATTCCTCTTTTCCTCTGAGAAACCTACCTAGAACTGAACCAGTGCCTGAAGCAACGGCCCCCTCCTTCCAAAATACTAGTTCCCGGAGCCATGTCCCTTAATGGGTCTGACAGACTTGCCCTAGACATGGACACGGCAGGCCCCAAAGTGAATTCCAGGATGCAGCTCCCCTTCTTGGCCTTACCTTTCTGGCAGCATGCCACTTGCGAAAAGCCTACCAGAGCTGCCACCTCTGGCGGACCCTGCTGCAGTCCTGCCACCACCACAACAGCCCCACTTCCAGGATGCCTCTTTCATGAAATGGTTTCTGGGACCTCTGCACCTTGGTGGGATTCCAACCCTTTTCCTTCTGTCCTTCTACTTCCAGCCTTCCTCTCCTCCCTGCAGCTGATGGAAACCTTACTCCCGGGACCGGTTCCATGTCATAATAGCGAATGCAAAACAGCGATCGCTATTATGGTGAGTGTATATCGCCAAAAAGCAAATCGTTGATATGCACTTCAGGGTGATCCGACATCTGGATTTTAAAAAAAGTGTTTTTGTGGGGGGCTGCACACACACACCACACACCCCTTCATGGGGGGCTTTGACCCCTGCACCCCCCCCTTAATTAGGATTCTCAACTCCAGGGGGGTGCATTTTGAGGAGGGGCCAAAATCTGGATCTCAGCAAAATTTAAGTAAGTACACGCTCCTGGTCCTGAGCCCAGTACCTGCTGTGCCAGAGCTAGCTGCCCTCACCACCATGCCACATGGCTAACTCAATGGCAGCAGGTACACCAGTGCCTGAAAATCCATTCCTTGTCCTTCCCCTTCCCCTCGCTATTCCCCCCTTCTGTTCGCCCTTCCCCCTGGTCGCTATCCCATACCCTCGATATTCTGCAGGGTAGCCCACAATAATAGCACCCAAAATGAGTGGCTATATTTCTAGTTGCTCATTTTGGGTCAATATTATGACATGATACCCCCAGGACACATGGCTGCCAAACTCCTATCAGCCCTCTCTTGGAGACCTCCTCGTGTCGCACTGACGCTGCCAGCTGACTTCTTTGGGCTGGAGGGGGTTACCCCCGGCCACCTTGCCCTCCTTAATTAATGCCATCTCCCCATCTATCTCTCTCTCTCTCTCTCTCTCTCTCCTGCCTCGGGGGATACCAGGGCTTAAATAGAGGCAAAACACTGCCCCCTGGTGGCAGTAAGCCAGAATCACTGAAAATCCACCTAAAAAGGTGGCCCTACCAGAGAGGAGAGGACCTAACCTAAGCAAAGATAGTAAGTCCACCCTGCGAGAGGGGCGCTTACACTTAGTTTTCCATTTAGCCCACAGGTTATTATGTTTGTCCACCCTTAGTCTAATTTTGACTGTTAACTTCTCCATGTGTGCTATGTTATCTACCCTTTGAACCCAGGATGCACAGGAGGGAAAGGCATTCCCCAACCAGTTTGCCGCAGTTTCTTTTTGGGCAGCCAAACACATTATCCTGAGCAGTCCCTGCTGTGGTGGTCCACCAATACCAGGAACCTCCACACCCAGAACCAAGTGCTTAAAGTTGTGTGGAATTGGGTTCTCCCACAATGTGGAGAGCTCCCTGTGTACCAAGGACCACACCTCCTTTAGTTTTGGGCAGGTCCAAAAAATATGGTGATGAGACCCCCACCTGGCCACAACCCCTCCAGCGTAGAGCCAAGTTCCTGGACACAAAGTGCCTGGTAATTGTTTATTTTATTTATTTAGCTTTTGTTGACCGGGTAAGTGCACTAGACAAATCCTGCCTATTTTCAGGCATGACCCAGGGGAAGGGGATACAGATGAATGCCAACTGACCTTGAACCAGATTAAGCTGTTGGTGGTATTTTTAGTGAATGAGGGAAATTTGGCCAGGACACTGGGGAAATTCCCCTACTCTTTTCGATAAGTGCCATGGGATCTTTAACATCTACCTGAACTACCACCAATCCAGGCAGATGGGACCTCGGTTTAAAGTCTCATCCGAAAGACGGCACCTCAGAAGTGCAGCACCCCTCTCATGCTGCACTACAGTGTCAGTATTGGGATATTAACCCAAGTGCCAGATGTGGGAACTGAACCCACAGCCTTCTGATCTCCCGGCCGCAGAGGCGATTGTGGGTGTTCGGAAAAATTTAGGGAAGGCAGCTGTTCTCCAGCTTTGCTCCCACATCTTTTTCCAGCTCTCCTCTGGGATATATCCTTTCCACTACTTTGGAGGTTATCCAGAATCTGATCATTTGACCCCAGTAGGGCTTTATAGGTCTCTGAGATCGAGCCCTTAGTACCCTTGAGCATAGCCAACCAATAGAAATTTTTTTCTAGCGAGGTTAAATCTGTATCTATTTTTGATGTCACTTGGTTGGATTGCAAGTAGTGCCTAATCTGAATGAACCTGTGGAAGTCGGAACGATTAAGGCCATACTTTGTTTGGAAGTCACTAAAAGACACTATTGTCTTGCTCTGAATCAGCGACCGATACCTGGTCAGGGCCAGTCGGTTCCATCTATGGAACTCTGAGTCTCTTTTTGGGGGTGAGAAATTTAGGTCTCTAATTATGGAGGTAAGGGGTCCCACTTCATTAGGTGTGTGTGTAAGCGTTTGGGCCTTAACAATAATTTTTAAAGTGTGTTGGAGGCCAGCCTGGGGGTGTAGAGGGTTGAGGCACTGGCGCCTTACCTCTTCCCACACCGGTGACCCGGGTTTGGGAACGCACTTGGGTCGTCGGGGGTCAGCAGGGGGAGGATGGGATTGAGCATCCGATGGACTGCTCTCCTATCCTGGGGAGGGTTAGAGATTGCCTCACTCACGTAGCAGCCCCCAGTGGAGATTGGGGGCACTACAGGATGCAGTGCACTAGGGGGAACCAGAAAACCAGAAAATCCGTGCCGGAAATCTAGCCGGATGATGGCTGCCAGTCCCAGGCATCCCCAAAGACTCCCCAAGAAGCCGCAGTATGCCTCAGCAGCTCCTGGGACCACAAGAAAAATAGTGTGCTGGTGCCTCCTCCCCGCTGGTGCCTTCCCCCTCGGAGGAGTGGGGACCCACCCGGTGAAGGGTTACACCGGGGCTACTCCATGGACAGCTGCAAATATGAGGTAGGTGGTTGAGGGGGGGTAGTAGGGAGAATGCCTGTGGACCTAGGCAGCCTGAAGGAGAGGCAGCTTGGGTGCACATAGAGGCAATTAAAAGATTAATCAAGTGCCAGCCCGGTGGTGCCGAGGGTTGAGGTGCTGGATGCCACACCTTGCACCACACAGGTGACCCAGGTTCAGAAGCGAGCTTGGGCCACTGGGGGTTGGCCGGGGGGAGAAGGCTTGAGCATCCGATGATGGCTCGCCATCTCCAGAGGGAGGGCGGGTACTCACACCAGCAAGAGGTGACCCCTGGCGGAGGCTGGGGGGCGTGACAGCTGCTGGAGTCACTGGGGCGCTATTGGTCAAGGGGGCATAGGCCACGGACCAACCAGCTTCAGGGACGGGTACTTGGGGGTGGGACTTTGGGAGTGTTGGCGCCTTCGCCTTGATGCTGAGGCACGGAAGTCCATCTACAGAAAAACGGAAAACAACCCCTTCGGAGTAGAGTAGATGGAGAGCCGAGCAGGGTCCCAATTTGCTGCTGCCTGCCCAGCCGAATCAGGGTCCTGATGAGATTTGAAGGTTTGGGGGTGCCCCCACCCCGACCCTGCATGGTGGGTAAACCATAGCATGATGGAGGATCCTAACCAGGTGAGGTAGGACAGGGGTAGGGACAGGCTCGATTGACTCTCCTGAAGAGACGACTCAAGAGGGGAAGGGGAGAATAAAATATCTGGAAAAAAAAAAAGATTAATAAAAAAAAAGTGTGTCTGATCCATGGATTCCACACTGCTTTCCAGACTTCTGGGGTGATGGTGGCATGTGGTAGGGCAAAGAGGGGGACAATACTTAGATGACTGGACTCTATTTCCCCTCCAACCAAAATCCCTGCTTGGTTTAAGTTATATTATAAGTCTAATTAATTATTCATGAGCTTAATGAGGTGCCTGATTGGCTATTGGATTGGTCATTAATGTCTTAGAAATGACCGCTCTAGCTGCCAAATGATGCTGTGCGACAAGCACGGCTCGTGCCACTCTGCTTTAAAATTGAATTGCAGTAAAAATAAACAGGGAAAAATGAAAGTTGTTTGTAACAGGGTTGAATAGGACCCTGTCCCAGTTGTTATGGAGAGTTTGAATGCAGGGATCTGTTCTGTTCTTTCCTTTCCTGTCTCTTGTCTGTTGGGTTGTGCAACTAAATTTTCTGGTGGGACCTAGGATTTGATCACCCTGACAGTCTCGCAATTCTTTGCCTCTCGCTGTCTCTCAGTCTTCCCTTGCTGTTCCTGTCTTTTCCTCCCTTGCATATCTGCTGGTATAAAAATATATGCAAATCATTGTGTGGAAATGTAACTGATTTGGGATCCCTTTGTTTAGAAATTATTTATTTTATTTTTATCTTATTAGAAAAGTCAGAAGTACACCCTTTGAGCTAAAAGCTCCTTTATGAAGGATCTTCATCATACATAAAAAAAAAAAAAAAGGAGGAGGAGGAGACAAGACAGGTGGGAACATATGCAGCAATGAGGCATTGTCGAAATAAACAGTATTAAATACATAGGCCCAGATATTCAGACTGCGCTAGGCTATGGCGCAAGCCTGGGCGCAGCACAACTGGCTGCGCAGGGGCGTTGACAGGGTGATATTCAATGGAGCTGCGCCATGGCACAGCATCGCTGAATATGCACCCTGGCCACCCGCCCAGTGCACATGGCGCGGTGGCACAAGCCAGGCGCAAGTGGCCAAAGCGGAGCAGGAGGGATGTGCTAGCTCAAGTTCCGTTGTGCTAGGTGCAATAACCGCGATATTCAAAGGTGCACATGCAAATGGGGCCATAATGCATGCAGGGCGCAAATGGGGCCATTTGCATGTCAATATGGCTCCATTTGCATGCAGGTGCGCTGATTCCCGGCGATTTGCACCTGGCACCCTGCCAGGCTGCAGCCGTCAGGGATTGACGCCCCCTGCACATTGCAGAAATGTGCCCCACTGCCCGATCGCGGGCATATGTAAAATTTATTAACCGTCCAATATCCCTGGTGGTCCAGTGGACTGCATCACGCCCGATTACGGGCTTAAGTAATAAGAACACTGTCCAATATCCCTGGTGGTCCAGTGGATTGCTTTACACTCAATCGTGGGCTTAAGTAAAATAATACCATCCAGTATCCCTGGTGGTCCAGTGGACCGCTTGCAGCCCAATCACGGACTTAAGTATATAAATAATCGTCCATATCCCTGGTGGTCCACTGGACCGCTCGCAACCCAATCGCCGGCATATGTTAAAATAACAGTAAAGTCCAATATCCCTGGTGGTCCAGTGGACCGCTCACAGCCCGATCGCCGGCATATGTTAAAATGATAGTACAGTCCAATAGCCCTGGTTGTCCAGTGGATCGCTCGCAGCCCGATCGCAGGCGTATGTTAAAATAATAGTACAGTCCAATATCCCTGGTGGTCCAGTGGACTGCTCACAGCCCGATCGCCGGCATATGTTAAAATAACAGTAAAGTCCAATATCCCTGGTGGTCCAGTGGACCGCTTGCAGCCCGATCGCAGGTGTCAGTAAACCATTAATGCCACAGAAACCCAACCCTGGTGGTCTAGCGGTACCCCACTTCCCACCTGCCCACTGAGCCCCCGCTCCCCGGTCAGCGGCGGGCGGCAGCTGCTCGCTTGCCACCCGCTGCCCGCTGGCCCCAGCGCATGCGGTATGGCTGTCGTCCATTGGTCCATAGCATGAGCCAATGGGCGTGCAGTCCGTACCGTACTACCTGATCCAGATATGTGACCTACAGCCCTGCCCGTATGGTGTTAGTCGGGCGGTGGGGAGGCTGGCAGCGGTAGAGCTGACGCCGCCGCTGATCGGGGAGCGGGGCGGGGCTCAGTGGGCGGGTGAGGGGGTACCGCCAGACCACCAGGGTTGGGTTTCTGTGGCATTAATGGTTTACTGACGCCCGCGATCAGGCTGCAAGCGGTCCACTGGACCACCAGGGATATTGGACTTTACTGTTATTTTAACATACGCTGGCAATCAGACTGCGAGCGGTCCACTGGACCACCAGGGATATCGCACGTTTCTATTCTTCTAGGTATGCCCGCGATTGGGCATGGGGTGGGCACCACCACAAAGGTGCAGCAGGAGCTCGGGTGGCCACAGCTGCCATGTTGCGCCCTGCAATACAGCAGCTCACCTGTGGGTGGCCAGCCATTGTTCCTTTTTTTTTGGCTCACCTGTGTGCAGTGCAAGTAGGGGTTGCGTATGCATGGGCTCAGCACATCCCGGGCTGAATATCGGGATGTGCGGACTATGCATGGGCACGCACTCCCTACCTGTGCCGCATACATTACTGATGCACTCCGGTGCATCAGAATTTGTGCCAGGCACAATCCACGTTTGAATATTGCACCAGGGTGCATCAGTGGGTTGCGCATGACGCAACAGTGTTGAGTCATGAGCAACCCTTCTGAATATCCGGGCCATAGAGTATACAGTATCACAGTAATGTCAACAATATTACAGAGTTCACAAAAATTTGGACCACCAGATTATAAGGGATCTCACCCATGATGAGGAGGAAATGTGCAAAGTCAGAAAGGAACTGGGTAATAATGAGTAGGTAGTGGCAGCGGCACTAGGAATGAGCCTGGGTCTAACTAGGGTGTGCCGCAGAAGAAAGTGGGAGAAAGCGACAAGACCCACCAGGCTAGCTAGTTGTGGACGTGGTGTTAGAGGGTTAAGGGAGGTAAATAGTGGGGGGGGGTTAAAGGGGGTAAAGTGGGTAGGGAGACAGGAGAGACAATAGGGGAGGTAGTAGGGGAGGGGGCATAGGCAACAGAATAGAGCATGCAATCTGGGCAGGGCCGGACTTTCAGGAAGCTAGTGCCCATAGGTGACTGGAGGTGGCAGAAGCACTGCTCAGGGGGCGTGATGAATTTTTTTAGTTTGGTTTTGAAGTGGCTAAGGCTTGTGTGGCTGTTAGCAGAGAAAGGGAGTGCACTGAGACAGGAGGGAGCCATTACCGCAAAGGCTCCCTTTTCCAAGGCTGTTTTTGTAAAAGGAACAGCTAGTACATGTTTAGCAATGCTTCTAGTGGCATGCTCGGCCGGTGCTGGTCGGAATAAGGCCTGTAGAGAAGGAGGTGCAAGATCAAGGAGGGCCTTCTTTCCTAGGATGCAGGAATGCAGCTTGATCCAGTCTTGGAGAGGGAGCCATTGCATCCTAATATAAAGATTGCATTTATGCGTAAGGCGATCAGCACCATGGACAAATCTGCAGGCTTTACTGAGCGAGGACTGTATTCTGCAAAGGCTGGTGTCTGTGGCAGCAGCATATAGCATGTTTCCATAGTCAAGTATTGGTAAAATAGTACCGCTAACTGTTTGGAGCCTAGCCTCAGTTGTAAGGCAGAACCGAACCCTATAGAGGGCACCCAGTTTCCTGTTAATGACAGTGGTGAGACTGGATATGTGCTCGTCGAAGGAAAGGGATTCATCAATGGTGACTCCAAAATACTGGAATGAGGACACCTGCTCAAGGATGGAGAGAGTTGTGGGTAATTGAGAGAGGCTTTGTTAGCCTCCTCTTTTGGCGCCCCGCGAAGAACTTAGTTTTAGTGTTTTTGCAGTTGTGCACCAGCGGACTATCAGTGAGCCAGTTTTAAATCAGGTTAAAGTTGTTCTGGAGGTTCCTGGTGAGTATTTCTTGGCAGGGACTATGAGAGAAAATGACCGTATCATCTGCATAAAGCAGTATCTCAGAGGCTGGGTGGGCAGCCGGAAGATTATTCACAAAGAGGCTGAATAGAAGATAGCCCAGGATAGACCCTTGGGGGACCCCAACTGTGACTTTGCGATTCTCAGATAAGATTCCATTGACTTTTACTTGCTGGGAGCGCCCAGTCAGGTAGCTGGAGAACCATCTGATTGTATTTGGGGATAGTCCCAGGGCACTTAGCCTAAGAAGCAGTAACTGGTGATTGACAAGGTCATAAGCCTTGGTCAGGTCAATGAAGATTGCCCCAACCAAGCTGCCCAGGTCAAATGCCTTGTGCACATAGCCAGTGAAATCAATTAGAGCTGTGCTTGTGCTGTGTGATCAGCAGAACCTGAGCTGCTGGGGGCAGAGGCAGTTATATTTAAACAGGTGGTCCGTGAGATGGTCGGCTATGATTCTCTCAAGCACGTTGGACAGCGGAGACAGGATTGATATTGGTCTGTAGTTGGCTATTAGTGCTGTGTCTCCCCCTATTAACACTGGGGTGACCAGAATGGACTTCCAGACAGAAGAGAAGGAGGACATGCGAAGTGATAGGTTGAACAGCTTGGTGATGGGAATAAAGATCTCAGGTAGTGCGATATTGATCAGTTTCATATCAAGGCCATCACCTCCCATATGAGCTTTCCCTAGGACTCTGGTAATGCACTTTCTGGCTTCGGCCACTGTCACTTGTCTGAAGTAAAAATTAGGGCAGCAATTAGAGGGGGATGGTAGATTGGTGGGTGGAATACTGCCATAGGGCGTGGTGGGTCCCGGGGGAAGGACTGCGCTATAGTCCGAGAAGGCTTCGTTGAATACATTGGCCATGGCAATATCATCAATAATGATCTCCCCCTTATGTTGGAGCATGGAGGGGGGGTGAACTATCACCGGCCCCGAGGAGGTTCTTAATTGAGGCCCAGAACTTCTTCCCATTACCCGAACTCTGGGATTTCTGTGTCTTGTGAAATGCAGCTTTGGCCTGTCGTATTGCCCAGGTAGATATGTTCCTGGCAGTTCTGTAATTTTGTATGTCTGTGGTAGCCCTAGTTGCCCTAGCACGGTGCCAGAGAAGATCACACTGTTGCATCATGGTGAGTAGTTGAGGGGTGACCCAGTCCATGCTACCACCTTTTATCTTCTTCCTGCGATGGGAACAAATTTGTCTGCTGCCCCATTAAAGAGGGTGAGGTGAAAGGCTGTGTTACTGTTGAAATGTATGTAATTATAGTTTGAGATGATTGCAAAAAGCCATTGGGAACTCAAGGGGTTAACCTGAGAGCAGTTTTTAAGCCCTTTTTCAGAAGCTGTGGAGAAGGGGTCTCAGTTCTGGCACATTGTGTTCTTGCTGCGTCTGCTTGACACATACAAGAACATTTTAGAAAAAACCAGGATGCTTGTTAAGGAGGGGGGTTGCAAAGATTTATAAGAGAGAGAGCTGCAATGTTTTGGGACACACAGAGATTGAAGGAAAACTCGGATGGATCTTCTCTGTTTATTTAAGCAATAAGGCACAACAGGGTGTGGGTTAGTGGAGATTTACCCAAGCCTTGTGTGGTGTGTCATGAGGTGCAGCTGAGTGACTTAACCACACAAGAAGTGAGTAAATCACCCAATAACTCACACCCTGGAGTGCCTTATTGCAATTATACAATGCCCCGTGTATAAAATAAATTTAAAACGTGTTTAATTATGTTTTTTATAAATGCCATTCCTCAGCTGCGGGTTATGCAGGTGTAACCTCTCTACAAACAGGGATTCCCGAAAAGCTTTCCTTGAGCTGGCCTAAATGCTCACTGCCAGGCTGGTGTCCTGCTTGTTAGCAATTCAAATGTATTTCCAAGGAGTGCCTGTAAAGCCTCCGTGTACTGTCTCTTTAAGAGCTGCCTAGATTGCAGTCATAATTAATCTGGGAGAGGGGCTGAGTGTTTCTATGCTCGAGTCCTGCCCAGGCTACCAGATAATCGCTCCGTTCTGCCACTGCTGTTAGTGCAGAGGGAGCTCTGTTAGAAGCTGTACTTATTTGTTGATTATCCATTAGAATAGTAATGATATTGTAGTTTGTCTAACCTGCCTTCTTTGCAGCATGGACCTTATGTATTGCACCGCCATTTTGGTTTTGGACTGCCAGTCAGCACCAGTCAGTACCTTTGGGGACTCTAAAATGGAGCCTGTCCCCAGGGGTCTTGTTGGAGCAAAATTCTGTAGGAATCGTAGTTTTTGCATTTTGGCCAAAACATACCTGGAGGGGGAGCCCTTGAACTGACTGACAGAGCAGTCAACTGAACCTTTTGGATCCTGGGGAAAGTCCCAGGCTGCTTGCAGCTATAGTCAGTTTGAATTGGGAAGTGAAAGTGGTAACAACTTGAGTGATTCAAGTAGTAGCCCCTGTGTAATTCACACAGGAGAACTGTGAAAGGGCTGAGTTTTTGCCTGCCTGCTTGCCTGCTGTCCCTGAGAGGGAAAATAGAGGTTATTTGGACTGAATCCGAATTGTGAGGACGATTTAAGCCACAGAACTGTATACCAGGCTTTAACCTGAAGAAGACCAAAGATTTGCTGAATGCAATCGGCCTGTCAGGATTTCTAGCCACCTTTGAACTCCTGGTTTGTGCAGAGACTCTGTAACTGCAACCGGATAGCAATCTGCCTGGTACAGTAGAATTTCTTACATGTAAATGTGCTGTGTGCTGTTAGTGGGTCATGATTTGGTTCCCCACTGTGTGCTGAACTGTGTTCTGCTTGCTAGAGGCTGTATCCAGCTCCAACGGACTAAATCCGTTTGCATCTCCATTTGGCCTGGGCCTTGCCACACTGGCCCAGCCAGACTACCCACTACAGAGAAAGTCATCAACGAGAGACCTGCCTGGGGATCAGCCCCCTGCTCAACGCCTTGAACAGGAACGACACCTCGGTGATTCGTGTGGGCTCTGCTTCTCCTGGCACTCAAGCGCAACAACCTGCAGTCTCGATTTCGTCCTGCCTGTGTCCTGTAATGGGTATCATGAGTAAACATCAGGGTAGCTCACCGCAACAACAGCTAAATCTAAAGTGTTGTCATCTGATTGCTTTGTTGTCTTTTCCTTCACGAACTGAGCCCTCCAGCTCCGGATTACAAATAGTGTGTGTTGTGCATGTTGCTTTCTTCCATCACAGGGCCCCAACCAACTGTGAGCCGGCCTACCCTGGACAACGGTCCTGGCTAGCCCACCTTTTTCCTACCTGGGTACCCAGAGTGTGTTACTGTGTAGGGACTCTGAAGTACATGCATAACTGTCTGATTGATTTAGCCTTTAAGCCAATCAACCTGATTATGCCCCACCCTTGTTCAAGGCCCCCCTGAATAAATCAGATCTAACTCTTTTTGCATTTAACCTGACTGTGGTTCCAGTTTGTGCCAAGAGTACTGTACTGTTGCTATTTGCTGTTCATAACCTTGTTTTAAAGGGGGTCCCCAAGGTCGAGCTAGAGGAACCAGCCCTGGTGGTAAGTGCAAACAGTGTGGGTAATTGCCTGGTGAATAAGGGTCATTGTGAAAGTAATTATTGTATTTTGTTCAGGCCACTAGAAGGGAAAGAGGGGGGTTACAGTGTCCCGGAGGGCTGTGCCCAGGTTAGCTTGACCTCTAACAACCCTGACCTCTGGGTGGAGGCACCCGTTTCAGTACCCAGGCCCCTTAACCTGCTACTAGCCAAGCAGGCAGGGGTAGTAGCCCTTGGGATAGCGCTACCTGTTCCAATGAGGTTACAGGATTTTCACACACCATGGTATAATCTGCCTTTGTAAATAGTTATTCTGAACAATTTTATTTTTTTTATGTTACTGCTAGTACTAACAAACACTTTTTGCGAATTCCCTATGCTTCCTGACCTGTGACTCGGTGACATTGTTATTGTGATTAGACTTATAATCACAGTAATTACCTTGAAGCTGATCATTTCTTTGGATTAACGACCAGCTGGAGGGAGGTAACCCTTGGTTGCGCCTTGGGCCACTCATCCCCCCAATCAGTCATTAATCCTTCAGAAATGACCGGCATCTCGGTTGTTATTGTTTAATCACTACGGGTGCCAGTTGTGCAGCATAATAATACAATATCAGGTCAGGCATGGCCAGACCTCCTTTCTCCCTTGGGTAGGACAGTGCCCTTGCCGTGATTCTAGGCCTTCCTTTTTTCCAAACAAATTTCATTACGGCAATGCCGGCCTGCCGGTGCAGCTGTAGCACTATTACTTGCAACGTCAGCGACCTGGGTTCAGTAGCGAACCTGGGCTACTGAAGGGCCGGGCGGGAGGAAGGATCAAGTGCCTGGAAGGGCCGCACTCCTTCTCCGGGGAAGGAGGGCTGCATTCCCCACTGCTATACCACCACCTGGGTGACCACGGGTGGAGGTGCAGCTGGGGAAGCAGTAGTCTCAGGGAAGGGCAGACGTCAGCCGAGGGTCCGGAATGAAGGCACCTTCGTCTCCTTGGGCCCTCCCCGTGTGTCGGTGTCTGCAGGGGGTGGGACCAGAAAACATGACAAACCCCACATTGGCTCCTGAAGACGGGTCCCTGGCACCGACGATCGGAGAGATCAGGGGAGAAGTTCCGCAGAGTGTGCCTGCTCTGCTTAAGGTAAGAAGGGGGACTCCTCCTCCCCACTTGGGGAGAGCAATCCGAGGGTTGGAGGTTCATGAAAGCGGGGCATCTGTGGGAGTGGATAGTCTCCTGTCCTTCAGCGCAGCTTGTGCAGTTGCATTGGGGAGCCCTGATGAGAGGAGCAGGCATGGGTGTAGGAGGGGGCATAAACAGATAGTAAAAAAAGTTAATAATTCAGGCCTACGGGCAGACTGGATGGGCGTAGCTGTCCTTCTCTGCTGACAATTTCTGTGTTTCTATTATGGCTTTGTTAATTAAGTTCCAAAATGTTTGTGGGATGTAAATGGGTAGGGCTTAAAAAATTAAGAGGAACCTTGAAAGGATGTGCATTTTGAAGGTCGCTATCCTGCCTTCTAATGTTAATGGCAAGTTCTCCCACCTTGCCAGGTCTGCCTGCACTTCAGCCCAAAGCTTACTGTAATTTAACCTGAACAAAGAAGGAATATGGGGAGATATTTTGACCCCTAAATATTTAATTGTGTTGTTCAGAGCCCATTTAAAGGGGAAATTATTTAAAACTTCTATCAGCAGGGGTTTCCTCAATCTTATGGCCTCTGACGTGTTCAAGTTAACCCTATATCCGGAGACTTGTCCATACTCCTCTAGCTCCCCCCAGCAGCACAGGCAGTGGAGTCTGTGAAGAGGTGAGGAAAAAAAGGGTGTTATCTGCACATAAAGAAATCCTGTGGGTGGTCTCCCCAGTTGCAATTCCCCTGACATCCTCATTATTTCTGATAGCCACTGCTAATGGTTCTATGCTTAATGTGAAAAGTAATGGGGATAGAGGACATCCTACCTGGTTCCCATCTGCAGGTAGAATCTAGGGGTCATAACTCCGTTCACTGTTATAGTGGCTTGGGGGAGGTGTAGATTGCTGCTATACTGTCCCTAAACTTTGGCCCCAACCCTATAACCTCCAATGTTTTATGTAGTAATCCCCAATTCACCCTGTCAAATGCCTTTTCTGCATCCATGAATATGGTTTAAGCTGGACTTTTCGTTTTTTGTTGCCAGGTGATTAAATTTAATAACCAGCAGATATTGTCATGTATCAGTCTTGGGGGGGGGGGGTGTCAGGGGAGGGGCCACTGAAAGTGACAGATTTGATGGCAGGCTCTCAGCCTCTCCCCAGGGTGGTGATATAGTACTGGTAGGAACCAAGGACAAGCAAAGGTTAGTAGGGGAGAGCAGTGGGAGGAGGGGGTCCTGGTGAAAGGGATTATCTGCAAATGCTAGGAGCTTAGGGAACAAAATAGTGGACTTGGAGACCGTCATGGTGGACAAGGGACTGGACAGAGTAGCGATAAGTGAGACCTGGTGGACAGAACATCATGCCTGGGAGACAGTTATCCCAGGTTACAGACTGTTTAGGAAGGACAAGGATGATAGGGGTTGGGTGGGGTGGCATTATACGTCAAAGATAACATTAGGGTAGGGCAGGAGGAGGTGTGGAGACAGAGCTCATGTGGGTCATGCTCGACAGACAGACTGGGGAATCTCTGAGGATAGGGGTGGTTTACAGACCTCTGACGCAAGGGGAAGAAGGGGATAGACAGATGATACAGGCAGTTACAAAGATGGCCCTCAAGGGGGAGCTTCTGCTAGTGAGGGACCTAAACCTTCCCGACGTGGTCTGGGGGATCCCGGCTGCAGGATCGGCTAGGAGTAGGAGGATCCTAGAGGTGCTACAAGGAGTATTCATGCAACAGCTGGTCAGGGAGCCCACTAGGGGAGAAAAATCTGCTGGACATGGTCCTCATAAATGGGGAAGAGTGTGGAAGAGGTGGAGGTGGCAGACAGACTAGGAACTAGTGATCACAGGACTGTGAGGTTCAGGGTAAAAAAGGGGAGGGAGGGAGACAAATCATACTAGTACGAGGGTGATGGACTTCAGAAAGATGGACTTTAACAGAATCAGGAGGATAGCTGAGGAAGGGATGGCAGGAAAGGAGAATATAGGGGATGTTGAAGATTTATGAGAGCCTTCAAAGGAGGGGTATTGGAGGCCACTGAAATTTGCATAAAGAAGGTGAGGAAGAACAAAAAGAGAAGACCGCTCTGGTTTACAAGGGAGGCCACAGAGGCAGTCAGGGAAAGGAAAACAGCATTTGAGGAATATAAGAAGACACAAAGGAGGGAGGACAGAGAGGCTTATAGACAGAAGAGGAGGGTTGCAGGGCAGAAGATAAGGAGGGCTAAAGCGGACACAGAGGAGAATTTAGCTGAGTGGGCAAAAGGGGGGATAAAACTTTATTTAGGTATGTGGGTGAACGAAGGAAGGTGAGGCAGGGGATAGTAAGGTTGCAAGGGAAGGGAGGAACACAACTGGAAGGGGAATTTGAGAAAGCAGACGAGTTGAATAAATACTTCTGCTCGGTCTTCAGGGAGGAGGGAGAGGGTAGGGGACTGGAACTGGGGGGAGGGGCAGGGAAGGCAAAATGATGGATCCTAGTATGTTCGGCATAGACAGGGTAAAGGAGGAACTGGGCAGGTTGAAGGTGGACAAGGCAATGGGGCCAGATGGCTTGCACCTGTGGGTGCTCCTGGAGCTGATGGAGTAGCTGGCAGCCCCACTGACGAGACTATTTAACTTGTCCATGGATATGGGTTGTGTGCCAGGGGACTGGAAGAGGGCAGATGTAGTGCCACTGCACAAAGGAGGCAGTAAGAAGGTGGCGGGAAATTATTGCCCAGTCAGCCTCACATCAGTAGGGGAAAGGTGATGGAGGCACTGATAAAGGAAAGGGTGATGGACCATCTGGTGGACAGCGGACTGCAGGACGAAAAGCAGCACGGATTCACAAATGGAAGGTCCTGCAAAATGAACCTGATAGAGTTTTTCAACTAGGTGATTCAGGTGGTTGACTGGGGGTGAGGTGGGGTGGTGGAAGTTGCCTATCTGGACTTTGGTAAGGCCTTCAACACCATCCCTCACAGAAGTTTAGTGAATAAATTAGAAAGCTTTTGTGTGGGGCAGAAAATAACTAGATCGGTGGAAAACTGGTTTGAGGGCAGAAGCCAGGGGATGGTGGTAAATGGAGTGCATTCTGTGGTGAGGGGGTGACCAGTGGGGTGCCCCAGGAGTTGGTGCTTGGACCACTCCTTTTTAATATATACATCAGTCATATAGCAGAAGGCGTGGAGGGAAGGGTGTGCCTATTTGTGGATGATATGAAAATCTGCAATAGGGTCGACCTCCCTGGGGGTTGGAGGCCATGAGACAGGACCTGAAGATGCTGAAGGGCTGGTCAGAAACATGGCAGCTGAAATTCAGTACTAAAAAGTGTGCTGTGATGCATCTGGGGCAGAAAAACCCAAGAGCTGCCTACACTCTAGGAGGGGAGGAAATCAAAAGAACAGAGCAAGAGAGGAATCTGGGGATCATAATATCGAGCAACCTTAAGGTGAGTAGCCAGTGTAGCAAGGCAGTGGGGAAGGCAAAGGGAATGTTGGCATGTACTGGGAAGGGAATAATTAGCAGACGAAGGGAGGTGCTGATTCCTCTTTATAAGGCCATGGTGAGACCACATCTGGAGTATGGGGTCCAGTTCTGGAGACCACACTTACACAAGGACATTAATGGGATGGAAAGGGTTCAGAGAAGAGCAACCAAGATGGTACACGGCATGCAGAGAAAACCATATGGACAGAGATGTAGGGAATTGGAGTTGTGCCCATTGGAGACTAGAGGGGAGAGGGGGGACATAATTTAAAATTTTTAAATATGTGAAGGGGATCAATAAGGTGAATGCGGAGAGTTTGTTCAGAGGGAAGGAGGGGACTAAAACTAGAGGGCACAGCCTAAGATTGGAAAGTGAAAGATATAAAGGCAATGTGAGAGGGCGGTTCTTCGTGGAGAGGGTAGTGGAGGCATGGAATAAACTACCAGGGGAGCTGGTGGAGGCTGAAACAGTGGAGGGTTTTAAGAGGGCATGGGACAGACACATGGGATTGTGAAATGAGGGAAAGGGGAGGGCCCGTAAGATTGGAAATGAGTAGGTGAGAGGTGGTACAGGCAGACTTGATGGGCTGATGGGTTCCTTTTCTGCCATCAGATTTCTATAATTCTTTGCTTCTGGTAATAAAGCCGGTCTGGTCCACGTGAACTAGGAGGGACCCCATGCATGCCTGTAGTATCCTCGCAGTACTGAAGCAAAGATTTTTTGGTTGACATTCAATAAAGAGATGCGGCGGTAGGACTCACATAATGACAGGTCTTTGCCTGGTTTATGGATAATGGATATCTGGGAATACTGCCATGAAGAGGGGGCCCTTTGACCCTCCAGCACCACCTGGAATAGTTTGCCTAGGTGAGGAGTAAACTTCTTACCAAAGGTTTTATAGAACTCTAATGGGAGCCCATCTGGACCCCGGGGCTTTCCTGCCCTTAAGGCCCGCAAATACCCCTGTGATTTCTTCCTCTGTTATTTGTACATCTATTCCTACCATTTGTGCCTGAGATACCTTGTTGAAAAAGTTTTCTAGTTTTTCAAGGTAGTTGTTGACCCGATCACTGGCATAGAGGTTTTTGTAGAATGCTAAGAAGTGTTGTGATATATTCAGCGGGTCTGAATCGTTATTTGTTGCCCTTTGGTCTTTTCTAATTCATAAAACTAGGTGGCTGGCAGACTCTTTTCGAAGCTGCCATGCCAGCAGTCTCCCAGCGTGGTTACCTGCCTCGTAAAATCTCTGTCTAGAATACCTGAGAGCCTCCTCAATCTTTTTGTCCAGCAGACTACAGCTTGACTTCATAAATGTTCAACACTGGCTAAGATTGCATCAACTTTTCCTCAATGCCAGGAAGATAGTCTCCATGACCTTACGCACTAGGTGGAGACTCTCAAGGCTGCCCTCCCTCCCCTCCTTCCACACCCTTGACGGGACTACCTTAGAGGATACTAGTACCTTCTCTTTTAGATACCTGGGTGTTTGCCTGGACCAACACCTAAGCGTTTCTCTATATATCGATGCCATCCTGCATAAACTGCATCCCAAGCTTGGTGCCCTCTACATTAGTCGCAGTTCCCTACTTCTGCCGGTTCAACACGATCTTGTTCAGAAAATGATACTCCCTATTTTTGACTATTGCCACACGGTCTACAGTGCTGCTCCCAAGTCTTCCCTCACCAGATTGGATGCCCTCTTCAATGCCTTCTGTCGCTTTGCTCTTGATGCCCACTCCCGCACTCACTACTGCTCCCTGTGTCATTGACTCGCCATCTCCTCTCTTGAAAGCAGGTGCCTCTCACACTGTGCCAAGCTCACGTCTAAATTCTGACTTGGGACTCTCCCCTCCTATCTCTCAGCCTCTCTCTCCCCCCTCCACCTCCCTCCTCGTACCTCCTCAGGTCCACTGACACTCACACTCTAGCTATTCCTTGTCGCTCCACCACCACTGGGTAGTTAGCTTTCTCCTACCGTTTCCCAATGCTTTGGAAATCCCTGCCATCTCCTAGCAGGCTCTCCTCATCTGCATCCTCTATCTCTGTCACCCTTCATGACTTCTGTTCCCCTAACTGTACTTGCCCTTAGCCCCTCCTCTATCCTCCCCATCCCACTCCCATTGCTAACCCTCATCCCTCTCTCTCCCCCCTCCTCTAACCTTCTGTCACTCCCCATGACTCCCAAACTTCAACCCTCCCCCTCCTCTCTCCCTCTTCTGTCCCTCTCCTCATGGCTTCTCTTAGCCAGCGCTCTGGCCCCTTAGACGGTTCTCTCCATCCTGAAGGTGCAGGCCTAGCCCAACTCTCCTTCTCCCCCTCTATTTCCTCCCATCCTCCCCCTTCTGGTCTGACCCCTCTGCAAGTTTTCTGCAGCCTGAAGGAAGTCTGCTCTAACCACCCCTCACCCCTTCCTCCTCCCTCCCCATACTTTTTTACCATTGCTCTCCTTTTCTCTCCTCCCTGTCTCATAATACTTCCCTCCCCTTCTCCCCTCCAATCACGCTCTCCCTTTTCTTCTCTCACATCACCTAAACCTGCCCTCCCCAGTCCGACTAAAGCACTTCTCATCGTTTGTTTCAAACATTCTCTAGCACTTCAACTTTGACTGTCTCACTAACTCATACCGTGCATGACTTCCTGCATGTCAGTTGTTACCCTGTCACTAGTTGCCATTGTCATTAGTTCAAACAAGGCCTGTTGCCCTGTCTAGGAGGTCTGGTTCACTCTGTATGACTATACAATGTCTTGTATAATTTGTGCTTGCACTACTCCTATATTTGCTATGTATCATTCTGTACAATTAATATGTTGCCTGTTTTGTCATTTGTGTTTGTATTACTCCAGTAATCTGAATTGTAATTGTTCATTCTCCCAACTTTGTCACCCCCCTCCAAGACTCTTCTGGAAACGAGCTGTTCTCAGCTCATGTTGTGTTTCCTGGTGAAACATTTCGCTAATCAATAAATAATCCAGCAGCTTATTTAGTTTGTCCCTCTGTTTCAATGGTTTTTTTCCTCATCTCTTCACTAAGAGTAATTTTTTGCTCTGCCTCTATGTTAAAAAGATCTTCTAAAGCTGATTGTAACATGGCATAAAAAAGAAAAACGAAATAAGGCATTCAGATAGGTGCAAACACACCATGTGGTACAGTAGAAACCATGGTCTAATACCATAGTACAACAGTTCTCAAACTTTGTCATATTGAGCCTCCCCTACGCCATGGAAAAGATCTTGAGCCTCCCCCAAAATACTGAAAAGTTTTTGGGCCTCCCCATAGAAAAAATAGTATACTTTTCACAGTACTTCAGGAATAAATTGAAACCTCTTTGCATAGCTGGCGCTCATGTTATTAAGCTTCTTGTAACCCCCTTCCCAAACAGGACAACCTACTTGCTCCAATATTTTGACTCTCGAACCATTGTTACCCCTTACTGCCATGCCTTCATGGGTCAGACTGCTTTTTCTGTTTCCCCTCTATCTGGAATAACTTCCTGCCGACCTCTGCCTCTCCCCCTCTCACCCTGCTCTTAAGCAACTTCTCAGGAAACATTTTGCTCCCTCCTGCTCTTATTCCTAGTACCTACTGTATATGGTTAACTCTTGTATTTGGACAGTTCTGCTGCCAGTCTAATTGATCAATTATTCCTCGCATTGTTAGTTCGTTGTTCTTAATTTGTTTGCACTTTTATTCATTTTGTATTGCTTGAATGTTTTGCAGTTACATTTTGAATTGTATTCTCTCACTACCCTTCCCTGGGTACACCTGAAATAAGCCATGGCTCAGTGTACAGTACCTTTCCTGATCACAGACTTGTGAATAAATACATACATTCACCTACTATTATCCTCTTTCAGTTTGCCTTATCCCTTCAGACAAAATCTATAAAGTTCAAAACTGAAATATAATACTTTTTCAAGACTTGCTTGAGCCTCCCCTGGAACAGGTTGGGGCCTCCCCAGGGAGGCTGGCCTCACCATTTGAGAACCCCTGCATAGTAGATCATGGTTTGTATTGTAATACCATGGCAATCCACTACAGGTAAGAAGCAGTATACAAGTGAAAGCAATATGCAAATAGCTTGCAGTGTATAATTGTCCCAAGTTGTATTTACTTAGAATTTTCCTGGCACAGGATTTTTGACTTTTTTCAAGATTGTTCTATATTGTAACTACAACAGAAGTTCATGAGTTACTAAAGATTGTACATTTAAACTCCACATATACTGTTAATTATGCTGCAGCAATATTTCTGTAGAAGTGAACAGTTACATACTGTTACCATCCCTTCTGATCTACTGTTTTCTAAGCAACTGTGGGTGCAATGCATTGTGGATGACTGAATAACATTATCTGGCCTAGCCTTTTCTTGGTGAATACACAGTGGTAAAGATGAACATGCAGCTTCTATAACCGAAAGCAAAAATAACAGACACTGAGATAAACAAAGCAAAATTAAAGAGAGAGGATACTTCTGTGGGTGAAAAGAAAAATAAATTGAGAGAAACAAAAAGAAATCAAAGAAACAGACTAACAATAGTAGTCAAAACAAGTATTTGAAAGATGAAAGCAGTAAACGTTATGTTGTTCTATGTCCTGCTGAGTTAGGTAGTTTAGAGGAAAAAAGTGAAAATAATATTCCACAAAATAGTAATTGTTCAATAAAGTGTTTTTCAGATTGGCTTAGTTCAGTACATTTGGAGAAAAGGTGCTTGTGCTACTAGGATTGTGTGGCAGCCACCTATTGGTCTGCAAAGGAACTGGAGAAAGAAAACTAAAATGTACCATAGCACACTCCCATCATGCAGTGCAGCCCATATCTTCTAACAATAGAGAGGAAAATCAAAGCACCTAGAATAGAAAGTGAATTGCAAGTTTTTGAAAAGTTGTAAAATATGTTTTGATGTTAGAAAGCTTAAAGCTTGTAATGAAAGTTATTTTAACAAAAGTGAAATAGCGGCCATGATATTTCCAATAGATGTGTTCCAATTGTTTTCAAGTATATGTACATCATGTTTAATAGCTCAATTTATAGTAATCTGAAAGTAAATCAGTGTGATTGTACTCATTTATTCAAAGACTATTAGATATACAGTCATTGCCATGTTACAAGCGGATTAAGCCATGTGTACGGATGGGTCTACTTAATCCATGGTTGGTTGGTTGGACCCACTCGGCCTTCGGCCTCGTAGTCCAACCCCCCCAACCGAGGATTAATACCACAGTAGACCCATGCTTTCTCGTGGTTTAATCCTTACTTGTTCCCACAGTCTAGCTTGTTTAAGTCCTGCATCTAGGCTAATATTTCTGCCAGTCACCACTGCTTTAAAGCCATCCCACCAAACTGCTTCTGTGGTATCCTGGAGTGGGTTTGTGGCCAGGTATTCCCTGAGGCACTCTTCCACCATTACCTTGTATTCTTTCCTGTTAAGTAAGGAGACATTTAGTTGCTATGTGGAATTTTTTGCAGTGGGGGTCAGAGAAAGAGTCATGTGATTGTCCTTGGAAGTATCTGCGAGGAGTCTAGAGCATGTACCCACTCTGCAGATATAAAAAACATGTCAAATCTTGAGTACATCTGCTGGGGTGCTGACCAGCAGGTATAGTCTCTGACCCCAGGGTGTAGAAATCACCAGGCCTCTAGTAATACCAGCTCCTTAGATAAACCCCCTGGACATCTCATAGCTGGGCCCCTAGGAGGGGAGTCTGTTCCTGACTTGTCCAGACTAGGGTCGAGAACTGTGTTAAAGTCCCCGCCTATAATGAACAACTCAGCTGGGGAAGGTGCAAATCTTAGCAGAACTTGCTTCAGAAACTTAACGTATTCATTTTCCAGGTTGGGGGCATAGACATTAAGTAAGGTGCATGGGATGGCATGGTAGGTTCCCTTAAGCATCAGGAATCTACCCAGAGGATCTGAGTGGATCTCTACTGCTTCCAGTGGGCTTTGTTTATGAGCAAGGATTGCTACCCCTCCTTCTGCGCGGATGGGCCTGGTACGAGGCATGAAAGACTTGTCCCACCCATGTTCTTTTTAGTTTCAAGGCCTCCTCTTGGGTCAGGTGGGTTTCCTGTTAAAACACCACTTCAGCCCTCTGTTTCCTTAGTTCACTGAGCACCCTGGTTTGTTTTATGGGATTATTCAAACCCCTCACATTATACGTGTGCAACTCTCCCTCGGAGTGGGGCTTATCTGTTGTCCTGGGCGCCGCCTGTCCCTCACTGCCCTCTGTGCCAGTCCTGGATCCTGCATGCCCATTTAGGTCTCTGTCTGGCCCCCTCTCATAGTTTTTGGTCCATTTGGGGCCAGAGGAGTTAGTCGCAAGACTGCCGCTGTGCCTGGCACTTTAAAAAGTACTTGCGGGGTCCACGCATGTGCACTAGTGTGCTGGTATTTTCTCACCACTCTGGCAGCTTAACAATCACCTCCCTGGTGCTCTTAGCCCCCTAAATAAGCTAATTGGGGGTCAGACACCTGGAGGAGGTGGATGAGAAATAGCCAGGCTATTTTATTTAAAAAAGCCTATAAGCGCACAAAATGGGGGGCATATATGAATAATAAATGGCCTTTATGAATATTAATGAGACTAGATGCTGCTCCGGGGGGTTGTGTGAAACGGAGCTAGCAACAGGGGAACTAAACAGTTTAAACATATAATTGTGCAGTCACTTTACGGGGGACAAGGGCTGCTACAGGACTATGAGGAAATTGTGAATAAAACCTGCTTTGTTTGGCTGCAAGGACACTTTAAAGTTAGAACTGCTGGGGCGTACTGTGAGCCCGAGCTAGATAGTAGCAAGGATTTGTGTTCTACATAATCGGCATTTAATTTACTTTTAAAAGTAGTTTTCCTGGAGTTCTGTCTGGTACAAAAGATATTTTTCAGTAGCTGAAGTACTCTGGAATTGATCTTGGGAACTCAAAGGAAGGAAAAGGCTCAACTGACGGAAGTAAAGTAAAAAATCCTCCCGGACCTCTGGCCACCCATTCCACCCAGGGCCGCAACTTCCTGACTCGCCTGTTGAAGGCGAAGAGACCCTCCAAACTCTTGAGCAAAAATGACCCGACTGCTGGCTTCTGTCGTGGGTCTCCAAAAAATTTGACTCACTGTCACACAGAGTCACTAATGTGGAAACCAAGGTTACATGGTTGCAGGTTTTATTCACAATTTCCTCATGGTTCTGTAGCAGCCCTTGTCCCCTCCTCTCTAACTCCCGTCTCCTAGCTTAACCTTCCTACTACCTGCCTTATACAGACTGCTCGCCAGAAGCCATGTGTAACCCCTGAATAAACTATATGCAAAATACTACCAATTGCTTACATGTCATGATGATAACCATGCCTGTACCCATGCCTGCATCCACTGCTTTTCTTTTACCGTGCCTGTAAGCCATGCCTGTATCCACTGCTTTTCTTTTACCATGCTTGTATCCACTATTTTTCTTTACTGTAACCACCTCATGATGTTTACTCGAAATGCCTCAAATGTTCCTTATGTCCTTGTTCATTCTTATAACTTGTATTGTTATCCCGGGTCGCCCCTGAAAAAGGGACCTTCAGGGCTCAGTGGGCCTACCCGGTCACCAAAATTTAATAAATAAACAAATAAATAAATACATACCTTAAAACTGAAGTCAGTGAAACAAAGAAGCAATCTGAAGCGGTCCTAGGAACTGTTGCGAACCTGGTCAAAGAAAACACGCATCTGTGATCGTGCCTGGAAGGTCTGGAGAACCAGGCCAGAGCTGTTCATGTATGGATTGTGGGATGCCAGAAGATGGCAAGGGAGACCATTTGATTTTATTCCTAAAGGTTTGGCTGGAGCAACAACTGGGACAACCTTTGGTAGGCCAGAATTTCAATATTTAGAAGGCTTACCATGTGGCTTTCCGATTGAGATCAGCAGAGGTGGAGGTGCCGAGGGCCATTGTGATGGTAGTGGACGGAGTAGGGACCCAAAACTTTCTTCTGGCCCTGGTGAGGCAGAAAAGAACACTGCTACATGAGGGAGAATGAGTCTTCCTGTACCCTGACTTAAGTTATGCCACTCGCTAGAGGAAGAAAAAAATGTGATGGCGTTCACGCCATGCTCTGCGAGGCAGGAGTGCCTCATGGTCTGCTCTTTCCAGCTTGACTGCACCTTGTACATGAGGAAAAGGTCTTCATTTTTTCATATACCTTGGAGGCACTGAAATGGGCCCAAAAAATGCACACAGCAGCGAAGCAAGAGAACAGAAGGTTCCTGATCAGATTCTGAGAGTGAGGAAGAGCTGGACACTTGAACCGAGCATTTAGTTTTGATCATCAAGTTCAGGTTTGCATGTCAGGCTGCTTGACCCACTAAATATTATTTAAACTTCACACTACTCTTTGATTTACCTCATAATGTTTTAGTACTCTCTTAAAGTTACAAAGCTTGGGTTAAATATCTCAAGTTAAAGTCCGATTACAATGCACGCAGTTAAGAAGCCAATAATTCTATCCGTGATGATTGTTGTGGAGCCTGAATCCTAATGTGGGGTACTTTAAGGGTCCATTAATACAGAAAAGGCATGTGCTTTTTTTCTCACTTCCTCTTGTAGGATACAGGGAATTGTTTTAACAATTTGATAATGGTTGGGTTAGTGTTCACATTCAGCTCCTGGACTCAATATTTACAGCATATGTTGTTAATGGTTTACTTAGCTTTAAAATGGATTTAACCCCTATGATGTATCTAATCGACGCACTCTGATATCTTAATGGCATGTATTAATAGGGGTGGCACCCTCATGTGATTAATGTTTTGAGTGGTGCACATCTCTTGCACGTAAGCTGTATGTTTACTGAAATTTCAATAAACATAAAGTTTAAAAAAAAGTTGGAACTGCTGATAAACTGTGTGGAACTGTGTACGATGGCAGCCATCTTTGTTACTTTGACCCCCTTTGCCAGCTAATCCCTAGCTTAGGCGCCCAAAGACTGGTGAAATGCCTTTTGGGAGAGGTGTGAACTTTATTCTAGGCACCAAGAACTAATCACTAATCAATATTCAAACCAGGTTAATGTTTATTAATATTTGTGAAGGACAGTGGTGTTTAACAAATAGGAAGCTGGGATCTGTGTGTGAAACCTCAGGAAGTTTTACAGTTTGGGGCAGTCTGGTCTCGGCTCTGATCAAGTTAAGAGGGCTCATACTGTATATTGAGGAAAGGTTGGAAACCTTTTCAGGACGTTATTGGTCAAACAGTCAATCACCTGAGAATCGTAAAAAGGGATTTATTCTGTCTGAAGGAACTGTGGTTGCAGTTGAATGTCTGAAGCATTGGGTGAAGGTTTCTTTACTGTCTGAAGAACCAGAGTTTGTAGTGAGCCTGCAACAGTGTGATAAACCCTGAGCCTGTAAAAAGTGTTATTTGGAACTGTGTGTGCCAGAGCCTAAAGTTGGCACTTGGTCTGAAACTGAGGACAATTGTGGAAAAGATTTGCAGGTAATCAGTGCTCAGGAACTTGCCTGATTTGCTGAAATCCAGTTGTGGAAGGGCGGAGTGCAACTTCAGAGACTGTACGCTGCTAGCCAATAGCCACTAGCCAGGTGGAAGTCAGAGGACCCATTGCTGCCCACCGGAGCTGATAATTCCTGAACAGGAAAAAGAAACTGCAACCTGCACAGCTGCAACTTGGAGCCAGGTAGTGGAACTGCTAACCCTTATCAAGTGGGGCAGATTGGGCTGCAGAGTGCCACAGGCACCTGCCTGAGTGCTAGGGCACTCTGGATTCATTTAAGGGAGCCAGACCATGGGGTCACTCCTGGGTCTGGGTTCACTTGCGGCCTAAGAAGCCTTGCGTCTGCTCTCCTATTCTCCAGCCTGTCAGGCAGGTCGAAGGTGACAAGCTGCTAGACTCTGTAAGCAAGTCTGAAAGTGGAAAGCTGCCCCATTTGCTACTTCGATCAGACCCTGTTGCTGTCTTTTTGCCCTGCTGCCCCATGGCATCATTGTTTTCTCCCTCAAGCTCACTGAGCAGAGTCGGAGTTCCAGTGTCTACGAAACCGTGAGTAACTCAGGGCTTGCCCTGACCAAGGGGTCTGCTATAAAAGTTGTCTGCAAGTGTAGATATGTTTATTCTCAAGCTACAAGCATGTTCCTAGGGCCCCAAAGCTGGCCATCCCATGGCAACGTACAGGCCTGTAACAGTTTGGGTACCCAAACAAACTGTAGAGGGCACTGGTACCAGTGGGGGAAGGAGTGAAAGTGCTGCCTTGTTGATTCAAGCTGTTTCTCTGCCAACTGCTACAAAATTCCTGCTTCCTACTTCTCCTACCCCTAAATAAAAGTTTAAGGTTGTTACTGTTAAAGGTGGTCGTGAGCATATTATTAGCTACAGCCTTTAATTATTTGTGTTGTACACTATCGCAAAACAAAGTGGTTCTCTGTGTGTGGGGTGACTGGATGGGAGGTGGGTAGGTACAGCATCCCAGGTGATTGTACTACTCCAACCTGGCCCACTATTATTTTACTCTGGGTGGAGGCACCATGCTATTTTATTTCTATTCTGGGAAGGAACTCCCAATTACCATTGAAACAGTACCCAGGCCCCTTAACCTGTGTAGTAGTCAGTAGGCAGGGGTAGTAGCCCATTGGCACATGGCATCTGGGCTACACGTGATTATGGTACTTTCTGCCATACTGAGGGCTTTGTGTCATACCCTGATTATGCAGAATTACCAGCATTAAACAACAAGACATACATGAACAGGAACAGTGAATCAAACTATTTACATAGAGCACCTTACATTTTTCCATACTATCTGGGTACCCAGACTCCCTTGCAGATGTTTTATGGAAGACTGGATGAGGCCTCCACTCCTTGGGACTTGTGCCAAATGTGCACTTCCGAGCCACCTCCTCCCTCCATACCATAACTTGGTAGCTCTGTACCTTGCATCTCTTCATTTTCAAGGGCTAGGTACGAATATGGGATTTCCCTCTCTCCCTCCCCTTCCCCTCCGCCTTTGTGTGCACCATCTGAGGGGGGTCTGCTCGGCCCCATTACAATACTCAATTCCTCCTACCCTTTCCCCTTCTAATCACCCTTTTCCTCTTTTTATTCCATCCTGCTCCCCCCTTTCCATTTCTTTCTGCATGCTACTCTATTGGCTCACCGTGTCAATATACTGATTGGTGTGGCAGCTGAGCACGGCCTGTCGCCCTCTACCCCCTCCTGCCCCCAGTCACCATGCTGAGGTTCAACAGCCCTGATTAAAATACCAAAGAAGCCCTCCAAAGGTACCCTCCCAGGGTACTTAAGGAGCTAAAGGAGGAACTAGCAGAGCCATTAGCAGAATTGTTTAGTGAGTCTCTGAGCACAGGAGAGGTCCCAGAAGACTGGAGAAGGGCTCATGTGATCCCGCTCCACAAGAGTGGTGTAGCAGGGAGGCGGGGAACTACAGACCGGTCAGTCTTACCTCAGTAGTGGGCAAGATTATGGAGGCACTTAAGGAAAGGATAGTGCAACACCTGGAATCCATAGGGGCACAGGATACAAGACAGCATGGGTTTACAAAGGAAGGTCCTGTCAAACTAATCTCATAGATTTCTTTGACTGGGTAACCAGAGTGGTGGACCAAGGGGAGCAGTTGATGTCGCTCACCTTGACTTCAGCAAAGCTTTTGACACTGTTCCACATAGGAGATTGATAAAAAGCTGGGTAGGCTGGTGGGCAGAAGTTGGTCAACTGGGTGGCAAACTGGTTGATGGGCAGAAAACAGAGAGTGGTGGTAAATGGTATACAGTCAGAAGAGATGCAAGTCACAAGTGGGGTACCTCAGGGATCAGTCCTGGGGCCAGTCTCTTCAACATCTTCATTAGTGACCTTGCAGATGGACTAGAGGGTAAGGCTTGTCTGTTTGCAGATGACACCAAGATCTGGAACAGAGTAGATGATCCAGATGGGGTGGGCAGAATGAGAAGAGATCTGGATAAACTAGCAGAATGGTCAGAAGAGTGGCAACTGGGATTTAATGCAAAGAAGTGCAAAATCATGCACATAGGGAAGAGAAACCCTGAAGCCACCTATAGGCTGGGAGGGGAGTTGCTAGCAGTCACAAAGGAAGAAAGAGACTTGGGCATCATCATCACTGATGACCTAAAATCATCCAAGCAGACCTCTAAAGCAGTAGGTAAGGCTAGGGGGGTGTTAGGGTGTATTACTAGGGGTATCACAAGTCGTAAGAGGGAGGTATTAATCCTTCTGTACAAGACACTGGTTAGGCCCCATCTGGAGTACTGCGTGCAGTATTGGAGGCCACACCTTCACAAGGACATTAACCAAATTGAGGCAGTCCAGAGAAGGGCACCCAAAATGGTGCAGGGACTGCATCAGAAGACATATGAGGACAGATTAATGGAGCTCAATATGTATACCCTTGAGCAAAGGAGGGAGAGAGGTGATATGATCGAGGCATTCAAACACCTTACGGGCATAAACAAGGTGAAAGAGTCTAACATGTTTAAATATAAGAAAAATAGCAGGACAAGAGGACACAGCATGAGATTAGAGGGAGGCCGATTAAGGGGGAATGTGAGGAAATTCTTTTTCACAGAAAGGGTGGTGGATGCATGGAATGGCTTACCACAAGAAGTGGTGGCTATGAATACAGTGCAGGGCTTCAAACAGGCATGGGATAGGCATAAGGGAGCAATACAAATGACTATGAATAGATAGGCCACTGACAGAGCAAAGGCCGATGGCACATTTATAAGGTAGAAAAAGAAATGGGCAGACTGGATGGGCCTTGCGGTCCTTATCTGCCGTCAACTTCTATGTTTCTATGTTTCTATGAAGTCAACATGGTCCTTTTGTTGCTCCCCTGGCTGGGTTCTGGGTGTCCTGTTTCTTCCTGAGGGTGGGAGGGCCCCAGAAATCCAAAACTGGCCCTTCCTTACTGGGGGAGTGCTTTCCTTGTGTCACAGTCTGAGGATGGGCAGACTTTCTGCCAGAACCTGCATGCTCTGGCCAGCTCCCACAATCCCCATAGGAGCTTCTCTTCAGGGTCTCATCCTCCCCAACAGATAAACAGTTACCCTGTTCACAAGCACCCCAATATCTGTGCCTCCTGCAGTTAGTTCCCCCGATTGTCACTGCAGTATGTTAGAACAGAAGTGCTTAAATGGCTGAGGCAGTAAAAAAATCAAGGCCCTCCCCCAATCCCCAGACATACACCCAAGGGCACATATCCACTGGGATTTCTACTTGAAAATAGTGCTCACCATATACTTTTGCCCTGTTATGTGAGTCTTGGGGTAGGAGGGAAGAACCCCACCCCTCCACTCCACCCCTCTGTCTGCATTATTCCTTGCAGCATACGACTTAAGTTGCTTCATCTCCTGTGCAGGAATGCGGAGACCCCCCCCAACACATCTAATGCTCCCCAGACATCCAAGCGACTCCAGGTAACTGACGTGACTACAACCTCATTCCCTCTATAAGTAACAATGGAGTGGAGGTAAGTTTCCCTAACTCCTCTCCCTCGACTGGATCAGGGCGGCTATCTTGTGGAGGCTCTTAGTGAGTCGCTCCCCCCCTCCCTGCCCCCAGTAGGCACTGCTTGTGTAGACTGGGAACTTTCCCCTCCTGTAGTCGGCTGTAGTCATCACTTCACCTGCTCGAGGGGTCAGCCCACCATTCCACCATTGCTACATCTGCGCGAGGGGTCAGCCCACCACTCCACCCCACCTCCGCTCCAGACAAAGGCCTCACCTAGAGGCACCCCACCAATTTTTGGTACTGCCATCAATTTCTGTACATACAAAGCCCATTATAGTGTTGGCCTACCTGGAAGTCAGCCTACGCAATGTTCCTGGGGTGGAATGTTGACCTAAGCCATGTCAGGACATAGTGTTTGACAGTCCGGGGGCTCTGGGTTCTTGTCTTTTCTTCTACCTCTTGAGTAGCCAACTGGGGTAACAGCACTTTGCACTGTTGCAGTCGGTGGACTTGTCAAAACCCCATGCATGGCAGAGGGGTGGAAAATTACAGTGGCCTGAACTCTGTAAGATGGGAATATCAGAGAAAAGAGAAGGAAACCACATTTAAAAACTAGGAGCAACAACTTCCTGCCATACCGCTCCGGCAATGGTGCATTCCAGTTATATCCCAACTTCAACCTTAACCACCAATACAGTAATTAAACATCAACAATTTCCTATAATAACCAGGTACTGGAACTCATTTAAATCTTAAGTCACTGCAGAGAACTCATCTCCAAGTCCAAGACGGTGCCAATGCAACAACACTGCCACGAAGAGCCACGGCTCAGAATCAGACTCGCATTGTTCCTTGGATTCTCACCTCTTGGTAAGTTCTTTCTTGCAGCCGATTCTCAGGTCTTAGAGGTGATGGGTCTGGCTTTGTCAGCAGGTGGAGAAGAAGAGTGGCTGTGCTGGGTAGTAACTTGGTATCTCTTGGCGGGTCTGGTAGCTTTTGTCCAGGGGTCTGTGCTTGTGAGAAAATCCACTGCTAAGTCCTCTGGGTGGGCGTAGGGATCAGGCAGGATGCCCAGGCATTGCAGGGTGGGTTTGGCCTTCTTTTTTTTTTTTGCAGTTAATCTTTTTATTGTAATTATTGTGATCATACATACAAATACACTGCATTCTCCAATATACACTTACATAAATTCTTAATGAGAGAAGGAAAAAAACATGTTGTCTGAAGTATTATACAATGATATTAAAGGGGAAAATAAATGTTGAGAAAACAATATGTAGCAGTACAATCTGTATGATATAGAGAAAATATGGCAATTTATTGTTCAAGGGGTAAAGGGAGTAGATACAAACAAGAAATATGAGCAGCTGTGATTGTATTTCTATTATGGTGTAATTTAATACAAGTATGTGTAAGATTGTATAAAGGAAGAACATAAAAAAGAGAAAAATATCTAAGAAAGTAAACAAGAATGAAGAGGGAAAGGGAACAAGAAAAGGAGATAAAAGGATAAAAAGAGAGGAGATGAAAAAGAAACGAAAGCGCTAGAAGTGAGATTTCAATGTGAACATATAACAACCCACGGCTTAAGTGACGATATGTGTAGATGTGTTTAAATATTTAAAATAGTCCTGCCAGCATTTATTATATAAATTAAGTTGGTCAGAGGCTAAGTGTGACATACCATCAAGGATGGCATATCAAGATAGTTGTTTGAAAATATCCGGGAGGGTGGGAATGATGTTGGATCTCCAATGCATTAGTATAAGGTGCTTAACTTGAAGGAATAGTAGGGATAACCACCTATTCTGAGAATGGGATATTTTGCATGAATGAGCATTGAAAATACCAAGTATGCAATGTTTTGGATCTAATGCAAACGACAGACCAATCACTTTCATTGCAAAGAAATGACTATGACACCAAAGATTGTGTATGGGAGGACAATGCCATAAAATATGTAGCAAATTGCTATTGGGGGAGTTACAGCACCAATATTTATTGTTGTTCATTAAGCCCATTTTTTGCAAAATCTCAGGAGTTCTGTACCATAGATATAGAATTTTGGTTTGTATGAGTGAACTGCGATTATCCTTGAAACATTTATGGCAGGATAGCCAGCAGTTATGCCATTGTGAATTGGTTATGTTATAATTTAAAAGGGTACGCCATTTATTTTTTGCAATGATAAATTGATCTGGAATTGTATTTCTGATATGTTTGTAAATGTTGCTATTTAATTTAGAGTTTGTTTTAATCCATTTAGAAATAAAAGTATCACATATAGATTGATGAGGAATAGTAGGAAGATAAAGGTTCCATGCCGTGCGTAACTGTAAATATTTCCAGAAATTGCCCTGGGGAAGATTCCATTGTTTGTGCAGGTCAGAAAAGGATTTTAATTTGAGAGTCTGAGGTATAAATATATCCTCCAAGAAAAAAATGCCCGTTTTTCCAATTACAACAAAAAATCGGGTGATTATCAAAAGTGATGTTGCGGTTCCCCACAAACGGGGGCATATATGAGAGGGGTTGGGTTGGATTTAAGGTGTTTATGAATTATTTTCCAGTAGTATATGGATGATGTTATAGTAGGGTGAGATTTGAAATTGGGGGGGAGAGGGTTATAAATGAAGGAAGTGGTGTCATTGCCCGGACATAGAGTTGTTTCCATATTGACCCACAACTGTGATTTATTGCTGGGTTTATTAAACCATTTGACAGTTTGGGCAGTACGGAAGGCCCAAAAATATGCTTGGAACCAGGGGAGGCTGAAGCCCCCTTTGGACCAGTGGGAACGCAGTTTGTTACGACTAAATCTGGGAATTTTGCCTTCCCATAAAAAAATTGCCAATTATATCATCAATTCTGACAAAAAAAAAGTATGGAGGGTTAAAGAGATATTAGAAAATAGATACAGTATTTTGGGAGCTATTGACATCTTGATAGCGGAGATTTTCCCATTAAAAGAGAGGTTAGGCAGTTTCCATCTGTTGAGAGTGTTTTTAATATTTGCTAATAACGGGGAAAGACTGGTGTCCCATATCTTGCCTAATTTAGAGATGATCTGTATTCCAAGTTAGAGATACGTTGAGGGGTCCAACGAAAACCTAATATTGTATTCATAGAAGGGTTACAAAAATTGTTCAGTGGTGTTGTTTCTGATTTGTTTAGATTCAGAGTGAGCCCAGAAAGTGAAGTAAAGTTGCTAAGTAACTTAATTAAGGGAGGTCTCAAAATTTCAAGATTTTTGAGTAGAATGAGGAGGTCATCAGCGTAGGATAGTGAAGTATAGTGGGAATTGCCAATAGGAATAGCTTGAATCATGGAGGATTGACGAAGAGCAGCTGGTTTGGCCTCCTTGAGCATTCAGAGAAACACTGGACCATCAACAAGGAATATTTTCATTTGTGCTGGAGCAACAACATGCATTTTTGCACCTTTAGTAGACAAATATTTTTTAATAGATGGCAAGATATGGCTTTTTTGCTGTGTTAGTGGGGTAAAATCTTCATCCACATATATTTTTTTGTCTCCCAAAATTATTTTTTTGAACCATGCAGTTTGTAGTACCTTGGTCATCATACTATAATCCAGAAATTTCATAACTATTGAATAAGGGTTAGCTTTAGGGTCTGTGGGCTTTTTGGCAATGGTCTTGTGCACTTGAATGATATCCAGGGGTTCTTCTATTGGAAGGTCCAGTATTTCTTTAAAGAAAGGTTCAAGGAAAGTTTCCATTTGTCCTGTTTCTGTGTCCTCTGGTAGACCATAAAGTCTAAGGTTATCCCTTCTGGACCATAGTATTTGATCATCCAGCTTTTATGTTAATTCTTTCTCTCCTTTCATCAAGCACTAAACGACAGTGTCATGCTTCTCTACAGTCTCTGCTGTTTCTGTGAGGACAGTTTCAATGTCAGCGGTGCATTGTGCGATCTCTTGCTGCCCTTTTGTGTTCTCTGAGATTGCTTTATTAAGTTTGGACATTGTACTGCTTGTTTTTTTTAATTCACGGAACAGCCATTTAGACATTATAGTGAAAGGTTTGTCTCTTTCATCATCGTTTCCCTTGCTATGTAAGCCTGAGGCCATTTGAGCAGGTCTGTTCTGACTGGCGGCCCTAGTGTCCTGTTCTTCCATCTGGGTGTTTGGCTTCCAGAATTCCAGTAAAGTGTCCTATTGTTTGGATTTATCCCACATCTCACTGGAGATTGAGATACTGAGTGGTTCAAGATGCAATGGCAGACTGAAGTCAAGGATTAATTTAAATATTTAATGCAGGGGGTCCGAGCTGAAAAGTTCCTTATGTCCGCATCAGGAGAAGGCGGAACCGGAAGTACTAAAGTAAATGTTTTCATTCTCAAAATAGACAGAAATTTGCAACTTCTACATTGGTAGGTACCACTTGGCAATGGGGGTAACCAGTTTCCTGTCACATCACTTAGACTATCTCCGGATTGGTAGCTATGGACCAGCCTATCTCTCAGGTTTCTACTGCTTTTGAATGCCATGCTTGGTTTCAGTTTTGTGGCTTCCCTCTCAACAGTGGGTCAGATTCCAAAATGCCCCAATTGGCATTAATAATCTCCTGCATGTCTATTGCATGCCTGGTGTATGTGGTGATGAAATTCATCCTGGGGGTCTCCCCTTCCCTTGACAGTCAATACTTCTTCTCTGTTGGTAATAAAGGCTTCCCTGTAGGCCTGTCCCACCACCCTACTGCCATATCCACGATCCAAAAAACATTGGCACATATCAGATCCATTAATAATGAAATCATCATCATCATCACTACAATTCCTATGTATTCTCATCATCTGGGCTTTAGGTATGTTATCAATCGTACAACCATACAAACATATGAAGAAGACAGCAGAAGAAGGCCATTTGGTCTATCTAGTCTGCTCATATTGCAGGGTCCACAGCTTGAGTTACTGATCCTGCCCCCCCTCCCCACTCCTCCCATCCTCTCTACCTCTGATCCTTACCCTTCCCCATCCCTATCCCAGCCTCTCTTGAAAATGCCTGCTGCCTTCAATGAGATGACCTCTTCTGGCAGCGCATTTAAAGTGTCCACCACCCTGTCTGTGAAGATGTGTTTCCTGACCTCCCTCCTAAACCTCCCTGCCAGCTTAAGTCTGTGCCCCCTCATGTTATGGTTGCCACTCAGCTTAAGGAGACCCTCCTTATCCACCTTATTTATCCCTTTCAAGTACTTGAAGGTCCCAATCATGTCCCCCCTCTCTCTCTCCTGTCTTCCAGGGAGTACATGTTCAGCGCCCTCAACCTCTCCTCCTATGCCTTACCCTGCTGACCAGCTATAATTTTTGTAGCCCTCCTCTGGACCTTCCCCAGCAGGTAAATGTCCTCTTTGAGGTGTGGGCACCAGTACTGAACTCCATACTCTAGATGTGGCCTCTCCAGCAACCTGTACAAGGGTAGTATAACCTTGTCTCTCCTGCTACTGATCCCCCTAACTGTGCCTGCCAGCATCTTGCTTGCCCTTGCTGCTACTTTTTTACACTGCATTGTGTGCTTCAGGTCACTAGTGATCATCACTCCCAGGTCCTTCTCCTCCTCTGATGCAGATACCTGGACTCCACCTAGGAAATACTCCATCCTGGGATTTGTGGCTCCTATGTGCATAACTTTGCACTTCTTGGCATTGAAGCCAAGCTGCCAGATCCTGGACCACCATCCCAGCTTTTCCAGATGGCAAGGCAAGGCAAATTTTATTTTTCAGGCTCTGGGCACCGCACAACAGCAAATCCATCATAAAATTACAAAAAACATAAACATTTCCAATCTACAAATTATCACTATATATATATATATATATATATATATATATATATTAAAATCAGTAAGACCAAAAAAGGATAAAAGGGAGGAGAGGAAAGATCTTGCCCAACTCAGTCTGGGGGATTGGGAAAAGCTTGTAGAAACAGGTGAGCCTTGAGGTGGGTCTTAAAGGTGATAGGAAACAGTTTCTACACCACTAGATGATTCCCAGTTTTTCTCTTCTTGGCTACCCAGCATTCTGATATGTTTTTGACCTTTTTTGTTGAATTAATACTCTAATTTTGTTGTCTTTTTAGCTACCCTAAATCCCTCTCTCCTCAGCAATTGGTGCTCTCTCTTTTCATACTGCTGGATCATTCTCTTACATTATAAACTCTCATTCCAGACCATTCAGATGAATAACATCGAATGGGAGTTACTGAGGTCATAGAATGTCCTAGAATTATGAAAATCCAGTGTAGTAGCTTGAGAGGGGAGTATAACTCTATGTAGATCTGAGGGCACCCTAAAGCTAGGTTACTTATTTATCAAAAAATCATCAAAGCATGTCAGAATACATAACTGGCATGGAATGGAAGATGGAAAGGCAGTTAACTATGTAAAAAGAATTTCCTATCTTCTTTAAAAACCTTCACAGAAGGGGCCTCCCGTATAGCTGGTGGGAGCGAATTCCACAGGACAGGGCCAGTGACACTAAACGCTCTGTAGCCAGCCACTTTCAGCCTCGTCCTGAGAATCACTAGGAGACCCCTCAAGGAGGATCAGAGGGAGTGGGTCAATGAAGCGGGTGGCAGGAGGTCAGACAGATAACAAGGGCCCAACCCGTGTAGGGCCTTAAAGGTGAGCAACCCCACCTTAAAGAGGATCCTCCATCTGATTGGCAGCCAGTGCAGTTCATGCAGCACCAGGGTGATGTGGCAGAATTTGGACTGCTCCACCAACAACCTGGCACTGCATTCTGCACTAGCTGCAGCCGATGAAGGCATCCCCCAGACACCCTCGAGGTAAAGCGCATAGAAACATAGAAACATAGACTTTGATGGCAGATAAGGACTACTTGGCCCACCTAGTCTGACCATTTCCCCTACCTACAGGATAAGCTGCAGATCCTAGTTAACCAATAGCCTATTTCTTCCTACCCCCCACAAAAATTGCCTTATGTCTGTCCCATGCATTCTTGAGTTCTCCCACAGTTTTAGACCCCACAACCTCCTCAGGAAGGCTGTTCCATCCGTCCGCCCACTCTCTGTGAAAAAGAGTTCCTCACATTGCCCCTGAGACGTCCCCCCTTTATCTTCAAATTGTGTCCCCTTGTTCTTGCATATCTCTTTTTCTGAAAGATGCTATCCTCTTGGACTTTGTTTATTCCACTGAGGTACTTAAAAGTTTCTATCATGTCCCCCCTCTCCTACCTTTCCTCAAGGGTATACATATTAAGCTCCTTTAGTCTCTCCTCGTATGGTTTCTCTTGCAGACCCTGCACCATTTTAGTTGATCTCCTCTGGACTGCCTCCATCTTGTCTATGTTCTTGCGGAGATGGGGTCTCCAGAACTGGACGGAGTACTCCAGATGGGGTCTCACCAACTGTTTGCACAGAGGGATAACAACTTCCTGTTTTCTGCTGATGATGCCTCCTCCCTATACATCCCAGTATCCTCCCAGCCCTCCCTACTGCCCTCTCACATTGCTTGCCAACCTTAAGGTCATCTGATATGATTACCCCCAGGTCCCTTTCCATTTTTGTTGTTGTTACTACCTCACCCCCCATTGTGTAATCTTCCCCTGGGTTTTTGTTTTCCAGGTGCATTATTTTGCACTTCTTTGCATTGAATCCAAGCTGCCATACTTCTGACCATTCCTCCAACCTTGCCAAGTCCCTTCTCATCCTTTCCACACCTCCTGTGTATTAACCCTGCTGCAGATCTTTGTGTCATCTGCAAAGAGGCATACTTTTCCTTCCAGTCCCTCTGCAATGTCACTTATAAAGACATTAAAAAGGACTGGACCCAGTACTGAACCCTGCGGTACCCCACTAGTAACCCCCCTTTCTTCAGAGTGGACTCCATTTGCAATTACCTTCTGTGTCCTGTTGTCCAGCCAATGTTTTACCCAGGTTACCACCCTGGGACCCGCTTCCAGGCTGGTTAATTTGATTATTAATCTTTCGTGTGGGACTGTGTCAAATGCCTTGCTAAAGTCTAGGTAGGCCATGTCCACAGCTCCTCCCTGGTCTACTACTTTGGTCACCCAGTCAAAGAAATCAATTAGATTCATCTGACATGACCTTCCCGCTGTGAAACCATGCTGCCTTGGGTCCTGTGCCGCACTGGCCTCTAGGTACTCAACAATTCTTTCCTTCAGAAGTGGTTCTATCACTTTCCCCACCACAGAGGTCAAACTGACAGGTCTGTAGTTTTCTGCCTCTGTCTTGCTCCCACTTTTGTGAAGGGGAATCACATCTGCCTTCCTCCAGTCCTCAGGCACCACACCATCCTCCCATGATTTGTTAAAAAGGGTAGTCAGTGGTGTCACTAGTTCTCCCCTTAATTCTTTTAGAATTCTGGGGTGAATTCCATCAGGCCCCATTGCTTTTGTCCACCTTTGGTTTTAGAAGTTCTTTCAGAACCTTTTCTTCTGTGAAAGGACTGGGATCGACCTCCCTATCCAGAGTGCTTCTGTTAATTGTATTAGGCACCTTCCCCTCCTCCTCCTCTTTTGTGAATACTGAGCAGAAGTATTCGTTCAGTATCCCTGCTTTTTCACTGTCCCTCTCTGTCCACCCACCCTCCTTTTTATTCAGCCTCAGTATCCCTCCCTTTGTCTTTTTACTTTCCCTGATGTACCTATAAAAGGTTTTATCTCCCTTCTTAACCGAGTTGGCTATCTTTTCCTCAGTTTGGGCCTTTGCTATTCTGACTTCCCTTCCTGCTTCCTTCTGCCTTAACTGGTACAGTTCTCTGTCCTGCTCCTTCTGTGTTTCCTTATACTTCCTAAATGCTATCTTTTTCTCCCTAACCTTCTCCGCCACCTCTTTTGAGAACCATAGTGGCTTTTTCTTTCATTTTGATTTATTTGCCTCGCACAAAGGCTTATTGCCTCTGTGATGGCAGTTTTGATGTTTCCCCATTGTTGCTCCACCCTTCCTTCTAGCCTGTTTGCCAGTGCTTTTCTAAGGCACTCTCTCATCTTGCCAAAGTCAGCCCTACTGAAGTCCAGTACCCTCACTTTTCTATGGCTTGACTCTGTAGCTGTTTATCGTGAACCACACTGTTTGGTGGTCACTTGTTCCCAGATGGCTACCCACTTCTAGATCTGAGATCCTCTCACTGTCCCCATTTGAGAGTATGAGGTCTAAGATTGCTCCCTCATGAGTGGGTTCCAAAACTAGCTGTCTGAGGCATGCCACCTGTAGGGCATCAAGAATGGCCCTGCTCTTGGATGTGGCTGCAGCAAAGGTGCTCCAGTTAACATCTGGCATATTCAGGTCCCCCATCAACAGTATCTCCCCCCTTTCTCTGCCATCCTAAGGATGCATTCTATCATATCCTTGTCCATTCCCTCCCTTGAGATGGGGGTCTGTATACAACCCCTGTGCAGATTGTGGTGCCATTTTCAGTCTCTAGGGTGACCCACAGTACCTCCTCTCCTCCCTGTTTACTCTTTTGTTCCATTGCTTTTATCCCTTCCCTTACATAGAGAGCTACTCCTCCCCCTCTTCTCCCCTCCCTGTCTTTCCTGTAGGTTGTGTACCCTGGTATGTTAACATCCCAGTCATGGTTCTCTGTGTATCATGTTTCTATGACTGCTACATTATCCAGGCATCCCTCTTCCATCAAGGCCACCAGTTCAGGGGAACTTGTTGCCCAGGCTATGGGCATTGGTACTCATTAACCTCCATTTTCTGATGGTCTTACCCCTTTTTACCCCATCCCTGTCCTTATTGCCTTTGTCATTTTCTCCATTTACCCCTGCCCTTCTCCCTATTGACATCTCTGTATTGGTGTTTACCTCACTTACTACCCTGATTTTTTTTTTTGGTGGGGGCTAAGATTTCTCTGCTCCTTACCAGTGCCTCCCCCTTGGCTAGTTTAAATGCTTGCCAATGAAGCATCTAAACTTATCACCTAGGATCCTGGTTCCCCTCCTGGACAGATGCAGACAATCACACCAGTATAGGCCTGCATCACTCCAGGTGGACCCCCAGTCCCCAATGAATCCAAATCCCTGAGCTCTGCACCAGTTTTTCAACCACTGATTGAATCCCATGGTGTGGAGCACCCTAGCCTCACTCATGCCGTAGACAGGCAGCACCTCCAAGAAGTTTACTGTGCGTGCTACTTGTCTAAGGCCCCTGCCCAACTCCACAAACTCTTCCTGCACTGCTCTGATCCCTTTCTCAGCCAGATCATTTGTCCCTAGGTGGACAATGACATCCAGCTCCCTCTTCCGTGCAGCTACTCCGGCGATCCTGAGGATTTGCTCCCTGTCCCTCCAAGCCATGGCACCAGGCAGGCACCTTACCTCCCTCTCCCCTTATCCCCCCAGTTCCACCCTCTTAACAATGGAGTCCCCCACCAGGAGTTGTTTCCTTCCCCTGTGGGGTCCCATGCCACCCTCCTGTGGGTCTCCTTTGTGGAGGTTCCCAGCATTACAGTAGTCCAGCCTGGTCGATACGAAGGCATGTACCAAGGTGGGGAGGTCTAGGGGCACAATAAGAGGCCCAACCCTGGCAATATTCCCGAGATGGTAAAAGCTGGTCCAGACAGTGTCTGACACCTGAGCCTTAAGTGTCGACCACTGTCGAGGATTTCGCCTAGGTTATGCACCCTTGAGTAGGTCTTCAATGGCATGGATCCCAGAAACAAGCCAGTTTTCACACCAGAGGCAATCCTATTCCACCCTCTGTTCGACTCCACTACCAGTACCTCCATCTAATTGGTGTTCAGTCACAGCCAGCTGGAGGCCATCCAGTCATTGATCTCTGCAAGGCAGTTGTTAAGTACTTCCACCACGCTGGATGTTCCCAGTGCAAAGGAAAGGTACTGCTGGGTGTTATCAGCATAGCAAGGAAAGTCCAGACTGTATTTCCTAATGATCTTACCCAGGGCAGGATGTAAACAGCAAACAACACTGAGGACAAGACCGAACCCTGAGGTACTCCACAGGACAGGAGACTAGGGGAGGAGGAGGAATTCCCCATCACTACCTGTTGCCTCCTGTTCGTGAAATAGGACTTAAACCAGCAGATGACTGTGCCAGTGAGCCCACAAAATTCCCTCAGGTGGTCAAGCAACACACAATGGTCTACCATATCAAATGCTGAGGAGAGATCAAGGAGGATAAGAATTGTCCCCTTCCCTCAGTCTCTAGTCCTGAGGAGATCATTATGCACTCTAGCAAGAACGGTTTCCGTGCTATGCCTCGCAATCAGACTGGAAGGGCTCATAGAGAACAAAGGTCAGGAGCTGCTCTTCCAGCAGGAATGCTACCACCTTCTCAACAATCTTCCCCAAAAATGGGAGATTGGAAATGGGATGGTAATTCGCCTTGATGTCAGGATCTAAAGATTTTTTTTTTCAGGAGGGGATGCACCAATGCCTCCTTCAAGGCATCGGGAAAAATCCCCTCAGATAAAGGACACCAAACAATCAGGGTGAACACCGGGCCTATGGTATCCACATATTCCATTAAGAAACGTGTTGGTACCGGGTCCAGTTCACAATAGGTGCACTTTAACTTGTATGCAACCCCAATGACCTCTGACACCCCACAGGCTTAAACTCCCCCCAACCAAGTTGAGTGCTTTCCGGACGACCAAGGTGACCACTGTTGGCCTCCATAAAGCCCACTGGCGGAATACCCTGCCAGATGGTGGACTTCCTGTCCAAGAAGAATCATGCAAACTCTTCACATAAAGTGCTAGAAAAAATCTGTTTCGGCTGTAGACAGGCTGGGTTTAAGAGCCTGTCCACAGTCCGAAAGAGCATTGTTGGTTGATTCTTCTCAGCAGCAATCTCCCTTGACAGGAACTCTGCCTTCTTCTGGGTGATTGCCCCCTGGTACTCATGGTAGTGAGTACACAGGGCCAGTTTATCCACATCCAAGCCAGACCTCCGCCAGCAGCACGCCAACCTCCAACTCAAAATCTTCATCGCTTTGAGCTCCCCATCGAACCAGGAGGACCTCAAGTCAGAAGATTTGTGTCATACATGGATTGGTGTGGGAGAGTTGAGCACCGCAGTCAGCACCCTACTAAGGTTGGGAACTGCTTTGCCCGTACCCCCTACGCATGCACTGCCCACACTATATAGATCAGCCATCGCTAATAATCTCTCTGGGGTCAAACCCCTCAAAGGGCGATAGCTACCCATCTCAGCAGGGGGAGGGCTCTCGGGGGGACGAGCAAAAATTACACCATGCAATGATCGGACCAAATGACCCGTTAAGTCTTTAGCAACCTCAATTCCTAGAGAGAAGACCAAATCCAACATGTGACCACCCTGGTGTGCCACAGAGGAAACTTCCTGCGACAGGCCCAGAGAAAACATAGTCTGGAGGAGGTTGGAACCCAACCTGAACAATTTGTCATCGGCCCAGACATTGAAATCCCCCAAGACGAAACATCGGGGGGATGCCAAAGTCTCACCGATGATGAAATCGGCCATCTCCTGTAAGAATTCTCCCGCCACCCCGGGGTAAATCATGAGTGTCCTACAGCCTGCACCATCCTGTAGATCATCCTGTAGGTCCTGTATCCCTTCAGCTTTGTCCACTTTCCCACAGAACTTGGTGTCATCTGTGAATAGGCACATTTTGCCCTAAATGCCATCCCCAATATCATTGTTGAAGACAGTGAACAACACCAGCCCCAGCACCGAGCCCTGTGGGACCCCACTGGTGGCCTCTCTGGCACCAGATAACTCTCCCCCACAACTACCCTCTGGGTTCTGTCCCTCTGCCAGTTTTCCACCCATCTGGACATCTTATCCCCAACCCTGAGATCTGCCAACTTCCTGATCAGCCTTTTGTTGGGCAGAGTCAAAGGCCTTGCTGAAATCCAGATAGAGGATGTCTACTGCTTGGCCCCTGTCTACTGTCTTAGTGGCCCAGTCAAGGAACACAATCAGATTCTTTTGACACAATCTCCCCCCCATGAACCCATGCTGCCTAGCATCCTGGAGACCATGCTCCTCTAGATATTCTACCAGCCTTTCCTTAAGTATGGTCTCCATGAGCTTGCACACAATTGAGATTGCTTTTGTGCTGTTCTCCAATCCAGCAGTACCATGCCTAACTCCAGTGAACTATTAAATAAGCCTGCCAGTGGCTCTGTCAGCTCCTCAGCCATTTCCCTTAGTACCCTTGGATGTACTCTGTCTGGGCCTGGTGATTTGTTCACCTTCAATGCTACCAGCCCCTCCCTCACTCTATCCTCCTCTATCACTACATTTGTGTTCCCCTCCCCTCCAGCTCCTCTTCTCCCTCCTGAAGGCACTGGTCCATCCTTCTCCCTGGTGAAGACAGAACAGAAGTATTAATTTAGTGTCTTTGCTTTTCCCCCGTTATCCTCCACCCACTCTTCCCGGTTCTTAAGCTTAACAATCCCGTCCTTCTTGTCCCTTTTCTCACTTATATAACGAAAGAAGACCTTCTCCCCTTCTTAATTCCTTCAGCTGTCTGCAGCTCCTTCTCTGCCTTAGCTCCCTGGACTTCCTTACTTGCCTTACTAGCCAACCTTAGGTAACTTTCCCTATCCACCTCTCTCTTGGTCTTCCTGAATTTTCTATAGGCTAACCTCTTTCCCCTTACTTCCTGGGAGACCCTAGAACTGAACCACCTGGGTGCTTTGGCCCTTGTGTTCTTTCCCCTGAGCCTAATGCATGCCTATGTGGCAACCAGCATTCCTTCCTTAATGATGAACCACCTTTGGTCCACCCCCATATCTGCTCTGATGCCTGCCAGGTGGATCCTAGGCACTTCGCCCATCTTCCTGAAGTCTTCCCTCCTAAAAATCCAAGATTTTGGTCTTAGTCAGGATCCTTTTCTTGCCCATATCCAACTGGAACCATACTGTGCAATGGTCACTCCCACCCAGGGGCTCCCTGATCATTATTTCCTGTACATGCTCCCCACTTGTGAGCACCAGATCAAGAATTGCCTCTGCTCTTGTTGGTTCTGTGATGCTGAGTCAGGAACCCATTTTGCAGTCCTTCCAGGATCACCTGGTTCCTAGCACATGTTGTGGATGATATGCTCCAGTCCACCTTGGGCAGGTTGAAGTCCCCCACAATTACCACCACTCCTTTCCCCATAGCTTCCAACGTTTGCAAGCTCAGCTCCCTGTCCTGCTCCTCATCCTGGCTGGGGGGTCTGTAAACCACCCCCAACCTCACCTTTCTCCCTCTGTTGGACTGTAACTGAACCCATAATGCCTCCGCCTTTCCTTTCTCCAACTCCTCCCTCATGCAAGTTATTCCCTCCCTGATGTAAACTGTCATCCCTACCCCCTTCTGAGCTACCCTGTCCCTCCTAGATAGTTTGTATTCAGGGACTGCAAGGTCCCAGTCATGGTGTGGTGTTGACTAAGTCTTGGTACTGCCGTTATGTCCACCCACCTGTCTGCTAATAGCACCTGCAGGTTGTTCATCTTGTTTCCAAGACAGCGCATTCAGAGGCACCACCCTCCACCTAGAATCTGACCTTCCTTTCCTCTGTTCTTCTCTTCACATTTCTCTCCTCTGTGGAACCCCCCCCCACACACACACCTACTCTTGTTATGTGTTCCTCATCCCCTCCATCCTTTGCTAACTGTTTTCTCACCCCTTCCACCTCATCCCTCCAAACTCTTCCATCACTGTGGGGGGGGGGGGTCATTAACCTCCTCCTCTCGGAGTCTTTGAGCCTGCATGCCTGCTGCCTCCCCCAGCCAACAGGGCCAAGAGCCACAGCCAATTTTAAAGAACAGGGGTGCATCACCAAATTATAACACATCTAATAGGGAGAGGATCTTTTTTAGGAGAGAGACCACAGCAACAACTGGACCTCTGAGTCAATGAATGGGCAGTCCAGTTCCAGGAGCTGGTGCAGACACAGAGACACTCAGTGGCCAGACTCAAACCCCACTAACAGGCAACAAAGAAAGCTGACTGGGAGAGACAGTCACAAGCATAAGCAACAAGCAGCGTGGCAGGAGAGGGAGATAAATCATGCTCCTGAAAATATTGTGATTAACATCTCCAACAAGGAACTGACACAGGACCAACTAACTGTTTTACAAAAAGGCATTTTGTTCAGCCTGACACAGGACTCTAAGCCATTCATTCTGTATATTGATCTACACCACTTTACTAGGAATTTAAATCTGAAAGCCCATATCTAAAAATTAAAAATGTGCCGAGAACCTGTATCAGAGACCACACAGCATGACGTCACCTCATCTACACAGCTGGAGGTAAGAATTTTAAAACCATTATCCTCCTTTATGCCTCCATATTACAAAACTGTTAGAGTGTTTGACGAAGCATGTGAAAATCATTTTAAAACTTTACTGTAGTGGAATACCCAACCTACATTTATGAATATAACAAAAGAAAAAGCTTTTAAAAAATCTGGAAGAAAATAAAGAATTGACAATCAAACCAGCGGATAAAGGAGGGTCTGTGGTGGTGATGTCTATGTAACCCCCCCTACAAATTGGGGTTCACTATAATGTCTTCCTGGGCTCCTTAATGCCCACTGTCAGGCTGGTGTCCTGTCTTAAGTAGTTCTATGTCTTTGATTGAGCGTGCCATATTGAGCCTCCATGCCCGTCCCTTTAAGAGAATAGCTAATCTGTATTTAGAAAATGGTCTGTGTTGGGTTCAAGTGATTTAGGGCTTGTGACCAGCCAGTGATCTGATTTGCTCCAGTCTGCAGTCGCTGCTTGCACAGAGGGAGCCTATATAGAAACTGTGATTATTTACTGTTTATCTGCTGTTATATTAAAGATAGAGAAGTCTGTCTAACCTGCTTTGATTGGAGCTCGACCATTTGGATGGGAGCCACCATGTTAGGTCCTGGACTTCCAGTAATTGGACCAATCAAACCACTGGGGACCTAAAATGGATCCTGTCCCCAAGGGTCTTGTGGGAAGGAAATTCTGTAGTCTTGTAGTTTTATCCAGTTGGTGCCCAAATGGACCTGGAGGGGAGCCCTTGTTGTGACTGACAGCTCCTTTAGCCAACCGAACCTTTGGATTTACAAGGAAAATGCCCCCATTGTGGTCCCCATCATCTGTTTGTACAGGCTGCCATTAAATGTAAAAACATTTTTCATCAAAACATGTTCCAACAATTTCAAAATAAATTCTACATAAGGTAACGCATTGTCTTCTAGTCCTGTTGTCAGATAATATGCAACAGCGTGCAATGCACCCTCATGGGGCACATTAGTGTATAGTTCCTCTATATCTAAAGTTACTAGAAGGCAGTCATCTCCCAACTTCAAATCTTTTACATAGTTCAAAATGTCTTTTGTACCTTTTGTATATGACGGTAGCTTCTGTACTAAAGGGCATAAGAAGGAATCTGGTTACTGAGATAGCGGTTCCGTCAATTAACCTATCATGCTTACTATAGGTCATCCGGGTGGCTTGTCTTTATTTTTGTGTACTTTAAGAAGTACATAAAATGTTGCAGTCACAGGATTTTCCACTTGTAGAAACTTTTTGGTCTGTTCATTAATAAACCCCTGTTCAACTGTCCAGTTCACGGTTTCATCAGTGCTTAATTTTAAATCCCACACTGGATTATTCTCAAGTTTCTCATGAAGAGTGCCATTATTCAATTGTCTTTCAACTTCCATTCTGTAGTCCGCAATATCCAAAAGAACTATACAACCCCCTTCTCTGCTTTTTTTATTATCAAGTCACAGTCTTTTTGCAAACTTTCAAGGGTCATTCTTTCTTCATTACTTAGATTGTTATAGTTCAAATGTGGTAAATTATCACATAAAGTCTCAAGCTCCTGCTCACATAGTTCTTTAAAAACGGCAACTGCAGGACACAATGGGGGAGGTGGGGTTAAAGACTGAATTTGGTTTAAACACCTTCTGTGTGGGCAGCTGCTCCACCTGCATGTTTTCTCATCTCCTAGCATAAAAAGATTTTAAATTCAGCTTTCGACACATCAAGTTCAAATCTACTATTGCTTGTACTTTATTTAAAGGTACTGTTGGTGAGAAACTGAGACCTTTCTTTAAAAGCTCAATTTTGGCTACTGTCAGTTCATGTTTTGAAAGGTTTATAATCTGTATGGAGCAGTCACTCACCTCCTGCAGCCCCTGAATCACCACCTGTTGTTGTAGGCTGGTTGGTATCTATTGTATACCTGTTGTCTGCCTTGACTGCCTTCTCCTCCCTCTCTGTACCTTCTTTTTCTGATTTCCTCCATAATTGATTAGCCTGGGGCTCCATCTGGGGCCTTACTGCATTTTCTGTTGTTGGGGAGGGGTTCTGGTCCCACCTGATCCCTGTGAAAATAAGGCTCTTGATTCTTTTCTTCAGCTTCTGACCCACTTTCCTCCGTACTAAAATTAAAAGACACAGTTCAATTTCTTTTAAGTATCCCTTTTCTTGTTTCTTTCTTCCACGAATAAACCCGATCCATTTCATAATCTCCTTTGTCTTTTACAAATCTCATTTGCTTGGCACTTTTTAATTCTTTGTCAAGTCTATTGATTGATTCCTGTAACTTATTGTTAAAAAAATTAAAAATCCTCATGTTCCCTGTGTTTGAGTACCTCTTTTTCATGCTGTTTAAGTTCTTCATGCAGCTGTGTTTCATGTTCCTTACTAAATTTAATAATCAGTTCCATGTAGTTCGCAAAGGGGTGTACCTTTCTGAAAACTCTCTTCCAAAACTGGGCTATTCTACCACCTCAAAGCTGATAGTTAAGCCCTCCACTCAGTATGCTAATACCCTTGCCCCATGCAGCCTTAGTGTAGCTAAAATGGATAGGCCCCAAGCCATGTGGGTTAGTATGCAGGAGGTAATACAGACCAGAATTGTAAGAGTAATGTGTCTGACTATCTGAATCTGCTAACTTGTTTATGAAAATTGTTATGAAAATGTGTTATTATGGAACTTTCATTGCTAAATGAATAAGTATAGTAATCTTTTTTGTTACAACCAGCTTATTTTACTGATGCATCAGATTTTATTTTGTGGTATACCAATGAAACATGCATGTATTTTACATATAGTATTTTCCATATAGAATCTTATAGTATGTGTAGACTTGATACGGACGCCAAGTTTTTCCAGGCAGGGAAGAGTCTAATCCTCCTACAAACTGGGGTTTACTATGATGTCTTCCTGGGCTCCTTAATGCCCACTGTCAGGCTGGTGTCCTGCCTTAAGTAGTTCTGAGTCTTTGCTTGAGAGTGCCATATTGAGCCTCCACGCTTGTCCCTTTAAGAGAATAGCTAATCCGTGTTTAGAAAATGGTCTGTGCTGGGTTCAAGGGATTTAGGGCTTGCTACCAGCCAGACAGTGATCTGATTTGCTCCAGTCTGCAGTCGCTACTTGCATAGAGGGAGCCTATATAGGAACTGTGATTATTTAGTGTTTATCTGCTGTTATATTAAAGATAGAGAAGTTTGTCTAACCTGCTTTGATTGCAGCTCGAATATTTGGATGGGAGCCACCATGTAAGGTCCTGGACTTCCAGTAATTGGACCAATCGAACCACTGGGGACCTAAAATGGAGACTGTCCCCAGGCGTCTTGTGGGAAGGAAATTCCATAGTCATGTAGTTTTATCCAGTTGGCGTTCAAATTGACCTGGAGGGGGAGCCCTTATTGTGCTTAAGAGCTCCTTTAGCCAACTGAACCTCAGATTTACAAGGGAAATGCCTGTGTGCCAAGAGATAGTGGATCAGTTAGAGTTGGAGGTTGAAGTGTGAACAGCTTGAGCCTTCGAGCAGCTGCTCCCAGAAGAAGCATAGGGGAATCAGCGGGAAGAGGCTCAACTTGCCTTCCTGCAACTTTCTTCAGCATTGAACTGCCCTATTGCAGAAGTCAGACTTGTCAGAGTCCAGCCTTGAACTGTGGCAGAGAGAAGACGAAGTGTCAGTGCGACTTGTGATTTGGACAGAAGACTTACTCCTGAAGCGATTGGCCCAGCTTGTGTGTGGAGTATACCTGGATCGAAAGGTTTGCACAGTAAAGCTGTTGATTTGCAACCGGACTGAATTCAAACTGTTTGCAGAAGTAGTGATTGATTTAAATGTGCTGAATGTGTTTTGTGGGTCGCGATTTGGTTCCCCACAATCTAATCTGTTACGCCAGCTGAAGACTTCACCAGCGGAAGATCACAAACTTTGCCAGAACTGTTCACCCTGCCTGGGCCTGCCATTTTGGCCTAGGCCGCTACTCCTGCACCAGAGACTGTTTCGGCAAGAGACCGACTCAGGGATTCGGCCCCCTGCACAACAACACCGCGCAGGTTACGACCATCTGGAGGTGTGTCATGTTGGCCCAGCTTCCACCTGTCCATCGATCATCACTATGAGGTCTACATATTGCCAGTCTTGCAGTAAATTTCTGGTAGCGTAAGTACAATCAGGGTAGCACCTTGCAACAAGGTTTTAAGTCATCTGTGGTACCATCTAATTGTTTCACTTTTTCTTGGGTTTACAAAGGACTGAGTCAACCAGCTTGGATTACAAATAATTGGGTGGTTTGCATGTTTAACTGTCTTTTCTTCCACCGAGGGCCCCAACATCAGCTGCAACACCGGCCACCCCCAGGCAACGCTTCAGGCTAGCCTGCATAACATTCTGGGTACCCAGTGTTGTTGAACTGCATAATTGGGACTTACGTGCATGCCAGAAAAACCTGATTTAAGTCAGAATACAAATCATTTGACCAGATTCACGCCCCTTCCTTGTTCACACCCCCTTAATAAATCTGATTGTCTTTTTCATGTTTAATCTGGCTAGTGTGCATAGTATTAGTTGGGTTGCTGCATTCACAGTGTGTGCTTGTATTGCTGATCTTACTTTACAGGGGGTCTCCAGGGAAGCTGCTGCGGGTCTAGCCCTGGTGGTAAGTGTGGAGGGCGTGAGCATATTATTACTATTTCTAACTGGGTGTGAATTCACTACTGTGTTAGATATTAGGCCACTAGGAGGGTTGGTGGGTGGTTATAGCTTCCCAGAGGGCTATACCAGAGCAGATAAGCAACCCCAATACCATTTCTCTAGGTGGAGGCACCTAATTAGAGAACTCCGGCCCCTCAATCTGTGTATAGACATACTGTCAGGGTAGTGGCCCCTAGAATAGTGCCACCTTAGGTTGGCCTGGTGGCGCTGAGGGCTGAGGTGCTGGTCGCCTTTACCTTGTGCTATGCCGGCGACCCGTGTTTGGGAATGAGCACAGGCTGCTGGGGGTCAGCAAGGGAGGAGAAGGATTGAGTGTTCAATGGACTGCTCTCCTTCTCTGGGGAGGAGAGACACTAGCAGTCGATGCATGACTAGCCCCTAACAGAAGATGGGGGCTGGCACACCGATGCGTCTGATGGGGAGAGAGATGAGGCAGGTGCTTGGAGCAGGGCATGCAGACGAGTGCGCACTGTCTCCTGTGGTGTCATTGCATGCCTTTTCTCAGGGTAGAAAATACAAGGAGGAGAAATGTGGCCTGGCGGAGCAGAATCAAGCCAATCTCCACAGGTGACACCCCCATGAATGGTAGCAACCTCCAGCACCCGGATTCATAACTTCAGCTGGTGAGGGATCCTGCTGCCCAGCTACAGTGGGGTACATCCATGGGGAAGCTGGTAAGGTGAACTGCGAACGGGGGACGGGGCTGGGGAACTGGCGAGATGTACAGCTGCCCGTCCAGGGAGTATAAACAAAACTAACTGCAAAAAAGAGTAGCGCCACCTAGGGGTTACATCTACATTGCAATACATTCAGGAAATTAAAAGACAATTACAGAACATTCAATTTTGCCAGCAACTTATAGGTGACCCAACTGTACAATTCAAAAGGGAAATGGATTTGTTCCTTTTTGAGGCTGAGTCCGAGGACATTATTGATCATAATGAGCTATTATATTTGATTGTATCACACCCAGTGAAAGATAGTATTTATACACTGCACAAGATACTTAAAAATCTGCATAATCCCCCTGGGTGTTCAATAGTTGCAGGCATTAGTTCTCTGGTGGAACCATTATCAAAATACGTGGACGCACATACTAAACAATATGTGACGTCTTTGCCATCTTACGTTCAGAATACGATGCAGATTTTGGACGTCCTGGGGGACATGTGAATAGACACTTTCATAGCTTTATTGCTCTAAATGGTTGTCCCATGGAATCAGCTATAGATACAGCAACTATTCATGGAAAAACAAAAAAATAGTGATACACCCTTTTGTTCTTCCATAGACACGCAAATAGAGCCCGAGTGGTATTTTGTATCAATAGATATTGAATCCTTGTATACCAATATACCTCATGGAGAAGGGCTGGGAGCACTGAGATACTGGCTGGATCTGGATATTAGCATGGGACAAGTCAACATAATAAATGGAGCAATTAAAAGAAACATAAAAAGTCAATCTAAAGAAGTTATGCTACCCCATATCTGTTATATGTAAGACCACAGATGGATTTTGGTAACCAGTTATGGAGTCCATATAGACGGGTGGACATATGTCACTTAGAAAAAGTACAACACAGATACACTAAATTAATACAACCTATTCAAAACATGTCATATCAGGAGCGTATACAGTTACTCAGGTTACATAGTCTCAAGACTAGAAGAGCTGGGGGGGGGATCTCCTACTTCTCCATGACATAATGAATGACCCTTTACTTATGAATGAATTTAATATATACTATAAGGACATAAACTCAGTTACAAGAGGACACCCATTACAAGTTAAAATGAGCAAATTCAGAACTGACAAAAGAAAATATTATTTTACACAAAGAACAACCAATCTTTTGAACAAACTACCAGAAATAATTATTACTAGTGAAAGTAAATAATCCTTTAAAAAGCATTGGGATATTTATATATAACAAAGGGGAAACATTATTTTATGCTTAATTTAGGAACTATGTTTCGGCTCGGCCTTTTTTTGTTCCTTTGCATTCAGTGACATTCAGTGACAGAGCAAAAAACAATTCCGATTGGAATGTTCGGAACAGGTGCTGACAAAAAACTATTTTCTCTTTCAGGATTTGTACTACCTACAGTACAATTCAAGAGAACAGCAATGAGTGCTACGTTTGTCCCAAATCATGCCAATCTCTACCTGGGCAGATGGGAAGAAACAATAGTCTATGACAGCCAGGTCAGTCCTTTTTATGTTGCTTGCATGCATGTGCAAGAAACATAGAACTCCCCAAACAGCCCAACAGCTGCCACGCTGGGAGCCCACCCCAGCGTGGCAAATGTCTTGTGTCATCTTCCTAAAAAAAAATGTCATAAAACCTGTAAACAAAAACCTTCCTCGGCGGGTCTCAGTGCCCCCTCCCACCCGCGCCCACCCTCTGCAAACTCTGCCTCCCCACACCCCACCTCACCCCATCTTACCTCCGAGTCCAGTGCGATGATCTTCAATGGACGGACGGATGGATGGACGCCTGCACCCTTCAAAGCCGACTGCTAACTGAAGAAATGACGGTAAGCTGTATAATGGAATAAATAGGGTTTTTTTTCAACTTTGATGCATATCTCAGGCATTTTTTGGAATTTTGGCACCAAATTTTCAACATGGGGGTTTTGGGACCCCTCCTCATGAATTCTGAAACTGTCATGGCGTTAATCGGGCCCGAAGGGTGATTTCACGGGCACTGAGCAAAATCACCTTTTGGGACTGATTAACAAAACGACAGTGCCAGTGTTCATAAGGTGGGCTCTCAAAAAGCCTATGTTGCAAATTTGGTGAAAAAATTCCTAAAAATGACTGTTTTATGAGAGTGCATTGCGCAGTTCCTACGCATGCTCGTAAGTTCGCAAATTTTCAATATTTTCACTCCAGATTTTCAACATTGCCATTTTACCACACCTTCTTATGAGCAGTACAGCTGTCATTTTTCACATCTCACCCAAAATGTGTTTCCACGAATGTAGTGCACAATAGCACAGTTGGTGTGCGAAATCAATGTATGGAACACATTAAGAAAATCACAGTGACACTGTTCATGAGCAGAGGTCTTAAAATGGCTATGTAGAAAATTTGATGAAAAAGTCCATAAAATGACTGTGTTACGAGTGAGAATTGCGCAGTTTCCACGCACCCTCGTAAGTTCATGAATTTGTAATATTTTCAGTACAGATTTTCATCAGTGGCATTTTTCCACACTTCCTTATGAACAGTACAACTGTCATTAGACACAGTGGATGTCTTGGGAGGAAGGCATGGAACTATCACTTCCAAATACCTAAACAGCACATACAAGCAAGCAACATTCGGCATTGACAAATGCTTGTTACAATAGGATTGATATTTGGCATTGCTTTATAGACATTTTTTTGGTGTGGCGTGGCACCCTGGATGAGTTACGTGATTTTATCTTATATTTGGAACATAGCAATCCCAATTTGAAATTTTCTGTCCAGTGCAATATCTGCTTTGTCTCCTTTCTGGGTCTGTTAATAACAAAAAAGGAAGATGGTACATTACAAACCCATTTTTATTGTAAGGACACTGACAGGAATTCTGTACTATTGGCATCCAGCTGCCACCCATGCCACATGACTGATAACATACCCAAAGCTCTGGTGATGAGAATATATAGGAATTGTAGTGATGATGATGATTTTGTTATTAATGGATCTGATACATGCCAAAGGTGTTTGGATTGTGGGTATGGCAGTAGGGTGGTGGGACAGGCCTACAGGTAAACCCTTACTACCAACACAGAAAAACTATTGACTGTCAATGGGGGGGACAGGGACCCTGAGGATGAATTTCATCAGCACATACACCAGGCATACAAAAGACATACAGGAGATTATAAATGCCAATTGGGGCATTTTGGAATCTGACCCACTGTTGAAGGAAGCCACAAAACTGAAACCAAGCATGGCATTCAAAAGCGGTAGAAACCTGAGAGATAGGCTGGTCCATAGCTACCAATCAGGAGATAGTCCAAGTGATGTGACACGGAACTGTTTTTTTTGCCAAATGGTACCTAACAATGTAGAAGTTGCAAATGTTGTACCTCTATTTTGAAAATGAAAACATTTACTACATGTAACAGTACTAAAACATATGAAATTAGGAGCTTTTTTAATTGCATTACAGATCATTTAGTGCATTTAGCTTCTTGCTAATGTGGGGCATTCTACATTGGCAAGGCCACTAGGCAGTTCAAGATACTAATAGGGTAACACTTGCGTTTCATTTTTGGGAATGATATTAAGAGTGCATTGGCAAACCACTGTAGGACAGCAAATCAAACAGGCACTAGACATGTTTTTAAGTTTTGTGGCATCGAGAAAGTGGGGTTGGGACCTAGGGGTGGTGATAGTGATGAAAAACTGACACAGAGAGAACCCTATTGGATTTGTATACTGAAAGCCTGGGAACCCCCTGGCCTTAATGATATGATCAAACTTCTTCCCTGTATTAAGAGAGGATGCATTTTTCTCCTTGATTTTTGCTCTCTCTTATTCTTGTCTGAATTGAATTTATACTAATGTAGTTGTTCTCTTTTTGTGCTTCCTTTTCCAGGATGCAGAGGAATTGACAATGGTTACCTCAAGCACTGGAGTATAAGGAACTGCACTTTATTTATGGGAACTATTTAAACATATGGGCCCAGATATTCAAACTGCGCCCAAAAAGTGCGCAATAGCAAGAGCAAGCTCAAGTCTATTGCACCCATGCTCAAGAGATGCGATATTCAAAAAAGGAGCAGGTCAAATTGCGCCTACAGTCAACGACTGAATATTGCACCACCTGCGCCATAGCGCAACAAGGGATGTTCAGCTGAGCAGTCCAGAGGCGCCATAGCGCAAGCAGGGAGCCCCCCAGCTGCAGAGCAATGTAACTGCACAATCAGGGAGGTAGGGGCCCACCACCCATGCCACAGATGGGCACAGGAACACACAGCAGAACAGACATTGTCCCCCCACACCCCAAGCACATCACAACCAGGGGAGGGCTGGAATAACCACTGGTCCATGGAGACAAGCAACCAACCCACAGCCTGGCCATAGTGCCCCATCACACCTACCGGCAAGCTGTGACTGACACACAAGGAGGGCAGACCACCCTGTGCCACACCATCCCCCCCAGTGCACAGCACACCCTCCACCGTGACCCCCAGACAACCCCCCATGAGCAGTGACCACCACAGCAGGAAACCCCATGCATGCCACCACCCCACAGTGTCAATGCAACCCTGTGCACCACAGAACCATGCAAGCCAGCCCCACCACGAGCACCCATCAGCAGGTTGCAGCACGCGGCAATGCAACAACGGCAGACACAGTGCCACCATGCACAGTCCCCAGTACTGCTGAGAGACCGACCATCGTTGGCACAAGAGTTACCCCATATGGGGCGGTCATGTCCTTGACACCACCACTAGTGGTACAGCTGTGCACAGTATTCCAGTGACACACCCGGCCCACCACTGGCACAACAGCCAGCACAGACACCTACAGTGGTGCATGGAAGCATGCACCACCGGGATGCCACACAGGGTCTGGACAGACACCCACCATACCCAAGGGCACAACAACACAGGATGCAGTGGTGGGGCAACCAAGCCCCCATTGTGGGCCCATGTAAGCCGTGTACACACAACCTGCAGTCCACCATGGCACTGGAGTGCCAACCACCCTGCGTAGGCACCATGGACCAATACACCACCAGTAGTCACCCGGAGCACAAGCCACAGACAGTGGGGCACATCCCCTGCAACACACACAAGCCACAGCATGGAGGTGGAACAATGACAGTGTCGTCCAAAAGTGCCACCTGAGCCAGGCATGCACCACACCAGTGACATGGGCAACCCAGCAAAGCGACGGGTATAGTGTCCGCCCTGCAGGGAATGCCACCACTGACATGCCAGTGGACCATGCAGGTCACAGACAGGCATGTGTGTCGGCTGCACAGGCCATGGACAGGCCGATGGGTGCACCATGGACACAGAGCACGCGCCATGGACCACTGCACACAGTCATCAAGTGCACAGGGAACAACACACACAACACAGACACTGACTGATATCTACCCCCACACCATAGACACATCCACACGGACACACACACAGTCCCATGACTGCACCACCCCTGATGCCATGCACACCACTGCAGCTGAGCACCTATAGCCCGCTGCAAATCAGAGGCCACCACGGTATTCATATAAAAGTCAAATGTATTGTACAAATAGAAAACTCAACTACTGTATGTATATGAATGTATATGAATAAAAACTATTTACAGGTTTGTGGTGGGGGACACAAAAAAGGTGGGGGTGGGCAGGGGGAAGGGGTGGACAAATGGGATGGGATAAGAGAGGTGTGAGGGTGGGTCCAGGGGAGTAGGGGAAGTCAGGGACCAAGGGACTATTGAAGGCTCCATTGTTCCTGGCTCTGGCTCCCTCTGGCTCTGTGTCACCGCAGAAGCCCCGCCTCGTCCAGCCTCCGCAGTATTGCCACCGTCTCGCAGGCCAGATTCAGGAGCTCCTGCATGGTGTCTCTGATCTCCCTCAGATGTCTCGCACCTAGGACAAGGGAGCACAGTCAACAGATGTGAATGCACAACCCCATACAGCCCGCCCACTGTGCATGGCATATGGCCATGGGACATACCACTGTGATGGTGTGTGACCACCCGCAGTGATCACGTCCACAGGACCTGCCCACCCAGGCAATACAGCCATGTGGACGCTGCACACACCCACCGGCCAAGTCACGCACAGCACCACCATGGCCGTCTAGGTGATGGCTATGTGGTGCAAAGGCAGTGGCACAGCCATGCACCTGGTGCACGCATGGATCACCAGTGACGCACACCCAGACATACATTGCCACTGGACAGTGTTGACTGTAACAAGTGGCGTGCATGGCAGTGATGTCAATGAATGGTGGCCATGCCCCGCTGCCCACCTTGTCACACAGCATGCAATACTAATCATGGATGTCTGGCACTCACCCACATCAGGCCGGTCAGGTGGGCGTTGCTGGTGCTCGGTCCGCCTGGCTGCGGTTTCCACTCCCCTCCACTCTGCCCGCACTCTGCGTAGTTCTTCCAGGCCTGTGGGGACAAAAAGGAGAGAAGAACATCAGTACATTCCAGAAGCAAAGTCCCCCTGCCCCAAGGAGTGTGCCCTCCCACCCAGCCAGACCCACCCACCCCACACCCTGTGAACACAGCCACGGCCAACCCCATACGGTCCCTCCCCTATGTGCTGGACACATACAACACTGTGACTCATATGGACAATAAAAGTGTGTTGACGGAACCCCTACCTGGACGTGGAACCGTGCCCCTCCTGGCACGTGTCCTCAGTTAGGCCAGTAGCTCCGGCTTCCTCCTGCGCAGGTCACCATAGCGGTGCCTGCACTGCTCGGCTGAGCGCCCCCTGCCTGTTGCCTCCTCCAGGGCAGTGACCACCTCCTACCACACCTGGGTCCTTGCCCTATCCAGGGGGCCTCCCCAAAGAGAGACCCATGGTGTGGCTCGACTATGGCCACCAGATTTGCCAGCTCAATGGCCGTCTAAGGAGCAGCTCTTCTACGCGCCATTGCAATAACTATAGTAGGCAATATGATGCTCTGCAGCATGGTTCCCCACGTGCAGATGCTGTGCGGTACAGCGCTGCCATTCCCTATCGCGCTGTTACCGAACAGCGCAATAGTGGTGCACCTATGCCTGACGCATGGCGCCAAGGGGGTAAAGGTCAGGCACAGGGTCAAGGGTCTCTGGCACAAGGCCACGCACAGTGCCATCGGATGACAATGCATGTAGCGCGATTGGCTGCCTGTGTGCCAGCACCACAGCGGACTATCGGGCAGTTGGGCCATTGCACCTATGAAGGCCCAGTGCCACAGCGCCATGTAGTGACCATCGCTATAGCGCCACTGGCACAATGGTGGCTGTGCCCTGCATTGCCTACCGCACACAGCATGTCATCAGCGCGGCAGACGCCTGCGTCAGCAACCTGGGCATGTGCAGTGAGGTGTACAATGCATGCTACAGAACTGTGCCATTGGCTCAGCACAGTTAACACAATTGTGCAAAGCGCAACAGCGCGATATTCAGCCGTCACATGCAAATCATCCGATCAGCCTTTCAATGGCGCAGCACTGCAATTTGCATCTAATTAAAGTTGCTCCTCGCCTCATTTGCATGGATTGCACTATAAAGGTGTGACAATGTGCTGCAGTGGCCATAGTCGGTTATTGCAGTTTATTGGTGAGTAGCATGCTTTTTGGCAGTGTGGACTGTGGATTCAGGGACATGCATGGGACTGCACAGTCACAGGTAACAACTGCCATTCTTACAGGTTACATAATGACTGAGCACGTTGTTGGAGAGGAGAAAAACAGTGGTGGGAGGAGGAGGAGGCCGAATTTTACAAAGGCCGAAACCGAGGCCCTTTTCGAGGCCTACCTGGATCAGAAGCCACTGCTCAGTGGACGGCGGGGAACCCCCCGGCCCGTGCTGCTGCATGGGAGGAGGTGGCACATGCTGTGAACCTGCATGGCAGCCACCAGCGCTCCGTGCAGGAGTGTAAGAAGAAGATGGTCACGGACAGGAGGAGGGTTAAGGAGAAGGTGGCTGCCATCAGGGCGGCACGTGCTGCAACAGGTGGGGGACAGCTGGAGATGGTACAGCTCACCCCAGCAGAGGACAGGCTTGCTGGAAGCATGCTGTGAAATTCCATAGAGAGTGTTCTGGGCGGTGGCTTCCAGACGGGTGGTGGCCCATCACTGCATGGTAAGTCATGGTCTGTCTGGGGGGGCAGGGTAGGTGACACGCAGTAATGCGACTTTGCTTTCCCTTACAGATCCTGAGTGTCTGCATGGGTCAGCGGTTGTGGGCCTGTCCACTGCGGACAGTTGGATGGAGTCGGAGATGGGACCATTCACCTCCACAGGTATTTGTGGATCTGTACGACAGTGGGGCCGCCTGGCTGTCCACACTGATGTCATTGAGACAGGTGTGGAGAAAGCCCTGCCTGTGTCCCAGTGTGCTGGCGTCCACGGATGCCAGCATGCTGTGGCTGTGGCCGGGGCAGAGTCCGGCACCAGTGATGATGACACAACTGTCATGGGCAGTGACACGTGTGTGCCACAGGATGGACACACAGCAGGGCAATTCGTGCCCATGGCTGTGGGTGGTGCCACCGTGGGGGCCTGCGTGTCAGCACAGTCCCAGACTGTGCCTGTCAGCACCAGTGGGGCAGCACTGGTGTCTGTTCAGGACAGTGGGACTGTTGCGGCCACTGCGGCAGCACCACTGAGCCCTGGGGTGTGGCAGCCAGAGGGGCAGCATCAGCAGTCGCCCACTGGGCTTAGGGGTACAGGGTTCAGCGGTGGCGTCTGTGCACCACCTGTGGACATGCCCAGACCTGGTCCTGGTGCGCAGCACTCACCCTCAAGGGGTGCTCAACATCAGGCCCTTGCACACCCTGAGGGACAGGATGACGAGGAGGCTGATGACCTCTTGGATGAGCACACCCGCCTACTGCGAGCATCAGTCCAGCAGCAGATGCGGCTTGCGATGTCTGTGGAAGCACTGTGTGTGGCTCTGGAGTGGGTAGAGGAGTGTCACAGCAGGGATACTGAATGGATCCTGGTACAGATGGACCGTTTGTGGGAGGATGTGACCGCTGCCATTGACAGGCATGCACAGGCGTTCATTGCTGTCATGGCCACAATGGGCACACAGTCAGGTGCCCATGCATCGCAGACACCACGCAATGCACTATCCACCCCCCGTCCCCGGTGTCGTCCGACTTCCACCCTGTCAATGCCGGGTTCAGCTGTGGGCATCCCGAGCACTCCTGGTGCAGGCATGTTCGGTGTGCTGCAGACCCCTGCACAGGCACAGTTGCGTTCATGCAGTGGAACCCCTGGGTGACCATCGGTGCCACCCCATGAGGCCAGTGGTCAGCCTGCCAGTGCTGGCAGATCTAGGTGGGGCCACCCACGCATCCATGGTGGCCGTGGCACTGTGTCGCGGGACTGACCTGTCTCCCAGCGCGGCTAATGTCTGGTGCTGCCCAGTGTGCATTGTGTGTGTCAGTGGGCAGTGCACGGGTGGGTACCAGGCCCTGCACGCAGACACACAGTCCACCTGCACACCCTCCTGGCTGCTGTCTGCAGTTGCATGTGCACGATGATGCCTGCATTGCGCTGTACACCAAAGTGCAATGGTGCTCAGCATCTGACACGCACATGGACAGGCAGTGGGCGTGGTGGCCTGTAGACATGTGTGTTGCTAGGGTGTGCATTCTGGGTTGGTGTGCCTTATGCCTTCTGTGCACGTGTGTTGCGTTGTGTGTGTGCATGTGTGTGTGTGTCCTTTGGTGTGGCATGTTAATCCTCACCCATCCCTGGCTGTGTGTGTGCCTCTGTGCCCTGCCACTTCCCTTGATGGCATGTACCCCCAGTGTGGGTTCCTGCGTGTTTGTGGGTTGTGCCTTGGCCACTGGTGGTTGCGCATGGCCCCATGACTTACCTGGGTTGGCTGAAGTGCTCCTCTGTGATGGTGTCCCGGTGCAGCTGTGCCAGCCGGAGCAGTCGGGGGTCCCGTCGGCCAAGGGGGGGCTGCCCATCACCATCGCCACTGGCGTCCCCATTGTTGTCCCCCTCTTTGACCTGTACAGCTATCCCACATTCATTGGCCATGTTGTGCAGGATGCAACAGGCCAGGAATATCCCACAGGCCTTTGAAGGGCTGTACTGTAGAGCACCGCCAGAGGTGTCCAGGCAATAAAAACGTGCCTTCAGCATCCCGAACACCCGCTCGATGACATTCTGTGTGGTGGCGTGTGCCTCATTGTAGCATTGCTGCGATGGGGTCGCGGGCCGCCGGTAGGGTGTAAGCAGCCAGGGATGGAGTGGGTATCCATTGTCACCTGTGTGTAGAGGATGGAGGTTAGTTTGGTGATCAGCATCACCCTACCCCAAGCCATGTAGGCCACTACTCATGCCACCTCTGGCCATGCCCCCCAGGCCCTATATTTGTCTATGTGGTTTGCATACTCACCCACTAGGTGGCCAGTGGGGATGTCCCCACTCTCGAATCTGTGGCACAGTGCTGACTGGTGCCAGATGTAAGAATCGTGTGCTCCCCCAGGGTGCATGGCACAGACATTGATGATGCACCCCCTGGCATCGCACACCACCTGGCAGTTGATGCTGGCATAGCCCTTTCAATTTATGCATGCGGCCCCCTCGGGGCAGGTGGTGCGTATAGCCTGCGGGTGCGATCTATTGCCCCTAGCACACCAGGCATACGTGCTACCCTGTGGAACTCTTGTATGTTTGCTGTGCGCTTCGCCGCTGTGCTGAGGAAATGGATGTACTCCTCAGCATGTGGCAGCAGTGCGCTGAGGAACTGGGTGAGGTGGCGTGATGTGGCCAACTGGGTTATGCCTGTGGTGTCCCCAGTTGGTCTCTGGAAGGTACCTGTGGCGAGCAAGCACATACAGGCTGTTACCTTGGTCTCCACTGACAGGGCATGGCTCCGTCGTGTGGGTGCCTGCATCACATCACTGCACAGCTCACAGAGCCACCTCAGAATTGCCCTGTTCAGGCGGTACCAGCCCACAATCTCAGTATCTGTGTACAGCTCAAAGCTGGTGCGGGCTCAGTACTGCCTGTTGGGGGCATACCGCCGACGGGCCTTTCCATGGCCACGCCCCCCTGCCACCCGCCTTCTCACCCCCCTCATTACGGCCTCCATGTGGAAGGTGGCACTGACCATGTCCCTGGCTTGCGTTCACCCCCGGCAGCTGTTACTGTATTCCCCCCGCTGTCCTGGCTGCTACCTCCCCTGCACCGGGTACACCTGCCTGTGCTGGCCTCTGTGCTGTGTGGCTCCCCACACCTTCCCTGTGCCTGGCTGTTAACTGTGGCCTTTCCCTGGCCTGCCCTGTTCCTGCCACTTGCCCTGTCTGTGTGCCTCTGCCTCATGTGGCTTCCCTGTAGCGTTCTTGCGCCTCTTCCTTGCTCCTTTTTATTTTGGCTCATTTCCGCTATGGCGCAACTTCCGCTTGCTCCACTGTTACGCATTGCGCAAGTCTTTGAATATCACACTGCACCATTTATGCATGGTTCCTCCCCCTTCAGTTGCTCATGCCTTCATTATCATTGCGCTGTTGCTTAGCATGATTTCGGGGGCGTAACTGCCTCCTGCTGAATATCGCAGAATGGTGCAAATTCTGACTTGCGCAGGCGCAACCCTATTGCACATGGCTCAACTCTTTTGAATATCTGGGCCATGGTGTCCTCTACTGTTGTTTATCTTGCTGTAGCATAATAATTATGTAACCCCTAGGTGGCGCTATCCCAAGGACTACTACCCCTGCCTGCTTGGCAAGTAGCAGGTTAAGGGGCCTAGGTTCAGTGACGGATGCCTGCACCCAAAGGTTGGGGTTGATATTGGTCTGACTAACCAGGCCACAGCCCTCTGGGACACAGTGACCCCCTTGTCTCCTGCTAGTGGCCCACACAGCATCTAATGTTTACCTTCCTAACACCCCTGATAGGTTTTACACATACACCTAGATTTAGCACTTACCCCCAGGACTGGTTCCTTCAGCTTGACTCTGGGGACCCCCTGTAAAATAAGGTGATGCAAGACAAAAACAACTATGCAATACCTTAGGCATAAACAGACACCATAGTCAATGTAAATTGCAGGAAAAAAGTAGATCTGATTTATTCAGGGGGGCTTTAACAAGGACGGAGGTAATCAGGTTAATTGGCTTAATCACACTATAAATATCACAGTTGTGCATGCAGTCAGTGTCCCTATCAGTCACACTCTCTGGGTACCCAGGATGCGAAAGGGGGCTAGCCAGGACCGTTGCCTGGGGTAGGCCGGCGTTGCAGCTGGTAGGGGCCCTGTGAGGAAGAAGAATTAACATGCACAGTCACTGATTGTAATCTGGAGCCAGAGGGCTTAGTTCATGGAAACAACACAACAAATTAATCAGATGACACACTTGTGATTTAAAAGATATGTTGAGGAAGCTACCCTGTTTACTACTCACGATACCCAAGGCTGAAAACAGGATGGATGTTGGTTGTTCTGGACTGCCAGAAGAAGCAGGGTAGGGAAACAAGGCCCCCGTGGCAGGGCCCCACTGCATTTGATAGCAGGCGGATTCAGTCCGATGCAAGCTGGGTACAGCTTCCAGCCTTCAACACACAGCTCAGCTCAAGGGGGAAACCAGGTTGCGACCCCCCTACAGTTTGCAGCACATTTATATGTAACTAAGGACTACTGTACCAGGCAATCGACTCTTTGATCCCGATCGGAATGTCACTGCTACACCCGGGAGCTCGAAGGTAGCTGAAGTCCTGACAGGCCAATTGCCCTTGGCAAAATCTTCGGTCTTCTTCAGGTTGAGCCTGGTATCCCTCCAGTAGCTTACTTCACAGCACACCAAGCAGATCATTGTCCGACTATTTTTCGTTTCTCTCTCTCTCGGCAAAACGGAAACAGGACAGGTTTCGGGCCTTCCACGGTTCTCCTGCATGAACTACTGCACAACACGGCTGCTCGATTATGCAAGCTCTTTCCTCTCCAACTTCCAACTCGAATCTGGCTTGCCAGCAGACAGCTCAGGGGATTTCCCTTAGATCCAAAAGTTTCGGTTTGGCAGTTTTGCTGTCAGTCACAGTAAGACCTCCCCCTCCTGTTGCAAAAAGGCGCCAACAGTCTAAAACTACAAATCCCAACTGGTAATCCATACAGCCCCAATCCAGCAGGCTCCATTTTAGAGTCCCCCAGTACTGATTGGTCCAGTTCGGCAGTTCGGGACCAAAATGGTGGAGCTAAACTGAACAGTCCTTGCTGCAAAGAAGGCAGGTTAGAACAAACACTATATCTTTACCTCTCTAAATGTTTTTCAGCAATTAGTTACATCTTTTAACAGGGCTCCCCCTGCGCCACTAACAACGGCAGAAACGGAGTGAGAATTCAGCAGCCCAGGCGGGATTCAGGCATGTGAACATACAGTAACCCCCATAAAGATTAATTATGACTGTAAGCAGGCAGCACTTAAAGAGGCAGTACATGGAGACTTTAAAGGCGCTCACTGGTAACAACATCTAAATGGCTTTAGCACCGGACACCATCCAGGCAGTGAGCAATTAGGCAGGCTCTTGGAAGACTTTTCGGTGACCCCCATTTGTAGGGGGGGTTACAATTATAATTAGCTTTGTTTTTTTTTTCGTTTTTGATATAGTACTTTATAATAGGAGTGTTTTGGCTTATGGTGTATTTTAGTAGCACTGAGCACTTTTTTTATTATCACACTTGTGAATACGCTGCCACTTTAAATAAATTACTACTTAAGACCCTTTGCAAAAACAATAGACCATCCCCCTGATGATACACTAGCTGCGAAACTGGATCGAACGCTATGCAGTGGTAGGGTTTTTTTATGATATGCACTTAATAAAGCTTTTTTAACTGTGCAGCTTGAGTGGTGCGGATATTATGTCTTCTGCTGAGGTAATGAATGAAGATGTCAGCTGATTGATTTTATTTATTCGGCAAGACAATAAAGGCTGTTAGCCCTTAAAAGTGAGGAGAGCTTTTTTTTTTCTTAAACAAACTGTACTGTATGTGTTGGCACAAATGATTTCACTAACAGACTCTGTGCGGCAGGCCCAAGTGATTTAGTGACAGTCTATGAGCAGCTGGGCAGGACCAGGCAGCTGACTGATTTTATTTATTCAGCAAGACAACAAAGGCTGTTAACCTTTAAACGTGAGTAGGGCTTTTTCAAAACAAACTATCTCCTCACCCATCCATTCAGCAGGGCAGGCCCAAGCTGCTGATTAATTTTATTTATTTGGCAAGGCAAACAATAAAGGCAATTAGCCCTTAAAGTGAGTAGGGCTTTTTTAACAAACTTTCTCTGTGTGTTGCCCGAGTGATTACATGCTGACGGACTCTGTGCAGTGGGCCACTGGGCAGGATGAAGCAAACCTAGAGTGAAGTAGCCAGAAATAAATTATTATAAAGTAGGATCTGCTGTGGTAGTATAGGCAAGGACAAAATGGGCACACTTTTTGGTTGTGCCACATGGTCCTTATCTGCTGGCAAATTCTATGTGTCTATGAAGCATAGCAGACTAGCTGTCTGCCTAGCTGAGGAACAGTGCCCAGACCCTGAGCACCACTGGCTGTCTAGTGGTTGCTCACCTGTAGATTTTATTATATAGATTTTATTGATATATCAAAGTTGGCAAGTAACAGGCAGTGCTTTTTACAATTAGATAGAAAGAGCCAGGAGAGTAAAAAGGAGCAAGGAAGTTGGTGACATCGACACACTTTGCTGTACTTGTCTCCCTCTCTTTCTCAATGGTTTTACTGTAAAACTGTACTTGTATCTCCCTTTCTTTCTCTCAATAGTACAGTCTGTTTTAACTGTGTGTGTTTTTTTTTTGAATTTTAGTTAGTGCCCTAAAATGATTGTGAATTGGCTTGGCTTTTCATACAGTATTTTCTCTCTCTCTCTCTCTCTCTCTCTCTCTTTCTCTCTCTCTCTCTCTCGTTTTCTGCAGCAGCTGCTGCAGGCCAGCAGAGCAAAGCAAGGCCTTCTCACAGCACAGGCAGGCACTGGCAGAGTATGGCCACCTGTATATTTTATTTTTAAATGGTTTGCCTACTAATACCACTAGTAGTCCTTAGAAGGTCTTTTTCTGCATGGTACACCACTAAAGTCGTGGCCCACACAACTTTTTTTCAGACTCTCACCTGGTTCGGCTCGCTGATAGACTGACAGAATACTCCCTCTTGCTCTGACAAATCCCTGACAACTGACTCGACTGTATGCACATGCACAGTCCTGTAATTTTTCAGTCACACGATCAGCAAAAGAGAAGTCAGAATGCACATGTAGTGTGGCTGGGAGGCAGAGTCCTAGTAGTGCCATGTGTGCCTAGGCTGTCAATCTCACAGGCTGTATCAGTCCATGACATCAGGGACAGGGCAGGCTATTGCTGCTGCAGTGCTGCAAGAGAGAGAGAGAGGGAGAGAGACGAGAAAGTGAGCTGAGCAAGGACAGTCAGTCAGACAACACTGCAGCTGAGCTGAGTGACATAACAGGAGGAGCTGCAGTTCGAAATCTGACCAGAGCACAGTGATAGAGCTGGCAGGCAAGTGATCGTTGTTGGCCTCAGGTGGGTTGGCAAATGCAAATGGGGGGGAGCTATGAGCGCTGAGGGGGAAGTGGGCAGGAAGCCGATCCTGGCTCCAGCTGAACTGGTAATGCTGAAACTGAAAGCCTAAAAAACCAAAAAGTAGTCCTGGATGACAACACAGAGGTCATCTGCATAGGCCAGGGACTTAATAACAGGGGACTCAGGAGTTAAGGTAATACCTCTAATAGCTGGATTGTGTTGAAGTAACCGTAATAAAGGGCTGATGGAGAAAATCAATCAATCAATCAATCACTCAACAACTTTATTTATCCAGGCAGTTCATCCTTGAGCAACCTCATTTGCAAGATGGTTCTGGAGATAAATATACACATAGAGCCAGGGACTAACAGTACAATACAGTGTCAAAACAAAATGTAACAGAAATTCTTATAGCTAAAAGGGGTCCAGCAAAGAAAAAAGAGAATTAGAAAATTAAAATTTATGTATTGGTTAAGAAAGAAGTCACAGGTAGGGGGAGGGGAGAGAAAATGGGCTGAAATGACAGGGAGTTAACTTAAGAGCAAGATACTAGAAGATACCAAGAAGGCAAAGAGAAGGGCTGGAGTTAGTGGTGGAAGTGCTAGTGCTGTCAGGTGGCTGAGGCAGGAGAAGGCAAGGTGCTTATAAGCTTACCTGAGGCAGGCACAGGTATCCCTTAGGTAGCGAAAGGTAGTGAATGAGCAGCATTCAGAAAGCGTGGGGCCCTGGCAAGGAGGACAATTTTAAGGTCTTTTCAGTTGTGTTCCAAAGAGAGGGCAGCGAGCAAGAGATGGCAGCTGAACCGTGACGTGTCTTTATTCTAGGTACCTTGAAGGTTATCAAAGCAAATCTTTTCAGGCTGTATGACTCTTGAGCTTTCACAAAAAGTTTGAGATATAGGTGGGCAGACAATCAGTTATGGCCCTGTAAAACCAAAGAAGAGCATTTCTTTGTCTCCTGACCAGTAGGGAAGGCCAGCCCTATGTTTTGTAAAGAAGGCAGTGGTGGGTGCATAGGAGTACATTCAGGACAAACCTTAGGGCACGGTGGTACAGTGTGTCTAATTTATTCAAGACTGCAGCAGGACAGTGGCTGTAGAGGAAGTAAGCGTAGTCAATCAGAGGAAGGAAGGTCATTCGGACTAGTCTCTTCCTGGCTTCAGAATTAGACAGGTGTCTAATACAAAAGAATGCGCCTAAGCGTTGTCTTAATTTTTTCTGGAGCTCTGACAAGTGGGTCATAAAGCTTAGTTTGTTGTCTAACCAGTATCCCAAGTACTTAAAGTTATCCATGCTCTCCAGTGGTTCACCAAGAAGAGTATATATCAGAAGTTTTGCCGGTAGTACTGTGGCAGGGGAGAGATGGGGTGAAATGATTATGGCTTTATTTTTTTTTGCGTTAAACAGTAACTTGAGCCTAAGAGGGTTATTTTGTAGGGAGATAAAGTCCTCCTGGAGATCCTTATGGGCAGTTTCGGGGGAGGAGCTAATGGTATAGAGAACCATATCATCAGCGAATAGATGTACGTTAGATGTACGAATTCTGTCATCAATATTATTGATGAAAACGGCAACGCGAATTGGACCCAGAATAAATCCCTGTGGTACGCCCCTAGGTAGAATTTTCAGTGGAGACAAGTCACCCTGAGCTTTTATTTGTTGCATTCTGTTGCTAAGATAGTAGCGCAGTGTTATGAAGACCAATGCTGCTCAGGATGTTGAGCAGAATCATGTGATCCAGAGAATCAAAGGCCTTACTAAGGTCTAAGAAGAGGGCATAGATATGTTTTTTTGCGTCGACAGCAGTTTGCCAGTCATGAGATACTTTGGCAAGGGCAGACACTATACTGTGCTTAGGTCTGAAACCCGACTGGGCTGGATTAAGGAGATTTTCTGATTCAAGATACTCTCTCAGTTGGAAGTTGACGATTTTTTCCAAGGTTTTGGAGAGGGTGGGCAGAAGGGAAATGGGTCAGTAGTTATTCAGGTCAGATGGGTCTCCAGATGTAAAGAGTGGGATGGCGTGGGCAATTTTCCAAAGGGGGGGTAGTTCACCGTGCAGCAGGGAGCAATTAAATTGGTGAGTGATGGGGGCTGTCAGGTAATAGTAGCCTATTTTCAAGAAGAGTGGTTCTAGGTGGTCTGTACCTGCACTCTTATTCGTATCTAGGGTGAGTAAAAGGTCCTTGACTTGTTTGAAGGAGACTGGGTGAAAGCTAAAGGAAGGATGGCTTGGTTTGGGGGAAGCACCATCTGTAGCACCATTATGAATGAGGAGCTTGCTGGCAGGGTAAGCATCAAATGCTAGGCCAGCTGTGGCAAAGTGATCGTTAAGCTACTCAAGGATGTCTGCCCTATCGGTGTAAGTAGTAACGCCTGCTACGATCTTGGTAGGCAGGGGGGAGGCTGATGAATGCTCCATGACCTCTTTGAGGATTTTCCAGAAATTTGCTGTGTTGTTTAAATTATCTTCAATGGTAGTTTGGAAAAATCGGGATTTTTCAGATCTAATCAGTTTTGTACAGGCGTTCCTTGCTGCCTGAAAAGCTAGCCAGTCAATAGCAGACTTGTTTTTTCTTGCCCTTTCCATAGAACATCTCTGTCTCTGAGGGCTTTCTTTAATGAGGGGGTGAACCAGTCGGGGAACTTGTTCCTAGTTTTGATCTTCCTGAGGGAGGCATGTTTATCTATTAGGCCCAGTAAAAGATTTTGGAAAATGTTATAGACCTCCGAGATAGTGGCAGCCAGATAAAAATCCTGCCAAATGATGTTGCCAAGATCAGCCAGGAAGGCAGATGGGCAACATTTTTTAAACATCTTTTCAGTTTAAAGCAGGAGGAGGACGACCGGATGGCAACATGCTTGATACAGGCCACAGCACAGTGGTCACTTAGATTACTGTGAAAGACCCCTGCATGGAAGATGTTAAATGGCTTGTTGACAAGCATAAGATCCAGAAGCGAGCTGTTTCTTATTGGGGCAGGTGACCTCTGGCATGATCTGAGACAGCCCATGTGCATCACAGAATTCCTTTAATTTACTGGAGCAACCATTCAACCAATTAAGATTAAAGTCATCCATGATTATGCATTCCAAATTCGAATTCTCCAGAAGGTAGTGGAGATGCAACAGTGTACCTAGCCCAGCAGAGGGAGGCCTATAACAAACAGATATTAAAAGGACAAGTGCTGGGGAAAGACATAACTTTATGGCAAGGCATTCAGATTCACTGGGCATAGTGGTCCGTCCAATAACTGAGGATTTAAATTTATCCTTAATGTACATGGTAACGCCCCCGCCTCTGGTAAGCATGTCACACCTAAACAGATTGTATCCATGTATATTAATGGTTATATCAGGAATATTTATTTATTTATTATTTATTTAAGAATCAGTTTACAACCTTTGAGCCAGAGGCTCGTTTACAAAGGTACTTCGTCACATAAAGACATACATTGCGTTTCAGTTACATAGCAAGATTTGCCAAAAATTAGTAGGCATTCACCAGAGGTGCCACGTCACATTGTGGTCAGACAGATACAATTGGGTACAGGGTACATGTAATCGATAGCAGGTATTAAACAAGTTGGTATCATGAGCAATTCTGGTAGATAAACATTGAAACAGCTGGCACTGGCCAGGTTAAACCCTAGGCATGGCGGACAGGGAAGTGGTGGAGGGGATGGTTGGGTGGAGAGCTGCCCGGGGGGCATTGTCAAGAGAAAAAAGAGGTGGAGGCTATGTTCAGAGACAGGAGCAGTTACGAGTGCTGAAGATGTGGTTCCGAAGTGCGGTTTTGAATGTGGAGATGGTGATGGCATTGGTGATGGTGGCAGGGAGAGAGTTAAACCAGGTTGGGGCTCTATAGCTGAAGGACCTCTGGCCACGGCTGGTTCTTGTTCTGGGGACCTTTAGAGTGGTCTTGTAGGAAGACCGTGTTGCAATGGTGGGAGGGCTCTGGTGGATGGATGCTGTTACCCCAGGGGGGGAGAGCCCGAGTAGGGTTTTTTTGGTGAGGAGACAGGTCTGTATCGGAGCCGTTCATCCAGGGTAAGCAGGTTAGCATCGACATATAGCTGACAGGTGTGTGTGGAGTCTGGGGCACCAGTAATTAATCTGCAGCTTTATTCAGGGTTAGGTGAATTTTGTTTAGTGCAGTGGTGTCGGCAGCATCAGATACTGGTAGACCATAGTCTGCAAGGGACAGAACGGACGATGTAACAGCTAGCCGGAGAGCATTTGGGGAAGGCAGCTTTATGGCGGAATAGGATGCCAAGCCGTGTGTTGGTGGCGGATGTTAGGGTGTCGATGTGGGTGTGAAATGTGAGGGCTGAATCGAAGGTAACCCCAAGGTATTTGTAGGAGCAGACTTGTTCCAGTGGTTGGTTGGTGCTTGGAAGGATATAGAGTGGGTGGTTGCTAGCTTTGTTTTGGGGGTGTGAAAAGAGCATAGTTATATGATTTGAAAGCCATGACTCTGATATCATAAAAATGTCTGGAGATGTGTGAGGAGCCCATGCTTGGACCAGGTCAAATTTTTTAAGAAGGCTGCATACAGTCATGTGGAGAAAGCTTAAACTTTTTAACTGTGGGAGGTCAGAAGGAGACCCTAGTGTAAGGGTAGGGCCAGGATTCAGTTCAACATTCCCTGAACAAATCAGAAGGAGCAGTAGTAGTTTCCTAAGAATGATTAATGTAATTTTTTTAATAAGTAAGCTGTTTTGCACTTGGTATGTGGGGCTAGCCAGGTGCCATGTTCAGGAGCAGTGGGGTGGCCGAAGAAAGAGATAGCATATGCTGCCATTCTGGTGGAGATGACAAAAGATGGTTGAGCGTAAGAAGAAGGTCTAGGTTGAGAGAAAAGTAGGCTGGATGTACCAGGGTTGGTATACTTGGCCTTAGGTGGTATAACATAATAAGGAAGCAGAGCAATGGCCAGATCCTGAAGCTTGTGCAGGTCCTGCTGCTGATGCCTGCCCAACCAATTCATGGAGGGGTTAGAAAGAAGGTGGTAACAGAAGATAATAAGGAGGATTTTCATGGCTACCAATATTGGAAGGGCCTCTATGCGGAGTTTGAGAAATAAGGGTAGCTTTACTTTGCTAATTGGGCTATTAGGTAGGTCCCCTTTAAGAGTACAGATGGAGAAAATATATAGACAGGGACTCGAAAGGCATCCCTGCCTAACCCCCTTGTGAACCCTAATAGTAGTACCACACCAACCATTAACAGAGGGAACCACAGTGGTACAACTGTACAAAGTAGATAGCCAATGTCTAAATTGTTGTGGTAAACCATATTTGGTGAGAGTGGCAAATATAAATCCATGATCAACAGGATCAAACACCTTCGACTGATCCCAAGACAAAATGCAGCCAGACAGTAAGTGTTTCTGACCCCTGTTGATCAATTGACAGAGGAGAACAAGATTATCCTGAATATGTCAACAAGGGATGGCGCAAGTTTGAGATGGGGAAATAACAATTGGGGTGATAGAGGCAAGACGATGCACTAGAATTTTAGACAAAATCTTTTGGTCTACATTTAAAAGACATAATGGCCTCCAATTGTGCAGGGATTTCTTATCCCCCTTCTTATGAATAAAGTTTAAAATAGCCTGTAACACAGAGGGGGCAACTCTATCAGTACACAAAAAATAATTAACCAGAAATTGCAAGGTGGGGCTAATATAGGAACGATACTTGGTATAACAATCCAGAGGGAGGCCATCATTACTAGGAGCCACATTCTTCTAAAGACCAGAGATGACATCATCTACCTCTGAAAGCTGAATAGGTTGTACAAGTGAGGACAAAATATCATGTGGTATGGGGGTATGGGGAAGAAGTTAGCCTTGAAACAGTCGAGAGACTGTTTTTTACCTTGCGTACCACACTTCATTTCATAAACCAAGGAGGAAGTTTGATCATATTGAATATCCTTAATGGCCAGTTTTGTGGCAGTAATGAAATCCAGTACATCCACACCAGTGGTGTGCATAAGGGAGATGAGCTTACAATCGGGAGCATAAAGTCAGTTATTGCAAGTACTGGTGAGTTTTCCCCTGGGTCGCCCATGACTGAAAAAGGGATCTAAAGTCATATTTGGAATCCTCCCACCACTGTGGAACATCATCATAAGCACCAAACACCTACCAACGGTTTTTAAAAAGCTGCTCACATTTTGTGGCCACCTGAGGGTTGTCCAAGAGGGAAGTGTTCAAATGCCAGGTAGAAGTGGCTTTGGGAAGTCAGAGAAAAAAGAATAGTCACAGAAGATGGCAGAATGATCAGACATTTCAATAGGCAGGGACTGGTAACTCATTATTGTTAGGGCAGAAGAAAGAAAGAAAAAATCAATTCAGGTAGCCAGGGAACCCTTATAGAAAGTAGCTGCACAATTTGGAGATCCCAGTGCCCCATCAGACAGGGAAGCTGTGGAAAGGATGTCCTGCAAGTAAACAGGGTCACAGCAGGTCTTAACAGGCATAAGTTGGGACTGGGGCAGACTACAATTAAAACCTTCACCTAAAACCACAATCCAGCTCATGTGTAGGAAGGGTTGGATGTCCTCAAATAAATCAGTTCTGCTGGACTTTGTGGCTCATAGACATTAATGAGGCGCAGGGGAAAGTCTTCGTATAAGACCTCCAAGAGCAGGGCATGGCCAGGAACAATGTCTAATAACATTTTAGCTTGACAGGGAAAGAAGTGGAAGAGAATACCAACTCCATCACACCTGTCCAGGCCCAGGGACCAAAAAGATGGGCCATGTATCCATAATTTTTTAGTAGTGGACAAGTCATGAAGGGTCTTCAGTTGGGTGTCCTGCACAAAAAGGATCAAACTGGAAAACAAGGATAAAACAGAGAGTGGTCAGGCATTTTGTATAATTTTTAATACTATTAGTGTTCACAGAGACACAGGATAGGTGGGGCTCAGGACACATAGGGAGGCCTTTTAAGTAAGGGTATCAGACAGTTTCTTTGTCTGGGACCTGGTGTGACAATGATTGGGGGTGGCATCTAGGGCAGATGAGTCCAGATCAGAGCCTAAGTCAGAAATAGAAGTTATAGAGAAAACTTCGGAGTCCATAACATCTTCATCAGAGTCTTTCCACTGACCAGGTGTAGACAACACCACAAATTTATTCTCAAGTGTGGGGAGGTCAGGAGGGGTTGTCTGAACCTTAGGGGCAGTGCGACGATGCTTTTTACAGGGCTGTACTGGCAATAAAGGAGGTTCTAGTGGGAGAGGGGGAAGAGTCACAGCAGAATTTTTGGTATGCTGTGAGTATAGTGACCAAATATGAGCGCCACATCAAAACAGTGACTCATCTTGGGCGCTATACTCCTTGACTGCCCTGCAAGAGTAGCGACTATACACGACTGCTACGGTAGTGTATGAAGACAGAAAGGGGGGGATAGCAAGGGGAAGGGGAGGGACAGGGAATGGGTTTTGAGGCATGGGTGTACCTGCTGCCACCAGCTAGTTGTGTGGTATGGTGGTGTGGGTGGCTAGCTCAGGTGCAGCAGGTACAGGGTTCGGGACCAAGTGTGGGAAAACTTAATTTTTTTTTTTTGGTTTAGGGATTTTGCCCCCTCACAGCATGCATGCCCCTGGAGTTGAGAATCCTTATTCAGGAAGTGCGGGGCAAAAGCCCCCGGCCAGTGTGAGGCTTACAGCCCCCGCAAAAACACTTTTTCGATTCCAGATGTTGGTCACTCTGAAAGTTTATATCGCTGGTTTGCTTTTCAGCGATATACACTCACCATAATAGCGATCGCAGCATTGCTATTAAGACATGGAACCAAATGGGAGGTTGACCGTCCAGCTCCATAGAGGTAGGAGGAGCAGGGGTTAGACAGGAATAAAACGAGTGAGAGTAAAGGAGGGGACTGCCTCCTCCAGACCTGAGGCAGCACTGGTTTGCTACACAACTGGATATGGCAGCGGATCCCCTGTGCCAGAGGCAGAAGTCAGATGAGGGGAGGAAACATTCTTGGAGTTGACTGCAATGGCACCCAGTGCCTGGCCCCTAGCAATGATAGCATCCTGATTCCACCCCCCCCCATATTGTGCATGGCCCAGGGACATTTGAGAAAAGAATGACCCTGTTCTTCACAGAGGTTACAACAAAAGGTGTTCTAGCAAGCATTACTGGAATGGCCAAATTCCAAGCACCTGTTAAATCTGTCAGTGTCACAAACTGAGCTAACATGGGAAGGGGAACCACATTCATAACAAGACTGGGGTTGACCTGGGTAGAAACATACTCCCCTGTCCCTGTCAATATAGAAACTATTGGGTAGGTGGCAAATACCAAAGCTAAAGTACCATGACGATACATGTCTAACCTCCCCCTCCAGCCCCCCATCTAGGGGCATACATTTTTTCGCAGATGGTCTGGGGGCAAACAGTAGGAGGGGTACCCTCAAGCGTTAATTATCAAGACAAATGCACTTCACACAAGGCAGGAAAAGTTGTGGCCAACCTATCTGGCATCTTTAATACCCGTATACTCTCACCTTCACCCACAGAATCTGGATTCTTCCAGAATGCTGGCATGCCAGACCAGGAACTCCAACACTGTACATCTACCATCTCTGGAGCCCCCCTGAGCTCCTTGGCCCAGCCAAGGGTGGGATGAACATTTTATCTGGAATGCAACTCATGAAAAATTTATTTACCTGAAAATAAAGGAGAAAAAGGATTTCATTTCATTAGCATCCCCTTTCAGTTTAAATAAGGCACATCACTGCTATTTCCTCCCAATTAGCTTCTTTATGTAGCTCCTGCACAGCAAATGATTCCCAGCAATGCAGGGGTCTCACACTTCATTTAAATAAATAAAGCAGCTCCATGGGGCTAATTGAACTTTTTTACAGACATACTGGCTGGACATTCAAGACAGCAAAACGATGATATTAAGGCAGTAACAAGCAAGGATTTTTCCACTTTCTGCTACTCTTGGATGCTTTACCCTAGACTTCTTGAATTCAGATCCCTGCAATCTCCTGGCTCTCTGGATCTGGTAAACCAAACCTATTTTCTCTCTACTGCCTCTGGGTTACCCATTCACTGGCACTGGTCATCCCCCAAATTCTGGTGCAGGAAAGGGGGCAGCTTCCCTCACCTGGATCCGTGAGTGCTGGCCCAAGCCACAGGGGGGCCAGGATTTTTCCTGATGACCCAGACCCCGTAACCCACTCCAAGCTTGGCTCAGTACTGTTGCTACTAAAGCATCTGCCACTTTTACTCCTCTCAGTCTCTCCTCTCAACAGCTCCACTGGTGCAGCGGCCCCAAAACCCAGCCCTGGTCCAGTACTCCGGATCCCTTCTACTGGCTGTCCTGCCAATGGAGGGATCCTGGTGTATGGAACTAACTAAAAAAGCTAATAAACTTATAGGCTGCATTAGGAGATCAGTTACCTCAAGAAATAGGGCCTGCCTGATCCCCTTATATAAAGCATATGTACAGCCAGTTTTGGACTATTGTTCCCCGTTGTGGACCCCCCCCCTTACGTAAAGATGTTAAAAAAATAGAGTGAGTTCAAAGGAGACTTACTAGAATGGATGATGGCCTTCATAACGTTGAATACGAAACTAGACTACGAACCTTAAATCTTTACCCCCTTAGAACTTAGGAGACAAAGAGGAGACCCTTTGCTCACGATCAAAATTATTCGGGATAAATCCTTATTAACAGACTTAGGCCTAGTTCATGCCCAAAGGGAAACTTCTTTAAGAAGCCACAGTTTCCAATTTAAATTTACTAATCCTAAAAGCCATATGAGAAGAAACTTTTTCCACAGGGGAATGATTCCCCTGTGGAATACCCTTCCAAAGGGTATTGTAGAAGTTGGCTCCTTCAATAACTTTAAAACAAAACTTGATGATTTCCTACTTAACTCTGTTGGAAGGTATTAATCCTGCTATGGCATGAGATGTATAATTATGGGCCTTTAAGTCTTCTGTACCTCTACATATATATTCTCCTAGTATGAATCTTAGTATGATTCTCACCAGGCCGTCTGCGCATCTCTTCATCGCCCTGCGTGGTTTTTCACTATGTAATGCACCACACTTGTATTCACTTTATGTCTGAGTACGATAGCGAGTATTTGTTGGGCAACCAGTATAACCACTCTCTGTCCCCCCCCCCCATGCCGTGTTAATAGAAACTCCACTCCCTCCCAGGCCCCACTTACCTGTATTCTGTTGTCTTCTATCTTCTGTATATTTCAATCCTTCGTGATACGAGCTCAGTCCATCATTTTCACACCACAGGCAGGAATCACAAAGAGAAAGTGAGGGGGGAACTGTCAGAGTGATAGGGAGATTTTGGACAGTCCCTCAGTATTGACAATAAGAATCCACAGTTACTAAGGGAGGTTTACAGCCTCATTCAAGTGTCCCAGCATTCAGGTGTCTCTTCTGAGGGAGTTGGAGATGGGCTTTGCAGCTTAGCGATAATGTCCTTTTTCACCTCCTTGGCATGCTTCTTCTTGCTGTGGGTTATCTCCATCCATTTTTCCCACTCTTCTCTTCTTCTGTCCGGAATCAGCAGTCTGGTGACCCCCATGAAACCCCTCTTGGCTAGCTCTCGTTCAGCCTCTTCCACTGAATTAAATATTCTTTTGCCAACTGGGAAAAACACAGCTAAATGAGCCAGGTATGGGGTTTAAATTCTTATCTGCTGCCATTTCAGGAGCTGCAGAATTGGTATGTAGACTCATCTTTTGCACATCATGAATGGTGGCTAGTCATTATCCTTTTTTTTTTTTTAGGTAATTTCTTTATCTCCCCTCCACCGACTGGACCCCTTCCACTGCCCCCCCAGCCATGTCATCCTGGCATCCACTGGTGCTCAACTCATGGCTTTGAGGTGCCAGCTGGCCAGGTACAGCACTTGCAGAGGGCCAGCATCATCTTGCCGGTCTGTGTGATTTTTCTGCCTCAGGTTTTCTCCCCATCCCTGAGTGTGGGATGTAGTGTGCAGTGATGCCAATGGCCGGGCCATGCATGCTTCCGCATGTGGCATGCTGGGCATCTTCTCCATCTCTGACCCTATCTACGCAGCCTCCAGCCACCACTAGGGGCCAGGCATGCATCGGTCTCTAGTCCTACCCCTCTCCGGGAGAGGAGAGCTGTCCTCCAGATGTTCAATCCTCTCCCTCCCCAGCTGACCCCTGGCAACCTGCTCACACCACGAACATGGGTCACCAGCATGGCAGGAGGTAAGGCAGTGCTGCCTCAGCCCTCCATGCCACTGGGCCAGCTGGTGGATAGTCATCATCAGAGAAAATGGAGCATGGGTGGGCATCTGGTGAGGCTTGAGGAGGGCCCAAGGCTCTATGGGCCTGCTCTATTTCAAAATCTTTTGCAGGGTCCAGTTGTAAGGCTTGTTGGAGCAGGTCTGTAATGTAAGTGATCATCTCCTGCCCTTCTGAGCGTTCCGGGGTCCCATAGATCCATAGATTATTTCTCCTTGAGCAGCTTTCACTATCCTCCTGTCTGTCCTGTATTTTCTCTTGTGCAGCTTGCAATTGCTTTACCGTTGCCTCCAAACGCTCCACGCGGTGGTCTAGTTTAGTGAGCTGCTTATCTATGTCATCCGCTCTTTTAGTAAGTGTAGTTATTTGAGCTCTAAAGTTTTGGAATCATTCCACAACATCAGAGCAGAATTCCCTCAGCTCCTGTAAAATGATGTCCAATTTTTTCCCTTTTTGCCTTTGATTCTTGCCCGGTGGAGACTTCTCCCAGTCATGCTGGTACTGCGGCTCCGAGGCATGAGAGGCCTCTTAGTGATCTGGGTCTGGCTCCCATTTCTTGGCATCCACTCCTCCTTCTGATTTTTTTTGTTTATCTACCTTCCCCATGATGTTGTCCGAGCACTCCCTGAGGTCTCTGGTCACTTTTCTCAGTAATATAAGATGATTTCAGGGAGTTTTTCGGGAGGCCATAGTGGAGCTGTTTTTTAGGCAGTCATACGGACGTCAACATCACTGGAAGTCCCAAATAGCCTCCTCACATTTTTGAGTTGAAAAAGCTCTAATGGGCTCCAGACAGGCAGGATGTAATAACCTGTCTACAACCCGAAAGAGCTGAGCCAGTTGATTCTTTACAGCTGCAATCATTCTGGACATAAAAGCTGCCTTTTTATGGATGATTGCAGTCTGATACTCATCATAATAAGTCATCAGAACCAGATTATCCTCCTGGGATCTGATCTTCCTGCAGCACCTCTCCAACCTCAGCTCCCCATCAAACCAAGGCAAGCCAAGGCGCAAAACCAGTGGGTGTACACGGATCGGCACCAGATGATTCAGGGCCCCCATGACGGCCCTGTTATAGGCAACCATGGCTTCCCGTGGATCCCCACTGGAAGCCTCCAGAACAGATAAACTGTCCGGCTCTGCCAGCAGTCCCTCCAGCCACAGCCCTTTCAAAGGGCAGAACTGGACCATTTCCATGGGGGAAGGAACAACTGGGGGGTGGGGAGGGTGCTAATGCTGAACCTGATGATGCAATGATCTGGCCAAATGACTGGATCAGTCCTGAGGGTGTTAATCTCAAGTCTGAGGGAAAACACCAGGTCAAGCGAATGCCCGGATTGGTGGGTCCCCGAAGTGGTCTCAAGAGTCAGGCCAAGGGCCTCCATGTTAAACAGGAAGTCCCTGGCACCAGACAAGACCTCCAACCGAGGTGTTGAAGAATCTGAGAATAAGCCATCTCAGTGACTCCAACACCCTCTCAGTGACATAGGCCGTCACCTCCTCCAGAAAACTCCTGTTTCAACCAGGTGGACAGTAGACAAGGACAACTCTGAAATCCCATCTGGGGCCCCCCCCCGTACTCAAATGAACTGGGTTTCCTGGGTGCATCGTCAGGACCAGCTCTGACTTAAAACATATAGCCACCCCCCCATGTTCCTTCCTCAGCAGTGTACCATGGAGAAACCAGCTGGGATAGATGCCACCAGCCCAGGGCTGGATGCGTCCCCCAGCCAGGTCTCCATAATGCATGCCAGGTCGACAGATGCCACAAGTTTCACCATTACAGTGGTCTTATTTGCCATTGTCCTGGCATTGCACAACACTGCCGAAGAGGACGAAAGGCTGAGGCTGGCCCCTCAGCTATCTGCCCTCTCGGTCTGGAGGGCTCCCTGGTCAGAGGAACAAGGCACGAAGGACCCCTTTCCAACTGCCTTCTTGTTCCAGGGTGTCTGCTGGTCCCCACAACCTGAATCAGCCTCTCTCCGACCTCGTTTCCCTTCACACCTCCTCCACCTGCACTCCTTCTTACAATATCCAACTCCTGGCATCTCTGAGGGACTATGGTCGAAAGAGATGGGTCACAGAAGGGGCACAAGGTCTTTAAAAGGAGGGGGAAGTAACAAAATCTAGGGGCCTGAGTTAAATAACCCATTTCCATAACCATAATTGCTATTCTAATATCACTACTACTGTAATAATTAAAATAGTAACTAATAACTTCAATAACAAAAAACTCGGATACCATTCACCCTAATACATGCACACATGTACGCACACACACACACACACACACACACACACACACACATACACACATACACACAGACACAGACACACACACACACAACACTCACTCCAATGACAACCTATAAAATACACAAAAAAATCACCCCACCCCTAACCCAACAAATTAAAATAAACCCAAGTTTAAAACAACATTAATGTATGAGGTCAAAGTCCAGGAGCGTTTAACAAAGCTTGAAGATCTTATAAGGACACAAGTCCCAGCCGACCAAGACCCAGTTTTCAGCTGAGAGGTCAAGGATAGACTATTGGCATTTGAATAGGGAGAAAAGTGTATCAAAAGCAGTTCTAGGATGTCATAACACCATGGGCAGCATTGTAGTCTGTGTTAAGGAGGCATTGTAGACGCCAATTGGACAAAAAGGGTTTGATCACTTTTCTTGTATAAAAAAAGAGGAGGGCTTGGGAAAGAGATGGAGAAGGGTCTATAGTTGCAAAATCTGATTTAACAAGGGTAAGGCCAAGAAACTGTACAAAAGTTTTATAGAATTCTAGGGGGAGGCCATCGGTGCCCTGGGCAATATTGGAAGGCAAACTGCCGTTAGCAGCGGAAACTTCTTGAAGGTGGATCGGTGCTTGCAAAGCAGTTAAAAGATCGGCAGGTAGAGGGGAAGGGGTAGGGAAGGGCAGAGGGTTGTGGAGGGGCGAAGAAGAATAAGGGGTTCCCAAAGTATGTGTGACGGGTGCATGTACCACCGATAGCATGTCCTGGGGATCATTGCAGGGCGGGTCTTGCGGGGAGCAATGAAGGGACCACATGCAGCAGCTAGTGAGATGGATGGCACAGGCCTAAAATGGGTCAAGGGATTGTGCGTGGCCTTGAGTGCCAAATTTGCACTCCGAAGCCAGGGACTTAGCACCATCATACTGGAACTTGAGCATGTGGGACTTGACCCAAAGAATGTCCGTAGTCAGGTCATCCCATGTCAGATGCACGTGGGAGATCAGATGCTGCAGATGCAAACAGAGAGACAGGTACTTAAAGTACCGGTACTTAGTAAGAAATCTGGTTTGGCATTGGAAAACTGTACAAAATTCTTGCTTAGAATCGTCCCACCAAGCACAGAAGTCATCCTATGCCCCGAGGACCATCCATCTGTTGGAAAAAACCTGTAGCCAGGCACCTCGGACATAAACAACCAGTAAAGAGGAGGTATTAAGGTGCCAGGGCTGGCACAGTGGAGGCGGTCAAGGAACTTAGGGTATAAGAGCTGACAACCACCAGGAGGTCAGAAGATTCTGCCAGGAGTAGTTGGGAGTGGAGTATCCAAAATGCACAGGGATGAAACAGAAAATCAATTTGGATTCTACAGGAACCTTTCATGAATGTGGGGTGAGGGGGGGTGCCACAGAAAGCCAGTTGGCTGTTCTGCAACTAAGCAGTAGAAATTATAGTGGACAGGAAATGGGAATCACAATATACCTTAGTGGTCAATCCCCCCCCCGTCAGAAATATCCAACCTGCAATTAAAGTCATCACCCAGGATAGTAGGGTAAGAAGTATAAAGAAAAGGCTGTATCATAGAAAACAATTTACCCCTGTCAGACTTGAGTTGAGGAGCATACACATGAATAATTCTGAGGAGATGGGGACCCTGTTACATATCCAGGAACAGAACTCTACCAGGGGAAATGTTGATGAGCCTGTGGAGGTGGAAATCAAAACCCCGAAAAAGGGTACTCACCCCATCACAGGTATCCAAGCCCTGTGACCAGAAAGAAGAGCCGTGGGACCACAGAGCCTTAGAGGGAGGGAAAAGGTAATTGACCATTTCCAATGCGACTTAATGCTGTTGGCATTAAGCATCAATACCGGAACCCACCCCTGGAGCAGAGACATAAAAAATTACGGAGGACCGTCACCACCTTTGCCTACTTGGGAACGTAGTCCTGCCATGAATCCTCTTGTGGCTAGCTCTTTGGTTAATCCATCGTAACCTGTGAGTGGGTGCATGAGGAAGGCGCCAGCCCATTGCGGCGACACCTTCCCACGCAATCCACTCACGGTGACCGCACAGGTAGGGCGACCGGATGAGGGGTGGGTGAACCAGGGCGACAGGATGTCGCTAAACGCACGCGGGGGTGGGAGTGAGCACGCGCAGCGGGCTGGGGGTGGAGAGGCTGTAGGGGTGGCGCTGTGGTCATCAGTTGAGCTGCAGGATGGTGTCGGGATTGGGCAATGGCTGTGGTGGCTGAGGTACTGGGTTCGGGTCCGCGCTGGTGTGATTTTATTGCGCCCAGCCCGAACCTTTATTTTACTACTTTCACCCCAACATGCACCCCTGGAGTTGAGGATCCTTGGGTGGGGGGGGGCAGGCCCCACAGAAAGTAGTAAAAATATGTCCCACGCCACAGTTGATGCGCCCAGGGTCAGGAGTGCTGAAATGTGTTCGTATTCTGACTGAGCGATAACGGCGATCGCCTTTAGGTGTTCGCCATTATCACATAGACCCATCATCCACCCTGGAGGAACTGTCCTGCACAGAGGAATGGAGGGAGGCATCCGAGCCTAGCCCTTCATCCTCAGTGTCACACCAGTGAGAGGAAGAGGCCAAAGCAGCGTAAGCGCTGTGGAGAGTGATATCAGACTTTTTCACAGGCAGAGGTTTTCCACCAGATCTCCAGCCACACTTCTTGAGTGCAGGGGGATGAAACCCATCTATATCCATGGGGTAGAAGGGGTGGAGGCAAGAGGCATGAAGGCAGGAACTTGTGAAGTCTCAACTGGTAGTAAGGGTGCTGAAACAAGTTGCACAGGACCAGGAGGGTCCCATGGTGCCTCCACAGGGGCATCCAAGGAGGCAGACAGGGGGTGGCAGGGGGGTAGCCCCATCAGGGGGTTCCAGAATGGGATCAGCCACAGGTGGGAGGCAGGGGACATCATCCTCAAAGGCGAAAGGACCTTGCCCTTTGGCAATCAAAGCATCCTGATTCAAGCCATCAATGTGATTATGGGAGGCCCAGGGGCAGCAGGTAAATGAATGCCCCTGTTCTTCACACAGATTGCATTTGTTGGGGTTAGGACAGGAGGAGATGGCGTTGGCCATATTCAAGGCAACCACTGCAGTGGACAGCATCAGTGATGGAACACAAGTGAGTTCTAGAGCTGCACTTATGGCAAGTCTGGGGCTGGCCGGGATAAAAGCAGATGCCCTTACTGCACCCAGTATAAAAATTTCCAGGCAGATGGATAATACCAGAGTTGTTCTGGTGAAGCTGCACCTTAACCCGCCAACCACCTGTTCAAACCTGTTCACTGTCAATGATGGGGGTTGGGGTGTCCAGTACCTCACACTGTTTATGTAACCAATACATTCTCCACCGTCTGCCATCCAGCTGCCAGAAGAGCAGCCTCAGCCAACCAAGTGTCAGGCTGTCCATGAGAGGGAATCAGGGCTTTAGCAGAAGGAAGTCCTGGAGCGGTAGTAGCAGAGCACCCCTGAGTGGTCACAGCCATAGCCCCTTCTGTAGCAGGGGGAGGCAGAATGTCAGAGCACTCAGGCAAATCCTGCACAGGAGTAGTGGCAGAGATGGCAACAGAGGTTGGGAACTGATTTATCACAACCGAGAACAGTACTGGTGAGGAGGGGAGTACTCCAGAAGAACAGTCAAGGGGAAATGTAAAGTCATGAGCCACAGCATCATCCTGGGAACAAGGAGGGCTGATGGAGGTAACGAGCAGCACTGGAGGCACCGCCGATTGGGTAGGTCCAGGAGCAAAAAATGCAGCCGAAGTTGTGGTTGTAGAAGCAGAGCCAGTGGCATCCGACACCGCCACAGGCAAATTGGAGTCCAACAGGGCAGGTGGTGGAACTTCTACTGATGGAGCAATGTGCTCGGGAGTTGGTGGGATGCCAGCAGGCGCCACACAGGTAAGAGAAACAATGGGTTCTGTCGTGGGGCTGGCATACAACAAAATAAATCAGTAATCAGTAGTTTCCACCCTGGGAAAGCATGGAGAGGAGTAGCTGCGGTTCTCAAGCCGCAATATTCAAAACATCCTCTGGTGTTACACTTGGGGCTGAAAAGCTCACCCCACTGGTCAAAGGCATGGGAGGTGAATCCTCTAAAGAAGCAGAAGATATAGTGTCAAAATTTGCTGGGACCTCTGGTGGAACGAATGCAGGGGAGGAGGTCAGCTACCCTGCATCCACCACAGACGAGTACTCTGCTGAACAGACGGCTGCCATCTTGGCACACAGCCAGACGGCAAAAGGGTTCCCCTACAGTAGAATAGGGGCATTTTTATTGAAAATTGAATACAAACATCAAGAAAGAAACATAATCCATTTCATCATGTGTCTAAAAGAAAATAAAAAGGTACAAACAAATATGATAAAAGGCTGGCATAACACAGAAATAGGTAAAAGTTAATAAAATAAAACAAAACAAAATAAAAATAGACTAAAACCATGGCACATAAAGCCCCCCATACCAAAAAAAACCCTCCACCCTCATAGTTTTAAACATCTTTACAAAAAATAGACTCCAATTTATGATTACATCAATACCAGTCCTGAATCAGACACATATCTATCTATCTATCTATCTATCTATCTATCTATCTATCTATCTATCTATCTATCCATATTTATGCAATGGGGTGGAGATAAACAGAGTGTGATAAATCTATTTATCTGAGTAACTATGTACATAAATTTCATTTATGTATACAGTGTTTATGTCATCAGTCATTTATCCACACAGTGCTTATGTCATCAGTCATTTATCTATACAGTGCTTATGTCATTTAGAATGTTCATCCTCGGTAGCAATTTTAACCATATTCAAATGCGAATAACTTTAAAACGAAAAATGATAGCATGGTACTGTGAGCATGAAAGTTGTTCAGCACAGAAATATCTACAAAATGAGTGGTGTTTTATTTATTGATACCTTTTGGATTTTTTGATAATTGGCAAAATAAAAAACAGCAGAACATTTTTTTTTATGTTGTCATTTTGTCAGCAAACAAATGTAAATAACTTTAAAATGAAAAATGATAGAATGGTACTATGAGCACAAAATTAATTCAGCACAGAAATGTCTACAAAATGAGTGGTGTTTCATTTATAGATACTTTTTAGTTTTTTCATAATTAGCGAAAAACAGCAGAAAATTCAATTTTTGTGCACTTTTTCATCAAACAAATGCAAATAACTTAAACACAAAAAATGATAGTATGGTACTTTGAGCACAAAAGTTGCTCAGTATAAAAATACCTACACAATGGGTGGAGCTTCATTTCTAGATTCCTATAATCAGCAAAAAATGCAGAAAATTCAATTTGTATTCACTTTTTTGACTAACAAGTGCCCCCTCCAAAAGCAAAAATAAAAGAACTGCATAAATGGAATATGCAGTGGAAAACTTGTGTAATAAATGATTTATTGGCACTCGAGCAGTTTGATCTCAGACACCTCACTCGTGGCTTACGCCACTCGTGAGGTTATCTGAGTTCAAACTGCTCTTGTGCAGATAAATCATTTATTACACTTGCTTCCATTGCATATCCCGTACATATATATATATATATATATAGAGGATACATAATGGGCATGAGTGTGATAAGGCAAATATTGTCACTCCTGCAGAGCAAGCTCTGGATATCTCACGAGTGCCGAAGGCACGAGTGAGATATCCAGAGCTCACTCTGCAGGAGTGACAATATTTGCCATAGCACACGATCTGCCCATCATGTATTCAATATATACAATAGGGCCAAGAGTTTCAGAAGTTTTGTTATACTGTCTTGTGTTCTGTTCCTGTTTATGTGTTTGCTCATTCTGTGTGTGAACTTTTCTGAATGGACTGGCAGTGTAATAAACTCTGGGAGACACATGAGTGTGTTTTGCAATGCTAAATGAGTTAGTTTTAGGTAGGAGTGAGAAACATAATTTTGTGAGGCTGTATTGTTTAGAAGTCTGGCTGCAGCGAAGCTGAGAGAATCATAGTAATTGTAATGAGCTGAGAGGCAGCGTGTCAGAACAGCTGATACTGTTTTCAGTGGTAATTAAGTTAGCTGCAGGCAGAGTGCAGAGTGTTCTGTGAAATTGTGCTCTTTAGAATTCTGGCTGCAGTCAAGCTCAAAGTATCACAGTAATTGTAATGGGTGAGAATCAGAGTTTGAGGAACAAGTGAGAGTGTGTTTCAGTGGTAGTTGAGTTAGCTGCAGGCAGTAGTTCACACTGTTCTGTGAAGCTGTGCTGTTTAGAATTCTGGCTGCAGTCATAGTAATGAGCTGGAAGTTGGTGTGTGGGGGGGGTAGGTGTGTTTTGTAATGCTCACTGAGTTAGCTGTAGGCAGCAGTGAGACCTCTGAAGTAGTTCTGCATTTGTGTCTATAGTAACAGCACAGGTGTTTCTTGCATGCTGAGGGGAAAGCTGCCTAGAGTGATGACCTTTTGTGACCTGTGCATGTAAATGGCTGATATCATCACAGTAGAGCAAAGGGTAAAAATACCACACTGCAGTGGATGATACACTGTTTTGTCTCACTCATTTACCACTCCACCTATTGTATAAATATATATATATATATATATATATATATATATATATATACACCAAGTGTATTATATCAGAAAACTGACTGCCCTATCTAGGGCTGTTTCCTTTACTGACTGTATGCTAAAGTAACACCTGTTGTAATCCTTTCCACAGATGAGTTAATGACATCTGGGAATATATTTTAACATCTTTACAGTAAACATCCAAGCAGGCTGACTCTCATAGCTTCCCTATACCTAAATAACAGATCCGGAAGCAAATAAGTTACTTGTGGATCTGTTCTTACAAGGACCAATTCGGCAAATACTAAATCTGGATTATAGCTAAATAAGTCATTCTCAGTTGCTGAATAACAACATATCAGCTCCTTGCTTGCCAGAGATGAAATTTCAAACATGCAAAAAATACTGTACTTCAAGGGTACCTCTATCATAGACTGCTAATCTGCCCTTATATTGGCTCAACACCAACTGTTCATATGTTAGTCTGACTAACCATGGCAAAGTCCATCTGCTGGCCAAGAACAACCAAAAGTTTTTAGAAAAACAGCTGTTTAGCAAAAAATGTGACATAGTTTCTTCAGGTGCCTGACAGTCCAGATAAAGACATCCTCTTTCTTTTATAGCCTTATGTTTTAAATTCCCTCTGACATTTAGTTGACCATAGGTGAAGATCCATAAGTTATCCCACATTCTAATGGGTATACATGAATTATTTAGCTGTGACACAGCCCATGGCACACTGATTGGTGTACAGAGTTTAAACTCTGGACCTGTTGGTCCTATCTTCTGTAATATTATATCATATAACTGTTTCCTATTAGTCATTAACTACTGTTTTTTTTTTTATTTGCCATAAATATTTTTTTTTCAAAGTAGGTTTTATAAAATCAGGCACCTGCAACTTAGGTAACATTTTCAAAGGTTCCTTCTGCCAGTTATTCAAATAATATGGCATTAAAGCTTTAGTCCAAATCAACCAACCCTCCCCATCCCTACCGGGTAGTAATGATTTTCTTATAGTTCCCATCCAGAAAATTGTGTGGAAAAATACCAGAGGATGTACCATCCCCCCATTTTTATATAGGTAAATATGTGAAATCTCTCCTAACTGGGTTCAACTGACTCCCCCACAACATACAAAAGAATATGCTATAGATTTTTGTTTTGAGGTTAACAGGAATGGGGTACACCCATCCCACACACAACAATAGAAGAATGAGAACTTGCTTAATAATAAATATTCTTTTACATTTTGACATGATCCAATTTTTTCACTCTCTAGTCACATTTATGAATGGCATCCAACCAATTTTTTTGCACCATATCCCCTTCTCCAAAGTTAAGTCCTAGGGCTGGATTCACAAAAAACTCTAGAGGTGCAAAACCTTCCCTAAGTCCCCAAAAGTTGCCTAGCTGTGGAAAAAAAGGGGAAATTGCTCTGAGTGCTATATACAAAATCTGTAGCTGTGGAAAAAAATACACTGACAACTGTGAGAAAAAAATGCAGTTATGGAAGTTTCTGAGGAAAAAAAGCCATTGAAAAGTATGGCATATCCCCTTAGAGGGTATTCGCAGCCAGTGTTTTTCTGCAGTTGTGGGAAAAAATGTTGCACACATGCTGCACCACAAAGAGTGATGTGTAACGCTCCCTGAGCAAAGTGCAGTGTACCAACAATTAAGATACAACTATAGTGGTGGTGCAGGCACAAGTAAACCAGCGGGTGTATAGTAGTGTCAAGTGTTACAACAAAAATAGCACACATTTTCATTAAAATATAACAAACTACAACCACTAGACCCAGTGCAGCCCATAAAGGTGCCCCATGGGTAGTAGAGGCAGAGCTGGTAACAGCCTGCAGTGAGAGCTACTGAAGCAGACAACATAAACACCCCAGGGAGAGACACAACCATCAGTTCCGGCAACAGTTACAGACAGCCACTGTGGTGCATGGCCCTGCTGGTACCAGTGGTGCTGGAGTGGTCTCAGTTGATGGACAGACTGCTGGTCTCTCTGTGCGTACTTATTGCTGCATCTATGGCAAGACTGTCAAAGTCTGCTGCCCCAGTTAATAAGGATCACCTGTTGTGCCTGCTGAGCTTTTTCCTCAGCTAAGGGAAGAATGTTAGGGAGATTTCAGCACTTGTGGACTTCCGTAACTTGCCTGTTTTACGGATTTCCGCAACTGCGGTAATTTTCTTTTTGAATGTGGTGCAACTGTATTTCTGCAGCTCCACAAGCCATTTTTCCACAGTTACGGAAGTTTTGGCTCTCTTTGTGAATCCAGCCCATAGTATTTTAATGGCTTCCTTAGATATTTTAATTTCTGAAATGCTTTCTACTGTATCTTGTTGCCCAATACTAATACCTATGCTTTTATCAATTTTCAATTTATCCCCAGATACTGTCCCATATACATGTAATTCTTCTATTAGATGTGCAACACTTTTCTCAAAAATAAACATAAATAATCTGCATATGCAGAAACTTTCAAAACAGAATTGTGCCCGGGGGTTCATAATCCTTCAATAAATCTATTATTGGAAATATGCCTGATACAGGGATCAAAGACCAAAGTGTATAACAACGGACTTTATAGACATCCCTGCCTTACACCTACGCAATGTTTAATTTGTAAAGAGAGAGGTGCTAGGGCTCTGAGTCAAACCCCAAATGCCGGGGGTTCCCCAGAAGCTGTGGGTTTTTAGATATTCTGTGGTGAGTTTTGGGGCTTATATTGCAGATAAAACACATTTCTGTGTTAGGTTCCCTACACCTGATTCCAGGGGAATCATTTTCTTTTTTGGGGGGAGGGGAGTCAGGGTATTGGAGAGCCTGGCTGACCGCTGCAGGATTGTGGGCATGTAGAATTCAATGGCAAGGTGCTATGCCTCTGACCCAAAGGTCAGCGATCTGGAGCCGGTAGGCCCCCAGAAGCTCTTTGGTTTTAGATGCTCTGTGGGGAGTTTTGGGGCTTTTATTGAAGATAAAGTATACCTCTGTTACAGGTTACCTACCCCTAAATCCAGGGGAAGATTTTTTGTTTGGGGGAAGGGAGAGTTAGGGTATTGGAGACTCTGGCTGACCTTACTAAGCAACAAAATGTATCACTTAGCATCTAGCATGGTACAAGTAGCAGCAGAGTCAATTAAAACTGAAGCATGAAAAGGTTTTATAAGTAAAGGATCATGGGCATGTAGAAGCAACGGCATGGTACTGTGATCCAAAGGTCAGGGGAGTGGCCCCCAGAAGCTCTTGGGTTTTAGATGCTCTGTGCTGAGTTTTGGGGCCTTTATTGAAGATAAAGCACACTTCTGTTAAGGTTTCCTAGTAGGGAACCTGTAACAGAAGTATGCTTTATCTTCAATAAAAAGACCCAAAACTCACCACAGCACATTTAACCCAAGAGCTTCTGGCCTACCCCTGAATCCAGGGAAATAAATGTTTTCCCACTTGGAATTGGGGTATTTGAGACTCTGGCTAACCTTATTAAGCAATAAAATGTACCACAGCACATCTTGCAGGGTCCAGTTTTTAGCTGGTGGCTGTAAAAGCCATTCATACTGAGGCATGAAATGTTTTCTATAGGTAAAGGACTGTGGGCATGTAGAATGCAATAGCAAGGTGCTGGGGCCCAAAGGACGCTGTAGCATCAGTGTGTGTGGCCCTGCAGTGGAACCTTACCATGAGCTTGCAGTTTATAAACTGATCAGCAATTATCAAAATGAATTTAATGCAGCAGCAGTAAGTGGCCAATTAAAAAGAAAATGGAATTTCAAACTAAATGGATGAAAAATTGCAGAAGGTACACTAAGGAGCCTGAACACATGTCCACATTTCCAATTGAAGTAACAAAAATGTTACTTTACAGTTTATGCAGGTTCTGAATAAACAATCCAATTAATAGAGCAGGCATGCAATTGGACTGGAATATTACAGCATTTTGACTATAACATTATAACTATGCTCCTGCGATTGTTACAATGGGAGGTTAGCTGCTCAAGTAAGAACAACATCTCATCATATGACAGGGTCTAAGACTTACTGAACCCCTGGCCACTGTGCAACATACAATAGCAGGGCAAAGTTGTATCCTGCTAGATGCTCTGTGATACATATTGTTGTTGCTTAATAAGGTCAGCACAAAAAATATTTCTTCCCCAGGAGTCAGGAGTAGGGAAACTGTAACTAACAGAAGTGTGTTTATCTTCAATAAAAGCCACAATACTCAAAATCATAGGAGTGGGGGGACTACCCCATTAAAAATCATCCTCCAGCTAAATTATAATATAATTATATATGCCCCCAGACCTCCCTAGCTTTGTGGGGATTCTGGCCCCCCTTGTTCACTGACTCTGCGCACTCCTCTGCTCAGAACAGACCATCTAAAACACAAAAGTTTCTGGGGCCTAGTCAGAACAGGTTACTAAAATGTCTAGCATTGCTCCTCAGCCTTTAGCCTAGGGGTTTCTTTTCTTTTTTTTTTTCAGCTGGTGGAGTGGAAACTGGAAAGTGTAATAATTAATGAACCCCAGACAGTCTGCTGTATGTACCAAGCTCACACACTGCTTCTCCTTTGCCTTCTTATTTAACCTTTTTTTGGTCAACCTATTTTATTTGATACCCAGTCTATCTGCTATATGCGCCAAACTCACACAGAGACATAGCTCCTCTTACACATGTGAGTTTTTCGGGGAGTTACTGGTCATCAGCATTAGAGCCCCTGTTTAATCAAAAGTTTAGCAGGAATTAAACACTAGGCTGTCAGTCACCGGATGTGCCACCAGTTTCACACAGCTCCTCAGCCTTTGTATAGCCTTAGGGCTGGGGGTTCATTTTTAATTCAGCTTGTGGAGAACTAAGAGAAATGATTACTCAAACCCAGGTAGACTGCTGACTGAATTTACCATGCTCATACACAACTGAGCTGATGAGTTCTCTGCTCAGGCAACAAAACTTGTCAGCCTCAATGCAGTCTGCTTCTTTACTCTAAATTGTTTGAAGAACCAAGATTTTAAATATTTTTTTCTTTTAGTTTGCTACTTATTTTAGGTTAGTTTTAGGTAGTAAGTTTCAAGTTCTGTCCTGAAGCACAGAAGCAGGCTTCTTCTGCTCTGCCCTGCACTTCTCCTTCACTGCTTCCTTGCCTTCTGGCTTCTGCCTAAATGCTTCACCACTTCAGAGTACCCCGAATGTTGCTGACTTCCTTGAATCTCCTCCCCAAGCCAGGTATCTACTCCTAACTGACTGTCCTAGTCACTCCCAGCCACAGCTTCTTTCCCACCACCTGGGTGTTCTGTTTCTCGATCCCTCGGTCGGCCCACTCCCTGCCTTGCCCACCCGATGACCAACTTTTCTTTCTCCTTTTTAATTAAGCAACTCCTGACAGACTCCCCGATCTCAGTACAACTTAACAACTCCTCAAGTAAATTTAACTTTCAGAATAATTTATTTTTTATTCAGAATTCATCAGTATGCAGCTTTTTTTTCCTGACGACAAGATGACAGTAGACACAGCCACAGCCTGCAAAAGACAACGACTACTGACTCCTCCCATGATGTTCACATGCAACATGAGACACCTGACCACGGAACAGTTGGTCAGGTGATGCCCGTACTGTGTGTGTCTAGTAATGAAGCACAAGCATGCAAATGCAAGGTGGTCATGCATGCCGTCACTGGCAACCCTAACCCCCCCTCCAGAGCAAGCAACTTGGAAGGAAGCAAGCAGCATGGAGGAAGCAAACAGCAGCAGGCAGCAGCTCAGCTGAGAGGACGACTGCAAGGAGGTGGAGTTGACTGTGATCTACACCGCGGCAGCACAAACAAATCACCCAGCTTTGAACAGTGAGTACACACACACAAAAAACAATATTTAAAGTGCAGTGTCGGGGAGAAGAGGTGCCAGGGCTGAGCCCTGGCATGAAAAGAGGTGCCAGGGCTGAGCCCTGGCAAGCCCTGGCACAAATTAAGCACTGCTCCTACTGTGAGACGTATGGGACACCCTGCTGTCTCTCCTATCAAAGGTATTACAGTTGCCTTTTCATAAAGTGTTTGGATCCTTTGTATAAGTCCCTGTAGCACCCCATATTGTGCTAAGACCTGTAGTAAAAACTTATGAGACACCCTATCAAAGGCCTTACTTTGATCTAATGAAAATATAAATCCTGTTTGCTTATTGTTTGTTCAATATTCATAACAGTCGCGTACTAAAATAAAATTATCCTGTATCTTTAGTCCAGGCACCCCACGTTTGTGCTGGATGTAAAAAATCTGGCAAATGAGGTTGTAATCTTCTGAGGATAAGTTTCCCAATAATTTTCCAGTACATATTTAGAAGGGATATTGGCCTCCAATTTTTCAATAAAGTTTTATCGCCTGATTTATATAAAAAATTTACTAGCCCCTGAGCAAAACTATCCCTTATTATGTTATGTTGGAGAATTTCAGTATACATAGGGAGTAACAGCTCCAATAGTTCTTCCTGAAAGACTAAATAAAATTCTAAAGGCAAGCCATCCTGACCTAGTGAAACAGTTTTCCTCATTCCATTCATAACCTCCCTTAATTCAGCCTTAGATATACTGTAGATTTGCCTATATCATGTATAACTGAGTCCTGTATTAGAGGCTTGAAGGCTGCAACATAATTCACTATGTCCCGTGTATCTACATGTTGTTGACTATAAAGAGAAGCCATGTATTGTTCAATAATGGGTCCTAAATCCTGAGAAGTTTTAATCAAACCATCCTCATCGAATAGGGCAGTAATGCAAGAATTCTCCACCCTCATCTTACATGCCACACAGGGGTCTCCTGACGGTGATTTCATGGTGCCATATTGTAATTCTGGTAAAATTCTGGCCGCCCGATCATATTGATACTCTTTCATTTAGTCTTTTAACTGTGTTATTTGTGTGGCATAATTCCCTATAGTGGTATTAACCAAAGAATATAAACACTGGAGCTGCTGTCAAACCGATAAATATTTCAAACATTTCTCAGTTTGTCTATGTGTCCCATATCTCTTAAACCAAACCTGGATTTCTTTTTTTTTTTGTGTTCTCCCACCATTCCCCTGCTGTGTCATAAAGACAACATAGTTTTCCATGCTTGTAATAGTTCCTTGATGTTCCTTTGAACCAAACTATCCTTTAATATATCAGTATTTAACCTTCAATCCCTTCAATCTCCTGCTGAAAATACACATCAAGCTGAAGCATGGAGTGATCCGAGAATTCCATAGGAATAACTCGTAATTTCCTTATTTTAATAGTCGGAGATAGAAACCAATAATCAGTTTGGGTTGCCAGGCTCCCCCTTATGTATGTTTTTTTGGTTACACTTTATTTTAAGTGTCCTTAACTACACTGAAACTACTGTATAACTACAATGTAACTACTATAATTTCTGTGTAGTTACATGTAACTACAATGTACAGTGGTAGTAAACTAGTTTCACACTTGCAGTTTGGTGTAGTATACAGTTTGCATTAACTGGTAGTTACTGCAACTACTATTGTCTCCCTTCTGCCTCAAATCAATTCTGTCTGGCAAATGTAACTATGTATGTTGCACATTGCAACAGCTGTTACACGTGTAGTTACACTTCCAGTATAAATCAATTTTTCTGTTGTACTTTGCAACAGCTGTTACACGTGTAGTTACACTTCCAGCATAAATCAATTTTTCTGTTGTAATTTGCAACAGGTGTTACATGTGTTGTTACACTTCCAGCAAAAATCTATTTTTCTGTTGTACTTTGCAACAGCTGTTACATGTGTAGTTACACTCCCAGCAAAAATCTATTTTTCAGTTGCACTTTGCAACAGCTGTTACATGTGTAGTTACACTGCCAGCATAAATCAGTTTGTGCCAAAAGAGAGACGGTTGTGGTTGCATGTGTAACCATCACATAATGCAATTTGTATAACTACGCACCAGGAAAGGTCCCTACCTTTGTATCCTCCGCCACCCACCACTACTTCACACAGCAGATCAGTGGTAAAGCATGACATGTAACCATGTCCCACCCCCAGCCACCCACCTGGGCCACAGCAGGCCAGGAATGTGGGTATAGAAGAGGTGTGGGTCAATGCCACAGAAGCAGCACATTTCTTAGTAACTACAGAACTGTTACAAGCCAATAAGTAATTATGTAAATGATTTTTTCTGTATAAGTAAACAATGTAGTTGTATAGCAATTAAAAATAATAGCTTGCATGTTTATTAAGCAGTAAGTGCATGGGGGAATGATTTGTGAAGGAAAGCATATATCAGAGCTACAGCATTGACATTCAGTGTAAGTGTATAGTAGTTACACACTTCTTCATGTGCTTTAAGTGTCAGTTTCTGCATACTTACATTGCAAATACATGTTAGTTAGGAATTTACTGTGGAAACAATGCCGCAGAAGCAACACTTTCCATAGTAACTACGGCACTGTCACCCCCTTCTTCTTATACTTTAAGTGTCAGTTTCTATATACTTACTTTGCAAATACATGTTAGTTAGCCATTAACTGTGGAAACAATGCCACAGAAGCAGCATGTTCCTTAGTAACTATAGACTGTGAAAAGTCAATATGTAATTATTTTATATAATAGAAATTAATTATTTTTTATTGTATAGCAATTTACAATGTTAGATTGCATGTTTATTTTTAGTTCTTTTTTTGGTCACACAGTACACAAGTGGTGGCTGTGGGATTCGAACCCAGTTCTCCAGATTTGCAGGTCAGTGCTTTTAACCACTGCGCTACACTGCAGTAACTTCATGAGTGAATGATTTCTGAAGGATAATTCCATGTACCACTAATTACACTGTAATTACTGTTTAACTACACTGTAACTGCACTACTATGTAATTGTTAACTAGTTTCACAATGCATCTTGTGTACTCACATAACTTTAAATGAGCTGCTTCTGTGAGACTGACCCACACCTCTACTGCACGTACCCTCCTGTCCTCCTGCTGACCAGGTGGGTGGCTAGAGGTGGAGCATGACTACCCTTTCATGAGTCCTAATTCTTCTGTACCCAAAACTAAATTGTCCCATTGTACAATGCTGAACAGTCATAAGACTGACTGATTGTACATCATGTATATTGCAGCTGCACTTTAGTTTCTATTGTATTGTGTTTCAACTGTATTCTTGCACTTAATTGTACCTAGCTGTACTCAATATATTCAATGTATTCTATGTCATGTAGCTTTCGCTGTTAATGTAAGTGTATTGTCTGTATTACCAATGTACCATCTTTATGGCCTGGTTCATGCCAGAAAATGGTCCACTGAATCAGTGCCGCCCTGAAGGCTGACGCAATACGTGGCACTCACAGGTCATCCGGCAATGGTCACCGGCTCTTCCTCTGCCCCAGTTCTGCTCGCCAGAAAGAGAGGAAACAGATAGATAGAGGAAGGATAAGCGCAGGGCAAGGTAGCCCAAGGGATAGCTAAAGGAAAGAGTATAAAACTGAAACAGGATTAAGCTGTTATAACAGAAGCAGACATCCAGGAAAGGAACAGCAGTGAGTGAAGAGGTGACTGCGATCTCAGTCGAAGGGAAGTAACTGCAAATGTAGGAGCTTTCATTATTACTTCTTTGCATTGCTATTGCATTGTGGAAAGGAGGAGTAAGAGTTTGAGGAAGGTTGTGCAATAGCTACTTAAAGTCTTTTTTTGAGTGTGGATAGGAAGGTTAGTAATGTAAAAAGCAGTTGCTCAATCTATCTAAATGTGTACAACAAAGGGGATAAGGGAAATTAAGAAAATAATGTTTTGCACTGATAGAGGAGGGAGAGGGGAGACTTGGGGGAGTGTTTGGTGTCCTGCATCTGGAAGGGTGAGGGGTTGCTGTTGGGCAACGACAGCAATGGGTAGGTAGTAGGCTGCAACAACTGCGGTTCACTAATCTTTCTAAAAATTGCCTGGAGTGTGGGAGGATGTTTAGTGTGCACCACGTAGAGAAACTTAGAAAGGAGATTGAGGGTCTGCAGGAGGAATTAAGACAGGCAAGGCAGACTGGGGGTAGGTTTAGCCCAATACTGGAGGGAGGAAGAATGGGAGATGAGGGAGGGCGATTTAAGCCAACAGTGGTGAGGAGAGGGTCAGAAGAAGGGAAGCAGGGATGGGGGGGCCCGGGCCAGGAAGAACGATTGCCGGGGAAACCAGGTCAGGAGACAAAAGACAAATGGAAGGAGGAGATAGGGACTTGTGAGGGAGGCTAAGAAGTGGCAAAAGTCATGGAGGGAAAGGAGAGAACAGGTTACTATGAAGAGAGAGGGAGCGGCATGTGTGAAGGGTCTCTAGAAAATAGTTTTGCACTGCTAGAGAGAAAGAAGGTGGAGGAGGGAAATTATGAAATTAGAGGAGTAATTGATAAATGCCTGGACCAAACCAGAGCGGGGGGAAGTTCTGCTGGGAGAATTGCAACAGGGGCAAAAGGGGGAAATGATGTGCAGGAGGAAGAAGAGGAGATGGAAATGAGAGAGGGAGATGAAAGAAAGCAAGCAGCGAGTAAGAGGGGTGGAATATTAGTGCTGGGGGACTCAATACTAAGAGGAGTCAGGTGGGGTAGCAAGGGGGAGAGGCATAGTCGCATTTGGGTGGAGTCCATGCCAGAAATGACAGCGGAAAGGGTGGGACAATCTGTTCTGAAATATGCTAGAAGGGGTAGGAACAAGCCTCATTTAATTATACATCTTGGGACGAACATCCTGGCTGACAAGACAGTAGATATAGTCCAGAGGAGGTTTGAGGAACTAGGACAATTATGTGAGGAGGCAGGAAGATCAGTAACTTTTTCGGAGATACTTCCAGTGCTCAAGGCAAGCACAACAAGAAAGCTGAGAATAGAGGAATTTAACAGACGGCTAAGAACCTGGTGTTGTGCTAAAGGAATGGGCTGTTGGGGGTGGGGAGGGACCTGGGAGGACAGTAGTCTCTATGCCAAGGACAGACTACACTTGAGTGAGAAGGGAAAGAACGTGTTGAAACAGAGGATGGAGGAGTACATAGAGGAAGTAGGGAATTTAATCTAGGAGCAGGGAGTGGCAATTGGGCAAGAGACTTGCAGAGACCACAGGTTGTGAAACCATATGAGCTTACCCACATAACAGTGACAGAGGACAAATGGCAAGTACTATTGGTGATGCCAGTAAAGGAGGGCAGGATTGGGGGGGAGGGTGGAAGGTGGTTACCCTTAATGCTAGGAGCCTTGGGAGGAAAACTTCAGAGTTACAGGAGCTCATGGCAAAGGGAGAGGTGGACATTGCAGCCATCACAGAAACATGGGCCACCCAGTACATTGACTGGGACCTGTCTGTACCAGGGTACAGGTTATTTCGTAGGAACAGGGTGATTGGGAAAGGAGGGGGTGTGGCACTATATGTGAAGGAAGGACTGAAGTGTGTAAAGGAGGAAGGGGAGGAGGGTAGTATGGAGTCACTTTGGATGCAAATCCAGGATTCCAAGAATAGGATTCTTAGAATGGGAGTGGTGTACAGGCCACCATCTCAGATGGAGGAGTTAGGGAACTAGCGGGACAGATCAGGAGGACCTGCGAGAAGGGTAGTGTGTGATTGTGGGGGACTTCAACATGCCAGGAGTGGACTGGAGTACCCCAACAACCAGGAACAGAAGGGAGCAGGTACTGCTGGATGCCTTCCAGAACAGCTTCCTGCTGCAAATGGTCAGTGAACCAACCTTTAGGGAATACTCTTGACCTTGTGCTGGCAAATGGGGACTTTGTGAGATAACTTACAGTGGAGGAACTGCTGTCAGGGAGTGACCACCACTCAGTATGGTACACATTGGATATGGGCAAGGAAGGAGTAGAATCTGGCACAATAGTGCTGGACTTCAGGAGGGCCAACTTTGGGAGGATGGGGGGAAGTGGTAAAAGGGTACCTGGCCAGAATTCAATCTAGTATGGACACTAACCAGAGGTGGTAGCTCATAAAGCTGGGGATAGTGGAGGCAACCAAAACCTGCTGCAAGGCCCAGAGCAAGAAGGCTAGGGCTAAGAAACTGAGCTGGTTGAGCAAGGAGGTCATGGAAAAGGTAAGGAGAAAAAGAGCTGCCTTTTGGAAGTACAAGAAAACAGGAAGAAGGGGGAACAGGGAGGAGTACTTGATGGAATTGAAGGAGGTGATAAGGGCAGTAAAGGGAGCCAAGGCATCTACGGAACTCAAGCTGGCACAAGGCAATAAGAAGGGGGAGAAGGACTTCTTTAGGTACATCAGGGAGAAAAAGAGCTGTAAGGACCACGTAGTAAGGATTAGAAAGGAGAGGGTTGGGTGGAAGCTGGGTACGATAAGGCAGAAGCACTAAATGAGTACTTCTGCTCAGTATTTACTAAAGAGAAGGGGGGTGACACCCAAGGGGAGAAATGGCAGAAACAGGGGGAGGGGTGACAGATGGGAAATCATGAAGGGCAGAGTTCTGAGGGTTTGAAGGCACTGAAGGTGGATAAGGCACCAGGTCCAGATGGCATCCACCCCAGGGTACTGAAGGAGCTCAGAAGTCCAGGACCCTTGGCAGACCTATTTAATGCCTCATTACATTCGGGGTGTGTACCTCTTTTACTGGAGGATGGCTCATGTGGTGCCCCTCCACAAGAGTGGCCCCAAGGATGAACCAGGAAATTATAGACCAGTGAGCCTCACATCCATCGTGGGTAAACTAATGGAGACTATCATGAAGGAGAGGCTGGTGGCCCTCCTAGAGGCCAAAGGACTACAGGACAGCAGACAACATGGCTTCATATGAGGCAGATCCTGCCAAACTAACCTGGTGGAGTTCTGTGACTGGGTAACTAGGCAACTGGACAGGAGCCATGCAGTGGATGTCCTGTATCTGGACTTCAGTAAGGCATTTGACTCGGTGCCGCATAGAAGGCTGGAAAGTAATTTAGTAGGCACAGGACAGGTGCAAAGCTGGTGTGATGGGTAGGGAACTGGCTTCAGGGAAGGCAACAGAGGGCGGTGGTGGGTGGGGAGCTCTCACACCCAAGGGTAGTGATAAGCGATGTTCTACAGGGCTCGGTGCTGGGACCAGTGTTGTTTGGGATTTATTCATTGCAGATATATCATTGGACATCAAGAGCAAGATCAGTCTGTTTGCTGATGATACCAAGGTAGGAGCGGAGGTAGATGACCTAGGAGGATGGCAGGGGTTGCAGGATGATCTGGCAAAGCTTGAAACCTGGTCAGACACCTGCCAACTGGGGTTTAATGCCAAAAAGTGCAAGGTGCTACATTTTGGGATGAAGAACCCAAGGAGGAGTTACCAGCTGGGGGGAGTGCAGCTAGCCCAGACAGAGGAGGAGGAGAAGGATCTGGGGGTTCTCATTACAGGGTCAATGAACAACTCGACACAATGTAGGAAGGCAGCTGCAAAGGCCAATAAAATGCTGGGTTGCATTGCAAGGGGTATATCCTCGAGGAGGGAGGAGGCGATTCTGTCACTGTATAGGTCATTAGTTAGACCGCACCTGGAGTACTGCGTGCAGTACTGGCACCCGTATTTGAAGAGGGACATTAAGTTATTGGAAGGGGTGCAGCGCAGGGCAAAAAAGATGATCAAGGGGCTGGGGGACTTATCATACGAGAGGAGGCTGAGGGAGTTGAACATGTACTCACTGGAGGAGAGGAGGGACGGGTTGAAACATTTAAGTACATGAAAGGAATAAACAAGACAGGTAAAGAGGGGCTATTCAAAGTAAGGGAGGGGAGGGACACGAGTGGCCATGATATGAGACTGGAGGGAGGGAGGTTCAGGAGGGAGATGAGGAGACACTTTTTTACAGAGAGGGTGGTGGCTGGGTGGAATGCGTTACCTGCTGAAGTGGTATCCAGTCGAAAAGTGGACTGCTTCAAAAGGGGATGGGACAGGACAAGGGGTAGGGTCAATGAAGGGGAAGGGTGGAAGGGAAGGGCAGCTGCAGAATAAGGGGTGCTAGCAGCACAATTGAGCAGACTTGACAGACCGCTAGGCCTTTAACTGCTGGCAAATTTCGTATGTTCGTATGGCTAGAGGTCAGAGAATAGAGAAGGAGGACCTGAGGGCGCAGGCTTTGGTCCCAGCCCCTGGGTAGCCAACCAGACAGAAAGAGAAGAGAGAAAGGTAAAGAGGAGGAAAGATGGGGGGAGGAAGAGCGAGAGACCCCACCACATCCTATACCCAGAAAGAATTATGGGAAAAAGATGTTGCTTGACATCCGGGAGGTCACTGAGCCTGTTGCTGTCCCACGGGGACTACAGAATTTGGCTGAACCAACACTAGGCCGGCTTGAAAAGATGAGAGCAGTGCATTAGACAGACAGTCTCAGACAGCAATTCCTCCTGCACAGCATGTGTGGAGAAGGTCTCTCCCCTTCCCCGCTGCAGTACAGAGTGTTGACAGCCATCCTGGGACAGGACCCCCTCCAGTTACTGTTGTCCTGAGAGAAAGAGAGAGAGAGAGAGAACCCACAGGGTGCGGGGAGAATCCTGTCTAGGACAAGTCCTACCCCCCCCAAAAAAGGGGTGAGGTGGAAAAATTATATCAGGAGGGAGAAGGTGGAAGGTTTGATACCTTTTATTGGACCAACAAGTGTTTTGTACAAAGATGGAATTATATACAAGCTTGTGGGGCCACACAGGTCCCTTCTTCAGGAGGGAGAAGAAGAGTCCCCGTGGGCCCTCCCCTCCCTACATAGGGGAACTCCCCCACCACTAGGAGTCAGTCACGACCCACAGGACTGGGCTAAGTCCCAGAAGAACCCCCCCAGCTAAGAAGGGAAGGACCCAAAGGGAGTCCTTTAGGTAAGGGCAAGACGCCCTATTTGCCCTCCTTTCCAGTCACAGCTAGCCTTGAAGCTACCTCATTGGCATTGTAAGATGCCCTTGCCTTGTGCCCTGCAAGCTTCAGGCCCTGTGTAGAGAGGACAATGACCTGTCTGGTTGCCTCTGTATCGGGCAGCAATGCCAGCACCTGGCCTAACATTGACCACAGATGCCTGTTGTAGGCAGCGTGGTGTGCCTGATGAACGGCAATGCTGAACATGCTATGCTCTGGGGAGAACACTCTCCATCCCCAGCATTCAAACTCCACAGAGTCCTCATCCGGGGTATCCAGTACCCTCACTCCTGAAGGGGGATGAGGCAAGGTCCCTGGAGACCCCTGGTGTGCAATACCTGCACTGGCAGTCCATAGGGGCTAGAGTTGGGGCAGATAGGCACTGCCAGGTGTGAGATAATGCCTCTTGGAAGGGAATCAGCCAGGAAGGGACCACCACGTTGTCTGCACTGAATTCGCTAAGGAAGACATGTATCTTCTGCTCAGTATTGCATCTTCCCTGATGTCCTGGCCAAATTTCCCCTAGTCACTAAAACTCCCACCAACAGCTTAATATGTTTCAGTTTCAGTTGGTTTCATCTGAACTCCCTCCGAACAAGCCTGAAAATAGGCATAATTGCCTAGCCCTCCTTTCCTGGTCAAAAAAAAAATACTATTATTTGGGAGGAGTACCTACTTTTAGGAATGCCTGTACTTCTTCCTTGCCATGGAAGGCAGGGTGGCAATATATTTACTTTAATTTTCTCTCAGGATATTTGTGTTCTCATAGGGGGTATGGCCATCCTCTGCATGGACTGCCACATCCCGTAATCACCTGTAGGTGCACTTCAGAGGATCCACTCTGTTACCAGACTGGGCTTTCTATTATAAGCCCAGTGTCCAGCACCGCACCATCCCCCTAACCCTCTCTCGCTTTTTAGAAGGTGCTCTACAGGGGTGTTGGGGAGACAGGGAATGTGACGCCAGCATTGATAAGGTGCACTGCTCGGCATCTTTGCAGGGTCTGGCAACAAATGATTTGCATGTATTCCAGCCCCAGTCATGAATTGTCCCTATGCTATGGTCATACAGTGAATAAATGGAGGTGACGGGATTCAACATGCATTCTAAGCTCACAGCTCTACAGCTCTACACTTTAATCTCTGTGCTGCACTGTCTGTAAACTGAATATGCTGTAGTGTACAACTGCAGAAATAAGAAAACAAGCCATTTAACATTTCTCACCAATATAGCTTTCTTCAGAAAGACTAAACAAACTCTGGCCAGAGTCGATAGGGCTGCATGGGGAGAATTTGGAGTAAAAATATTGAAACTTACCAAAGTTACGAGCCTGAGTTAACAAAATGAAATGTAGGCTCATGAATTTGTTGTTTTGTGATATTTGTACACCAAATTTTCAGCATAGCCTTGTTATGACCCTGCCTCATGAAGATGGGCAGCGCAAATGTTCAACTTCTGCCCAAAAGGTGATTTAGTGCAGGGGTTACCAAATCAACTTTCGGTGTGCAAAAACACATTTTGGATGGGAGTTGAAAAATGACAGCTGTCACATTCATGAGGTGCTGTTAAGATATGGCTTTCTTGTAAATTTGTGGTCAAAATATTGAAAGTTACCAAAGTTACAAGCCTGCGTTCGCAAAATTCAATGTAGGCTCATAACTTCATTGTTTTTTTAATATTTTGTACACCACATTTTCAACACAGCCTTCTTATGACCCCACCTCATGAACAAGGGCAGAGAAAATTTTCAACTCCTGCCTGAAAGGTGATTTCGTGCAGGGACCACAAAATCACCTTTCGAGACATATTTGCCTAATGACAGTGCCATTATTCATGATTTGGAGTTCCAAAAAAGGCACGTTGAAAATTTGGACCAAAAACAATAAAAAAAAAGGCTAAGTTATGTCACTAAGTTCAAAACACCATTGAAATACAGTACATTGAATTGCATACCTGTTTTTTCGGTTCGTGGCCCGGCTTTGAAGAGTGAAGACGTGTCTACAGTCCAGAGAGGATTATGGCATTGGACTCCGGATGGGCAAGTAAGGACTTGGGGAGGTACAGAGTGGTGGGTGCTGAGTGGGAGGGGAGGTTGGGGAGTGCAACGCCACAAAAGACATCGATGAACTTTTCTTTTTACAGGTTAAAAAAATTACAAACAAGGATTCCTGCACTAGATTGGGCACCCCAGTGTCACTGTTACATTTCTGTGTGGAAGTGGGTGGTGGGTGCTGAGAGGGAGGGTCAGGGGGGAAGAAACAATAAATTTATTTAAAAATGCACAAATAAACAGGCATGCATGGTAGTGGATGGGGGCAGTAACAGGATTTTAGGATCGGAACACTGGGGATTGGGCAACCCCAGTGTCACTATTATGTTTCAGGAGGGCGGGGGTGATGGATGCTGGGAGGAGGGTCGGGTGGGGATATGTATACTTAAAAAGAAATTGGCAGTCATGCCAACAGTAAAAATAGTGCAGTGCAGCCTATAGAGACAGTGAGCGGAGTGCTTCACAGACGCGGAGGTGACTGTGTTGAAACTCCAACATGCTGTTCGGTCAGAAGGAATGTGGGAGTCCTTTTCTCATAGCAAGAGGTCTGCAGGGCTATGCCCACTGCAGCCCTAAAAACAGTTAATGATATGCCATAAATAAAACAAGCATAGTTATCTATACAATATTGCTGTCTCCCTGTGCCTACCAAATGGCTGCTCAGCTGTTTATAGTGTACATTATGGCTTGAGATATAACATGTAAACACTATAAAAAAAAAAAATTCTTCCTTACTAAATACCTTGGGATAAAATGTAAGAAAAACACTATAGAAAAACCAAAGTCCTTCCTAAATTAAGTATATAGCTCCCTCTGCTGGTTTGATGCTGTAATACAGACTATAAAGATACTTTTTTTTCTACAGTATGTGCTGTAGTAATTTGTGGTGGGTGGATACATTGTTTTTTTGGTATCCCCTTTCCCATGTATTCTATCTTTCTTCACACAGTGACTCCTTGAACTGGTGCCCACTGGACATATGAAAAAGGTCCAGTATATATTGATCAAGAACTTGTGGGGCGGAGGGTGTGTGTGGATTTTTGGCTTTCGATTGGGTTGGAGTAGCACCTCTGAACACTCTGTTTTTTTGTGGTTTTACAATTTTTTTTCTCAAAATAGAACGGCTAAGATGCAAAATTATTTTTTCAGTGGGGTTCTGTTTTCACCCATTTAGAAGCTGAGTGGTCTGAAGTTCTGGGAGGTTAAGTGAGAATATGTTCTTATGGAGGTTAAATGACTGGATACAGAAATGAATTCATCGCAGAGGATTATGAACAGCATACCATATAGCATTGTTATTATGCCCAGTAGTGTAACTAGGTCTCTGTGGATGGTGTGGTTACTACCTCTGCCTTGTGGGCTCAGACAAGGTTGAGGGGCCCAGGTTGTTATTTTCCTGACTGCAGGGTTTGTATTCAGTTATTTTAAGTTTGTGCTGTGCCTACATCCAGAGTTAGGTTTAAGCAGGCCTGGTGTCAGATGGGTACAACCCTCTGGGATGCAGTACCTACCCACCTATGCACAGTGTCCCCCTGCATGTGAAAAGTAACAGTGCAACCTTGAATTCAATAAAAATGCAATTAATTACGTACTACTACTAATATGTTCATGAGACAAAATGAAAGATAAACTATTTGGGGGAAACACTCAGAAAGGCTAGGGAATGCAGTACAGAACTCTTTTTAGTGATAAATTGTGAACTTTAGCAACAGGGCTGAAGTTAGGTGTCTGACTAGGCTTGGCATATAGAATACATTTTAAGCAGGCATAGTAGCACAGTAAGGCCATCCCCCCCACCACCAGGCAATTCAATACAGTTGCTGTAAATACTGTAGAACCTGTGGTATTTTCAGCCCATCCGCACTGGGACCACTACCCACTTCCCACTTGGACCAGTTTGAACCTTGTAAATGAAATGGAAGCCCCCTGTGATTCACTGGGTACCCAGTCGGAGAAATAGTGCAGGCCCAATAAAGCTGCAGGATGGTGCACCTTATAACAGAGGTAGCCCACCCCTTCTCGGTATCTAGGGGTATGCTGATGGTCACTATCCGTGGGGAGGGGACGGTCACAGCAGAAACTTCCCAAGATTGACTTATGTTTGCATGTCCTTGCAGATGGGGTGCACCTGGGCCCCTGGTGCTGGACTATGAGGAAAAACTGTGGTTAGTAGAATTAACAGTCTGTTAAAGAATAAAGACAACTCTTTCTTCAAAGTAAAACAGGAGGATTCCATTTTAATTGAACATGATGCCTCTCCATGGAGCAGTTAATTATACTTGGTGGGGGGGAGAATACATCACCCTGGACCGTTATGGTTACATAATCACAGGAGTCCTCAATGTCCCTTCACACAAAGTCCATTCTGTGGGGCATGATCTGGACGACCCCAAATATTCAGGCAGCTCAGTTAATCTTAACATAGAAATCAAAATACTGCACAACTGTTTTTGTTTTATCACAGTCCCACGTACCCACTTGTTCCAATCATCTTGACTCTGCTGGCCTCTCACTTCAGGGCCACTGCTCCACTGTCCCAAAAGATCAAAATAATTCTCTGAGTGGGACACACTAGCCTCTCACCTCAGGGCTACCATTCTCTCCTCCCAATTTGCCACCTTCTGATGCTTCGAGTGGGCAGCCTCTCACTTTGAGGCCGCTGGCTCCCATCCTACCTCCAGGCAAACAGTTCACTATGGGAAACTGTCCCCGGGGACATGGTGGCACATCCCCATCTTGTCTGTGATCACTCTGCTCTCCCGCGCACCCCACTCCTGCAGCCACCTCCAGCCATGCAGCTATCATCCTCCCACATGGTGCTGATTTCATCCCACATGTCCCCAACTGGGGAACCCTTTGTAGTGGCCACCGCCACATCCAAACAGAATGTTGAATGTCCACCCGCTATCTCCCCAAAAAACCACTAGCACCGCTCAAATGGGCATTCGACCCTGCTCGACCCGCGCCAACCTACGCTCTCACTTGATTCCTCCTACCTCTCTCTTTGGCCTGCCCCCAGGGTACTCCCATGCTGCCAGCAGTTCCCCAGTGCAGCGTAAACTATTAACCCTAACAGGTCCTGGGACAAAATGTTCCAACCACTTATCGCAACTGGTGCATGTCCCAATGTACTATAATGCACTACAATTACACCACTATTCCTGGGGAGGGGTTTACACAGAATAAAACACTTTTTAAACCCAAACCTCATAGGCCATGCAGTTGCTTAAATGGTAAACCTTAAACAAGTATTCTAGATTCTGGCTAGATGGCCAAAGATGTAACTTTGGTGGCAAACTTGACACACTCCCCACTGCAAGGCAGCACAGTGAATAATTATGGTTCTGGTGTTAGCAGCTCCCCTGACAACTTGGACTCCTCTTCCTCCTCTCTGCAGGTGCAGGTTCTTTGAGCAGATGAACAGTCACTCTGGATGATTCGATCAAAGGTGCAGGTTACAGATGCCTCTTGGTTGCTAACGTTTTCTGTCTCAGCAGTCGTCTAGACCTCTCAACCCTCTCTAGATCTTTTTGTGTGAACAGGCCAGTCATTGGATCAGGTGCTACATGCCAAACACACACGCATTGGTTTCCAGACCCTCATGTGAGACACTAGCCAGTGCCTAGCAGTAGCACTGACTGGCCAAGTCCCTAGACTGCAGTCTTGATGCAGGCTCTGATGATCCACAGTATCCGTACAGTTGTATGCCACGCTGCAGACTGGCAGCTGTTCCGCAATTACTTGATCAGTATACCATTCCCTCCTTTCATATGGAAGTCAGAAACAGTTTCTCAGATGTTGTTTTGACACTAACAGTGATTACACATGTGGGTCTATACTGCAGGGTGGCAGATGCAACAAAATGCTGAGCAAGCAAGCTTTTTACCTTCATTTCTCTGAAGGCAAGACACTGTCTCTCAACACACAGCAAACTGGCAGATGTGGTGCAAATGCTCAGCTAGCAAGCTAGCACTTGATTACCTCCTAACTGTAGGCAGGAATCAGTGTCTCAGACTTCTCCAAGTCGCTCTGACAAGAATAGCAAACAGTGGGTAGATCACATGATGCAGCTTACCGGCGAGATGCTCTCCCCAAACACTTTGACTTCACTCCAGGATTAAAGTTTATTTTCGATTTACCAACCAGGTTGCTGGCTGTCTTCTGGCCCTGATACTGTCTATTTATCTATCTTGCATCATCTATTTTGGAAGGGTCCTGCTCTCTGTGTCTCCTTACTTCAGCATGGATGAGATGGAGGTGGCTGCTGTTCTGGAAGTTTCCACTTCGAACACATTGCCCAAAATGCTGGAGAAGCCCAGGGAAGCCTGAGGAACCTCATATCCATACTTCTTCTGGTGATGACTTGGCTCATTCTCTATCTGATTTACGAACAAATCTGACTACAATTAGGGTGGTGGTCATCGAACTGGCAGAAGATATGAAAAGTTTCCGCCCAGCCCTGGAAGCTATCAACCGCCGGGTCGAGGATGTTGAAACTCATATAAGCTCTGTGGAAGATCACCAGGCCCGAGAAGAAAAGGAGCTAGTTGCTCTTCAACAAAAAGTTGTTAAATTGAAGGCCTGGGTGGAGGACCAAGAGAGGCAAAACCGTTGGAACAATTTGGTGCTCGTGGGCATTGCAGAGCATGAGAAGGGCTCCGATATGCTTACATTTGTGCAAAATTTACTGAATTCCGTAGTGGGTCCTTCTCCTTATGGCTCCTGTTATATGGTGGAATGTGCACACCATGCATTGAGGCCTCTTCCCCAGTCCCACTGAATGCCCCTGGAATATTATTTTGAAAATGTTAAATTATTGGGAGAAAATACATATTCAGCAGAAGGCATGGGAAAAAAGGATTTGTTTTGGAACTCTTGCCATTTTTATATATTTAATGACTATGCCCGTTATGTTCGCTAGCTCTGGGGAGAATACCAGGGCATATTTTCTAAGTTCATAGCAGCTGGAATATGTTTCCACCTATTGTATCCTGCTAAACTTCTGATCACCATGGAAAAGGGCACTAAGCAGTTTGAGTTGGCTAAGGAGGCACGGGCAGGTTTTCTAGCAATTTTCCTAGACATCTTCCCTCAGCAGAAAGGCTCTTAGGTGGTAATCATGAACTTAACATCCTTTTTTCTGGATGCCTTACTGAGTGTTAGGTGCTGGACTTTCCTTCCTTTTTGGTTCACCACTGGATGACTGGAGGCTTACTTACTTGTGTTGGACCATGGATGGATGAGCCGACCATATTACCTGATTGCTTCCCCTTAATCTTCGGGAGCACCAGCTTTGACTTGCAACCGTTCTCTCTTGGATTTTTTATTTTCCAGGCATTTGGGATTGTTTTTCCCTGATGTGGGTCATCCTTACATCTACAGATTTAACCATGTTTGTTTGGTACTTTACCCCTGGACACCTCTTTATTTAGGACCTATGTGATAATGGCAATCACAGAATAGCGATCATCGTTATGGTGAATACACATCACCGAAATAAAATTTGGGCAATGTACTCCCTGATGCACAGCTAAAGGGTTCCCGGGACTTACATTTTACATGTAAATGCGGGGGGCTGTACCCCACCCTCCTACTAAAGGATTCTCAACTGTAGAGGTGCATGATGGGGGTGAAAAGAAAAAACTTTGTGGCTGGCCGCTGACAAAGGTACCTGCATGGCCCCAGAACCTGGTATACTATGCAGCTCCGGCCTCAGCCCACGCAGCATGCCAATGGGAGCAGCTCGTAGCTTGCCGCGGTACTACACCCTCACAATCCCTCCTCCCCACCCCACGCTCAGCGTGCCTACTTCCCCATGCGTGAGACATGTAGTGACAGGATGTCACTATTTTCGCGACCTCCCCAATCTGGTCACCACTTCTTAGCTTTGAGTATTTCATTGACTTGGGGGGCTTCTATGTTATTATATAGGTTTCATAGGTTTTATGCAGAGCGCAGAAGACTTATTCTGTCACCTCTAAATAACTACTGATACCGCAGAATGTTGTTTCCAATGAGGAATATATCCAGATTAGCTTTAAGGGCCTGCATAGTACTACTGGTTACCACCTCCAGTGGCAATCTGTCACAGATTGGCACCACCCTTACATTAAACCAGTGTTTCCTTTTAGTAGTCTTATATCTTTCCCTAATTAGCTGTAATGGATGTGCTCTGGTCTGATAAAGCTGATCTCATAGCCTTAGTCCTAACTTTTCCCTTAAATTTGTGTCTGTAAGGGCCCTATGGACCATGCACATGCCTCCACGCAGTCTGCGGTATTCCAACATGTACATCCCCAATTCAGTCAACCTATCCTGATAGTCCAGACCCTGTACCTCATCAGTCATCTGGGTAGCCCTTCTCTGAACCCTCTCCAGTGACATAATCTCCTTTCTGTAACCCGGAGACCAGAACTGTGCACAGTACTCTACATGTGGTCGCACCAGCAACCCGTACAAGGGCAACAAGACCTCCCTCCTCCTACTCCTGCTGTGTCTATTAATGCAGCTCAATATATTACCTGCCTTTTTGACCACCTGGCTGCAATGCTGACTAAATTTAAGGTCATTTGAAACCTTAATTCCCAGGTCCCTTTCATCACTAACTTCTCTTAGTAGATGCCCATTTAGATAATAAGTAGCCCCTGTGTTGTTTCTGCCAAAGTGCATGACTGTGCACTTATCCACATTAAAAGCTAACCTAGAGTCCTGAGAGAAACTGTTAAAAGCTACCTTAGATATTATTTACCGAGTGTATAGACTATCTCGAGACCAAGCTTGTTTTTCCTTTTGGCTTCACAGACTCCATTAGATTGTTAAGATACTGGAGTCTGATGCGCCTGTTGTGATTTCATTTCTATATGGGGGGAAATGGATGTTTTGGGGGAGGGCAGAGTCCTTTTTTATATTCTTGTTGGGCTTTCTTTCTCTGAGAGGTTTTCCCCATATCTTAGGTTTTTCTAACTCTGTTTTAACATAATTGCAGGTAGTGTTCATGTCTGCCCTCCTCCATGTTTTGCTGTACTTTTTTGACAACTCCTTGGTGGTTTGGTGTTTAATATGAGGGCTTCTTATTATGGATCCTGGTGGGTGAGGAGCTAAGGAGGTGGTGGACGCTTGTGTTGTTCGTTGCGCACCTGCTTACATGTGGGTAATATGGGCAGGTTTTTCTGCTAGTAGGGAGAGAAGATGGGCTTTGGGGGGTTTCTTTATTTATTGGGATGTTTGTGGGGTTTGTCCTGTTTGTAGTTTGGTGGTAGTTTGGGGGAGGGGAATATTACTCCGGAGTGAAATCTTTCATTCTATATTTTTTTCTACCTTGTTTTCCCAGGGTGGCTGCTGAAGTTTTATTATTGTATGGCTAGTTTAAAATGTCTCAAGTTTATCAGTTGTGTTCCTGAAATATCTAAGATGCTCAATCCCCAGTTAAATGTACTAAAATGTTGCTCCATTTTAGCAAATTGCAAGCTGATGTTGCAATATTGCAGGAGACTCATTTACCCACTGCTCAACTTCTTTCCCTCCGTAAATCATGGGTTGGACAGGTTTTTGGGGCAGAATTTGATACTCGTAAGCAAGGCGTGGCTATTTTAGTAGCTAGATGGGTCCTCCTTTGTCTTTTTCAAGACGTTTTGGACCCCCAGGGTAGGTATATTGTAATTAGGGCCCTGCTAAGCCATAGGGAGATTATTCTGGGATCTATATATGGACCCACAGTTGATGACCCCAGGTTTTTTATTACTTTGATGAACATTCTTTCCCTTTGGGCATCCCACCCTATTCTCCTAATGGAAGATTGGAAAATGGTGGTTTGTAATGAAATGGACAGGTCTGGGGCAAGGTGGCAGGGTTTGACACTAGGGCAATGAGCGTTAAGAGATGTAATGTACTCCTTGAGTATTGTAGATTCATGGAGGGTATTGAACCCATCACAGCAGGAGTACCCCTTTCACTCATTACCCCATAATTCATTTTCTTGAATAGATTTTTTTGCTGGGGTTTGAGCACCTCTCTGGGGTGAGTGCATGTCACTATGGTGCCAAGGTGTTGTCAGATCACCACCCTGTTATTATACTCTTAGGTTTTTCACTGAGTCGAGATCTTGGCAAATCTTGGCATCTAAATAATTAACTTTTGAAATCTCCGGAAACTGTAGAACATGTTATTAACTTCATTGTGTCTTTTCTGGAGATCAATTCTCCTTCTACACCACATATGGATATTTTGTGGGGTGTTCTTAAATGTAGCTTATGGGGAGAATTCATTCGTATAGCAACCAAGCAAAAAAAGCAAAGGCCATCTGAGGCATCTAGTCTTTTAGAAAAGATCTGGGAGTTGGAACATCGTCTCTCACCTTCTTCCCCATATCATATTTGGGAACAATTGGAGGCTTTAGGGGCTAAATATGATGAACTTTTGTGAGAACAGGCAAAACACCTCCTTCAGAGAACTAGAGTTAAATACTTTGATCGGGGAAGAGCACGGGTAAGTTGCTTGCCCTGCGCTTATGTTCCCAGATAGCTGATAGACTTATCTCTTTACTTTGCCTGGACTCTGGTCAGCTGGTTACTGCCAGCTCTACGATGCCAGTTCGACAACAATTTCATTGACCAGCATCACAGTGACAGTATTTATGTCTATTGCAAGTTGTGGTTGGCATAAATCCGTATGTTAACCCAGTCCTTGTTTCTAACGGGGGGCTTTGCCCCCCCAAACCCCCATGCAGGGGACTCTGCCCCTGCACTCTCCATACTAAATATAATCACCTCTGAGTTGGAGTTGATTCAGGGAGGGGTGCAGGACTGGGAGACAGTGTGCACACGTCTCTGGCGCACCACTACAGTGAACTGTCGATGTTGTGGGCATCGACGCTGATTTCTGTAATGGTGTCGCTGTCAGAGAGGTATACCATTATGGCCCCTAGAAACACTGCACGTCAATTCCAGACCTCTTATTAGCTGTATATACTCCAGACCCAGAGACCCCACAAAGCTCGCAGGTAAGGCCATGCAACTACTAAGTGTGGTACGTTGTGTGCAGCTGCAATCAGGGATGTGTACGTTTGGTGTACATGGCCTCAGTTTTGCTGTTGATCTCCACTGAGCATGCAGTACCTGGTCAGGTGGGTGGGGATGTCTCGTAGTACATTTAGACAATTGTTTGTTATTTCTGTCACCTGCTGCTGGATGTCTGTCATTGGTTGTGTTGACTTGGTCCTCCCCATACTTGAATGTGTGTGTGTGTCTGTGTGTGTGTGTGGTGCTGGGGTGAATTCGAGATTAGGGTTTTCAACCCTAACAGCGAATTCCCCTCACTTTTGTCGCTTGTGGAACAACCTAACTAATGCATTAAACGGAGTTTTTTGCTCTAATATATATATATACAGTATATATATTATATACATCTATATATATATATATATATATATATATATATATATCCCACTGGTTGGAAATTGAAAGATTTTGGTGTACCAAACTAAAGCTTAATATTGCTGCTCTTTTGCATGTGTCACCTAATAAGTTCCCTCTCGCCCTACATGCTATGCCTCTTGCTACCTCAGTGCAGGTTCATAAACAATTATGTTTATTACTTCGTTTAGATCCCATTAAGGATATGTCACAGCTGATAATTGGTAACCCAAACTTAGAGATAGCTGGTCAGCTGATTCCCACAGCATTTTGGCCTCATTCTGAGGTTAAATCAGTTGAACAGCTTACGAACATACGAAATTTGCCAGCAGATAAAGGACTAGAGGTCTATCAAGTCTGCTTAATTGTGCAGCTAGCACCCCTTATTCTGCAGCTGCCCCTCCCTTCCACCCTTCCACCCTTCCCCTCCATTGAACCTCCCCTTGTCCTGTCCCATCCCCTTTTTGAAGCAGTCCACTGTTCTACTGGATACCACTTCGGCAGGTAATGCATTCCACCCAGCTACCACCCTCTCTGTAAAAAAGTGTCTCCTCATCTCCCTCCTGAACCTTCCTCCCTTCAGTCTCATATTATGGCCCCTGGTGTCCCTCCCCTCCCTTACTTTGAACAGCCCCTTTGTAGCCGTCTTGTTTATTCCTTTCATGTACTTGAAGGTTTCAATCATGTCCCCATCCCTCCTCTCCTCTCCTCCAGTGAGTACATGTTCAATTCCCTCAGCCTCCTCTCATATGATAAGTCCCCCAGCCCCTTGATCATCTTTGTTGTCCTGTGCTGCACCCTCTCCAGTAACTGAATGTCCCTCTTCAGATACGAGCGCCAGTACTGCACATAGTACTCCAGGTGTGGTCTAACTAATGACCTATACAGTGGCAGAATCACCTCCTCCCTCCTCAAGGATATACCCCTTGCAATGCAACCCAGCATTTTGTTGGCCTTTGCAGCTGCCTTCCCACATTGTGCTGACTTGTTCATTGACCCTGTAATGAGCACCCCCAGATCCTTTCCCTCCTCTGTCTGGGCTAGCTGCACTCCCCCTAGCTGGCAACTCCTCCTTGGGTTCTTCATCCCAAAATGCAGCACCTTGCACTTTTTGGCATTAAACCCCAGATGCCAGATGTATGAAAAGGTTTCAAGCTTTGCCAGATCATCCTACAACCCCTGCCATCCCCCTAGGTCATCCACTACTGCTCCTACCTTGATATCATCAGCAAACAGACTGATCTTGCTCTTGATGTCCAATGATATGTCTGCAATGAATATCCCAAACAACACTAGTCCCAACACAAAGCCCTGTGGAACACTGCTCGTCACTACCCTTGGGTGTGAGTGCTCCCCCCACCACCACCCTCTGCTGCCTTCCCTGAAGCCAGTTCCCTACCCATCTTACCAGCTTTGCACCCACCCCTATGCCTTCTAACTTACTTCCCAGCCTGCCATGTGGCACCGAGTCGAATGCCTTACTGAAGTCCAGATACAGAACATCCACTGCATGCCCTTTTTCCAGTTGCCTAGTTACCCAGTCATAGAACTCCACCAGGTTGGTTTGGCAGGATCTGCCCCATATGAAACCATGCTGTCTACTGTCTTGTAGTCCTTTGGCCTCTAGGAGGGCCACAGCCTCTTCTTCAGGATAGTCTCCATTAGCTTACCCATGATGGATGTGAGGCTCACTGGTCTGTAATTTCCCGATTCATCCTTTGGGCCACTCTTGTGGAGGGGCACCATATGAGCCATCCTCCAGTCCTGAGGTACACACCCCGAATGTAGTGAGGCATTAAATAGGACTGCCATAGGTCCTGCAAGGACCTCTGCCAGCTCCTTCAGTACCCTGGGGTGGATGCCATCTGGGCCTGGTGCCTTGTCCTCCCTCAGTGCCTTCAAACCCTCCCAAACTCTGCCCTCCATGATTTCCCCATCTGTCACCCCCTCCTCTCTGTTTCTGCCATTCCTCCCCCCTTGGGTGTCACCCCCCTCTTCTCCTTAGTAAATACCGAGCAGAAGAAATCATTTAGTGCTTCTGCCTTACTGCACCCTGCTTCCACCCAACCCCCCTCCTTCCTAATCCATACTATGTGGTCCTTACAGCTCCTTTTCTCCCTGATGTACCTAAAGAAGTCCTTCTCCCCCTTCTTAATGCCTTGTGCCAGCCTGGGCTCCGTAGATGCCTTGGTTCCCCTTACTGCCAGTGTCACCTCCTTCGATTCCGTCAAGTACTCCTCCCTGTCCTCCTCCCTCCCTGTTTTCTTGTATCTTCTAAACGCAGCTCTTTTCCTCCTTACCTTTTCCATGACCTCCTTGCTCAACCAGCTCGGTTTCTTAGCCCTAGCCTTCTTGCTGTGGGCCTTGCAGCAGGTTTTGGTTGCCTCCACTATCCCCAGCTTTATGAGCTCCCACCTCTGGGTAGTGTCCATACTAGGCTGAATTCTGGCCAGGTACCCTTTTACCACTTCCCCCATCCTCCCAAAGTCGGCCCTCCTGAAGTCCAGCACTCTTGTGCCAGATTTCACTCCTTCCTTGCCCATATCCAATGTGAGCCATACTGAGTGGTGGTCACTCCCGGACAGTGGTTCTTCTACCCTAAGTTCTCTCACAAAATCCCCATTTGCCAGCACAAGGTCAAGGGTATTCCCTAACCTGGTTGGTTCACTGACCATTTTCAGCAGGAAGCTGTCCTGGAAGGCATCCAGCAGTACCTGCTCCCTTCTGTTCCTGATTGTTGGGGTACTCCAGTCCACTCCTGACATGTTGAAGTCCCTCACAATCACCACACTACCCTTCTTGCAGGTCTTCCTGATCTGTCCCGCTAGTTCCCTGTCTATCTCCTCCATCTGAGATGGCGGCCTGCACACCACTCCCATTCTGAGAACCCTATTCTTGGAATCCTGGATTTGCATCTAAAGTGACTCCATACTACCCTCCTCCCGTTCCTCCCTTACACACTTCAGTCCTTTCTTCACATATAGTGCCACCCCCCCCTTTCCCAATCACCCTGTCCTTACGAAATAACCTGTACCCTGGTACAGACAGGTCCCAGTCATTGTATTGGGTGGCCCATGTTTCTGTGATGGCTGCAATGTCCACCTCTCCCTCTGCCATGAGCACCTGTAACTCTGCAGTTTTCCTCCTAAGGCTACTAGCATTTAGAGTAACCACCTTCCACCTCCCCTCATCCTGCCCTCCTTTACTAGCATCACCAATAGTACTTGCCATTTGTCCTTTGTCACTGTTATGGGGGGTAGGTTCATATAGTTTCCCAACCTGTGGTCTCTGCTGCCTCTTGCCCACTACCCCCCCACTCTAGTTTAAGTTCCTAACTTCCTCCATGTACTCCTCCATCCTCTGTTTCAACACTTTCTTTCCTCCTCACTCAAGTGTAGTCTGTCCTTGGCATAGAGACTACTGTCCTCCCAGGTCCCTCCCCACCCCACAACAGCCCATACCCTTTAGCATAACACCAGGTTCTTAGCCATCCGTTAAATTCCTCTGTTCTCAGCTTTCTTGTTGTGCTTGCCTTGGGCACTGGAAGTATTTTTGGAAAAGTTACTGATCTTTCTGCCCCCTCACACAATTGTCCTAGTTCCTCAAACCTCCTCTGGACTATATCTACTGTCATGTCAGCCAGGTCATTCGTCCCAAGATGTATAATTAAATGAGGCTTGTCCCTACCCCTTCTAGCATATTTCAGAACAGATTGTCCCACCCTTTCCGCTGCCATTCCTGGCATGGCCTCCACCCAAATGCAACTATGCCTCTCCACCTTACTACCCCACCTGACTCCTTTTAGTATTGAGACCCCCAGCACTAAGATTCCGCCCCCCCTTACTCCCTGCTTGCTTCCATTCATCTCCATCTCTCATTTCCGGCTCCTCTTCTTCCTCCTGCACATTATTTCTCCCTTTTGCCCCTGTTGCAATTCTCCCAGCAGAACTTCCTCCAGCACCGGTTTAGTCCAGGCATTTATCAATTACTCCTCCAATTGCGTCATTTCCCTCCTCCTTCTTCCCCTCTAGCAGTGCAAAACTATTTTCTGAAGACCCTTCACAAATGCCCGCTCCCTCTCTCTTCATAGTAACCTGTTCTCTCCTTTCCACTCCAAGACTTTTCCCACTTCTTCTTCTCCCCTCACAAGTCCCTATTTCCTCCTTCCATTTGCCTTTTGTCTCCTGACCTGGTTTCCCCAGCAGTCATTCTTCCTGGCCTGGGCCCCTTTGTCTCTGCTTCCCTTCTTCTGACCCTCTCTTCACCATTGTTGGCTCAAATCGCCCTCCCTCATCTCCCCTCCTCCCTCCCTCCAGTATTGGGCTAAAACCACCCCCAGTCTGCCTTGCCTGTCTTATTTCCTCCTGCAGACCCTCAATCTCCTTTCTAAGTTTCTCTATGTGGTTGCACACTAAACATCCTCCCACACTCCAGGCAATTTTTAGAAAGATTGGTGCACCGCAGTTGTTGCAGCCTACCACCCTTCCCATTGCTGTCGTTGCCCACCAGCGACCCCCCACCCTTCCAGATGAAGGATTCCAAACACTCCCCAAGTCTCCCCTCTCCTGCCTCTATCAGTGCAAAACATTATTTTCTTAATTTCCTTTACCCCCTTTGTTGTACACGTTTAGACAGATTGAGCAACTGCTTTTTACATTCCTATCCACACCCAAAAAGAGACTTTAAGTAACTATTGCACAACCTTCTTCAAACTCCTACTCCTCCTTTCCACAATGCAAATAGCAATGCAAAGAAGTAACAATGAAAGCTCCTTGATTTGCAGTTACTTCCCTTGCACTGAGACAGCAGTCACCTCTTCACTCACTGCTGTTCCTTTCCTGGATGTCTGCTTCTGCTGTGACAGGTGCATGTCCTTTGCCTGTTTGAGGAAGTGATGTCAGAACCCCTGGTATAAAAGAAATCACGGACCTGGGGTGGGTGGAGCGAGGCTGGGAGGGTGGGAACAGCCAAGTCTTCCAGAAACAATCAGGTAGCTGAGGCCCCTGGTCAGACCATTAGCACCATTCCCCCACTATGCACTAAAAATTTCTCAAAGCCCCAAAAATAGGTTTGCTACTAATAGAAACAGGTCTCCAATTCAAACAGCTTCACCAACAACACATCAGGATAGGCTTGAAATTAAAAAATCTAGGTCTCCAATTCAAAGAAACAGCCTCAATTAAATCATACCAAATAGGTTTTAAATCAGAAGAAATAGGCCTCCACAAACACAACCTACTACACAGTGAAAGATCAAACAAACAAGCATTTGTCAATGCCGAATGTTTGCTTGCTGGCATTGGCATTGGTAGTGTAGGGAGTTATAGAGCGGCATAATAGGAATGGCAGTGTAGTATTGAACTGAAGCCAACCCCATCACCTCCCTGCAGATAGTGACAGGCATTGGTGTGTGCCTTTGGGTCATCAGGCATAACGGCCACACCATTTCACCACACCCTACCCTGCAGACACCGACAAGTGTCACAGTATGCCTTGGGGTCTTTGGCCTTTATGCACACCCCATTCCATCAGGAAATATGGTGAGATGGGTGTGGTATAGGAGAATGGGGTGAACTTTGGGGCTGAAGAGTCCAAGGCACACCTCGATGCCTCTCAGTGGCTGCAGGGTGGGGTAGAATGGTATGAGCATTGCAGGCGACAATCCCAAGTCACAGCCCTGATGCCTGTCATTCTCTACAGGGTGGGGCGTTATGGTCAGAAACCGTAATGTCTCAGGCATTCGTTGGTATTTTCACTCCAAATTTTCAACATGTTTTTTTTTGTGACCCCCACCTCATGAACAGTGGCAATATCAGTTTGCTAGCTGAAAGCTGCTTTTGCACAGTGACTACGGCATTTGTCACCACAGGTGCAAAAACACATTCGAACAGGATGTGAAAAATGACAGCTGTACTGTTCATGGGGAGGTATAAAAAATGGCAATGTTGAAAATCTGCAGTGAAAATGTTAAAAAAAACTGGTGAAGTCATGAGTGTGCGTAGAAACTGTGCAACACACACCCTTAATGTAATTAGTTTGAGGATTTTTTACAGCAGATTGTCAACACAGGCATTTTGGGACCTCTGATCATGAACAGTGTTACTGTGATTTTCTTTATCTGTCCCAAACAATGATCTCCCACAGCGACCACGCATTTCTGTGCTGAAAGTGTGAAAACACATTTTGGCCATGTTGTAAAAAATGACACCTGTACTTTTCATAAGGAAGTGTGGAAAAATGCCACTAGTGAAAATCTGGACTGAAAATATTACAAATTCATGAACTTATGAGAGTGCGTGGAAACTGCACAATGCTCACTCATAACACAGTCACTTTATGGACTTTTGTCACCAAATTTTCTACATAGCCATTTTAAGACCTCTGCTCATAAACAGTGTCAATGTGATTTTCTTAATCTGTCCCAAACATTGCTTTCACACACCAACTGCACCATTGTGTGCTACATGTATGGAAACACATTTTGGGCGAGATGTGAAAAATGGCAGCTGTACTGCTCATAAGGAAGTGTGGTAAAATGGCAATGTTGAAAATCTGGCGTGCAAATATTAAGAATTTGCAAACTTGTGAGCGTGTGTAGGAACTGCGCAACATGCGCTCCTAAAACAGTCATTTTTGGGAATTTTTTTCATCAAATTTTCAACATAGCCATTTTAAGACCTCTGCTCATGAACAGTGTCACTATGATTTTCTTAATCTGTCCCAAACATTGATTGCGCACACCGACTGTGCCATTGTGTGCTACATGCACAGAAACACATTTTGGGTGAGATGTGAAAAATGACAGCTGTACTGCTCATAAGGAAGTGTGGTAAAATGGCAAAGTTATCTGGAGTGCAAATATTAAAAATTTGCGAACTTATGAGCATGCATAGGAACTGTGCAACGCACGCTCGTAAAACAGTCATTCTTAGGAATTTTTTCACCAAATGTGCAACATAGGCTTTTTGAGAGCCCACCTTATGAACACTGACACTGTCATTTCCTTAATCAGTCCCACAAGATGATTTCACGCAGTGACAGCAAAATCACCCTTTGTGCCATGACAGTTCAAGAATTCATGAGGAGGGGTTCCAAAACCCCCATGTTGAAAATTTGGTGCCAAAATTCCAAAAAATGCCTGAGATATGCATCAAAGTTGAAAAAAAAACTATTTATTACATTATACAGCTTACTGGCATTTCCTCAGTTCGCAGTCAGCTTTGAAGAGTGCAGACGTGTTCCCAGTCCACCGAAGATCATTGTGCCGGACTCTGGAGGTAAGTATGGGGTGAGGTGGGGTGTGGGAGGCAAAGTGTGCAGAGGGTGGGCTGGGAGGGCAGGCAGACTGCCAAGAGAACTTTATTGTTTACAGGTTTTTTTGTTTGTTTGTTTTAGGAGGCAGGCGTGGGATGTTTGCCCGCTGTGGTGGGCTCCCAGCGTGGCACCTGGAAAGCTTTTTTGGGGGGGCGTGAAGCCGATGGGGGATTGGGCACCCCCATCAGCCATACAGTGTGTGCGTGAGGGAGGGAGGAGTGCATGAGCACGTAACATGAGTGCTTGCATGTGTGCATGTGTGTGGGGGGAGCGCTGCTCACTGAAGTGGAGCTCTCCCTTTTAACTGTATGGCACTGCATTTGGGATGATCACATTTTGTTTCTTGCACATGCGTGCAAGCAAACATAATTTCCTCAGTTCGCGGTCAGCTTTGAAGAGTGCAGACGTGTTCCTAGTCCACCGAAGATCATCGTGTCAGACTCTGGAGGTAAGTATGGGGTGAGGTCGGGGTGTGGGTAGGCAGAGTGTGCAGAGGGTGGGCTCGGGAGGGCAGGCAGACCACCGAGGGAACTTTTATTGTTTACAGGTTTTTTTTGTTTTTTTTTAGGAAGATGACGCGGGATGTTTGCCACGCTGTGGTGGGCTCCCAGCATGACAGCTGGAAGGCTGTTTGGGGGAGCCTGGAGCCAAAGGGGGATTGGGCACCCCCGTCAGCCATACAGTGTGTGCGTGAGGGAGGGAGGAGCGCATGAGCATGCAACATGAGTGCTTGCATGTGTGCATGTGTGTGGGAGGAGCACTGCTCACTGAAGTGGAGCTCTCCCTTTTAACTGTACGGCACTACATTTTGGATGATCACATTATGTTTCTTGCACATGCGTGCAAGCAAACATAATGAGCCCACTTATAGCCACAAAAACAGGTTTCAAAATTCCAACAGCCCCAGAACAATACCCTACTAGCCCCTTAAAAGTAGTAAGAAAGAAAAGAAATAACCTTCTACCAAGTAAAATCCATCAGAAACAATGTAAAAACAGCAAAAAGAAGCTACTATACTGGAACTGATTTGCTCCCTTCCCCTTCTGTTTACTTCTGAGAAGTCAAAAGCAACTGACACCACAAACCTGATTCAGCTCTGCCTCCAGATACCTGAGCGAGACCTGGCCAGACCATTAGCACCCTATCCCCACTATGCACTAAACTTTGCAGCTAGTGTAGCCAGCAAAAAGGAATCATGTTTAAGTCCCCCAACACCACCACCCGTCCCCTGCCCAATCTGCAGTGTCTCCCAACATCTGCCACCAGACTCTCCTCCAGCGCAGGGGGTCTATACACCACTCCTATTTTTACTCTCTTGTCCCCCCATTATCAAGGTGACCCAAAAACAATACCCTGCTAGCCCCTCAGAAGTAGTAAGAAAGAAAAGAAATAACCTTTTACCAAGTAAAACCCTGTAAAAACAACAAGAAGCAGCTACGGTACTGGAACAGATCTGATCCTGTTCCCTTGTAGTTCCTTCTGAGAAGCCAAAGTAACTGACACCACAAACCTGATTCAGCTCTGCCACTAACAACACATCAAAATAGGCTTGAAATTAACAGATATAGGTCTCCAATTCAAATAAGCAGCCCCAAGCAAATCCCACCAAATAGGTTTTAAATCAGAAGAAATAGGCCTCCACCAGCGCAGCCTGCTACACAGTGAAACATCCAACAAATGAGCCCACTTACAGCCACCAAACCAGTTTTCAAGCTTCCAACAGCCCCAAAATAATACCCTGCTAGCCCCTCAGAAGTAGTAAGAAAGAAAAGAAATAACATTCTACCAAGTAAAATCCACAAGAAACCCTGTAAAAACAACAAGAAGCAGCTACTGTACTGGAACAGATCTGATCCTGTCCCCTTCTAGTTCCTTCTGAGAAGCCAAAGCAACTGACACCACAAACCTGATTCAGCTCTGCCTCCAGTTAATTAGCTGAGTGAGACCTGGCCAGATCATTATCACCCTTCCCCCATTATGCACTAACCTTTGCAGCTAGTGAAGCCAGCAAAAAGGAATAAAAATTCTGCTCAAAGCCCCAAAAATAGGTTTGCTACCAAAAGAAACAGGTCTCCAATTCAAACAGCTTCACCAACAACACATCAAAATAGGCTTAAAATTAGAAGATATAAGTCTCCAATTCAAAATAACAGCCTCAATTAAATCACACCAAATAGGTTTTAAATCAGAAGAAATAGGCCTCCACAAACACAGCCTGCTATACAGTGAAACATCAAACAAATGAGTCCATTTATAGCCACCAAAACAGGTTTCAAAATTCCAACAGCCACAAAACAATACCCTGCTAGTCTCTTAGAAGTAGTAAGAAAGAAAAGAAATAATCTTCTACCAAGTGAAATCCACAAGAAACAATGTAAAAACAGCAAGAAGTAGCTACTATACTTGAACTGATCTGCTCCCTTCCCCTTCTGTTTACTTCTGAGAAGTCAAAAGCAACTGACACCACAAACCTGATTCAGCTCCGCCTCCAGATAGCTGAGTGAGACCTGGCCAGACCATTAGCACCTTTCCCCCACTATGCACTAAACTTTGCAGCTAGTGAAACCAGCAAAAAGGAATCACAATTCTACTCAAAGACCCAAAAATAGGTTTGTTACCAAAAGAAACAGGTCTCCAATTCAAACAGCTTCACCAACAACACATCAAAATAGGCTTGAAATTAGAAGATATAGGTCTCCAATTCAAAGAAACAGCCTCAATTAAATCACACCAAATAGGTTTTAAATCAGAAGAAATAGGCCTCCACAAACACAGCCTGCTACACAGTGAAACATCAAACAAATGAGCCCACTTATGGCCACCAAAACAGGTTTCAAACTTCCAACAGCCCCAAAACAATACCCTGTTACCTCCTTAGAAGTAGTAAGAAAGAAAAGAAATAACCTTCTACCAGGTAAAATCCACAAGAAACAATGCAAATACAGCAAGAAGAAGCTACTATACTGGAACTGATCTGCTCCCTTCCCCTTCTGGTTACTTCTGAGAAATCAAAAGCAACTGACACCGCAAACCTGATTCAGCTCTGCCTCCAGATAGCTGAGTGAGACCTTGCCAGACCATTAGCACCCTTCTCCCACTACGCACTAAACTTTGCAGCTAGTGAAGCCAGCAAAAAGGAATCACAATTCTACTCAAAGCCCCCAAAATAGGTTTGCTACCAAAAAAAACAGGTCTCCAATTCAAACAGCTTCACCAACAACACATCAAAATAGGCTTGAAATTAGAAGATATAGGTCTTACTTACTCGCAATGGGGTACTTCTTAAATTATTAGATTTCCAGCATATGTACCAAGTACCCTTTATGACTTGTTTCAGATATTTACAGCTTTCCTATGTGTTATATCACCATTTTGGATCAGGGCCATGGTCACAAGTTTATGGTCAGAAACGACTTAGTTTAGCCCCTAGAGCGTCCCCTCTTCATGCTGTTTCCTTTTTTTATTCGCAGTTCTATGGGTTACTTCCTCTCAATGAAACCGGTTCTGTGGGTTATTGGGATCGGGTAGTTTTTCACTCTGCTGACCCCCATGATTGGTATCGTATTTGGAAGGGCATGTATCAGCTTCTTAAATGGGACAGGTACCGTAATATGCAATTTCAGCTATTACGTAATTTGTACTATACACCTGTTAAACTATTTAAAAAGGGTAAGGCACCATCTGACCTCTGTACACGTTGTGGTAAAGAATCTGGTACTTTATTACATATCATGTGGGAATGTGGGAATGTGAGAAGGTAACTCTGTTCTGGGATTCCATACTTGGACATCTTGATCCCTTATTGGGACGTGAACATGCATTTTCTCCAGAAATTTGCCTATTGTGAGTGTTTAAAGATACTTTGTTGGGATGACAGTGTCACTATATGGCATTGATTTTGGCCTGTGCCAAGAAGATCATTTTACACCATTGGTGTGACCAGTCCTCCCCTACTTATTTGGAGTGGTATAAGGAGATTTTGTTTGCATTACAAGCAGAGAAGATGCCTACTAGTATGGCAGATCAATTGCTGATGTTCCAGGAGATATGGACACCACTATATACTGTGGGTGGGATATTCAAAGCAGTTGCGCATGGTGCAACTGAGCTGCGCTGGTGCAAGTGCAGAAATGTGCCAAGGAGCGATATTCAGCAGGAGCCATTGCACAACACAAGTTGCAGTGTGCTAGTGCACAACCCAATAAATGCATGCGCAAGGGCAGGGGGCGTGCCCATGAATATGTGGTGCAGTGCGATAGTCAACTGCCGACCCATGTCGTAAGTGTGGAGGCCATAATGAGGGGTGTGAGGAGGCAGGAGGAACAGTGATGTGGCCATGGAAGGGCCCATCAGTGGTATGCCCAGAACAGGTGGTACCGTGCCCACACAACCTTCAAGAAATTCAGTGACACGGAGATTGTGGGCTGGTATCATCTGAACTGGGCTATTCTGAGGCAGCTCTGTGAGCTATGCAGGGAAGAGATGCAGGCACCCACTAGACGGAGTCATGCTATGTCAGTGGAGATGAAGGTAACAGCTGTCATGTGCCTGCTCACCACGGACATCTTCCAGAGACCAACAGGGGACACAACAGGCATAACCCAGTCGGCCACATCCTGGCTCCTCACACAATTCCTCAATGCCTTGCTGCCACATGCTTTGGAATATATCCATTTCCCCAGGCAGGGTGTACAACAACCATGCAGGACTTCCACAGGGTAGCATGCATACCTGGCATTCTTGGGGCCATTGACTGCACCCATGTGGGCATCCGCATGCCACCTGGCCCTGAGGGTGTGGCATACGTGAACAGGAAGGAGGTCCCCAGTGTCAACTGCCAGGTGGTGTGTGATGCCAAGGGGTGCATCACCAATGTCTGTGCCACACATGATGCATTCATGTGGCACAGCATTGTGCTGTGCCACAGGTTACAGCATGGGAATATCCACACAGGCCACCTAGTGGGTGAGTATGGGATGGGCAAGGGGTCCGTGCAGAGCATGGGATGGGGGAAGGCAGGGTGGATGTGGTGGTGAGTGTGCCAGGGATGGGCAAGGGGCACAGCAACAGAGGAGACAGGGCTAACAATGTCATTCTCCACACTGGTGTCAGTGGATATCCACTCAGGCCATGGCTGCTCACCCCCTACCAGCACCCAGCATCCCCAGCCAAAAAACGGTACAAATGAGGCATACGCCAGCATGCGGAACATCATTGAGCGTGCATTAGGGATGCTGAAGGCATGTTTCCATTGCCTAGATAGATCTTGCGGTGCCCTACAGTACAGCCCCTCAAAAGCCTGTGGCCTATTCCTGGCCTGCTGCATACTGCACAACATGGCCATTGACCGTGGGATAGCTGTTGAGGCTGAGGAGGGGAACAGTAGTGGGGACAATGGGGGCACTGGGTTGGAGGGAGGTGGCCAGCCCCCCAGGGGTGGAGGGACCCCTGGCTCCAGCGCATGCCATGCCAGCACAGAGACACCATCGCACGGGAGCACTTTGGCGCAGGCAGGTAGGTTGCGCCACACCACACACTGGCCTCACACACAGGGACAGCACACAGGCAGGGGCGTGCATGGCAGTGGGCATGCAGACACAATGGCGTGGAGCAGGGGTGGGGGTGACAGTGCCACACAGCCACACACAGCAGCAAACAGCAGGGACCTGGAAAACACACACACAGACACACACACACACACACACACACACACACACGTGCCCAGGCACTAGCAGGTGGCGGGGATCAGTTGCAGTACACCGGTGCACAGGTGCAACCGGCGCTGATCCGCTCCCATCACACCCATGCCACATGGGCCAGCAGCCAGGCAGGCACCAACACAGGCAGTGTGCAGCATGACACACAGGTGCCACACCTGTGGTATGCACACACACACACACACACACACACTGCCCATGCGCGCACCGGGCAGCAGCAGCAGACTGCAGGCAGGGCTGCACACACCTCAGGTCCGCCCGGAAGCATGACCACTACGGCCACAGTGGTGGCTGTGCCAGGGCCAGTCAGCAGCCATAGGCTGCACATCAGCCACAGAAGGTGTCTGCAACAGCCCCCCAGGGGTTGAACTGCAGGACCACGACTGGGTCCATGCAGGTCTGTGAAGGCACCCAAACAGGCCCATTCCAGGCGTGCCTGGGATGCTGACAGCAGAGACCGGCATCGACAGGGAGGGTGTTGCATGATGCCAGGTCCGTGGGGATGGACAGTGCACTATGTGGTGTGTGAGGTGGTCAACCATGCCCGGTGGCGGCCAGCGGTGCAAGACCATCCCTGATCGCATTGGCAATGAGATCCTGGGGTGCGGTCATGTCCTCCTACAAGCGCTGAATAGCCTCCAGGAACTGCGCAGTGCCTCTCTCATGCTGCTTGACCACCTGGCACACCTCCACGTGCAGTGCACGCACCCCAGCTACCAGCAGCACCTGTTGCTCCATGGAAGCCCGCAGCGCTTGGGTGTGCTCTGCCAATGGGTTGGTGCCCAGGGGAACCTGGGTGGGACACCGACCCACAGGTGGTGTACGACCGCACTGTGCAGCCCCCCCTCTCAGGTGGATGCTGCACAGTGGGATCCACATGTGGTTGATCCCTGTCTGGCACCTCAGTGGTGGATAATGCATCCAGCTGCCCTCTGCTGCCTGCCGCTGCTGCCCCTCTGACCCCTGTACGCAGTCCAGCAGCTGCATGTCCACACCATCACCACCACATGGCACTGCCATGGTGGTGCACATGGCAGTGGTGGCAGGCAGCTGTCCCACCGCTGGCAGGCCACTGGGCACTCTGTCCAAGGTGGTACTTGGTATGGGTGTCTCCCCCACGACACCACCACCGCTATCCAGGATGATAGTTATGTCGTCAATGGTGTCGGACACCGCCCTGATCTGTATCTCCTCACAGAGGACACCATGGCTGGCATCCTGCTGGAACACAACCAGGGCCTCGACCGACCCCATGCCCAGGATATGCAGCTGGCCAATGGTGGTGTGCTACAGCCGATCAGGTGCCTGGATGCCCGTGGAGGTGGATGACTGGTCCTTCGGAGCTGGGCCCGCCTCCACGGCTGCTGCTGGTGCCACTTCCACTGCATGCTGGTGTGCCGGTGCTGAAAGAGAAAACAGAAGTGTCAGTGATGCATGTCCCCTGGTCCACCCCCCCTCAGGCCCAACCCCCCCATTGCTTGCTGTGTGTGCTCATGATATGTACCATGCAGTGATGGGCTTCCACCAGTCTGGAACCCACCACCCGGCACACCCTCGACCATGCTACGTCGCATGGTGGCCACCACCAGCTCCTCCTGTGGTGTGAGCTGTGCCACATCAGCTGGCCCCCCTCCGGTTGCTGTCCAGGCTGCACGTATGGCTGCCACCTTTTCCTTGATGCGGCATTTATCGGTGCCCACCTTCTTCCGGCACTCCTGCACCGAACGCTAGTGGCTGCCCTGCTGGTTCACACTCACTGCCACCTCCACCCAGGCCACAGCCCTGGCCTGTGGTGTGCCTGTGGCACCACTCAGCAGTGGCTCCCCATCCAGGTAGGCCTCGAACAGGGCATCAGCCTCCACCTTGATGAACTTGGGCCTGTGTTTGTATGCAGGCCCACGCTCCTCAGCCTCATCGCGTTCCGACATTGTGCTACCTGTGGACATGGACATGTGTGTCAGTGTCGGCAGCAGCCTACACCTCCCCCCCTGCTGTGCTGGGTGGGCTCAGCAGCATGCGCAACTTACCTCAGAAGGTTGTAGTACCGGTCCATTGGTTGTGTTGAACTGCGGGGCTTTTATAGCGCAACACATGCAAATGAGCAGGTGCGCAATGGTAATGACATGCTAATGTCCACAATGCACCACGCATTGGCTGATGAGCTCATTAGCATGTGGTGGCTGAATATCGCAGCATTGCACCTTGCGCAATGAGATTGCTCCGGAGCAACTCGTGGCGCAATTCGCACACATGCGCACTGCACAGGATCGCAGTGCGTATGTGCAGGACAATGTGCTGCTGCCTATTGTGCACAGTTTGCACTGCACGCAATAGGGCCTGTGATGCACAGTGCACCATGGCTGCTATTGCTCATGTGCGCACCATGCACAGCTTGGTCCCTGATCCCTGCGGTGACCTCTGCCTCTGGGTGACCCCCATACCAATGACCCTGGTAGGCCACACCCATTCTGCACATTTCCGTGCATGTGTGATAGCATATCACAGCACATTGCCTCTCGGCCCGTGCATCTGGCACATGCACACTCCATGTGCGCTTCATGCCGCCATTTTGAACCGCAGTTCATACTGACCAAAGATGGCTTAGCAGCAGTGATGCCGTGCACGGGCAGTGAACTGGAGTCAGGTTGAGCCGGCAAATCTCATGGCCTGCATCCTGCCACACGCACTGCAGCTCTTTGGGCAGGTGACACTGCGACAGCCAGCCCAGGGTGGCTGTGTGGCAGGCGATCACCGCAGTACTGTCACAGTGCAGAGGGGTATGCAGGAGTGGTGAACAGTGTCACCACAGATATGGGGACCTGCAGTGGAGGGGACTCTGAGTGCCTCCGGCAGATGGAGGTGCACACCCAGTGTGGGGCTGTTCCACAGCCAGGTGAGTAGGCCCAACATGCATGTGTGTCCTAGTGCTGTACTCTGGTGTTGGCTACGCTGCCTGGCATGTCCTGCAAGGTGGCATGCTACCATCATGTGCAGTGCACTGTGGCATCAGCCTCTGCCACGTGCGTTGCATTGCCACCCTGTGGGCCGTGTCAGGCAGGGACTCACCCTGTGCACAGGGATGGCGGTGGTGGGTAGCTGCTATGCTTGGTTGCTGATGTGTGTCTATTTCTGTTCCATTCCCAGTGCCTGAGAACAGGTGTCAAGCAGCACTGGTGGGTCACCAGACCTCAGCAGCCGAGGGAGGAGGAGGTTGACATGGCAGAGGAGGACAAGGTGGTGGTGTTGGAGGAGGTGGAGGCAGAGGAACAGCGGCACCGCCGCCTGTGGTGCCACAGAGGGCAGGTAGGTACTTCTATAGTTCTGCTCACCATCCGTAGGGGGTAGCAGGGTCATGGGTGTGGGCGTGGCATCCTTTGCCATGGCAGCTGTCTGTGTGGCACTGTGGGTGGTGCCCATCACTGTGGCGCATCCATCGGTCACGTGTGCCTGCTGCTGGTGGGGTGGGTGTGCGCACAGCCGCCACTGATGTTGCTGTGGTACAGGCGGGGCACTATGCCATGTGACTGCCATGTTACAGTCAGATAGCCACTGTGCAGCATGGCCCACCACTGGGCACTGATGTGGCGTGCCACCTTGCCAGCAGGCGTTGGCCCACAACCCTGTGGGAGGCCTGTTTGAGCCCTCTGGGGGGGGTGTTCCCCCTGCTCAGTTGGCACTCTGGTTGGGCCCTGTTCCTTGGGACATTGCAGTGATCATCTGTTCTGTCCCTTGTCCTAGGTGTCCATAGGGGATCTCGGCTGCCACTGTACTGCAGGCTCCTTTGGTAAATCATCCTGGTGACCTCGACAACCATGGACTCCATCTTCCAGGTCCGGAGGCAGGTCCTGGTGATCTGGAGGCAACTGCGTCAGCTGGGGATGGCTGGGCATAGGCGCCACTAGCCCTATTCCTTGTCCCCCTGTTTCCACCACCATACCTCACCCTTCAGGCCCCCATCCCATTGTACAGTCCCTGTTCCCTTTCTCCTTCCCTTGCTCTCCTACCCTTTCCCCATGTGGAATCCCTTCCTCTTTGATTTGTTTGGGTTTTATTATAGCCATATATATATATATATATATAAACTCTGTTCCCTGGAGTTACTAGAATCCCATCAGTGTCAGTGTTAGATAGGGAAGGCAGCTGGTGAATATCTAGTTAAATGGATTTTCACCTTGTCCATCTCTGCTGCTTGGTCACTGCTGAGAGCTGAGAGGTGATGTCATTTAGAACTCTTGCAGCAACATAAGCCACACAGCTTGTGTGAGAAGGGGAGTAGTTTAGAATTCTGAAGTCAGTTTGGTGCCAGCAGTGTTGCTTGTAAGAGTTCAGTCTAGCAGCTCAGAGAGTGAGCAGCTCAGGGAGTGAGCAGTGCCAGTTTTCTCACCCTAGTGGAGGACATCCTTCCCTGACTTGTGAAATGGTGGAAACCATCTCCAGGGGTTCCTGTGCCTTTATCCCTTGTGGGAAGAGAGGGATTGCAGAGGATTTGAGGGGCAATCCCCTGATACATCCTTGAACTTCTTGTGAAGCTGCTTTTGGTGTACAAACTGTGAGTAGATTCTGTCTGAGTTACCCAGGATATGTACCTGCCTTTTTTCTGTGGGGTGACTCTCTGATAAAGGGACCCTTTCACCCAACTTCTGTGAGGATTTTCTCAAGAAGATTTGTGTTTTTAAAGTTTGCAGACAACAGTGGATGTCCCATATGCGACTTGCCCTTTCCTTTGTTCAGGACTTTAACCTTACACCCTAGTGGTGTTCCTGTTGTTTAAATGTGCTAAAAATTTCTAGATAGCATCAATTTCTACAGTTTCAGTATTTGTGAGGTGTAACTCTGAAAGAATGGCTGGGTATGAACGTGGAAGCAAAAGGTGGGAGACTCCCCATCTGGAGTGACCATTTCAGCACTTCAGGTTCTGCAAGGGCGCCTGTTTCTTCTAGTGCATGTGGCCAATACCTGAAGAAGTTTACCCCCTGTATGAGGGTGTTTTTCTAGTTTTGAGCCTTGAATGCTCCGTCATGGCCAGTGTGCCACATTCCTATCCTGTGCCATATGGGAGATATTCTAAGTCAGGCCTAGTGCCTATTTTCCATGAGATTTTGTGTGTTCACTGTGGCTAGTTCCACATTCCAGATTTCTGATCTTGTGTCACATGGGAACTATTCTAAGTACTGGCCTAGTGCCATTTCAAGGAGAGATTTTGTGTGTTCACTGTGGCTAGTTCCGCATTCCAGATGTTTAATCCTATGCTATATGGGAGGTTTCAAATTTCTGTTTCTACAGATGTGTTCTGCATTGCCTTGTGCCATGAAGTGTAAACCCTTGGGGGTCCATCTTTGCGTCTGTGTTTCCAACTTTGTTTCAGAATAAAGCCACACTCTAGAATCCCAACCTGGTATGGATAATCTAGTTACTACTTCCTGTGTGGATTTACTGGGTACCCCGTCCAGAAGGGCAAACCTAGCATAGCCCTTAGCAAACGTTCTCTCCTCAGGACCTGGGTTTGGTACAGGTCTGTTTGTATCTAGTATACACATGTTTGGTGTTTTCTGCATTGCAGTTGCTGTGTATCCCAACCCTCTCTTTTCTCCTAGACAGAAAAAGTATGGGAGGTGTACCTACTTGTTAAATAAGGGGTCAATGGGGGGTTAAAAAAATTGGGGCTCATCCAATGATATTGTTTAATTTGGGGAGAGAACAGTAGATGTGTGCTTAGGGTATGGCTAGCGTTTTGTCTGTCTGGCAGTTTGGTAGCCCAAAACAGGAAAGGAAGCTTTGCACAAAAGGATCTTGCCCAGGAGAATTCCATCCATATGTGCCGCTATGTGCTTGCTATTACAGTGTTGCTGTGTGTTTGTGCCAACTAACAATGGACCATAAAGCCGGAAAGTGTATGTCCTTGTCTCTGCATCCAGAACATTTTACAGAACTTTTAAATCTCAAGTTTTAATTGCCAAAAGTAATGTAGACTTTAGGAAACAATGAAAGAAATGTGCCCTGAATGTTTCATGTACTTTGTGTGCAAACTTGGGGAATCGCTAAAGAAATTGCCAAGGTTCTGTGAGAGAAAATGGTCAAAACCAATGCTCTCGCCTTGGAATTGCAGCCGAAAAAAAAAGTCCAGTTTGCAGTTTAAATTTGCCCTGCTTGATGATCACCATGGAGGAAGAGCATGAAGAGAGAGAGAGAGAGAAAGAGAGAGGCTCATTTGCATGGCATCAAGTGATTGGTGCGACTGCAATCAGTCCCACCTCCTAGCCAGCTTCAGAGTGCAGCCCAGTGTTCGAGAAGGAGAGAGCGAGTGGCATGCAAGCTAGTCAGACCAGGATCAACCATCAAGGGGCTTGTGAATGTTCTAATCTGTGAAATACAGACTTTTGCTGTTAAAATTTGGGCTCAACCCATTATCTGACCAACTGGAAAGTGAATGTGGCATTCGTGGCAACAATCGGGGAGGGGGGGGGAATCGCCAGACCGCTTCACCCCAGAGGCCTTCCAGGATCGGCACCAGGCAGAAAATTTTCACCAGAGAAAGCCAGCTACTGATTTCAGTGAGTACAAATCCAAACAACTGTGCATCAAACTGTGTTGTGATTTTAAAGCCAGGCTGAATCTGTGTGCAAGCAGTGAGATTGTTTTGCAAAAAGGACTGTGAGTTGTAAACAGCAAGTGCAGCAAACAAAATTCTGAGCATAGACTGTAAGCATTTATGATGAGTTCAGCAACAGTAAAATGTTCTAAGCAAGTGAGAGACTGTGAGCTGTATTATTACTCGGTATTAGAAAGGTGGAATGAGGCTCCGGGCCCATTGTGACCACCTTCCCTGCACATGCAGGGTAAATTATATACTACCCCAAAAGGAATCTATCCAATTCTGTTTTAAATGACTCTAGAGTAGTCATGTTTACAATATAATAGGGTAGGACATTCCAAAAGGATGCTGCTCGTATAGTAAAATAATACTGTCTTTTATTAGTACATGCGTTTGGAATCCTAATCTGTCTGTTGTGACGTCTCAAGTTGCTATTTTCAGATGCCATTTCAATATTAGAATTGTTCATAAGAGATTTATCCATCACGATATTATACAGAAGTAGCATATCACCTCACTCTTCTTAATTTAAGGTCATATAAGTCTAATGCCCCTAGTCTTTGTTCATATGACAAATGTTTGACTCTGGGTATCAATTTGGTAGTCCTCCTTTGCATATTTTCTGCTAGTCTTTGATCTCTTTTGAGATGAGGGGCCCAGAAGGAAGCTACATAATCAGTATTGAGGCGAATGAAGATTTATAAAGAGGTGATATACAATATTCACTCCTGCTAACAAATTTTCTTTTGATGGCTGATAATATATTATCACGTGTCTGTGCAAGTTTTCTACAGTGGTCAGTGGATGTGAATGAACTATTAATGATAATTCCCAAACCCCTTTCTGTTTTAGCATGTGTAATATTTATCTCACTTAAGTTATAATGAGAGATAACATTTTTTGTCCCTAAGTGGAATACATCACATTTTTCGGTATTGAAGAACATTGTATTGTTATATGCCCAAGTTTCAATAATGAACAGATCCTGTTTTAATAATAACTTTTTTTGTGGTGTATCAACCTCTGCTGAGAGTTTTGTGTCATCCACAAATTTACAGATGTTACTAGAGATCCCTATGTGAAGATCGCTGATATAAATTCCAAACAAGGTAGGTCCCAATACGGACCCCTGGGGAACTCCGCTGGTCACATTAATGTCTGATGGGATAGTACTGCCTATCTTAACTCTTTGTGATCAATTTGACAGCCAGTTGCTGATCCAAAAAGTTAAATAACTACTGAATCCCAATTTGATCATTTTATTTATTAAAGAATTATGGGGGACTAGATCAAAAGCCTTTTTGAAATCTAGGTATATAATATCTACGTGAATACTTCAATCCAGGCTACTACTGATTATTTCATAAAAGGTAATCAAGTTAGTTGTGCGCGATCTTCCTTTTTGAAAGCCGTGTTGTGTTGTATCTGTTAAACGCAGGGCCTCAACTTCAATGTCTATTTTGTTTTTTAAGACTTTATCCAAAAATTTAAAACCAATAGAAGTTAGACTAAAGGGTCTGTAGTTCTTGATGAGTTTTTTTATTACCCTTTTTAAAAACTGGGACTACATGTGCCTTTCGCCAATCATCAGGAACTTCCCCAGCCATAAGGGATTTATTAAATATAATAGTTAAAGGATACACTAGTTGTTCTATGGTTTCTTTAATTAGATATATATTCAGATTATCCGGTCCAGGTGAAGAATTGTTTTTTAAGGAAAGAACTGCATATTTTATTTCCTTGGGTGTAATTTGCTCATGATCATTTGGGGTAAGATCCTGGGGATGTGCATTAGAATCTTTCTTTGAGAACACTGATCCAAAATACTCATTGAAAAGATTTGCTATTTTGGAAATATCATTTATGTCTTCTCCATTCTTTTGTATAGTTGAAATCGTTTTTTTTTTTTTTTTATGAGAGTTAACATATACATAAAAAGCTTTAGTGTTCACTTTGGAAACAGAGTTTGAATTCCATTTTTTCTTTCAAAAGTGCTTTAGTTTTTTTTAACTTCTAGCCTAAAGGATGAAAGAGTTTCGGTGTTTTTTTTTTAAATTTTATTATAAGCTGCCTCTTTTCCTTTTATTTGCCTCATAATTGGTGGAGTGAGCCACAGAGGGATCTTTCCCTTGTTATTATTAGATTTTTTTTAGTGGGATATATAATGATTCTAAATCATGTATGATTCTTTTCATTAAATTCCAACCTTCATTAGCATTAAGGTGATAATTTGATCATAATCACCCCTAGGATAATTATACCTGAAGTTAATTGATTTAGTACTGAGCCTTGAGGTAATTAATTCAAATAATATTATATTATGGTCACTGTTACTAAGGGGTTTGGTTACAATAATGTTATCGATATCTGATTCAATATTGGTAAGGATTACATCCAGGATATTTTTATCCCCAGTTGGATTAGTTACCAGCTGGTGCAGGCCAAGAGTGATGAAAAGATCAAGAAAGACAGATTCAACTTAATTGTTCACTGTTAGAAGATCCCAGTTGATTCTGGGCAAATTTAAACCCCCCATAAGTAGCACCTCAGATTTATTAGGGTGAGTAATCTCTCATTATAACTAGCGTCTGCAGATGGTGTCTATAAATTCCCTATAATAAGAGGTTTCTCTGATTTGTTTCTAATTTGTACAAAACAACCCTCTATACTGTCATCCAAGGTATTACTCTATTATGCTGCAGCAAACAGGCAATCCTGTGAAAAAGAAATACTGTGGCTTATAAGTGAATTTGAGCATGTGTAAATAGTTGATTTGTATGCTAATCACAAAGTCCTGTAATATCATATGAATGTGCTGAGAGAGAGATACAAGCAGTGCAATTGAATACAGTTTGAGCAAAAGCAGAAGCAGAAAAGGTCGGATGCGTAGTTTTTGAGTCAGAAACAGATTTGATGCATGAGGAGAGCTACCACCGCCATTACAGGGCGGGGTTAGCAATGTAAACACAGCAGCAGAGAGCCATTTTGTGAGACTGTTCAGAGACTAGTAAACAAATAGTAACTATGAACTTTTATGTGTTTTAATTGCAGACATAGCTTATATATATATATATATATATATATATATGTTATTTTCTTTTTTTTATTAGTATTTTATTGTTTTTTGGTACCCCATTTTCTTCCTGTCCCCATCTCGGCATGAACGTGCGCATGTGGAGGCACGTACACATCATGTTATGAGACACCCTCCATTCATGTCGCCCCCTCCTGCCTATACCATTACTGGACCTCCACCCAGTGGCGGTGGAACTATGGGGGGGGGACAACCTCCCCAGGAGAGGAAAGCTGCTGTTAGGTGGTGCAATCCTACTCCCTACCTCCCCCCCCATGCTGGCTCCTTGATGACCCAAGATTGTTCTCAAACCCAGGTCGCCAGCATGCTGCGAGATAAGACATCCAGTGCCCCAACCCTCAGTGCCACTGGGCTGACTATTGGTTATTTTTCTCTTATGCTCCGGTATACCTTCCCTTACTATGGCCCCCTGAGGGGGGTTATTTGTTCTTTGTTTAATTATACTTATTTGCTGTTTCTCTGTTTTGTGGTTTGTTTCAAGTTTGGTGTTATGGCTGTCATCTATTATTGTGGTATTTCAATAAAGTTTATTCAATTTATAATAAAAAAAGAATAGCAAACAGCACTTATCTCTGGCTGACTCCTGGTGTTTGTAGAAACCTTGCAAAAGCCTCCTGTATCATGGCTGTGGAAGCCTAGGCAGGCCTCCTCAAAACACTTTCAGGCCAGCAACCCTGGCTCTCCTCTCTGTGAGAGAGCAAGCTGCAGACAAACAGTTCTGGAACTGCCCTCAGCATGTCAGTGGGGAAGGGCAGTATTCAACTGGTCAAAAGGACTGTCAGTCACAATAATTGGTATGCAGAATGTTCACTTGATACCCAATTGGTTATAGGAAAGGGTGACAAGCAAACTGCACAGTCACTCTCCCATGAACCACTTCTGGCTGTTTAAGATCCCTGACCTCCTATTGACTGAGTGACAAGGTCAGGGGTTACAAAGATGGCAGACATCATGGCAGGAGAGGAGCACTTGGACAACAAAGTTATTTTACAGGGTAGCTGTCCTTTTTTTAACAAAACTGACCCCCAGGATTAATGAGCACAAGATGTGCTTCTATCTGGTTGGGTCGGGCATATACAAGGGGAATCCCTAAGCCCATCATGAGTACTGAAAGCACGCTCCACACAGAGCAATGAACAGTCCCACCTGAGGTGCATTTGGAGCCCTGAAGAACACTGGCGCACATGGTGCCAAAAACAAGCAGCTTTTCTCTCCCTCCTCCCAATACCATTCCGGACCCCCTGTTGTAAGCTGGAGTTCCTGGGTCCAGAGACTGCTTTGGGGATTTAACTGACAGCTGCAGTTCACAGCACTCAAAACGGGCACACTGTGCACCAGAACAGTAGCCTTCTGTGGCTGAAATGCTGCTCCTCTGGTCCCCCACAGGCGGGCAACACTTGGGGGTCAGAGCTAACAGAACTGGGGCAGCAAGATTTGGTGGCAGTCCGAACACTGGCTCAGCGGAGCCCAAGGTAAGCCCCACCATTCGTGGGGGGTTACAGTAGGAAAAGCAGATTGCTTGACCTTAGGAACCCTGAGGTTCTTGCTGTGACATGGACAGCCAGTTCTGAGAGCTGTAGTATCATTTTTTTTTGTAATATCAAAATGGGTTATGGACTGTCTGTCATGAGAGATGCTGAAATCTGGTGCTCTAGGAATGACCTCACCCCCCCCCAGGTTTCAGCTGAAAGATGAAAGCCATGAGAAAATGCTGAAACAGCATGTGAGATCACACACACACTGGTTTTAAATACCAGGGCCGGGATATTCAGAGCAGTTGCGCCATGTGCAATAAGGATGCGCCTGCGCAAGAGCAGAAATGTGCCATAATGCAATATTCAGTGGCAGCAGATGTGCAGCACAAAATCAAATGCACCGTAATGCAATGGTAATGAATGCATGCGCAAGTGCAGGGGGTGTAACCAGGAATATGTGGTGCAGTGCGATATACAACAGCAGACGACGTGTGCAATAGTGGAGCAAGCAGAAGTTCTGCAATAGCGGACATAAGCAAATATAAATGGGAGCAAGTGAGGGGAAGATGATTGTGTTAGAAAGGGCATGCAGTGGTGTAGTGCCAGGGGTGCACCCGGTACAGGGGCAGGACCAGCAGCACACAGCCGGGGGGACTGGGTAGGCAGCCACCCGGGGGGGGACACCAACCTGGGACATAGCCAGTGCCACCTTCCAGATGGAGGCGGTAATGAGGGGTGTGAGGAGGCAGACTGCAGGGAGGCACGGCCGTGGAAGGGCCCGTCTGCGGTATGCCCAGAACAGGCTGTACCGTGCCTACATCAGCTTCAAACTGTACAGTGACATCGAGATCACGGGCCAGTACCACCTGAACCGGGCCATTCTGAGGCGGCTCTGTGAGCTGTGCAGTGAGGAGATGCAAGCACCCACAAGACGGAGCCATGCTCTGCCTGTGGAGACAAAGATCACAGCTGTCATGTGCCTGCTCACCATGGGCACCTTCCAGAGACCAACAGGGGACACAACAGGCATAACCCAGTTGGCTGCGTCACGCCTACTCACACAATTCCTCAGCGCACTGCTGCCACATGCTGCAGAGTACATCCATTTCCCCAGCACACAGGCGGAGTGCACAGCAAACATGCAGGAGTTCCAAAGGGTAGCACAGTTGCCTGGTGTGCTCAGGACCATCGACTGCACCCATGTTGGCATCTGCACGCTACCTGGCCAGAGGGGGAGGCATATATAAACCACAAGGGATACCTGAGTGTCAACTGCCAGGTGGTGTGCGATGCCAGGAGGTGCATAATCAATGTCTGTGCCACGCACCCTGGGGGAGCACATGATGCCTTCATCTGGCACCAGTCTGCACTGTGCCATAGGTTCGAGAGTGGGGACACCCCCACTGGCCATCTGGTAGGTGAGTATGCCAGATGCTGGGAGCAGCAAGGGTGGTGTGGGGCAAAGGTAGGGGTGCCATGGGGGTGCAGCCTGGAAGGCCAGGGGCACAGTGTCACAGACCACCATGCTAACGATACCTCTCTACACACAGGTGATAGTGGGTACCCGCTCTGGCCCTGGCTGCTCACACCATACCGACGCCTCTCAATCCCAGTGCAGCAAGAGTACAATGAGGCACACGCCACCACATGGAACATCATCGAGTGGGTGTTCGGGCTGCTGAAGGCTCAGTTCTGTTACCTGGACAGGTCTGGCGGTGCCTTACAGTGCAGCCCCTCAAAGGCCTGTGGGCTATTCCTGGCCTGCTGTATCCCGCACAACATGGGCACCGACTGTGGGATATCCATTGAGGTTGAAGAGGGGGACAGTGGTGGGGATGATAAGGATGCCAGTCCAGCTGGTGTTGGGCAGCCACCCCCTTGGCGAAGGGACCTCTGACTGGCCCGGATGGCCAAGCAGCACCGGGACACCATAGCAGAGGAGCACTATGGATGACACAGGTAGATGAACAGGGCCACGAGCAAGCACCAGGGGTAATGGCACAGCTGACAGACAGGCAGGGCAGACACCAAGGCAGGTTCAGCGGCAGGGGTGCGGGAATGGGCGGGGGCCTGCACACAAAGGCAGAACACAGCAGGGCTGCACACAGCATGCACACACAGGTACACACATCCCATTCCTTGCCCACAGGGCCACATGCACACCCAACCCCATATGCCCCCCATACACCCACACAGGACCCAACAGAACCACACCCAGTGGCAGGCACTGTGCATGTCTCAGACACTGAGCACCATTGCACAGTGGTGGACAGTGCTATGCTGACATCATCATGCACATGCCACAGTGGCCAGCAGCTGGGTGAGTGTGCACAGGGCTCGTGTGAGTGCAGGACAGGGTACCACACCTATACGTCACACATGGAACACCACAGTGCACACTGAGCAGTAGCAGACAGCGGTCGTGGAGGGGGAAGTCACACTGCACAGTAGCACAGCTGCCATGGATGCGTGGGTGGCCCCATGAGACCTGGCAGCTGTAACAGGCTGATCAGTGGCCTCGAGGGGTGGCACTGATGGTCTCCCAGGGGTGACACTACGTGAACATGACTGTGTCTGCGCAGGTGTCTGCAGGCCACCAAACATGCCCGCACTGGGTGTGCTTGGTATGCCCACAGCCGATCCTGACGTCGACATGGCAGGAGTCGCCCGACGCCGAGACCAAGGGGTGGACATTGCACTCCGCGGGGTGTGCGGTGGCTGGGCACACAGCCACTTGGCCAGTGTTGCCACAACAGTCACCATTGCAGTGGCATGCCTATCGATGTCTGCAGTCACATCTACCCGCTGTTGAGCTAACTCTGCCAGGAGCAGGGCATGGTCCCTGCTGTGCCACTCTTCTGCCTGGCGCAGCTCCGCACAGAGTGCATCCACTGCTACCATAAGCCATACCTGCTGATCCACAGAGGCCTGGAGCAGACGGCTGTGGGCATCCAAGGGGTCATCTGCATGGCCATCATGCTGACCCCCGTGTGGTTCCTGACCCTGTGGCACAGTGCTCTGTGATGGTGGGCACCACATGGCGATGCCTTCCTGGGGTACATCCTCATGCGGTGCACTTTTGTGACCCCCTGCCCCTGTCCCCTGTCAACACTGTCCAGCTGCTGCCACCGCCCCTCTGGCTGCTAAGCACTGGGCACCACTAGCGTGGCTGCATCGGCACCACCAACACCACTGCCACATCTGCACACCAGTGCTGCCAAACTGGATGCCACAGACACAACAGGAACAATGGCTGGTGGGCAGGCAACCACACCAGCGCTGCCCGTACTGCCGCCTAGGTGGATGTCAGTCGTGGGATCCCCCTGTGACCAACCAACATCACTGTCCGGGACGTGAGTCGTGGCACGTCATCATTGGAACTGGAGTCGGCCCCGATCTGTGTCTCAACACACAGGACACCGTGCCTGGCATCCTGCTGGAACACAGCCAGGGCCTCATCTGCACCTGCACCATGGGCATCAGTCTGGACAGATGTGCAGGGTTGCAGGCGGTTGATCCCTCGGACACCAGTGGAGGTGGATGGGTGCTCCACCGGTCCCAGGTCTGCCCCCCTCAGTGGACACATCCACCACTGCTGCCCCATGCAGATGCTCAGGAGCTATAAAGGAACACAGTACCGTTGGTGGTGCCACCTGACCCTGGACCCACCCCCGCCACCCTCACACTGCCAGTGCTGGTTCTACCATGTAGTAATGGGCTGCCACCCATCTGGAAGCCTCTGCTGGGCACACCCTCAATGGCACAATGCTGCATGCTGCCAGCCACCTGCTCCTCCTGCGGCATCAGGCATGGCAGGTCTTGAAGGTCCCCACCAGTGGTGGCATGTGCTGCCTGGATGGCAGCCACCTTGTCCTTTATCCTCCTCCTGTCTGTGCCAACCTTCTTTTTGCACTCCTGCGTGGAACACTGGTGGCTGCCCTGCTGGTTGGCCACACGTGCCACCTCACCCCACGCTGCTGCATGGATCTGTGGTGTGCCTCTCTGTCCACTGAGGAGTGGCTCCCTGTCAAGGTAGGCCTCGAACAGGGCATCCAATTCTGCCCTGGTGAAGCTGGGCCTCCGCTTTCGCACCCTCCCCTACTCCTCATCCTCCTCACGTTCGGTCATGCTTGTACCTGGGGAGATGGACAGGTGTTACCATGGACTGTTCAGTCCCAGACTGCCCTCCCAGAACACTGTCCCAACATCCCCACAGCATGGTACGTACCTCCAAAGGCTGCAATACCGATCCATGGCCTGTGCAATTTCATGGCGCCTTTATAGCGCATCGCATGCAAATGAGGGTACGCGCAACTGTAATGGGATGCAAATGCAGTGGATACGCTGCGGAATGGCTCATGAGCTGACTAAGATACCCTTAGCGATGCACATTGTGGAGACAGGGACACAGATGTCCATATGACGGACAGCATATCGGGTGTCAGAGGCTGTCCAAAAGGACATTTGGAGGGAAGTGGAGGAATGCAGGATTTAGGGGTAATCCAGAGATCCCACAGTCCCTAGGCCTCACCTATAGTCCTTATACCCAAGCCAGATGGCTCGACTCATTTCTGTGTGGACTATCGTGGACTAAATGCAGTCATGAAGTCAGACGCTCATCCAATGCCCCAGAAGGATGAACTCCTGGACAAGTTGGGAGGGGTGACCTACCTTACGACCACTGACCTGACAAAGGGGTATTGGCAGGTAGAGTTGACAGACAGAGCTAGGGAGAGGTCGGCCTTCATCACTCCGATAGGTTTATTTGAGTTTAAAGTAATGCCTTTCGGAATGAAGAATGCCCCGGCCACTTTCCAAAGGTTGGTGAACCAGGTGTTAAATGGTACTGAGGAGTACGCCATGGCATACCTGGATAACATTGCCATCTTTAGTACCAGCTGGAAGGAACACCTATCTCACCTTAGGGAAGTGCTGGGCAGGATATAGAGAGTCGGGCTCACTGTCAAAGCCGAGAAGTGCCAGGTGGCCATTGGAAAAGTGGCATACCTTGGACATGTGGTAGGCCGGGGACAGCTCCATCCTAACCAAATAAAGATAGAGGTGATCCAGGCATGGCCCAGACCAGAAACACAGAAGCAGGTCAGGAGTTTTCTAGGGACAGCAGGGTACTACAGAAGATTTGTACCCAATTACAGTGCCCTGGCTGCTCCCCTATCTGACCTGACAAAGACAAGGATGCCAAAGAAAATTACCTGGGGCCCAGCCTGTGAGGAAGCCTTTACCAAACTAAAGGAGGCACTGTGTGGTGCTCCTGTTTTGACAAGTTCGGACTATAGCAAAACCTTTATAGTTCAGACTGACACCTCAGTTGTGGGTATTGGGGCAGTACTGAGTCAGACATCTAGCCAAGGGACAGATCACCCAGTAGTGTACCTGAGTAGGAAATTACTTCCCAGGGAGCAAGCACACTCCATGGTGGAAAAGGAGTATCTTGCCATAGTGTGGGCCCTAAAGAAATTAGAGCCATACTTGTATGGGCAGCATTTTGTGGTACAGACTGACCACAACCCCCTAGTTTGGCTGATGCAGATGGGGAAAAACAATGGCCGATTGCTAAGATGAAGTCTTGCTTTACAATGGTATGATCTGACAATCATACATAGGGCTGGAGCGAAAAACCAGAACTCAGATGGGCTGTCTAGGGTCTATGAGGAGTGAACTGATTTGGGAAGCTCATCCCATGCAGGGGATAGACTCCCCCAAATTCAGTCTAGGTGGGGAGGATTGTGATGTAGAGAGCCAATTCTGAGTGCTGTAGTATCATTTTTTTTTTGTAATATCAAAATGGGTTATGGACTGTCTGTCATGAGAGATGCTGAAATCTGGTGCTCTAGGAGTGACCTCACCCCCCCCCCAGGTTTCAGCTGAAAGATGAAAGCCATGAGAAAATGCTGAAACAGCACGTGAGATCACACACACACACACACCGGTTTTAGATACCAGGTGTTACATGGCAGGCCAGAAGCTATTTACAGACTTTTCTAAGTTAATTATAGATGTTTTTGTTAAGAGGGAAATCATAAAAAAAAAAGGTTTATGATGTTAGAAGGGGAAACCAGGTTTGGCAAACTGGCATGAAGTTGTAAACGTTCTTCTGATGCCTGTGTGAGAGAGGATACTGATTAAGATCAAAGAGATGTCATTTGAAGAACATATGAGTATGCTGAGGTTGCAGAATTTAATTCTTGAAAAAGACATCCTGTTTTTTTATTAGATTATATATATATATATATATATATATATATATATATTCTGACAGAGGAGGAGCTAGGTGACCTCACCCAAAAAGGGGTTGGCAAATACAGTTTGCTTTAAGGGATATTCTGTTTTACTTCACTGAGACACTTTTGTCTAGACTCTGACAAAGAAACATCTGTGTGCACTTTTAAACAGGTATTTAGAAAGATAGACAAAATCTAAATATTGTTGTAGGAATTTGCACTGTTTAAACCCTGTTCTTTTAAAAGATGTGTATGTCTTGTGATATAACAGTTCTGTATTTTGTGTTTTACATATTTTTGTCTATTTTAGTAAAATTCTTTTTAGGGCATACTTGGTCTGTCTTTGAATTTTCTTCCATTTGTAAGAAAAGTATATATGGTTATAGCAGACACTAGGCATAAGCTTGAATGGTGATACCAAACTGAAAAGAGAAGCATTTTAAATCTGAGGTCTTTATTAAAGTTTTTAAGGGTTCATCTCTGTATACCTAGTTAGGTGCCCATAGGCAAAGATGTCTGGCCCCCTGAAGACAGAAATATCTGAGTCTGTGCATTAGGTACGCTAGCAAGAGGTTCACAGTTTGAATCCCTCCAAGACTTGAGACCAAAGGTTGATCCGAACTCACAAAACAGACAAGAGGGTTACCTTGTTCTGTTAAACTGTTCATAAGACTGCGCTCAGAGGTTGGCACTTTGGGAGTAGAGGGCCTGACCTGCTGAGTGGGTTTGTGACACTTGCCACTGGAAATTTCCTCTCCACAGTGCCAAAGCCCATAATGCTCACTGGAAACACTTCCCATTTAGCAATGGATACAGGCATTTCACATGATATTGAATGCTGCAGCAGCCAGGCTAGTGAGAGATGAATATGATGGACCTATTTTTTTTTTCTACTAGCATTTCTTAGTATCCATTTGTACTGTTTGGCCAGAAACAGCTCACTGAGCTGTGATGGCTCTTTTCCAAGCGTGTCCTCAGGATGAGTTACATGGACTTTTTTTTATTCACAAGGGGAATATCCCCATCTCTTATATGTGTCATGGGATCTTTAACTTCCAACTGGACAGCCACCAGAGATATACAGAAAGGACCTTAGTTTATTGTTTCATTGGAAGGGTGGCACCTCTACACCACAGTGTCAGTATTGGGTATTAGCCCAAGTTCTTGGTGTGGGTTTAGAATCTATGACCATCTGAGCTTCTGGCCCCAGAGACACGTGTGCAAACTAGTGAGTCATTGACACTGCTTTCTTATGTAAGATATCACATAGAGTACTGTGTACATCTCTGGCAGGGGCGTAGTTTGTTATTTTTACAGGGGGGGCAAAGTAACAAAAAAGTCCTGATTTTCACGTATCACGACAGTGAAGAGAGCGGGTGGCTTGCGTAATGCAAACAAATCAACCAGCATCAAATAATGCCCAAAAAACATTTAAGACTACAGCTGAATAACTCCTGGGAGGGACCAGCCCAGGCCAAGTCAGAGCACTTCCCCAACCCACCAGTTTTACTGCAGCCTGCTCTCGGCCCAACTCCTCCTAAGACCAGAGTTGAAAAACTGACCGAGATCTGTTTTGTATTCAGTTCTTCATTCTTCTGCCTTGGGAGTGAGGACTTACTTGTAAAGTTGAAAATATGTAAGGAACTTAACTTCCTTCTCAAGAGGACAGGACCTCTCCTCAGCTTCAATTCAAATCAGTCTTGACCTAATTTTGCCCCCACCTGAACCTCCAGGTGGATAGCTCACTAGTCTCTCACCCCCTTTGCTGCTTACTTAACCGTTCCAAGTCCAGCCCTTATAGTGGATCCTGAACTTCTTGAAATGTCTGCTTGAGCTAGCCCTCCCACCCTTGAGGAGTGCAAAAAGCATGTTTCAAGGAAGTGCAGCAAATGGCTGTGCTACCTCAGTATACCTATAAACATGGATGGTATGGGAAACATCCCAGCATGTGCATCCTCACAGCATGAGTCCTTATTTACAAAGATTACATAAAAAATGCGATTATACAATGACAAGAATGAATGCTGGCCTCTGACTGGTCAGTCTTGGGCTAGACCCATGATGTTATCCCAGCACATCCGATTCATCACAGGTCTAGTCTCAGCCTCTCCGTGAACCTCTCGATGATTGTTAGCATTAGTGTGTTTTTTTGTATCTTCTCTTAAAAATATTTTTCCACACCAAATAAAACATCTTTAAAATTATTTTTTTTAATTCTGTATAACAACGCCATTGTATATAGCAATAATGCCCTCAGGTTGTGTGTCATGGTAGGATAACGTCATGCCTTATGTATTGGATGCTTTTCATTGCCCAACCACCTGAGTGTGACGTTATCCCAGCATGACACCCTATCGAACGATATTACCCTTTCTACACCAGTGTTAACACTTTTCTTTGTTATAACCAAGTTAATTCATTAGTCTCCCATCCCATATTATTCAATGTCACTTGCCTGAATCTGGTTAGGTAAAGTGAGCGAAGAGAATAATGCTCTCCTCAAGCAAGCAAGCATTGCATACACAAGCATGGGACTTGCTGATATCCCTCAGGCGGTGCTCTTAACAAGCATGCTGATGTACCTGGGACAGTGCAACAGAACAATGTAAATCCCCTAATTGTTCAAGATGATCATGGGCATGGTGTGGTCACACCACAGCCCCTACCACTCTCCTCCCCATGGGCTCCTAAGAAATATGCATCTCTGTCCATGCCCAGGGTTACACAACCCCATCCAAGCAAACACGGACTGCCCTGGCACAAAAGTGGTCGCATCACATTACCTAAGAGAACAGATGCCACAGGAAGTTTGCTGGAACAACGACTCCAGATACCTGTGCACAGCCTCGCAGGACCCACCCTGAAAGGTAAGTACTTGGTTGATGGTTTTTATTAGCATCACCTATGACAGTGTGTGGTGGGCCGGTTGTGGTAGCCCAGGTTGCTGTGGATGCTTCCCCCCAACAGACTACTTCAAAATCGTCTCATCTGACAGTTTTGAAGGGCACAAATGAAACATGGTTGCTTCAGTTTGATGTGGTTTAATACAGTTTTTTTTGTCCCAGCATGTGTCTATTTTTCTACACACAGACACAGACAGACACACACACCACCAAAAAATGAACTTTTTTTATACTATGTTTACATTCAGGATAGAGACAGGGTAAAGCAGGTCCAGGCAGTACAACACAGTAAATGAAACAATGCATTTTACAATGCCCAACAAACCACCAAAGACCACAAAACAGCGGACCTTCCCCTGCCCTGGAGAATAGCTGAGTCACAGTCAGGGTGCTAAATGAGGAGGAGACCACAGAACATCTTGTCAGACCATACAGTAAGGTGAAACTACATAAACATGCACAATTTTTATACTGTAGGATTTCATACTTTCCAACAGTTCCTAATTTTGACACAGAAACTTATCTTTAGTGCTCAGAAGCCCCTTGTACGAGGGAGGTAAGCATGGCATGGACCCAGCAGACTGGCATACATGTTGAAAAAAATATTTCTGTGCCAGTATGCCCGTCCACCCCTCCCTCCTCCATCACCAGTGGCCAGAACCATTTTTTTCAGCTTGTGTACCAGTCCGCCCTGGTCAGCACAGCAGCACAAAGCAGGTAAGGCAGCAGAAGGTACAGCAAGCAATCTGAATTAATGTCCATGCAAAAAGCTACAGCCCACTCTCCCACCCCAGACCTGCAAGGTCACTATCTCCACCAGACTGGCCAGCTCAGCTACTCTCTGCACCCTGATGGACTTGCACAGCCACTCTCCACTCTCTGTCCACCCCACCAGCACAGCCACTCTCCCCACCACACCAGCACAGCCACTCTCCCCACCCACCCAACCAACACCATTTCCAGCTCCATTTATCTGGTATCCTCTCCAGGCATCCAGGTCTGTGCCTCCCATCACAGGCACACAAAATAAATAAAACCACATTTTATACTGCATTTTGTTTATGTTTCTTTCTATGTCTGGAAAGAGATGTTGAGCTACCGGTCAGCACAGTTTGCCTGGTATACAATTACAACCCCACCCACGACACAATGCCAGTGCCTCCACCCACCCACACAACAGTGCCCCCCACCACACCCACACAATGCCTGTATCCCCAACCCCACCCACACAAATGACCAGGGTCCGAACACCACACACACACACACACATGACCAGCAGTGTCCCCAACCCCAACACACACGACCAGCAGTGTCCCCAACCCCACACACCCACAATCAGCAGTGTCCCCAACCACACACACGACCAGTGTTCCAACCCCCCCAAAAAAATCATGGCCAGTCAGTAGTCGCTATAACAATAGCCAGGTAGTAGTATAATCATTTTTTAGGGTGCATGTTTTAGTGCAAGATTCTTTTTGCTAGTCTTGTAACACTGTACGGGGAGAACACAAAAAGCTACCCCTTTGGTTGTGTTTGCCAGGCAATGAAGACAGACACAGCAAGGCCAAGGAATCTGTCTGTTTCACCCCTCCACAGTGGATGATCAGAGAAATCAAAAAAGTGAAAGATTACTTTTACAGCCAGGTAAAGGATGAGTGGGAAATAATGTTTCAACATTTACTAATGTTCATATGCTAGCTGCGGGCACAGGTCAGTGAGATGCATCCCTTGACAGGTAAAGGATGAGGTGGAAATTACGTTTTAACATTTACTTATGATTATATGCTAACACCCAGTCAGCAAGCACAGAATGTCCCCACTCCTAACCAACACGGACAGTTCACCAGAAACCCAGTCAGCAAACATGGACAGTCCCCCCCTTCACCCCACCTACAAGGACAGTCCCCCCAGACACCTGAACAGTCCCCCCTCCACCAAACACCGGACCAGCAAGCAGAATGCCCCCTCCCAACCGACAAGAACAGTCCCACCAGACACCCAGGCAGCCAGCAAACATGGACGGTCCCCATATCCCACCAAGGACAGTCCTCACCCCTGACACACAGCTAGCAAACACAGAATTTCCTCCCGCCCCACCAACATGAACAATCCCCAAACACCTGGCTAGCAAACATGAGAGTTCCCCTCCCCAACAACACTGATAGTCCGTCCTAGACACCTGATAAGCAATCACCAACATTCACCCCCCATAAGCCAACATGGAAAGATCCCTCCCCAGACACCCGACCATCAAATAGTCCCCCCCCCACAAGACACCCAGCAGGCAAACATGGACAGTCCCCCTTTTCCACCATCATGAACAGTCCCCCCAGACAAATGGCCAGCCAAGTTCACCAAACAATGGCTAGTGTCACCACCCCACCATCACAGCCAGTGTCCCCACATCACCATGGCCTGTGTCTCCATCCACCAGACCCAGAATAGAAAACAGACTGTCCCCCAGCCCCACCAAACACTGACCACCCTTCCAGTCCCAAACACTAACCACCCCAGCCCCAAACATTGATCGCCCCCAGCCCACCTCAAACACAGGCCCTCCCAGCACCAAACACTGACCGCCCTCTCAGTGAGTTAGCCCTAAACACACAGACTGTCTCCCCGACCCCAACCCCACAAAACAAACCATCCCCAGCCCCACCAAACACAGACCATCCAGTGAGTTTCCCAACAAACCCCACCACACCAGTAGCACAGTAACTGAGTGTCCCCACCCACCAACATGACCAGTGTCCACACCATACCAAACAAATAGGCCCTACCACCCCACCAACATGGACAGCCTCAACAGCCAGCAAATCCTCCACCCAAAAACACAAGCTGACAGCAAACCTTCTACCACCCCCAGACACATGGCCATGGCCAAGACAACCCCGCAAAGACACATTTCTGGGATGTGAATGGTATTAATTTCCAACAACCAGCTAGCAGCACAGTTACTCACCAAATCAGTAGGGCACAGACAAGGCAGCATGCAGCAGGGCACAGCAAGGCCAAGAAGGCAGGCCAGGTAGTCAGTCTCTCCAACAATCCCGTTCCTCCTAATTAATCCCCAACGAGACAGTAACTCATTTTTCTGACATCAGATGACGTGTCGCATTATGGGTCTGCTATAGCCTGCATGACTGCCGGCTTCTTCACTGTTCTGGGCCTGGCTGTTCACTGACCTGAATAATCCCTCGTCAGAGCCGTGGAACTGGTGGGCAACCGGTGTGGTGTGGGACTCGTCGACAACACGGTAAATCTTTTTCTGGCCTGCTGGACACAGGAGCTGGGTGTGCAGGCAAGCCTGGCCAAGCCTCAGACTCACTGTAATTGTACTACTCGCTCCTCCGCCTGATCTGTCCGGTGGTAGAGGCCTTGTGGCTGCAGGCCTCCTAGGCTCTCAGGGATGGGAGGATCAGATGGCAGTGGGAGAGCCCAGAGCACAGCTGGCTGCACTGAGAAACAGAGAGTAGGTAGTCAGAGGACTCGGGTGAGGTATATTTAAACTGGGCTGTTCAGGACAGGAGGAGGGTAGGAACACTAGACTGACTGAGACACTGGTGACACCTGACAGACAACCAGCGACTGCTGCTCGACATCCTCGAATAGCTATCTCTCATCAGCCTTACGCTATATGGATGCTGCTGCTGCTCCTTCATGGAAGGCACACAGACAACTAAATGGCGCCACTAACGGAGTACTGCTCACGCGATGGTGCCAGCTTGCAGCACTCTCTGATTGGCTGTAACATGCAGGCTACTATGGTTGCAGGCTTGTAGCCAATCAGAAAAGGGGATAGTTTTTGTTTAAGAGACATGGCGCGCACCACCACCCTCCCTCCCCCGGAGAGGTGCAGGCAGTCCAGGCATAGCCCTGAGCCCATTCAATATTAAAAAAAAAAAATGATAACCGGAGAACGTGGCTGGGCTCCTAAAAAAGTCCTGGTCTAATTTGTCAGGGGGGGCAGCTTGCCCCTCTGCCCCCCAACAATCTATGCCTATGATCTCTGGACACTGCATTATAAAACAGGTATAGACAGCACATAAAAGGTAAAGAGACATGCAATAAAAATAAATGTAGGAATGGATAGAGTAAGCTTTGTGAATAGGCTCAAGAATTTGGAACTGAGCTAAGAGGGCCATGACAACTATCTACAAACTAGTGCAAGGAATTATAACAATGGAACATCTTAAACTTCTGAACTGGGTGGAGGACAAGACAATTACAGGGCATAGATAGGAGCTAAGGGTGGAACTAGCAGAGCCATTAGCAGAACTGTTTAGTGAGTCTCTGAGCACAGGAGAGGTCCCAGAAGACTGGAGAAGGGCTTATGTGATCCCGCTCCACAAGAGTGGCAGCAGTGAGGAGGCAGGGAACTACAGACCAGTTGTCTTACCTCAGTAGTGGGCAAGATTATGGAGGCACTCCTTAAGAAAAGGATAGTGCAACACCTGGAATCCATAGGAGCACAGGATCCAAGACAGCATGGGTTTACAACAGCAAGGTCATGTCAAACTAATCTCATAGATTTCTTTGGCTGGGTACATAGAAACATACACTTTGATGGCAGATAAGGACCACTTGGCCCACCTAGTCTGCCCATTTTCCTACCTACCAGATAAACTGCAGATTCTAGTTAACCAACAGCCTATTTCTTCCTAACTCCCACAAGAATTGCATTATGTCTGTCCCATGCATTCTTGAATTCCCCCACTGCTTTTGACCCCATGGCCTCCTCAGGAAGGCTGTTCCATGCATCCATTACCCTCTCTGTGAAAAAATACTTCCTCACATTGTCCTGAGCTGCCCCCCCCCCATCTTCAAATTGCGTCCCTTTGTTCTTGCACATCTCTTTTTCTGAAAGATGCTACCCTCTTGGACTTTGTTGATTCCCTTGAGGTACTTAAAAGTTTCTATCATGTCCCCCATCTCCCTCCTTTCCTCAAGGATATACATATTAAGCTCCTTTAGTCTCTCCTCATATGGCTTCTGTTGCAGACCCTGCACCATTTTAGTTGCCCTCCTCTGGACTGCCTCCATCCTGTCTACGTCCTTGCGGAGATGGGGTCTCCAGAATTGGATGCAGAACTCCAGATGGGGTCTCACCAACTGTCTGTACAGAGGCATAACAACTTCTTGTTTTCTATTGGTGACGCCTCTCCCTCTACATCCCAGTATCACCCCAGCCATCCCTATTACCTTCTCAAATTGCTTGCTAACCTTTAGGTCATCTGATATGATTACCCCCAGATCCCTTTCCATTTTTGTTGTTGTTATTACTACCTCCCCCCATTGGTTTTTGTTTCCCAGGTGCATTACTTTGCACTTCTTTGCATTGAATCCAAGCTGCCATACTTCTGACCATTCCTCCAACCTTGCCAAGTTTCTTCTCATCCTTTCAACCCCCCCCATGTATCGACCCTGTTGCAGATCTTTGTGTCATCTGCAAAGAGGCATACTTTTCCTTCCAGCCCCTCTGCAATGTCACTTATAAAGACATTAAAAAGGACCGGACCCAGTACTGAACCCTGCGGTACTCCACTAGTAACCTCTCTTTCTTCAGAGTGCACTCCATTTACAATTACCTTCTGTGTCCTGTTGTCCAGCCAATGTTTTACCCAGGCTACCACCCTGGGACCCACTCCCAGGCTGGTTAATTTGACTATTAATCTTTTGTGTGGGACTGTGTCAAATGCCTTGCTAAAGTCTAGGTAGGCATGTCCACAGCCCCTTCCTGGTCTACTACTTTGGTCACCCAGTCAAAGAAATCTATCAGATTCGGCTGACATGACCTTCCCGCTGTGAACCCATGCTGCCTTGGATCCTGTGCCCCACTGGCCTCAATGTACTCAACAATTCTTTCCTTCAGAAGTGACTCCATCACTTTTCCTACCACAGAGGTCAACTGACAGGTCTATAGTTTCTTGCCTCTGTCTTGGTCCCACTTTTGTGAAGGGGAATCACATCCGCCTTCCTCCAGTCCTCGGGTACCACACCATCCTGCCATGATTTATTAAAAAGAGTAGTCAGTGGTCTCACTAGCTCCCCCCTTAAATCTTTTAGAATTCTGGGGTGAATTCAATCAGGCCCCATTGCTCTGTCCACCTTCAATTTTAGGAGTTCTTGCAGAACCCTTTCTTCTGTGAAAGGGCTGGGATTGAGTCCACATATCAAAAGTGCTTCTGTTAATTGGATTAGGCACTTCCCCCTCCTCTTTTGTGAAAACTGAGCAGAAATATTCGTTCAGTATCCCTGCTTTTTCACTGTCCCCCTCTGCCCACCCACCATTCATTCTATTCAGCCTCACTATCCCTCCTTTGTTTTCTCATCTCTGATGTACCTATAAAAGGTTTTATCCCCCTTCTTAACCGAGTTGGCTATCTTTTCCTCAGTTTGGGCCTTTGCTATTCTGAATTCCCTCCCTGCTTCCTTCTGCCTTAACTGGTACAGCTCTCTGTCCTGCTCCTTCTGTGTTTCCTTATACTTCCTGAATGCTATCTTTTTCTGCCTGACTTTCCCAGCCACCTCTTTTGAGAACCATAGTGGCTTTTTCTTTCGTTTGATTTGTTTATTTGCTTCACACAAAGGCTTGTTGCCTCTGTGATGGCAGTTTTGATGATTCCCCATTGTTGATCCACCCCTCCTTCTAGCCTGTTTGCTAGTGCTTTTCTGAGGCACTCTCCCATCTTGCCAAAGTCAGCCCTCCTGAAGTCCAGTACCCTCACTTTTGTATGGCTTGACTCTGTAGCTGAGTTTAACGTGAACCACACTGTTTGATGGTCACTTGTTCCCAGATGGCAACCCACTTCTAGATCTGAGATCCTCTCACTGCCCCATTTGAGAGTACGAGGTCTAAGATTGCTCCCTAGTAAAGTTCCACTTCTAAGTTAACACTATGTGGTGCAAAACTTCACAATGAAATTTGGTGGCAAACTTACGCTTCTCGAAGTTAACAGTATGTGACAACACCGAAATGAAATTCAGTGGCAAAGTTACACTTCTCAAAGTTAATAGTATTAGACTCAGCACTTCATAATGCAATTTGGTGGCAAATGTTCCACTTCTGTAAGTTAACACTATGTGACGCAGCACTTCACGATGAAATTCGGTAGCAATGTTCCACTTCTCTAAGTTAACACTATGTGACGCAGCACTTCACAATGAAATTCTGCAGCAGTGTTCCACCTCTCTAAGTTAACACTATGTGGCACAACACTCCACAATGAAATTCACTAGTGAAGTTCCATTTCTCAAAGTTAACACTATGTGATGCAACACTTCACAATGAAATTCGGTGGCAAAGTTACACTTCTCGAAGTTAACACTATGAGACTCAATACTTCACAATGCAATTTGGTGGCAAAGTTCCAGTTTTCTAAGTTAACACTATGTGATGTACCACTCCACAATGAAATTCACGAGCGCAGTTCCACTTCTCTAAGTTAACACTATGCGACTCAACGCTTCACAATGAAATTCGGTAGCAAATATCCACTTCTCGAAGTTAACACTATGTGACTCAACACTTCACAATGAAATTCGGTAGCAAAGTTCCACTTCTCGAAGTTAACACTATATGATACATCTCTTCTCAATTAACTTTACTAGCAATGTTCCACTTCTAAGTTAATACTCTTTTTTTTTTACTTTCTGTTTTGTCCTCTTCCCGCCCCAGAGCTCTGCTTCTTCGGGAGATGCCTGGTGCTACCCCGCAATCTGCATTACCTGAATCCCCGGAGGTTCCCCCATGGAGCCATGGTTATACCCCCCCCAGGCAGAAATGGGACCTACACCCCGATGTCTCCGGATTTTTCGTCGGGTCCCCCAGTGGTCAGGCAAGCATTCGCAATCAGGGTCAGCACTGGTGCTCTGTCTACCCATCGCTCTGGTGGTATTTTTCCTCCACTTCTTCCTGTGTGCTGTTGCACCCATACGTCAAGGCATTAAGCGCCAATGTCCACCATACAGCTCCCCGCTCTCCCCCACAGTCACGCAAGCTATGGGCCTTGATCCCCTCCTCCCCCCCCCTGGAGAAGGTGAGCAGTCCCTGGGACACTCAAGCCTTCTCCCCCAGCCAGCCCTCCAGCGACTGAGTCTGCTCCCGAACCCGGGTTGCTGGTGTCATGAGCGGAAATCCAACCGCTGAGCTGATGGGCCGGCTCTAAGTTTGTACCAAGTGACACAACATTCCACAATGAAATTCACTAGTGAAGTTCCACCTCTCTAAGTTAACACTATGTGACACAGCACTTCACAATGAAATTCACTATCGACGTTTCACTTTTTAAGTCAACACTGTGTGACGCAACACTTCACAATGAAATTTGGTATCAAAGTTCCACTTCTCAAAGGCAACACTGTGGCACAACACTTCACAATGAAATTCACTAGGAAAGTTCCACTTCTCTAAGTTAACACTATGTGATGCAGCTCTTCACAATGAACTTCATTAGTGAAGTTCCACTTCGCAGAGTTGTTAACACTATGCAACGTAGCACTTCACAAAGAAGATCCAGAAGAAGGATTGCTGGCTTCAGTGTCGGTGCTGAAAAGTCCAATTCGTATGATGCAGCATACTGGACTCAGCACTCCGCTCACTACTGGGCAATGAACACTGGAGCTCAGTGTATTAGTTATCAAAAAAGTGAACAGTGTGATTACAAGCACAAAGCGTCCTCATGAGGTTGCTGACTGTATAAAACGATAAAGTGAGTGATGCAGCGGTGTGGTGAGAATGTGAAAAATGCACTGTGAAGCTGGGGAGAGGTTTTCCTTATGGCTGGTACATCGGGCTGCATTTGTTAGGCTTCAAAGGGGCGGGTTAGTGGTTTGAGGGTGGGTCCTGAGAAGACAGGTGTTGTCCTTTAACTCTGAAACAGGACTGAGTGCCTGTAGAAACAAAGTAAACACAGAATGACATGGAATGTCTGAATTTTAAACCAACAAATCAGAAAGGGACAGCTCCTAGTACTCGGTACTGAAGTGCAAACAAAACAACCAACCAGGTTCTCCGTTTGGCCATTTAAAACGAAAAAATTATGCTCCGACTGAATTTCATGCATAAATACTTTAAAAAAGACAAAAACTTACAGAGGAGCACAGCAGGGGTAAAGAACCCAACGTTTCAAACCCTCAACTGGCTCTTGATCAGAGCCTAGTTTGTTGTTTTGTTTGTCTGAATTTTTTTTTCACAATGTTCTTGTTTTATTTGCAAAGACATTCATTTTTTGGGCTCATTACTCTTATTACAGTAGTAAGATTTTGATTTTAATCATTGAAATTCTGTTTTTTGATCATTATAGTCAGGGCTCCAGATAAGACTTTTGGGATGAGTACTGTACTCCTCATTTTGAAAGCGAGGTGAGTAAAACCAAATTCAGATGCGTACAAATGTCTGGACAGATTGGAGTGAGGAGTACATTTTTAAAAACAATGTACTTTTTTTCTAGATAAGAATTTGGCAAGTGCCAACAATGCTCCAAATAATGTTGGCAGGCTGGAGTAATATACTCACCAGTTTTAAAATATAGGGGGTGGGATATTCAGACTGCGCCAAAAAGATGCGCAATAGCGGGAGCAGGTGCAAGTGAAGTGCGCCATGGAGCAACAGGCATGATATTCAAACCAAGTGGAGACCAAGGTGCACCTGCGCAACATAGCTGAATATCAGCCCAATGCACCATAGCGCAATGAGGGATGCGCAGTGGAGCAGGGCCGATGTGCATTAGCACACCCAGGGATGCGCAGGGACAAAGACAGAAAGCAGCTGTGCACCAGCCATGGACGCGCCATGTGTGGAGGAGCATGCAGCAGGACAGACAGACCAAACCCCCCCCCACCAGGGAAAGGCCCCCATGAGCAGCACAACCAGAGGGGAGCAGAACGGACCACCAGCCCATGAACCCTGGCGCCGATCCAACAGCAGACATGGGCCAGCAGTCCCCACCCGCAGGGCAAGGTGCCCCAGAACTGTCCCCCAGCAAACAGTGACCATAACACAAGGATGGCCAGGACCCACCCATGCCATGGCACCACACCAATGCTGACCACCCCCAGTACAGCGATCCCAAGACACCCAGCCCAGAAGCATGACCAAACAGTGCATGGCACCGAAGGTATGCCACCACCACTGTGACAATGCAACCCGGTGTCCCAAGGCGCCATGCACAACAGCCCCACTGTGACCCCGCTGCATGAGGTGCCACCATCCACTGATGCCACCACAGCATAAACAAGGCCCTCCTGCATGTCCCCCACAGTGTCACAGCAAGGAGGTCAACCTGGCATCAGTACCCGAGGGACCCCGCACGTGACAAGGCCTGCCCCAGATGCCACCACCAGCAGGATGGACCCCGCACACCCACCCATGCACACACCCTGTCCCAGCACTGGCCCCACCAGACAGCACAGCAGCCTACTGTGGCGCATGGAGGCATGCACCACACAGAAGGCAACACAGGGCACATACAAAGCTCCCCCCCCACACAGTCCCAAGGGTACCCCATCAAACAGCCACACATAGTGGAGCAACAGATGCTGCTGTCGTGAGTCCCATGGTGCCATGTACCTAAGGTCTGCACATCACCATGGCGCCGGTGAGCCTGCCATGTGGTGTGTGCACAATGAACCAGGCCACTGCCTGCATGCAGCAGGACCCCATGTGACAGTCACCAGACCACAGGCACCGCCCCAGACACCATAGACTGCATGGAGGGGGACAACAACAGCACCATCCACAGTGTCAACAGAGGCAGATGTGCAATAAACCAGGGGTCAGGATGCAAGCTGCCAGGGCGCCATGCGTGGAGGGTGGCTGGTATGGACTGACACCAATGTCACGTCAGCATCCATGCATGCAGTGGTGGGGTTGGCATGACCGTGCGAACCACAGACATGCAAGGGGCACAGCCGCATAGGCTCAGCACACACTGCCAGGGGCAGCTGGGACATGCACCAGAGCCCACTGCACACAGGCAAACAGTGCACAGGGCACACCACACATACCCCAGACAGTGCCCATGGCCCCCACCCACATTAGTGGAGGATCCCTGGCAGACACACCCACGGCCAGGCCAGCACCACTCCACAGTTGCCATGCACACCACTGCAGCAAGGCACCATGCACCCATTGCAAATCAGAGACTGACACAGTCATAGTAGGAAAAGCATGTTTAATGTAACAAGAAACAACAACAGGAACTATGTACAATGATATATATACAGTGGGGGAGGGGATGTGTAAGGCTATAACAAGGGGTGGAAAGGGCAGGGGACAATGGGAATGGCAAGGAGGGGGACATGGGGTGTGGGGTACAGTCCAGGGAGGGAATGGGAAAGTGCAGGTGCTGCAGGCCCTACTGGTGGCCCCTGCCATGCTTGTCCTCCCTGTGGTGCCTCCTGTGCCACCGATGTTCACTCCTCTCCATCCCCTGCAGCAGCTTCAGCGTGGCCCGGGTGACCTGCAGGATCTCCTGGATGTTCCATTCCAGGGACGTCCAGCGTTGTCCACCTAGGACAAGGGAGCAGAATGAGTATGAGTGACTGGCCAGACCAACGCAGCTCACCCAATGTGCATGGCGTACATCAGTGGCCTGCGCCCCTGGGATGGCATGTGACCACAGACGGTGGGTGCGCCCACATGACCCACCTACCCGGGCACCCAAAGCCATGCAAACCACTGCACACCCCCACCACCCATGTAATGCACAGCACCATTGTGGCCGTCCGACGTTATGACAATGCAGTGGGTTGGCAGTGGCACAGCCAGGTGCCCATTGCACACACAGCTCACCTGCAACACCCACACACACGTGCAGACCCACAGTATGGTGCGAAGGGCACAATGGGATGTGCATGGCAGTAGGGGCCATGTGCAGGGGGCCATGCTCCACCACCGCCCCGCGACCCTCCATGCACAGTTGTAAGGGGAAATACAGTACTCACCTGCGTCCCAGTCAGCAGGGCGCTGCTGACCCCCAGCACATAGAAACAGAATTTGATGGCAGATAAGGACTGCTTGGCCCACCTAGTCTGCCCATTTCCCCTACCTAATGGATAAGCTGCAGATTCTAGTTAATCAACAGTCTGCTTCCTCCTACCCACCACTAGAATTGCCTTATGTCTATCCCATGCATTTTTGAATTCCCCCACTGTTTTTGACTCTACGACCTCCACAGGAAGGCTGTTCCGTGTATCCACAACCCTCTCTGTGAAGAAATACTTCCTTACATTACCTCTGAGCCATCCCCCTCTATCTTCAAATTGTGCCCCCTTGTTTTTGCACATCTCTTTTTCTGAAAGATGCTACCCTCTTGGACTTTGTTGATTCCGTTGAGGTATTTGAAAGTTTCTATCATGTCCCCCCCCTCTCCCTCCTTTCCTTGAGGCCATACATCTTTAGTTCCTTCAGTCTTTCTTCATATGTATTCTGATGCAGACCCTGCATCATTTTGGTTGCCCTCCTCTGGACAGCCTCCACCCTGTCTATGTCTTTGTGGAGATGGGGTCTCCAGAACTGTACACAGTACTCCAGATGTGGTCTTACCAACTGTCTGTACAGAGGGCCAACAACTTCCTGTTTTCTACTGGTGATGCCTCTCCCTATGCATCCCAGTATCTCCCAGCCCTCCTTACTGCCTTCTCACATTGTTGGCCCACCTTTAGGTCATCTGATATGACTACCCCCAGGTCCCTTTCCATTTTTGTCATTGTCAGTATCTCACCCCCCATTGTGTACTCTTCCCCTGGGGTTTTGTTTCCCAGGTGCATTACTTTGAACTTCTTTGCATTGAATCTAAGCTGCCATACATTTAACCATTCCTCCAACCTTGCCAAGTCCCTTTTCATCCTTTTCAACCCACCTTGTGTATCAACCCTGTGCCCTGCCTGCATGGCCACACCACCATCGACGACCTGCCCTCCACGCTCCCGGGCCATCCGGGCCCGATGGCGATCCTCCGGGCCTAGAGTGCAAACATGGAGAGAGTCTCATCAGTACACATCTGAACCATAGCCCCCCCTCTTGCAGTGTGTGTGCCTTCTCAGCCCGTCCGTGCCGCGGTGGCACAAGGTGTACTCGATGCACCCCCACAACTGGCAACACAGGTATCAGCCCCTCCTCGGCAGCATGGCCTGCCGATCACGTGAAACCAGGACAGACAAATATTACTAGTGTGGTGAAGGAGCACCTACCTGGCCGTGACATGGCAACCCACCGGGTACCGCCTGCAGTCTCCCTAGGTGGTCGGAGTCACACTGCTGGAGGTCCCCATAGCAGCTGCGACACTGCTCTGCAGTCCTGCTGCTCCCTGTGGCCTCCTGAAGGCCCTCTGCCACCTTCTGCCACACCATTGTGCGTGGCCTCAGGAGAGGAACCTGCCCAAACAGAGCACCTACATGGGGCTCCACAAGTGCCACCAGGTTTGCCAGTTCCACCGCTGTCCACACTGGTGCTCTGGTGCGCGGCATGTTGCAGACAGTGGCAAGCACAAAATGGCACTCTAGGCACACATGTCCCACGTGGTGGAGGCAGTCGGCATCATGCCAGTCGCAATCACACTGGCACCAGACTGCACAATAGGGGCAGCCATGCGGACACATGATGCCCAGAGGGCAAAGGTCAGCCGCAGGGTCAAGGGTCTGTCTGCACACGGAGCGCCACAGTGCTATTGGGAGGCCCCTGCATGGAGCGCGGTAGGGTGCATGGGTGTGATGCTATGCAGTGGCCTACCACACAGAGGCACCATGGTGCCCATGGTGCACCATGGCACGTGCACCCCTTTGGACATATAGCGCACAAGCACCACAGGCACAGTAGTGGCAGTGCCCTGTACTGCCTACCATGCACAGTGTGTCAGCAGCGCCACTTGTGTCGGCGTCAGCACTGTGGGCATGCGTGGTGCGGTGCCAATTGTGCACGTCACAGTGGTATGCCACAGCCTGAGCATGCTCGACACCATTGCGCAAGGTGCAACAGCGCAATATTCAGCCAGGTTGTGCTGATCAGCTCATGAGCCATTTCATGGTGCATCCACTGCATTTGCATCCCATTACAGTTGCGCCTGCCCACATTTGCATGCAATGCGCTATAAAAAGGCGACCTGGGAATGCATAGGCCATGGATTGGTATTGCAGTCCTTTGAGGTAGGTGGCATGCTGTGGAGACATGGGGACAATGGTCTTAGAAGGCTGTATGGGACTGCACAGTCCAAGGTAACACCTGTCCATCCCCCAGGTACAAGCATGACTGAGTGAGAGGATGAAGAGGAGCAGGGAAGGGTGCGAAAGAGGAGGCCCAACTTCACCAGGGCAGAATCCGATGCCCTGTTTGAGGCCTACCTCGACAGGGAGCCGCTGCTCAATGGACAGAGGGGCACGCCACAGGCCCATGCAGCGACGTGGGATGAGGTGGCACGAGCCATCAACCAACAGGGCAGCCACCAGTGTTCCATGCAGGAGTGCAAGAAAAAGGTTGGCATGGACAGGAGGCGGATCAAGGATAAGGTGGCTGCCATCAGGGCAGCACGTGCTGCCACTGGTGGGGGCCAGTAGGATGTTCCCTGCCTGATGCCACTGGAGGAGCAGGTGGCTGGCAGCATGCGGCGTAGTGCCACTGAGGGTGTTCCTGGTGGAAGCTTCCAGATGGGTGGCAGCCCTTCGCTACATGGTAAGACCGGTGCTGGCAGTGTGTGGGTGGCAGGCCCCAGGGCCAGGCGGAACCACTAACAGCACTGTGTTCATTTACAGCTCCTGAGCATCTGCATGGGGCAGCAGTGGTGGGTGTGTTCACCGAGGGGAAGGCCCTGGACACGGTGGAGCGCCCATCCACCTCCACAGGTGTCCGAGGGACCGACCGTCTGCAGCCCTGCACATCTGTCTGGACTGATGCCAGTGCGGATATGGCTCTGGCTGTGTTCCAGCATGACACCACTCACGGTGTCCTGTGTGCTGAGACACAGATTGGGGCCAGCTCCTGCACTGATGATGACGTGATGCATGTCCTGGACAGTGATGTATGTGGGACACAGGGTGATCCCAGGGATGGCATCTGCCCAGGTGGCTCCACAGGTAGTGCTGGTGTGGTTGCCTGCACAACAGCCCTTGTCCAGGCTGTATCTGTGGGCTCCAGTGGGACAGCACTGGCATGCGGCCAGGGTAGTGGGGCTGTTGTTGCTGCTGCGGCAGTGCCAGTGGTGCCTGGCGATCGGCAGCCAGAGGGGCAGTGGCAGCAGCTGGCCAGTGTCGACGTGGGGACAGGGGCGGGGGGCAGTGGCAGTGCACCACGTGTGGATGTACCCCAGGAAGGCAGCACTGTGCGGTGCCCACTGTCGAGGGGTGCTGTGCAGCAGGGCCAGGAACACCATGGGGGACAGCATGCTGGACATGCAGATGACCCTTTGGACGACCACAGCCATCTTCTCCAGGCTTCTGTGGATCAGCAGATGTGGCTCATGGCAGCGGTGGATGCACTCTGTGCGGCACTGCACCAGGCAGAGGAGCGGCGAAGCGGGGACCATGCCCTGCTCCTGGCAGAGTTGGCTCAGCAGCGGGCGGATGTGACCACTGCCATTGACAGGCAGACCACTGCAATGGCAACTATCATGGCTACACTGGCCAACTGGCTGGGTGCCCAGCTGCCGCACACCCGCAGAGTGCTCTGCCCACCCCATGTTCTCGGTGTCGGGCGAACCCTGCCATGTCGATGCCAGATTCGGCTGTGGGCATACCTAGCATGCCTGTTGCGGGCATGTTTGGTGGCCTGCAGACCCCTGCGCGGACATGGTCACGTTCATGCAGCATCACCCCTGGAGGCCCTTTGGTGCCACCCCATGAGGCCACTGGTCAGCCTGGTATGGCTGGCAGGTCTTGGCGGGGCTGCCCATGCATCCGTGGTGGCCATGCTACTGTGTTGCATGACTGACCCTTTCCCCTCCACAGCCACTGTCTGCCACTGCCCTGTGTGCACTGTGGTGTTCTTTGTGCGTTGCATGGGTGTCGTGCCCTGCACACACACGGTCCCTGTGCACACCCTCTTGGCTGCTGGCCATTGTGGCGTGTGCATGATGATGCCTGCGTAGCACTGTCTGCCACTGTGCAATGGTGCTTAGCATCTGAGGCACACACAGTGCCAGCCACTGGGCAAGGTAGTGTTGGGTCCTGTGTGGGTGTGGGGGGGCCTGTTGAGGTGGGCGTGCATGTGGCCCTATGGGCATGGGTAGGGGTGTGTGTGCCTGTGTGTGCATGCCATGTGCAGCCCTGCTGTTCCCTGCCTTTGTGTGTGGTCTCATGTCCATTCCCACACCCCTGACGCTGTCCTCCCCTGGTGTCCACACCTGCCTGTCTGTGGACTATGCCCTTGCCCTTGGTGGTTGCACGTGGCCCTGTTGACCTACCTGTGTTGTCCAAAGTGCTCCTCTGCGATGGCGTTCCAGTGCTGCTGGGCCATCTGGGCCAGCTGGGGATCCCTTCACCCAGGGGGTGGCTGCCCAACACCAGCTGGACTGGCGTTCTCTTTGTCCCCACCGCTGTCCCCCTCCTCGACCTCAACGCCTATCCCACAGTCGGTGGCCATGTTGTGCAGGATACAGCAGGCCAGGAATAGCCCGCAGGCCTTTGAGGGGCTGTACTGTAGGGCACCGCCTGACGTATGCAGGCAACGGAACCATGCCTTCAGCAACCCGAACACCCACTGGATGACATTCCTTGTTGTGGCGTGTGCCTTATTGTACTGTTGCTGCACTGGGGTCGAGGGGCACCGGTATGGTGTGAGCAGCCAGGGCCATAGTGGGTAGCCACTGTCACCTGTGTGTAGAGGGGATTCATTAGCATGGTAGTCTGTGACACTGTGCAATGGGCCACCATGGCCATTCTCCATGGCACCCCTGCCCATACCCCACACCCCCCCACATCTGCATCCATCGTCCAGCATGCTATGCATACTCACCTACCAGATGGTCAGTGGGGATGTCCCTACTCTTGAACCTATGGCACAGTGTGGACTGGTGCCAGATGAAGGCATCGTGTGCTCCCCCAGGGTGCGTGGCACAGACATTGATTATGTGCCCCCTGGCATCGCACACCGCCTGGCAGTTGACACTCAGATAACCCTTGCAGTTGATGTATGCCACCCCCTCCGGGCCAGGTGGCATGCGGATGCCTACATGGGTGCAGTCTATGGCCCCAAGCACACCAGGCAACCGTGCTACCCTGTAGAACTCCTGCATGTTTGCTGTGTGCTCCGCCTGTGTGCTGGGGAAACAGATGTACTCTGCAGCATGTGACAGCAGTGCGCTGAGGAATTGTGTGAGTAGGTGTGACATGGCCAACTGGGTTATGCCTGTCATGTCCCCTGTTGGTCTCTGAAAGGTGCCCATGGCGAGCAGGCACATGACGGCTGTGATCTTAGTCTCCACGGACAGCGCATGGCTCCGTCAAGTGGGTGCCTGCATCTCATCACTGCACAGCTCACAGAGCTGCCTCAGAATCACCTGGTTCAGGCGGTACCGGCCCACAATCTCAGTGTCACTGTGCTGTTTGAAGGTGGTGCGGGCACTGTACAACCTGCTCCGGGCATACCACCGATGGGCCCTTCCACAGCCACACCTCCCTGCTGCCTGCCTTCTCACACCCCTCATTACCGCCTCCATCTGGAAGGTGGCACTGGCCATATCCCTGGTTGGTGTCCCCCCCCGGGCGGCTGTCTACCTGGTCCCCCCCGGCTGTGTGTTGCTGGTGCTGCCCCTGCACTGGGTACACCCCTGCCTGCTCACCACTGTGTGCCCTGCCTCTTTAGCCACTGCTGTCCATCTTCTGTGGCATGCTCAGGCCTTCTTGCACACACACACACACACACACACACCCCTTCACTCACTCGCACACACCTCTGGTGGGTTCCCCCGTCCACCTCCTGGCCACACCTGCCCCCTGCTTCTTGGCTTGCCTCCCTGCCACTCTGTCTCCGCGCTCCCCCACTATGGCTCCTCTGTAGCGTATTCATCCTCCCCTCTCTTGCTCCCTATTATATGGGCTCATTTCCGCTGTCATGCAACTTCCACTTGCTCCGTTACTGTGCACGTCGCCTACTGTTGAATATCGCACTGCACACATTATTCCTGGTTATGCCCCTTGCACTTGCGCATGCATTCATTTCTGTTGTGCTGTGGTGCATTGGGTGTTGTGCTGCGCAGCCGCTCCCACTGGATATCGCACTATGGCGCATATCCGCTCTTGCGCTGGTGCATGCGCAGCTCTAATGCGCATGATGCAGCTGCTCTGAATATCCCACCCCGGGAGTAAAAAAAATTGGGATGTGTACAAGTGCTGTAAATCTGGAAAAACTGCTCTTTTTGAATCACCAGTTATGTTATGAAGCACATTCTATGAAGTGTGGAGCATTTATAAATGTTGGGTGAGTACTGGTACTCATTAAAAAAATTTTCTGAAGAGTATTTCCTAAAATGAGGTGCATAAAATAGGTCGGTACTCACCTTATCTGGAGCCCTGATTATAGTGTTGTACTATACTTTTTTGTTTTTTATTAATTTCTGTCTAGTAAAAGTTTTGTGATGATACACAATACTAAACAAGGACCATACAAAAACAAACATTCTATGGACTTGAAAAAACAGTATACAAAAAAAGCTACACCGCCCATACATGTCCCAACATCTCTCGTAGTAAAACAGAATCTAGTCCTACACATTCACGGTACAAAGTCCGGTCTATGATTCAGCATGTGGTGAACCCATCAAGCCCATATCAAATCAAACCTGGGCACCGCAAGTTGAATTATAGGTTCATGGGTTCATAGGAAGAGTACGTGATCGAGGGACAAGCCCATTTTGATCATGCCACCTACCCTAGGTGGAATTCATATTTTAGTTCATCCATGTACAAGTCAAGCTTCAGTTTAAATTGTGTTAAATTATCACTATGCACAACTTCATGTGAGAGGGAGTTCCATATTGGGATTATCCTCTGTGTAAAGAAATTGTTTCTCTTTGAGGTCCTATTTATATTGGCCTTTAATTTCAGATTGTACGATCTAGTTATACAAGCTGAAGGATGCCAGTCCAGAGAAATAGCTTCAAACAAAAATTCATCCTTTATAGCCCTGTAGAGTAAACATAGGTCTCCTCTCAAGGATCGATATTCCATAGAGTAGAGCTTTAATTATTTTAATCTTTCTTTATAAGATAGGAGGCTCATATCAGCGATGTGCTTAGTGAATTTTCTTTGAACTTTTTCCCTGGATATCATAAACTGACCACATAAGATCCTGCCATTGTTGGACAGAAGGAACTGGGTCAGTAAGCCATAATTTCTTTATAGATTTTTTTGCAACCACTAAACAAATATTGAGCAATTTACGAGTATTAAGACCCCAAACCTTTCTGGAAGATCTGAAAAAAAGGATGGTGTGGTCCATCAGTTGTAATTTCATCCCAAAAATATCCCAAACGATGGCTATGAGTTGAAACCAGTAGGGCTTTAACAGTGGACAGCCCCAGGAAATGTGACTATGAGAGGCTGGTATGATCCCACATCCTTGCTAGCAAGCCAATGTCAATGTGGATTTAAACTATGCCACAATTTGGGGGGGGGGGTTCCAAAAGAGAAAAGGTACACAAGTCTTCCAGGAGAATTCTTTCCATAGAAAAGAAGACGTCACCTTAGGTACATATGCCAGATACCTATCCAATCTGGAGTGGTAATCTGGGTTTGTAAATCCATTTCCTAGTGGATTTTAATGATATTTACGTTATCCCCTTCCGGTTGTAACAGGGCTTGGTATGATTGAGAAATGAGTGAGATTAAGGTCTCTCACCACAACTTGTTAATAAGAAGCTGTTACAGAAGCGGCAGCTCCCAGTCCTCAGGCCACTCCCTTAAAGAGCTGGTGACACATTCAGAAGAACTTTAACAAAACCTAATATTTAGACACAGTCCAACTTGTATTTCCCATTAGTGCTGTATTCCTCCTCCCCATTATTTATTACTGATGTCATTTGTATGAAAATAGGATCTTTGCTTCAGAAGAGTTTGTCTACTCCTGCTGCTTTCTCCCTATCTGAAGTCACAGAGCACTGCTTGTGATATCACGGCTACTCCCATGGCAACAGACTGTGATGTCACAACAGAGGATTATGACTTGATGTAGGGAGTAAGCTATAGAGGCAGATGGACTCTAAAGAAACTCTAAGGGATAAAGATCATATATTCATGCAAATTTCCTTAGTAATAAATAATGAGGAGGAGAAATATATATAAAATATAAATGGAATACAGGCAGAATTGTACCCAATTATTATGCTTTTTTGTTTTCTTTGCAGTGTCAGTAGCTCTTTAAGGAGTGTTTTAAATAGTGTGTAACCTGGCACTAGCAATAATTGTCCACCTGGCGCAAATGAAATTGTGTCTGCAAGTCAGTAAACGGAAGCATCTCCCTCGCCTGCAAAAACTGAAAGGGAAAGGTTAAACCGAATCATTCCCATCTATGATATCCACTGTCCAGGCATGCAGGGGAGAAAAGCAGAGTTATGAGGCAAGGGTATAATTAACAATCTTACTATACGCAGTACACGTGAGGAAAGGAGTTTACACCAGGTATTAAGGGTGTTAAAGGTGTGAGGGTTATAAAGCAGATAGTCTTGGGATGGGGAAGGCTGCACAAAGAGAAAGGATGTCCACCATTCAAAGTTCCATGTTTTTTCAGTGAGCATCATAATTGGACATCAGCCAGTATAAAGGAATATGAATCTGAGTGGCTGCATAATAGAAAGAAAGGATAGGTAGAGCAAGCCCTCCTTTTGTTTGTGGGAGCTGTAAGGTGGAAAATTTAATACAGGGCCTGTTCCTGTTCTAGTTATAGTGGGAAATCAACCTGTCTCATTTCCAGAACATATCCACTGGAGGAGAAATTAGGAGAGTTTGAGCTACAGTAGGTAAAGGAATCTGGGCAGCAAGATCATGCAGATACTGTTAATACGCTCTATTAAGGTAAGCGGAACAGTTTGCCAGGCATCCAGGTCCCAAATAACCTGCTGGGTTAAAAAATCATAGATCAAGGTTTGTAACTGAGCTGTTTGGGTTGGTATCAATACCCAAGATACTTCAATGCCTGCAAAACAAAGGTTTTTCCGAATAGTTCAACTGGGGGTATAATTCAGTTGGAGGACCTCTGTTGTGGTTGTATTCAGAGTGTAACCAGAGTAGGCACCAAATTCCTGGAGTGTCTGCCATAAAGATGGTAGACAGACCTCTGGATTTTAAAGGTATATAAGTAAATTGTCTGTGTAGAGGGCTATGGTCTGGCAACAGTCTGATATGACAGGGGCCTGAGTAGAGGGATGTCTCCATATGGCCTGGACCAATGGCTCCAGATAAAGGGTGAACAGAAGTGGGGATAAAGGACATCCCTGTCGAGTGCCTCTATATAATGAGAATCGTTTAGAGAGGCATCCGTTCACCTTAACATAAGCCTGTGGAGAGGTATATAGTGCCTGTTGAGTGTCAATAAACATGGAGGGGAAACCCATATGGTCCGTAACTGTGAACCAGAACTGTCACGTAACCAGTCAAAAGCTTTTTCAGCGTCAAGACTGAGTAGTAAGAAAGGGGATTTTGACTCTGAGACGTGGTGTAAGATAAGGAGAGTGCATCTGACATTATCCTGGGTTTTGCGGCCCCTTACGAAACACGTCTGATCTCCATCAATCAGGCCTGGCAGAAGCGCATCCAATCTTTTTGCCAGGATGGAGTAAAAGGTTTATAATCAATATTTAAAACTGAAATAGGGTGCTAGGAAGGGCATTGGGTTTTGTCTTTATTAGATTTTGGAATAACAGAAATAGTGGCCTGATTCCACGATGGAGGAATAGAAGAACCATCCTAGATTTCCTGACATGCTTGTAATAAAAGTGGTTATAGTGTTGGTTGGAACTGTTTGAAAAATTCCTGGTATATCCATCTGGGCCCAGTTTCTCCCATTTTTCAAGTTTTTAATTGCTACCATGAGTTCTCCTGCTGATATGGTAGTGGTCAGGGCTTGGGCCAACCCTGGATGGAGTTTAGGGAGCTGTAAAGGGTAGAGGTAAGTGTGATAGTTTGAAGATGGAGGTGGGCCAGCAAGGCCATATAGGTCTTGGTGGTACTGACAGAATGCTGACAAAATCCAGTCAGGGTCCAAAACCACACAACCTGTCTGAGGATCATGGACATGAGTAATAGTGCCCTGCAATGCCGGTCTGCGAAGTCTGAATGCCGACACTTTGGGTGCCCATGCTCCCCCCTCACAGAACCTCTGCCTCAAATAACAAAAGACAATTTCTGTTTTGGCAGTTAAGAGGTCTTGCAGCTCCCTTTGCAATTTAACGACCTGAGGTCCTAGGGTAGGATCCCCAAGTGCATGCTGATGCTGACACTCTGCTAGATTGGTTTGTAACGTCAAACATTTTTCCTCTCTTTGTTTTTTTAAACATGAGGCAAAACTAATAAGCTCCCCTCTCAGTATACTTTTTAGTGTGTCCCATAGAATGGTTCTGGAAACATCCTCTCTGCCATTCTCAGAGAGAATTTGCTCGACCTTGGTTTTAATTAACTCCTGGCATTCTGAGATGTTCAGAAGGGAGTCATTAAGGTGCCACAGCCTTGTACGATGAGTTGGGCCCTGTTCAGAATAAGGAGAAGTGGGCCATGGACAGATAAATACATGGGTTTGATTTCACTTGCGTGAACCAAGCCTACTGTATATGTTCCGTAGATATATGAAATAAGTCAACACAAGTGTAAATTTTGTGGGGGCCGGAGTAGTGGGTAAACTGCCACTGTGTAGGGTGGAGATGTCGCTGGACATCAGTCCAGCCACTTTCCTTAATAATAAAATGGCCCAGTTTCTGGGTTTGAGTCTCTCTCAGCAGAAAAGGATTAGTAGTGTCTAATCTGCTAAAAATCATGTTAAAGCCCCCTCCAACAAGAAGGAGGCCCTTTTGGTGTTGAAGTACGGTGTTGAGAAGCGACTGAACTAATGGAGTATCCACCCCGGGGGGGGCATTTAAGCTAGCCAAAGTGATCTCCATTCCCAGATACTGCCCAGTAACCATTGCCAGGTGACCCTGGGGGTCAACATATGAGGATGTACTCTGAAAAAGGGTTTGTTTGGAACGAAGATAGCTGTTCTGTGTCGCTTCCCTTGTTTGTAAGAGGAAGCCACCACTGAAGAAAAAACAAATTTATGTAGCTTCTGGTGTTTCTGCTCAGAAAGATGGGTCTCCTCAGGTAAAATAAAAGTGGGGTGACGTTTTTTAATAGCAGATAGGACCCTGGACTTTTTTAACAGGGCTATTAAGGCCATTAACATTTTGGGAATATACTGACGTACATGTATTAGCCATGGAACATGAAACAGAGAAGGGAGAGACACTCATCATGTGTACTGTACTACCAGTGACATGCTCCCTGCTTGCACAAAGTAAAAATCTCCCAGATATGGAGAGAGGAAACCAGCAGAGTAGAATTCTGTTATAATGGGGCAAAAGCAGGCACAACCCATTCCAGGACTTAGAACATTACCCCATAAATTTCAGATGAGTAGGAATCCCAGAGGCCATTCGACATCAGAAGGACATTATACTGTAGTTCTCTGCCAGGGAGGGGGTCCACAGCTGCATATCACCAATTCATTGGTGTGTCCAGGTTACTTGGGTCAGCAAAGAGTGTGTGCCCCCTTTTAATAGGTAGCGGGTAACCCCAAATGGCTGGCAGTGGAGTGCCAACTCAAATATGTAAGAAACACAGCAGGGAGTAGCAGAGGAAGAGTTTTCCCTCAGCAAATCACTAACAGCCATAGAATGGGGTCCCCCTTCCAATCAGTACAACACTTTTACCCCTCCTAATAGCTAGATGCAAATAATCTAATAATTGCAATTTGGAAGAAAGGATGGGCCTGCGTGTCCCGTTGTTTTGTTTTACTAACTTTGATGATGGCCCTGCGCTGCCATATGATCATTTATTTTACTTTTTTACTGTATGACTCCTTCATCTGGATTTTATTCCTCTGTAATTTTCCCATGTAACTATGACGTGGAACCTTTGCAAAGGAGTCTGTGACTCAAAGGTGTATTTCCAACTATTGCAAATAAATAAAATAAATAAATAAATGTTAATAATCATACCTGAAACAGCTTGTAAATATTAAATACAAATGTGAGGGGCGAGCTATCCCAAGATCTGGAACAGGCCAGTGGCTTGTCCCCTCCACCCTTCTCAAACATCAGGTGTCTGGCAGACAAGGGCCAGATAACCCTGTGGTAAAACAAGTATAAGACTGAACGTGAAATGCGCCCCACACACACATAGTCCAGACAGTCTTTTCTTTGCTGAGGAGCCCTAGCATTTCTGAAATGCAGGGCTGTCCATTTAGTAAAACTGGGCTGTAAAGGCTATAGCAGCTACAGCTGGCAGTATAGCCTTGTGGTTACAGTAACAAGTTGTGAATGAGTTTAGTACTTGCAGCAGATCGGGGTTTGATTCCCACAACCTCTGCTTGCATACTGTGTGACTCTGAGCAAGTCACTTAACCAGCCCAAAGCTCCAGGGTCACCCATGAAAACAGCCACTTGTACCAAGTGGGCCTTATCCAGTTAACAAAAAATAAATAAATAAAACAAAACAAAGCTGCATATAATACCCCCATAGAAAGAAAGAAAACAGAAACTGCTACTTATCCTGTTCTTGTCTCACTCTGAGGACCCCTTCAAAAGGAATGGAGTAGTTCCTGGATGTCCTTCACGGTAGCAGCTGAATATGTCTTGCAGGTTGTAAGAAGGGTTTCTTTTGCCACTGCTAGGTCCACAGAGGTAGAACTCAGTGGGGGTTGCTGAGGTTTCGGAACTTGACTTCCTCTTTTCTGAAGATCTTCAATCACTGCAGCTATGGTCTCATACAGAACAGTGCCATCTGTGTAGAAAATCTTAAGCGAGGCAGGGAAGGGCATCTGAAAACGTTGCTGATGGGCCTGAAGGCAGCCAGAACCAGGCCATATTTTCTGCGTTGCTCCGTTACTTGCGGAGAGTAATCATGGTCAGATACACTCTAGTCCCCTCGTGAAAGACCTGTTTTAGTTGCCACAAGCCCAATAAAACTTTTTGCTTAACGGCATAGCTCTGAAATTGTAGTAATATGGAGCTGGGCCATTGCTGGTTATTGTCTAGGGAAGGACCAAGTGCTTGGTGTGCTCTTTCAATGCCAAACAGAAAATCAGGAGGAAAGTTTAATTTATGTTGGGAGAAATCTTCCAAAAAGCAATAATGTTATTGCCTTCTGTTTTTTCGTGGAATCCATGTAGGTGCATGTTTTTCCGTCTGGAGCACCCCTTGAGATCATCACATTTAGCCTCCAGTTGTTTAATGCATGTTAGGGCCTCCAGTATAATCCAGTCAACATGGTCTGCCCCGGTATCTAAGGCAGAAATAGCTGTGTGGTGGTCCAATGTGGTTTGTTTAAGGGACACCAGTTCAGAACGGACATCTGTGAATTCCACCTTCATTTCACTCCTAAAGGCATGGAGTTTATCCAGGATGAGAGCTAACTTTTGTTTCTTTGTAAGCATGCCCAGACCCTGCCCTGGGTGCCCTTTCACTGTCACTATGGTGAAGGTGCTGGTTGCTGTGCTGCTTGAGTTGTCAGAGTCAGTGGTCTCGTAATCCGGCAACAGTTTCTGCTAGTGATACCCCTCCCTATGCACCCCAGCATCCTACTAGCCCTCCTGACTGCCTTTTCATGCTGCCTGGCCACCTTTAGGTCATCAGATATGATTACCCCAGGTGTAGTTTACTTTATTTATTCCTTTCAGGAATTTGAAGGTTTGTATCAACCCCCACCCTTTGCTTCTGGTCACCAGTGAGTACATGTTCAACGTCCTAAGGTGTTCCTCATAGGACTTCCCCTGCTAGTCCTTTATGATCTTCATCACCCTACACTGTACCACCTCTAGTCCTAATTTCTCCTCCTGTGCTGGAGGTCTGCAGATCACTCCAGTGTGAACAGTGGCTCCATTCTCCATCTCCAGGGTGACCCACAGTACCATTGCCACCCCTCTATTCCCTGTATCTTTCTCACCTTTATGCTTTTGCTCACATAAAGCAACACACCTCCTCCCCCTTCCTTCCCACGCTGTCCTTTCTGAACAGAGTATAGCCTGGTATGGCCATGTCCCAGTCACAATTTTCAGTGCACCATGATTCAGTAATGGCCTCAGAATCCAGGTCAGCCTCTGCCATGATGGTCTTTTGGTCCAGAATCTTTTTCCTAGATTCCAGCATTCGCATACATGGCCATCCAGATTTTGTCTCCACGCTGCCTGTTGCCCTTTTTTCTTTTTGCTCTCCCTCCTTCACCCCACTCTTTTTAATATTCCCATTTCCTTCCTGCTCTGTCACTACCACCTTGCTTCATTTTTTTATTTGCAGTCTGGGGGAGTCCTCTCCTACTGGATTCTCCCTACTCTCTACATCAACTCCCACAATAATAGAGCAGATGTGGTACTTTTCATTATGATTTACTTTGGGTGGATTTAATTCCACAAAGGGCAAACACCCCAGACACCAATGCTGGACATTGGGTGAAGTATGACCTGATCAACCCAATTATGCTGGTATGTACGGAGAATACATTGGCCATGCACTGACATTTTTGTGGACAGAAATACTTTTTCTGGGGTTCAGAGTGTAACAGCCCCTCCTACCAATAGGGGAAGAAGGTTGGTCACCTTATGAGTCTAGACACTCTGATACTGATACTGGTACCATCGCAGGGTGTAGCTTTTTGGGAGGACCTTAGGAATATAAAGTGCAATGCATCATTAGCATTCATATGCTAGAGTAGGCATACCTCTGGAGAGAGGTGGTGTTCACAAAACCTATTTTTATATAAACTGTACCAGATTGTGTGATATATACCATTTATTTAAACTTTGTCATCCTGGTACCCTTCTCTTAAGGGTGCTGTCTCTATTACAGCTGCAGGGGATTGTGGGACACTGGAGGGCTTAATCCAGGTCCAGCAGGGCTCATGTCTGTCTAGCCATCTAGCTAGCTGTAGGAAACAGGATAAATGAATTCAGCCCTAGAATTGGGTTGGAGGTGCCTGTAGCACTTGTATTTTGCAGACCACAGGCTTTTTTAAGCTTTTAAAGTTAGCAACGAAACCGGAAGTAAAACGGCTGCTAACCTCCAGTTTCTGGCTACATAAACAGCCCCTCTAGCGAGCGGGGCGAGCGCATGTGGGGCTGCGCGTGGAGACGCGCGCAGAGACACGTATGTCTGCGCATGTCTGCTGTGTCCGCTGGGGCAGCAGAGGAAAGGGGACCAGGTAATATATAAATTAAATTAAAAAAGCTTGACTAAATCTACTCATACAGTAATATAAGAAATATGGAGGTTCCAAACAACTTCTGTTCCTCCTGTCAGATGTTTGGTTGAGGCCCTCAAATCATTGACTTTATCTGCGATAGATGTTTGCTGTTGCTGACTCTGCAATCTGAAATATTACAGTTACAGTCAGCCAGAGCTACAAGTCCAGAAACTGAGGCACTGGAAGCCTATATAGATCTAATGTTGGGCCAAATAGTTCCCCCTGAGACCATTAACATTCCATGTGAAATTCCTGGTTCAGCAAGTAATGTCTTTAATAATAATCAGCCAGATGATGAAACAGACAACTGGTCTGTGGTTTCCAAACATAAAACCAAACGCAGGGGAGGACAAATATTCCATAGTGCACCTCTAGTACCCTTATCTAACAGCTACTAAGCCCTGTCTACAGAATCTACAGAGCCTCCCCAAACAGAGATGTATGACCCCTCAGGAACCGATAGTGCAGCCTGCTCACCACTAGATAAAGGTTCCGTAGGGGAAAATAAAATGAAGACCAATTGTCAAAAAATGTCCAGACTTAATTTGTCCTAGTTATTGAGGATAATTTGACACCAGTAAGTGAGAAGACCATTTCTAAAACTAAAGATAAACAGAGCTATGTTATTGGTGATTCCATAATTAAACACCTAGATCGTCCAACCTGTAATGTAAATAAATGTAATCGAACCGGTACTAGCCTAAGAGTTACAGATATTACTACAGTGGTTAAGGAAGTACTAGTAAGGGCAGGTGATAAACCTCTGTTTGTTATACATGCAGGCACAAACTATGTCAATAGATCAAGTCTGGCAGACCTCAAATATGATATTATTTCACTTAACAACATACTGGCTGATAAGGATAGCCTTGTCTGCTTTTCTGAAATTCTGCCTGTACCTAGGGCAACAACTGCAATAACAAACAAAATAAAAACCTTTAACGACTGGCTTAGGAGATGGTGCCTCCAACAGGGCAATTTATATCTTACTCACTGGGAACAATTCTACCAAAACAACCCCTTGTACTGCTGGGATGGACTACATCTCAGTAGAAGAGGTACTTTTTGGGCAAGAGTGTTCTTTTTGCTATCGATAAACTTTTAAACTAGAAGTTGGGGGGGGGGGAACAGGTTTTTCTCCTGTCCTCTAGAAAGATCAAGTTGCAATAACACTGCTTATGAGATTTTTTCACTGAATGCAAGAGTATTAAATCAAGAGAAAATGGTAGAACTAGAAGCTAAATGCACATTGACTAATTATGCGCTCATATCAGTAACTGAAACATGGTGGGACCCTGACTCGATATTGGCAACAAGACTACCTGGCTATAGGCTTTATCATAAAGACCGTGTAGGTCAAATAAGGGGGGGGGGGGTTGTTTATATGTCAGAGAAGATATAACTTCCTTTCAACTCCCTCCAGCCAATGACATCGAAACCATATGGTCAATATTCAGCTTAAGGGTCAACCACAAATAATGGTCGGTACTTGTTACAGACCTCCATCAGCAAATGCCGAATACATCTTAATGTTCCATAAGGAGATATCTGATATGGTAAGTAAAGGTAATATTCTAGTATTGGGCGACTTTAATATGCTTACCATCAACTGGCGCACGCTATCTGGAAAAAATTATAGTGAAAAGGATCTAATATCACTTCTTGTTGATTTAGGTTTGGAACAGTTTGTTACAGAACCAACACGGGGAGATAATATATTAGATTTGGTCATAACTAATATAGGGAATATAATATCTTGTGTAGGTATTAGTGCCCCCCTTTGTACTAGTGACCATTCTTCTATAACTCTATCACTTACTGTTAATACTGTACAACACATAAAACATACACAATTCAAAAATTATGATTATGCTGATTTTGACATTATTAAAGAACATTTAAATAAAATTTCTTGGGAGGAAGTTTTATCCCCTCTATCTCTTGAAATGGCCTAGGAATATTTAAAAAATAAAATCTACTAACTTGAAAAACTTTTTGTCCCCCAAAAAATAAATATAACAAAAAGGGAAAAATTCCATTATGGTTTAATCAAACTATTAAGAAACAAATTCAGAATAATAATAAAAAAATTATATTCTCTCTTAAAAAAAAGTGAATATATCAATAAAGAACATTTATTAGAGGCCCAGTGGCGCTGAGGGTTGAGGCGCTGGATGCCACACCTTGCACCACGCCAGCGACCCTGGTTCAGGAGCGTACTCGGGTCACCGGGGGTCAGCCGGGGGAGGGTTGAGGATGAGTGCCCGTGTGGTGCTTTCCTCCCCGGGTAGCAAGGGAGGGTTGTCCCGATGTGCTGGTGACCCCCGGTGGAGACCGGAGGTACTGCAGCAGCCAGGCAAGCACGTACTTAGTGTGGACGATGCCGGCAGGTTTGCCATGCACCAGGGCGTCAATGTGCACCATGTAGGGAGGGAGTGGGTGGGCTCACAAGAACATGGGAAAAACAACGATGCTCTGGGCAGGCGACGGCACCTGTCCATCATGCCCCCCACCGGGCCTACCCTGACTGACCTTCCAGGTCCTCCATTTGCCAGCCCTACCTGAGCCACAGTCTGACTTGTATGTGCGCCCAAGAGGAGAGGGCGACCCACCCCAGGCGGGTTAAACTGGGGATACTGGCTTTGGGTGGGGGAGGAGAGAGAAGGTGTAGATTGGGGAGGCTTCAGGCTGGGCAGGAAAGGACAGGCTGCCTGAGAGAGGATCCAGGGCGCCGCGACCAGAGGGAAAAAGAATGTGAAAAAAAAAGTACATTTATTAATACAATATAAAAATGCATTAAAACAATTAAAACAATCTATTTTACAGTCATAAAAGAAGCTCAAATTTCATCTGGCTCACTGTAAAGACAGTTATAAATCACTTTTTTCTTATCTTAATAATAAAAAAGGGAATAATAGGTACATTAGTCCCCTATTTGTAAACAATGAGTTAACAGCTAATGACAAGGAAATGGCCGATGCCTTTAATACACAGTTTTGTTCTGTATTTTCCATAAAAGACCATCCCAAAACAAACCTGGGTTCAAACAGAATATCTACAGATTATCACATTTCTGATATTGATATATTGGTAGCTTTGCAATCCCTCAAAAAGACATCTAGTCCAGGACCTGATAAAATTAGCACAAGATTTTTAATAGAAACAGCAGAAGTCATTGCTAAACCCTTGGCACTAATTTTTAATAAATTTCTTCAACAAGGAGTAATACCGTATCTTTAAGAAAAGCAATCATTCAAACCCAGAGAATTATTGCCCTATAAGCATAACATCTGTAGTGGGGAAAGTTATGGAAAAAATTATTAAACAATTACTGGAAGAGGAATCAATTACTAAGAACATAATTGATCCAACACATCATGGCTTTAGGCCTGGGTACTCCTGTACAACCAACCTAGTTTCCTTTTATAATTATGTAAGTCTAGGACTTGATAGTGGGATTCCCATGGATGTTATACTACTTGATTACAGCAGAGCCTTCAATAAGGTGCCGCATGGTATGCTCCTTGATAAAACGTCCAATTTAGGATTCTCTAAAGTCCTAGTTAGATGGGTTTCTGGCTGGCTGTCAAATAGACACCATCAAGTTAGTATAAATGGATCCTTATCAGACATAGGGCATGTTATCAGTGGGGTCCCCCAGGGGTCAGTCCTTTGACCCACCTTGTTTAATGTTTATATTAGCAATATGCAGGTCAGTACAGAAAATCTTCTTTCATAAATTTACTGACGATACTAAATTAGGTGGGGCAGTATTAACAGAAGCAAACAGAATTATTCTGAACAACAATTTAAAAACCTTAGAATCCTGGGCAGTGGACAATGGGATGTTTCTCAATTCTGGTAAATGTACCTATTACATTATAAGAAAAACAATCCCAAACAAAGTTATGTCCTAAACAATCAGCCCCTTAAAGCTTCCTCATCAGAAAGAGACCTCGGAGTTACTGTCAATAATAGGCTTTCATCTACTGACCACTGCAATAAAGTAGCAAAAACTTCTAATGCCTTACTCACTCATATCAAACGAACATTTGTAACTAGGACCCAGGAATGTATTATTCCCCTCTTTAGGACCCATGTTAGGCCACACTCTGACTATGGGTCTCCTTTTTGGAACCCATACCAGAAATATAATGTTGATAAAATTGAGAGGATTCAGAGGAGGGCAACTAAATTAGTACCTAGATTAGCTAACTGAGATTATCACTTTAGACTGCAGGAAACTGGACTTCACTCCTTACAGAGTAGAAGAACTAGAGGTGATTTACTCCTGTTGTACAAAATTCTTAACTCTCAGGATCAAATGGATCAGTGTGGCCTAAAATTTACTAATAGAAGGAGCTCTCCAAGGCTTAACAGTGAACAGATTGAAATAAGAAAACCTAACACTACTAAGAGATTAAACTATTTCACTGTAAGAACTCCAACACTGTGGAATACCATTCCACAATATTTAGTGGATAGCCCTTCGATTTCCACCTTTAAACAGAATCTAGACCATTGGATGGAGACTAACATATTATTGGTCTAATCAATTTCCCACCATGGTGGTGGGGGACAATCTCGATGGGCCATTGGCCTACTTTTGTCCTATAATACCAAGTATACCAAGTAGTCTAGACCAGTCATCATAGTCAGTCAGAAGCAGGTTGAGGGAGCAGCTTCTCAGGTTTTCAGAGATTCAGGAGAGGACAGAATTTGGGATTGCCATATATCACCCAGTATGTAGTGTGGGCAATGGGAGGGCATGGGAATATAAGAAGCATCCCCTCAAGGGAAACAATCTGATGGCCCTTCAGCCTGTGATGGGTTCCTCTGCACCAAAACCAAGCTCACTCACACTGGGAAATACATGTTCATGGTGTGTGTCACCGGGCCTGTGTTTAGGATACACAATATCAGACAGACCACAAGTTAGGTGCATAAAAAAATGCATTATTCATTTTATTTTCATCAAGTTAAGTAAAAATGAGAGAAAATAAGAAAAATTGGTTAGACAAAAATAAATCAGATGACAACTGCTTTGCTTCAGCAGCGTCCAAGGCTCTTTCTTCAGCCTAACAGTGTAATAGCACACCCTACCAGGAGATCTTTCACCTTTCTCAGTCTCAGTCTAAAAGAACACTAACCCCTTTCAGCTTTTTATAGTCTCTCTGGGAATTAGGAAAACCCAATTCATCAGATAACATAAAATTAGCCATTGGGGCCACTGTTGCTCCATAGAGAACAGTTCAAATGGCAACTACAGACTTGTTTACAGCATTGGGAAAGGTTAGACCCGAGGTCAGAACATTCTGTACTCTCCTGCAGGAACGCTATACAAAATATATTAACTGCTTGGGACATGGTTCCAACTTATCCCAAGGGCATCCACTATGACAGGGGTCACCCTGTCACACATCCCCCCCACATAAGAGGGCAACCGTCCTTTGGTTATCCAAATCTTAACTCACACCCTGGAAGGGTGTACAGCTTGCTCACCTTCACCTGAAGCTTCGTCTCAGGGTTCCTTTAAAAAAAATGTGTAAAGTATCCTTTTCATAACAATACAAATACCTTGAGACATTTTTACAAGTTTACTACATTAATAAACTACAAACCATTACATATACCAGGAGGAAGAACTATCAACAGTAGTTTTATACCATGTAAGTTTCCCTGACCAGATACATTTGAACTGCTGGACCATCCAGCGCCAAGTATAACTGTTTTGGGGGGGACTACATTGCTCCATCCCCACTTAAACATTTAAAGGCAGGCTAGTGACATACCACACTGTATGACTAACAGCCTGTTCTTAACCTCTGGATTTATGTATCAAGTCTTATATACTTCTAGTGGTGTTGGCCACCACCTTGCCCTTCTGTTCAGTGGTGTTGGCCACCACCTTGCCCTTCTGTTCCATTTGGGAGTCTCCCCATTTTCCACGGGTGCCATTTCTTGTCCTCCACCCTTTGGGTCACTCTTCCCACTCTCCTTCCAGGTACCTCTATCTGTTTGCCCATACACCAGGTCTTATTGTATGCTGCTACCTGCCTGTATATGCCTGGCCAATAGAAATATGGGGTCAGTCTAGCCAATACGTTCCCATGACTCAGATGCACTGAGTGACTGGAGTGTGCATCCTCCATCACCTTTTTTTCTTCATGCCATAGGCACCACTACCTGGGCATCCACTTGCTTCATCTGGGGGTTGAGCCTCATATGATATAAAACTTCCTTCCTAAGTTCATACCACCATAACCTGTCTCCCATCCTTGATTTTTACATACTCCCTTAACTGGGTTACTTCAGGATCCCCCACCTGCAACTTTCCCCAGTCAACATCAGGAGAACAATCATTTTTCATAGGAGGAGGTTTAAAACATGCAAAAGTCCCCTCAGCCAAAATGGCTTCTTCCATGTTACTTGAAGTCCTCTCCCCCAGTAATACATTGTCAGTCAAAGTCTTATCTGGTGTCTCTTCTTGTTCGCCATCCTCCACCAAGTAGCAACCCAGAAAAATGGGCAACAACGGGATCTCCACAAATGTTGGTCACAAATGCTCCATCAGGGGCCCTCCTCTTCCAGAGGACATGTATCCTGCTCCCCCGATTCTTCTTCAACATCCTCCGAGTGGAACCGCTTGAGTAGCTCCTGGAATCTGCACGCCACCTCTCTCCGGCATTGATCGGCCTCCAACCATCGCTCACTCATCCAGTGAAGAAGCCATATCAGGTTCTCCATTTGGCCATCGGGTCCATCTCATCCCATCCATGGTGCCTTGCCCAGGCCGCCATCTCCATGAGGCACTGTTCTCATCTCACCTGGCGCCATTCACCTCTGCCGTGTATCCTCGGTACCAGGTCTGGCATCAACTGACTGGACACCCCGTTTCCTCGGATGTCCCATCAGATTCCACTCTGCTGACACCATATGTAACTGGGTGTGTGTTTAGGATACACAATTTCAGGCAGACCACAAGTCAGGTGCATAAAAAATGCATGACTGCGTTTATCATTTTATTTTCATCAAGTAAAAATGACAGAAAATAAGAAAAATTGGTTAAACAAAAATAAATCAGATGACAACTGCTTTGCTTCAGCAGTGCCCAAGGCTCTTTCTTCAGCCTAACATTGTGATAGCACACACTACCAGGAGGTCTTTCACCTTCCTCAGTCTCAATCTAAAAGAATACTAACCCCTTTCAGCTTTTTATAGTCTCTCTGGGAATTAGGAAAAGTCCATTCATCAGATAACATAAAATTAGCCACTAGGGGCCACTGTTGTTCCATAGAGAACAGTTCAAATGGCAGCTGCAGCTTGTTTACAGCATTGGGAAAGGTCAGACCCAAGGTCAGAACATTCTGTACTTTCCTGCAGGGACATTATACAAAACATATTAACTGCTTGCGACATGGTTCCAACTTATCCCAGGGGTGTCCACTATGACAGGGGTTACCCTGTCACAGTGTGGCAAGAGTTTAAAAGATTTGAAGTCGGGTGCCTACAAAGAAAGGGATGATCACAAGGAGCTGTGCATCAGTTGAAGCAGGAGGTGCCTCAGGAGGGTTCAGTAACCAGATTGCTAACCACTTTAGAAACAGAAACAGAATGGGTATAAGGATCCCCAGGCAGAGCTACACTTTAGCAGACATGGATAGGCTCATCTGTGTTGCACAAAGTGAAAGTAACTGAAAAAACAGAGGTGTGTCATCAAATGCAGCAACATGCAGACCAGATATGAGAGATGCTGAGGCTGAGACAGGGTTATTATGAGTCCAAGCGAGATGATGTATAGTACATGGAAGGGGCTGTGCAACAGCAGTCAAGCATTGCAGTTGGAAGCCTGAAATGCTGGGATTTGTGTAATTCAGCTCAGATGTGAGCAGGGTAAGTGTACAGAAATCCAATGACAGAGTGTGCTATTTGAATAATTGGTAATGACTTAGGATCCCTGGAGCAATGATCAAGTGTTCAAATGAATACTGTCATCGATGTTTCAGTACAAGTTAAGTCCTTAGACATTAGTGTGTGTGCTTATTTATTTTCTTAGGCCATATCTCTGGTGCCCCAGAAGTGTGTAGAACCAGCAGAAACAAAAGACTATACTGAGTGCAGGGAAACTCCAAGACATGGGAGGTTCCTTGGACCATACCTGTCCTCATTTTAGGGAAGTAATGCAGGATAGTGCGAGTACCATCTGAAGAGGGAGTTGCACTGTGTGGGCTCATCCAGGATATGAAACCTGGACCTCTTCCATACAGACCCAGCTGCATATGATGACACACCCACACTATTGTATTATCCTCTGGCTACAGATAACACCATTCCACACAGAGATAAGTGGTATCACGATTCTTTGTTCCTTCCTCTGTAACAACCCTTTCCCAGTTGGGTACTGCCTGAGTATAGCACCTTACCTCCCTAACTGGGGTAGCTAAGAGCTGCCAAGAGCAGGGAATGCTGCACCGGACTGACCTGGAGACCTGCAGGAATGTGAGACACTGGCTCCGTAAGCAAGGACACCAATACTTGGGTTGTTGAGCAAAAGGTAAATGTTTACTGAAATTGTGAAAGAAATCTTGGTAATCACAGCCACAAATGGCACAGTTTAAATTCAGGCAAAAATGACAATTCAAACACATAAATTAGAATTATTATATACTCCATATCCCAGCAGGGCACCTCCACCCCACCAATCACCTTGAAATCACCCCTGTAGACTGCAGGCACTCACCACCCACCAGCTCTCCAGATATCACACTTTTTCCAGGATAAGCGCCCACCTACTATAGGCCTTAATCCCCGCGCTTCATTCACTTTAGAACTAAGGAAATCAGTGACTACTGGATCCACCTCTGAGCAGTCAGTCCACTGACCCCCTCTGCTAGATACCCACCCTGGTATCCAACTGCACTTGCCTTAAGGGCGTACAGTGACTACTAGGCCTTATCTACCTTAGTCAGCCCACTGACCCTTCTGCCAGATACCCACCTTGGTATCCAATTACTCATTTACTGTACTGTACTGTATTTCTATACTCAAAGAAATCATTAAAATCAGTTGACATTCCATACATTCATCACTGTAAAACATTTAAACTAAGCAATGGCATTAAACAATGTTGCATACTGGTACATTAAAAGTTGTGACAGAATCCCCCTCCCCCCCAGTACCTTCAGGTTCAGTTCTTAACTTTGACCAAAGTCTCTTAAATTCAGAAGGACTTATGTAAATTCTCTGCAAAACAGTGTCACTGTGGCTTTTAAAATGGTCCCAAAACTGTATCTAGGTTTTAGTATACCACACTCCTTTTAATTTACTGAAGAAATTCTGTGTAAAGATGTTGCAGCTTAATGTAGTTGGAGGGACCTCTTTGAGTCAGCAAGATGATGATGTTGTGAGGAGAAGAGATGCTTTCTTCAGATTTACAGCTTTTCTTCTTCTGTGAGGAAAATTGTTTACACAGGATCATCAAGCACTTGAAGCAACAGGCTTTTTGGTTTTTACCCTGTTCTCACTTACTGCTCTATCTGATTCTACTCTAGGATACATGGGATCCCCTATTCCTACACTTGTATTTAAATTAATCAGGCTATTTCTTCTTCACTAGGCCTCTTCAGACAGACACCCATTTGGCATGGGCACCTTCCTTCTTGGTCGCTCTCCCTGCTCAGACTGACTCACGCTGGCTGTGTAGCTCTTTTTATAGTCAGTATCTCATTAGCATATTTAAATTGGTGGTCACTTAGTGGACACTGACCTGTCCAGAGGCTCAGCACCAATCAAATTTCTCCTTGCAGCAGTATAAACCACAATGGAATTCTCAGTTTTGAAGATCAACTGCATCTCTGAAAATTCTAAGGCTCCACCTTTTTTTTTTGTATAACTTGAGGTTATTTTAAAATACATTTTCTTTGTCACTTAAAATGAACATTTTCTCAAGGGTTAAGCACTTTTTCATTATAATGGCTGGACAGCTGACTTTGCAAGCTTTCTGCTGAATTTTTTCTGTACACAGCAGCCCCTAGGAAAGCAGAGTCGCTAAGACTACTGTTCTTTTTTTTTTTTTTACTTTCTTCTTATCCGCCTTACTGTCCCCTCGAGCCACTCCTTTGGACCATTGATCAATCCTCTTCTGGGTCCCTTCCACAGAATCTGCCCCTAGAATGCCAGGCTTACTCTGTTATCCCTCCTACCTTCCTCCTTTGGAGTGCCTGCACAGCGGGGTCTGTCCTGGGTTGGCGATCCCTGAGGTGGATCGGTTGTCATCTTGGCCCAAGGGGGATTTTTCCATTTTTTTCCCCTTAATCCCTCTACACTCTGAGGATGTCGGTACGTAGGACTGATGTCCAGTCAAATGCCTGCAACATCCTCCCCTTCCTGACTCTCTTGAAGAGCTGCCTTGTGCACCAGTGCCCGTGCTTCCACCGGCACAGGTGAGTCAGGTGTGCAGGACACCCCAGGATCCCACCCTGGAGGAGGAGAGCATCCATTGGGACGCTCAATCCTCGCTCCCCCCTCTGACCCCCCCAACAACCTGAGTCCGTACCCGAACCCAGGTCACCGGCGTGGTGTGAGGTGTGGCGTCCAGTGCCTCAACCTCAGCACCACCGGGCTGGCTAAGACTGCTGTTCTTTAATCATTAAAGTACTTAACTAATCACTTCTGAACACTTTTCTATTCTTTTTCCAGTCAAAATAGTCATTTCCCCTTTAACTATGCTAAGTACAAGTTTTTTCTCTCAGACATTAAATATTCATTTTTTGCATGCTAAATCCCACCTCCAGTGTAACTGCCTGCATGGATTAGCTTCATTCAGGACCCACTCTCCCTTTCAAGATTAGCGACTCCTTTATTTTATACATTAAGCATCTAAAGCATTTTTTCTCAAATGTAGGACACTCTAAGAAATGTGTGTGACAAGTTTGGTTTAATTCTGTCAAAAATCAGCTTGGCGTGCCAGCCCAGTGACGCTGAGGGTTGAGGTGCTGGATGGTCAGTGGGGGAGGTGGGAGCTGGATCAAGTTTCTCCCGGAGAGGCTCCCTGTTGCTCCTGCTGCATGGCCACTACCAGGTGGAGGTCCGGAGATGGTGCAGGTCGGGTTGCAGCATGTACTGGGAAGGTGTTGTGGGTCTGCGGCATGCACGTGCCTCCACATGCGCATGCCCAGCCACGACCAGGGATGGGGGAAAACAGGTGGAAAATGGTGCCAACCAGCAGGATGATGCTGGTCCCCCACAGGCTCCACTCTCTGCCAGCTGGGCACCTCCATGCCATCAAGGTAAGTCCTGGTGAACATCAGGCTGAAGGCTGGGGGGACAGGTAGAAGGGGTCCAGTTGGCACGGGGCACATAAATAATTAACAAAAAAAAAGAACTGGCTTAGCAACATGATGATGAACATGACAATACTATTGCAGCATGACTGGCTTTAGTTCTAACAGTGTCTGCTTTAAAGTGCTCCATTTTAGCTTCTATGCACTTTTCAAACTTTTTTTTGTACAATGTTTTTTATTGGCAGACATAGATTGTTTTCCTTTAGTACAGCATTGGATATCTCATATCATATACATAGGTTTTGCATCATATGTATACATAAGTTACAGAGTAGCTGGTCTACCTATGTTATTCATGCACAGTGTTTGTATGTCAGTAAGCTTTCTCGCCACGCCTATCTGCTCACTGCACTTATTTTATAAATTACTATCACTAACCTCACTGGTTACAAAAATCTGCATATTGACTGTTTTTAGAGCTAGAATAAAAAACAATGATAAAGATATACTCCATGGCCCAGATAGTCAAAAGAGTTGTGCCATGCGCAATAGGGATGCATCAGCACAAGTCCGAAAGTGTGCCATTCTGCGATATTCAGCGGGAGGCAGATGCACCCCCCAAATCACACTGCACAAGAGCGAAATGATAATGAATGCATTTGCAACTGAAGGGGGAGGAACCATGCATAAATGGCGCAGTGCAATATTCAACAACATGCGCCATGTGCAATAGGGGAGCAAGTGGAAGTTGAGCGATAGCAGAAATGAGCCAAAATAAAAAGGAACAAGAGAGGGGCAAGAACGCTACAGGGAAGGCACATGTTGCTGAACCATAGCCAGCCACACAGGCAACACAAACACACAGGGCAGGACAGAGACAGAGCACCTGGAACTCCCAGGAACAGGGAAGGTGTGGGAAGCCACAGCCACAGTGCAGTGCAGAAGGGGGAAGTGCCACACAGCACTGAGGCCACCACAGGAAGGTGTTCCCAGTGCAGGGGAAGTAGCAGCCAGAACAGCGGGGGGAACAGAGAAACAGCTGCCAGGGGGGGAACACAAGCCAGGGACATGGCCAGTGCTACCATCCAGATGGAGGCAGTTATGAGGGGGGTGAGAAGGCAGGCAGCAGGAGGGTGCAGCCAAGGAAGGGAACGTCGGCAGTATGCCCCCAACAGGCAGTACCGAGCCCACACCAGCTTCGAGCTGTACACTGATACCGAGATCGTGGGCCAGTACCACCTGAACCGGGCAATTCTGAGGCGGCTCTGTGAGCTGTGCAGTGATGTGATGCAGGCACCCACATGACAGAGCTATGCTCTGTCAGTGGAGACAAAAGTGACAGCTTGCATGTGCCTGCTTACCACGGGTACCTTCCAGAGACCAACTGGGGACACCACAGGCATAACCCAGTCAGTCGCGTCACGCCACCTCACCCAATTCCTCAGTGCCCTGCTGCCACATGCTGCGGAGTACATCCATTTCCCCAGCACACCGGCGGAGCGCACAGCAAACATACAGGAGTTCCACAGGATAGCATGTATGCCTGGTGTGCTAGGAGCAATAGACTGCACCCATGTGGCCATCTGTACACCAGCTGGCCCAGAAGGGGCCACATACATGAATCGGAAGGGGTATGCAAGCATCAACTGCCAGGTGGTGTGCGATGCCAGGGGGCATAATCAATGTCTGTGCCACGCACCCTGGGGGAGCACATGATGCCTTCATCTGGCACCAGTCAGCACTGTGCCACAGATTCGAGAGTGGGGATATCCCCACTGGCCACTTAGTGGGTGAGTATGCAAACCACGCAGAAAGACATGGAGCTTGGGAGGGGAATAGTCAGAGGTGACATGGGTATTGGCCTAGATGGCCCAAGGCAGGGCGACACTGATCACCAAACTAATTTCCACCCTCTACACACAGGTGACAGTGGATACCCACTCCGTCCCTGGCTGCTCACACCATACCGGCGGCCTGCGACCCCATCGCAGCAACACTACAATCAGGCACATGCCACTACACGCAATGTCATCTAGTGGGTGTTCAGGATGCTGAAGGCACGTTTCCATTGCCTGGACACGTCTGGCAGTGCCCTATAGTACAGCCCCTCAAAGGTCTGCGGGCTATTCCTGGCCTGTTGCATCCTGCACAACATGGCCAATGACTGTGGGATAGCCATACAGGTCGAATATGGGGACAGCGATAGGGGCGATGAGGACGCAGGTGAAGATGGTGATGGGCAGCCCCCCCCTTGGGCAAAGGGACTCTGACTGATCTGGCTGGCACAGCTGCTCCGGGACACCATCACAGTAGAGCACTTCAGCCAACCCAGGTAAGTCATGGGGCCATGTGCAACCACCAGTGGCAAAGGCACAACCCACAAACACGCATGGACAAACACCAGGGGTGCATGTTGTCAAGGGAATTGGCCGAGCATGGAACTGCACACGCCGCCAGGGATAGGCAAGGTCTAACATGGCACGCGGTCTCACACACACACACACACACACACACACACACACACCTCACAAGACATGCACAAAGGGTAGGAGGCACGCTGACCCTGACCGCCACCCCTAGCCACACACATGTCCACAGACCACCACACCCAGTGATTGTCATTGTGCGTGTGTCAGACGCTGGGCACCATTGCACAGTGGCGGACAGCGCAACGCAGGCATCATCATGCACTCACCGCAGCAGACAGCAGCCGGGAGGGTGTGCAGATGCACTGTACCCCCATGGCCATTGGCTGACTTCTGATACTGCCCCTCCGGCTGCTGCTCTCCAGGGCTCAACGGTGCCACCGCAGTGGCTGCAACAGCCCCACTGTCCTGGACACACACCAGTGCTGCCCCACTGGTGCAGACAGGCACAGGCTGGGACTGTGATGTCACGCAGGCCTCCATGGTGGCACCACCCATGGCCATGCCCGTGATGTCACCTGCTGTGTGGCCATCCTGTGGCCCACACGTACTGTATCACTGCCTATGATGTTAGCTCCATCATCATCAGTGACGGATCCGGCACCAGTCCGAGTCTCAGCATGCTGGCATCCATGGACGTTGGCACGCTGGGACACGGGCAGGGCCTCATCCGCACCTGCTCCACCAACAGCAGTCCAGACATCCAGGCGGGCCCACTGTCGCCCTGACCCTCGGATGCCTGTGGAGGTGGACGGGCCCTCCTCTACCTCCATGCTACTGCCCTCAGTGGAGAAGCCCACCACCGCTGACTCATGTAGATGCTCAGGAGCTGTAAGGGAAAAACAGTAGCATTAATGTATGTGACCTGCCCTGTCCCCCCCCATTGACAGACCAGGACCTACCATGCAGTGACGGGCTACCACCCATCTGGAATCCACCACCTGGAACACCCTCAATGTGGGGTCAGGCGTTGCACCTCCGGCTGTCCCCCACCAGTCGCAGACTGTGCTGCCCTGATGGCAGCCACCTTCTCCTTAATCCTCTGCCTGTCCACACCCATCTTCTTTTTGCACTCCTGCACGGACCGCTGGTGGCTGCCATGCAGGTTGACGGCATGCGCCACCTCTTCCCATGCAGCAGCACAGGTCTGTGGTGTTCCCTGGTGTCCACTGAGCAGCAGCTCCTGGTCGAGGTAGGCCTCAAACAGGGCATCTTTTTCTGCCTTGGGGAAGTTAGGCCTCCTCTTCCACCCACGTCTCTGTTCCTCTTCCTCCACCTCACAATCGGTCATTATTCCTCCTGTGAGAATGACAGGTGTTACCTGTGACTGTGCAGTCCCATGCATGTCCCAAACACCACAGTCCACACTCCCAAACAGCATGCAACTCATCACAATAGACTGCAGTAACCGACTATGGCCAGTGCAGCCCAATGTAGCAGTTTTATAGCGCAACACATGTAAATGAGGCGAGGCGCATTTTTAAGTGGATGCAAATGCAGTGCCTGCGCCATTGAATGGCTGATTGGTTGATCTGCATATGCCAGCTGAATATCGCACTGTTGCGCTTTGAGCAATTGTGTTGAACGTGCTCAGCCAAGGGCGCAGTTCTGTGACATGCGCAGTACACACCTAACTGCGTATGCCCGGGGTGATGACGCAGGCACCTGCTGCGCTGCTGATGTGCTGTGCATGGGATGCAATACAGGGCACGGCCACCATTGTGCCAGTGGTGCTACTGTGCTGTTCACATATATGGCGTTGTGGCACTGGGGCCACAGCACTGTAGACCACTACAGGAGGTGGCACACAGGCACCCAATTGCGCTACATGCATTGGGTTCCAATCGTGCTGTGGCTGTCCGTGCAAGAGACCCTTGACCCTGTGCCCGACCTTTGCCCCCTAGGTGCCATGTGTTCGCGTGGGTGCACCCCTATTGCGCTGTTCGGTGACAGCACAATGGGGAATGGCAGTGCAGTACCACGCAGCATCCGCACGGTGGATGTGCGCTAGGGAGCGCCATTTTGAATCTGAATAGGTGGAAAGATGGCACGGAGACGAGCACCTATCTGGAGCCAGGTGGAACTGGCTAACCTTGTCTCCCTAGTTGAGCCCCATGCTGGTGCTCTCTTTGTTGAGGCACCCCTGGACAGGGCCAGGAGTGCCGTGTGGAAGGAGGTGGCGGTGGCCCTGGAGGAGGCGACAGGGATCCGGAGAACTGCGGAGCAGTGCAGGCACTGGTACGGAGACCTCCAGCGTAGGGACCCGGACAGGCTTGCTTGCCTTCAGGCATGCACCAGGAGAGGCACGGTTCCATGGCCAGGTAGGTGCCCCATCCATACACTGGTTATGTCTGTACGGGTAGTACGGTGGGCATGTGTCCACCACATGGGGGAGGTGGTCCGTCTAGTGTGGGTGGTGGTGGTGGTGGTATGGGGTGTGGGGCTGAATGATTTGGCTGTGTGGGATCACACGCAACCGGGGGTAGGGGGGTCTTTGCTACTGGATTGTACTAATGTTCCTCTCTCCATGTTTGCACCCTGGCCCTGAGGAACGACGCCGTGCAAGGGAGAAGCAGCAGTGGCGGGAGGCACATCCCAATGCAGGAGGACCCTTACTGGCTCAGTGCCAGAACCAGCCTGATGATGTTGAGTGTCTTACATCCAGGATTTTCTGTGCATGCTATGTAGCAGGGCGGATGGCGGGGCATGGCCACCATCCATTGACACCACTGCCGTGCACGCCACATAGAACAGTCAGCACTGTCCAGTGGCACTGCATGTCTGGGAGTGCATCACTGGTGGTCCATGCGTGTACCGGGTACATAGCTGTTCCACTGCCTTCGCACCGCGAAGCCATGTCACTATACAGCCACAGTGGTGCAGTGCGGGACTTGGTTGGTGGGTGTGTGCAGTGGTCCACGTGGCTGTGTGCACTTGGATGGGCAGGTCTCGTGGACATGATCACTGTAGGTGGTTGCACACCATCACAGGGGCGTGTCCTACAGCTGTATGCCATGCACAATGGGTGGGCTGCAGGGGGCTGTGCATTCACGCCTATTCACTCTGCTCCCTTGTTCTAGGTGGACGGAGGATGGTCCACATAGAGAGGGTGCTGCAGGTGCTGCTCCAGGTGGCCAGGGCCTCTCTGGCCATTCTGGAGCAGGTGGATCGGCATGGCGTCAGGAGACGACATCACCGGAGGCACCATAGGAGCAGGGAGCAGGGCTCCCACTGAAGACTGTCCACATGGAGCACTACAACCCCCCTGGACCCACCTTTACACCCCTCCTTACCTCTCCCATTTGTTCACCCCCGTCCCTTACCCACCTCCACCCAGTTTGTGACCCTCACCCCATTTATAATGTAAATATGTACATAGTTTTGATTCTAATTCTAATACATTTGTTTAGTTATGCCTACTGTGGTGGTCTCTGATTTGCAGCAGGCTAATGGTGCTCAGCTGCAGTGGTGTGCATGGTGTCGGGGGTGGTGCTATCATGGGTGTGTGTGTGTGTGTGTCCATAGGGGAGGCAAATTTGGTGCGGGCATAGCTCTCAGTCACTGTGGTTTGTGTGTTGTTCCCTGTGCACTGGATGACTGTGTGCAGTGGTACACAGTGCATGCGCTGTGTCCATGGTGCACCTGTCAGATCATCCATGGCCTGTGCAGCTGCCACCCTTGCATGTCTGTGGCCTGCACAGTCCGCTAGCATGTCGGTGGTGGCTGCCCATGCTGGACTGCCACTGTACCCAGCGCAATGCTGGGTTGCCTCCTGTCACTGGTGGGGTGCATGTCTGCCTCAAGTGGTACTGTTGCCTTCGCTGTTGTTGTCCCACCTCCATGCTGTCCCTTGTGTCTGTTGCAGGGGATGTGCTCCACTGTCTGTTACTTGTGCTTCAGCCGCATGCTGGTGGTATACAGCATTGTGGTGCCTGCACAGGGTTGAGGGGTTCTGACCATGTGCACACAGCTGCCGTGGCCACACGCTGGGGGCTTGGTTGACCTGCTACTATGTCCCTGTGGTGGTGTGCCCTTGGGTATGGGTGGCTGTTTGTCTGTGCACTGTGTTGCATCCTGTGTGGTGCATGCTTCCATGCAACATTGTGTGTGACTGTGCTTGCTGTTGTGGCCAGTGCTGGGATGGGATGTGTCCTTGGGAGGATGTGCAGGGTGCTGTACCACTGGTGGTGGGGTCCGGGGCATGCCCTGTCGCATGTGAGGTACCTCATGTGCTGACGCATTCTCGGTCTCTCAGCTGTACCTTGGCGGGGGCCGTGCAGGGTGGCACTGTGTATGCTGTTGTCGCATTGCTGTCTGCTGCCGCCCGCTGCAGGGTGCACATGGTGGGGCTGCCTTGCATGGCTACGTGGTGCACAGGGTTGCATTGTCACAGTGGGGGGTGGTGGCATGCATTAGGTGTCTTGCACTGTTGGGCGCTACTCCTGGGAAGGGTGTATGGTGATCGTGGTGCAGGGTGTGCTCTGCATTGGTGGGATGGTGTGAAACGGGGTGGTCGGCCCTCCTTGTGTGCCAGTCACAGCTTGCCAGGGGGTGTGCTGGGGCACCATGGCCCGGCTGTGGGTTGGTTGCTGGTATCCATGGGCCGGTGGTTATTCCAGCTCTCCCCCGGTTGTGCAGTGCATGGGGTGTGGGGGACGATGTCTGTTCTACTGTGTGATCCTCTGCCCATCTTTGGCATGGGTGGTGGGCCCCTGCATCCCTGGTTGTGCTGTTGCATTGCTGTCCTGCTCCATGGGGCGTCCCTGCTTGCACTATGGCGCATCTGGACTGCTCCACTGAGCATCCCTTGTTGCGTTATGGCGCATCAGAAATGCGCAACTGCACATACCTGGTTGTGCTACGGCGCAGGTGGTGCAATATTCAGTCGTGTGCCATAGGCGCATCTTGGCCTGCGCAGTTTTTGAATATCGCATTTCTTGCACATGGGCGCAGTGGACTTGCACTTGCTCCTGCTGTTGCGCACTTTTTGGGTGCAGTTTGAATATCTGGGCCCATATGTTTATCCATTGTAATTATACTTCACCTTTATGTTGCTATGTCTTTTAATCTCCATTTCCATCCCCTATTTTAGTACTTGGCTGCTTCCCGTACTAGATAAAAAAAAAAAAGATACCCAATTAGTTTGTTCCCTTGTATAATTGGTACTCGATCATTCCCACTTGAGGAGCATAGCCTCCTGGCCGCTGAGGGTGTTCAGAAAGTGGCCCAGACTCCCAGGAACTTATCCTTTTGTCCCTTTAATGTATATGTTAGCCTGTCCACTGCCAAAGCTTTAATAGCAAGGCTCTTCCATTGTTCCACTGTTGGCACAGCATTGGTGGTCCACAGATTTTGGATTCCTTGCCTCGCCACTACCAGTAAGATTCTAATCCATCTAGGGTGCAACATCCAGTCTCCATTATCCTCCCCTTCCACCCCCAATAGCACTGCACTGGGGGAAGCTTCCACTGGGTGTTCCAGAAAGTCTTGAGATTTCGCGGCACCACTCCCTTGCAATGTTTTCCAGCTGTGAGCATTCCAGTAGTAGTGCATAAATGTGCCCTGCGTCACTCCACATTTGCTGCATATTGGTGAAACCTGTGGACAAAACTTATGAACCATGCTAGGGGATAATACAATCGATGTAAGAATTTATATTGTGCCTCTTTATACTTATTACATATTAACAGACCCTTATGTGAGACCAGTAGTGTGTCCCAGTTAGAGTCCTTTATCTCCATCCTTAAATCCTGTTCCCACTATCTTTTAACCTTATGTGTTTCCCCTTGAAAGGCCTATCTAATCTCACTGCTGTGCCTATCAGTCCCTTTTCTTTTCTGGCTGCTCCTAGTAATTCTTTTTCCACCTCCATGATCTGAGTGTTACCCCCCCATACCCTTTTTAGACATTTGCAGTAATCCCTAACTTAGAAGGATCTGAAAAGGTGTGTGACTGGGATACCCATTCCCATTTGAATGTCCTGGAATGAACACATCTCTGCACTTGTAAACAGGTCTCCCATGTACCTCATACCTTTTTCTTGCCATACTTTGAACCCCTCAACCTTGAGACCTGGCAAAAATTCTGAATTATCTGCTATTGGAACCAGGAAGGTATTCTCAAGAGCTGCCCCTTGTCTTTTTTTGATGGAGCCCCAAGCTTCCAAGCTAGCGACCACCATGGGATTGGGATTCTCTGGTCTCCTATAGGCCCTCAAGCCCTCCTGCCCCCAAGTATGCCAAGACCCTCCCCAGTACCCCCTCCTCCTCTAGGTCTAACCATCGAGCTGCTTTACCTCTGTTGATCCAGCTCTGAAGGTACTTGTACTGGCTAGCCAGGCAGTACCCCTTGATCTCGGGAAAACTTAGACCACCTCATTCTACAGGTGTCTTAAGTCAATGGAGGCTTATTCTCATTTTTTTACCTTAACTCTGTAGAAGCCCTCTCTAGCCTTTTAATATCCCCGCATAGGGCTGAATGGCGGCATTTGCATCACATATAGTATTCTGGGCAGTATGTTCATCTTAATAAGATTAATCCTGCCCATCCATGAAACTGGTAAGACTTCCACCTACCTAAGTCATTTATGATAGTTTTGAATAAGGGTGTATAGTTTACATCATAGAGCCCACCTAAATCCTTCCCCACCTTGACCCCCAGATATGTAACTATCTTATTCACTATTTTAAGCCCCCATGCTTCTGACCCATTTCCCTCTTCTCCCCCCAGGAACATTATTTCTGATTTATGAACATTTAATTTATACCCTGAGAACTTAGCAAATTGTTCCACTAGGCTTAACATTACTGGAATTGTCTGTTCTGGGTTTGTCAGAAATAGCAAAATATCATCTGCATACAAGGTGATGATGTGTCTTCCTCCTTTCATCCCCTCCACCTCCGAGATCCTTGGGTCACTATGTAGCTTAATGGACAGTGGCTCTATTGCTATGGCAAATAATAGAGGGGTAGAGGGGGCACCCCTGTCTTGTTCCCCTTCCCAGTCTAAATTCCACTGACGTGGTACCATTTACCAGGGGGAGCAGGCCCTCCAATCGCATGGCCAGAACTTTTGTCATAATCTTACAGTCATAGTTCAGGAGGGAAATTGGTCTGTAAGATGCACAATCTTCCATTTCTTTACCAGGCATAGGGTTACTGTAATTAGTGCTTCGTAGCACGTTTTGGGTAACCCCCTCTCCCCTCTGGCCTCCTCCATTACACTCCTTAGGCGCTCAGCCAGTTCTTCTCTCAGCACTTTGTAATATTCAGCTCTGAAGCCGTCAGGGCCTGCTGCTTTACCTTTCTTCAATTGGCCTAGTGCTAGATTAATTTCCCCTATTGTTATTTCTGATCCTAGGATTTTTTTTTTGCTCTGGACTGAGTCTGGGGATATTCATGCCCTCAAAAAAAGTTTCCATTAAATATTCTGACCCTTGGCATTCTGCCTGATATAGAGCACCATAAAACTCTTTAAAGTGTTCCCTGATAGCATCCTCCTCTCTCAGCAAACACCTCTTCTTGTCTTTAATGTGTACTATTCTTTTATTAGTTTTCCCTCCTTTTCATAAGATGGACCAATAAGGGGCTTATTTCACTACTCATACATCTTCTGTCTGGCATAAAATACCCTACTTTTAATCTCTTCCATCAGGTTCGAGTTTAATGCTTCCCTAGCTATCTGGAGTTCTCACAGTTACTCCCCCTCCCCCCCGATACACTTCTCTTTCCAAGTCCCAGATCCTTTGTTCTAATTCTCTCTATTTTTGGTATTTTCCTCTCTTCATTCTGGCAGTGTAGCCAATAATGACCCCCTCATGTAGATCTTACTTGTCTCCCAGTAAACTCCCTCCGAGTCTACAGTGCCTCAGTCCATTTCCTCGAAAAACTTCTATTGTTCCTGTAGAAAATCCTGAAACTCCTTTCTGGTTAACAGATAATTAGGGAACCTCCACCCCCTCAGCCCTTCCTGGAACTAGATGTAACTTTATCTGGACCATAGCATGGTCAGACAGAAAGATAGGACTGTGTTCCACTTTTTGCATCTTAGGGTATAGGTCCCTTGGAATATATATATAATCCAACCTAGACCATGAGCCATGTGGGTTTGAACAAAAGGTGTACTCGCGGGCTCTGGGGTTGGCAGCCCTCCATGCATCTAGCATATTAAGGTTAGCCAAACCCCAGTTGCCACTGTTGCACTGCCTTAGCTACTCTACCCCTAGCTCCTGAATAGTTGAACCTGGGATCTGCCATGCAATTAAGGTCCACTCCTAGTATCAAGTTAGGGAACTGCTCCTGTATAATTATATCCAGGATCTTCTGGTAAAAGGTTGGGTCCATTACCAATGGGCATAAACACTGCCAAAAGTTACCAGCTGGCCTTTTACATCTCTCACTATAAAAATATAACGACCTTCCGTGGGGTCTTTCATTATGCGGTGGGCCACAAAGAGAACATTTGTATGCACCAAAATGGCTACTCCTCTTTTATGAGAGCTGTATGATGATCCATGGCAGGTTCTGACCCAGTGCCCCACCAGTTTATTGTGTTCCTTAGGCGTTAAGTGGGTTTCTTGCAACATAGCTACATCTGCCCCTCTCCTATGAAATGCCACCAAGATCTTGGCTCTCTTAGCCAGGGAAGTAAACCCCATTACATTCCAGGAAATTATTTTGCTAGCCTAATTTTGTGCTGTATTTGCATTAAACATTTTCCTCAATATTATCCCTATGCAGCCCTATATTCCAAGCAACATTTTCCAAGTGGTTATATGTAATAATCGAAACAACTATTAACAAAAACAGTAAACTCAAAACTATGAACATCCCCCCCACTCCTCCCCCCTTGCAACACCAAATTCTCCCACTTTCCTCTCCTTTCCTCTTCCTATTAGAACAACTAAGCTCCGAACTCCCATGATATATACATTTCCTATAAAGTGTCTCCTTCCCCATCCAATACACCCCTTCCTCCGCACCCCTCATTATCGTCCTTTAACCTGTGTGCTTTATTTTATTATTTGTTAATGAGCCTCCGTCTGGGTTTCTTTCCTTTGCAGGATTTCTAGAACCCAAACAAGCTGCCCCCTCTCCCCTACGCTCCCTAGATCCCCAACAAACCCAATGTTCCCTTCAAAATATCAGCTTCGATGCAGGATAATGCAAGATATCCCTGTGTAAAATTATCCCTCTCCCACATCCACTGCCTTTTGCTATAAGCATCCCCCTTCTTTTGCACGTTGTCTCTTATCTTCTCTCTCCTTTCCTCCTCCCTGCAACAGTTCTAGATATAGAACTTACATTTAGAGTAATTATACTGTATTTGGGGTGGATTCTCTTAATTCAGAGGGCTCCTACGTGAGAAGCGAGGAGCCTGCGCCCATTCACACGTGCAGGCCCCTCCCCCCAGCCTCCCTCTGTATTTTCCCCCTCAGAAACTCAGTCTCCCCATTGTCTTCCTGGGTACTGTCCCATCCATATCTTTCACTCATATACAAAGTCCCTCATTTAACATGAGGGGAATCACAAGCAGTTCTGTCTCTAGTCCTTAAGGCAACATAACTCATGGGGGAAAAACAACAAACCCACTCAAAGATCTCATTTTTAACTTCGATCATTTCTCATCCAGAATAGCGTGCCGAAAATCAGGGTATTGGGCAGGGAAACCAGTAACAACTACCGCTTAGAGCTTTGTATCTTCAGGTCTTCCCATTCTTCTTATCCCACTCATCTATGAAAGACTGTAGTTTATTAGGCTCCCAGAAGGAGTACGTAGCCCCCTCTGACCACACTGTCACTGTTGCTGGGTACACCATAAAAAAAGCCAGGCCTCTCTTCCTTAGGCACTCCATTTGTGAGTTAAACTGCTGCCTTTTCCTTTGGATTCGGGTTGACATATCTTGGTGTAGCATTAACTTGTGCCCCTCATAAATTAGATCTTTCTTGTTCTTGCATGCCGCCATGAGGGCTTGCCTGTCAGGGTAGTGGTGCAGCTGAAAAATAACTTGGAGGGTGTCGTGGAAAAAAATATATGTTTTTACACTTTAGTTTAAAATCAGACTCAGGACCACTGCATAGTAGAAAGAACGGTTTATTACATATGCATATGGGAGTCTGCTTTCAAAAATCATGCAAGGCTCCCCGAGTTTCATTAGTCAATCACTTTTATACTTTTTTATCAAGGTGTTGCTAATTCCAATGAAAATAGTATCTTATTCCAAGAACTGCTATCTCTATTCCAAGAATTGCTGTCAACAACTTCCTAATATGGTTTTGATGCCTGACGATGCCAATGTAACAGTTAAAAACAAGTTGATACCAATGAATGGGGTACTTTTCCACTGCTTATTTCATTTCTTTCCCAATACTGCTTGATACATATGCCTGGGTCAATCTGACCTGAGTGAAACAATGAGTTTCACTCACACCATAGCAACGTACAGCTTGCCTTCAATGCCTCAACGTGCTGTTACTTTATATTTTGCCCAAGCATGTTTTTATTTTATACTTTGTCTGAGCTTGTTATTCAGGCTGGTACAAGACACAACCAGTTCTATCCAGTTTTATTTTGCTTTCTGCTTCTACAAAGGTACCTCAAGTAACCTCAGTGACATTCTGTAACGCTGTAACAGCATATACTAGTATGAACTCAGAAATTTCTACTACATTCTCCCCCCTTTTGATACTTTGTATCAACTAACAACTAACCACCCCCCTTTTATCTATATAATTTAAAACTGGTTGCCAGCATACAGATAGTTAAGGCATTTATAAAAAACATTCTGTTCTGGAGAGGTAGTTACAGATGAAACACAAATGGTGAGTTTGTAAAACACAATACAGAACTGAGGGATGTCAACACCACAATTTAAATATGTGAAAAAAATGCTAACATGTGATACCATATATAGCACAATATAACATAACAATTTTGTCGATGAAAAAGAGTTCATGGAATCCACTTTGAGAGTGAATAAGGTAGATACTACCTTGTGTTGAAGTGTGGCACACCCTTGGAACTTGATTGAAGAATCTGTTGATAATGTCTCTTGACAGATAAGTCCTTATAAAACATAACAGTCCATAAAGTTAACAGTCCATAAAGTTCATATAAGTAAGCACAGGTTGGTGTAACTACAGTACAGGTGAAATGTCATTTGCAGAATGGTGGTAACCCACAAGGCATGGGGCAATGCAGACAGTAATTTAAAAACAAACACCAGCACAGTAGAAAAGTCAGTGTTCATGTTGCTGGCTGCTGGATGGCTGATTGGCAGACACATTGGCCAGGGGTGCATTAGATTATGCATTGAGTTCATTGAGTTCTTTTAATGGAGCCACACACACACACACACACTTGCATGGCATTTGTGTCATGATAGTTGATTACACTCCGGCACAAAGATTAACAGTTCATAAAAAGTAACAGTTTACAATAAACCAGAGTAATAGGGTTGTATAAGGTACCAACCATGTTTCGAACAAGCAGCAGTGAAGAAAATGCATGTCTTGCTTGAAGATCAGTTGAAAAAAAATGTTCTTGCTGAAGTTAGGGGATTGCTCCTACCCCAGACTTAACTTCATAGTAAGCAGAAACAATAAGCTTGATTGCAGAGCCTGAACTGACCGGACCTTATTCAGCGGATTTAAAGTTCTACTAATAGGTGTAATTTTGCTGAAAACATTACCCTTGTAGAGGTAATAATAACTTGATTCATGCAATAGTCCTTATATGGAACTAGTCAGGCACAAAGATAGTGATGACATCAAAGCTGTGGCAGTTGTTTTCTTTTCAGGAAAAAGATGAAGGTCTTGGCAACTTAGATGAAAGTATTACTGATGTGGAATGTGGAGATCTTTATGTGCCACACCGTGAAACCTGCAAACTTGCAAAGTGTGTTAGACACTGAATTAAAACACATAAATAACAATCTTGTAAACCATTTGGCTTTTTGTTTTGTAAAGAGTGTGTGACAGAGCCTAAATTCTGGCAATTGGAAGAGAAAAATAAAATGGGACATCAACCGCACACTCTGGGGTGCAGGCCGAGGTTCAATTATACCATTTGACCATCTGTAAATCATGACAATGTTATAGTTACACCCCTGCTTTCAAATCACAGAAGCAGTTATGACAGTGATGAACATTATTTCCCTGTCTGTTGCAAGCAGGTCTGACTGAGACCTGAGTCATAAAATCTTGTAATGTTACAATAACATGCTTCAAACATATAGTTCATAGCAATATGCCTGATACACTATGCAATTAGCGGGACAAATACATATGTTGTTGGCCTATGCCAATTTAATAACAGTGCCCATTGCACCTGTGAATAATAAGACAAACGGAACATTAATTTGTCTGGGGTTTGCTTTGGAACATATTGTAGGGGTGGGTCAGCAATGCTGGCCCCAGTATTTAGGTTTGGTTATGAGCATTAAAAACGCTATACATGTGGAGCACTTTCCTGAATACACACATGATACAGTGATATCAAAACATCATAACATAAACGTGAAACATTAGTGTTTGCAATAGAACAATTTCAGTATTGAGCATAATGCATAACATACATTTTAAACAACAAATATAAACTGTAAACTTAGTTCAGAGTCCAGGAATGTTAGAGTATTGTGAATTTACTGGTTTAAAAAAAATGCATTAATTGCTGTAAGGTTATGACAAAAGTTGTTTTACATTTGTTTTGACCGGATAAGAAAGCTGAAAAGACAATCAAAAGAATGAATATGTGTGGACATACATACACAACTTTACCCTCCAGCGTAACTGATTACTTGCTAAGAGCAGAAGCCCTTGTATTAATAATAGGTGTGAGATTTAACTGTTTGCACTGGACAAAGCAGAAGGGCTTGGGCTGGGTTATGCTGTCAAAATACTTTGGGTCTTTTTAAAACCTGCAAATAAGAAACAATTATTGGCAAATACACATTTTCTTTATTTACCCCTTTGGGGGAACAGTGATGTACCTTGCAACCTTTGTGGGTATTACACTAGAAGGGAGGAAGGGTAGCTTACCCCCTTCCCCTGAGCTCCTACTGGTGGAAGAGACAGCTCGAATACTGTAGCAATAAAAAAGGTTAGTTGTGGATGGTGACATGATCCCCACCTACGACACTTTAAATTATAACAAGATAATATTACAATTAGTTTAGTAAGTTTCATACCTTACTATAAAGATGGGGAACTTCTTTTTCTCTAGAAGAAGAGAAGAAACACAGACAAACAACAAAAGCAAACATACACAAGTTTAAAAATAAAACAAGATTATTTCCATAGGATAAAAGAAGCCAAGCGTCCCTGGGTTCCCTTATCCTAAGCATGACAAAATGTCAGCTGAGTTTATAAAAGATCCGGATTGATGGTAATACCGTACGTACGTATCTCTTAGAATGCATTTAAAAAGAAAAAATGATTACACCATGGTCACACATAAAAACAAAAGCCATTGTTTTTAACTGTAGATGATAAACTCTCAAAAATAGCTGTAATAGTCCTTTTTCAAAAGTGTACTGCATAAATATAAAAAAAGTAATATAATAAAAAAGTATGGGGAGATGATGAATAATTCTCCTCTTCCAGCTGGAGTATTGCCTGTGTTGGCTGCAAGTCAGAAGTAGTGAGAAGAGAAGAAAAGTTTGTTCCTCTTCACTTAGAATACTAGCTTTGCAATAAAAAGTCAAATTACATGGTTCACTCTTGGTGTGCTTTCATGAAAACATACATTTTGTGTGAAAAGTTGTGCTTTAGGTATGGAATACACATCAAGTTTGAACTGGTAGTAACATAAAATGTTGAAACACAAGAAGGTCAAATAACGTGCAAAAGGTCACAGTGTGCATGCAAGGGTCGTACAAACCCATTTATTTTTGTAGTGTCCTTGAACACTACTAATATTAAAATATCTTTAAATAATAATAGAGCACACAATAAAACTGCTGGCCAAGACAGTACGCACACACAAAAAGAAATACTTAACAGAAAATAAGACTGACATTATTTGACACCAATTTGCTGAGGTAATGCCCATAGTTTCATTAGAAAACTGTACGTGTTTTAGATATATGTGCTGCCTCCTGCCTGTCTTGTAACACTGACAATTTTAAACCAACACATTTATACATATCGCCATGCCAAATCTTTCCAGAACAAAACACTTTTTAAACACATTCTAACTCCGTTAAAACGCTAGCACAACATACCATCTGTAAGTGAACACATCTCAGTATAACATGGTTACACCTTTTTGGCATAGCTAAAATATGGCACTCTGCCATTTTGAAAAGTTTCTGGTTTTAACTAGAAGTATGATAAAGCCATTTATAGCTGTTAACACATTACATTTCACCTAGCAGTGGCTTGGCACGTTGTTTGCAACCTACAAATCTTTCTGCACATTGCAATCTATGATGTCATATCTCTTTACCTTCAACACTACCTGCTCCAACCAACAACTACATACAAAAGTTCTTCACTGACCCTATCTAGGCAGCACAAATGTTTCATTAAAAATAAAACCAATTAAAACAGTCAGCTATGAGGCAAAGAAGCTTCTTCTTTTTTTTTTTTACTGTAACATGTTGTGCACCGAAGGCAGTCAATCCTATCTCGCAACCTTGACAACAGAACATAATTACAGAACACAGATATAAGCTAGAAAATATGCATGAGAAAGACGGAGCATTACCTTGTTTAGTATATGTATTACAGAAATAAAACAGACAGACATAAAACAACTTTAAATAAAAAAATTCAGACTTACCCAGTGCCAAGGTATTTTTCTTCTTCTTTTCTGATACACTGGTCCGATTTGAGAAAACCGACTGCAGGACCTTCATGATAATTTTCAAACGCTGCAGCTATTAACCCTTTCAAAGGTTTTAACCCTTTCAAAGTTCTTTTGGCTATTTTAGTAACCTGCCAAACCAAGTCTTTTTCAGAGCTCTGGTTTGCAGTTTAAAACAAAAACAAAAAAAATCTCTAAGAGTACTAGGTTGAGATCCATCTGGTAGAGGTCCCCAGTACCTGGGTTTGGGATCAAATGTTTCAGCCTCTATAAGAGGCAAGGGGACTTGAAATTGATACAGAAAAACTTGAAACTACACAGATAGGCAACATGGGAGGGGAAGATTTTCAAATCATCCCGTCTGTAGTCACCTACTGTGCGTACATCCACAGTAGTTTATTTTCTTTTTCTAAATGTTGCTTATCTAACGTTACTTAATCAGCCGCTGCTTTTCTACTAAAAACAGCCTGAACTGTGAAAGCCATCATTGGCTCTAACAGTATATACTTGTAGCAAGCACAAATTACAAGGGCAAAGGGCAGTTGCCCTTGCTTGTTTGAGAGACTTTTCCTTAATACATCTCTCCACATATTCTTAAACCTGGAGTCCTCAAACCCTCTCTTTCTACTTTTATTATTACTTTTTATACTTTTCAAGCAGGCATTTTACGGGGCCGGAGGCAATCCACAGAGACTCCTTATTTTCCTGCTTATGTTTGCTGCGCTTCCCCCCCCATTTTAACCAATATCTCCTGATTTCGTACCCCAAGTAAAAGAAACCCACAGAAAGAGAGCAAATCAAAAAGGAAAAGATAAAAAACAACCACCGGAGTTACTGTTGCCTGCTCTCCTCCAGTTTTAAGGCGCCAACCCACTTAAGGGTTTCTTGCGAGGGTGCTCAACCCACCTAAGGGTATCTTATGAGGTGCTCAACCCACCTAAGGGTATCTTGCTAGGGCGCCCAACCCACCTAAGGGTATCTTGCTAGGGTCCCTTGCTCAACCCACTTAAGGGTATCTTGCTAGGTGCTCAACCCACCTAAGGGTATCTTGCTAGGGTGCTCAACTCACCTAAGAGTTCTCTTGCAGGTTCTCCCCGGTTTTCCTGTCCCCTTCTGCCTTAAAGTCTCATATGATTAAAACAGGCTCAAAACTTCCCCATTTACTTGTTTACTTATTCTTTATAATATGCAGCGTCCCAAGGCAAAAAGACAAGGTAGGTACTTACAGATCAGCGCCGGCGAGCCAGGAAACAAAATCCGTCACGATCGGGCCGTCCCATTTCAATCTCCCCTGGCTGTATCTTTGAGATTTTCCCTTCAGCGTTCCCCTCAGCGTCAGGACTTCTCCTCCAAGTGGGAGACCTGGAAGCGGTCCCCGACCGACCAACCGAGGTCAGCGTGCTGATCCTGCCGACTCGCCAAATTTTGGTGGAAAAAATATATGTTTTACACTTTAGTTTAAAATCAGACTCAGGACCACTGCATAGTAGAAACAATGGTTTATTACATATGCATATGGAGTCTGCTTTCAAAAATCATGCAAGGCTCCCGAGTTTCATTAGTCAATCACTTTTATACTTTTTATCAAGGTGTTGCTAATTCCAATGAAAATAGTATCTTATTCCAAGAACTGCTATCTCTATTCCAAGAATTGCTGTCAACAACTTCCTAATATGGTTTTGATGCCTGACGATGCCAATGTAACAGAAAACAAGTTGATACCAATGAATGGGGTACTTTTCCACTGCTTATTTCATTTCTTTCCCAATACTGCTTGATACATATGCCTGGGTCAATCTGACCTGAGTGAAACAATGAGTTTCACTCACACCATAGCAACGTACAGCTTGCCTTCAATGCCTCAATGTGCTGTTATCTTATATTTTGCCCAAGCATGTTTTTATTTTATACTTTGTCTGAGCCTGTTATTCAGGCTGGTACAAGACACAACCAGTTCTATCCAGTTTTATTTTGCTTTCTGCTTCTACAAAGGTACCTCAAGTAACCTCAGTGACATTCTGTAACCCTGTAACAGCATATACTAGTATGAACTCAGAAATTTCTACTACAAGGGGTGGCTGATCATTTGGTGGGTGCAGAGCAAGGGCCCTGTGTGCCCAATTTCCCCTTTCTGATCTCAAGTCCCAGTAACTTCGGGAGAGCCTCTGCACAAAATTCCATTAGGTTTCCCCACTCAGCCCCCTCTGGTAAGCCTCATATGCAGAGGTTATTCTGTCTACTGTAGTTTTCTTAATAGTCCAGTGCATCCTTAAGCTGTTCTACCTCTTTCTCTAATTTTGCGAATTTTTCAGGAGTCACTTTCGTAGTATCCTCTAAATCGGATACTCTCTGTTCCACTTCATTAATTCCCCAAGTGTGCTGTTTAATATCCTTAGTAATGCCTACAACTGTCTGCTCAAAACTATCCCAACGGGGTTTCAGGTCCACCAGAACTTGTTCAGATACTGCCCTGCTGATTACCACAGTGGACAGCGAGATTGGGCCTGGGCCTCCTCCATCGCCATCTTGTGCAGCCATTTTCTTTGCATTTTTGTTCTGTTGTCAGGCTGATTTTCTGGTATTCAGGAATTCATCCATTCTCCTGCAAGTAGGTGACTCCAGATATCGCTCAAACTTGATATATTTTGGTGAAAAAGCACTTTATATTTCAATATGGTGCAGAGCTCTGGAGTGAAGCAGCTAAAGGAAGCAGATGCACATTAGGGCCCCCCACTTTTTGAACTTTTAAATAACATTGTGTTGTGCCCAGGACTCCTTTAGCCCCCCCACACACCTTTTATATTATTTATTTATTTTAGATGTATTTTCCATGTGTATGAAGCCTTGAGCCCCCATGCCACAGCTGCACCCTAAATGCACAAAATGGCTCCTGGTGAGCTTTTATACAGTGTATTTCTTTGAAACTTGGCTTCCTGGCCAATGCCCTTTGTGGTAACTCTTGCCTCAGTGCTTACTCACTAAGGTACTTTCTCTTTTAGCTTGTTCTTTGTTTTTATTGGGCTCACCACAACCCAAACCCGATAAACCAACTTAGGGTAAATGGTTCATTCCACTGGGGTGTCATACAGATGAGGTCACTGATGAGTCCTGGTAGGATGAAACTAGTGTCTGTGTCTTATGTTGGCACCCTTTGCAGACTGTATGAGAGGCCTTTCGGCACCATGCATTCCTACTTAAAGTTGGACAAGCATAACATGTTGTGCTGATTTGCATATACAGCCCATGATGCTTTGCATTATGGGGGTATGTGTGATTTTGTATTTCTTTGAAACTTGGCTTCCCAGCCAATGCCTTTTGGGGTAACTTTTGCCTCAGTGCTTATGCACTAAGGTTCTTTGTCTCTTATACAGTGTATGCATTCCTTTCACTGTGTCTGGGTTTCCAGAGCCCTGATTTCCAGACTGTGCTCCCTTATATTTTATTAATTTACTTAGTCAGAGCCAGTCCCTAAACATCATTCCCTGGTGCTTTTCAACTGCCAACTAATGTAGAGGGAATAATTTTATCTGGTTGATCCTGCCTCGAGAGGAGCACATCGCGTGGCTACCTCTCAGCATTTCGAGTAGCAGGAGCGTCCTTTAGGCCAAAGCTTAGCTTCCATACAGCTGCAAAATGAGGTGGCTGCCATAGGCAGAAAGTACAGTTATGTAAGAACTTACCGAAACAGTAGATCTTCGAGAGGAGCTCTTGCAGCAGGCTATAACAGCTAGGACTATGCCGCAGGCACTAGAACCCTCAGGAAAACTTCTCAGCCAGCAGTACCAAGCAGGGACTGACCCCAACGTCAGCCCCGCCCCATCAGCCCTGGTACAAAATGGGGTGGACCCAGCTCCACCTCACTTCCCCCGCCAAGGCCCATGAACAAGCCATGACAAGAGAAGGAGACAAAGCACTCGATGAAGATGTAGATGAAGATCTGCACACCTAGAGGGGGAAGGCGGGTGGGAAAGTAATGCCGGCTGTAAGAGCTCCTCTCGAAGATCTACTGTTACGGTAAGTTCTTACGTAACTGTACTATCTTACTTCGAGTGGGAGCTCTTGCAGCAGGCTATAACAGTTAGGACTGAATACCAAGCAGTCCCACACCAAAGAGGTAGTCGACCCTGGGAGGTGGAATATACTGACTCCAGAGGCCTAGGACAAAAGTCCCTGTAAAACAGCCAGACCAAAACCGGCATGGCGACTGGAGACGATATCCAAGCTGTAATGCTTGACAAAGGTATGCACCGAGTTCCAGGTAGCGGCCGCACATATGTCCCTTATAGAGACATTTCTCAGGGCGGCAAAAGAAGCAGACACTCCCCTAGTGGAGTGACCCCTGACCAGACCCGGTAGGGGTTTATTGTGCTTTTCATAGCAGAAGGATACGCAGTGGATGATCCACTTCAAAATCGTCTGCTTGGTCACCAGTTTGCCCAAGCATTGTGGTGCAAAGGCCACAAAGAGTTGCTCTGACTGAGGGTGCGAACCGGCCTCTTTGAGGTAATACCTCAAAGTCCTGTGGACGTCCAATGTGTGAAGGAGAGCTTCCCCTCTATTAGATGGGGAAGGAAAATAGACTGGAAGGTCAACTGACTGGTTGAGGGTCAACGCCGAGACCACGTTCAGAAGAAACTTAGGATTTGTTCTAAGGGAAACCCTTTCCCTGTGTAAAACTAAATATGGCTCTTTACACATCAGAACATGAAGCTCAGAAACTCTTTGAGCTGAGGTAATAGCAACCAAAAAACACACCTTCCAGGAAAGAAAACGCAGCTCACAATCTGCTGCTGGCTCAAAGGGAGGGAGGGTAAGCTTCTCCAACACAAAAAGGAGATCCCAGGGTGGGATAGGATCCCTAATGGGAGGTCTCATAAGCAAAATTCCTCTCAGAAAGGTGCGGGCTACATCCAACTGTGCCAACGCCTTGTCTCCAATCAGAGCATAATAGGTGGAGACAGCGCACATGTGCACCTTAATAGAGGAGTAACTCAGGCCATGTTGGTACAAGGAGAGGAGGTACTGTAATGCTGAGCTCACTGGACAAGTGATGGGGTCCAAATGATGTGATGCGGCTCATAAACAAAACCACTTCCATTTCATAGCATAGGCGGCATGGGTGGAGGGCTTCCTCACCGATACTAGGACTGCCGCTACCTCCGGGGAAACCCCAAATCTCTGTTGAGCTACGTCTGAAGGAGCCAAGCATGCAGATGTAAGAAACGGAGATCTGGATGGACCAGCAATCCCTGTTCCTGGGATAGCAACTGCGAGCATGTGGGCAGCAGAGTTGGAGGTTCCGTGGATAACCGCTGCAGGGGTGGAAATAAAATTTGCTGAGGCCATCGGGGGGCTATTAGAATCATTCGAGCCCCTTCTGCCTGCAACTTCAGCAGGACTCTCTGAATGAGAGGGAAGGGTGGGAAGGCGTAGAGAAACCTCCCTGCCCAGCAAAGGGATAACGCGTCTGGCCAGAAAACTCCAGGCGCATGCTCTCACGAGCAAAAAATTGGCAGCTTGGCATTGCATGGTGATGCAAAGAGGTCCAGCTCTGGATGACTGCACTTGTCGAAGAGCTGATCTGCTATGATCTGCAACAGCTCCCACTTGTGCGCTCTGGAATGAGACCTGCTTAAGCTGTCAGCCAGATTGTTCAGGATGCCTGGAACGTGCACTGCAGACAGCAGAATGTGCCAGTCCAGCGCCCAGTGCCAGACTCTCATCGCCTCCCTGCAAAGGGGATACGAATGATTACCCTCTTGCTTGTTGATGTAGAAGACAACCGCCATATTGTCTGTTTGAATTAGAAGAGAGCCCGGCACCAGGTCCTCTTGAAAAGCCTGTAAGGCATAGAGAACCACTCGCCTCTCCAATACATTGATATGGAGAGATCGCTCCTCGGGTGTCCAAACCCCTTGCATTTGATGAGCACCCAGGTGCACTCCCCATCCCAGATCCAATGCATCTTTCAAAAGGGTCAGATGAAACCTGACCCCTTTCTCCAAATTCCGGGGGTCCATCCACCAAAGCAAACTTCTCTTGACTGACTTGGTGATCCTGACAAGAAAGTCTAGATCATCGTAGCCCTGGTCACACTGTACCCTGAACATCCACTGTGGGACCTGCATGTGGAGGCGGGCCAGAGGAGTGACTAGAATGGCCACCGCCATGTGCCCCAGTAGCCTGAGGAAGTTCCACGCAGGAACTTGAGGAGTTCCTGAGATCCATTCGGCAATCTCTTGCAGGCGATCACCCCTGTCTGGGGGTAGGAAAGCCATGCCCTGGATAGAATCCAGGACCGCTCCAATGAAGATGAGTCTTTGACTGGGCTCGGGGGACAATTTCTGAAGGTTCAGGGTGATCCCCAGCTCTCGGAACCGAGTATAGGTGTCTCCGAGGACATGAAGTAGGCTTGACCTGGACAGGGCTGTAAGCAGCCAATCATCGAAGTAAGGGAAAACGTAGTGCCCCTGGTGCCTTAGAGCCACAGCCACCGCTTCCAAGCATTTTGTAAAGACTCGACGGGGTGGTGGAGAGGCCGAATGGAAGAACTTGGAATTGGTAGTGCTCCCCTTGGAAGTGGAACCTCAGAAACTTCCGGTGGGGCGGGAAGACCACGATATGCATATATGCATCTTGCATGTCTAGGGAGCAGAGACAGTCTCCTTGGTGCAGCAGGGGGAGTAGGCCTGGAAGGGTCACCATCCTGAACCTTTTGTACTCTATAAAGAGATTGAGAGAGCTGGGGTCCAGAATGGGATGAAGATCCTGTGTCTTTTTTGGGACCAGGAAGAAGTGGGAATAAAACCCCTTTCCCCGCTGATGCAAGGGGACTAGCTCTATTGCCTTTTTTTGCAAGAGGGTCCAAATTTCTCCTTCTATCAGTGGGATGTGAGAAGGAGGATATCAGGAGTACTTTGGTGGAGTATTTGGAGGGAACTCCGTGAACTCTAGCGTGTGCCCTCTCCTGATAATGTCCAGGACCCATTGGTCTGCAGTTATCGACCTCCACCCTTCGCGATGAAGGGAGAAGGGCCCTAACCATCTCCCCAGAGTCTTCCTTTGGAAGAAGGGGGGGTGGAAGCGAGTCATTGGACTGAGCCGGGCGTAGGCAGAGAGGCCTGGGAGGACTTGGGCCCACGGTTAGGAGCACCTTCAGGTTGCTGGTTAATGGCTCTCCTATGAAAACCGCCTCTCTGACCCTGCTGATTACCACGGGCTTGTCCACCTTGACCACCTGAGGGCTTGTGAAATGGCAGTTTGGCGGACCGACCAGATGGACTTGCCCGACTCCTGGAGATGAGAAATCAAAGCTTCCATCTCCTGCCCAAACAACATGGTACCCTGGAATGGCAAAACCCTGATACCAGACTGCAGATCCTGGGGAAAACCCGAAACTCTTAACCAGGCATGGCGCCGAAGGCACACCCTGGAAGCGGCTGCCCTGGCTGCCATGTCTGCAGTGTCGTATGAGGCTCTTAGGACATGAGAACCTATATCGGAGCCCAATTTAACAATGTCCAGAAGCTCTGTCTTCTGCTCGGAATCTGGCATGGCTCTCAGTAGCTCTTGTCCCCTCTCCCACAGAGCATTCTGGTACTGGACCATATGCATCAGGAAGTTAAGGGACCAGATGAAGCAGGTGGAGGCAGAGTAAACTTTCTTGCCCACCTGGTCCAAATACTGAGACTCCGGATCGGGAGGATGTGAGCTAAGGTGCTTCGGCTGCCTGGACTTGTCATGGGCAGCCGTGATGACTGAAGAGTCCGCCTGAGGGTTCCCTGCTAGAAAGGCTTCTGCCCTCGGGGCCTTATACAGCTTGTCCAATATTTTGGGAACAGCCGGGATGGAGTCCGGACGCTTCCAGGTAGTCCATGTCAGGTCCTAGAAAGTGTCCACTAAAGGAGGGACCACCAACGGTTTCGGCTCCTTCTGCCTCAGGTATTTGGCCAACCTTCGGCGTTCTGGATCCAGGTCCTCCATTTCCCACTCATTGGAGGCCTGGATATGCCTCATGACATCCATAAAGGTCAGATCGTCTGGAGGCGAGCGTGGCTGGTCCTTCTCTCCCGGGGGCCACCCGATGTCAAGAGAGGAAGAAGATGTCGACGAAGAAGAGGAAGATCGACTACCAGGTCTGGAATAGTCAGCTCTCTCCTTATGACCAGACTCCCTCTGTCGTCGGTAGCTGGGGGACCGACGTCGGTCCGAAGACCGGCTCCGGTCCTGAGACCGGCGATGGAGCAAAGACCGACATCCGTCAGAAGACCGACGTCGGGAGCGCTCTCATCTAGGGGAATGAGAAGGGCTGCGAGTGTGAGACCTGGACCAGCAATGGTCTCCAGAGTCTTTGGAGCGTCGGCGGTGGTCTTTGGACCGGGCACGAGAACGAGCCCTGTATGGAGGTGTAGGTGGTCACTCTGGGGACTTCCTTGGGGAAGGCTCACCTCCAGGCTGTGGTTTGCCCACAGAGTCCGGTACCGGTGTCTGGGCCGGCGATGGGGGCGCTTCTGGACCTGCCCCCACCAGAAGGAGAACAACTCCTGCAGCTCGTCCTTTGAGAAAACTTTGGCCACTCGGCCCAGAAAGGGAGTATCCGGAATGTCGGTACTTGAAGGGGAGCCCTCTTGGGAGCCCAGGGGGGAGGAGGACTTGGGGGACAGGGACATCGGCTGATCCGCAGTCTTGGCTGAACCCTTCACCCTACTGCCAGCGACAGAGGAGGGACCAATGACGGGGTGTCTGGGGGGGCGCCGGAGAGTCCTTCGGCTCCGGAGGTGCACCTTTAGCAGGTGGCACCGGTGCCTTGGGAGGTGGGGCTGAAGCTTTCACCTCCTAGGTCCTGGTGGTAACCCTTAGCGGGGTTACCTTTGGCTTGACCGGCTTCTCCCCCAATGGGCCAGCCTTGGCCTGAGACAACTTTGGATGCTCACCTGAGCCTGGGGACACACGGGCCTTTTTGGGAGAGGGCCGTAAGTGAGAACGGGACCACGACCGAGACCGGTGTCGGGACCTACTGCGGTCTTTCCTGTGGTGCTTGGTCTTCTCCTTATGTTTCCCCGCCGAAGTGTGCAGATCCATCTGTTTTTCGAGTAGATATGCCTTCAGGGCCTTAAGACGTCAGATCCGGGTCCGGCTGGTGAACACCTGACAAGCTGAGCAGGCCGCGGTATCGTGGTCCGGCCTGAGGCAGAAGACGCAGCGCTTGTGCCCGTCTTTGGCGGGGATGTGCCGTCCACAATCGCACTTGTTTTGGTGACTTTCCAGAGAGACCGACGACGGCGAAGATATCCATCGAAACACTGGAAAAAAAACATTGAAAAACGGTACAAAAACGATATATAAAAGGTAATTTCACTGTTCCTGGCAAGCTGAGGAAGGAGGCTCTTCTCACGTGCGCGGGACGTGGCGGGAAAAGAACTGAGGTGGAGCTGGGTCCGCCCCCTTTTGTACCAGGGCTGACGTCGGGGCCGGGCCGACATCGGGGGCGGTCCCTGCTTGGTACTGCTGGCTGAGAAGTTTTCCGGAAGGTCCTAGTGCCTGCAGTGTAGTCCTAACTGTTATAGCCTGCTGCAAGAGCTCCCACACAAAGTAAGATCCAGGGATTCCAATACTGAGCGTGGAGCACTCTCGCTGTGGGACCGACTCTCAGTCAATCACTTTCCCTCATTTTTTTGTTACCTGTAGCACCCGCAGCTGCCACTCTGCATTACAAAACTTAACCACAAAGCAGCTAACATTGGAGGAGTGGCTGAATATAAAATAATTATCTATAAAAATCTCCACAGGCAACACAGGCAGTCTGAATTCTTCACTGGGTTACCAGCATTTGTGTAACTAGCCAAGGCAAACAGTTACTAGCCCACTGGCCACCAATCTTATCATTTAACTATTTACCATTACATGCTACTGTATATTTTTATCACAAAAAATGCCAATCACAATAATATATGTAAAACTGCATGTGTGTGAGAAAACAACATGCCCAGGAGTCCTTTTCACTTCCCCCATGCTGCATTCCACTGTCTTTAATTAATGATATGCTCACAGTGTATTTTACCACCAAACCTATTTAAAATTTAGGGAGGCAGTATAGTGCAGCGGTTTAAGGCTCCGAGCTGCAAATCTGAAAACCTGGGTTTGAATCCCACAGCCCCCACTAGCATACTGTGTGACCCTGAGCAAGTCAATTTCTGGAACCTAAACAGTTTTTCAGAAATCCTCTGTACTGCAAGGGATCCAGCGTGCCTTGACCAGGCCACGGACCCCTCAATTTTTGGAACCTAAACAGTTTTTCAGAATTCCTCTGTACTGCAAGGTACTAGCCATGACTTTTTGATTTGGTACCAGTGGAAGCTGATTTCCAAGTGGCCCACACTATCTCCTGCTGAACACACCTCTAACTACTGTATCTCCTTCTGTGTCTCTAGTTCAATTTATGTGCTAGGGTTTAATAATTTGTTTAATCCTTACAGTCATTTTAAGTTCTGAGTTGATATTAGAAGTGAATTTAGAGCTTTTTTTTTTTTTGACTTTTCCATTAGCAGATTATATCGTCTCACCACTAGAGGGCTATATCTCTCTCTCTTTATCTAGTACGTAAGCCATGTGGGCTCTCTCTGCTTTTCTCTCGCCTCTCCTGCTCCTCCTTGCCCTGGTCCTCCTCTTCTCTCTCCCTGGTCCTAGCCACCCCACCCCACCCCCTCTACTCTGGTTTCCACTGCTACTCCAAGGGAACTCCGCCATTCCCGAGACTTGTGCTTGGCGCACCGTTTGGATATTCCTGGTTACTTAACCCGACCACTACTCTCAACAAGTGTGGCCACCTCTCTACACTGTACCACCTTGCAGTCCATATGGGACATCACCTGGAACCTTGCAACTTCTACTCCAGGAAACAATAATCAAAACTATCTCTCAAAGAGCTGCGACTCTGCTCCTTAAAACTTCTACTCCTTCTCCTTCTCATCTCAGGCAGCGTCCATCCCAATCCTGGCCCTAGAAGCTCAAGCCACACACAAACTCCAGGTGCTCTTATCCTTGCAACCATTAATATCTGCAGCCTACTACCAAAGCTGGATGCACTCCAAGCCTTCATATGCCAACACAACCCTGACATCCTTGCAGTGGTGGAAACTTGGCTGACACCTAAAGTTCCTGACTCAGCAGTAACAATACAGGGCTACAATGTCCACAGGCTGGACCGGATATCCAAAAAAGGGGTGGTTGAGCAATCTATATCAAAGACTCCCTGTCTTGACACCCTGTAGCAGCTCCATCACTTTCTGCCTCAGCCCAGATTTTGCCAATAAAAATCGTCCTAGGTCCCAACCATAAAGCCCTGACTATTGTCTCCGTATACATCCCGCCCAGGGACCCTAAACATGGATTCAACGACGTCCTAAACTTTATCAACTCTCATCCTCCCGAAGCTGAACTTATTCTACTAGGATTTCAATAAACTGGTTAGCATCGAGTGCCAGTGCCTATAAAGACTCCATCTCAGCTGCTAACCTCACGCAAATGGTAAACTCCCTACTAGGATTAACTACAAGACTGGCACCAGTTCTCTCTTGGATTGGGTCCTCACCACTCACCCCACAAGGATTTCTCAGATCACCATTCTCCTCCCAGACTCTCTCAGTGACCACTCCCCAGTCATGTGCATGGTCTAACAAATTCCTTAAGCCCCTCCCAAAATTATCGCTAGCAGAGTCCTTCCTCGTGGAAAACTTCCACATCTCAAACAACACCTGCTTCTACAAGACTGGCTATCCATCTATGAAGCAACAGATGTTAACTTGGCTCTTGATCACTTCATCTCAATTTTCAACAAAGCCTGCAACCTCTTTGCCCTGCTAAAGGCACAAAACAAAATCTCTCTAACCCATGGGTCACGCTGCTCTTCTCTCACAGCTGAAGCTAAGGGATCACCTCTGGTCAGTTGCCAGGGCCACTGGCAAACAACTGGACATCAAAATTACAAACAAGCACAAATGCCTGCAAAAAGCCATCGACTAATGAAATCCACCTATTACAAAGATGCTGTCACCAATACATGGGGAAATGGTCGTGCTTTCTGGGACAATATCAAGGATGTCACAGGGAAGCAGCCAAAAACCTCTCCGGCCATGTTAATGGTTGATGGATCCTGAACCCTTGACCCCAAGGTGATCGCAAACATCTTTACCACGACTTTTTCAGAACTTAGTGCTGTTCTACCCAATGACTTTTTCGAAACTTTTTCGAGACTTTCACTCTCTAAGGCACTTGAGCGCATCGTGGCTGATCAACTTACCAACCACTTGGATAAATACAATATACCTTGTCCACAACAACACGGCTTCCGGAAAGGCCACAGCACCACCACAGCCCTTCTTGAGTTCACTGGAGCTATGCACAAATCCCTTGACAACGGCCTTCTCACAGGGGCCGTTTTCATCGACCTCTCCAAGGCCTTCGATACAGTACACCATGGACTACTAATACACCAACTACTGAATGCCGGGCTATCACCTGACTCTTCTCTGTGGATTAAAAGCTACTTAGAAAACCGGTCACAGAGAGTAAAAATTGCGGACGCTCTTTCTAACACCCTACCTGTTCGCGCGGGTGTCCCACAGGGATCCATACTGGGCCCCCTCCTTTTTAACCTTTTCTTAAACTCTCTCCCTTACCTCTGCTCTGAGCAGATCATACTATATGCCGATGATGCTGTTGTATTCTCCACTCACAAAGATCCTGCAACTCGTCAACACAACCTTCAACTTGGTTTCAGTTCTGTAGAGACATGGTTTCTTATTCATAAACTGGTCCTCAATGACAAGAAAACCAAATCTATGCTCTTCTGCAGCTCTCATAACCCACACAACCTACACCACTTGGCTCTCTCCACCACCCAGGGGAACACTCTAGATCAGGTGAGGTCCTTCAAATACTTAGGGATACAGCTTGACCCTAATCTCTCCTATGGACTTCATGTAGATAATGTAGCAAGAGCTGCTAATACACGGCTTGGTCTCCTCTACAAACACAGACCACACCTCATGCAAGAAGCTTTGAAGGTTGCAGTCCTGAGCTCTGTGATCTCTGTAATAGACTATGGTCTCATCATTTATGGCTCGGCCACAACCACAACCCTTAGATGCCTCTCAACTGCCTTAAATAAAGCATGTCGGCTCATCACTGGTGCTCACCGTCTCACCCACACATGTGACCTGTACACTCAGACCAGCTGACTCCAACTATCAAACCACATAAAGTTTCTCACCTGCTCCATGGTCAAAAAATCTACCTTGGCCTTGCACCTTCTGGGGTCTCAACTCTGTTACAACACCGAATTAACAAATGGTGCCTTAGGAGATCCACGCTACAGCTACTGAAAGTCCCCAACTGTCACACTTCACAGGGACAACGCTCTTTTGCTTATCGAGCACCACTCTGGTTCAATGGCCTCAGTCCAACCATCTCCTCTGCCCCAACTATTGGTATGTTTAAAACTAGGCTCCGGGACTATCTCACCACCAACAGCTCCTGTGACTGCCCAACTTAACCTTGTTTCTCCACTTCCCTTTCTGCTCTAGTTGTCCCCCCACCCTCCCCTCCTCACTGGATTCTACCCTCACATCTTGGTATACCCAATGCTGCACTTTTCACCCTCTCGCCACCCTTCCTACATTCCTTCTCCCCACCTCTTTTCTCTCCCTATGACTCTGGCACTTCTTATCTGTTGTCTGTTTTCTCTGACAAATGCCGCTGGCTGCCTTGTTACAATGCTACCCTTGAACTGTATTAATCTGTACTCTGCTTGCAATGCCCACATTGTTATAATACCTGTCTTGATGTTCCCCATAATTTGTATTTCTCTGACGTGGAACCTTTGTAAAAGAGCCATGGCTCAAAGGTATTGGTAATCCTAGACTTGATAAATAAGATAAATACTTAACTTCCCTGTGCTCCCAGGTTGCAACTGTAAACAAGCTTTCAGCTTAGTGTGTCTCACCTGGCTAAACTATTAGAAAAAAACTACTAATCTTTAATGTAGTATAATTATGAATGCTGAATCTAGTCATTTTATCACTGTAGGTGCTGCCCTATATTTCTCTGGCAGCTTCTACCTACTCTGGGTCTTGAACCTGCGTCCTTGACTATTTATTTTGTACATACAGTAAAACTGCTAAGCTGACCCTATTCTCTTGTTGGAACAGTCTATCTAGGCTGTTACATGCGTTTCTAGAAAAATGGGGTTGGTCATGCATGAAGGGGCATGTCTGGAGGTTCATGGGTGACAGCATTTAAACGCTACTTCAAACAGCAATTCACATCAGCTGTTCTAATCTCCTGGACTGTGTGTAAGCAGCCTTATCTGAGTGGGCTGCCTTATCTGTTTGCATTTGGGAGCTGTGCACAGGAAACTGCTTGATTTGTGGGACATTTCAGCTGTGTTTAAGTAGAGTCCCCCCCTCAAATCCAGAGGTCATGCTTGAAAGGGACCTGTCCAGACCTACACTTAACTGCATTCTTGCAAGCAGGCCCCCCGCACAGCGGTCAGCAGCACAATGGCATCACACTTGGGGCACCATATTGGGGAGGCAGTCAGCAGGAGATGCTGCACCCCAGGTGTGACACTCTTATGAGATGAATAATGTAATGTAATGTATTGAAATGCCATTATAATACTCAAAATGTGTTGAGTGAAAAAGGAAGGGAATCAGATGTAACACAACTAAGTGTGACAGTACTCAAGGCTAAACAACAACTGCACATACACCCTATCTGGGGTGAGATAATACTGAGGGTTAACAGCAGGACATATAGCTAATTCCACAGTAAACAAAGCTCCCTGTCAGGGGTACGTAAATATTCCATGATTGCAACTAATTATCAGCTCCTATTTATTTTTTTTATCCCAACACTATTTTTCCACCTCCACTGTAGAGTGGCTGGCAGTTGTCCGGCCACCGGCACCTACACCCGGGTCTGGTCAGTGACTCACTCTCCCTACGCCGGCTGGCACGTGTTGTGTTCCCCCCCCCAAGGGGACCCAGATCCATTACCTGGGAGGCACACCTCTCTAGGTCCAGGAGTGTGGTGCACGGCCATAAGCTACCACAACTGCCCCGCAATTTTCTGCCTTTTTCACCCCTTGGAGACTGACGTGCAGTGATGTCAGTGCACTAACGTGCAGACATCCACTGCGCTTCCACCCTCATCTGTGCGCCACTCCTGCAGTGCTCCCGAGTGCTGCCAGGAACCACTGCAGAGTGACACAAACCCCCTTACCCACCCCAGAGAGAGGAGAGCTGTCATGGGGCTCTCCATCCTCCCCCTCCCCTGCCGACCCCTGGCAACCCAAGTCTATTCCCGAACCCAGGTCACCGGCGTGGCATGAGGTGTGGCATCCAGCGCCTCAACCCTCAGCGACACCGGGCCAGTGATGAGTTCCTATTTATTAACATCCAAGTGCTAACAAGAGAAAATGTGAAGTTGGGAAGGAGGAGTAGTAGCAGGGAAGGTGGGGGAATGATAGGCTGCAACACCTGTCGTGCAGTCATTTTCAGAAAAACTTTCAAGAGGGATGCTGCTGTTCGTGTGCAGCAGGCCATCAGTACTCACTTAGGAACTGGCTACAATGAAGGCAGAACTTACACGTCACTGAATGAGTTCCTAGAAAGTGCAAATGCAGGAAGCCGCTACTCGTATTCCCATTCTCACAGGCCAGAGTGAGGGTTGGACTGTAGATGGAAAGAAGGAAATCATAATAGGCTTTGGGAGAGAGAAAACCCTGCCGTAATAACAGTTAACAGATTCTCACCCCTTTGTGATTCTGGTGACCCAGTCTCCCCAGTGTGGGGTTCAGAACCTGTAGCATTCCAAGAGGTCAGGTCCTTCCCTAACTGTCACCTGACATACAACCGCAATCAAAAGGGAAAGACAGCTGGCCCGGTGGTGCAGAGGGTTGAGGCACTGGTGCCTTATCTCAAACCACACCGGCAACCCAGGTTCGGGAATGGACTCAGGACGCCAGGGGCTGGCAGGGGAAGGAGAGGATTGAGCATCTGTAGGACTGCTCTCCTCTCCTGGGGTGAGTAGTGGGCCGGCGTTGCACTGAATGGCCTCTGGTGGAGACCAGGAGCTCTGCAGATGTACGCAGGAGGGAACAATGTAGAAAAGTGGAAAATCTGCTTCGTGACCGACCGGATGACGGCTGCCGGTCCACCGCTGCCGCTGATGCCCTGAAGGAGTCCTTTCACCTCAGCAGCACCCTGGGGCCAAGTATGTGCTAGTTGCCCCTCCTGGTGCCTTCCCCCTCGGAGGAGGGAGACCCGCCCGGCGAAGGGTTACGTCCAGGTTACCCTAGGGTTGGCTGCGATATGAGGCTGGAGGGCTCAGGAAGGGACAGGTGGAGCGGCTGAGGCCTAGGCAGACCGAAGGAGTGGTGGGTCACGAAGCACGAAGGGAGAAAATAAATAATACAAAAAAAAAGGGAAAGACAATGATAGGAAAATATATATTTTTAAATTCAAGTTTACTGATCAACTTGGGTATGAAACAAACTGGTACTGATGTCCAGTATCACAATGTCATATAAGATCACAGCACTAATTGTCACATCAGCACTGACATAAGAGTTACTGGACATTCAGTTCATCAACACTTATTACATAAGGTATTCAGGTACAGTAACCCCAATATTTCAAGTTCATTAAAAAGTCCTGTCAGGGTTCCCCTACTAATAGTAAGCAGATCCTGCCCTCCCCATTGTCTTAAGTCTATGGGGTGGTCAGGATCCCTATCTCCCAGATACAGTATCCCTCTCAATCATTTAGATGTAAAACTGGCAGTGTGCTAATTAACCTAGAATGTCAGTTGTTCCACCCTGTAAATGTCTTGTGTCACACCTAGCCAGTTTTGGTACAGTATGTTGGTGGGTCTGGCACCAGTTAACAATGAGTTATGGCCTTTTGCACCGCTGCAAGTAGCACATGGCACAAGTACACTGCATCCTTTCCTTGCACACTGTCTGGAAAGAATCCCAAAATGACATGTGCTACTGTCAGGGGAGCATCTGGATTGAACAGGTTCAAGAGGATTTCACCCACTGCCTTCCAAACCTCATCCAGATTGGGGCAGGACCAGAAAATATGCAAGTGATGGGCACTATTCTCAGCGAATGGCCTCAATATCCTTGTGATGAGTCAGCTACCCAATTTCCTTGTCTTATTGGAGTGTAAAAGAAACAAGTTTTAATTTTCCAACTGTACTCAAGGCACAGCGGTGAGCATGTCATACTAAAAACTGACTGAAAGATTTTAGACCAGCCTTGGTTTTAAAGTACCAAGTCATGCTCTTCCCCCCACTTTTATTTAATCTTACTGGCTTGATCCATGATCTGGCCTCGGAATGCTTTGTAGAGGGCTGGAATCTGCCCCCGGCCATCAGTCCCTCTAGTATGTTCTGCAATGCATCTCTTATGCAAACATCGGCACTAACACAAATCAGTCACCTGTCTTGTGTTTGGACGTATGCCCTTGTCCGAAGGTATCTGAAAAAAAAAATCTGCATTATTTAAGAGGAAAACAATTATGATAGGGGCCTTCATAATATGATGACAGATCATTTAGTGGGTACAGGGGATAAGGGGGACAGGATAGTTAGGTGCCTGCTGGGGATATCAGTTGAGAGGGATGAGAATAGAGCAGAAAAGATTGTCAGGGGATGGAAGGAAGTAATGGTCTTGTAGTCATTGCCCACTTACTGGTTGGCAGTATAGCCTAGCGGTTATAGTAAGAAGCTGTGAATGAGCTTAGTACATCCAGCAGACCTGGGTTTGATTCCCACAACCTCCACTTGCATACTGTGCAACACTGAGCAAATCACAACCTCCTCGGTGCTCCTGGGTCACCCCTGAAAACAGGCCTTGGGCCTAGTGAGCCTTAGCCAGATGCCAAAGAATAAATAAAAAAAAAAACTGGGAATTAATGATACGGCTTGCAAACCCCTGAGGGAGGTTAAGGATACCTTTATGAAGCTGGGGTGGTGCAAGCGGGCGGCAACCTCACTGACCTTTTCAGAGGTCCTGATGGTTTCTGGCTAGGGAGAAAGAATACATTTTCTAATCTCCTGCTTCAACACATGGCTAAAAATGTGGTATGGTGTAGTGAGGAGGAATGCAGTACCTGGGTACTGAGGCCACACTTGGAGGGATAAAACGTTATTAAAGCTAGACAGCTTTCATCACAATAAGTTTGGGTACCAAGATTCTAGGGCTCAAGTTTAAACAACATTCTGAATGTTCTTTAAAATGGGGGGGGGGGGCAGTTCAGAGGTAGATAGGTACACTTACTTAGATGTGTGGGGCTTGAGGGTCCTCTGCTCAGTGTTATAGTAAAGGAAAAAAGGGATGAACATGACAAACAAAAATAGGGAAAGGGTACAGGGAAGGGACTACAGGGGATCTGTTTAAGTAATAGCAAGGGGGAGGGATAATGAAGGAACGGAGAGCAGCAGAGGAACACGGCTCAGAAGAGGATCAAGAAAAATCAGATATGGCCAGCCCACTAGTGCAGCAGTAGTGCTACCACTTACAACACTGATGACCCGGGTTCGGGAACAAGCCTGGGCAGGTGGAGAGCAACCAAGAGGAAGAGGATCGAGCACACTGTGGACAGCTCTCCTCCTCCTCCAAGGAGGAGGGTGGTGAATTCGATGCTCAGGAGACCTCATGTGATAACAAAGGGTCCAACAGCCATGACCATCTCAGTAGAGGAGGTGTGTTAGATGTTCAGCGTAGCCCGCTCTATCATCATTGGATGACACATCTCCAAACTGGAGGTTATGCCGTCACAGGATGACGTCTGGCCCCACGTTGTGGACCCCGTGTTACTGACCAGTCTCCAACAGGTGGGGAAGGGGTCTCCCTGGCAGCCGAGCCCCTGGGGGGTAAGCTGGGGTATTTGTGAGTGGGGTCAGCACTGGGGCGTGTGGTGGGGCCGAGCATGACTGAACCGATGGGGGCTGGTGGACAGGGAGCCCCCCCAAAAAAGCAGACATCCTGAATAGGTACTTCTTCTGCTCAGTCTTCACAGTGGTGGAAGGGGGATGGATCACCAGTGATCAGCAGGAACAAATGGGGAGGGGAGATGGACTCAAGTCCATTTTCAGAGGAGAGAATCCTGAAGGGACTTGCAGCTCCAAAAATGGAAAATCTATGGGACTGGAAGGAACACATCCAAGAGTACTAAAAGAACCCAGGGAGACACTCACTGCTCAGCTGATGGCTTTATTCAAGAGCTCACTGGAATTAGGTGGGGGGAAGGGAGGTGGATAAAAGTTCATTTTCAAAGAAAAGAATCCTGAAGGAACTTGCAGATCTGAAAATAGACAATCAATGGGACAGGACGGGATACACCCAAGGGTACTGAAAGAACTCAGGGAGATGCTGGCTGCCCCACTGTTGGCCTTACTCAACAGCTCACTGGAATCAGGTGTGGTTCCAGAGGACTGGAGGAGAGCACATGTGGTCCCTTTACATAAGGGCCACAGCAGAAAAGAGGCTAGTAACTACAGGCTGGTAAGCCTCACCTCAGTGGTGAGGAAATTAATGGAAACACTGTTAAAGGAAAGGTAGGCAGATCATCTTAAATCCAAAGGCTGCATTACCAAAGGCAGCATGGATTTGGGGAAGGGTCATGCCAGACAAGTCTGACTGAGTTATTTGACTGGGTGACCATAAATAGATCAGGGGAGGGCAATGGACGTGGCCTACCTAGATTTTAGCAAAGTCTTTGACACTGTGTTGAATAGAAAAGTGAAGAAACTGAGCAGCCTAAGGATGAGATCCAAAGTGGTGAACTGGGTTAAAAACTGGTTAACAGACAGGCGACAAAGGGTGGTGGTTAATGGCATTCATTCTAATAATGGGAGAATGACCAGTGGGGTGCCACAGGACTTTGTACTGGGACTGGTCCTCTTCAATGTCTTCATAAGTGACACTGCAGATGAACTGGAAGGGAAGATATGTCTTGTTGTAGATGATGTCAAAATCTGCAATATGGCGGAGAATAAGAAAGGGGTGGCTGAATGCATAGGGATCTTGGGAAACTCAAAGAGTGGTCAAGAGCATGGCAGTTGAGGTTCAATGCCAAAACATACAAACTCATGCACCTAGGGCATAGGAGCCCAAAAACTGTGTATAGGATGGCTTCCATAAAGAAAATCACTCCACTGTGTCCCCCCTGTTGCATGTAACTGACTCCATCCTCACTGGGATTGATCAGGGACACATCACTACCGCTATCTTCATCGACCTTGCCAAGGCTTTTGATTCGTTAGCTCACCCCCTCCTTCAGGAGAAACTGAGGTCTGCAGCTTTCTGTCCCAGCAGTTGACTGGTTCAGATCCTACCTCTCAAACTGTCTCCAGTCAGTGCAGGTCAGTAATGCCTTATCCCCTCCGTCCCTGTTCAGTTCAGGGGCCTGTAAGGCTCCATCCTGCGTTCCATCCTTCCCTCCGTTTTCCTTAATGACCTCCCTTCTATCTGTGTTGACTTGTATATATGAACAAGTAGGCACAACATATATTGATTTATCCAAGACATTCAATTTTGTACATTATTCATTACTGTTTAATAGCATGGGTCAGCTTGGTTTCCCTCCTTTGGTTGTTGACATGTTTATAGATTGATTACCTGTCTAACCAAGTACAGCATAGTAAAGTTCCAAACAAATTTTCAAGAATACTTCCCTTACAGCAGTTGTTTCCCATGGATCAGTTCTTAGTCCACTACTTTTTAGTTGATTTCTTAATGGTCTTCTGTCTTTTTTTAAATCCTCTAAGGTTCTGCAGTATGCGGATGACACCGTATTTTTTTATACAACTAAAACTTGCATAATTTGGTGAATTCATTACAATGTGACTATGTTCAAAAATGGTTTATCAGTTAGAAAAAAAGTGTCTAAATTCTAAAATATCAAAAAAACATGCTTTTCAGTCACAAGAGATGTGCAGGCTCTCCAGATTCTTTGAAAATTAAAACAATTTATGGAACTATCCTGGATCATGTCGACCCATACAGATATCTTAGCTTGACCCTTGACAGTGCTGACCTTTCAATAACACACTGAATATCTTGTTAAAGCTGCTTATCAAAAACTACTTTTTTTGTTTAGAACAAACCTATTTTCACATTGTATGCAAAAAAAAGGTTATTTTGATACATAATTGATTATGGTTTTGTCATATATTCTTCAGTAGGTAAGTCACTTTTGCATAGACTAGAACAAAGCATTCGGTTTTACATAGAAACACAAACAATGACAGCAGAAAAAGACCACTGGTCCATCCAGTCTGCCCATGAAACCCAGGACCTATTGTCCATACAAAGTTCTAACCAACATTATCCACCACTATTCTCCCCGCCCTACCACTACCACCCTCAGCAAACACTAACCTTTTACTCTGTCCCAGACATGTTTGAAAACATTAACGGTTTTAGCTCCCACCATATCAGCTGGCAGACTGCTCCACGGCTCCACCACCCTTTCTGTAAAATAAAACTTTCTTCTCTCTTGAACATCCCCCTGTCAGATTCCACTCGTGCCCTCGCATTCTTGATCCACTCCTTATGCTGACTAGTTCCTCGCAGTTTACCTTGTTCATTCCTTTCAGAAACTTGAAGGTCTCTTCTACCCGGTCATGCATCTAGGTAAAAGAAACCCCAGGAAGGAATACATGCTGCTAGGACACCAGCTTGAAGTAACACAGGTGGAGAGGGATCTTGGTGTAACCATTACAGATGACCGTAGGACGAGCAAGCAATGTAAAAGGGCAGTGCAGAAAGCAAATGGCATCCTCAGATGCATTGGAAGGGTTATAACTAATAGAAAAAGAGAAGTGATAATGCCACTCTACAGATCACTGGTCAGGCCGCACATGGAATACTATGTCCAGTTTTGGAGGTCGCACCTGAAGAAGAATATCAACAGATTGGAGGTGGTGCAGAGAAGAGCTACAAAGATGGTGCAGGGTTTGCACCAGGAGCCATATGAAACCAGATTGGCAGACTTATAGCTGTACTCACTTGAACAGAGAAGAGACGGGGGACATGATCGAAATGTTTAAGTAGATGAAGGGAATTAACATGGCATGGAAGGAAAACCTGTTTCAGATGACATCAGAGAGACATACAAGAGGCCACACTCTACGACTGGCAGGAGGTAAATTTAGGAAGTACTTTTTTCTGAGAAGGTGGTTGACCCTTGGAATAGCCTACTGCAAGAGGTGGTAGACTCAAAAAATGTAAGGGAATTCAAACTTGCATGGGATAAACACTACGCGCAAAAAAAGAAATAGTCTGAGGGGAAGGGAGGTATTCTGGGCAAACTAGATGGATCAAGAGGTCCCCTTCTGCCAGCAAATTCTTATGTTCTTATAGCTTCCCCCTCTTGTCTGGCCTACAGCGAGTACATGTTCAGTGCCTTGAGTTGATCCTCGCAAGATCTGCCCTGCTTGTCCTGAATCATTTTGGTCACGCTACATTTCACTGTCTCCAGCCGGTCCTTATCTTTCCATAGGTGAGTACTCCAGAACTCGGCACAGTACTTCAGGTGGGGCCTCACCAGTTATCTACAGAGAAGTCGAAATATCTCCTTCCTTCTGCTGTCAGTGCCCCTTCCTATACAACCCAACATCCTATTTGCCTTACTGTAGACCTCAATACACTGGATTGCTTTAGGAAGTCACTGATGATGACTTATGGGTCTCTTTCCTCAGAGGTTATGTCCAACTTTAACCTCCCCCATCCAGTATTCTGTCCTGGGGTTCTTGTTCCCCATGTGCACCGCCTTGCACTTTTTAGCACTGAATTTCAACTGCTAAAGCTTTGACCACCTTTCTTGCCTTTGCAAGTCTCTCTGCATCTTCCTAACCCCCTCCCAGCTGTCTATGCTGCCACAGAGCTTAGTGTCATCTTTGAAAAGACACATCTTTCCCTGGGATTCCTTCTCCAAGGTCGCTGATGAACAATTCCTTTGATTTCCCATCTGATCAACATACCAGTAGTTTGTATAGTATTTCTGTTTGGCAAACTTTAAGCCAAAAAATGTAGTACCAGCTTGGATACTGAGCCTGAAAATTGCACATGGTGAAGTCTCCCCCAAAATGTAAGATATATGGTCATAGAATGAACACAACCAAACATTAATGCTATAGTACCTCATCCAATAATCAATGTTTTGATTTACCTAGATGCCATAAGAACATAGGGCAAGTTTCTTTTAGCCGTCGGCTTGGTGTTTTTTGAACTCCCTGCCATCTATTATTAGACTTGAAATGAAACATGGGCACTTTATTAGTTTGTTTAGGAACTACATTAGTTCAACTAATACTTTAATTGCTATGATGTATCATTTATTTATTGTTACTTGCTAATGACATGTATTGTTTTGTAATGTCCATATCTGTATATACACTGACTATGGTCGTCAATAAAAATGGGCAATTATGTCCACAGGCTTTCGTTTCAAAATAAAAAATTTAATATTCACATGTATGTGGATGGTATTGTTCTCTTTGCCTCAGGAGCCTCTATTTCAACCCTGGAATCATTGCTAAAATGTGACTTTAACAATGTCCAATGCTGGTTCCACTCAAATCCGCTTTGGGTCAACACAAAAAGAAATGTGTCGATGACCTCTGGCACCAGCCAAAAACTTGCCAGGCTCCCCTCCCCTACAGTCTTCTCCACCCTGGATGGCACACTCCCTAAGAATGTCCCCCGTTTCAAACATCTTGGTGTGTGTGTGTCTGGAGAGCAGGCTCAACTTCTCTGCCTACATTGTTGCCATCCAGAGCAAGTTCTGCTCTAAAATTGGTGTCCTTTGAGGCAACAAAGGCTGCCTCTCATCCTAAGTCTGTCGTGAACTGATCACCAAGATCATGCTCCTGGTGTCTGACTACCCAGATGTGGTCTATGCCACTGCCTCTTGCTCCTTCCTTGCCAGGCTTGACACCCTAAGCAATGCCTTCTGCCACTTCACTGCTAATGCTCCTCCTCCTTGTACTCATCACTGCTCCCTTTACTCTCCCCATCTCACCTCTTCCCTCCCACCGCCTCATGCACTGTATGACCCTGGTCTCTAAATACTGGTTTGACTCTCTGCCTCCCTATCTCTCCTAATCCCTTTGCCTCATGTGCTCTTCGCTCTCATGACTCTAGTACAGTCTCCACTGCACACTCCAGCTCCACTGCTGGGCAATCTGCTTTTTGCTGTTGTCTTCCTTCCATCTAGAACAATCTCTCCACCACTGCCTGCCTCTCCTCCTTCCACTTTACCCTCAAATGCTAGCTGAAACCTCTTGGTGCTCCATCCTGCTCTTGCCCTGGCCTCAACTGACTTGCACTTTTTAAGCCATGCATCACATGAACAGTGACTCCACGTGCCTGTACCAATGAATTATGCTATTAATTTGCAGCCTGTTTACTGATATTCTGTTTGTTGTATTGATTTATGCTATTAATTTTAGCTTATTAATACAATTGCATTTACTTGTTGCATGGATGCATGTACCTTCGTGCATATTTTGTTTCTTTCACCTCACCACCATGTATATCTTCATTATCTGTATTTTCATATTATATGTATAACTTGTCTCCCTATTCCCTTCGACCCGGGTTGCACCTGGAAACAAGCCTTGGCTTGGTTTGCCTTTCTCAGTTATCACTTTTCAATAAATAACTAGGGAAGGGAGAAACAGGTGTGCTGGAGGGCTATGTGCACAAATGCCATGAGCGTGGGGAACAAGAGCCATGATCTGGAGGCAGCGATTACTGAGGCACACTCAGGCATTGTGACGATAACAGAAGCATGGGCAAACCAGTATCTTGACTGAGATATGACCAAAGTGGGGTATACTACATTCAGGAGGAATAGGGTGGTAAGAAAGGTGTAGCATTATATGTACCAGAGGCCACAAAGACAACAAACTGAGGGTTTGGGGGAATAAAGGGATCACTGCAACATTGTGTATGCAGTTAATATGGAAGGGGGAAGAAAAATTAAGATAAGGGTGGTCTGTAGGACACATCCTAAAATGAGACATCCAATGTTTTACTGAGGAGGAAATAAAAAGATCAACAAGGCGAAGGGAGGTGCTGCTAATGGGGGACTTCAACATGCCTGACCTAGGTTTGAGCACCAAAGAAGCAAAAAATGCGAAAAGCAATGGTTCCTGGATGTTTTCAAGAGGTATTTATAGTACAATCCTATCAGAGAAGCAGCTATCCTGGATTTAATACTAATTAGCAAGTCTGGAGATCTAGATGCCGGAACCAGTGACCATAAAACTGTTTGGTTTGATATCAGACTTGAAGCAGCTAGGATGCAATACCAGACCAAAGTCCTAGATTTTACTATGCCTGATTTTGAAAGGATGAATGATCTGTTACAGAGGAAGGAAAGATGGTGTGGAAGCCTAGAGGGAGATGATTAAACATGTTAACAGAGGTCACAAAGCTCTAAGTGAGGGTAGTAGGGAAGAATAGGAGGGGCAAAAGATCATTATGGTTTAACAGAGAGGTTAGGAACACTGTGAGGGCAATGCAACAGGCATTTATGAGATACAGATCTAGTCAAGACAAAGGAATACAGAATGAAATATCAAAGCAGGATGAAAGAAGTAGGCATGGTTATGAAAAAGGCTAAATCAGACACAGAACTGAATATACCAGAGAGCATGAGAAAAGGAGATATGACCTTCTTTAAATACAGTACATGCAGGAAAAATGGAAGACTAGGGAGTAGGGACAACAGACTAAATGAAAAGTAGACATCCTGAACAGATACGCTTTTCTGTGTTCACAGTTGAGGAGAAAGTGCATGTGCTGAACTGTGCTACTGGGATAGAGGAGAATGAGTAAACGAAGATCCCATTTCAGTGAAAAAGGGTACTTGAAGGATTAACTGCATTAAATGTGGACACGTCTACAAATCCAGATGGATTGCATACCACGCTGCTTAAGGTAATGAGGCAAGTTTTAGCTAAGCAGAGCTTTTCAACAGCTTTCTAGAAACAAGGATAATACTTAAGAGACTGGGGAACAGCTAATGTGGTTGCTATGCAAAACAGTAGGAGCAGGGATGAACCGGGAAATATATACCCATTAGTGTATCATCTATTTGGGATGAGCTGCTTGCAACAATAATAAAGGACATGATAGTAAGCTTTCTGGAAACAAAGGGACTGCATGACAAAGGACAACAGTGGTTTATAGGCAGGAAGTTGTGTCAAACAAAATTAACAGAATTTTTCGACTGGGTAACAAAAGCAGTGGACAAGGGACATGCACCACAGTGCAAAGGTCATGGAATGCAGCTGTACCCATCTGTGGTACAACAGCATTCTACACAGGTGAACACAGCATCTGCCTGACCAGCTCTAACAAAAGCAGAGCTAAAAAAAAAAAAGAAAAAAAACAATGCACTCCCAACAGTTAACCGCAAATGGAAAATGATCATGTGGACCTTGGCTAGTTTGCTCTGTTCTTGATGAAAATCTAAAAAATGAAACTTCTGTATTAACGTAAACTTAATCTTGTTTTTTTAAAGCATCTATTTCTCTGAATTAGCTGTCACTTTGACAACGCCCAAGAACAGAACATGAAAATGGGAGAACGGCCAAGAATGGGACACAATAGTTTAAGCAGTTGAAAAAAAAATTGTTTTTTTTTTATTTTTTGGCCCTTTTACACTATATAAAATACTGGCTGGCCAAAACCTAGCCCTATCAGCTTGAGCTGCCACCTTGAGGTTCAGATTACAACAGACCTCTCAAGCTGCGCTCTCGAGGTCTGCTGCAATCTGAACCTCTTGGTGGCAGCACAGGCTGGTTATGCATGGTTGCCCAACCAGTATTCTCTCTATATTACTAAGGACATTAGCATAAAAGAGGATCTCTGCCCTGTCTGCTTGTCTACACCTGAAATCACAATTCTGTTTATGACATTACAATCTGATACTGTTGAGCTACATTTTTAAGTCAGGCAAGGCAACTTTTATTTAAAAGATACCCAATTCCTGAGGCTGTGGGCACCATTTAAGTCATAAAGCAGACTTTCAGGTATACAGGGCAGCCAGGAATGCCTATAGCAGAGCTATCCGCACTGAAAAAGCCAGCTACTACAGGAGCATCCTATCAAACTCCTGGTCGGATGGAAGGAAATTCTGGCAAAGTCTCTCTGAAGTGATAGGGAAAAAGTCCAAAGCAACTACTAATATGCTAAATGTTGAAGGCAGCAACACCCTGGACCCCACCACAATTGCCAATACTTTCAATCTGGCATTCTCTGACCTCAGCCATGTGCTTCCCTCTAACTTCTTTGACACCAACCAAACCACGGCCGCCCAATATCAGCAGACTCAGGATACAAATCATCTACATTTCTATTTCAAGGCAGTTACCAAAAGGGATGCCAAAAAATACCTCCTCGAGGTGCTTGGAAAATCCAGATCAAGTGGGGACACACTTGACTTAAAGCTCATCGCCTTCACCCTTGATGATGTCCTGCACCCTCTTACCAAGATTATTAACTGGTTCCTAATGCTTTCCCAGTTCCCGCTCAAGTGGAAGTCCGCCCAGGTGACCTCAATACACAAGTCTTGGTATAGGACATTACACTGTATCTACAGGCCCATCTCCATCCTACCCCCTTTATCCAAAGCTCTTGAAAGAATCGTTGCAGACCAATTGGTGGAGTACTTGGAGAAATACAACTTGCAATGCCCACAGCAACACAGCTTTCTCAAAGAACATAGCACCACCTCTGCCCTCCTTGAATTTACAGGCCACATTCATCTAGCACTAGACCAAGGACAACTTGCTGGTGCCACCTTTATAGATCTCTCGAAGGCCTTCGATACAGTCAACCATCCATTACTACTGGAACAACTTGGCAACTTAGGGCTTTCTCATGACACTTTACAATGGTTCAACAATTATCTCTCCAACCGGTCACAACAAGTTAAGATTGGTGACTCCCTCTCCTCCAAACTACCTGTCCAGGCTGGTGTTCCCCAAGGGTCAATATTGGGACCCCTTCTTTTCAGCATCTTCCTGAACAATCTCCCTTCTGCCTGTGATGAAAACATTATTCTGTATGCTGAAGATGCAGTGATTTTCTCTAAGAATTCTGACCCCTTCCTCTTGGAGAAACAACCGCAGGAAAGTTTCAAGCAAGTAGAGGCCTGGTTCATCTCACAGAAACTAGTGCTAAATTACAAGAAAACAAAGACTATGCTGTTCCATGGCACACATAACAAACATAAACACCAACAGTTGGCAATCAAAAACAGCTTGGGTGTGACCCTAGGCAGATGCAGACTTTCAAATACCTTGGTTTAACCCTGGACCCTACTCTGTCCTTCTCCAGACATATCGATTCAGTAGCAAAATCTGTAAATATCCGTACAGTCTGCTTTATAAACATAGACACTGCCTGACACCAGACACCCTTAAGCTAGCAATACACAGCTATATTGTCTCCATCATTGATTATGGGCTTGTTATCTATGGAGCAGCCACAGCTACAGCACTATGGTGAATTCTTACAGCACTGAATAGGGCCTGCAGACCTCTTACTGGTGCTGCCCACTGCACGCATACCTGCGACCTCCACGAACAGTCAAACTGGCTACAACTTCAGGGAAGGATTACTTTCCAAACCTGCCTACTTGCAAAAAAGTCATTGATGGGACTCATGCCCCCTGGGGTTCAGTCTCTCTTAAGCCCAGCCAACGACCACCGTTACACAAGAAGCTCTGACAACTATTCTCTGGTTGTTCCCCGCTGTCGCACTGCCCAAGGCCAGCAGTTTTTTGCAGGTAGAACCCCTTAGATGTTTAACTCCCTAGGCAGCAAACTCACCAACTTAGGCACCCTCTGCTCATTCAAACACAAGCTATGTCAAACGTTGTGTCCACAGCCACCTGTGACTGTTTCTCCTAACCTCCCAGGTAGTCACTTCTGTTCTTCGCACCTCTCTACTATCACCACCTCTGCCTGCCTCTACCCTCCCCATATCTACCCCTGCCTCTCTCCCTAGCTCAGGTCCACCACCTTCCTCTCTTGCCCTCCTTCAACTCCCTTCCTCTCTTCCTTTTCTAATCTGCTCACCCCACCTAATGTTGCACTTGTTCCCCGATCCTTGCCTCCCACCCACCTCTCCTTCTACCTCCCTCCCAGTTACCCCTCTACATCCACTCTCTCTTCCACATTCCTACGCTACATGGCACAATTAGCAGCAACTCAGTTTTTTCCATTCTACCTTTCCCTTTGACAATGCCCTTCTGGCAGCTTTAATTCATGTAATTATTATTTGTTGTGATTCATCATTCTTAAATGTATGCCTGATTGTGTTGTTCTAATTGTTATTTATATTACCTGTAGCTTTTAGACCATGTATACCCTGTACTGAATTTTGTATTCAAACTGCTTGCCTGCTAATCTCACACAAACTGTACTTCTATTCCTTGTATACTGACGTGGAACCCTTGTAATAGAGCCATCGGCTCAAAGGTATTTATCCGAAAATTCTAATAAATAAATAAATGATGTCCGATGTAGACAAGCAGCCAGAAGAAAAAATTACTCACCTTAGTAATGTTGTTTCTTCTAATGGAGTCTTGCTATATTATGACATATGCAGTTTGTCTCAGCCTTAGAACTGCTCCGGAGCTGAAAGAGTTAACTTCCATGCCAGGCATGGAATCTGGAGCGCGAGCTCGGTTGAAAAAACTCTGTCTGTTGATCTTCAAACTGAAACTGTCAGATCGTTACCAGCAAAAACTCACTAAGGTTCTGTGTGGAAGCTGTAAACCTACACTAGCCAACTGGCTACTAAAATATTAACACATTTTTCTGGTCCCAAAACCAAGACTCAAGTCAGGGGACCCAGAAAATAAGATAAAATAAAATACAACACCCAAACACCCCAAAAAAGAAGGAGTGAAGAACACAAGGTGGGCATCATTAAGTGCCAACACTGCACTGCCCACCCACATCCCAAGAGTAGAGGTTCTGAGAGGGGCAGGCAGGGGGGGAGGTCATAATATAGCAAGACTCCATTAGAAGAAACATTACTAAGGTGAGTAATTTTTTCTTCAAACAACATGAAGTCTTGCTATATTATGACATATGCAGACTACACAGCAGTACCTCCATGGAGGAGGGACAGAACCTACTTAGGAAATAGGCTCTGAAGCACAGCTGTGCCAAACCGAGCATCCCTCCTGGCCTGGATGTCCAGGGAGTAATGCTTGGTGAAAGCGTGTACTGTTTTCCAAGTAGCTGCTTGACATATCTCTAAGATAGGGATGTCCCTGGCCGCAGCTAGGGATGCAGCTGTACCTCTGGTAGAGTGAGCCCTCAGGCCTGAAGGGGGGAACCTTACCTAGTTTTTGATAGCAAAATTGGATACAAGAGACAATCCACCTGGCAATGGGTCTTTTAGTGGCAGGTTTCCCTTTCCCAACCTCACCATAAGTGAGGAACAGTTGGAGGGAGTCAAACCTGTGACCCTTGGTACGCTCAATGTAGTTACTAAGGGCTCTCTTCACATCTAAGCTGTGCAACCTCCTCTCGCCAGAGGAGGAATGGTCAGTGAAGTACACTGGAAGAGATATAGATTGATTAAGGTGGAAATCTGAAACCACCTTTGGCAAGAACTTCCTGTTAGTCCTGAGGACTACCTTATCTCTGTGAAAGGAGATAAAATCAGGCTCCACTGACAAAGCTTGTAATTCACTTATGCCTGGCAGAAGTGATGGCTACTAGAAACACAGTTTTCCAAGTCAAGTACTTAAGCTCTGCTGAAGACAAATGTTCAAAGGGGGTTGCATCAGCTGAGCAATGCAAACATTAAGATCCCAGGCAGGAGCAAGGTCCCTGAATGGAGGGTTGGTGTGAAGCAATCCCTTGAAAAACTTGGAGAATACAGGGTAAGCAGAAAGAGAAGAGGGCTTTCCTGCTGAAATAAAAGCAGAGACAGCTGCCGAATGCACTTTCAGGGTAGCTGGCCTCAGCCCCAAAGTATTTAGATGGACCATATAGTCCAAGACTGTGGGCAAATCAGCAGATTCTGGGGAAATATGCTTCTCAGAGCACCATATGGAAAACCTTTTCCATTTAGAATTATAAGTAGCCCTGGTGGAAGGCTTCCTAGAAGCTTTCAAGATTTCGAGTACACCTTGAGAAAGGTGCAGGTCAGCAAACTCTAACTCCTCAAGAGCCAGGCCTTGAGGTTGAGGGAATTGAGATTCGGATATCAAACTCTCCCCTGGGCACAGGTTAACAAATTGTGGTTCCTGGGGAGACACAGGAAGCTGGACTGCTAAGGACAGAAGGAGTGGATACCAGGCTGTCTGGCCCAATCTGGAGCAATCAGAATCATCTTGCAAGGTTGAGATCTGATTTTGACTAGCACCTTGAACAAGAGAGGGAAGGGGGGAAAGGCATAGAGGAACTTCCCTTCCCAATCGAGAAGGAAGGCATCCAGAGGGACTGAGCCCAACACTGGGGGCCTGCAACAAAAAAGCAGAAGTTGGTGATTGTCTGGGGCTGCAAAAAGATCTATCTGAGGGGTGCCCCACCTGGCAAACACTAACCCCAGTACTAGGGGATCCAGTGACCATTCGTGATGGCCCTGGGAAATCCTGCTGAGAGCATCTGCCAGGACATTGTCCTTGCCTGGGAGGTGAACTGCTATGAGGGAGGTGTTCAGGGAATAAGCCAGAGACCACAACTTCATTGCCTCGGTGCACAAGGCCGAAGACCGAGTGCCCCCTTGCTTGTTGATGTACCACATTGTAGTGGTGTTGTCTGTTCTGACCTGTACCACTTTGTTCTGAACAGATGCAGAAAAAACCTGAAGTGCTAGAAAAACAGCTCTGAGTTCCAACAGATTAATGTGGAGCAGAGATTCCTGAGGGGACCACAATCCCTGGGTGGAGAGGTCGCCCATGTGAGCTCCCAATCCCAAGAGGGACGATCTGTAGTAAGGGTCAAGGAGTGAGATTGAGGGATGAAAGGAACCCCTGTCTCAGATTGCTCTGATCCTGCCACCACTGCAGGGCCTGGATCAGGGTTCGAGAGTTACTGGGATCAATTTGGTTAGAGGATCTCTCCTTTGAGACCAGAAGGCTCTCAAATGGAACTGAATGTCCTCATCTGAAATCTTGCTCCTTGCACTACAGCTGTGGAAGCAGCCATGTGTCCTAGGAGCTGTAGAAAATGCCTTGCTGGTCGAGAGACCTGCAGAGTGAAGGAGGAGGCCAGAGCCACCAGGGTCTTTACTCTTTCTAGAGGAAGGAAAGCTCTGGCCTGCTTTGTGTCCAGTTCTGCCCTATGAAGGTGAGTAGCTGAACAGGCTCTAGAACTGACTTTGGGAGATTAAGAAGAAAACCTAGAGATGTAAGCAGTTGCTGGGTAACCTGAAGGTGTGATTTGACTTGGTCTGGAGACTGACCCACTATGAGCCAGTTGTCCAGGTAAGGAAAGATGGCAATCTTTTGCCTTCTTAAGTGAGCAACTGCTACTGCCAGGCATTTTGTGATTACCCTTGGGGCAGAGGTAAGGCCGAAGGGCATTGCTCTGAACTGGTAATGGCCTGAGGGCAGTTCGAACCTGAGGTACTTTTGGTGGGAGCTTCTGATGAGAACATGGAAGTAGGCATCCTTGAGGTCCAGGGACGCTAGCCAGTCCCCTGGCCTTAGGGAGGGTAAAATCATTCCCAGAGTCACCATTTTGAATTTTGGTTTTAAAAGGTGCTTGTTTAGGTATCTTAGATCCAGGATGGGCCGCCATTCTCCTGTCTTTTTTGGTGTAAGGAAGTACCTGGAGTACAGTCCTTTGCCCTGGTGTAGGGGAGGAACCCTTTCCACAGCTCTGAGAGCCAGGAGGGTTGAGACTTCTGTTTCCAAATCAAGAGCCTCTAATGGATTTGCAGGTGGAAAAGATCTGGTTCTCATCTTTGAAATTTTTTGGAGCTGAGAACCAGTCCCTGGCTTACTACTTCCAGGACCCACTTGTCTGATGTTAAAGACTCCCAGTCCTGGACAAAGTAAGCCAGCCTGCCCCCTACAAGTAATGGAGAATCGGCCCTGGGCATCCCATCAGGGTGCCTGTTTGGCAGGGGCTTTAGGGTGAGGGGTGGGAGCAGGCCTGCTCGTCCCCCGTCTGCCTCTCCCTCTGAAGAACCCCCTCTGGGCATAAGCTGAAGAGGAGGCCTGGGCTTGGTAAAAAGGCCTGTGAAAAGGCCTGTCCCTTCCCCTTGAAGGCTGCCTCTGAGGAGTGGCTTGCCTTTCCTTGGCCTGTGCACTCCTTTAAGTGGTCCTATACTCATCCATTTTCTTCATGTAATTCTCTGTCTGCTCCCCAAACAGAGAATTACCCACAACAGGAAAATCCATGGCCTTAGCCTGGATATCCTGTGACAGGCTAGTATACCTGAGCCAAGCCATTCTACGAAAAGCCACAGATGTAGCCATGACTCTTGAAGATACATCATTAGAGTCCACTGTAGCATGGAATTGCACCTTGGATGCCTCAATACCATCAGCAGCCACCTGTTCCAGCTCCTTGGCAAGCTGGCCAGGGACCTGTTTCGCTAAAGCCATAACAGTATCCCATCTGGATTTCTGGTATATTGCAACATAGGCCATATAATTTGCCTGTCTGAGTCCCAAGGATGCTGCCATGTATTGTTTCTTAGCCATGGCATCAATCCTCCTGGAGTCCTTGTCAGGGGGGTGTGAAGCCAAGGGAATATTTGCCTTATCACAGGCTGGCCTGCACTACTAACATGGCTGCATTGTTGTGAAAGGAACTCCATATCAGGGCCTGACAAGTGTACCTCCTGTCCATCTTTTATCCACAGGAGGTAAAGAATTAGAGCTTTTAAAATTTTTATTGTTTGTTTCCTAAAGGATTTATGTAAAGGAATAGACAATCTCCTGGACTCTGGGATATCCACCATTTCCACATAGTCAGGCTTCTCCTGTTCATCCACAGCTTCTTCCAAAGGGGGCTGGAGGGTTTCAGCAACTTTTTTATAAAACAGAAAATGAGAAGGGGACTCAGAAAGCCTAGGGGGAGACACTCCTGAAGGTCTGTCTGGGGAGATGTCCGGTTCAATGGGCACATCCAGACTTTCAAAATCACATTCACACTGTTCATAATCCTCCTCCCCCTCCTCCGGTTCATAAAATTCCTCTATATCATATTCTTGAACCAGTGGAACCGACCGAACCGACCGTTTACCTGATAGTGGCGGTTCGGACGGAACCGGAGAAAGCGACTGGACAATTTGGATCGCTTTGGCTATCTCTGCAGCGGTTGGAGAAGGAAATTTTGGCTCCACACCTGCTGATTTTCTAGTCCTCTTTGCTGGAACTGGCTCCTCCGAGTCAGCTCTTCGTTTGCCCGAGGAAGTCTCGCCCTGGTCAGAGGGCACTCCCTCCGGTTCGGCTGGCACCGAACCGGGCTGGTCATCCGGGTCAGCGGACTTTTTGGCCTCTCGTTCCCTGAGCCTACCAACTCTCTTATCCAGGGTAGCTGCAGGGAAATTCTTGCAAATCTGGCAGTCTGCATTGAGGTGGTCAAACCCCAGACAATAAACACATGTGGTGTGTGGGTCAGCCTTGGCAAAGGCTTCCCGACAGACACTACAGTGCTGAAACCCAGTGGGCCCGGTTTTTCTTTTGGGTTTCTCAGACATAATGCCAGCTAACAAAAACTTGCCCTTTTCACGACAAATCGCCAAGCAAAGACACCCTTATCGGTTCCCAACCGTGTCACGGGTCGGGAAAAACTGTAACGAAATCCGCTTTTTGTGGAACCGATAAGAACTGGAACCGCACTCTAAATGTAATTTTAATAAGTTTTAACAATAACCTGATCGGTTCAAACCGAACCGATAACAACGCTTACAAGTTCCACACAGAGAATGTAAACCTATCTATTACTTACGATACCACAGACAGAGCTTGAACCGCACCGTTTGTGGTTAAAATAATATAATTGCGCGTTTAAACAAACCGAGAAAACACTTTTAACCGAGAAATGAACCGAGCAGTAGGAGGAATCTCCAGAGCGACTGTTCAGTGAGGCGGAGTAAAGAATCTGACAGTTTCAGTTTGAAGATCAACAGACAGAGTTTTTCAACCGAGCTCGCGCTCCAGATTCCATGCCTGGCATGGAAGTTAACTCTTTCACCTCCGGAGCAGTTCTAAGGCTGAGACAAACTACATATGTCATAATATAGCAAGACTTCATGTTGTTTGAATAGATAAAATCTATGGGACAGCGATCCTGTTTTCATGCAACTCTCATCAGTAATAAAGAAAAAGGGGAGCATAATTGCAGAAAATATAAGACATGTAAACTGAACTCTGTCTAAATCTTACACTTTTCAAAGTTTTCAAAGTTGTTGTAAGGGCCTCTTTAAAGCCATGAAGTGCAAAGTGATCCATATAAAAAAATCTGAAGTCTGAATTCAGAATGGTGGATGTTGTGGTGGAAAAGTAGTTGGAACAGCACAATGCAATAGGACAAATGGGATGGTGGGGGGTACATAGGGCGGGGGACTGGCAACAAGAGAAGGGATGTGATGCAGCCACTGCATCCTGTAAGTCACTGGTTCATCCTAACCTGGAATACCGTGTACAGTTTTGGAGATTGCATTTAAAAAAAAAAGGACAAGGACAGGGTGGAGGCAGTATAGAGGAGAGCTACAAGGATGATTCAAGGACAGAAAAGAGGGGACTATGAAGCGAGAGATTGGTAGATCTAAACATATACCAGCTTGAGATGAGGAGGAGAGGAGGGCATGAATGAAATATACAGATATTTCCACAGGGTGAACAAAGTGGATACTGGGAATTTGCTAAAAATGAATTGGAACATAATCATCAGAGGAAACTCAATGAAGCTGGAGGGGGAAGACCAAATTCAAGAAAGCTGTCAGGAAAAATTTTTTTCCCCACAGAAAGGGTGGTGAAGGGGTGTAAAAAGTTGCTGGAAGGGGTGGTCTGTGCAAAGATGGTAGGGGTTGGGTGAGGATTCAAATGTGGGTAGGACAGATACATGGGCCTAGTACAGACAGTAAAAAATAGGAAAGGGAGGAAAGGGTAATAAACCCACTAGGGTTATTACATTCCACATTAGATAGGTAGGGATGGGGATTCTGTCGATGCGTGTTATGTTTCTATATATTTCTGTAATTCTTCCCCTTTTTTCTTTATTTCTGAGAGTAGTTTCAACAAAACAAGGTCATGATTTCCTAGACGTTATCTTCCCTGGCTGCTTATCCATACTCAACATCATAATCACCTGTTTATGACAGTCATACACCTTCCTAAAACAATAAGGTAAAAAAAGACTTGCAGTTAACCCCCCCCCACCTTCAATAGTCATATGACTTTCTTCCTTCCTAGCTGGAGATTAGAACCCCTAGCTGATCTCAAATGCAGTACTACTACGGGCCTCCTATAGATTGGGGGCTTCTCTGAGTCACGGCAGCTAACAGTGATTACACTGGCTCTCCTGTTAACAGGGACAGCCCACAGTGCCGCACCTGACAATGCACTTCAGTCTGACCTCCTGCTGACAGGGAGGTCCCTCTAAGTTACACTCTGCAGCAGTGCTTCAGTCAAGCACAAGCTGATGTGGATTGGCAATACTTGATGGGGGAACAAAAAAAATGACGGTAGCGAAAGAGGAGTATTTTGTATCTATTCTTTTTTCAGCATTCCCTGGCTCTCCTACTCAGACCAGTGCCAGCAGCACTATGTCTGCCCAACCCTTGCCACCCTAACCTGGACTTGACTTGGTACTCTGCATTTTATCCCATGGCAAAGTTCACCTGCTAAACAGAAGTGGAACATGAAGTGGAGTTCTGCAGCAGACAGAACTGAAGTGAGTGCTGGAAGGTGCCATTGATGCTGTGGCAGCCACTCAGCAGTGGAGCATTTCCCCTTTTTTCAGTGTCCTGATCCCCAACAAGTTAGTGCCAAGCAACTGCCATGCATATCTAGGGCATCCCCTCCCAGGGCTTTAGCACACTTAGAGCTGAAGGCATGGACATGTAATTTGATTCATGGCTTGGTGGCAGTGGTTGCTACAAGCATGGGAAAAAAATGGTTTCCATTCTCTCTCTGGGAATGAGAAGCATTGCCTGGGCTGGTGCTTCCACCCATGCTTGCTGGTTGTGGAGACCTGGGCTTGTAAAATGAACCAATGTCATGCATTACGGTAGCATTTTTTTTCTCAATTTCTCCCTGCTCCCCCACCCACTGATGCTGCATCCCACCTTACTGTGATGTAGACAGCCAGTTCTGAGTGCTGTATCATTTTTATTAATATAAAATGTATGACTGACTGTCTGTTAAAAATCTGATGCTCTAGGAATGACCTCACTCACCCCCCCCCCAGATTTCAGCTGAAAGATGCAAGCCAAGAAAAAAAAACGCTGACAGCATGTGAGTTCACACACACTCAGTTTTTAGAGACCAGGGGCCAGATATTCAAAGGGTTGGCGCTTAAGGCGCACAGGGGTTGCACCTGCTAAGTCTGGAAAATTGCTCCATTCTGCGATATTCAGTAGGGAGGCAGTTGCGCCACTGAAAACATGCTGAGCAACAGCGCAATGCAAATGAATGCATGCTGAACTGGAAGGGAGAACCATGCATAAACTGCACAGCCCGATATTCAGCCGGGCTGTGCAGAGTTGTGTAGGCGCAACCCCCAACCTGTGCCTGCACAACTTTGAGCAAAAAAAGGATCAAGTCGAGGGCCACCCACAGGTGAGCTGCCGCATTGCAGGGCGCAACACAGCAGCTGCCACCTGTGGCTGGCCCTCAACCCACTCCCTGTGCCCCCCCTGCAGCCCGATTACGGGTAAAAGTGTAAAACATCCCCACCTCCACTGGCCCGACAGCGGGCAACAGCAGAAAAGTCCCCCTCCTCCGACTGGCGATCGCGGGCATAGCTAATCCTCCCCACCAGCCCGATTGCGGCAGCAGTGTCCCCCCAACATATCCCTGGTGGTCCAGTGGACCGGAATGCCGATTGAGGGCTGGAGATATTTAAACACACACCCCCCCCCGAACATATCCCTGGTGGTCCAGTGGACCAATAAGCTCGATTGTGGGCTGGAAATGTCCAACCCCCCAGAACACATCCCTGGTGATCAAGTGTCCCCTCACCCCACCCACCCATGAGCCCCACCACCCCTACCCTCCCAGCCGGGCGGGCGGCATCCCACCTGGCTTGCCGCCCCTCGTTACTCTGCCGATGATTGCCCGGGGCTGCACGCCCATTGGCTCTTGCTCTGCACCACTGGGCTAGCCCTATCGGGCAGTCAGTCGGCGGGCGGCGGGCGGCAGGCGGGTGGATGCTGCCGCCTACCGCCGCGGGGGGTGGTGGGGCTTCATGGGTGGGTGGGTGGGGACACTAGATCACCAGGGATGTGTTCTGGAGGGGTTTAGACATTTCCAGCCCGTGATCGGGCTTATCGGTCCACTGACCACCAGGGATATGTTCAGGGTGAGGGGTGTGTTTTAAATATCTCCAGCCCGCGATTGGGCTTATCAGTCCACTGGACCACCAGGGATATGTTCGGGTGGAGACATGGCTGCCCGCGATCGGGCTGGTGGGGATTTAAGCTATGCCCATGATTGGGCCAGTTGGGGGAGGGGGGGACTTTTCTGCTGTTGCCTGCAATTGGGCCAGAGGGGGGTGGTAGGAGGGATTTTTCACTCTTTTGCCTGAGATCGGGCTGCAGGGGGCGTCGGTCCCCGATGGCTGCTGCCTGGCAGGGTGCCAGGCGCAAGTCCTTGGGGATCGGCGCACCTGCATGCTAATGACATGTAAATGGGGCCATAATCAGATGCAAATGGCCCCCCCACGCCTTGCATGAATTATGGCCCCATTTGCATGTCACCTTTTGAATATCGGAAATTTGCGCATGGTGCAATGGTACTTGCACCACCACAAGTTGAATGCACCACTCTGACCACATGCAGTGGTGCAAGTTCCACTGCGCCATGCACAGGGGCTGTGGCTGGGGGGTGATAGTCAAAGGAGTTGCTCAAGGGCACAACTCCTTTGAATATCGCTCTGGCCACACCCCTTCGCAACTATTTTGTGCAGCGCAAGGGCTTGTGCCACAAAATAGCGCAGTTTGAATATCCGGCCCCATGTGTTACATGTAAGGCCTTAATTAAGGATCCTATCTGTCTGAGTTCATTACAACCGTAGTTGCTATAACATATCCATTTTATGACATTGGAAGGAAAACCCAGGTTATTATATAGAAGTGTGAAATCATAAAGATGCTTTCCTGACCTGGAAGTGGGAAGCTGATTATGAGATCAAAAGAAGTGTCATTTGAAGAACATGAATTATGCTGAAGTTGCAGAATGTAATACTTTTGTATAAGATATATATTTTCATATATCCTGACAGGGAGGAGCTAGGTGACCTCCTGAAAAGAGGTGGGGTAAAAGCCAGCATTTGATTTAGTTTGTTTTACTTCACAGAGACACATCATTTTTACCTAGACTCTGACCACAAAACATACTGGGAGCACTTTTAAGCAAGTATTTAGACACTGAGTACTGTAGTAGGAATTGCACTGCTTAAAAACTTGTTCTTTTAATAGATTTGTATGTCTTGTGATATAACAGTTCTGTATTGTTGTGTTTTACATATTCTTATCTATTACAGTAAAATTCTTTTTAGAACTTACCTGGTCTGTCTCTGACTTCTTTTTATTTGTAAGAAAAGTACAGGGTTATAGCAGACAATAGACATACGCTTGAATGGTGATACCAAACTGGAAAGAGAAGCATTTTAAATCTGAGGTCTTTATTAAAGTTTTAAAGGGTTCATCCCTGTATACCTGGTTAGGTGCCCGTAGGCAAAGATATCTGGCCCCTGAAGACAGAAATATCTGAGCCTGTGCATTGGGTATGCTAGCAAGAGGTTCACAGTTTGAAGCCCTCCAGAACTTGAGACCAAAGGTTAATCCAAACTCACAAAAACAGACAAGAGGGTTACCTTGTCTGTTACATTGTTCACAAGACTGCACTCAGAGGTTGGTACTTTGGGAGTAGAGGGCCTGACCTGCTGAGTGGGTTTGTGACACTTACTACCACAGAAGCCCTGTGGAAGAGGCAAGGGATGCATGCATCTTAAGTCCTGTTTGGATCTTCCACAGGGATCGCTGTGTGAGAGAGGAGGGCAGCACACCATTCCTTGAGTCAAGACAGTGCTGCCCTTAGCAGTACAGTAGGTCCTGCCCTTGGGCCTCCAGACAGAAACCCGAGCTCACTTCCAAATCCTCGGTGTCCACGTGGTAGCATGATGCATTACTGTTGGCCAGCCAATGTGTTGCAGTTGTTAAGTTAGTGATTTTTTGTTTTTTACATTTTTCTTTGTTTTACCTCAATTATAACTTTTATAAGTGTAATAAGAACACACTACAGGGTTTGCAGTCATGGTGTGCAATATTCGTGCTTTCAGTCCTAACAAAACAACTGGAGAGCAGAGGACAGGCTCTAGCTCCTGCTCACCTGCCAGCAAACTGACAGCCCATGCTTGTGATTTCCTTGCTCCTCATCACATTTGTTTGCCTAGTAAAAGCATATAACAGTTTAGGACCATAGTAAAATATTCGTGAAATGCCCCATTTGAAAAAAAATCCAGCTAATTCGTGCTGCAACTGTCAGATGCTTACGGCTTGCCATGTTGTGCGTTACTGCTTATACAATATGCCAGCTGTGTTTTTCTTCACTTTCTGTTTATGCATAGAAACACAGAATTTGTCAGCAGAAAAGGACTGCTTAGTCCACCCAGTCTGCCCAGATGTTCTTTGCCTAGTCTGTCTCTGCAGACCCTAACTGGTCTCCTGCGACCCATCCTTCTCCCTGCCACCATCATCACTGACTTATGTTTTTTCCATCAGACTCCTTCAACTTCCTTTATGTTCATTCATAGCCAGCAGAAAGCGATAGGCAGGCTGTGCAGGGCTCAAGTGTATAGGGCTTTCTTCATCCTGCTGAGTTGGGGTATTTTGTTTCTCTTTTTCCCTGTTCCCCTGGGACATAGTATGAGATCAGAGTGCAGACATGAAGGCGAAGCATGATGTCACAATAAATGTCAAGCAGCACCCCCCTCACCCTTATTGGTGTCTCCAGTTGTACTTCCACCTGTGGAGCTCCAGGTGGCAGTACTGCAATGAAGAATACAGCCCTCTCTCCCTCCCAGGAGGACAGCATCCTCTGTGATGCCCAATTTTCCACGCACAGACATATGCTGGTGTCCCGGGCTTGTTCCTGACCCCGCTCGTCGACATCATTAGCAGTAACCCATATAACACCTGAAAACATAAGACTACAGCAGTTGCTGTTACTAGACATATACGCACAGCAATGTACTCCAAACACCATAAACGATTACAGTACGACAATACACTTTTCTGTATCGTACTCTGTATACTGGCCTAGTTAAAAAGCAGCAACAGCAAATCTGCTAATGTACTCAAGCAAGTTTTTTTGTTTTTTTTTTTACAATTTTTGCTTCAATTTATTTAATTTATTTAAAATTTTGGTAACTGGGTAAGACCACTGAGACAATTACAGTCCCCTTTTCAGGGTCGACCCGGGAAAACAACAACACACGTACAAAGCAATTACAGCAAAATTGAGGAAGAGACCGATTACAGAGGAAATATGCGATGTACAAAATATTAGGTCACAGTGGAAAAAAGATTATTTACAAAATATACTATGCATAACTATGTACTGGTGAAGATAACATAAGCATACATAGCAAGTATGGATAAATGCACATATCATTGGATAAAAGAGGAGAGATTATTACTCGTTAAGACATATACAATGCATAACTATAGTCGAGTGAGGGCATCATCAGCAAACACTGCAATCAAACAGGTATGTAGGTAGGGAAGGTGAATCAAATAACAGGTACGCAGATAACAGGTGTAAGGAGTATAGGCAGAGCAAAGGGCAATGAGAGGAACATGGGGACTGAAGAGAAAAGGGGGGGCGTAATGGTTAACCAAGGCTCTAGGAGGTGTCCAGCCAGCAGACTTAGGAGTGAACAGACACAGCCTGCAGTCTCAAGGGTAATTAATCTCCAATGGAAGCAAGTGCATTTTACTAAGGAGGCAAGAAAGGCGAGTAGACTGGACTCGAATGAAGGAAGTGAGGAGTAGGGCACGACTGAGAGGGGCAGGGAGTTCCAGTCAGCTAATGCCACAAAGGAGAATGACTTACGTATGGCAGCAAGCCACAGATTGGGTCTTAGAAGAAGAGGGAGGGGGGCTGATCTGAGGCTCGAGGAGCTAGTCTCTGGCATATAATCTCACTAAGGCAAGGGGGGTGAATTTGTGGACAAGTTTGTGCAAGAAGCTCAAGGTGGAGAACCTCAATTTCGATTCATAAGGGAACCATCTCAACAAAGAGAGGACATCACAGTGGTGGAGGAAGAAGGTGACTCCTAGGGCAAACCTACCCACTCTATGGTATGCCTGCACGAGGAGAGACATAGTAGATGTACTGGTGGAGAGCAATAGGGGAGCCCCATATGTAAGGAGAGGGCCTGGATATTCAAAGGGGTTGTGCAATGCACCCCAGTGCGATATTCAAAGGGGCAGGCTGCGCGGTGCAACCACCCAATGCACCAGGCCGCATTGGTAATGTATGAGGAACAGATGCAGGTGGCATGCCCATGCATATGACCACATCCTGATATTCAGCCCGGGATGTGCGGCGCATATGCTGGTGCAACCCCTACATGCACAGCACACTGGTGCTCAAAGTTGAGCCAAAAAAAAAGGCTCAAATGCCGGCCACCACAGGCGGGCGGCTATAGTGCATGGCACAACACAACAGCCGCCAGCCATGAGTGGCCACCCAGCCAGCAGGTACACCATCCACAAGCACCCTGCCCTGGTAGACATGTGCCCCCCCACCCCATCGCGGGCTAAGGTAGTATTATAGGACTCTGGTGGTCCAGTGGACCCCCCAATCGCCCGATCGCAGGCATTTGTAATGTTAAGATTCCCTGGTGGTCTAGTGGGAAGCCCCCGCCCGATCATGGCGGCATTAGTGAAGTTGAGGATCCCTGGTGGTCTAGTGGGAAGCCCCCGCTGCCTAATCTCAGGCTGCTGTTCATTCACATATCGGGCCTGTGTAGTACAGTATGGTCTGCACACCCATTGGTCCATGCGTACAGATCATACTGTATGCGTCATTCGGCGGGCAGCATGCTGGTGGGTGCTGCCCGTCCGATGACGGGGTGCTGGTGGACCTCTGTGGGAGGGTGGGAGGGGGTACCACTGGCCACCAGGTGACTCTTTCTGGGAACTGCAGCCCTCAAATGGACGACGGGGGGCTTCCCACTGGACCACCAGGGATCCTTAACATTACAAATGCCCACGATTGAACGAAGGGGGACTTCCCACTGGACCACCAGGGACTCCTAATATTACAACAGCCAGCGATCGGGCATACAGGAGTGGTGGCTGCAGTGGCACATCAGGGTGTCGATCCCTGACTGCTGCAGCTTGGCAGGGTGCCAGGTGCAATTCGCCAGGGATCGGCGCATCGCATGCAAATGGGACCATAGATGACATGCAAATGGCTCCATTTGTGCCTTGCATGCATAATGGCCTCATTTGCATGCCCCAGGTTGAATATCATGGGTGATGTGCCTGGCACAACTGCACTTGCACACACCCTGCTCATTTTCTTTGTCTTGCGCTGGTGCAGTGCCACTGCGCCCTCTGTGCCATATTCAACGGTGCTGAGCCATGGTGCAGCACTGTTGAATATCGCCTGGTTCATGCCCTGGCGCAGCCCTGTTGCGCTGCACCCAGGCTTGTGCCACTGCCCGACACAGTCTGAATATCCAGGCCTAGGTGTTCAATGGACTATTCTGATGTATACTTAAGCCAAGCCATATTAAAAGGAGCATTTCTTTTATTTCAAATGTTAGAGAAAGCACTAAAGTAGACTCAAAATGGTACAACATAAGCAATAGTATGGTTTAAAATAGAATAAAAGGTATAGGTTAAAATGTTTACCGCTGACTTGCTCCATGCACAAGTATAACAATTTTGTACCACTCCTTACTTCTTATGCCTTACTTCATAGAAAACAAAATGAAAATAAGATCAATAACTGGGCTGACCAAACCATAGCAAGGCATTGTAGGTTATGAGACTACAGTGTATGGTGGAATGCTGTTGTGCATGAAACTCCATGCCTTAGTTGCTGTGCTGCACTAGTGACATCAATCTGTTGCTGTGCTGCAGTAGTGATTGTCAATACTGAAACACAACTTAGAATGCAGACACACAGCTACCTTCTTCTAGTCAATCAAGTTGGAAGCTGTTTTCTTTTTTTAAACTTAAACTTATAGAAACAGCTGCAGTTGCTAGCTGCACACTGAATTAGTAATCTAAGCCTCCCCCCAAAAAAACTACTAATCCACTGAAAGGAAGCGCAGTGTCCAAAATGGGCATGGATGCCCATATGCTACAAAGGATAATGTATGGGTATCCATAAACAGACAAGCCTGTGTCTGCATCTCGAGGTTTCTATGGCAACCAGTGAACCTCTTGAGCTTCACTCTCGAGGTTCTGGTTTGTCACAGAAACCTCTGACTGCAGACACAGGCTTGTTGTGTATGGCTGTCCATACGTTCTCCTCTATTATGAAATGGGTAGAGAGAATGCTGCCTCCAGATTGGCCAAGAGGTACTTTCAGCCAGACAGTTATCCCAGCACAACAGCCTGCATTAGAGTAACTCAATCAAAAATATGTTTCAAAAATACATCCAATTTACTAAAAAAGGATCCATTTCATTATCACAATAAGGAACTCCAAAGGATGCGTTATGGTGGGCTAATAACCTTCTAGGGTGGTGGAAGCACTCGGCTTTACCTCAAGCTTCCACCCACCTGAGGTGGGCTGTTACCCACTATAACACACCTCCTGTCAAGCCTTACTGCTTAATCAGTGTGTTTACATGTTGTATAGTACACTGGTAACTAAAGCGTTCCTTGGTATCTGAGTTAGTGACCCATACATGTAAACAAAAGTATTCTAGCTACTAATGAATCCTGTAACAGATATATGCAATAATACATGCCAGAGTGTGTAATTATGGGGGAATAATTGCAAAGCTTGAGGGTTCTGTTAGGCATGAGGCATTTGCACCAAGTGCCTTTAAACACCCGAGAGCAAAGTACAATTATTCCCCATAACTGCATGTCCCTGAAGTGTCTTATTGCACTTATACCAGCGAGAGAAAAACTGTGAACTACTGATTGAAATAAAAGTTAAGTTCGACTCAGGGCCTTCATACAAATACAAATTTTGGAGGGCACAAAAACCAGATCATTCTATACATGCCTGGGAACATGCTTCCCCGTGAAAGATTTGAAAAAATGAAACCAAATAGTGCAATTTGGTGGCTTTTAAAAAGCCATGAAGCTATCCCAGAACATACTAAATTTAAAGAGGACCTTCCCCAGTCACTTTGACTTTCATGCATTAATTATCCCTTCTTGCATTGATTCTAGATTTGTATTTCATTACTGTCTGCTGCAATTAGTTTTTGCATTCTGAGCAGCTAAAAACTGCAGGGTGTACCAGAGCTTCTATAGCAAGCCTGGTGTTACTGTGGGCCAGGGTTGTACTATGCGTTTACCCCCCCTACGAAAGGGGCCCATGGCCGGAGGTCCCCACAGCTGACTACAGCGCCTAGCCGTAGTGGGAGACCCACTAGAACCTGGCGCTGCCTGTTGGGTCCTGCACATCGACTGGAGCGAGAATCCTTAGTGGGGTGGGCAAAGCCCCTCGAAGAAAACAAAGAAATCCATAGTGAACCAGCAGCCAACTGCAGAATGCAGTCGACTTGCTGGTGTCACTGACAGGGCGTTCGACAGAATTTCTGTCGGACTCCTGTTGTGGATCCGTACTGCTGACATCAATGTAGGGCAGAGTCAATTTCACAAAAAATAACAACACACTGACATGGCATTTAGATTTTGGCATGATGCATTGCTAACTGGGTGTCTTGGGGAAGGGGGAACATAGTGTGTGCACTGAGTACTGGTAGGTTTCCCTTGCAACATTGTTGCAACTGCATGGTACTGCACAGTATGAGTCACTCCTCTATCCTACAGTGATGTCATCAGGAACTAGCAGCCCAGCAAGCTGAACAGCAAAGGCAAGTACAGTAGGGCTCAAAAACAAATCCAAATTATGGAAGGCAGAGTAAACCTTGGCCAGAAATAACAAATGCATACACCTTTTCAGGTCTAGTACTGCATATAATTACTACAAGCCATAACTTTTTGGACCATCAGGGAAGGTCCTCTTTAAGCATAATGATAAGACAATTCTGCATGTTTTGATGATTTTTTTTTCAGTCTGCAGAGTTGTTGCACCTAATCTCATTACTGATAAACAAATACATAACTATACCTCTCTCTCTATCTATCTATCTATCTATCTATCTATCTATCTATCTATCTATCTATCTATCTATCTGTCTGTCTTCAGAGGGAAATATAATGGGACTTTGCAATGCACCACCTATCCAGAATTAGTTTAAGGTCCTTAATATTATCTATGTCCATGTTGCATAAAGAGGAGCTTTAACCTGCCATCAGTGTTTTCATTATATCCATGTCCCAAAAAATACTGAGCAAGTTTTGTGAATACAGAATATTCTGAAGGACTCAGCAAGGCATTAAGCCATGGCACAGCATTGCGAGGGGGATTGATAAAGACAGTCTGAATACCACCCATATATGTTTTGCTTAATCTATCATACGGAACGCAGATCAATATAATATGTAGAGTATCTTGTTTTTGTCCAGTGTTGCATTTAAATTGGGCCTCTTGTTTAATGAAGTACCCCCACACACACACCTGAAGATACTGTACTGCCGAGTGTCACAACCCCACTCAGCAGGTCAGGCCCTCTGCTCCCACAGTGCCAACCTTCGAGCGCAGTATTGTGAACAGGAACAGAACAGGATAACCCCCCTGTCTGTTTTGTGGGTCTGAATCAACCTTTGGTTTCAAGTTCTTGAGGGATTCAAACTGTGAACCTCTTGCTAGCATGCCCTATGTACAGGCTCAAATAATTCTGCTCTTCAGGGGATGCCAGATATCTTTTGCCTAGGGCACCTAGCCAGGTACAAAATAAACCCTTGCAAACTCTATGAAAAGACCTCAGATAAACTCTTACCTTTTCCCAGTTTGGTATTACCATAAAGCTACGCCCAGTGTCAACTGTAACCATATGTGCTTCACTTGGCAAAATAAAGAATTTCAAAGGCACACCAAGTAGTCTCTAAAGTAGAGGTTTACTTAAAAATCAATAAAAAAATGTAAAAACAGAACAGTATATCACAAAACCATACAAACACTTAAAATAATAATGTTTAAAAGTGCAATTTCCTACCAAACGTACACAAAGGTATTTCTTCTAACAGTGCTGATAGACAGATGTTGTTGTCAAGAGAGTCCAAACAAGAATGTCTTAATGGAAAACAGAATACTGTTTAAAACTGGCTTTGCCAACCTCTTTGCTTGAGGTCACCTAGTTCCTCCCTGTCAGAATATAAAAAATTATACACCCAGGATGTCTTATCAATCAGGATGTAAATTAATTAAGTGACACTTCAGCAAAACTCATTTCACAAATTATGACACTCTTTAAATAACATCCCCTCTTTGATCTCAAGCAGCTCTTCTTCTCAGGACACATCAAATAATCTTTAATGACTTCACACTAAAGTGTCATCACCTGCTCTCTTCCTCTAAATGTTATAAAAGTTTATGATTTCCCATCCTAGCAGTTGGCAAGCTACAATTAAGCTAGATAAACAGGAGATCCTAATTTAGGTATCTTCTAGCCTGTAATTATCTCCTGGCCCTCCAGGTAACACCTTGTAGCTAAAACCTGGGGGGGGGGGGTCATCCCACAGGCTGTCTCAGCATCTCTTATGACAGACATTCAATAACACATTTTTATATTACAAAAATCATACAGCGATTAGAACCAGCTGTCCAAGTGTCACACAGAGCAGCAGTAGTTCCTGTGTGCTCCTGCCCAATGTAACCCATGGGTCCTTTATTATCAAGGTTTCACATAGCAACTGTATGAGTTATGCTTCAGTCTTGGGCTCACCTCCTACAGGATCTAGTCTGGTTTCTTACCCACCAGCATCAGAAATAAAAGTTGCTTTTACTTAGCAGGAGTTGTAGCAATGAATAACTATAGTAACACAACATGCGGACACTGTACCCTTTAGTCCAGCACCAGGTTCTACAACTATATTTTACAGAAAGTAAATAAAAACAATTTGAACATGCTTGATCATAGAAATGACCGAAGAACATAACACTCCCACATTGTTGTTTTCCTCCCTAAAGTTTGCACACTGTGTTTTAAGATTCTACTGCAGCTGCCCTGCTCTTCTGCCAAGCCCCGATTGGGCCAGTGGTCCCGAACAGGACCCAAGATGGCCGCCCGCCACCAACAGCCCACTGGAAAACACTGCCAGCTGCCCTGCTGTTCTGCCAAGCCCTGATCGGGCCAGCGGTCCCGGCCAGGACCGAAGCGGGACGCCCACCACCATCTGCCCACTGGAAAATGCCACCAGCTGCTCTGCTCTTCTGCCAAGCCCTGATCGGGCCAGTGGTCCCAGCCAGGATCCAAGCCGGCCGCCCGCCACCAACAGCCCGCTGGAAAACACCACCAGGTACTCTCTCTCCTCTGGAAGCTGTGGCTTGAATGCCACCTCCTGATTGGCTCCTTTTTCCTCCTGCTCGCGCTATTGGGCAATACTGGGCTGTTGGACACCTGCGATTAAGCCGTGGTCTCAGCCAGAATCTTTTGAATTCTTGCCCAAGCAACACTGCCACGGTGCTCTCTCTGTCTCTATTAATTTGGAAAATTGCATTGCTAATTTCAACTGCAGTTAAAAACCCAAGACTAAGTAATTATTACAAGCTAAAGCTGGAAAGTTCTGACTGTTAAGTAGCCTGCTGATAACTAAAGTCTGTTTAGTAGCCTGCTGAAAATTGTAAATCTGTTAAAGTAGTCTGCAGTGAAGTGTAGTCTGCTCGAATATCATACAGTGAATTTCTAGTCTGTTAAGCAGCATTCCTTGTTACCCTAATTTGTCTGCTACACCTCAGCTTCTATTCTGTCTGTCCCCCCCCCCCCCGGGTCTTTCTCTCACTCTCTCCCCCCCCAAGCTTCCCATTCCTGCCATTAATTTAGCTCTTCCTGTAAATTCTCTAATTTTTCTTTCTGCCCTCCATCTTTGCTGGCACCTAACCCTACCCCCAACCTGTACACTAAAATCTCTTTCTAACCATCCCCCACACCTACTACTCACACTCACTCCCACAACCTTTTGTTTCACTGTCCCTCTGTGACCTGCATCCGCCCACTGATTAATGGTGCGGTACCAAATCCCAGGCCTATATCAGTGACTGAACCTCTCCTCTTCCCCCTTTATTGCAGCTGCCCTGCTCTTCTGCCAAGCCCTGATCAGGACAGCGGTCCCGGCCAGGATCCAAGCCAGCCGCCCACCACCAACAGCCTGCTGGAAAATGCCACCAGGTATGCTCTCTCCTCTGGAAGTCGCGGCTTGAGCATCGCCTCCTGATTGGCTTCTTTTTCCTCCTGCTCACACTATTGGGCACTACTGGGCTGATGGACGCCTGCCATTGGGCCATGGTCTCAGATGGAATCTTTTGAATTCTTGCCCAAGCAGCGCTGCCATGGCGCTCTCTCTGTCTCTATTAATCCCACCCGCCTGGATCCCGGCCTCTATTAAATACCCCTCCTCCCCCACTGGCATCCTACCCACTCCCCTTCCTCTCTCTTGACTGGTGCCTACCCCTGGTAGTCCCTCCTCCTAAGGGGACTGTTGCCTCTACAAGCTGGGACCGACCCTCACTGATTGCCTCCCAGGCCTGGAGAATAATTCACCTGCATCTTCTCTCTCCCTGAAGTTACCATGGCACTGCGCCTCTATACCTCCCACACCACGACAATGTAGCCGCCCGCTCACTCAACATATTTCTCACAAAAATGCCTCCTCTGCCCTGCACTCTGCAGCTAGGACTTCTGTTGCTTGCTTTGACGATCCTAACAGGGCAACCAAACTATGAACCTCGAATACCTATCCACCCCACTCACGGTGATAACCACCTCAATATCTATCGCACCACTACTTTGCGTACAGGCACTAGTATACCCAGCCCAAGCTAGCATGAAGAGGCCGCCCCACCCCCCTGGACATTACCGCAGTGCTACCCCTTCCAGCTGCCCCCTCTGTCACCCCTTCTTATGTTTGTGACCCAGGGAGACAAGCATAACGTAAGGGACACATCAAAAAGACGTCACAAATTGAGTATCAAATCCTTTAAGAACTTCCTGCACTGGCTGGCCTTACTTCTGCTGCTCCTCTAAGGAAATATTCACTCCAACCCAGGCCCCCCTCAAAACACAGAAGTATGCCAAAGGAAAGAGGGTAGGCTGACCTTCGCCTCCATTAACGTCTGCAGCTTAATTGCTAAGTTTGACAATCTACAGGCATGGGTTTCCCAACATGGCCCTGACGTGCTGTCAGTAGTAGAAATGTGGCTTTTCCCCAAAATCACCAATGCTTCAGTTCACATCCCTGGCTACAAGGTCTTTAGGCAGGACAAGTTGACCAAGCATAGATGGGGGTGTGCGATCTACCTAAGAGACAATATACAGGGCCTTGTCCTACCGCTGCCCAGTATAGGACATGACATCCAGACCTTGGCCATCAAGTTGCTCCTTGGAGCCCATAACAAAACCATTACAGTATTAATAGTTTACATACCACCAAGGCACGCAGACCAAGGCCTTGACACAGTATTGGACTACCTAGGTAGCCTGAGCCTTAATACTGAGATAATAATCCTAGGCGACTTCAATATCAATTGACTTGCCTGAGGCCAGCCCCTACAAATATGCTGTCCTTGCAGCCCATCTCACACAGATCATTGAGTCCCCCACAAGAACTAACTACAGGTCAGGTACAAGTACGCTGTTATACTGGTTACTCACAAACTGCCCAGAGCACATATCAGATGCTACCGTACTTCCTGATGCTATCAATGACCACTCCCCAGCTTTGTTCTGCTGGTCAAACAAGTTCTTCAAACCCCCACCAAGAAGCATTACTAATAGGGTCCTTATCTGGGGTCATCTATGCCTACTGTAATCAGATCTTCTAAACACAGACTGGCCAGATGTTCATGGGAGCAGCGATGTTGACTGTGCACTGGACCACTTCATCCATCTCTTCAATGTGGCCTGTGACAAACATGTGCCTCCAAAAACACATACAATCAAGGGCCACTTTAACCCATGGTTATCCCCTGGCATCACTCAACTTCTGAACCACATGAACCATCTATGGCATATATCTAGGGCTTTTGGTAAACAATTCGATCTCCAAAACTACAAAAGGGCAAGAAATATATGCACCAGGACCATCTGTGTAGCTACAAAGCAGTACTACAAAGATGGCCTTGCACAGAGCTGGAATGACGGCAAAAATTCTGGAGTAACTTAAAGGAGGTCACCGGTAAGGAGCCTAAATCTGCACCCACCATGCTCAACATACATGGCACCCCCACCCTTGACCCTAAAACCATAGCCTTCACCGATCTTAGTGGTGTACTTCCCCCTGACGTCTTCTCCAATACCACCCTGACAAACCCACACAGCCTTTGGTGCACCCCCTTTCTATTTCAGGGCCATAATGGCTACTGCAGCCAGAAAGTATCTGCGTAAGGTGCTAGGGAAAGGAAGACTCAGCAGAGACACCCTAGACCTCAAATTTGTTGCCCTCACCCTGGAGGAAATCCTGTCTCCCCTTACCCATATCATGAACCTATCCATTAAGCAGTCCAAATTCCACCAAAGGTGGAAAGCTGCTGTTGTGATTACCGTACATAAGAATGGCGATCAGGCTTTACCTGGGAACTACAGACTATTTCCCTTCTTCCGCCTCTCTCGAAAGCCTTACAAAGAATCACTGCTGATCAACTTGTAGAATATGTTGAAAAATACAATCTGCAATGTCCAGAACAACATTGTTTTAGAACTGGCCACAGCACCACTACAACACTGCTTGAATTCACTGGTTTTATTCACAAATTCCTCGACCAAGGGCAACTAGTTGGGGCGGTTTACATCAATTTAACTAAAGACTTCGAAATGGTAAACCATGTCTTTCTCACCAACCAGCTAATGGCTCCTGGTCTCTCTGCTGACACTGTGATATGGTTTCGTAGCTACCTTCACAACCGGTCACAGCAAGTTAGGATAGATATGGTACTGTCTGACTGTAAACCTGTTTGCTCGGGCGTCCCTCAAGGGTCAGTCTTGGGCTCCCTCCTATTCAACCTATTTCTGAATAATCTCCCTCTCGCGTGCAAGGGCCGCATTCTCCTATATGCAGATGATGCCGTCATCTTCATCAGTGACCCCGGACCCTTGAGTCCTAGACAGCCAGCTTCAGCGAGATTTTTCCAGTGTTGAGGGATGGTTTGCTGACCACAAATTGATTATGAACTACAAAAAAACAAAGTCGATGTTGTTCTCCAGCCCTCATAACAAGCATAAATCTTACCCCCTCTCAATTTGCAACGATGAGGGATTGCTACTATAGCTTGTTTCACATTTTAAATACCTGGGAGTCATGGTCGACAACACCCTCTCCTATACTCTCCACATTGACAACACTGCCAAAACTGTCAACATGCGCATAGGACTACTACACAGGCACAAGCGTAGCCTGACTCCTGAGGCCCTAAGTATCACAGTATGCAGCTCAGTGATATCCCTAGTGGACTATGGTCTGGCTGTCTATGGCTCAGCTTCAGACACGTCTCTAAGGTGCATCAAAATGGCTCTAAACAAAGCTTGTCGGTTAGTCACAGGTGCACCATGACTGACTCATACTTGTGACCTATACGCCCGGGCTAACTGGCTCCAATTCAGCAGAATACTAAAATACCAAGACTCGCTCAGTGACCACTCCCTAGTCATGTGTGCATGGTCTAACAAATTCCTTAAGCCCCCTCCCAAAATTATCACTAGCAGAGTCCTTCCTTGTGGAAAACTTCCACATCTCAAACAATGCCTGCTTCTACAAGACTGGCTACCCATTTATGAAGCAACAGATGTTAACTTGGCTCTTGATCACTTCATCTCAATTTTCAACAAAGCCTGTGACCTCTTTGCCCCTGCTAAAAGGTGCAAAATAAAATCTATCTCAAACTCATGGGTCACTGCTGCTCTTCTCTCACAGCTGAAACTAAGGAATCACCTCTGGGCAGTTGCCAGGGCCACTGACAAACAACTGGACATACAAAATTACAAACAAGCACGAAATGCCTGCACAAAAGCCATACGGCTAAGGAAATCCACATATTACAAAGACGCTCTCACCAATACATGGGGAAATGGTCGTGCTTTCTGGGACAATATCAAGGATGTCACAGGGAAGCAGCCAAAAACCTCTCCAGCCATGTTAATGGTTGATGGATCCTCAACCCTCGACCCCGAGGTGATGGCAAACATCTTTAACATGGCTTTTTCAGACCTCAGTGCTGTTCTACCCCATGACTTTTTCGAAAACAGGGCCTACTCTCCAAATACCTCAGCCCCTCAGTCTAACCACCCCCTCTTCTACTTCAGGGAAGTAAGGCTGAATGAAGCTCGCCGCTATATTACTGCAGCTATCTCTAAATCTAGATCTAGTAGCGACACCCTGGACCTTAAGCTTCTGTTGCTCACCCATGAGGTAATTCATCCATTAACAAAAATCCTAAACCTCTTTCTCAGCTGTGGAAAATTCCCGGACCTATGGAAAACAGCCACCATGACACCCATCCATAAAAGTGGGGATAAGATGAATCACTCAAATTATCGCCCTATCTCCATACTGCCCCCACTCTCTATGGCACTCGTTTGCATCGTGGCTGATCAACTTACCGACCACTTGGATAAATACAATATACCTTGTCCACAGCAACATGGCTTCCGGAAAGGTCACAGCACCACCACAACCCTTCTTGAATTCACTGGAGCTTTGCACAAATCCCTTGACAATGGCCTTCTCACAGGGGCCATTTTCGTCGACCTCTCCAAGGCCTTCGATACAGCACACCATGGACTACTAATTCACCAACTACTGAATGCAGGGCTATCACTTGACTCTTCTCTGGTTTAAATGCTACGTAGAAACCGTCGCAGAGTAAAACTGTGGACGCTTTTCTGACCCCTGCCTGTTCGCTGGTGTCCCACAGGATCCACACTGGGCCCCTCCTTTTTAGCCTTTCTTAAACTCCTCCTTACCACTGCTCTGAGCAGATCATACTGTGTGTTGATGATGCTGTTGTATTCTCCACTCACAAAAATCCTGCAACTCTTCAACACAACCTTCAACTTGGTTTCAGTTCTGTAGAGACATGGTTTCTTAATCATAAACTGGTCCTCAATGACAAGAAAACCAAATCTATGGTCTTCTGCAGCTCTCATAACCCACACAAGCTACACCACTTGGCTATCTCCACCACCCAGGGGAACACTCTAGATCAGGTGGGGTCCTTCAAATACGTAGGGATACAGCTTGACCCTAATCTCTCCTATGGACTTCATGTAGATAATGTAGCAAGAGCTGCTAATACACGGCTTGGTCTCAGCTACAAACACAGACAACACCTCACACCAGAAGCTTTGAAGGTTGCAGTCCTGAGCTCTGTGATCTCTGTAATAGACTATGGTCTCATCATTTATGGCTCGGCCACAACCACAACCCTTAGACACCTCTCAACTGCCTTAAATAAGGCATGTCAGCTCATCACTGGTGCTCACCGTCTCACCCACACATGACCTGTACACTCAGACCGGCTGGCTCCAACTATCAAACCGCATAAAGTTTCTCACCTGCTCCATGGCGAAAAAAATCTACCTTGGCCTTGCACCTTCTGGGGTCTCAACTCTGTTACAACACCGAATTAACAAATGGTGCCTTAGGAGATCCACGCTACAGCTACTGAAAGTCCCCCACTGTCATACTTCACAGGGACAATGCTCTTTTGCTTATCGAGCGCCACTCTGGTTCAATGGCCTCAGCCCCACCATCTCCTCTGCCCCAACAATTGGTATGTTTAAAACTAGGCTCCTGGACTATCTCACTACCAACAGCTCCTGTGACTGTCCAACTTAACCTTGTTTCTCCACTGCCCTTCCTGCTCTAGTGGTCCCCCCCCCACTGGATTCTACCCTCACATCTTGGTATACCCAATGTTGCACTTTTCACCCTCTCCCCACCCTTCCTACATTCCTTCCCCCCCCCTTCCCTCTCCCTATGACTCTGGCACTTCTTATCTGTTGTCTATTTTCTCTGACAAATGCTGCTGGCTGCTTTGTTACAATGCTACCCTTGAATTGTATTAATCTGTACTCTGTTTTTAATATCCACGTTGTTGTAATGTCTGTCTTGATGTTCCCCATAATTTGTATTTCTCTGATGTGGAACCTTTGTAAAAGAGCCAAGGCTCAAAGGTATTTGTAATCCTAGACTTGATAAATAAATAAAAATAAATAAAAACCAAACTTGCCTAGTGGCCAAAAAAATCCCCTTAGGTTTGGTGCCCCCTTGGGCTCAGCAACTGCTTGTTCCATGAGTCAACCCCTGCCCTACTCAGAGCTCTGAGAACCAGAACTTCATTACCCCCAGTTGTCAAACCTCCATAGCCAAAGATCCTTTGCTTACCTGGCCACCCTGGTACAAATCCCCTCTGGTACAACTCCCTCCAGGATAATATAACCAACCTACCCACCTTAGGGGCATTTAAACAGGTCCTTAATCAACAAATAGTCTGGTTCCACATGTGACTGCTTCCGGTAATCCTCCTCTGTTCTCCCTCCCACACACACAGCTCCCTCTCTGGCTGTAGACCCTTCCCCTGAGCATCCCCTTTTCATTACCCCAGATGCTGCCTCTCCTCCTCCCCCTCTTTCCCTGCCCCATACATCAAGAAAGCTCCCTATTTATGTGTCTTGCCACTCTGGAGTGTGCCTTCATAGTAAATACCTCCTCCCCCCTAGATTACTCCCGCATGACAAGGCCTCTTGGCTGCTCCCCACTCTGTTCACTCCTAGACTCTGAACTATCCTCCCACAGCACGTAATAACCTGACAAAGCTGGGCAATGCCTTCAGCCGCTCAAGAGCTGCTCCTCTTTTTAATTATCACCATATCCTTATCTCAGTGTTGCAATTGTTATATGCTTCCTGTTTTTTTTGTATGCTGTTTATCTCAGTGTTGCACTTGTTATATGCTTCTTGTTTTTTTGTATGCTGTTTATCTCAGCGTTGCAATTGTTATATGCTTCCTGTTTTTTTGTATGTTGTTTATCTCAGTGGTGCAATTGTTTTATGCTTCCTGTTTTTTTTGTATGCTGTTTATCTCAGTGTTGCAATTGTTATATGCTTCCTGTTTTTTTGTATGTTGTTTATCTCAGTGGTGCAATTGTTTTATGCTTCCTGTTTTTTTGTATGCTGTTTATCTCAGTGTTGCAATTGTTATATGCTTGCTGGTTTTTTTTGTATGCTGTTTCTCTCAGTGTTGCACTTGCTGATATGCCAACTGTTGTTCTTTTTTACGTTGTTTTTACCTGACGTGGTACCTGTGTAACGAGCTTTCAGCTCAAAGATGTTATCCAAGACCATACTAAATAAATAAAGATTAAACAAAGTCACTGTGGAGTTTAAAATTTATGTTGGGCTCGTCTTTCCTTCTGAACAGTGTCCATTCAAGCAAAATTCCAACCATTTTTGTTCAAAGATTAATTCAAGGAACATTCTTCTCGAACGTTGACAGCCTTGAAGCCCATGTTCTGCAACCACTACCAAAGCAAACACCTTTTTCCTATCAATAATAATTAAAATGTAATCAGGAAAAGGACAAATCTGTCGTCCACACCCCACAGGACTGGATGTGTGCAGTTCAGTTAGACAAACTGAAAAAATGCAGGCACACTCATCAACATCTACCCTTACAAAACTGAAAATAAATAAAATACAGAAACATCAGGCACGCTCATTGTGTCAACTCTTCGGTATTCTCACTCACCTGAATAAAACCCAGCAAACATCAAATGCTTCTGTTTCCAAAAAGCAAACACAGTTCAGTAACTGGTTGGTGCCAGTAAGCGCTGTGGTCCCGGGCAGCAGAGGTACATTTGGCCCTCGGACAACCTGACGACATGCCAGGTCTGACAGCTATCTGCCTAACTGTGTGGTATGTAATATATACTGTATGTGGCCTTTGCAGGGAGACTTAGTTACAGCACGTCTGTTCAGTAGCCATCTTTACTCCAACTCAAAGAGTGGTCGCACACCACTGGACATAGACAAAGAAAAACTCACTGGGCATGCCAGGAACTTACATACATAGGACTACAATTATCTGTATGCATAAGCTACAGCTCGAATGGTGTTCCTTAAACATTGTACCATATATATCCATGTATATACTACCATACATATCCATGTATATACTACACTCATTCCCCTTAGACAGAAACTAGTCTAAAATACTTTAACAGTAACATTTTCTAACTTTCAGGCCACAGTAAGCAAGGGTTCTGAACTTCAGGAGGGCAGACTTTCAAAAGATGGAGGTATGTCTCAAGGAAGCCCTAGGGGAGGGAGGGAGAGTGCAGGGAGTTGAAGGACAATGGGCACATATAAAAGGAGCCATAGTGGAGGCAACAAACCTTTGCATTCGGTAAGCTGACAAAGGCAAAAGGAAAAGGAAACCACTATGGTTCTCACAAGAGGTGGCAGGTAAAGTAAGGGCAAAAAAGTCAGCCTTCAGGAAATATAAGGTGACGCAAAGGAAGGAAGAGGACAAGGCAGTGTATCTAGAAAAACAGAGAGGCAGGGAAGGCAGTCAGGGGTGCCAAGGCAAGGACTGAGGAAAATATAGCAGGGACAAGACCTTCTACAGATACATTAGCAAGAAGAGAAGGACAAGGGGAAGAATTGTAAGGCTGAAGGGGGAGGAAGGAGAGGGAGTGGAGGGGAACCAGGAAAAAGCATCAATCCTGAACAAATATTTCTGTTCAGTCTTCAAGGAGGAACAGGAAGGAGAGGGACCGCAGCTAGGAATGGAAGAGAGATAGACAGCAGCCTATTCAAAGAAGAGAGGGTCCTGGAAGAACTTAAAAAACTGAAGGTGGACAAGGCAATGGGATCAGATGGGATTCACCCTAGAAAATAAAAGGAATTGGGGGAGATTCTGGTGGCTCTTTTCAACAGGTCACTGGAAACAGGTGAGGTTCCAGAAGACTGAAGAAGGCCTGACATGGTCCCTCTCCACAAAAATTGGAGTAGGCTGGAAACTACAGACCTGTCAGTCTGACCTCAGTGGTGGGTAAAATTATGGAATCTCTGCTAAAAGAAAGGATAGTAGAACACCTTGAATTAAGTAGGGCACTAGATCCAAGGCAACATGGATCCACGGCAGGAAAGTCATGTCAAACTAATCTGATTGATTTCTTTGACTGGGTCACTAGGGAGGTGGATTGGGGGAGGGGCAGTGGATATGGCCTACCCTGACTTCAGCAAGGTGTTCGACACCGTTCCACACAGGAGGCTTGTAAACAAGCTGGGCAGCCTTGGGCTGGAACACAAGGTGGTGAACTGGGTTTGAAACTGGTTGAAGGGTAGGACACAGAGGGTGGTGGTAAACAGGGCTGAATACAAAGTAGGGAGGGCGACCAGTTGGGTGCCACAGGGTTCAGTTCTTGGACCAGTGCTGTTTAGTATCTACACCGGAGACATTGCAGAGGGGCTGGAGGGGAAGGTGTGCCTCTTTGCAGACGACATAAAGACCTGCAATATGGTGGACTGTCCAGGAGGGGTAGACAATGAGGAGGGACCTAGCTAAAATGGAAGAGTGGTCCACAGTGTGGTAACTGGGATTCAATGCAAAGAAGTGCAAAGTCATGCACTTGGGGCACAGGAACCCAGAGGAGGACTACATGATGAAGGGGGAGATATTAGCGGACACAAAACAGGAAAGAGATCTAAGGGTCATCATATCTGATGACCTAAAGGTGGCCAGTGTACCAAGACTGTGGGGTGAGCCAGCAGGGTGCTGGGGTGCATAGGGAGGGGTATCACCAACATTAAAAAGGAAGTCATAATGCCACTTTACAAGTAATTGGTGAGACCTCATCTGGAGTACTGCATTCAGTTCTGAAGGCCTCATCCCAGGAAGGATATAGACAGGGTGGAGACAGTCCAGAGAAGGGCAACAAAAATGGTACAGTGCCTGCACCACATGTCGTACGAGGAGAGACTATGGGAACTCAATACGTACACCCTGAAGGAGAGGAGGGAAAGGGGAGACATGATAGAGACCTTCAAGTACCTCAAGGGAATTAATAAGGTACAGGAGGGCAGTATCTTTCAGAAGAGAAGCTGCCCTAAAGCAACAAGAGGGCATGACGTGAGACTGGAAGGGGCAGACTAAGGGGCAACATGAGGAAGTACTTCTTTATGGAAAGGGTGGTGGATGCTTGGAATGGCCTGCCTCAGGAGCCGGTGAACACAGTGGGGTGATTTAAGCAGGCATGGCATAGACATAAGGGAACCCTAGGGGGGAGGAGAGGCAGCAGCAGTGGACCACTAGGGTCAGCGGCAGCTAACTAAAGGTAGAGTATATAGGCATACTGGATGGGCCTGGCGATCCTTATCTGCCATCAATTTCTATGTTTCTATGTATACTATTCAGTACTCAGAAACAAGTTTAAGGTATTATTCTGCCCCTTGGGTAGAACTTTTCACTAACTAAATAACAGTACAAGTAAGAGTTTAGTCACACAAAGGTACAGGCTTAGCATATGACTTAAATGTCAAGTCTTTGTGGTGGTCTGTGGTGCCTCATGGGATATCTGCGGGCTGAACCAACCGCTGCTGGTGAGACAGGTGTTTGTTTATTATTTGGCACCAGCCCTGGCAGAACTTCAAGGGCAGAAGCAAAGTCCTCTGTGTTACTGTCCTCATCTGGAGTGATGGGCATCTTGTGATAATAGTGAACCAAACTGAGCGACTCACAACTGAGCGCTTCAGCAGGGTTTAAATAATTGATTAGCAGTTTTTTTCTTGAGACAATACTAACTGTACAGAAAGCATTTATATAGGTTTTCTAGAAGTGTTATGTATGTTAAACACAATGAGACAAGTGCTATGCATTTTAACAATGTTTTAGAACTTTTATAAGCAAAAAGCTAATTAATTTTTAAAGTTAAATAAAACCCTGCTTCAGTTTGGTCGCTTTCTAGATCAGGGATGGGGCAGGTATAGCGCAGGGAGGGAATAGCGAAGGAGGAGAGGAACAATGGTGGGGGGAGGGAATAGTGATGGAAGGGAGGGAGTAGTGGGATGGACTGAATGGGTCTGTGGAGCATCACTCCGCTGAGCTACCTGCCAAGCGTAGTAGGTAAGGACACGGACTGCAATGCTGGTGGTCTTGGCTTCAGGACTGTACCGAGGCACGTTTTCTTTTTTGTTTTGCAGGTGTCCGTGTGTATTTTAAGTCCTCGACCCCTCTTTTTTCCTCCACCCCCCCTTGCAGATGATTAATTTAGTACTGGGGGTACGAGGGGCATAGCCACCCGCATGAAACAAATATTTAAATGTCCGCCAAGTTGGTGTTCAGCATTTGTTGAGGTGTGCTGAACTGGTTTTTGCTGGAACCTCGGAATGCAGCAGGTGATTCACATGTACGTGAACAAGTCAATGTCCCATGCGAACTGCATAGGTCAAAGGGTCATATGTTTTAATCACCACCCCAGGAATCCAAGAAATCTTGGGATGTCTACAGTTTCGAATCATCACCCTCCCCCCAGGATGGAAACTTTATACTGGTTTGGCTGACTTGTTATGACTCTTTTGCTGCTGTAGCTGATGTTTTGTGATAGTATTGGCCAAGTTTGGCTTAAGCAATGACAAACAGGTACCGAGAATGGGTACAAGGTTGGTGTTTTAGAAACAGTTTAGCAGGTGTTTGCTTTATGACTGTGTGAGGAGTGCTTTGGTAAGCGAAAAGGAAACAAGCCAAACTTTGAGCTGTAGGTACTTACTGTGAATCTGGTTTATTTTAAGCTTTTTTGAATGTACAGCTTGGATGGCTGTTATCATTGGATGCTAGATGGTAAGGTGGATTCAAAATACGTCAGATGCCATTCTGCTTTAAGAACAGTTTGAAATAATGGGAAGAAAACTGGGGACCATTGTCTGACACAAACTCCCATGGTAGGCCATATGAGGCAAAAAGTTGTTTCAGAAGGTTTACAGTCTTTTCAATAGTCGGTACTTGTGTGGGCAACACATTTAGCCATTTGGAGTGGACGTCAATTACTGCTAAGGAATGTTGTTTGTCCAATTCAACATAGTCGACATGGATGCGCTCCCACGGTGTGGTAGCCCAGGACAAAGGATGTAGGGCGCGGTTGAAGGTTGGTTGTGGACAACCGCACATGGCATACATTGGTTGACAAGATGTTGGATATCTTGATCAAGTCCTAGGATTACAAATACCTTTGAGCCATGGCTCTTTTACAAAGGTTCCACGTCAGAGAAATACAAATTATGGGGAACATCAAGACACGCATTACAGCAATGTGGACATTGCAAACAGAGTACAGATTAATACAGTTCAAGGGTAGCATTGTAATAAGGCAGCCAGCGGCATTTGTCAGAGAAAATAGACAATGGATAAGAAGTGCCAGAGTCATAGGGAGAGGGAAGAGGGTAGGGGGGGAGAAGGAATGTAGGAAGGGTGGCAAGAGGGTGAAAAGTGCAGCATTGGGTATACCTAGATGTGAGGGTAGAACCAGTGGGGGGACAACTAGAGCAGAAAGGAAGTGGAGAAACAAGGTTAAGTTGGGCAGTCACAGGAGCTGTTGGTAGTGAGATAGTCCCGGAGCCTAGTTTTAAACATACCAATAGTTGGGGCAGAGGAGATGGTTGGGCTGAGGCCATTGAACCAAAGTGGCACTCAATAAGCAAAAGAGCATTGTCCCTATGAAGTGTGACAGTGGGGGACTTTCAGTAGCTGTAGCGTGGATCTCCTAAGGCGCCATTTGTTAATTCGGTGTTGTAACAGAGTTGAGACCCCAGAAGGTGCAAGGCCAAGGTAGATTTTTTTCACCATGGAGCAGGTGAGAAACTTTATGCGGTTTGATAGTTGGAGCCAGCCAGTCTGAGTGTACAGGTCACATGTGTGGGTGAGACGGTGAGCAACAGTGATGAGCCGACATGCTTTATTTAAGGCAGTTGAGAGGCATCTAAGGGTTGAGGTTGTGGCTGAGCCATAAATGATGAGACCATAGTCTATTACAGAGATCACAGAGCTCAGGACTGCAACCTTCAAAACTTCTGGCGTGAGGTGTGGTCTGTGTTTGTAGAGGAGACCAAGCCGTGTATTAGCAGCTCTAGCTACATTATCTACATGAAGTCCATAGGAGAGATTAGGGTCAAGCTGTATCCCTAAGTATTTGAAGGACCCCACCTGATCTAGAGTGTTCCCCTGGGTGGTGGAGACAGCCAAGTGGTGTAACTTGTATGGGTTATGAGAGCTGCAGAAGACCATAGATTTGGTTTTCTTGTCATTGAGGACCAGTTTATGATTAAGAAACCATATCTCTACAGACAAAGACAAGTCCTGGCTACCAGAAGTATCCTCTGGCCAATGCTTTTATTCGAGAGATTCCCGGATGACTGTTATGTAAGTCAGAAAGTAATCTCTTGCGGAATGTTGGAGGTATCGCAACTCTAGCGCCCCAAAGAACACAGCCTTGCTCTGTGGACAACAGGTTCTTTTTGTCTACGAAAAGTTGGAGAGTCGGGTCTCTCGTGAAGTTGGGCCAACCATTTAGGGTGAAATTTAGGATTTTAGAGAGGACAGAATCTCGCTGTGACATCCTGTGAAGCAATGGGTAATTCCTCGAGATGTTAAAGGTGGAATACTACCCCATCATCTTCCTTTTCTATAGCATTTTTGCATAGCAGTCTCGATAATGCATTTGCATGATTCTGAGAACGTCTGTATTTAATGTCATAGTTGTAAGCCAACAAAATTAGGGCCCATCGCTGCATCCTGAGTGCTGCAAGAGTTGGTATTGCAGCCTTTAGCCCCAGAATTACCAGCAGAGGCTTATGATCTGTTAGCAGAGTGAATTTCCATTCATACAAGTACTTTGGAACTTTCTGACACTGAAAACTATGCTCAAAGCTTTTTTCCTCATTCTGAGCATACTGTAATTTATTTTGTTTGGGGACAAGGTTCTAGAAGCAAAAGCGATTGGGTGTTCCTCCCCAAAAGGTAGCACGAGAGATGACGACACCTACTCCATATGGTGATGCATAATCCTCAGTCGCCAGTGTAATATATATGTGGCCTGTGTAGGAAGACTCACTTATAGCACATCTGTTCAGTAACCATCTTTATTCCAACTCAGAGATAGTGATCTCACACCACTGGACAGAGACAAAGGAAAACCCACTGGGCATGCCAGGAACTTAATTAGATAGGACTACAATTATCTATATGCATAAAACTACAGCCCCAATGGCATTCCTTTTACTTCCTACCATACATATCCATGTATATACTACACGGTGTCACAGACTCACTCCTGCTGGCTTTAATCCTGACAGCGCTACAACAAGAACAACTATTGTGACAATGTGGATAGTCTGGTTGGCCCAACTGATGACAGACGACAACTCACTAAACCAGTCTTTAGTGACCAGGAGAATCAGGAGAAGTTGGCTGGCAGAGCTGGAAACCTTAAGTTAATGAGAAACAAGAACACTCAAACTGCACATAAACAGTTTTGCGCATGCACGGACGCAGGCGAATTGTGCAACTCCCTCACAGTGTTTGGTAGTAACAAGTTCCTTGTAACTAGTAACTGTAATCTGATTACTTTTCTAGGTAACTAGCAATAATAATTACCTTCAAAATAAAGTAATAAGTAACTGTAATAACATTACTTTTCCCTAAAAGTAGCTAGTTACTGTAATATAAATAAAATAACAGATGGGCATCCATCTGTTATGGTTGCTGTAATCCATCAAGGGGTTCCTGTGACTTCATAAACCTCAAGAGTGAAGCTTGAGGTTTATGACATTACAGAAATCGAGATTATGCAGGTGTCTTTTGATATTCAGGTTTCAGTGTAAACAGAGGCTGCTCAATTAACTGCTTGCTCGATTTTATTACATCAGGCTGAAAAAAACTGCCTTCCGACAAGCACTGCGTGAGCACCCAGCATCTTCACCTTACATACTGAAAGCAAGTTGCCTACCATTTTTTGCCTTTTTTCACAATAAAAAGTTCAGACAACATTTCCTGGCTGTGAGGTGCCATTTTTTGTAGCCTTGCTGATATTCAGGTTTGAGTAGTCAACGTGTCTCGGCATTATAATCTGCCAGAGATATGGGGTGATGTAAACCCATGTCACAACAACTGAAGCAAAGACATGTAGCCTTGTAGCATTTAGCCTAGGAATTTTGACCTAATACTGGGTTGACCTATGAGATATTTACTCTAACACAGTGGCTAAGACTACAAGGTAGCCTCATTTATCGCACCACTGCTTTCTACATGGTTACAGTCTCGCTGTCTTTGGGTATCGGGTTTTTTTTGCCAGTTGTCTCATTACAGAAAATGGTGTTCGGCTGAATGGCTCTGGTGAGGTATCCTTGTATCAATTGTCGCAGATCCGGTGTAAATCACTGGACCCTCCAGTATGAGTATTTCTTTAATCTGTTGAAAATGAAAATGAGTGCGCACACATAGCTTTCACCTTTCAGCCTTCTTACTAAGTCCTGTTAATTAGGCCCCACTTAAGGACTCTTCAGCCCATTTATTTCTACTCTGCCTTTTCATACCTCTCATCGCCTTTTCATTTTTCAGATTCTATTCTTACCTTAACTAGAATCACTTTATAATAACTGGTTAGCGTTTTTTCCCTAAGGGAAACTGGGTTATATTTTGCCATTATAACCCATAGATTATAATGGTGAAAAAGGACCGGCTCTCCCTTGGTCAACACACATGCCAGCCGCAGCTCTTCTCTCCCTCTCTGTCTTTCTGTAGTGCTGCATGCCTGCACACTTCACTGTGACTGGCACTCGGCAGTAAGTTAACTTGCTATGGCAAAAAAACACTCCCTAGCAATTACATAAAATAAAATATGGGGTGGTGTGTTTAACTCAAGATTTTACACACACCCTTGGTGTTGGATGCTTAAATAAACCCGAGTTTTGCTCTCAAGATTTATGTGGCATTCAACACCTCAGGTGTGTGTAGAATCTTGTTAAACACATCAACCCATGTATTGTTCTATATTTCTCCTACAGCCTCCCCCTATTTTCTTTCCTCACATATATTTCTCTTATTTTCCTAACCTGCTTTTTTCTCTTTTAGATAATTCCTGAAAAAGACATATGGTTGAAACAGGCATGGGATAGGCATAAGGGAGCAATACAAATGAGTATGAATAGAGAGGTAATTGACAGAGCAAAGGCCAATGGCACATTTATAAGGTAGAAAAAAAAATGGGCAGTCTGGATGGGCCTTGTAGTCCTTATCCACCATCAACTTCAATGTTTGCATGTTTCTATGTCTATCACCATCACCCACCCCATCTCAAAGAAAATCCTCATCAAAGGGGAATGTACAGGAGTGCAACAAGTCTTTTGTGTTGTGTGATAATTTGATTGTAAGTGACACTGCCTGACTTCAGTTGTGGCATTCTGGCAGTGGCATAATAGTCATGGCAGATTTAGTTAAAATTATAACTGTGTCACAGTGGCAAGTCAAGGTCCAGCTGTGGGAAGGAGTGTTTACATTTTGTTGGGGTAAGCAGGTGTGTGCTGGTGGAATTTATTGTATGTGATGTGGGGTGGATCTGTGGCTAACAATGGCAAAGTTAGGATTCAGGCTGCTGTAGGGAAATGGGAAAAGATCACCAAGGCAAGGAAGGGCAGTAGATCTGCAGGGTGCGTGTGTGTGAGTGCAGGGGGAGCCATGTGAGGGCGGGATTTTATTATAGAAATTTAAAGGAAATCTACTCGTCAGGATGCTCGAGCCACTGGTGCGTAGATTGTGGATCGAGCACCCGGATCCCCCCGAAGTGCCAATATGTATTAAATAAACTAGTAAAATTGTGTTTTCCCAGGGATGGAGCCGGTATAGTGAGCACGGGGGCGATGCCCCCTTGGAGACTGCACTTGAAAATACCAAGATACAATGGCACGGTTTTGCCTTTACCTTTCTAGTGCCCATACATACGGAGATTTTAAAATCTCTGTTTTTAATATGCCGGGTGTTATTTTTACAAAAGGTGAATATATGCCATGTGGGTGCTCCCACATGGCATATATGCACCTTTTGTAAAAATAACACCCGGCATATTAAAAGCAGAGATTTTAAAATCTCTGTATATATGGGCAATAGAAAGGTAGAGGCAAAACCGCATCATTGTATTGCGCTATTTTCAAGCGCGATCTCCCAAGGGGCATTGCTCCCATTCTCACTATGGTGGCTCCATCCCTGGGAAAATACACTTTTATGAGCGATCAGGTAGTTTAATTATTTAATACATACTGGCACTTTAGGGTGGAATCTGGGTGCTTGAGCCACAATCTATGCACCAGTGGCTCGAGCATCATGGGCAGATTTCTTTTAAAGGGGTAGTTGTGGCTCTTGCATAGACAGGAGGAGAATTTTTTTCCCCCAATTGTTTAACCAGGAGAGACGCACTAAGCTGAAAGCTTGTTTACAGGTGTGACCTGGGAGCACAGTGAAGTTAAGTGACTTGTTCAAGGTCACACAGTATGCAAGTGGGGGCTGTGGGATTCAAACCCAGGCCTCCGGGTTTGCAGCTCAGAGCCTTAAACCACTGTGCTACTGCCTCCCTACAGAATACAGGCTAGATGTGGGAAAGATCATCAAGTGCAGAAGATGCAGCAGGGGTTGTGTAGCAGTGGGGTTAGGATGGGATGTAAAGGGGTAGTTGTGGCTGGCATTGTCAGAGGTGGTAGCAGTCGGGGGGGCAGATGCTGATGGGATCGGAGCGGACACAAGCCAGCGGGCAAAACAGCATATTAAATTGCAAAAACAAACAAAAAAAAAGGATATACAGCCATATGGGAAAGATCGCCAAGGGCACTGGCAGTAGATGCAGGGTGTGTGTATTGGAGGATGAGTGTGGGTGTTATGGAAATGAAAAAGGTCAGGGACAGCAATGGCTGGCAAAGCCAGGATTCAGCTGTGGGGGGGGGGGGGAGATTGTGGAGGGAGCAGTAGATGCAGGGTGTGTGTTTTCTCCCCCCTGCTATGCCTCCTACTCACTGGCCCCATAGGTCTCTCTCCAGTGTGGACCACTGGGCACTGCGTTCTCCCACTCTGCCTGAGATCCTCTGGTCCAACCTCTGTCCTGGGGTGCTCTCATGCCTCACCCTGACCTATCAGCCCTCCAGCTCTGAGTCCCCTGAAGTGGGACCGCCAACTCCTCTGGTGCTCTATGTAGAATCTAGATGGCAGCCGGAGTGAGGGTCAGAACCGGAGTTTGGCTAGAAGGATCCAGCGGTGAGCGTGGGTGCTGTCCTCGGGGTCCCACCTTCACCTACCTGGGTGCCATGGCTTTTTCTTTTTTTTCGTTTCCCCAATGGCATGGATGTGCAGTGACATCTAGCGTGACAGGTGCGCTCCCGCACCCATGCGCAGGACGTCTGCCAACATCCTCCTACCCCATGCACCACCCTCCTTCACCAGGAGAGGAGAGAAGCGCAGTCCTCCAGATGCTCGATCCTCTCCTACCTGGCTGACCCCTGGTGACCCGAGTCTGCTCCCAAACCCGAGTCACCGTCGTGGAGCAAGGAGTGGCGTCCAACACCTCAACCCTCAGCGCCACCGGGCCAGCACAGGGTGTGTGTTTGAGTGTTTTTTTTTTTAATAGAGCTCTTATTTATGGAACTGTAAAGGGATTAGTGTGGCTGGCAATGTCAGATGTGCACTGTGTTATAATTTTAAATCAACACATTAATTGTCTTTAGAATCTGTTTTATTTCTTTTATAAACTCCTTGGGGTTTCATGAGCACATAGCTATGTTCAATGAATAAATACAGGCATGTTATCAAAAGTAATAGAAAATAATATGAAAAGTATGGGCTGGCAGTATAGCCTAGAGGTTAGAGGAACGAGGTGTGAACGATCTTGATACATCCAGCAGACCAGACCTGAGTTTGATTCTCACAACCTCCACTTGCATACTGTCTGACTCTGAGCAAGTCACTTAACCGCCCAGTGCTCCCAGGTCGCCCCTGAAAACAGGCACTTGTGCCTAGTGGACCTTACCCAGTTACCAAAGACTAAAATAAAAAAAATATGCATTACAGTTACCAATTACTTTTTATATACAAGTAATAAGGAACTGTAACTGATTACATTTATACGAAAGTAACTAGTGTAACCCCTAGGTGGCGCTACCCCAAGGGCTACTACCCCTGCCTGCTTGGCTAGTTGCAGGTTAAGGGGCCTGGGTACTGAAACGGGTGCCTCCACTCAGAGGACAGGGTTGTTGGTAGCAAGGCTAACCTGGGTACAGCCCTCCGGGACACTGTAACCCCCCTCTTTCCTTTCTAGTGGCCTGGACAATGTACAGTAAACACTTTCACAATAACCCTTGTTCACCATACAAATCACCACTCTGTCTGCACTGATCACCAGGGCTGGTTCCTCTGGCTCGACCCTGGAGACCCCCTGTGAAACAAGGTTATGCACTGCAAATAGCAACAGTACAATACTTTTGACACAAACTGGAACCACAGTCAGGTTAAATGCAAAAAGAGTTAGATCTGATTTATTTAGGGGACTTGAACAAGAAAGGGGCGTAATCAGGTTGATTGGCTTAAAGGCTAAATCAATCAGGCAGTCATGCATGCACTTCAGAGTCCCTACAGTCACACACTCTGGATACCCAGGTGGGAGTAAGGTGGGCTAGCCTGGAACGTTGCCCAGGGTAGGCTGGCATCGCAGCTGGTTGGGGCCCTGTGATGGAAGAAAGAAACATGTACAACCACACACAATTTGTAATCCAGAGCCGGATGGCTCAGTTTGTGACCAGAAAACAAGTGAATTAGATGACAACACTTTTGATTTAGCTGATGTTACAGAGAGCTACTCTTGTGTTTACTTACGATACCCAATACCGGCAACAGGAGGGACGAAATTGAGACTGCAGGTTGATGAGCTGGCATGCCAGGAGAAGCCGGGCCCCCACAAATCACTGTGGCATCGTTCCTGTTCAAGGCGTTGAGCTGATCCCCAGGCAGGTCTCTCATCAATAGTTTTCTCTATGGCGTGACTAATCTGGCTGGGCCAGTGTGACAAGGCCCAGACTGAGGAACAGTTCAGATGTAAGTCCGAGAAAGTTGGATGCAGCCTCCAGCAAGCAAGGCACAGTTAAACACACAGTGGGGAACCAAATCGTGACACACTAGCAGCACACAGCTCATTTATAATAAAGCAATCACCACTATACCAGGCGGATGGCAGTCCGGTTGCAATCACAGAGTCTCTACGCAAAACTCAGGAGTTCAGCAGTAAATGAAAGTCCTGACAGGCTGATCGCGTTCAGCAAATCTTCGGTCCTCTTCAGGCTCCAAGCCTGGTCACCAATTCAAAGGCTTAAATTTCTCTCACAACTTCGGATACAGTCCGATTCTTTGAAGAGCTTCCTCACCAGGGACAGCAGACAGGCAGGCCAAAAACTCAGCCCTTTCGCAATTCTCCCGTGAGAACTATACAGAAGCTGGTGCTCAAATATCTCGAACTGTTCACACTTTTGATTTCCCACTCAGACTGACTTCTGCTGCAAGCAGCCTGGGACTTTCTGCAGTATCAAAAACGGTTCGGTTGGCTGATCCATCCGTCTGTCAATACAAGGGCTCCTCCTCCAGGTCCATTTAAGCACCAAAGTCTCAAAACTACAATTCCTACAAAATTTTGCTCCCACAAGACCCCTGGGGACAGACACCAATTTTTTTTTTTTTAATACTTATATTTTATTGTTTTCATAGTAAAACAATTACATACAAGCTATCTCATGTCAGAGATCACATAGCAAGATACCAATAATCATAGGATACATTCAATATAACAGTCTTTGTTAGTCTAGACAATCAGATTTCCGAATATGGGGGTATTTCTTCATATATCAGTCCAGAAAACAGAGTCCCAAAAAAAGTTGCACCTCACAAGACTTTGAGCGGTCACTTCTAAAAATATAAAGTTTTACCGAACAGAAGTTACACGACATCCAGTGTTGTTATGACCCTCCAAACATTTGAACCAACAAATGGTAGCATTCAACATTAGAGCCCTTCAATGCCCACTATAGCAATATGTAAATATGGAAAGCGATCTGTTATTTAACTAGACCAACCACCCTAATATTCCCAAGGTTTCAGCTTAAGAAAATAAAGACATTGTTATAGCCTTAGTAAATAGTTAATTATTAGTATAAAACAAGCTTTCAAAACTGCAGCTCGCAACCCAACAGGGGTAAAATCAACATCTTTATACTAATCAGAGCTTCAGTCCCCTTTTAAACTCTAGTGCAACCTGGGCAGAGTTTATGAGAAACCTATAACAGTTCAAGTGTCAGTCTCCGATTCTGAATCGGTGTCTGCTGTCCATCTGGCTCGATCAAACTCCTGCGACAGGACCTCTGCCTTGTTACCAGCCTCCTCTGGATCCGAATACTGGTACACATGGCCTGCATATTGAATCCTCAAGTGTGCAGGCATCAGGAGAGAGTGTGTTACACCCAAACCGCGTAGTTTAGCTCTTACACCGTTAAATCTTTTCCTCCTCACACTGGTGGCAAATGATAGGTCCAGAAACATGTGGATGGTGGATCCCTGGTAATTGAGTCGTTTGGTGTTCCTGGCTGCTTGAAGAATTGTGTCCCGAAATGTTGGGCTTGTGGTGATTAAGAGAGCCGTTCTGGGGAGCACAGGCGGGCCTGTTGCCGCTCTAGGCGAAATCCAGTAAGCCTGGACAAATCGAGCAGTAATGTGAGGGACGAGCTGTAGGGCTCCAGGAAACCATTCTTTGAGAAAGAATAATAAATTGTCTTCCTCGATGTTTTCAAGAAGCCCCACTCTATGTGTGTTAGATGCCCTTTGAGAATTCTCTAGAGCCTTAATACGATACTTAAGTTGGGTGTTTTCCTGATGCAGCTTATTTGTTGCAGTTAATGCTTTGGTTGCCATTGATTCAGCTGCAGTCACTGTGTTAGAGGCAACAGCTATCTTTGAATCCTGTTCAGCGAATTTAGTTAGGATCGATTCCACCTTTGAATCTATCGCTTGCATAGATTTTTGTAATGCACGCAATGGTGGTAGACTCTGGAGAGATAGGCCCCCCGAGGCCTCTCCTGGCACGTTTGGAACAGGTGGGTTCTTTGATGTACTTGCAGAGGCTTTATTAGTCCGTCCCATTGCACAAAAGAGATATTGCTGGATTCAGTGCAGTCTATTAAACTTGCTTTTAAAGACAGTTCAGCTGAATTTACAAGTTTTCTGCAGTTATTTCCTTTTCTAGTGAGATCTTGAAGGCGCTCTGTTTGAGTGCGTCTTGTCGGTGGGTGTGCTCAACAGCGCCACCCCGAGACACCATTTTAGGGTCCCAAAGGTACTGACTGGTCCACAATAGTAGTCCAGAACCAAGATGGTGGCGCAATATCGAAATGTCCATGCTGCAAAGAAGGCAGGTTAGACAAACTTCAATAACATTACTACTATAATAGGTACTCAGAAATAAGTACAGCTTCTAACAGAGCTCCCTCTGGGTAAATAGCGATGGCAGAACGGAGGTATTATCTGGCAGCCCAGGCAGGACTCGAGCATAGAAACTCTCAGCCTCCTCCCAGATTAAATAAGCACCACATCACAGGCAGCTCTTAAAAAGTTAGAGAACAGAGGCATTAAGGCACTCTCATAAACACTTTTAAACAAGACACAGGATACCAGCCTGGCAGTGGGCATTTAGGCACACTCAAGGAAGACTTTCGGGAACCCCCATTTGTAAGGGGGTTACAACAGTAACTGTAACCGATTACTTTTTAAATGTAACTTACCAAACACTGCTCCTTCACGTCCTTGTCAGTACCACACCCAATGACTGAAACAGCCCCCCCCCCCCCAACAAGAAATGGCTATGCCGGCCTACCCAGAGCAACGTTCCAGGCTAGCCCACCTTTGTCCCACCTGGGTACCCAGAGTGTGTGACTGCAGGGACTCTGAAGTGCATGCATGACTGCCTGATTGATTTATCCTTTAAGCCAATCAACCTGATTGCGCCTCTTTCTTGTTCAAGTCCCCTAAATATGTCACATTACTTTCTGGCAGAAAGTATTTAAAAAAATTAAAGGCTAATTGTTTTCAAGGTGTGTGACGTTTACTTGGGCCCCCAAGCATGTCGTCACCGGTTCGACTTTGGAATGCTACAAAACTATTGCATTTATAGTTGACAGATCAAGTAGTCCCTTTGAGTAGCTCAGTTCCCTGTTGATGTTACAACTGCAGCTGGTACACGGACACCATCTCCCATGCAAGATGAGCATTGATATTGTAGTTGAACGGGTACATAGGCTGAAGAAGTATAGGAGTGTAATGTGTAAATATGGTCTCATAATTACACGCCTGTACTGGTCTCTTGGCCAATCAAATGGCTCACGTTTTTCTCACCTCCAGTTACCGGGTTTCTGCAGCGAAAAACGTGTCCTGCCAGACATCTCCCCTGATATTAAATGCTGCCCTCTTGTAAATACGGTGCTGCCGTTAGCTGGGTTTCCCTTCTATTGTCAGATAAGGGGTTAGCCCATACTGGTTAACCTCCTGCCTCATAAATCAGGGACAAGGCTTAAAAAAAATCAGGAACAAAGGACCAAAATCAGGGACACATCTTCAACATTGGTGATATCCACTCAGGAAGCTGGTAGAATAGTGTAAAATGCATTTTCTAATGAAGAACAAGTCTGTAACTTTAATGTTTGACATTATTTTGTGTTTACAGCCCCCACTATTTGGTCCTGGAAACACAATTTTTAGGAGGTACAGAGTAAAATGTTGGGAGCAAAATCAGGGACAGTTGATAGATGGTCCCAAAAAGTTGGCCCGTCATATAAACCTACTGCACGTTCTGGTTTCCATTCCTTAAAAACGCAACCTAAACCCCTTCTCTACCAACTACAATAACTAGCAGGCCTTGCGCGACTTCCACGCCGCGGCTTGACTGAGGTGTGTTTCGGGACTTGTAGTCGCGTCATGGCACACCAGTCGGTTAGATAAAACAGGCGCTCCTCGCATCGCAGACTGCAGGTCCCAGCGGATTGTTTGTATGACGTTCGGCTTGCGTAATTAAAGCTGGCCCTGACGGTGGGGGAGGGGGGTCGTTACGTTCGAGAACGGCGACGGCAGTGAAAAGGCAATAAAAGGATAGTCGCTTCCGTGTTTATTTTTGTTTTGTATTTAAAAAAACACAAAACAAAAGGGAAAACGTCGGTTCAGTGCAGTAAGGAGACTAAACAAAGAATAGACTTTCGTAAAGAATGAGACTGTAAGGAACCGGCTTATAAAAAACCACAGCAAGCAGCGATGTCACAGCAACAGGGCTCAAAGAAAAAAGACAAGCGCATTTTTTCGGGTAGCTGCCCGGACCCAAAATGCCAGGCGAAGTTGTTCTTCCCTGCCTATGGTTCAGGCAGTATAGAGTGCACCGACTGCGGGCAGCGCCACGAGCAGAAAACTCTTTTGAACGTGGAAGAGGTAACTGACCCGGACGTGGTGCTGCACAATCTGCTGAGGAATGCCCTGCTTGGAGTCACTGGTGTCCCCAAGAAGGGCACCGAGCTGGTGAAAGTAATGGGTCTGTCCAACTATCACTGCAAGCTGCTGTCACCTATCCTAACCAAGTATGGCATGGATAAACAGTCTGGGAAAGCTAAGTTACTGAAGGAGATGAATCAGGGGGACATGTTTGACTGTTCTCTTCTGGGAGATCGTGCTTTTCTTATTGAGTCAGAACACGTGAATACCGTTGGGTATGGCAAGGATCGGTCTGGAAGTATAATTTATTTGCACGATACCTTAGAAGAGATAAAGAAATATAATGGCTATCAAGAAGTCTTAATTCCTGTCCATGTAGATGGTGATGGGCATTGTTTGGTTCATGCAGTGTCTCGGGCCTTGGTTGGCCGGGAGCTTTTCTGGCATGCATTAAGAGAAAATCTTAAAAGGAATTTTAAGCAAAATTTGGACAGGTATAAAGCACTTTTTCAGGACTTTATTGATGCTGCAGAGTGGGAAGATATCATCAATGAATGTGATCCTTTGTTCATTCCACCTGAAGGGGTACCACTAGGTCTTCGTAATATTCATATTTTTGGGCTAGCAAATGTGTTGCACCGTCCCATTATTTTGCTCGATTCTTTAAGTGGAATGAGAAGTTCTGGTGATTATTCAGCCACTTTTCTTCCTGGATTAGTACCTGTTGAAAAGTGCATGGGAAAAGATGGACAGTTGCACAAGCCTATTTGTATTGCATGGAGTAGTTCTGGCCATAACCACTACATTCCTTTGGTTGGAATAAAAGGTGCTTCTCTACCTAGATTGCCTTCTAGACTGCTCCCTAAAGCCTGGGGTGTTCCTCAGGAGCTCATCAGAAAGTACATCAAGTTAGAATCAGATGGCAGTGTTGTACTTGGTGGAGACAGGAGTTTGCAGGACACATACTTACTCAGGCTGGTTACAGCAATGGAAGAAGTATTCATGGAAAAGCATGGTATCCATCCTTCTTTGGTAGCAGATGTTCATCAGTTTTTCTACAGACGAACAGGAGTGATAGGGGCACATCCTGAAGAAGTTACAGAGGCTGCAAAGAAAGTGGTGCAGGAAAATCGTCTTCACAAGTGTTTGATTTGTGGGGCACTCTCAGAACTTCATATTCCTCCAGAGTGTTTGGCCCCAGGAGGAAAGTTTTATAATTTGGCAAAAACTACGCATGGCCAGCTCAGGTCTGACAAGAACTACAGCTTTCCTGTTAACAACCTGGTGTGCTCTTATGATCCTGTAAAGGATATCCTAGTACCTGATTACAGTGCAAGTACCCTCCCTGCCTGTAACTGGTGTCATGGTTCCTTGATTCGCCATGTTCGAGGGGATGGATCTGTTGTGTATGTGGATGGAGATCGAACCAATACCAGATCAACCAGAGGCAAATGCGGCTGTGGGTTTAAGCATTATTGGGAAGGTAAAGAATATGACAACCTGCCTGAACCTGTTCCCATTACTCTGGAATGGGGTGGAAGGGTTGTGAGAGAATCTGTTTACTGGTTCCAGCATGAGAGTGATCCGTCTGTGAACAGCAATGTCTATGATGTTGCTATGAAGCTTGTTACCAAGCATTTTCCTGGTGAATTTGGAAGTGAAATTTTGGTTCAGAAAGTTGTCAACACAATATTGCATCATACGGCCAAAAAGAACCCTGATGAATATACCCCTGTCAACATTGATGGTGCTCACGCACAGAGAACTGATGACATTCAACAGAGGCAGTCCTCAGATCCTCCAAGAAAAATTATTCTCACTGGTCAGAAAACTAAAACACTGCACAAAGAAGAACTGAATATGAGTAAAACTGAAAGAACTATTCAACAGAATATTAAAGATCATGCTTCTACAGTGCAGAAACGTAAGACAGAAATGCTAAAACAAGAGCAAAAGGGACTAACTAGGTCAACCTCCCCAATCTCGGCTCAAGGTGGCCCCTCATCTGCTCCAGCCACCCCTACAAAAACCCCATACTCCCCGACAGCTGCAAAAGAAAAAAAGATTAGAATCACAACCAATGATGGACGGCAAGCAATGCTGACTCTTGAGCTATCAACAACTTTTGTTGAATTACAGGAAAGCATAGCCAAAGAATTTAAAGTGCCGCCCCATTTACAGTGCATACGCTATGGCTTTCCACCTAAAGAACTTTTGCCCCCTAAAGAAGGAATGGAAAATGAGCCTGTGCCATTGCAGCACGGTGACAGGGTAACTGTTGAGATTCTGAAGGATACTAAGGATGAAGTAGATGTGCCTACTTCAGCATCTGTGGCCCATTCCATAAAAAAAGATGCCTCAAGTTCTAGTAAATTATCGTCTACAGAGCTGCAAGAGCACATTGACCTGGAGATGTCCTCACTATGTCTTCTAGCAACCTTAATGGGTAAGTATTAAGTAAATAAATAATTATTGAGTTGTTAGGGAATTAAATATTTTTTTTTTGTGACGTTCTTGTTGCTTTCTAGTAAAACACTTGTAATTTCATTTTGTTGTTTGCTGCGAGACAAACTAGAGATAACTCTTCCAGTAAGATTGTGAGATTATCAGCCCTAGAGTGTACTGGTTATTATAACTGGAAATTTGCACAAGTTTGAGGTCCTCTTTTTACTGATAGTTTCTGTCCTCACCGAAACCTCCCAAACACTCAGCCCGCTGACATTTCCCACTTCTGTCACTACTGGCACCATCCATTCACCCCACTGCTTACCCCTTATGGTGGTGCAAGCGAGGCAACACGAAATCCATACAGAACTCACAAATCTGGTGGCTTTAGGCAGACTGCTATGCCAACATGGGATCCAAAGGTACTGCTAGTTTCAGCAGCTTCATCAGTGAGTCCGGGCATTTCTTGTTTTCCCCCGCGTATGTCACTTCTCTAGGGCTCCACTTGCACAAATGTGCGCAGTTGTGCGACAGTGTGTGTACAGGCAGCACATCCTCCCTCCCTCCCTGAGATGCTCCTTCCTGCATTGTGACCCATGTGGCAGCGTCACAGAGGAGTGGTTCACCCCCCCCCCGAATAACAGAACAGTTAGTCCTCCTAGATGCTTGTTCCTGAAACCATGTTGCCAGTGTGTTGGGTGGCAGGGTTGCTACTGTGATAAATGATCTGGTGACAAGTTTGGCATCATAGCTAATGTGACAATGCTCATACTATTTTTTTGTTATTTTGAAATTATGGCCTGGCTTAGCAGAAATTGCCCCCGGTCACATCTGAAACAAGCCTCGGATCAGTGTCATCAATTTAAAATAAATAAAATCTGCTAATATTCAAAAGTAATTTGAATTTATGTATATCATTAGGAGGTGCAGTTAAATAAATTATGTATTCATCGAATACAGCTCTGGTATTCAACTTTATTTGGGTATTTGATCATATTGTAATGTATTAATTAAAAATGTAGTGGATTTACACTGAAGCAGAGTTTCACAGGCACAGCAGAGCACATATTGGTGTATTACTGGGCATTTGTTTCTGCTATTCTGTTTGATAGGTCTAACCAAAAAGTGAACACCTGTTTTGGAGATCGGGATGGAAGCACCATAATAAACACTGTGGTGGAGGTTGTAGCAGTGCAGAAGCAGATGTTTGGGGCAAAGCTTGTGTAATGGTGGTGGAGGTACTGGCAGTACTATCCATGATATTAAGAGCAGATGTATTACTTGTGCCAGCAGTAATGCCATGGTCATCACAGCAGCAGTAAAGGAGGTGGTGATGGTGGCAGTTGGTGTGGCAACAACAGCAACAGACACAGAGGCTGACACTTAAAGGTGAACTGCACTGAATCTGTAAGTCATTTTCCCCTGTAGAAGCTAGTTTTTGAAAACTGGTCTCAGTTCTGTTACTCATCATTTCTACAAGCGTTTTTGTTGCCTAGTGGCATTTCTGATCTTTTTACTGATAGTAAGTACCATGTTGTAAAACTGTATGATGTAGTTAATGTTCCTTGCACAGCTTTCCCATTGTTGGTACAGTCCATCCATGTTCTACTACAGAATCCTGTGGCTGAGAGGGACATGATTACATCATACAGTTCTAAAATGGTATTTACTGCCATTATGTAGACTAGAAACACCCACTGAAGTCACTAATAGGCTGGTATAAATATGTCGATAACAGAATTAGAATCAGTGTTTAAAGAGCAGCTGACACCTTCAGGAGAACTTTAACAAAACATAATATTTAGATACAGTTCAGCTTGTATTTCACATTAGTTATGTATTCCTCCTCCCCATTATTTATTACTGGTGAAATTTGCATGTAAACAGGATCTTTGCTTCTGAAGAGTTCATCTATTCCTGTTGCTTTCTCCCTACCTGAGGTCATAATGCACTCCTTGTGACATCACAGCTACTGCCATGGCATCAGATTGTGATGTCACAGCACAGGATTATGACTTGAAGTAGGGAGTAAGCTAAAGTGGCAGATTAACTCTAAGGTATAAAGATCATGTATTCATGCAAATTTTCTCTGTAATAAATAGTGGGGAGGAGAAATCGATAGAATATATATGGAATGCAAGCTGAATTGTACCTAAATATCCTGTTGTTTAGTGTTTTTCTTTGAGGCGTCAGCAGCTCTTTAAACAAACAAAAAATTCTTCTACTCAGAATAGTGACTTTCAGGCTGTTTGAAAGTTCTCCTTTAAGCAGGAACATTAGTGGGAACACTTGAATTAGTTGTAGTATAGCTAGCATCAACAGTTCTGCTGGAACCCTGTATTTTACTATTCACGCCATTCCAGTTATTACCAGTACCCTGGTGCTGCAGATGTACACAGTAAAAGCTTGCCTTATGCTGCAGCAAAAGCTTGACTTATTTTGCACACACAGATGTTAAATCTGAGAAGAAAAGATGTCTGTTGCTTATTTTTATTGTTTCCTGCTGGCTCCAGTAGGAACTAGTTACTGGTTCTATGCAGCAACAGCCGCAGTAAAAGCATACGATAGTCAACCGACTTGTTTTAAAAAAAAAAAAAAAAAAAAAGTCACAGTGTTTCAAGACCGGAGTATTACAAACTGCTGAAGTTAGGATAAAAATAATCTTGAGAAAGTGTGTGTATAGGGTGTGTGTGTGTGTCTGTCTGTACATATGTGTGTGTTTTTTAAGATATATGCATAATTGTAGGGAATACATAATGGTTTGCAGTGGAATAACACATTTATTTTCACTAGTGAATGGTGAGACTTATAACTCACGAGTGGCAAAGCCACGAGTAAGTTATAAAGGTCTTACCACTCCTGTGTGGAGATAAATGTGTTATTCTACTGCAACTCATTATGTACTTGATATATACCAAACCATTTGTAATGTTTTACTGGTGTTTTACCTTGTTTCAGCTCAAAACTGCCTTTCTTTCCGTTGTAAGTTCTCGATCTGGCCCATTGTTCACTGTGTTCTATTTCCAGATTGTAAGTGGAAATAACAAATTCTGAGTTAAATAATTTGTGTGCTAAGTGAAATAAATGGTGTTCTAAGTGAACATAAATATTTAACCCAAAATAACATGATTTATTTACCCAATGTACTCACCACTGGTGTGGTGTGTGTGTATATAGATATTGATACACAATCATTGTATCATAGGGGCAGCTTTTGTGGAAAAAAAAATTAATTATTGCAGAGTTATAAGGATTTAAAGTTTGGCTGAACAAAAGAAACCTGTATCTTTTTTTTTTTTTTTTTTTTTTGTTACCCTAAAAAAAAAAAAAAAAGATCCCGTGATCTGACCTCTACCCACTCACTCACCTGAACGTGTCCCATGACATAGATTCACTCTCCGATCAAAGACATCTCTTGCTGCTAGAACCAGCGACTGTGATATGAGAAAATATGGTAATTTTGGTTTAATGTATTTATTTATTGAAAATGTTTCACCAGGATAGGCACGCTGAGCAAAAAGATGCTCGTCTCACGGTGCGACCTGGGGGGAGGGTTACAGAGGAGGCAGGTATACATACAGTAGAAGAGTTTAGCAGTAATGCAATACAGACAATATACATCGATTGGAGGTATTACAAATTAACTTTTTACATAAGGTGAGGATTACAGAACAATGAACAGTACCGACAGGGTAAATATGACATAGGTAAAGGCAAGGTAAGAGCAGTATGAACATTGCACAACGAGGACAGGGTAAATCGTCCTTGGGTATACATATCAAGTGTACAGGGATGGAAGGAGCAAGGCATAGCAAACAATACAAACACGTCAAGGGTATACATATAGTACAGTCATGGTTGGAGCAAAGCAGAGCAAGCGCTACGGGAGGGGTGACATACAATGGATACTCTAAGGGAAAAACATTAGTTACGTAGTGCCATTAGCTTACTAGTGTGACAGGTCAGAACTTGAGTGCCTGTGCAGTCATGAGCTGCAGTGGGAAGCACAGGAGCCGTTAGTTAGGGGGGATAGTATGCTTAGGAGCGTGGGGGTAGGTGAAGGTGATGTGAGAGGGAGGCGAATGGATTGGTGCAGAGGGTGAGGTGGGGAGGGGAGATAGGAAGGGGGGAAGAGGGAGGTTTAAGGAGTAGGAGGGGGAGGTGGAGTGTAAGCGTGGAGCAGTATATATGCCAGCCAATTTGGCTATTGCCAGGCCGCTGGTCAGGCTCTGGGAGGTAGCTGGGGGAGAGATAAAAGGAGGGGGGAGTTCAGGGGCAGTTGCAGTTTGTTGCGAGAAAGTTAGTGAGGGCCGAGGACAGGGAGTATTTGGATGATGAGTGGCTGATCTGAGCAGGTAGGCCATTCCAGAGTTTGGGGAAGAGGTAGGAGAAGGCCGATTGGCTGGCGGTGGTCTTTCGGTGGGGGATGGATAATAGCCTTGTGTCGGTGGATCTGAGGGTGTGAGTGGGGGTAGGTGGGGAAGATAGGGAGGATGCTAGGTAGGGTGGGAGGGAGCCGAGCCAGAAGTTAGAAGTGAATTTTACAGTGTGGAGTAGGCGCCGGTTGCTCAGGGTTGGCAGGGCTAGTGAACGGTAGAGCTCGCAGTGATGTGAGCGAGGGGGGGCATCGAGGGCAAAGCGGCAGAACGCATTAAAGAGGGTGTCCAGTCTGGCTAGAGTGGTCTTAGAGGCGGAGTTATAGACTACGTCACAGTAGTCGAAGGTGGGTAGAATCATTTCAGGACTAGGTCACGTCTGATGGGTAGCGAGAGGGAGGAGGCGGTTCCTATAGAAGGGCCGAGTTTAGGGCGCAGTTTGGAAGTGATGGCGTCTACGTGTGTGTGTAAAGGAGAGGTGGCGACGAGCCAAACCCTAGATACCTAAAGGAGGGCACTTCGAGGATAGTATTGTTTAGGGTATGGAAGATCAATGGATGGGTGAGTTTGGAAAGACGTTGCCTTGTGCCGAAAGTCATAGAGACGGTTTTCTTGGGATTTAGGGAGAGTTGATTGGTATTGAACCAGTGTTGGATTTTGTTGAAATCCGTTTGTAGTTTGGAAGCAAGTTCTTCGTGGGTCTGGCCGGAGGTAAAAAGGACCGTGTTGTCTGCATACATGTGTATCGCGGAGGAGGAGCATGAATTTGGCAGATCATTTAGGAGGATAGAGAATAGGATGGGACCAAGAACTGAGCCTTGGGGAACGCCAGTGGTGATAGGGAGAGGGGGGGAGATGTGGTCAGCTATTCTAGTGGATTGGGTCCTATTTAGTAGGTAGGCGTACAGTTGTGCAGAATCTGCTAAACCTGCCTTGATAGAGTGGATAGTAGGAGAGGGTGGGAGACCGTGGTCAAGGCTTTAGCTAGGTCTATGAAGATAGTGACAGTGATTAGCCCTTTATCCATCCCTGAGAAGATGAAGTCCCGTGGAGACGTAGTAGGGAGGAGGTGGTAGAGTGGTGTTTTCTAGTCGGACTGAAATGGGGTGAAGAAGTCGGTTTCTGAGAGAAAGTGGGAGAGCTGGGATAGAACTAGGTGTTCTTGGAGTTTGGCGAGGGCGGGGAGGAGGGAGATGGGACAGTAGTTTGTAGTGGAAGAGGGATCACCACCTTTTGGAAGAGGAAGGACAGTGGCATGCTTCCAAACGGAGGGGAGTGACTCGGTGGTAAAAGATAGATAGATTTAATAGGTCGGCAAGGGGTGTTGTAATGGCTGGGGCAGAAAGGAAGAGGAGTTTATCAAGACCGTCGGGGGATTTGCCTTTGGAGGGGTTCAAGGAGCATAGGGCATCTAAGGTTTCGATAGGGAGATGGGTCTGAATGAAAAGGGGTCCTACCTGTTGGGGGGATAGATGGTGGTGGGGTGGAGGAGGTTGTCGATGTGTGGGGGTGGGCAAGGATGCTGGGGGTATGGAATCGAGGAGGGATTGGGCGCAAGTAGTGAAATAGGAGTTAAACTCAGCGGCTACCTTCCGCCAGTCGGTGAGGAGTGTCCCTTGGATGAGGAGAAGAGGTGGAGGGTTTGCTGTTTGAGGGGTGAAGAGGGAGTTAATGACTTTCCAGAATTTAGACGGATTCCCAAGATTTGCGTTTAGGGTGGTGGTGTTGAAATATCTGCCCGCTGCAAGACGGGTGGCCTTTGTACATTTGTTATGGAGCATGCGGTAGGTGACAAGATTATTTGGGAGGGTGCTTTATAGTTATGCCATGGCCTGTCCCGGCTTGTTGGCAGGCTATCAACTCAGGGGAGATCCAGGCAGATGAGACCCACGGACTCTTGCCCGTGCATGGGGTGTGTTTGTCCCAGGCATGCAGGAAGGTGTTTTGAAATGTGTGAGGGCCGAATCCATGCTAGAGCAGTCAGTGCTTGGGACCCAGTTTGAGTGAGCGAGATCTTCCAGGAGGGAGAGAGGTTGAGTGATTTGTAAGCGCTGGAAAATAAATTTGGGAGGGATTTAAGTCTGTGGATTTTGCGGACCAAGTAGATATGGTGGTGGTCACTTATAGAATCGGAAAGGAGGCCCGAACTGATGACTGGGTGTGCGTGGGATGTAAGCGCCCAATCTAGTAGTGTGCGATTACCGGTCTTATGGTTTAAGCGGGTAGGTTCCAAAATAGTTTGGGTAAGGTTGAGAGCAGTTATCTCAGTTTGGGATTTATTAAAAATGGGAGTTAACCAGTTGTGGTTAAAGTCTCCCATGACGTATAGTTCACCCGACTGGGCATGGGAGGAGAGTTGGCCCAGTAGGTCAGTGACTATTGTGGTAGGAGTGCCTGGGTGGCAATATATGCCAGCCACGAAGATTGGTAGTGAGGAGGGGGGGACAGCTTTACCATGAGGAGCTCATACGCTTTGGGTTCAGCTTTGTGAGAGAGACGGTGAAATGAAGGGTTGATCTGATGTAGATAGCCACCCCTCCGCCTCTGGTGGGCCGGTCTTGCCTTATGGTTGTAAAACCAGGAATGGCAATGGAGTTATCAGGTAGGCTGGCGTTTAGCCAGGTCTCGGATAGGATAATTATATCCGGATCATGGTGGGTGGCTAGAACCTGAAGCTGATCGAGCTTAGGGGCCAGGCTACGAATATTTAGGTGAAGGAGGCGTAGGTCTCTGGGGAGGTAGCCAGGACGTGCGTTGGGTGGTGGCTTGGGCTGAGGGGTTAGGTATGGGGGCGATCTGGACCTGGGGTAGGGGTAGGGCCGGGGTTAGGGTGAGTATCACCTGCAGTCAGGAGGAGAAGGGCAATGATTAGGTGGTAGTGTAGGACCTGGAGAGACTGGGGTTTTACTGTGCGCTGGTTGGGGGTGGTGGTATGGGTTACGGTGTGGAGGAAGTGGGTACTGGAGTGGGTGAGGGAGGCCGAAGGCACGCGAAGGGAAGGACTGGGGAGGAGAGTGGTGAGGGAAATGGGACCAGGAGATAGTTAGGGGGATGAAGAAGTTTCAAGGGGGTATTTGTAGGATGGGTAGGGGTTGCCAGTGGGTGGGGGGTGCTGGGAAGCAGCTTAGTGGGGAATTAGGATGGGAAGGGACAGAAAAATGGAGAGAGCAGAAGGTACAAGGTTTGGTGTGTGGGCATTTTACCAGATTAGGGGGAGAGGTGCCTAGAAAGTGCCTTGGTAGTAGGAGGTGAAGGTTAAGGATATTTTTGTTGCCCTTCAGAAGCGTAGAATACCACTTTAGAGTAGTGGTACTGTCACGGCCTCTGGTGGTCAGGGTACAAGGTTCAAGGCCCAGGGCAGGCCAGTTGGGATAAGGCTTGGCTAGGAGCAGGGATCCTGGTACTAGTTGGCTTGAAAGTGGTCAGGTTTGGACCAGAAAACAGGGTTGGAATGGCGACTCCTAGTGGTCATAAGGGGTTGGTACCAGAGAGGGTGGGATCAGGCAGTGTGGCATGGGTTTGAGTCGTGCTAGTCAGGTGACCACCAAGGGAAGTGCGTGGGCAGAGGTTGAAGGGAGGAGCGGGGAGAAAGGTGATCAGCTAGTAGATGAGCTACAGGAGACAGAGGGGAGAGTAGTGGTCAGCTAGCAGATGAGCAACAGGAGAGGGGAGTAGTGTGGAGTTTGAGGTGGCAGGGACGGGGGGTCCCTCTAGTGGTAGCAGGTATAACCTGCAAGTGAAAGTGGGGACTTAAAAAAAAAAAAAAAAAAAAAAAAAATGAGGGCAGGGAAGTGATGTCATAAGGCAGCGACTATATAAGTAGGGATGACCCAGGGTGGGTGGGTGGGAGGAGGCGGGTGGGGCAGTCGGCCTGCTTGGCGCGGCGAGTGAGCAACCCCTTCACAAGGTGCTGCTTAGAGGTACTATAATTACCTCCGTTTGGCACCTCCGTTGGTCCCTGCTCCTGGAGGGAGCACCAGAGGCTTCAGGGCTGTCTGCTATGGGTCGCAGAGGGGGCTGGTGGTAGCGATGCCACCGTTTGGCACCCGCGTTGGTCCCTGCTCCTGGAGGGAGCACCAGAGGCTTCAGGGCTGTCTGCTGTGAGTCATTGGGGTTTGAATTTTTATTCATAACTTTGTCATTTTTGATAATTTCATGCCAGATTTTCAACATGGCCTTTTTGGGATCTTACCTGGTGAACAAAGGTTGTGAAATTGTTCAACTCTGTCCTGAAAGGTGATGTTGCGATCACAATGTGATATCACCTTTCAGGTGGGATTTGAACATTTTCTTCACCCTTGTTCATGAAGTGGGGTTATATGAAGACTATATTGAAAATGTTGGGTCAAAATATTAAAAACCAGCAAAATTATAAATGTACAATGAAATATTTTAACCCTTACTCATAATTTTGGTAATTTTCAATATTCTGACTCCAAATTTTCAACATAGCCTATTTCTTTCATACCACCTCATCAATGTGACAGCTGTCATTTTTCAAATCCTGTCCAAAATCTGTTTTCGCACTTATGGCACATTTGAAAATGTTCACCTACCAGTTCATGAGGTGGGGTAATAAAAAGGCTCTTTTTGAAAGTTTGGTGTAAAAATTCGGTAAAGTAACCAATTTCTGAGTGAACATTGAAATATTTTAACATTCACTTATAATTTTGCAAATTTTCAATATTGTGACTCCGGACTTTCGGTATAGCCATTTTTTGACACAACCTGACATATGTAACAGGTGTTGTATTTTAAATCCTGGATGAGACATGTTGTCGCTCTTGTGGAAAATGATGTTATGACCAATATACTATAAATGCCAGACATGTCATGTTTATATAGGGATTCATAAAACCACTATCTTGAAAATTTGGGATCAAATAAAAAAAATTAGGAAACTTGTATAGTGCCAGTCTTTACCCCGTGAGTAGTGCATTGTGATCCTGTGCCAGCGAGCTAAGTTTGGGAGCGAACTCGGTGAGCCAGCTGGTTGGGGGGATGGCACTGTTATGTGACACCACCACCTCAGCCAGGGAAGGAAAGGTGCAGAGTTGCCTGCATAGGCCCAGGGACCATGTAATGAAGACGGCTCTTCTCTTGACATAGGGCCCTGCACCTCTGCACCCATGGGAGGCAGAGGGCCCTGTGCATTGGCTGAGAGATGGACTCTTTGACCTGTGTGTCTGTATCTTCAGCCACATGGAAGTGTACCGGCAGCCCCAAGAATTCTTGAGATCCGTTGCTGCACAGATAAGCTGACAGACTATTTCTTTGGTGTGGGACCCAAAGGGCCCTGCGTGTCTGTATCTGTTAATGCAGTGAATGAGGATATGATTTCACTGTCTCAAAAAGAAAGGAAATTCATTCTAAAAAAACTGCGTTAATTCACCGGTTGGGGTTCAACTTAATGCAACCAAAATAGGGAAATGTGGCATTAGGGTTTACGACCCTAACTCCGCCCCCCTCACCCCAGCAGCAAAAGGAAAAAAACAGGGTTTGGGGTCTTCTGAGTCTTGGTGAATCAGTGGTGGGATCTTCTTTGAGACTGCGCTACTTGATACACAATTAAAACTCTTTTGAGGTTGTCAGCCACAATGCTCAACCACTTCCATAAGCAAACAAGGTCAGATGTGATCTCTTTTTTGTTCATGCAGGGCCCTGAAGAAAGCGACACCAGATTTTGTTAGCAATATGTGGCGAGACCTACTTCTCTACCTTTGAGTGTATCACTATGAGGCAATGGCTTGGAGCTGTACCCTGTGCTTCAGACAGGGGGCTATGGGCTGATGGGGAGGGGTGACCATTATGGCTGACAACCCCAAGGAAGACCCGAGCACTGATTGTCAGGATTCAGGAGACCCAAAACATTTATGTTTTTCCTTTCGCTGTTTGGGAGGTGAGGGTGGGGAGTTAGGTTTGGAAACCCTAATGGCACATTTCGCTATTTTTGTTGCATTAAGTTGAACCCTAACAGTTGCATTAATGCAGTTTTTTGTAAAGTATATACTGTATATAGAAGATTATGAATGGGCATCAGCGAACAACAATGCTCTGTTGATGTCGAGGTTGTCATGACAACCAAGTAAACTTTGAGAGCGAAGCTCGAGGGGTTTACCGTTGTCATGAAACCTCAAAGTGAACTCAGCGGTGTTTATTTGTCCATCCTTTGTCTTTTATAGTGTATGGGTAACAGCTAAACAACACTGTCGCATTTCTTGCGAAAACTGTTAAAAGCAATATTGTGCAGTTATACACTACTCCTCGATCAAGTGCTACTCTGTCTGCCGCTCACACAGACTCAGTTTTTATTTAAAATAAATAAATCAGAATGAGTCTTTCTCCTCAAAAGCCAACTCCCACGTTTGTGTCCTTTTGCATCAATGCTGGAGAGGACTCCGCTCCCAACAGGAGTTTTAATGGTGTATCAAGTAGCGCAGTCTGAAACATGCTCAGCATAATACACTGTATTTCAGACCCAATTTGTATGCATACATCAGTATATCTATTTATATGTTGCACCGGCTACCACAGATTTATGTCACATTGGATCTCTGTCTGATCTCATTTCGTGCAGTTGACTAGAGGACAAGGTATAATATTTATTTATTTGAAAATTGGTAACCGGGGAAAGGCACACTGAGCTGAAGCTTGTTTCCAGGCACAACCTGAGGGAAGGGAAACGGAAGAAATAAATGTTACAGTTGGGTAACAAATCAGTAAGTGGTATATACAGTCAAACATGGTAACGGAGAGCTGTTTATGACAACAGTATATGGCAACAAATCCAGCAAAATCTACAGTATCAACAAATTCAATATCACCAGTTGCCGGGGTGGGGGGGGTAGCCAGGATTTATTCCTGAGAAGGGCAGCAAGTTTGGGGCGTAAATTTTTAATGATTCCATCAGTGTGGACTGAGAGGTCGAGATGAATGTCCAGCCATACACCAAGATGTTTGAAACGGGACTTTCTCCAGGATGGTACCGACATGGGTTTTGAATACAGGGGTCTGGCTAAGCCTGCTAATTCATTGGTGGGCTCCAAATAGCATGGAGACTTTTTTTTTTTTTTCTAGGCATTAAAAACATTCCGCCCCAGAACTCACATGTGAGTCGAAATGTTCTGTGCTTAACCTTATTCAAAATAGCTGCATGGGGCTGATTATAAAGCTGGTTGGCACAGAACCAACATTGAACATTGTCAAAGTCACGCTGCAGGGACTGTTCCAGCAGAGAAGTGGAGGTTCTGGTGGCAAAAGGACAGGGTCCTCAGCATAAATATGAATGTTGCCTGAGAAACAGGCTCAGGGGAGTTCATTTCAAAAAAAAAATGAGAAGAGAATTGGGCCAGAATAAAGCCTTGTGGCACACCGGAGGTGATGGGGAGGGGAGACCAGAAGTTCCCCACCTGGACTGACTGGCTCCAACCAGTGAAGTAGGAGCAGAAACACTAGAGGGCAAAGACCAAAAGTCCACTGCCTTTCATCTGTCAAGAAGTAAGGAGTGGGCAAAGGCCTTAGCTAGGTCTGTAATGATTGCAGATGATACTTGACCCTGATTCATCTAAGGATGGAGTCAGTGACATGTAACGGAGGAAACTGTGGAATTGGGCTTTAAGGAAGCCAGACTGGAAGGGGGAAAGGGAGGAGGAGGAGTCAAGAAAGTTGGAGGGCTGGGTGAAAACCAGCTTCTTCTGCAGTACAGCCAGAGTGGGAAGGGGAAATAGGTCACTAGTTCCCAGGGTTGCAGATGGCACCCCCTTTGTGTAGGGGGAGAACTTATCAAGGTTCCAGCAGGCAGGAACTGAAGAGAGACTAAAGGAGAGGATCAAAAGTAGGGAGAGCGGGGCAGTAATTTCAGGAGCAGACAGGTACAAGAGTTTGGGGTCAAGACCATTGGGACTATGACTCTTGGAGGGAATTAGAGAAAGAAGGGCAGAATAGGCATCAAAGGTAGTGACTGGAGTGAAAGTGACGGTAGATGAGGATGATGGATGAGCAGCAGTAAAAGAGGTGGTGGAAGTGGGAATATCAGTAATGGATCAGGTGGAGAAATGCATGTTAAAAGCAGGACTCACCTCGGCAGGCTCAGAAATGATCATAGGGGATTGCTGAGCTTGAGAGTGGGAATGAACACATGGGAAGGAGAATAAAAATGGAGTCAATAATCCTCAAGAACTTATTTGGAGAATTAAGATCGTAGTGTATGGTGGAATGCAGTTGTGTATGGAAATCCATACACAGCAGAAAGTTGTTCTGCTGCAGTAGTGTCATCCAAATTTACGCAGAACGACTTTTCGTTCTGCATTAGTGAGGACGTCATAATACAAAGCACTCCATCAGCAGCTGTGATTCATCCTTTGAGCTGCTGTGTGAGAGTCGTGCGCGTGTGCTGGCCAGCGGCAGTTGTTTATCAAGCACGGTCAGCAGAGCGGACATAACAACGGGGGAAAAGTAAGTGATTTTTTTTTTTTTTTTTTTATATGCCAGCAGATGACATCAGGACTCAAAATACACTATATAGAATGGTGTATGGGAAACTTACACTACTTTGCTATTCTTCCTCCTCATGGATACAGTGCTGACTTAGGGACCTCTCGAGCTGCACTTTTGAAGTAATCAGTCGGCATTGTATCCACTCGGTGGAAGAATAGCCTTGTAATATACGGTTACCCATACACTATCCTATATGTTGTAAAAGTTTGAGGTAAAGTAATTGGTTTTTGCCTGTCAGAGAGATTTTGTGCTGGCATTCCATAATTGATAATACCTACACCAGTCCTCAAGCGATTCTGAAGACTTGTGGAAGGACCAAGCTGAGTCATGTGCCCTGAGGAGGGAGGTGAGTTTTGCGGAGACCCATGACATTTGGACACAGTGTACACAAGACCCCATCAAGGGGACGTGCTTGTCTGAGGCAGACATAAAATTAAAAGTAAAGTCAGAGAGGGCAGTGTTGATGTCCAAACAGTAGACAAGAGGAGCCCGTTTGGAGGACCGCATGGCAGCTAGGAGGTTGTCCAGATTGACTGAGCTGAACCAGTGGGTCCAGATATACTTGAAATTTCTGACAATTAATTTTCCAGACACAGTATGCCATGTAGTGGTCACTGAGGGAGTCAGGAAGGGTACCAGCAGCACACATTCTGTGCAGGTGGGATGCTAGGATACAGTCCAGGAGTGAAATGTTTGTGGAGTGGGGGTTCTGTAATAGATCTTAGTAAAGATGATTATATATAGAATAATGCATGGGGAAGTGTGTGTAATGAGGATTTTATGCACACTCGAGGTGTGCAATGCCACATTAACATCCTCGAGGTTTATGAGGGCATCACACACCAAGGGCGTGCATAAAATCCAAATTTAAACATTTCCCCATGTTTTGTATTTTAAATTTACTGGTTCTTTAACTATTGCATTCTGCATCAGGTATTAGAGTGCTAGGCAGTGCTGTTTAAAACTGATACTACTGGAAGCAAATATGCCTTAAGTAACATTTGTGAGGCTGTGTGAAACTTTTAAGTAAGAACATTTGTAAAACTGTTTAAAACTTTCTTGTGTGTAATTTGAACTTTTTGGGGTACTTATCAGTCCAGCCTAAGTTCAGGTGAATGCTTTTCTCTCTCCTTCTCTCTCTCTGTCTCTGTTGTTTTTCTCTGGTGCAGCAGGTGTGACGTATAAGGGAGTGAGAAAAAAGGTTTGAATTTAGAAGTAGGTTTGATAGTGTTATTTAAGAAATTGAGATGAGGTTGTCATGTTTTTATTTATTTTTACAAAGATTTATTTAAAATACTGTTAAGTGGTTTTCGTCTGTGGTGGCTGACGAGGAAGCAGTTTGCGTGTTGACGGTTTCCAGGTGTGGCGCGAGCAACTTGGCAGCGCGAGTGAAGACAGCCGTGCGGCTGTTTTGGCACAACATTTAAGAAAGGTGCTTGGGCAAACTTCGTTATTCACAGTTCATTATTTACACATGTGAAGGAGTTTGCCATCCACTGCCAGCAGTTGATAAACGTTACTAACCAGTAAATACATTGTACTTGCTATACTTTATTAGGAGGAGGGAAGGGTGGCCCTACAGGGGGACCTGGAGACTCTGGAAAGGTGGTCTAGAAAGTGGAAGATGAGGTTCAGTGCAGGGAAATGCAAGGTACTGCACCTGGGAGCCAGAAACCCAGGCCAAGCGTACACCCTGGCGGGGGGGGGGGGTGCTACAAGTCTCAGTGGCTGAGAGGGACCTGAGGGTGGTGGATGTCAACATGAACAGCTCTGAGACTTGTAGGAGGGCAGTGGCCAAGGCCAGCAGGATGCTGGGATGCATCGCTCGGGGGATCACCTCCAGAAAGAAGGAAGTGATACTCCCTCTGTATAACTGCTTGGTGAGGCTGCACCTAGAGTACTGCGTGCAGTTTTGGAGGCCACACTTAAAAAGGGATATTGAACTCCTGGAAAGGGTCCAGAGGAGGGCAACCAAAATGATCTGGGGCTTAGGGGACAGGACCTATAGGGAAAGGCTCGAAGAGCTAAACATGTACACATTGGAAAAGAGAAGGGACCGGGGGGACATGATAGAGGTCTTCGGGTACATGAAGGGGTAAATAGGGGAGGAGCAGTCAGGGTGCTCTGAAGGAAGGAGGGGGCAACTAGAGGGCACGGGTGGAAGCTGGAGGGGGGGAGATTCAGGGGAGAAAGGAAGAGGTGCTACTTCACTGAGACGGTGGTGGAGCCATGGAATGCACTGCCCAGGGGGCTGGTGGAGGCAGTGACGGTGGAGGGGTTCAAGAGGGGGTGGGACAGTTACAGGGGAAGGGTTCTGGAAGCAAAGTCCTGTGCAGCGGTAATATCTGGGACTGAGAAGGGAGAAGCCAGAGAGGGCAAGGGGGGCAGCACGGTCAGCTCCCAGGGTGGGGGCTGACCAAACGAACAGACATGAAAGACCATTAGGCCTTTACTGCTGGTATTTTAGTATGTTAGTATGTATTCTTTGTACATAGAAAATGAATATTTTACAGCATTTTTCCAAATTGCAGGGGTGTACAAGTCCCCAAGTCTACCTCACATGAATGTGTGACCCTTTTGAGTAGATTCGGGCAGGCTTCAGCAGTCGGACCCTATAATATACTGATGGTGGTTTTGCAGTTGGTTGGGGATTCAGAGTTGTATTCTTTGAGGAACTAATTGGGATCTCCACACTTCTGTCAAAGTTTCAAAAAGAGTCTGATTTGGAGGTATGTAAAAAATCCTTTAGGAGGAAGATCATGTTTCATTCTTACATCAAGAAATGCTATCATCTGGGAAACAAAAACCCAGGGGAAGAGTACACAATGGAGAGTGAGTTAATAACAACAAAATAGAAAGAGACCTAGGAGTAATTCTATCAGATGACCTAAAGGTGGGCAAGCAGTGTGAGACGGCAGTAAGGAGGGCTGGGAGGATACTGGGATGCATAGGGAGAGGCATCAACAGTGGAAAACAGGAAATTGTTATCCCTCTCTACAGACAGTTAGTGAGACCCCATCTGGAGTACTGCGTGCAATTCTGAAGACCCCATCTCCGCAAAGACATAGACAGAGTGGAGGCTGTTCAGAGGAGGGCAACCAAAATGGTGCAGGGTCTGCACCAGAAGACATACGAGGAGAGACTAAAGCAGCTTAATATGTATACCCTTGAGGAAAGGAGGGAGAGGGGGCACATGATATATAGAATGGTGGATGGTTGACCATCCACAACAAGGCTGTGTTTCTATCGAGGGGAGTCGATGGTGTCACAGAAACCTCAAGAGCGAAGCTCGAGAGGTTTCTATGACACCATTGACTCCCGAGATGGAAACACGGCTTTCGTTGTGGATGGTTAACCATCCACTATTTTATATAGTATATGGTTCCTCAACATTTAACAAGGTTCATACCTTGTGTTCACATTCATGCAACAAAACTCGGCATTTTGTCATTCTTTGCAGTTCCCTACCTAAAGATTGCAGTCCTCCGCGATACGGTCCTGCCCCAGAAGTTACTGGTTCTCCCGACTCCTCGCTGAAAATCTCAATCTGCTTTGGCATCAGTAACTGTGCCAGTAGATTTAAAAAAATACTGAAAACTGACAGTTTGGGCACACAGAGCTGACAATATAGTCAGTGTCCAAACTGTACTTATAAGCTGCTCACCTGACCGCTCGCTAAGTGACGCTGCTATTTTCTCCAGCGTTTTTTTGAATCTCCAGTGTGAATCAGCCAATCAGGTGGTAGAGCAAGCCAGAAAAGTTGTTGTACTATTGTTCTGACGTCACATCGATAGTACAACAACTTGTTTGACCTTTGAACTGTCCTACAACAAGATTTTGAAAGCCATTGCTTTCTACTCACAGTAAGCCATAACCATATACTATAGAAACTTTCAAGTATCTCAAGGGAATTAACAAGGTACAAGAGGGTAGTATCTTTCAGAAGAAGAGATGTGCAAGAACAAGGGGGCACTATTTGAAGATGGGGGGGGCGGCTCAGAGGTAATGTTAGAAAGTATTTTTTTCACAGAGAGCGTTGTGGATGCATGGAACAGCCTCCCTGAGGAGGTCATAGAGTCAAAAACAGTGGAAGAATTCAAGAATGCATGGGACAGACATAAGGCAATTCTAGTTGGGGGTAGGAGGAAGTAGGCTGTCGGTTAACTAGGATCTGCAGCTTATCCATTAGGTAGGGAAATGGGCAGACTGGGTGGGCCAAGCGGTTCTTATCTGCCATCAAATTCTATGTTTCATCAGTAACACCCTTTAAATACATTTTTTCATTGTTAACCTTTGGCTTCCGGCAGAATTAGGACACATTGGATTTCTTTACTGATATCAGACTGCGGCACAGCAAATAACACAGTTTTTCTCCCACTGTAGGAACATCTGGTGGATAAATGCATCATATCCCTTATGCTGCCTTTTGTCAAGGAAGCCTCTAGTGATGTCCCTCGTTGTGTACAATAATTTTATGAGTTTGCACCCACAGTTGAGCAGTGGTACGTGTAGAGGGATTGTCAGTGTTGCTCACATGCATTGCCAGCAACCTGGTGCACATCAACCCTGACATGAATGGTGTCCCCAAGGTGTGCTTCTCAATTTGTCTTCAAGCCTGTAAGATGTGTTTATCGGGTCATTCCAGGAATACCAATTGGGCTGTGCTAAATAATAAAGCTTACATTTTGGCTGGGCCATGCCTCCCTCTGAGTTTAAGTGGTGCATTATGATAACCTGTATCTGGGCCAATTTGCCCCTTCATAAAAAGGCATGCATAATAGTATCGGTGTGTACAAATAATTGAGCCAGTACTTTTGTTGGAATGAACTGGAAGAGGTATAAGTGTTTAGGTAACGCACACATTTTATAGAGTTTACATGTGGGAATAGCCATCTCATTTTATTTTCCTTAAAACTGGTGTCCTGGGTTCGGGAGCAGACCACGGGCAGCTGAGATTAGGCAGGAGAGGAGAGGATCGGCGTCGGAGGACTACTTTCCCCTCTCTGGGAGGAGTGGGCTGGAGACTTCCCTGCTACACTAGCATTCTCAGTGGAGACTGGAAGTGCTACATCAGCAGGGGAGCGTGAGTGGGGAGAGGTGTCATCGGATGTCTGTGGGCGGGGCGTGCCCATCACGCACTGGCGTCACTGCACGTTACCGCGCACGCGCATGGGGCGGCGCGCACAGAGCCGGGGGGCTGGTCAAGGCTCTGTGGAGTTGGGGGGGGGCCGAGCACCTGATTCCCTGGTCAGGAGGGCCTAGGCAAGGTGGTATGGAGCCAGCTAAATGTGGTCACGTGAGGGAGGTCTCACGTTCTGGTGACTAGAGGGAAATAGAGTTAGTAAAAAAAAAAAAAAAAATAAAAAGGAAAAAAATTACTCGCATAATTTAGAGAGTTTATTTGGAATCATGATGCCTGTATTTTATTGCCTCTGTTTCCTTTAGGGCTAGGGAGGTGGCACCCAGTGGCCCTCTGTTCATTCCTTACTGCCTTAATCTCACTTTTACTCCAGATAATTATATAGCCTGCTAGCCTCCTGTACTCGGCTAGCAATGTAGCTGCACCCTGCCTCGCCACCCCCCCCCCCCAATCAACTCAAAGGGTTGTGACACTGCCATTTTTATTACCTGTGCCTGGGGGTTGGTAAATAAAGCTTGGACCCAGCTCCTAAATCTGGGTCCAGATTCAGATCTCTCAAGGGTGTGAGCCAGGTACCTCCATTCAGCATGGTCGGATGCCTTCTCTGCATCTAGTTTAAAATACGAGCTTCCTCCTTTTGTTTCCCTCTTGACTGTCCAATGCCATACTGTATTCATGGGACTCCTATGATTATTTTTCCTTGTTTACCTTTTAGAAAGTAGGATTGATCTAGATGTATCACTCTGGTTAGTGTTTTTTTCACTCTGTTGCCCATGACCTTAGCAGTTATCTTATAGTCAGCCATTAGCAAATGAGATGGGCTGGTAGTAGCGGCATAAATATGGGTCTTGTCAGCTTTCGGTAGACCATGTGGAGGGGGGTGTCACCCCCAGTAACAAATTTTCATTTATTTTTTTCCCCACTGGGTTCCACGAGCTGTTCTGAAAATGTTTTGTAGAAATCCTATCTGCAGGCCATCTGGCTCTGGTGCCTTACCTCCCCATAATTTTCTAGTGGCCAATTTCACTTACTAGCTATCCCACCAATAGCAGTGTGACCCTTGTGCACCTAGAAAATAACAGGCATCAGGAGGAATCTGCTGTACAAGGATTCACAGTACAAACCACCACACAGTGGAGAAATAAATCCACTCACCAGCTAATTTTTATTCATAGACATGCCGCTTACAAGCAGATTCACACGACGGATTGAGGTTTTATGGTCCCAGATACCAGGGATTTATTTAACTCCAGAAATTGATTAGCGTTTTGCTCATAAAAGTGCTAAAACATTGTGAAAATGCATAGCACTTGCCTCACTGTGTTTAACAAACATAACACTTCTAGAAAACCTATATAAATACTTTCTGTACAGTTAGCATTGTCCCAAGAAAAAAACTGCTACTCAATTATTTAAAACCCTGCAGATACTGACCACTTCTTAAGGATGACACCACATGCCTATTTACAAATATTACAAAATATATTTCTCTCTCCTAAGCTGGGCTCTGGGCTCATAACTAGTGGGAGGTCCTTCCTGGAACCACGTGACAGGCAGGAAAAAGATCTCTGCAGTGGGACCAAATCCTCCCCTCTGCATCCTGTTGCTCTCAGTTTACTTCCTGCCTGCCATGAGGCAGGTTCTCTGCAAGGGCTCTGCCACTATTGTGGCAGAGCTGAAGACACCAAACTGTAAGTGCAGTTTATTTTGATTAAGAAGAGGATTGGCAAGGGGAAACTTAAACAGCATTGCCTCACAGATTTTGAAGGGTCCCCAGTCTCAGCCATGCATGCTGTACAGACTGGACCCCTTATCAACTCTCTTTCCCGAGCTTGGAGGCACGTACCCCCCCCCAACGGTCATTACTGGGGAGGATCAGGATTCATTCGACAGGATCACTACTTCTTTTTGGGATCTAAAGGTCAGCCCAGCCCCATCCCTGCATGCTGGACAGTCTGGCTCATTAGGAACAGGATTCACTTGACAGGATTGCTATTGTTTCTCTCACAGCCCCAACCTGGCATGATGGACAGTCTGGCTCCTTTTTTGTTCCAGATTCCCGTCGCCAGCACCAGAGTCGGGCAGGTCGCAGGCATCAGGGCCCCTCGTGCTGCACCTTCATTTTAGGCTCAGGAGAACCGCGCTTTATTTTCCCCGTGGCGGCCCAAGAGCCATGCTTTAGTTTCCTCATAGGCGGCCCTGCTGCTCAGGCCACTGATGCAGCATTCCTGGCAGGCTCATCGCCATGCAGGAGGGAAGCCGCTAGGAGCAATCACGCCCCACGTTCAATTCGAGGAAGTGGTTTTCTGGCCTCGCAGCAGCAGGATCATCATTTCAGCTCGGGATGAGCTGTGCTGCAGCCACTAAACAGGCAGGAGTTTCATGTAGGTTCAGGAGGAACCACCCTCCGCCCCTCGGAAGGCACAGGCAGAAGCGGTTTTCTAGCTCAGAATCAGACTTGAAGCGGTTGCGCTTCTCAGATGCAGGAGCTTCATTTGGGCTCTGGGAGAGACATGCTACTGCTCCGCTTCAACACTCCTAGAGCGGGAGTGCTCCCCAGTAGCAGGGGCTTTATTAGCAGGAGTGCTTCACCGTGCAGAGGCTTCATTAGCGGGAACTCTCCTTGGAGCGGTGCGCTCCACGGGGGCACTCTGTGAGCTCAGGAGGAGCCTCATCGGGGGCACTATCTGAGCGGTAGCACTCCACAGTAGCAGGGGCTTCTTTTCGACTCAGGAACAGCCGCACTACAGTCCCTTACCGACGGCAGGAGAGCTCAGGCAGTCCACTCTGTAGCCCATTACTGAGTCTCCTACCCTTCAGCCCCTAGATGCACAACGAGGGAAACTGACCACAGCGATTGCGCTCCCCTTCCTATCCAGCACAAATGGGCTACAAGGCAAAAGGTCTGCAAGGGCTGTTGGAAGCAATAGTCCCCCCCCCCCCAGGTCACCTCCTCCAGATCGCTATGCATAAGTGAGACAGCTACAAGGTCAAAAGAAGTCCGGAGACATCCACCCTGCTATCTCAGGAACCAGGGCAGCACAGACCCATCAGCCCTTCTCCTCCTCCAAGGGGCAGCCTGGTTTACCAGCAGGCTTAGCCCTTGACGTAACAGGCATGCCTAACAAGGTCTTCGCCCTCAACTCATCATGCCCTGACCATTATCATTATTCTTCAATCCCCTTCATAGATCATAGGGTCCACAGAAAGCCCACCCCCATGCCTACCCCCAATCTTTGGACGGGGAGGGACATCTCTCCTCTCTGCACCATAGGAGAGGAAGAAGGCACATACTAGTAACACAAATCTGCCAGAGGTAAGTTAGTCCCCCCCCAAGGAAGTGGGCTACTGGATGGCATTTCTGTCTCGGATGGCTCTCCACCCAGAAACTTAACCTTGGATGACCTAGATTACTTCAGTAGATGGGTGAGTGAGGAGTCTCACTTGAGGTCTCACTTGTCAACTCTTAAACCTACAACCAGCACTCAGACTGGCATAGACTGCCAAGCAAAGAGAGAATATATATTTTTACCTCTGGGGGTGGGGCCTTTCTGAGGGACCCAGGGGATACGAAGGTGGAGGCATCCCTCGAAGAGACACTTTTAATCTTTTACAACCTCCCTTAAAGCAACCGCAGACCATCTGTTCTCAACACGCACTGCTATGGGCCACTGACCTGGCATTCCAGCATGTTGATGAGCCAGATATAAGCAACCCAGCCAACCTGTTTTCAGCATGAGGAGATAAGCAAGCCCAGCCAACCTGTTTTCAGCATGAGCCGCAATACCATGGGCCACTTTCCTGGCATTCCAGAGTGCTGACGAGCCAGATGTAAACAAGCCCACCCTGCAGCAACTACATCTCGGGGCTGTTCTCTGCATTATCAGCAGATATCTCAAAGGAGGCTGCCAGATACGCAGCAAGGGCCATGCTTTAACTCACCTTGACATACCTAAGGCTGAAGGCATGGCAGGCGGACAGGTCACCAAGGCACACTGGGTGAATGCCCCCTACAAGGGAGCTCTCCCATATGGATCATCGTTAAAGGGGGTGGTAAAAGAATCCAGGGAAATGACGGAAACCTAACAACCACAATCCAGGAGCAGATACAGACCCTGGACGTAGGGATCCAGTCAGAGTATTCAAGCCCATATATACTCAGAGGACAAATTAAATCTGCCTTAGCAGACGATACTGGGCCATCTCTGTCACCCAGCAGACGAAGAGGCATCTGAGATGCCAGAAAAGCCACAGTAAAGACCCTGGACCCCTCCTTAAGTAGGGGGCAAGCTTTCCAGCTTTCTCAAGGAAAGGGTTTGCACCCCCGCGATCAAGTGGGTGCCAGAGAGTTTTAAGCCGGGTCCTCCCATGTCATGTGGTACTCTCACCCTTATCTGCACAAAATATGTCGACGCTCCAAACACTCACGGACCACTTCTAGGCTGGAGCAGGCAGTGAGTGCCTAGCACAAAAAAGGTACTCTTGACATTTACGGTTTGAGTTTGCTAAGTCGTATGGGTCCTCAAATGTCTGCGTGAATTCATCCACCGCAGGACAGTCTAGATGAGTACCCTTGCACCCATCTTCAGGGGTGTTCCATTGGGGAGATCAGTCGGTCTCAGCAGTTTGTCAGGTGCATTTTTACATATTCTATCTGGGCGGTACTCGGGTCAGTGCCCCGCAGCACGAGCAAATAACTCTGGCAATGACTGAGGTCACCCAGTGCCTCTTACCCATAGAATTCCTGATCATCAATAGAGCTCTCTTCCACCATCCAAGCACCTGAATCATTGAGGAGTAATCTTCTGAAAATCTCAAATTAAAGACTTTATGTACAGATGCTAAGTGCAGGGACCTCAGGGTTCTCTTCAGCAAAGACCAAGCGGCCTAATGCCTTTCAGACCACACACTCATTCAGCTAACAGGGATGACCGGCTCCATGGCAGTCTCCATTCCATGGGCGCTGGTTATCAGTTGAACCTACTGCATCAAGGGTTCTAGTCAAAGGTCAGTCAGGGCCAGCAGATTCAAACATATGGCCAGTCAAACCTGCTCCATCATGGGAACAGTCTAGGGTCAGGCGGAGCCCACGGGTTCAAGGCCATTGCTAGGAGAATTATTGCTGATGCCAGCATTTGGTGCTCGGAGCCCACGGATTCAAGGCCATTGCCAGGAGAATTATTGCCGAGGCCAGCCTTCGGCACTGGCAAGTAGTCGAGGGTTGAGACCCACTGCAACATCAACATCCTCAAGATACCGCCTGACATTTCAAGATCTGAAACACAGATCTCCAACCAGGATACTCTCGTCCTCAGTTAATTGAACCACAATGGCCTGCACATGTCACCAGAGAGGGACATGAGCTCCCGGATAGTACAAGAAATCCTATTGCTCTCCAGTAATCAGAGCATCACCGGATGAGCTTGCCCTTCCAGTGGACAGAGCATCACTGGGTGAACTTGCCCTTCCAGTGGCCAGAGCATCACCGGGCGAGCTTGGTGGCCGAATAAATATCAGGTCAGATGAACATCATGGAGGATCAGCTAAGTCAGGAGGTTCTCCCAGGAGGATGGGATCCAAAGGTCAGCTTCTTCCTCCTCCTAGTAGCCGGGGGAAGCCTCCTAGAGGTAGTTCTCCACTGGCTAGTGGAGCCGAGAGTTCCCCAGTCCTGCCCTCTAATTACGGTCGAGCAGACCATAGTATAGGATGCCTTCATCCTAGACTGGGGACCCGGCAATTTCATTTGTGACTTTCCTCCAATTCCACTAATTTCAAGAATCCATTTCTACTAAGGCCAAGGCTCCTGCACAAGATCACCCCTGGTCGGGTGGAGCCATCCTCTGACCTTGGAAAATCAACCAGGTCCTCAGAACCCTCACCAAGACTGCATTGGAACTCATTAAGGAAACGGCCGTCATCATCGTCACAAGGGCAGTCATCTTCTTACAGCACTCACTTTCAACACAGTCACTTCAGCCTGAGGTATAGCTGATAGGGGCTCCATTCTTCAAGGAACCCTACTATGTGTTTCCCCAGAACGCCATCTTTTCTATTAAAGGTGTTGTCTCCCTTCCTCAGTTACCAGGAATTGAATATTCCTGTCCTAGCCCTAAGAGCAAGCAGGAAAGGGCAATTCTCCTTCTAGGCTACAGGAGAGCACTCGGGTTTTACATCAGGGGAACGGAACCCCCTTATATGACTCTTTTTAGTCTATTCACCCTCACCTTAAGGGTCGAACTTGGGCCCAAAAAAAAAAAGCCGCTTGGAACAAATGAATTTGTTCTTGTCTCTTTCACCTTCCGAAAGGTCGGGGCTTTCTATACTGTGCCCATGTAGGGCACCTTCACCTCGAGCAGTAGCTACCTCTGAATTCAGAGAAGCTTTCCAGCAGTCTTTCTCAGAGTGGCTGCTTGGTCATGAGAAGCCTTCAAGCAGTCTCTTTCTGAGTGGCTGCTGGGATATCCATCCATTCCTGGGAAAAGCTCTTCAAACTGGATATGTCTGCCTCCGTTAAGGCATCCCTTGGTCATCTGGTCCCTCTCTAGACGGGGGACACTGGTCCCTCCAAGGCGGAGGACCCATAAGGGTCTACTCACATTCTTCCCACCTGGGAAACAAGGGATGTACTGCTTTAGTATATCCCACTAGTTATGAGCCCGGAGACCAGCTTAAGAGAGAGAAATTGAAATTTAAATACCTGTAAATTTTCTTTCTCTGACTGCTGGTCTCCAGGCTCCTCCCCTCCCAGAATGTTGGACGTTGGCCATCTAGCCAGAGGGTTAGAACTCTACTCTTCCAGGCCCTAAGTACATATTAACATTTCTTCTTGTCATTTCTCAGTGATGTTTTACTACAGGGAACATGCTTTGGAATGAACTGAGAGTGACAGGATGCAGAGGGGAGGATCTGGTTCCCCTGCAGAGATCTTTTTCCTGCCTGTCACTTGGTTCCAGGAAGGACCTCCCACTAGTTATGAGCCCGGAGACCAGCAGTCAAAGAAAATTTACAGGTATTTAAATTTCAATTTATATTGTTAAACAATCAATAATATATGATCCACATATGTAAAAAGTATATTTTCTCTTACAGTAACCAAGTGTCTAAACATAAATTGCCAAGTTAACATCTTAATAATATGGATTAATTTATTTCATTGCCCCAGTGTTGCAGAGATCTGTATATTTATGCAGCATACTACATACTACTCTTCAGTATCTTTATTACTATAGTTTTCATTGAATAAATGCAGCCTTGGCACCCTTGTTGACACTGTCACATGAGACACCAAGAATTGAATTGGCATGGAGTCTGAATTACCTTGTCACCTACAGTATGTGCTGGTCCTTCCTTGGCAGAGTTGAGGCACATTGGCGGGGCACTGTTGGGAAGCTTGCACTGTGATCACCAATACTGTACCTGTCGTGGATAAATAGAGGACTTCATGTGTCAGTGCTGTCAATCCAGCGTCTTTCAAGAGCACTAAATTCCCACACAGAAAAATAAAAATTTTAAAATAATACATGCAGCCTTATTTTACTAAACCAAACACTCATCCAGACAGCTAATGTGACCAGTTTCTTTGATTGACACCTTTTTCTGAAATTAGCAGGATTCTTTACTATAACAGAATAATAAAAGGCCAAAACTGTTCAGCAACACTGCTAAGGAGTAATTGGCTTCAGCACAGTAACAAATCTATGTAATAGGATACAAGGGTCTAAAATTTCTTTCATACTGTTAACTCAATGTGTAAGTTCCTATCTGGTTGTCCTTTTTTTCTCTATTATGATTTCTGTAATAAAAATATATGTTGTGTTACACTCAGTACTGGTTCTTTCTGGCAGGCATTCCTATAACTCATTGTGCCACTCTTTAAACTGGTACCCCAGAATTAAGCCAGTTCACTTACTTTATAAATTCTTAAATCTCTATTTCATAGATCTCATAGCTAAGTACGAGCAAAAAGGCTTTAGCCTATGTTGTGCACGCCCCTGACATCAGGTGGCAAATTTCTGTTTATTTCCTGCATAATAGTCATCGAGTTTATTTTTAAAATTGCTCAATAATGTACTGCCCACCACCTCAGAAGGGAGGGAGGCCATTCCAAACATTTATGACTCTTTGGTTAAACCAGCATGCTCTCCTCACTGTATTACACCTTTCCCCCTGTAGCTGTAGAATGTGTGCTGTTGTGTTATAATATTGTTCTCTTAAGTGTAAGCCCCAGGCAATCCCACAGGTCACTATTGTTAAAGGCTGCAAATACAAGACATAAGTCCCTTCTGAGCCTTCTGTAGTTCAGTGAGTACATCCTTAGAGTCTGAACTCTCTCTTCATACTATACATCTTTCACCCCTTTTATCATTTTGGTAGCTGGGCATTGTACTCTTTCTAAGGTGTTGATGTCAACATTAGTGGATGGCGCCCATAATTGGACACAGAACTCAAGGTGCAGTCTGACCAGTGAGGTGCAGAGAGGCACCACAATCCCCCTGTCTCGACTTCTAATATGTTTCCTAGCACAATGTAAGATAATGGTTGCTTTCTTAGCACTGGCACTACACTGAATTTTAAATCTGAGGTTGTTTGTGATTAAAACTCCAAGGTCACTTTCTTCAGTAACAACTTTTAGTACTGCTCCATTAAGATAGTAATTTACCAAGGGATTTGCTCTTCCAAAGTGCATAATCAGGAATTTATCCATTCCACAATCCTCTTATCAATGCCCAATTTAACTAGTGCATCTACTAATTGATAATGTGGCACACTATCAAATGCTTTGCTATAATCCAGATATAGTTCATCAAAACCATTACCTCTGTGTAATTCCCTACTGACGTCATCCAAGTTCAGCAGGTTTGTTTGGCACAGTCTCACTTTTACAAAGCCATGCTGTGTATCGTCAATCAGGTTGTTCTCTCTAACAAAAGTTTCAATTTTATCCTTGATGCCTCCATGACCTTACCAATATTAGATGTTAAACTAATTGGTCGATAATTTCCTGCATGGCTTCTATTACCCTTCTTAAAAATGGGGATCACTGTCGCTTTTCTCCAGTTGTGTATCACAGAGCCCTTGATAAGGGAAGTTTGGAGTATGGTGGTAATAGGTGCTGTCAAGATATCAGCGCATTCTTTGATCACTCTTGGATGAATTACGTCCAGTCCTGCGGCTTTGTTAACATTTAAGTTTTGAAAACTTGACCTAATATCACTAATTTCCAGATTGCTACTAATATCTGATGTAGTATTCAGTGGGAATACATAATCAATTTTGGAATTATACAGTGAACAAAAGTAGTTGTTCAGTTTTTGGGCGATCAATTTTTCGCATTTAATAACAGACCTACTATCATCCTGTAGTGGTCCACTTAGAATATTATTTCCCTTTTTACAGTTGACACAACTATAAAAGGATTTGTAGTTATCAGTTACTTGTAGGGTTAATTTTTCCTCATAATTTCTCTTTTCATTTTTAATGCTGCTACAGTTTTTAACCTCCCATTTATATTTTTCCCATGCTGTTGGTGTCTTTATCTTTTTGGCTTTTTGATGAGCTTTCTGTTGATAGCATTTTTAACTTTTGTATCCATCCATTTTGGTATCCTACCTGTTATATTATATTTTGTTTGTTCTTGTACTTATGTAACTGTTGCTTATTGTAATTTATTTACTAGTACTTCCCGCATCCCATTATGGTCTAGATCATTAAAATCTAACTTGTAATTCCAAGTGGCCAGTTCCTCTCTTATTTTAGTAAAATTGGCCTTATTGAAAGATCTTATTTTAGTTCCACCATTTCTTGCTTCAGTGTTAAATCTGACCATGTTATGATCACTATTTCCAATCGGAGAGGTAGTTGTGCAACCTGGTAACTGGTCACCCATATTACTTAAACAATATCCACAATATTTTCATCTCTGGTGCCATTAGCCACATATTGATCTAGTGTCCATTCCCCCACAAAATCTAGGAGAAGGTTTTCTGCTGATGATTTAATTTCTGATTTGGCCCAGTCAATCCCGGGCATGTTGAAATTACCCATTATAATAATTTGGTTTTCTGGGTTTATCTTATTAACACAGTTATAAAACTGTGAATCAACCTCTAGATTCTGAGTTGGTGGCCTGTATACTATACCAAGGCATAAATTTGTGTTGGAGACTTGATTAGTGAGTGGCCTTTGCTAATCAGAATGCAAAATGATTAGCAACTGGTCAAGCTGATTAGCAGTGGGGTCCAGAATGTGGGGAGAGGGCTAAAAATAGTGTAAAATAGTGTCATTCGCGCATTCTAAGCCCTCTGCGGTCCCTGGAGAAATCTATTAGCACCTATTGCTAATCAAAGCCGAAATTGACTTGCATTTGCCGGTTTTTGAATTGCAAATTGTGATGTGAACCTGCTTAATTTATGCCTTGCTACCCCCAATGTGAATTTTCTTTCCTTTACTGGGGTAAACCGTTACCCAAACTTGTTCAAGGTGTACATTGGTTTCTACAGTATGTCCATGACTTCAGTATGTATGGTGTCTGAGATGTATAGGGCTACTCCGCACTCCACCTTATCCAATCTCTCTCTGCTATAGAGGTTATATCCCTCGATATCCCTGCCCCAAGTACTGTTGGCTTGCCACCACATCTCTGTGATAGTACAAATCGCCTTCAGTTTTAAGTATATATTCAAGCTCTTCAATCTAATTTACCACACTTTCATTCAGCAGTAAGGCCTTCCAGTTCATAATATTAGTTTTTGGGATAGGTTCATCTGGGTTTGTTTGTGTGTCTCCTGCACAGGTGATGATATCCCCACCCATTCTCTCTTTTTATTTAGTTGAAACGTTTGTAAACATAGTTTCTAATTCTGTGTGCCAGAATCTTTGTACCTGTCCTGTTTAAATGAAGACCATCCCTGCCATACAATCTGTTGTCACGAAACTTCTCCCAATGTCTAAGGAATTCAAAGTTCTTCCTACTGCACCACCTCCATAGCCATCCATTTATGAATTGTATTTCTCAAATTTTTTTTTTTTTTTCTGTGTGTGTCATTAGCTCTGGGAACAGGCAGGATTTTGGAGATAATCACCTTACAGCCTTTATTTTGTAACTTTTCACCCACCCATTCAAAATACTGTTGTATGACAGTCATCCTTCTCCTACCAACATCATTTGTGCCAACATGTAACAGCATAATTGGTTTACTTGACCCCATCATGTATCCTTCTAGGTTATTTTTTTATATTCCTTATTTATGCACCAGATATAGAGGCTACTATAGTTGTCTCTTTACGTCCTCTACAGATGATGGAGGCTGTGAATTTTATCATTGAATCGCCCAGGACCAGTATATCCCTCTCCACTCTTCACTGTCCACTTTCTTGTAATATTGCCTCCCTCTCCGCATCAGTTTGTTTAGCTGCATCTTTTTCTGTATTTGCCGTATTAATTCCTGATTCCAAAGCTGTGGTTTTTGTTAAAACCTGTTTTTTCCTGTATCTTTCGTACAATTGGTTACTTCTACTATACTCTCTCTCATCCCCAATATCCTTATCGGTCTCTGAGGTCTTTTTGTTTGAATGTTATTTACTGACTCATTCTGAGCTCTCTCTGTGGCCTTCTCCAATTCCATTATGTCAGATTAGTTATAAATATTGCCCAGTTTGCCAAGTATTGCAAATCTGTTTTGCAGTGTACATGTGGGGCCTCTACTATTGCATATCTCCTTCTTTTTGTTTTTCCTTGTACCATGCACCAATCCTCATCTGAGTCATATTCTCCCTTACTTCACGAGGCAGTGCACTCCGCTTCTGTTTTTCAAGCCCTTCAAAACTATCTGTAGTAACTGATATCAATGCTGTATCGTGTTTTGTAGCTCCCTGGGTTTGAGTTTCAGCATTATCAATACATTTCTCTAGGGTTTGGATCTCATACTGGGTTTCTACTCTCTTATTTAATAAAACAGTTTTCTCCTTCAGTGTTTGTATTAGCAGATATTTGGCACAGATAAAGTTCTCAGTGTTCTCCCACTTGTATACATATCACATGATCTACAGCATATGCGTAATGCCTCCATTTCCATGGTGTGTACACAGTATTTGTCACAGAGTCTTATTCACTCAGGCAAGCTTTATTATATATATATCACATCCACACACTTATGCCAAGGTCTGATAACCAGTAGGGTCGAATAAGGTGTTGGTCTTCCAGCATTTTGTCCCACCTGACACACCAGACACATGTGTGTCTGCGTGCGTCTCCGTGCACCGAACTCTCGACCACTCAAGCTCGTCCTGCTCGCTCGGGACGTTCAATTTATGTGCCGCAACCTGGAAATAGGTCCCGGGTCACGTGACTCCTGCCTTGTGCACCACCTCACAAATTAGCTGCTTTGAAATAGTTTTAAATGTATTGTAGTCAGTGACTACTACAACGGAGCTCAGAGGCTCCAGGGAGTACAAAAGTACAAGAGTAACCCTCAGCTGTAGTCTCCCTGGACGATCCCAAAGACTACACTCCCCAGCTGACTTCCTGTCTCTTGATGCAGGTTTGGTTTTTTTTTTAGTTTACTTATTTGTATCCTTCGGCTGGGGGGGGGGGAATTATGCCTTTGTTTTCCCCCAGTATTCCAGCCCACCTTCATGGCTGCTGCCTTGATCATGGCCGGAGCTCATACCTCTCCACCACAGCACCCCACCCCCAGGTCATCCCAGCTGGTACTCACCCCACCACCGCGGAGACTCGGAGGGCGGGCGCAGGAGGGAGCTAGCTTGGGCACGATTGTAGCGGCGCTGTCGGGGCAGCCTTCATGCTGCCGAGGGAGGTTTCTGTTTTCTCCCCTGTGGGGAGTGATATGCAATAATTCCAACAGAGGCAGCATGCACGCATCCGCACGTGCTTCCTCTAGGCGTCTGCCCCAACTCCACCCCTTTTCTGCAGCATCGGTGCACTGTCCCCTGGTCTCCACCGGGGGCCAGTTGAATGCTGACCACTGTTGTCCCCCCTTCCTGGAGGAAGAGAGCAGTCCTTTGGACACTCCATCCTTCTCCAACCCCTGGTGGCCCGTGCTCGTTCCGAATACGGGTTGCCAGCGTGGCACAAGGTAAGGCATCCAGCGCCTCCGCCCTCAGCACCGCAGGGCGGGCGAATCTCCTGCTGCAGGTTGCTAGGAAACACTCCTCCACAGTTCACACTCCCCACAATGCAGGTACAAATGGTATATTTAAAACTGAAAAACTGGTTTAATGCCTGTCGCACACTGTCCCACTGCTGAAGCAGTCACACAGTATACTGATAGGCTATTTGGCCCTCACTTCCCTGTAAAATATAAAGAAGACACAGCTGTTAGTGCTTTTCATTTTCCAAACACATTAAATGTTTTTTCATATTTCAATAAATTATTTCTGCAATAAAAATGTGGCACTTACCCACTTTGCTGGCGTGTCTTTCTCTGTGGGGCACTGGCGGCTCAGAGCACCTTGCATAAATGGGATGCTTGTTGCCTTCACAACAGAAAAAATTGCACTAAACGGCTAATATACCTGTTAGTCTTTTGTAGAAGTGGTGGCTTTCAGCTGAGGTTTAGACTACAAATAGCACACATACTCAGTGTGCAAATTCTAATAATTTGGCTCTGTGCTTGAGCACTTCTCTTTACAGAGACCTGCTTGCATTAAAATGACAGCATTTCTTTGTTAATTATTAATGTAAAAATTATATAAACAACTCGACGTTAGTGCCAAGGAATAACTGTCTAGTTTTATTGATTACTTTTAGCCCTCTAGTTCACCAAGAATTCCTTTTACTGTAACAGCCATCTTTAACCTGTGCATGTGTGGAGAGCCGATTTTGGCACTTAGTATCTGAATCGTTCTCCTCTGATGTTGTTATAAGCATTATGTAATTACTTGATTTTACATCTTAGTTTGTCAGACTTCTATGTATATTTCTATGTGTATTGGCTATCCTAAAGTATTCCTCCCAGAATCTATAGGACTCGAGACTTAAAATATCATTGCTAAGATCGTTACGTATTATGTGTTCATTTTATACGGCATGAAATATTTTTAGTTAGCTCTGGCTGTACAGTGGGGCTAGGTGCTGTTCTGTTTCACATGTTGATCTCTTCTTGTAATAACAGAATAATTTAGATATACTTTGTGTTTAACATCCCAATAATGGAACAGATCCTCACCCGTGACCCTGGCCTTCTAGCTTGGATCTTGTCTAACATTTTACTGGAAAGGGTTCAAGAAATCCCACAATGTCATGTTTTTTTGCAGAAGAAGCAAGGAACAAGGAACTGCTACTATATCATTCAGTAGACAAGAAAATTGAGTTATTCAGTAGGTATTTGTTTAAGCAACATAGACTTAGAAAGAAAAAAGATGTTTATATCTTGACATAGTGAAAAAGATGTTAGCTATGTCATATTTATTGCAAAAATATGCACGAGTGAGATCTAGTAATACTTCATGGGTCAAAATACGGTACAGGAGGGGAGTATTTTTTAGAGGAAAAGATGCTCGAAAACAAGGGGATGTGCAGTGAAGCTGGAAGGGGGACATTTAGGAGAGGAAAGATGTGAAGAAGTACTTCTTCACAGAAAGAGTGGTGGATGCCTGGAACAGTGTTTCATTGGAAGCAGTGGCTGTGAAACAGTGGTGGGCTCCAAGCATTCATGAGCTAGGCACATGGGAATCCTAGTAGGGAAGCGGGGGGGGGGGGAGCCGGAGATTAAATTGGATCCGGTGACAGGATAGCCAGGGAAAAATAGTCGGACTGCATGGGGCAAGCGGTGCTTGTCTGCCATCAGATTCTATATTTATGTGTTTCTGTTGGCAAATAACAACTAATTAAAAAGGAACTGTCAGCATTAAGAGCCCCAAACCCAGATGTGGGACTGGTCCCAATTTGCACGTCATGGGCAAAAACATTTTTATCAAGTTGATTGTTGACTTTTCAAGCTGACATTTTCTGTAACAAGAAATCCCAGAATACCCTACAGCTGATATTAGAGCAGGGGCTGCAGTAGTAAGAGATTCAGTAGCCTGCAGTGCATGTTAGTTTTTATAGGCTCTGATCTTCTGTTTGCTAGTCCCACTGTTCGGGTGCCAAGTACAGTCATAGAGGACTGTATTTAGCCTTGGGAGAACTGCAGAACCAGCAAACATCTGATCTCTAACATGCACTGCTGCAGCCCTGCTCTGATGTCAGCTGCCGAGGATTCTGGGATTTCTGGTTACAGCAAATGTCAGCTTGGAAGTCAACAGACTAAGCCTGATACAGTCTACTGTACAGCAGCAAACAGAATGTTGTGCAAATAAAGTACAAATTATGACCAGCCCCACAATTGGGTGTGGGGCTGTTAGTGCTGACTGTTCCTTTTTAAGCAGTAGTCTCTCTTGAGGTTATTATTTTGGTACCATGTCTCTCTTATTAGAAGCCCGTACACTGGTGACAGTCTTATCCTCCCCCCTCCTGATTTCAGCTTGGCATACAACCAGTCCAAAGGTTCACAGTTTATACAGTTCTTAGCAAGATATGCACACCCATTAGTCACTTGATGAATGCACAGCCCCCCACCCCAAAAAGAAACTCACTTCTAGTTCTTTCATTCTTCAAAGATGATGTATTAACACTGGCTTGACGGCGCAGGAGTAGGGCTACCATTCGCGATGCTAGTGACCTGGATTTAGGAACGAGCCTGGGTTGCTGGGGGCCGGTGGGGCAGAGGAGGATCGAGCATCCCAGAGGAGGCTTTCCTTCTCTGGGGAGGGAGGGCGGTATGCTGTGCCGCAACATTGCCACCTAGCTGACGGTGGGTGGCGACATGGCTGGAGTACCAGGTGAGGGGGACGCTCCCCAACAGGAGACGTAAGTACACTCTGTTAACAAGTCAGACTGTCACATTCTGTGGGGTGAGCAGAAAAGCAGAAAAAGCACTGGCTGGCAGGATGGTGCTCGTGGTTCCCTGCAAACCTCACACTGCCGACTGGGCACAAGGATCCACCAACCAAGTGTGGCATCTGGATGGAGGTTGGGGCACCCCTGATGGCCATGCCACAGGAGACAATCTGTAGAGGAACAGGTGGGTCCCTTGGGTAAGTAGTATACCAGATTGAAACACTTGGTGAGTGGGCCTATTTGTCCAAAGTTTTTCACAATTTACTGTATCACAGCCAATCTAACAGAATATTTTGGTATACTATATATACCAGTGTATGCCAACGTTTCAGAGCTCTACCACCTGGTCATTCTTTAGGGTATATTTTTTTATTGAATTTTGGTAACCGGGTAAGTCCACTGAGACAATTACAGTCCCTTTTTTGGGGCAAACCAGAAGTGCAGCTATGTGATGTACAAGACAAGTTCCACATCAGTAAAAGACAAGGAGGTACAATGCAGTTAAGAAACAAATGTCACATAAAAAACATTTATACAATAAAAGATTTAAGTATGGTTGCAATATACAGTAAATTAATACCAAGCTAAAACATTCACAGGCTTGATTTAAATGTATACAGTGACCAGGAACAAAAGTTAAAAGTATACGGAGGCAAACTATAGAGGATGCAGAGGAGGAGCAGGGAATGGTAAAGCAGGAGTCAGCGGAAACAGGAACAGGTTGCTGAGGAGGAGAGAGTGGAATAAAGCTTAGTTTGGAACTAAGGAAGAGAGGAGCAGGACAGTACAGAAGGAGGGAGGGAGTTCCAATCCGATAGCACGGTACATGAGATTGCCTTGCGGGCAGAAGCAAGACGGAGATTGGGCTTGACGAGGAGGAGGAGAGTGGTCGATCTAAGGGCACGAAGAGGTTGACTTAAGTGAACGATGTCACTGAGGAGTAAACTTGTGGATCAGCTTGCGCAGGAAACATAGCGTGGAATACCACAGCTTTGATTCATATGGTAGCCAGCTTGGGGAAGAGAGGACGTGTCAGTGGTGGTGACGAGCATTGACCCCTAATGTGAATCTACCCACCCTATGATAGGACTGAGTTAGGGACAGGGTGGAGGTACTAGTTGGTAGAAGTAAAGGATATTCTTGCCAGTATCTGTCAATAATAAAAATATCTATATAGTGTTTCTTTTGCAACCCCTAGTAACTAAGGGGCCTGTGAATGTTTGTACAGCAGTAAGTATTATTTGTGCACATATATAATGTTTCACCTTTTGAATTGTACAAAATAATAATGTAAACAAACAATAATACTGTATGCATTAATATGTATTATATTGGCCCAGTAGGGTTAGTATAGTTAGGGTTGCATGGCCACTTCTGTGTTAAACCCAAAATTTTGCACTTTAATAATTTTGCCACCGTACAACGGATTTGCCTGAAATTTTGCATGTGTGGTCTGGTACCATAGATCTCCGGATCTGGCAAGTTGCGTTACGGTCGGATACTCGGTTACAGAACTGCGGAGTGGCCAGAAATGCAAAAAAAAAAGGGGTTTTTGCGTTTCTTTGCTTGTGGCTACAGCCTGCACAATTTATCCGTTTGGTCTGAAATCTTCAGGGAACATGCGGTCTGGGTCATTGATGTGCCTTTCAAAGATTTGGTGAAAAAATACTAAACTGTTCAAAAGTTATTCAAAAAACAAATTTCCAATTATAGTCAAAATGTATGTCTCTCTCGAAAGCTGCCGCCACTACATTTTACTGTCGCAAATGGCCCTTTTACTGTCATACGGTGGCCATCTTTTTTTCAGTTAACGAGAGAGAAAAATGCCTTGCGTTTAAATGTGGGACCCCCTAGGTAAACATTTGACTGTTGTGAGTTGGGCCGTGAAGATGACATCCCTATCTTTTGGGGGGGAGAACCCCCCCCCAAGAAATGCTGTTTTTAAAAATTGGTACCCTAGTACTGTCGCAAATTGTGAAAGTGTCATGCTGTTTTTGCAAAACTGTCGCAGTTTGCAACAGTATTTTGCCCAAAAACTGCAAATCTTTGTCATCCCCTGCAGCAAAATGGTTGGGTCTTTTGGGCTGAAATTTGCAGGGTGGCAAGCCCTGGTCCCACAGATGTACCTTTTGGTGGTTTGGTCCCAAAACATTCGGGTTACAGTGTTCTGAAGTTGAGAAATTTCCCATAGGATAACACTGGGGTGCCTTTTGGTGCCCGTATCTTGAAAACAAACCAAGATATGGATTTTTCGATACCCACAGCTTAGATCACTTTTAGGTGAACTAAGCAAAAAAAAAAAAGAAAAAAACAAGATTGTAAGTCACGGATTACACCTGCAGAGGAATTATTTTCCTGCTAGCTACGATTACAGGGATATTGGCAAAAACATGTTACAAGGGTTCCTTTGGAATGCTATGGCACTGTTGTATGGCTCCGTACTTACATACGCATACTATTACGCTAAAAATGGGCAATGTGAAGGGAGCACATGGCCCGTGCTCCCATGAACACATACCAGTTATATTATACTTTCTCAAAAAGATAGGACATTTATTGCAAAAAATTCCGTTAATGCATCAGTTAGGGTTGTTACCACAGCGACAAAAGTTTGGAAATGTGTTAGGGTTACAACGCTACCACTCCACCCCACCCTCCACACACTAACAGGCATCGGGGTGTGTGTTGGGGATGTTGAGCCTAACTCTCACCCCATTCTCCTATACTGCACCAACTCAACTTGCTTACAGATGGAATGGAGTGAGAGTTAGGCCGACGACCCCAACGCACACCCCGATGCCTGTTGGTGTGTGGGGGTGGGGGGATGGTAGGGGTGTTTTAGCATTTTTCAGTGAGTTGCTGTTCAGTCAGTTTTACCACGCTTCTACCCAAGTCTGGGGACTACTTTTCACCATATTTAAATAAAATAACATACTATTATTAAATCTTTAATAATGTGTCCAGAGTTTTGATTAATTGTTATAGAAATAGTTGGTACCCATTTTGTAAAAGTGATGACACTTCAGGATGTGGGTTGTTGATTGATAAGAGCACTACCCAGCTGCTGTAGTCACTCGGCACAAGCGCCTCGTGCCTAACCACACACCTGGGGGTGTGCTCTTATCAAATCAGCAACCCACACCCTTTTGTGTCTTGTTGCTTTCATATATTTAGCCCCATACTTGTGTAACTCGTAGCAAAGAAACTGTATGCATGTTCAGAGGACCCCTTCCCCAATTCATTGTTTTATTATTATTTTTTCTTTTTTTGATATAGCTTGCCTGCAGCCCCATCCCATACTTCGCATCATCAAAATGCTTTTTTTAGGAGTGGGGCTGCAGTGCTCTGCAGTCTCTCAGCTCATACTCTGATGTTATGAGCGGGGCATGAAACTGTAAGTAGCTCTTTTATTACTTAACCAAAAAATTCAAAACTAGGCTTAATTAACTTGTTGAGCAGGCAACTCCTTCTTATGAGTTGCCTGTCCGAAACGTGTCAGTTGCTGTTTAAAACACAGTGTTTATGTTGCCATTGGGCAAGGCGCCCTGACAGAACACTGTTTAGTGTCTTGGACATGACGTCACACCCGTGTGATGCATGAACTCGCTAATGTGGTGATACAAGCAACCTGCACAGAGACGCCAACTGGCGCATGCTGGAATGGCATTTTAGGGAGGATTCTCCTATCTGTGAAAAGCAAATCAGTGTATCTGCTTCAAATAACTGAGCAGACCAAGTCTGGGCAAGTGATGCTTCCTTTGGGTACTTAACATCTATGAGAATGTTATTAACTGATGAGTGTGTTACTCAGCTGATGAAGTTTTATATACACGTGTATCTGTAGGACGACAACCTTGAAAAAGCTACAAAGTTCCCACGCCTGCTTAATAACAGGTGTTTGGTTAAGAAAGGCTCTTTTTTTCTCATAATTAACACTGACTTACCAGTCGGGTCATATTCATGTGGAAAAAGAGCTGGCGTTCTGTCCTGGAGTCCAGTATTGCTACTCAGTCCTGACTTGATCTCCTGGCTAAGTGTGTTTTGTGGAGGGGGGGGGTAGAGTCTGGGAATTCATAGCACCATAAGAAAAGCTTTTTTTTTTTTTTTTTTTTTTTTAAATCAGTGTCCAAGAGATAATGCTAAGTGTCTGATTTTGATAGACTGCCACTGACTTGCTGAGATCACGCTCACCTCTTTAGTTTTCGGTGGTGTTTGGACAAGTTGGCAGCATCACATACACTGGCACCAACTAGCTTAGATTGTCTGCTACTGACAGACATGGTGCAAAAAAGCCGAATGGGATTGGTTGAACAGGAGGCTATGCAAACAGGAAGACCATCAGTAGCCATTCATAGGAGTGTATGTCTGTGTTAAAAATAAATAAATAATGTCTGGAGGCACTCAGGTGCTAATACAACAAATGATAAAGTGCACTTGTTTTGACGGGCAGGAACAGTGGAGGTGCACCTAAATGAAAAAATGTGCATTTTTCTTTCCTGTCTTATGTTAGCGCAGTAACTATTGTGGCCTGCTAGGCAGATGAATTGATAAGAAGTAAAAATTACTGAAACTATAACAGTCTGCAGGTGCATCTGTCTCCATGATGTTTTTCGAACTGTCCACTACCTGTGGACCTCGCAGAATATTACCTGAGGGAGGCTGGGCGGCTTACATTGTGTGGATGCTCTAAATATAGCTTTCAAAATCTTTCATTACAACTGTTTGGGGTTCAGGCAATTCCTAAGCACAGAGAAAAGCAGGAGCACTACCAGAGCACAGAAACTGATGGCAGCCATGTTGTACTCCTTCACAATCATATGATCTGCAAACCAGATGACTGAAGCTGGCTACTTCACAGTCAGCAGCTGGAATCAAGTGATCCCTCTGCTATTCCCGCCAAAGCTTGTTAAAGGGACAGTGTCAGCTGTTCTGTTGAATTTTTGTGCCCCCATTTCAGATATGTCCCTGTAGCCATTTACATGTCTGTCCCCATGATGTGTGGTCTCAGAATGTCAAATGAGAGCCATTTGTTGTAATTTTGGTAATTGTACCTTTTTTAGGAGAAACACTGTCCCCCAGCGGTCCACTGCGGTAGCGCGTTCACATTTCAAGATGGTGCCAGAAAACATTGTAATATTGCTCTGTTCTTGTCTTTCTTGTACTGTGTTATGTTATTTCATTTTTGATGTGGTGCCTTTGCAAAGGAGTCCTTGACTCAAAAGCTATAATTCTGATTCTTTCAATAAATAAATAAAAACTCTTTCTTGGACAAGTTTAGAATGTTTTATTCAGTATCATAGTAGTCAAGGAGTTGAACACAGTAATGTCACGCCTGTTTCAAAACAAGCGCTGTAACCCTGCTAAATAAATATTTGAAAGTAAAGCTGTTACTATATGCATGCCCGTGTCCCTTTAATGTTAACGTCTGTAAAGTTGTCACATCTTCAAAAGGAAGTTAAACTATAGTACATTTTTAATTAACTAATTGTATTATATAAAATAAATATTAGGAAAGTACTATGTACTTGTGAAATCATCCTGCCAAAAAATAACTTGTAACTCCTCTTGCCTTTGGGGCATTTGGTAGATGAGCTCATTAGCCCCCATTAACCATTTTCTGAATTGCCTAGCCCTAGACTGCTAATTTAACATTTTTTTTAATCTTTTTATTCAGGTTTACACATTCAGAATGAAGCATTTTTCATTTTTCTAATCAATCTGTGCCATGTGCTCTGCATGTTCCCAACTGATGATTTTTTTCAGCTTTATTTAATACCATTTTGTCCTGTATTCCTTCTCCTATGTCACTGATGAACATATTGAAATGGATAGGGCCTGCCTTTCCGATGCTGCTCTTAGGTGCAGTGTGTCCCTGGGACTGGTTATCCACCTGTGTGTCCAGTCATGTTTGTTGTATCAGCATTGTATACTGGAACTTTGTTTTGATTATTAGTGATCATAGCTCATCCTATATTTGTACTTATTGCAAAGGATGCTATCACTTTTTGGTACTGATTTGCTGATTCTCTTTCAGGTTGTTCACCTATGTTGGTGTATTTTAACCAAAATCTTTCAATAAATAGATTAAAAAAAAATAAAATAGAAATGGACAGGACCCAGGACTGGCCCTTGCGGTACCCTACTCATGACCTTCCTTCCCCCAGATTGACCCCATTTACCAGCACCCTTTGCTGTCTCCCCCTCCCCCAACCAGTTTTCTACCCATCTAACTAGGTCCCTTGCTGTGCCCAGATCTTCTAATTTCAACAACCTCCTGTGTGGCACCAGATCAGATGTCTTGCTGAAGCTGAAGTATCGTAAATATACAGCTTGTTCTTTATCCACCACCCTTGTTACCCAGTCAAAGAATACTATCAGGTTGGTCAGACAAGACCTCTCGGCTAAGAATTCATACTGCTTAGTATCCTGAAGCCGTCCATTAGGTTCACTATGATTAGTGTTGACTAGTGTCTCAGTCAGTTTACCTACAGTGGAGGTAACAGTGACTGGCCAGTAATTTCCTGGTTCCTCCCTGTCCCCTCTCTTTTTTTATTTTTATTTAAACATTTGTTAACCGGAAAAGGCACACTGAGCCGCGGCTAGATTCCAGGTGCAACCCAGGAGCAGGGGAGTGGAAGAGTACAAACATTATCAAGAACAATTTAAGCCTCGTTACAATGAGGATTACAAGACACAACAGGTGAGCATTTAGGCTGTACAATAGATATATAGCAGTAATACAGGGTACGTTACAAGTGATTGTGGAGGGACACCACATCTGCTGCCCTCTGGTCTCTCTGGACCACCCCAGACTGTAGTGAGCTGTTTGGGAGGCTCTCCTCCTCCAGCCAGTTTGCCTCAGCTCTGCCCACCCCCGTGGGCTTACTCTCTACTCCTGCCCTTCTCCCACATGCCACTTAACTCTGCCCCCCTACAGAGGGTGACAGGCCTCACCTCATGACAGTCGTGGAGGAGTGCCACGGGGATGGGTAGGTCCACGGTCCCTGGCTGTCATATGCCAGAGCAGTATCTTTCCCCCTTTGTGTGCTTCCGGGAGTGAGGTGTGCAGTGACGTGCACGGTGGAGACACACACACACACACACACCTGGCGCGGCCTTCGCCAGGCATCTGCTCCGCCCCACAGATACTCTTGTTAGAGCCATCCAGTGGTATTCGCCCCGGTTCACCAGAGGTCATGCTCGCACCTGGCACACATCCACCCCTCCCCCCCCGGAGGAGGAGAGCAGTCCATAGGATGTTCGATCCTCCCCCACCCAGACGGCCCTCTGACGTCTTGAGTCCTGTTTTGAACTCTGGGCACTGTCGTCGCAGGTGGAAATCTTACCCCAGCGCTGTTGGGCCATCTTCCTTTTTTTCTGATGTACCAAAAGAACTGTTTTTCCCCCTCAGCAATATGCAGCTCTGCATCTGCTTTTGCGACCCTGACTGCCTTCTTGGCCTTCTTTATTTTTAGCTGGTATTTGCTCCATTCCTCATTTCCCTGTTTCTCCCTCATAGCTAACGAAAGCCCTTTTTTGGCCCTCACTGCCTCCCTGACCTTTTCAGAGAACCAGAGTTGTCTATTGTGCAATCACCCTTGGTAACCATTCTGAAGCATTGTTTGGGTGCTTCGAGAATGGCTCCTTTAATTTCTTCCCATCGCTCCTCCACCCTTCTGATTTTGTCCACTTCAGCTAACTTACTCTTGACCATCTGATCAAAGTCTGCTTTTCTGAACTCCAGAACCACAGCTTGTCACAAGGGCATACTGGTACCTGGGGCCAGCTCAAACCATATGATGCTATGGTCACTGGACCCCAGTGATTCCCTAACCCCTGCTACCATTACTGAGTTGATGAGTACCACTTTGAGGATTGCAGCATGTCTTTTAGGTTCCCTGACCAGCTGCACCAGCAGGTAACCCTGCAGCTTATCTAGCAGGGCCTGACTTCTGGTGCTCTTAGCTGCTGGAATGTCCCAATCTATGTCTGGTATATTGAGATCCCCCAGAACCACTACCTCCCCCTTTGTGGCCCCCTTCTCAGTTTCTGCTTTTTGCTCCCTATCCACCTTGTCTCCCTGTCCTGATGGTCTATAGACCACTTGAGTGTGTAACTTCTTTCCCGATCTGGTCATGTGCTTTACCCACAGCAAGTGTCTCCCCATTTCCTTCCCTGACTGACCCATCCTCTACTGTCTCTATGCTTTTCTGGACATAGAGAACTACCCACTTCCTTTTCCCTTACCCTTTTCTCTCCTAAACGTGGTATAGCTCCCTGTCACAATATGCAAGTATTGACAGGTCCCAGTCCCAGTGTTATCTCCGGTGGACCAAGTTTCATATGTTTGGGCCTTCCTCCCCATGGAAAAAGCTATCCTGTATTTCTCTTTATTCCACCATAGCCAATTAGGGTATATGAAAAAAACAGTTAACATATATGAAACCAACCAGCTAGTTATACTGTTTTAATGTGTTTTTAACACCATATTAATACCTAAAACACTACAAACCACCCTGTTACACACATCATAACTAAGGCTGTATTTTTTTTTCATGGTAAGAACTACATGTTTTCACGGCCCATGCACGGCCAAAACTAAGTTTTTCACGAAAAACAAATTCGAAGGGAGAATAAATTGTAAAACGCGTTTTACTTCATGTTTACCTCATTTTAATAAGACAAACAAAACCGCTCCGCAGCTCATGGTGTTCAAAACGTAACGTAAGAGCACCAAAACACAGCACACCTTCTTCCTCACCTTCGTCATCAGTGGGGTGTAATAATAAACATACTGTGCTGTATTGAAAATGTAAAACTGAGGGCCGAGCTGCGATCCTACATTAAAGACATACAATGCTGCTTTGTATGTCTTTAATGTAGGATTGCAGCTCAGCTCTCGCTTTTAAATTTTTTTCTCAAACATTGAAATGCTGCTACATATTTCTTTCTCTTTGCAATTGTGCTTTTCCTAGATGGGTGCATTTATCATATTGTGTGCGGCACACGTACAGTTTTCTGGTAAAAACAGTCCCGAATTTGGAAGCAGAGATCGGCAGAGGTCTGCTTTTGTGGCTGAGACATGGCATGGTCTGCTGATGCTGCTGTTTAAGCCTGCTAAAGCAAGACATACTGTAGTAAAGTGTTTCGTCACACTTAATTAGAGGAGAATGCAAGGTAAACCGGAGATGAACTCAATGAAAAGTGAGCTAGAGTAAGTGAATATCATTAAATTTCACTAACTTTCCTGATTTGGACTAATTCACGTCACGGGCCGATTTTCACGGAATCCGTGAATTAATTACAGCCTTAATCATAACTCCTGTAACAAACACCTGAAAACATGTAACAAACACATAGCACATGTAGCAAATACCTTGATGACATATATAACAGCCACCATAGAAAACCCTCACACAAATTGTCACAGAACTAATAGCACCCAAAACAGCTCATAACCTGAAAAACCACAAGGACCTACACCACACTGCTGCAGCTTCCTCCCACATTCCCACCCCAACATCATGTTCCCAGCTAGCCAGAACCCATAGCGCCTGCCCTCCATACTGCTGCTTTCTTCATGCTCCTCCAGGCCGACTCCAAAGCCACCATACTGTTGCCTCTTTCAATGTGTGACACTTCTTACCTCACCCCACTGCTCCCAACCGTTCTGCATACTGCCACGCCCAAGTGCATGCTAAAAGCCACTCGCACCATCCTGAATTCAAATTCCCACTACACGTTAAACTGCCACTTCTGACCACTTGTTGAACTCGCACCATCCTGAAAAAGGAAGTACCGCCAAACCACTTCCCCTTTTGTGGAGGACTTCCTGAAACTGGTATGCTCACGCAAAAAAGTATATGGCCCAACCTATGCTGTGGGGGAAAACTGGAAAAAAAAAGACGACCTTCATTAAGCGACTGCACTACCTCACAACACCACTGCACTATGGAAAAACAGGGGCCCTGGTGGTTTTAAAAAAAAAAAAAAAAAAAACAACACGAGCACAAAGGTGACCAAATGCACTTATTATATAAAATAAATGGTGGCAAAATCTGCTATACTCATGAAATAATACCATCTCAGGTCCGAACAAGCTCATAAAAACCTCTCACACTTCAGGCTCATGGCTTATGGTTTGTTCATCCCCTCAATGATATTTCCTTGTATACCACATTTTTCCATCATTTATTAACTCTTTTTTTTTTTTTTTTTACAAAGATGAGTTTATTTATTGCCCTGTTGACACAGTATTACTGTTTCTTTCTAAGCCCAGCCTCCTCACCTACCAATTACAGTAAATCAGACATGTTAAAATATTTCATATGTGAAATTATTGAAATTGATTATAGGCCGGCTCGTCGGCGCAGTGGTTGATTTCATTATGCGACGCTGGCGACCTGATTCGGAACGGACTCGGGTCACTGGAGCCGCCGGGGAGTAGGCTCGAACGCCCCTGCGACTGCCTCGCCTACTCCAGGGAGGGAGAGGATGCGGCTCGCTGTCTGGTACCCCTGGTGGAGGCCGGGGAGACCAGCAGCAGAGCCTCTACGCACATGGGGGCGTGGTGAACGTCGGCTCTGCCCAGACGTTAGTGGCACACCACGCCCCGGGGAGAAAAACGGAAAATCCGGCCTCCTGGTCTGCCGGATGATGGCTGCCTCGCTCCTGTCGGCCCGAGATGCCCTGACGCCTCCAAACCCACCTCAGCAGTACTCAGGGACTGATGCCTAGTGTGCTGGTTGCCCCTTCCGGCGCCTTCCCCCTCGGAGGAGGGGGACCCACCCAGCGAAGGGACGCCTGGCCACCCCTGGGTCCGGCTGCTATCTGAGGTGGAGGGCGTCAGCGAGGGGGTCGAGGAAGGCTTGAGCAGCCGAAGGAGTGGCAGACCAGGAAGCAAGAAGGGGGATAAAGAAATAACACAAAAAAAAAATTGATTATAAAGTCCCTTATAAGAAGCCATTTACTGTACAGCAGGAAATATTAGCTTTCAGTTTATTTTCACTATATTAGCTTAACTGACAAAAGCGCTAAAACAAGCCTATCGCTAATATTACAAGGAGCATAGTGCTGTAATTGGACATGAAGCTGATGCGCTAATTCAACAGGGCGCTAAATAGTACTGCACCCTGCTCCTTGCTAAATAGAGAGGGCGCTAATATAAGCTGCTGTACAATATTTTTTAAATACAGGCCTCTTCATCCTTCTTAGCACATATACTACTTCTCTACCCCTTTTGCAGAGGTTCTGCTATTTACCTTTTTATTTATTTATTAAGATTTCAGATAACATCTTTGAGCCAAAGGCTCTTTTACAAAGGTTCCATGCCAAATGATGAGAAGACATAACACAATCAAGAATACATAAGGCAAGTAAGACAGATCTAGGCAGCCAGAGGCATTGTCAGGTGCCATAATTAGTTGGCATATATTCATCAGGTCACCTATTGATTAATAGTTTTAGGGAGATGAGGTGTTAAGGTAGAAAAGGCAAGTAAAGATGGAAATAGGCCAGTGGAGCATGGAGGTAGGAATGAGGAAGGGGGGGACAAAACAAAAATGGGGAGTATTGACGGGGCGGAGAGGGGAGGAGGTGGTGAGAGAAAGGGGTGGAAAGGGGGTGGGAGGAAAAGGGAGAGCAAGAGAGAGAGAGACAGAGAGAGAAAGGAGATGTTTAGTGAGGCTGGAGAGCGGTGGATAGGGTTAGGTTATGAGAAGCAGTCACATGATGCCTTGGTGACGGAGTTGTTGATGAAGATTGTGCTTAAAAGTGCCCAGAGAGATATTATTGGCAACTTCTGGAGGAAGCGTGTTCTACCGTGATGCTCTGGATTTGAAGGAGCATTGTCCTTGGGAAGTTCATCTGCGGGGAACGGAAAAAGTAAGAATATCAGAGCTTCATTTTTGTTGGGACCTCCATGTGGAGTCAATAGAGTCATAATTCCTGAAGGTAGTAGATCCAATGTGGCTTTTTTTGGCTAGGATGCACGTTTGGTAGCAAAGTCTGCCAGATAGTTGGAGCCAGTTTGCCTGTTTGTAGATATCGCAGGTGTGTGTAAGGCAGGAGGCAGAGGTCATGAGACGACAGGCCTTATTTAATGCCACGGTAATGCGCTGAAGTGCAGTATCAGTGGCATATCCGTATATCACTAGCCCATAGTCAGTTATTGAGGTAACTGAGCTCTGAATTGCAATCCTTAGCGCTTCGGCCGTATGGCATTTTCTATGTCTGTACAGCAGGCCTATCCGGGTATTCACTATTCTGGCAGTATTATCAATGTGTTCAGAGTAAGCTAGAGTGCTGTCAGGGGGTCACCTCCAGGTATTTGAACAGGTGGACTTGCTCCAGCTGCATTCCATCGCTGCGTTGCGTGTGCTTTGTAGTGTCTTGGTGCGTCCAGTGAGGGTTCGAAAAAAGTTGGAGGAAGCACATGACTGAGGTTGGTGAAAGTCATGTTGAAAGCGTTGGATATGGTGGCTTGATCCGTGGTGATAATGCCATCTAATTTGAGCAAAGAGGGCGGTACTTTTGGGTCTTTCCCTGTAACTTCAGTAAGGTTGGCCCAGAACGTCTTCCTGTCTTTCTGTGTATTGGCTAGTGCAATTCAGCTGGCCTTCTCGGTCCTGATTGCTCTTGTACAGGCATTTCTTGCTGTTTTGTAGGCTTGGATATCTGCCTGGGAGCCAGTGGTATCAGCACAATGCCAGAGTTAGTCCCGGGACCTCATTTGCTCAAGAAGGTCATTATTAATTCAGGGATTGCTTACTCCTTTGATCTTACGTTTCTTGATGGGGCATGTATATCACGAGTGGTGTTAAAACTTTGGATAAAGTAGTCAAGGACAGTGTCCACGTCCGGGGGCTAAGTCTAATGGTGACCAGTCATGTTCTCGTAAGAGAGTTTTTAGAGGCTCAAGGTGACCAGGACTAAGTTTCCTACAGTTAATAGTTTTGGGGGGTGGCTTTGTGAATTTGTTGGTCCAGGAGCAGATGACTGGAGAGTGGTCACTTATGCAGTCTGGGAGAACTACAGTGTTTGTGATGTGATCAGGGCGGTTTGTAAGTATCCAGTCAAGAAGCGTTTTGGTCCCTGTCCTGTAGTTCACCCTAGTGGGTGATTTGACCATCTGCAAGAAGTGTTCCATTGCCAGAGCATCCTTAAACTTGTTTGCACTAGGGGAGGACCAGTTGACATTGAAATCCCTAAGCAGGATTGTTTCTGAGGTCTGGTCAAGGAAGTGGATGATATCCAGTATGGAGCTTATTCCTAGTTTGGTCAGCTTGGGGAGTATGTAGACAGATGCCACTGTAAGGATTTTGTTGTGAGCTCCAAGCAGTATCTTGGTAACAAGGACCTAGGTATCATTCATAGGGTGGTGCACAGTGATAACATGCCATTTTGAGAGTGTCCTTAAGGTAGAGGGCACAGCCTCCCCCTTTCTTGAAGAGCCTGTCTTGCCTAAAAACAGTATATCCAGGAATTGATATTGCTGAGTCGGGAATCTTAGGGGATAGCCATGTCTCAATTACTAATAGAATATCAGGGTTGTGATGTGTTACGCAGGTGGTGAGGGAATCAAGTTTACTGAGCAGGCTGCAGATGTTTATACTTGCCAGGGAGAGTGACCCAGCCATCCCTGAAGCTCTAGTCCAAAACTGTGTAAGGCCTGGGTTGGGATGAACGTTGCCTGAGAGAAGTAGTAGCAACAGTATTTGTCGTATTGAGAGCTTTGCAGAGGTTCTTATGAGGTATTAAAATTCTGGCTTTAGGATTTTCTGTCACAGGAGGTTGATGTGTTGAGCAAAAAAAACATTTGAAGGAGTGGCATACTGAGGAGCATGGGGACATGCAAAGTTGGAGGGAGTAACGTCCAGAAATGCAAAAGCCTGGGAGCTAATTGCTGTGCATAAGGTAGGCGGTGGCTACATGTGATGGTCCACTATGTTGATAGTGGGAATTCTATGAAATAATCACGGGATAGGTGGTGTGACTTTCCATTGGTCATTCCAACGAAGTTAACTAGTGTTACGCTGGTTAACAAGCACAGTAGTGGATAAGTAGTGCCCATTATAAGAGCTGTGGAGGGCAGGGGTGGGAAGGGAATCCAAAAGTTACTGTTTCTTTAAGAGGAGGAAAGAGGTAAAAGAGAAAGAAGCCAATAGGAGTGTTAGAAGAAGAAAGTGGATGGTATTAGGGTGTATTTAATGCAGGTCGGGGCCAGGGAGGGTGGGCGAGAGAAAAATAATGGCTCAAAGAGCTCGGAGAAGGCTTTACACTGCAGCACTACAGGTAGAAAGGCAGTCAGGGTCCCAGCTAACTTGTGAGAGGGCCAATCGGAAAAGCTCATCTAGCGTGGCGGCCAGTCGGAGAGGTTCCTGGTGCAGTGTGCCAAAATTCAAAAGAAGCAGGATTCCGTACCTTGTCAGGGAAAGGTCCCAATGAGAACTGCAGATAGGGGTGGGCGGCTGCTGGAGGAATAGCCACATCGCCGAGGCCAGAGCCCTGTCACAGGCACAGAAGCTGTGGGAAGAGGAAAGGGGAGATGAGTGGATTAATTAAATGGGCGAGCATGGTGGGGACAGACAAGAACAAAAGGCTACAGACAGGGGGCACAGTGTGGGCTCAGAGGTGGCATTTGTACTTCAGCCGATTTGAATGTTGGAAATGTAAATGCATCCTTGTTCTCGGTTGATGTAAGTATGTAAACTTGTGTTGATTTCAGGAGAGGGGATCTTTAATTAGTTGAGAAGCAAAGATATATCTGCTTCTGTTCCATCTTTGTTCCCCCCCCCACCAAACTCGATCTGTGTACAGTTTAATTTATCATAATCTGTGACCAGAATGTCAGTGAAAAATAACAAATCATAACAGCAAAAGCTAACTACGTTTACAGTTTTCTCGGTCCATAATCTGTGTATTAGTTTTTAAACTTGATCATCCAACATGCATCAACAGGTGTATAGCCACTATCCCAATAATGATTCTGTGAAGTTTAAAACTATAGCTAAACAAAATAAAAAAGTATGTATTTTATTTATTTTCGTTTGAAACATATTTTACCAGGCGAGTATGTAGAGTCCAGGAAGGGCTTGTTTCCAGCTGTGACTTGGAAAGGGAGATACATGGGAGAAGCACGGAGATCAGTTTGCAAATGATACATGTATACAAGATGTAATATTCAGACGAATACAAACCAATCTGTATCAATAAATACATAGAAGTATACGACCCAGTTCTCGTAAGGGCATGCTATTCAAGAATGTAATAAGTTGGGGTTCTTATGTCATTTTACATCCATCATGCAGTTGTGTTGGAGAACATGTATTATAACTTTTCCTTACTCAACCCTCAATCCTATCTGCCTTAGAGACATATTTGGTAATAACTTGTAGTCAGTTCCTTCCTTGTCTTGCTCTAAGGTCAGTGCACCTTTTGTTAACCATAATGGGTTATGTATCTGATGTAGCCCCAGGTACACATGCAAGTATTGAGAGGAGTCATGCATTCATGGACTTGCATAACCCTTGCCAGAGGTCATCCTTTCATTATGGTTATTGGAGGAGTCCCAGGGCAAAACCCTTCTACAGTAAGAGTACTGTACAAAAGTTAGGGAATAGTCACAATTGCACTTTTCCCTTTCCTGCAGCCTGCTGTGTGCCATCAATCTGTATGTTCACTTACATACTAACTTACTAAAAGCCAGCAGAATAGGCCTCTTGGTCTGTCATGTCTACTTGGTTGCCAGCCTCCTACTGGGTGCTCGCTTCTCTGCCCCTCCACCCCCAGAGGGAGTCTTCCCTGGCTTCAGTTTCCTCCTGTGTCTGTCCCACCCCTTCTTGAATCTCTCCACTGTGTCCTCCTCCACCAGACTCCTGGGCAGTGCATTCCATGGCTCCACCACCCTCTCAGTGAAGTAGTGTCTCCTACGCTCCCCCCTGTATTTACCCTTCTCCAGTTTCCACTCGTGCTCCCTGGTTGTTCCCCACTTCTTTAGTCTGAACACCTCCTTGGTTTTGTCCTTATTGATCCCCTTCACATACTTGAAGACCTCTATCATGTCCCCCCGTCCCTTCTCTCCTCCCCTCCACTGCATACAGCCCAAGCTCTTCCAGCCTCTCCTTGTAGGGCCTCCCCCCCACCATACCTTGAATCATCCTGGTCACCTTCCTCTGGACCCTCTCCAGTAGTGCTGTGTGTTTCTTAAGGTGAGGTCTCCAGAACTGCACACAGTACTAGAGATGCGGCCTGACCAGGGCATTATACAGAGGGAGAATCACCTCCCTCTTCCTGGATGTAATCCCCCTGGCTATGCAGCCCAGTATTCTGTTTGCTTTTGCTGTGGTTCTTTGGTTCTCAGTGTTATTCATTTTGATTTCCACCACCACCCCTAGATCCCTCTCACCCGATGTGGCTTGCAGTGTGACACCCCCCCCAGGGTGTATACATGGCCCTGGTTTCTGACTCCCAGATGCAGTACCTTACATTTCCCTGCATTAAACCTCAATCCCCACCTCCTTGACTACCTGTCCAGGGTATCTAGGTCCCCTTGGATAGCCTCTCTCCCTTCCTCACTGTCTGCCAGTGCTCCCAGTTTTGAGTCGTCCGCAAAGAGACTCCGCCTACTCCTGACACCCCTCCTTATGTCCGAGACATAGGCATTGAACAGGAGTGGCCCCAATACCGAACCTTGGGGGACCCCACTGGTGGAGGAGACTGTCCCACCAACTACAACCCTCTGTATTTGCCCCTTAAGCCATTTCTCTACCCACCTGAGCAACTGCCCCCACACCCCATCCCCCCCCAGCTTTGTTAGCAGGCCATTGTGGGGTACCGAGTCAAATGCCTTGTTGAAGTCCAGGTAGAGAACGTTCACTGGCCTATGTCGGTCCAGGGCACCCGTCACCCAGTCGTAAAACTCCACAATGTTGGTATGGCATGATCTCCCCAGGACAAAACCATACTGCTTGTCATCCAGGTGCCCCAACCTTTCTAGCTGCCCCCAAGCCTCTCCTTGATAATGCCTTCCATTACTTTGCCTACCACAGACGCTAGGCTGACAGGCCTATAATTCCCCATCTCGTCTCTAGACCCCGCCTTTGTGGATAGGCACCTCATGGGCCACCCTCCAGTCCTGAGGCACGCATCCTATCTGCAGAGAGATGTTGAAGAATGTAGCCAGTGGTGCTGCCAGCACGTCCACCAGTTCCTTCATAACCCTTGGATGCAGCCCATCTGGTCCCAGCGCCTTCTCAGTCTTTAGTGACTGGAGGGCCTTCCTCGCCCTATCCACTGTGATTTCTCCCTCCCAACCCACCTCCTCATGCAGCCGCCCAACCCCTACCCAAGCCACTTCCGGTCCTCCAGATTCCAACTGACCTCCTGATTTTGTGGGCCCCCCCTTCCTTCTCATCGGGGTAGAAGGATCCCCCTCCACCCTCAGTAAAGATCGAGGCAAAGTACTCATTTAGTACGTCTGCTTGCTCCCCCTCCTCCTGAGCCAATCCCTCCCAAGTCCTAATCCTGCTGATATGTGCCCTCGCTTTTCTTTTCTCCCCTGTATAGCTATAGAACCCCTTGCCTCCCCCTCCGGATATCCCTGGCCAAGTTTTGCTCCATCCTCACCTTGGCCCCTCTCACCACTCGGGTGGCCCTCCTAGCCAGCAACTCGTACTCTCCCCACCCCCTTCCCCCCCTTGAGTGCTTAAAGCGCGTGTAGGCAGCCTTTTTATCCCTCACCGCTCTTGTACCCTCCCTGGTTCACTAGCATGGCTTGCTGGCCCTACATTGCTTTTGCCTTACTTTTGCGCACCCTTTTTTAATGGTCTCCCACAAGCTTTCAGCATCCATGCCGGGCCATATCTCTTCCAAGCACCCCCAAAGAATCCTACCCATGCCCTCGAAGTCTGCTCCCTTGAAGTCTGTTACTACTGTATTAGTGCGGTTATCCTCTCTCCCCCCCCCCAGGTACAGCAGAAACCAGACCGTGGCATGGTCACCAACTGCCAGTGGACTGCTCACCAACAGGCCCCTTATCTGGTCACTGTCTGCTAGGACAGCATCCAATATCTGACCCTCCCTAGTAGGTTCCCCCACCTGCTGGACTAGGAAGGCATCCTGAAAGACATCCATCAGTCTCTGCTCCCTGGCCACAGAGGATGTCATAGTGTCCCAGTCTGCCTCCGGCTTATTAAGGTCACCCATGACCACCACTCTACCCCTTACAAGGTCACAGTGACCCCTGATGTTTTCAACCAACTTGTCCTCTAGGTCTGCCTCCATTGTGGGGGGTCTGTACACCTATTTTCAATCTTTTACCCCACCCCTTTTGCAGGGTTACCTAAATCACCTCCACCTCCTCATCAGCCTCCTCCACTCCACTAATTACTATGTCATTTCTGACAGTCAGCGCTACCCCCCCTTCCCATCCCTCTGTTCTTCCTGAACATTTTGTAGCCCTCCAAGTTTGGGTCCCAGTCATTCCTCTGGGTGGCCTGTGTCTTAGTAATTGCTGCCACATCCACTGCTCCCTCAACTAGCATTGCCTGGAGCTCGGGCATTTTATTGCCCATGCTCCTGGCGTTGAACAGGACCATCCTCCACCCTGACCCCTTTCCCCGCCCCAGACTTCACTGTCCTGCGCAGTCCCCGGTTATACTATCCCACATAGCTCCCCTCCCCCGGCTTTGCAACACAGCCCGCAGCCTCCATTTCATGCCCTAGTCCTTGAGCCCTCGAGCAGCCCCTCAGGAGCTGTCATTTTTTGTATCCCTCCCCCCTTTACAAGTTTAAACCCCACGTGTCGCTTATGAATCCAGAAAGTTTCAATTTGAGGATCTCCCTCCCCTACAGGTTGAGGTGTAGCCTATCCCTGGCATATAGCCCCTTATCCTCCCATGTATCACCCCAGTCCCCCACCAACCCATACCCCTCTGTCTTGCACCAGTCCCTGAACCACTGGTTCACCTCTCTAAGTTTTTGTTCGTTCTCCTCGGTCACCCTTGGTACTGGCAGAATCTCGGAGAAAGAGATTGAGCTTCCTATAGAGTGGCAAACCCTGGCCAGCTCCCGGAATCTCACCTGTACCTCCAGTGCACTGTTCCCTTCTAAATCATTTGTACCCAGTTGTACTAGAAAGTCTTGGGATCTCCCGCATTCCCTTGCCATCGAGTATAGCTGGAATTTGGCCTTGTCTACGGATAGGCCTGGGATACATTTAGCCTTAACTGGGCTGCTTTTTTCCCTCCCCAGCTCCCTCCCACTGGATACCCCTGGTCATGGAGTCACCCAGCAGTATCACGTTCACCTCACCCCCCCAAGTTACTAGCCTGTTTGTGTCCCTCCAGGCTCCTCCTCCTGTCAACAACCCCCAGCTTGCTCCTCCCATCCCCTGCATCCTGTGCATCACAAGTTTGTGTGATCCTGACCAGACACTTTCTTCTGTCTACGGCCCCATCTTGCTCCTTGCACCCCCCCACTGCCTGGGTGCCATGTTGCCCCCCCAGCTCTACACCTGGCCTTCCCGCTTGAGCTGGTGCCTCCGATCCCCCACCCTGGCCTACTTTTACTGCTTCCCTTCTTGCCTTCCTTCTCCCCCTTAGGTTCTTCACTTCCCAACCCTTCTACCCTATTGCTCCCTGCCCTACTCCTCCTCCTCCCTGCTCCCCCCTGCCGATTTCTCCTGCCCCTACTGCTCCCACTGCCCCCCTCTGCTTTCTGACCAATCCCTCCCTGTCCACCTGCTCCCCCCACCCTCCAACCTCCTCCACCTCATCGTCCCAGGTACAGCAGGCTGAAAACGATTTGTAAGTGTGATGCCTGCCCCAGGATTGTCACCCCCCGCCCTTCTGGGCACCCTCCCTACGAGTGATTTTAATATGTTGCTTGTTTCATATCTTACCAACATACTAAAGAAACCAGTAGAATAGGCCAAATGGTCTGCCTTGTCTGCTCGAAAGCCAGCAACCTAATGACTGCTTGCCTTACTAAGGTTCAGAAAAAGAGCTAGTAGGCGGAATCCCATAATGCTGTTGTGCTAGGCCAAAGAGTAATATGATAAGTCATACCCAGACATAATTAACATGTCGAGGCGATGTTTGAAAATCTCTCTAGTGTTATTAGTAACCACAGCAGATGGAAGTCTATTCCAAGGTCCAATAGATCTCACAGTAAAGAAAAGCTTTCGATTATTATGTTTAAAAGATTTGCCAATTAACTGGAGGGGATGACCTCTAGTATCATGTATTGATGACTTTAAAGAAAAACCTAACTCAGTCGTACCATATGGGTCATGAACAACATCGTATAGGAAAAGAAGGTCGCCTCTAAGGCGTCTGATGGTAAGAGGCTTAAGTTTTAATGTATCTAGCCTGGATTCATAGGAAGTGGAGTCAAGACCAGATATTTTTTTAGTGTACTTTCTCTGTACTTTTTTAAGAGTATTACTATCCGATTTTTTAAATGGACACCATAACTGTGATGCATACTCAAGATGAGGTCGGACATAGGACCTAAACAGGGGCAACAACACCTCCTGGTCTCGGGATCTAATATTACGTAGAATAGACCAAACAACTTTGTCAGATGTACTAATCACTGAATGCAAATGTTTGGAGTATGTTAAATCATCCAAAATAGTAATTCCCAAGTCCCTCTCATTTGTAGTGGCACACAGTATTGAACCATCCAAAACATATTGGAAATTTGAGTTATTGGAACCCAAATGCATAACTTTACACTTTGTAGTGTTCAATTCCATACCCCATTTGTCAATCCAAGTGGAAACGATGTCTACATCATGCTGGATACAAGATATCTGATCTAAGTTAGAACATGGTCCCCCAATCTTCACATCGTCTGCATATTTTATTGTAAAAGAGAGACAGGAATTGGTTAAATCAGATATAAAAGCCTGGAAAAGACAGGGGCAGAGAACCGAACCCTGCAGAACACCACTCAAAGCATTGCCAGGGTTAGAAATAACACCATTAATGATCACCCTCTGTGTTCTGTTACAAAGCCAATTAATAATCCAGGCAATTATATAACTATTAATGTTGAGTCCCCTGAGTGTTTGAATTAAAGCCAAATGAGGCACAATATCAAATGCCTTACTGAAATCAATGAAGACAATGTCAGAGGTATCCGGTTATCCAAACGGGAACTAAAAGTGTTCGAAAAAACAAAGCAGATTGGTTACGCAGCTTCTACCCTTCTTGAAACCGTGTTGTTGTAGATCAGATGCATCAATTAAAGGATCAATAATATCCTTTAGGAGACTTTCCAACACCTTGCATATAGAAGAGGTTAAACTAATGGGCCGATAGTTTTCCCAAAGATGTTTAGGGATCTCTTCTTCTGAATAGGAACTACAAAAGCGTCTTTCCATTCAATAGGAATATAGTTATTCTTTAAGAAAAGATCAAACAAAAGTTTAAGTGGAAAGGCAATTTGGTCAGACAATAGATAAAGTAAATGGCCTGTAATGTTATCTGGGCCTGGACAAAATTTACCTTCAAGTGTGTGTAATTTTTTTAAGAATAAACTCCACTGAAAATACAATAGGAGGATCCGATGGTGTAATAATAGGCTGAGGTATTTGGACTTCTGATACAGGGAAGATTTTACAAAATTCAATGTTAAATGCATCAGCCATGGCCTTATGCTCATGAATAAGTATGTTATCTAAAGTAAGAGGCCCCACCATGCAAGGGGTTTTCCCGAGGGAATTAATATAAGAATAGAAATGTTTAGAGTTTGACTTACTAGCTGTCTTAGCCAAATTCAGTTCCCATCAAGATTTAGTCTTTCGGATAACTGATTTACATTTCTTATTTGATTTCAAATAGGACTCCCAATTGGATGAGGTCATATTTTTAAGATAGTTACGATATTTTTTAATTTTAATGTTGATTAACAGTTTTATTTTTTCATTCATCCATCTAGGAATCTGTTTACCATTTGAATTCTTAATTTTAGAGGGGATGTAAGTGTCACGAAGAGTAGTAATGAGTGACTTGAAAGAAACCCAACTTCGATATGATGATTGATGACCAAAAAAGGATGACCAATCAGTATCCTCAAGATGTTGTTTAATGGCTTGAAGATCAGCTTTATCATAAAAGTATATGATTGAAGAATTAGAATTGAGAATAGTGTGACTCTGTAAAGTAAATAAAATTGAATTGTGATCACTGCCACCAATCGGTGGAGAAATTTTCACGTCCCTAACAGTAGCTCAGCACTACTCAGGACAAGATCTAACATATTATTACGTCTGGTGGCAGAAGTAACCCATTGTTTCAAGTCGAGTTCCAAACAAATGGACAAGAACTTGTTACTGATGCCACTAGAGTCCGAAGAAGACTGCAATTTAATACCACCACCCCCAAGCCCCAAGAGGGTCCTTTTTAGTTTGTTTCCCCTTGTACCCCCTCTTGAATCCCTCCACTGTGCCCTCCTCCGCCAGGCTCCCAGGCAGTGCATTCCACGGTTCCACCACCCTCTCAGTGAAAAAATGTCTCCTACACTCCCCTCTGTAGTTTTTCCTCCTCCAGCTTCCACACATGGCCCCTGGTTGTTCCCCTCTTCTTAAGCCTAAAGAGCTCATTGGTTCCACTCCTGGTTATTCCTTTTACATACGTGAAAACCTCTATCATATCTCCCCTATCCCTCCTCTCCTCCAATGAGTAAAACCCAAGCTCCTCTAGTCTCTCCTCATAAGGCTTCCCCTCCATACCCCGGAATCATCCTGGTCGCTCTCCTCTGAACCGTCTCCAACAGCGCTATGTCCTTTATCAGATGAGGTCTCCAGAACTGTACACAGTACTCGCGCGGCGGCCTGACCAAGGCATTATACAGAGGGAGGATCACCTCCCTCCCTCTGGATGTAATTCTCCTGACTATGCAGCCCAGTATCCTGTTCGACATCTATCACCACTCCTAAATCCCTTTCTCCCAATATGACTTGCAGTGTGACCCCCCCCGGATGTATTCATGACCCGGGTTATCTACCCCAAATGAAGTACCTTACATTTCCTAGCATTAAATTTCAGTCCCCACCCCCTTGACCACTCCTCCAGAGTATGCAGATCCCCCTGGACCACCTCCCTCGCTTCTTCACAGTCCACCAGAGCTCCCAGTTTTGAGTCTTCCGTAAAGAGACTCAACCTATTCCTAACCCCCCTCCCTATATCCAAGACATACACGTTAAACAATAGCGGCCCCAATACCAAGCCCTGAGGGACCCCACTGATTACCTTCCTAGGAGAAGAGAATATCCCACCCATCATTACCCTCTGTAGACACCCTGAGAGCCAATTTTCAACCCAAATGAGCTCCTGCCCTCCCACCCCCATATCTCCCAGCTTTATTAATAGCCCATAATGTGGTACTGAATCAAACACCTTGCTGAAATCTAGATATTTAGATGTAGGATGTCCTAGATATATCTCACCCCCCCGAGCAACCATGTGGTCCTAGCCGCCCCTATTCCCTGAGGTATGCCATTTTGATCTCGTCTAACATCACCTCTTCAACTCTTCCTCCTACCACCAACTGCCTCTTGAACCCCTCATAAGGTTCCTGCCCTTTAGCTTCTAACCCTACCCCCACCCCAACTACCTCCTGATCACCTCGACCTTCTCCCTAAGACCTGCCAACTGAAACACACTGGGCATCCTCTGAACTGCCACACCCAGTCCAATATTATGGCCACCCTGTACACCCAACTACCCTGCCGAAGATGCCCGCTCTTGCAACTCCCAAACCTATCTTCATTTTGGGAGTGAGCAATTTAGCCCTCTACCAGCAGTAATAGTTCTTACACAGTCAGTGCACAATCACTTGCCCCTCCCCCAGCAGTAGTCAGCAATACCCAATCAATTTGTACATTCAGTTTGCCCCCCCCCCCCCCAAAAACAGGAGTCGGGAACCCCAAACGAGCTAGATGTACGTAACCACTTTGCCTTCCCCAGTCAGCATCAAGACCAAAAATGCTTAGTGCCCCAGTTCACCCAGTCAGCATCTAGTCCAAAAAATTCTTAGTGTTCCAGCCCACCCAATTACAACTTCTGACATAAACACCTGGCAGCATACGTAAAATCCTGTACGTTTGTGAGAGTGAGAGAAAAAAATGTTCCTTAGTGGATAGCTGGCAAGTTCTTGTTTGACAAGTTTGAATGTGAGGAGGTTAGAGTCTATCAAGGATCTAGCAGTGTATCATTCCAGGACCAGGTAAACCATGTTAGTGATGTAATCTCTAGGAGGAGAGTGGTATGCCTCTTCTGGAAATGTACCTAAAAGACAGGCTTTAGGTGATTGTTATATACCCAGCCACGTATTTCTCCCTAAAATGGTGTTATTCTGGAACAAAACTGTACCATGTGCTGTAAGGTACCTTGGGTTGTGGGAACCCATGGGGCATACTTCTGACTAAAATTTATCAAGTGTTAGCCATGAAGTAAGTCTTAAGAAACTATTTGAAGATGGTACTTCCAACCATAGCCGTGGGGTATATGGTTGCAGTACTCCTTTCAAAGTCAGAAATATGACTCTAGATCTGATTCCCATTTTGCTTTGAGGGCATTTAGCATAGACACTGTCATCCACTAATCTGGAGTAGATGGCAGATATGAGGTTTGAACCTCTTTTGGCACTCCAAGAGAGCTAGTTCTGATTGTGCTGAGGTGTTGATAAGTAATGTCCCAGGGATGTAGTTAGAAAACTCCTCATTTAACAGTAACAGAACATGTGGTTTGTGAGTCTTCTGGGAGTCTTTCTGGAGGCTGAGATGCTGCCCTATTTGCAGACAACTCTCTGCTCTGAGGGAGGAAGTTGCCCGTCTTCAGGCCACACTGGACAGTAGTAAGGGAACCTTTCCCCAGGCCACACTGGACAGTAGGAAGGGAAGCTCCCCATCCAGGGAGCACCAGAGCCACCACCACTACCTCAGAGGTTGCGAAGAAAGCACAGCAGTTGGACCACAGTGGGCTCAGGGAGGGCGAGGATGGTGGAACAGAGGCACACCCAGTCAGTTGTTCCACTCCACAATCCATACACCATTCTGGGGGAGCATTGCTCCCCTATGGATGCACCCGCAGAGGAGACTAAGGAGACTGAGGACAGCTGTCACAAGGGAGGCCCACAGGAAGGAGGCAGAGGACACCACAAGGAAAGGAAGCAGCTCCTGGTGGGGGACTTAGTTATTAGGGGGATAGAACTGGGGGGAGCAGGAAAAACTGAAGTAAGGTGCCTGCCTGGTGCCATGGCTTGAGGGACAGGAAGTGCATCCTCAGGATCACGAGAACAGCTGCACGGAGTCTGAGCTGGACGCCATTGACCACCTAGGGACAAATGACTTGGCTCATCATGAGATTAGAGCAGTGCAGAAGGACTTTGTAGAATTGGGGAGGGCCTAAGACAAGTAGCACACAGTATCCTTCTCAGAGGTGCTGCCTGTCAGTGGCATGAGTGAGGCGAGAGTACTTTGCACCATGCAGTTTAATGAATGGTTGAAAAATGGTGTGGAACACAGGGTTTGGCTTCATTGGGGACTGGGGTTCCACCTGAGGACACCAGCCTATACTGGCAGGATGGTCTGCATCTGTCCAGGAAGGGAACAAGTCTTTTGAGCAGTCGGTTTAAATGCTTCATTGGCATGCTTTTAAACTAGTCAAGGGGGGAAGCACTGATAAGCAGCAGGAAGATCCCAGCCTCTCCCTACAAAACAGGGTACTAAATGAGAAAAAGACCGAGGTAGAAAGGTCAGTGGGGGATGCTACAGCAGAAGGTAAAGCCATCAAAAAATGGAGCAATGAGTACCAATGCCCGTAGTCTGAGTAACAAGCTTCCTGAATTAGTGGCCTTGATGGAGGAGGAACATCTGGATATTGTGGCAGTCACAGAAACATGGTACACACAAAACTATGACTGGGACGTAAACATACCAGGATACACTATCTACAGGAGGGACAGGGAGGGTAAAAGAGGAGGAGGAATAGTTCTTTACATAAGGGAATGAATCAAAGCAACAGAACAAAAGGGAAAACAGGAGAAGAAGCACTGTGGGTAAATTTGGAGACCAGCAATGGCACCACAATCCGCACAAGGGTTGTATACAGACCCCCTTCTCAGGGGGAGGAAATGGACATGGAAATGATAGAAAGTATACTTAGAACGTCAGAAAAAGGGGAGATATTGCTGATGGGTGATCTGAATATGCCAGATGTTAACTGGAGTGCAGTTGCAGCAGCCACTTCCAAGAGTGAGGTTCTAGATGCCCCACAGGGGGCATGCCTAGACAACTAGTATTGGAGCCCACCGAGAGGGAGCAATCGTAGACCTGGTCCTTTCAAATGGAGATGAAGAGAGGATCACAGATGTAGAAGTGGGTAGCCATCTGGGAACTAGTGACCATCAAACAGTATGGTTCACAATAAACACAGCAATAGAGTCAAGCCATACAAAGGCAAAATTACTGGACTCTAGGAGGGCTGACTTTGCCAAAATGGGTGAGTGCCTAAGGAATGCACTAGCAAATGGGCAGGAAGGAGGGGTGGAAGAACAATGGGGAATAATAAAAACTGCCATCACAGAGGTCACAAGCCTTTGTGTGAAGCAAATAAACAAAACAATGTAAGAAACCACTATGGTTCTCAAAGGAAGTGGCAGTGAAGGTTCAAGAGAAAAAGAAAGCATTCAGGAAGTACAAGGAATCACAGAAGGAGCAGGACAGAGAACTGTATCAGTTAAGGCAAAAGGAAGCTAGGAAGGCAGTCAGAACAGCAAAGGCCCAAACTGAGGAAAAGATAGCCAACTCAGTTAAGAAGGGGGATAAAACCTTTTATAGGTACATCAGGGAGCGAAGGAAGACCAAGGGAGGGATAGTGAGGCTTAATAAAGGGAGGAGGGTGGACAGAGGGTGACTGTGAAAAGGCAGAGATACTAAACAAATATTTTTGCTCAGTATTTACAAAGGAAGAGGGGGAGGTACCTAAAACAAACAGTAGAAACACTCTGGATACAGACGTTGATACCAGCCCATTTACAGAAGAAAGGGTTCTGAAAGAACTCTTAAAACTGAAGGTGGACAAAGCAATGGGGCCTGATGGGATTCATCCCAGAATTCTAAAAGAACTAAGGGTAGAACTAGTGACACCACTGACTACCCTGTTTAACAAATCATGGGAGGGTGGGGTGGTACCCGAGGACTGGAGGAGGGCAGATGTGATTCCCCTTCACAAAAGTGGGAGCAAGAGCCGGCCCGGTGGCGCTGAGGGTTGAGGCGCTGGACGCCACACCTCGCTCCACGCCGGCGACCCGGGTTCGGGAGCGGACTCGGGTAGTCGGTGGGTCGGCCGGGGGGAGATGGGCTTGAACATCCGACAACAGCTCGCCTGCTCCAGGGAGGGATTCGGCCGATGCCCGGCACTTGCATGACCCCGAGCGGAGGCTCGGGAACTGCAAGCCCCACTAGGGATGCTGGGGCCGCTGGAGCAGCACGGACGCCACGCGCGCATGACAGGAGGTCGCCGGCTGCTCGGGAGGGAGAAAAAACGGAAAAGAGCCTGCCTCAACCGGAAGATGGGAGGACCTTGGACGTGCTCCATGATGTGCCCGTGCCCGCCCAACAGACCACGTAGACCGACAAAATGTGTTACGGGTTAGAACCCCCCACCTCGGCCCCGGCCGGGGGGTAATCCGAGGCTCTCTGGGGATCTGTGGTCTGTGTGGGCAGGGTTCCGGGCAGTGGGATGTCCGGGGGTCATCACTGAAGGGTCGGAGGAGGCAGGCTGTGAGGAGGATAAAGAGAATTAAAAAAAAAAAAAAAAAGTGGGAGCAAGGCAGAAGCAGGAAACTACAGACCTGTTAGTTTAACCTCAGTGGTAGAGAAAATGATGGAATCACTTCTGAAGGAAAGAATTGTCGAGTATCTAGAGGCCAGAGGGCACAGGACCCAAGGCAGCATGGATTCACAGCGGGAAGGTCATGCCAGACAAATCTGATAGATTTCTTTGACTGGGTGACCAAAGTAGTAGATCAGGGAGGGGCTGTGGACATGGCCTACCTAGACTTAGCAAGGCATTTGACACAGTCCCACACAAAAGATTAATATACAAGTTAGCCAGCCTGGGAGTGGGTCCCAAGATGACAGCCTGGGTAAAGAATTGGCTGGAGAATAGGACACAGAGTAATAGTAAATGGAGTCCACTCTGAAGAAGGGGGGTGACTAGTGGGGGACCAAGGGTTCAGTATTAGGACTGGTCCTCTTAAATGACTCTTATGTTTACATTGCAGAGGGACTGGAAGGAAAAGTATGTCTCTTTGCAGATGACACAAAGATCTGCAACAGAGTTGATGCACAAGGTGGAGTGGAAAGGATGAGAAGGTACTTGGCAAGGTTAGAGGAATGGTCAATATAGGCAGCTTAGATTCAATGCTAAGAAGTGCAAGGTAATGCACCTGGGAAACAAAACCCAGGGAAGAGTACACAATGGGGGTGAGATACTAGCAACAACAAAATGCAAAGGGACCTGGGGGTAGTCATATCAGATGACCTAAAGGTGGGCAAGCAATGTGAGAGGGCAGCAAGGAGGGTTGGGGATACTGGGATGCATAGGAGAGGCATCACCAGTAGAAAACAAGAAGTTATTATCCCTCTGTACAGACAGCTGGTGAGACCCCATCTGGAGTACTCAGTGGCAACTCTGGAGACCCAATCTCCGCAAAGACATAGACAGAATGGAAGCTGTCCAGAGGAGGGCAACTAAAATGGTGCAAGGTCTGCACTGGAAGACATATGAAGAGAGACTTAAGGAGCTTAATATGTATAGCCTCGAGGAAAGGAGGGAGAGGGGGGACATGATAGAAACTTTCAAGTACCTCAAGGAATCCAACAAAGTCCAAGAGGGTAGCATCTTTCAAAAAAAGAGGTGTGCAAGAACAAGGGGGCACAATTTGGAAGATAGAGGGGGGCGGCTCAGAGGTAATTTAAGGAAGTATTTTTTCACAGAGAGGGTTGTGGATGCATGGAACGGCCTTCCGGAGGAGGTTGTGGAGTCAAAAACAGTGGTGGAATTCAAGCATGCATGGGACAGTCATAAGGCAGTTCTAGGGGGTGGGGGTAGGAAGAAGTAGGCTGCTGGTTAACTAGGATCTGCTGCTTATCCATTAAGTAGGGAAATGGGCAGACTGGGTGGGCCAGGCGGTCCTTATCTGCCGTCAAATTCTATGTTTCTATCCCATATTCTTCAGCCCCTCAAAGGACATCAGGGTGCCCTACTTGTATAAGTTCTGCAAAGTTCGAATTTCTTTTGTTCCCAAAATTTGAAGTCTGTCTTTCATGAATCCCAGTAGGGTGGGATTCTCCCATAAGGGGGAAAGGGAAACAATAGATTAACTGTATTTTTGTGTCTAAGAGACCTGTGCCGTGCTTTGAGGGCGATTGTTGTGAAGGGATTGTCTGTAAGAGAGTCTGTAGTACTTATTGTGCTCATGTAGAGAGGTATTGTTGTTGAGGCACAGGCAGGGCTCCAGATAAGGTGTGTATCTATTTTACTCATCTCATTTTAGGAAATGCTCTTCAGAAATTTTTTTTTTTTTTTTGAGTACCAGTGCTCACCCAACATTTTTAAATACTCCACACGCCAAAGAATAGTGCTTCATAACATAACTGGTGATTCAAAAGGATTATTTTTTTGCCAGATTCACAGCACTTGTATGCATCCCACTTTTGCTTTACTCACTATGTTTTAAAACTGGTGAGCAAATTTCTACCTGCCAACATTATTTGGAGCATTGCTGGCACCTGAAATTATCTAGAAAAAAAGACATTTTTTAAATAAATGTACTCCTCGGTCCACTCTAGCAAGACATTTGTACACATCTGAATTTCGTTTTATGCACCTCACTTTCAAAATGAGGAGTACAGGTACTCATCCCAGAAAATCTTATCTAGAGCCCTTGGCTCAGGTGAGGAGGCATAGGAAAACCAGGAGCAGTTTCAAAATTCACAAATAGTGTTGTTTTTTTTTTTTCTAATAACAGCAAGATAAAAAAGTAAAAACTTTTCACACCCCCTCTTAATCCCCCCCCCACCACCAACAACTTCCATTCATGTCATTTTGTTTCTGACCCACCATTCCTGCTGAAGAGTTCCTCATAGTTTACTTCTTTCAGAAACTAGGATGTCTCTGTCATGTCACCCCTCTCCCTTTCAGTCTCCAGCAAATACATGTTGGGTGCCCTAAGCCAGTCCTCATGGAATTTGCCCTGTTGGCCATGAATAATTTTAGTTACCCTATGCTGCACCATATCTAGCCTATCGCTAGTCTTTCCTTAGGTGGAGGCTCCAGAACTGGGCACAGCCTACCAGATGGGCTCACACCAGTTCTCTACAGAGTGGTAATGTTGCATCTTTCCACTTGCTATTGATCCCCCCCCAAAAATAAACCACAGCATTCTGGTTCAAAGTACAGAAAAAGAAGCGGGGGACTTGATAGTCTGTGCTGAAAGACCACTACAGGAGACTGAGATGCCAACCAGACAGTTTATTTGTGGTAGCAACAGACGCGATGAGCACAAGGTTCAAAAGAACAGGTGAAGCCACAAGATGTCCTGATGCTCCGACCGTAGTCTTTGTCAGGGGGCGGAGTCTTGGTGGAATGGAGTCCCTTTAAGTACCACTTGAGAGCAAGCACAGTGACACCTGATTGGTTCACTGTTTCCATTTCTTGCCCGTGAGTCAGTGGTTCGGGGACAGAACAGATAAGACATTACAGAGATAATGTAAATTACAAATAATGTCATATACATGCAAGAAATTACTTACGAATCTAAGCAGGTAAATAAAATGATATAAACATGATTTAACTTGAATGCAGAAAGCACCAACAAAAGAACAGACTGATCGAAGAATTTGCTTCCCGGTAGAGCCGCGATCTCCCCAAGTACATAATTCAATCCATCCAGTGTTTGGAAAGGGGATCTGTCTGCCCCAAATCATGGACTGCCAGATTCAAGCTGAAAAAAAGACAGAAAAGAAAAAATAATCATTCGTGACGAATGACAGCAAGCACTTTAAATCAAGTATGGTCTGTATGTAGAAATAATGTTCACAACAGTGTCCAAAGGGTGGTAAAATACCAGTCTAACAGAAAGAAAAGTATTATGGTCCCACTCGATGTTGAGTCCTTGGGGGTGCATAGAACCAAGGGAAAATAATTCAAAAACATTCTTTTTGCAATAGCTTGGTAAGCCTGTCACCTCCTCTTTGATTTCTTCCATCTCAAGTGCCATGAATTGAGTGCAGCTGGGGCTGCTTTTATGTTTTTTCAGGTAATGTCTTCCGAAAGGAGTGTCAGCCAGCCCTGTTCTAAAGTTTTCAATGTGCTCTTGCACCCGCTGTTTGAGTAGCCTGTTAGTATGGCCTATATAGAGAAGGTGGTAAGTTCACCAGATGGCATATACAATGAACTCACTACTGCAATTAAGGAAACTTTTCATCTACATCCCTGCTCTACCCTTCCAAATGAAAGATATTGCCTTGATGGCAGAAGCTACACACATTAAAGTAGCCACATTTGTGCATGCCTTTTGGTGGTGGTGGTAGCCAGTGTCTGTAAGCAGGTATAGCAGTTGTAGTGGTATAGCGGTTGTGGACAGGGGTGTCAGTGCAAATCCTGTTGCCCCCTGTCCATGGCAAATAAATTTCCTTGAAGGGCAAGTAAAAAAAGGTAGCTAATTTCATTGCAGTAAATGGGGGCAAGTGAAACTTCAGCTGCAGTCATGGCTGGGCAAGTCCTAAAAGTTTTGACCCCTGGGTTGTGAACAAGTTTGTCATTTAGATTCTTGGCCCAGCTGCTTCGTGGCCCATCTATACCAGAAACAGTGTTTCTTGGTGTGCTGCTCCTTCTTTTTCCAGTATTAGTAAGGAGCATGTGAAATATAAAACTAATTGGTTAGAGATGCAATACTGATGTTACTTGGACATAAAGCATTTATTAGTGTATCCCTATATTATTAGATGAACCTGACAGCAATATTTACCAAATGGAATGTTTCAGTTTTGCACTCACCTATTCTATACACAGAATCCTAGCTTAAATGTTATGTTGTTAGCAACATAAGTCATCCGAAGTTGTAATTGTGAACTATGCAAACATGTTTTTTTAGCAGTGATTTCTTACAGTGATTAGATTAACTATGAGAACATATTGTGGTTCATTATGTATTGGTTTCAAGTGGGATAATTTTCTATTTAAAACTTAAAATTGTTCCAATTGGTGCACTAATTTATGTCATTTTCGGAGTGTTATTCAAATACAGTAATGATCTTGCCAGATTGTAACAAGCCGCCTTTGAAGGCACGTTGCCGAGGAGCTAGGGGCTTCCACAGTGGTGGTAATAAATCAACTAACTGGTTGAATTGAACAGTGTTTTAGTTTCTCCTTTATTAGCGTAAACAGCTTTGGAAATCTTGTATGCTTGAATTGAGGGTTTGTCACCCTGTGTATGTGACAACCTCCTGGTTCTGAGCGCATCAATTGGTTTTCTGGAGCTTTGTGATGTAAATTTTGCCTATCCCACAAAAGTGTTACATGTCTGCACTATTTTGCCCTCTTTACCTTTTTTTTTTTTTTTTTTTTTTTTTTTTGTCTCCCAGAGCCCTTAAAAGAGCTGTTTTCACCAGTAGCACCCTTTGCCTTGACTGTGTGCTGTATCTTTCCACTCCCCCTTGCTGGGACACTGGAGCCCTGCCCTTTCTCTCTCTTTTTTTTTTTTTCCCTCAGGGTTTTTTTTTTTAATTTTTGTGAACTTTCTATCCCTCAAAGCCCTGAAAAGAACTGTTTGTTAAGTTCAAGGATCACTGAAGTGCTCTGTGCATGTGACTCCAGTCTTCTTCACTCGGTCGGCACAACCTGCTTTCCTCAAACTGCAGCCTCTCCTAAAGGTGTTCAGAGACACATTAAGGAGAGTGAGTAAGGACATGTCAGCCATACATATGCAGTGACAATCTACTCACGTGCAGTTGAGTGATTGGCCGTTCGACTGATGACTCTTCCTGCCCGTCACCACTTAAAGACTGCCAGCAGAGTCAGGTGACGCAGTCAGTCTGTAGACACAGGACTCAGAACGTGGCTGGGACGGGCAGGGCGGACAGTGTCGCTTCCTCACGTCCTGATGTCTTACATGATGCTCCTCTGCCTCTCTGCCTCCAAGTCTGTAGCTGGGTCCTAGTGCCCAGCAATATTACGGCACTACAAGCAGAAAAACTGCCTTTCCAAGGGACAGGTACAGAACTAAAAACGGCGGTCCAAAATGAAAATCAGCTGTCCAAGATGGGCAGACAGACAGTTATTTCGATCCCTGCTTGTATATTTTGAGTAGTGCATAAAAAGTAGGAAGGAACAGTGGGTGAGTCCACCCAGAGAAATTTAAATTCATCTTCTGAGAGGAAACTGCATGCCCTGCTCCATTCCAAAAGTTTGAGACATTTCATTTTGAATAAGTTAGTAGGATTTGACATAAGCCAATTTTATCTTGGCTCGCGCATGCACAGCCAACATATTACGGTAGTAGCAGATTTGGAGGCGTGGTGACTGTTGGGCGAATGCAGGGCACGCATCAGTAGGTGCGTCCCTCATTCCCCAATCAGCCTGCATGCTGGCGCCACACTGTGCATACTTACTGTTGTGATCAGATCAAATGAAAGGTCTGCTGCAATGCGAGCTAAGCTCGTCATGCGCAGCGGACCTCCCGACGTGCTTTCCCTGGTGGTGAAAAAAAAAAAAATGAACATGGCGGCATGCCGCACTTCAGGGTGCCCAATCCTCTGTCGGGCGCTGCCCTGCCCCAGTGTATGTGCCAAGGGGAACCACTCCGCTGGCATAATGCACCCCATTTATGTGCCGAGGGGTGCCCAATCCTCTTCGGGGGCCTTCCCGCTTTTGTTAGTGAAGACTGGGGAGCCCAGTCCCCTGTCGGCTACAGCTTCCCCACAAAATAAAGCAAATACTTAGGTGGTATGCTGGGAGCCTACCCCAGCGGCCAAAGACCCATAAAATAAAACTGTCCCACAATGTTTTTTTTTTTCTAAACTCATGAAAAAGAAACTGTCCCTTGCCATCCTGCCCTCCTCCCAGAACCCTGCACCCACCCTCTGCGCACCTGCCTCCCATACCCCCCTCACCCCATACTTACCTCCGGTGTCCAACACGATGATCTTCGGTGGACCGGGACCACATCTGCAAATTGAAGAAATGTCGGTAAGCTGTATATTGGTGTAAATAGGGTTTTTAAACTTTGGTGCATATCTCTGCCATTTTTTGCACCAAATTTTCAACTTGGGGTTATTGGGAACCCTCCTCATGAATTCTGTCATGGCGTTATTCAGTCCCGAAAGGTGATTTCGCAGTCACTGCATGGAATCACCTTTTGGGACCCGCATAATGAAACGACAGTGCCACTGTTCATGATGGGGGCTCTCAAAAAGCCTATGTTGCAAATTTGGTGAAAAAAATCCAAACAAATGGCTGTTTTACGAGCGAGCGTTGCACTGTTTCCACGCATGCTCGTAACTTTGTGAATCTGTAATATTTTCATTCCAGATTTTCAAAATTGTCATTTTTCCACACCTCCTGATGAACAGTACAGTTGTCATTTTATATATCCTAGCCAAAATGTGTTTTTTGCATTTCCATCACAGAATAGTGCAGTTGCTGTGTGAAATCAGTTTTCGGGACAGTTTGAGGAAATGATGCTGACTCTGTTCATGAGCAGAGGTCCTAAAATGCCTATGTTGAACATTTGGTGCTGAAAGTCCGTAAAATGACTGTGTTACAAGTGTGCATTGCGCAGCTTCCATGCACCGTTGTAACTTCGCATATTTGCAATATTTCCATGCCAGATTTTCAACACTGGCATTTTTTTCACACTTCCTTATGAACAGTACAGGTGTCATTTTTACATCCTGCCCAAAATGTGTTTCCGCACCTGTAGCGTGCAATGGCGTGGTCGCTGTGGGAAATCAATTTTTGGGACAGATTAACAAAATCACAGCACCACTGTTCATGAGGGGAGATCCCAAAATACCTATGTTAAACATGTGGCTAACAAACTCCCACAAATAATTGGGTTACGGATGTGTGTTGTGCAATTTCTGTGCATGCTCATGATTCCACCAGTATTCCATAGTTTCACGCCAGATTTTCAGCGTTGCCATTTTTTTATGCCTCCTCATGAACAATACAGTTGTCATTTTCCACATCCTGCCCAAAATGTGTTTTCGTCCCTGTGTCGCCAAATGGCATAGCCGCAGTGTAAAACCACCTTTCAGCTAACAAACTGATTGTGCCGCTTTTTATGAGGGGGGGCTCACAAAAAGCCCATGTTGAAAATTTGGAGTGAAAATACCGACATACGCCTACGGTGTTAGGGTTTCCAAATTGTAGCACCCCACCATGTAGAGACTGACAGGCGTCAAGGGTGTGTCTTGGGATCATCGGCTGTAATGCTCACGCCATTCCACCCCCACCCTGCAGCCACTGACAGGCATCATGGTGTGCCTTGCACTGTTCGGCCACACAGCTCACCCCATTCTCCTATAGTGCACCCATCTCAGCGTATTTCCTTCTGGAATGGGGTACGTATAATGCCCTAAGACCCCAAAGCACACCATGACACTTGTCAGTGTCTACAGGGTAGGGTGAGGTATAGTGCCATGAGCGTTATAGCTGATGCCCCAAAGACACACCCCAGTGCCTGTCAGTCTCTATAGGGTGGGGTTGGCGTCACTTCAGTACTTCACTGTCATTCCTATTATGTGTCTCTAACTCCGGCACTACCAGTGCCAGTACCAGCGAGATAACATTTGGCATTGACAAATGCTTGTTAATTGCTGTGATTGTCCAGTAATTCAGCAACACATTTCACATTGTCCTTTTCATTCATGATGACAATGTTGCTACCCTTGTCTGCTGGTTTCACAACAATATTTTTTAACTGTATAAGTTCCTTAAGGGCTAAAGCTTTAGTCTTTGTTATATTCTGACAAACACGGAGTGGTGAATAATTCAAAAGGTTAGTTGTTTCTCTGAGGACATTTTCGAATGTTTTGATTAATGGATTATTTGTTACAGGGCAAAGCAGAGACTTCAGGTTAAAAATTTATTTCTCAACCCACTAAAATTTACCTGGTGCATCACATAGTATGTCAGAATAAACTAAAAAAGTATTGATATCAGGAGGTTCCTCTGAAATTGGTGCTTCTAAAGCCTCTAATTTAACCAAATTTTGTTCAGACACATCACTTGTCCGAAACTGACTTTCAGATTCATTTATCACACCATACGTTTCAGATAGGTTAGTGTTACTCTGGCTAAAAAAGGTGGGGAGGAGGCAACGAATTACTGAGGCCTAAAAGTAATTCAAACCCCAGGAATCACTCGGTCTGCTTAATTAATGCAGTCAGCCTTCAGTGTTGAATTGTTTCAGAGAGAATGGAATGTATGTAAATGATGGAACTCTCATTGTCTCCTGCCAGTTTCAAACTGCTACCCCTAGTAACTGCACTCTGAAGTGCTCAGATTCATTTCTCCACCTGCCAGTTCGGACACCTTGGAGAGTTCTCCTCCACTCCTTTGATAAATTTTTTATTTTCAAAGAAGTTAAAATTTTTATTTTAAGTTTGCTGCCCCTATTTCAGGTATTTAGCGAGTTTTAATGTTTTTTTTTTCCTTTAGTTACAGCGGTACTTAACAGTTCCACGGAACCGAGGTTTCTGTGGTAAATTTTACCACCTTTTCTGTTTTATTACTTTTTATACTTGGCTCCCTCTCAGGATCGTCTTATTTTGTGCTTTATTGTGGTTTATTTACTGTCACCTGGTTCCTTTCCTGTCAGGAACTGAGTGCTTTGGTCAGTTCCCCCTGTATTTCCCCCTTTGAGAAACGGACTGCTTTTTCCAAAAAAAAAAAAAAGTGGGTTCTATTGCACTTACGAGCCGTATTTTCTTTTTGAATATATGTGTGTTATTCCTGACACTAATGTCAGAAACGCCTACAAAAAAGAAACGGGCAGGACTAACTGGGTTTAAAAACTGTACTGGTTGTGGACATTTAGTTGCCAAAGCGGATGGGTACGATTTGTGTATTTCCTGTCTGGGAACTAGTCATATTTTTGTTAATTGTGATAGCTGCAAAACTTTCTGCCCCAAAACGCTCAAGAAGAGGACCAAAAAGATGGAGGAGATGGCTACCCCGGCATCTCCACTGAAGTCTTCTGAGGAACCCTCCTTTTCTAAAAAAGGAAAGAGCAAGGAACCGGTGGAAAAATCCACTGGCAAAACCAACTCTTCTAAAGCAAAAAGATCAGTAGAACTGGTCTCGGAACTGATTCCAGCTAAGAAAAAACAAAGAAAAGCATACTGCTGCACCTCCTGTTGAAAAAGCAAAGGAGCTGTCTGCGAGTACACTGGTTATGCCCTCTGCTGAGGAAATTGCCAAGGCCCTGAAAGTAGTTCAGGCCCTCCAGGCTGCAGGTCCCTTGGTTCCTCCACCGGTTGCTCCAGTTCCTGCTTCGGTTCCAGTTTCTCAGGAACCGGTTTGTCTGCATGAGGAACCAGAGGAGGAGGAGGAGGAGGAAGAAGCGGATGAGAGAGAACCCATAGAGCCAGAAGTCTCTCCAGAGCAGGACTTCGGTTCTCCCCCCAGAGGACGGTTCTTCTCACAGCCCTTTTGTGAGGCAGATGGTAGATACCCTTGGCCTCTCCATACAGGAGTCAGTCGAGGATGAGGAGGAAGCTGACTTCCCAGACTTGATGGGTCTCACCCCCACAAAGAGGTTGTTACTAGCCATCCATAAATCCCTCAGGAAGGCAGTATTAAAAATTCAGCAAACTCCATCTGTACCAGTGGTGGACAGAAAGATGGATAAAAAGTACCAGTTAGATAGATTTAACGCTGACTTCTTAATCACTCTCCCTGACCATGAGGGAGTGGTACAGGCGGCTGCTTGTGACAGTTCCAGGGTGCCCTTGGCATCCCATCTGCCTGACAAAGATTCTAGAAAAATTGATGCCAGAAGAAAGAAAGGATACGTGCAGCTTCACTCCTTGTCAGACAAGCCAATTACATGGCTAATGCAGTTCAATATCAAAAAGTCCTGTGGTCCACAGTTCTGGCCATGTCAGATAAAATTCAGGGGGAGATGGCAGTGGACCTGGCTGAGACTGCCAGGTCAGCACTAGATGCTCAGCCCAAACAGCTAGGCACTTTGTGAATGCCCTTGGGGCTAAGGTTAGGCCAATGAGCATGGCCGTGAACAGACAGTGACCTGAAGGAAGCCTGAACCTCAGATACGTTCTGTGGCTGGGTCAGACTGAGATGTGGAAATAGGCAACCTTGTGGTCCAAGGATGCCAGCCAGTCGGGGAGGTGGAAATTTGTTTTAAATTGGATCTGAACCTCGCAGCCCTCCTGATGGAAACAAAGAGGTTCTTTGAATGTGTGGCGGTCCAAGGGGCTGCAGGTGTAGGCTGCAAGATTCTTTTAGTCTACCATCCTTCGGGGGACAGGAAGGAATTCCTGCAGGAAGTGGCAGACTTTGTCATCGATCTGGTGTTGGAGTCGCCCAGTTGGATTATTCTGGGTGACTTCAGTGCCTGGAATGATGACAGACTCTCGCAGCTTGGTCAGGACTTCCTCCAACTAATGTATTTGTTGGACCTGAAACAGGTTGTAACCTTTGCAACCCATTTACACGGCCACTCTCTGAACCTCGCCTTCTCGCTGGAAAAGGAGGTCACTGACTTTATGGTGGGACCGGTCTTTGGTCAGACCACCATACTGTGAGGTTCTCATTCTAAGCCCCCCCCAATAGACTTTCCCCTATGGAGATGATCCAGTACCATCCTTTAAGGGGTTTGACCTCACAGGGTCTGATGGTGGTGCTCGACCTATCAGGTACGATGAGTGCTTGTAACGAGCCAGTGAAGTTGGTTCTGACCTATAATAGGGCCATTACTGAAGCCTTTGACTCTGTTGCACCTGTCTGTGTTCGACCCCTCACATTCGCACCACAGATCCCCTTCGTTCGATGGGACTCTTAATGAGTTGAAGATGAGGGGTCGACGGTTGGAGCGGCGCTGGTGGAGGTCCAGATCTGGGGAGGATAGGCTTATATTGATGTCTCATTATAGAGGCTATCAATCTGTAATCTTCTGTAAGAAGACAGAGTTCCTGTCCAAGGAGATGGTTGCAGCAGCTAACAGACTGACTCAGCTCTTCCGCATTGTCCATAGGCTGTGTAATCCTACCTTTCTGGAGCTTTGTTTCAAGCAAGGTGTGATGAGTTTGCTCTGTTCTTTGCTGATAAGATTGCCTCCATCAGATCAGGGATTTGATTGGCGCCCTCTAATGGGGCATGCAGTGACAGGCCAGAGGTCGCAGGCATTCATTCTGTCTGGTGTGACTTTGACCAGTTGGCCATTGTGAATGTTGGGAAGGTCATTCAGGAGCTGTCGCCAGTCTACTGTTGTTTGGATCCAGGCCCAACACGCCTTTTAGTAGGGTATGTTGATGCCATTGGGCTGGAATAGTCTGGTATTCTCTAGTGACAGGGGCCTTTCCCGGGCTCCTGAAGGAGGCGGTGGAGATACCACTCCCGAAGAAAGCTTCACTGGACCCGGACTGCCTGGCTAACTACAGACCTGTCTCTAATCTTCCCTTTGTGGGAAAGGTTATTGAGAAGGTGGTGGCCCTTCAACTGGAGGCCCATTTGTCAACTCATGACATCTATGACCCTCTCCAGTCGGGTTTCAGGAAACAACACAGCACTGAAACTGCCCTCGTTTGGGTGCTAAATGATCTCCTGGTGCGAGGGATCTAGGAAAGCATTCCATTCTTATCCTTCTCGATCTCTCAGCTGCATTTGACACCATGGACCTTAGGATGCTGTGTGGAGTGCCTGCGGGTTTGTTGTGGTCTGGCTGGTACAGTCCTCAACTAGTTTAAATTGTTCCTCACTGGCAGGACGCAGCAGGTGATGTCTGGGATTTTTTCATCGGCACCTCTGCTCCTGCCATGTGGGGTCCCGCAGGGCTCCATTTTGTCCCCCATGTTGTTCGCGGTATTTCAAGCCCCAGGAAATCTTATTGTATTCTGACATATGTAGTATGGTCTCACCATAAGACTGCCCCGGAGCTGAAATGGTTAATAGAACCTATGCTAATGATGGAATGCTAGGCTTGAGCTCGGTTTTCAAACCACTGTCCCTGGAATACATCCTGCAACCATCAGATTCTTTATTCCGCTTGCCTAGTACAGACACCTTGGAGAGGAGAGCTCTCCTTCATCTTTCTTGAAGATTTTATTTTCTCATTTTTTTGAAGTACTTTTTATTTCTGTTCATTTTTAAAGCACTGTCCTTGGTTTTACAGATAGATTAGTTTAGATTTAGTGTTATTCCGCCAAGTTTTCCGTTTCCTTCGGTTTGCTCAACCAAGAGGAAACCAAACATTTCTTTACATTTTTAAAAGGTAAATTTCTATGTAAAACTTGTCCCTGGGCCGATTGTTTGAATTTATTGTAGTTTAGAAAGAAACTGGGGTAACTCTTGGTTCTTTCATCGGTCGCTGAACCGACAGCAAAAAAAAAAAAAACAACCAAAGAAACTTTATCTGTGTGGGTTTCTGACTCACAGAAAACCCACTTTTTACGGTTTTCTCTTGGTTCTATTACTACCCAAGAAAAGAACCGGCCGAACAGGTTTTCCGCATTGTACAGAATGTGGTGAACCATTTGCTAAAGTATATCCTCACTTGATTTGTGTTTTTTGCCTAGGACTTGACCTCCTGAAGGCAGATTGTGAACTTTGTAAAAAAAAATTTATTCCGTCGACGCTTGATAGGCGTTTGAACCGACTGAGAAAAAATGTCTGATAAGGCTGCCGACCCAGCTTCCGATAAACCTTTCTCTTCTCAAAAAGAGAAACTCAAGGAACTGGTTGAACAACCCTCTGACCAGGGTGATGGCTTCTCAGGTAAAAAGAGAACCGCAGACACTGCCTCTGAACCAACAAGTTATGCCAAGAAGAAAAGGAAGAAAAAACACTCAGGTACGGAACCACAACCAAGAAGCCCATCGGTTTCTACCACAGAGGAAATGGCTAACACTATTAGAATCAGTCAGACGCTGCAAACCATTTCTGCAGGCCCGGTTTACAGACCTCGGTTCAGGATCTGAGTTCTTCCTCAGTTCCCAGATCCTTTGAGCAGTTTGCTGAGGGTGAAGATGAGGAGGAGGAGGACGACTGTGATGACTTTAGGGAACCTCTTGAACCAGATGTATTCCCTGATCCCCAGCATTCTGTCTCCCCTGTTAAGGTAACTGAGGATTTTTCTACCTACTTTGCTTTTATGATGCAAGTGGCACACACTCTGGACCTCTCCACTCAGGAATCCACAGAGGAGGAAGAGGAGCCTGACTACATGGAGATGATGGATGTGCCAGCAACAAAAATGCTGTTATTGCCCATCCACAAATCCCTAAAAAGACAGGCCTCTAGAATCTTGCAGACCCCCACTTCTATTCCTCCAGTGGAGAAGAGTATGGACAGGAAGTACTGGGTTGCCAAGTCAGTAACACTGTTCCTCTTTGGACACCCCAGCCATGAAGAGGTGGTGCAGGCTGCTGCATGTGACAAAGCAGGTATTCCCTAGGCATCACACCCACATAATAAGGATTTCAGAAAGATGGATTTTGTGACCAGGAAATCCTATCTGAGTGATGTGAGGTGTGGGATAAACAGGACTCCAAGCACCAATTTGAAGAGTCAGAATATCTTTATTATTTCTAGAATTCTTTGATTAAACGGACTGATCGTCAATAACATAAAATAACACAAAATAATACAGCACTGATACACTAGAAGCAACTAATGTCTTCACAGCTCAGAACAGAGTATGTCTGCTCCTCACCTAGCTATATGGTTGAATGGAAAGCATCATATTGATATTGGTCAGACAGGGGAGGAGCTTAACTCTCCTCCCATTTGGTCACAAAATATAAATGTTATCAAAGTAACAGTTCATTATTTTAAACATAAATTTTAACTTTATTCTCTATTTGCATCTTGTTCCAGGTTCAGGATTGAAAAAAAAATGCAAAACAAAATAAAATAAACTGAAAGGTCCAGGAGAAACTCCGCCCCTTCTGTGTCAAGTCTATAAGTAGTAAAAAGAAAGGCCGGCCGGCTGGTATAGACTGGAACATAGAACCAGGTGGAACTCCCTAGGAGCTTTTATACCAGGAAATACACAGCCTACAAAATTGACTGCTTCAGGTAAAAACACCATCATAACAGTTTATTTTGAAAAGAAGTCAAAACCACAGAAACATATAACATGTACATATATTTTCCAGCCTTCTGGTTAGGCTTATAGAAAAAATGAGTTTCAGCTGGCTGGGCATGTAAACGCATAATCCTATACTGTTTGCTAAGCCTAGAATGTACAGGACTCTAGTCAGTTGCTTACCTCCCCCCCCGGAGAAAGGCTGCAAGTAGGGAAGAAGCCTAACATCAATAATCCTTCCTAGTAAAGTACAAAGCAAACGTGAGGTTTGGCTAAGTATTTTATTTATGTAAGAAATACCTTGCTTCAGGAGGTGAATGCAACAAGATTACACGTTCTTTTATGACAGTCAAATCTTCCGGTAAAACCGGACTTGTGTCTTCAACCTTCGGTTGTATTTTTAAACTAATCCTACCCACAATGAGCTTTAATTCTACCTGTCTGATGGGACAGACTTTCAAAAACTCACTCAGAGAACTGTAGCTACAGTTTAAGAACTGCGCCTTGCACGGCTTAACAGAAACATACACAGCCTGCAGTTCGTAGGAGGAAGAAGACCGCGCCTTGCACGGTTTGACAAAACTCAGCTACCGCCTGAAGTTATGAGAAGCGCATAACGCTGGAGATGTCTGTTCACTTGGGAGAGCGTTATATTTTTGTGTCATTATTTTACTTTTCATGTACGAATGGGGGAAATACGTGCGTACTATGACTATGCTAGGATTGGGAGCACTAATGTGTTCTTATTTTTAATACAGGGCAAGGAATTAATACGGGGAAATACGGAAAATGGATTCAGACAAGGGAAAGTAGCAAGAAGGAAGCAGAAAATCGTAAAGATATACAGAGACAGATATCAGGTGGCCTTCCTGATATTATTATAAGCAGATAACAAAAAAAGGAAAGGATAGTAATTAAGAGGCTAGCGCTGTTGCAACAGACTTAAAAAAGAAACATCATTCCCTTGTAATGAATCCACTCTCACAGGTGAGTCTTTGGTCATTAGACAGTTAACTTATATGGCTTATGTGTCCAGATATCAAAAGAGTCTCTGGAACACAGTTTTAGAGATTACCAAGGCGTGCCCTGGACCCATGAAATTAGACATGTCTGAAGCTACAAAAAGGGTCATAGATGCTTCAAAAATGTAAATTTCAGATGGCAGTAGATGCAAATGGCAACTTCGGTGTCTCTGGGGAGATTTGCTTGGCTGAGGGCCACTAATTTGTCTCAGGACACCCAGACAAAGGCACTGGATTTCCCATGTAAGCCTACATCTCTCTTTGGTGAGCAAACAGAGGCTTACATGATGGATGAGTACAAGATGGCCTATAGGAGTGCTGCTGCTAAAGAGAAAGCAGCAACACCTTAGAAGTACCAAGGCAAAGAGGGTAGGGGTAGAACCCATTACAGACCTTTCTTCCAGCCTACCAACCTCAGAGAGGGTGCTGCAGAGGCAGAAGGGGCCCCAGCAGTCGGCCAAGTGCACAAACAAAACAGACCCCTGAAAGGTCTGCCAGGGTCACCTCCCCACTTCCAGTAGGAGGCAGGCTGGCTCACTGTCTTCAGGCTGGGGAATCCATCACCACCGACAAGTGGGTCCTGGAGGTAGTGAGCCACGGGCTTGCCTTCAGTTTCAAGGTTCTAACCAAACTGAGAGCAAGAGTTTTCAGACCTGCCATCCTATCAGAAGCAGCTCTGTTGGAGGAGGAAGTTGCAAACCTCCTACCGGACAAGGCAGTAGAGCCTGTTCCCTTGGCCCAAAGGGGAAAGGGCCTCTACTCAAGATGCTTCCTCACCCTAAAGAAAACAGGAGTGGCGACCCATACTGGATCTCAGAAATTTAAATAGGCATTTGACAAAGCCAAAGTTCAAAATGGTCACTATGGCTGCCATTCTCCCTATGCTCAGGAAGGGAGATTGGCTGGCATGTCTGGATTTAAAAGATGCTTACTTCTACATTCCCATCAGGCAATCTTACAGAAAGTACCTCAGGTTCAGATTGCCATCAGGCCATTACCAGTTCAAAGCCATGCCTTTCGGCCTGACTTCTGTTCCAAGGGTGTTTATTAAGTGCCTAGCAGTAGTGGTAGCACACCTCAGGAGGCAAGGGGTTGCAGTCTTGCCATACTTGGACAACTGGCTAGTGGTAGGCCAGACCCCTCAGTAAGTCAAAGAAGCACTGACCATCACTCAGGATACCCTGTGTACACTGGGCTTCCTGCTAAACCAGAAAAAGTCAGTGCTAATACCAGTTCAGCTCCTGGAGTTCATCGGGGCGGAGCTAGACACTAAAAAGAAGAGCCTTCCTCCATCAGGAAAGGGTGGATAGCATAGTGCAGCTGGCAAACTCTTTCCAGCTGCATACCCCCAGACCAGAAAGACACTTTCTTCAACTGTTAGGACACATGGCTGTGTCAACAGCAGCAGTGTCAGGTTCCAGATGAGAGACGTCCAGTTCCACCACAGATCTCACTGGTCTCGGAAAAGAGATTCCCTGTCAAAAAATGGTACCAGTCACAGGCACTCTCCAAGCACTACAGTGGTGGCAAGAAAAGGACAACCTCAGGGAAGGTGTGTCTTTCCTCCAGCTGCCTCCATCAGCAGCCTTAACAACGGATGCCTCACTCCCTCCTAGGGTGGGGTGTCCACCTAGGGGAGCACACTACACATGGTACCTGGCTCTGGCAGAAGTCTCTGCTTCACATAAACCTGCTGGAGCACAGGGCAGTTTATCTGAGCATTCAGTCCTTCACTTCAGTGCTGCAGGGCAAGGTGGTTCACATCAGAACAGACAATACAACCATAATGTACTACATAAACAAGCAAGGGGGCACAAGGTGTCTTCCCCCAACTGTGTGCAGTGCACAGAGGCCATGAAGGTGTGGAATCTGGTTTACTTCCTGGGGACCTCCCTCTCGGCAGTTCACCTCCCAGGGAAGGGCAGTGTCCTTGCAGATGCCCTCTGCAGGATCAACCAGAGCCACCATGAGTGGTCACTGAACAGGCAGATCCTGCAAGTGGTGTTCAGAAGGTGGGGCACCCCAGAGGTGGACCTCTTCGCAGTCCCTGACAATCACCGGCTGCCACAATTCTGTTGCAGGCCCCCCACAGTGGGCACAGTTCCTCTGGATGCACTTCTGTTGGATTGGACAGGGAGATTCCTGTACGCCTTTCCTCCATTTCGCCTGCTGGTAAGAGTACTGAACAAGCTCAGGGCTCAACCAGCGACACTGATCCTTATTGCTCCAGACTGGGCCAGTCAGCCCTGGTATTCCCTGCTACTGACCCTGTCAATATCCAAATCAATCTCCCTACCCAGGAGGCACAGCCTATTGACCTCCTCTTGGGGCTGGGTCCTTTACCACAATCTCCAGTCCTTCAGACTCGGGGCTTGGCTCTTGAGGACTTAGAGTATGCGGACCTGCACCTCTCTGAAGGGGTGCTAAAGGTCCTTAGAGTTTCTAGAAAACCCTCTACCAGAAAGACTTACACCTCTAAATGGAAGTGGTTTTCCATTTGCTGCCAACAGAAACAGTTAGACTGTCACCAGGCTGGTTTACCAGTTGTTTTGGACTATCTGGCACACCTGCATTCCCTCGGCCTTAGGCCTTCCACCCTTAGGGTACACCTAGCAGCTGTCTCTGCATACCTCTTGGCTGGAAAAGGGGCATCCCTGGCTGCTAACCAGGTATTCAGAAAGTTCTTCAAGGGCCTACTGCACTTGCATTCCCCTCTCAGGGAACCCACTCCTACATGGCACCTCAGTATATGCATTGGCCAGCTAATGCAACCACCGTTTGAACCCATGTGCTTAGCAGAGCTTAAGTATTTAACATGGAAAACACGGTTCCTGGTAGCCATCACGTCAGCCAGGAGGATCAGTGAGCTCCAGGCCTTGTCCACAGAGCCAGATTACATAGCAGTTCATAGGGACAAGGTGGTCCTTAGGAATAACAGGAAGTTTCTCCCTAGGTTGGTCTCGGACTTTCACCTGAATCAGTCCATCACTTTGCCAGGCTTTTTCACTGACCACTTCAGTTCAGGGGAACGTAGACTGCGTAGCCTTGATGTCAAGAGAGCTATAAGCTACTAACTGGCTCACATAAAAGGCCACAGGCAGGATAGAATCCAGCTCTTCCTAATCTATGGAGAAGTAGAGAAGGGCAAACCTGCCTCAGAGAGGTCCATTGCCGCTGGATCGTTGCCTGTATTTAATTCTGCTACAGCAAAGTGGGTAAAGAGCCTCCTGTAGGCCTCATAGCCCACTCTACAAGGGGTACATCTGCTTCAATAGCAGCTGCAAGAGATATCTCTTTGTTGGAAATCTGTAAAGCAGCTACCTGGAAAACAGTTCACACTTTACCAAACACTACAGTCTGGATATCCAGGCCAGGAGTTATGCCAGGTTTGGCACAGCAGTACTGCTTGTTTCCTAAATAGGTTCTCTACCCTCCTGCAAAGGTACTGCTTGGGTAGTCTGCATATGTCAGAATATAGTAAGAGTTCCTGGGGTTTGAATACAAAATTACTTACCATAGTAATCTTGTTTCTTCCAAGGGAGTCTTACTGTATTCTGAGCTCCCACCCTCCTCCCCTACTAGAACCTATGGGCACTGCAGCACAGCTGTCCATGCTGTTCAAAACCTATGAGTGTTTCTTTATTGAGCTTAGTGACTTGAGTCTTAGTGTTGCCTATGTTTTTAAATAAAGGGGATTGTTTTTGGGTGTTGTTAATTAGTTAATAATTAATGGGTCTCCCAATTTGCCATTGAGACCGTCGCGTAATTTGCCGTTATAAAGGAGCGTTTATAACGGCAAACACGCGCATGGTTCTCCTCCTTCTGCGCATGCGCCTACAGCAGCGCTTCCCTTCCTGGCTCACGCATCCTTCTTACTCACAACGGAGCCACCAAAGAAACACGGCGGTGAGTAAATTTAATAAAAAATCAAAATGAGAACTAGTGTTACAGATGGGGGACTTTGAACATTTAAAAAAAAAAATACGCGAAGCCGCCGAAAATGAAAATCCAACTGGACGTAAAATAAAGTGGAGCGTACTCGTAGCCACACCGAAACTGCTGATATTTTATATAATTGCTGTGGCCAAAAGGGGGAACCAACAATTATATAAAATGCAGTAGTGTTTAAACTCGAGGTTTACACTACCTTGGGTTAGATGTTTGCACAAACCCCTCGAGCTTCGCTCTCGGGGTTTATGTAGCATCTAACCCCTCAGGTGTGTGTAAACTCTCGTTAAACACACCACCCCGTACGTTATTCTAAATTTTATTTATTAGTATAGTTTAGATAGCTTGTTATGCATGCTCCGTAAGAAGCTGACGGTTGCAGGATGTATTCCAGGGACAGTGGTTTGAAAACCGAGCTTGAGCCTAGCATTCCATCATTAACATAGGTTCTATTAACCATTTTGGTTCCAGGGTAGTCTTATGGTGAGACGGTATCCGGTCATATTCGCGCAACCGGAATAGCGCACGTTTAAATAGCGCATACATATTTGCGAGACTTAAGATGCTGTAGAATAATGTCACATAGTACATAATAGTGCACAGTATATGACATGACATACAAAAGACGTCAAACCTACATGTCAGAAGGTTCAAAATCACCTGACCAATTGCCATGGTTACTTACTTAATTAGGTTGTGCAGCAGAAGTCAGTATTATGGAGACCGTGAAGTTTACCAAGAGTCAGAAGGGGGGAGAAATTGTTGTTCTCGATGGCTTTCTATATTGCAGAGAGTTACATTCAGCAAGTCTTACTTTAAATGCTTAGAGTATGACAAGGGACATTGCTCAGCGCGACTGCGTATTAATCGGGAGACCGTGCTCAAAAAAATCGGTGAGCACAACCATGTCCCCAACCCATCAGTGGTGGCAGTCATAGAAGCTGTGGCATCAATGAAGGACAGAGCAGCAAGCAGTAATGAAACAACACACCAGATAGTAGCTGGTGGTGGTGTAGCAGCACTCTGCCCCTCTGTTTCTTCGCAGTTACCTGCAGTGTCATTACTGAAGCATGTGGTGCAGCGTACTCGCAGGGCTGCTGCTTGCTCTATGCCTGAACCAACAGATGCTGCCTCTCTGGTACTTCCAGAGGATCTTTGTCTGACGATGCAGAAAGAAAAGATCTTACTTCGGGAGGGCTCTTGCAGTAGGTAATTACATATAGGACTGAAGCCAGCAGGCATCAGGACCCCACGGAAAAATTTCTAGCTAGCAGTCTCTGGTGGGGTACCGCCCCCATGTCAGGTGACCAACGTCAGGTGACGTCAGTATAAAAGGGCAATTTCCCCACGCCTGTCTTCCAGTTCTTTTCCTGCCTTTAGCTTGCGAAAGCGCCTCGCAGTTAAGTTCCACTGCTTCGTCAGTCTGTTGTCGGTATTTTTACCGCCTTTTCTTCGATTTTCATCTAATTTTTCATCAAGATTTCCTCATCTGCTGTGTATGTCATCCCCTACTCCATCTGAGCACAAGAATAAGTGCGATTTGTGCAGCGCCCAACTCCTGCACAAGGACGGATACTCCCAGTGCCTCTTCTGCCTAGGCCCGGATCACCCCATGGAGAAGTGCCAGCATTGCCTGAAGTTCATCGCCGCCACCTGCAGAAGGAAGCAGCAGTCCCTGGAGGCCCACATCTTGAAAAAGAAAATGTCCTCCATGGAGAAGGAGCTGAAGAAGCTTGGTCAGGCTTCCACTTCCCCAGAGGGTTACCGAAAAAAGAAGCACCGGGACTCCTTCCATGGCCACCGCGACTCCGGCTGGAGTTGCCGTGCTCCAGGTAATGTCCCCTCTGGGGGACCACTCCGCGACTGCCATCTTGGAGGCTTCCAAGGCGGTGTCGACCCTCCCATCTGGCTCACGCTCTGGCCCTTCGGGAGCCTCCGGGTCAAAGGAAGCATCCGCTCCCAGCAAGGCCACCACCGTGCGGCCTTCTGGTTCGAGCATCTCTGGTAAGCTGGACGTCGGCTTCTCTGATTCCCGCTCGGAGAAGGCCGCTAAGTCGCTCGACCCTTTGGGGCAGGGCATGGCCTCAGCCACTTCCCAAGAGCCCTCCCCCTGCGGCCCGTCCGGCATGGCTCCGGCAAATCAGACGCCAGCCCTCCGACGCCCGCCTGGACCCCAACGGTAAGGTGGATGTCTGCCCCTCCGACAGACGCACGGTGATGGAGCAGACACCGGACCCAGTCGTCCAGTCCACCATCCCTGGCTGCCCGTATCCTTTGTCACTGCACTCTGAGGCCCCCGTGTCTCCTCAGTTGGATCCTGGGAATTTTAGTCCTCCTTCCCTGGGTGATGCAGAGGATCCAGGCATGCTTCCATCAGGTCTCCCTCCCGCTGAGCCGGATGACATGACATTGGGCGACATCCCTCTCCTGGACACTGCCCCACTCTGGACCCAATGCCCACCGGGCCTTTCCAGGAGCCTTCTGCTCCGTCAGAGCCCCTGGTGCCTGGGTACCCGCCATCTTACCCAGGTCCGCAGTATCCTGCACCGCAGTAGCCAATGCCGCAGTACCCAGTGCCTCAGTACCAGACGCTGGGCTTCCCACCGTCAGGGTACGGATACTCGCCATACGGATACCCCCAATATCCATATCCCCCTCCTCCTCCACCACCCCCCCAGCCGCTGGTGGACCTGAAGGAGACTCTGGCCTCCTGGTGGGCTGAGGCCAAGGCTCAGCTCACCAAGGAGGTGGAGAGCCGCCTCCCGACATCGGACTCGGTTCTGGACCCCCATCGCGGGCGAGAGACCCCCTCCCCCACCGACACCAGAGGTGCTCCCTCCAGTTCCAAGGCAGGGGGTGACGTGCTTCCCAGAGGGGTTTCCAAGGGGTCCATTCCTCCCCTGAGTAGGGAGGGGTCTTCCTGTACCGCATCCTTTTCGTACTCCTTGGACGACTCCGATGGATGTTCTGACTCGGACGATGAGTCACGCACTTAAGATAAGCCCAGGCCTAGGACTCCTCCGAAGTCCCCTCTGGAGGATCCTTTTTTCATGGAATTGCTGCGTAAGATCCAGACTTTACATCAGTGGAAATCACTGGAGCCTGATCCACAGTGGAAAAAATTTGCTGCATATCCGGATCTGCCCAAGACCGCTCCTACGTTGATTCCACCCTGGATCGAGCCTCATGCGGTCCTTGTTTCCATCATATGGAAACAACCGTTGGCCCTAGGCCCCCCTTCCGAGAAAAGCAGATAGGCTATGCCAGGCTCCGGAGAGTGTTGATTTTCTTACCTCACACCCCAAAGCTGATTCAGTTGTGATCAGTGCCGACCACGGCTGTACAGCTAACCCGAAGCATTTGAGCTCATCAGCACCTGACAAGGAATCCCGCCTTCTGGACCAGTATGGGAAGAAGGTCTACGCTTCCTCTACTCTGGGTATCAGGGCCATGAACTACGTAGCTCATATGGGGGATTACCAGAAGGTGATCCTTAGCGAGGTGGAAGCAAAATTGGACTCCTTTCCTGAGTCGCAGACTAAGCAGGAAGCAGCTGATCTGGTCCGATCTGCTCGTTTGGCCAGTAGGCATATGCTTCGTGCCACTTACAATGCAGTGGAAGCTGCTGGTCGGAGCTTAGAATTCGCCGTAAGTCTGCGGCATCATGTCTGGCTCAGAGTGTCAGGTTGGGTCCCGGAAGTGCAGTCCGCTGTTCACGACGCTCCCTTCAGGGGTTCAGTGCTGTTCGGTGGTGACGTCAACGATATCATCACCGATCTGCAGGAGAAGGGTACTGCACTAAAGTCTGTCGACTCTATGCACAGGCCCCCTCAGAGTCAGTGCCATTTCTTTCGCAGGTGTTACCAGTCCAAAGCAAAACCCCAAGGAAAGCTGGCCAATAAACTTTGGGCCCCCGGCTAAAGTCCCCCGCCCAGGCGAGTGGCGGGAGTTTAGTCACGTGGCGCTTGCCTCACACCTCCTGACCTTTCTTCTCCCACAGCCTCTGGGCCTCCCAGAGGAACTGGTAGGAGGGAGATTCTCCCTTCATCTACTGGGTTGGGAGAGGATCACTTCTGACACTTGGGTGCTCCAGCTGGTAGCAGAGGGACACTCATTGGAGTTTCATCAGAAACCACCCAGAAAACCCCCTCCAAGGTCGTCTTACTCCCCAGAACATCATCTTTTGGTTCGGGAAGAAATATCTTCCCTTCCTCGGAAAGCGGTGATAGAACCAGTCCCACCCCGCCTGTGGGGGACAGGTTACTATTCCCATTTCTTCCAGGTTCGGAAGAAATCAGGAGAGGTAAGGCCGGTCCTATACCTTAGCTCCCTGAACCTGTTCGTGGAGTACAAGAAATTCAGAATGCTCTCCCTGCAGGGCCTTCTGTCCCTCTTTTGGCCAGGACAGTGGCTGTGTGCTCTGGACATGCAGGATGCTTACCTGCATATCTCTATCCACCCTTCCCACCGCAAATACCTTCGGTTTGCGTTTCAGGGGGACCACTACCAGTTCAAGTCCCTCCCATTTGGTCTTTCCTCAGCGCCCGGAGTGTCTACCAAATGCCTTTCGGTGGTAGCAGCCTACCTGCGTACTCTGGGAGTTCAGGTTTTCCCACACCTAGACGACTGGCTCCTGGCGGCCCCATCCAGGGAGGAGCTCCTGCGCTCCCTTTCCCTTACCCGGCAGGTTTTCACCAGCCTGGGTATTACCATCAACCAGGCCAAGTCCCATTTGATCCCATCCCAAAGACTCCAGTTTATTGGGGCGATCCTGGATACGACCTCTGGCATGGCATTCCTGCCTCTGGACAAGGTGGCCACCCTCCAGGCTCATGTCAACCTGTTGTCCAGTTGCAGGCGGGTTTCCGCCAGGTTAGTTCTTCGCCTCCTCAGGCTTATGGTGCCTGCCAGTCCGACAGTTCCTTGTGCTGGGCTCCACATGAGAATCTCTCAGTGGACGCTTTGGTCTCAGTAGGATCAGTTGGTGGACGACCTAGATCGGGAGATCCTGGTCTCCAGTCCTGTGGTTCAGGACTTGCAATGGTGGATGGTTCAGGAGAACCTTTGCCGGGGAGTTCCCTTCTGTCTGTCTCCCCCCTCCCAAACTCTGACAACGGACGCCTCTGGCGAGGGTTGGGGAGCCCACTTGGAGCCTCACCAGACCCAGGGCTCCTGGTCCAAGCTCGAACAGACTCTTCACATAAACGTGCTCGAGCTCAGGGCCATGCTGTATGCTCTGCAAGCTCTGCATCTGTATCTGCTTCCCAGTTATCCGGCAGTCCAGATCAACAACATGTGCATAGTGTGGTACATCAACAAACAGGGAGGAACGCATTCCTACCCTCTTTGCAGGGAGGCAATGTGGGTTTGGGACTGGGCAGTGCATCACAACCTTCACCTCATGGCAGTTCATGTTCCGGGGGTTGAGCACATGTTGGCAGACCACCTCAGTCGGTCATCCACCCAGGCTCACGAGTGGGAACTGGATCAGGGGGTAGTAGATTATATCTTCCTACGCTGGGGAACACCTCAGGTAGACCTGTTCACGTCTCCTCTCAATGCAAAACTTCCCACCTTCTGCTCACTCGCTCCAGGGTGTGGAATTTTTTGGAGAGACACTCTTGTCTCTAGACTGGAAGGGGAGATTCGTCTGTGCTTTCCCTCCAATTCCGTTGATTCAAAGGACCTTACACAAACTCTGTTCAGAACGAGCTCGCATGATCCTCATCGCTTGGTTCTGACCTAGGCAAGTTTGGTTCTGTCTTCTGCAACAGTATTCAGAGGAACCTTCATTTCCTCTTCCTCTATTACAGCTTTTGTTGACCCAGGATCAGGGGACCCTGGTCCATCCAGGCCTCAAATCCCTTCAGTTGCATGCGTGGCTCCTGCAGACATAGCTCAAGCCCGATTCAGGGTTTCCCCGGAGGTAGCTGAGATTCTAGTGGAGGCCAGAAAACTTTCCACTCGATCTACCTATGCCATGAAATGGAAGCAGTTCTCGATATGGGCCTCTTCCAAAGATTTCGAGCCATTCTTCTGCTCTGTCGGGAGGCTTCTGGATTACATGCGTCACCTCTTTGATCTGTGTCTCATTCATTCCTCTCTGAAAGTTCACATGGCGGCCCTCTTCGCTTACCATGTTCCTTTTGGGGACAGAACTTTCGAGCAGTTGAAAGTCGCTAAGACTTTTCTGAGAGGGGTTCTCCACCTGAGATCCCCTATTCGCGCTCCTGCCCCACCTTGGGATTTGAATTTCATTCTTGAGAAGCGTACTTTGCCTCCTTTCGAACCGGCAGCCTCAGCAGACCTAAAGTTCCTTTCCTGGAAGACTCTGTTACTGGTAGCCATTTCTTCCACTCGAAGGATTTCCGAGCTTCAGGCCTTAATGTGCAAGATCCCATTCTTGATTTTCCACAAGGAACGTGTGGCTCTGCCTACCAACCCTAAGTTTCTCCCTTAGGTGGCAGTGGAATCTACACTGAATCAATCCATGGAAATGCCTGCTTTCTTTACACAACACTCCAGTCAAGGGGAGTACCTCTTGCATACTTTGGATGTTCACCAGATTCTGAGATACTACACCAGCAGGACGAAGGATCTCAGAAAAACTGATCAACTGTTTGTCTCTTTTGCTCGCAAAAGAGAAGGCAATGCTGTTTCCAAGCAATGCCATTCTAAATGGTTGGCTCATTGTATCACCTTCTGTTATGACAAGTATCACAAGACCCTGCTGGGTCAAGTCAGGGGCCACTCCACCAGGGGTGTCGCTGCCTCTGCAGCTTGTTTCAAGAATGTGTCAGTGGCAGACATCTGCGCAGTCACAACTTGGACTTCCGTCCATACCTTTACGAAACACTACGGTTTGGACATTACCTCTCGCCACAGAGCTGGCTTCGGGTTGGCTGTTCTGCAAGGTCCTCTTTCCTAAGACCTTCACAGCTAGAGGATCTATGTCTGAGTAGTTTCTTCCTCCTGTGTGCTTCTCCTTGTTCCAGACTGCTTGGGACTCAGTCCTGTATGTAATTACCTACTGCAAGAGAACTCTCGAAGTAAGATAGTATAGTTACGTAAGAACTTACCATAACAGTAGATCTTCGAGAGAGGCTCTTGCCATAGGTAATATCTTCCCGCCCTCCATCCCGCTTAGCTTTTTCAGCTCCTTTTCCAAGAAGGGAAATATCTGCTTCTCTCTTGTCTTGCCTTTTTGGCACTTGGAAAAGAACTGGAAGGTAGGCGTGGGGGACCGCCCCTTTATACTGACATCGGCTGACGTCGATCGCCCACCAGAGACTGCTAGCTAGAAATTTTTCCGTGGGGTCCTGACGCCTGCGGGCTTCAGTCCTATATGTAATTACCTACTGCAAGAGCCTCTCTCGAAGAGCTACTGTTACAGTAAGTTCTTACGTAACTGTACTTTTCTGCTGTATGATTCAGGTGCTTCTCAGGACTGTGTTCTGCTGTTTTCTACCTATCAAGGCATACAGCATCTCAAAAACAGCACACACTGGTTTACTGATGGAACGTTCAAATCTTGCCCTCACATTTTCAGCAGTTATATACCATTCATGCAATATGCAACAACATGGTGGTGCCACTAGTTTACATTCTGATGGGAAACAGAACAGCTGCCACTTAGGGCAAAGTGTTTACCGAGCTACACAACTTTTGCTCCACACTACATCCACAGTCAATTATGGTTGACTATGAGTTGGCAGCAATAAAAGCTTTTAAACTAGCCTTCCCAGCTGCACAAATTCATGGCTGCTTTTTCCATATGTGTCAGTAGGTATGGCGAAAAATACAGGAGCAGCCAGATGTGTGTGCACATTATGTCTCTGATCCAGACTTCACACTTAATCTACGTCTTTTGCATGCACTTGCTTATGTCCCTGTTGCTGATGTTATAGGGGGCTTTGAGGAGCTTGAGAACGCCCCATTCAATCTGGAGCATGGAGACCTGTTATCAAACCTAATAGACTATTTTGAAGATACTTGGTTGGGGCGATCACTGGGAAGGGGAGGCCATGGACGACTAATGTTTCCAATCCAATTATGGAATTGCTTTGATGCAGTGCAACATGACGTACCATGAACAACAAATGCTGTTGAGGCCTGGCACCACAAATTCAGTCATGTCATTGGTGCACATCATCCATCTATCTGGTGATTCATTTAAGTACTCAAAGAAGAACAGCACTACAGCACTGTTCAGATGGAACAGCTACTAGCTGGTACTGTGGCTACTGGCACTAAAAAGAAATATGAAGACTCAGCCAAGAGAATTGCAGCGATTGCAGCAGAGTACAATATGCGCTCCAAATAAGAGTACCTGTATGGCATAGCCTGCAGTTTTCAGTTGCAGGCATAATACAGTATACAAAACAAAAAAGCACATCACAATTTTAAAATATGTTCAATAAAGATAACATTTTAAACTGTGGCGCCGTGTGCACAAGCATTCCCACACAACGATACACAACAACAACAACATACCTTGCTGATATATAAAAATGTCCAAAAATCCATATGTTCAATCCTCTAAAGAACCATAGGTGGGAAGGAAATCAGTTTATCAGGAATCCACAGGTGAAATGCTATAAAATCCAATAAATGTGGGAAATCAGTAGATCAGTATGGTGACCTAGGAACTAAACACTTCCACTATGGGGACACAATTAACTGTAGGACAACAGTGTGCACCAGTAATCTACTGTCACGTTGGGAGGACAACAATGAATTATTCGGGAAAACAGGGCTCACTATAACTTTAGCTATTTTGGGATGCACGGAGAAGGTGACGCACTGTATTAGCTACATGCTGTTTTGTACACGCTATAGCGTACCACGCTATAAATGCTGCGCGATTTTGACAGCATCCTTGGTGAGACCATACTGTATATGTCAGAATACAGTAAGATTCCCTTGGAAGAAACAAGATTAATATGGTAAGTAATTTTTTCACATGCGACCACTAGGGGACATTATAAGATGGTATGGGCTGAGTTTTCACTGTTATACGGATGATACTCAGCTGTAGCTGTCTTTTGCTCCCGACCAGCAGGAGGCGGTCTCTGTGTTTAACCAGTGCCTTGCTGAGATCCAAGACTGGATGAGGGCCAACTGGTTGAGGTTGAATCCAGATAAGACTGAAGTACTAGTGGTGAAATCTGGTTGCCCAGGGGTGTGTGCGCAATCTGGTCAAGTCTCCAGGCTTCGGATTGGAGACTCCCAGTTGCTCACTTCTGTGGTGGTGAGGAAACTTCGCGTTGTCCTGGACTATGGCCTGGCACTTAAAGAGGACAGGAAATTATTTCTAATTGGCAGTTGTTTTATAATGCTCCTATTTACAAAAATGATATAAGCCTAAATGATCCATATGTAACAATCTGAATAAAATGTTATGTGTAAAACAGTATTTTGTATTGTTTTGTTTTTATGGACAGCATTCTGTTACACCTCTCTTCATGGAACTCGTGATCTGGAGTTTTAACTGTGTTGCAGCTTGTGTACAGATCTCGGAGCATGGTTCTGATTGGACAATAATTCATGCTTAGCATTCTGTACACAAACTGAGGCATAATAAAAAACTTCAAATTACTGATTCCATGAAGAGGACTGTAAATAATGTTGTCCATAAAAAGAAAACAATTGAAAACAGTTTTCTACATCAGTGTTTATTCTGGTAAGTTAAATGTGGCTCAGTTGGAGGTTAGCCTTATAATTTCTGTTATTAGGAACTGTAACGTAGACAGTCAGCTCTGATTGCTGTATCAGTTTTTTTATTACATATAAAATATGTGATGGGAAGGTCAGTTTGAGGAAACTAGAGTCTTATTGGAACTGATGCATCAAGACCCCCCCATGAGTTCAAAGGACAGGACATAGCTAAAGTGCAGATATCTGGGGTGCAATTACCTTGTCAATTTGCTTTCATTCCAGGAAATAAGATTAGCCATTCATAATTCCCTCAGGGAAAATCCTTTGATTTACAATAGTTGTCAGGAAGAACTTGAGAGGAAGGGGTGTCAGAGAGAAGCCAGAATGGACATTGAAGAGAGGTTGATGTCTGGGCCAGGGAGGACCCAAACGAATTTGGAAGGTCCAATATACTTTCCGGGGGAACCCTTGAATTACATCAGAGAGACCTTTGAGGTGTAGATTCCAAGGTCCAGATGGGATTAAAGAGGCAAATACACTTTTGCTTTGAATACAGTGACTTAGATCAAAGAAACTTTTGAGATGTTTGTGTAGCAGAGCACATACCGGTTTTGTCTGGTTAACCTGAGGGAGGAAAGGCAGTGAGGTCACCTATTATGTTCTTTTAAATATTTTATTTGGACATCCTGTATTGTAAAATATAGATTTTGATATGCCAAGGCGGAGTTAGTGACCTCATAAGAAGGTCGACTCAGAACTATGTTTAATTGTTGAGAGAACCTGGACAGAGACACACAAGACAATATTTCTGACTGAGAAAAGAGAGACCATCAAAGTACTGAAGTAAGGACCTTATACAAGATTAGTCTGAAGTTATCAATTGTAGGAACTGCACTTTTACCTGTTTGTTTTAAGGCTGTATGTGTTGGGATATATACTTTTCTGTATATATTGTTCTGTTTTGATATTTTAAAGTAAAGAGATTTTTACAAGTGAACTATCTGGAGTGCCTGGGCATTTCTTTTTATTTAAGTGGAGCTTTTAAAGGTTATAAGTAACAATGTGTATGAGCTTATTGTATACCAAACTGGGAAACGGAGAGAGTTCTCTAAAGTCTTGCGTAGAGTTCTAAGGGTTCATTTGAAAGACCTGGTTGGGTGCCAGTAGGCAAAGATATCTGGCCCCCTGAAGACAGAATTACCTGAGCCTGATAATTGGGGACGCTAACAAGAGGTTATCAGTTTGAATCCCTCCAGGACTTGAGCAGGGCTTGCGTTAACGCACTACTGATGTCCCCCTCGGGCAAAAATCCTAATTTTGATGCACTACTTTGAAAGCACTGCATCTGCTTTGATGCAGCCCTTCTCTGCTTAATTGGTGCTGCTGTCACTTTAAATGTACTGCTTCTCCGTGGGACAGTGAGAGGGGTGGTCATGATTGGTCCTGTATTTTTTTTTCTTCTTTACATATCAGAGGCGAGCTGTGATTGATGCGACTGTAAGGGGGCAGGGGACCCAGCTGAGTGGGTGTTGCCAAGTTATCAGTGTGGGAAGTGATTTGACGGTATGTGGGCCAGCAGTCTTTTTCAGTTTGTTTACCTGATCTGTGGCAGTTGAACTGGTGAGGGAAAGACAAGTAACTTATGGAGTGGTAGTCTCTGTCTGTTTGGGTCGGGAAGAACTGGCGAATCGGGAGAACTGAACATGGAGGAGCCAGGGGTGGCAAGCTTGACAGTGGCAGCAGCAGAAAACAGTGCCTGGTTTGGCGGTTCCACCTACGAGGTAATGGTGTCAGACAGAGCAAAGGAACATGTGTCCCTTCTTTGTGTGGGTCCTCTGAGTGTGTCAGGAATCCGGGATAGTTCCGCACTGGAGACTGGGTGCGATGGTTATTCAAGCCAACATCAATTCAGAGAGAGACTGTAAAAGTTGCTGTTACAGTGGCGGGGGCATAGGGGCATAAAGCCAAGCATTTTCTTGTCAATCTACTCACTCAGTGCCCCTGAGTAACTCGGAGACCGGCTTCCTGCATTTTCTATGGCCTGGCTGAGGAATTAAAAAAAAAAAACGTTATCTGCTGCTAGATGAATGGCTGTGCTGCTTCATCATAACTGGGAAAAGCAGGGGTACTTTTTCTGTTTTCCCTGGCACCCAAAAACAACAGCATTTTATTTGGTGACTTCTCCACAGACTGCCTTGCACTGAATCCGATTCAGTCTGTGGAGCAGTCCGGTGGCCAGGGCAAACAGAGATTGCACCTCTGATTTTGCTGTTGATGAGGCAGCCGCAGGCATTTCCAACAGCCAGTAACTACTTGTATGTATCTGCTGATATATTTTTTTTATTAATCGACATCCTGACACACAATAAAAAGGGCAGGGTGGGCTTCACTTTTAGATGTCATGCAGGGCAGAGTACTACTGTGCTGATGAGGCATGGCAGTAACTTGTGTATACTATACCTTCCGGCAAGGGGAAGGGGAAAATTGTTTAACCAGGAGCGGCACACTAAGCTGAAGCTTGATTCCAGATGCGACCTGGGAGCACAAGGAATTTAAGTGACTTGTTCAGGGTCGCACAGTACGCAGGGGGGGCTGTGGGATTCAAACCCAGGTCTCCAGGTTTGCAGCTCAGAGCCTTAAACCACTGCGCCATACTGCCTCCTAGCTGACATATTAGCCGTTTAAAAAAAAAAAGCCATTTTTTGTTTTTTTCACGAACATATAAATCTGATGCAGTGACCCCCAACTTCTGGCTTCTGACCCCCTACTTTAGGAGAAGGGGGTCAAACTGACCCCCTGATTTCTGACCCTAACGCAAGGCCTGCTTGAGGCTAAGGTGACTTGAACCCACAAAACAGACAAGAGGGATACCTTGTTCTGTTCACTGTACACAAATCATACTCTCAGAGGTTGGCACTTTGGGAGCAGAGGGCTGACCAGCTGAGCGAGTTGGTGACAGATTGGCTGGCAGCGGTGGCATAAAAAGTTTGGTGGTATAAGCTTCATTGTTCAGTGTGTCAGCTTGAGACCGTTTATCTCACTTGGAAAAAAAGAAAGGCAGTGTTTTATTTCAAAAAGAAACAGAGCTATATCCCTTGACTTACAGTTAAGTTTCCACTCATTTTAATTTTTTTTTTCTGAAGTGCCAGTCAGAATAGTATTAGTAGTGAGGGAAGAAGAAAATGGCTTCCAACTACAGCAGGCACACTGTAAATTTCTTAAAGCAGTTGTGCAGGGACAGGGCAGTCCCGTTTGGAGTGAAAGCCAGTAAGCAGAACCTCATAGAGGCCCTGATGGTAGCAGATACCCAGAGCAGCGAGTCCCAGACCGTGACTGAAAGGGACCAGACCTCAAGTGTGGAAGGGCTAGCTGCCAGTGAGGGGTCCCGAGCTGATGAGGTGGACAGCAGGGCTCCTGACAGTGAAAGGCCACAGCAGCAGGGACAAGTCACTAGTATCCTGAATCCGGTAGTTCTCAGGTTGCAGCTTGAGTTACGCAGGATGGAGCTGGAGTCCCAGGATAGGAGAGGAAGGGAACAGCGAGAGGCAGACAGTGAGGAGTGTGAGTGCCAGTGAGCTGCAGAGGGGAAGAGAGAGTGAGAACGCAGAGAGGCAGAGGAAAGGAGAGAGGAGCGCCAGTGGCAACACGAACTGGAGAAGCTATGACTCCAACCAGCGGCACCAGGGCAGGTAAGTGGCTTGGGTTTAACTGGGACTACAGGACTGGGTTACAAATTGAACTCCAAATTAATAGCCGAGTTTAAGGACACAGAGGACATGGACACCTTTTTAAATTCTTTTGAAAAAGTTTGTATTCAGGCTAAAATTCCTAGAGAGTCCTGGAGCTTCCAGCTATCCCCGCTACTTACCGGAAAAGCTTGGGATGCATTGGGTCAAATGAACAATGAAGACAGTGATGATTACAGCAAGTTAAAAACCGCACTGTTAAAAAAGTTTGAATTAACTGCTGAATCATGCAGAGCTAAATTCCGTAAGCTCAGGAGAAGCCCTGATATGAGCTACGAGGAGCTAGCCACGAAACAATGTCAGTTTTTAAAACGTTGGTGGGAAGGAATTGAGGCAAACACTGTTGATAAAATTAAAATGTGATTTTATTAGAACAGTTTTATTGGGCATGCCCAGCCGAATTAAAAACCTAGCTAGAGGACCGAGATCCAAAAACAGTGCAAGAGGCTGCTGAACTCTCGGACCGCTATGCCAAGAGCAAACCTGCTCTGAGAGCGAATGGGGCAAGTGTGGTAATGCAGAAAGGGAAAAGCACGCCTTCAGGGTAGCTAAAACCCTCACTGCCTCCTCCGAAACCAGTTAGCCCCAGGTTTCAAAGAAAAGATTTCTCTGAAGTAAGAAGTGTTTGTTGGTTATGTAAAGAAACTGGGCACATTGCCAGACAGTGTCCAAGAAGGGCAAATAATAATACGCAAAGTAGTACCAGAAAGGAAGTGGGTTGTTTGTGTGTCCCTGGAAGCATGCCAGTGAATTTGAGGGAACACATGCACCCAGTCATGGTAAATGGCATACAGACGCAGGAGTTAAGGGACACAGGGGCATCCTTGACATTGGTAAAGAGGGATCTGGTACAGCCTGGTCAGCTTATACCCAACAAGTACATAACTGTACAAGGGTTTACTGGTGAAGAGAAAACATTGCCACTGGCCAGTGTTCTGGAACGAGGTGAAACAGTGGGAACTGTGCAACAGGTGGCTGTAGCCAACACATTAGCAGTGGATGTGATCCTGGGTAACAGTCTCCAACAGGGAATGGTATGTGGTTACCTGTAGCCAAGTGGCCAGGGAAAATTGTAGTTTCCTGAGCCCCCCAGAAGCCATTGGGGAAGATACTGAGAGGCTGGTTCCCCAGCCTGTCTCTCCAGAGGGGGAGACTGATAAAAAGAGGGTAGAAATTTCCCCAGTAGCAAGTAACTGCATAGCTACAGAGGGTTACTCCGAAGAGGGAGAGGTGACCTCTTGTAAGAGGGTTGATTTTGACAGTGATCCTGAAGGCCCTGACGCTAGTGCTAGGGACCCTAGTTTAGTGACTGAAGGGGACCTGTCCCATGCCTTGGGAAGGTGTAATGGGTTCACAGCTGCTCAGAGAAGTGACCCTAGTTTAGAGAAGCTGAGGGCTTGGGCAGACTCGGACGGTGCACAGGGAGGTGACGGCAGACATAAGGTTTATTGGGAAAATGGACTTTTGTATACACAGGCAGTACAGACAGAGAGAGGGATGCTAGGCAGGCAGCTTGTCGTTCCCCAGGGATATCGTGAGCGGTTGCTCAAGGTTGCCCATGATATTCCCTTGTCTGGTCATCTGGGAATCACGCGCATAATGCAGCGGTTGGCCCAGAATTTCTACTGGCCTAATTTCACCCATCAGGCGAAGGAGTATTGCAGGTCTTGTCACCGGTGCCAAGAAATAGGGAAGGCAGGCAAGAAAACCCAAGCCGCCTTGATCCCCTTGCCCATAGTGGAGGAGCCATTCCAGAGGGTGGGAACAGATATTGTGGGGCCTTTAAATACCCCCATCTCCTCAGGGAAGAGATTCATCCTGACTGTGGTGGATTATGCCACCCGGTACCCAGAGGCAGTCTCCCTATCCTCACTGAGGACAGACAAAGTGGCAGATGCCTTACTTGGGATTTTCTCCCGTTTTGGGTTTCCGCAGGAAGTAATCACTGATCGAGGGGGTTCCTTCATCTTGGACCTGATGAAGTGTTTATGGGAGAAGTGTGGGGTGGTGCAGAGATGCACGACACCTTATCACCTACAAGCCAATGGGCTTGTGGAACGCTTCAGTGGTACGCTAAAGTCAATGCTCCGGGCATTTGCTGAACAGCATGGGAGGGATTGGGAGGAATACCTTCCCCACCTGCTGTTTGCATACAGGGAGGTGCCCCAAGAGTCGACAGGATTTTCCCCCTTCGAGCTCTTGTATGGACGCTGGGTATGTGGGCCCCTAGACTTGATCCGGGAGGACTGGGAAGGCAAGCACGCCACCCAGGGAACTCCCATTATGGATTACGTCCTAAGGTTTAGGGAAAGGCTGAAGGAACTTATGAGGACAGCCCAAAGCAACCTGGCAGCTGCTCAACAGAAACAAAAAGTATGGTACGACTGCAGAGCCAGAGCTCGCTCATACATGGTGGGTCAGGAAGTCATGGTCCTTATTCCGGTCCGGAAAGACAAGCTGCAAGCTGAGTGGGCAGGACAGTACAGAGTGGTTAGGAAGGTAAATGACGTAAACTACATTGTGGAGTTACCTGACCATAGACAGAAAGGATGTACCATGTCAACATGATGAAGCCATATGCAAATAGGGCTGACATGGTGTTCGCAGTGTGTAGTCATGGGGAGGGGACAGACAAAGGAGACCCCCTTCTGGACTTGCTGGAGGAAAGTAAGCGGGAGTCCTCTGTGGAGGCAGTAAAACTGTCTCCCCAGCTGACCCCGGGCCAGATCCAGAAAGTGAAGGAGGTTTTAGCAGACTTTGCCCCTTTGTTTAACGCCAAGCCTGGACTAACCCCCTTAGGAACACAGTATGTGGAGACAGGGACACAGATGCCCATACGGCGGACAGTATATCAGGTGTCGGAGGCTGTCCAAAAGGACATTAGAAGAGAAGTGGAGGAGATGCTGGATTTAGGGGTAATCCAGAAATCCCACAGTCCCTGGGCCTCACCCATAGTCCTTGTACCCAAGCCAGATGGCTCGACTCGTTTCTTTGTAGACTATCGTGGACTGAATGCAGTCACGAAGTCAGACGCCCACCCGATGCCCCGGACGGACGAACTCCTGGACAAGTTTGGGGGGGCCACCTACCTTACGACCATTGAGCTGATTAAGAGGTATTGGCAGGTAGAGTTGACGGACAGAGCTAGGGAGAGGTCGACCTTCATCACTCTGATAGGCTTATTTGAGTTTAAAGTAATGCCTTTCGGAATGAACGCCCCGGCCACTTTCCAAAGGTTGGTGAACTAGGTGTTAAATGGTGCTGAGGAGTACGCTGTGGCGTACCTGAATGACATTGCCACCTTCAGTACCAGCTGGGAGGAATACCTGTCACACCTTAGGGAAGTACTGGGCAGAATACAGAGGGCAAGGCTTGCTGTCAAAGCCGAGAAGTGCCAGGTGGCCATGGGAGAAGTGGCATACCTCGGGCATGTGGTAGGCCGAGGACAGCTCCATCCTAACCAAATCAAGATAGAGGTAATACAGGCATGGCCCAGATCAGAAACTCAGAAACAGGTCAGGAGTTTTCTCAGGACAGCAGGGTACTGTCGAAAATTTATACCAAATTACAGTGCCCTGGCTGCTTCCCTATCTGACCTGATAAAGAAACGGATGCCCAAGAAAATCACCTGGGGTCCAGCCTTTGAGGAAGCCTTTACCAAACTGAAGGAGGCACTGTGCAGTGCTCCTGTTTTGACGAGTCCCAACTATAGTAAAACCTTTATAGTTCAGACGGATGCCTCAGACGTGGGTATTGGGGCAGTACTGAGCTAGATATCCAGTGAAGGGAGGGACCACCCCATAGCCTACCTGAGCCGAAAGCTGCTCCCCAGGGAACAAACATACTCCACAATGGAAAAGGAGTGTCTTGTCCTAGTGTAGGCCCTAAAGAAATTGGAGCCATACTTGTATGGGCAGGCTTTTGTGGTGCAGACTGACCACAACCACCTGGTTTGGCTAATACAGATGGGGGGGAAAAACAATGGCAGACTGGTCAGATGGAGTCTTCAAACAACATGAAGTCTTGCTGTATTCTGACTATTGTAGTGACATCCAACCTTTGAACTGCTCCGGAGAGGAAAGAGTTAACTTTCCATGCAAGGCATGGAACGCTGAGCTCGAGCTCAGTTGAGACTCTGTCTGTTGTTGTTTGAACCCAAACCACCAGATTCTTTACTCCGCCTCACTGAACAGTCGCTCCGGAGATTTCTCCTTTGCTCGGTTCAATTTAGTTGGTTAAAGTGTCGTTTTTTCCCTAGGTTTCAATCAAATTTATTCCATGTAACCTGTTGGTTTAGCCTCTGTCTGTGGTACCATGAGTACTAGATAGGTTTATTATTGTTAGCTTCTGTGTGAAACTTGTAAACGTTGGATCGGTTCGGTTTGAACTGATCAGGTTTGTTAAAAAAGTTTGTTCTGCTTTTTAGAGTGTGGTAACCGGTCCTGATCGGTTCTAAAAAAAAAAAAAAAAAAAAAAAAGGATTTCATTATGTTTTTTCCACGACCCGTAACACGGTCAGGAACCGATAAGGGTGTCTTGCCTGGCGGATTGCCGAAAGAAGGGTAAGTTTGGTTAGGACTGGCCATGTCTGAAAAACCCAAGAGAAAAAACGGTCCCACTGGGTTTCAACACTGTAGTGTGTGTGGGGAAGCCTTTGCTAAGGCTGACCCCCACACCACCTGTGTTTATTGTCTGGGGTTTGACCACCTCAATTCAGACTGCCAGATTTGCAAAAGTTTTCCCACAGCTACCCTGGAAAAGAGAGTAGGTAGGCTGAGGGAAAGGGAGGCCAAAAAGTCCGCTGACCCGGATGGCCAGCCCGGTTCGGTTCCAACCGAACCAGAAGGAGTGCCCTCTGACCAGGGCGAAACTTATTTGGGCAAAAGGAGAACCGACTCTGAGGAGTTGGTTCCAGTTAAAAGAAAAAGAAGGGATAAGTCGGCCGGTTCGGATCCACAAGTTCTTTCTCCAACAGCTGATGAAATAGCCAAAGCGATAAGGATTGGTCAATTGCTAACTCCGGTTCCGACCGAACCGGCACCATCGGTTAGGGGCTCGGTTCGGTCGGTTCCCCTGGTTCCGGATTATAATTTGGAGGATTTTTATGAACCGGAGAAGGAAGGAGAACATAAGGATAGTGATGGTGATTATGAAAGTCTGGATGTGCCCACTGACCCGGACATCTCTCCAGACAGACCTTCAGGGGTTTTTCCTCCTAGGCTTTCTGAGTCCCCTTCCCACTTTATGTTTTACAAAAAAGTGGCTGAAACTCTTCAGCTTCCTATGGAGGAAGCAGTAGAGGATCAGGAGGAGCCTGATTATGTTGAGATGATGGACATCCCAGAGTCCAGGAAGCTGTCTATTCCACTCCATAAGTCTTTTGGGAAACAGACGTTTAAAATTTTAAAGACTCCTAATTCTATACCTCCAGTGGACAGAAGAATGGACAAGAGGTATACTCTTTCAGGCTCAGATACGGAGTTCCTTTCCCAGCAATGCAGCCATGTTGGGGTAGTGCAGGCAGCTGCCTGTGATAAGGCAAATATACCCTTGGCTTCACACCCCCCAGATAAGGACTCCAGGAGGATTGATGCCATGGCAAAGAAACAGTACATGGCAGCATCTTTGGGACTCAGGCAGGCTAATTATATGGCCTACACAGCTAGATACCAGAAGTCCTAGATGGGACACTGTGATGGCTCTAGCTAAACAGGTCCCTGACCAGCTTGCCAAGGAGCTGGAGCAGGTGGCTGCAGATGGTATTGAGGCATCCAAGGTGCAATTTCATACTGCAGTGGACTCCAGTGATGTTTCATCTAGAGTCATGGCTACATCTGTGGCCCTTCGTAGGATGGCTTGGCTCAGATGTACTAGCCTGTCATAGGATACCCAGACTAAGTCCATGGATTTTCCTGTTGTTGGTAATTCTCTGTTTGGGGAGCAGACAGAGAACTACATGAAGGAAATGGATGAGTACAGGACCACCTGTAGGAGTGCTCAGACCAAGGAAAGGCAAGCCACTCCCCAGAGGCAGCATTTCAGGGGCAGGGGCAGGCCTTTTCGTAGGCCTTTCTACCAAGCTCAGGCCTCCTCTTCAGCCTTTGCCCAGAGGGGGTTCTTTAGAGGGAGAGGCAGACTGGGTATAAGCAGGCCTGCTACCACCCCTCAGACTAAAGCCCCTGCCAAACAGGCACCCTGATGGGTTTGCCCGGGCCGGTTCTCCACTGCCAGTAGGGGGCAGGCTGGCTTACTTTGTCCAGGACTGGATGTCTTTAACATCAGACAAATGGGTCCTGGAAGTAGTAAGCCAGGGACTAGTTCTCAGCTTCAAACGATTTCCCAAGATGAGAACCAGGTCCTTTCTACCTGCAAATCCTTCAGAGGCCCTTGCCCTAGAGGCAGAGGTCTCTTCCCTCTTGGCTCTGAGAGCCATAGAAAGGGTTCCACCCCTACACAAGGGAAAAGGACTGTACTCCAGGTACTTCCTAACCCCCAAAAAGACAGGAGAGTGGCGACCCATTCTGGACTTAAGATACCTGAACAAACATCTTTTAAAGCCAAAGTTCAAGATGATAACTCTGGGAATTATCCTGCCCTCTCTAAGGCCAGGGGACTGGCTATCCTCCCTGGACCTCAAAGATGCTTACTTTCACATTCCCATCAGGTGCTCCCACAGAACGTACCTCAGGTTCAAGTTGCCCTCAGGCCACTATCAGTTCAGAGCAATGCCCTTTGGCCTAACCTCAGCCCCAAGGGTCTTCACAAAGTGCCTGGCAGTAGTTGTTGCCTTCTTAAGAAGACAAAAGATTTCCATTTTTCCATATTTGGGCGACTGGCTCATAGTGGGCCAGTCTCCAGACCAAGTCAAATCACACCTGCAAGTGACCCAGCAAGTGCTCACTTCTTTAGGATTTCTTCTCAACCTACCAAAGTCAGTTCTCGAACCAGTGCAGCTCCTGACCTTCATAGGGGCAGAGCTGGATACGGTAAAAGCAAGAGCTTTCCTTCCCCTGGAAAGCGCAAGAGCTCTCATGGAACTGGCCTCTTCATTCAGCCTTCAGGTGTCTCGACCAGCAAGGCATTTCATTCAGCTCTTGGGCCACATGGCAGCTTCTACAGCAGTGGTCCAAGGCGCAAGATTCCAGATGAGGGACATTCAGTTCTACTTAAGAACTTTTTGGTCCCAAAGAAAGGATTCCCTTACCAAACTAATCACAGTGACTCGAACTCTGATCCAAGCCCTGCAATGGTGGCAGGATCAGGACAATTTGAGGCAAGGGGTTCCATTTGCCACTCAGTCTCATTCAGTGGTCCTTACCTCAGATGCTTCCCTGCTGGGCTGGGGAGCCCAGTTGGGGGATCTCACCACCCAGGGACTGTGGCCGCCTCAGGAATCTCTTCTACACATCAGTCTCTTGGAACTCAGGGCAGTGTTTCTGGCATTGCAAGCTTTTTCCAGATCCGTACAGAACAAGGTGGTTCAGGTCAGAACAGACACCACCACCACCATGTGGTACATCAACAAGCAAGGAGGCACTCGGTCTGTGGCCTTGTGCACAGAAGCAATGAAGTTGTGGTCCCTGGCTTATTCCCTGCAAAACTCTCTGATAGCAGTTCACTTTCCAGGGAAGGACAATGTTCTAGCAAATGTACTGAGCAGAATATCTCATGGCCATCACGAATGGGCCCTGGATCCTCTGGTGTTGAAGGTGATTTTCTCAAAATGGGGCACTCCCAGAGATCGATCTTTTTGCAGCCCCAGACAGTCACCAACTTCCTCTTTTTTGTTGCAGACCCCCAGTCTCGGGCTCAGTCCCCGTGGATGATCCTGATTCTGAACTGAGAAGGGAAATTTCTGTATGCTTCCCCCCCCTTCCCTCTCCTGTTCAAAGTGTTAGTCAAGATAAGGTCACAACCTTGCAAAGTGATTCTGATTGCTCCAGACTGGGCCAGGCAGCCATGGTATCCCTTGTTGCTGTCCCTAGCAGTCCATCTTCCCCTGTCTCTTCCCAGGAATTACAACCTGTTAACATCTTCTCAGGGGGGAGGATTTGGTACACCAATCTTCAGTCTCTCAATCTCAAGGCTTGGCTCTTGAAGAGTTAGAGTTTGCAGATTTGCATCTTTCCCAAGAGGTTCTGGATATCCTCACGGCTTCTTGAAAGCCCTCCACCAGAAATACTTACAACTCCAAATGGAAAAGATTCAGCATTTGGTGTTCTAAGAAGAATATTTCTCCAGACACTGCTGAATTGCCTACGGTTCTGGATTATGTGCTCCATCTCAATGGCCTTGGTCTCAGACCAGCTACTCTTAAGGTACACTTGGTAGCTGTTTCTGCTTTCCTGTCAGTAGGCAAGTCTTCTCCACTGTCATCCCACCCTGTATTCTGTAAGTTTTTCAAGGGAATGCTTCACACCAATCCCCCCCTTTAGGGATCCTGCTCCTGTTTGGGATCTTAATGTTTGCATTGCTCAGCTTATGCAACCCCCTTTTGAACCTTTGTCCTCAGCAGAGCTTAAGTACTTGACTTGGAAAACTGTGTTTTTGGTAGCCATTACTTCTGCTAGACGTATCAGTGAATTGCAAGCCCTGTCAGTGGAACCTGATTTCATCTCTTTTCACAGAGATAAAGTGGTCCTTAGAACTATCAGAAAGTTCTTACCTAAAGTGGTTTCAGATTTCCACCTGAATCAGTCTATATCTCTCCCTGTTTTCTTCACTGATCATTCTCCCTCGGGAGAGAGGAAGCTACACAGTTTGGTTGTTAAAAGAGCCTTAGCTACTACATAGAGCGTACCAAGGGTCACAGGTTTGACTCCCTCCAGTTGTTCCTCACTTATGGAGAAGTTGGGAAGGGCAAACCTGCCACCAAGAGATCTATTGCCAGGTGGATTGTGTCTTGTATACAATTCTGATATGAAAAACTGGGTAAAGCTCCACCCTCAGGCCTGAGGGCTCATTCCACAAGAGGTACAGCTGCTTCCCTGGCTGCTGCCAGGGATATCCCTCTTTTAGAAATTTGTCAAGCATTACTCTCTGGACATCCAGGCTAGGAGTGATGCTTGGTTTGGCACAGCAGTACTTCAGAGCCTATTCCCAAAGTAGGTTCTATCGCTCCTCCATGGAGGTACTGCTTTCGTAGTCTGCACTTGTCAGAATACAGCAAGACTTCATGTTGTTTGAAGAAAAACTTACTCACCTTAGTAATTATGTTTCTTCTAGTGGAGTCTTGCTGTATTCTGATATTCTGACCTCCCCCCCGCTTCCCCTCTCAGAACCTAGATTTTTGGGATGTGGGTGGGCAGGCACAGTGTTGGCACCCTAGGGGTGCCCCCTTTACACCCTCTGTTCTCATGGGTTGAGATGTTATTTCATTTGATTGGTTTTTGTGTTTGGGTTTCCTGACTTGAGCCTTCCTTTGAGAACCCAAAACATAATTTTTCTGCCAGTTGGCTAGTTAAAAAATTTTACAGTTTCCACACAGAATACCTAGTGAGTTTTGCTCATAAAGATATGCCTATTGCAGTTCGAATAACAACAGGCAGAGACATCAGCCGAGCTTGAGATGAACATTCTATGCCATGCATAGAAAAGTTAACCCATTGTTCTCCGGGGCAGTTTAAAGGCTGAGGCTAACTGCACTTGTCAGAATACAGCAAGACTCCAGTAGGAGAAACATAATTACTAAGGTGAGTAATTTTTTCTTCTTTGGCTGTGTGACCAAAGTAGTAGACCATGGAGGGTCTGTGGACATGGCCTACCTAGACTTTAGAAAGGCATTTGACACAGTCCCACACAAAAGATTAGTAGTCAAATTAACCAGCCTTGGAGTGGGTCCCAGGGTGGTAGCCGGTAAAATATTGGCTGAACAACAGGACACAGAAGGTAATTGTAAATGGAGTCCACTTGAAGAAAGAGGGGTTACTAGTGGGCAAAGCAGGGTTCAGATTGGTCCAGTCCTTTTAATGTCTTTTATGTTTACATTGCAGAAGGACTGGAAGGAAAAGTATGCCCTTTGCAGACGACACAAAGATCTGCAACAGGGTTGATACACAAGGAGGCGTGGAAAGGATGAGAAGGGACTTGGCAAGGCTGGAGGAAATGGTCAGAAGTATGGCAGCTTGGATTCAATGTAAAGAAGTGCAAGTAATGCACCTGGGAAACAAAACCCAGGGAAGATTACACAATGGGGGAAGGTAGTAACAACAACAAAATGGAAAGGGACCTGGGAGTAATCATATCAGATGACCTTAAGGTTGGGAAGCAATTGAGAAGGCGGTAGGGAGGGCTGGGGGGATACTGGGATGTATAGGGAGAGGCATCAGCAGCAGAAAACAGGAAGTTGTTATCCCCCTGTACAGACAGTTGCTGAGATCCCATCTGGAGTACTGCATCCAGTTCTGGAAACCCCATCTCTGCAAGGACATAGACAGGATGGAGGCAGTTCAGAGGAGGGCAACTAAAATGGTGCAGGGTCTGCAAGAGAAGCCATACGAGGAGAGACTAAAGGAGCTTAATATGTAAACCCTTGAGGAAAGGGGGGGGAGAGGGGAGACATGATAGAAACTTTCAAGTACCTCAGTGGAATCAACAAAGTCCAAGAGGGTAGCATCTTTCAGAAAAAGGGATGTGCAAGAACAAGGGGACACAATTTGAAGATAGAGGGGGGATGGCTCAGGGGTAGTGTGAGGAAGTATTTTTTCACAGAGAGGGTGGTGGACGCATGGAACAGCCTTTCTGAGGAGGTTGTGGGGTCTAAAACTGTGGGAGAACTCAAGAATGTATGGGACAGACATAAGGCAATTTTTGTGGGGGACAGGAAGAAATACGGTGTTGGTTAAATAGGATCTGCAGCTTATCCTCTAGGTAGGGAAATGGGCAGACTAGGTGGGCCAAGTGGTCCTTATCTGCCGTCAAAGTCTATGTTTCGATGTACTCATTAAAAAAAATTTCTGAAGAGTATTTCCTAAAATGAGGTGAGTAAAATAGGTCGGTACTCGCCTTATCTGGAGCCCTGTGTGTTAGCATGAGAAAAGATGTGGAAAAGTTTTCTGGTGCTGTCTGCCGCTAGTCTGCCCTTCTTAAAACCTGTCTGTTGTGGGCCTATTGTGTGGTGAATTACTTTCTCTAACTTGTAGGCTAAAGCCTTGGCCAGTATTTTAATAGCTGAGTTCATCAGGGAGATTGGCCTACAATTGAAGCACGGTAGGGGTCTTTCCCTTGTTTATGTATTAGTGTTATTAACCCCTTGCATCATACTGTGGGGGGGGGATAAGAAACCTCTAGCAAATATTTCATTGAAAACCCCTTTAATGGCCGGTAATAATTCTTTAGAAAATGATTGGAAAAAATGATTTGAGAAACCATCTGGTCCAGGTGTTTTGTTCTTTTTTAGGCAGTTAACTGCCATTATTCTACAGGTATCTATTCTCAGCCAGTCCGCATTCAGAACTCGCGTCAGTTATTTCAACACAAACTTTACAACCATGGCCCAGAGTTGTTTAATCACCTCCCACACCGCCCACAGTCGTTTAATCACCCCCCCACACACACAGCACAAAACCACAGTATAAAATCCCGTCGCACCAGCAGTTTTCCCGACAGTAAAACATTGTTGTTTGAACATACTCCAACTCGTATAATAGTAATATCAGCCAGTTGAGATTGTATCATAATAACTGGCTTGCAAAATGCCTTTGCTCTCGCTGGCATTTAATCCCCAGAAAGCCGGGTTATTGCTTCAGTATACTCTCAACTCGCTGGATGTTATCATTGAATTGGTAGCTCTTGGTCTATTATTGCTGCTTGTAATTGTCCTATTAAATTTTACGGCAGTTCTGGAACCAGCACACCTCACAGAAATCCTTTAGTGTGTAGCTGTTACCAGGTGTCTCAGTACAATGCGACTCTGTAAAAAAAAAAAAAAAAGTGGAACGGTTCATTTATTTTCTTATAGCCTGAGTCAGTGGAGTTATCCTTAATGTTCCTGATCATTGGAATGCTGGTTGAAGAGCTCATTTGTTTCAGGCGAATTGCTAAAATCTTTGATGCTCTGGCCTTGAATCAGTGCTGTTCAGTTTTGCCTTACAAATATAAAACTCAGCTTCCCCTCTGATTAGCTGATTATATTCTGTCATCATCCTGGGCCATTCATTCCAAGTATCGGATGAGACATCTCCAATTAAGTATTTCTCTTTCTCCATGATCTAATTTAGTAATTCAGTCCTATTCCTATCCCTTTCTTTTTTATTTGATGATGATATGCCCCCGAAGCCAGGACTTCATGCTCTCCCAGTTTGTGCTCCAAGAAGTGTTTGCTGGCTTATTAAAAGTTAAAAATGTGTTCATTAGTTCTTTAATTTTAAGTGTAAAGTCAGTATTTTGTGATAAGAAATTATTAAACTTCCATCTTCTGTCGCTGTTGGGTTAAGAGATTCTTAAATAGTCAACTGCACCGGAGTGTGGTCAGAGGTGACTTGTTGTGTTATCTCTGCTGAATTAGTCCTAGTTACTGCCTCTTTTGGAATAAAAATTTGGTCTATCTGGGACCCAGAGTTGTGACATCTGGACCAAAATGTATAGTCCTTTGCACTAGGATTCACAGATCTCCAGGCATCAACCAAGCCAAGGTTGTCAATGAAGTGAGATAGGTCTTTGTCGGTATTTGGACCTATCTATGATAGGGTTGAGTTTGGAGTTAGTATTGCCAGCCAAAATTATGGTACTATCCAGGTAGGGAGTTAGATGGGTAAACACTGTGTTAAAAGTGTCACGTGAGGGACAGGTCGGACCATAGATATTTACCAGGGTAACATATTCTTCTCTCAGCTTACCATTTATTATCAAAAAATGTCCAGCGGCATCTTCTGTGGAACTACAGAACTGAAAGGGTAAGCCTCTTTTAAGTAAGATTAGGACCCCTGCCTTTTTCTAACTATTGCCTACCCCGAAAACTTGTCCCACCCACTCCAGGCGCATCAGATCATTGCGTTTCTTTTTGGAGGAATGTGTCTTGAGGAAACACTGTATAGTCGGAGACGCCTTTTGAGATGCCAGAGCACAGAGTATCTTTTTATCTTGTGATTAAGCCCTCTAACATTCCAAGTGATAAGTACCAGCCCCTCTGTGTTAGACATAAAATATAAAAGAATTTTTGGTTCAAAATTAAACATCACCCTAGCAAGAATCTACCATCTGAATGATGCTGTTGAGATTGGTTTTGAGTGGAAATAGCAAGCAAGAGATCAAAAGAGTGGAGAAAAGAAGGAAAGGGCATAAGTGGGTTTAGAATAACATGAGACTGGATGACCTGCACACTCCGGTTTTTCCTCTGTATGGGATAGGCACTTCCTGCTTTCCCATCCCACTGGATTTGAAGAAATGGAGTGTACGATTGGCCTGGATACTTGGCAGAAGGTTTGGGTTGATGTTTATAATACAGGATGGGTCCTACCCTTCTGGGTTCGGAAGGGACAACAACGAAATGAAATGCATTCAGTAGCTTGACTTGTTGTAGAAATGCCCTCTATAGCCACGCTTGCTGTATTTAGTATTATTGTCTTGAATGAACATTCCTGTATCTGATTGTGCCAATGTTGAAAATTGTTGAATAAAAAGGACATTTTCAAAGAAAAGAAAAGAGCAAAGGACATAAAGATAAGAATAGAAAAACTAGTAGCATATAGTTTCCAAAGATGTGTCATAAGACCCACCCCCTACATTTTTACAAACAATTAAATAATTTCTGAATGTTTTTAAAGGAACTGGTTTGTGTCCACACCAGTCTACCTAGAAGAGACAAGCTCTCATAAGTAAACATTACACACTTTGTGCCACACTCGCAGGGTTGTGGCTGTATAGTTAACAAATTTTGAAAATGGTAAATACTGTTTGGGGGGTATAGAATTTTGCCGACATCTTACATATCATTAAGAGAATGTTGTGTAGTGGTTATCCATCCGAGAAATGTACAAAGAAGGAATTGGTGGGATCATTCAAGGTTTAAAGTCCAGTACATTTTTCTCTCATTTAATACAGTGGACCCCTTTTTTCATTGCTGGGCCAAGTATGGCTTTGTTTATTTACATCATTTTCTTGATTCCAGGGGTGTAAGAACATTCCCTAACCTTCAAGCTGAATACGCCCTACCAGCCTCCGATCATTACCATTATTTTCAAGTTGGTGCATATATTCACTCCCTGCCCCTGCCTCAAAGACAGCTCCCAGATCCATCCCCAGCTATGTTTGCACAAATTCTATTTCACCAACAAAGTGCAATTGGAGAACATCTTATTGGTAAGTTATATACAACACTCCGAAATTTAAGTAAAGACTACAATGTCAGTACTTAATAAGTGGAACTCAGACTTGCAGACTACTTGTAATTTTCATGAATGGGAACGATGTTTGCCTTCCATCTATAAACTTTCAGTGATGCCCTGTTTAACTCATTGCCTCCTAGAAACGTCTGTAGGCGTCAGCAAATCTAACTACAGTGTGTCCCAGAACGCCTACAGAAGTCACCTGCAGACTTCCTGTGTGCCCTAGAAACGTCTGGAGAAGACACTCACATATTTTAATATTACTTGCCAGCCAGAATTGATTAGAATTGACTGCATAGTACCATGAGAAAGGTAATATTGTGCTGAACAACTTTGCTACTGACACTGTGTGTGTGTATCATGTTCACTTTAGGAGTTATTCATATTTGTTTATGACATTTTGTCAATCTAGAACCATCTAAGCACTTTGGAAAAAAAACACACATTCAAACACCATGAAGTCTTGCTATATTATGACTATATGCAGTTAGCCACTGCAGCTGAACTGCCCCGGAGAGGAAAGAGTTAACTCCAGAGAGTCTGGAGTTCCACAGCGCGAGGGCGCTATACCAAAGCTCTATCTGGCCAGTTTCAAATGAAACTGTCAGATTCTTTACTCCACTTCACTGAACAGTCGCTCCGGAGATCAGCTCCTTCACATCGGTTCATTTCGGTTCAGCGAGTATTTTCGGTTCATATTGAACCGCAAAAGTATTTATTTTACCGCATTTCGGGTTAAAAGCTCTATCTGGTAAACCGTAGTAGAAAAGACAAAGAAATCAGTAGGTTTGGAGTCCAAAATTTTCCAACTGCTGCAGAAATAGCTAAAGCCATACAGATTGTCCAGTCACTGTCTCAGGGTCCCGCCGTAACCACCTACAGTTGGTAAAAGGTTGTCTGCTCAGTGCCAGTGGTTCAGGAGTATGATGTTGAGGAATTTTATGAACCACAGGAGGGGAGGACTAATTTGATCATTACATGTGTGGCTGGGAGGGTCTGGACGTGTCCATTGAACTGGACATTTCTCCAGACAGACCTTTAGAATCTCCTCCTATTCTGTCTGAGTCCCCTTCTCATTTTATGTTTTACAAAAGGTTGTAGAATCCCTCCAGCTTCTTTAGAGGAAGCTGTGGATGAGCAAGAGGAGCCTGATTATGTAGAAATGATGGATATACCAGAGTCTAGGAGGTTGTCTATTCCTTTGCATAAGTCATTTAGGAAGCAAACAACAAAGATTTTAAAATCCTCATTCTGTCCCTCCTGTAGATAAAAAATGGACAGAAGATATACCTTGTCAGGCTCTGATACAGACTTCCTCACTGAGCAGTATAGTCATGTAGGTGTGGTACAAGCTGCAGCCTGTGACAAGGCTAATATTCCTCTGGCCTCACATCCTCCTGATAAGGATTCCAGGAAGATTGATGCCATGGCGAAAAAACAGTATATGGCAGCTTCTTTGGGACTCAGGCAGGCAAATTATATGGCTTATGTGGGAAATCTAGGTGGGACACAGTATTGCAGTTAGCCAAGCAGGCCCATGGCCAGCTGGCTAGTGAGTTGGAACAGGTGGCTGCTGATGGCATTGAAGCTCTAAAGTTCAATTTCATACTGCTGTTGATGTTAATGATGTTTCTAGGGTCATGGCCACTCTGTAGCTCGTAGGTTGGCATGGTGCTCAGATGCACTCAATCTGTCCCAAGATACTCAGTCAAAGGCTATGGATTTTCCTGTTGTGGTAATTCTCTGTTTGGGGAACAAACAGAAAACTATATGAAAAGATGGATGAATACAGAACTACCTACAAAGTGCCAGGCTAAGGAGAGGCATGCCACTCCACAGAGGCACGCCCCAGAGGTAGGGCAGGCCTTCCACAGGCCTTTACCACTTCTCAGGCCTCCTCTGCATTTGCACAGAGGGGTTTCTTTAGAGGCAGAGGCAGACGGGGCACAAGTAAACTATCCCTCCCCAGCCTAGGTTGTTGGCAAGCAGGCACCCTGATGGGGTGCCCAGGGCCGATTCTCCTGTACCAGTGGGGGCAGGTTGGTTTATTTCAGCCAGAACTGGGTGTCCCTAACCGGACAGGTGGGTTCTGAGGTAATAGGCCAGGGTCTGGTTCTCAGCTTCAAACAGTTTCCAAGATGAGAGCCAGACATTTTCCACCTGCAAATCCTTCAGAAGCCCTTGCTTTGAAGCAGAGGTTTCTTCTTTTGACTGCAAAGCAGTAGAAAGGGTCCCTCCTGCATCAGGGCAAGGGGCTGTACTCAAGATACTTTCTACCCCAAAAAGACAGGAGAATGGCGGCCCATTTTAGATTTAAGGTACCTGAACAAGCATCTTTTGAAACCAAAGTTCAAAATGTTAACTCTGATAATGATTTTGTTCTCCCTGAGGCCAGGGACTGGTTAGCTTCCTGGACCTCAAGGATGCCTATTTTCATGTTCTGATCAGGCCTTCTCACCGAAAGTACCTCAGGTCTCGGAACTCACCTCAGGCTACTACAGTTCAGGCAATGCCCTTCGGCTCACTCTCTGTGCCAAGGGTATTCAATAAATGTCTAGCTGTGGTAGTGGCTCATTTAAGAAGGCAAGGGATTGCTGTGTTTCCCTACCTGGACGACTGGCTCATAGTGGGTCAGTCCCCAGATCAGGTAAAATCCCACTTGCAAGTCACCCAGCAGCTTCTCACTTCCCTGGGATTCCTGCTGACTTTACCAAAGTCAGTTCTCGAACCAGTTCAGGTACTAACTTTCATAGGTGCAGAATTGAACACAAAGTTAGCCAGGGCATTTCTCCCCTCGGAAAGGGTAGACAGACTCATTGCCCTGGTATCCTCCTTTACCCTCCGGGTCTCTCGACCAGCAAGGCATTTTCTGCAACTCCTAGGGCACATGGCTGCTTCCACAGCTGTAGTGCAAGGAGCAAGATTCCAGATGAAGGACATTCAGTTCCATTTGAGGGCCTATTGGTCTCAAAGGAGGGACCCCTTTCCAAATTGGTTCCAGTGACTCCAAACCCTGATCCTGGCCTTACACTGGTGGCAGGATCAAAGCGATCTAAAACAAGGGGTTCCTTTCATTCGCTTCCCACCCTCACCCTCACCACGGATGCTTCCCTGTTAGGTGGGAGCTCACTTGGCAACCTGTCCACCAGGGAGTGTGGTCTCCCAGGAATCTCTGCTCCACATCAATCTTTGGAACTCAGAGCTGTCCTTTAGCTCTTCAGGCCTTTTCAGCTTCTGTCCAGAACAAAGTAGTTCAAGTCAGGACAGACAACACCACAACAATGTGGTACATCAACAAGCAAGGGGCACTCGGTCATCAGCCTTGTGCACCGAGCAATGAAGTTGTGGTCTCTGGCTTACTCCCTGAACACCTCCTGATAGCAGTTCACCTTCCAGGGAAGGACAATGTCCTGGCGGATGCCCTCAGCAGGATTTCTCAGGGCCATCACGAATGGGCTCTGAATCCTCAGGTGCTGGGGTCAGTCTTGCCATATGGGCACCCTCAGATAGATCTTTTCGCAGCCCCAGACAACCACCAACTCCTCTGTTTTGTTGCAGGCCTCCAGTGCTGGGATCAGTCCCCTGACGCCTTTCAGTTGGATTGGAAAGGAAGTTCCTGTATGCCTTTCCTCCTTTCCCTTCTTTTCAGGGTACTAGTAAAATCAGATCTCAGCCCTGCAAGGTGATTCTGATTGCTCCAGATTGGGCCAGACAGCCCTGGTACCCACTGCTTCTGTCCTTGACAGTCCACCCCTGCCCTGAGCTTGCCCAGAGTCCACGACTTACTGGCCTGTGCACAGGGAGAGTGTGGTATCCGGACCTCAATCCTCCATCTCAAGGCATGGCTCTTGAGGAGTTAGAATTTGTTGACTTACACCTTTGTCAAGGTGTTTTGGATATTTTAAAGGCTTCAAGGAAGCCTTCCACTAGGGCCACTTACAATTCTAAGTGGAAAGGTTTTCCATCTGGTGCTCTGAGAAGCAGATTATCCCAGAATCTGCTGATCTGCCCATTTTACTGGACTATTTGGTCCATTTAAATTCCTTAGGCCTTAGGGCCTGCCTTAAAGGTTCATCTGGCAGCTGTCTCTGCTTTTCGTCAGCAGGAAGCCTGCTTCCTTTCTCTCTCACCCTGTGCTTTCCAAGTTTTTTAAAGGGTTACTTCACACCAACCCTCCTTTTCGAGAACCAGCTCCCGCTTGGGACCTGAATGTTTGCATTGCTCAGTTAATGCAACCCCCCTTTGAGCCTCTGTCCTCAGCAGAGCTCAAGTTTCTGACTTGGAAAACTGTTTTCCTAGTGGCTATCACTTCTGCCAGACGCATAAGTGAACTACAGGCCCTGTCAGTGGAAGAAGATTTTATCTCTTTCCACAGAGATAAGGTAGTCCTCAGGACTAACAGAAAGTTTTTGCCTAAAGTGGTTTCAGATTTCCACCTGAACCAATCCATCTCTCTTCCAGTATTTTCACTGAGCATTCTTCCTCAGGTGAGAGGAGTCTGCACAGCTTGGACGTCAAAAGAGCCTTAAGCTACTATTTGGAACGCACCAAGGGTCACAGGTTCGAATCCCTCCAACTCTTCCTTACCTATGGCGAGGTTGGCAAAGGGAAACCTGCCACTAAGAGGACAGTTGCAAGGTGGATTGTCTCTTGTATCCAATTTGTTATCAAAAACTAGGTAGAGAACCCCTCAGGACTGAGGGCTCACTCCACCAGGGTACAGCTGCATCTCTAGCGGCTGCTAGAGAGATATTCCCATTCTGGAAATCTGTCAAGCTGCTACTTGGAAAACAGTTCACACTTTTACGAAGCATTATTCCCTGGATATTCAGTCCAGGAGAGATGCTGCTTTGGCACAGCTGTGCTTCAGAGCCTATTTCCTAAGTAGGTTCTGACCTCTCCATGGAGGTACTGCTGTGTAATCTGATAGAGTCATAATATAGCAAGACTTTATGGTGTTTGAAGAAAATTACTCACCTTAGTAATTGCTTTTCTTCTCATGGAGTCTTGCTATATTATGACCACCCTCCCTCCTGCCCTCTCAGAACTTCTACTTGGGTAGGTGGCAAATTAGTGCAAGCACTGTGTCATGCTATTTTAGTTCTTCCTTCACCCCTTTATTTAGGGTTAGGGAATTAGGTATTTCTGTTTTAAGTAATATGTTGGCCCCTTCCTGGACTTGAGTCTTGGGGAAGGGGTCTAATAGTGCTTGTTAGGAGAAACTAATACTATTATTCGTTGTTATTATTATTATTGCTGTTTATATTGTTGTTTATATTGTTGTTATTCCTACTAGTAGGTAGCCACTTGGGTAGTGTAGAGCTCCACACAGACTTGTTGCTTAGTGTTAGTTTCAGAAGATCTGACAGTTTCATTTGAAACTGGCCAGATAGAGCTTTGTATAGCACCCGCTGTGGAACCCAGACTCTCTGGAGTTAACTCTTTCCTCTCCGGGCAGTTCAGCTGCAGTGGCTGACTGCATATAGTCATAATATAGCAAGACTCCATGAGAAGAAAAGCAATTACTAAGGTGAGTAATTTTTTCTTCTGGGTATCTTAGCCAGTATAAAACAAAAACCAAATTGAGTACAGCTGATTGCATAGAACTGTTGGAAAGGCAATTTTGTGTGGAACAACTGTGCCACTGATACGTTGTGTGTGTCCTGTATACTTTAGGAGTTATATGCATTTGTTTATGGTATGGTGTATATGGCTGACATTTTTTCCATCAAGACTCACCTAAGCAGCTTGAATAAAATGCACTTTTTTGACACTTCAGCAGGCATATAAAAAAATGTATTGATTACAATTGATCGCATAGCATCGTTGGAAAGGCAATTTTGTGCTGATCATCTTTCGTGCTGATACTTTGTGTGTATCATGTATACTTTTAGAGTTATATGCATTTGTTTATGATATGGTGTATGTGGTTGAGATTCATCCCTCAATTCTCACCAAAGTACCTTGACTAAAATGGGGAAAAATTATGTTTCATAGTAAAAAGATATCTTTTTTTTAACAAACATAATAGTAAAACACCTTCTAATGTCTGTATGCTTAATTTGGTGTTGATATTTGACATATTTTCCCCCCAAAAATGGCTTATGTTGCCTTTTTTTTAGTGAAAAAAATATTGTTTTTTCCGGTTTCGACCAGCATAGAAAAAAACTAAATTACTTATTATTACATGCATACCACCATTGGAAAGGCAATTTTGTGCTGAATAACTCTGCCACTCATACTTTGTGTCTAGCATGTACGGTTATTGAGCTATTAGCGTTTGTTTGCTACATGCTGACTATGGCTTGATTTGCTTAGAAAGGCCCAGGATTCACTGTTAAAAGTATACGGGAGATTGAGGAGACAAGTGGTGTAACCTCAGAGTGAGACTGTGGAGGCAATGAGTTAAAGGAATGCACCTGGAAATGTCATATGGGATATTTTAAAACCCCTGCAGTCTTGTAGTATCATGGAGAGGGTGTAGGGAAGTGTTGGTGTGGATGTGAGGAGACCTCGGCAGACCAGGCCCATGTTTTTTTGGGGTATGTCCTTTTCTCTGTCTCCATAGCTGGCTTCCGGGCTTCCATACAAATGGGCTGTATGTCCTGATGCAGATAGGCAAGCAGGAACTAAGCTCTGCAGCTGGGGATCTCCAGCCCTCCACTTCCTGTTTCCATCAGTTTACTTCCTGCCTTCCATCTAGTAGGTACTCTGCAGCAGAGCTCTGTCACCACGTGGCAGAGCTGAAGACATTAGATTGTAAGTCACAAAATTTAATTTCTTATTGGGATTGCTGAAGAAACACAGCACTTTAGAGCACTCCTGCGTGGATCCCAGTCTCAGCCTTGCAAGCTGCACAGACTGGCCCTACTTTACCGTGGAGGTTTTGCTGCATTTCTGTGCTCAACCCAGTGTTCATTTTAGCCTTTGATTTCATCGGCGGGTGATGTTTTTTCAGCGATTGGACATTAATAGCACCCCAGTACTCTGAGAGGGTTCTTTCCTCGTCAACAGCCAGCTCACTGACTCTTTCAGCCGCTCGTCGATGGTGGGCCTGCAGCTCTAATTCAGCCGTTTATCGACAGTACAGTGCTCTCTCGACAACGAGTGCTGCAGTTCATCAGGAGTGCTGCTCAGGACATAATGGAACTTCTCACACGGGTTGTAGGTCCCCCCCCCCCCCCACTAAGGGAGCAAGAAAGTCTTAACTAATCAGGACCAAGGCAGCAGTTTAAACAGCTCAGCTTTTTGCAGTGTCCCATTGGAGCTTCAGTATTCTTCCAGACAGCCTCCCATTTTATCAGGAATCCTCGGGGGGGGGGGGGGTTCGCTGAAACAAATCGGATTAGAGCCATTTTCAGTTATGGTCTCAGACAAGCCTGCCAGGGGCAGAAAATGCCAGCGTTGCAAATCCCCTCTTCTAATCACCTTTGCAGGTTTGCTGTGCCTAACATGTGAGAAGGTAGCATCTGCAACTGGGGAGGATATGGCGGAGGCCTCCCATGCCTCGACTCAGACTGATTGCCAGCAGACAGACCGGTCTGGGCGAGTAGCGGCCACTAAGTCTGAGGGAGTAGTAGCCACCAGGGAGACCCAGCAGTCCACAACCCCCCTCTCTGCCCCAGACGGCACAGACAAGCTAAATAGGGCCTTTGCACTGGACCTTGCATGCTTTGACTGGCAAACTCCTGGGTCACCTGATGTGTGACCTCACAAGAAGGCTAAAGGAAAGAGGACCCCATCCTCATATGAAGAGGGACAGCTGTCCTCAAATCACTTTGATAAAAGAAAGAAATCTGTATACTGGAGCATATCCTCGAACGAGGAGGATCAGCATTCCTCATGCCACAAGAGGAAGAAAATATCTCGTTTTTGGAGCAGATCTAGGAGCACCCACAGGGGAAGTGTCACAGGGACCATTCTCCGGTCTCCTCAGACTCCAGTTCTTCTCCAGAAGAGGGGGAGCTAGTGGACTCATCCTCTGACTCTGATGGCTCCCCATCCAGAAACTTGACCTGGGGGACCTAGACATTTTCATTAAGAAGGTCATAGCTGAAATTATTCCCCAGCGGCTCCAGCACAGTCGAAATGGGCCTTTCACCTGGCATCTGCCACCAAACCAGCCACAGCCTTCCCTATTCCTCCAGCCATAGAGGACTTGCTAAAGGAGAAATGGCAGGCTCCAGAACGCACATATCCAGTGCCCTGGTGGATCTCTAAGCTCCTCAAGTTTGACATGAAACAATCTGGAAAGTGGCTAGACTGCCCTAGAATCGACCCTCTGATTTCGAACCTCACCAAGAGGGTGGTCATCCCAGCTGAGGGAGGGGCATCACTCAAGAACCCAGTGGACAGGAAAGTGGATGCCTCGTTCAAGAAGGCCTTCCAAACATCAGCAACATCTCTCAAGGCAGCAACTGCCAGTCTTTTTTCCGCCCAAGCCACTCTGTCCTGGGCCTCAGAATTAGTTTTTCAATTCACTGAGGACCCCGAAAAAAACAAGGCTATTATTCATCAGCTGCAATTAATGGGTTTGGCATCGACTTATGCAGCAGATGTATCAGAGGAGTCAGTCAGGTGCACTGCTCAGACCATGTTTTATCAAACTTCGGCTTGCCGTAACCTCTTGCTTCGGGCCTGGCAAGCAGACAGCTCTTCGAAGAGCCATTTGGTAAACGCCCCCTGAAGGAGGCAGTGAAGGAATCCAAGGAGACATCTAAGGTGCATATGCCCCAGTCATGTAGCAAGGGCAAATCATGGTCCTCAAGGCCCAGATACAATTTTCGTGACCGAGGTTACAACAAGGGTCAGAACTCTTAATTTCTCTGGAAGGAGAACATGGTTCTCCTCGTGTAACCAGCGTTGCTTCAGAGGAGGCAGATCTGGTGGTGGTGGTGGTGGCGGCACCAGAGACACCGGGAACAGCGACAAGAAGTCTCAATGAAGCTATCTGGACCCATCCTAGAGTAGGAGGCAAACTTTAATTTTCTGTCGAGGAATGGGTCCAGACCACATTGGACTGATGGGTCCTAGACATCATCAGCAAGGGTTACCTAATAAAATTAAAATCCAAGCCCCCACTACCTCATGTAGTGCCCTCCCCTATCTCGGGCAACCCATCCAAAAGACAGGCTATGTTACAGGCTGTTACAGACTACCTTCAGGCAGGGGTTATCGAGCACGTTCCCCCAACAGAGATAAGTCGGGGGTCTACTCCCTATTCTTCATCGTGCCAAAACGCACGGGGATTCAGGCCAGTCTTAGACCTCAAATTCCTGAATCATTTTGTCCGCAACAGACCCTTCAAGGTGGAAACCTTGTCATCAATCATCAGGGAGTTGCAACAAGGGGATTTTCTGGCATCCATTTATCTGTAAGATGCCTATTTGCATATTCCCATCCAGGAACTACACAGGCAATATCTCAGGTTCAAGGTGGGGGAGCAGCCCTTCCAATTCAAAACACTGCCATTCAGGCTTTCTTCATCCCCAAGGACTTTCTCCAGGGTGCAAGTATTGGTCATAGCTCACCTTTGGAACTGAGGGCTACAACCTTCCCTTACTTGGACGATTTTCTCATCGAGGCCATGCATCTCGACCAAGCCGTACAAGCAGTGGCAGAGGTAGTCAGGTGCCTGTCGGCACACGGTTTTGTTATCAACTGGAGAAAGAGTTCCCTAACTCCAAGACAGACCTTGAGCCACCTGGGGGCAGACTTCATGACACAAGCCAACGAGGTCTTCCCCCCGGAAGCGAAATTCAGGGACCTGCTGTAGCTTATCAAGAAGTTTCATATAGCTCCTCAGCTGCCGGCTCACTCCTTCATGCAGCTCAGTGGGACTCTAGTATAGCTGGCGGATTCAGTCCCTTGGGCCCTAGTCCACATGCGGCCCATTCAAGCACACTTGCTCAAACTGTGATCCCAGTCCAGACACAGCCAGCACCAACTGATACTAATTTCTCAACAGATAAAAATTTCCTTCCAGTGGTAGACTAAGAGGTCAAATGTCATGAGGGGTCGCAAGTTGGGCCATCTATACCAAATCTGAATCACGACCGATGCCAGCCTCAGGCTGGGGGGCTCACTTGCATCAGCTACCAGTGCAGGGCAAGTGGTCGCTGTTAGAAACAAGGTACAGCATAAACGTCCTCGAGATGAGAGCCGTACACCTAGCCCTGATACACTTCGAACATCAAGTCCTCAATCAGGATGTACTGATTCTAACAGAGAGTCAAACAGTGATGGCATACATCAACCATCAGGGTGGAACTAAAAGCTCAAAAATACTACGGGAGTCCCTTCTTCTCTTTCAGTGGGTCGAGCACCACCTGGCAAGCATAAGGGCAGTGTACATTCCAGGACAGGAAAATGTCACAGCAGACTGGCTCAGTCACCAAGATGTTCTACCAGAGGAATGGGAGCTGAAGGACAGTGTCTTCCACTTCCTATCAGAACAGTGGGGCAATCCTCAGATAGATATTTTTGCCCGCCAATGAACCTCCAAGGTAAAGCAGTTCTGCTCCCTGGCCAAGGACGAACTAGCGGTGGCTCAGGATGCCTTTTCCCTAGACTGGTCTCCTATATGCCTTTCCTCCAATACTGCTTCTATCCAGAGTCCTACACAAAGTGGCTCTGGACCGGGCAGAACTGATTCTAGTCTGTCCCTGATGGCTTTGTCGCCCATGGTTCCCACTTCTCATTCATCTTTCAAGGTGACCACCTCTGTCCTTCCAGATCAGCCTGGACCTTCTCCATCAGGGTCTGGTACTGCACCCCAATCCGAACAACATCTCCCTCTTGGCCTGGAGATTGAGTGGGAAACTTTCAAAGAGCTAGGCTACACATCTCCTGTTATTGAAATGATGGTGCACTCACGTCACCCCTCTTCCTGTAAAGTGTATTACAGAATTTGGAGGAAATTCTTGTTCTGGATCCAATCCAAACACACACAGAGCCAGCCAATATTATTGCCTGTACTACTGTAGTTTCTTCAGGATGGATTTGATAAAGGACGGCAACCAGCCACCTAACAAGTTCAGGTTTTCACGCTGGGAGTGCTCTTGGTGGTGGATTCCAGAGAGTCATTGGGTTCACATCCCCATATCCAGAGATTTTTAAGAGCAGAAACTTTGAAGTGCCCTTCAGTTAAGCCAACGGTACCACCTTGGAGGCTTAATCTGGTTCTCAGTGCTTTGACCAAGGCTTCTTTTGGGCCTCTCAAGGAGACATCCCTCATGCATCTTACAGTGAAAGTAATTTTTCTCGTAGCTATTACTTCAACCAGGAGAATCCGCGCTCTAGGAGCCTTATCCACCAAAGAGCCGTATACTGTGTTTCATCAGGACTCTGTGGTGCTTCGAACATATCCAGGTTTTTTACCAAAATTTATGTCTCCATTCCATTGTAACCAGGAGTTAATTCTGCCTTCCATCTGCCCAAACTCAAAAAATGAAAGGAAAGGGAATTTCATGCGCTGGATCCAAGAAGAGTGGTGAAAACATATATTAAACAAATGGATTCTATTCCAAAAACTTTGTTCATCCTAATTACAGGTCAGAATAGGGGTTAAAAAGCTTCAAAGGACCCTATAGCCAGATGAATCTGTTCTGTCATCACCACTGCTTATGATCAGGCTGGAGTAATCTTGCCCGGCCCAGTGAGGGCCCATTCTACCCGGGCTATGGCCACTTCACGGGCGGACTTCAGAGAAGCATTTCCAGCAGACCTATGCAGGGTGGCAAATTGGTCATCCACTCACACTTTCACAACATGTTACAAACTGGATGTGATGGCCTTGGCGGAGGTGTCCTTTGGCCACTGAGTTCTTCAGGCGGTGGTGGGCCCTTAAGGGCACTTACATTCTTCCCACCTGGGTTATCTGGGGATGTACTGCTTTTGTATATCCCATTTGTATGGAAATCCGGAGACCAGCTTAGGAAAGAGAAAACAAAATTTAAATACCTGTAAATTTTCTTTCTCCAACGGCTGATCTCTGGACTTCTGCTTCCCTCCCAGAATGTATAAAGTTAACCAACTGGCCATGAATGGCTTAATTTTCTTGTATTTTGTTTCCAAGTTCATGTAATATTGCCGCATTTGGACTGCTTTTGGAAGAACTGATGGAAACAGGAAGTGGAGGGCTGGATGTCCCCAGCTGCAGAGCTTAGTTCCTGCCTGCATATCTGCACCAGAAGGTACAGCCCATTTGTATGGAAGCTCTGAGACTAGCCGTTTGAGAACATTTTTTTACAGGTATTTACATTTTGTTTAATAGTTAATTACTGGGGAAAGATTGCAAGGGGAGTGGACTTATTATTTAATATTCCACAGCTTTTGTCTCCCACTTTGGTCCTTCTGAACATTCCCCCTAGTTTTATCTCTGTCAGAAGTCAGCAGTATAAGTTGCTAATTCTACTAATTACAGGAGCTAAACAAATCCTTATCAAATTATGGCTTGAACCACAGCCTCCTTCAATGACTCAGTGGGTGGCTCTTTTAGATTATTTTTATTTTTTTAGAAAAAAGAACCTACTATAATTTAAATTTCCTTTCAGTATTTGAAGAAATTTGGAGACATGCATTATTTAAACTGGAAACAATCTGTAAGTTTTCACCGTAATACCATAACAAGTGGTGGTTTAGGTGACTCCTGACAGATATCAATTAGCCCAGCAGATTTTTTTTATTTTTTTTATTCTACTTTTTATCATCCCGAGCACTGGCAGGGGCTTCGGCCCTCCGAGGAGGGACTCTCTCTCAGGTTCCGCCACCCCACACTCGCTGACCCTGGTGATTTCCCCCACGGCTTGTCCCCCGTGGCAGGGCCAGGAACGTGGTGCCCCCTCCCTGGAGACCCAAGCTAGAAGCCGGGGTTGGCCCTCTGTGCGTTGGACCGTCATGGAGCCCTGCCAGGCTCCTTTTCCTCCTGTTTCTCCCATCCCCCTCCCTACCGATGTGATTACGTTGGAGCTCGCCTCCCGGCCCGTATAGCCCTCCAGTCACCAGCAGAAGTCAATCAACGAGCAGGACAACGTGGCTCTCTCCCCCTGAGAGAGGAGAGCAGCCCTCTGGACACTCAATCCTCTTTCCCCCTGCTGACCCCCAGCGGCCTGGGCTCATTCCCGAATCCGGGTCACTGGCGTGGCTCAAGGTGTAGTGACCAGCACCTCAGTCTCCAGCGCCACTGGGCCGGCAGCCCAGCAGACATTTTAAGAAGTGTTTGCAATCTCCTTTGCAATAGAACTGGCCTAGTATCTGTGTTTTTTGCAATATCAATTTTGTTTGGAATTATGTGTTGAATTTTATGTTTTATTTACTTTATACCTCTATTGTTACAGCAGTTAAGTCCCTTATCATTGATTTGTACCCATTGTAAATAGTTTCTTGTCTTGTACAACTTGTTGGTGATTCAATATGATTGCATGTTTTTAACTTTCTTATTCTTAAAGAAAAAGTCCATTTAAAAAAAAACAAACTTAAATCTGTTAACTTTGTTACAGACGGATTAATTGATTTAATTAAAATTCCACACCTGAGCATGGCTCATATCCCAAAGAACAAAAGGAGGGGCCTCCATGCCATTCTTTTGAAGCATGATTAATTTCTCTAGTAGTATGTAACCTAGTTTCCTGCATGAAATATACAGCATATGGCAGTTCCCTCAGAATTGAAAAACTAATAACCACCAAACATTATTTTTTTTTCATATGGCCATTCCTTTTCTGCCTAGCTTTTCTACGTTTCACGAGCAAAGAGTTATGTGAAGGGATTAGGTTATGAAGAGGCCACTGATGAGACTATGCATCTTCTGGTGGAAAAAGTAGTTTCCCTCCTGCAGAAGTTCTTAACACTATTTACATTAACAGCGGGGAAAGAGGAAACCACAAACAACATTCTGTTGGAGTATAGTTCTTCTATGGAGGCACACACGGTGGAGACTGAGGTTGTTGGCAACCATCACAAGGGAGGCGGCACAGGACACAGCAGGGAAAGAAAGCAGCTCCTGGTGGGGGACTCAGTTATCAGGGGGATAGAACTGGGGGGTGGCAAGGGAAAATGAAGTCAGGTGCCTGCCTGGCGCCATGGCTTGGAGGGTCAGGAAACGGATTCTAAGGATCATGACAGCAGCTGCACGGGAGACAGTACTGGATGTCATTGTCCACCTAGGGACAAATGATTTTGCCATGCATGGGATCAGAGCAGTGCAGGAGGAGTTTGTGGAATCGGGGAAGGGCCTTGGACAAGTAGCTCATACAGTATCCTTCTCAGAGGTGCTGCCTGTCTATGGCATGGGTGAGGCGAGGGTACTCTGCACCATGCAGTTCAATGAATGGTTGAAAACCTGCTGTAGAGCACAGGGTTTTGGCTTCATTGGGGACTTGGGTTCCACCTGGAAGGATACCCACCTATAATGGCACGATGGTCTGCATCTGACCAGAAAAGGAACTAGTCTCCTCAGTGATCGGTTTAAATTGTTCATTGGCAAGCTTTTAAACTAGCAAAGGGGGAGGCTCTGATAAGCAGCAGGGAATTCCCAGCCTCCCCCTCCAAAACAAGGTACTAAATGAGGTAAAGACCAAGGTAGAATGGTCAGTAGGGAGCAGGACTAGGGTAAATGGAGAAAGCAAAGTCAGTAAGGGCAGAGATGGGGCTACAAGACGTAAAGTCATCAAAAAATGGAGAGTAATGAGTACCAATGCCTGTAGTCTGGGTAACAAGCTTCCTGGACTAGTGGCCTTGATGGAAGAGGGACATCTGGATATCATGGCAGTCACAGAAACATCATACACACAGAACCATGATTGGGATGTAAACATACCAGGATACACTATCTACAGGAGGGACAGGGAGGGTAAAAGAGGAGGCGGTATCCTTAGAATGGCAGAAAAAGGGGAGATATTGTTGATGTTGATGGCCACCCTGAACTGGAGGCCTTGATGGAAGAGGGATGGAGGGATGCCTGGATATCGTAGCAGTCACAGAAACATGATACACAGAGAACCATGATTGGGCTGTTAACATACCAGGGTACACAACCTACAGGAGAGACAGGGAGGAGAGAAGAGGGGGCGAAGTAGCTCTCTGTGTAAGGGAAGGGATAAAAGCAACTGAACAAGAGTAAACTGGGAGAAGAGGAGGCACTGTGGGTCACCTTAGAGACTGGAAATGGTACCACAATCCGCACTGTTGTTATATACAGACCCCCATGTCGGGGGCAGGGAATGGACAAGGATATGATAGAAAGCATACTTAGGATGGCAGAGAAAGGGGAGATACTGTTGATGGGGGACCTTAATATGCCAGATATTAACTGGAGCACCTTTGCTGCAGCCACATTCAAAAGCAGGGCCATCCTCGATGCCCTTCAGGTGGCATGCCTCAGACAGCTAGTTTTGGAACCTACTGTGAGGGAGCAATCTTAGACCTCGTGACTCTCAAATGGGGACAGTGAGAGGATCTCAGATCTAAGTAGGTAGCCATTTTGGAACAAGTGACCACCAAACAGTGTGGTTCACGATAAACTCAGCTACAGAGTCGCCAGCAAAAGTGAGGGTTCTGGACTTCAGGAGGGCTGACTTTGGCAAGATGGGAGAGTGCCTTAGAAAAGCACTAGCAAACGGCTAGAAGGAGGGTGGAGCAACAATGGGGAAATATAAAACTGCCATCACAGAGGCAACAAGCCTTTGTGTGAAGCAAATAAATCAAAACGAAAGAAAAAGTAACTATGGTTCTCAAAAGAGGTGGAGGTGAAGGTTAGGGAGAAAAAGATAGCATTTAGGAAGTATAAGGAAACACAGAAGGAGCAGGACACAGAACAGTACCAGTTAAGGCAGAAGGAAGCAGGGAGGGTAGTCAAAATAGCAAAGGCCCAAACTGAGGAAAAGATAGCCAGTTCTGTTAAGAAGGGGAATAAAACCTTTTATAGGTATATCAGGGAGCGTAGAAAGACAAAGGGAGGGATAATGAGGCTGAATAGAATGGATGGTGGGTAGGCAGAGAGGGACAGTGAAAAAGCAGGGATACTAAATGAATACTTCTGTTCAGTATTCACAAAAGAGGAGGTGGGGGAGGTGCCTAATCCAATTAACAGAAGCACTCTGGATAGGGGGGTCGATCCCAGTCCTTTCACAGAAGAAAGGGTTCTGAAAGAACTCCTAAAACTGAAGGTGGACAAAGCAATGGGGCCAGATGCAATTCACCCCAGAATTCTTTTTTATCCCCACCGACACTCCGGAGACCACCTCTCCTTCGGGCTTTCTTAGCTCCCCACTAACCCCGGCGATCCTTCTTCAGGAGCTCCCCCATCTACAGATTGCAGCTGACCCCGGGTTGGTCTCTATATATCTCTCTCTCTGCGACGGGTCCCCCTCCTTGAAGGCACCGGGAGAGGGAAACCAGCACACTATTATTTTCACGGCCCCGGGCGCCGCCTGGAGGAGGAGATTCCCGGAGGTCCCGGCGGGCGTGGAGGGCGGAAGCTGTCATCTGCGCGCATGGAGCTGTTTTCGGGTTTTCTTGAGTCCCTCCTGCGCCACTGATTGTAGTGCCCTGGTCTCACCAGGGACTGCTACAGAGCGTAACTAGCCTTCTAGCCCACCCAGGAGAGGAGAGCAGTCCTCCGGATGCCTAATCCTCCTTCCCTGCCACCCCGCGCCCAACCTGGCCTGGCCACCCCAGAATTCTAAAAGAATTAAGCAGAGAACTAGTGACACCACAGACTACCCTTTTTAACAAATCTTGGGAGGATGGTGTGGTACCTGAGAACTGGAGGAAGGCAGATGTAATTCCCCTTCACAAAAGTGGGACAAAGACAGATGCAGCAAACTACAGACCTGTCAATTTGACCTCTGTGGTAGGGAAAGTGATGGAATCACTTCTGAAAGAAAGAATTGTTGAGTACCTAGAGGCCAGTGGGGCACAGGACCCAAGGCAGCATGGGTTCACAGTGGGAAGGTCATGTCAGACAAATCTAATCGATTTCTTTGACTGGGTGACCAAAGTAGTAGACCAGGGAGGGGCTGTGGATATGGCCTACCTAGACTTTAGCAAGGCATTTGACGCAGTCCCACACAAAAGATTACTAGTCAAATTAACCAGCCTGGGAGTGGGTCCCAGGGTGGTAGCCTGGGTAAAACATTGGCTGCACAACAGGACACAGAAGGTAATTGTAAATGGGGTCCACTCTGAAGAAAGAGGGGTTACTAGTGGGGTACCGCAGGGTTCAGTACTGGGTCCAGTCCTTTTTAATGTCTTTATAAGTGACATTGCAGAGGGACTGGAAGGAAAAGTATGTCTCTTTGCAGACGACACAAAGATCTGCAACAGGGTTACATAGAAACATAGAATTTGACGGCAGATAAGGACCGCTTGGCCCACCCAGTCTGCCCATTTCCCTACCTACTGGATAAGCTGCAGATCCTAGTTAACCAGCAGCCTACTTCTTGATACACAAGGTGGGGTGGAAAGGATGAGAAGGGACTTGGCAAGGTTGGAGGGATGTTTAAATGTATGGCAGCTTAGATTCAGTGCTAAGAAGTGCAAAGTAATGCACCTGGGAAACAAAAATCCAGGGGAAGAGGACACAATGGGGGGTGAGATACTGACAACAACAAAAATGAAACGGGACCTGGGGGTAGTGATATCAGATGACCTTAAGGTGGGCAAGCAATGTGAGAAGGTGGTAGGGAGGGCTGGGGGGATACTAGGATACATAGGGAGAGGCATCACCAGCAGAAGATGGGAAGTTGTTGTCCCCCTTACAGACAGCTGGTGAGACCCCATCTGGAGTACTGCATCCAGTTCTGGAGACCCTGTCTCTGCAAGGACATAGACAGGATGGAGGCAGTTTAGAGGAGGGCAACTAAAATGGTGCAGGATCTGCAAGAGAAGCCATACGAGGGAAGAGACTAAAGGAGCTTAATATGTATACCCTTGAAGAAAGGAGGGAGGGGGGGACATGATAGAAACATTTAAGTACCTCAGTGGAATCAACAAAGTCCAAGAGGGTAGCATCTTTCAGAAAAGGAGATGTGCAAGAACAAGGGAACACAATTTGAAGATAGAGGGGGGATGGCTCAGGGGCAATGTGAGGAAGTATTTTTTTCACCGAGAGGGTGGTGGACGTATGGAATAGCCTTCCTGAGGAGATTGTGGGGTCTAAAACTGTGGGAGAATTCAAGAATGCATGGGACAGACACAAGGAAATTTTTGTGGGGGCTAGGAAGAACTAGGCTGTTGGTTAAATAGGATCTGCAGCTCATCCTCTAGGTAGGGAAATGGGCAGACTAGGTGGGCCAAGCGGTCCTTATCTGCCGTCAAAGTCTGTGTTTCTATGAGGGATCTGAATATGCCAGATGCTAACTGGAGTGCAATTGCTGCAGCCACATCCAAGAGCGGGGTCATTCTAGATGCCCCTGCAGGAGGCATGCCTTAGACAACTAGTATTGGAACCCACTCTGGTGGGAGCAATCTTAGATCTGGTACTCTCAAATGAAGATTGAGAGAAGATCACAGATGTATTAGTGGGTAGCCATCTGGGAACTAGCGACTGTCAAACAGTATGGTTCACGATAACAGCAGTAGAGTCAAGCCATACAAAGGCAAAGGTCCTGGACTTTAGGAGAGCAGACTTTGCCAAAATGGGCGAGTGCCTAAGGACTGCACTAGAAAATGGGCAGGAAGGAGGGGGTGGAAGAACAATGGGGAATAATCAAAACTGCCATCACTAAGGCAACAAGACTTTGTGTGAAGCAAATAAAACAAAACAAAGTAAAAAAACCACTATGGTTCTCAAAGGAGGTGGCAGGGAAGGTTAAGGAGAAAAAGATGGCATTCAGAAAGTACAAGGAATCAGAGAAGGAGCAGGAAAGAGAACTGTATCAGTTAAAGCAGAAGGAAGCAGGAAAGGCAGTCAGAAGAGCAAAGGCCCAAACTGAGGAAAAGATAGCCAGCTCAGTTAAGAAGGGTGATAAAACCTTTTATAGGTACATCAGGGAGCGAAGGAGGACCACGGGAGGGATAGTGAGGCTTAAGGGGGGGGGCAGACGGTGACTGTGAAAAGACAGAGATACTAAACAAATATTTCTGCTCAGTATTCACAAATGAAGAAGGGGAGGTACCTAAACCAAACAACAGAAACACTCTGGATAAGGGGGTTGATATCAGCCCATTCAGAGAAGGAAAGAGTTCTGAAAGAACTCTTAAAACTGAAGGTGGACAAAGCAGTGGGCGTGATGGGATTCATCCCAGAATTCTAAAAGAACTAAGGGTAGAACTAGTGACACCACCGACTACCCTCTTTAACAAATCATGGGAGGGTGGGCTGGTACCTGAGGACTGGAGGAGGGCAGATGTTATTCCGTGTCAGAAAAGTGGGAGCAGGGCAGAGTCAGGAAACTACAGACCTGTTAGTTTGACCTCAGTGATAGGGAAAATGATGGAATCACTTTCGAAGGAAAGAATTGTTGCGTACTTAGAGGCCAGGGGTCACAGGACCCAAGGCAGCGTGGATTCACAGCAGGAAGATCATGTCAGACAAATCTAATAGATTTCTTTGACTGGGTGACCAAAGTAGTAGATTAGGGAAGGGCTGTGGATATGGCCTACCTAGACTTTACCAAGGCATTGACACAGTCCGATACAAAAGATTAAAATACAAGTTAGCCAGCCTGATGGTGGGTCCCAAGATGGTAGCCTGGGTACAAAATTGGCTGGAGAACAGGATACAGAGGGTAATAATAAACTGAGTCCACTCTGAAGAAATGGGGGTTGCTAGTAGGGTACCGCAGGGTTCAGTTCTAGGATCAGTCCTCTTCAGTGTCTTTATAAGTGACATTGTTTATTGTTTATTGTAAATCTAGGAATTAATACCTTTGAGCCAAGGCTCTTTTACAAAGGTTCCGAGTCAAAAATTGCAGAGGGACTGGAAGGAAAAATATGTCTCTTTGCAGACGAGACAAAGATCTGCAACAGGGTTGATACACAAGGTGGGGTGGAAAGGATGAGAAGGGACTTGGCAAGGTTGGAGGAATGGTCAAATGTATGGCAGCTTAGATTCAATGCTAAGAAGTGCAAAGTAATGCACCTGGGGAAAAAAACCCAGGGGAAGAGTACACATTGGGGGTGAGATACTAACAAAACAAAAATGGAAAGGGACCTGGGGGTAGTGATATCAGATGACCTAAAGGTGGGCAAGCAATGTGAGAGGGCAGTAAGGAGAGCTGGGGGGATACTGGGATGTATAGGAGAGGCATCACCAGTAGAAAACAGGAAGATGTTATCCCTCTGTACAGACAGCTGGGGAGACCCCATCTGGGTACTGTGTGCAGTTCTGAGACCCAGTCTCCGCAGGACATAGGATGGAGGCAGTCCAGAGGAGAACAGCTAAATGGTGCAGGGTCTGCACCAGAAGACATATGAAGAGAGACTTAAGGAGCTTAATATGTATACACTGAGGAAAGGAGGGACAGAGGGACATGATAGAACTTTCAAGTACCTCAAGGGAATCGCAAAGTCCAAGAGGATAGCATCTTTCAGAAAAGAGGTGTGCAAGAACAAGGAGGCACAATTTGAAGATAGAAGGGGACGGCTCAGAGGTAATGTGAGGAAATATTTTTTCATAGAGAGGTTGTGGATGCATGGAACGGCCTTCCTGAGGAGGTTGTGGAATCAAAAGCAGTGGGGGAATTCAAGAATGCATGGGACAGACATAAGGCAATTCTAGGGGGTTGGGGTAGGAGGAAATAGGCTGTTGGTTAACTAGGATCTGCAGCTTATCCATTAGGTAGGGAAATGGGCAGACTGGGTGGGCCAAGTGGTCCTTATCTGCTGTCCAATTCTATGTTTTACCCAGGATTTCTGTTTGACAAAAGCAGAATGACAGTTCTCCATAAGAACTCAGTCAGTTTTTGAAAATGTTGCTTTAGGCTGACCTTTACGACTTCTTTTAGTGACCACTTGAAGTTGTTCTGTCACTGGACTAGATGGGGGAAGTATATAATGCTTACGAGACTGGTCTTCTGCATCCATTTCCTGTCGAGAAGATGTACCAGGACCTGCCCCAGGTTCACTTGACCCTGCAATGTCCATGACTTGATGGGAGGCAGTCGCCTCACTGGTCTATGGTGGGTCTGGGCCTGTGCTGATGGTGTTGCCACCTCTCGGAGCCCAGAGTAATTTAGCAGTACAGGAGCTGTATCTTCCATTCCTCTTTCTTCTTCTGTTTGCTTGTCAGAGACCTTGGTGGCATCTGGTGTCAGGAAGGTACCCACCATCTGAGGCTCAGACTCGGCCTTCTTCTGTCATTGTTTTTGAGTCACATTTACATAGCACTCCTGTTCTACTTGCTCTTTTGGGGCACTCTTATTATGGGAGTCCCAGGGACACTTCTTATAAGAATGACCTCTTTCATCACATAGGTTGCAAAAAACTTGGTTCTTGCAGTGCATGCTCATGCGGCCAATACCAAAACAGAGAGCATTTCATCTGGTCACATGCACTGTTAAGGTGTGACCATGATCCACAGCAGCAGCAAGATTTCGGTTGTGACACACAGTAGATGAAACCCCAATCATTCCCAAGCAGTGGTGCAAGTGGTAGACAAGAAGTACAGGAACTCACGCACTGGCAGTTATGAAATGCAGAATGAAGATCCTCAATCTAAAGGATAGTTGGGTCAAGACACAACTATCTAATTTGACACTAATAGATTCAGTTAGAGATATTGAAGTATTTCTAGGAAAATAGCATTGTTGTACAAGTCAAATGTTGTTCTGGAAACCCTGATTGTAGATCACAGGTCCTGAAACTGCCACTGTGTTGCTGGTTAAAGAATTTCAGTTTCAGTGTCAGTGGGAAGAAGTACAGGAACTAAGTTCCTGCTGCAAAAAAGGTACAGGAACTGAGTTCCTGCGTGTTCCTGTTCACTTTGATCACTGTTCCCAAGGTAAAAACAGCTTGGTAGATAGAAACATAGAATTTGACGGCAGATAAGGACCTCTTGGCCCACCCATTCTGCCCCTTTTCCCTACCTAATGGATAAGCTGCAGATCCTAGTTAACCAACAGCCTACTTCTTCCTACCCCCACCCCCTAGAATTGCCTTATGACTGTCCCATGCATGCTTGAATTCCACCACTGTTTTTGACTCCGCAACCTCCGCCGGAAGGCCGTTCCAGCATCCACAACCGTCTCTGTGAAAAATACTTCCTTAAATTACCTCTTAGCCGCCCCTCCCCCAGTCATCTTCAAATTACCCCTTGTTCTTGCACACCTCTTTTTCTGAAAGATGCTACCCTATTGGACTTTATTGATTCCCTTGAGGTACTTAAAAGTTTCTATCATGCCCCCCCCCTTTCCTCGATGCTATACATATTAAGCTCCTTAAGTCTCTCTTCATATGTCTTCCGGTGTAGACCCTGCACCATTTTAGTTGCCCTCCTCTGGACCGCCTCCATCCTGTTTATGTCTTTGCAGAGATTGGGTCTCCAGAACTGCACGCAGTACTCCAGATGGGGTCTCACCAGCTGTCTGTACAGAGGGATAACAAATTCCTGTTTTCTACTGGTGGTGCCTCTCCCTATGCATCCCAGTATCCCCCCAGCCCTCCTTACTGCCCTCTCACATTGCTTGCCCACCTTTAGGTCATCTGATATCACTACCCCCAGGTCCCTTTCCATTTTTGTTGTTGTTAGTATCTCACACCCCATTGTGTACTCTTCCCCTGGGTTTTCGTTTCTCAGGTGCATTACCTTGGACTTCTTAACATTGACTCTAAGCTGCCATACATTTGACCATTCCTCCAACCTTGCCAAGTCCCTTCTCATCCTTTCCACTCCACCTTGTGTATCAACTCTGTTGCAGATCTTTGTGTCATCTGCAAAGAGACATACTTTTCCTTCCAGTCCCTCTGCAATGTCGCTTATGAAGACATTGAAGAGGACCAGTCCTAGTACTGAACGCTGCGATACCCCACTAGTAACCCCCCTTTCTTCAGAATGGACTCCATTTACTATTACCATCTGTGTCCTGTTCTCCAGCAAATTCGTTACCCAGGCTACTATCTTGGGACCCACTCCCAGGCTGGCTAACTTGTATATTAATCTTTTGTGTGGGACTGTGTCAAATGCCTTGCTAAAGTCTAGGTAGGCCATGTCCACGCCCCTCCCTGATCTACTACTTGGGTCACCCAGTCAAATCGATTTAGATTCGTCTGACATGACCTTCCCGCTGTGAATCCATGCTGCGTTTGGTTCTGTACCCCATTGGCCTTTAGGTACTCAACAGTTCTTTCATTCAGAAGTGATTCTATCATTTTCCCTATCACTGAGGTTAAACTAACAGACCCTCATGGTGGGTGTGGAAGGCATATGTTTTAAGGCAGCCTCTGACTATGGCAACTGCACCTTTCTAGGGATGTGGATATGATGTTCTATCCATACTTTCTGACAGTGTCCTTTCCCTTTAAGATGTGCCAGAAAGTCTTCAAGCTAGCTCATCCCACCCACCCGGGTGATAACTCCCCCCCCATGACGCCAGATCTTCCTTTCCGCTGGAAGAAGGAAGTTCCCTCCTTTAAGCTCCCTCGTTGAGTAGACCCTAGCACTTAAATTCTTCGAAATTACTTACAAACCAGCTCTTATAAGTTTTTGTCTTCAACGCAATCTTTGATCGCGACCGCAATGGACGAGAAGTCTACTGCCTGGTTCTGCCGGTGCCCTTGTGGGCAGAAGATGTCCAGAACCGACCCACATGCCACGTGTGTCTACTGCCTGGGGCACAACCACGATCCCCAGGCCTGTGACCTTTGCCACTCGTTTCACCTGACCATTCTGGAGAATCGATCCAAGGTTGTCCATTAGGTGGTTTCCGCGGCTGTGGGGTCCACCGAGCAGCTTGCGGCCTTCAAAGAGGAGGCGGCCCATTCCTCCTTGGCCTCTGTCTTCGTGCAGCTTTAGCTAGGCTCAATCTTTACAGGCTCCTTCAAAGAATTATGCCTGTCTCTGCCGACCTTTGGTCAGGGACCCACCGGAAAATCTGAATCTAAAAGAGTCTAAGAAAGAAGAGACTCATCGCCGATCATGGGATCAGGAGTGCTCTCGATCGAGGGCTTCCGATTCCTGAAGTTCTCCATATTTGACTTTGGTTGATTCCTCTGCCTTGGCCACTGGCTCCACAGTAATCCTGTTGGTCTTGCCAGTTGAGACACTGGTCGAAGTCCCAGCAGAGATTTTTTTCGAGCCGACTGACCAGTTGTCAACTGAAGAGGCTGATACTTCCTTGTCTAGGTCCCCGGTCCTGACGCAGACCATTGGAGGGATGGATCAGTCCGCTGACCTGTCGCCTCTGGACCTTGACCAGGAAGAGCCTCGGCAGTCATGGTAGCATGTGAATACGGTGAAGACATAACAGGCATAGCAACAATGGTGACTACATAATGGCGAAAACTACAACGGCAGCCTACAAGTTACGGTGACACTACCGGAACAGCGAACCCAGTGATTTAGCCTACTCCAGTGTCAAGGAGCACCTCAGAGTAGTATAATTAAAGATAGGGAAGTTACTGGGGCGCAGACCCCCATGGTGTGTGTGGAAGCCATAGCGCCCCACGCAGATAAAAGGCTGACAGGTGTGCAGGTGTGTTAAGTGATAATGTCCACCACATACCTGAAATTCGCCATATATGATGGTCGACGACATTTAAGGGTGCCTTTTGTGCAGTTGCCTTTTTGGAATTGCCGTTTTGACATTCGCCCTTATTTTTTAGCCGTTATTATATGGAACTGCAATCACAGACTCCCTCCGAGCCCTGCCAGTGGTCCCCCTGGTGGCCGAGGTCAAGGTCTTCTTCCCGTGGGTCACATCGGTTCCACCGTTGTCGGCAGTCCTGCTCTCAGCACCATGGGAAGTGGAGCCTCTGCTATTCTTTGTTTTAGTCCTCCTCGGGTGAGATGGGGCTTCAGCGCAAGTTGCGTTGACGCTGTGAGGACTTGATGTGGCAACAGTTGGTGTACACCGGTGCCAAACCGACCCTGGTTTCTACGCCGGCCATCACCTGGTTGTCACCCGAATGGCTGACTCCACTGACGTAACTGATTAAAACGGTCCTGACTAGGATCGATTCCGGCTTCTCCGCCGATCATGGTGGAACCGCCACCTAAACAGCCGGTGGCCGGCCCTCTGACTAAGGAGTCTCGGCTGGCCAAGGGGCTTCCCCTTAGGTTGTTGATCACCATCATCCTGACTGTCCATGGAGGGTCAGTGGGGACTCCGGCAGTAGACCGCTCTTTGATGACTCTTGGGAGCATGAGGGATCCTCACTGCACTTCCGTCTGATTGATGTGGAGTCCGTGGAGGATCTCTCGACGGACGAAGGCCCATCCTTTTTCATGGGCCTCCTCCATTTGATCTGAGTCATTGGATATGAAGATGGAGCCCATCCAGAAATGGGCTTATTACCCATTGACCGAGATCCTTGACTGTGGAGACACTCCAGAGGCTTTCCCAGTGGCAGATGCCATTCTTGGCCCTGCCCTGGAGTTCTGGCAGCACCCTGCTTCCTGCCCTGTACCTTCGGCCCGGATGGCCTGGAAGTATGTGGTACCCACCAGATCCCTTTCGGGATTCACAGAACATCCCTTGGCCAAGAGGTTGGTGGCCGACTCTGTGTTCTGGAACTCCAGTAACACTGGGGATGTTGACAAGCCACCTGATAAGGAGTCCAGGAAGTTGGACGATGCGGATAAGAAGGTCTGTGCTGCTTCTTCGCTTGGCCTCCGCCAGGCGAGCTTGGCCCTTCTCATGGCCCACTTTTCCCATGCCTTGCTGAGCACCTTAGATAGGGTGCTTCCTCATCTGCCTGCGGACCTTCAGACCACGGTCAAACAGGTCCGAGACCAGGGCCTGGCTGTGGCCAAGCAACAGCTCCAGACTGCCATGGATATTGGAGACTCCTGTGCCTGCCCCGTGGTGTCCTCAGTGGTCATGTAACGCAGGGCTTGGCTGAGGATCTCGACCTTCATGGCAGACACTCAGCACAAGCTGGAAGATGTCCCTTTCCTGGGCACCGACCTGTTTGGGCACGGGGTCGAGGGTCACCTCACACGCATTGAGACGTTTGGTGCCACTATGGACTCAGTGACATCTACCCAGAAGGACCTCATGGGCTCCAAGAAGTATCAGAAATGGAAGCCCTTTTGGTCCACCTCCACGCCTGCGGCCAAGCTAGCCCAGCAGTTGGCTGGCCTGCAGGCTCAGACTTGGCAACCTCGGCCCAACTCAGTGGCCTCGGTTGTCCATAAACCAGGGGGGGGAGAGGCTCAAGTGGACGCTTAGCTGGGCCCTCCTCCAAGCTTGCCCAGTGATGGGATAAGGGGTGCCTCCCGCATGCCCGTCACACCTCCCCTGGGTCCTCCCGTGGGGGGCCAGCTCTGCCACTTCCTTTCTGCCTGATCCGCTGTCACCACAGACAGGTGGGTTATAGAAGTAGTGGGTCAGGGTCTGCCTCTAGTGCTCAAGCAGTACCCTCCTTGCCGAGCCTGCACCCTACGGGAGGACTTGGTTTCCACCGACATACTGTCAGCTCTCAGAGACGACATAGCCCAGCTCCTCCATAAGGAGGTCGTGGTTCCTGTCGTGGATCCTCCAGAACATCCAGGGTTTGTCTCCAGGTACTTCCTGGTGCCAAAGCGGATGGTGAGCTGGCACCCCATTCTAGATCTGCATGACCTGCACAGGTTCCTCAGATTGTGCACCTTCAGGTTGGTAACTCTCTCAGATCATTGAATTTCTAGAGCAAAACATGTGATTTTGATCCCTGGATCTTAAGGACGTGTTCTTTCACGTCCAAATCCGTTCATCTGTCAACGAGGCTAAGTAAGATCTTGTACCCTTGCAGGTGATCAATTTCTTCGGGGCAGAGCTCGATTCTTGCAGAGCCAGAGCACAGCTTCCGGCAGACAGGGTGAAGGCTCTCTCCTCCTTTGCCTGATCATTTCAGGTTGAGCAACTGCGCCCTGCCCGGGACTTCCTGCACCTCCTGGGCTACATGGTGGCCTATACCAGCGTGGTTCATTGGGCCCACTGGAGAATGTGCTTCCTGCAGTGGGAGCTGGCCAACCAGTAGTCTCAGCGCAAGGGGCACTTTAATCAGCCGGTCATTGTGACCCAGCGGATGTGGGATGGCATCCAGTGGTGACTGATCCCAGCAATTCTGCAGTAAGGGATCCCATTTGTCTGCCCAGAGTCGATGGTCATCCTCAGGACCGATGCCTCTTTCACAAGCTGGGGTACCCACCTGGGGGAAACACAGAGCCCATGGGCTCTGGACCCCCCTGAGGAGTCCCGATGCCACATCAACCTGCTGGAGCTCTGAGCAGTTCGGCTGCCGCTGACTGCATTCGCTCCACACATTTGGGGTCAAGTGGTCCAAGTCCAGATGGACAACACCACGACCATGTACTACCTCAACAAACAGGGTGGGATGAACTCCCTGCCTTTGTGCAAGGAAGCTCTCGGTGTCTGGACCCTTGTGCACAGCCTGGAGGCAGATCTCCTGGCCATTCATGTGGCAGGATCCTCCAGTCTGCTGGTGGACACCCTTAGCCATGTGGGCTAGGTGTTTCATGAGTGGTCTTTCCACCCAGAGGTAGTTCACAGTCTGTTCTCCCAGTCGGGCACCCCTTAGATGGACCTGTTCACCTCCAGGGAGAATGCAAAGGTGCGACTGTTTTGTCCCCACCCCCCTCAGCTGGGAACACTGCAGGGGGATGCCTTCTCGAGGCCATGGACCCTGGGCCTCTTCTTTGCCTTTCCTCTACTTCTCTTGATCCACAGGGTGCTTATCAAGGCCAGGAGAGACAAGGCACAGGTGATCCTGGTGGCTCCCAATTGGCCACATCAGTTCTGGTACCACAATCTCCTCAGCCTCAGCAGCAGGTTCCTGAGGCATCATCCTCTGTGCTCGGTCCTGTTTTCCATCAGCAAGAGGAAGGTACTCCACCCAGACCTTCAATCCCTGCATCTGACAGCGTGGTTCCTGAGTGGCTAGAGTTCTAGGCCTTGGGTCTCTCTGAAGATGACTTACCATTATGCAGGGATCTTGGAAGGAGTCAACCAGGAAATGCTATGCCTTCAAATGGAAGAGAACCTCCATTTGATGTCAGGGCAAGGGGTTGGACCCTTTATTCTGTCCAGTGGCTTTCATCCGTAACCTTTGGTCCCTATCTCAGTTGGGCCTTTGGTCGACGACCCCTAAGGTGCACCTGGCACCCATCTCTACTTACCAGGCATGGGCTGGTCACCCGTCAGTGGCACGAGAAGGTGGTCTGGCACTTCATCAAGGGACTTGACCACATTTCCCCTCCAGTGTGTGAACCACCACCACCGTGGGACTTGTTGCTGGTTTTGGTAAAGCTCATGGGCAGGCCATTCAAACCGATGCACAGGTGTGAGATGTCTCACCTTTTGTGGAAGACTGCCTTCTTGGTGGCTATAACGTCAGCCAGAAGGATTGGGGAGCACCAGGCACTTTCGTTGGAGTCTCCTTACCCGGTCTTCCACAGGGACAAGGTTGTCCTGCGCCTGAACTCTAAGTTCCTCCCAAAGATTGTGTCGGAGTTTCACCTTAACTGGGTGATTAATCTCCTGGTGTGCTTCACCAGACGCACCTTGGAGGCTGAGCACAGGGTCCATACTCTGGACCTGAGGTGAGCGCTCACTTATTATAAAGGGCGCTTGACTGGAGTTTGGGAATGAGGTTCGCCAGCTGTTTGTCACCTATGCTGAAGCTGCACCGGGCAGACCTGCAGCCAAGCAAACGATTGGCAGGTGGATCACATCCTGCATCGATCTCTGCTGTAAGTTGGCGGGTGGGTAGGGGGCCTCCCGTAGGGCTAAGGGCTTATTCCACCCGCCATACTGCTGCATCGGTGGCTGCTTCAAGGGACGTCCCTATCCATGGAAATCTGCAGGGCTGCGATCTGGATGTCGGCACACCTTCATTTCCCATTACCACATTGACCTAGAATCACGCCGAGATGCTGGTTTTGGGGCCTCAGTTCTCCAATCTCTGTTCCCTAATTAGGGGGTGTGCGCCTTGCCTCCCTCCTCCCAGAGAACTGGTAGGAGTCTGCCAGAAAGTGTGGATAGAACATTATATCCACATCCCTAGAAACACAGTTTACTCACCTGTAACAGTAGATCTTCCACGGTATGGTCTCTTGCAGTAAGTCATTACTTCTGGGAGTTTCCCTTAGGTGGTGCTCTCACATGGTAGTTTTCTCCAGCAATCTCTATACCAGGGACCACCCACACGACCTCATTTCCTGGACTGTGCCTATAAAAGTGGCTCCTGGTGGTCTCCATTCATTTTCCCGCCAGTTTCAGCTCTCACAACAGCTAGAATACTCTCCTACTAAGTGATTTACGATGTAGGTTGAACCCACAGGTACCTGGGCTTAATACACGGCACCATATTCCTATACTCAAACAAGAGTTTTTTAAGGATGGATGACTCAGGGAGCTCTATTAACAGGCTCCGACAACACTGAGTCCTTTTCAAGAAACATCGGAGTGGAAGGCATACCTACACCATAAGTCCTGCCTGACCGCCTTTCAACGGTCATGTATGCTAAACATATATTATCAAGGAGACTTTCTTCATCGACTGAGGACAAATACCCCGTCAACGGCAGGCATTTCTGCATCATCATCATCATAGAACAGACCACAGAGGCTTACATTGTATTCCCCGTTGCCGGATGCATAATCCCCATTGATGGAGGCCAACAACAACACTCTACAGAGGCTCACACCATGTTCCCATTGACAGATGCATAATCCCCATTGACGGAGGCCTCCTGCATACTTCTCGTTGACGGGAGGTTCATTCCCCGTCGATGGAGGCCTCCTGCATAATGCTTGCAGACAGGAGGTTCATTCCCCGTTGAAGGAGGCCTCCTACATACTTCTCGTCAACAGGAGGTTCACTCCTCGTCGACTAAGGCCTCCTGCATGATCCTTGTTGACGGACCATTCATCCACCGTCGATGGAAGCCTCCTTCATGATTTCTCATCGACGGAATATTCATCCACCGTCCATGGAGCACTCCTACATGATTCTCATCGACGGACAACTCATGCCCCGTCAACGGAGGCCTCCTACATACCTCTCATCGACGGGAGGTTCATTCCCCATCGACGGAGAGCCTCCTCCAAGACTGTCATCAATGGTGGCTTCATATAAGAACAAGCCTCTCTCATCAACGGGTGTAACACCCCCCCTCACCGTCATCTATTGTTGATGAGACACATTCCACCATCGATGGGACATTCTCCCCTTCTTTCTTCGTCGATGGCAGATGATCCACCATTGATAGAGCATGATTTCTACCCATAGACCATGCCTTACAATATAGATATATTATTAATGGGAGACATTTTCCGTCAACAGAACACTAACATGGTTACATATTCTCATCAACATGATGTATCCCTTCGACGAATGTCTCTTGACTGCCTCTATCAACGAGAGCACAAGGCATTTCACTTACATTTATGGAGCAAAAACTCTCCAGTCAACGTCGCCAGTGTATACAACTATGAGGCTATTTATCAAACAAAATATATGGCATAGCCCTACTATTCAAAGGGGCTTATTTCGTGGACATCCGCTTAATATTTTCTACAATCAACATATCAGATCCTTTGGCGTCCGCCATTCGGGACCCAGAACTGACTAAGAATGCATCATGCTATCGCCTACGCCTTGCTGGTAACCTTTGCCAATATTATAGAGGCACACCTCAGGGTGGAGGGTAACATATTCATCATGTTCATATATACATATGTAATAGAGGTATCACTGTTACAGGCCATTACGGTCATTTCATCGGGATGCCTCTCAGGCTGTTGTGCCCTGGACCCTCGTGTCCCTCCCACGAACAGAGCCTACTACTACTCCTACATCCCCTGAAAAAGAAGCCAACGCTTCAGCTAGAGTCTCTGCAGTTGGTAATTTTATATGCTGTCAGGCATGGCTCTGACTCTCAGGGCTAGCACCTGATATTCAACAAAAAGTGGCTAATGCCCCTTTTTTTCTGGCGACCATCTCTTTGGCCCAGGGGCACAAACAATACCGGATAACCTACAAGTCTCAGACAAACAACTAAAACAGTACAATGTATGTACCACAAACCAAGCCCTCAGTATAATTATTCATACAAAACTGGAAATTACTATAACAAAAGAGGAAACTTCAGAGGCACAGAGCAAAGGACAAGGAACACATCTAAACCGACCCGTGACCGCCCCTTAGGACGGCCGGGTGCCTCTTCCTCTCACTAAAAACTTCAGACTACACCCCGGTCTCCTCCTCTAGGCCTTGGAGACTTTTTTGGGTAGTGCTTCGATTTAAAATTATACTGAGGCCTTTCCCAGGAGGCTTTATACATCTAGCCATTTTCTGAGGTATCAGTGTTCTAACCCCAGTAATACTCAGGTATTCATAACTGTATGCAGTCTTCCTCCTAAGTAGAACTGCCCAGAGAGAATTTGGAGCATATGCAATGATGGAATCTTTTGCATGAGCCACTTTTCAAATGTTGCCTTATACTGACTGCCTTAGTTCTAAACCCTTCAGATTTCTCTCTCTGCCTGATTAAGTCTAGATGCTCAGAGAGTCTCTCCTCTTCATTATCTTGTTCTGGCTTGAGAAACCTTACAGAATATGATAAGTATTCTTGAACATTTCTTTTGCTGCCTTTTACTTTTGTAATTTTAAGTAAACCTGTAGTTTTAGTGTTTAAATTGTAAGTTTTATTGCTTTTACATTCAAACTGTCTTTTAAAATGAAAAAGAAAACTGGTGATCCCAGTTTCGAACTCTGTATTATGCGTGGTGAAATTCTGTTAAGTTCCTTTTGTCTACCCATCTGGACATGAACATTAAGAGCAAAGTGAAATCTGCATTTCATGTCCTGTAATAACTATTGAAAAATGCCTGGAATATGGCTAATAAACTGTGAAAACTATTGAAAAATGCCTGGAATATGGCTAATAAACTGTGAAAACTATTGAAAAATGCCTGGAATATGGCTGAAAAAAAAAAAGAAAAAGGAAACTTTTCACCATATAAGGGTCCCTCCAGCTCTGACCAGCTGACACCCTAAATTACTGTGGGTGAAAACACAACAACTAATGTAAACTGCTACCCCTGAGACGGGTATACAAGCAGTTCTTGAGAGGCGTGCTGAACTGGCTGACTACCTGGTTCCCTCTAAGAAATCAAATAAAACTAAGCACACACAACCCCTGCTAGACTGTGTATGGGGACTTCTGTGCCTGCTAGAAAGCCTGCCAGTTCCTGCAGATTGTTTCCTATGGTGAAGCCCACCACGATGAGGTACAGTGTCTCAGGCTTACTGTATCACTAAAGGGATTAATTCCCACTGAAATGGTATAATTTACTGCAGTAACTTTACTGCAGAATTGTGTAGCACTGTGCTTCATTCTGGTGGTTTTTCACTGTGAATGAAGGTGTGAAAATTATAAACTTTCCTAAAAAAAAAAAAAAAAAAGTGTGAAGATATGCCTGGAATGGCTGAAGAAGACACTTTCAGGCTTACAAGTGCTGTGTACTTCTCAGCAGCCTGTCTCCTCTGATCAGTCTTCCCATTATCTGGAGGAAGACTATGATTTCATGGAATGTTTGTGTTTTTACCAAAAAAAAAATAAAGATTATCCCTCACTCTTCACATTTGTGGGAAATTATTGAGCTGACACCAACTAAAAGCTTCCCCTTCCTATGAATAAATTCATTTGGGAAGACACTTTAAAGATTTTACAAACTCTAAGCTGTTTTTCCCCCTCTTGAAAAGAGGATGTATAAGAAACATCAGCTAGGCAGGGAAGGAACTCAGTTTATTCCCTCATCCTATACATTAAGGGGTAGTTGAAGTAACAGCCTGTGACAAGGCAAAGAGATCCCTGACATCCTACTCTCCTATCACGGATCCCAGGAAAACTGACATACTCTCAGGTCCATGTTAACTCCCCTGCCAGATCTAGCTGAAACAACTAAATTTGGTTTGGAAGCAACCAAATAACAGCTTAAATGGTTGCTGCTAGATGGATAGTAAATACAGTGGTTCAGAGTGGGTTTTGCCTGGTTGTGAGTCACCAACCTAACTCAGTATTCCCAAATCAAGGCTATGGATTCCAAGTTGAGGGTAATTCCTTTTTAGAGAAAAGATAACAGTTAAAAAATGGATGAATACACCACAGTAAGCTCCTTTTGTTGTATCAGACTAGGGCTATTCTTCAGTATCAGCAATACCTACAGCAGGGGATGGGTATTCCAGACACCACAGACAAGTGATCATGGATGTAGTAATCAGGGATTGTCTCTGGGTTCAAATCCTTCAAAAAAAAAAAAAAAAGGTTTCTATCCATCTACAGATGTAGAGAAAGAAAATTTTGAGAAAAAAGGTTCAAAACCTGATACTGTCAAAGACAGAGGAGTCTGTCTTGGTATAGCAAAAGGTACTACAAGAAGGATGGGGAGTGGTAACCTGTCTTGGAGGGTACTAAGCAGGCATCTGACAAAGCCAAAGTTCAAAATGGTGCTTTTGACACTGATTCTGCCAACACTCCTAAGGTGAAGGTTTGGCATCAGTGGACTTGAAGTGTTTTCACATCCCCATAAGCACAGAAAGTACCTCAGATTCAGACCCCCATTAGGTCATTCTATAATAGTGTACACAGTGGTTGTAGCATCTTCAAAGTCAAAGTGTCACAAGTTCTTCCTATATCTAGAGGATTGGCTGTGGTTGCAAAGTCACCCCAGCAAGTGGATCTGCAACTCACCTAGGGTCTCATGGAGTCTCTAGGTTTTTCTGATAAATCTAGAGGCAGTTTGTGTCTCACCCTGCTCGGGCACTACAGTTCGTAGAAGCAGAGCTTAATACCTAGTGAGACAGGACTTACTGGCCTACAAGCAGGGCAAGAAGTATTCCACTGATAGTGGTTTCATTCATCCTGGATGAAATGAATAAATTTAAAAAACAAACTACAGAACAGTTTCTTCAGCTACTGCACATGGCACCTGCCACTGGCGCAGTCTTAGAATCCAGGTTACGAATTACTGTTCAGTTTCACCTCAGGATTCACTGGTGTCAGAGAAAGGACCCTATGTCATAACCAATTTTACAGGTCTCCAATGGAGAAAAAAAACTAAACCAATCTAATGGAAGGAGTTTATTTTTCAGCAAAAAGCTCCATCAGTTGTCTGATAGCAGAGACATCTTGACTTGAGTGTGGCCCCACCTGGGGGTTCACACCTCCCATGGCACATAAACCTGGTGGGGCAAAGAGTAATGTTACTGGCACTAAAGGTTTTATATACTACAAGGAGGGGGGTACAGGTCCACAGTATCACCACAATGTATTACATGAACATTTCAGGAAGGACAAGGTTAAGCCCTCCCTGCACAGGATTCGTGAAAATATGCGATCTATCATGCTCAATGGGCCCTTTCAGGATATACATCTGCCACTGCCAGGTAAGGACAGTACCTTGGCAGATACTTCAACTCAAATCAGCCAGCCCCATCACGAATTTGTCTAAATGGTCAGGTGGTGAAAGTTATCTTCAGCAGGTGGGCCACCACAGAGGTCGACTTGTTCGCATCCCACCACAACCACCACCTGTCACAGTATTATGACAGACAGCCACATCTGGGAACAATTCCCCTGGATGGTCTGGCTTTGGGTTGGCAAGGGAAGCAAGTGCATCTTTCTTCTTCCTTCCTTCCTTCCCTCCTTCCTTCTGGTATACAGAGCAATTTTGTCAAGCTCGGTCCCAGTCAGCATCAGTAATCTTGATAGCATTAGAATGGGCCAGACAGACATGTCTCTCTCCGTCTGCTACCCTCCATGCTGGGGCTTGAACCAGTACACCTTCCCTCGGAGGCACAATCTGATGACCTCCTATCAGGAGGCTCCTGTATCCAAACCTCTGATCACTCATGTTCAAGGCATGGCTCTTGAGTACCTTTGGTATAATATGCAGGTTTGCAGCTTTCTCAAGGTGTCTTAAGCATGTGATGTGGTTACCAGAAGCTTTCCACTAAGAAAATCTACGCTTCAGAATGGGAAAAAGGTTTTTGATTGGTGTTCAACCAGGAAATTGGTCCAAGAACATGCTGGGTCCCAGCTGTCTGACTATTTTATCTATTTAAAGTCATTGGACCGGCTGTCCTGTACCTTTAAGGTCCACCTGGTTGCAGCATCTGCTGGCATATTAGTTGGACAAAATGTTTTTATTGTTTCAGATCCTAGCTACAAAAGGCTCTTTATGGGCCTAGTACATGTCAACACAGGCTGGTGTTCTTGTTGTGCTGGTCTATCTTACCTATTTGCTTTTACTGGGCTTGCATTCCAGTACCTTAAATGTCCACCTGGCTGCAGCATCTACTTACACTTCAGTTGGACAGAATGTTTTTCAGGCCTCAGACCCTATCTTCAAAGGCCTGTCCCATTTGCACCCCCTCACAAGGGACCAGTGCCAGTATGTGGCCTAGACGTGTGTATAGTTTAGTTCATGGGTCCCTCTTTTTGACCCTATGTCTTCAATTTATTTGAAATATGTCAAAAAAAAAAAAAAAAAATTTCTCGTGGTAATCACTTCTGACAAAAGAATCAGTGAGCTCAAGTCTCTCTGAATTGAACAGGTCTATATTTCATTTCACACAGTTTTTTTTTATAATTCATGTTTTATTAGTCTTCACTTTAGTACATCAAGCTTTACATATAGATTTGAAGCATATCGCATCAAAGAAGAGAAGAAAAAAAATAAAGAGGAAGCACAAAACAGAGAAACAATAACTCCAGGTAACCTTCAACACAAAACACTCATCTATTATGGTAAGTAAAATTGTACCACAAAACGTACATTAATATATTAGATAACAAAAATTTTTATAAGCTGAGATATCCGTTAACATTTTGATATTACTTAGAAAGAAAAATTAGTAATACTATCCCCTTACACCATGTTATGTGTAGATCATCAAATTAGATGTTTGTTAAAAGGGGTTCCCACAGATGTAAAAATTTATCTAATCTATGAATATTTAAATAAGAGATTCTTTCATAATTGGCTCTAGTATATACATCCTGTAACCATTCCTTCACTGTCGGCACTTCTGAACTTAACCAGTGTCTCAGTATAATATTTTTGGCTATAATAAAAGCAGCGTGTAACCATAATTTCTGATTGCTAGTCAGCTGCGTAAATTCAGAATTAATCCCCAGAACTGCGAATTTGGCTGTACATTTCAAATTATATTTCAAAACTTTTCCACAAGCTAACTGAATATCGTCCCAAAACTGAGGAATAAGAGGGCATGACAATAAAATGTGCGTTAAAGTGCCCATGTCAGATTTACATCTCCAGCAGGTCTCATTCTTTGAAAGGCCCAAACTGACCAGCTTGCTGGGCATAAGGTGCCATCTATGTACTATCTTAATACTGAATGAGTCTTCCCTTGGCTTCCCTGCAAGCCCTTAAAGTTGAATTCTATACATTTTCCCTTTCTTGTGTAGAGAGATTAGTTTGCAGTTCTTGTTGCCATTTACTTTGAAGGGGTAACATAGGGTCCAATTTAGAGTCCAGTACTAAGTTATATAATTTTTTATAGCCGTCTTTTGTTGTGCATACCTTATCTAAGACATGGATTGGTGGGAAGAAGATATCTGCATTTATTTGTTTTCTAAGAATGTCCCGTATTTGAAGATATTTATGAAATTCAGTATGTGGAATTTTGTATTTAGTTACTATTTGTGAGAAGGACATCAGGCTAGCTGTGGATGGGTCAATAATATCCTCTAGGTATGCTATACCTTTGTATTTCCAAAGAGACCAGTCTTGGCTTTTATTGTCAATCTGCAGAGTAAGGTTACCCCATAAAGGACAATGTGGAGAAGTGCTTGGGTTCCAATCTAGAAGCGAGGCTACTGATTTCCATGCCTTATGTACCTTGTTTAGGATAGGATTAGAGTTAAATGATTTGGTAGAGCCAGTGAACAATACAACCCCAGGATGGCAACCCTTTAACAGTGTTTGTTCTACTTGGACCCATAAAGGAGAATCACCTTTTTTGTCTGGCCAGAGTGATTTTACACATTGGGCAGCAATAAAGGTGTCGTGTCTAAATCTTAAAATCAGGCAGGCCGAACCCCCCCCCATTCTTTCTTGCTTGTTGTTACAGAGGCAGATTTGTCCTGGGAACAAACAGGAAGTTTCCTTTTAACATAACCTCTAATTATCATTTCAACCAAACCATTATTTTACCTGTCTTTTCAGGGTTTTATTTAACTCTAAAAATTGATTAGCGTTTTGCTCATAAAAATTCTAAAACATTGTGAAAATACATAGCAGTTGCCTCACTGTGTTTAACAAACATAACACTTCTAGAAAACCTATATAAATGCTTTCTGTACAGTTAGTATTGTCCCAAGGAAAAAAATGCTAATCAATTATTTAAAACCCTGCTTTTTCACTGAACACTTTAGTCCTGGTGAAAAAAGGTCTTCATAGTCTGGACGTCAAAGGAGTTTAGTTACTTTCTGACAACCACTTAAGTCCTTAGGCAGGACAGAAAACAGCTGTTCCTGACCTACGGGAATGTGAGAAAGGATAACTCGGCATCAAAGAAGGTCCACTTATTACTGGATAGTACAGTATAACCAATGTGGTACTATGAGGCTGGAAAGGAGCCCCTTGTGGGTGGAGGGCCATTCCACAAGGGGCACAGCTGCTACCATAGCAGCTGTCAGGGATGTTTCCCTGTGAATCGCTAAAGCAGCTACCTGGAAACCAGTACATAACTTTACCAAGCATTACACTCTGGATAATTTGTCCAGGGGGGATGCCAGATTCAGCACAGCAGTCCTGCAAAGTTTGTTCCTAAGTTAGGGTTCTGTGCCCACCTCCAAAGATACTGCTTGGTAGTCTGCATACAGTTACGAATACCTGAGTATTACTGGGGTTAGAAGGAAAAATTACGTGCCTAGTAATCTTGTTTCTTCCAAGTGATACTCAGGTATTCATAACTCTCCCACCCTCCTTCCCTTCTGGAACCTTCAGCCTCTGCACTCCTGAATACTGTACTCTCAGGGGCATAAGTGCCATTTCTGGCATACATGTTGTGATTGGGTTCCCTATTGTTGTCCCTCATCCCTTTTTCGTATAATTTGGACATTCTAGGGTTTTCTTTCATAGGTTATACCCTCCAGTTGGAGGCCCTTTTTTGTGGGCTAAGGGAGTTCTCTCTAATTATTATTATTATTATTACACTTAGTGTTGAGGGAGTGCCCTCTGTTGTTGTTATTAATATTGTTGTTATTACTATTATCATTATAATTAGTCCCTGTGGGCTTGTCTTTTCAGGGATCCAGGAAATGTGAAGGGTTTAGAACTAAGGCAGTTAGTATAAGGCAGCATTTGAAAAGTGGCTCATGCAAAAGAGTCCATCATTTGCATATGTTCCAAATTCCCTCTGGGCAGTTCTACTTAGGAGGAAGACTGCATACTGTTATGAATACCTGAGTATCACTTGCAGGGTGCGAAATTCCTATACCTTAGGTGCCCCAGGGCAGGCATTTTTGTCTCAGGACACCTAATGCAGTTTAGTACCTGCCCAATGGGGCACCTAAGGTATTTAACCAAGTCCCGGTTTCTTTTCTCACTTCTGAGCAGCTTTGTTTACCCCCACGTCGGCACGTCCATTTTTGTTTAACTCGCGCTCATTTTCCTGTGGGGAGGGGGCCGCTGAGGAGCGCAAGCGTCATTTTCCTTTGGGCAGGTGGCCGTTTGAGGAATGCCGAGCAGCCTGAGTTGATGCCACTACCAAGTCACAAGATGAGCCCTTCAGAAACCAGCTGACATGCTGAGAACAACGGGCTGACATTTGACTGGCATGGCTGTCAACCAGCTGTACATACGAGGGGTTGGAACATTGTTGGTGAAGGCGGGCTGCAGGAGACTGACAACAATCGGAAGAGTCAGTCTGCACAGTTCGCCCACCCCCTCACACAGTGTGTCTTGCCGTCTGTGTAAAGCACGCCACTTGATCTTTTATTGGGAAAGCAAGACATGGTGAGTAGAGTGCTTTCAGCTTACCCATTACATCCATTTGGTTGCGATCGCGATCGGCGTTCAAATAGTTAATAGAAAAGCTCTTTTAAGAGCTGTTGTCCATCAGCTCCAAAATGAAATACTGAATTACTACTTTTTTTAAATATTGCAGTGAAAAGTACTTGCAAGTGATAAGGGGAAGGAGGGAGATCATGAAGGGATAGACTCGGTCACAACTTGGGAGAAAATTAAAAAAAATATATAAATAAAAGCTCTTATAAGAGCTATTCTTAAGTTAAAGCAGTGCCTAATTAGATCTGCCTGCAATCTGCAAAAGTGATAGCTGGGGGAGACTACAGTGAGACCAAAGTAAAGAACTCTAGTCAGTCACTCGCATCCAAAATTACAGCCTGACAAGATTCAACTACTGTTTGCGGTGGAAAAAAAAAAGAAACTGGAGCATTGTACAGCATAACTAAATTTGGTGGTGAGGTGACTGAGAGACTTGTAGAAGCTGTACCTTAGGACTCGGCTGCCTGATGTAATTAGACTTGGAGGGTAAACCCAGTTGCCACAGAGTGAATTAAAACTGCTTACAAGGGGCCATTCTCAGAGTCTAAACTCTAGGATGCAGCAGGCTTTTTTTGTGGAAGCTCTACCTATAGTTAGGGGACTCAGCTGCTTGAGTTTATATAAATATCAAAAAGTGTAAACCCAGTTGCCACAGAGTGAACTAATTAAATAATAGCAGACTTACTAGTCACAGTTGTTGCTGGGAACAGAAAATAAAAAGTAAAAAAAAAAAAGTCCTTGCATTCAGTGTAATAAAAAGCTGCCTGATTTACTTAAGTGGGGTTTAACTAACTAAACTAAGCCCTCAAACATCTAAGTTGAGAATTACAGGGAGCTGCTCAGCTGAGGATGTCAGCTTGAGTAAATAAAAAAGGTTTGGGAAGAGAATTGATCTATACTGTGATCTAATTTAAAGCACCAGATTAAAAGCCTTTGTGACTGCTGGGCTTGCCGCCTGCCTGGTGCCTACTGATTTGTCCTCTTGAGGAATGATTGGGAGGGAGCCCCAGAGGGTAGTCAGTGGCTACTGGCAAGGCAAGAGAAAATAAAAATAAATGTAAAAGTCCTGTCCTTTTGTGTGTTGAATTTGTGGGGCGACTGAGTGCTTGTCATCTCCTCTTAAAAATAAATGACTTTGTCACCCTTTGTATGTTTGGGTCTGTCCTCTCTTCTTAAGGACTTATGAGGCCTGAGGGCACTAGCCAGGGAGTGATTAGACAGAAGGGAAAACAAATACTGTAAATGAAAGTCCTTTCTTTTGGACTGCTGTACTAGTCCACACTACACTGCATTTTGATTTGTCCTCTTAAATAAAAAAACCTTGTTAGTTGCAATCAGTGCTTGTTGGGGCATGCACAGGTAGTGTTACTGAAATAAATCACACGGAGCCAGTTTAATTTGTTTATATTTCTGTTTATCATTTACAAGCTGACAAACCAGGACGATGAAACCAGAATTATGTGGAAAAAAAATGGGTGGCATGTAAAACGTTTCCTGGGCATGTACTTGACTGGGGCATGTACTTTTTTTTACGAATTTCATGCCCTGATCACTTGGAAGAAACAAGATTACTAGGTAAGTAATTTTTTCTTACAGACCATTACGGTCATTTCATCAAGATACCTCTCGGCCTGTTGTGCACCGGACTCTCGTGTCCCTCCTACGAACAGGGCTGCTACTACTCACATGCTAAAAAAAAATCTGTATATCTTGATAACATAAAATGGATCATAATATTTTTACCAAACTTTTACTGTTACATGCAGTCTTCACCTGGCCATAGTTGAAGACCACAGAAACAATGGTGAGTACATATATATTATAAACCTTATAAACTCTGCAAGACTTATCAATTTTCTGATCCACGCTACTTGGGCAACAAAATATGGGCTGGTCACAAACCTTACTTATGACTTTTTCTCAGGTTAACATATTTAGAATCTCAAAGATGAGATCTAATGGCTCATAATTTGTAATTATCCAGATCATTATTTAAACTTCTGTTCACCCAACAGCATAAATAAAGGGCCCACCACACTAACATTTCAGGTTTACACCTAACAAGGCTGCAGGCTCTGGCATACTTGGGACCCCCTTGCAAATGAGATTACTAATGCACGTTGGAACTGACTACATCACTGTGTTTCATTCCATATCTTTACCCTAAAACAGGTACAATATTTCTACTGACTCTTAAGAGCCATTGGATTCCATTATGAAATATACATTGTTTCATTTCACACAAAAAAATGTTTGCTACCTATGTAGCGTATTTATGCCAAAATGGATACATTTCTCTAATGACTTGACAGACAGCAAAAAACTGTACTAACTTGCTACATTGTAGCACTACAAAATAATAACATTGTATTATTTGGGTTACTATTCAAAACTCAGAACCCCATAGGCTATGACATATACTGTCTTTTCCAGTGCACGCCACTGAGACCTACCAATTACTCCATTATATGGCTGAATTTCTTTTGATTTACTGCCGTATCTAATATCCCACACCCTGATCGGGTTTACATTTGCTTAACTCATCCAAAGACGCCCAGTAATAGCCAATTTGGCTTGTCTTTCAGCCATAACTCTGTAACGGATACTATAATGGAGTACTTACAGACAGAATACAAAATTCTCTTTATATGCTAATATACTGTTCTCAGCACCTATCGGTCCTAAGACCACACTATATGGCAGAATGCCATATCTGGCCACCCCACTGCCACATAACTGCTTGGGAATCTCCCAGAAGTAATGACGTACTGCAAGAGACCATTCTGTGGAAGATAGATCAGTTACGCAAAGACTTTTGCCGTAACAGTAGATCTTCTAAGAATGTCTCTTGCAGTAAGTAGCTTCCCTCCCTTCGACCCCCTTTCATTCTGTAACCGGGAAAACGATGTAGGGTTGGGAAGCTTTGGTACCTCGCTTTCACGAGCTGAAACCGGCAGGGAACGGTGACTACCAGGGACCACCCACTTTCATTGGCACAGCTCAGGAAGTGAGGTCATGTGGGTGGTCCCTGGTGTATAGAGACTGCTGGAGAAAACTACTGTGTGCGAGTGCCACCTAAGGGAAACTCCCAGAAGTAATGACTTACTGCAAGAGACATTCCTAGAAGATCTACTGTTACGGCAAAAGTCTTTGCTTAACTGATCTTTCTAGCAGTGGTATATGATGATCATCCACACGAACCCAGCTGACCTCCCCAGCTTCGCCGCACACACTCTGCTTCCAGCAGGCAAGATCTGGCATGATGGGGCGGAGCCAAGGGAGTTACCACCTGGGTGGGTGGCAGGAGCCAGTTTGAAGACTTTCCGGCACATCTTAAAGGGAAAGAACACTGCCAGAAAGTGTGGATGAACATCATATACCACTCCTAGAACTACTGTTACAGGTGAGTAACCTGTGTATCTTGTCTTCAGCCACTACAGGATGTCTGATATCCCTTCATTTTTTTGTTATTTTTTTTTTATTCAAGTTTATTGCATATTTAGGCACTATTACATATCTTTCAACAAGACAGAAAAACATTCCCTCTTATACATTTTCTACCTTCTGTTAGACAGGAATTGACAATCATTTCATTACATGTTCTGTTATGCAGTAGTTTACAACCTTACATCCAGTTTCAACTTTATATTCTTCCCCACATCCTCCCCCCCGTTAAACAGTGCATAGCATGTTCCCCTGTCTTCTGGTTATCATCTATTTTCTGATTATATCTCCTCTTCCACTTATTTGATGTGTTCTCCTTATCATCCCTCGAGGTCACCTGGTAGTGTTCTATGTATGTAGGTTTCAAACAACATGAAGTCTTGCAGTATTCTGACAATTTGCAGTTAGCTCCAGCTCTTGAACTGCCCCGGAGAGTGAAGGGTTAAAATTCTATGCCAGGCATAGAACGTTGGGCTCGAGCTCGGTTGAAAACTCTGTGTCCTTTTGAAACCAAACTGTCAGATTCTTTACTCCACCTCACTGAACAGTCGCTCCAGAGATTTCTCCTTCTGCTCGGTTCAAACGCAGTTAAAGTGTCGGTTTTAGTCCAATTTTTCGTTACGTTTTTCGGTTTGAGACTCTGTCTGTGGTACCGTAAGTACTTTAGATTAGTATTGTGGACAGTTATTGTGTGAAAATTGTAAATTTGTTCAATTGGTTCGGCTGAACCGATCCTGTAGTAAAATCCTTGTGTAAAAAAAGAAAAAAAAAAAAGTTAGTGTGTGGTTACCGGTCCATATCGGTTTAAAAAAAAAAAAAATACCTGATTTGAATGTTTTTTTTTTCCATCACCTGTGACACGATGAGAAACCGATAGGGGAGTCTTGCCTGGCGGTTGCCATATAAAGGGTAAGTTGGTTAGGTTGACCATGTCTGAGAAACCCAAGAAAAAAACCGGGCCCACTGGGTTTCAGCACTGCAGTGTGTGTGGGGAGGTCTTTGCTAAGGCCGATCCCCACACCACCTGTGTTTACTGTCTGGGGTTTGACCACCTCAATTCAGACTGCCAAATTTGCAAAAATTTCCCTAAGTCTACCGTGGAAAAAAGGTTAGGTAGACTTAGGGATAGGGAGGCCGAGAAATCCGCTGACCTGGAAGGCCAGCTCAGTTAGGTTCCTGCCGAACTAGAAGGAGTGCCCTCTGACCAGGGCGATACTTCTTCGGGCAAGAGGAGAGCCGATCCTGAGGGATCGGTTCCTACAAAAAGGAAATGAAAGGATAAATCAGCCGGTTCAGATCCAGAACTGCATGTTCCGACCACCGAAGAAATAGCCAAAGCGATTCGGATTGTGGAATCGCTTTGTCCAGTTCTGACCGATCCGGCGCCTTCTGGCAGGGGTTCAGTTTGGTCGGTTCCCCCCGGTTCAGGATTATTCCCCTGAAGATTTTTACGAACCAGAGTTTGATGAGGAGGGGGATTTTGAAGGGGATGATTACGATTGTGAAAGTCTGGATGTGTCTGTGGAACCAGACATCTCCCCAGACAGACCTTCTGGTGTTTCCCCTCCTAGGCTTTCTGAGTCCCCTTCCCACTTTCTGTTCTACAGAAAAGTGGCTCAAACCCTCCAGCTTCTTATTCCAGAACCCAGATAGAAAAAGGAGGCGATAGGGCAAGGACAATGACGTGAAGGAAGCCTTGCTCCGCTGGTTTTCTAATGCCAGGGTCAGGGAAGCTTTGATAAGCAGTCCCCTTTTCATCCAGAAAGCTGAGCAAATCGCCCAAGCATTAAGAACTGTTGATATCCATTCTGTTATCGTAGGTATTACCTTGGTTATCCATTTACACGTAATGGCTTTTTTTAGCCACTAACAGATAAATTGGTGAAAGGGTCTTATGCCAAGGGGGAGAATATTCTGGGTAAATAGAAAGTAAAGTTATTTCCGCTGTAAGTTCTATTTGCTCACCCAGACAGTCCCTCAACTCTTCCTGAAGGGAGCACCAGAATGGCATTAGTAATGGACAATGCCAAAAAATATGGCCCAAATACACCAGTTTACACTTAAAATCCCTCCAGCAGGAGCCATAGCTGTCTGGGAGGTATTTGACCAAGACCGCTGGGGAGTGAAAGAACCTGTTCCTACATTTCCAGGCATACTCCCACCAAATATTGGAGGACGTTTGTTTAATAGCCGGGAGAGTGGCATCCACCCAGGAAATGTTTGGCACTTCCATGCCCAAATCCTTGTTCGACCCCTCCAGGATCAAGGATGTGGAATCCCCCAGAATATCTCTGAGAATTTTATAAATTGTGCCAATCAGGTGGCCCCATGTATTGCCCGATAGGTAATCTATTAGCATTTGCAAGGGGGGGGGCGCCAAAGGGGAGCGTAATTTAACAGTGAAAAGTTGCCTTAATATGTAGTTCCTAACAAATAGCGAAAACATCTCAGAAGTAACAGTCAGCAGTCATCTTGGAACTAGTGACCACCGCACTGTGTGGTTCCAGGTGACTACAAGTAGGGAAGCAAACCACTCCAAAACTAAAGTCCTAGATTTTAGGAAGGCAGACTTTAACAAAATGAAGGAACATCTTAAGCAAAACCTTTTAGGTGCAGTAAGTGAGGGGATGTGGGTAGAGGAACATTGGAAAAGGATCAAGATGGCTACAACCAATGCCTCACATCAGTGCATAAAAAGAGTAAGTAAAATGAAAAGAGGAGAAAACCACTTTGGTTTTCCAGGGAAGTGACTACCAAAATTGGAGAAAAAAAGGAAGCTTTTAGAAGGTACAAAGGCACCAAAACTGATCAAAACAGGGATGCATACAAGGAGAAGTTGAGTTGAGGGAAACAATAAGACTTGCAAAGGCATCAGCAGAGGAAAGAATAGCTAATGGGGTTAAGAAAGGGACAAAGCCTCCTTTAGCTATATAATTGAAAGAAGAAAGAAGGGAAAGGGATGTGGTCAAAATAGCAAGGGAAGCGGGGGCACACAGAGGATGACGGGGGGGAAAGCAGAGATACCGAGTGGCTACTTTTACTCACTGTTTACCAAAGAAAAGAGATGGTAGCGGACTCAAGCTGAACGGGAGCAGCACCTCTGGTAAGGAGGTGGACTCAGGACCATTCACAAGGGACGGAGTCCTAGAAGAACTAATGAAACTCAGGGTAAACAAAGCAATGGGGCCTGATGAAATACACCCCAGGATACTCAAGGAGCTAAAGGAAGAGCTGGCAGAACTCCTAGCAGAACTCTTCAACCTATCCTCGGAACAGGACGTTGTCCCTGAGGATTGGAGAAGAGCCACTCTGGTCCCTCTTCATAAGAGTGGTAGTAGGGAAGTCACAGGTAACTATAGGCCAGTAAGCCTCACATCGATCGTGGACAAGATTATGGAAACACTTGTCAAAGAAAGAATCATGTCCTATCTGGAGGAGAGTGCAACATTAGATTCTAGACAGCATGGGTTCACGACAGGGAGATGATGCCAAACAAATTTGATAGACTTCTTTAACTCGGTGTCCAAGACAGTGGACCAGGGAGGAGCAGTGGATGTAATCTATCTTTATTTCAGTAAAGCATTTGACTCCGTTCCACACAGAAGGTTGCTAAAAAAGCTAGCTAACTTAGGAGCTGGGCTGAAAGTAGTAAACTGGGTTTGAAACTGGCAGAGTGGAAGAACCCAGAGGGTAATCATAAACAGAACACTATCAGAGGAAAAGGAGGTGACCAGTGGGGTGCCTCAGGTCAATATTAGGCCCTGTCCTATTTAATATCTTTATTAGTGACGTAGCTGAAGGGTTGGAGGGAAAAGTGTGTCTGTTTCACAGGCGACACAAAGATCAGTAACAGGGTAGACACTCGGGGTTGCAAAGCATGAAATCTGGACCCAAAGAGACTGGAACAGTGGTCTGAGACCTGGCAGATGAATTTAGTGCGAAAGAAGTGCAAGATCATGCACTTGGGAAGGGTAACTCAAGTGAGGAGTACTTCATGGGAACTACAGCTTTTTTTTTTACTGATAAATCACTTCTGTCTCAGCAGGAGTCAGTGCCTGTTTGGATTAAGCAAACAGATACTTAAGTAGAAGAAGGGGGTCTCATTTAAGTCAAAAAAAAAAGTCACTGTGTGTTTTTCTGAGGAAGGGGACTGTATCAGCTTAATTTACTGAGTCAGGAGCAGAGGGTGAATCTGATTGTGGGTGTGGCTTAGGAGTACAAAAGCAGGGGTCTCCAATCACAGCTTCCTGCTGTTTTTGACAGAGGAGCACTTTGTTTTTAGAGCAAGTGATAGCAGTCTAGAACTACAGCTTTTTTTACTGATGGATCACTTCTGTCTCAGCAGGGGTCAGTTTCTGTTTGGATTAAGCAAACAGATACTTTATTAGAAGAAGGTGGTCTCATTTAAGTAAAAAAAGTCACTGTCTTTCTATGAGGAGGGTGGCTGTATCAGCTTAATTTACTGAGTCAGGAGCAAAGGGTGAATCTAATTGGGGTGTGGCTTAGGAGTTTAGGAGTACAAAAGCAGGTGTCTCCAATTACAGCTTCTTGCTGTTTTTGACAGAGGAGAACTTTGCTTTCAGAGCAAGTGACAGCAGTCTAGAACTACAGCTTTTTTACTAATTGCTCTCCTTCACCCTCCCACCCTAAGCCAGTTCTATAGCCAATGGATTTGACTGACAACAGGAACTTCCTGTTTGGCAGTAGGAAGGGAAGGATCACTGAGACACATTAGTTTCATCAACCTTGAAGGAACCTAAAAAATAACTCTTTCTCCCCCCCTGGCTGCTGGAGGTCTGAATCCAAGCACGGAGGAAGGAGACTACTGAAGACTACAGGAAGTTCCTGTACAAGAACAGGAAGGGTGAGAGTTGTAAAGACACATAGGCAGTAGGAAAGTAAGTGTAAAAATACATGGAGGGAGGAGATAGTAAGCATACAAAGCAACAGGAGAGGGGACACAAAATAAGTCAAGATGGTACGGGTGCAGTGCAATGGCTGTGGGGCAGCAGTGTTCCGGGAGACATTCTGGAGGCTGTGATGCTGCCCTGTTTGCAGGCACCTCTCAGGTCTGAGGGGAGGAGGTTGCCCGTCTCCAGGCTGACCTGGCTAGGATTCGTAAAAACTCTTACCCCACCCAGGGACCACCAGGGCCACCACTGCTACCTCAGAGGTTGCCAAGAAAGAGGAACTGTTGGACTAAGGTGGGCTCAGGGAGGGAGAGGGTGGTGGAACAGAGGTGCATCCCTCCTTGTACCTCTCCATAATTCATATGCTGTTTTGGCTAAGAGTGGTTCCTCTATGGAGACACCTGCAGTGAAGATCAAGGAGGATGCTGGGAACCTCCACAAAGGAGACCCAATGGAGGGTGGCACGAGACCCCACAGGGGAAGGAAACAACTCCTGGTGGGGGACTCTATCTTTAGGGGGGCAGAAGTGGGGGAGGAAGGGGATGGGGAGGTAAGGTGCCTGCCTGGCACTATGGCTCGGAGGGACAGGAAGCGAATCCTCAGGATCGCAGGAGCAGCTGCACGAGGGAGGGAGCTGGATGTCTTTGTCTTCCTAGGGACAAATAACCTGGCTGTGAATGGGATCAGAGCAGTTCAAGAGAAGTTTGTAGAGTTGGGGAGGGGGCCTTAGACAAGTAGCATGTATGGTAACCTTCTTGGAGGTGTTTCCTGTCTATGGCAAGGATGATGCTAAGGTATTCTGCACAGTGGGATTCAATGAATGGTTGAAAAACTGGTGTGGAGCTCAGGGGTTTGGCTTCATTGGGGACTGGGTAGCCACCTGGAGGGATGCAGGCCTATTCTGGCACGATGGTCTGCATCTGTCCAGGGGGGGAACCAGGATCCTAGGTGATAGGTTTAAATGCTTCATTGGCAAGCATTTAAACTAGCCAAGGGGGGAGGCACTGAAAAGGAGCAAGGAAATCCCAGCCTCCCCCCACAAAACACAGTAGTTAAGATAGGTAAACACCAAGGTAGAGAAGTTAGTAGGGAGCAAGACTGGGGTAAATGCAGAAAAAGGCAGTAAGGACAAGGATGGGACTAAAAGGGGTAAGGTCATAAAAAAATGGAAGGTGATCAGTACCAATGCCCACAGCCTATGTAACAAGCTCCCTGAACTAGTGGCCTTGATGGAACAGGGATGCCTGGATATTGTGGTAGTCACTGAAACATGGTACACAGAGAACCATGACTGGGATGTCAACATACCAGGATACACAATCTACAGGAGGGATAGGGTAAGTAAAAGAGGAGGAGGAGTAGCTCTCTACATAAGGGAAGGGATGAAAGCAACAGAACTAAAGAGTAAACAGAAAGTTGATGAGTCACTATGGGTCACCCTGGAGACTGGAAATGGCACCACAATCCGCATGGGGGTTGTGTACAGACCCCATCTCAGGGGGAGGAAATGGACAAGGAAATGATAAAAGGCATCCTTAAAATGGCAGAAAAAGGGGATCTATTGTTGATGGGAGACCTGAATATGCCAGATGTTAACTGGACTACCTTTGCTGCAGGCACATCCAAGAGCAGGGTCATTCTTGATGCCCTACAGGGGGCATGCCTCAGACAGCTAGTGTTGGAACCCACTCTGGAGGGAGCAATCTTAGACCTGGTACTCTCAAATGGGGAAGGAGAAAGGATCTCAAATTTAGAATTGGGTAGCCATCTGGGAACAAATGACAACCAAACAGTATGGTTCACAGTAAACACAGCCATAGAGTCAAGCCATACAAAAACAAGAGTATTGGACTTTAGGAAGGCTGACTTTGGGAAAATGAGAGAGTGCCTCAGAAAAGCACTAGGAAACGGGCAAGAAGGAGGGGTGGAGGAACAATGGGGAATAATCAAAACAGCCATCGCAGAGGCAGCAAGCTTTTGTGTGAAGCAAATCAGCAAAACAAAATGAAGGAAAAAAAACACTATGGTTCTCAAAAGAGGTGGAAGGGAAAGTTAAGGAGAAAAGGATAGCATTCGGGAAATATAAGGAAACACAGAAGGAGCAGGACAGTGAACTTTATCAGTTGAAGCAGAATGAAGCAGGGAAGGCAGTCAGAATAGCAAAGGCACAAACTGAGGAAAAGATAGCCAACTAGTTTAAGAAGGGGGCTACAACCTTTTATAGGTACATTAGGGAGCGAAGAAATACCAAGGGAGGGATACAGAGACTTAATAAAGGGGAAGGAATGTGGGCAGAGGGTGACAGTGAAAAAGCAGGGATACTGAATGAATATTTCTTCTCAGGATTCACATAGCAAAGGAAGGGTAGGTACCTAAACCAAACAAGAGAGAAACTCTGAATAAGGGGGTCAATACCAGTCCATTCACAGAAGAAAGGGTTTTGGAAGAACTCTTGAAACTGAGGGTGGACAAAGCAATGGGGCCTGATGGGATTCACCCAAGAATTCTAAAAGAACTAAGGGTAGAACTAGTAACACCACTTACTACTCTCTTTAACAAATCATGGGAGGTTGTTGTGGTACCTGAGGACTGGAGGAGGGCAAATGTGATTCCACTTCACAGAAGTGGGAGCAGGGCAGAGGCAAGAAACTACAGACCAGTTAGTTTGACCTCAGCAGTAGGGAAAATGATGGACTCACATCTGAAGGAAAGACTTGCTGAGCACCTAGAGGCCAGTGGGGCACAGGACCCAGGGCAGCATGGTTTCACAGCAGGAAGGTCATGTCAGACGAACCTAATAGATTTCTTTGACTGGGTGACCAAAATAGTAGACCAGGGAGGGGCTGTGGATATGGCCTACCTAGATTTTAGCAAGGCAGTTGCAGGGGTCGAAATAAGGGGGCACTGGGCGGTAATTCACACCTGTTCTATCACAATTTGCGCCTGCTGCTTTAAAACACAGCAAGATAGAGGCACTTCCAGCAGCATATGGTGCCTTCAGGGCAGCAGAGAGCGTGAAGTCAGAGCTGCAGGCTAAAGTGTATGTGTATTTGCAGTCGGGGAAGGAGCGAGGTCAGGACAGAAGCATCGTGACTTACACAGCTCAGTGGAGGGCTCCTAGCTGAAATCTGAGCTCTCACTGACCACGGAGAAAGTCTTGAAACTACGGGTGCCGGGTAAACTGTGTGCATAGGGGGAGGAGCGACTTCAACAGCATGAGGTAGCGAAGTTCAGTGGAGAGCTCCTAGCTGAAATCTGAGCCCTCACTGAACATGAAGAGTAGAGTAAAATCTTTTGTCACGTGGCCACTTTCTAATCTAAGCGTGCGCAATTGAGTGTTTGCAGGACTGCACTTTTGTGACTGAACTACTAACTGAGCCGGGGTTACAGGAATCATAAGATTGCAAGAATTCAGCAGTGGGTGATCACAACAGTTAAGGAAATGCCTTTTTGCTGACTCTTTGAGGAGGTAGGTAAGTTTCAGGGTTTCATACTCCGTAAACTAAAGAGGCAATCGCCTGTGCTCGTTTTGCTAAGCACTTATGTCTGAAACAGAAGATTCCAAGTTTGTACAGAGCACCACAGTCACTGGCTCCCACCCTGTGTGAGACCTTGGGCAAGTGACAATCTTCCTGTCCTTCAGGACATTCTGTTGTAAAATGGGCAATAAGAAAGACCCCATTGAAAACAATATTTCCCCATGTTAGTTCCTATTGAGGGGGCACCATGTCGCTTTCAATGGGGTCTCCTGCTTGCTGCTGCTTCTCAGTTTTACATCTGGGTCTAAATCTTAGCATATGGGTAGGTGAAGCCACTTGCTTCAAGTCTGCATTGCTCCAGTGACTGTAGGGGGATATGAACCTTGTTGTCTAATGTCTAGTTCTCCTAGACCCTGGTTCAGGTAGCACTTTAGGTGACTGTGTGTCCCAAGCTGCTGACAGTATCTATGCTAGCTAATATAGACTTATGCTGTTGATATTAACAGCACTAATTATCCTGTTTGCACAGGAACAGAACAGGCAGATTTTGTTTGAGGATCATTCTGTTTTGGTGTGTGCAGGGGCAATTTTTGTCTTAGTTAATTTAACACACAGGCAGATAACTAGCTGTCCCATCTGATATGGGTGTAAAGTCTAATGTTTTGTGGCAGTCTTAAGTGAATTGATGTTAACTGCTTTTCAGCTCCAGTCTGTGTCCAAAGTCATTTACTCTGGTAAAAAAAGACTAAAAATATAGCTGTTTCAGATTTTCAAATGTTAGCTCCTGGGTTGGTGCAAGTAGCTCCTGCGTGATAAAATGCGATACCCAGAAGACTGTTTATATTACTTGGCTGCCAAATCCTTATTTCGACCCCTGCATTTGACACAGTCTCACACAAAAGATTAATATACAAGTTAACCAGCCTTGGAGTGGGTCCCAAGGTGGTAGCCTGGATAAAAAAAACTGGCTGGACAACAGGACGCAAAGGGTGATAGTAAACTGAATCCACAGTGAAGAAAAGAGGGTAACTAGTGGGGTACCACAGGGTTCAGTACTGGGACCGGTCCTCTTTAATGTCTTTATAAGTGACATTGGAGAGCACCTGGAAGGAAAAGTATGTCTCTCTGCAGATGATACAAAGATCTGCAACAGGGTTGATACACAAGGTGGGGTGGAAAGGACGAAAAGGAACTTGGCAAGGGTGGAGGAATGGTCAACTATGTTGCAGCTCAGATTCAGTGCAAAGAAGTGCAAGGTAATGCATCTGGGAAACAAAAACCCAGGGGAAGAATACATAATGGGGGGTGAGTTAATAACAACAAAAATCGAAAGAGACCTGGGAGTAATTATATTAGATGACCTAAAGGTGGGCAAGCAATGTGAGAAGGCAGTAAGGAGGGCTGGGGGGATACTGGGATGCATAGGGAGAGGCATCAACAGTAGAAAACAGGAAGTTGTTATCCCTCTGTACAGACAGTGGTGAGACACCATCTGGAGTACTGTGTGCAATTCTGAAGACACCATCTCCGCAAAGATGTAGATAGAGTGGAGGCTGTTCAGAGGAGGGCAACCAAAATGGTGCAGGGTCTGCACCAGAAGACATACGAGGAGAGACTAAAGCAGCTTAATATGTATACCCTTGAGGAAAGGAGGGAGAGGGGGGACATGATAGAAACTTTCAAGTATCTCAAGGGAATTAACAAAGTACAAGAGGGTAGCATCTTTCAGAAGAAGAGATGTGCAAGAACAAGGGGCACAATTTGAAGATGAGGGGCATGGCACAGAGGTAATGTTAGAAAGTATTTTTTCACAGAGAGGGTTGTGGATGCATGGAACAGCCTTCCTGAGGAGGTTGTGGAGTCAGGAACAGTGGGAGAATTCAAGAATGCATGGGACGGGCATAAGGCAATTCGGGGGGGGGGTAGGAAGAAGTAAGCTGTTGATTAACTAGCATCTGCAGCTTATCCATCAGGTAGGGAAATGTGCAGACTGGGTGGGCCAAGCTGTCCTTATCTGCTGTCAGATTCTATGGAATGTGACTGGAGGTTACAAAGCAGGAGAGGGACCTAGGTGTGATTATTACAGATGACCAAAACACAAGCAAACATTGTGAAATGGGATGCTGGGTTGCATAGGCAGGGGAATCGCAAACAGGAAAAGGGTGATGCTACTCCCGCTCTATAGATCTCTAGTGAGGCCACATCTGGAATACTGTGTACAGTTCTGGTGGCCACATCTCAGGAAGGACATAGGTTGGAGAGGATTCAGCGTAGGGCAACAAAAATGTTACAAGGCTGCACGAGACACCATATGAAGATAGACTGAGGGAACTCAACATGTATTCTCTAGAATAGAGGAGGGATGGGGGGACATGATAGAGAACTTCAAATACCTAAAAGGTATCAACAAAACTCGGGTACAAGCAGTGACAGCACTAGGGGTTTTAAAACATGGGTCAAATTAGACCCACTGGTGTAAAAAATGTGGGTCAAAATGAGACACATCTGGACTGGGTCAAAACCTAATCACAAGTACAGATTTCACCAGTACAGAAGCTTAAATTTGTCAAGTGACAATACTTTTCTATTGTTTGGTTCCATCTTTCTTGCTGTTACAGACAGATGCACCACTTTGGACCCACTATCATGTGGAAAGTGGATCATTTCTGGGCAAGCTTCAACTTTTTCCCTTGTTGCCCTATCTAGCGCTGTCCCTGGGTACAAGACCTGTTCAGTGGTAGGGGTTATGCAAAAATCTGAGGGCATAACATGAAGATTGAGGGAGGGAAAATACGGAGCAACGCGATGAAGTTCTTCTTCACAGAGAGAGTGGTGGACCCTTGGAACGGTCTCCCCCAGGAGGTGAAGAAACAGACAGCAGGTGAGCCAGAAATGGAAGTTAAAGAAGATAAAGTGGAGCTAGGGGCTCAAGCGAGTGGGGAATGGCCAGAGGAAGAAGTACCACCTCAGGAATCGCAGGACCTGCTAAGGTGGTTATGCGTTCGACAAGTAGAACTGGAAAGACAGAGAGAGAGGGATCGGAAGGAAAGTGAGGCACGCTGAACTGATACGCTTCATGCCATCCAGGCTTTAAGGGTCAACAGACCTCCTGCCTCCCCTGGTCTCAGTCAAAAATACATTAAATTGGTGAAACTCTCTGAAACAGATGCCATTGAAGCATACATGATGACTTTTGAGAGGGTGACCACCGCTTGCTCTTGGCCAAGAGATCAATGGGTCATAAGGCTTTCCCCATATTTAATGGGGGAGGCCCAGTTGGCCTATAGTCATGTGGACCTAGCTCATGCCAATGATTATGACCAGGTGAAGTCAGCAATTTTAAAAAGATTTGACGTTAATATAGAGATCTGCAGGCAGAGATTTTGGGCATACAGGTTTCATGCTGCTGACAGCCCTCAGGATGCTTACACCCAGTTGAAAGATTTATGCAACAAATGGCTAGAACCGGCTGCTAGAACCTTTGAACAGATATTAGAAGCCATCATATTGGAGCAGTTTGTACGTATTGTTCCTCAGGATGTACAGCTCTGGGTGAAGGAGCACCATCCAGAGACTGCTGATGCTGCTGTTCGACTGGCAGAAGACTATTTGGCCACACGACCTCACCGACAAAAGGGTGCAGTAACCACCAATACACATCAAGCTACGGTAAGATCTACTACTAGCACTACATCCAGTAATATTAACAATAATACTGGGACACGCACAAACTATAAATCAGGAAGGGGGTACAACCCGGACATTATTTGTCGGAATTGTAATGGTAAGGGCCATATAGCTAGATTCTGCCCCAAGAATAAATCCGACCCTGCACATCTAGCTTTGGCCAACTGGGGACAATGCACAGTACCCATTCAAATTGATGGAAAACTTGTACAAGGGTTACTAGACTCCGGAAGTAAACAGACTTTGGTTCAAGCAAGTTTACTGGACCAGCTTCCAGGAGCCGGGGGGCCCACTACCAGGTAACCTGATTCACAGGGATATTCATCACTATCCTTTGGCAGACATAAAATTAACTATACTGAGTCTTAGCCAGCACGTGACTGTGGGTATTGTGCCAACCTTACCGGTTCTGGTATTACTGGAACATGAGTATCTAAACTTTCAAACCTTGCTTAGTACTATCATTTGTGCTGCTGTGACCAGATCACAAACCAAAGAAAAGGAGACCTTGGGATGATTATTTCCCTTTGAGGAAGATGTATATGGGGCCCTTGGGTAAAAGCAGGAAACCAAGGCACCAGAAGAGGTGTGATAAATATATGTGGACTCAAAAGAAACATAATGCTGATGAGGGTGTAATTGAGCAGAAAATGTTAGAGTTGGTTAAGAAAAGTGAATTTCATAAGGCACAAGAACTTGACCTAACCTTACAACCTTTATTTTTACAGCAAAGGGTGATGCTGTTTCACAAGATAGGTATAGGGTACAGGAGGATTTGTTGTATCGGATATGTACCAAGCCTAGGACAGGAGAAGTGGTTGAACAACTATTAGTTCCCCAAGCCTATAGACAACAATTCTTAGAACTTGCCCATGATATACCACTGGCTGGGCATTTGGGTAGAGATTGTACCCTCAGACGACTTTTGTACTTTGTTTTTTTTGGCCTGGTATTCATGACCAAGTGTCCTCTTATTGTAACAGTTGCCCTGAATGCTAGAAGGTAGACAAACTTGGCAAGAAGGATAAAGTTCCTATGATACTCATGCCATTAATCACTAATCCCTTTGAAAGAGTTGCAGTGGATATTGTGGGGCCCTTACCTAGAAGGTGTAAGGGTAACATATATCTTGGTAGTCAGCGACTACACTATTCTGTACTCTGAAGCTGTGCCCTTACGCAGCATCATGGCACCAAGAATTGCTGATGAATTGGGGGAAATATTCAGTTGGGTTGGTTTTCCTTGGGAAATATTAACAGGGTTAGCAATTTCTGTTCGGTGATGTTGACGGGACTCTACCAGACCCTGGGCAATGCAACTATTCATACAGCACCCTGTCATCCGCAAATGGATGGTCTGGTTGAGCGCTTCAACCAAACCCTGAAAAAATAATCAGAAATATGCTCAAGAAGAGGGAAAGAACTGGGATCAGCATCTGCCATACCTATTGTCCGCATACAGAGAAGTGTTTCACCCTTCGAACTACTCTATACGCAGAACCTTAGGAGACCCTTGGATGTAGTTAAAGAAGAGTGAGAAGAAGGGGAAAACCCCGAAAGGTATGGTGTCCTCTGAATACATGTGCCAGCTGAAACAAAAATTGGTGTACAAAAGGCACACGATACCAACCAAAAACAACACATCACTCAGAAAACCATTATAACCAAGGAATTGGACATTACGGGTGGAATATTCAAAAGGGTTGCACATGGCACAACAGGGATGCGCCACGTGCAACCCACCATTGTGCCCCGGCGCGATATTCAATGGAGAAAGTTGCGCTGCGGAACTCCCAATGTCCGGGGCAGCAGTAATGTATGCGGCGCAAGTGCGGGGGGCGTGCCCATGCATATGCTGCACATCCTGAAATTCCGCCCGGGATGTGCGGCACATATGCTGGCACAACCCCGCCTCGTACCGCCCAGGGGGGCGCAAAGTTGTGCCTGGTAAAACCAGGAACATGTCCTGGCCACCCACAGGCGAGCTACTATATTGCAAGGCGCAACACGGCAGCCGCCTGCTGTGGGAGGCCACCACCCAAGAACACAGTCCACATGCCCCCTGCCTAGGGAGCGTTGTGCCACCCCCCTCGCCCATTCGCAGGCATATGTAACATACAGCCCTGGTGGTCCAGTGGACCACTATCCAATGCCCGATCATGGGCAGACGTGAATTCCATCCCTGGTGGTCCAGTGGATCCCCCCCCGTGCTCGTTCATGGATGGATTTAACTGAGGACACCCTGGTAGTCAAGTGGTACCCCTCCCCACCCGCCCAGTGAAGCCTGTGCCACCCTGCCCCCCCCAGCAGCGGGCGGCAGCACCCGCCCGCAAGCCGCCTGCAACTGACAGCGTTCAGTACAGTCTGTATGCCTATTGGTCACTTTGTAGGCCAATGGGTGTGAACCATACTGCTCCTACAGGCGAAATGTGAATGAACATTCGGTAACATTTCGGGCCTGTAATAATACGTATAACCTCACACTCATTGGCCAGATGAACCAATGACATTGTCTCGTACTAATACACTGTCAGTCGGTGAAGCGACGCAGCGGGGTGCTGCCACCGCCGCTGACTGGGGAGGCTGCAGGATGACGGGGGCCTCAGTAGGTGTGGGAGGGGTTACCACGACCACCAGGGATGAAATCACTTCTGCCCGTGATCGGGCATTGGATAGCGGTCCACTGGACCACAAGGGTTTATTGTAACATTTGCCCACAATTGGGCAATGGGGATTGGTCCACTGGACCACCAGGGATTACTTTAACATATGCCCGTGATCGGGAGCAGAGCCCGCCAAGGGGCAGCAGGGCGGCGGTCCCCGACGGCTGCAGCCTAGCAAGGCACCAGGCGAAAGTCACCGGGCATCGGCACACTGCATGCATAATGGCCTCATTTGCATGCCCAGTACTAAGGTTGATGCGCCTAGCACTTGCGCTGGCGCATCCCCCTGCTCCCCTACTGCTACGCTGTGCGTGCGCCCTCAGTGCCAGATTCAACTGTGCTGAGCCATGGCGCAGCAACGTTGAATATCACCTGGTCCATGCCCTGGCACAGCCCAGTTGCGCTGCACCCAGGCTTGCACTGCACCCCTGCCTGGCGCAGTCTGAATATCCCACCCTACGAGTTTACAGAGATGGAAAAGGTGTTGCTATTGTTGCCATCTTCAGATAAATTGCTAATTAAATGGCAAGGTCCGTACACCATAATAGAGAGGATGGGTCCTGTAACCTATGAAGTAGCAGTACATGAGTGAAAACGGAGGAAACGTGTGTATCATGCCCGTCTACTTAAAGCCTGGGTAGAGAGAACCCCTCCCCTGTGTGGTTATATTTATCCGGACTCTCCGGACAGTGAATTGGACAAGGTCTACCAACGCTTAGAAAGTGTAGGGTACCTTGCAGATCTTTCTGTTAATCCAGTACTGACCCATCAACAGATGGCAGAGGTACAGACCTTATTACAAGCATATAAGACAATGTTTACAGGAACCCCGGGTAAAACTACAGAGGTGACTCATCACATCACCCTTATGGATGAGCTACCAATAAGAAAAAAAGCATATAGGCTTCCAGAAAGAGTAAGAGGTGATGTAATTCAGGAGGGGATCCATACGATTTCCTGACTCCTAATATCCCGACTACTAACTTCCCGTAACCAACTTCCCAACTGCTGTCACATCCCGTCAGTAATAATGCCGACATTTATTTTCCCGGCAATACTTAAATCCCGACTGCTAAACCCCCGACATGCTACAGACTGGAACATCCAAATATCTGAGAAGAGTGTTCACTGACATGTTACCTCCCGATTTACCCGTACCCCCCGACTGCTGAATTGATTCAAAATTTCCCCTGACATGATCAGACTCAGCCACAAGAAGAGTGTTCACTGACATGCTACCTTCCTGTACTCCCGTACCTCCCAACTGCTAAATTGAGCTGTAACTGCAAGAAACAACATCTTCAATACTGTCTGGACTGTCAATGCCACAATGAATAACACTCCTACAGGGGATATTCTGTGGTCCTCAGTCTCCTGCTCTCCTCAGACATTCTCCAACACCCATCACACTTTTGTCCTCCCCAACAACTGGACAACAACCATGACAACATCTCGACGCACACGTCAACCTCTTATCGCCGACATGATCAAACTCAGCCTCACCCTCCCATACCTCCCGACTGCTAAATGAGCTCAAACTTGATTCTAACATTACAGCTGACTGGAACAGCAAAGAAAGCTGCCTGGAGGTACGTAGCGATCACTGAACGCAGTTAGGTTTAAGAATTAGGTTAGGGAACTCAATATTGTGACAGGCAGGATGATGCTAAACGGGTAAACGGTATGCTGGGGAATAATCTCGTCGGTAAAATAAGCTAAGTGGGAAGCTGCTAGATGGGAACTTATAGTCGGGAGATTGATCGTCGGTAAGAATCGAGTGGGGAAGTCGTACTAGACCCTTCAGGAGTCAAAGAAAATGCAGGAACTAGGCATCATCGAGCCCTCTCACAGTGAGTGGAGCTTTTCCATGGTAGTGAGGAAGAAGAATGTGGGAGTGAGGTTTTGTCTTGATTTTCGATGCCTAAGTGCTGTATCAAGGTTCAATAGTTATTCAATGCCTCGCATTCATGATATCTTGGACCATTTAGGACATGCCCAATATTAGCACATTGGACTTAACTATAGGCTATTGGCAGATACCCTTAGACCCTTCTGCCAAAGACAAAACTGCTTTCACCTCTGGACCTTTTCCAATTCACAGTAATGCCTTTTGACTTACACGGGGCTCCCACTACGTTTGAGGGTCATGGATAAAATCCTGATACCTTATGCCACCTGTAGTGCGGCTTACTTAGATGACGTGATTATCTTTAGTCCTTCATGGTCTGAACATTTACGATATGGTAGATATGGTAGCCTTGGTATTAGCGGCTATTGCTGAGGCCGGCCTAAGCATTAACCCTGCCAAGTGCTCGCTAGCAATGCGAGAGACTAAGTATTTGGGTTTCCAAATAGGAGAGGGACAAATCAAACCAGAAACAAGTAAGGTAGAAGTGGTAGCTAACAGCCCCCGACCCAAGACAAAAAAAGATGTATGCTCCTTTTTGGGATTAGTGGGCTATCATCACCATTTTATTCCTGATTTCTCTAGTATTGCCAATCCTCTCACTGAGTTAACAAAGAAAAATAGACCAGAGAAAATACTCTGGACACCCGCATGCGAAGAAGCTTTCTGCACTATTAAGGCGAAGTTGAGTTCCTCACCAGTGCTACATACACCAATATACATCACCCTCTATATTACAGACAGATGCATCTAACTGTGGTTTAGGAGCAGTGTTAACCCAAATGATTGATGGGGAGGAACACTTGATCATTTACATAAGCAGAAAGCTACACGAAAGGGAGACACACTACTCCACAATAGAAAAAGAGTGCCTAGCAGTATGATGGGCTATTGAGGCGCTCCATTTCTATCTTTGGGGGACTGAATTCGAGCTGTGGACTGATCATAATATACTAACATGTCAGCAGAACTGGCCTAACGGTCTTTCGTATCTGCTTGTTTGGTCAGCCCCCACCCTGGGAGCTGACCTTGCTGCTCCCCTAGCCCTCTCTGGCTTCTCCCTTCCCAGTCCCAGATATTCTTGCTGCACAGGACTTTGCTTCCAGAACCCTTCCCCTGTACCTGTCCCACCCCCTCTTGAACCCCTCCACCAGCCCCCTGGGCAGCGCATTCCATGGCTCCACCATCCTCTCAGTGAAGTAGCACCTCCTCCTTTCTCCCCTAAATCTCCCCGCTCCAGCTTCCACCCATGCCCTCTAGTAGCCCACCTCCTTCCTTTGGAGCACCCTGACTGCTCCTCCCCTATTTATCCCCTTCATGTACCTGAAGACCTCCATCATGTCCCCCCCGGTCCCTTCTGTCTTCCAGTGTGTACACATTTAGCTGTTCGAGCCTCTCCCCATAGGTCCTGTCCCCCAAGCCCCAGATCATTTTGGTTGCCCTCCTCTGGACCCTCTCCAGGAATTCAGTGTCCCTCTTTAAGTGTGGCCTCCAAAACTGCACGCAGTACTCGAGGTGCGGCCTCACCAAGCAGTTATACAGAGGGAGTATCACTTCCCTCTTTCTGGAGGTGATCCCCTAGGGATGCATCCCAGCATCCTGTTGGCCTTGGCCACTACCCTCCTACAAGTCTCCCAAGTTGTTCATCTTCACATCCACCACCACCCCAGGTCCCTCTCAGCCATTGAGACTTGTAGCATTCCCCTCCCCCCCCCAGGATGTACACTTGACCCGGGCTTCTGGCTCCCAGGTACAGTACCTTGCATTTCCTGTGTTGAACCTCAGCTTCCACTTTCTAGACCACCTTTCCAGAGCCTCCAGGTCCTCCTGTAGGGCCACCCTTCTCCCCATCCACCACCACCCCCAGTTTTGAGTCATCAGCAAAGAGACTCATCTCACTCCTGATAACCCTTCCTTATGTCAGAGATGTAGGCGTTGAACAGGAGGGGCCCAAGGACCGATCCCTGAGGGACCCCAGTAATGACCCTCCTTGGGGATGAGACTATCCCGCCAACCACAACCCTCTGGGTCTGGTCCTGGAGCCAATTGCCTATCCATCTGATTTCCCCACCCCCATTTCTCCCAGCTTATCCAACAGGCCCCCATGAGGAACAGAGTCAAATGACTTGCTGAAGTCAAGAAAGAGGACATCCACTGGTCCACCCAGGTCCAAGGCACTCGTCACCCAGTCATAGAATTCCACAAGGTTTGTCTGACACGATTCCGCGGGATGAATCCATGCTGTCTATCGTCCAGGCACCCTGACTTTTCCAGGTCCCCTCCCAGCCTCTCCTTGACAATGCCCTCCATCACCTTGTCCACCACCGATGTCAGGCTGATGGGCCTGTAGTTCCCTTCCACCTCCCTTGATCCCCCCTTGTGGACAGGCACTGTATGCCCCACCTTCCAGTCCTGGGGCACCCGCCCTGTCCTCAGAGAGATGCTGAAAAGCTTTGCCAGGACATCCGCCAGTTCCTTCATCACTCTCAGATGTAATTTATCCATCCCCAGTGCTTTCTCCGTCTTAAGGGACCTGAGGGCTTCCCTCCCTCCCTCACTCTGGCATGATTTCCACCTCCGCTACCTCGTCCCCTGCTTTGCCTTCCCTCCTCCTGCCAGTGATGGCCCCCCCCTCTCCCCAGACCCGCCAATCAGTAAGGGTTCCCCCTCCTCAGTTTCACCGTCTCCTCCCATGTATGATGCAGCCCCCCACCATTTTCCTTGGTGAAAACTGGTAAATGCTCATTTAGTAACTCAGCCTGCTCCCCGGGTCTGTGACCATCCCTTCCCTGTTTTAGGAGGATCAGTGGTTACTGGTACCCAGTGGAACTCTGACTTTTTTTTAGAGATGGGGGTCTGAGACAGGTCAATGCATGGTATTACTGCCATGTAGATGAAAATACTACAAGGTGAAAGCAGCTAGCATTAAATACTTCCTTGTCCTAAAAATTATCTGGAACCCTGGCTGTTCCTCTGTGTCTGTACCCCCCAGCACTATTTCCTGGTTCAGACCACTTCACAGTACTGTTCCTCTGTGTCTCTCAGCCCCCGCTGCCACTCTGTTTTCTTGCTCCGGTCCGCTGGCCATGCCCATCTGCATCAGGGTGCCTTTAAAGCAGCAGTATTCTTTGGGGGTCTTACAAAAAATTCCACACTAAGCCAGTCCAGTGGTGTGGAGGGCTGAGGCACTGGGCGCCTTACCTACTGCCATGCCAGCGACCCAAGTTGGGAATGGACTCGAGTTGCATGGGGGCCGGTGGGGAGAGGAAGGATTGAGCGTCCCAAGACAGCTCTCCTTCCTGAGGGAGGGGGGTTAGTGTGGCATGCTGCATGCCTGCCACCCAGTGACGGGTGAATGGTAGTACACGTGCATCACCACGCAAGGTAAGGGGAACCTACATTCAGGGCACCGGGGCCATCTCCTCAAGTTGAGCTCGGACATCTAATTTTTCTTGATTGTAAAAATCAGACAGGCTCTGCACTGGCTGATAAGTATACTGCATATGTGGAGAGTGAGAAAATTGAGTCACTGTAAACAAAAGGGGTGAATTCCGCCTTTGTAAACCATCCTAGTGCAGCCTCAGGGGAGAATATGGTGGGGAAAAAAATCACGGAGGCTGGGCTTAATGAAGCACTCACCGAGCCCACTCAGTCCCAGTAAGTGGAAAGGGGATTGGAATGGGCAGTGATAATGGGATAGGCTGATAACAGTCGCCCAACCTACCAGTGAGCAGTAAAAACCTCTATAGATTTAAAAATTCCATACCTCTTGCTCCCCGACATGATCCATCTTCCTCTCTCTTCCTCCAGTGGTCTCAGCAGCAGCAGCAGTGGTGGGGCAGTTTTCAGGGGTGGACAGAGGTGTGCACAGGTGATTCTGGTCTGGGTGGAAACATGCGCCCCAGATCATCTAGTGCCACCTCACAAGCCACAGGAGCAGCAGACAAGTCAGGTGGGAGCGCGGCTCCCCAGCTTCTCCTCTGGTCCTTAATGATGCCCTCCATTTGCTGGCTGCGTGTTTCCCTGGTGTCTAGTGGCACCCTCCAGTTGTTGGCCCCATATTTTCCTAACATTTCCTTGGTGTCTAAAGGCACCCCCCCCACCCTCTGATTGCCATCCCCCTATCTGTGTAATATATCCCTGCTGTCTAGTGTCACCCCACCTTCCAGTCATCTGCCCCATATTTCTCTAATGTTTCCTTGGTGTCTAACAGCACTTTTAACCCTCCAGTCGTAGTCCTTGTATTTCCGGAATGTTTCTCTGGTATCTAGTGGTAGCCCCCCCCCCGCCCTCTGATCGCCGTCCCCTATATATGTCTTATGTCCCTGGTGTCTAGTGGCACAGCCACCCTCTGATCACCATCCCCGTATTACATTTCCAAATGTGACCTGTAATAACAAAAAACGTTCCTCAATGTCTTTTTTTTTTTTATCCTTTAAACCTTTAAAAAAAGAAAACCGTCCCTCACTGATCTGACTCCTGCCACCCTGACATCCCACTCAGCAGTCACTACCCCAACACCCCCACACACCTGAACAGGTCCACAGTGTATATCCACTCTCCTATCTAAGACTTATTTTGCTGCTGGAACCAGCGACTACAATATGAGAAACTAAGGTAAGTGTGGTTCAGTTTATTTCAATGGAACTTTGAACTTTGAGGCATAACATTGTCACTTTTGCACATTTTCACCCCACATTTGCAACCTCATCTCATGAACAATGGTGGTGAAATTACGCAAATCAGGTCTGAAGGTGAGTTCGTGGTCATTTGGGGAAATCGCCTTTCAGGTGGGATTTGAAAAGTTTCACCACCATTGCTGATAAGGTGGGGTCATATGGAGGCTATGTTGAAAATTTGGGTGAAGTGTGTAAAAATGGCAAAGTTACGAGCTTATGTTGACATTTTTCTACGCTTGCTCATAACTTCGGTAATTTTAAATATTTTCACCACAAATTTTCAACATAGCCATGTTTTCACACCACCTCATGACATGACAACTGTCATTTTTGAACTCCTAGATAACTTGTGTTTTCGTACCTGTGATGCATAATGACATTTCAGTGGTGCACAATGACATTTGGTGGGAATAGAGCCTGTCTGATGGCACGGAGGGCAGAGGTGCTTTGCCTCACCTGCCGCCACACTGGCGACCCCTGTTCGGTAATGAGCCCGGGCTGCTCAGTGGCTGGCCAAGGGAGGAGGCTTGAGCATCCTGTTGATGCCCTCATCTTCCAGGGGGGAAGGGTGGACTGCTCCATCTCTGATGGCCCAGCAGGTTGGTACCAGTGGTATCGATTTGGGACAGTGGTTCTGGGTGGGGATGCGCACGGCTGATAATGTGGGCATCTCTTCTGATGCACCTGCATCATGCGTCATCCCCTCGGAGTGTCAAGGGTGGGACCTAATTGTGAAGAACCCGTCCCTGGCCCGCCTAGATGACGCCACTTGTCCGCGCAGGCCCTGCACCCATCTTCTGGGCTCCCCAACCAGCATCCAACCTAAACACTTTCCAGGATAGCTGGGTAAGGTTTTGGGAGGGGGGGGGTGCTCCGCCAGCGGGGGTAAACAGTGTGGTACCATCAGTCGGTGCAGTAGGTCCCACAGACAGTGGGGTGACGGGGCTGGGGGAAAGGGGACAGAGGGTTGGTGGACCAGTGACCTCATAAAATGCAGTTAATGCAAAAAAAATTTCAGTGGGGATTTGAACATTTTCACATACGGAGTTCATGAGGTGGAGTGATAAGAAGGCTATGATGCAAGTTCATCATTTTGTAGCCGTATTGGCTCGAACCAGAGTTTGTTTGTATCAGGAGTCTGTGCACGCCAAGCTTTGAAATGCTCAGGTTACTGACTCCTGATTCAGCATGCAGGCAGCTGTAGCATTCGCCATCTGTTTCATTAACTGCAATTACCACCGACAGCTTAATCTGGCTCAATTTCAGTTGGTTACCATCCCCGGTTTGCCCCTGAAAAGGGACTTCTAGTCTCAGTGGGCCTACCGGGCCAACAAAATTCAATAAATAAAACAAATAAACTACAGTTTACTAGTTGTACGTTATGTAGTTTACAGACCCCGACCACCCGCTCACCCTCATTCTTCTTGATTGTAAAAATCAGACAGGCTCTGCACTGGCTGATAAGTATACTGCATATGTGGAGAGTGAGAAAATTGAGTTGCTGTAAACAAAAGGGGCGAATTCCACCTACGTAAACCATCCTAATGAAAAGCTTGGTGCCACCAACCGACTTCCAAGCCCAAGACTGTGGCCCACCCGCCATTCAAAATATAAAAATAAGGTATTGGAGCAGCAGGAGGATAGTCTGTTCTCTACAGCATGCAGCAGTTTATATTTTTTTCTACATCTGTGGGCAACGGTTTGTGCTGTGGTTTAACTCTTTAGTTATGAGCAGCGCTACTGAGATAATAGGGTAGGTACTGACACGGGTTTAGTTTGGTTACAGTTTTTGGTAGAGTAGACTGCTGCCCTGGTCAGCAGCCAACTGTACCCTTCAGTGTACATAGTCTTATTGGTGATCCTGTGGCGAATGGTTCAGCCCCCCCTCCCCCGCTTCCTCAGGCAGTCTACTAACAGATCACAGGATCGGTTATATGAGAATTAAACTGTGTTATTTTGATTTATTCCTTGGTGTCCAGTGGTCCCCACCCCAACCCTATCCTCTTTCTCTAAATTCCATAAATTACGTATTTCAGAAAAGTTTGATGAATAACACATCCCTCTCTCGCCAGCTGCCATCTGACTAATGCAGACTGTGCTTTCTGCTTTGCAGTTTGCACTTGTCAGATGGTGTCTGGCCAAGGAGATGAGAGGAGAGCTATGTTGGTCGCCAAACATATATTTGGCATATGTAATTTATTTATGGAATCTAAAGGGTAGGGTCAGGATGGGGACCCACTGGACACCAGGGAATACATCAAGATAACTGACAGTTTAAGTCTCAAATAACCTGATTAGTGATAGAAAAGTGACTTTATTTTTTTAGTTACTTGTTAGGCAACTGGCCGAGAAGGAAAGGGGGGACAAGTTGAAATGGTCTGTGATGTGTTACATTATAGGGAGTTTGGCTACAGGGATGCCATGTCTGTATTTGAAAGTTTCTCCAAATGCACTGTAGCCCATTCGGGCTTGTTGTTTCTAAAATTCCCCACAGTTACCCCTCTAATTTCTGCCCACACGATATACAAATACTAGGACTGAAGGAACTATATTGGACTTGTTGTTTACTAATTCTCAAATAGAAACTGAGGCCCTAGGGACTTTACCACCATACCTTGGAGACCACAACCCAATATGGGCTGTGGTAACTAAACAACAGGTCCAGTGTTCATTAAAATGCCCGATTAATAACAAGAAAAGGGATATGCGGAATTTCTCTGAACAGAGATGTCTGCAAAGTGTGACAAATGAAAAGTGGGAAAGATGTAGGCTAGTACCAGAACTGGATCAAGCAGTAGAATATTTTTCTACCACCTTTCACATGATCTGTGATTACCATGCACCTAAATCTAAATCCTGTAAAAAGCAACCTCGGTTACCATGTATTAATGATAAGATCGTGAAAAATATCAGAGTAAAAAACAGATTGTGGATGAAGTCTAGCAAATCTAAATAAACTTCTGATTGGGAATTGTTTAAAACGAAACAAAATGCATATAAACACCTTATAAGAAAGGCTAGGGACCATTATTATAGAAATAAGATGAGTTGTAATTCTCACCCACGTAAGTTTTGGCATACTATTAATCTTTTAACAAATCCTAGTAAGTCTGGAAAACAAAATAATTTGATCTTACGGTTTGGGGCAAATTTAATAGATGAACCCAGGAGTACCTCTGAGGCCCTAAACAACTTTTTTGTAGATCTACCAAGTTGCAATGGGATAGATGGTTCCAGGCCTGGAGACACATTGCATATACAAACAGAGAAGCTACTCAGTTTGCCACCATTTAGATTCAAGGCCTTAAAAATATCAGAAGTCTGTAGGGAATTAAGGTCTATAAATGCCCATAAGTCAACAGGGCCAGATGAAATCGAGGGTAGATTTCTTAAGTTAGCAGCAGACTATATTGCTCCGGTTATAACTTAACATCTTTAATTGGTGCTTAGATTCTGATTATTTTCCCATATCTTGGAGAGAAAGTAAGATCATCCCCATTCATAAAGGGGGTGATACTGCAGAACTGAATAATTATCGGCCTATAGCCTTACTATCTGTTTTATCCAAGTGTTTAGGAAAATGTGTAAATAGGCAGATCGCCGAACACTTGGACAGATATAAACTGTTGGCACCCTATCAAGCAGGGTTTAGAAAGGGTCACTCAACAACAACGGCGTTACTAGATTTTAAAAATCTGGTTTGTACTTCATTAAATTTGGGGTTGGAGACTGCTGTTGTCTTCGTGGGCTTATTTAAGGCCTTCGACCTGGGGAACGACTCCCTCTTATTGGACAAACTGAAAGGAGTGGGCATAATTGATGAGGCCATTAACTGGATAAAATCCTATTTAACAGGATGCACCCAGAGGGTGGAGGTCTCACAGAAATTATCTACATCCCGAGATGTAATTAGAGGGGTTCCACAGGGGTCCATTTTGGGGCCCCTGTTATTTCTTTTAATAATGATCTGTCCCAGGTAGTGAGGCACTCGGCCATGAGGCTGTATGTGGACAATACAGCAATTGTTGCCACCGGCAGTTCTGCTTTGGATCTCCAGTTGAAGCTCCAAACGGATTTTGCTGAAGTGGGGGAGTGGTTCACCAGGTCGAGGCTTTTGATGAATGTTAAAAAAACAAAGTTAATGTATTTTTCAAATAAGAAAAATAAATCTCAGATTCTTATTTTTACAAATAGAAATGAACCCCGTTGACCAGGTGGATAGCTATTGCTATTTGGGGGTGACCTTTGATTCTTTGCTAACTTTAAATACTCACATAACTACTACAATAAAAAAGGTGAGCAAGAAATTGGGAGCCTTAAGACGAACCACCAAGAGTTTACAAATAAAGGATAGGAAAAAAGTGGCCGAACAGTTGATTATGCCAACACTGACTTATGGGAATTTAATTTACAGAACTGCCAATAAGCATTTGCTGATTAGATTAGATAGGATGCAACATAGAATAGCTAGATATGTTTTATAGTGTACATATAGAACTCGTCATTGTAATATGTTTATAAAATTAAACTGGCAGCCTTTAGAAACGAGTTGCTTAAAAAATTGGTTAACATTGATACGTAAGTATTTAACATCTTATTCTGATCATTATTACGCAAACTTTTTTCCTAAAGATAGTAAGGGTAAACATGAATTAACAAGATCTGTGTATAAACACAGAATTTGCCCTGTTAAAATTAACAACAAGGGGGCGTGTCCAAGCCTGGGAGCTGAATGGAGGCGAACTGAATCTACTCCAAATCTGCACCGTCCTGCTCTAATTTGCCAAAAAAATTCACACGGGCCAAGATACTACAGCCTCAATGCCACCTACATGGAAATCTGCAAAGAAACAGGCAAAACTACGCTTCAATCAGCCTCCTAACCCCAACAACGTACCGGGGCCTATAGATCCACCGAGAGGCCTTCCCTCTCAGGCCCAAGATCCACAAGATTCTGGGGGTAATAGTGCAAATACAGCCATGGAAGCTAATTACCAGAACTTGGAAAGGATGCTCCGGCACCTGAAATATGACCTAGGTACACGGATGCAATCTGGCTTTGACAACATGACGACCCAAATACAACATTTGCAGCAAATGGTGAATACTACCTCTCGGAAACAGTGGAGGCCCATGCAACCCGTATGATAGAAGTGGAATCCAGAATAAGAGCTCAAGAAGACAAAACAGTTCAAATATCAGCAGACCTGCAACAAGCCATGAAGGACATTGAAATTCTAAAGCAGGTGGTGTATGACCACGAAAACCAGGAGAGACAATGTAATATTTGACTCGTGGGGCTCCTGTAGGGGATGGAAGGAAGGGACTGTATCAATTTTATGAAAGAATGGCTACAAAAGACCTTGGCACCTCCCACAACAGTGTCCCTTGAAATCCAATGGGCCCATTGCTCACCTGGACAAAAAACTGCTCCGGAACAGAGGCCCCGCCATATGCTGGTGAAATTTCTTCGATTCCAAGATCGCCAGGTTGTCCTCACGACTGCCCCGAAAATGTGATTCTATACTGGCTCAAGGCTCTCGGGTGAGCATATTTCTGGACTTCTCTAGGCCACTTCAAGCTAGGAGGCAAGCCTTTATGGAAGTGAAGGATAAACTCCATGATATTAACTGTCCCTTCACTAAGGCTTATCCGGCAAGGCTGATAGTCTGTTACCCACGCACCCGACAATGTGCGTTTACAGACCTGGAGGCGGCGATGCAACATGTGCAGAGACTGTGGCGTTGTGAACAAATCAAGTGGGCTGGAAACAATGAAGGCTGAACTGATGTATTACAAATATTGTGAGATGTTATAAAACAAGGTAACTCAGGGGGATGGGGTTTTAGGGAATGGTTCCTTGGAGTCTGCAACTCCATGGCTGGAGGCCTATCAGGGCAGGACTTAGGGGAGCTCCCAGAGATTACCCACCCTGTTTCCTGGTAGGGTCAGCCTCAAGACTCTCTGGACATATTACTAACTGGGCTTCAACTTTTTTGGGACTTTTTGACCCGCTTGAACTTTAAAGCAATACTTTTCAGCCCAGAGAAGTTTGTTACAGTAGAGCATTAGTTCATATTGGAAATGTTAGATTTATTTTGTTCTAACTGGTTGAAGTTAAATGTTTACAAATGGTAGGCAAGTGTGGGGATTGGGCCATTTGAGTTTGTTAGCAGGGCGGGGGGGAGGTTGGCACACAAATGAGTAAAAGGTAAGCTGCATAGCTTACAAAAGTCGCTCAGCTCATACAAGCATTTGCTCTAATTGGGGAGATCTGTATTAATATACTAACAGAAGGGGATTTCTTTTTAACAAAGGTAGAGCAATGTAGAAAACGTGAGGTTGGCATTTCGAAGTGGCAGGGGACTACGAAGTAAGCACTATGCAGGGCGTAACATGGGTCCCTCTTGCAACTGCCCCGAATCTCTTGTAAGCACACTCCCACTGGAGCGGAGTGCTGGGTTAACTAATTTAGTGGTCGCCTACCTGGAGCCGGCTAAGAGAGCCGGAGTCTGGCCTTCCCCAGAGCCACAAATGAGCATGAACAGGACAGGAAGTTCTCATTTATATAGGGATTGCTCTCTTTTGGTGTGGTAGATTCAGGGGCTCCATCCACGACAAGTAGAGGGAGAGAAGCATAGTGTATATGTACAATAAGCTGGGGATGGCAGGTGAAAGAAAAGGAGAAGGTATGGTGGGGGAAGCGGGGAAGTCTAAAAATGGGGATGATTATGTAAGTGAACAGGGAAACAGTGTCTATGGGGAGGGAGATGGGGACGTTTTGAAGTTAGATAGTTTTAGTTTCGGGGGAGTTAATAAAGTTAAAAGTTGTGGATTCAGCGGACAGTCTCAAAGGAGAGGGATTTTTTAAACAAAAGTACTATTCTTCTACAACAGCTACATATAACTTTATTTTTGTAAAATGGCAAACTTGAATGTGTTGACTTGGAATGTTAATGGGCTGAAAACTGTGGTACAAAGAAAGAGGGTCTGGTCACATATAAAGAAGCAAAGAGGAGATGTGGTACTGTTGCAGGAAATCCATCTAAATAAAGATGAAGCAGATAAGTTGGCCCAGTTATATTGGGGGGCGTTCTCTTGGCAGCGCCATGCACTTCGAGAGGGGTAGCAATATGGCTCCACCCTGGCCTGCCTCATAAAATACGTAAATGGGTTGCAGACCCACGGGGTAGATTTGCCCCAGCTGAAGTGGACATAGGGGGAAGAGACTAACATTTGTATCCGTATATGGGCTCAACTTTGACTCCCCTGATTTTTTTACTCACTTGTGGGTCACTTTGGCTCCCTTTCCCGACAATATTGTGATGGGGAGACTTTAACACCTATTTAGACCCAGTTCTGGATCACTCTGGAAACAAACTAAAACCCCACCCTAAGAGCATGGCAGCGTTAACTGATTTAATTAATAGGAGGGCTCTAGTGGAGTCATGGAGATGTACTGACCTTGGAGTTAAAGAGTACTCCTTTTATTCCCATGCTCACCACCTCTACACCTGATTAGACTACATTTTCATTCCCACTATGGTGGTAACAGAGGATATGCAGGCTAGCTACGGGCCCATACTTGTCTCAGATCATACTAACATACTAAAATGCCAGCAGAATAGGCCTAATGGTCTTTCGTGTCTGCTCGTTTGGTCAGTCCCCAGCCTGGGTGCTGACCTTGCTGTCCCTCTCGCCTTCTCTGGCTTCTCCCTTCCCAGTTCTGGATATTCTTGCTGCATTGGATTTTGCTTCCAGAACCCTTTCCCTGTACCTGTCCCACCCCCTCTTGAACCCCTCCACTGTCTCTGCCTCCACCAGCCCCTAGGCAGTGCATTCCATAGCTCCACCACCCTCTCAGTGAGTAGCACCTCCTCCTTTCTCCCTGAATCTTCCCCCTCCAGCTTCCACCGTGCCCTCTAGTGGCCCTTCCTCCTTCCTTGAAGCACCCGACTGTTCCTCCCTATTTATCCTCTTCCTGTACCTAAAGACCTCTATCATGTCCCCCGGTCCTTCTCTCTTCCAATGTGTACATATTTAGCTCTTGAGCCTCTCCTCATAGGTCCTGTCCCCAAGCCCCAAATCATTTGGTTGCCCTCCTCTGGACCCTCTCCAGGAGGTTAATGTCCCGCTTTAAGTGTGGCCTCCAAAACTGCACGCAGTACTCAAGGTGCGGCCTCACCAAGCAGTTATACAGAGGGAGTATCACTTCCCTCCTTCTGGAGGTGATCCCCCTAGCGATGCATCCCAGCATCCTGTTGGCCTTGGCTGCTGTCCTCCTACAAGTCTCAGAGTTGTTCATCTTGACATCCACCACCACCCCCAGGTCTCTCTCAGCCATGAGACTTGTAGCATTTCCCCCAGGGTGTACACTTGGCCTGGGTTTCTGGCCCCAGGTGGAGTACCTTGCATTTCCTGCATTGAACCTCAGCTTCCACTTTCTAGACCATCTTTCCAGAGCCTCCAGGTCCCCCTGTGGGGCCACCCACCCCTCCTCCCCATCCACCACCGCCCCCAGTTTCGAGTCATCTGCAAAGAGACTCGTCTCACTCCTGATTCCTGTCCTTATGTCAGATACGTAGGCGTTGAACAGAAGGGGCCCCTGCTGTTGGAAGTGAAGGTTTCCCCACAGGTCCCCCCTAAAACTACCTGGAGACTGGATCCAGCCATACTAGTAGACCCCCAGTATATTGGTTTTATCACCAGTAGGGTAAAGGGATTCATTGCCTTAAACAAGGACAAAGGGACACATATACATTATGTCTGGGATGCACTAAAAGCTTAAATAAAAGGTGAAACTATCTCCTATGCTGCTTACAAAAAAAAAACAAGCGATCCAGAGAGAATGTAGTCTTGCAAAAGACATTCACAACATAGAAAGGGCTGCTATGACAGATCCCAAATCCTGCATACTTAGAGAACTTAAAACACTGAAGGGAACCCTGAACCAAATAGAATCCCGGAAACTGGAACGGGATCTCTTAATTACTAGATCTCACACACACTTCAAGGGTGACAGAGCGGGCAAATGGCTAGCTGGGCTAGTAAAACCAAAAAAAGCGGAAAGGACCATCCTCAGAATGGCTAAGGTGGACAGTTCTTATACCTGTGAGCAGAAGAAAATAAATGACACATTCAAAGAGTTGTATGATGCACTGTATTCTTCACAATTTCCACTAGATGGCATACTGGAGGCTTTCCTTGAGGTAGTAGAGCTACCTTCCTTAAACTCGAACATCAGGAGCAACTTAAGTATACCTATGACTACTGAGGAAGTTAGAGAGGCCCTATGGCGAATTAATAAAGGGAAGCACCAGGACCTGATGGGATCCCCGACAAATTTTATAGGCATACCTGGGATACCGTGGGAAGCCTCCTAACAGAGGTCATATGTCAATCACTAGAAGAGGGAGTTCTACCCCCTTTCCTGAAGATAGCTACTATAGTCGTTCTCCCTAAACCGGGAAAAGACCCTACAAAATGCGGATCTTATCATCCTGTATCTCTTTTAAATGCAGACTACAAAACACTAGCCAAAATTCTGGCAGGAAGGTTGGAAGGTCTTCTCCCAGACCTTATACACTCTGACCAAGGGGGATTTGTCAAGGATCGTCAAGCCAAGCATAATCTTCGGGGCTCTAGTAATATAATACATACTTGGACTAAGGGAGAAGGGGGTTCAGGCAGGGGCCTCCTCACACTCAACGCGGAGAAGGCCTTCGACAGGGTCGAATGGCCATTCATGTTTGCTGTTCTACACAAATATGGAGTGGGGAACACCTTCCTTAATTGGGTGAAAGCTCTATATAATAGCCCGCAAGCACAGATACTCACCAACAACACCACTTCAGCGCCTTTTACTTTGTCTAGGGGAACGAGGCAGGGCTGTCCCATATCACCCCTGCTCTATGTTCTTACTATGGAGGCCCTAGCATCTACAATAAGAGCCTTCCCAGACGTACAGGGATGCAAGATAGGTGGGGTAAATCACATTATTTCATTGTTTACAGATGATGTCCTGCTGTTCTTGGACAATCCACTAGAAGCCCTCCCAGCGCTGGAAAAAATATTCCAGGTTTATGGACCATTGTCGGGACATAAAATCAACTGGGATAAGAGCGAATGGCTCCTTCTGGGAAAGCAGAAAACATCTGTAACAATTGCAGGGAACCTGGTAGCTCCTACCAAACATATCAAATACCTAGGCATATTTCTCCCTAGTAAACTCACAAATTATTCAAATTAATTACAGACTCCTCATACAAAAAATCAAGGTAGACTGCTCCAACTGAAAAGCTCTGCCACTGGGGCGAGTTAATTTAATTAAGATGTACATACTACCAAGGGGCCCTGTATCTATTCCAAACCATCCCCATACACCTTCCTATAAAATATATTGGGGCTGTGGAGGGGGCGTGCTCAATGTTGCTGTGGCAGGGAAAGAAACTTTGAATTAAGAAGGACATACTTTGGCGTCCGGAACAGTCAGGAAGACTAGGCCTACGCAATCTACGTTTATATTATATGGCGGCACAATTAGCACATATACCAGACACACTAACTGAGGGCAGGGGTGGCCTCACCTGGCGAGACATGGAGTCTAAACCAGAAACAAAAATATGTACTACTCTATACTGGTTAACAATCTTAGGAATAAGGACCCACCTAAACTTAAAAAAAACACCTGTACCAGATCAACTTGGAGACCCTGGGCAGCGGCCCATGCTATGCTGGGAGTTCACAGAGAGATGTCACCAGATACACTGCTGGAAACATTGTTTAGGGAGGGGGGAATATATCTGGTCATGACAGAAGCGGCCTTGCATATTGGAAAAAGCGGGGATTATTTTAATTGGATCAGTTCTTAGTGGAAGGAAAGGCATGTCAATTCAAAACACTTCAACAAAAATATTAGCTACCAACCACATATTATTTTCTCTACCTCTGACTCAAAGCTAAGTTAGAAACTGAGTTGCAGAAGGGCTCGCACGCACGTACTTTACAATATTCCCCACTACAGGAACTTTTCATAAAATATTCTAACATTCAAAGCTTCAGACCCTTAGATGTTACAGAATGTTGCTGCACAGTGCTCCAACCAGGGTGCGAAATTCCTATACTTTAGGTGCCCCAGGGCAGGCACTTTTGCTTCAGGACTCCTATAGCTGCTTAGTGCCTGCCCCTTTGGGCACCTAAACTATTCCAGCAGAGTTCCGTTTTGTTCCTTTTTTTTTTTTTTTTCTCTCCCCAGACCTTGCTGTCTTGCCGTTTTTTTTTCCCCAAGTCCTCTAACTTTCCTTGGGGGCAGGGGAGCCAGCAGTGTAGCACAGACGTAGAGTTGACATTTGTAGAGCCGATCATGAGTCTGCTCATTTGGATGTCAGCCGACTGCTTGTCTGCAACACACATGGAGGGAACAAGTTGGAGGAGTACGTTTAGAGCAGGGTGATGTGCCCCATTACAACTCACTGGCACACAGATCAGCCAGTCAAGTCTTCATGTGTCCCTCAGTCACTGTTGGAGGTGGGCTACAGTAGCATATGCACCAATAGGTGCCCTTATGTGAAGTATTCACCCGCCCCTCCAGACAGCGTGACACAAGGACCCAGCATAGCACGCCATTCCTTAGCTTGCATTCGTAGAGACACGTCGTGCTGAGCAGCTGCCTGCCAACCTGAACGATCGCGATCAGCAAAATAAATAACCAAAAGCTCTTTTAAGAGCTAAATTTCTCTTTAACCACTCCCCCAGAAAAACGGGACTGCAAAGGAGGGGGTCGGGGGATTATAAGTAAATTGGAGCAGCAGGGGAGGAGAGGAGTGTGTCTGTGTGTGTGAGACTACGTGGGTCTCTCTCTCTCTCTCTCCAGTCAGGACTGAAGGAAATCGGCAGAACAGAAAGGAAATCTGTGGGGGGAATTAAACTGCAGAAAGAAGGGAATGGAAGGAATATTAAGTTAGGGAGAGGTACGAAGGAGAGGAGACAATTCAGCAGGAGAAAAGTTAATTGTGAAAGAAAGCAAACGAGGCAATAAACAGAAAATAAAAGCAAAGCAAACAAATCTAATCAAATTAATCAGTCTGCTCAACTGCTCTGCTATTTCTGTTAGTTTTCTAGGCGAGCTGATAAAACCAGTGGCAGCAGCAGTCTGTAATATCGGGGGACACTGAATGCAGTCTTGTGGTGAAGCACTGCAGAGACTAAACTTAAAAACTCAGACTAGTCTAAATGCACTATACTGTATAACCAGCAAAGTAATTAAAAAGTAATCTGTACTGGGCTGGCCTTTGGATTTGTAATAGAGTCAGACTAGTACTGCCTGCAGTCTCTTTGAAATAAAGGAGCTCAGTGCTGCTCAGTCAGCTCACCCAGTCTATAAAGAAAGCTGCATTAATTTACAAGCTTCTCTGCAGTAACTTAAATGTATATTCTGGATCAATGGATGATGGATCAATTAAAGTTCTAAAAGCTTTTGTAAAAGTTACGTGAACTTGGAACACCTAAAACTTAGGGGATCTACTAATATTCTGCTAGCTAATAAAGCTACTTTATGTGGAGTTGACTATCTCAAATCTAAATACTGTTATTAAAAAACTCTTTCATTGTGGATTATCTAAAATCTCTAGCTTTTTACAGGCTACACTGTCTGTAGACTATCTAAAATCTGTATACTGTTATAAAAAATCTGTTAAGCGTTTCACAGGCTCTATGCTGTGGTTTTTGGACTATCTAAAATCTGAGTACTATTATAAAAAATATCTAGCTTTTTACAGGCTACACTGTGTGGACTATCTAAAATCTGAATACCTGTTTTAACAAATAATCAGACAACACACAGTCAGGTTTTCTTGTTAAGTTTATTATAAAAAAAAAAGACGACACAATTTTTTCCTTGTTACATTTATTAATACTGAGTAACACAAATAAAAAATTATTAAAATCGGTATTCACAAGTTCAACTATGAACAGCCAGGCAGACATCATGAGTCTTTTTAAATGTGGATTTAAGAGAAACGGTTTTGATGAGACTGCAGGAGCTGTTTCGGATTCCCTGACACCAAGTACTAGTACTACTACAGGCACAGCTATAACCCCACCATCTCCTTGCCCAGACAGTGAAACTGTTGTGACCACTGAAGTTTCCTCAAGTGCTACTGCTTGTACTGAAAGCCAAGTTAAGGCCCCGAAAGTTAGAAAATTTCAGGAATCCTGGAAAAAGGGCAGGAAGTGGCTTACGTATGACACAAATAAATGTGCCGTGTTCTGTACATGGTGTCAGAGTTATGATAAAAGCCAAAGCAAAAAATAATTTTAGAACTGGATGCAGTACTTATATACTACACATTATCTCAGCACATGAAGTGTCGGTAGCGCACAAAAATGCGGAGAGGACATACATAGCAAACAAAACAAAAGTTGGAGAAAGACCAATAGAGAAGTCCATACAATTAATGGAAAAAAAGAAATGGACCAAATTACTAAACTGTTCTGTACTGCATATTATGTTGCAAGGACTGAAAGGCCGTTCAGGGATTTTCCTGAGTTAGTAGATTTACAAAAAAGAAATCACTGAGATGATGTTATGGGTCAGGTTACAGTAGTGACAAGCAATGTCGTGTCTTTATTCATTGCGTTGCTCAAGATATTCAAAATACTACTGCTTGTCTTTTAGAAGGCAATGATTACTTTTGTTTTCTTCTAGATTCATGCACAGATAAAAGTGTGACAGAGGAGGAGGGCATTTACGTGCGTGTTTTTGACAATGGCCTGCCAGTTACAAGGTTTCTTGCATTGAAACCAGTTAGTGTTCCTGATGCTGAAAGCATTTTAAATGTCGTCATTGATGCATTAGAGAATGACGGTGGTCTAAAGGATGGTGGCTGGAAACAAAAGCTGATCAGTGCAGCATCTGATGGTGCTGCTGTCATGTTCGGATCCACCTCTGGTGTCCTTACTCGAATAAAACAAAAGTGCCCACACCTCATTGACATACAATGCTGTGCACATCGTTTAGAGCTTGCTATAAAGGATTCTTTTGAAGACTGTCCCTTTTACAAGTCGGTAGGACAACTTCTGCCGAACATTTACTCATTTTACCATAGGTCACCAAAAAGTTGGAAAGGCCTACAGGAAACAGGAGCCCTTTTAAATATTAATGTGGTCGGACCAGTTAACACTGGTCCCACTAGGTGGTTTGCACACAGAGAACAGGCCATTTCTGCCCTTGAAAGGAACTGGGCTGCATTAGTGCCTCATCTCGAACATGCATCACTGACAAACAAGCAAGATCGTGGCCAGAAAGCACTGGCAATACTTAAAGTGCTTAAGACTAAAATGTGTCATGTACATGAACTTTCTGAAAGTGTTCTTTTGGTTATTTATCTGCTCTTAGTCTCTGCTTTCAGCAAGAGGATGCCACTGTTGAAAAAGTTCACAGCATAATAGAAAGCACAGTTCAGAAAGTAAATGGTATCTCGAATCACGAAACTCTTTACCGCATAACACTTACGCTGTAAATGAAAATCTGACTCAGTACAACAGTGCTGACTTAACTAATGAAACTAGCAGACACAGATCCGGTTCTCCGTCAGACGTTGTAAAAGCCACAATTTCAGAAATTAAAAGCATTCTTCAGAAAACATCACAGCACATTGCATCTCGCTTTCAGTCTTTCACGACCAATGAAGTGCTACTAGCTGTAAGAACTTTAAATTTTAAGTCCTGGCCAACATCCACAGAGGCACTTCAAACATATGGAGATCAGGCAATTCAAACAATTGTTGATCACTATAAAGTGGTCCTAGAGTCATGAGGAGTCGATGCAACTTTGGTACTGCTGGAGTGGCTAGACTTAAAAAAGCATGTATGCCACTTGCTGTCAGTTGAAAATTGTAAGTCTGCGAAATTGTGGCAGAAAGTGATTCTTGCGGATATACAGGATCAACAATTTCAAAATGTGCTGGCTGTTGTTAAGATCATTCTCCCGATTCCTGTTCACACTGCTGCTGCAAAATGAGGCTTCTCTCTAATGGGAAGAATAAAAAAATGATTGGAGGGTTGGATTACGTCCAGACACCCTACACAACCTCATGTCTATAAGTCTCAATGGACCTCCCCAGCTCAAGTTCAAGTTTATTGCAGGAAAACTCCATTGAGCAAGCTCATTCACAAGGAGGTCCTGTGACATGTACACTGATAACGAACATACATAAATAAAAAATAAATGAAATAAATGATAGACGGTAATATAACATGTATGCCTGTGATCATACAATACAAGCAAGATATTACATACGAGGACACCACATTGGATGATGGGCAAACAAGTGGTATAAAGTGATGAACATTTCTAGGTAGTATACTAACAATGCAAGACATGGTAACCGGTATTTGCAATACATACATTTTAGTAAATTGAACAGCAACGGAAAATATAGGGTAAGGGAGGTATTCAAGGCTTGGTAAAGTGAGTGGAGTAGTACATGCGTAAACAGAGCCAAGAGTAGGACGGAAAAAGGGGAGCAGGAGTGGAATTGCTGCAGTAAAGGTAGTAGTTATAAAATCAGGAGCCGGAGAATGAAATAGTGTCTTAGTTTAAATGATAGTGCGAACAATAAGCAGTTAACCTGCGCAAGGCAAATTAAGGTCTTACGCAGAATGCAAAGCACACATACGGATAAGAAGGGGCTTAATGACAGTTGCAGCTATCTTTTATCTTGGCTGCACTTAGCACTTTATAGAAGTTGATTGAAACTGTGCTAGTTAGTTTCAGCACGGTTTGTAGTTGGCTCCAAATAGAGGGAAGGGCATGCGCAATAGCACGTTTTCCAAAGGAGGTCCGTGTCCTAGGTATGTCAAGACGAATGAAATCAGATTTCCTTAGAGAGTATGCACTATGCAAAATACTAATGAGAGATGAAAGATAACTCTGTAGTTTGTGCAGGAGCAGCTTAAGGGTCCAAAGACCGGCATGGAGCAGGCAACTAGTAGTGAGAGATGTCCATCCAACAGCTGCATATAGGTCACAGTGGTGCGAACGGTAGGGGGAGTTGGTAATAAACCGTAACGTACGGTGATAGAGGATGTCCAATTTACTTAGGTTTGCGAGAGTAGTAAATTACATCGACGTAGTCAAGAAGGGGGAGAAAAGTGGCCTGGACGAGCTTATTTCGAGTTTCAGGGGGGAAGAGGGGCCTATTTCTAAAGAAGAAACCTAATCTGGCTTTAAACCTTCTGGAAACGTCCTCAATATGGTCAATGAAAGAGAGTTTGTTGTCGATCCAGATGCCAAGATATTTGAATTTGGAGATGACTTCCAATGGTTCGTTTAACGTGGTAACAATAAAGTCTTTGGGCAGTGAATATAATATAATATAGTCAGTGACAGGGCTAGAAATAATTTTTTTGAGATGCCTGTCCGAGGGACAGGTGGAATGTAAATGTTACCTGTCCGGACAAAGTTTTACCTGTCCACATTGTTGTGAGGTGAATTTTAAACTTAAAACATAAAATGGACTGTAAAGTGGAAATAGAGAAAACTGTTGCTTTTGGGGGGGGTTTTTTTAAGGTAAAACACTGAGTCTAGTCTATTTCTGAATCAGAACTTGAATCTAGTCTGCAGCCATATGGTCTCACATGAGGTCTTCTCTTTTGTTTTCCAGATTTGAACCATAGTGTTATGGCATCCTGCAGGTCAAATGTTGCAACGCTAGCATCTGACAGCTTGACATGCATTAGTTCAGATGTAGTCATAGGAGACAGACAGGACCGCCAGTCAGACTTCACTCTGCCCATCAAGCTGAATCCTCTCTCAACTACTGCAGTTTGGGTTGAGATCAGTAGAGCTATTGTGACTAAGACCAGAATATCAGGGAATCACTGTTCATGTGCATCATTATGGAGAATTTTTTGCCAGAAATCCAAATAGTGAAATTTCGGAGACAGCTCATTCAGTGATTTTTTTCATAAGTGGTTTAAGCTCTAACCATTGCGCTTCAATCAAGTTTACATTATGATTGTGTTTCTTCAGGTAGGTCACTGTAGTGCTCTGTGAGGGTTCTGACTTCCTCACAGCCATAAAGGACTAGTTGGTCACTGTCTGGTAACTGTAGTGGGTTAAATATACTGAATGACCATAGGACTTTGTCTGTTTTAAAATTGGAAAATTGTGAGTTAATACTTTCAATTGTTGATGAAAGAAGGCTTGTAACATCACGCAACACTGCCTGTTTGGTTCTATCTATAGAATATCCCTTTCTAAGTCAAGAAAGATATCAGATCCACAGTACTGAACCTGAGTAGTGGCTGAGCCTGTCAGTGGACTTGCGCTAGTGTCACTGTCAGCTGTGTCAGAGTCAGGGAGCAAGAGAATTCCTTACAGACTTTGTCAAGTTTATCCTGCACAGGGTAGTTCTCTAGCCAGAGCACTGTGCTTTCAACCTTACTTGTTTCTGCTGTTGAGCTGTCTCTCTGTAGAGTTAGACTGAAGGCCATCATGACAGAAAGGTATTCAGCCAGAAACTGAGAAAACAGGACAAATCTCACAATACTTATTGTCTTGAACAACCCACTGGCCTGATCTTTGTTTGCCCTGGTGTGGAAGCAGTGTGCTGTAAATGTACAACTAAGGCCTTATAGCTGGACAGAATAACAGACAAAGCCCTTTCTCTGTGTGCAACCCACGGGTCCCTGACCACGTTAACTGGTTTGTGAATGGTGTAGCTCATATTACTGGCTAACTCTTTGAGACCGGCCCAGTTTTTGGGAGACTTATGGTATATTTATAGATACCCATTAAGACTTCATCTGTTGTTTTCAGGCATGGAATAGATGTTGCTGATTGCTTTATAAGCTCCAACTTGTGGACACTGCACTGAATCCTAACAAATGAGTCGTCTTTCAAAATCCTGCCAAACACCCCAGTCACTTTACCCAACATGACGGATGCCCCATCAGATCCAAAAGCAACAATTTTTTCTTTCCAGTCTTTACAGTCCAAGGTGAATTCTAAGGCATCACCTATTGAGTTATAAATGCTTTCACCATTTGGAATAGAGACTGACTGAAGGGAAAACAAATTTGTTAACTGGACGGAAATTTTCCATTATCCTAATATAGACTGCCTCCTCTTCTATTACTGAGGCATCAGTGCTCGATTCACATAAGACGGAGATAAAACTGTTACTATTAACCAGTTTTGCATCTTTTATCCTTATTGATTCTGAAATAAAATGTGTGAACGTTGCTGCCTGTTTGTCACTTCTATAGCTGACTCCGACATTTGTACCATTTACATGTTGTAATTCTAAGATGCCAGGGAAATCTGTGATTGGGCGTTCTGAATTAATCAAATAAAGAGTTGTTCTAAACAAATGTTCTACTTGTGTCGCCTCATTTTTTTCCATTTGTATTATTCCTCGTTCTATTGCTAAGTTGGAAGGTTCAGTGTTAGACACAATATTTTTTTCATTGGCTAATTTATGAGGTTTGGAGAGTTCATGAGCACGTACATTTTCAGGTCTCATGCTCTTACAGCCACTCATGAAAGTGTTTGTCTCCCTTAAGTATTTTTTGCAATATGAGCAGGTCATGCCTACATCAGGCTCATATAGTAGCCACTCCCTATTTTTCTTCCAGGCTTCCTGGAACCCCCTTTTTCTTTTTGTCCCACTTTCAACAGTAGTCAGAGTTGCTGGCATATCAGCACTGGCAGTGGTACTGCAAGTTGTCTCATCTGTGGCCACAATGGTGGGGTGAATAGTTGGTGCTACTGAGTCTATCAGTAATGGAGAAGCAATACACATAGAGGAACCAGAGCTTTCTCCTCCCTCTTGGCTTGAAACTGAAGGCTTTCCTATTTTTTTTAAAGCCAAACTTTAACAAAGACATTTTTTCCCCTTTTGGTTTACTTAGCTAAGAAATTGAATATTTAACTTAGTAGTACGAATTTGAAGTACAGTAAGCACCTTGGAAGACAGTGGACACTACAGCCTTATATCTCAAGCAGAAGCACTGCAGGCACTCCTTATACTTTTGATTTAGTATTTCTTTTTTATCCACAAAACAAAACCCCAGAAATCTGCAATATGTGTCCCTGCCTAATCCCTTCTTATAGTTCTTTTCTTTCTTTAATTTTATATATCTCAATTCAATCCCTCTCCCTTTTCACCAGAAAGCCTAGTACACACCAGCCCTCAAGGTATATAGTCCCTCTAATTTAGTGAGACTCAGGGCTCTTTCTTGGTGTTCCCTCAATTTTTCCCCAAATTCAGACTTAGAATATTTTTCTTTTATATGTTCCCGCTGATTGAGAGATCATTCTTAATTCAGTCCCAGACAGGGCAGGGCACTTTCCCCCTCCTCAGCCAGATGTGGAGAGAACAGCCTGCCTGCCTAATAAATCAGATTTCAAGGCAGCCCTACTCTGTGTTTTTTCATCAACACAACGTTATTTTTATTAACAGCCCTACTATTTATAGGCTTTTCCCCCTTTTATAAGTGTAGAGGTACAGATAGTAACTTGTAAGTTCAAGCTCTCAGACTCATACAGTGCTATTCCCCCTCCTTCGCCCCTCTGCTAGCCTGAGCTAATTCTTTTTGTTGTACAGTGAAGTAAGCATGGACAGTATCTGTATCAGGCTTTTTTTTTGCCTGGTAGAATGGCAGTGAATTACAGCGTTGGCTGACCATGGCTAAACACTCGCTCTGCTCTCCGTCCGTATCCTACAAGATCTGTGGTGAGAATGAGCTGAGCAAGTACTGAAACATCAACCACGCATGTGCAATAGTGATCTGCGCATGCGCGGTTGACGAGAATGCCCGTTGTTGCATCAGCTCTTCACGCCTGACCACCAGAGCAGAGAGACAGACGTCAGGTGACTAAGGCAATGGTAAGTCACCTGACATTGGCATTGATGGGCAGGGCGGGTGGTCGGTAACACTATGCACGCTGCTCCTCCACGGCTCCGATCTCCACTGGGTCCTAGTGCCCAGCACATCCCCTTGCTGCAAAGACGGAGATTCGGGATTCAGCGCTAGTAAAGCGCTTGTCAGTTAAGCGCCTGTCCCAGGGACAGGCATTAGACCACAACCAGCTGTCCCAAGTGAAAACCGGCTGTCCCAGACAGGCGGACAGCCGGTTATTTCGAGCCCTGGTCAGTGAATATAACCCTGAAGGTGCCATATCACTATGGTGGGAAAATTGCAAAAGAAGGGCCACTACCAAAGCTTATGGCTCCAGAACACAGTCACGACATGCTGCTTCTGCCAGGACTAGTGAATGTGATGAAAACAAAAGTGCTTGGTTCAGTGAAGATGACAGTTAAAATAACGTAAACTAAGGGGCAGCATGTAAATAGTTGCTTGGGCATGTACATTTTCTAATCACATGCCCAAGTGGGCATGTACCTTTTTTCACGAATTTCATACCCTGGCTCCAACCCCCTTGGAAAGAATAAGAGCCTCATGGGAACAAAATTTGTACCCAGATGCCTTTACAGAAGGGGATTGGAATTTAATCTGTAGGAACATTTTGAACTCCTCAGTAAATAATAGAATGAGAATTATTCAATATAATTTCTTTATGCAGTCGTACCATACTCTCATGCTTGCTCACAAAACTGATCCAGGATCCTTCCCATATTGTTATTAATGTCAAGTACAGGAGGACACCTTTTACCACATGGCGTGGGCCAGTCTGAAGGTACAGAAATATTGGGAAGTAGTGGTGGATGTTTTGTCCAGAACTCTGAGTTTCTTCCCCTGACTGGACCCAACTGAGATCATATTGGGGCTCCCAAGTCAAGGGTCCTGGAAACTTGTGAAAGGACACAAACTATGGAGATTGGGCCTAGTGGTAGGGATGCGAGAACTGGCAGTCTATTAGAGATTGCAGTAAGTACCCTTAGTGGCTGCCCGGCTATCCTCTCTACTCCAAATAATGAAACTTGAAAGAACTCAGTACCTAGTTAGAAACCAGTTGGGCAAATACGATGAAATATGGGGCCCCATGGAACAGGCACTCCCACAGGACTGGTTCCCAGCATTTTAGATTTCTAGATTTTAAATTCAGACCCATTGACATTACACCCTTGAAGTATCACTATCCTGTTGTGCTAGTATTCTCTGTTTAACTTTACATGCTGTATTCTTTGTCAATGCCATAAAATTATAATAATGCACTAGGAATGGAAGGTGGTACCAATAGAAGATGCTACTATTTAACTTGCACTTACTTGTAATGATAGCCACTCTTCAAGTTTTGGTGGGCCCTTAGGTCCCCAGATAATAGGAGGTATAAGTAAACCAAATGTACCTATTTTTTAATTTTTATATGTTTTGTACAATTGTTCCTTTTATTCTTTGTATTCCTGTACAAAAGGAAAAGCTGCTGTCTCGTTTGGGAGGAGTAGAATGTCTGCATGAATCCAACCAAAATAAAGTATACAAAAAAAAAATGAATAAATATGGTAATGGTACCCTTTCATATCAGGCAGCCAAAGTTTGGAATATTCTACCCCCTCCAATAAGATCTTTAGATAATCATGCGACTTTTAAAACTGAAATCTTGAATCTTTATCAGATAAGATGCAGCTGTATGTGACTTTTGCTTAGCATGTTAAGATCTATGGATAAATATGTGATTTCTATGACTAAATCTTACAGTAGTTCCTTGTTATTGGGTTAGCTATAGCTGTATATAATTCATGTTTGGTAAAGGTTTAACTTGGTGTAATTGAACAGCAGAAGGCATTAGCCCATCATGACTGTTCCCCACAACAATGTGGGACATAGTTAATAATTTTCCCCAATCCAAATGTCCAAATTATTTTTGAATCTAATAATGTTTTCTATGTTAATCAAGTCCTGAGGAAGCGTATTCCGATTTCTAGGAGCCCTAGTAGTGAAGAAATTACCCCTCTTATTAGTTTTATAAGCCTTCACCTCGAGTTGTTTGTTATGTAGCCTTGGGACTAGTCTTCTACAAGTAAGACAGTCCACACTGTTTCATCATATCAAGTGATTGGAGTAATTTGTAAACCAAAAGCATATCACCTCTTATTCTTCTACTTTGAAGTGAAAGAAGTCCAGTAGCTTTAAGTCTTGAAGGATAATCAAGAGGTGCCAATTTGGGCACCATTTTAGTGGCTCTCCTCTGAACCTGTTCCATCCTTGCTATATCACTCTTAAGCCCTGAATTCCAAAAAGGGGACCCATAGTCTAGAAGTGGTCTAACACAGGCCATATAAAGTGGTATGAGGCATTGTTCAGAATGGTTTATGAATGTGTGCTTAATTTGCCTCATGAGACCATTTGCCTTGTTGGAGGTAATGGTACAGTGATCCCTAGGTGTGAGCTTGTTGTTGACAAACATACCCAGATCCTTCTCACAGCTAAATGTTTTAAGTGGTAAGTTGTCAAGACGATATATATTATTTTGATTATTTTTACCAAAATGAGTAACCACACATTTATCCTGATTAAAGTACATGTCATTTTGTTTTGCCCACTGTTCAGCTTTTTCCAGGTCAGCTACCAAGGATGCTATATTGTCATGGTTGTTGACCTTTCCTCCCAATTTTATGTCATCAGCAAAGGGTGTTATTGTAAACTATTTTGCACTTTTTATTTTTTAAAATTTGAGACTGAATTTATTGAAAGATGAAATGTACTTTGATATGTATATAGTAGATAGAGTACTTAGATAAATAATCTTTTTTTTATAAGTTAACTGAACTGCATTTAGTGTCAATTTTGTATTGTTTATATGCCATATGTTATATGTTTAAGAGTCACTTAGTGCAATATAACAGGACTGTCTTGAGAACAGGATTGTATAATCCTAATGACTAGAATTCCTGTATAAAAATAAAGTTTTTATCTATCTATCTATCTTCTACAGTATGCTGTGTCCTGTATTTCTCTATTTCTGAAGCACAGATGCCATGGCCCAGTTTTAAAATCTCACCAAATGCTCTGTAGCCCAGGTGGGCTTGCTGTTTAGGAGGGCCCCACCAGCCCCCAGCAGTTGCCTCTCTAATCCTGTTGCTGTGTCCCTGCATTTGTTCTCCATCTCTGTCTGGCTTATTTTACTTCCACAAGGTTTATCGTTATCACCATCACCCTAATTGCCATGCTATTCTTTAATTCTCATCTCGTTAGCCAGAACATGAAGGACAGGAGGTGGATGAAATAGTGCTACTGACTGCACCAGAGTGAGAAACTGACATCAGGGGCCTCATATTTAAATTAAAACACCAGATGTTCCCAGCACTCCGGCACTGAGTGGGGCTGTGATAGATAACTAAACACTAAAGACCACAAAACCATGCTCCTTGCAATAAAAAAGGCTACAGATCTAAAGTTGCAGTTAAAACAAGTGCAGACCTTTGTTGTGGAACCCAAATGACAGCAGTCAGCGATCGTTTGGTTTCCACAATAAAAATATGTACTTGTTTTAACTGCAGCTTAAGTGATACAACATTTTTTTTATTGCAAGAAGTGCGTTTTTTTTTTTTTTTGTCCTAGCCCTATATTCAGATATGGGAAAAAGCGGAGCACAAAGCTCTGCGCTTGCCCTTGTGCCCGACCCAGAGGTTGGCTATATTCAGTCAGATAGCACACGCGCTATCTGACTGACTATAGGGCCATGTCGGCGCAGCACTAAGTCAAATAACAATGCCCCAACATGAACATGGGGTACTGCACCCCCAGACTAGTTAGCACCAGGAGCCCACCATGCGATATTCAGCAGAAAAATGCAGACCAAGTCCATTGTGCATGCAAGGTCCTATTCATACCCATTTGCATGGAAAGTGGCAGCAGATTTACACCCATCCTGTGGCCACCTGCCACATCAGGCATGGTGGCAAATACCCCCATCCCAAACAGCTGTCCCCTCAATACAGATGTCCTTCCAGGTGTCCAGTGGCACCCCCCCACCCTCCAATTACCTGTCCTCATAATAGCCGTGGATGCTTTGGTGTCTAGTGGCAACCCCAGCCTCCGATTGCATTTTTCCCTGGTATCTAGTGGCACCCCCCACCCTCCGATTGCACTTCCCCATAATAATCTTGTTTTCCCTGGTGTCTAGTGGCACCCCTCTCCCTCTGATTACACATGCCCGTAATAATCTCATTTCCCCTGGTGTCTAGTGGCACTCCCCTGCCCTCCAATCGGACGTCCCCATACTTTTTTTTATTGTCCCTGTCTAATAGCACCCCCTGCCCTCCGATCAGCTGTCCCCTGTAATAATCTCGATTTCCCTGTTATCTAGTGGCACCCCCTCGCCCACCGATCACCTGTCCCCATACAGTGTTTGTTGTCCCTCATATACAGTGGCACACCCCGGCCACCAGTACCCCATCTCTGCAAGTGTTTTACATTCTATGGTGCCTAGTAGCACCCCCCCAATTCCCCCAGCCCATCAGGCTTAGTCAGTCCTTGGTGTCTACTGGTACCCCCACCCACCCACTGAGCACCCGTCTCGATGCCCCGTGGACTCCCTGGTGGCTAGCAGCCCCCCTACACTTAGCACACCACCTAGCCAACTCCCCTCCCATACCTCTGTAGACAGTGCTTGCAGAGGGTCCAGTACATCTACCATCACAACCCTCCACTCATCTCCTCAGTCAGCCACCTTATGGGGAGACATATATGCACACTTCCTGTTGTCCTGTATGGTGGCCGGCCAAGAAGGTGAGAGGAGAGCTATGCCAGTCACCATATCAGACCCCCCCCACGCGGCACAGTCTACAAAGGTACGGAAGGGGGTTTGGTTGGGTGGTGTGCTTGGTGCGGGGAGAGGCTGCTAGCCACTGTGAAGTTCGGGGGGGGGCCACCGGGATGGGTGATGTGCAGGTGGGGGGTTACCACTAAACACCAGGGACTAATTAAGCCTGACTGGCCAAGGGATCAGAGGGCAGGGGTTGCCACTGGACAACAGGGAATGCACAACACTTGAAGGGACACGGGATCAGCGGGCAGGTTGTGCCACTAGACACCAGGGACAACAAACATTGTATGGGGATGGGCGATCAGAGGGTGGCACTCAAAACCAAGGACAACAGACAGTACGGGATGTGTGATCGGGGGACAGGGTGTGCCACTAGACACCAAGGAAAACAACATTATGATGGGGATTGCCAGTTGGGGGGAGGGCACTGGACACTAGGGTATTCACAACAATTGCAGGGGAGGGAGATTAAAGGGTGTGGAGTGCCTCTGGACTCTAGGGCATCCACTGATGCAACGGTACAAGGTGTGCCACAAGACACCAGGGAAAACAGTGTTATGATTGGGGCAGCCAATCAGAGGGGGGCCACTGGAAACCAGGGTATTCACAACAATTGCAGGGATGGGGGATTGGAGGGTGGGGGGTGCCTCTGGACTCCAGAACATCCACTGATGCAATGGTACCAGGTTCAAGGGGTTCGGGAGGCTGCTGTACCACAACCCACCAACAGGGCCATGCACCCCATTAAGTCGGGGTTAGCAAAAGCAGTAATTTGCACCCATTTGGGTGGCATTTGCCACTGCACCCATATGCAAGGAAGGACCCCCTCATTTGCATGGGCACAGCAGTAAGTTAGCACACAGGCGCTAATGGGGTTTGCCCGTGTTGTGGGGATGTCTGAATATAGACCCCAACCACAAATCAGGCATAAAACCCAGTTAGTGTGGGCAAACAGATCTTTGGTGCCTGTGCTACTTTTGAATATCTGGCCCCGGGAGTTATTTACCTCATCTAGAGAGTGTCCACACATGCACACTAAGACAGAAAAAAAGCAGACTAGACAACTTTTTAGCTATCTATTTTATTGAATCCAACTGATGGAAAACAAGAACATAAAATACATAAACAACATTCTGCAGCCATTATTTATTAAGACCACATCGTAATAATAATAATAAATAATAATAATAATAAAACTTTATTAAGCGCCTTTCAGGCACCAAGGCGCTGTACAAAATTAGCATAAAACAAAACCATATATAAAATCAATATAACAGCAATCTTAAATATTAACAATAAAAACCAAAAGGATATTTAAAATCAGAATAACAGCACTCTCAAGTCATGAAAGCTCTAGTCCAAAGATGGGTCTTAAGTTCGAGCTTGAAGATCTCCACGGTCGTGCATTCCCGAAGCTGGCGAGGCAGAGAATTCCAGAGGGTTGGGGCAGCAAACATAAAAGCCCAAGTCCCAGACAATTTTAAAATAACCCTCGGAACCTCCAGCAACCCCTCGTCAGCTGAACGGAACTGTCGTACAGGGATATAGGGAACCAGAAGCTCTTTCAAGTAGTCAGGGCCAAGTCCATGCAGGGCTTTGAAGGTCAAAAGACCTACTTTAAAGGTGATCCACCGCAGTATAGGCAGCCAGTGAAGATTGTGCAAGACTGGGGTAATATGCATCCTTCTCGGTACCCCTGTCAACAACCTAGCAGCAGCATTCTGCACTAGCTGCAAGTAGCAGATACTGTATCAACCCTAGGAAGCCTCTCATGTACTATACAAGTAACACACTATCTGAAGACTTTGTTTTATACTTCCTTTAAGAATTGTGGACATGTCAGGAAAACGATTACATTTGCACAGTTCAAGTCGTACCAATTGATATACCCAAACATCAAGATAGTGACTAAGCCATACACAACTTGCAAGGTTACATGTTACTTTGTAGGCTGGGCACCAAGATCACACTTTTATCTTGCACATGTATTTTACACCTGTTGTATACATTTCTTTTATTTATCTTCCCTTATTACTAAGGGCTGGAGGTGCATGGAAACAGGGTCTTTGTTCTTTGGAGTTTTTTGCTCCGTTTGTCTACATGTGAAGTCATAATGTGCTTGTTGCATCATTATCATCATTTCCATGGCTTGGTTGTGATATTATAAACAGATGATTATGACAGCACATTTAGATGGGAAGCAAGAGCAGATAAAATCAAAGGACAACTATCCTGTTTTCATACAGATGCCCTTAATAATAGTGTGTGAGAGAGACATATACTGAAAATATGTGAAATGTGAGCTATTTGTATCTAAATCATATGCTAGCCCAAGTTGTCCCTACAGCATTAGTAGATATGTACTCAGCAAGTACTGTGAACAAAATGTTCCCTCTTTAACAAATCATGGGAGGATGGGGTGGTACCTGAGGACTGGAGGAGGGCAGATGTGATTCTCCTTCACAAAAGTGGGAGCAAGGCAGAAGCAGGAAACTACAGACCTGTTAGTTTAACCTCAGTGGTAGGGAAAATGATGGAATCACTTCTGAAGGAAAGAATTGTGCGTATCTAGAGGCCAGAGGGGCAGGACCCAAGGCAGCATGGATTCACAGCGGGAAGGTCATGCCAGACAAATCTGATAGATTTCTTTGACTGGGTGACCAAAGTAGTTGATCAGGGAGGGGCTGTGGACATGGCCTACCTAGACTTTAGCAAGGCATTTGACACAGTCCCACACAAAAGATTAATATACAAGTTAGCCAGCCTGGGAGTGGGTCCCAAGATGACAGCCTGGGTAAAGAATTGGCTGTAGAATAGGACACAGAGAGTAATAGTAAATGGAGTCCACTCTGAAAAAAGGGGGGTTAGCAGTGGGGTACCACAGGGTTCAGTATTAGGAACGGTCCTCTTCAATGTCTTTATAAGCAACATTGCAGAGGGACTGGAAGGAAAAGTATGTCTCTTTGCAGATGACACAAAGATCTGCAACAGAGTTGATACACAAGGTGGGGTGGAAAGGATGAGAAGGGACTTGGCAAGGGTAGAGGAATGGTCACATGTGTGGCAGCTTAGATTCAATGCTAAGAAGTGCAAGGTAATGCACCTGGGGAACAAAAACCCAGGGGAAGAGTACACAATGGGGGGTGAGATACTAACAACAACAAAATGGAAAGGGACCTGGGGTAGTCATAAGATGACCTAAAGGTGGGCAAGCAATGTGAGAGGGCAGCAAGGAGGGCTGGGGAATACTGGGATGCATGGGAGAGGCATCACCAGTAGAAAAAGAAGTTATTATCCCTCTGTACAGACAGCTGGTGAGACCACATCTGAGTACTGCATGCAGTTCTGGAGACCCAATCTCCATAAAGACATAGACAGGATGGAAGCTGTCCAGAGGGGCAACTAAAATGGTGCAGGGTCTGCACGGAAGACATATGAGAGAGACTTAAGGAGCTTAATATGTATAGCCTCGAAGAAAGGAGGGAGAGGGGACATGATAGAAACTTTCAAGTACCTCAAGGGAATCAACAAAGTCCAAGAGGGTAGCATCTTTCAAAAAAGGGTGTGCAAGAACAAGGGGCACAATTTGAAGATAGAAGGGCAGCTGAGGTAATTTAAGGAAGTATTTTTTCACAGAGAGGGTTGTGGATGTATGGAACAGCCTTCCAGAGGAGGTTGTGGAGTCAAAAACAGTGGTGGAATTCAAGCATGCATGGGACAGTCATAAGGCAATTCTAGAGGGTGGGGGTAGGAAGAAGTAGGCTGCTGGTTAACTAGGATCTGCAGCTTATCCATCAGGTAGGGAAATGGGCAGACTGGGTGGGCCAAGCGGTCCTTATCTGCCATCAAATTCTATGTTTCTACTGCACCAGTAGATACAGTATTTACTCAACAATTACTTTAAACAAATGGGGTGACAGTAGTCTCACTATGCTTGTGGGATGGAGGAACTCGATAAACCAAAGCATTTTGTTCCCTTCCAAACTTTTATGTACGTAAAGACTTTGATATAAAGGGACTAAAATATGCAAGCGTATTAATATTCGTGAAGAGTGAAGTAATATCTTTCTTACTTTGGATTTTACAGGAGAAGATGTGTGGTCTTATGCAAAGAAGCTGCCTTATTTGTTCATGAATGGTGGAGTGTTCTACAATATAATGAAGAAAGACATGGGTAAGATTATATGTATTTTATGTCAACTATTTAGAAAAAGATTATTAAGCATGGACCAGTTGAGAATTAGCTGGCTGTTGAAATATGGCCAGAAATAGCATTGCCCAAACAGCCTGTGGTGGCAATATTTGTCCATCTTTTTTTATCCTTCTTGTCCTTTAGCAGACCCCCTTTTTAGACCCCACCGTGGCCTCCAGTACGCCACTCCTTGGGTTACTCCTGTGTCCATCTGGAGACTCTGGAGGTCCTTGGATCTTCTGATGTTGCAGTAACAGAAAAGCAGGCTCCACTCGCCAATGTGCTCCTCAAGTAAACAATTAATCCAACATATGAAATAAGGGCACGATACACCGCCCAGCATTTTTGGAGTTTGTAGCACCTACTTGGTACTTAACTGCATGTTTTATATTTTGCCTCTTGTCCTTGGCAATAAACACAGTTGTTTGCTTTATTACGGTGGATGGTGGCTGTATTTCATGTGTTGGATCTTCGGATGTTCCCAGAAATTCCATCATTAGGGGCCTCCATTGTATCCCAGTGTGAGGAGTCCCCTACTACAACAAGGGAAAGTATGTTTAACGTAACACTGGCTGGGAGGGGTATCAAGTAGCAGTATTTCCCCCAGGAAAAAATGGAAAGGATGAGGGCATTTGTCAAGAAACATAGGCATGATTTGTGCAACTCCCTTCTTTGTTCCTTGATTTATTCCCCCTTTTTTCTCTGAGTCCATATACTTTTTTCTTTCTGCATGTTTCTTTGTAGCTCTAGATCATCTTTCCTTTGCTGTTTTACTCTCTTAAGTCACTCATCTGCTATGTTTCTAACAGTATTGGGGCCCAGTGCCCTGCTTTAAGATGGGGGGAAGGCTGGGGGTGTTACAAAGGGATAGGGGCTCAAAACAAAAGGATGGGGGCATCCCCATGCATAGATGCGTTAAGGGAAACCCTAAATTAAGCTGAGTCAGTGCATTACTTGAGTAGTGAAAATGTAAGACTTAAAAATGCCTCAGTAATTACAAATTACTGTTATCAGGGCTACAACAGCATTACAGTTAAAAGAACTGGAGGATGTATCGGGTAGGGTGCTCTCAGCTGTTAGAGACTGTAATCTAAGGTGTCAGTCTACCCTTGTTCCTCTTGGAATCCCCACCCTCCTACCATGTATTGTAGATATCTTCGGCCCCACCCCTCCTGACTGGGCCTGAGCAGCAGTATGTAGTCTCCCATGTCACCTTTGCCAGAACACCTGACTGTAATATGAGACGCTGCTTCAGTGGGCATGTCTCCTTCCTCCCCTGGAGTTTGAACATGCTACATTTGTAGGATGTCTCAGACTTAAGTGCCTCAGCGCCAGGAGGCCAGACTTGCAGAGCAAAACCAGCTTTCCTGTGTAACTTAGCTGGTAACCCTGGGCTGGCTCCTTGTTACCCTTTTAAAGACCTAGTACACCCCTGAAAATACTTTTTTTTTTTTTTCTTTTTTTTGGCAGTAGCTAGCTATTTTTTATTTCTGTATCGTTCTACATTGTCAATGGGAATTACTTGCAGTATGGGTAATGTGCTCCCCGACCAAGGTCTCACTGGTACAGCTGTACCTTTAAGAGCTGAACCCAGCAACACAGAATGTTTGTACTGTGAGTGTTCTAATCCTCCATTTTGATAATTTCTATACCAGTGTACTAGGAGCAGCAGCACTGTTGAACTCTATCTGTTTTACTATTGTCACAATTTTTATTGTTCTCTTTCCGTTTCATACACCTGGCCCTGGTGTGCACCAAAGTGGCCCCATTTTGGCATACTGTACATCAAATCATGGGTAAGGTTTTGGGCTATAACCCCTCTAATTCCCCTCTGGAATTTCTCCTGGGAGCAGACTCCCAACACCCGGGAGGTAGGCTAAACAACCCACTCTGCCCTTAGCCCTCATCAACGCTCGAAAGACGGTGGCACAAATCTGGACGTCTGCCACATCCCCCTCCATTGCTCTGTGGGATAACAACCTTAAATATTGCCTATCTGTGGAGAAAACCCAGTTATTTGCATTGGGTAGATGCCCAGAATGCGAAGAAATCTGGTCTCCCCTTCTCCGAGCAATTGAGGAGGGTCACTTTCCCATTTGAATCTTCCATCTGATGATCGGGAGACTCGATACTAGCAGGTCACATCTCTTAATGTTCCAGGGAGCTAATATACATTCTAGTCGCTATCCCATGTGTTTATAATGTATTTCTTTCTCTTTATCTGACCTGATATGTGCCTTTGTATGCAATGAATTGTCCTAACATGTGTAATACTTTGAATACTGTATGTATCCTGATGTACTCAACACTCGTTCAATAAAGTATTTTGGGAAAAAAAAAATCTCAGGCACATTCACAGCTGATACAAGACACCAAAACAAAACAAAACAGAATACAGCAAAACAGAATACAATAATGCCCAAGTTAATACAGAGCAGAAAAGATAGAGGATATGGCTGGGGTAGTCACGCCTATGGGGGGTAGAAAAGGGAGAAGATTATTGGGAGGCAATTAACTGAGAGACCAAAGATGCTGTTAGACTTCCCGGTTTGGGCAACGTTGTACCTGTAGGTCTAGGGGATGGACTTGTCATGGTTTGGGGAGCATGAGCTCGGGCTATTGGGTAGTCACATCACATAAGGTGGAATTAAGTCTGGCAGTTGCAGTGTTCTGGTGGTGTGATGGATTTCTGAAGTTAAGATTTGAAGTGACCAAGACGTGTTAGGCTTGTGGTGGAATAGGGAGGCTCATTTAGCCAGGTAGGGGCCCTAACTGCGAAGGCTCACCTGCCTAGGGATGTTTTTCTGAAAGGCACCTCCAGGGCATGATTTGTTACACTTCTAGTAGCATGCTTAGTGGGGGAAGACCAGAATAGAGCCTGTAAGGATGGAGGTGCAAGCCCTAGAAGAGCCTTCTTCCCCAGCAGGCAGGACTGGAGTTTGATTCGGTCATAGAAAGGAAGTTATTTTGTTCTAGAGTACAGGTCGTAAGTATGTGTGAGACGATCAGCACCCAGCACAGATTTGCATGCCTTGTTGTGGGTTGTCTGGACTCTGTGAAGGGTGGCTTCCGAGGCTATGCCGTAAAGCACTTTACCATAGTCAAGGATTGGTAGGATTGTGCCACTGACAACCAGTAGTTTAGCCTCCAGTGTGAGGCAGAACTGAAGTCTATAAAGGGTTCCTAGCTACCTGTTGGCAGCGGAGGTAATATCGCCAGTGTGTTCATTAAAGGACAGAGACTCATCAGTCGTGATCCCCAGGTACCGGAAGGAGTTTACCTCCTCTAGGGTGGAGTCGGGGCTGTTTGCTATTAAGAAAGGTGTTATTGCTCTCCTATTCGGGAGATAGCCCTAGGTAACTTAACCTGCCAGCCCCTAGGCTATACTTGCTTGGCGTTTGTTGGCTGATGTCATCACACAACTGTGCAATGCACAACACACTTCTTTCTTCCTGTACCTAGCTTCATAGCAAAAAACGGCACTTTTTAAAAAATATTCTGATGTTTTTTCTTTGCTGTCCTCAGTGGGGATTTGGTAGGGGTCCAGAGGTGATCAGCACTAATGTGTAGCCTCTACTTTTCTTGACAACTTACTGCTAGTCTACTTGAGGCAAGGAAAAAGATTTTTAAGCAGGTTTTCTTTACTTTTAGTAGCTATTTGGGGGGGATTTGTACATTGGCAACATGTCGTTTTGGAGAACAATTTCATTTAAAAAGTACAAAACTTTCCACAGGACAATGAAGCATTCTCCCAGTGGCTCATTTTGTCCTTTCTGTGCTAGTCAAACAAACATACAATAATGTTTCTAGCAATGAGAGTTTGCTAGTGATGTCATACAGTTCTACAATCCTCTCCGCTCTGAGTTGTTGCCACAGAGATGGGATTTGGAATCTATAATGTTCAAACTCTACACTGTGGTCATTCTTCCCCTACCATCCTAATGTCACATCTGTTTCTCCACTGAAGAGTACAGTTGCCTTGGAGTCCTGTTCCAGTACTAGTGGCTAAGTTTTTGATTAAACTTATTTAAATTTTTTTAAAAAAGTTAATTTGGTTATTATTCAATATTCTGTGTTAGTTTAGTCTAGTTGTACAGACTGTTTTGATATTTTTATCACTTTTTATTGGTTCATGCTCAGTTCCCTGGATCCAGGGGAATCCACTGTTTCAGTGTTTTTTAACAAACCAAGAGTTCTTGTTTAAATCTTTTTGAATAGGGTTCAGTTGGATAGGCTTGCATTATCATATAAACGGCAACCTCAGCATTAAAAATAAGGACTATTTTAGTTGAATTGGCATGACAGTAAGACTCGAAAAGAAAATGTATCCAACAGGATTTAGTAAGTGTAAATCCTTCTACAAGTTTCAGGTGAAGGCACATTACCACGACTTGTGTTTGTTTTGCCTGGGCTTGGACCATGACTTTGTAACTGTGATGTCTACAAATTTTTTTGCCCTAAAACACAGAAAAAGAGGACAGCAAAAGGGGAGCCCTTGTCAGCTCCAGTGTTCACCTCCGTATCTTTACAGTGCTCTCCAGTCATAAGTACACATAATATAATGGAGAGGGTTACCCCTGATGGTGGAAGGCACGCATCAGAAAGTCTCTTGCCCTCACTGTGGTCCCTGACTTCAAATCGGGCTGAAAAATCCTGCAAAGAGCCATCTATAAAAAGAGACTGACAAGCTTTCAATATAAAGTCATCATCAGAGCCCAGTAAAGAGCAGAGTGTCCAGTAGGGGGAGCTCTGAAAGTGTTGATGGCAAAAAACAAACCAGCCGTTACCAGCAATGTCTGGGAATGGGAAGAAGAAAAAACGAGGAGAAAAGCATGGTGCCCCTCCCTCCACCAAAAAGAGCCTGTGGCCGACGGTTCCAGAACAGGCAGTGCCATCAGTAGAGGACATAAAAAAAGATGTGGCAGTTTTTCCATGTTTTGCAAACCATAAGAATTCCTGCTGCCCCCCCAACCCCTCTACTGGGTACAGGGGGTGGGAAAGGAAGAATAGGTGGATCCAGTAAAACCTGAGGTGTCCCCTGAGCAGAACTTTGGTCCCCTTACTAGAGTGAATGAGCATTTTCCTTCCTGTTCATCATTTGTGAGTCAGATGGCTGTAGCGCTGAACCTCAGATCCACAGAAACATAAGTTTACATTGAGGAAGCTGAGTTTGTGAGTATGTTGAAGTTAATGTCCTCCAAAATGGTTTCAGTTCCAGTCCACAAATCCTTTAGAAAGGCCACTGCCAAGGTGCTGACCACATCACACACTGCTTTGGCTGTTAATAAAAAAAAAAGTGAAGAAAAATGTTATCAGGTGGACATGTAAGGTTCAGAACACCTCCATGCCCATTTTGATTATGAGGTGGTGATACAGGCTGTGGCCTGCAAGAAAGCTGAGGTCCCTTTGGCTTAAGTTCTTCATGAAAAGGATTCCAGAAAACTGGACCAGAACAGCATACACCTGCTCAGCATTACTGTTGAGACAAGCTGCATAGCTAAGCTTTCTAGCCCCAGGAATCCCTCACTTATGTTTAACAACTGCAGTCATTCCCCAGGAGTGAACAGCCCTGGAGATCTGGAACTTAATGCTGTTGATGGAACTTTATAAAGTTCAGACTCTGCTGCGTGGGCACGCTCGGCCCTGCTTTCCAGCATCAGATTTATTTCTCCCCAAAGAGAGCAGTTCCCCATAAGTCATCTCCTCACTTCAGGATGGTTTACAGTTTATTATTTTACTGTTTAAAGTATTTAGTCTTGATAGATCTGCATTAGGGTGTTAGTAGTCTGTGTGTAATTTTAGATCTTATTTCAAGAGTCAGCTCTTGTAGCAGGTAACACCATTAGGACTGTAGCCGGCAGGCGACAGGACCACATGGAGAAACTTCTAGCCAGTAGTCTGTGGCAGGGCTCACCCCCCCACCCCCAATGTCGGCCCGCCCCTGACGTCATGTATGGTATAAAGGGTGGGAGGTCCCCGACGTGTCCCAGTTCTTTTCCTGCCATCGACTTGCGTGCATCGACTTTACGGCTTGCCTCTTGCCAGTCTGCCCGCCATTTTGGTACTATTTCTGAAAAGTTTCTTGTTTTACGTTTATAATAGTAGTAGTAATAATTTATTGTGGACAAAATTGTCATTACAAACAGATAAAACATTATACAAAAAACAAAGGACATACATTATACATAAAATCCATCTCAATAATCATATTTGTTATACAATCTGAAACAAGAGGTACAAATTATAAACCCTTTTAAAAATATAAAGTGCTTATTCTTCATATTAAGCAGTTGATAGTGTATTCAGACTGTCGCCCATGCAGCATATTTCGTTTTCCTAAACTGAGATACTTTCGTTAAGCGTATAGCTAATTTCTCTAGAATTTGCAAATTTTTGGAATTAAATAGTAATTCTAAAATGTATCTTGTCAACATTACCAAAGAACCGATGAAGTCACTCAAGTATTTTGTTCTCAAATTCCTGTACCATGTACATATAAAAATTACATGGTGCAAATTTTCAGGTTCTTTCACATCGCAATTGCAGTTAACTGAGACAACAGTATCTCGTATGTGTCTTGCCACAAGAATGTTGCTTGGGAAAACTTCAAACCTATATTGTGTAATGATTTTTCTGTAATCTGGGTCATGGAGAGAAGTCAAATAAAATTTTAAGTTATGTTCTTGAGTATTATTAATCAGCCATGTAGAGACTCTCTTGTTTTTTATTGACTGCAGATCAGATTCCTTAACATTTCTAATAATTACATCAGTTATAACTTTATAATATGCTGTACTAATAGCAATTCCTTTCCCTAACCAGGAGTTCAAGTGTATTAAATTGTAATACCTCAGGAGATTTTCAGCTTTCAGTAGCCAGTTCTGTTTTTTATTTTTTTGTCCGTGTTTTTTTTTTTTTCTTCACTTAGGGCATCTTTTAAAATTTTTTAATCGGTATTTGAATTCAATTTTTACCCAAACTGGATTATCCTGATATGTATCCAGGCTATTATATCTACCTGCCTTATCTGGGTTCTCACCAAGGAGTTGGCTGTTCCATAGGGAAGTCCAAGTAACTGTTTATAAGTCTTGTTTAATACTGTATTGAACTTGTTAACATCTGCAAAGCCCCAAGTCTCTGTTACATATTGTCCCTGATTAATAACCTTAGCGTTTATAGCCTTAATCATGGGACGTTTATAGTATGCTCGATTTGTATCTCCTCTGTATGTCGTCTCCACCGACGCCTTTGTCTAGACACACTAGTAAGTGCACCTGTGGGAAGCAGATCCTAGCTAAAGACAGCCATTCGGCCTGCCTGCTGTGCCTGGGTCCTGGTCACGACACCCAGAACTGCCTGCACTGTCAGAAATTTAACAGTAGGACAAGGATCTGTCACCAGAAAATCTTGGAGGCGTACCTCACAGAACAGCAGTTGGCTGCTATACAGTGAGATTCCTCTTCGGAGAGAGAGTCTTCCCTCCACTCCCACAAAAAATCATCGGTGAAACACAAGGAATCTTCAAGGAAACATAGAGAAAAATCGAGAGGAGAGATCCCATTCATCGAGATCCTCTTGATCGCACTCCACCTCCAGGGACAGCTCCGACTCAGCCAGCCATGACATCAGACTCATTGTAATCAAGGCACCGGCCATGGCCTGGTTTACAGGTCAGAAAGACAAGGGATCAGGGTCTTCGGACCCCTCTCTCCAGCCGATCAAGATCAGGCCTCCGGTTCCACCGACAGGCCACTCTTTAGATCCAGGTAAGGGTCACCAGTCAGGTGCCTTCCCGGTCGGCCTCTGTATGTAGTGCTGACCCCCGGGATAGGCAGAAGGCCTCGGGTCATTCATCTGGGAGATCCTCCTCCCTCCCACCCAGGCACTCTATGAAGTCGGTGGATAAACCAACGTCAGACAAACGTTTGTCAGCTAAACCGATGTCGGACAAGCGGTCGTCAGAAAAATGTTCGCATAAGACTTTGTCAGAGCACCGATGTCGGACCACCAACAACACTCCAAAGGTTCCCCACATGCCGGCACCGCCGTCGGGAAACCCACCGACTCCGGTTGACCGCACGGCTAACACCACGCTGTCGTCACCTCCTGTAGACCCCTCAACGCTAGCTCGACCTGATGACGGCACTGTTATTGGCGATGGTGTAGGAACCGCACTGACGCCGGACCAGGTGTCAGGTTAAGACTCGAAGCTGAACCTGTCTCAGGTTAAAGACCTGTTCAGCCATTGGTGGGAGAGCATCCACTCTGACATTCTCCTCCCCCCAAGGCCACAACCAGGTACTCCAGCACCAGAGGTGACAAAAAATTCGGACGGTGGGACACCCGCAAAACTACCACCCCGGACTCCGGACACAGCCATGGTCCCTCAGCCTCCTTCTGAGGACCATGACAAAGAGCTGTATGATAGGCCTAGAGGCAAGGCCAAGTGTAAGAGAAACCACAGATCCCGCTCAAGGTCACGGTGCCGAGTCTTCCTAGCTCTCCAGACAGACATGAGCGTATGAAGACGCAGCATAGGTCTTCCTCCTCTTCCCCTTCAGATTCATACCAGCCCTCTGATTCTTCTTACGATTCGTCCGTAGGAGATTTACCTCCAGTGGACCCTGAAGACACACCCAAATCACCTCCGGATGACCCCTCTTTTATTCAGGCCAACATGGGTTGGGATACCGAGGATCTAGACCCAGAGAGAATGCGCCTGGCAAAATACCTCCAGCAGAAAGACCCGAAGCCGGTGGTCATTCTGCCCCTGGTAGACACCTTCACAGATGTCACCCAGGTGGCCTGGAAGTGCCCTCATTCTTTCACTGCTGTACCCAAGAAGGCTGGCTGCCTTTGTAGGGCAAAAGAGCAACAATTCCTGGCAGAAAATCTCACAACTGATTCTGTTGTGATTTCAGCAGCACACGAACATTCCCAGAGGCCCAAACACCTTAGCATCTAACCCCCGGACAGGGAGTCCAAGCAGTTGGACTCCATGGGCCATAAGGTGTACTGTTCATCCACTTTTAGCATTAGGAGTCTGGACTTCTTGATGCATATGGTTCAGTTCCAGAACACCCCCCTGGAAATGGGCTGGACATCGTGCAAGACATGCCAGACTACCCGGAGAAGGCAGAGTTCACAAAACTTCTGTAGACCAGATCGGATGTGAGTACCCATGTTCTCCGTTCTGCTTACGACTCAGCAGAAGCAGTGGGGCTGTGACTGGTGTATGCCTATGCTGTCATTCTTGGCTTTGGGTTTCAGGGTTCGTGCAGGACGTTCAGTCGAATCTCCTCGACGCACCCTTCCAAGGATCAGTCCTCTTCGGCGAGGACACAGAAAAAATCATAAACGAGCTTCAGGACTCAGGGAAAGCATTTAGGACTGTGCAGTCCATGTATCGCCCAAAACAGAGGCCATTTCGTAAGCCTTGTTTCAAACAACATGAAGTCTTGCTGTATTCTGACAAATTGCAGTGAGGTCCAACCTTTGAACTGCCCCGGAGATGAAAGAGTTAACTTTCCATGCCAGGCATGGAACGCTGAGCTCGAGCTCGGTTGAGACTCTGTCTGTTGCTGTTTGAACTCAAACTGTCAGATTCTTTACTCCGCCTCACTGAACAGTCACTCCGGAGATTTCTCCTTTGCTCAGTTCAATTTGTCGGTTAAAGTATCGTTTTTCTCGGTTTTCGACCGAATTTAAACCGTAACCTGTCGGTTCAGTCTCTGTCTGTGGTATTCATGAGTACTAGATAGGTTTATTTTTGTTATTATTCTGTGTGGAACTTGTAAACGTGGGATCGGTTCAGTTTGAACCGATCAGGTTGTTTTAAAATCTTTATTTCTGCTTTTAGAGTGTGGGTACCGGTTCTTATCGGTTCTAAAAATACGGATTTTTATTACGGTTTTTTCCACGACCCGTAACACGGTCAGGAACTGATAAGGATGTCTTGCCTGGCAGATTGCCGAAAAAAGGGTACGTTTTTGTTAGGACTGGCCATGTCTGAGAAACCGGGCACACTGGGTTTCAACACTGTAGTGTGTGTGGGGAAGTCTTTGCTAAGGCTGATCCCCACACCACCTGTGTTTATTGTCTGGGGTTTGACCACCTCAATTCAGACTGCCAGATTTGTAAAAATGTTCCTGCAGCTACCCTGGAAAAAAGAGTTGGTAGGCTCAGGGAAAGGGAGGCCAAAAAGTCCGCTGACCCGGATGGCCAGCCCGGTTCGGTTCCAACCGAACCAGAATGAGTGCCCTCTGACCAGGGTGAAACTTCTTCGGGCATAAGGAGAACCGATTCTGAGGAGTCGGTTCCGGTTAAGAGATCAAGAAGGGATAAATCAGCCGGTGCAGATCCAAAAGTTCTTTCTCCGACTGCTGATGAAATAGCCAAAGCGATAAAAATTGTTCAGACGCTATCCCCGGTTCCGACCGAACCGGCACCATTAGGAAGGCGCGCCGTTCGGTCGGTTCCGCCGGTTCCGGATTATGGTTGAGAGGAATTTTATGAACCGGAGGAGGAGGAAGGAGAGCATGAGGAAAGTGAGTGTGATTATGAAAGTCTGGTTGTGCCCATTGACCCAGACATCTCCCCCATACAGTCCTTCAGGAGTGTCTCCTCCTAGGCTTTCTGAGTCCCCCTCCCATTTCATGTTTTACAAGAAAGTGGCTGAAACTTTTCAGCTTCCTATGGAAGAAGCTGTGGATGACCAGGATGAGCCTGACTATGTTGAAATGATGGATATCCCAGAGTACAGGAGGCTGTCTATTTCCCTTCATAAGTCTTTTGGGAAACAGACAAAAATTTTAAAGACTCCTAATTCTATACCTCCTGTGGATAAGAGAATGGACAAGAGGTATACTCTCTCAGGCTCAGATACGGAGTTCCTTACCCAGCAATGCAGCCATGTTGGGGTAGTGCAGGCTGCAGCCTGTGATAAGGAAAATATACCCTTGGCTTCACACCCCCCCAGATAAGGACTCCAGGAGGATTGATACCATGACAAAGAAACAGTACATGGCAGCATCCTTGGGACTCAGGCAGGCCAGTTATATGGCCTATACAGCTAGATATCAGAAATCTAGATGGGACACTGTAATGGGTTTAGCTAAACAGGTCCCTGGCAAGCTTGCCAAGGAGCTGGAGCAGGTAGCTGCGGATGGTATTGAGGCATCCAAGGTGCAATTCCATGCTGCAGTGGACTCCAGTGATGTTTCAACTAGAGTCATGGCTACATCTGTGGCCCTTCGTAGGATGGCTTGGCTCAGATGTACTAGCCTGTCTCAGGATGCCCAGACTAAGGCCATGGATTTTCCTATTGTGGGTAATTCTCTGTTTGGGGAGCAAACAGAGAACTACATGAAGAAAATGGATGAATACAGGACCACCTATAGGAGTGCTCAGGCCAAGGAAAGGCAAGCCACTCCTCAGAGGCAGCATCCCAGGAGCAGGGGCAGGCCTTTTCATAGGCCTTTCTACCAAGCTCAGGCCTCCTCTTCTGCTTATGCTCATAGGGGGTTCTTTAGAGGGAGAGGCAGATGGGGTACAAGCAGGCCTGTTTCCGCCCCTCAGCCTAAAGCCCCTGCCAAACAGGCACTCTGATGGGTTTTCCAGGGCCGATTCTCCACTACCGGTAGGGGGCAGTCTGGCTTACTTTGTCCAGGACTGGATGTCTTTAACATAAGACAAATGGGTCCTGGAAGTAGTAAGCCAGGGACTGGTTCTCAGCTTCAAAAAATTTCCAAAGATGAGAACCAGATCCTTTCCACTTGCAAATCCTTCAGAGGCACTTGCCCTAGAGGCAGAGGTCTCTTCCCTCTTGGCTCTCAGAGCTATAGAAAGGGTTCCACCCCTACACAAAGGGAAAGGATTGTACTCCAGGTACTTCCTCACCCCCAAAAAGATGGGAGAATGGCGGCCCATCCTGGATCTCAGATATTTAAACAAGCACCTTTTAAAGCCAAAGTTCAAAATGGTGACTCTGGGAATAATTCTACCCTCTCTAAGGCCAGGGGACTGGCTAGTCTCCCTGGACCTCAAGGATGCCTATTTCCATATTCTCATCAGAAGCTCCCATCGAAAATACCTTGGGTTCGAGCTGCCCTCAGGCCACTACCAATTCAGAGCAATGCCCTTCGGCCTAACCTCTGCTTCAAGGGTGTTCACAAAATGCCTGGCAGTAGTAGTTGCCTTCCTAAGAAGGAAAAGGATTTCCATCTTCCCATACCTGGACGACTGGCTCATAGTAGGTCAGTCCCCAGACCAAGTCAGTCTACACCTACAGATAACTCAGCAACTGCTTACTTCTCTAGGTTTCCTTCTGAATCTTTCAAAGTCAGTTCTAGAGCCTGTACAGCTCCTCACCTTCATAGGCGTAGAGCTAGATACAGTAAAGGCAAGATCCTTCCTTCCCCTGGACAGGGCAAGGACCCTTATTTCACTGGCCTCTTCATTCACCCTCCAGGTGTCTCAACCAGCAAGGCATTTTCTACAGCTCCTGGGGCACATGGCTGCTTCTACAGCAGTGGTGCAGGGAGCAAGATTTCAGATGAGGGACATTCAGTTCCACTTGAGAGCCTTTTGGTCTCAGAAAAAGGATCCTTTGCCAAACTGATCCCAGTGACTTGAACCCTGATCCAGGCATTGCAGTGGTGGCAGGATCAGGATAATCTAAGACAGGGAGTTCCTTTTGTCACTCAGTCTCACTCTGTAATCCTTACTACAGATGTCTCCCTCTTGGGGTGGGGCGCTCACTTGGGAGACCTGACCACCCAAGGGTTGTGGTCTCCTCAGGAATCTCTGCTTCACATCAATCTATTAGAACTCAGAGCAGTGTTTCTAGCACTTCAGGTTTTTTCCAAGTCTGTTCAGAACAAAGTAGTTCAGATCAGGACAGACAATAGCACCACAATGTGGTATATCAACAAGCAAGGGGGCACTCAGTCTACGGCCTTATGCACAGAAGCAATGAAGTTATGGTCTCTGGCCTATTCCCTGAACACCTCTCTTACAGCAGTACACCTCCCAGGCAAAGACAACGTCCTGGCAGATGCTCTCAGCAGGATATCTCAGGGCCATCACGAATGGTCCCTGGATCCCCTGGTTTTGAAGGTGATCTTCTCCAGATGGGGCACCCCACAAATAGATCTTTTTGCAGCCCCAGACAATCACCAACTTCCCCTCTTTTGCTGCAGGCCCCCAGTGTTGGGCTCAGTCCCCCTGGATGCCCTAGTTCTCAGTTGGGAAGGGAAGTTCCTGTATGCCTTTCCCCCCTTCCCTCTCCTGTTCAAGGTGTTAGTCAAAATCAGGTCTCAGCCCTGCAAGGTGATTCTGATTGCTCCAGACTGGGCCAGACAGCCCTGGTACCCTCTCCTGTTGTCCTTAGCAGTCCACCTTCCCCGGAATTACAACCTGTTAACCTGTGCTCAGGGGAGGGTTTGGTATCAGAATCTCAAATCTCTCAATTTCAAGGCCTGGCTCTTGAAGAGTTAGAGTTTGCTGATTTACACCTCTCTCAAGGTGTTATGGATATCCTAAAGGCTTCTCAGAAGCCTTCCACCAGAAGCACTTACAACTCCAAATGGAAAAGATTCTCCATATGGTGCTCTGGGAAGCATGTTCTCCAGAGTCTGCTGGCCTGTCCACAGTCCTTGACTATATGGTTTATCTTAAAGGAAAACTACACACACAAAATTTGAAAAAATACATGTTGTGCAGAGTGTTTTAATTTGTATGTGAAGTTCTAGTGTTTCCTTCCCTCTGACTGGTATTAGGAGCTTTTCCCAAATTAGCCTGCTAGCTTTATGCTAGTTTTACGACCCCTGGGAATCTTCATACCTGATAGCATAATTGTATTTCTTTTTCCCATGGTGCATCTTGTCTCGTGACTGTGATGTAAGAGAGACCCAACATTCATCACACACATGCCAAACAAACTAAATATCTTGGAAGCTTTACAAAACTGCACAAAAATGACCAGCAGCAAAGTTTTTCAGGACAGTAAAACCTTTAAGATGAGGGTGGTCACCAAGCTGAATCCTGCAGATTTTAAAATATAGCCATCTCTATTGTTGTGAACTGATTGTAATGCAATGCTTTCTGTGGATTTATGGGCTCTGCTACATCACCATCACATGAAACAAGGTGCATTGTAGAACAAAGAAATACAATAAAACTATTTTGACATGGAAATCTCCAGGGGTCGTAAAACTACCCTAAAGCTAGCAGGCTAATTTAGGAAAAACTCCTAATACCAGTCAGAGGGAAGGAAACAGTAGAACTTCACATACAAATTAAAACACTCTACACAGCATATATTTTTTCAAGTTTTGGGTGTAGTTTTCCTTTAATAGCTTGGGACTCAGACCAGCTACGCTAAGAGTGCACCTGGCAGCTGTCTCTGCTTTCCTTTCAGCAGGTAAGCCTTCCCTTTCAGCTCATCCTGTATTCTCTGAGTTTTTCAAGGGATTGCTTCATACCAATCCACCATTCAGGGACCCTGCCCCTGTTTGGGACCTTAATGTTTGCATTGCTCAGCTTATGCAACCCCCCCTTTTGAGCCTTTGTCCTCAGCAGAGCTTAAGTACTTGACTTGGAAAACTGTTTTCTTGGTGGCCATCACTTCTGCCAGGCACATAAGTGAGTTACAAGCCCTGTCAGTGGAGCCTGATTTTATCTCTTTCCATAGAGATAAGGTGGTCCTCAGGACTAACAGGAAGTTTTTACCTAAGGTGGTTTCAGACTTCCACCTTAACCAGTCTATATCTCTTCCTGTTTTTTTCACTGACCATTCCTCCTCTGGTGAGAGGAGGCTGCACAGTTTGGATGTGAAAAGGGCCCTTAGCTACTACATAGAGCGTACCAAGGGTCACAGGTTTGACTCCCTCCAACTGTTTCTCACTTAAGGTGAGGTTGGTAAGGGAAAACCTGCCACTAAGAGATCCATTGCCAGGTGGATTGTCTCTTGCATTCAATTTTGCTATGAAAAGCTAGGCAGGACTCCACCCTCAGGCCTGAGGGCTCACTCTACCAGAGGTACAGCTGCTTCCCCTGGCTGCTGCCAGGCATATTCCTATCTTAGAGATATGTCAAGTAGCTACCTGGAAAACAGTTCACACTTTTACCAAGCATTACTCTCTGGACATCCAGGCTAGGAGTGATGCTTGGTTTGGTACAGCAGTGCTTCAGAGCCTATTTCCTAGGTAGGTTATGTCCCTCCTCCATGGAGGTACTGCTTGCTAGTCTGCAATTTGTCAGAATACAGCAAGACTTCATGTTGTTTGAAGAAAAAATTACTCACCTTAGTAATGTTGTTTCTTCTAATGGAGTCTTGCTGTATTCTGACCTCCCCCCGTGCCTTCCCCTCTCAGAACCTTTGTTTTTGGGATGTGGGTGGGCAGTAGCAGTGTTGGCACTTAAGTGGTGCCCCACCTTTTATTTATCACCCCCTTTTCTTTGGGTGATTGGGTGTCGTGTTTGTTTCATTTTTTGGGTTTCCTGATTTGAGTCTTTGTTTTGGGACCAAAAAATCTGTTTATTATATTTAGTAGCCAGTTGGCTAGTGTAGGTTTACAGCTTCCACACAGGACACTCAGTGAGTTTAGCTCATAAAGATCTGACAATTTGAGTTCAAACAGGAACAGATAGAGTCTCAACTGAGTTTGAGCTTAGCGTTCCATGCCTGGCTTGGAAAGTTAACTCTTTCATCTCCGGGGCAGTTCGAAGGTTGGACCTCACTGCAATTTGTCAAAATACAGCAAGACTCCATTAGAAGAAACAACATTACTTAGGTGAGTAATTTTTTCCTTCGTGGCCAAGGTGGACAACAACCACAGCAACCCTGTTTCAAGCACAACGAGCTTTAGCGGGCGGGCTATGACCAGAGAGGTGCCCATAGAGGCTCTGCAGGACCCACCTCTCATCCAGCCAAACCAACCCAGGCCGCCTTTCCCCCTCCCTCCACTGCCTGACTCTCCATCGGAACCACCCCTCCCCAGCGCCCCGCCATGGGAGGCAATCGGAGGGTGCTTTACACAGCAGCATAGCAGAAGGTGACCTCCAACCAGTGAGTCCATCAACGCATAGAAAAAGGACATTCAATAAAGTTTGTCCAGATTCCACTGGACAGCCCCCCTTCCTGTTACTCCGCAGAACATGCAGGCTTGATCCACACAGAGATTCAAATACTGTTGTACAAACAGGCCATAGAACCTGTTCCCCCAGCCCAGAGAGGAGTAGGATTCTACTCGCACTTCTTCCTAGTCCCGAAGAAGACGGGCGACCTGAGACACGTCTTGGATCTCCGCGAACTCAACCACTTTGTGGACTATAAGAGATTCAGGATGGTCACACTCCGGGGCCTGCTCCCCATGCTATATCAGGGAGACTGGTTGGCATCGCTGGACATGCAAAACGCATACCTTCACATCTTCGTGGTGAAACCACACAGGAGGTTTCTCAGGTTCACCTTCCAGGGCAGACATTTTCAGTTTAGGGTGCTACCCTTCAGTCTTTCTACGGCACCAAGGGTTTTCACAAAGTGCCTCGCAGTTGTTGCAGCGACACATGGAAGGATGGGTCAGTACATATTCCCATACTTGGACGATCGGCTCCTCACATCACTGTCCAAGGAACAACTACAAAGATCCATTTGGGACACCTGTTCTCTCTTCGAAGAACTAGGCATCATGATCAGTATCCCGAAATCCTTCCTATCCCCGGCCCAGAACCTGAATTTCATCTTAGCTCAACTCGACACTATTCGAAGGAGAGCCTTCCTGCCATGGGACAGAGCCGTCCGTCTTCAGGTCCTAGCTCAGCACATCTTTTCAGCCTTGGTGGTACCAGCCAGAACTCTGTTATGGCTACTAGGCCACATGGCAGCATCCATCATTACTGTCCCCTTTGCGAGGCTTCATATGAGGATGATTCAGTGGACCCTTCGTGTCCAGTGGGACCAAAGATGGGACGATTTGGACGTGCCGGTTTCCATCACAACACCTGTACGTCAGAAACTCTGGTGGTGGATGACATCCCCTTTAGTGTGAGAAGGAATGCCATTCCAAAAGAAAGCGCCAGACCAGATCCTCACGTCTGCCTCAACCACTGGATGGGGAGCACACCTAGGCGCTCACAGAACCCAGGGCTCCTGGTCAGTGAGCAAGGAATGTCTTCACGTCAATATTTTGGAGACGAGGGCTGTTCTCTACGCCCTACAGGCCTTGAGCTCTGTTCTCCAACCGGGACACCTCCTCGTGCAAACAGACATGTTGGTGGTGTTCTACCCTAACAAACAAGGAGGCATACACTCTTACCCTCTCTGCAGAGAGGCAATGAGAGTATGGGATTGGGCTACATCCCATCACCTTTTGATCTCAGCGGTCCATGTTCCTGGGGTCCAAAACACCCTGGCCAATGCCCTCAGCCGAACCTGGTCGAGAGCACACAAGTGGTCCCTGTTCCAGTCTGTAGCTGACGTTCTATTCGACAAATGGAGCACACCCGAGCTAGACCTGTTCGCCTCCCCTACCAACACAAAACTGCCCAGTTTCTGCTCACTAGCTCCCAAGCCTGGTGCTTTCTGGCGAGACGCATTGTCCCTCTCCTGGAAGGGGAGATTCCTCTATGCCTTTCCCCCATTTCCGCTCCTTCAGAGGGTCCTCTTCAAGGTGCAAGTGGAGGAGGCAATAATGATCTTGGTGGCGCCATTATGGCCTCCGCAGATCTGGTTCCCACTGCTACAGCAGCTGGCGGTGAAACCTACGATCACATTACCATTGAGCACGTTCTTACCCTCCCAGGACAGCGGGACACTGGTTCACCTGAACCTGAGGTTCCTCCACTTACCTGTATGGCTCCTGAAGACTTAGTCAGGCTCCACTTCAGAGTTTCTGATAAGGTCACCGATGTTCTCGTGGCGGCCAGAAAGCCTTCCACCAGAGTGATCTACGCCATAAAGTGGAAGCGTTTTTGCCTGTGGGCTATGGCACGTCACCTTGACCCTTTGGCCTGTCCAGTGAATACCCTTCTTGAATACCTGCTCTTCCTTTCGGATTCAGGCTTGGGCTTCTCCTCCATCAAAATACATTTGGCTGCCATTGCTGCCTATCACATCCCTGTCCAAGGTAGAACGGTGGCACAGTTGGAGGTAACCCGTACATTTCTTAGGGGCATTCTGCACATCAAACCTCCCCTAAGGGATCCAGTCCCCCTTCGGGACTTTTTTGTTTTGGAGAAACTAACCTCACCCCCTTCTGAACCGGCCGCAGATTGCGAACTTCGCTTTCTCTCTTGGAAAATGTTAATTCTAGGGACATGGATATGTTGTTCATCCACACTGTCTGGCAGGTTCCTTGCCGCTTTAAATCTTGCCGGAAGGTCTTCAAGCTGGCTCTTCCCACCCACCCGGGTGGTAAAACTCTCGGCTCCGCCCCATGACGCCAGATCTTCCTTACCGCTTGGAAGCTCAGGTTCCCTCCTTAGCACGCTGCGTTTAGACTGGATCCAAACTCTTCAGTTAACCCAAAACTAATTTTAAAGTTTACAAGACTTCGGTCTGTTTCTTCCTTCACGGCTGCGATGGATAAATCGACTCCCGGTTTTCGGTAGTGCCCATGCGGGCAGAAGATGTCTCGGACCGATCCACACTCCACGTGGGCTCACTGCCCCGGCTTGACTCACGATCCGCAGGCCTCGCGATTTGTACAAGTCCTTCTTGGCAAATGTCCTCAAAGACCGTGCTGCCAGGCTCCAACTTGGGCGCCCCGAGAGACGTATACCACCGGTAAAGTCAAAGGAGGCCCATTGGGCGGTTTCCGCGGTGGCAGGCTCAGCTGAGCAACTTGAACAGATGATCACCCTCGAGGAGGAGGAGGCGGCCCAGGCCGCATCTTCATGTTCCTCGGTCGCTGCATTTATCCCGCTCTCCTTGGGCTCCTTCTGTACGGCTTCTTTTAAGGAGCTTTGTCAATCCCTGTCCACGAAAGGTGAGGGTCCATCGGGACACTCCTCATGGTCCAAGAAGAAGGACTCGAAGGGTAAGTCCCACCGTCGGCGTTCGTGGAAAGGGAGAGTTCCCTTCCTTGGACAGTCAACTTTTGACTTGGTCGAGGTTGCTGGCTTCCACGGTGTCCCCGTCAGGTCAGCCAGCCGAGACACCCGTCGGCCCTTGATCGAGATTTTCTCGACCACGGACGGGCTGTCGACTGGAGAAGCTGACAACCCTTCTTCACGGTTCCCCGGTGGAAACCGAGGACTTGCCTCGCCTCCTGTGCCGGAGTCCCCAGTTAGGGCTCGAGGCGAGGGAGAACGGGTTTCCGCTCGCTCCCAGACCCACCCTCAGAAACACAGGCGGTCTCGGTCTCAGACCCTTCTCGGTCTCGGCACCGAGAGCCGGCGCGCCGCTCATCTCGTCCGTCTTCCTCCTTGGAGAAGGCTTGGCGCCAAGTCGCGCCCGATGCCTAAAGGCTTAATGTGGCAGCAGCTCCTTCTGACCGGGAACAAGCCGACGCCGTCGCCTTCCCCGGCCATTAAGTGACTGTCACCTGAAAGGCCGAAACAACCCCTTGCAGTGGTCGAGGAGCCCAAACCGGCGCCAGTTGTTTGGCCAAAACCAGCTGCCCCACCGATTATGGTAGAATCCCCGCCTCCACAACCTAAATCTGGGGGTTGGGTCAGGGACTGCCCCACCGGTTGTCGGTCACCCTCACTCCCGACCGTCCCTCGCAGGTGGAGGGTGGCTCAAGCCCTAGGCAGCTATTCGCAGACTCCTCGGAGTGTGATGACGACTCTTCCCTGTTCTCCAGGCCCCTTGACCTGGAGTCCTCTGGGGGACAGTCGATGGACGAGAGGCCAGCCTCGTTCATGGGTTTGCTTCGGCTCATCTGAGAGTCTACTGGGATGCAGCTCGAGCTCATATCCAAGCGGGCCAAGTATCCCCTCATGGAGATACTGGACCGAGGGGATTCTCCCACGGAGGCCTTTTCAGTGGCTGAAGCCATTGTTGTCCCAGCCTTGGAGTTATGACAGCGGCTGGCTTCTTGTCCTGCTCCTTCGGCCAGGATGGCCAGGAAGTCCGCGGTCCCCACCGGGTCACTGTCCGGTTTCTCGGAGCACCCCTCTGCAGAGGGGTTGGTTACCGATAGTGTTTTCCGGTGTTCCGGGAACACCAGGGGCGTGGACAAGCCCCCCGACAGAGTCTAAAAAGCTGGACTATGCTGGGCATAAAGTGTACGCTTCGTCCTCCCTCGGCCTCTGTCAGGCCAGTTCGGCCATACTGATGGCGCACTTCTCCCATGCCCTTATGGGCTCCCTGGATGAGGTGATCCCTCATCTCCTGGCTGACCTCCAGACTACGGTCAAGCAGGTGCGGGATCAGGGAAGGGCAGTGGCGAAACAGCAGCTCCAAACGGCTCTCTATATTGGAGACTCCTGTGCCAGGTCAGTAGCGGCCGCGGTGGCCATGCGCCGCAGAGCTTGGCTGCGAAGCTCCACCTTCACAGGGGATACCCAGCACAAGCTGGCAGATGTCCCCTTCCTGGGTACTGACTTGTTCGAGCCTGGGATTGAAGGCCACCTCCAGAGAATTGAGAAGTCCTGTGCCACCTTGGACTCGGTCACGTCTGCCCAGAAGGACAAAGGCCGCCGGCAGCAGCATAAGCCCTTTCTCCCTTCTGCCCCTGCAGCATGTCCGGCCCAGCAACACCAGCATCAGGGCCAGCAGGCTCACACTTGGCACCCCAAAGCCAAGCCTGCAGCTTCCTCCAGCAGGAAGCCGGGAGGAAAAGGCCCAGGAGGTCCCTTGGCCAGTCCTTCCTCCAAGCCTGCCCAGTGACGGGTTGAGGGGTGTCGCCCCCAGCCCTGTCGCTTTCCCCTTGGTTCCCCCCGTGGGGGGACGGCTCCGCCACTTTCTTTCCACCTGGTCCGATATCACCACAGACCACTGGGTGTTGGAGGAGGTAGGAAGGGTCTGCCTCTAGAGTTCGAGCAGGCCCCGCCTTCCGGAGCCGCCGCCTCCACGGGGCTACGGGTCTCAAGAGTTTCTGTCGCCCATCGAAATGACAAATTCCCTGCTCCCTCCAGAAGGAGGTGATCAGGAAGGTGGTGGATCCTCCACCAGACCCAGGGTTTGTGTCCAGGTACTTCCTGGTCCCGAAACGGACGGGGGGCTGGCACCCCATTCTAGACCTGCACGACCTGAACAGGTTCCTAAGGTCTCGAACCTTCAGGATGGTCACTCTGGCTCAGATCATTCCATCCTTGGAATGAGGCGCGAGGTTCTGTTCTCTGGACCTCCAGGACGCGTTCTTTCATGTCCCAATCTGTCCGTCCCATCAGTGATTCCTCCGTTTCAGAGCAGAGGGTCCCTTTACGAGTTCCGGGCCATGCCCTTCGGCCTTTCTCTAGCTCCCAGGGTCTTCACCAAATGCATGGCAGTGGTGACAGCATTCCTGCGGCGCTGAAGGGTCCGAGTGTAGCCTTACCTGGACGACTGGCTGATTGCGGCCTCCTCCTGACCGGAGGTGGAGCGGTCCAAGGATCTGGCCCTCCAGGTTTGCTCTCAAGTTGGCCTCCTCATCAACGAGGCCAAGTCGGAACTCGTGCCAAAGCAGGTGATCCAATTCATCGGGGCAGAGCTCGACTCTCTGCGAGCCAGAGCATGGCTCCCGGCGGACAGGGCCGAGGTTCTTTCCTCCTTTGCCCAATCATTTTAGGTTGGGCAAGTGCGCCCTTTCCGGAACTTCCTGGGCCTCATGGTGGCCTGCACCAGCGTGATCCATTGGGCCTGTTGGCACATGCGTCCCCTACAATGGGGACTGGCCAGCCAATGGTCACAGTGCTCCGGTCCCTTGAACCAGCCAGTAGCAGTGACCCAGGAGATGTGGAACGCTCTCCAGTGGTGGATCGTTCCAGCTCATCTACAGAAGGGCATCCCGTTTGTCCGCCCCGAGCCGACGGTCTCTCTATTGACCGACGCCTCTCTGATGGGTTGGGGTGCCCATCTGGGGGAGCACAGAGAGCACGGCCTCTTGTCCCCTCGGGAGTCCCGATGCCACATCAACCTGCTGGAGCTTCAAGCGGTTCATCTAGCCCTCACTGCCTTCGCTCAGTTTGTACGGGGTCAAGTGGTCCAAGTCCAGAAGGACAATACCACGACCATGCACTACCTAAACCGCCAGGGCGGGAAGAGCTCCATGCCTCTGTACAGGTAACCTCTCCGCACTTGGTCCCTCGTGTGCAGCCTGGAGGCGGATCTCTTTGCCATCCATGTGGCAGGAGCCTCCAACATTCTGGCCAATGCCCTAAGCCAGATAGGAGCTGCGTCCCATGAGTGGTCTCTCCTGCCGGAGGTAGTACAAGATCTGTTCTCCCACTGGGGCACGCCTCAGGTGGACCCGTTTGCCGCCAGGGAGAATGCGAAGCTGAGGCTGTTTCATGCCCGCCCCCCTCAGCAGGGCTCGCTGCAGGGGGATGCCTTCTCGAGGCCGTGGACCCCGGGCCTCTTCTACGCCTTTCCCCCATTTCCCTTGATCCACAAGGTGCTTCTCAAGGTGAGGAGGGACAAGGCGTAGGTGATTCTGGTAGCCCCAGACTGGCCCCGCCAGTTCTGCTATCCAGATGATCTCAGCCTCAGCTCCAGGCTCCCGAGGCGGCTTCCAGCCCGCCCGGACCTGATCTCAGTCAACCAGGGGAAGGTATTCCATCCGGACCTTCAATCCCTGCACCTGACGGCCTGGTTCCTGAGCGGCTAGAGTTCCAGGCCTTGGGTCTTTCCAACGAGGTCCTCAACATCGTTGAGGCATCCCGTAAGGAGTCGACCAGGAAATGCTATGCCTTTAAATGGAAGAGATTCTCCATTTGGTGTCAGGGCAAGGGGCTGGACCCTTCCTCCTGTTCCTTGGCAAGCATTCTGGACTACCTGTGGTTCCTTTCTCAGCTAGGGCTTCGGTCAAAGACCCTTAAGGTGCACCTGGCAGCCATCTCTGCTTACCGGGCACGGGCCGGGAAGCAGTCGGTGGCGCAGGAGAAGGTGGTCGGGCGCTTTTTCAAAGGCCTTGATCACATATCCCCTCCGGTGTGAGAACCTCCACCTCCGTGGGATCTACTGCTGTTACTGGCTAACCTCATGGGCAAGCCATTCAAACCGATGCACAGGTGTGACATCTCTCACCTGTTGTGGAAGACCGCCTTCAAACAACATGAAGTCTTGCTGTCCTGTCTTTCAACTGCCCCGGAGAACAAAGAGTTAAACTTTTCATGGCCAGCATGAAATGTGCACCGCGAGCTCGGTTGAAGCCCCTGTCTGCTGTTGTTTAAACTCCAACCGTCAGATTCTTTACTCCGCCTCACTGAACAGCCGCTCCGGAGATTTCTCCTTTGCTCGGTTCAAAAAAGATGGTTAAAGTGTCGTTTTCGCTCGGTTTCTACCGAATTTCTGCTACCGAATCTGTCGGTTTAAGTCTCTGTCTGTGGTACCGTGAGTACTAGATAGGTTTTGCTTTTTTGTTTCTGTGTGGAACTTGTAAATTTCGGATCGGTTTGGCTGAACCGATCGGTTTAGGTAAAAAAAAAGTTTGTGAATTTACTTAGAGTGTGGTAACCGGTCCGTATCGGTTCTAAAAAAAAAAAAATGGATTTTATTACGTTTTCTTCCAAGACCCGTAACACGGTCAGGAACCGATAGGGGAGTCTTGCCTGGTGGATTGCCGAAAAAAGGGTACGTTTTGGATAGGATTTTCCATGTCTGAGAAACCCAAGAAAAAAACAGGGCCCACTAGGTTTCAACACTGCAGTGTGTGTGTGTGGGGAAGCTTTTGCCTCGCTGATCCCCACACCACCTGTGTTTATTGTCTGGGGTTTGACCACCTCGATTCAGACTGCCAAATTTGTAAGAATTTTCCCAAAGCTACCCTGGATAAGTGAGTAGGTAGACTGAGGGAAAGGGAGGCAGAGAAGTCCGCTGACCCGGATGACCAGCCCAGTTCGGTTCCGACCGAACCAGAAGGAGTGCCCTCTGACCAGGGAGATACTACTTCGGGCAAGAGGAGAGCCGATTCTGAGGAGTTGGTTCCTGTTAAAAGCAAAAGAAAAGATAAATCGTCCAGTTCGGATCCAGAAATTCATACTCTGACCGCTGATGAGATAGCTAAGGCGATAAGAATAGTGCAATCGCTTACTTCGGTTCCGGCCAAACCGGCACCATCTGGCAGGGGTTCGGTTCGGTTGGTTCCCCTGGTTCCGGATTACACCTCAGAAGAATTTTATGAACCGGATGAGGAGGAGGGAGAATATGAGGATGATGATGGTGATTATGAAAGTCTGGATGTGCCTATTGACCTGGACATCTCCCCAGACAGACCTTCAGGTGTTTCAAACAACATGAAGTCTTGCTATATTATGACATATGCAGTTTGTCCCAGCCTTAGAACTGCTCTGGAGGTGAAAGAGTTAACTTTTCATGCCAGGCATGGAATCTTGAGCGCAAGCTCGGTTGAAAACTCTGTCTGTTGTTCTTCAAACCCAAACTGTCAGATTCTTTACTCTGCCTCACTGAACAGTCGCTCCGGAGATTTCTCCTTCTGCTCGGTTCATTTTGTCGGTTGAAAAGTGTAATTTCTCAGTTTTTTTAAACCGCATTTGTCTTATTTTAACCGCAACCGGTCGGTTCAAGCTCTGTCTGTAGTATCGTAAGTAATAGGTTTTACATTTTCTCTGTGTGGAACTTGCAAACGTTATTATCGGTTCGGTTTGAACCGATTAGGTTGTTGTTAAACTTAATTAAATTGCATTTAGAGTGCGGTTCCCGGTTCTTATCGGTTCTAAAAAAAACAGATTTCATTACGGTTTTTTCCACGACCCGTGACACGGTTGGGAACCGATAAGGATGTCTTGCTTGGCGATTTGCCGTAAAAGGACAAGTTTTTGGTTAGGCTGGCATTATGTCTGAGAAACCCAAAAGAAAAACCGGGTCCACTGGGTTTCAGCACTGTAGTGTCTGTGGGGAAGCCTTTGCCAAGGCTGACCCACACACCACATGTGTTTATTGTCTGGGGTTTGACGACCTCAATGCAGACTGCCAGATTTGCAAGAATTTCCCTACGGCTACCCTGGATAAGAGAGTTGGTAGGCTCAGGGAGCGAGAGGCCAAAAAGTCCGCTGACCCGGATGGCCAGCCCGGTTCGGTGCCAACCGGAGGGAGTGCCCTCTAACCAGGGTGAGACTTCCTCTGGCAAAAGAAGAGCTGACTCGGAGGAGCCAGTTCCAGCAAAGAGGACTAGAAAATCAGCAGGTGTGGAGCCAAAATTTCCTTCTCCAACCACTGCAGAGATAGCTAAAGCGATCCAAATTGTCCAGTTGCTTTCCCCGGTTCCGACCAAACCGGCACCATCAGGTAAGCGGTCGGTTCGGTCGGTTCCACCGGTTCATGAATATGATATAGAGGAATTTTATGAACTGGAGGAGGTGGAGGAGGATTATGAAGAGAGTGAATGTGATTTTGAAAGTCTGGATGTGCCCATTGAACCGGACATCTCCCCAGACAGACGTTCAGGAGTGTCTCCCCCTAGGCTTTCTGAGTCCCCTTCTCATTTTATGTTTTATAAAAAAGTTGCTGAAACCCTCCAGCTCCCTTTGGAAGAAGCTGTGGATGAACAGGAGGAGCCTGACTATGTGGAAATGATGGATATCCCAGAGTCCAGGAGGTTGTCTGTTCCTTTACATAAATCTTTTAGGAAACAGACGATAAAAATTTTAAAAGCTCCTAACACTATACCTCCTGTGGATAAAAAATGGACAAGAGGTACACATTGTCAGGCTCTGATACGGAGTTCCTTTCACAATAATGCAGCCATGTTGGGGTAGTGCAGGCTGCAGCCTGTGATAAGGCAAATATTCCCTTGGCTTCACACCCCCCTGACAAGGACTCCAGGAGGATTGATGCCATGGCAAAGAAACAATACATGGCAGCATCCTTGGGACTCAGACAGGCAAATTATATGGCCTATGTTGCAAGATACCAGAAGTCCAGATGGGATACTGTTATGGCTTTAGCGAAACAGGTCCCTGGCCAGCTTGCCAAGGAGCTGGAGCAGGTGGCTGCTGATGGTATTGAGGCATCCAAGGTGCAATTCCATGCTGCAGTGGACTCTAATGATATATCTTCAAGAGTCATGGCTACATCTGTGGCTTTTAGCAGAATGGCTTGGCTCAGGTGTACTAGCCTGTCACAGGATACCAGGCTAAGGCCATGGATTTTCCTGTTCTGGTAATTCTCTGTTTGGGAGCAGACAGAGAATTACATGAAAAAAATGGATGAGTATAGGACCACTTATAGGAGTGCACAGGCCAAGGAGAGGCAAGCCACTCCTCAGAGGCAGCTTTCCAGGGGCAGGGGCAGGCCTTTTCACAGGCCTTTTTACCAAGCCCAGGCCTCCTCTTCAGCTTATGCCCAGAGGGGGTTCTTCAGAGGGAGAGGCAGATGGGGTACGAGCAGGCCTGCTCCCACCCCTCAGCCTAAAGCCCCTGCCAAACAGGCACCCTGATGGGATGCCCAGGGCCGATTCTCCATTACCTGTAGGGGGCAGGCTGGCTTACTTCGTCCAGGACTGGGAGTATTTAACATCGGACAAGTGGGTCCTGGAAGTAGTAAGCCAGGGACTGGTTCTCAGCTTCAAACAATTTCCAAAGATGAGAACCAGATCCTTTCCACCTGCAAATCCATTAGAGGCTCTCGCTTTGGAAACAGAAGTCTCAACCCTCCTGGCTCTCAGAGCTGTAGAAAGGGTTCCTCCCCTACACCAGGGCAAAGGACTGTACTCCAGGTACTTCCTTACCCCAAAAAAGACAGGAGAATGGCGGCCCATCCTGGATCTCAGATACCTAAACAAGCACCTTTTAAAACCAAAATTCAAAATGGTGACTCTGGGAATTATTTTACCCTCCCTAAGGCCAGGGGACTGGCTAAGTCCCTGGACTTCAAGGATGCCTACTTCCATGTTCTCATCAGAAGCTCACGAAAGTACCTCAGATTAGAACTGCCTCAGGCCATTACCAGTTCAGAGCAATGCCCTCGACCTCACCTCTGCCCCAAGGGTATTCACAAAATGCCTGGCAGTAGCAGTTGCTCACTTAAGAAGAGCAAAAGATTGCCATCTTTCCTTACCTGGACGACTGGCTCATAGTGGGTCAGTCTCCAGACCAAGCCAGATTACACCTTCAGGTTACCCAGCAGCTTACATCTCTAGGTTTTTCTCTCAGTCTTCCAAAGTCAGTTCTAGAGCCTGTTCAGCTACTCACCTTCATAGGCGCAGAACTGGACACAAAAGCAGGCCAGAGCTTTCCTTCCTCTAGAAAGAGTAAAGACCCTGGTGGCTCTGGCCTTCTCCTTCACCCTGCAGGTCTCTCGACCAGCAAGGCACTTTCTACAGCTCCTAGGACACATGGCTGCCTCCACAGCTGTAGTGCAAGGAGCAAGATTTCAGATGAGGGACATTCAGTTCCATCTGAGAGCCTTCTGGTCTCAAAGGAGAGATCCTCTAACCAAATTGATCCCAGTAACTCGAACCCTGATCCAGGCCCTGCAGTGGTGGCAGGATCAGAGCAATCTGAGACGGGGGGGGCGTACCTTTCATCCCTCAATCTCACTCCTTGACCCTTACTACAGATGCGTCCCTCTTGGGATGGGGAGCTCACATGGGCGACCTCACCACCCAGGATTGTGGTCCCCTCAGAATCTCTGCTCACATCAATCTGTTGGAACTCAGAGCTGTTTTTCTAGCACTTCAGGTTTTTCTGCATCTGTTCAGAACAAAGTGGTACAGGTCAAAACAGACAACACCACTACAGTGTGGTACATCAACAAGCAAGGGGGCACTCGGTCTTCGACCTTGTGCACCGAGGCAATGAAGTTGTGGTCTCTGGCTTATTCCCTGAACACTTCCCTCGTGGCAGTTCACCTCCCAGGCAAGGACAATGTCCTGACAGATGCTCTCAGCAGGATTTCCCAGGGCCATCACGAATGGTCACTGGATCCCCTAGTACTGGAATTAGTATTTGCCAGGTGGGGCACCCCCTCAGATAGATCTTTTTGCAGCCCCAGACAATCACCAGCTTCCGCTTTTTTGTTGCAGGCCCCCAGTGTTGGGCTCAGTCCCTCTGGATGCCTTCCTTCTCGACTGGGAAGGGAAGTTCCTCTATGCCTTTCCCCCCTTCCCTCTTTTGTTCAAGGTGCTAGTCAAAATCAGATCTCAACCTTGCAAGATGATTCTGATCGCTCCAGATTGGGCCGGACAGCCCTGGTGTCCACTCCTTCTGTCCTTAGCAGTCCACCTTCCCCCCCGTGTCTTCCCAGGAATCACAATCTGTTAACCTGTGCCCAGGGGAGAGTTTGGTATCCGAATCTCAAATCCCTCAATCTCAAGGCCTGGCTCTTGAAGAGTTAGAGTTTGCTGACCTACACCTTTCTCAAGGTGTACTCGATATATTGAAAGCTTCTAGGAAGCCTTCCACCAGGGCTACTTATAATTCTAAATGGAAAAGGTTTTTCATATGGTGCTCTGATAAGCATATTTTCCCCAGAATCTGCTGATTTGCCCACAGTCCTGGATTATACGGTCCATCTAAATACTTTTGGCTGAGGCCAGCTACCCTGAAAGTGCATTTGGCAGCTGTCTCTGCTTTTATTTCAGCAGGAAAGCCCTCTTCTCTTTCTGCTCACCCTGTATTCTCAAAGTTTTCAAGGGATTGCTTCACACCAACCCTCCATTCAGGGACCCTGCTCCTGCCTGGGATCTTAGTGTTGCATTGCTCAGCTAATGCAACCCCTTGAGCCTTTGTCTTCAGCAGAGCTTAAGTACTTGACTTGGAAAACTGTGTTTCTAGTAGCCATCACTTCTGCCAGGTGCATAAGTGAATTACAAACTTTTGTCAGTGGAGCCTGATTTTATCTCCTTCCACAGAGATACAAGGTAGTCCTCAGGACTAACAGGAAGTTCTTGCCTAGGTGGTTTCAGACTTCCACCTTAATCAATCTATATCTCTTCCAGTGTACTTCACTGACCATTCCTCCTCTGCGCAGAGGAGGCTGCACAGTTTAGATGTAAAAAGAGCCCTTAGTTACTACATAGAGCGCACCAAGGGTCACAGGTTGACTCCTTCCAACTGTTCCTCACTTATGGTGAGGTTGGTAAAGGGAAACCTGCCACTAAAAGATCCATTGCCAGGTGGATTGTCTCTTGTATCCAATTTTGTTATTAAAAACTGGGTAAGGTTCCCCCTTCAGGCCTGAGGGCTCACTCTACCAGAGGTACAGCTGCGTCCCTAGCTGCGGCCAGGGACATCCCTATCTTACAGATATGTCAAGCAGCTACCTGGAAAACAGTACACACTTTCACCAAGCATTACTCTCTGGACATCCAGGCTAGGAGTGATGCTCGGTTTGGCACAACTGTGCTTCAGAGCCTATTTCCTAAGTAGGTTCTGTCCCTCCTCCATGGAGGTACTCTGTGTATTCTGCATATAGTCATAATATAGCAAGACTTCATGTTGTTTGAAGAAAAATTACTCACCTTAGTAATGTTGTTTCTTCTAATGAGTCTGCTATATTGATAACCTCCCCCCCTGCCTGCCCCTCTCAGAACCTCTGCTCTTGGGATGTGGGTGGGCAGTGCAGTGTTGGCACTTAGTGATGCTCACCTTGTGTTTTTCACCCCTCCTTCTTGGGATGTTTGGGTATGGTATTTTGTTTATTTTATTTTTTGGATCCCCTGACTTGAGTCTTTGTTTTGGGACCAAAAAATGTGTTAATATTTTAGTAGCCAGTTGGCTAGTGTAGGTTTACGGCTTCCACACAGAATCTTAGTGAGTTTTGCTCGAAAAGATCTGACAGTTTGGGTTTGAAGAACAACAGACAGAGTTTTCAACCTAGCTCGCGCTCAAGATTCCATGCCTGGCATGGAAAGTTAACTCTTTCACCTCGGAGCAGTTCTAGGCTGGGACAAATTGCATATGTCATAATATTAGCAAGACTCCATTAGAAGAAACAACATTACTAAGGTGAGTAATTTTTTCTTCTCCTTCTAGGCTTTCTGAGTCCCCTTCCCACTTTATGTTTTACAAAAAAGTGGCTGAAACCCTCCAGCTTCCAATGGAAGAAGCAGTAGAGGATCAGGAGGAGCCTGATTTTGTTGAAATGATGGACATCCCAGAGTCCAGGAGACTGTCTATTCCCCTCCATAAATCTTTTGGGAAACGGACAAATAAAATTCTTAAGTCTCCTAACTCCATACCTCCTGTAGACAGACGAATGGACAAGAGGTACACTCTTTCAGGCTCAGACACAGAGTTCCTTTCTCAGCAGTGCAGCCATGTTGGGGTAGTGCAGGCTGCTGCCTGTGAGAAGGCAACTATCCCCTTTGCATCACACCCCCCAGATAAGGACTCTAGGAGAATTGATGCCATGGCAAAGAAACAGTACATGGCAGCATCTTTGGGACTCAGGCAGGCTAACTATATGGCCTACACAGCTAGATACCAGAAGTCCAGATAGGACACTGTGCTGGCTCTGGCTAAACAGGCCCCTGACCAGCTTGCCAAGGAGCTTGAGCAGGTGGCTGCAGATGGGATTGAGGCATCCAAGGTGCAATTTCATGCTGCTGTGGACTCCAGTGATGTTTCATCTAGAGTCATGGCTACATCTGTGGCCCTTCGGAGGATGGCTTGGCTCAGATGTACTAGCCTATCACAGGATACCCAGGCTAAGGCCATTGATTTCCCTGTTATTGGTAATTCTCTGTTTGGGAAGCAGACAGAGAACTACATGAAAAAAGATGGACGAGTACAGGACCACCTATAGGAGTGCTCAGGCCAAAGAAAGGCAAGCCACTCCCCAAAGGCAGCAGTCCAGGGGCAGGCCTTTTCAAAGGCCTTTTTACCAAGCCCAGGCCTCCTCTTCTTCTTATGCTCAGAGGGGGTTCTTCAGAGGGAGAGGCAGACGGGGTATGAGCAGGCCTGCATCCACCCCTCAGCCTAAAGCCCCTGCCAAGCAGACACCCTGATGGGTCTGCCCGGGCCGATTCCCCAATACCTGTAGGGGCAGGCTGGCTTACTTTGTCCAGGACTGGAAGTCTCTGACATCGGACAAGTGGGTCCTAGAAGTAGTAAGCCAGGGACTGGTTCTCAGCTTCAAAAAATTTCCCAAGATGAGAACCAGATCCTTTCCACCTGCAAATCCATCAGAGACCCTTGCCCTAGAGGCAGGGGTTTCTTCCCTCCTGGCTCTCAGAGCCATAGAGAGGGTCCCCACCCTACACAGGGCAAAAGGTTGTACTCCAGGTACTTCCTAACTCCCAAAAAGACAGAGAGAATGGTGGCCCATCCTGGACCTAAGATATCTGAACAAGCACCTTTTAAAACCAAAATTCAAAATGGTGACTTTGGGAATAATTCTGCCCTCTCTAAGGCCAGGGGACTGGCTAGCCTCCGTGGACCTCAAAGATGCCTATTTTCACATTCTCATCAGGTGCTCCCACAGAAAGTACCTCAGGTTTGAGTTGCCCTCAGGCCACTATCAATAAAGAGCAATGCCCTTTGGCCTAACATCAGCCCCAAGGGTTTTCACAAAGTGCCTGGCAGTAGTGGTTGCTTTCCTAAGGAGAAAAAAGATCTCCATCTTCCCACATGGGCGACCTGGCTCATAGTAGGTCAGTCTCCAGACCAAGTCAAGTCACATCTGCAAATAACTAGAAGCAATGCTCTTCCTTCAGTTCCTCCTCAACCTTCCAAAGTCAGTTCTCGAGCCAGTACAGCTCCTCACCTTCGTAGGGGCGGAGCTGGATACAGTAAGGGCAAGAGCCTTCCTTCCCCTGGACAGGGCAAGGACCCTTATGGAACTGGCCTCTTCTTTCACCCTACAGGTGTCTCGACCAGCAAGGCATTTCCTTCAGCTTCTGCGCCACATGGCAGCCTCCACAGCAGTGGTCCAGATGAGGGACATTCAGTTCCACTTAAGAGCCTTCTGGTCCAAAGAAAGGATTCCCTTACCAAACTAGTCCCAATGACTCGAACCCTGATCCAGGCTTTGCAATGGTGACAGGATCAGGACAGTTTGAGACAAGGAGTTCCTTTTGTCCTCAGTCTCATTCAGTGATACTCACCACAGATGCCTCCCTGCTGGGCAGGGGAGCCCACCTGGGGGATCTTACCACCCAAGGGCTGTGGTCACCTCAAGAATCTCTGCGTCACATCAATCTCTTGGAACTCAGAGCAGTGTTTCTGGAACTGCAAGCCTTTTCCAAATCTGTACAGAACAAGGTGGTCCAGATCAGAACAGACAACACCACCACAATGTGGTACATCAACAAGCAAGGAGGCACTCAGTCTGCGGCCTTGTGCACAGAAGCAATGAAGTTGCGGTCCCTGGCCTAGTCCCTGCAGACCTCTCTGATAGCAGTTCACCTCCCAGGGAAGGACAATGTCCTAGCAGATGCACTCAGCAGGATATCCCAGGGCCATCACAAATGGACCCTAGATCCCCTAGTTTTGAAAGTGATTTTCTTGAGATGTGGCATTCCACAGATGGATCTTTTTGCAGCCCCAGACAATCACCAACTTCCTCTCTTTTGTTGCAGACCCCCAGTCTTGGGCTGAGTCCCGCTGGATGCTCTGATTCTGAATTGGGAAGGGAAATTTCTGTATGCTTTTTCCCCCTTCCCTCTCCTGTTCAAGGTGCTAGTCAAGATACAATCACAACCATGCAAAGTGATTCTGATTGCTCCAGACTGGGCCAGACAGCCCTGTTAACCCCCTGTTGCTGTCCTTAGCAGTCCACCTTCCCCTGTCTCTTCCCAGGAACTACAACCTGTTGACATCGTCACAGGGGAGGATTTGGTACCTGAACCTCAGGTCTCTCAATCTCAAGGCATGACTCTTGAAGAGTTAGTTTGCTGATCTACAGCTTTCTCAAGGGGTTCTGGATATCCTTAAGGCTTCTCGAAAGCCTTCCACCAGAAAGACTTACAACTCCAAATGGAAAAGGTTCACTGTTTGGTGCTCTAATAGGATATTTCTCCAGAATCTGCTGGGTTGCCTTACAGTTCTGGACTATATGAATCCATCTTAATGGCCTTGGCCTTAGGCCAGCTACACTTAAAGTGCATTTGGCAGCTGTTTCTGCCTTCTTGTCAGTAGGCAAGCCCTCTTCTCTGTCAGCCCATCCTGTGTTTTGTAAGTTCTTCAAGGGATTGTTGCACACCAATCCCCCCTTTAGGGACCCTGCTGCTGCTTGGGACCTTAATGTTTGCATTGCTCAACTTATGCAACCAGCCTTTGAGCCTTTGTCCTCTGCAGAGCTTAAGTATTTGACCTGGAAAACTGTGTTTTTGGTAGCCATTACCTCTGCCAGGCATATCAGTGAATTGCAAGCCCTGTCAGTGGAGCCCAATTTCATCTCTTTCCATAGGGATAAAGTGGTCCTAAGAACTAACAGGAAGTTTTTGCCTAAGGTGGTTTTAGATTTCCACCTTAGCCAGTCTATGTCTCTCCCTGTTTTCTTCACTGACCATTCTTCCTCTGGAGAGAGGAGGCTGCACAGCTTGGATGTTAAAAGGGCCCTCAGCTACTACATAGAGCGCAGCAAGGGTCACAGGTTTGAGTTCCTCCAATTGTTCCTCACATATGGAGAGGTTGTCAAGGGCAAACCTTCCACTAAAAGATCTATTGCCAGATGGATTGTCTCATGTATACAATTCTGCTATGAAAAACTGGGTAGAACTTCACCCTCAGGCCTGAGGGCTCACTCTACTAGAGGTACAGCTGCTTCCCTGGCTGCTGCCAGGGATATTCCTATCTTAGAAATTTGCCAAGCAGCCATCTGGAAAACAGTCCATACATTCACCAAGCATTACTCTCTGGATATCCAGGCTAGGAGTGATGCTTGGTTTGGCACAGCAGTACTTCAGAGCCTATTCCCAAAGTAGGTTCTGTCCCTCCTCCATGGAGGTACTGCGTGGTAGTCTGCAATAGTCAGAATACAGCATGACTTATTGTTGTTTGAAGAAAAAATTACTCACCTTAGTAATGTTTCTTCTAATGGAGTCTTGCTGTATTCTGACCTCCCTCCCTGCCTCCCCTCTCAGAACCTGGTTTTTGGGATGTGGGTGGGCAGGAGCAGTGTTGGCACCTTAGGGGTGTCCCTTTTTCACCCTCCTTTACTTTGGGTGTGTGTTGTGTTTTGTTTTTTTGGGTTTCCTGACTTGAGTTGTTGCTTTGAAACCAAAAAACCCTTTTTAATAAATTTAGTTGCCAGTTGGCTAGTGTGAGTTTTACAGTTTCCACACAGAACTTCTAGTGAGTATTGCTCGAAAAGATCTGATGGTTGGAGTTTAAACAACAACAGACAGGGGCTTCAACCGAGCTCGCGGTGAATATTCCATGCTGGCCATGGAAAGTTTAACTCTTTGGGCAGTTGAAAGGCAGGACCTAACTGCAATAGTCAGAATACAGCAAGATTCCATTAGAAGAAACAACATTACTAAGGTGAGTAATTTTTTCTTTTCGTTGCTGTTACTTCTGCTCGAAGGATTTCCAAGCTTCAGGCCCTGATGTGCAAGGAGCCTTATCTCGTGTTTCACAAGGACTGGGTGGCCTTGAGAACCATTTCTAAGTTTCTACCCAAAGTGGTGTCTGAGAGGACCTTAAATCAGGACTTGCAGCTCCCAGTTTATTACCGTAACCATTTGAACAGGGGAGAGGTTCTTCTCCACACTCTGGATGTGCACCGCACCCCTAGATTTTATTTGTCCAGAACCAAGGACAGCAGGCGTTCTGACCAACTTTTTGTCTCCTTTGCTCCCAGAACCCTAGGGGATCCAGTGACCAAACTGTCACTGTCAAAGTTGCTAGTACATTGTATGTCATTCTGTTACCAGAAACGCAATAAACCCCTACCGGGATCTGTGCGGGGTCATGCCACAAGGGGTATAGATGCCTCTTTCGCCACACTAAAGACTGTGTTGGCATCATACATTTGTGCCGCAGCTACTTGACACACAGTCCACACCTTCATCAAGCATTACTGTCTGGACATTTTTTTTTTATTATTTATTTAAAATTTTGATGACCGGGAAAGGCACGCTGAGCCGAGGCTCGTTTCCAGGTGCTGCCCCGGGTACTGTGTGTACAGAGAGAAGAGGTAGTTGATACAAGATATAGACAGTTTGAACATTGCCTCGAGACGCACAGCAGGCTTCAGCCTTGCAGTTCTGCAGGATCTCCTCTCGTACTGGATCTTCCCACTTCTCTCCTCAGTTACCTTCCACCCATAAGACTATACCTTCTCTACTGCTTGGGAATCAGTCCTAATGGTGTTACCTGCTGCAAGAGCTTCTCTTGAAGATCTACTGCTATGGTAAGTTCTTACGTAACTGTACTTTGTTTCTCCATTTCCCGATCAGTTTTCAGAAAATGGAAAAGGCCGCTTCTCTGCACGGTTCCTGCCTTTGGGGAACCGCGATATTCTGCTTTTATTTTAAAGCTTTGTGTAACAGCTTTCGTGGGTTTATGTTTTTTTAATGCTCGGTTCCAATTTCTGGGAACTGAGACTTTTTTTTGCTTACAGAATTTGCATTTTACACTTCTGTGGTGATATTTATTTTCAGTTGGGAACTGAACCACATTTTTACAACATGGTCCTTTTTAACATATTGTGGACTTCTTGTCAATCTGATTTTTAGTTTTGGGAACCGAAACTTTTTTCTTTAGATCTCCAGTGTTGGCATGACTGAAACACCTAAAAAGAAAACATGACCTATGGCATTACAATTGTACTTTTGTTTTCAGCTCCTGGCAAAGGCAGACTGCCACAAGCCCTGTTTAATATGCCTGGGTCCAGACCATGAATTTTAAACTGTAATTTCTGTAAAAAGTGCTTGCCTAAGGCACAAAAGAAAAGGGTTAGAAGATTTTGGCTTCTCAGTCTGCCTCTGCGTCACCAAAAGGCTCAGATGAGGGTCCATCCCCTCGAAGTAAGAAGCTGTCCCTGTTAAAGGGGACAGAAAAAAAGGTAAAGTTGCTGAAGATGGTACAGAAATCGTGGTGTCTGAAACAGGGAACCCTGAATCCAACCAAAATAAAACCGCCTCTGAGCCTGCTAAGAAAAAAAGAAAAAAACATGTCGCTGTCCCTCCCCCTGAAAAAGGAAAGGAACAGACAGTTTGACTTAAATGAAATGCCCTCAGTAGAGGACATGATAAAGGCATGGCAATTCTTCCAGGCTTTTCAAGCTATGGGGTATCTCTTTAATATGTCTGGCTTCTCCCGACTGCGAATCACCAGGCCCAGGAAACCATCACACTTTTTTGACCCGCCAATGGAAGCAGAGAAGTTCATCTGATCTGAAGAGGCAGTGACAAGCAACTGGAGCAATGACAGCAGCTGTACTCCCTGACAGCTATCAGCAGTAATTGATTAGATTTGTTAACTTCTCCTTTGGAGGACGAGCCCCCCTGATGCTCACTTCTACAAGTTCACTTGACTCTTCTCTCCCCCGGCGAGCAGACTGGTGCAGTAAGTAACTACACATAAATCAGTGGAGTCTCTTGATTACTTGTTTATTGGGGTGCCCATCGGCTTGAATGGAAAGAAGAAGCTGCACAACATTGCGGCTATACAGTCATTCGTTTCCTACGAGTATAAGCTCACTCGCGGGGGGAGGGAGAGGAATCAAGCTGTCCTTCAAGACGGCTACGCCATCTTGGCCACATGGCTACCCTCTCACTCAATGTGGAGCGCAACAGAGCTTATACCTAGTGCATTTTTTCCTTTCAAGGCAGCAGACTGTGAGAGGGAAAATAGAGTGTCCTGTACACCATGGATTATCGTGTGGGACACCAATGAGGTAGAATGTGGGACACCTCATGGGGAAATAACCCTGAACTCGGATTATAATTGCTGGTTGTGCGATGTGGGACAAATGCCTGGTGCGGCAGTCTGTAGAACCGTGAGTTGCATCTTTTAATCCACTGCGTACTGTCCCTCTGCATTGCACTGCAGTTAAGCTGTCTCCCCCCCCCTTGTTTTTCTTTACCACTACCCAACCCTGACTGTGTCTAGGGACGAAGGTGCCAGCAGAGAGGGGTGGGGGTGAGACGACTAAGGGGATCACTTGATCATCCGTTGGACAATTCCACTGATCTAGCTAAGCTGAAATAAAATGTATAATATGTTGATACCTGCTGCAGATCTGACTTGTTGGAGGGGGGCTTTGCCTAGACTTTCTGAGGTCCATGGCATGGCAGGAGGTTCAAGGGGGGCCTGAGGAGGGAGAACCTGAGGAGATGTGTGAATTGAACTGAGAAATGTAAGGGGTTGGGAGCTTGTACTCCCACTCTTCGCTGTCTTATCGACTACTTCCAAATGCCTACCATGGTTAATTTTACAGTAAGATGTAACCAAGCCCGGCGTGCATTCTATGCTGCTACAGTATCACTAACAGTGGGGAATGGGGGGGGTCGTTAAATTGATATATGTTGCTTGTTATTGTTGTGATGGGGTTTTTAAAGGGGGGAGAGCTCGGGAGAGAGGCAGCAGGGAAAATATGGGAAGTACTTATAAAATGGTTCATGTTAAAAAAGTTTTTGGTTTAACAACGGATACACAAGAGATAACAACCAAGATAGATCTATGTGGAAGGGGAAGGAAACAAAGTAGGATTGAAAAGGTGCTGAGATGGATCTTTGGGAATACACGTGCTCATGGATGAGGGAATAAATGTGGAATGGTCTAAAAAATGTGGTGAAGAGAAAACAAGTTCGGAATAGGTTAAGGAAGTTGAAAACTCAGATAGCCTTACTGCAAGAGACACATATCTCAGCTGGGGAAGGGCAGAGAAGTTAAAGCTGTCACTCACTCATCAAGGGCCAGGGAGGTATCTATAGGGTTGCCCAGAGGATTCCCGAGTACTATACTCTCCTCTTATTCGGATCCGGTAGGTAGGTATGCCCTGGCACGGGTTCAGCTGAGAAATGGTAATGTAATAGCCATAGGCTCCATATATGGACCTAACATCGAGGACCCCAAAGTTTATCATAAACTCTTATTGGACATGACCCCCTTCAGGGGCCTTTGGGTACTAGGGGGAGATTTCAGTTGTACTGAGGTTACAGTGCTGGACAGGTCCAACACTACCCCTGTGCCCCTTACCAGAAATGCTCATGATCTCCAGGAGATTGTCAGAAGGTGCTCTCTGGTTGATATATGGAGACACCAGAACCCAATAGGCAGGGAGTATAGTTTTTTCTCCCATGCCCACCACTCCTATGCTAGACCTGATTGCCTCCTTGTCTCCTCAGGCATTGCTCTAAAAATGGAGAAGGTCAGCTATGGGGCAATACTGGTGTCTGACCATGCTCCCTTGACCTCCAGGTTCAAATGGGAAGCACCGGAGAATGCCCAGTAACTCAACAGCCACATCGATACTTGAATGTAGTCTCCTTTTGGAGAGGGTTGGTCCATACGTTGATGGAGATGGCATGGTAAACTCCTAGCGTGGCAGCCAAAATGCGGGAAGGGAGAGAATACCATAAAAAGTATACATAGCATGCAGGGGCCCCCTGACCACTGAGCATCAGGCTATAGGCCTTGCCTTCACAGAATTCTACAAGAACCTATATGCATCAGAAGTAACACCATCCCTGCAACAAATGGAGGCCTTCTTTCAGAAGGCAGCAATAGACCCCATGGAGGAGGAGGAGGAGGTTGCAGGGGAACTGGAGAGGCCCTTATAGATTAATGAGGTGCAAGATTAGCCGGCCCGGTGGTGCTGAGGGTAGAGGCACTGGATGCCACACCTCACGCCGGCGACCCGGGTTCGGGGATGGACTCGGGTCGTGGGGTTGGCCGGGGGGAAAGAGTGGCAGCTCTCACCCTAGGGGAGGGATCTGAGGGGATCCTCGGGGTTTGGCTGCCCCCTGGTGGAGGCTGAGATGGCAGCACCATGGTTGAGGATCTCCGGCAGTAGGCCAGGGAGGACAGATGAGGCCAAACTGGAGCTGCAGTGTGCATGTGCTACTGCTTCCGGGGCCTCGGGATAACTGGTGTACATATAAGGAAAATTCCTGCGGTGGCCAGTGGAGATGGAGACCCCAGGAACCTGCCCACATCCCGCTGTTGGACCTGCCACATCATGATCTCCCATTGGCAACCCGATCTCACGGTAGGTCCTTCTAATCTCAGACAGGCCGCCAAGGGTGGGCGGGCCCTCTCTTTGGGGGTGATCCGGGGGGCTGGAACTGCCGTGGATCGGGGGGGGGGGGAGACCAGATGTGTAAGTTTCAATCTGGGAGTAGAGGCAGAGTTGAGTGGGTACTCTGGAAGGATGCCCTGGGAATCCGGAGAGCACAAATAAAGTCTACAAAAAAAAAAAATGAGGTGCAAGATGCAGTTAAGACACTGAAAGGAGGCAAGGCTGCAGGCCCAGATGGGCTACCGATAGACTTTTATAAAATCTTTCAGTCTGACGTACTAGTCCCCCTCTTTGACATGTATGGGGAGAGTGTGGGAAAGCGGGAACTTCCACCATCCATGAGGGCTGCCCACTATCACGGTTCTGCCTAAGCCGGGCAAGGACCCTGCACTGTGCTCATCTTGTCGCCCAATATCTCTGCTCACTTCCGATTATAAAATTCTGGCTAGGACCATAGCTGCGAGATTGGAACCAGTGTTGCCAAAGATTATCCACCCTGACCAATGTGGATTTGTTCAGGGCAGGCAGGGCAAACATAACATAAGGAAAACTCTAAACATCATTTCTCATTGGGCAGAAACTAGGAGGTGCAGCGGTCCTAGCCCTAGAAGCTGAAAAGGTGTTCAACCGGGTTGAATGGAAATCTATGTTTAAAGCACTTGAGACATTCAGTGTGGGCCCAACATTGCTAAATATGGTAAAAACCCTATACTCCCAACTCGACATCTCAGGTTCTCAAGAATGGTACCCTATCCCTACCTTTCACGCTGCAAAGAGGTACCAGGCAGGGGTGCCCTTTGTCCCCTCTCTTATATGTAATTGCTTTGGAACTGTTAACAGCTGCAATCCGTAAACACCCTGGAGTGGTGGGGTACGGGGTGAGAGGAGAACATAAGATGGCCCTCTTTGCTGACGACCTACTGTTGTATTTGCAAAGCCCAGGCGAGAGTTTTCCATATATCCACTCGCTTCTTAAAGAATATGCCTCCCTGTCGGGACATAAAATTAACTGGTCCAAAAGTAAATTATTGCCAGTAAGGGGGGAAAGTTGACAAGCCCTAAAGGCCAATGAGTTGGGAGTACAGGTAGTATCAAAAATAAAATATCTGGGTGTTCACATTTCTGCTGATGTGAGCAAGCTATATACCCTAAACTTTGAAACCTTACTAGCTAAAATAGGGTCAGAATGTGAACGATGGATGGATTTACCCCTCACTGTCTTGGGGCGAGCAGCCACCATTAAAATGACCATTCTCCCCCAGTGCCTATTCCTTTTCCAGTCGATATTTTGCCATATTCTGGACAAGTCCTTCATAGAACTGAATAGTATCTTGCACAAATTCGTGTGGCGCTGAAAAAATGCTAGAATTAGTAGAAAGACCTTCAACTTCCTATGAACAAGGGGGGAATAGGACTACCCAATTTTGAATACTACTACTGGGTATCCCAGCTGGCATTCCTGCCCACGGGCATGGACCCAGCCCCTCCAGTGTGGATGAGTATTGAGGGAGGAGATGCGGGCGAGAGACCTCCGCAAAGACATTCTGGCGGTTATAACTAAACCCCAGGTCACCAAAAAAGCATACCCTAACCCATTCACCGGAACCCTGATGATGGCCTGGAAAGCTGTACATGAGCACTCACGAGGTCTCGGGGGGGTGGAACCTCCCTGTACGCATCCATATTGGCCACCGTAAAAACACCACCACGTCACAATGTTTTCCTTCACAGAGGCCTGTTAAGGTGGCAGAAGGCAGGGCTAAAACAGATGATACAACTATATGAAGGGAGACGATTTCTCACGTTTGCAGAGATCCAAGCTAGGTGGGACATTCCAGAAGGGGGTCTATTTATATACTTGCAGATTAGACATAGACTGCAGGGACTTGTAGGAGGTTCTCCCGGGAATATGGGACAGGACCCTTGTATTGAAGAAATGTTTAGACTATAACCAAATTCAGGACCATTGTCTGTATACTGTGGCACATTTCTGGGTTTGGGGGGATGATCCCACCATGCATATACAGAGGGCATGGGAGGAGGACCTGGGGACCCATCGCCCCCCAGAAATCTGGAAGGGAGCAATCTAATTTTTTAATGATTGCTCTAGGAGCAATAGACTCCTCCAAACCCAGCTAAGTTTCCTGCACAGGATGTACATAACCCCGGAGACATGTGTTAGACTCCACTAAATCAAACCTATGCCCTAAATGCCAAGCAGAGGAAGGCACATATCTACACATGACCCTGATGTGCCCCAAAATCCTGACTTTTTGGCATATCATGCATAAAAAGATGACAAGAGTGCTGGGAAGTGCCCCTCCAAAGTCTTCTGTGGAGTTCCTCTTAGGAGCAGACCCCGATAGAAGTGTGTTAGGCAGTGATCTGCCATTGTGCTCTCTTGCTCTGATGAATGCCTGTATCACCATAGTGCAGTGCTGGATCTCAGAGAACCCACCTACAATCCAGCAGTGGGCAGACAACTTACTGAGTTGCCTTCGCATTGAGAGGGCTCAGGGTACAGTTACTGACAGTGGTCACAAATTCGCCCATATATGGAGCAAGTTAGACCAGGCCTTAGAAGACAGCTTATTCCCTTAGAACCCCTACAGCTTATGGCATGGCGTCAGTGGTGCCAATACAAGATAAGACAAGGGTAAAATAACACCAGTGAACCTCTTATGACTTGAAACGCATCCATTGAAAGCCATGTAATGTCTATCCCCACCACCCACACAGAATTAACAGTATTGAGATTACCTGATTTATGTGACTTTTATGTTTGTATCCATACTCTTTAGGGCAAATGTTGTAATGCCCTATTATGTTTGTGTGATATAACACTATGTAATGTCCTGTTGACCTTACAATAAAAATATTTTACCAAAAAAAAATGTGCCCACCACTACCACCACCACCCCGGGTCCAGTTCCATTCCCACTGCCTGTGGAGAAGGTTGAAATGTATTATGGAAAGGAAGGAGAACCTTGAAACCAGATGGTCTCCTGAGCAAGAATTTGGCTCTTCTCCTAGGCTTTCAGAGGAGTATACATCTCATTACTCTTTTGTAAGGCAGATTGTAAAACACCCTCAACATTTCCTTCCACTGAAACTGAGGAAGATGAAGAGAAAGTAGAATTCATGGATATGATGGGACTAGCCCCCACAAAGAGTTTGCTTCTTCCTATTCACAAATTCCTCAAAAAAGCCACTAGCAATGTCATGGCGGCACCCATGTCAACTGCTGGCATTGACAAAAAAGTTGAGAAAAAATATCAGGTGGACAGGCTGGGGTAAGTACCTGTACTCCGATCCTGATTGTGAGAGAGTGGTCCAGCCTGTAGCCTGTGACAAGGCCAGAGTGCCCCTATCCTCCTGGCCTTCTAGGCAAGATTCCAGGAAACTGAATAGTATGGCCAGGAAAGGGTATACGTTGGCTTCCCTGCTCCTCGGGCAGGCAGCTTACCTGGCATACAAAGCTCTGTACCAGAAAGCTCTCTGGAACTGTCTACTGGTACTGAGTGAGAAAGCACCTGGTGATCTCGCACAAGATATGGCTGATACTGCTAGCTCAGGAATGGATACTATTGAGTGCCACTTCCATATGGCAGTGGATACTAATGATGCTGCTTCTAGGTTCCCAGTAGATGCAGTGTCCTTGAGGAGGTTTGCATGGCTTAGAACCACAAACCTCTCCCAGGACACACTGACAAAAGCTATGGATTTCCCATTTGAGGAAACTGCCTATTTGGTGACAAAACAGAGGCTAACATGAAAAAGGTGGATGAATACAAGAGTAATACTGAAAAGGAAAAGGCCTCTACTTCTCACAGGCCTTATGGAAGGGGAGGCGGGGGCAGGGTTTACTCCCAACTTTAGGTTCCCTATGAGTACCCACCCCAAAGAGGCTACTATAGGGGCAGGGGCAGAAGGGGCACTAGGCGTGCAGCTGCATCTCGAGCCCCTAAACGTCAACAAAAACAAAACCCCTGGCAACTCTGCTCAGGTTGCCAATCCATTTCCAGTAGTGGGAAGGTTGGCCCACTACTCCCAGACATGGCCAAAAATCACCACAGACAAGTCTATTCTGGAATTAGTGGGCCAAGGTTTGTCTCTGCAGTTCAGAAAAGTCCCCAAACTGGAAAATCTAAAGGTTTTGCAGCCTCTCATCTCAACAGAACAAATTCTGTTGGAGCTGGGGGTAAAGAAATTTCTGCAGGCAAAAACAGTGGCGAGGGTACCTGCCACTCAATGGGGCAAGGGTCTTTACTCCAGATATTTCCTGACCCACAAGAAAACTGGGGAGTGGCAACCCATTTTAGACCCGAGATATCTGAACAAACATTTAAAGAAAGAGAAATTCTAAATGGTAACACTGAGCTCAGTGATACCATCATTACAAGTAGGAGACTGGCTAGGGTCACTGGATCTGCAAGATGCCTGCTTTCACATACCAGTCAGACCCAATCACAGAAAGTACATCAGGTTCAGACTAGGAAACTGCCAGTACCAATTCATAGCCCTTCTCTTCGGACTAACCTCGGCTCCAAGGGTTTTCACAAAGTGCCTAGCTGTGGTGGCAGCACATCTGAGAAGGCAAGGTGTGGTGTTTTTTTCCCCTATCTGGAAGATTGGCTGGTCTCAGGAAAAACAGAGCAGGAAGCAAAATCAACTACACAGCTGACACAGAATACACTAGAGGATTTGGGCATCGACATAAAGCTTCAAATGTCACAGACAGAACCAGCTCAGGTTCTGTACTTTATCGGTGCAGAGCTGGCTACCCTGCAAGGGAAGGCTTTTCTTCCTCCAGCAAGGGTAGCAAATCTGATTTCAACTGCAGAATCTTCCAGGGCAGGTCAGCCAAGGCCTGCGAGGGATTTTCTACAGTTACTAGGACACATGGCCTTGTCCACTGCAGTGGTACCAGGGGCATGGTTCCAGATGAAAAATATTCAGTTTAGCCTAAGGGATAACTGGTCTCAAGGGTGGGTCCTCTGTACCAACTGATGCCTGTCACAAGAAGCTTGATAAAGGCACTAGAATGGTGTAAGGAAGAGGACAACCTCAGAGAGTGATTTCCCTGCCTCCAGCAATCTCCCACAACTATCCTAGCAGCAGATACCTCCCTCCTAGGTTGGAGTGCCTACCTGGAGGACCTCCCTGTAAGTGGTACTTGAAGCACACAGGAGATTCAGGAACATATCAGCCTCCTGGATCTCAGGGCAGTGTGTGTCCCTGGCGATGCAGGCATTTTCTTCCCGGATCCAAGGTCAGTCTGTCCAAATCCAGACAGCCAACACCACAACAACATATTACATAAACAAATGGGGAGTAACAAAGTCTTCAAAACTGTGCATAGAAGCCATGAAGGTCTGGAACTGAGCTTACTCCCTGGAAGTTGAGCTATACACAGTACACCTGCCAGGGAAAAACAATGTACTGGCAGACTTTCTAAGCAGGATAAGCTAGGGAAACGAGTGGACCCTAAACCAGCAGGTGTTGGCATTGATGTTCAGCTGGTGGGGCACACCAGAAATAGAGCTGTTTGATTCCTGGGAGAACAGTCAGCTCCCACTCTTTTGTTGCAGACCCCCCAGTAGTGGGATCAGCCCCAGAGGATGGACTTGTCCTGGTTAGGGAAGTTTCTGTATGCCTTTCCTCCATTCCCACTCTCACTGAGAGTGCTCATAAAGCTGAGAAGGGAGCCAGCAACAGTACTTCTCTTAGCACCAGATTGGGTCAGGCAGACCTTGTACTCCATGCTCACGTCCCTCTCCTAGAAGTCCCCTATCAATCTACCACTGAGATATAGTCTACTGGCAACTGCCTCAGGGCAGGATAGCATTTCCATACCTGAGAACTGTACACCTCAGAGCATAGTTCTTGGAAGAGTTAGAGTTCTCAGGGCTAAAGTTTTCAGGTAAGGTAATGAAAGTGCTGAAGGTTTCCAGGAAACTAGGAACAAGGAAAACTTGTGCTACAAAATGGAAAAGGTTTTCCTTCTGGCGTGCTCCTAGGCAGACTAACCCTATCCCTGCAGGTCTCTCTACAGTCCTGGACTACCTTGTCCACCTCCTGTCACTGGGACTGAGGTCCTCAACTCTGAAGGTGCATTTGGCAGCAGTGTCAGCTTATACATCAGCTGGCAAAGAAAGATCACTGGTCTCGCAACCCATTTTAAAAAAGGTTTTTCCAAGGCCTTAGTCACATGTACCCTTCCAGTGAGGGACTCTTTCCCACCCTGGCACTTGAATGTGTGTATTGCTTAGTTGATGCAGGTTCCTTTTAAGCCTGTGTCAGCTGGAAAACAATTTTCAGAGTGGCAGTGACATCTGCTAAAAGAGAGAGCAAGCCTCAAGCCCTCTGCACAGATCCAGACTACATAATTTTCCATAGGGACAATGTAGTCCTGAGGACAAACAGGAAATTCCTCCTCTAAGTGGTATCTGAATTCCACCTGAACTGGTCTAGTGCCCTTCCTGTTTTCTATATAGAAAAATCTAGCTCAGGAGACCCAAAACTCCTCTGCCTGGATGTCAAGAGGGCACTGAGTTACTATCTGGACTATACAAAGTTTGTCCAGTCCACGAGCACTCAGCTGTTTGTTACTTATGGTGAAGTGGGGAAAAAGTAAACCAGCATTTAGGAGAACTGTTTCCCACAGGATAGTCTCCTGCATACAGTTATGTTATGACAAAGCCGGGAAATTGCCACCCAGAGGCCTCACTCGCTTCCGCCCAACACCCTGTACATACGAACATACCAACTTGCCAGCAGATAAGTCTTTCAAGTCTGCTCAATTATGTAGCTAGCAGCCCTTATACTGCAGCTGCCCCTCCTTCCACCCTCCTCCAGTGACCCACCCCAATACCCTGTCCCATCCTCTTTTGAAGCAGCCCACTGTACTACAGGATACCTCTTCCTTTGGTAATGTGTTCCACCCTGTCACCACCCTCTCCGTAAAGAAGTGTCTCCTCATTTCTCTCCTGAATCCCCCCCCCCGCAACCTCAGATTGTGCCCTCGGGTGTCCCTCCCCATCCTTAACTGGAAAAGTCCCTCTGTGTCAATCTTATTTATCTCCTTCATGTACTTGAAGGTTTCAATCATGTCCCCCCTAGCCCTCCTCTCCTCCAGGGAGTACATGTTCAGCTCCCTCAGCCTACTCTCATAGGGCAAGTCCCCTAGCCCATGGATCATTTTAGTTGCTCTGCGCTGCACCCCCTCCAGTAACCTAATGTCCTTCTTAAGGTACGGCCGCCAGAACTGCACACAGTACTCCAGTTGTGGTCTAACCAGTGACCTATACACTCTAGCATCCTATTAGCCTCTGCAGCTGCCTTTCTGCACTGTGCGGAGTTGTTCGTTGCTCCCATCATGATTACCCCCAGATCCTTCTCCTCCTCAGTCTTGGCCAGCTGAATCCCTCCTAGCTGGTAGCTCCTCCTTGGGTTTTTTGCTCCAAAATGTAGCACCTTGCATTTCATAACATTGAACCCCAGCTGCCAAGTGTCTGACCAGGTCTCCAATTTTGCCAGATCATCCTGCAGTCCCTGCCACCCCTCTAGATCATCCACTACTACTCCCATCTTGGTGTCATCTGCAGATAGACTGATCTTGCTCTTGATGCCTATAGAAATGTCTGCTATGAAGATCCCAAATAACACTGGCCTCAGTACAGATCTGTGTGGCACCCCACTTGTCACTGCCCTGGGCGACAAGAGCTCCCCTCCCACCACCACCCTTTGCTGTCTCCCCTGCAGCCAGTTTGCTACCCATCCCACCATCCTTGCCCTCACTCTTCCTAGCCAAGCACTTGCTTCCTTGCGGCCCCCCCTCCCAACCCGAAACCTCCTCCCTTCTGTCATTCTAATTTTGCCTGGCACCTGAAGCAGACCAACCCCCTACCTCTGATAATTTTTTTTCCTTCTGTCTCCCTCCCAGCTTTCTTACCACCTCCTCTCACCTTTTGTTTGCAACCCCTCCCATCAATTGAGCGTTCAGCCAGGCCTCTGACTAAATTGCCCTAACATCCTCTCCCTCCTCCCTTTCAGGTCCCAGCCCTGAATCGGGCTAACGCAGCCGTGGTATGGCTCCTCCAGCCAGCGGTCACTCTCCTGCAAACCCGCCCAGACTGCCTGTTCCAGGGACCCAGCCAGGTACGTTCTCGGGGACTTCCAGCGACCACCTTATTGGTCCCTTGGCGACACGGCTTACAGCCTATTGGACACTGCCACTTTCCGGCCCTCACCATTGGATAACTTTGAATCCTCTTTTTTTTTTTTTTTTTAAACATTTTCTGCAGCCCTTGGAGTGCAGTTCTCTGCTTCTCTCGAGCGGAACTGTGACTCCTCATCTGCTGCCATATCCTGCAGATTGCATTTACTTCAGTTACTGAAATGTTGCCTAGATTAGGAATGCTGTTATTAGCTAGATACAGTGTCCTTACTGTTTAGTGCAGCTTTACTAGCTCTGATATTTGCTTAGCTTGATCTTATCTTTGTCGGTCTTCACCATTCATCACCTTTGGGTTATTTGCCAGAGGTCATGACCCCACAGGAGCTTCTTTTGGGGGATGGTAGAGCTGACTTACTCATTGGCGCTTGCCCTTGAGGCCAACGAGACTGTGTTGCGCTCATGGGTTGGTCATAGGTGCTGTCGAGACTCCACCCTCCCGCCAGTTCTTCGTCTCCCGCCATCGAAGTCATCTCGTGGGACGCTTTGAGACAGAGATTTTGAGGCCTACCTTGCTACGCAGCAAATTGCATCCTTTTTCAGCTCCGTGTCGATTCTCCTCAGTGCTGAAGTCCGTCAGCTCCCTTCCTGCCGGTTCTGTTAGCCCACTCGACGTCGTCCAGTAAGATGTTTCCATTATTTGTTTTCTGCAATGTCGAGTCTTGTTTGGTGTTTTTTTTTTTCCCCCCGTAGGTCATGTCTAGGTTGGAGGGCAAGAAGACATTTAAGATGGGACGGCCCCCCATGCGACAGTGCCCATGCAGCCGTAAGTTTTCCGTCACCGACCAGCATGACCGTTGCCTCGCGTATTTTGGCCCGCTTCATGACCTGGACTTGTGCGACGCCTGTTTCTCCATGGACTGCCGGGTCATCAAGCAACGAGCGTGGAAAGTGGGGCGAGCTCCAGTGTCTTTCTGGGGTCGGGCGCGCATTCGTTGGGCCAAGCTGCATTCTCTCGGCCTTTCATCCGGGTCCCCTCCCAGTTCTATACGGACCGAGGATGAGGGAGCCTCGGCTTCTCATAGCCTAGCAGTGGCCGAGGCTTCTCCCGTGGTGCAGGAGGCCGGTCTGTTCCCTCTGGGGACAGGCGGGAGAACTTCCCGGTGGCAGTCGCCCGCCGAGTCCGAATTGTCCCCGGTGTCGGACCCGCAGCTCGGAAGGCCTGGGTCGTGCTGTCTGTCGGTGCCGTTTCATGCCTCTGCGCCATTCGCAGTGCCGTGTGCCCTGATGGCCCCGTCGTCGGTGCTGGTCTGTCACTCAGCGCCGTGGCTGCTGTTGGCTCCGTTCGCGGTGCCGATGGTGCTAGCGGCACCGTGGAAGTTTCTACAGCACTGTCTCTGACTTTTTCTCGCTTTGGTGCCGTCCACGGGGCCGAGGTTGAGCACAGCACCGTGTCCAGCTCTGGAGTCATTCGCGGTTCCGGACGTGGGCACGGCCCCGTAGGGGTTATGGATCTCGGCGCGGAGAGCTCTGTCAGTGCCGTCTCTGTCCTCGGTGCCGTGGGGCTGGATGGCGCCGGGGGGCACTGTCGGGGCTCTGTGCGGCTTGACGGGCGCGCGTCAGGCCCTGACACAGAGGCTGCTGCCCTTGTTGGAGCCGTGTCCTCTTCTGCCACCGTTCGCGGTGCTGCTGGGGGCACTGGTACTGACTCCAGTGCAGTCTCTGTTTCTGGTGCCCTATTTGGTAGGGATGGCAGTGAGCGTCCACGCACTCTCTGGCACAGGACTTCGGTCTCCACCTCTTCGGAGGAGGAGTCAGACTCTGAGTCAGACAGGCAGTCTGGCTCTCTTGAGTTAGCTGCCCACATGGACACTCTGGTGGTGTCCTCGACAGGCAGCAGCCAGTCCCCCTCTGAGGAGTGGGCAGGGACTACCGTGGCCAGGGTCGGGGTGCTGACCAGCAGGCAGTGGTGCAGGCTACCATTGCTCTGCAGCCTGGTCTCGATGGGTTCTCTGACCCCTCAGCGGTGATACCCCCTCGGGTGGTGTGCCTGGATTGCCCAACTTTGGGGCCGATCAGAGCACCCACTGGAGGGGAGGGTACTGCTCCCTGGATAGCCCCTTCGGGAGCTGACTAGAGTTGCCAGTTGCCTAGGCTGGCTGTCTCGAGAAGGAGGGCACTTTCGGATTCCGAGGGGTCGAGGGGTTTGGGTTCTGTCCGGCGGCTTTTTTCTAGAACCCACCTGGGCTCTGGGAGGAGCCGTAGTGCAGATCTTCACCTTCCCCTTCAGTTTCCTCGAGAGGGCCCTGTTCTTTAGAGGTAGGGGACCATCCTTCTGAACCTACACGGCCCTGGTCACTTCACAGGGGGGAATTTTTCGGGCACAGCCAAGGTAGTTTCTGTATGGTTGTTCAGCTGTCAGCTGTGGAGTCTTCCGGAGCGCCTTCATCTTCTGGGGCTCCTGGTGCGCTCCCTAGCCCTGGCGGAGGTCAGGCGATTTCTCTTTTCGGCTCTGTCCCTATCCCTCTGCCACATTCTCCTGCACTCCCAGGCATCGTTGGTCCTAGCGGGCCTCTCTCCTGGGAGCAGTTCAGGGCCATGGCTGCTCGGTTCCCCGCTTATGTCAGGGCCATGGACAGACAGGTTTTTCAACCTTCCCCCGAGCAGCCACCCTCTGAGCATTTGAGGTCCTCTGACTCTTCATCCCCCCTCTTCTGGGGGAGAGGAGCCATCTGTCCACATTTCTCCAGCTGCTGATCTTGCGGAGTATCAGCGATTCCTGGTGAGGATGTTGGAGGACCTGCATATCACCCCTCCCACTCAAAACAATCCAGAGCACTCGACGCACACCTTTCTAGGCGATTTCAGCGAGGACACCCTTGTGGTGCCCCCCTGGCCTGCTCCCTTTCAGGAGGCGTCGTTGCGTTCCTGGCAGAGACCTTTCTCCAGAGTTCCTGCCCCTAGGGATCTCTGCCAGCAGTATTGTGCGCCCCGGAGTCTCCAGGTTCCGTGCCTCATCCTCAGTCAGAATTGATGCAACTGGACACTCCTGATGGACTTCACTCCCTCCACTGTGACCGGCCCCCAGATCAAGATTCCTTGGATTTTGACTTCTGGGGGAGGAGGGCGTTCTACTCCGCACGGTTGCTGCTCTCTATTGCAGCACATCAGGCCCACTACGCATCCTATGATAGGTTCCTGTGGTCCAGGCTCGGTCAGCTCCTAGCCTCATTACCTGACACGGAGCAAACCAGACAAGCCATTGCACTCCCTGCACTTGGCCTGGAGCTAGCAAGGCACCAAGCAAGGGCATCGTATGATGCCAGTGAGGTAGCTACCAGGGTTGTAGGGACAGCGATCTGCATTAGGCAGACGGCATGGCTGCGTCTTTCCTGGTTGTCACCCTTGGCCTGGTGTAGGGTGATTAACTCCGCACACCAGAGAACCTATTTCTTCTCCCGTAGAGTGAGGCGGCGTCTGTCGGGGCAACTTCCTTTCCCCTCCCTGGGGTCTCCGTCTCACTCTCTCTACTCTCTGGCCTCTCCAGGTCCAGAAGGTTCTCCTTCTTAGTGTGTCACCCACTGAGAGCTAAAAACCCCTTCCGGGGGGGGAGGGGATTGGCATTCACCCAAAGGTGATGAATGGTGAAGATTGACACAGATAAGATATGAAAATTATGTACCTACCGTAATTATGATTTTTCTGTGTATCTTCACCATTCATCACAATCCCACCCACCATCCCCCTGGGGCCTCAGTCTCTGGGCCCCCCTCCCCCTCTGTGTCCATTCTCACCCCCTTCCCTTTCTGTTAGTCAGGGGCAGGGTAAGACGGGGACACATAGGGGAATAATGTTTTAGAGAGAGTGATCAGGACAGGAGGCACTCCTTCTCCAGTGCTTTGGCTCCACCCCTGTGTGGTGGGAGTTGGTAGCTGCCCTCTGTTCTCTCCACTTCCTAGTCCCATCCATCCTTAGTTCCCTTGTCCTGTGGACATATCCTTAATTTCCTTAAGAAACCGAAATTTCTTAAAAATTCTTTTCCCCTGAGAGGGGGGAGAATAACCCTGTGTCCTGTCTTTCTTCCAGAATAGCCGTTTTCTGCTTTGGAGTTATTGCCAGTGATTCTGTGCCTTCAATTCTGGCAGTGAGCCTTTTGGCTGCTCCTTACAGTTCCTATACAATCTGGAGATAAGTCAAGGTTCCGGGGTATGGTTGTTACCCTTCTCCTCCCCCTCTCAAGCTTATCCTAAATCCTTCCTCTCTCCTATTTCCAGAGATTGGGGCCCCTGCCCAATCCCCTTAGTCTTCCTTCTTCTTCTGTCCTCTCAGTCGTTTATTTCTCCTTTTGGTTTATATATCCTTTCCTTTGTCTGTCCCTTGGACTTCCTTGTCCCACCCTCCCAACCATTTTCCTCACCTCTCCGGTGACTCAGAACTGTTGGGAGGGCGGAGTCGACAGCACCCAACGGCCAACCCATGAGTGCCACGCAGTACGTCTTCCTCAAGGGCGGCGCCGATGGTGCATCAGCTCCGCCAATCCAAAAAAGGAAAAAAGAAGCTCCCGCGGGGCCATGACCTCCGGTCAATAACCCAATGGTGAAGATACACAGAAAGATCATAATTACGGTAGGTACGTAATTTTCATTTCCTGCTTGTTTAACTCGCTCTTTGTTTGTCCCTTATTTTTTTTTCTTTTCCTACCTACCCACCTCTGTGTCCCAACCTTCTCTCCCCTTCTAGTCCAACTTCTCTACTACAGTTCTCCCCCAGCAATGTAAAGCGAGCGCTGAGTTTGATGTGCTTGCATTCAAAGCCCTCTTCCAGCTCTCAGAAGCTTCCGCCCAATGCACTGTAGCTTATCCTTACTCTTCCTAGCCAAGCACTTGCTTTCAACCTCCCCCCCAAAAAACCTTCTTCCTTTTGTCACTCTAATTTTGCCGGCGCCTGTAGCCAGACCAACCTCCTACCTCTGATAATTTTTTCCTTCTGTCTCCCTCCCAGCTTTTTTACCACCTCCTCTCACCTTTTGTTTGCAACCCCTCCCATCAATTGAGCATTCAGCTAGGCCTATAACTAAATTGCCCTAACATCCTCTCCCTCCTCCCATTCGGGTCCCAGCCCCTGAAACAGGCTAACACAGCTGTGGTATGGCTCCTCCGGCCGGTGGACACTGTCCTGCAAACCCGCCCAGATTGCCTGATGCAGGGACCCAGCAAGGCACCTTCTTGGGGACTTCCAGCGACCACCTTATTGGTCCCTCGGCTACATGGCTTACAGCCTTTTGGACACTGCTGCTTTCCAACCCTCGCCATTGGATAACTTTGAATCCTTTTTTTTTTTTTTACATTTTCTACAGCCCATGGAGTGCGGGTCTCAGCTTCTCTCAAGTGGAACAGTGGCTCCTCATCTTCTGCCATATTCTGCTCTATATTTTGTCCCGCTCGCCAACCCACCTCAACCCCAGCCGCTATTAAATACTCCTAAGCACCACCCTCCCCACTACTTCACCCCTATTGGCCACTTTTCCAACCCAATCCCAAGTCACTGCGTCCCAAGCTTTTCTACAGACAAGCTATCACCTACAGCACAATTTGGACTCTGTTTGTGCAAACCTAGTTACAGTATCAGCTCAGGCTTAGCAGGGCGCTGTTTTCCATTTTTTAGAATATTTCTATATCATAACCTTTAACTCTGTATATGTTTCTAAAGCTCAGTCACAGAGTAAGTTCAAGATGGGCGGTTGACAGTGCTCCGAAGCTGACCTCAGCAGCCCAGTCTGTTGATTAGATATCACGGTTACCTTGCTACCCAAGTCCAGTGATAACTTCTTCTCAGTCAGCTCCCCCACTCCCGTAATGCATCTTTAAAGCACAAACGCTTCCCGCCACCCAGCATAGTCCTAGCGCCACCACTAGTTGTTTAGCCCTCTGCCCCTGTTGATGTATTCATAGCTTAATCACCCAATCGGCATCAAGAAAAGTCACCATTGGCTAACCATGCTCTTCCGTCCGGGAATAATTCTCTTCTACTCACTTCTCCCCCACGCCTACACGCCCACTTCCCCAACCTCCCATTCATACCATATATCTTGCCCTGACACCCTTAACCTGAATCTTACACGCACGGCGACTGGGATTCAACCTTACCTGCCCCACCTACCCTGGCCGCCTGTAGTTTCACGAATCTTCTTTGGAATTACCCCACAGCCCTGCTTTCCTTACACCTCACTGCCTCTTACCCACGACTTGTTGGGATGGCACTGATATTCTATGTGTTACATCCTTCCTTCCTTCATTACACTGGCTCGACACACACCTACCCCTTACGGAGGCGACCTAATTATACCAAATTCAAACTGCTTTGCAGATGGATCAAATATGTAATCTTCTTGCTACTGGTCTGCACCGGTAGCATTGAACTGAACCCCAGCCCACCACAGACATTAGCATCACCATCAGTCTTTGCTGCTGCTAAAGGTCTGAAATGCATACACATAAATGCATGTAGCCTACTGAAAAAATTAGACCTAGTCCATACCTGGATTTCCCACACAGACATGGATATCTTAGTTGTAACTGAAATATTTATTTATGTATGTCTTTGGTAACTGGGTAAGTGAACTGATCCAAGGACCATTTTCAGTCATGACCTGGGCCACAATATAGTGGCAGCAAACAAAGTAAACATAGCAACAGGTTTACAGTCATCAGTGACAAAGTAAGGTTACATAGCATTGACATTCATCATTTACGTAGCATTGATATTCATCATGGCTCAACATGGTTAAAAGCTTCAGCGCCTGACTCCGCGTTATCCCTCCTCTCCTACAACATTTTCAGATGTGATAGACCCTCTAGGGGTGGGTGTGTAGCTATTTACATCAAGGACAGATTCACGGTTTCCAAGCTCATTCCCACTAGGTCGTTCAAAGAATTCGAATCTCAGTTGCTAAACATATCTCTTTCCTCGGTAGAAAGACTCATAGTGATAGGTTGCTATAGGCCTCCTTCTGGAGGTATGGAACTCCTAAATCACTTGCGAGGCTACACTGACACAAGGCAGAATGAAGTCATTATAATTGGGGATTTGAATATCGATTGGCTAAAATTCTGCCCTAAAAGCCTACAAATCAAAGAGTTCTGCGATGAAGCCGGGTTCACCCAGCTTGTGACGGAGACCACTTGTCCTAACCCCAAGATTCCCGGTAACAGGTCCTTGATTGACCTTATGCTCACAAATAGACCTCACAAGATCACTCACTCCATGGTTTTTCACAATGAACTAAGTGATCACTGCGCTGTGGCCTTTGTTCGAGGACAGACTCCCATCAAACAGTGAGCAGATTCATATGGAAAAGGAGCTTTCATAAATTCGTCTCTTCCTACCTAACGGACCTTAGTAACATCAATTGGGCTGACTTTTACCTCTCCACAAACATCCATGACACTGCCTCTGTCTTTAACAGCATACTGAGTAATGTAATAACCAGGCACCCTCCCATAAGAAAATGCAAAATCCGGAAACACTCAAGCCCTTGGTTTACCGCTAATCTCAAGGTTACGCTAAAGGTGAGAGACTGTCACTGGTCCACAGCCAGACAGACCCAGCTCCCCTCAAACTGGGTAGCCTTTAGAGCCTGCCGCAACAATTGCACTAAAATGATCAGGACCGCCTAATCAGACTTCCTTTTATTGGCTATTGGCTCCGCAAAGGGAAACTCCAGCAGATTTTGACAGATTATTAAACAAGCGGAAGGCTACAAACTGTTCTCCTCTCTACCAGCCATTCTCCTCTCTACCTGGCAAGGTCTCCTTTAATGGCAAGACCTTATCCAATAAGACCGAAATTCTGCATAGCTTCAATAACCTCTTTGCTACTGCAGGTCTGGCATTTGATTAATCTAAAGTAGCTACCATCACATCCGGCTTCCCTAATAGATCCCCGCCACCAACAAGCAACCATTTCTCCTTCACCCCATTTCAGTTTAAAGAGGTAGAAGATATCCTGTTACACCTAGATGTTAAGAAAGGTGCTGGTGCAGATGGCATAGGATCATACTTCCTTAAAGTCAGTGCCAGATATCTGACAGCTCCCTTACTCCACCTGTTCAACCTTTCCATCAGCTCCAGTGCAGTACCCGATGTCTGGAAATTAGCACAAGTACTCCCACTTTTCAAATCTGGTGGCCCTATGGACCTAAATAACTACCGCCCTATTTCTGTTTTACCCCTGCTCTCAAAACTTCTTGAGAAATTAGTTAATGTCCAACCTAATAAACCCAGTTCAGTCTGGCTTTAGACCCACCCACAGTACCACCACTGCCCTAGCCTCTGTCACAAATTACTGGCTCCTTGCAATGGACAAGAAACATGTTACAGAGGCCGTCTTCCTGGACCTAAGCAAAGCTTTCGATACAGTCAACCATACTTTGCTCCTTGATACCCTGAATTTTCATGGTATCTCCGGCCCAGCACTATTATGGTTTAACAGCTACCTCACTAACAGACTGCAACAAGTGAAAGCAGACAGCTCCCTTTCCGCTCTCCTACCACTTACGAGAGGGGTTCCACAAGGTTCTATCCTTGGTCCCCTCCTTTTTATGATTTATGTAAATACTATTGGATACAACACCGATAAGGCAAAACTGCACCTGTTCACAGAGGACAGGGTGATATACCTATCCAGACCCTCATTAGCCAAAGTCAGGTTAGAATTACAGTCCAAATATAATTGGTTGCAACGCAGCCTTGTCCAATCTAAATTACTCCTAAATGCAAAGAAAACCAAGGTAATGCACTTTTACTCCAACCACCTGACACAAGTCACAAAAGCACGTGGAACCCTGCCTCCTATCAAAACCCTCCTAGACGACAAGCTTGAGGTAGTCAATAACTTCAAATACCTAGGTTGTGTTTTAGACCAACATCTAACCTTTTCTGACCATTTTGCATCCCTTGCAAAGAAACTGCAACCAAGGATTTGATTTTTCTACAGAAATAAATCCCTTTTTACCGTTGAAGCCAGTTCAGGCAACCTTCATCCCACCCCTAGACCATGCGGACATTTTGCATGGCTGCTGCTCAGACTACCTGTTCTACCAGTTAGACACACTGTACCATAGAGTAATATGATTTATCTCTAATTCCCATCGCCGGACACATCATTGCGATCTTTATATCTCCTTGGGCTGGCCCTCCCTGCGAACAAGACTCACCCACTCCCTCATTTGGCTCTACAAAGCACTCCTGTCGAAACTCCCCTCTTGTATAGCAAACCTCTTTCAACGAATGGCATGTGTTTGCCCTTTACATAAGAATTCCTACATCATGCTAAATGTTCCATGCACCCAGTCCCGGTTTGGCGATATGGCTATAAGCCGTGCTTTTCCGGCTGCTTGGAATAAAGCCCAAACCTGACTTAAACTTCAGACACTGATCCCTCTAAACAACTTCAGGAACTTGGTCTCCAGCAGACTCAATAAAGTCTGTACTTGCCAATAAGTAACGATCTCTTAACATTTTTCTCTCCTCACTCCCACCCCTTATTTTTGCCTTTTCACCCTTTTTCCTCCCCACCTGTGACTGACCTTCCTGGCCTCCTTTACCTTCCTTCTTCCCTTCCAATCCTGCTACCGTACCCCTTAACCCTTCCAATCCTACTGCCATGCCCCTAACCCTTGCTTCCCCTTCCACCTTCACCTTTTCCGACTCCACATCCCCCCCCGCATTTCTCATCCACCCAGCCTTTTTGTACTTACTTATCCCCTATCCACCATGTCTCCTACAGTCCCCCCCATCATTACCTTCTACCTCTTTACCTTGCTGTACCTCAGCAGATCAGTTTCCTGCATGCTGCCAGTCATTCACTTTTACGGTAGTGTGTACTGCATACAATTATAACTGATTTAAGTTTGCTCAACCATTGTATTTATCACCCTGTCACATACTCTGTATTACCTGTATATTGCATATACATTGTACTTCTCCCTTGCCTTATTTTGGCCTATGATTTTGTATATCTGTAAATATTTTGTAGATTTTAGGTTCTCTTTGAAGTTACTGTTTGCATGCTCTGTGTTTGACTGTTTTGTACTAGGACCTCCTTGCAAATGAGCTTGGTCAACGGAGTTTTATCCTGTCAGTAAACTAAAACTGAACTTAGGGCATACACTACAAGAGGCTCCTCTGCCTCTGTGGCAGCATCAAGGGGTATTCCCCTTCAAGAAATTTTTAAAGCAGCTACCTGAAAGACAGTACACACTTTCACAAAACACTACTGTCTGGACATACAATCCAGGAGAGATGCCAGCTTTGGTACTGCTGTCCTGCAGAACTTTTTCCCTAAATAGGTTCTGTACCCAGCCACCCAAGGTGCTGCTGTGGATTCTGCAGTTGTTAAACATGAGTGAGGGATTCCTGGTGTGAGAATTAAAAATTACTCATTGTAATAATGTTGTTTCTTCCAAGGGATCCCTCACTATGTTTAACAATCCCTAATCCCTATGTCCCCTTCCAGAACCTGGTAAAAGTTTCAAATAAGAATTGGTTCTTTTCTATTTGCTTAAGCATTACTTGTTACAGTGCCTTTACAGTTGTTACTTAGTGGTTTGAATTAATTTGTTAATTTCTTTTTCCAAACAAGATGAGTTTGTTCTGCCTTGTTTCGAACATATTTTAGAAATTTTTGTGAATAATTTAAAAAAATGTTTGGGTAGCCATTTAGCTAGTTTTAGTGGTCACAGCTCACCCTAACTCTAGAAATAAATGTGACATTGGAAATCAGGGGTGAGTATGACCACACTGCAGAGTTTGAACTTCATTCTAGAGTTTCATCAGTAGCATAAAGTTCCAAATCTCTGGGGCTGCCCATTCCTGGGGAATGACTGCAGTTGTTAAACATAGTGAGGGATCTCTTGGAAGAAACAACATTACTACAGTGAGTATGTTTTTTTTATACTGCTCATTAATAACAGGCACTGTGGAATGCAGGCCTGCCAGTTTGTGGCACTAGGTCAGAAGAGCACTGTCAATAACTGCGCCATCCACAATAGCGCTGTATTAACAATGCTCTTATGTGGGGGAGGCTCGCCCCACTGCCCCCCGAACTTTAGGATTGCTACTCCGATGGGGAGTGGATCACAGGGGAGAAACAAAATGTGTGGGGCCGTAGAATACTGTTTCCATGGCCCTTTGTAAAAAATACTAAATTCCACAACAAGAAACTAAAGAGAGACCAGGATTAGAACCCTGGTCTTCACCACCATTCTGCCGAGCTGCTCTGTGCCTCAGCCCTCTCCGTCACGGTAGCAGCTCGGCCATCCTACCAGATTCCTCTGTCCTTATCCTTTCCCCAGCTACCATGGACAGCGACCTGTGGCGCGCTTACTGCACAGCGCTGTTTAACCCCTGTCGCTGTCCATACCACACTGTTTTCTTGTGCTATATTTGTAGCGCTATTCTGACCGGGTAGGCCAATTTGTGAGAGGCTGCTAGATGAAGAACAGGCTGATGTGGCACAAACTGTAATGGATCCTTAAAGAACTAAGAGAGGTGGTGGCTGAACCTCTTGCTATCCTGTTTAGCCGATCACTAGAAACAGGGGAGGTACCCAAAGACTGGAGGATAGCAGATGTAGTCCCCTTATACAAAAGTGGGAACAAAGAGGAAGCGGGGAACTACAGACCAGTCAGCCTCACCTCGGTAGTGGGGAAGATCATGGAAGCACTACTGAAGGAGAGATTGGTGGAACATCTGGTTGTCAATGGACTACAGGACCCAAGGCAGCATGGTTTCACCAAGGAAGGTCATGTCAGACCAACCTCATTGAATTTTTGACTGGGTGACTAGGAGGTGGATCAGGGAGGGCAGTGGACATGGCCTATCTGGACTTCAGCAAGGCCTTGACACTGTGCCACAGAGACTATTGCACAAACTGGGGAATATGGTGTGGGCAGGACAGTGAGTGGGTGGGTGGTAATTGGCTGGGCAGCAGGACACAGAGGGTGGTGGTAAAATGGCTGTTACCCACAGAGGGAAGAGTGACCAGTGGGGTACCACAGGGATCAGTGCTGGGACTGGTACTATTCAATATCTTCATCAGTGACATTGCGAGGACCTAGAAGGCAGAATTTCAGTGTTCGCTGATGACACAAAGCTCTGTAACAGAGTAGACACACCAGAGGGTGTAGACAGAATGAGAAGGACCTGCAGAAACTTGAAGAATGGTCAGGGGTTTGGCAGTTGAAATTCAATGCAAAGAAGTGCAAGATAATGCATATGGGCACAAAACCCTGGCACAATATATCAGTTGGGGGTGAGGATATAGCATGCACCAAGCAGGAAAGGGATCTTGGAGTTATCATCTCTGATGACCTCCAAGGCAGGAAATAGTGTGACAAGGCAGCAGGTAAAGCAAATAGGATGCTGGGATGCATAGGCAGGGGCATCACCAGCAGGAAAAGGGAGGTCATAATTCCACTATACAAGACACTAGTGAGGCCGCACCTGGAGTACACTGTGCAGTTCTGGAGACCTTACCTACGTAAGGACATAGACAGGGTAGAGAAGGTTCAGAGGAGGGCAACAAAGATGGTGCATGGATTGCATCACAAGTCCTATGAGGACAGGTTGAAGGCACTTGAACATGTACTCCCTGGAGGAGAGGAGGGAGAGAGGGGATATGATAGAGACATACAAGTATCTTACAGGGAGGAACAGGGTGCAGGAATGCACTATTTTTAAGCGAAAAAGATGTTCCAGGACTAGAGGGCATGGGATGAAGTTGGAGGGAGGATGATTCAGAGGAAGCGTGAGGAAGAATTTCTTCACAGAGCGGGTGTGGACAAGGGAACACCCTGCCAGAGGAAGTGGTGGGGGCTGAAACAATCATGGGATTTAAGTATGCATGGGATAGACATAAAGGAATTCTGGAGGTCAGGGGTAATGGGCAACAGACTTCCTGGAAAACATAAACTGAACTTACAAACTTAAATGGGCAGACTGGGTGGGCCATAGGCCCTTATCTGCCGACACTGTCTATGTATCTATGTATCTATGGATAGCTTGGAAACTGCTAAGTGTCCATTTTAGATGGCCATAGACGTCTATGATATAGCATTAAGAGCCTTGATAAATGCTGCGGCTTCCAAGAGTTTTGCATGGCTGATAACCAGTTTAACACAGGACACATGGGGGAAAGTTATGGGTTCCCTTCTGAAGGTTTATCCTTGTTTAGCAAAGGGCAAGGCAGAAATTTGACTCAGGTTCTCCATCACAAATAAAGTCCAACCCCTGGCAGTTAGGTCCAGGCTGCAGTGCCATTGCCAGTAGGACGGCACCTCTCTCACTGTCTCCAGGAATGGGGGAAAAATCACCACAGACAAGGAGTCCTGAAGATAGTGAGAAAAGGATTGCCCTTCAGTTTCTTCAGGTTCCCAAAACTGATTACCAAAAATTAAAAAAGAAAGTGTTTCTAGTTCTCCGTTCAGAGCAGAATGCCCCACTAGACACGAAGGTGACAAACATCTGCATTTAAATGTCCTGGAAAAAGTCCCTGTCTCACAGTGGGGAAAGGGACTACTTTTATTGTATTTTCTCCCTGTCAGGAATGGGGAATGGAGACTCAATTTAAACTTAAGATATTTGAGCATATAAAAGAAAGAAAAATTTGGAATGATTACACTGCTAACAATACCATCACTGCAAAAGGAAGATTGCTGGTGACCCTGGATCAAAAGGATGCTTATTTCCACATTACCGTAAGACCTAGTCAAAGAAGGCATCTCTGGTTCAGAGTAGGCAGCACTCAGTACCATTTCAAAGCAATGCCCTTTGTGCTTACATCTGCTCAAAGAGTGTTCACAAAGTGCTTAGCGTGGTGGTAGCGCACTTGAGAAGGGACAGTAAGGTTCCCTTACTTAGACAATTGGCTAGTAAGTGGGAAGAAAAGAGAAAGCAGTGTTATTCCTAAGACAGTAAAAGATGCACAACAAGGCCAGGGTTCCTCTTAATGTTAGAAAAATCTTGTGTAGACCCAGTCAAGTGGTGGAATTCATAGGCACAGAATTGAATACTAGTCAAGGGAGGGCACACACCAGGTACTTGGGGTAATACCCATTCTAGGGGCGTGGATATGGTGTACTGTACTTATCCACACTTCAGGCAGAGTTCCTTTCCTCTTAAATCTTGCTGGAAGGACTTCAAGCTGACTTCTCCCACTCACCAGGTGGTATCCTCCTTGGTACTACCCCATGACGTCAGATCTTAAAGAAGCAGGTTCCCGCCATCACAGCTCTGTGCTTGGTGTAGGCTCTATTGTTGCTTTTTCCTAAACTTGGTCTTCGTTTGCTCTGCATTTTTTCTGTAGTAGAGTCATGAGTTCCACCGATTGTAAGTCTGCGCTCAGTGGTTTGTTCATGCGGTCAAAAAATGTTGTGCACGGACCCTCACACCATGTGCGTTTACTGTCTGGGCCATGAACACAGTCCCCAGGTTTGTGGCCTATGCTGCGTTCTTCACCATTGCACTTTAGAGGACCGATACCCACGACTTGTTCTTGGCCGTCCGGACGAGTGGGATCCTCCTGTTCGGTCTAAGGAAGCCTGTCGGGTGGTCGCCACGGCTGCAGGGTCCATTGATCAGTTGGCAGCTTTTGAAGAAGCTGCAGCTCAGGCTTTGGCCGGCGCTTCCTCTGTGTCTGCACTGGTCCCACTGAGTTTTGGCACCTCTTTTGCTGGGGCATTCCGGGACTTATGCCAGTCCCTTCCTGCCCTCAGGGAGGGCCCTTCGTGTGGGTCTGAGTCCTCCAAAAAGGGCTCCAAGGCAAAAGCTAAAAAGTACTGTCGCAGGTCGTGGGACCGTGAGCACTTTCAGGCCTTGGTTTCCCGTGATCCTGGTTCGTTGATCCTCATCGATGAGTTGGCTTCGGCCGATGCCGCTGGCCCCACGATGATGTCCTCATCAGGCTTGTCAGCCGAGATGTGGGCTGAAGGGTTCCCACCTTCCCTTGCCGTCCAGCATGCCGCCGGTCGAGATCCCAAAGCTCTCGGTCAAGCAACCCATGCTGGAGCTCCCAGTCTTGCTCTCGACACTTGGGAAAGCGGCGCCACCACTATTCCTTCTCTTCCTCCTCTTCCGGGGAGGGCTGGCTCTACCGCAAGTTGTGTTGGCACTACGAGGAGCTCCTGTGGCAACAGCTCATTTTGGGTGCTGAGCCTAAGCCGATGCTGGCTCCTACCCTGGCACTCCCTTGGCTACTATCACCTCTGTTGCGGCTCGGCCAATTTTGGCCTCTCTGCCCATTCGGTTGGAGCCCCTGCCAGTTCAGCTGAAGGATGGTCTACCATCCAAGGACACCCATACTGCTTCCAGGCTTCCTTGATGGCCGTCAGTCACGATCACTCAGACCAATGAGCCCCCCAAGGTTAGCAGGGACTTGGGGGTAGGGGGGCGGTCGGCCAGTCTCTGACGAATCCTCAGAATCTGTGGATTCCTTCATGCATTCAAGGCCTGTTGACCTTGAGTTGGGCAAGGATTTGTCAACAGGCCGTGGTCTTACCTCTTTTGGGGCCATGCTGTGCCTGATTTCGGAAGCTACGGGAATCCAGTTGGAGCCTGTACAGAAACTAGCCAGGTATCCTCTCACCGAAATCCTCGACTGGGACGACTCCTCTAGGGTAGCCTTCCTGGTGGCTGAGGCCATTCTTGGGCCCACATTGTATCTTGGGCAGTGTCCAGTCTCCTGCCCTATACCGTCGGTCCATATGGCCCGCAAGTATGCGGTCCCTACGGGTTCCCTCTCTGGGTTACCGAATACCCCTTGGCTAAAGACTTATGGTAGTTGCGGACTTTGTGTTTCCATGGACAGGCAGTGTTGGGGATGTTGATGAGCCCCCGATGAGGAATCCAAGAAATTGTATCATGCAGCCATGAATGTGTATGTGGTCTCATCTCTCTGCTTCAGGCAGGCTAGTTTGGCCTTAATGATGACCCACTTCACCCATGCCTTGCTGGGCACTCTTGTCCAGGTGCTCCCTCAACTCATGGCTGACCTTCAGATGACGGTCAAGCAGGTCTGGGACCAAGGCCGTGCTGTTGCTAAACAACAGTTCCAAATGGCCATGGACATTTGCGACTGCTGTGCTAGGTCCATGGCCGCAACCGTGGCTGTGAGCTGCCAGGTTTGGCTGAGGCTCTCCATCTTCATGGCGACTACCCAACACAAATTGGCTGATGTTCACTTCCTGGGCACTGACTTGTTCAGGCCAGAGGTGGATGGTCATCTTATTAGGATTGAGAAACTCAGTGCCACCTTGGACTCTATCACCTTGGCTCGAAAGGACATTAAGGGCTCTAAGCCCCAGAAAAAGCCCTTTCCGCCCTACTCTACTCCCACGACCATGCTGCCCCAGCTACATGCTGGGCACAAGCAGGCCTGGCGTCCCAGACCAAAGTCCGTCACTTCCGTGGTCCGGAAGCCTAGCAGTCGAGGTCCAGCCATGCCCTCCACTGGCCCTGCCTCTGCCTCCAAGCCTGCCCAGTGATGGGTTGGGGGTGCCCATCCTGTCTCTCTTGGATCCTCCTGTGGGGGGGCCAGCTCTGCCACTTTCTTTCTGGTCCAGTGTTGCCATGGATAAGTGGATGCTAGAAGTCATCAGTCAGGGCTTGCCTCTTGAGGTCGAGGCTCTCCCGCCCAGCTAAGCCCGTGACCCTCTGGAGGATGTGTCCACAGACATGTTGTCCACCCTTTGGGAGGACATCTCTCAGCTCCTCCGGAGGCAGGTAGTGGTTCACGTCCCGACCCCCAGCCAATCCAGAGTTCATATCCAGATATTTTGTGGTCCTGAAACGGATTGGGGGACTGGCGCCCTATCTTGGATTTGCACAGCCTGAACAAATTTCTGCAGTAGCGCACCTTCAGAATGGTCATTCTGAACCAGAAGAGATCCAAGTCATGCCCTTCAGCCTCTCTTCAGCTCGCAGGGTCTTCACCAAACAAATTGCAGTGGTGGTGGTCTTCCTGAGGCACCGAGGGGTACGGGTGCACCCATACCTGGACGATTGGCTGTTTGCAGGCCCTTCCAAGGTGGAGGTGGAGCGGTCCAGGTACCTGGCCCTCCAGACCTGCTTATGGCTTGAGACAACCAAATAGCACACTCAAAACCTTTGCATTGCTCAGAATGCAATTCATATTTCTGGAGAAGGGTGCTGCTGGTGTGTAACATCCAGTGCACCCCCCCCCCCAAAAGAAACGTGGCATATATTCAAAATTAAACATTTTAACTGCCTAATGGCTATTCATACTTTAAACTCCACGTAAAAAAGGGGGTCCTCTTAGTTTTCAGATTGGAATTCCAAAGTGAACAAGCTATACCACCACTCCACGGTGGGACCTTTCCAATATAGTCCCTACACTAGCTTCTCGGCTCTGAAATGCCTGCAGTGGCTACTCATAAATATAGAGTGCTGCCTAAATTGGCTTAAATTACATTGCCGAATTGGCTCCTTTAAATAAGGTGATTCCACCCAGGAATTTACAAAAGTGGTGACAGGGAGCATGCTAAGGGGAGTACTTTGCTAAGGCTGATCCCCACACCACCTGTGTTTATTGTCTGGGGTTTGACCACTTCGATTCAGACTGCCAAATATGTAAAAATTTCCCTAAGTCTGCCCTGGAAAGAAGGGTAGGTAGGCTTAGGGATAAGGAGGCCAAGAAGTCTGCTGACCCGGATGGCCAGCCCGGTTCGGTTCCGATTGAACCTGAAGGAGTGTCCTCTGACCAGGGAGATTCTTCTTCGGGCAAGAGGAGAGCCGATCCCGAGGGATCGGTTCCTACAAAAAGAAAAAGGAAAGACAAATTGGCCGGTTCGGATCCAGAAACCCATTTTCTGACCGCCGAGGAGATTGTCAGAGCGATTAGGATTTTGGAATCGCTTTGTCTGGTTCCGACTGATCCGGCGCCTTCTAGCAGGCGTTTGGCTCGGTCAGTTCCTCCAGTTCAGGATTATGCCCCTGAAGATTTTTAAGAACCGGATTTGGAGGGGAATGATGATTTTGGTGACGATGATGATGATATGGGAGGTCTGGATGAGCCCATTGACCCAGACATCTCCCCAGACAGACCTTCTGGTGTTTCCCCCCTCCAAGGCTTTCCGAGTCCCCTTTCCACTTTATGTTTTACAAAAAAGTGGCAGAAACCCTCCAGCTCCCTGTGGAAGAAGCTGTTGAGGAACAAGAGGAGCCTGATTATGTGGAGATGATGGATATCCCAGAGTCCAAGAAGTTGTCTGTTCCCCTTCACAAGTCTTTTGGGAAACAGACACAACAGTTATTAAAGACTCCAAATTCTGTGCCTCCTGTGGATAAAAAGAATGGACAAGAGGTACACCTTGTCAGGCTTAGATACAGAGTACTTGTATCAGCAATGCAGCCATGTTGGGGTTGTGCAGGCTGCAGTCTGTGATAAGGCTAACATACCCTTGGCTTCACCCCAGATAAGACTCTAGGAAGTTGGATGCCACTGCAAAGAAACAGTACGTGGCATCCGCCCTGGGACTCAGGCAGGCAAATTACATGGCCTATGCAGCCAGGTACCAGAAGTCCAGGTGGGACACTGTACTGGCACTGGCTAAACAGGCCTCACCCCCAGCTGGCCTCGGAGTTGGAGGCGGTGGCTGCTGATGGGATTGAGGCATCCAAGGTTAAGTTTCATGCTGCTGTGGACTCCAATGATGTGTCATCTAGAGTCATGGCTACATCTCTGGCTCTTTGGAGAATGGCTTGGCTCAGATGTACTGGCCTCTCACAGGATACCCAGGCTAAGGCCATGGATTTCCCTGTAGTGGGTAATTCTTTGTTTGGGGAGCAGACAGAGAATTACATGAAAAAGATGGATGTATATCGGTCACCTACAGGAGTGCACAGGCCAAGAAAGGCAGGCAACTCCTCAAAGGCAGCAAACTAGGGGCAGGCCTTTTCTTAGGCATTTCTACCAAGCTCAGGCCTCTTCTCCCTTTTCTCAGAGGGGGTTCTTTAGAGGGAGAGGCAGAAGGGGGATGAGCAGGGCTGCATCCACCTCTCACCTTAAGGCTCCTGCCAAGCAGACACTCTGATGTGTCAGCCCGGGTCGACTCCACTATTCCTGTAGGAGGCAGGCTGGCTTACTTCATCCAGGACTGGATGTCTTTTACCACAGACAGGTGGGTCCTGGAAGTGGTGAGCCAGGGGCTGGTTCTCAGCTTCCAAAAGTTTCCAAAGCTGAGTGCCAGATCCTTTCCACCTGCAACCACCTCAGAAACCATTGCCCTGGAGGCAGAGGTTTCATCCTTGCTGGCATTAAGGGCCATAGAGAGGGTTCTTACATTGCACAGGGGCAAAGGTGTGCACTCCAGGTACTTCCTTACCCCAAAAAAGACAGGAGAGTGGTGGCCCATCCTAGACTTAAGATATCTGAACAGACATCTTTTAAAGGGAAACAATAGAAAAGACAGTTTTCCTCAGAGACTGCAGAAACTCTCAATTAGTGCTTTCAGACAGTAACAACTTTATTTAATGATTTAGAACAGCTACCCACAGCTTCCACTTCCTGTTGCTGGCAGCAGCCATTTCATGAGCAGCAGTGAGCTTCCTGAGCTCACTGTATGCTAATATGCCTGTTTGACCTCAGCTATTGGTTGGTAGGACATATTAGCATAAAGCGAGCTCAGGAAGCTCTCTGCTACTCATGAAATGGTGGCTGCCAGCAAGAGAAAGTGAAAGTTGAAGGTCACTGTTTAAATCACTAAAAAATCAATTAGAGTTATTTGTTAAAAAATGTTACCGTGTGAAAGCACTAATCAGGCATTTTTGTAGTGCCTGGGTAAAGCTGTGCCTTTTCCACTGTTTCCCTTTAAAGCCAGCATTCAAAATGGTGACTCTGGGAATAATTCTTCCCTCTCTAAGACCAGAGGACTGGCTAGCATCCCTGGACTTAAAAGATGCCTACTTTCACATTCCCATCAGATGCTCCCACAGAAAGTACCTCAGGTTCGAATTGCCTTCAGGCCATTATCAATTCAGAGCAATGCCCTTCGGTCTGACATCAGCTCCAAGGGTATTCACAAAATGCCTAGCAGTAGTAGTGGCCTTTTTAAGAAAGAAGAATATTTCTATTTTTCCATACCTGAACAACTGGCTCATTGTGGGTCATTCTCCAGAACAAGTCAAGTCAGATCTGCAAGTGACTCAGCAAGTGCACATTTCCCTAGGATTCATTCTTAGTCTTCCCAAGTCAGTTCTCGAGCCTGTACAGCTTCTCACCTTCATAGGGGCAGAGTTGGATACTGTCAAAGCAAGAGCTTTCCTTTGTCTGGAAAGAACAAGGACTATTGTAAAGCTGACTTCTTCTTTCCACCTTCTGGTTTCGAGACCAGCAAGGCATTTCCTTCAGCTTTTGAGCAACATGGCAGCTTCTGCAGCAGTGGTCCAAGGGGCCAGATTTCAGATGAGGGACATTCAGTTTCACCTTAAGGCCTTTTGGTCTCAGAAGGATCCTCTTACCAAACTAATCCCAGTGACTCAGACTCTGATCCAGGCTCTCCAATGGTGGCAGGATCAGGACAACCTCATACAAGGAGTCCCTTTTGTCACACAGTCTCATTCAGTGGTTCTGACCATGGATGCTTCCCTACTGGGGTGGGGAGCCCATCTGGGGGCCCTCACGGCCCAGGGACTATGGTCTCCCCAAGAATCCCTTCTTCACATCAGTCTTCTGGAACTCCGGGCAGTTTTCCTGGCCCTCCAAGCTTTCTCTCAGTCAGTGCAGAAAAAGGTGGTGCAAGTCAGGACAGACAATACTACTACCACCATGTGGTACATCAATAAGCAGGGAGGCACTTGGTCTACGGCCTTGTGCACGGAAGCCATGAAATTGTGGTCCCTGGCTTATTCTTTACAGACTTCCCTGGTTGCAGTCCACCTTCCAGGAAAGGACAATGTGCTGGCAGATGCACTGAGCAGGATTTCCCAGGGCCATCACGAATGGTCCCTAGATCCCTTTGTATTAAAAGAGATCTTTTCAAAGTGGGGCACTCCAGAGATAGACCTCTTTGCAGCCCCAGACCATCAGCAACTTCCCCTGTTTTGTTGCAGACCCCCAGTCTTGGGCTTAGTCCCCCTGGATGCTTTGATTCTGAACTGGGAAGGGAAGTATTGACCAATCTGTATCCGGCACGTTGAATTCTCCCATTATCAGAACCTCCCCTTTAGCTATCATGTTTTGTATATCTTCTAACAGTAATGTGTCTAGGGGGAGGACATAGACACATTACTGTTAGAAGATATACAAAACATGACAGCTAAAGGGGAGGTTCTGATAATGGGAGACTTCAACGTGCCGGATACAGATTGGTCAATACCAGCAGGAACATCTGCCAGAACTAGACACATGGTGGATTCCCTGCAGGGGGAGGGCCTCAAACAACTGGTACAGCAACCCACAAGAGACAGGGCTATCCTAGATCTAGTACTGACTAACAAGGAAGGGATCACAGATCTCCAGGTAGAAGGTCACCTGGGAGCCAGTACCATCACATGGTATGGTTCAGTTTGGCTACTACATCTAAATCATCCCATTCCAAGGCAAAAATATGGGACTTCAGAGGAGCTGACTTTGATAAGATGGCCAACAGAGTTAAGCTAGCCCTGGCAAAAAGAAACACAGGTGAGGGTACAGGCAAAGTGGGCAAGCATTAAGGATGCAATACTTGAAGCAACATCCCATTGTGTTAGACAGAAAAGGAGTGCAAAAGAAGGAGGAAACCACTTTGGTTCTCAAATACAGTAGCAGAAAAGGTCAGAGCCAAAGGCTGGCCTTCAAGAAATATAAGGGAACACAGCGGGATGAAGATAGGGAGGCATACCAAACTGCCCTAAGGGAAGCAGGGAGGCAGTAAGGCAGGCAAGTCCCAAACTGAGGAAACACTAGCACGAACAGTAAAGAAGGTGACAAGACTTTCTATAGATACATTAGTGAAAGGAGAAAGTCCAGAGGGGTATGCTAAGCTTAATGGAGAAAAGGAGCATGTGAGGAGGAGGACCTGTAAAGGCATCTATCCTAAATAGATACTTTTGCTCAGTATTTACTGAAGAGAAGGTAGGGCAGGGCCCACAGCTCAGCATCATGGACACAGGGGGGAAGGAGGTTAGCACTATTCCCTTCACAAAAGAAAGGGTCCTACAAGAGCTTTCTAAGCTCAGGGTGGATAAGGCAATGGGACCTGATGGCATACATCCCAGGGTACTTAAGGAGCTAAAGGTGGAACTAGCAGAGCCATTAGCAGAACTGTTTAGTGAGTCTCTGAGCACTGGAGAAGGGCTCATGTGATCACGCTCCACAAGAGTAGTAGCAGGGAGGAGGCGGGGAACTACAGACCAGTCAATCTTACCTCAGTAGTGGACAAGATTATGGAGGCACTCCTTAAGGAAAGGATAGTGCAACACCTGGAATCCATAGGGGCACAGGATCCAAGACAGCATGGGTTTACAAAAGGAAGGTCCTGTGAAACTAATCTCATAGATTTCTTTGACTGGGTAACCAGTGGTGGACCAAAGGGAGCAGTTGATGTCACCTACCTTGACTTCAGCAAAGCTTTTGACACTGTTCCAGATAGAAGATTGATAAATAAGCTGGGTAGGCTTCGGGTCAGAAGTTGGTCAACTGGGTGGCAAACTGGTTGACAGGCAGAAAACAGAGAGTGGTGGTAAATGGTATACAGTCAGAAGAGATGCAGGTCACAAGTGGGGTACCTCAGGGATCAGTCCCTGGGCCAGTCCTCTTCAGCATCTTCATTAGTGACCTTGCAGATGGACTAGAGGGTAAGGCTTGTCTGTTTGCAGATGACACCAAGATCTGCAACAGAGTAGATGATCCAGATGGGGTGGGCAGAATGAGAAGAGATCTCGATAAACTAGCAAAATGGTCAGAAGAGTGGCAACTGGGATTTAATGCAAAGTGCAAAATCATGCACATAGGGAAGAGAAACCCTGAAGCCACCTATAGGCTGGGAGGAGTTGCTAGCAGTCACAAAGGAAGAAAGAGACTTGGGCATCATCATCACTGATGACCTGAAATCATCAAGCAGACCTCTAAAGCAGTAGGTAAGGCTAGGGGGTGTTAGGGTGTATTAGTAGGGGTATCACAAGTCGTAAGAGGGAGGTAATAATCCCTCTTTACAAGACACTGGTTAGGCCCCATCTGGAGTACTGCGTGCAGTATTGGAGGCCACACCTTCACAAGGACATTAACCAAATTGAGGCAGTCCAGAGAAGGGCAACCAAAATGGTGCAGGGACTGCATCAGAAGACATATGAGGACAGATTAACAGAGCTGAATATGTATACCCTTGAGCAAAGGAGGGAGAGAGGTGATATGATCGAGGCATTCAAACACCTCAAGGGCATTAACAAGGTGAAAGAGTCTAACATGTTTAAATATAAGAAAAATAGCAGGACAAGAGGACACAGCATGAGATTAGGGGGCGATTAAGGGGAATGTGAGGAAATTCTTTTTCGCAGAAAGGTGGTGGATGCATGGAATGGCTTACCACAAGAAGTGGTGGCTATGAATACAGTGAGGGCTTCAAACAGGCATGGGATAGGCATAAGGGAGCAATACAAATGACTATGAATAGATAGGCCACTGACAGAGCAAAGGCCGATGGCACATTTATAAGGTAGAAAAAGAAATGGGCAGACTAGATGGGCCTTGTGGTCCTTATCTGCCGTCAACTTCTACGTTTCTATGTTTCTAAGTTTCTTTATGCCTTCCCTCCCTTTCCTCTACTGTTCAAAGTCCTGGTCAAGATAAGGTCACAATCTTGCAAAGTGATCCTAATTGCTCCAGACTGGGCCAGACAACCTTGGTATCCCCTGTTGCTGTCCCTAGCAGTCCATCTCCCCCTGTTTCTTCCCAGGAATTACAACTTGTTAACCTCCTCTCAGGGGAGGATTTGGTATCCAAACCTTCGGACTCTCAATCTCAAGGCTTGGCTCTTGAAAAGTTAGAGTATGCAGATTTGCATGTCTCAGGGGGTTCTGGACATTCTCAAAGTCTCTTGAAAACCTGCCACCAGAAAAACTTTAAACTCCAAATGGAAAAGATTCAGCATTTGGTGTTCCAATAAGCATACACCCCCAGACACTGCTGAATTGTCTATAGTTCTGGATTATATGGTTTATCTCAATGGCTTAGGCCTCAGAACAGCTACTCTCAAGGTGCATTTGTCAGCTGTTTCTGCTTTTTTGTCAGTGGGAAAACCTTCCTCACTGTCTTCTGAAAATTTTTTAAGGGATTGCTTCATACTAATCCTCCTTTTAGGGATCCTGCTACTGCTTGGGACCTTAATGTTTGCATTGCTTAGCTCATGCAACCACCCTTCAAACCTTTGTCTTCAGCAGAGTTTAAGTACTTGACTTGGAAAACTGTGTTCGTGGTAGCTGTTACTTCTGCCAGACGTTTCAGTGAATTACAGGCTCTGTCAGTGGAGCCTGATTTTATCTCATTTCACAGAGATAAGGTGGTCCTTAGAACCAATAGGAGGTTGAACCAATCCATGTCTCTCCCTGTGTTCTTCACTGATCATTCTTCTTCAAGAGTGAGAAGATTACACAGTTTGGATGTTAAAAGAGCCCTTAGTTACTACGTTGAGTGTACTAAGGCACACAGGTTTGACTCCCTCCTGTTGTTTCTCACTTACGGGGAAGTGGGGAAGGGCAAACCTGCCACTAAGAGAACTGTTGCCAGGTGGATTGTCTCTTGTATTCAATTCTGCTATGAGAAGCTAGGCAAAATACCTCCCTCAGGCCTGAGGGCTCATTCGACTAGAGGTACAGCTGCTTCCCTGGCTGCAGCCAAGGATATTCCTTTATTGGAGATATGTCAAGCAGCCACCTGGAAAACAGTCCATACATTTACCAAGCATTACTCTCTGGATGTCCAGGCTAGGAGTGATGCTCAGTTTGGTACAGCAGTTCTGCAGAGCTTATTCCCAAAGTAGGTTCATGCCCTCCTCCATGGAGGTACTGCTTGGTAGTCTGCATCAGTCGGAATACAGCAAGACTTAATGTTGTTTGAAGAAAAAATTACTCACCTTAGTAATTATGTTTCTTCTAATGGAGTCTTGCTGTATTCTGACCTCCCTCCCTGCCTCCCGTCTCAGATCCTGTTTTGGGAAATGGGCTGGCAGGTGCAGTGTTGCACCCCAGGGGTGCATTTGGGCTCCCCCTCTTTTTAGGAGGGGGAGAGTGGTTATGTTTTATTGTTTTAATAGTTATAAGTTGTTCATTACCTGGTTTTTGGTTTTGGATTTCTCGACTTGAGTCTTTTGGGGATCCAAAATATTTGGTTGACTTTTGGCTAGTAAAAGTTTGCAATTTCCACACAGTTGTTAGTATTAGCTCATAAGAATCTAATGGTTGCTCTTCAGCGTGTTGCAGACAGAGGTTTGAACCGGGCGCGAGCTCAACGTTCTATGCCTTGTATAGAAAATTAACTCTTTGTTCTCCGGGGCAGTTCAAGTGCTAGGGCTAACTGCATCAGTCAGAATACAGCAAGACTCCATTAGAAGGAACATAATTACTAAGGTGAGTAATTTTTTCCTTTGGAATTCCAATCTGAAAACTAAGAGGACCCCCTTCTTTGCATGAAGGTTAAAGTAAATAGAGCCAGTGGCCATGAAATTGTTTAAATATTAATATGTACCATGTTTGGGTGGGGGGTTGTGCACTGGTATTTTGTTTTTAACTGCTTATGGTTTGGCCTTCAGGTCAACGAAGCCACGTCGGAACTCGTCCCCTTGCAGGTGATTCACTTCATCTGGGAAAAACCTCGACTGTTGTCGAGAGCAAGCCAAGCTCCCAGCAGACAGGGCAGAGGATCTTACCTCCTTTGCCCGATCATTTCAGGTTGGGCAGTTGCACCCTGCCAGGGACTTCCTGTGCCAACTGGGCTTCATGGCGGCCTGCACCAGTGTGGTCCATTGGGCCCACAGGAGACTGCGCCCGCAGTGTGGCCTGACCTGTTAGTGGTCTCAGCATTGGGGCCACTTCAGCCAGCCGGTCACGGTGGCCTAGCAGATGTGAGATACCATCCAGTGGTGACTGGTCCCGGAACATCTCCAAGGAGGAGTGCCGTTTGTCTGCGCAGAAACGATGATCACTCTTATGACCGATGTCTCCCTGAGGGGATGAGGTGCTCATCTGGGGGAGCACAGCATCCACAGCCTCTGGTCCCCCAAGGAATCCCAATGTCACATCAACCGTCTGTAGCTCTGGGCAGTGCGACTTGCACAGACGACCTTCACTCCCTATGTTTTGGGTCAGGTCATCCAGGTCCGGACAGACAACATGACGACCATGTACTACCTCAACAAGCAGGTCAGAACACATTCCCTCCTGTTGTGCTGGAAGCTCTCCACACTTGGACGTTCGTGCGCAGTCAGGGCATCGACCTCGTGGCAATTTAATGTGGCCAGGGTGTCCAGCTAGCTGGGGGATGCTTTTAGCCAAGAGGGCGAGGCGATTCATGAGTGGTCTCTTCACTAGGAGGTGGTAGACTGGCTGTTGTGAGGCACCCATAAGGTGGACCTGTTCGCCTCTTAGGAGAATGCCAAGCTAAGGCTGCTTTGTCGTCCCCCCCCCCCCGTGGGGTATGCTGCATGAGATGCCTTTGTGAGGCTTTGGACCCTGGGCCTCATTTATGCCTTCCTTCCCTCTGATCCACAAGGTCCTGATCAAAGCTCGGAGGGACAAGGCATAGGTGATTCTGGTGGCTTCCGACTCTGTCACACCAGTTCTGGTACCTCAATCTCCTCAGCCTCAGGAGCAGGCCTCTGTAGCGTTTGCCACTTCGCCCGGCCCTGCTCTCAGGGGAAGGTTCTTTACCCAGACTATCACGCTCTGGGTCTCTCTGACGAGGTGCTCCATGTGGTGGAGGCCTCTCGGAAGGAGTCAGCTCGTCTATGCTATGCCTTCAAATGGAAGAGATTCTCCATTTGGTGCCAGAACAAAGAACTTGACACCCTGTAATGTCGTGGCTAGCATCCTGGACTTCTTATCAGGGATCAACCTTAAAGGTGACCTGTAAAATAAACACCGTAGCCTGCTCCCATCCCACATAACTTTCTGTAGTGTTGCAGGAGTCCATGGCTGCTATGATCATTATTATCCAAATAACACTGCCAAAACTTTTTGGCAAACACGGAAGTTCCCAGCGGGTCCCAGTCGAGCAGGTGCAAGTTTTTATGGGTATTCCACCCAGTTAGTGACGTAGCAAACACTACTGCTGTGAATGGACAGCAGTGGCTGCAGCTTAATATTATATTCTTTAATTTATTGCTATGTGGGGGTCTTGATGGCCAAAATCATACATTCAGCAATACCTGGACACGTCCTGTAGAGGTTGTGTAGGAAGGTGGTTCCCCACACCTACCTCAGTTCTTTTCCCACCGTCGACCTATGCACGTTGAACCTAGTGAATGTTGTAGCTACAGTCAACTGCCATTTCCTGCGTTTACTGCATTTTTTTTATTTGAACTGGCCACGATTTACCATAGATACATAGACAGTGTCGGCAGATAAAGGTCTATGGCCCACCCAGTCTGCCCATTTGAGCTTGTAAGTTCATTTTATGTTTTCCTAGAAGTCTGTTGCCCCTTACCCCTGATCTCCAGAATTCCTTTATGTCTATCCCATGCATTCTTAAATCCCGTGATTGTTTCAGCCCCCACCACTTCCTCTGGCAGGGTGTTCCACTTGTCCACCACCCGTTCTGTGAAGAAATTCTTCCTCACGTTTCCTCTGAATCATCCTCCCTCCAACTTCATCCCATGCCCTTTAGTCCTGGAACATCTTTTTCGCTTAAAAATAGTGTATTCCTGCACCCTGTTCCTCCCTGTAAGATACTTGTATGTCTCTATCATATCCCCTCTCTCCCTCCTCTCCTCCAAGGGAGTACATATTCAGTTCCCTCAACCTGTCCTCATAAGACTTGTGATGCAATCCATGTACCATCTTTGTTGCCCTCCTCTGAACCTTCTCTACCGTGTCTGTGTCCTTACGTAGGTAAGGTCTCCAGAACTGTACACTGTACTCCAGGTGGGGCCTCACTAGTGTCTTGTATAGTGGAATTATGACCTCCCTTTTCCTGCTGGTGATGCCCCTGCCTATGCATCCCAGCATCCTATTTGCTTTACCTGCTGCCTTGTCACACTGTTTTCCTACCTTGAGGTCATCAGAGATGATAACCCCAAGATCCCTTTCCTGCTTGGTGCATGCTATATCCTCACCCCCCAACTGATATATTGTGCCAGGGTTTTTGTGCCCCATATGCATTATCTTGCACTTCTTTGCATTGAATTTCAACTGCCTAACCCCTAACCATTCTTCAAGTTTCTGCAGGTCCCTTCTCATTCTGTCTACACCCTCTGGTGTGTCTACTCTGTTACAGAGCTTTGTGTCATCAGCGAACAGTGCAATTCTGCCTTCTAGGTCCTGCACAGTGTCACTGATTTTGAATAGGACCAGTCCCAGCATTGATCCCTGTGGTACCCCACTGGTCACTTTTCCCTCTGTGGAGTGACAGCCATTAACCACCACCCTCTGTGTCCTGCCGCCCAGCCAGTTACCTACCCACCACACTACTGTCCTGCCCATACCCATATTCCCCAGTTTGTGTAATAGTCTTCTATGTGGCACAGTGTCAAAGGCCTTGCTGAAGTCCTGATAGGCCATGTCCACTGCCCTCCCCTGATCCACCTCCCTTGTCACCCAGTCAAAAATTCCAGAGGTTGGTCTGACACGACCTCCCCTGGTGAAACCATGCTGCCTTGGGTCCTGTAGTCCATTGACAACCAGATGTTCCACCAATCTCTCCTTCAGTAGTGCTTCCATGATCTTCCCCACTACTGAGGTGAGGCTGACTGGTCTGTAGTTCTCTGCTTCCTCTTTGTTCCCACTTTTGTATAAGGGGACTACAGCTGCTGTGCTCCAGTCTTTGGGTACCTCCCCTGTTTCCAGTGATCGGCTAAACAGGATAGCCAGAGGTTCAGCCACCACCTCTCTTAGTTCTTTAAGAACCCTTGCGCTTTCTGCTGTGGAAAGCACACTTTTTAGTTGCTATTACTTCTGCTTGAAGGATTTCCAAGCTCCAGACTCTGATGTGTAAAGAGTCTTATTTGGTTTTTCACAAAGACAGGGTGTCTTTGCCTGCTAATCCTAAGTTTTTACCTAAGGTGGTGTCTGAGTTCACTTTAAATCAATCCATCCACCTTCCAGTTTATTTTCCTGAGTATTCCAGTCGGGGAGGCCTTGCTCCATACTTTGGATGTTCACATGATGTTGCAGTATTATACAAACTGCACCAAGTCTTTGAGGAAAACCGTTTAGTTGTTTGTTTCGTTCGCCCCCAGGAGAGAGGACGCTCCTGTTTCCAAGCAGTATTTGTCTAAGTGGCTAGCTAATTGCATTGTTCATTGCTACCACAAGTACAATAAACCCCTTCCGGGGGTGGTCAAGGGCCATTCCACCAGGGGTATGGCTGCCTCTACAGTTTGCTTCAGATATGTGTCTGCTGCTAACATCTGTGCAGCTGCCACTTGTCCATACTTTTACCAAGCATTACAGTCTGGACATCGCCTCTAGGTATAGAGCCAACTTTGACCTGGCCAGTCTTTCAGGGCCTTCTGTCTTGTAGTTGACTGCTGTCTGGTCCTCCTCCCGGTGGTTTTATCAAAGTGATACTAGTACTGCTTGGAACTCAGACCTACCGGTGTGGCCTGCTGCAAGAGCCTTCCTCGAATGAAGATAGTACAGTTACGTAAGAACTTACCATAACAGTATATCTTCGAAAGAAGCTCTTGCAGCAGGCCCTGTTTTCCCTTCTTCCTTCCCCCTGCTCCTCTTTTTCTATTGCATCAACTTCTGTCTCTTCTTTGGTTCTTGGAATAACCTCCTTGGTTCTCCATCAGCTGGCTGTCCAGAGTCTCTGGCGGGAGAACTGAGGTAGGGGTGGGGACTGCCCTACCATATAACCTGTACTGATGTCAGATTACTGACTTCTGTGGAGGGTGGTCACCCGTGGTAGACTGCTACCTAGAAGTTTTCCATGTGGTCCTATTGCCTGGCGGCATAGTCCTACCGGTGTGGCCTGCTGCAAGAGTGTCTCTCAAAGATCTACTGTTACGGTAAGTTCTTACATAACTGTACTGCTTAACAGCACTCTTCCCTTAATCATAGCCTGGACACTAGCTGAAAGTCATAACAATGAAGTGATAATGACTCGCATTGAGTAGTCTATGAGATCCCCCTCTTGAACTGCCAGAGAATTGCAGCTTTTAATGAGCTGTTAACCACATCATCTGGAACACTGAGGGAGATTATCATGAAGTCTAGAGCCTGCTAAAGAGGGACTTTTTTAACTTCATTAACAGCCATGGAAAACCTGCACTAGTCAAGACAGACAAGTAGAGGGTTAGCTGCACTAGCCCTAGTCAGTTTGCACTAGGTTCTGGGCTAGTAAAACATTGTTAAAATCAACCTCATCTTATGGTCCCTCTCTCGGTTGGGCCTTCAGTCGACGACCCTCAAGGTGTACCTGGCAGCCATCTCTGCATACCTGGGTCGGGCTGGTATGCTGATGGTGGTGCAGGAGAAGGTGGTCAGGTGCTTTTTTAAGGGCCTTGACCACATTTCCCCACTGATGCATGAACCGTCACCACCTTGGGACTTGTTGCTGGTGTCGGCAGTGCTCATGGGCAAGCCATTCAAACCAGTGCACAGATGTGAGATGTCTCACCTGTCATGGAAGACCACCTTCTTGGTGGCCATCACTTCCACCAGAAGGATCCGTGAGCTCCAGGCGCTCTCGGTGGAGTCTCCTTACCTTGTCTTTCACAGGGACAAAGCTGTCTTTTGCCCCAACCCAAAGTTCCTTCTGGAGGTTGTCTCAGAGTTTCACCTTAACCAGGTGATCAATCTCCCGGTGTATTTCACCAGCCACACCTCTGAGACCAAGCTCAAGATCCATACTCTGGACCTGAAGCGCGCACTTACCTGCCATAAGGAGCACATGGCTGGAGTTTGGGGAGAGGTTCGCCAGCTGTTTGTCACCTACACTGAAGCTGCACCTGGCAGACCAGCAGCAAAGCGGATGATTGGTAGGTGGATTGTCTCCTGCATCAACCTCTGCTATAGGTTGGCTGGTAGGGAGCCTCCCATATGGCTCAGGGCTCATTCCACCAGACACACTGCTGCCTCGGTGGCTGCTTCCAGGGACATCCCTATTCAGGACATCTGTAAGGCTGCTACCTGGAAGTCTGCACACACCTTCATCTCCCATTGCCACATCGACCTTGAGTCACTCCGGGATGCTGGTTTTGGGGCCTCTGTTCTCCAATCTCTGTTCCTAAATAGGGGGTGTGTCCCTTGCCCCCTTCTCCCGGAGAACTGCTAGGAGTCTGCCAGAAGTGTGGATAAGTACACCATATCCATGTCCCTAGAAAAACAAGTTACTCACTTGTAACTGTAGTTCTAGGTGTGGTATAGGTGTACATCCACCCAACCTCTCCTGGCAAGTGGCACACTGATCTGGCTTCCAATAGGTCAGAGCTGGTGTCACGGGGTGATGCTGAGAAGGATACCACCCAGGTGGGTGGGAGGAGCCAGCTTGAAGACCTTCCGGCAAGATTTAAAGGGAAAGGAATTCTGGCAGAGATGTGTATGTACAGCATATACCACTTCTAGAACTACAGTTACGGGTGAGTAAATTTGTTTTTACTGGCACTGTAGTGTGGTACGAGGGGGTGCTGTCCTTCGGATGAGACATTAAACCGAGGTCCCTTCTGCCCATCTCTGGTCACCGTCCTGGTGAAACTAAAAGATCCCATGGCACTTATCGAAGATAAGTAGAGGAGTTTTCCCAATGTCATGGCCAACATTCCCCCATCAATACAGCAGGTCCATACAACCCACTGGGGTGCACCTGGAAACAAGCTATCATAGCCTAGTGTGCCTTTCCTGTCAGAAATTATAAATATCTGCCATTCCAAAGGGCAGAAGCCCTTTTTATACAGTGGAAGCCACTTAATCGAGACACTCTGGTGGCAGGCTGTTTGTCCCAATCAGGCAGCCATGTCGATTAATAGGAGACAGGGTTTTTCATAAAATTTCATAGGGATCAGGTTTTTTTTTTTTTTTTTTTTTTTTACATCATTCAGCTTAATGCCCCTTCTCAACTAAGACGCTTGATCATTTTACTTCGGGGTTGCCTGTTTTGTCTCTTTTGCCAACAGACAGCAGCAGTCAACCAGGAGACCGCAGTTTGTTGTTTTGTTCAAAACAGTAAGTTAGATACAGCTGAATACTTGATAGCATGGCATGGGAAGGCAGGATACAGTACTTGGTAGTGTGGGAAGGCAGGCTGTATAAAAACTGGTAGAGATATGCAGATCAAGAGACTTGTAAATAAAATCGGCGGTGATTTGGTAGCATGGGGGGCAGACTACAGAATGACGCTTTGTGAAAGACAAACCCAGAACAGCACAGAAATAGCACATGGAACAAACAGCACATTAACAAAGACAGAGTTTGGACTGTGGACCGGTGTACGAGAGGCATCATGGAAATAGAACAACAAACTGAAAACATAAATATACAGTAAAGAGGGACAAATGCAGGGAATGTCAAGAGAAATTTTGCAAATGAAGCCACCGAAGAAGTAGGGAATAGCCACAAATCAAAATCCACACATAATCAGGTGTGAAAAAAGAATTAAAGGATTAGTGTGAGGACAAGTCTGGCTATGGCCAGAACATATTGTTGCCATTTAGGAGGCAGGATCATCCCATTAAAAAGGTTGCAGCCCCCATAGGATAATATAGCCACTCAATTGGTGCCTGATGGGACATCACTACAAAGCAGCCATCCCAAGTATCCACGTTTCAATTAAGTGGCATCTTCTGTATGTGCAAATGCATTTGCTAGTCCACATGGCCTTTTTCACCTCAGTGATGTCATGGGTAAGGCTTCAGATGAGGGATGTGTGATACCATATGATGAAATACTGGTTCCAGAGAAGTGCTCTTCTAGAATAGCCAGTGCTCATCCCCAAAATGTTTGTTCAAGTGCTGGGTTAGTGGAAGGAGGTAAGCAACCTCAGAGAGAACATTCCTTTCCTCCAGCATATTCAATCAGTGCTCCAAAGAACAGATTTGTCAATCCTGGGATGGGGTGGGCATCTGGAGGAAAATATAGTAAAAGGAGTCTGGGACAGGAACTCATAACAGTCCTCGAAATCAGAGCAGTGTTTCTATCTATATCTCTTCTCCCTGTTTCCGGATCAAATAGTCTTGATCAAGACAGCCAATGGAACTACAATACTTTATATAAACAAACAGGGAGGTATCAGATCTTCGAAGCTTCGGTCAGATACCATGAAAATTTGGAACCTGCCAAATTCCCTAAAAGCATGAATATCTGCAGTACAGCTGGCTGGAAAAGACAATATACAGGGATACTCAATGACCAGGATGAGTGCAAGTAATTTCCGAATCAGCAAGTGTTGAATACAGTCTCCACAAATGGAGAGTTCCATAAGTGGAGCTTTTTGCTTCCTGGGGAACAAAAACTCTTACACAGATTTGCCCATGTGCATACAGTGTGTTGCATTTCCACTTGCAACGCTGGTGATCCGGTTCGCAATGGATGTGGGTCGTTGGAGGGACGGCTGGGGGGATAAGGATCGAGCATCCCTAGGACTGCTCTGCTTCTCCAGGAGGGAGGGGGGTCAATTGCTCGGTGCACGAGCAACACCCAGCAGAGGCCGGGTTTACCGCAGTGCACCAACACCAAGCAAGACTCGGGGCGGGGCGGATGCCGGCCATCATTGCACATCCCTGCCCTGCCTACAGGGGAAAAAAATGCTGCTGGCTCGTCACCATGGCACCCTTCCCTCTGGGCCCTGATTAGCCTCCAGTACCGGTTCTGCCGACTAGATATTTGTAGTGCGGAGCTGGTAGGGGAGCAGCTTTGCAACCCCGCCCTCTAGGGGGCAAGCCAGGGGTAACCGTGGAGAGCTCGGTCATTGCTGGAGGTGGGGGTACAGAGGGGCCAAGAGCAAGGGCTGAGTTACCGATGACTCAGCAGGGAAAAAACACAATAAATAAATTAAAAAAAAAACTCTTACACTTCTGTTGCAGGCCTCCTGCTAAGAGTACCATCCCTTGGGATGCTTATCTCACATTTCTGGAAAGAAAATCCTGCTTGCCGTCTCTCCATTCCTACTGATCTAAAGGGTCCTGTTGAAACTAAGGAGGGAGCCAGCAACGCGATTCCAGTGGTAAGAGACTGGACCAGGAAAAACATGGTACTCTCATTTGCTGACATCACAGCAAATTCCCATAAATCTGCCCCAAGGCAGGATCTCCTAACTCTGTCTCAAGGCAGAGTAACTCACCCAGCTCTCAGAACACACTGTCTAAGAGCATGGTTCTTGAATACTTAGAATTTTCTAATTTAAGTCTATCTAGCCAGGTACTGAAAGTTTTAAAAAGGTAATAGAAAAACAGCAACTAGGAAAACCTGTTCTTTAAAATAGAAAGGATTTACCATTTGGTGCAGAGCAAATAAGACCACAGCCATGAGCGCTGAGTTGCCTATGGTTTTAGATTATTTAGTACTCTTACAGTTTCAAATACTAAAGTCCTTATCTTTAAATGTTCATCTTACAGCGATTTCAGCTTATAAGTCTGGCTCAGGCAGATTTACCTTTGTGTTGCTGCTAGGTTTCTGGAGGGGCAGGAGGGAAGGAGTTAGTTGCTGGTAAGCTTGTAACTGTTTGTACTTGTTTGAGTAAGTGCAGGTCTCATATTTCAACAGAATTTGGGGGATATTTTATTTAATTTATTTTTTTTGTTATCATTGGGGCTTGTCCTCTGCGAACATAGGGTGAAGGGTCCTCGGCTGATTGTTTCTGGACACAGCCAGGGGGTACTCCCACCCACCTTCCCCTCATCCCTCCCACCCCTGGGCTAGTCCTCCTTTATAGGGTGTGGGCCCATAGTGTTATACCTTCCTACACCACATAGGACGTTCCACACCAAGGACAGGGAGGAGCATAGGGGTTCATCTAGAGGGTGTACCTAGATTATATTACAGGCCAGGTCACATCAGACATGACAGGAGTGGTGCAGTGCAGTGCAGTGGCTGTGGAGCAGCAATCTTCAGGGAGACCTTCTGGAGGCTGCAGTGGTGCCCTATATGCAGTCATCTGTCTGGGCTGAGGGAGGAGGTTGCCTGTCTCCATGCAGAGGTGGTCAGGTTACAGGCAGCATCCACCCCCACCCAGAGACCACCAGGTCCACAACATCAACGGTTGCCCAGGAAGAAGGGTGAATGGAACACAGTGGGCTCAGGGAGAGTGGGGAGGGGTCAGAGGCACATCCCCCAACCAGTCCAGCTTAATATCTCCTACGCTGTTTTGGAGGAACAGGAATGCCCCACACAGGCACCCACAGCTGGGACCAGGGAGAATGGTCGGGACCTCCAAGCTGGAGTCCCGGGGAAGGGAGGCAATGGGCCCTGGATGAGGGGGAAGCTTTTACTAGTGGGGGACTCTATTGTACGAGGTGTGAAATTAGGGAGACCTAGCGGGGAGAAGGAAATCAAGCGCATCCCAGGAAGCGCTACATGGAGGGATTGGAAGCAAATCCATAGGATTGCTAGGGCAATAGCCAGGATGTAGGAGCTGGATGTCATTGTCCACCTGGGACTAATGATCTGGCAAGGAGAAAGGTAGAGTTAGCCAGTGTTCAGGAGGATTTCAGGAAGCTGGGAGGGGACCTGAAACAGGTAGCACATTCTCTCTCATTCTTGGAGGTGCTACCTGTTCAAGGTATAGGGGAGGCCAGGGCACTCCACATCCAAACCATCAACTCCTGGTTGAAGGATTGGTGTGGAAGGGAAGGATTTGGCTTCATAGGGGACTGGAGCCCAACCTGGGCAAATTCGAGCTTGTATCAGGAGGATGACCTGCATCTGTCCAGAAAGGGGACCTCAGTCCTTAGTGAGAAGTTGAAATGCTTCAGCAGAGAGCATTAAAGCACAAGTTGACAACAGGAACAACTGAAGCGAGCAGTGAGGGGCAGGCAGGGGAAACGTTTATAAGGGGGATGGGGGGATGAGCATGAATACTGGGGTTGGGGGAAGAGGCAAAGCAGAGAAAACAGGAACAGAGGGAGGGTAGGGAGTAAAACATGGAAGGTCATGTTCACAAATGCCCGCAGTCCGGGAAATAAGGCAGTATAGCGCAGTAGTTTAAGGCTCTGAGCTGCAAATCTGGAGACCTGGGTTTGAACCCCTCAGCCCCCACTTGCATACTGTGTGGCCCTGAGCAAGTCATTTAACTTCCCTGTGCTCCCAGGTTGCACCTGTAAACAAGCTTTCAGCTTCGTGTGTCTCACCTGGTTAAACAATTGGGGGGGGGGGGTTCCAGACCAGGAAGCCTTAATGATGGATGCAGACCTTGACATAGCAGCAACAGCAGAGACATGGTATTCTGCTACTCACAGCTGGGACGTCAATGTACCAGGCTATACACTGTTTAGAAGGGACAGGGAAGGTAAAAAGGGAGGGGGGGTGGCCCCATACATCAGAGAAGGCATAAAGGCTACAGAAGTACAGGGTAGGCAGGGGGAGGCCGAGGCAATGTGGGTCACCCTTGAACCAGGAAATGGCACAACAATACGTACAGGGGTGATTTACAGAGGAGGAAGTTGTACATGGTACTAGTGGAGGAAATTCATGACATGGCAGCTAAAGGTGAAATCTTGTTGATGGGAGATTTCACTATGCCAGATGTGGATTGGACCACCCAGGCAGCTGCTTTATCCAGAAGCACGGCCATCCTGGAATCCCTGCAGGGGGTTGGACTCAGACGGCTGGTGCACGAGCCTACCAGGGACAAATCGATTCTAGACCTGGTATGGACCAGTGGGAACAGAGTCTAAAGAATCCAGGTGGAAGGGCAGCTGAGATCCGGCGACTACCACGTGGTGTGGTTTGACATGGAGACAGGGACTCAGTTAAGCCACACAAGGGCAAAAGTATTAGATTTCAGGAGGGCGGATTTCAATGAAATGGGTAGATGTTTAAGAGCAGCCCTGGAGAAGGTAGAGATAGTGGATGAACAGTGGGAGAGACTAAAAGGAACCACTATGGAGGTAACTAACCAATGTGTTAGGATAGTGGCCAGAGGGTAAAGAAGAAAGAAACCACTATGGTTCTCGAAAGAGGTGGGAGACAAAGCAAGGGCAAAAAGAGCAAATTTCAGGAAGTATAAGGAGACCCAAAGGGAGGAGGACAGGGAGGTGTACCTTGAAAGTCTAAGAGAGGCAGGGAAGGCTGTTAAGAAAGCCAAAGCACAGACAGAGGACAATTTAGCATGGACTGTGAAAAAAGGGGACGACATTCTATAGATACATCAGCGATAGAAGAAAAACCAGGAGGGTGGAGAGTGTAAGGAGGGGGAGCTAGACAAGGCAGAAATACTGAACAAATACTTCTGTTCAGTATTCACTGAGGAGCGAGAGGGTCAAGGACCACATTTCAGGAGTAGATGCAATCGAGGGGGAGAAGTGGACACCAGTCCATTCACAGCACAGTGGAGAGAGTTTGGGAGGAACTCACAAAGCTGAAGGTAGATAAAGCCATGGGGCCAGATGACATACACCTGAGGATATTAAGGGAGCTGTGGAGGGAACTAGCAGTGCCTCTGACCACCCTGTTCACAGAGTCACTCAACACAGGCATGGTTCCAGAGGACTGGAGGAGGGCGCATGTAGTCCCACTGCACAAAAGTGGCAGTAGGGTGGAAGCGGAGAACTACAGACCAGTAAGCCTCACCTCAGTGGTGGGGAAGATCATGGAGACACTGCTGAAAGAAAAGATAGTGGCACACCTGGAATCCATTGGTGCCCAGGATCTGAAGCAGCATGGAGTCACATCGAGAAGGTCTTGTCAGACAAATCTGATAGACTTTTTTGATTGGGTGACTTGGGAAGTGAATCAGAGAGGGGCCGTAGACATTGCCTACCTAGATTTCAGCAAAGCCTTTGATACCGTCCCACACAGAAGGTTGGTTAACAAGATGAGTAGTCTGGGCATGGGGCATAAGGTGATACATTTGGTTAGAAACTGGCTGCCGGACAGAAGGCAGAGGGTAGTGGTAAATGGGATCCAGTCCAGGGAGAGAGGGGTGACCAGCGGAGTACCACAAGGATTAGTACTGGGACCAGTCCTGTTCAGAGTCTTCATTAGTGACATTGCAGAGGGACTGGAAGGAAAGGTATGCCTATTTGCAGATGACACAAAGATCTACAACAGGGTGGATACTCCAGAAGGGGTGCAGAAAATGAAGAAGGACCTGGAGAAGCTTGAAAGATGGTTGGAGGTGTGGCAACTGAGGTTCAGTGCGAAAAAGTGCAAGATAATGCACCTGGGTATGGGGAACCCTGGGGAGAGCTACAGGATGGGGGGGGGGGAGGTGCTGACCATCACCAAAGAGGAGAGGACCTAGAGGTTATCATATCTGATGACTTTAAGGTATCACAGCAGTGCGCAAAGGCAGAAGGGAGGTCCAGTGGCATGCTGGGGTACATAGGCAGAGGTATTACTAGTTGGAGGCGGGAAGTGGTGATGCCATTGTATAAAACACTAGTAAGGCCTCACCTAGAGTACTGCATGCAGTACTGGAAACCATACATGCGTAAGGACATAAACAAGGTGGAGGCTGTCTAGAGAAGGGCGACAAAGATGGTGCATGATTTGCACCATAAAACATATGAGGAGAGACTAAGAGATCTCAATATGTGATCACTGGAGGCGAGGAGAGAAAGGGGCGACATGATAGAAACTTTTAAGTACCTCAAGGGCATAAACAAGGTGCAGGTGGGAGATCTTTTCCAATGTAGAAAAGATACCAGAACGAGGGGGCACAATATGAAATTGGAGGGGGGGGAGATTAAGAGGTAACTTGAGGAAGTTTCTCTACACAGAGATGGTGGTGAATGCTTGAAATAGTCTGCCACAAGAGGTGGTGGGGCAGGCACAGTGGAGAGGTTTAAACATGCCTGGGATAAGCACAGGGGAACCTTGGGTGGGAAGGGAGTGATGAAAAGCCATTGACCACTTAGGATGAGTGGATGCATACGTGTATAGGGCCTACAGGCAGACTGAATGGGCCTAGCAGTCCTTATCTGCCAACAGTTTCTATGTTTAAGTCAGCAGAGAAATAATTTTTTTTTACTTTACATCCAGTGTTCGGTAAGTTTTTCAAAGGATTAAACAGCATGTTCCCTCCAGTAAGAAACCCTCGCCCTCCATGGAGTTTGAACCTGGCATTGGCATATTTAATAGAACCGCTGCTTGGGCCTATGTCTTTGGCAAAGCTCAAATACGTGACCTGGAAGACAGTATTCCTTGTGACTGTAACGTCTGCCAGAAAGATAAGTGAGATGCAGCCCTCTTAACAGGATCAAATTTCATGATCTTCCAGAGGGATAAGGTGGTTTTGACTCATGTATACTTCCTTATAAAAGTGGTCTCTGAATTTCCCTTGAATCAGTCTGTGACCTTATCCGTTTTTAGTTACCCACGTCACACTCAGACGCAGGAGAGAGAAAATTATACAGACTGGATGTGAAAAGGACCCTCACATTTAATATGGATAGAAACAAAAAGCTTAGAAGTGACAGCAGTGAATTGTTTTGTCACGAATGGTGAGGTAGGTAAAGGCAAGCCAGCAGCTAATAAGACAACTGCATGCTGGATAGTCTCCTGCATACAGTTTTGCCATGGAAAAGCTGACAAATAGTCCCTAAAGGCACATTCCACAAGAGCTGCAACTGCTACAGTGGAAGCACTGAGGGGTGTCCTCCTCACTGAATCCTGTAAAGCAGCTACCTGGTCCACAGTACACACATTTACTTCCAGGGCCGGCTTTAGGGTTTTGGGGGCCCCCAGCAGAATTAGTGAAGTCATGGGGCCTCTCTACTTGGCCCACCTTTAGCCCATGTGTTTTACTATAGCCCATAAGTGCAAGATTTCATTTGTGGTGATACTATAGGCAGAGAAAAATGGGTAGACTAGGTGGGCCAAGTAGTAGTTATCTGCCAGCAAATGTTATATTTCTTCGTTTCTATGTATAGCTTTAGTATAACCTGTAGTATTTTAAAAAATGTATAGGAGGACACAGCAGTGTCATTTCTTGAGGCTGTTCTTCCCATCCCATCCATTGCTGCCTTTCCACCTCCTATTGACTGGATCATAGCTTGCTGAGGTATTTCATGACAGAACCAGAAGGATCTGCACAGTCTTTTGCTGATTTAAAAATATATTAAGATAAAAAAAATGTTTAAAAATGAATAAGGTAAACTTCTCTGGTTGGGGGGGCCCCCAAGAGCAGGGGCTCCCAGCAACCGCAGGGTTCGATGGTGCCTAAAACCGGCTATGTTTACTTCCCATTATTGCGTGAATATTAGTCCAGAAGTAACATCATGTTTGGGACTTCAGTTCTTCAGAACCTTATTAAAACTACTACGTTTTAATATTACAATAAGGCAAGCATTATGGACGCAAATCCCACAGCTTGAATCAACTTATGAAACTCATTCCAAAATAGATATTAGACCCTGCCTCCCAGGATCTTGCTTGAAGTCTGCAGAATTGTTTGACATCACTAGTAAACTACTCACTGACTCACTGGAGTAATGATGTTTCTTCTAGAGGGCTTATTAGTGATTCATAAAAACCCTTCCCCTACACCCCTTTCTAGAAACTGGGTAAAAAGGGGTTCTTAGAATAGATATCAGTTTATTGCTTGACCATTTTATTATTATAAACATTGCAGTTTTTACAATTTCAGTAGGTGGTTTAAGGATTCCTGTTAGTATTTACTATAGGTAGGAATGCCAAGTATAGACTAGATGGATGTTCATAGCTCTCTTCTGGTCTTCAGCTACAAATCTGACATTAGAACGCTAGAGGGAGTGTGACCACAGTATAGAGTCTGAATCTGAAACATTCCAAATTTCATCTCCAGGGTGACAACTGATGGCTGAGATGATTGTAGAATTGTATGAATAACTAGTAACTCTCAATAAGAAACATCATTACTATGGTATTTTTTTTTCTTTTCTCCCAGATCTGCTATCCCTCACCTAAGGGCATGGTTGCTGAAAAGTTAGAAATTCAGATTTAAAACTTTCTATCCCTATGCAAGTGTTATGCAACAAGGAAAAGTTATACTTCTGAATGGAAAGGATTCTCTGTTTGGTGTGGAAATAAATCTAAAAACCCAGAAAAGGCAGATATTGCCATGGTTTGATGTGTTTAATGAACTTGAGGTGTATAGGGTTAAGGCCTTCTTTACTCATAAGTTCTTTTGGCTTTTGTCTTGGTTTACAAAGCAAGTTCACATTCTAAAATAGTGGCACCTTATCCAATTTTAAAAGATTCTTTAAGCGCCTTCACTATTTATACCTGCCTATAATGGATCCAGCATTGGCATGGAATTTAAATTCAGCATGGACTGTAGCATCCCAGTAGCGGCACGTGCAAGAAACTAGCAGGTGGTAGAAGTTTTTCAGGATGCAGTCCTAGTGCAAAAAGTAGAAGAGCGTACTGGGGAGGCAGCTGTCCTGGACTTTGTACTTACCGGTAGGGATAGTGTGAGAGAGGTCATGGTTGACAAGAGTAAGTCTGGACAGGAGCCACACCAGGGCTGTGAAGCTCACGATAAATACAACAAATGTAAAACAGAAAAATCAGGCACTCACCCTTCACATAAATCAAACGCTGCTCTGCAAGGTTTATTACCAGTGGTTTATTGAGTGCTCACAAATACATCCACCGCGTAGTGTTACAAGTTGGATGTATATGTGAGCACTTAATAAACCGTTGGTAATAATAGAGGGCAGCGTTCGTGATTTACGTGGAGGGTGAGTGTCCGATTTTTTTTGTTTTAAATTTGGTTCGACATCATACTGGAGGCATAAATAAATCAGTCCTAGACTTTAGAAAGGCTGATTTTTTTTTTGGGGGGGGGGGGGGGGTGGCAGGACAATGAGGGAGCTGTTGCAGGGAAAACTAGAAGGGGGTAAGTGGGATGAAGTGGTGAAAGCCAAATGGGAATAGGGAAAAATGAGATAACAGAGGTTACAAATCTCTGTGAGGGTAATAGGTAAGATGAAGAGAGGTAAAAAAAACATCATGGTTCATGAGGAAGTAGGGGTAGTCATGAGGTTAAAGAAAAATATTTGAACAGTGGAGAGAATTTGGCTGGAAAACTGCCATCTGCTATTCAAACAACATGAAGTCTTGCTGTATTCTGACTATTGCAGTGATATCCAGCCTTTGAACTGCCCCGGAGAGGAAAGAGTTAACTTTCCATGCAAGGCATGGAGCGCTGAGCTCGAGCTCGTTTGAGACTCTGTCTGTTGTTGTTTGAACCCAAACCGCCAGATTCTTTACTCCGTCTCACTGAACAGTCGCTCCGGAGATTTCTCCTTTGCTCGGTTCAAATTAGTCGGTTAAAGTGTCGTTTTTCCCCTCGGTTCAACCGAATTTCTTCCTGTAACCTGTCGGTTCAGTCTCTTGTCTGTGGTACCGTGAGTACTAGATAGGTTATTGTTATTAGTTTCTGCGTGGAACTTGTAAACATCGGATCAGTTCGGTTTGAACCGATCGGGTTTGTGAAAAAAGTTTACTCTGTTTTTTAGAGTGTGGTAACCGGTCCTTATCGATTCTTAAAAAAAAAAACGGATTTCATTACGGTTTTTTCCACGACCCGTAACACGGCCAGGAACCAATAAGGGTGTCTTGCCTGGTGGATTGCCGAAAAAAGGGTAAGTTTGGTTAGGACTGGCCATGTCTGAAAGCAAGAGGAAAACCGGGCCCACTATGGGTTCCAACACTGTAGTGTGTGTGGGGAAGCCTTTGCTAAGGCTGACCCCACCACCTGTGTTATTGTCTGAGGTTTGACCACCTCGATTCAGGCTGCCAGATTTGTAAAGTTTTCCTACAGCTACCTAGAAAGAGTTGGTAGGCTGAGGGAAGGAGGCCAGAAGTCCGCTGACCGGATGGCCAGCCGGTTGGTTCCAACAAACCGAAGGGTGCCCTCTGACCAGGCGAAACTTCTTTGGGCAAAGGAGAACCGACTCTGAGAATCTGTTCGGTTAAAAGAAAAGAAGGATAAGTCAGCGGTTCTGATCCACAAGTTCTTTCTCCGACGCTGATGAAATAGCCAAAGCGATAAGGATTGTTCAGTCACTAACCGGTTCCAACGAACCGGCGCCATCAGTTAGGGGCTCAGTTTGGTCAATTCCCTGGTTCCGGATTACAATTTAGAAGGTTTTTATGAACCAAAGGAGGAGGAGGGAGAGTATGAGGATAGTGATGGTGATTATGAAAGTCTGGATGTGCCCATTGACCCGGACATCTCCCCAGACAGACCTTCAGGTGTTTCTGCTCCTAGGCTTTCTGAGTCCCATTCCCACTTTATGTTTTACAAAAAAGTGGCTGAAACTCTCCAGCTTCCTATGGAGGAAGCAGTAGAGGATCAGGAGGAGCCTGATTATGTTGAAATGATGGACATCCCAGAGTCCAGGAGGCTATCTATTCCCCTCCATAAGTCTTTTGGGAAACAGACAATCAAAATTTTAAAGACTCCTAATTCCATACCTCCTGTGGACAGAAGAATGGACAAGAGGTATACTCTTTCAGGCTCGGATACGGAGTTCTTTTCCCAGCAATGTAGCCATGTTGGGGTAGTGCAGGCTGCTGCCTGTGATAAGGCAAATATACCCTTGGCTTCACACCCCCCAGATAAGGACTCCAGGAGGATTGATGCCATGGCAAAGAAACAGTACATGGCAGCATCTTTGGAACTCAGGCAGGCTAATTATATGGCCTACACAGCTAGATAACAAAAGTCTAGATGGGACACTGTCATGGCTCTAGCTAAACAGGTCCCCGACCAGCTTGCCAAGGAGCTTGAGCAGGTGGCTGCAGATGGTATTGAGGCATCCAAGGTGCAGTTTCATGCTGCAGTGGACTCCAGTGATGTTTCATCTAGAGTCATGGCTACATCTGTGGCCCTTCGGAGGATGGCTTGGCTCAGATGTACTAGCCTGTCACAGGATACCCAGGCTAAGGCAATGGATTTTCCTGTTATTGGTAATTCTCTGTTTGGGGAGCAGACAGAGAACTACATGAAGAAAATGGATGAGTACAGGACCACCTATAGGAGTGCTCAGGCCAAGGAAAGGCAAGCCACTCCTCAGAGGCAGCATCGCAGGGGCAGGCTTTTTCATAGGCCTTTCTACCAAGCCCAGGCCGCCTCTTCTGCCTTTGCTCAGAGGGGCCTCTTTAGAGGGAGAGGCAGACTGGGTACAAGCAGGCCTGCTACCACCCCTCAGCCTAAAGCCCCTGCCAAACAGGCACCCTGATGGGTTTGCCTGGGCCGATTCTCCACTACCCGTAGGGGGCAGGCTGGCTTACTTTGTCCAGGACTGGATGTCTTTAACATCAGACAAATGGGTCCTGGAAGTAGTAAGCCCAGGGACTGGTTCTCAGTTTCAAACAATTTCCAAGATGAGAACCAGATCCTTTCCACCTGCAAATCCTTCAGAGCCCTTGCCCTAGAGGCAGAGGTCTCTTCCTTCTTGGCTCTCAGAGCCATAGCAAGGGTTCCACCCCTACACAGGGGAAAGGGATTGTACTCCAGGTACTTCCTAACCCCCAAAAAGCCACGAGAATGGCGGCCCATCCTGGATCTCAGATATTTAAACAAGCACCTTTTAAAACCAAAGTTCAAAATGGTGACTCTGGGAATAATTCTACCCTCTCTAAGGCCAGGGGACTGGCTAGTCTCCCTGGACCTCAAGGATGTCTATTTCCACATTCTCATCAGATGCTCCCACAGAAAGTACCTCAGGTTCGAGTTGCCCTCAGGCCACTATCAATTCAGAGCAATGCCCTTTGATCTAACATCAGCTCCAAGGGTGTTCACAAAATGCCTGGCAGTAGTGGTTGCTTTCCTAAGATGAAAGAAGATCTCCATTTTTCCATACCTGGACGACTGGCTCATAGTGGGTCAGTCTCCAGACCAAGTCAAGTCACACCTACAGATAACTCAGCAACTGCTCACTTTTCTAGGATTCCTTCTAAATCTTTCGAAGTCGGTTCTAGAGCCAGTGCAGCTCTTCACCTTCATAGGGGCGGAGCTGGATACTATAAGGGCAAGAGCCTTCCTTCCCCTGGACAGGGCAAAGACCCTTGTGACACTGGCCTCTTCTTTCACCCTTCAGGTGTCTCGACCAGCAAGGCATTTCCTGCAGCTCCTGGGCCACATGGCTGCCTCTACTACAGTGGTCCAAGGAGCAAGATTTCAGATGAGGGACATTCAGTTCCACTTAAGAGCCTTCTGGTCCCAGAGAAAGGATTCTCTGACCAAGCTGATCCCAGTGACTCGAACCCTGATCCAGGCTTTGCAATGGTGGCAGGATCAGGACAAACTAAGGCAGGGCGTTCCCTTTGTCACTCAACCTCATTCTCTAATCCTTACCACAGATGCTTCCCTCTTGGGCTGGGGAGCCCACTTAGGAGATCTGACCGCCCAAGGGTTGTGGTCACCTCAAGAATCTCTGCTTCAGATCAATCTCTTAGAACTCAGAGCAGTATTTCTAGCACTTCAAGTTTTTTCCAAGTCTGTTCAGAACAAACTGGTTCAGATCAGGACAGACAATACCACCACAATGTGGTACATCAACAAACAAGGGGGCACTCGGTCTACGGCCTTGTGCACAGACGCAATGAAGTTGTGGTCTCTGGCCTATTCCCTGAATACCTCTCTGGTAGCAGTGCACCTCCCAGGGAAGGACAATGTCCTGGCATATGCTCTCAGCAGGATATCTCAGGGCATCACGAAATGGGCCCTGGAGCCCCTAATTTTGAAGGTAATCTTCTCCAGATGGGGCACTCCACAGATAGATCTTTTTGCAGCCCCAGACAATCACCAACTTCCTCTTTTTTGCTGCAGACCCCCAGTGTTGGGCTCAGTCCCCCTGGATGCTCTAGTCCTCAATTGGGAAGGGAAATTCCTGTATGCTTTTCCCCCCTTCCCTCTCCTGTTCAAGGTACTAGTCAAAATCAGATCTCAGCCCTGCAAAGTGATTATGATTGCTCCAGACTGGGCCAGACAGCCCTGGTACCCTCTCTTGCCATCCTTAGCAGTCTACCTTCCCCTGTCTCTTCCCAGGAATTACAACCTGTTGACATGTTCTCAGGGGAGGGTTTGGTATCCCGAATCTCAAATCTCTCAATCTCAAGGCCTGGCTCTTGAAGAGTTAGAGTTTGCTGATTTACGTCTCTCTCAAGGTGTTCTGGATATTCTAAAGGCTTCTCGAAAGCCTTTCACCAGAAAGACTTACAACTCCAAATGGAAAAGGTTTACTGTTTGGTGCTCCGGTAAGCATATTTCTCCAGAGTCTGCTGGGTTGCCTACAGTCCTGGACTATATGGTTCATCTCAATAGCTTGGGACTCAAACCAGCTACACTTAGAGTGCATCTGGCAGCTGTCTCTGCCTTCTTATCAGTAGACAAGCCCTCTTCCCTTTCAGCTCACCCTGTATTCTGTAAATTCTTCAAGGGTTTGCTGCATACCAATTCTCCCTTCAGGGACCCTGCCCCTGCTTGGGACCTTAATGTTTGCATTGCCCAGCTTATGCAACCGCCTTTTGAGCCTTTGTCCTCAGCAGAGCTTAAGTACTTGACTTGGAAAACTGTGTTCTTGGTAGCCGTTACTTCTGCCAGACACATAAGTGAGTTACAGGCCCTGTCAGTGGAGCCTGATTTTATCTCTTTCCATAGAGATAAGGTGGTCCTCAGGACTAATAGGAAGTTTTTGCCTAAGGTGGTTTCAGATTTCCACCTTAACCAGTCTGTGTCTCTTCCTGTTTTCTTCACTGACCATTCCTCCTCTGGGGAGAGGAGGCTACACAGCCTGGATGTGAAAAGGGCCCTTAGCTACTACATAAAAGCGCACCAAGGGTCACAGGTTTGACTCCCTCAATTGTTCCTCACTTATGGTGAGGTTGGTGAGAAAACCTGCCACTAAGAGATCTATTGCCAGGTGGATTGTCTCTTGTATACAATTCTGCTATGAAAAATTAGGTAGAATCCCACCCTCAGGCCTGAGGGCTCACTCTACTAGAGGTACAGCTGCTTCCCTGGCTGCTGCCAGGGATATTCCTCTCTTAGAGATTTGTCAAGCAGCCACCTGGAAAACAGTACATACTTTCACCAAGCATCACTGTCTGGATATCCAGGCTAGGAGTGATGCTCGGTTTGGCACAGCAGTGCTTCAGAGCCTGTTTCCAAAGTAGGTTCTGTCCCTCCTCCATGGAGGTACTGCTTGGTAGTCTGCAATAGTCAGAATACAGCAAGACTTCATGTGTTTGAAGAAAAAATTACTCACCTTAGTAATGTTGTTTCTTCTAATGGAGTCTTGCTGTATTCTGACCTCCCGCCTCCACTCTCAGAACCTGGGTTTTGGGATGTGGGTGGGCAGGAACAGTGTTGGCACTCTAGAGGTGCCCCCTTTTTCTCACACTCTTATTTTTGGGTGTGTGTGTGGTGTTTTGTTTTTTGGGTTTCTTGACTTGAGTCTTTGTCTTGGAACCAAAAAAAAAAATCGTTTTATTAAATTTAGTAGCCAGTTGGCTAGTGTGAGTTTACAGTTTCCACACAGAACACCCAGTGAGTATAGCTCGTAAAGATCTGGCGGTTTGGGTTCAAACAACAACAGACAGAGTCTCAACTGAGCTCGAGCTCAGCGTTCCATGCCTTGCATGGAAAGTTAACTCTTTCCTCTCCGGGGCAGTTCTAAGGTTGGATATCACTGCAATAGTCAGAATACAGCAAGACTCCATTAGAAGAAACAACATTACTAAGGTGAGTAATTTTTTCTTTCAGTACACCACAGATTATAGCAAAATTCTTCCACACAAGGAATCCTAGGACACACCACCTAAGTATTTTTAGGACTTGGTTCGTGCTACCACAGGACAGTAGGGTTGGAGGTCCATTGAAGACAGGCAGAGGGGCAAAAGGAACAAGGGTACAGGACTTCAAAAAAGTGGACTTCGGCAAAAATTTGAGAAAAGTGTGAAGGACATAGTGAAGGTATAAGGCACAGAAGAAACATGGGTATTATTTAAAAAAATAATAGTAGAAGTGGGAGATAGCTCAGTTTTAAAGGTATCTAAAGGAAAAAGGGCTACTGAGCTAATGTGGTTCATAGCCAACCTGAAGGTGGCAGTAGGAGCCAAAAGGAGGGCACTTTCTAAGTATAGTATTAGGGTAGTGAGAGGGAGGAAGACAGGGTAAAGTATCTGGAAATAACAAGAGAAACCACCAGGAAAGTGAGGTAGGCCAAAGAGGAGACGGAGCTCTGGTTGGCATTGGGGGTGAAGAAAGGGGATAAGGCATTCTTCCAGTGCATTCTGGTGAAGTGCAAGGTCAGAAGTGGGTATAGTGATACTTAAGAGCAATGAGGGGTGGGAGGAGGGGACAAGGGGATGGCAGAGATTCTGAACAATTATTTTTGTTTGGCATTTACTCAGGAAAATGACAGGCCACTACCAGAATATGTGGTTATGAAAATAACAAAAGACTCTGGCGGAATGATCCAAATTATGGAGAAAAGGGTGTTGGAAAAGCTAGCAGGGGTGAAAATAAAGAAATCTATGGGACCTGATGGCTTACACCAGAGGATGCTACAGTAGGTAGTAGGGCTTATAGCATGGCTACTAGGAGACATTTTCAATTGCTCCATAACCACAGGGATTGTCCATAGGGACTGGAGAACAGCAAATGTGGTTCTGCTACACAGGAGTGGGAAGATGGATGAGCTAGGGAACTATAGGCCAGTCATTTTTTTTTTCTTTTGTGACCATTTTATGCTCCCACCTATCGGGAATCCACACTCGGCACTAAGTACCTAACCACCCATCTGAACCACGTCTGCCCGACTGCTATATCAGGCTCGGGACTCCAGTCTCTCCGGACCCTTTGAGAGGCCCAGAGTCCCCAAGGGCACTGCCAGGTTTTCTGCAGCCGACATTGGGCATGTGGACCTAGGCCACTGGTGGTTCCGTCGCCTCTCTGAAAGTAGGGGATATTTTTTTCCTTATCTTGCCCCCACGGAGCGCAGCGTGCAGTGACGCCTGCGCACAGCTGCCCTGCTGGTGTCTGCCATGCTCCGTCCCTCTCATCTGGCTTGGTGTTCCTGCAAAGCCCCCGATCTCCATCGGGGGCCGCCAGGACACCGAGCAACCCCTGGAGCCCTCCCCAGGAGAGAAGAGCTGTCTCGGGACACTCCATCCTCTCCCTCCCACGCCAACCCCAGGTGCCCAGAGTCCATCACCAAACCCAGGTCGCCGGCGTGGCGTGAGGTGTGGCGTCCAGCGCCTCAACCCTCAGCGTCGCCAGGCCGGCTGACCAGTCATTTTGACATCTGTAGTGGGGAAAATTATGGAGTTTCTAGTCAGGGAGAATTTGATGGACTTCCTAGAAGGGAACGGGCTTCAGGACCCCAGACAGTATTGGTTGACAAGGGATAGGCCTTGCCAGACCAATCTAGTTGAATTTTTCAACTGGGTAACTACAGCAGCAGATAAGGGGCAGGCAGTTATCTAGTATACCCAGACTTTAGCAAGGCCTTTGACTTGGTCCCCCACAGGAGGCTGGTTGGAATAATTAGGGACCTGGGGGTAGAGGAAAAAATGGCAGATTGGATAAAGAGCTAGCTGAGGTGTGGAACACAGAGGCTGATAGTCGGTGGGGGAGTTTTCAGAGGTGAGGAAGGTGACAAGCGGGGTACCTCAGTGGTAGATATTAGGACCGGTCCTTTTCAATATATTCATGTATTACATAGGTGAAGGCATAAAGGATAAGGTCTGCCTCTTTGCAGGTGACACAAAGGTCTGCCTAAGGGTAGACACATGGGAAGGGAGAAGGGGACTAAGGAAGGATCTGGGCGGGTTGGAGAGCTGCTGAGAGATTTAGCAGCTTAAAGATCACTGTTGTGGCCGCACCTGGAATACTGGGCAAGGTACTAGAACTCACGTCTGAGGAAAGAATGCAATAAGGTAGAGGCACTAAAGCATAGGGCAGCTAAAATGGTCCATGGTCTCGGGAAATAACATATGAGGAGAGGCCGCAGGACCTAAACATGCACATAATCGAGAAGAGGAGTTAAAGGAGTAACCTGACTGAGACATACAAGTACTTGCATAGGATAAGTAGAGTGGATGTCAAGGAACTCTTCTCCATGAGTTCAGACACAGGGATGAGATGGAATTCAGTACAGCTTTGAGGGGGGAGAATCAAAAAAGATGCCCATTTGCACTTTTTCATGGAAACGGTGGTGGACAAGTGGAATTAGCTACCAGAGGTAGTGGTACGGGCTAAATCAATCAGCATGAAACAAGCCGGCCAAGTGGTGCTGAGGGGTGAGGCGGTGGACACCACATCTCGGCCATGCCAGCAACCCGGGTTCGGGAATGGATTTGGGCTGTCTGGGATCGGCAGGGGAGGGAAGGGATCGAGCATCCAGAGGACTACTCTCCCTTCCCAGGGAGGGTCTAGGGCGGGGATAGTGCCGCTCCCGAGTGGCCCCTGGTGGTAGCCGGGGGAAGCGCTGGATGAACATGTGCACTAAGTGGATGCTGGGGCAGAGCGCGGCGGGCGTCTGCATCAGAGCCTTGGACACCATTTCACATCCACGCTCCGAGGAGCAACACAAGCATGCAGGAAAGAAGCTCTGGGTGGATTGGCGGAGATGAAGGAGACTCCAGGGGCCTGCCCACATCCCATTGCCGGACCTGCTCAACCAGATCTCCCACGGCCGTCCCATCCACACGGTAGGTCCCTCTAATCTCAGGCTGCCATGGGAGGGCGGGCCTTCCCCACAGGGGGGATGATCCGGGGGGGGGGGCTGGACCTGCCGTGGGGGTTGAGGGGAGACCAGTCTGGAGGTCTCGGGCAGGAAGTAGAGGCATGTGCCGACAGAGTACTATGGAAGGATGCCCTGATCCCCCCAAAGAAGAAACCAAATGTACAAAAATAAATCAGCATGAAACAGGGATGGGATAGGTATGTGGGTTGAATTAGAAAAGGGGCAGACAGAACAAAGGGGAGGATTGCCACTAAGGCAGGGCAAAATAGGTGGGTGGGCAGACTGGATGGGCCAAGAGCCTTTCAAACACCATGAAGTCTTGCTATATTATAACATTAGCAGTCAGCCACTGCAGCTGAACTGCCCCGGAGAGGGAGGAGTTAACTTCAGAGGAGTCTGAGTTCTACAGCGAGGGCGCTGTGCCCAAAGCTCTATCTGGCAGTTTCAAATGAAACTGTCAGATTCTTTACTCCGCTTCACTGAACAGTCGCTCCGGAGATCAGCTCCTTCAGCTCGGTTCATTCTGTTCCTGCAGTTTATCTTCTAAGGGATTAGATCTACAGTCATAACTTACCCTTTTTCCATCTCCCCTTCTAGAATAAGACAGGTTGCTCACAAAATTAGAGTTCTCTCATAAAAACATTTCAGGTTTTAAATGAGAAAAGATGGATCTTATTTCGAGTTGGAGCTCTTGCAGTAGGCAAGAACAGTTCGGACTAAGCCGCCAGGTGCCAGGACCCCACGGAAACCTTCTAGCTAGCAGTTTTCAGAGGGGACCGCCCCTGACATCAGCTCCGCCCAACATTGACCAGTGGTATAAAAGGGGTGGTCCCCAGCCCCACCTCAGTTCTTTTACCACTGTCGACCTGTTTGCATCGGCTCCTCGGACGCCTTCTCGAATCTGTTTGACTGGCTTAAGCGCCTTCAGCGTTTCTTAGATTTTTTTCTACCAAAATATCTAATTGTATTTCCCTTTCTGCATGTCGTATTCTCCGGTGTTGTCTGTTTCATCTAAGGATCGCAGAAAATGTAAGTGCGCCTGTGGCAAGCAGCTACCGTCGAAGGACAGCCACGAGGTCTGCCTTTTTTGCCTAGGCCCGAACCATGACACTGCAGCATGTGAGCACTGTAGGGCATTCAACTGCCAGACTCTGATCCGCCGCCAGAAGGCCCTTAAGGGGCACCTCCCAGAAAAGCAGATTGTCGAGATGCAGACAGTTAGCAGGGAAGAGTCCTTGTTCGTCCTTGTCGGTCTCCACCTCCTCCATGTCTAAGCCACACAAGGAGAAGAAGGATTCGGGGAAACACAAACACCATGACAAGGACTGGGAAAAGTCACGGGGTCGCTCCCATTCCAGGTCTCCGCTGCACAAAAAAATCTTTGTCCGGCTCCTCGTCCCATGGGGGATCAGACCACTCCTCCCGGCCCACCCACGTCTCCTCTAGGCACCTGGCTTCCAAACCTCCCGCCATCATCCTGGCATCAGGTGGAGGTAAGTCAGGGTCTGGGTCTTAAGGCCCTACCCTGACGCCCCTTAAGTGGAAGGCCACACCAGCAGGGTCACCCTCCCACCTTAGAGGCTGGGACCAGCCAGAAGAAGGGCAGTGACACTCTAGGGCCTGCCAAAACGGTCCCAGGGACAGTCTCGTCCAGATGCCACGTCAGCAGGGGCAGGTGTCAGACCCGATGCTGCTGCCCAGTGCTCCAGCCAAGGCATATACTGCTTTCCCACCAGACACCGCTAAGCAGCCGTCTGATATGGGCACGCCCTCTCAGACGTTGAGCTGGGCATCGCCCTCCTCCTCACCAGACCACACTTCACCGCTTGAAGATCTGGGGCGGGACGAGACACCTAATCAGTCCATCGGGTCCCTGTCTCTGATGCGGGATGCTCTGATGCCAGCTCCGTAGTCGCCAGCCGGTCCATCGGTCTCACAGTTCTCCAAAGACCAGATCCAGGAGCTCTTCACTTTTGGTGGAATCAGGTCAAAGGGGACCTGCTCCCCCCCAAAGAACCGGTCATCTTTGAACCAGAGCCAGAGCTGGAGAAGGACCTTGGCGTGGGTCAGGAGCCTAAGCAACTAACTCCTGCCCCTAAGAGCCATACTCCGAGCCTCGAGGATCACCGTGGTAGACCCCGGCACAAAGAGCGTTGTCACCGTAGAAGTTCCCGGTCGTGAAGTCATCACCATCGCCGGTCCTCTCGCACCAGGTGCCGGTCCCATAGCCGTCGACACTCTAGCAGTTCGTCCTTCTCTTAGGTGGACTCCAGAAACACAGAAACATATACTTTGACAGCAGATAAGTACAAATCTTTCAAGTTGTTGTATTTGAAAGATTTGTACTTACTGTAATAATTGTTTTATTTATGTATGAATCTATGTATGTGTATGTTATAGTATTTTTAAAGCGAAACTGGTATTCTTTCTGTACAGTAGGACCCCATTGTAAATTAGTTTTTTGCTAAATTGGGTTATCCTGTTTCTGATATCAGAAATAAACGTTTTACTACTACTACACCCAGTCTGCCCATTTCAAACAACATGCAGTCTTGCTGTATTCTGACAGTATGCAGTTAGACCGACCGGTTCAACTGCCCCGGAGAACTAAGAGTTAAACTCCATGCAAATGCATGGAATGTTGAGTTCGAGCTCGGTTTTCAAACCACTGTCCTCGGTACATTCTGGTAACTGATCAGATTCTTTACTTTGCTCACCAGTGGAGACGCCTCGGAGATTTCTCCTATGCCGCTTCAGTCTAGCTGAGTTTCGTCGGTTTAATTCAAACCGCTTTGTTATTTTCTTTTCAGTACATTCTCAAACCGCTGTCTCCGGTATCGTGTACGTTCCTAGGTTGGGTAAGTGTTTGTTTTCCGATCAGTTCTGTGACCGTGAGGAAACCGAACTTCTAAATTTCTCTACTTTCACTGTATTTGGGATACTGGTGCAAAGTTCTAACCAGAACCAGGGGCTCTAGGTTCATTTTTGGCTGGCGCTAAATCATTGGCCGGTTTGGACTTTGTCTTCTCCTTTACCCAGCCTAACTAAGCCTTCAGGGGTAATTTTCTCTGTTCTTCTTTCTTTATCCTTGCCTAACTAAGCCACTATGGATAGAGCAGTAATTTGACTCTTGTTTAACAGACCTAAGCCACTGGGTTAAGCCCCAAATTTTAGGGTTATGTCACAGAAGCACAAGAGAAAAAACAGTCCCACTGGGTTTCAGCGTTGTACCGAGTGTGGGGAGTAATTTGCAAAAGCTGATCCACACTTGGTTTGTCTGTACTGTTTGGGTTTCGACCACTTACCAACAGACTGTGAGATTCGTAAAAATGTCCCTCAGTCTACTTTAGACAGGCGTCTTAGTAAACTAAGGAAAAAAATGGACAAGACTACTGAGGCCGGTTCCGGTTCAACCGAACCTTCGGATCCGACAGCCAACCTTTTAAGCCAGGGTGAACCGTCGACGGTTAAACAACACTTGGAGTCGGTTTTAGAACCTGCATCGTTGAAGAAACTCAAATGCTCCAGTTCGGAACCACGTAAGCAGTCGGTCTCGGTTCCAACCGCAGAGGAGATTGCAAAAGCCATTCGTATAGTGCAGTCTTTGCAAGCTGGGTTTGGTGAACCATCACAGGTACCGTCTGGGCAGCCAGCGGTTCCGGATACTGGTTCAACTCCTTCAGGAATATGAGGAGGACGATGAGGAACAGGATGAAGGGTCACTGATCCCGAGGTCTCCCCTGACCATCCCCGGTACAAATCCCCTCCTAGGCCTGTCTCTGAGGCTACCTCCCATTTTGCCTTTATGAGGCAGGTAGCTGAGACCCTGCAGCTCTCTGTACAAGAGGCCAGGCAGGAGGATGAGGATGAGGATGAAGAGGAAGAGGATTACAGGGAAATGATGGATATTCCTGTATCCCAGGGACTGTCGATCCCCATTCATAAGTCCCGTAAGAAGCAGACTTTAAAGATCCTCCAAACCCCTAGTTCTGTCCCTCCTTTAGATAAGAAGATGGACAGGAAGTATTTTCTGGCTAGCAGTGGTACTGACTTTTTAACTGGCCATTGTAGCCATTAGGGGTGGTTCAAACTGCAGCCTGTGAGAAGGCTGGCATTCTTCTGGCCTCTCACCCCGACAAGGATTCCAGGAAGGTGGATTCTCTTGTCAAAAAAGGGTATCTTCTTTGGGTATCAGGCAAGCCTTCTATATGGCTTATGCCTCCAGGTATCAAAAGTCCCTTTGGGAAGCTGTGGAACAACTGGCTAAAAAGGCCCCTCCTGAACTTTCTGCTGACCTTCAGGAGCTGGTCAACAAGGGGGTGTCACAAACCCACTCAGCCGGTCAGCCCTCTACTCCCAAAGTGCCAACCTCTGAGCGTAGAAATGTGAACAGTTTAACAGAACAAGGCAACCCTCTTCTCTGTTTCGTGGGTTCGAGTCACCTTAGTCTCAAGTTCTAGAGGGATTCAAACTGATAACCTCTTGTTAGCGTACCCAATTATCAGGCTCAGATAATTCTGTCTTCAGGGGGCCAGATGTCTTTGCCTAAGGGCACCTAGCCAGATATTTCAAAATGAACCCTTTACAACTCTATGCAAGACCTAGAGAACTCTGTTTCCCAGTTTGGTATCACAATAAGCTCATACACAGTGTCAACTATAACCTTCAAAGCTTCACTTATATAAAAATAAATTTCAAGGCACACCAGGCAGTTTCCGTTTTCAAAATATATATCTTTACTTTAAAATAGGTAAAATAGAAAAACAGAAAAATCACAGAACAGAATACCCCAACACATACAGCCTTAAAAACAAAACAGGTTTAAAAGTCCAAATTCCTACAATACATACACTCAGACTAGTCTTGTCTAAGGTCCTTACTTATTAATCTTTCAGTGCTTCGTGGTCTCTCTTCTCTCAGTCAGATAATGAAAATGAATGACTCTGTGCAAGGTCTGCTCAGTATATTTTAAAGCAGTCTTGAGCCAGCCTTCTTTCTGAGATCACCTAAGTCCGCCTTGGTGTATTAAAATTTATATTTTATAACACAGGAAGTCCTAATAAGATATTTTAACACAATATCTGACATTGATGAATCTCCTCTCTTCATGTGATTTCCTGGAAACCAGTCTGATCTGCTTCACAAGACATCAAAGCCTCTTTGATGTAAGTCACTGTATATTACAAGCAAATGTATATTGGACTCCTTAATTTAGTCTGGGACCTGGTATACCCAGATATCAAAGGTCTCTTTGATGAAATGAGCTGGCTTCCTGGGAGGATACTCATAACACTGGCCTGTGTCCCTTTTCTCCTGACACCCAGTGCAAATCAAAGGATCTCCCTGAGGGCATTATAAAATTGATATTTTGGTTCCTGCCTTCAAAGCAAACAAACAAGATAATTGCACCTCAGATAGCTGCAGTTTAAGCTACCTCCTGTCCTTTGAACTTATCCGGGGGTTGATGTGTCAATTTCAGCAAGCCAGCATTTCCTCCTGCCAGACAGTCCATCACACATTTTTTTATATTTACAAAAAAAATGATACAGGAATCAGAACCAGCTGTCCAAGTGTGACAATTCCTCCCCACCTAGACTGAATTTGGGGGGGTCTATCCCCTGCATGGGATGAGCTTTCCAAATTCGTTCACTCCTCATACACATGGGACAACCCATCTAAGTTCTGATTGGTCACTCGAGCCTTATGTAGAATGGTCATATCATATCCTTGCAAAGCAAGACTCCATCTTAGTAATCTTCCATTGTTTTTCCCCATCTGCGTCAGCCAAACTAGGGGGTTGTGGTCAGTCTGCACCACAAAATGCTGGCCATACAAGTATGGCTCCAATTTCTTTAGGGCCCACACTATGGCAAGACACTCCTTTTCCACCTTGGAGTATGACTGTTCCCTGGGAAGTAACTTTTTACTCAGGTAGGCCATTGGGTGGTCCCTTCCTTCGCTGGATACCTGGCTCAGTACTGCCCCAATACCCACGTCTGAGGTGTCAGTCTGAACTATAAAGGTTTTACTATAGTCAGGACTTGTCAAAACAGGAGCACTACACAGTGCCTCCTTTAGTTTGGAAAAGGCTTCCTCACAGGCTGAGCCCCAGGTAATTTTCTTGGGCATCCTTTTCTTTGTCAGGTTAGATAGAGGAGCAGCCAGGGCACTGTAATTGGGTATACATTTTCTGTAGTACCCTGCTGTCCCAAGAAAACTCCTGACCTGCTTCTGAGTTTCTGGTCTGGGCCATGCCTTGATTACCTCAATTTTTATTTGGGTAGGATGGAGCTGTCCCTGGCCTACCACATGCCCAAGGTATGCCACTTCTCCCATGGCCACCTGGCACTTTTCGGCTTTGACAGTGAGCCCAGCCCTCTGTATCCTGCCCAGCACTTCCCTAAGGTGGGATAGGTGTTCCTCCCAGCTGGTACTAAAGATGGCAGTGTCATCCAGGTACGACACGGCGTACTCCTCAGCACCATTTAACACCTGGTTCACCAACCTTTGGAAAGTGGCTGGGACGTTCTTCATTCCGGAAGGCATTACTTTAAGCTCAAATAAGCCTATCGGAGTGATGAAGGCCGACCTCTCCCTAACTCTGTCCATCAACTCTACCTGCCAATACCCTTTTGTCAGGTCAGTGGTCATAAGGTAGGTCGCCCCTCCCAACTTGTCCAGGAGTTCATCCATCCGGGGCATCGGGTGGGCGTCTGACTTCGTGACTGCATTCAGTCCATGATAGTCCACACAGAAACTAGTTCAGCCATCTGGCTTGGGTACAAGGACTACGGGTGAGGCCCAGGGACTGTGGGATCTCTGGATTACCCGTAAATCCAGCATCTCCTCCACTTCCCTTCTAATGTCCTTCTGGACAGCCTCTGACACCCGATATACTGTCCGCCGTATGGGGGTCTGTGTCCCTGTCTCCACATCATATGTCAATAAGGGGGTTAGTCCAGGCTTGGTGCTAAACAAGGAGGCAAAGTCTGCTAAAACCTCCCTTACTTTCTGGATCTGGCCCAGGGTCAGCTGGGGAGACTATTTTACTGCCTCCACAGAGGACTCCCACTTACTCTCTTCCAGCAAGTCCAGAAGGGGGCCTCCTTCATCCGTCCCCTTCCCATGACTACACACTGCAAACACCATGTCAGCCGTGTTGGCATATGGCTTCATCATGTTGACATGGTACATCCTTTCTGTCTGTCTACGGTCAGGCAACTCCACAATGTAGTTCACATCATTTACTTTCCTTACCACTTTGTACGGTCCTTCCCACTCAGCTTGCAGCTTGTCTTTCCGGACCGGAATGAGGACCGTGACTTCCTGACCCACCATGTACGAGCGAGTTCTGGCTCTGAGGTCATACCATACTTTTTGTTTCTGTTGGGCAGCTGCCAGGTTGCTCTGGGCTGTCCCCATAAACTCCTTCAGCCTCTCCCTAAACCTAAAGATGTAATCCACAATGGGAGTTCCCTGTGTGGCGTGCTTGCCTTCCCAGTCCTCCCAGATCAAGTCTAGGGGCCCACGTACCCGGCATCCATGTGAGAGTTCGAAGGGGGAAAATCCTGTCGACTCTTGGGGCACCTCCCTGTATGCAAACAACAGGTGGGGAAGGTATTTCTCCCAGTCCCTCCCATGCTGTTCAGCAAACACCCGGAGCATTGACTTTAGGGTACCATTGTGTCATGCATCTCTGCACCAGTCCACACTTCTCCCATAAACATTTCATCAGGTCCGACATGAAGGAACCCCCTCGATCGGTGATTACCTCCTTCGGAAACTCAACACGGGAGAAAATCCCAAGTAAGGCATCTGCCACTTTGTCTGTCCTCAGCGAGGATAGGGCGACTGCCTCTGGGTACCAGGTGGCATAATCCACCACAGTCAGGATGAATCTCTTCCCTGAGGAGCTGGGGGTATTTAAAGGCCCCACAGTATCCATTCCCACCCTCTAGAATGGCTCCTCCACTATGGGCAATAGAATCAAGGCGGCTTGGGTTTTCTTGCCCGCCTTCCGTGTTTCTTGGCACCGGTGACAAGACCTGCAATACTCCTTCACCTGCTGGGTGAAGTTAGGCCAGTAGAAATTCTGGGCCAACCGCTGCGTAGTGCGCGCGATTCACAGATGACCGGACAAGGGAATATCATGTGCAATTTTGAGCAACTGCTCACGATACCCCTGGGGAACGACAAGCTGCCTGCCTAGCATCCCTCCCTCTGTCTGTACTGCCTGTGTATACAAAAGTCCATTTTCCCAATAAACCTTATGTCTGCCGTCAGCTCCCTGTGCACCGTCCGAGTCTGCCCAAGCCCTCAGCTTCTCTAAACTAGGGTCACTTCTCTGAGCAGCTGCAAACCCCTCACACAGTCCCAAGGCATGGGACAGGTCCCCTTCAGTCGCTAAACTAGGGTCCCTAGCACTAGCGTCAGTGCCCTCAGGATCACTGTCAATACCAACCCTCTGACAAGGGGTCACCCCTCCCTCTTCAGAGTAACCCTCTGTAGCTGTGTGTTTACTTGCTACGGGGGAAATTTCTGCCCCCTTTTTATCAGTCTCCCCATCTGGAGACATAGGCTGGGGAACCAGCCTCTCAGCGGTTTTCACACTGGTTTCTGTGGGGTTCAGGGAACTACTATTTTCCCTTGCTGCTTGGCTACGGGTAACTGCACATACCATCCCCTGCTGGAGATTGTTACCCAGGTTCACATCCACTGCTAATGTTTTGGCTACAGCCACCTGTTGCACAGTTCCCCCTGTTTCACCCCAGTCCAGGAGAACACTGGCCAGTGGCAATGTTTATTCTTCACCCGCAAGGTCCTGTACAGTGACGTATTTAGTGGGTATAAGCTGTCCAGGCTATACCAGATCCCCCTTTACCAATGTCAGGGATGTCCCTGTGTCCCTTAACCCCTGCATCTGCACAACATTTAATATGACTGGGTGCATGTGTTCCCTCATGTTCACTGGCATGCTCCCAGGGACACACAAACAACCCACTTCTTTTCTAGCACCCTGTTGTGTATTATGGCTCGCCTTTTTGGGACACTGTCTGGCAATATGCCCAGTTTCTTTATACAATCAACAGGCATTTCTTACTTCAGAGAAATCTTTTCGTTGAAACCTGGGGCTAACAGGTTTCGGTGGAGGCAGTGAGGGTTTTAGCTGCCCTGAAGGTGCGCTTTTCCCTTTCTGCGCTGCCACGCCTGTCCCATTCATTCTCAGAGCAGGTCTGCTCTTGGCATAGCGGTCCGAGAGTTCAGCAACCTCTAGCACTGTTTTGGGATCTCGGTCCTCTAGCCAGGTTTTTAGCTCTGCTGGGCATGCCCAATAAAACTGTTCTAATAAAATCACATTTTCAGTTTTATCAACAGAGTTTGCCTCAATTCCTTCCCATCAACGTTTTAAAAATTGACGCTGTTTCGTGGCCAGCTCCTCGTAGCTCATATCAGGGCTTCTCCTGAACTTATGGAATTTAGCTCTGTATGATTTAGCAGTTAATTCAAACTTGTTAACAGTGCAGCTTTTAATTTACTGTAATTATTACTGTCCTCATTGTCCATTTGACCCAGTGCATCCCGAGCTTTCCCGGTAAGTAGCAGGGATAGCTGGAAGCTCCAGGACTCTCTAGGAATTTTAGCCTGAATACAAACTTTTTCAAGAGAGTTTAAAAAGGCATCCATATCCTCCCCTTCCTTAAACTTGGCTATTAATTTGGAGTTCCATTTGTAACCCAGTCCTGCAGTCCCAGTTAAACCCAAGCCACTATCCTGCTGTGGTGCCGCTGGTTGGAGTCGTAGCTTCTCCAGTTCGTGTTGCTTCTGGCACTCTTCTCTCTTCTCCTCACTGGTGCTCACGCTCCTCACGGTCTGCCTCCCGCCCTCTGTTCTCTCTCTGCCTTCAGTTCCATTCTGCGCAACGCAGTTTGCAGCCTGAGTACCTCTGGATTCAGGATACTGGTGATCTTTCCCTGCTGCTGTGGCCCTTAGCTGACAGTGGCCCTGCTGTCCTCCTCATTGGCTGTGGACCCTTCACTGGCCGCTAGCCCTTCCACACTTGAGGTTTGGTCCATTTCAGTCACGGTCGGTGACTCGCTGCTCTGGGTATCTGCTACCATCAGGGCCTCTATGAGGTTCTGCTTTTTGGCTGTCACCTCGAACAGGACTATTCTGTCCTCGCACAACTGTTTTAAGTATTCTACAGTGTGCCTGCTGTAGTTGGAAGCCATCTTTCCTGTCTACTGCTAATCTGACTGGCACTTTAAAAAAAACAAACAAAAAAAAAACAGGTAGGAACTTGACTGTAAGCCAAGGGATATAGTTCTGTTTCCTTTTGAAATAAAACACTGCTTTTCTTTTTTCCAAGTGAGCTAACAGTCTCAAGCTGACACAATGAACAATAAAGCTTATACCACCAAACTTTTTATGCCACCGCTGCCAACCAATCTGTCACAAACCCACTCAGTCCTCTACTCCCAAAGTGCCATCCTCTGAGCGTAGAATTGTGAACAGTTTGACAGAACAAGGTAACCCTCTTGTCTGTTTTGTGGGTTCGAGTCACCTTAGTCTCAAGTTCTGGAGGGATTCAAACTGATAACCTCTTATTAGCGTACCCAATTATCAGGCTCAGATAATTCTGTCTTCGGGGGGCCAGATATCTTTGCCTATGGGCACCTAACCAGGTATTTTAAAATGAACCCTTAGAACTCTATGCAAGATCTAGAGAACTCTATCTGTTTCCCAGTTTGGTATCACAGTTAGCTCATACACAGTGTCAACTATAACCTTCAAAGCTTCACTTACATAAAAATAAATTTCAAGGCACACCAGGCTAGTTTCCATTTTTAAAATATATATCTTTACTTTAAAATAGGTAAAATAGGAAAACAGAAAAATTACAGAACAAAATATCCCAACACATATAGCCTTAAAAACAAAACAGGTTTAAAAGTGCAAATTCCTACAATGCATACACTCAGACTAGTCTTGTCTAAGATCCTTACTTATTAATCTTTCAATGCTTCGTGGTCTCTCTTCTCTCAGTCAGATAATGAAAATGAATGACTGTGTAAGGTCTGCTCAGTATATTTTAAAGCAGTCTTGAGCTGGCCTTCTCTCTGAGATCACCTAACTCCTCCTTGGTGTACTAAAATTTATATTTTATAACACAGGAAGTCCTAATAAGATATTTTAACACAATATCTGAAATTGATTAATCTCCTCTCTTCATGTGATTTCCCGGAAACCAGTCTGATCTGTTTCACAAGACATCAAAGCCTCTTTGATGTAAGTCACTGTATATTCCAAGCAAATGTATATTGGACTCCTTAATTTAGTCTGGGACCTGGTATACCCAGACATCAGAGGTCTCTTTTGATGAAATGATCTGGCTTCCCGGGAGGATACCCATAACACTGGCCTGTGTCCCTTTTCTCCTGACACCCAGTGCAAATCAAAGGATCACCCTGAGGGCATTATAAAATGGATATTTTGATTCCTGCCTTCAAAGCTAACAAACAAGATAATTGCACCTCAGATAGCTGCAGTTTAAGCTACCTCCTGTCTTTTGAACTTATCCCGGGGGGTTGATGTGTCAATTTCAGCAAGCCAGCATTTCCTCCTGCTAGACAGTCAGTCACTCATTTTTTTATATTTACAAAATAAATGATATAGGAATCAGAGCCAGCTGTTCAAGTGTGACAGGGGGTGCAAGCATCTAAGTCTCAGTTAAACATGACTGTGGACTCCAATGATGCAGCTTCCAGGGCTATGGCTTCTGCTGTATCCCTCAGATGTTTTTACTGGCTCAGGTGTACTAACCTGTCCCAGGACACGCAGAATAATGCCATGGATTTTCCCCTTATCCAGAAATCTCTGTTTGGGGAGCAAACTGAGGCATATATGAAAAAGATGAATGAGTACAGAGTGGCATACAGGAGTGCTTCAGCAAAGGAGAAAGCTGCCACTCCTCAGAAGCAGCAGGCCAGGGGCAGGGGCAGACCTCACCCCAGGCCTTTCCACCAGGCTCAAGCTTTTCCCTCTTATCAGCAACCCGTGGGGGTTTTCAGAGGGAGGAAGGGGCAGGAGGGGTGCTGGCAGGGCCGCCTCCACCCCCCCCCAATCTGCTACCCCAGCCAAACAGACACCCTGAAAGTTCTGTCCGGGCCGCCTCCCCTTACCCTGCTGGGGGCAGGCTGACCCACTATCTCCAGGCTTGGCATTCCATCACCTCAGACAGATGGGTCCTGGAGATAGTGGGTCAGGGACTTGCTCTCACTTTCAAGGTGCCCCCAAAACTGTCAGCAAGAATGTTCAGACCTTCCAGCACTGCAGAAACAGCTCAGCTGGAGGCAGAGGTTTCCACACTTCTTCAGCCAAGAGCAGTGGAACCTGTGCCACATCAGCATAGGGGAAAAGGACTGTACTCAAGGTACTTCTTGGCACCAAAGAAAAATGGGGAGTGGCGGCCCGTTTCGGATCTCAGATTCCTAAACAGGCATCTTACAAAACCAAAATTCAAAATGACAACCCTGGCGGTCATTCTACGTACTCTCAAGTAGGGGGATTGGCTGGCATTCCTAGACCTAAAGGATGCTTACTTCCACATCCCTATCAGACAGTCTCGAAGAAAATATCTCAGATTTCGACTGCCCTCAGGTCACTACCAATTCAGGGCTATGCCCTTCGGCCTCGCATCTGCACCAAGGATGTTTACAAAATGTCTGGCAGTAGTGGTGGTTAGCTCCAGAAGACAAGGGTTTCAGTTTACCTATCTGGATGACTGGCTGTTGGTGGGTCAGTCCCCCCCAGCAAGTCACAGAAGCCCTAAAACTCACCCAGGATACTCTTCTCTCCCTGGGGTTTTTGGTAAATCTTCAAAAGTCTGTCTTAACCCCTGTACAAGTACTGGACTTTATAGGGGCAGAACTAAATACCATTCAGGCAAGGGCCTTCTTGCCCATGGCAAGGGCACAGACCCTCATAGAATTGGCAAAATCCTTTCAGGTCCTAGTTCCTTGTCCAGCAAGGTGCTTCTTACGGCTCCTGGGACACATGGCCTCTACCACAGCTGTGGTTTTGGGAGCCAGGTTCCAGATGAGGGACATTCAGTTCCACCTGAGGTCCTTTTGGTCTCAGAAAAAGGACTCTCTGTCCAAACTGATTCCAGTGTCTCCCACCCTTCTGTTAGCTCTTCAGTGGTGGAAGGAGATGGACAACCTCAGAATGGGGGCCTCCTTTCTTCTGCAGGTACCCTCTCTGGTGCTGACAATGGATGCTTCTCTCCTGGGATGGGGTGCCCACCTGGGGGATTGCACTGCACACGGCACATGGCTCCCTCAGGAGTCTGTCTTGCATATCAGTCTTCTGGAGCTCAGGGCAGTACTCCTGGCTATCTAGGAGTTTGCCAATCTCTTACAGGACAAGGTGGTGCAAGTCAGGACAGACAACACCACCACCATGTACAGTACTACATCAACAAACGGCGGAACAACTTCCTCCCTGCTGTGCACAGAATCCATGAAAATCTGGAAGCTGGCATACTCCCTCAACATGTCACTGTTAGTGGTTCACTTGCCAGGCAAGGACAATGTGCTAGCAGATGCTCTCAGCAGAATCAGCCAGGGCCATCACGAATGGACCTTGAACAGGCAGGTTCTTCTGTCAGTATTCAGGAGGTGGGGGGGTTCCAGAGATAGATCTCTTTGCAGCCCCAGACAATCACCAGTTACCTCTGTAATGTTGCAGGCCTCCACTCCAGGGCTCATTGCCACTGGATGCTCTCCTTCTGGACTGGTCAAACAGGTTCCTTTATGATTTCCCTCCTTTTCCTCTGATAGCCAGGGTCCTGGTCAAGCTGAGGTCTCAGTCTGCCACAATGATTCTCATAGCCCCAGACTGGACCAGGCAGCCATGGTACTCGATGCTCTTGGCATTGTCAGTGTCCAAACCGATTTCTCTACCCAGGAGGTACAACCTGCTGACATCCTCTCAGGGCAGGATACTGTACCCCAACCATTAGTCCCTTCACCTCAGGGCTTGGTTCTTGAAGACCTAGGAAATGCAGATTTACAACTGTCTCAGTCTGTCTTGGATATTCTCAAGGGTGCCAGAAAGTCTGCTACTAGGAAAACATATTCCTCGAAATGAAAAAGATTTTCCATCTGGTGTGCACAGAAGGATTTGAATCCGCAGCAAGTTGCACTACCAGAGCTTCTGGACTACCTGGTCCATCTTCAGTCTCTGCACTTACAGCCATCTACCCTGAAGGTGCACCTTCAAACAACATGAAGTCTTGCTATTTTATGACATATGCAGAGTCCCAACCTGCGAACTGCTCCGGAGGTGAAAGAGTTAACTTTCCATGCCAGGCATGGAACTTTGAGCATGAGCTCGGTTGAAAGCTCTGTCTGTTGTTCTTCAAACTCAAACTGTCAGATTCTTTACTCCACCTCACTGAACAGTCGCGCCGGAGATTTCTCCTTCTGCTCGGTTCATTTTGTTGGTTAAAGTATTAAGTTTCATTATTTAACGAATTTAAACCACAACAGTCGGTTCAAGCTCTGTCTGTGGTACGTAGTATGTACTAAATAGGTTTACATTATTTCTGTGTGGAACTTATAGAGTATTAGGTTCAGTTTGAACCGATCAGTTGTTATAAATTTCATTAAATCTGTCTTTTAAGTGCGGTTCCGGTTCTTGTCGATTCTAAGCAGTTTCATTACGGTTTTTCCGGACCAGTGACCGTTGGGAACGATAAGAGGTCTTCTTGGCAGATTAGCATAAATGGGCAAGTTTTGGTTAGGCTGGCACTATGTCTGAGAAACCCAAAGAAAACCGGGCCCACTGGGTTTCAACACTGCAGTGTTTGTGGGGAAGCCTTTGCCAAGGCTGACCCCCACCACCTGTGTTTGTGTCTGGGGTTTGACCACCTCATGCAGACTGCCAGATTTGCAAAAATTTTCCTGCAGCTACCCTGGATAAAGAGTTGGTAGGCTCAGGGAAAGGAGGCCAAGAAGTCCGGCTGACCGGATGGTCAGCTCGGTTCGATTGTAACCGAACCAGAGGAAGTGCCCTCTGACCAGGGCCAGACTCCGCAAGGAGAGCCGACCCGGAGGAGTCGGGTTCCAAAAAGGACTAGAAAATCAGCAGGTGTGGATGGAAAATTTCCATCTACAACCGTTGAAGAAATAGCCAGCGATTAAAATTGTCCAGTCGCTTTCCCAGTTCCGACCGAACCGGCACCATCAGGAAGCGTCACGGTTCGGTCAGTTCCACCAGTTCAAGAATATGATTTAGGAATTTTATGAACGGAGGAGAGAAGGGAGTGAGGAGAGTGAATGTGGATTTGAAAGTCTGGATGCCCATTGAACGGACATCTCCCCAGACAGACCTTCAGGATTGTCTCCCCAAAGGCTTTCTGGTCCCCTCTCATTTTATGTTTTACAAAAGTGGCTGAAACCTCCAGCTCCCTATGGAGGAAGCTGTGGATGATCAGGAGGAGCCTGACTATGTAGAAATGATGGATATCCCAGAGTCTAGGAGACTGTCTATTCCTTTCCATAAATCTTTGGGAAACAGACAGTAAAAATTCTAAAAACTCCTACACTATACTCCTGTGGATAAAGAATGGACAAGAGGTACACATTGTCAGGCTCTATCACGAGTTCCTTACACAACAATGCAGCCATGTTGGGGTAGTGCAGGCTGCAGCCTGTGACAGAGCAAATATTCCTTGGCCTCACACCCCTGACAAGGACTCCAGGAGGATTGATGCTATGGCAAAGAAACAGTACATAGCAGCATCCTTGGGACTCAGACAGGCAAATTATGTAGCTTATGTTGCTGAATATCAGAAATCCAGATGGGATACTGTTATGGCCTAGCAAAACAGGTCCCTGGCCAGCTGCCAGGAGCTGGAGCAGGTGGCTGCTGATGGTATTGAGGCATCCAGGTGCAATTCCATGCTGCAGTGGACTCCTAATGATGTGTCATTAAAGGGCATGGCTACATCTGTGACGCCGCAGAATGGCTTGGCTCAGATGTACCAGCCTGTCTGGGATACCCAGACTAAAGGCCATGGATTTTCCTGTTGTGGGTAATTCTCTGTTTGGGGAGCAGACGAAATTACATGAAAAAATGGATGAGTATAGGACTACCTATAGGGTGCACAGGCCAAGAAGGCAGGCCACTCCTCAAGGCAGTCTTCCAGGGGCAGGGGCAGACCTTTTCATGAGCCTTTTGCCAAGCCCAGGCCTCCTCTTCAGCTTATGCCCAGAGGGTTCTTTAGAGGAGGCAGGCAGGGGTACAAGCAGATCTGCCTTCCACCCTCAGGCTAAAGCCCCTGCCAAACAGGCACCCTGATCGTGGCCAGGGCCTGACCACTACCCATAGGGTGCAGGCTGGCTTACTTTGTCCAGGACTGGAAGTCTTTAACATCAGACAAGTGGGTCCTGGGTAGTAAGCCTGGGACTGGTTCTCAGCTTCAAAATTTCCAAGATGAGAACCAGGTCCTTTCACCTACAAATCCATCAGAGGCACTTGCCCTAGAAACAGAAGTTTCTACCCTCCTGGCTCTCAGAGCTGTGGAAAGGGTTCCACCCCTACACCAGGGCAAAGGGTTGTACTCCAGGTACTTCCTTACCCCAAAAAAGACAGGAGAATGGCGGCCCATCCTGGATCTCAGATACCTAAACAAGCACCTTTTAAAACCAAAATTCAAAATGGTGACTCTGGGAATTATTTTACCCTCTCTAAAGCCAGGGGACTGGCTAGCGTCCCTGGACCTCAAGGATACCTACTTCCATGTTCTTATCAGAGCTCCCATAAAGTACCTCAGATTCGAACTGCCCTCAGGCCATTACCAGTTCAAGCAATGCCCTTGGCCTCACCTCTGCCCGAGGGTATTCACAAAATGCCTGGCAGTAGCAGTTGCCCACTTAAGAAGGCAAAAGATTGCCATCTTTCCTTACCTGGACGACTGGCTCATAGTAGGCCAGTCTCCAGACCAAGTCAAACTGCACCTTCAGGTAACTCAGCAACTGCTCACATCTCTAGGTTTCCTTCTCAATCTTCCAAAGTCAGTTCTAAAAGCCTGTCTAGCTTCTCACCTTCATAGGTGCAGAACTGAACACAAAGAGGCCAGAGCCTTCCTTCCTCTGGAAAGAGCAAGGACCCTGGTTCTCTGGCCTCCTCCTTCGCCCTGCAGGTCTCCGACCAGCAAGGCATTTTCTGCAGCTCCTGGGGCACATGGCTGCTTCTACAGCAGTGGTGCAGGAGCAAGATTTCAGATGAGGGACATCCAGTTCCATTTGAGAGCCTTTTGGTCTCAAGGAGAGACCCTCTAACCAAATTGATCCCAGTGACTTGAACCCTGATCCAACCCTTCAGTGGTGGCAGGACCAGAGCAATCTGAGACAGGGGTCCCCTTCACCCTCAGTCTCACTCCTTAATCCTTACTACAGATGCATCCCTCTTGGGGTGGGGAGCTCACATGGGTGACCTCACTACCCAGGGATTGTGGTCCCCTCAGGAATCTCTGCTCCACATCAACCTGTTGGAACTCAGAGCAGTTTTTCTAGCACTTCAAGTTGTTTCCACATCTGTTCAGAACAAAGTTGTACAGGTCAGAACAGACAACACCACTACAATGTGGTACATCAACAAGCAAGGAGGCACTCGGTCTACGGCCTTGTGCACCGAAGCAATGAAGTTGTGGTCTCTGGCTTATTCCCTGAACACCTCCCTTACGGCAGTTCACCTCCCAGGCAAGGACAATGTCCTGGCAGATGCTCTCAGCAGGATTTCCCAGGGCCATCACGAATGGTCACTGGATCCCCTAGTACTGGAGGTAGTATTTGCCAGGTGGGGCACCCCGCAGATAGATCTTTTTGCAGCCCCAGACAATCACCAACTTCCCCTTTTTTGCTGCAGGCCCCCAGTGTTGGGCTCAGTCCCTCTGGATGCCTTCCTTCTCAGTTGGGAAGGAAGTTTCTCTATGCTTTTCCCCCCTTCCCTCTTCTGTTCAAGGTGCTAGTCAAAATCAGATCTCAACCCTGCAAGATGATCCTGATTGCTGCAGATTGGGCCAGACAGCCCTGGTACCCACTCCTTATGTCCTTAGCAGTCCACCTTCCCTGTGTCTTCCCAGGAATCACAACCTGTTAACCTGTGCTCAGGGAGAGTTTAGTACCAGACCTCAAACCTCTCAATCTCAAGGCCTGGCTCTTGAAGAGTTAGAGTTTGCTGACCACACCTTTCCCAAGGTGTGTGGATATCCTGAAGGCTTCTAGAAGCCTTCCACCAGGCTACTTATAATTCCAAATGGAAGAGGTTTTCCATATGGTGCTCTGGCAACACATTTCCCAGAATCTGCTGACTTACCCACAGTCCTGGATTATATGGTGCATTTGAATACTTTGGGGCTGAGACCAGCTACCCTGAAGGTGCACCTGGCAGCCATGTCTGCTTTCTTATCAGCAGGTAACCCTCTTCTCTTTCAGCTCATCCTGTATTCTTCAAGTTTTCAAGGGTTGCTTACACTAACCTCCATTCAGGGACCCTGCCTGCCTGGGATCTTAACATTTGCATTGCCCAGCTTATGCAACCCCTTTTGAGCCCCTGACTTCAGCAGGCTTAAGTACTTGACTTGGAAAACTGTTTTCGTAGCTATCACTTCTGCCAGGCACTAAGTGAATTACAAGCATTGTCAGTGGAGCCTGATTTTATCTCTTTTAGAGATAAGGTGGTCCTCAGGACTAACAGAAAGTTCTTGCCTAAGGTGGTTTCAGACTTCCACCTTAATCAATCTGTGTCTCCCTGTGTACTTCACTGACCATTCCTCCTCTGGCGAGAGGAGACTGCACAGTTTAGATGTCAAAAGAGCCCTTACTTACTACATAGAATGTACCAAGGGTCACAGGTTTGACTCCCTCCAACTGTTCCTCACTTATGGTGAGGTTGGTAAAGGGAAACCTGCCACTAAAAGATCCATTGCCAGGTGGATTGTCTCTTGTATCCAATTTTGCTATGAAAAACTGGGTAGGGTTCCTCCCTCAGGCCTGAGGGCTCACTCTACCAGAGGTACAGCTACTCTCTGGCTGCTGCCAGGGACATCCCTATCTTAGAGATATGTCAAGCAGCTACCTGGAAAACAGTTCACACTTTTGCAAGCATTACTCCTGGACATCCAGGCTGGGAGTGATGCTCGGTTTAACACAGCTGTGCTTCAGAGCCTATTTCCTAAGTAGGTTCTGTCCCTCCTCCATGGAGGTACTGCTGTGTAGTCTGCATATGTCATAATATAGCAAGCCTTCATGTTGTTTGAAGAAAAAATTTCTCACCTTAGTAATGTTGTTTCTTCTAATGGAGTCTTGCTATATATGACCTCCTGCCTGCCCCTCTCAGAACCTCTGCTTTTGGGATGTGGGTGGGCAGTGCAGTGATGGCACTTAGTAGATGCCCACCTTGTTTCTTTTCACTCCTCCTTTTTGGGGTGTTTGGGTGTTGTGTTTTATTTTGGATCCCTGACTTGAGTCTTTGTTTTGGGACCAAAAATGTGTTCTTATATTAGTAGCCAGTTGGCTAGTGTAGATTTACAGCTTCCACACAGAACCTTAGTGAGTTTTGCTCGTAAAGATCTGACAGTTTGAGTTTGAAGAACAACAGACAGAGCTTTCAACCGAGCTCGTGCTCAAAGTTCCATGCCTGGCATGGAAAGTTAACTCTTTCACCTCCGGAGCAGTTTGAAGGTTGGGACTCACTGCATAAGTCATAATATAGCAAGATTCCATTAGAAGAAACAACATTACTAAAGTGAGTAATTTTTTCTTTCTGCTGTCTCGGCCTATCTATCAGCAGGGAAGGCACCTTCTCTGGCTGTACACCCAGTTTTCAAAAAAGTTTTTCAAGGGGTTGTTGCATCTTCATCCCCCACATAGGGAACCTACCCTGCATGGGACCTGAACATATGTATAGGTCGGCTTATGCAGCCTCCCTTCGAACCTGTGTTTTCTTCAGAACTCAAGTTTCTCACTTGGAAAACTGTTTTTCTAGTAGCTATCACTTCTGCTAGAAGGGTCAGTGAGCTTCAGGCCATGTCTGTGGAGCCCAACTATATTTTACCCCACAGAGATAAAATTGTGCTCCGAACTAACAGGAAATTCCTCCCTAAGGTGGTTTCTGATTTCCATCTGAACCAATCCATTACTCTACCTGTATTCTTCTCAGATCACTCTAGTTCAGGTGAACGCAGGCTGCACAGCCTGGATGTAAAAAGAGCCATTAGCTATTATATGGACAGGACAAAAGAGCTAAGGAAGGATTCCTCCCAGCTTTTTCTCACTTATGGGGAAGTTGGTCAAGGCAGGCCAGCTGCAGAAAGGACTATAGCCAGGTGGATTGTGGCTTGTATCCAGTTCTGCTACAGTAAGCTGGGTAAGGACCCACCAGCAGGTCTTAGGGCCTGTTCCACCAGGGGCACTGCGGCCTCCCTGGCAGCTGACAGGGAAGTCCCCCTGCTTGAGATATGTAAGGCTCCCACCTGGAAGTCTGTCAATACATTCACTAAGTATTACAGCCTGGATATCCAGGCAAGGAGTGATGCCAGGTTTGGCACAGCAGTACTGCAGAGCCTATTCCCCAAAAAGGTTCTGTGCCCACCTCCTGGGGGCACTGCTTTACAGTCTGCATACTGTCAGAATACAGCAAGACTTCATGTCGTTTGAAGAAAAAATTACTTACCACAGTAATGTTGTTTCTTCTAATGGAGTCTTGCTGTATTCTCACCTCCCACTCTACCTCCCCTTCAGAACCTGGGGAAGGGTGGCTCTCATGCAGCACCTTTTGGTACAAACCATTAGTGGGTAATGTTTTTTCTGTAGGCATCGTGACTTGAGCCTTTTGTATGCCCTTTGGGATTTTTCTCTTAGATTGCCCCTGTTGGGGTCCTGTTTAGGCTTAGTTTTGGCCATTATATACATATTTATCTAGCTCGGTCCATAGAATCTGATCAGTTACCAGAACATACCGAGGAGAGTGGATTGAAAACCAAGCTCGAGCTCAATGTTCCAAGCATTTGCATGGAGTTGAACTCTTAGTTCTCTGGGGCAGTTGAAACGGTCAGTCTAACTGCATACTGTCAGAATACAGCAAGACTCCATTAAAAGAAACATTACTGTGGTAAGTAATTTTTTCTTCCCTACCTATTGAATAAGCTGCAGATCCTAGTTAACCAACAGCCTACTTCTTCCTACCCCCCCCCCCGCTATAATTGTCTTATGTCTGTCCCATGCTTTCTTGAATTCCCCCACTGTTTTTGACCCCACGACCTCCTCAGGGAGGCTGTTCCATATGTCCACCACCCTCTCTGTGGAAAAAATACTTCCTCACATTGCCCCTGTACTGCCCCCACCAATCTTCAAATTATGCCCCCTTGTTCTTGCACATCTCTTTTTCTGAAAGATGTTACCCTCTTGGACTTTGTTGATTCCCTTGAGGTACTTGAAAGTTTCTATCATGTCCCCCCGTCTCCCTCCTTTCCTTGAGGGTATACATATTAAGCTTCTTTAGTCTCTCTTCGTATGGTTTCTGGTGCAGACCCTGCACCATTTTAGTTGCCCTCCTCTGGACTGTCTCCATCCTGTCTATGTCCTTGCGGAGATGGAGTCTCCAGAACTGAACACAGTACTCCAGATGGGGTCTCACCAACTGTCTGTTCAGAGGGATGACAACTTCCTGTTTTCTGCTGGTGTTGCCTCTCCCTATGCACCCCAGTATCCCCCCCAGTCCTCCTTACTGCCTTCCCACATTGCCTACCTACCTTTATGTTGTCTGATATTACTACCCCCAGGTTCCTTTCCATTTTTGTATTTAATACCCCCCCCCCCCATTATGTACTCTTCCCTGGGTTTTGTTTCCAGGTGCATTACTTTGCACTTCTTTGCATTGAATCTAAGCTGTCAGAGTTTTAACCATTCCTCCAGCCTTGCCAACTCCCTTCTCATCCTTTCCATCATCGCTTGTGTCAACCCTGTTGCAGATCTCTGTGTCATATGCAAAGAGGCATACTTTTCCTTCCAGTCCCTCTGCATTGTCACTTACAAAGACATTAAAGAGGACCGGCCACAGTACTGAACCCTGCGGTAGCCCACTAGTAACCCCCCTTTCTTCGCAGTGGACTCTATTTTACTATTACCCTCTACGTCCTGTTGTCTAGCCAATTTTTACCCAGGCTACCACCCTGGGACCCACTTCCAGGCTGGATAACTTGCTTATTAATCTTTTGTGTGGGACTGTGTCAAATGCCTTGCTAAAGTCTAGGTAGGCCATGTCCACAGCCCTTCCCTGGTCTACTACTTTGGTCACCCAGTCAAAGAAATCTGTTAGATTTGTTTGACATGACCTTTCCGCTGTGAGTCCATGCTGCCTTGGGTCCTGTGCCCTGCTGGCTTCTAGGTACTCAACTATTCTTTCTTTCAGAAGTGAGTCCATCATTTTCCCTACCACTGAGGTCAAACTAACTGGTCTGTAGTTCAAACAACATGAAGTCTTGCTGTATTCTGACTATATGCAGTTAGCCCCAGCACTTGAACTGCTCCAGAGAGGAAAGAGTTAACTATATGCCAGGGCATAGAACGTTGAGCTCGAGCTCGGTTTTCAAACCTCTGTCCCAGGTACTCTTCAGTGTAACCGTCAGATTCTTTACTCCGACTTACTGTGAAGTCGCTCCGGAGATTCTGTCCTTCACTTCAGTTGTGGTAAAATCGGTCAGTTTAGTAAACCGCTCCTTTATTTTTTCGGTCTTTACATCTCTGTCCCAGTACAGTAAGTGTATTGGTAGGTAGTAGAGTGGTTTTAAAGAAATTGTTTTTGTTTTCGGTTTCTTTCCGGTCGGTCTGGTTGAGAACCGAAGCGATTTGTTGTTCTGTTTGTTACAGGTATTTTAATGTGGTTTTCCCATATTTATCGGTTCCTGGAAAAAAAATATTGATTTCTCCCGTTCTTTCATCCAACCCATGACACGGTTGGAACCGAAAGATTTGGTAGTCGCCTGGTTTGAACGCTGATAAGGGTGACTTAGTATTTAAAGGCATGTCTGAGAAACCCAAAAAGGAAACCAGGCCCACTGGGTTTCAACACTGCACTGAGTGTGGGGAGGTTTTTGCCAAGGTTGATCCCCACCTCATCTATGTGTATTGTCTGGGGTTTGACCACCTCAAAGAAGATTGCCAAATCTGCAGGAACTTTCTTAAGGCCACTGTTGAGAAACGTTCAAGTAGGCTGAAGGAAAGGGAGGCCGAAAAATCCGCTGACCCGGATGGCCAGCCTGGTTCGGTTCCGACTGAACCTGAGGAAGTGCCCACTGACCTTGACGATACCTCGGGCAAAAGGAGAACCGATTCTGCGGAATCTGTCCCTGCAAAAAGAAAGCACAAGTCAGCCAGTTCGGATCCCAGTTCCTACAGTCCGACCGCTGATGAGATAGCCAAAGGATCACTATTGTGCTTTCGGCCCGGTTCAGACCGAACTGACACACAGACGGTCAGTTCGGTTGGACTTGTCTGCTTCTGAGTATGATCCTGAAGGGCGAGTGGGAAGGAGACGAAGATGATGAAGATGAGGATTATGAAGACATAGATGAGCCTTTTGAGCCTGACATCTCCCCAGACAGGCCTTCTAATGTGTCTCCTCCCACTTCTTGTTTTACAAGAAGGTGGCTGAGACTCTTCAGCTTCCAGTGGAAGAAGCTGAACAGGATCAGGAGGAGCCTGACTATGCTGAGATGGTGGATGTTCCAGAGTCAAAAAGGGTGTCTATCCCTCTGCACAAGTCCCTGGGGAAACAGACACAAAAAATATTACACTTTCCAACATCCATACCTCCTGTGGATAAGAAAATGGACAGGAGGTATGCTCTGTCAGGCCCTGGTACGGATTTCCTCATTAACCATTGCAGCCCATGTTGGGATAGTGCAAGCTGCAGCCTGTGACAAGGCTAATATTCCCCTGGCATCTCACACCCCAGATAAGGATTCCAGGAAAGTGGATGCCATGGCAAAGAAGCAGTACTTGGCATCCTCTTTGGGACTCAGGCAATCCAATAGTATGGCATATACAGCCAGATACCAGAAGTCTAGGTGGGATACGGTTCTGGAGCTGGCTAAGAATGCCCCTCCGCAGCTGGCCAAAGAGCTGGAGCAGGTGGCTGTGGATGGCATCGAAGCTTCAAAGGTCCAATTTCATGCTGCTGTGGACTCGAGTGATGTTCATTCTAGGGTCATGGTTACATCTGTTTCCATGAGGAGATTTGCCTGGCTCAGGTGTACCAGTTTATCTGAGCATACCAAGGCCATGTATTTTCCTGTCACTGGTAACTCTCTGTTTGGGGAACAAACAGAGACATACATGAAGAAGATGGACGAATACAGGAGTGCTGCAGCCAAAGAAAAGCAGACCACTCCTCAGAGACAGCATTCCAGGGCTTTCAGGGGCAGGCCTTTTCACAGGCCTTTCTACCAGGCCCAGGCCTCCTCCTCTTTTTAGCAGAGGGGGTTCTTTAGGGGAAGAGGCAGAAGGGGGATGACAAGGGCTGCATCCTCCTCTCAGTCTAAGCTGCCAAACAGACACCCTGATGTGTCAGCCAGGGTCGCCTCCCCAATTCCTGTAGGGGACAGACTGACTCACTTTTTCCAGGCCTGGAAGTCTGTCACTTCAAACAAGTGGGTCCTGGAAGTGGTGAGCCAGGGTCTTGCTCTCAGCTTCAGCAGGTTCCCAAAGTTGAGAGCAAGGGCTTTCTGTCCTTCCTTGGAAGAGGAAACACAGGCCTTAGAAATAAAGGTTTCTAGACTGGCCTGGTGGCGCTGAGGGTTGAGGCGCTGGATGCCACACCTCGCGCTGCACTGGCGACCCGGGTTCGGGAACGGACTCAGGTCAGCGGGGAGAGGGGGGATTTAGCATCCCAGCGGATGCTCTCCTTCCTCGGGGAGGGGTACCAGGGAATATCCAACGTCCCGAGAGAGCTGGTGGAAGCACGGGCTCTCAAGGGCTCCTGAGTGGCTCCGTACAGCTGGAGTTGGGGAGGGGACGCTGTTAGGCGCTTTGGGAGGTAGATTTGCATCAGCACGCCACTTCCTCTGGACGTTAGTCCGTGCCGGCTCCTCTGGGGGTTGGGTGGAGGGGAAACAGGAAATCTGGAAAAAAGGCCTCTCTGTCCTAGACGAAGACCGATCAGTGCCTCCCAGGACCCACCGACTTACGGGCAGACCTCGCTGTGCCAGTTCTCCTCCAGTAAGGATGAGGAAGGCCCATCCTCACCCCACCCAGGGGGGATTGCTGGGAATCAAGGTAATACAGGGGAGAACAAGAGCACTCTAGGGGCAGACTCCGAGTAGGTGTACCGGGGGTTGATCAGTGGTCCGAAGGAGTGGGCCAGGAGGGTAGTGCAGGCAGATAAAGTGGTATATCAAGCACCACAAGTAAAAATAAATAAATAGAGGTTTCTTCTCTACTGCTTATGCAGGCAGTGGAGAGGATACCTCTCATTCACATGGGAAAATGATTGTACTCTAGGTACTTCCTTACCCTATAAAAGACGGGAGTGCGACCCACCCTGGATCTACGGTAGCTAAACAAACACATACTAAAGCCAAAGTTCAAGATGATGACTCTGGGAATTATTCTAGCCTCTCTGGATCTCAAGGATGCCTACTTCCACATACCTATCAGGCAGTCCCACAGAAAGTACCTCCGGTTCGAACTACCCTCAGGCCATTACCAGTTCAGAGCAATGCGTTTCGGCCTAACATCTACCTCAAGAGTATTCACCAAATGCCTTGCAGTAGTGGCCTTTCTCAGAAGACAAGGCATCCTACTGTTCCCTTACCTGGATGACTGACTCATGGTAGGTCAGTCCCCAGACCAAGTCAGATCAGCTCTAGGGGTCACTCAGAATCTTCTACACTCCCTAGAATTCATCCTAAATCTGGAAAAGTCTATTCTGGAGGCAGTTCAGCTTCTAGTATTTATAGGAGTGGAGCTGGACACTGTTCAGGCCAGGGCCTTCCTTCCTCCCTCATCTCTCTGGCTTCCTCTTTTCGTCCACTTGTGTCTCGGCCAGCCAGACACTTCTTGCAATTGCTAGACCACATGGCAGCCTGCACTGCAGTAGTGCAAGGGGCAAGGTTTCAGATGAGGGATATTCAGTTTCACCTAAGAGCCTTTTGGTCTCAGAAAAAAAGATCCCCTCTCCAAGTTGGTTCTAGTGTCTCTAACTTTGGTTCAGGCCCTCCAGTGGTGGTTGGAAGAGGACAACTTGAGGCAAGGGGTTCCTTTCCTCAGTCAGGCTCCCACAGTGACTCTCACCACAGTCGTATCTCTGCTGGGATGGGGAGCCCACATGGATCAGCATACTGCTCAGGGAATTTGGTCCCATCAGGAGTCTCTTCTTCACATAAATCTTCTCGAACTCAGGGCTGTCTTTCTGGCCCTTCAAACATTTTTGAGTTTAATTCAGGGGAAAGTGGTGCAGATCAGGACAGACAATACCACAACCATGTGGTACATCAACAAGCATGGGGCACTCTGTCCTCTGTCTTGTGCACCGAGGCCATGAAAATATGGTCATTAGCTTATTCCCTACAGGCTTCTCTGATTGCTGTGCATCTCCCAGGGAAGGACAATGTACTTGTAGATGCTCTCAGCAGGATTTCTCAAGATCAATACGAATGGGCCCTGAATCCTCTCATTCTTCAGATCATTTTCAAGAGGTGGGACACTCCAGAGATAGATCTCTTTGCAGCCCCAGACAACCATCAGTTCCCTCTGTTCTGCTGCAGACCCCCTCTGCGGGAGTCTCTTCCTCTAGATGCCCTCCTGTTGGATTGGACCAACAGGTTTCTCTATGCTTTTCTTCCCTTTCCCCAGATATTCAGGGTTCTAGTCAAGATCAGGTCCCAACCCTGCACTGTGATTCTGATAGCCCCGGATTGGGCCAGACAGCCTTGGTATCCTCTACTATTGTCACTATCAGTGACAGTTCCCCTGTGCCTTCGCAGATGGTTCAACCTCCTCACCTCATATCAGGGATGATATTGTACCCCAGTCTTCACACACTCAGGCTCAATGCCTGGTTCTTGAGGAGCTAGAATATGCAGACCTGCATCTCTCACAATGAGCTCTGGATATCCTTAAGGCCAGTAGGAAACCTTCCACTAGGAAAACTTATGATTCTAAATGGAAGAGTTTTGGGTTCTGGTGTTCCTAGAGGCACATCCAGCCAGATTCAGCTGATATTGACACTGCCCCAGATTATTTGGTATAACTTAACAGTTTAGGCCTTCGGCCTACCACTCTCAAGGTGCATTTGGCAGCTATCTCTGCTTTTCTTTCAGCTGGGAAGGGCTCTTCTCTAGCTTCTTACCCAGTTTTCTAGAAATTCTTTAAAGGTTGGTTCACATCAGTCTTCCCTTCTGGGATCCTACTCCTTTATGGGACCTGAATATCTGTATTGCACAGCTGATGCAGCCTCCCTTTGAACCCCTTTGCTCAGTTGAGCTCAAGTATCTGACTTGGAAAACTGTATTCCTGATTGCTATTACCCCTGCCAGGAGAATCAGTGAGTTAACAGGCTCTATCAGTGGAACCTGATTTCATCTCTTTCCATAGGGATAAGGTGGTACTTCGTACGAATAGGAAATTCCTTCCTAAAGTGGTATCAGACTTCCATCTGAACCAGTCTGTGACGCTGCCTATATTTTTTACTGATCACTCCTCTTCGGGAGAGAGGAGACTACACAGTCTTGACGTAAAGAGGGTTCTGAGTTACTACTTAGAATCCACTAAGCCCCATAGAAAAGACTGCTCCCAGTTGTTTCTAACTTATGGGGAAGTAGGTAAAGGTAGGCCTGCCACCAAGAGAATTATTGCTAGGTGGATTGTCTGTTGCATTCAGTTCTGTTACTCAAAGTTGGGGAGGGCTCATTCTACCAGAGGTACAGCTGCTTCTGTCGCAGCAGCTAGAGACATACCCTTAGTGGAAATCTGTAAAGCAGCCACCTGGAAGACAGTTCACACATTCACCAAGCATTACTCCCTGGACATTCAGGCTAGAAGTGATGCTAAGTTTGGTACTGCAGAGCCTGTTCCCAAAATAGGTTCTGTAGTTCCCTCCTCCTTGGGGGGGGTACTGCTTGGTAGTCTGCATATAGTCAGAATACAGCAAGACTTCATGTTGTTTGAAGAAAACAATTACTCATCTTAGTAATTGTGTTTCTTCTAATGGAGTCTTGCTGTATTCTGACCTCCCTGCCTGCCTCCCCTCCTGGAACCTAGTTGTTTTGGGATGTGGGTAGGTAGGCGCAGTGTTGCACCCCAGGGGTGTTCCTGGGTGCCTCTTCTTAATTGAGGCTTTTTCTTGTTCCTATGCTATTATGCTTTGTTTTATTACCTACTTGGATTCTTTTTGGGGGTCTTGACTTGAGTCTTTGGACCCCAAATTTATGTATTTTGCCTTTTGGCACAAAACTTTCCAAAACAATTTCAGGGTTGTTAGTTGGTTAGTATAGGGCTCGTAAGAATCTGACGGTTACACTAAAGAGTACCTGGGACAGAGGTTTGAAAACCAAGTTCAAGCTCAATGTTCTATGCCCTGGCATAGAGTTAACTCTTTCCTCTCCAGAGCAGTTCAAGTGCTGGGGCTAACTGCATATAGTCAGAATACAGCAAGACTCCATTAGAAGAAACACAATTACTAAAGTGAGTAATTTTTTCTTTCCTACCTCTGCCTTGCTCCCACTTTTGTGAAGGGGAATCACATCCGCACTCCTCCAGTCCTCAGGTACCACGCCCTCCTCCCATGATTTGTTAAAAAGGGTAGTCAGTGGTGTCACTAGTTCTCCCCTTAGTTCTTTTAGAATTCTGGGGTGAATCCTGTCAAGCTCCATTGCCTTGTCCACCTTGAGTTTTAGGAGTTCTTTCAGGACCCTTTCATCTGTAAATGGACTGGTATTGACCCCCCTATCCAGAGTGCTTCTATTGTTTGGTTTAAGTACGTCTCTTTCTTCTTTTGTGAATACTGAACAAAAATATTCGTTCAGTATCCCTGCCTTTTCACTGTCACCCTCTGCCCACCCTCCCTCACCTTTATTAAGCCTCACTATCCCTCCCTTGGTCTTCCCTTGCTCACTAATGTACCTATAAAAGGTTTTATCACCCTTCTTAACTGAGTTGGCTATCTTTTCCTCGGTTTGGGCCTTTGCTATTCTGACTGCCTTCCCCACGTCCCTCTGTTTTAACTGGTACAGTTCTCTGTCCTCCTCCTTCTGTGATTCCTTATACTTTCTGAATGCTATCTTTTTCTCCCTAACCTTCCCCGCCACCTCTTTTGAGAACCACAGGTTTGTTTTTTTTTTCCTTTATTTGCTTCACACAAAGGCTTGTTGCCTCTGTGATGACAGTTTTGATTTTTCTCCATTGTTCCCCCACCCCACCTTCCTGCCCTTTTGCTAGTGCATTCCTTAGGCACTCTTCCCATTCTGTCAAAGTCAGTCCTCCAAAAGTCCAGTACCCTTACTTTTGTATGGTTTAACTCTATGGCTGTGTTTATTGTGAACCATACTGTCTGGTGGTCGCTTGTTCTCAGATGGCTACGCATTTCTAAATCTGAGATGCTCTCACCATCCCGTTTGAGAGCACTAGGTCTAAGACTGCTTCCTCCCGAGTGGGTTCCAACACTAGCTGCCCTGAGGCATGCCCCGTAGGAATGTCAGAATGACTCTGTTCTTGCATGTGGCTGCAGCAAATGTGCTCCAGTTAACATCTGGCATTTCGGGTCCCCCATCAACAATATCTCCCCTTTTTCTGCCATTCTAAGGATGCCTCCTATCATTTTCTTGTCCATTTCCTTCCCCTGAGACGGGGGTCCTTATACAACCCCTGTGTGGATTGTGGTGCCGTTTCCTGTCTCCAAGGTGATCTACAGTGCCTCCTCTCCTCCCTGCTTACACTTTACTGTAGTTCCATTGCTTTGATCCATTCCCTTATGTAGAGAGCTACTCCTCCTCCTCTTTTACCCTCCCTGTCCCTCCTGTAGATTGTGTACTCTGGAATGTTGACATCCGAGTCATGGTTCTCTGTGAACCAGGTTTCTTTTTTAGTTTTCTTTTTTTTTATTTTATTCTTTTGTCTCGCTTGTCTGCCACTGATATCCACCTGGTCATGGCGCCTTCCTGCTTCCACCTTCCCGATGTGCTCTCCCCGAACCCCCCAACTTACCCCTCGGAGGGTGGGTTGCAGCACTAGCCAGGTGCCGCAATCAGTGTGACTATCTGGGGGAGCCGTTCGGGAGGCTAATTGAAGCCGAAGGCAGACTTCACAGAGGCAGCAGACTACGGGAGTGTTTTTACCCATATGGGGAAGGGATGTGCAGTAACATCCTCGTCCACCCGCCCCTTGGAATTGCTTGCGCGTCGGTAGCTTGTGGTACCCCCGGCCACCGCCAGGGGTCCTTCGAGTGCCAGATGGGAACCCATCCCTGCCCCCGGAGAAGGAGAGCAGTCCACTGGACGCTCCATCCTTCTTCCCCCGGCCGGGCCTCCATCAACCCGGGTCCGTTCCTGAACCCGGGTTGCCGGCGTCGCAAGTAGAAATCCCACCGCTGCGCCGATGGGCTGGCTTGTGAACCAGGTTTCTGTGACTGCCTCTTTCATTAAGGCCACTAGTTCAGGAAGCTTGTTACCCAGACTATGGGCATTGGTACTCATCGCCTCCATTTTTTGATCTCCTTACCCCTTTTAGCCCTATCCCTGTACTTACTGTCTTTGCCTTTTTCTTCATTTATCCCTGCCCTGCCCCTATTTACCTCTCTACCTTGGTGTTAACCTCGTTAACTGCCCTGTTTTGTGGGGGGAGGTTGGGAATTCCCTGCTGCTTTTCAGTGCCTCCCCCCCTTGGCTAGTTTAAAAGCTTGCCAATGAAGCATTTAAATCTAGCAGCAGTTCCGTGTCTTCGGGCTCGGACCATTCAGATCCTAGGGGTCGTCCTTCCTCCCCAGATAACAAGAACACCCTCAGGTTGCCTCCTGACGACCCAACATTCATGGACATCATGGGGCACATCCAGACCTCCATGGATAGGAGACGACGGACCTGGACCCAGAGAGTCGGAGGTTGGCTGAATACCTGAGGCAGAAGGAACCCAACCCTCTAGTGGTGCCTCCTTTAGTGGACACCTTCCAGGACCTGACAAGGTTAACCTGGAAGCACACTTCCACCTCTTGCACTGTATCCAAGAAGTCGGATAGGCAAGGCAAATTTTATTTTTCAGGTGCCCAATCCCAGAGGCTCAGGGCGCTGTACAATCAAAAACATCAGAAACAATTAAACACAATAGATAAAATATAAACATTCCAATAAATTCTTAAAATCAGAACACTAAAATGAGGGTCCAAATTGCCGGCAGAATTTTAAGATGCCACTGTGAAACTGTCTCGGAATGCCCAGCTGAATAAAAAGGTCTTGAGGCGGGCTTTGAATGCCTCAACTGAAGGGGCCTCCCTTACTAATGGAGGAAACAAATTCCACAGGACAGGGCAGGCGACACTAAAGGCTCTGTCGCGGCAGTTTCTAACCTCATCCTGGAAATTGTAAGGGGGCGCCTAGAGGAGGAGCGGAGGGAACGGACCAGAGCAGCAGGTGTTAGAAGGTCCGACAGGTAGTTAGGGCCCAGTCCATATAGGGCCTATAAGGTGAGCAAGCCCACCTTAAAGAGAACCCTCCATCGAACAGGCAGCCAGTGCAATTCATGCAACACTGGGGTGACGTGACAGTATTTAGGCTGTCCGTCAGCAGCCTGCCAGCTGCATTCTGCACTAGCTGCAATCAACGGAGGGTACCTCCAGAGACCCCGAGGTACCGCACATTACAGTAGTCAAGCCTAGATGTCACGAATGCATGTACGAAGGTGGGGAGGTACAGGGGCAGAACCAGGTGTTTGATCTAACAATATTCCTCAGGTGAAAAAAGCTGGAACAGACAATGGACGACACCTGAGATTCAAATGTCAATCCGCTGTTGAGGAAAACACCAAGATCGCACACCCTAGAGGAGGCCTTCAATGGCACAGATTCCAGAAACAATCCAGTCTCTGCACCAGAGGCCATCCTATCACGCCTCCTGTTCGACTCCACCACCAGTACCTTCGTCTTATCAGGGTTCAGCTGTATCGTTCGGGATAAGCTGTACAGAGCTCATAGGGAAGAACACTTCCTGGCAGAACACTCTACAGTGGACTCGATGGTGATCACAGCTGCTCATGATAGATAAAAGAAACCTAAATACCTAAGCACTCAGCCACCCAGCCAGGAGTCCAGATACATTGACCAGATGGGCAAAAAGGTCTACTCATCCTCCACTTGCTCCATCAGGTCCCATAGCTTTCTCACACACATGGTGCAGTACCAGAATGCCCTGCGGGAGAAATGTATTGAAATAGCTCAGACCCTCCCAGACTCTGAGCAAAAGACTGAGCTCCTGGACCTACTCAAATCAGGGTCGGATATAGGCACCCATGTTTTGCTTGCCTCATATGACACTGCAGATACAGCAGCCAGAGCTGCGGCCTCAGGCGTTTGTCTCGGGTGCCTTGCGTGGCTTAGGATCTCATGATTCTCCCAGGATCTGAAGTCGGGCATCCTGGACCTCCCCTTTAAGGGCTCTGTCCTTATTGGAGACAAGACAGAAAAACTGATTAATCTCCTCCAAGAGTCCAAGAAGTCCATTGGGCTGTTCCAGAAATGTACAAAGGGGACCAAAAACCCTTCAGAAAACAGCCATTTCAGAAGCCCTCGGACAACAGCCCTGAAACCAGCCTCAGCACAGGGTGGTTTCAAAAGAAAGGCCATCTGACTTCCGATTCCGCCCCTGAAGCTGATGGCTGCCTGAGAAGCTCGCTCTGTACCCCTCCTTAATAATTTCTCCTCCATTATCTCAGATTTGTAGTAGAAAATGAGCAACAAGAATGAATAAGAGGGGAAATAAGGGACCTGAGCCTAGGAAGATCAGGAAAATAGATGCTGATAGGGAAGATGACGTTGGATCAGAATCGGAGGCCTCCGAGTTGGATACCGCACTTCCACAACCTACCTCATCACCAGCTAAAACTGCATCCTCGACCTACTGTACTTCGAAGAACCAAACTAAGAAAGTCAAACTAGATACGATCTATCATGGGCTGTGTGCATTTAGGGCCGATATTACGCAACTCTATGCAGAAATCCATAAGGATGTTACCTTACTAGAACAACGAGCAGACGATTCTGAATGTCAAATTACTGCTACAGAGAATCAAGTCAGTGATCTGGAGAATCTTGTCCAACAATTGCAGGACCAAATTGAAGTGTTGGTTGCCCGCCAGAAGGATGCAGAGAATCGGGCACGACGCACAAATAACCGAATTTACTGTATCTCTGAAGGGACCGAAGGTTCCAAAATAAAAGAATTTGTTTCCGATTTGTTAAAAAAAAAGCTCTTAATCTCTCTGCAGATCTGCCATTGGACTTGGAAAGGGTACACAGCCTTAGTGCCCAAACCAACATCTTCTACAGCTCCTCCACGTTCAATAATAGCTCACTTTAACAATTATGCAATAAAGAAAAGGTTATATTAACCGCATGGTGCAAACAAAAAATATTCTGTGGGCAGACCAGATTTTATATAGATCATGACTACACACCCCAAACGATGAAGCTCCGCAGGGCTTACCTCCCATTGCTCCCTACTCTGAAGTCAAAGGACATTACATTTAACACGTCGTACCCAGCAAAGTTGGCAGTCTTCATGCTGGAGGGGAAGTTAGAATTCTCTACAGCAGCGGAGGCCCGAGAGGCCCTGACAGTGAAGGGCATCTGTTTCCCGGGAAAAGTGCAGCTCAGCACTACGCAGGCCTCACAACCACCACGTTGGCAGAATGTGTCTACCTCTGTGCGCACTTTGGAAAGAGGAGACAGTAAGACTAACTCACTCGACCCTAAACAACGCCTGGCAAAATTCAGCAGGGATGCTCCCATTTCTAAAGATTCTTAAGACAAGAAGACTGTACCTCTCTGGGGCTCCCGATGATACGAGGTAAGGGGGTGAGGTTCTGAGGTGGGGGCGGGAGGCGATGAGGTAGGGAGTACAACCATCTTCCTGGCCTGGGCTTCAGAGTAGCCTTAAACTCTAAGCCGTGCTGTCCAACCGTGTATATCTGGGAGACTCGTGGCTACTTGTTGAGGCGAGACCTGAGGCTCTATCTCCTCCTGAGTCCCCCCGCCCCCCCCCAAAAAAAACCCTCTCTATCATACATACTAGTTCAGACTTATATGAAGTTTAGCATTATTAAGGTCTAAGAGGTCTACCTTCTAAGATCCTTTTAACAATGTTCTCTCATACCAGGAAGGTTGCTTTTGTATCCCTCCTTTCAACCTCCTGGGATCGTTAATTAGACTTTAACCTGACTGAAAACAACCAGAGGTTTTTCCCTTTTTTTTTTTCTCCTTTTCAATTCGGCTGTGGGTAAGATGGTAATACCTGGTCTTGGAAGCATATTTGGACTGAATAATAGACTTTAAACCGGAATAACAGTCTAAACATCTATAACAGACTACTGCTAACTCGTTATTAGGTTCACCATGCTTTATAAGTTTATACCAGGGATCGACAAATCTCAAAATTATGTAGTAGTCCAGGACAACTGGCCTATCCAAAAATGGTAGTCCCACTGTTGCAAATGGTAGTCCAATGGTCGGAAGGCCATATTTTAAGAAAAACATATAAAACATTATGTAGCAGCAAAGTAAATGGCTGTGTCATTCTGTTATTAATACTACATGATGTAGGCTATAGAAAACAGTAAAAATGAATATGTAACTATCTTTAAATGTTTCTTTTCTCCTGGTCATATTTCTTGTCTTTAGAGATCCTATCTCCTTAATGATCCAGCAAAGTTAGGGTCTTAGGACAGGAAACAGATGCTTCCACAACACTGTTTAACTCAATTGATGAATGCTGCTGCACATCAGCATCAGTTGCTGTTATGTCCATTACCACAGCAAAAAAGACTAAATGTCTCGTTTATCTTGAGAAGACTGTCTTTCGGTTTGGCTAGGCCCAGTTGCTGCTGCTGCTTCTGACCACATAGAAAAAAAGTATTTTGTTTCTTATTCTTTTGCATAGCCATATTTTTATTTGTCTCTGCAAATAAAATGTATTTCATAATATCTGTGGGTGAGTGTCCTTTCTTGACTGTGTGTGTGGGTGGGAGCCGGGTACTTACTAGGGTAGTGCTTGCTTGGGTGGGTGAACACAGGAAACACACTTTATTGTGTTTGTTAAGTTTATGCTGAAACTCACAATGGTCAAGTGACTTCACTGCAGACAGCTAGCTAGAGTCAAGGACGCAGCGGAAGGGGTAAGGTTAAGTAAGGGGACTGAAGTTGTCAGCAATATAGGAGCGTAGTCAGTCACACAGGCTAAACTTTTTACGTTCAGTACACTGTAATTTCTTCAGAATATTTTTTTATTTATTTTATTTTCTTTCTGTAGTGTACAAACACCACCCCGCTTGCACCACCACTTGTTCCCTTTTTTTTTATTTATTGTCTCTCAGCAGAAACACAGGCACTGCAAGCAGTTGATGTGGGCTGGATTTAGTGTGTCACACACAGATGCAGCAGTTTAGTAATGTGATTTTTTTTCTTTCTTTTTAATATTTTTTTTTTTCCAATTTCTACCTCTCTCCCTCTCCTTTTCTGTCCCTTAACAGTGTCAGGCACTCCTCTGTGGAGTTGACTCAGTGCCCCAGTCCAGACCCAGTCTAGACTCTCTCTCGTAATAAGGTCAAGTACTGCATGTTGTCACAAAACCAAATCCTTGGCTAGTTCTTAATTTTTATTTCAATTTCTGCCTTTCTCCTTCTCCTGTCCCTCAGTCGGCAGACACACAGGCACTGCAGGCAGTTGAAGTGGATGGACTGGGTTCAATTCAGTGCATCTCAAACAGCTGCAGCAGCTACTATGATTTTCTGTTTTTCTTTCCCTTTTTTTAATGAGTAAGTTTTTCAGTTTCTGCTTCTCTCTCTCCTGTTTCTCACTAGGCAGACACCCAGCAGCACACAGTACAGTAGTTGATGTGGTCAAGGTCGAACCTGAGGAATCAAGTATCTCCTCATAGCTGCTGCTTCCCACAGTAACCACACACAAAAGTAAAAACAAAATTAAAAAAAAAACAGTAAGAAACCTGTTGTTTTTTCCCCCATAGTACTTTTACTTATATTTCCTCAATTTCTGCCCTCTCCCTCCCATCTCACTTGACAAAACCCAATGGTTGCTATATGGGCTGGCTCTCACATGACAACTCAGTCGTCCCTGACCCACCCCCTGTTTTTAATTCCCTTCCTCGCTTGATTTTCTCTCTCTTTTCCCCTTTCTGTGTAATGAGTAAATGAGTCCCTATAAAATATTGAAGGTCCTGCAGCAACAATCTGTAATGGAAAGTTCTGGGTGAAGTTAATGCCTCCAAACACACCACAACTTGTGTCTCGGTATGAGAAGTTGAGCAACACTCGTTCCCTGCCTTGGTTGCTCCACCTTCCAACAGTGAGCTCAGCCAATAGTGTGAAGCAAGGGAAGGAGTCACGCTGCCAATTGGTGACCCTTTCTGTCGGTCTCCTCCCACCTCATTGCTGGGCACCCGCGTTCCTCCACAGCCGCTCGCGCAGTAAGTGCCCCCTGCCCTTACTCGGGCTTGTGATCAGGTGACTGTCAGAAGCATCGTCATGTGATGCTGCTGGCTGCTGCCACAAGGCTCGCTCCCGACCTCTTCAGCAGACACAAGGTACGAGCCGCGTGTGTCTCCTTATTAGGCCACCGCTCACCCTGGCCATGCAGTGTACACACCTGCTACCTCCTTCAGCTCCACTAGACCACCAGGCTTCAGAATGGATACCGTGACCCCTTAAGCTCGGATGCCGAAAGTGCAGGTAATGAAAATATTTAATGCAGACACTGTAAAGCGGTGGTTGTCCCTGGGCAAGTGGTCGTTTGATAAATGGTTGTCCATGTCAAAAAAGTGGTAGCCTGGGACGTCGGGCTATGGGATTTGTCAATCCCTGGTTTATACGCTTCCTATTTTCTATTATAGGAGGAGGTACGATACGGAATGATACATTCTCTAGGTGCCCATCCTCATAAGCTTTATGGGGCTGTTAACTTCCTGCTGACCCTATTTTATTTTTTCATATCTTTATTTTCTTTGGGCCATATAAGTCCACAGAGGGACCGGGACAAGATTTGTCCCGAAGTTAACCCCCAACTTGAGTCGAAGCTTAATTACACCTGCGCTCCCCAATATCTCAAGAGAAAACAAAAAAGAGTTCCCCCATCCCTGGAAGCACTCAGTTCTTTTTTTTTACAAACTTGTTGTTACTCCGAGTTCTATACAATTACTTGTTACTGGTGTCAAGTTATTCTTCTTTAAACTTTTTAAGGGTACCTTAGTTGAGGTACAGATCACCAGGTTAAGTTTTTACAATTTTTTTAATGCCCTGTTGGCATATTGGTTAATGGTAAATATTTGGATGTATGCAAAACTGTTGTCACTTAGAAAGAAAGCAATTGGTTGCATAACAGAAATATATGATAGCATTACTAGAATCAGGGATAAGTTAACAGAATTTTACAAAATACTAAAAATCTGGATAAGATGTTAACTCATTATGGAATGCAGGTGGAGAGAGAGACCCCCAACAAAAAGGAAAGGTTATTACCACATTATTTATGAATAGTACATTAGTTATGTCATTCATTGTTAATGGCATTCATAACCCTATGCAGGGTTTTATTTAACTCCAAAAATTGATTAGCGTTTTGCTCATAAAAGTGCTAAAACATTGTGAAAATGCATAGCACGTGCCTCATTGTGTTTAACAAACATAGCACTTCTAGAAAACTTATATAAATACTTTCTGTACAGTTAGCATTGTCCCAAGAAAAAAACTGCTAATCAATTATTTAAAACCCTGCTATAAAGCGAAAACGCCTGTTGCATTTTTTAAGCAACACTCTCCTAAAATAATCCTACTCCAGGAGACCCACCTGTCCCAAACTCAGCATGCTAAACTAAAGGCCTGGGGTTTCCAGATAGTAGTAGCATCCTCGCATGCCTCTGGAAGAAGGAGAGGTACAGCAGTCCTGATACCCCATGGGGTACAGTTTCATGTGCAGAGACATGTAATAGATAAAGATGGGAATTATACAATTGTTGTAGGTCAGCTTTGTTCAGTACAGATCACACTGGCCTCAGTCTGTCTCCCACCTGGAAGCAAACCCCAGGTAGCTCGGAAGTTTCTCGAGGAGTTTTTGTCACATGCACAAGGTATGTGCATAATAGGGGAAGACTTAAATGTAACCCTGAATATTGCCTTGGACTCATCCAGTCCTTCTAAATCTTGTGCTTCAGCCCTTCAAAAATATTTAAAACAAAACTTCCCCATATTGGGCCTCACTGACACATAGACATTTTTTTCCTTCCATTAAGGCGTATACACACTATGCCCCTAAAACCAACACTGCTGCCCGACTGGATTATTTTTTGACTTCAGTTGAACATCTTAAGTCTATTAGGGGCATCTATACTATCTGACCACATCCCGCTTTTTTAAAAATAGATGTTGCTAAATCCAAAAAATAAGCCATTTGGAGGTTAAACTCAATTCACCTACAAGATCCAGAATGCATGTAAATGGTAAAAAAACATATACCAATTATCCAATTGGATAATTCCTCCGAGACTTCTTCAACTATCAAGTGGGATACCCTTAAATCAGTACTACCAGGTGAAATTATTAGGTACTCTGCTAATAAAAAAAGAATCAGAGAAGCCCTGGACAAAAAAATCGCAAGGGAATCTCTCTGATTTACAGGAAAAATTATTCCAAGGAGACTCCTCAGTTAAATCTGAATTGCTGGCCACTAAACAAAAACTTCAAAAATTGATAGACCAAAAAATGGAGCAACAACTATTATATTTAAAATTGAAATCATATGAAGGGGGTCCCAGGGGGCTAGGAATTTGGCCAGACGGCTTAGGGGTTTTAAGCAACAGGCCATGGATACCAAGCTGAGAAATCCTAAAACTGGGCTGCTTCTCTCTCATCCCACGGCCATTAGGCAAACCATGGCTGATTTTTATAAACTCTTATATACTGTACCGAAGATGTCCATCCTACCCCACAACAACTTACTAATTACCTACGAAATATCCCCTTACCTCATCTCTCACTACAACAAGCAGAGAGTTTACTGTGTCCCATTACAGAGGAAGAAATTAGAGTAACTCTTAAACCAACTAAGACCCTAAAAGGCCCGGGCATAGACGGATACCTGAACAAGTTTTATAAAACATTTCAGAAGTTACTTTTACCTTCGATGCTGTCGACTTTTTTAGAAGTTCAAGAAGGGGGTCTTCCCCCCTCCCTCCTGGAGGTATGCTGAAATTGCAGCTATTCTTAAACAAGGAAAAGACTCTACATTAGTAGCCTCATATTGTCCACTTTCTAAACTAAATTGTGACTATAAGGTCTTTATGTCAATTCTCGCCCGTAGAATTGACACATATTTGCCCCAACTTATAGACAAAGACCAAGTAGGCTTTGTAATGAAACGCCAAGCGCATGAGGTGATCCGACGGGTCTTATTACTTTTGGAATATGCAACTCAAAGAAACATTCCCTTAGTACTTCTCGGCCTTGATGCCGAGAAGGCTTTTGACAGGGTGTCATGGACCTTTTTATGGGCCACATTAAAGCATTTTGCCTTTCCAGAGAAATTCACCTACCAAATTCAAGTAATGTGCCACTCCCCAATGGCTTATCTTAAAGTAGATGGATCACTCCCCCCCACCATGCCCCCTATCTAGAGGTACTAAACAGGGTTGCCCTCTATCCCCACTGTTATTTGCCCTATAATTAGAACCACTAGCTGCCAATATTAGGAAACAAACCAGAGTAGAGGGAATCCCCCTGGGTGGTAGACAATATAAACTTACCCTATTTGCGGATGATATCCTTTTGACCCTTGCTTCACCGGAAACCTCCATCCAAGCAGTATGGGAGCAATTGAATATTTTCAGAGAACTCTCTGGATATAAAATAAACTGCTCTAAAACAGAGGGCCTTAACTTTGCATTTAGACCCTCGAGACAGTTAAAAATCAAGATCTTACTTCGAGAGGGCTCTTGTAGTAGGTAATTACATATAGGACTGACACCGGCAGGCGGCAGGACCCCACGGAAAAATTTCTAGCCAGCAGTGGCTGGCGAGGGACCGCCACCGTCAGGTGACGAGTGTCAGGAGGCGTCGGTATAAAGGAAGCGGTCCGGTGCTCCACTCTTCCAGTTCTTTCCGCCGTTAGCTTCGTTAGCACCTCGCGGAAAAGATCGTGCTTAAATCAGCCCTACCTTCATCGTTTTTTTACGGAAAAATCATTATTATTTCGACTAACGTCAGTACTATCATCGGTGTATGTCGTCCCCTACACCCTCCAAGCACAAAAATAAGTGCGATTCGGGCGGCGCCTAACTACCGCACAAGGACGGCCACTCCCTGTGCCTGTTCTGCCTAGGCCCAGGTCGAGAAGTGCCAGCACTGCCTCAGTTTCAACGCGGCTACCCGGAAAGGCGGCAGCAATCCCTGGAAGCCCATATTCTAAAGAAGAAAATGAGTTCTATGGAGAAGGAGCTCAAAAAACTGAGGCAGGCGTCCACTTCCCCCGAAGGCCATGGGAAGAAGAAGGAGAAGGAGAGGCACCGGGACAAGGGCTCCTCCACCGCATCTCCCTCTGGAGTTACTGGGACGCAGGTAACATCCCCTCTGGGGGATCGCTCCTCGACGGCCGCCTTGGAGGTTTCCGAGGGGGCGTCGGCCCGCCCGTCTGGCTCGCGCTCGGGCCTTGCGGGTGCCTCCGGGCAGTGGAGCCTCCGCCTGGTTCAGCCGCAGAGGCTCATGGCCTACCACTGTGGGCGACTCCGAAGCCGGGTGTCGGCTCCTCTGACGTCTGCCTGGAGAGGGCCGGTAAGACGTCCGACCCTCCGGGGCGACGCGCAGCCTCCACTCTACTGGACCAGGCCGATCACTCTACTCGGCCCGCCTCCGGTGATGGCTGTCATAAGTTGGATGTCTGCTCCTCCGGCGCCCGCCGAGAGCTCGCCTCTAAGCCTCACGCCGACTCGTCCGATGTCCGGCCGGCGAAGGAACCAACGACGGACCCCCACCGTCCGTCATACCCGTTCCCGCGCAGCCATCGCTGCCGTCTGGGGAACCAGAGTCTCCCCAACCCGACCCCGGGGACTTTTCCCCTCCGTCCCCATGCGAAGCTGGGGATCTTTTGCCTCCGTCAGTCCTTCCTCCACCTGGACTGCTGGACCTGACATCAGCTCCCCGGACGCCGGCTCCGACGCCGGCCCTCAACGTCGGTACCTCCGGTGCCAGGGCCTCCGCCGTCGGCCTTAGCAACTCCAGGAGACATTCCGCTCCCATCGGGCCCTCTGAGCTCTCCACTATGGACCTGCCCATGAGGCCTCCGGCCAGGCCGTCTGCTCTGGCAGGCCCCCCCCCCCCGGCTCCCGGGTATCCTCCTTCCTATTCGACGCTGGTGTACCCGGGACCGCAGTACTCGACGCCACAATACCCGACGCCGGGCTATCCACAGCCGGGTTTTGGATACGCTCCATACGGTTATAACCCGTATCCTTATCCCCTGCCTCCTCTTCCTCCACCGCCCTCGCGGCCGGCGGTGGACCTGCAGGAGACTCTGGCCTCCTGGTGGGCTGAGGCCAAGGCTCAGCTCACCAAAGAGGTCGAGAGCCGCCTTCCAGCGACGGTGCCGTCCCAGGTTCCTGTGTGTCCAAGGCGACACACTCCCTCACCACCTCCGGACTCCAGGGTTATTCCATCTGGATCCAGAGAAGGGCATGACATGCTTCCCTGGGGACTTCCCAAGGGGTTCGTTCCTCCCCTGTGTCGGGAAAGGGAGTCTTTCTCTTCTTCATCCTCCTCCTCTTCACCCTCTGACTCCTCGGACTCTTCCGACGGTTGCTCCGAGAGAGAAGACGAGCCTCGCTCTCCGTCGAAGCCCAGGCCAAGGACTCCTCCGGGGATCCTTCTTTTACGGAGTTGCTTAGGAAAATCCAGGAGGTTCATCAGTGGCACTCCTGGAACCAGATCCTCAGCGTCTGAAACTCGCTGAACATCTGGATCTGCCGTGACAGCTCCTACCTTGGTGCCACCCTGGATGAGAGCCTCACGCCGACCTCGTTACCACAATATGGAAACAGCCGTCGTCTTAGCCCCACTTCCTAGGAAGTCGAACCGGCTATATCAGGCTCAGAGGGTGTTGATTTCCTGGATTCTCACCCTCGTGCCGACTCGGTCGTGATTAGCGCCGCTCACGGCCGGTCGGCGAACCCCAAACATCTTAGCTCATCACCTCCTGATAAGGAATCACGCCTTCTGGACCAGTATGGGAGAGAGATTTTCCCTTCCTCCACACTGGGGATCAGGACCCTGAACTATGTAGGCCATATGAGGGACTACCAGAAGGCCATCCTGACTCAGGCGGAAGCCAAACTAGACTCCTTGCCTGACTCCCAAGTCAAGCAGGAATTGGCTGATCTCGTCCGCTCTGCTCGTTCGGCCAGTCGACACGTGCTACGTGCGCCATACGATGCAGTGGACACTGCTGGGCGGAGCTCAGCTTTCGCTGTAGGTCTATGGCGTCATGCTGGGCTCCGTGTGTCAGATTTGGTCCCGGAGGTGCAATCTGCCTATTCAGGAAGCACACCCTTCCGGGGTCGGTGCTTTGGGGTGATGTCAAGGACATCATCACCGATTCTGAAAGAAGGGGATGGCTCTGAAGTCAGTGGATTCCATGTCCGTCCCCATCAGCAGCAAAGCGTAGGCCCCCTTCGTGAGAAGGAGTCGCAGAGTGAAACCCCAGGGAAGGCTGGCCGCAAACGCCGGGCCCTGCAGCTGCTAAGCCCCCGCCCAAAAAGCAGCCGATGACTCCAGCGGTGCTGCCCCACACCACCTGACTCCTTTCGCCTCCCACTGCCTCCTCGGCTCCCCGGAGGAACCGGTAGGAGGGAGGTTTTCCCTCCACCTTCCGGGATGGGAGAGGATAACCACAGATTCTTGGGTGCTCCAGCTCATAGCAGAAGGACACTCCATAGAGTTTCTTCAGAAACCACCCCGCCACCCCTCTGAAGTCGTCGTATTCATGGAATATCTTCTCTTGGTCCAGGAGGAAATCTCGACTCTTCTGCTGAAGCAAGCGATAGAGCCTGTCCCCTTTCATCTGCAAGGGATGGGTTACTATTCTCATTTCTTCCTGGTCCCAAAGAAGACAGGAGATCTCAGACCAATTTTGGATCTCAGTTCCCTGAATCTTTACGTAGAGTACAAAAGGTTCAGGATGCTCTCTTTGCAGAGCCTTCTGCCCCTCCTCCAGCCGGGTCAGTGGTTTTGTGCTCTGGATATGCAGGATGCTTATCTGCACATTCCCATTCGCCCATCTCATCACAAATACCTTCATTTTGTGTTCCAGGGGGACCACTGCCAGTTCAAGGCGCTCCCGTTTGGTCTATCCTCGGCCCCAGTATTTACCAAATGCCTGGCAGTGGTGGTGGCCCACCTGCGTACCAAGGGAGTGCAGGTTTTCCTGTACCTGGACGACTGGCTCCTGGTGGCCTTGTCCAGGGAGGAACTCCTGCGTTTCCTCTCCCTTACCGAGCAGGTTTTTGCCTGCCTGGATATTACCATCAACCATTCCAAGTCTCATCTGGACCCATCCCAGAGGCTACAGTTTATTGGGGTGATCCTCGATACGACCATGGGCAAGGCCTTCCTGCCTCCGTACAGGGCGTCCACCCTTCAGACCAAAGTAAGTCTGTTGTCCGACCGCAGGATGGTCTCTGCGAGGTCAGTCCTTCGCCTTCTCGGGCTCATGGCGGCTGCTATCCTGACGGTACCTCGCGCTCGGCTCCACATGAGGATCTCTCAGTGGACTCCACACTCACAATGGGATCAGCTAGTGGACAACCTAGATCACTCAGTTCTGATCTCCTCGCCGATGATGCGAGACTTGCAGTGGTGGATGGTTCAAGAGAACCTGTTTCGGGGAGTTCCTTTCTTTCATCATCCCCCCCTTCCAGACTCTAACCACAGACACCTCAGGCGAAGGTTGGGGAGCCCATCTAGGCCCTCATCAGACCCAGGGCTCCTGGTCCAAGCTAGAACAAGCTGTCCACATCAATGTGCTCGAGCTTCGGGCAGTGTTGTATGCTCTCCAAGCCCTTCACCAATACATTCTTCCTGGCCACCTAGCTGTCCAGACAGACAACACGTGCATGGTGTGGTACATCAACAAGCAGGGAGGGACTCGGTCCTACCCTCTTTGCAGGGAGGCAATGAGGGTTGGGAATTGGGCAACACAACACGACCTTCACTTCACGGCAATTCATGTTCCGGGAGTGGACAACACCCTAGCAGACAAGCTAAGTTGCTCTTCTGTTCTGACTCACGAGTGGGAACTGGATCAAGGGATCCTAGACAATATCTTCCAACTTTGGGGAACACCACAGGTCGACCTGTTCGCATCCCCCCAAACGCAAAACTTCCCATCTTCTGCTCACTCGTTCCAGAGCGAGGTGCTTTTTGGAGCGACGCTCTGTCTGTAGACTGGAAGGGCAGATTCATCTATGCCTTTCCCCCAATTCCACTTGTCCCACGAGTCTTGCAGAAACTAGCTTCAGAAGGAGCAAGAATGATTCTGATCGCTCCTTTCTGGCCCAGGCAAATCTGGTTCTCTCTTCTACAACAATATTCAGAGGATCATCCTCTTCCTCTATCTCGAGGTTTGTTGACCCAGGATCAGGGGACCCTGGTCCATCCAGGCCTCAAGTCCCTTCAGCTGCATGCATGGCTCCTGCGGACCTAGCCCAGTCCCGTTTTGGAGTGTCTCCCAAAGTGCCAGAGATTTTAGTGGAGGCCAGAAAACCCTCCACCAGATCTACTTATGCCATGAAGTGGAAAAGATTCACTATTTGGGCCGCTTCCAAGAACGTGGAACCTTTCTCCTGTTCAGCTGGGCTTCTGCTGCAGTATCTACGTCATCTGTTTGACCTGGGTCTCAGCCATTCCTCTCTGCAGGTACACATGGCGGCCATTTCGGCCTATCATGTTCCCTTCGCAGACAAGGCTTTTGCTCAACTGGTGGTCTCCAAGACCTTTCTCAGAGGGGTCCTCCATCTGAGGCCCGCCTCCGTACTCCTGCTCCCCTTGGGACTTGAACTTTGTTCTTGGAAACTTACTCTCCTCCCTTGAACCTGCAGCTTGCGGATTTGAAGTTCCTTTCATGGAAGACTCTCTTCTTGGTGGCCATACTGACTCGGAGACTCTTGGAGCTCCAGGCCCCTGATGTAAAATCCCATACTTGATTTTTACAAGGAGCGAGGTTGCTCTTCGCACGAATCTAAGTTTCTCCCTAAGTAGTAGCCGGAGTCTACCTAAATCAGTCCATAGAGTTACCTGCCTTTTTACGCAGTACTCTAGTCAAGGGGAGTATTTACTCCATACTACGGATGTTCACCGGATTCTGAGATACTACACCAACAGGACGAAGGATCTCAGAAAGACTGATCAGCTGTTCGTCTCTTTTGCTCACAAAAGGGAAGGCAATGCTGTTTCCAAACAATGCCTGTCTAAGTGTTTGGCTCATTGCATCACTTTCTGTTATGACAAATAGAACAAGACCCTCCCGGGTCAAATCAGAGGCCACTTCACAAGAGGAGTAGTGGCCTCCATGACTTGTTTCAAGAATGTGTCTGCGGCAGACATCTGCACTGCTGCCACCTGGACTTCCGTCCATACCTTTACGAAACACTACAGTTTGGATGTTGCCTCTCGCCGTAGAGCAGGCTTCGGGCTGGCTGTTTTGCAAGGCCTCCTATCTTGAGAGTTGCACAACCAGAACTACCTTTTGGAGTAGTTTTTCTCCTCCTGGTGCCTCTCTTTGTTCCAGACTGCTTGGGATTCAGTCTAGAGGCTCCTGCAGTAGGTAATACCTTCCCACCCTTCATCCCACTAGGCTTTTTCAGCTCCTGTTCCATTGAGGGAAATATCCGCTTCTCTCTCGTCCAGCCTCTTTTAGCCTGTGGCGGGAAAGAACTGGAAGGCGGGCATCTGGGACCGCCCCTTTATACCGACGTCTCCTGACGCCAGTCACCTGACGGTGGGGCGGTCCCTCACCAGGGACCGCGCATAGAAATTTTTCTCCAGGTCTGCCGCCTGCCAGCGTCGGTCCTATATGTAATTACCTACTGCAAGAGCCTCTCTCGAAGATCTACTGTTATGGTAAGTTCTTACGTAACTGTACTTTTCTATTTCGGTAGCATAATGTGGAAATGAGGTACCTGGAAGTAAAAATCTCCTCCAACTGGATACAGCTGTAATTGGTAAATTTAGAACCAATTACCCAGCAAATTACCATTGACGTTTCTAAATGGATGCAGCAATTCTTGGGAATAGTCAATCGAGTTGAAGCCATACAACAAAATATCCTACCCCGCATACTTTTATTTTATTTTTTTTTTTACAAGCCATACCCGGACTCCCTTCAGATTTCTACTTCCAGTCGTGAGACAAACTGATTTCAAGATTTATTTGGGGAGGGGCTGCACCTCAAGTGAAATATACTTTAATACAACTTCCTAAGACACTGGGTGGACTTAACCTACCAGACTTGAGGGGATATGCTAGGGCGACACAAACCTGCACACCCATTCTGATTATGAATACTTCATACTCTGTATACTGGAAATATATAGAAATAACTTTAAATGGACTAGAACCTCCGTTTCTAGGGACTTGGATATGTTGTTCAATCCACACTGTCTGGCAGGTTCCTTGCCACTTTAAATCTTGCCGGAAGGTCTTCAAGCTGGCTCCTCCCACCCACCCAGGTGGTAAAACCATCGGCTCCGCCCCATGACGCCAGATCTTCCTTACCGCTTGGAAGCTCAGGTTCCCTCCTTAGCACTCTGTGTTTTAGGCCTGGATTCACACTCTTCAGATTTCCCGAAATAATTTTAAAAATTTACAAGACTAAGGTCTTCGCCTTCCCTCACAGCTGCGATGGACAAATCGACTCCCGGCTTCCGTAGGTGCCCTTGTGAGCAGAAGATGTCTCGGACCGCTCCGCACTCCACGTGCGTCTACTGCCTAGGGCTTGGCCATGATTCGCAGGCCTGCGAATTGTGCAGGTCTTTCTTGGCTTCAGTCTTGGAGGACCGCGCTGCCAGACTACTTCTTGGGTGCCCTGAAAAACGGTACCCGCCGGTCAAGTCTAAGGAGGCCCGTTGGACAGTGTCCGTGGCGGCGGGCTCCGCGGAGCAGTTGGAGCAGATGATTGCCCTCGAGGAGGAGGTGGCCCAGGCCGCCGGATCTTCCTCCTCGGCCGCGGCATTTATCCCGCTCTCCTCCTACACTGCTTCTTTTAAGGAGCTTTGTCAGTCCCTCTCCACTAAGGGAGAAGGGCCATCGGGACATTCCAGTCAGTCCAGAAAGAAAGATAAGTCCCACCGTCAACGTTCATGGGAGCAGGAGAGATCCCCTTCACCAGACCGTCGACTCTCTACTTCGGTCAAGGTTGCGGCTGCGGCCGCTGGCTTCAGTGTGTCCCCGTCAGGTCAGTCAGCCGAGGCTTCCGTCGATGCAGTCGAGCTTTTCTCGACCCGTTGGACAGTTTGTCAACTGGAGAAGCCGACAACCCTTCTTCACCAGTTCCCCCGGTGGTTACCGAGGACTTGCCTGTGCCGAAGTCCCCGGTTAAGGTCCCTGCACTGAAGGAGGGGCGGGTTTCCCCCATTCTCTCTCTGACCCGCCCTCGGATTCCCTGAAGGTCTCGGTCCTCTTTCAGGTCCAGCCGGTCCTGCTGACATCTCAGTCTTGGCACCATGGAAGGCGGCATTGCCACTCATCCTCTTCAGAGGATAGGCTCCGGCGCAAGTTGCATCGGCGCTATGAGGACTTGATGTGGCAGCAACTTTTACTGACCGGTAACAAGCCGACTCCTTCATCTTCTCCGGCCATTAAGTGGCTGTCACTGGAGCGGCCGAAACAACCCCTTGTGGTAGTCGAGGAGCCAGCATCGGTTGTTCGGCCGAAACCAGCTGCTCCACCAATTGTGGTGGAACCTCCACCTCCACAACTGAAGACTGGGGCCCCGACCAAGGATTCTCAGTCGGGTCAGGGCTTGCCCCATAGGTTGTCAGTCACCCTCACTCCCGATCGACCTCGGCAGGTGGAGGGGTAGCTCAGGCGCTCGGCAGCTGTTAGCAGACTCCTCGGAGTCTGACGACGACTCCTCCCTTTTCTCGAGGCCGATTGTCCTGGGGTCTGCAGGGGCCAGTCGGTGGCGAGAGCTCATCCTTGTTTTGGGTATGCGACTCATTCCAGAGTCTACTGGGATGCAGCTGAACCCGTTCAAAAAGCAGGCCAAGTATCCCTACGGGAAATGCTGGACCGAGGGATTCCCACTGAGGCTCTTCCGGTGGCCGAAGCCATTGTTGGTCTGCCCTGAGTTGTGGCAGTGGCCAGCATCTTGTCCCGAGCCTTCGGCCAGGAAGGCTCAAAAGTATGTGGTCCCCACCGGTTCACTTTCCAGTTTCTCGGAGCACCCCTCTGCGGAGGGTTTAGTGACCGATAGCGTTTTCCGGCATTCCAGGAACACTCGGGATGTGGACAAACCGCCCGATAAGGAATCCAAAAAGTTGGATTACTCAGGGCGGTAGGTTTATGCTGCTTCCTCCCTAGGACTTCATCAGGCTAGCTCGGCTGTTCTGATGGCACACTTCTCACACGTCCTTATGGGCTCCCTAGATGAGGTGATTCCTCATCTCCCGGCTGACCTTCAGACGACGGTCAAGCAGGTATGGGATCAGGGAAGGGCAGTGGCTAAACGACAGCTCCAAACTTCATTGGACATTGGTGACTCTTGTGCCTGGTCAGTAGTGGCCGCAGTGGCCATGCGCCGCAGAGCTTGGCTGCGAATCTCCACCTTCACGGCAGACACCCAGCACAAGCTGGCAGACGTTCCCTTCCTGGGCACCGACTTGTTCGGGCCCAGAGCAGAAGGCCATCTCCAGATGATCGAGAAGTCCAATGCCACCTTGGACTCGGTCATGTCTGCCCAGAAGGACAAAGGCACGCCCGCGCATGCGTAAGCCCTTCGCCCTTCGACTCCTACGCACATCCAGCCCAGCAACACCAGCATCAGGGCCAGCAGGCTCCCTTGGCGCCCTAAGGCCAAAGTCTGCCGCTTCCTCTAGTAGGAAGCCTGGAGCCAGGGTCAGGAGGGTCCCCTCAGCAGGCCCTTCCTCCAAACCTGCTCCATAACGGGTTGAGGGTGTCGCCCAACCTAGCATTACTCCTCCCAGTTTCCCCGTGAGAAGGCGGCTCACACTTCTTTCCACCTGGTCGCTATCACCACGGACCACTGGGTGTTAGAAGTGGTCAGCAGGGGTCTACCTCTGGAATTTGAGCAGTTCCCTCCCTATCGAGCCGTCGCCCCACGGGGAGGCTACGGGTTCCGCAGCCTCTCTTTCGGCTCGTCGTGCCGACATTGCCTTGCTCCTCCAGAAGGAGGTGATCAGCGAGGTGGTGGACCCTCCTCCAGACCCAGGGTTTGTGTCCAGGTACTTCCTGGTCCCAAAACGGATGGGCGGCTGGTGCCCCATTCTCAACCTGCACGACCTGAACAAGTTCCTAAGGCCTCGCACCTTCAGGATGGTCACTCTGGCTCAGATCATTCCATCCTCGGAACCAGGTGTGTGGTTCTGATCTTACTTCGAGCAACAGCTCTTGCAGCAGGTTACACCATTAGGACTGAAGCCAGCAGGCGCCAGGACCGCCACGGAAATTTTCTAGCTAGCAGTATTCAGCAGGGACCGCCTCCGACGTTGGTCCCGCCCCCAACGTCAGGCGTAATACATAAGGAGGCGGTCCCCCAGAATCCCCAGTTCTTTTCCCGCCATCGACTCGCCAGCATCGGCCTATCGGTCTCTACCTAGTGTACGACAACTACAGAATTTCTGCATTTTCTAACTGATGACCTCTCCAACTCCTTCGGTTGAGGGTCACCTTTCAAAGTGTGCCTGCGGCAAACAGATCCCTTTCAAGGATCCTCACTCCTCCTGCGTCCGGTGCCTAGGCCCGGACCATGATACCAAGGCCTGCACTTTTTGCCAAGGGTTCAATAGCCGCACCAGGATCCGCCATCAGAAGGCACTCCAGGCGTATCTTCTTGAAGAAAAATTAAAAAGGATGGACCAAGAACCTTCCTCCAGCGGAGAATCGTCCTCAAAGGCCCATAAGCACTGGGACAAGCACCAGGAGAAAGTAAGGTCCAGATCTTCAAACCAGGCCTTGGACTCCCGCAGCTCAGGCTCCACCAGATTAGACTGCTCTCCCTCCAGGGCTCGGTCGCAGTCCACCCCGGCCCCCTGGTTAAGTTCCGGGCTTCAAGCGGCTCTTCTTTGCTCCAGCCTATTAAGACTTCGAGGCCCTCGGCTTCCTCCACTCCATCCAAGGCCTCTTCCAAGTCTTCTGAGCACCATAAATCATCATCTTCCACCCGACGTCAGGACACCGACTCCAGATCGGTCTCCCAGCCTCCCAGCGGTCCTGATCCAGCTCCTAGAAAGACCAAGGACCTGACGTCCCTGAAGCGGTCATCAGACCCGACGTCGGCTAAGCATCCGAAGTCAGCCAGGCGCTCGCAGGAACCGATGACACCAGCCAGATACCAGTCGCCGGCCGGGCGTTCGTCGGATCCGAGGGCGTCGGCCAGGAGACCAACGTCAGCATCGCACTGTCCAGAGTGGAAGATCTCCCCCCCCCCATCACCGGCGGATGCCAGTCATAGGGAATCGACTGAGGAGGACACCACACTGCCCGAAGACCAGGCAGGCGACACTGAGGATGCCGGGCTCCCGAGGGAATCTTCCCCGAACCCGGAGACACCCGGAGACCCGACGCCCGACCCCGGCAACAGACCACCGGCGCCAGGCCCGTCGTTGGGCATGAATATTGAAGAAGTAAAGGAGCTCTTTACTTTTTGGTGGGACACCATCCGAAAGAATGTGGTCCCTGTTAAACCTCCTCCTCCTACTCCTACTCCTTCGCCTCCTACGCCCCATCCTCCACCTATGGGGCCAGCAGGATGACCACCAACCCCCAAGAAGCAGACTCCACCTCCTAGGGGCAGATCCAAAGACTGGAGAAGGCCTCCCTCAAGATCTCCATCAGGGTCTCCCAGCCCCAAGCGACCCAGGCTGCGTCGGTACACTCCGTTGGGGGAGGACTCCAGATCGGACACCTCGGACTACTCCAGATCTCCTTCTCCACTCAGCATCTCCTCTCCTGACCCACATGACCTCCCCAGGTCTCCTCCGGATGATCCCTCTTTCGCTAAGATCATGAGGCATGTCCAGGACAACATGGGGTGGGATGCTGAAGACCTTGACCCCGAACGACAACGCCTTGCCCGCTATCTTGACGCAGAAAGACCCCAAAGCCTGTGGTAGTACCACCCTGGTAGACACTTTAGCGGACGTCACCAAGGCTGCGTGGGCGTCCCACTCCTCTCCCGCAGTGCCGAAGAAGGCTGACAGCCTGTACAAGGCCCAAGAGGACCAGTACTTGGCCCAGCAACCTCTGGCAGACTCCTGGTCATCACGGCCTCGATGACCGGTCTCAAAGACCACAACATATGAGCACACAGCCACGGACCAGGAATCCAAGCAACTGGATGCCCTGGGGAGGCGCACGTACGCGGCTGCTACATGCACCATCAGGTCTCTGAACTACCTCACCCACATGGTACAGTTTCAGAACGCCCTGTGGGAACAGGGCCAGGACCTGGTCGATAAGCTTCCGGATGGCGATCAGAAGGCGGAGCTTCTCGGTCTTCTCCACACAGGGTCAGATGTGGGTACCCAAGTGGTTTGAGCCGCATATGGTTCTGCGGACTCATCTGCCAGAGCTGCAGCTTCAGGCGTTTGTCTCCGGAGACACTCTTGGCTCCGTGTCTCCGGCTTCACTCCGGACGTACAGAAGAACATTCTTGATGTCCCATATAACGGCGAAGTACTCTTTGGTGAATCCTCACAGAAGGTCATCACCAAACTCCAGGACGTGGGGAAGGCAGTCCGATCTATACAGGCCATGTACAGATCCAGGCCTGGTTCCTTTCGCAGGAACCAGAGCCGTTTTCCCAGCCGGCAACAGAGGCAGCAGCCACATTCCGGCCAGCACCAAAGGGGCACTTTTCAGCGTAAAGCCCAGGCCAAGTCGTCCCCAGGCAGAGGCCAACGTTACACGAAACCGGCCCAGCCTGCAGGCCCCCACCTCTTCTCCAGATCAACGGGCACAAAAGGTCGGGGGTCGCATCGCTCGCCACTTTCCAGGGTGGCAGTCGATCACCACCGACAGTGGGTTCTTCAATTGGTCAAGAAAGGCCATTTCATAGAGTTTCTCGACCACCCACTGGCAAGACCTCCCCTGCTCTCCTGTTACTCGGGTCAGCATGCCCTGCTAATACAGCAGGAGGTGCTCGCACTTCTGGAAAAAGAAGCTATAGAGTACGTACCACGGAACCAGAGAGGTCTAGGATATTATTCTCACTTCTTTCTGGTTCCAAAGAAAGCAGGGGACTTTCGTCCGATACTGGACCTCAGCAACCTCAACGACTCGGTCCTGTACAAATGCTTCCGCATGGTGACCCTCCCAGGTCTGATTCCCATGCTCAAGCAGGATGCCTTCCTAGCGTCCCTGGACATGCAGGATGCCTACCTGCATATACCTATTGCCCAAGCGCCCAGGAAGCTTCTGCGCTTCGAGTTTCAGGGTCACCATTATCAGTTCCGAGCCCTTCCCTTCGGACTGTCATCAGCACCTCAGGTGTTTACGAAGTACATGGCAGTCATAGCAGCATCTCTTAGGAGACAAGGCCAGTACGTGTTCCCCTACCTGGACGACTGGCTTCTCATGGCGCCCTCCCAGGAGGCCCTGATGTCAGCTATTCACTGCACTCAGTCTCTGTTCAAGACATTGGGCATCATCATCAATCACGAGAAGTCACGCCTGGTTCCGTCCCAGACTCTGCAATTCATAGGTGCAGTTCTGGACACCGTCAGGGAAAGCTCCCCAGACAGGCGGGACATTTCAGCGAAGAGCCGTTCCGGCCAGACTGGTCCTTCGCCTGCTGCGTACATGGCTGCGTATTGCAACAGTCCTGCTAGCCGTCTCCACATGCGGGTAACCCAGTGGATGTTAAGGGTCAATGGGATCCAGCAATACCATCTGCAGCATCCAGTCCAGATCACAAAGGCCATAGTCCGAGATTGGCAATGGTGGCTAGATTCGAAGAATCTTTTGGTGGGAGTCCCCTTCATTGCGCCGTCTCCGACTGTGACACTCTCCACGGACGCCTCAGGGCTCGGTTGGGGAGCACACCTCGACGGTGTTCGATCTCAAGGCCTGTGGACAGCCCAAGAGACTCATCTCCACATAAATATCCTGGAAATGAGGGCAGTTCTTTACGCCCTGCAGGCCTTCCAGTCAGAGATCCCACCGGGTACACTTTTGTTACAAACAGACAATTCCACGGTGATGTACTACCTCAACAAACAAGGAGGCACCCATTCCTACCTGCTTTGCAGGGAGGCTATGAGGGTGTGGGATTGGGTCTTGCAGCACGGCGCAAACCTCATTGCCGTTCATGTTCCAGGAGTAGACAATGTCATCGCAGACGGCCAGAGTCCACGAATGGGAACTACTTCAGGAGGTAGCAGAGGATCTGTTTCGCAGATGGGGTACTCCAGAATTGGACCTTTTCGCGTCCCCATCCAATGTAAAACTGCCCAATTTTTGCTCGCTAGATCCAGGGCCTGGTGTTTTCTGGCGAGACGTGTTGTCCCTCTCCTGGGCGGGCAGATTCCTCTATGCCTTTCCCCCTTTTCCGTTGATCCAGAGGGTTCTCCTGAAACTTCGCAGAGAGCAAGCAACGCTGATAATTATCGTGCCATTTTGGCCCAGGCAGATCTGGTTCCCTCTTTTGCATCAGCTGTCCCGGGAACCTCCAGTGACACTGCCAATCAGCTCCCACTTGCTGTCTCAGGAGGCGGGTTCCTTGGTCCACCCGGACCTACGTTCCCTGAACCTGCCCACTTGGCTCCTAGAGACATAGCCATAATGCGACACGGGGACTCGGAAGAGGTAGCAGACATTCTTGCTGCTGCTAGGAAACTGGCTACCCATGTGACCTGTGCCATGAAGTGGCGCCGGTTTTGCTTATGGGTTCAAGAGCGCGGTTTTTTGCCTTTGGATTGTCCAGAGAAGTTGGTTTTGGACTACCTACTGTCCCTTTTCCGGTCAGGCTTGGCTTACTCCTCGATTAAGGTACACCTCTGTGCCATCTCAGCCTATCACGTCTGTATAGGCCAACGCACTATAGCTCAATTGGACATGACATGTGCCTTCCTGAGGGGTGTCCTCCACCTTAGGCCCCCGATTAAGGATCCGATTCCACCATGGGATCTACCCTTCGTCCTGGAGCAGCTTAAGTTGCGACCCTTTGAGCCAGCCACGGATTGCGAGCTACGTCTTCTCTCTTGGAAGGCGCTGTTTTCAGTTGCCATCACCTTGGCCAGAAGAATTTCTGAACTCCATGCACTTAAGTGCAAAGAGCCTTATTTGGTTTTTCCACCAAGACAGGGTATCCCTCTGGACTAATCCTAAATTTCTGCCTAAGGTGGTCTCAGTTCTCACCCTTAATCAGGATATCGATCTACCAGTGTATTTCCCTAAGTATTCTAATCGAGGAGAAGCCCTTCTGCACACCTTAGATGTGCATAGATGTTTCAGATACTACCTGACCAGAACCAAACACCACCGAAAGTCGGACCAACGTTTTGTCTTCTTTGCCCACAGGATGATGGGAGCTCCTGTTTCAAGACAGTCGCTGTCCAGGTGGCTCATCCAGTGTATTACGTTCTGTTACCAGAAGCGCAACAAACCCAAACCCTTACCAGGCGTGGTTAAGGGTCATTCCACCAGAGGGGTGGCTACCTCTTTTGCAGCTTTAAAGAGCGTATCCACCTCGGCTATTTGTGCTGCAGCTACTTGGAGCTCCGTGCACACTTTCATCAGGCATTACAGCCTGGACATTGCATCGAGGCGAAGAGCAGGTTTTGGTCTAGCAGTCCTTCCGAGACTTCTGTCCTAGGCTCGATGTCATTCAAGGATTTCTACCTTCCCTCCTTCCAATGGTGTGGGATTTCCAGGATTGCTTGGGAATCTGTCCTAATGGTGTAACCTGCTGCAAGAGCTGTTTCTCGAATTAAGATAGTACAGTTACGTAAGAACTTAACATAACAGTAGATCTTCGAGAACAGCTCTTGCAGAAACTCTCCCACCATCCCCGCTGGAGGTAGATTCTGGTTCCAACATCCTTCTCCTAGGACAAGGCGTTCACAGCCTCTTTCTGATTGCCATTTGATGGCAGATCCTCAGTCTCCTCTTCTGATGTCATCCAGTGGCCAGGAGTCTCCAGCGGGAGAACTGGGGATTCTGGGGACCGCCTTCTTATGTACTACGCCTGACGTCGGGGGCAGGACCGACGTCGGAGGTGGTCCTCGCTGAATACTGCTAGCTAGAAAATTTCTGTGGGGTCCTGGCGCCTGCCGGCTTCAGTCCTAATGGTGTAACCTGCTGCAAGAGCTGTTCTCGAAGATCTACTGTTACGGTAAGTTCTTATGTAACTGTACTTTCTCTGGACATTCAGGACGCATTCTTTCACGTCCCAGTCCATCTGTCTCATCAGTGATTCCTCCGCTTCAGAACAGAGTGATCTTTTTACGAGTTTTGGGCCATGCCCTTCGGCCTCTCTCCAGCTCCCAGGGTCTTCACCAAATGCATGGCAGTGGTGACAGCATTCCTGTGGCGCCGAGGGGTTCAGATGTACCCTTACCTGGACGACTGGCTGATTGCAGCCCCCTCCAGGTTGGAGGTGGAGCGGTCCAGGGATCTGGCCCTCCAGGTCTGCTTTCAGATCGGCCTCCTCATCAACGAGGCTAAATCGGAACTCTTACCAGCGCAGGTGATTCAGTTCATCAGGGCAGAGCTCGACTCTCTTCGAGCCAGAGCCAGGCTCCTGGCGGACAGGGCCAAGGTCCTTTCCTCCTTTGCCCAATCATTTCTGGTTGGGCAATTGCGCCCTGCCCGGGACAACCTGCGCCTCCTGGGCCTCATGGCGGCCTGCACCAGCGTGGTCCATTCGGCCCGCTGGCATATGCGTCCCCTACAATGGGGGCTGGCCAGCCAGTGGTCACAGCGCTCCGGTCCTCTGGACCAGCCAGTGACAGTGACCCAGGAGATGTGGGATGGCCTTCAGTGGTGGCTCGTCCCAGCTCATCTGCAGGAGGGTATCCCATTCGTCCGCCCTGAGCCGACGGTCACTCTAACGACCGATGCCTCCCTGATGGGTTGGGGTGCCCATCTGGGGGAGCTCGGAGCCCGCGGCCTCTGGTCCCCTCAGGAGTCTCGATGCCACATCAACCTGCTGGAGCTTCAAGCGGTTCGACTAGCCCTCACTGCCTCCACACCGCTTGTACGGGGTCAGGTGGTTCAGGTCCAGACAGACAACACCACAACCATGTACTGTCTCAACCGTCAGGGCGGGACGCACTCCTTTCCTCTGTGCAAGGAAGCTCTCATCATCTGGTCTGTCGTGGTCAGCCTGGAGGCGAATCTCCTAGCTATCCATGTGGCAGGAGCCTCCAACAGTCTGGCCGATGCCCTCAGCCGGATAGGCGCTGCTTCTCACGAGTGGTCTCTCCTGCCGGAGGTAGTACAAGATCTGTTCTCCCATTGGGGCTACCCTCAGGTGGACCCATTCACCTCCAGGGAGAATGCGAAGCTGAGGCTGTTTCTTGCCCGCCCCCTCAGCAGGGCTCACTGCAGGGGGATGCCTTCTCGAGGCCATGGACCCCGGGCCCCTTCTACACCTTCCCTCCATTTTCTTTGATCCACAAGGTGCTTCTCAAGGCAAAGAGGGGCAAGGCGCAGGTGATTCTGGCAGCCCCAGACTGGCCCCGCCAGTTCTGGTACCCAGATCTCCTCAGCCTCAGCTACAGGCTCCCGAGGTGGCTTCCAGCCTGCCCGGACCTGCTCTCAGTCAACAAGGGGAAGCTTCTACATCTGGACCTTCAATCCCTGCATCAGACGGCCTGGTTCATGAGCGGCTAGAGTTCCAGGCCTTGGGTCTTTCCAACGAGGTCCTCAATGTCGTTGAGGCATCCTGTAAGGAGTCGACGAGAAAATGCTATGCCTTCAAATGGAAGAGATTCTCCATTTGGTGTCAGGGCAAGGGGTTGGACCCTTCTTCCTGTTCCTTGGCTAGCATTCTGGACTACCTGTGGTCCCTTTCTCATCTAGGGCTTCAGTTGACGACCCTTAAGGTGCACCTGGCAGCCATCTCTGCTTACCAGGCGCGGGCAGGGAAGCGGATCGGTGGCGCAGGAGAAGGTGGTCAGGCGTTTTCAAGGCTTTGATCACATATCCTTCGATGCGAGAACCTCCACCTCCGTGGGATCTACTGCTGGTATTGGCTAAGCTCATGGGCAAGCCATTCGTACCGATGCACAGGTGTGACATCTCTCACCTGTCGTGGAAGACCACCTTCTTGGTGACAGTCACATCAGCCAGAAGGATGGGAGAGCTCCAGGCACTTTACATTGAGTCTCCTTATCTGGTCTTCCACAGGGACAAGGTTGTCCTTCGCCCCCAACCAAAATTCCTTCCGAAGGTGGTGTCGGAGTTTCACCTTAACCAGGTGTTGACTGTGCTGGTGTTCTACCCCAGTCACACCTCGGAGGCCGAATATAGGCTCCATACTTTGGACCCTAGAAGAGCGCTTTCTTATTATAAGGAGTGAACGGCTAAAGTTCGGGGAGAGGTTTGCCAGCTGTTTGTCAGCTAAGCTGAAGCTGCACATGGCAGACCTGCAGCCAAGCGGACGATAGGCAGGTGGGTCACCTCCTGCATAGATCTCTGCTATAGGTTGGCGGGCATGGAGCCTCCCAAAGAGATGAGCTCATTCTACCTGCCATACCGCTGCCTCGGTGGCTGCTTCGAGGGACATCCCTATCCAGGAAATCTGCAGGGCTGCTACCTGGAAGTCAGCACACACCTTCATTTCCCATTACCACATAAGACCTAGAGTCACACCGGGATGCTGGTTTTGGGACCTCAGTTCTCCTGTCCTTATTCCCTAAGTAGGGGGTGCGCGCCTTGCCTCCCTCCTCCCGGAGAACTACTAGGAGCCTGCCAGACAGTGTGGATTGAGCAACATATCCACATCCCTAGAAATACAGGTTACTCACGTGTAACAGGAGTTCTAGGAGTGGTATATGTTGTTCATCCACACGACCCACCCGACCTCCCCGGCTTCGACGCGCAACCTGGCTTCTAGCCGGCTAGATCTGGCGTCATGGGGTGGAGCCGAGGGTTTTACCACCCAGGTGAGTGGGAGAAGCCAGCTTGAAGACCTTCCGGCAAGATTTAAAGCAGCAAGGAGCCTGCCAGCCAGTGTGGATGAACAACATATACCACTCCTAGAACTCCTATTACAGGTGAGTAACCTGTATTTTCATTCCTCCTAGGTGATATGTCACGATGCCTTCCCCAACACGATTTTTGAAAACATCAGAGGGCTTCCTTAAAACCTGGTCTTCATCTGAGAATTATTTTCTCTCAACGTTCGCATATAATTCAAATGTACATTCACCAACTCTGACTCAACTACTCCAAAGATGGGAAATATATTCTATAAATTTCATCTTTCAGTTGGTAGGCCCTCTGGTAGTATACTCCTTCTCCTACTTAAAATCCATATATAAACTGCCCTCAAGTGAACTAGATACTTACTTGGCCCTTAAAAATAAAATTCTTCCCATTGAGGACTTACTTATTAAAATTATTGAATCCCCATCAGAACTAATGAAGCTGATTATTTATAACTTAAAAGGGGGAACCCAAGAGCATATTGTTAGCAACCTATACTAGGCTCTTTGTACAAAGAGGAACCATGATTTCGATCTAGTTCCAATAAGGTGGGCTAAAGAATTAAGTATGGAGCTGGAGGCAGATACCTGGCTAACATCTACCTTTTATTACTCCAGAGTCTCATCAACCACTTACTGGAGTGAATTTGCCTGGAAAACCAGGGTTCATTTTTTTATAACACTAGATATCTTGACTAAGTTTGGGGGGGCACATTTAAGTCATTGCTGGAGGGGATGTGCCCACCCCAAAGCAGGAAATGAACATATCTTTTGGTTGTGTCCTTTTCTCCATATATACTGGAAGGAGGTTTTAGAGGAGCTTAATGATATGTTCGATGTTTCTGACTGGTTTACTGCTGCCTTTGTTCTCATGGCATCCCCGCCCCCCACCCCCCGGAAATCAAGCAACTAAACTGGATGCAATATAAAATGGTGGTATTACTAATTTTGACAGCAAAAAAAGTTATAACTAAACTTTGGCTCACAAACATAATTCCGGTTAAGGAATCCTGGAGAAACCTCACATATGAAGTTTACAATTTGGAACGCATTTCATCCAAATTGAACAATAGGAAAAAGAGTTTTAATAACAGATGGGGGAAGTGGATATCTTATCAATAAGAACACCACGCAGAATTTATACCATGAGGAGGGGGATACTAAATCACAAATTATTTATGTAATGTACATAACTCAAAAACTATTATTGTTATGCATCCAGATTGTTTTGCAGGGGATGTCTGGGAGTAAAATTGAGTTAATATTGATAAACTCACTGGGAGGCTATACAAACCCAGTTAAGTGCTTTAATAAAACACACTTTGCATTAACTAAGACTATGGGACCTATAAATTTAATGCTATGTACTTCCTGGGCCCTAAGAATAGAACTTGGCTCTGAAAATGTAAACTAATATTCTGTTATGTGAATGTAACCAACAAACTTATGTACTGCGTACTGAATGAGCCTGGGAAAGGATGTATTGTTTAATGTAAAAATAAAATAAAAATTACTATTACAAAAAAAAGAAAAGAAAGGCCATCTCCCAGACACCTAGAAGCACTGCCTCTCAAGCTACAGAGTCCTCCCAGGCCCCTCTGCCTACTCCTGGAGCATCCCAATGACTCCTTGCCAAACCTCCCCCTCCTCCAGCAGAGTCAATGGGGGAAATGGTAGGGGGTCGCTTCTCCCTTCGTCTCGAAGGCTGGAGGAAAATCACATGAGACCTCTGGGTTCTACAGCTCGTAGAGAGAGAGGTCATACTTTGGAGTTCGAGCAAATATCTCTGGATACTCCACCAGTGTCCTCCTGTTATCCTCCTTCTCATGTCCCCGTGATCGAAGGGGAAATTCAGGCCCTCCTGCAGAAGCAGGCTATAGATCCAGTCCCCTGGGCTCAACAAAGAAAAAAGTATTATTCACACTTTTTCTTAGTTCCCAAAAAGACCAGGGACCTTCGGCCAATCCTGAATCTTAGCTCCTTGAACAAGTTCATCGAATATAAGAAGTTCAGAATGGTCACGCTACCAGGTCTAATTCCCCTCCTGCACCAAGGGGACTGGGTGTGCTCTCCAGATATGCAGGGATGCATACCTGCACATTTTGATTTTTCTGCTCTACAGGAGGTTTCTGCAGTTCCTCTTCCAGTGCCGACATTACCAGTTTTGAGCCTTGCCATTTGGCCTGTTCTCCACCCCCAGAGTCTTTACCAAGTGTCTAGCAGTGGTGGCTGAGGCTCTGTGGTGCCATGGCCATTACGTCTTTCACTACCTAGACGACTGGCTTCTGGCAGCTCCCACAAGGGAACAGTTAGTCCGCACTCTTGGAGACACCTTTACTCTCTTCCGAGAGCTGAGGATCACCATGAACATTCCCAAGTTGCCCCCATGGCCCAGTCAGGGACTCCAGTTCATCAGGGCGGTCCTAGACACGGTTCAGGGCAAGGCCTTCTTTCCTGCAGACAGGGGGGATCTCCTTCAGGATAAGGCCCAAATGGTATAACCAGCCCCTCATGTCCAGGCCAGAACCTATTTAAGGTTCCTCTGCCACATGGCGGCAGCCACCCCAGCGGTTCCCATGGCCCACCTCCATATGAGGGTTCCTCAATGGATGCTTAGGGTTCAGTGGGACCAGAGGTCGGATGACCTGAAGCAGTTGATCCTGGTCTTCAACCCAGTTTGCGGGATACTCACCTGGTGGATGGACCCGCTCAACTTCTTGACAGGGGTCCTCTTCCGGCAGGAGCCCCGGAGATGAGTTCTGATCACGGACACCTCAGGCCTCGGTTGAGGTGCTCATCTGGAGAAAAAGCAGACCCAGGGGACCTGGTCACCAGACGAGCAATCTGCCACATCAACATACTGGAGTTGCAAGCAGTCCTGAACGACAGGCCTTTTAGGCAGATTTCTCTACAGGCCCTCTTCTCATCCGGATGGACAACATGTCCGTAATCTTTTACATCAACAAGCAGGGGGGACACATTCCTACCCCCTCTGCAGGGAGGCAGTGAGGGTCTGGTATTGGGCGCTGGAAGATCTCCTCGATCTCACTGCCGTTCATGTTCAGTGCATCCAAAACATCTTGGCCGACAGCCTAAGCAGGTCTCGGTCCAAGGCTCACAAGTGGGAGCTCCTTCAGTTGGTAGCAGACTCGCTGTTCAACAGATGGGGACGATCAGAGTTGGATCTTTTTGCATCCCCACTAAATGCCAAACTACCCAGTTTCTGCTGCTAGTTCCAGGGCCTGGAGTTTTCTGGTGAGATGCATTGTCCCTCTCCTGAACAGGGAGGTTCCTCTACATCTTTCCTCCCTTTCCCATTCTACAGAGGGTACTTCTGAAGCTCTAGGCAGAGGGAGCACAGATGATCCTCATAGTACCCTTTTGGCTTCGGCAGATTTGGTTCCCACTACTTCAACAGTTGACTGTGGAACCTCCATTTCCCCTGCCTCTGAGCTCGCACTTGCTCTCCCAGGACCTGGGCAATTTGATCCATTCGGATCTCGGGTCCCTGCATCTTCATACGTGGCTCCTGCAGACCTAGTGAGGGCACGATATGAGGTTTCACATAAGGTAGCGGATGTCCTGGTAGCAGCCAGAAAACCCTACACTAGATCCACGTATGCTATGAAGTGGAAAAGATTTTGCCTGTGGGCTACTGCACACCAGCTTAATCCCTTTTCTTGTCCCCCGAACTCCATCCTTCAGTGTCTGCTCTCTTTATTTGAGCAGGGCCTGAGCTACTCCTCCATTAAGGTGTATCTGTCTGCCGTTTCGGCATATCACTCACCAGTGGAGGGCAAAACCCTTACTCAGGTGGACATGTCACCTACTTTTTTGTGGGGCATCTTGCACTTAAAGCCTCCCATCAGAGATCCCATTCCTCCATGGGATCTCCTTTTTATGTTGGAAAAGCTCACGCTCCCCCCGTTTGAACCAGCTGCAGATTGTGAGCTACACTTTCTGTCATGGAAAGCGTTATTTTTAGTTGCAGTTACTTCCGCCAGAAGAATTTTGGAGCTTCAGGCTGTGATGTGTGAAGATCCCTAGTTGGTTTTTCTTAAAGACAAGGTGTTCTTGCATACACATCCTAAGTTTTTACCTAAGGTGGTGTCATAGAGTTTACCCTAAATCAAAATATCCACATGTCAGTTTACTGTCCAGAGCACTCTAATGGAGGGAAGTATTGTTACACACTCTCGACGTCCATAGAACACTTCTTTACTATTTGAACCGTATGGCTTCCTTTCAGCAAGTGGATCAGTTGTTTGTTTCGTTTGCTCCCAAAACTCTGGGCACCAGTTTCCAAACAGACCTTGTCTAAATGGTTGGTTAACTGCATCGTTTTTGTTACAAGTACAACAAGTTCTTACCAGGTCCGGCAAAAGGTCATTCTGCCGGGGGAGGGCTACCTTCTTTGCCTGTCTTCGAAACGTCTCAGCAGCAGACATCTGTGCAGCTGTACCTGGAGTTCTATTCACACCTTCGTCAAGCATTACTGCTTGGATGTGGCTTCCAGACGCAGGACTGGGTTTGGCTTGGTGGTCCTCCAGGGACTTCTCTCCTAAGTCCTTAGTTGACAGTTTTCTGCCTCCTCCCAGACTTTCCTAGTCCTTACAGGGTTTTATTTAACTCTAAAAATTGTTTAGCGTTTTGCTCATAAAAGTGCTAAATCTTTGTGAAAATGCATAGCTCTTGCCTCGCTGTGTTTAACAAACACAGCACTTCTAGAAAAATCTATATAAATACTTTCTGTACAGTTAGTATCATCCCAAGAAAAAAACTGCTAATCAATTATTTAAAACCCTGCCTTATCCTTTTATTGCTTGGTACTCCATCCTAATAGTTATTGCCTGCTGCAAGAGCTCCAACTTGAAGTAAGGTAGTACAATTACGTAAGAACTTACCGTAACAGTGGATCCTCGAGAAGAGCTCTTGCAGCAGGCGCTGCTTCCCCCCCTCCCGCCTAGTTTTCTCTGTGCTGTATAAATCTTGCAAAGAACCTGTCTGGTTCTCCTTCCATTCTAGACTCCGGGTCTCCAGCCGGAGAACTGAGGTAGGGCTGGGGACTGCCCCTTTTATACCATTGGCTGACGTTGGGCAGAGCAGACGTCAGGGGTGGTCCCCACTGAAGACTGCTAGCTAGAAGGTTTCCGTGGGGTCCTGGCGCCTGGCGGCTTAGTCCTAACAGTTATTGCCTGCTGCAAGAGCTCTTCTTGAAGATCTGCTGTTACGGTAAGTTCTTGCATAACTGTACTTTAACTGTTCATGTTTTTACTGTGTTATCTGCACTTCATTATTTATATTTTTGATGGTGTCTGCCATTGGAGGGTCTGTGGGTGTAAGATTAGGACAGTGCAAAAGGCAGCCTTTGAATACCACTGTTTTCTGGGGCATCACACAGGTGCAGACTACATGCAGTTAGTATGACTATGCATCACATCCCTTATAAGAAACATAGTTACAAAGGTAACTTTTTTCCTTCTTTCTCAGTCCAAATATTGGAGGGGCTGAAGAATACTGTGACGTGAACTGTGGAATTAAAATTATTCTGCCATTTTCTCTTTTAGTTTTACCTCCATCCCTTAACATTGAGATGCTTCTGCTGGTGTTGCTTAGTATACATGGTCAGGTACTGCTTCATAGCCTAACCTTTGGTTTTGCACTGAATTCGTCAGGGGCATCACTGCACTCCTTTAGTTAGGACAATTATACCAGCTCCTTTCTGTATCTTGGACAGGAAAACAGAGACACTCCTCCTCTACTGTCACCAGTCAGTTTTCATGAGTTAGCCAAAGGGGGTGCTACAATATGTGTCTGACAGTTTTGCTCATAGAGGTTAAGTATGTCACACATATGACCTGCTATGACCTCTCCAATCCCAGCATCTTTAGTTTTAGTTCTGTTCCCAAACCTGGGTCCACCAGTTTGTAGCTCAGTGTGCAGGCGTTTCCCCACTGGGTCAGTGCTGTTTTTAACTTTCTGAGTCTTAAGAGGACATTGCCCGCCAAGCAGAGAGCTTTGGGTTTTACTTAGTCATTTATATTCCATAGAATTCACTGACAAAAGCATGTTTGTGGTCTACAATTCAGCTTCATTTCTGGCAAAATTTGACCCATTAGCAGATATTTTCATGCTGCACAGTACAAGTGTTTTTTTAATGGAAACTTTGTTTTATGTTTTCACCTTCTTTGTAGGTTTGGTTGATGGCAAACACTGCACACTTCCCAATCTTTCTGGCAAAACCTTTGCATACAATGCAGCAGAAGACAGGCTAGAGCTGTGCATGGATCCAGCAGGACATTTCCCCATTGGTCCCGATGTTGAAGATCTGGTTAAAGAGGCCTTGAGTCAACTACGAGCAGAATCTGCCTCTAGAAGCAGGGAGGGAAGTCCTTCACATGGAGTTCTGAAGCTGGGCAGTGGAGGGGTAGTAAAAAAGAAATCTGAGCAGGCATCTAATGTTACAGCTTTCCAAGGAAAAGGACATTCCCTAGGGACTGCATCAGGCAGCCAGCAGCTTGATCAGAAGTCTAGAGGGACCCAAATTTCTAGGAAACACAGCACTGGAATAGATTTAAGTAGTGCTGTCACTGAGAAAGAATCCTCTATATCTACATCTGCTGCCAGTAACAGTGAGCTTATTCGAATGGCTCCTGGGGTTGTAACAATGAGGGACAGCAGGCAGCCTGACCCCACTGTAATTGAAGCCCAGAGAAGAAAGTTACAGGAAATGGTTTCCTCCATCCAGGCCTCAATGGATAGGCATTTACGGGATCAAAACGCAGAGCTGTCTGTGCCCCCTGACAGGTCTCACAAAAAGTTAGAGGTTGCAAGTTCTCCAGCCAGGACTGAAGACTCCCAGCCTGATGCAGTAGATTCAAGTGTGGTAACTAGTGAACCTGAACATTTACATATGGAAACAATGGCTGTTGGTACGGTAGCTGGAGTAGAGTTGACAGACCCTTCAGCGTCTGTATCTAAAACACAGGAAGGCAATGTGGAGGAACCTGAAGATATGGATAGCCAGGATGCAGAGGGCATTAATGTAGCTGAGCCTATGGATCACCCTTGAATAGTAAACAGTATACGGTATACAGTATAGAAAAAGGCTCTATAATAGACTGATGTTGGCTGGGCCACAGTAGTGTTGTGGTTGAAGGAATTTCCTGTTTGGTTAAAAGAAGAAATATGATTTTCAATAAATCTGTATCCACTGCATGATAGCAAGGTGTATGGTTGGTATTTGCTCCTCTTATGGCTGCCCTGGCTGGCTCTGATATTCATGTATATTAGATATCAGGACATGCACTGTGATGCTGTGATGAACATCTGTTGTAATGTGGCTCATGGGAAGACTTTTGTCATTTAAATTGCATCATAGTCTTAAATGCTTAAAGATTTCACATTTTAAAGATCGAAAAAAAGCAGGTTTTAAAAGGATGAACAGTAACAGAGGAATTTGAATGCAACCAAAGTCATATAGCACTCTGCTGTTATAAATTACATTTTGTGCACACAATCTGAATTCATTAGTGTATTACCTAGAAATAAGATAAGTCAATATCATTAGCAAGTCTATAGTCTGTCTCTTAGTAATGTTCATAATGTATAAACCACATCATTATACTAGGTTGGAACTGTCCTAGATGTTAACACTGTACTCATATTGCAGGTTTATATGCGAGTCAGAAAAGACTACAACTAAGTACACTGCAGTCTCTACAATAGAATTTAAATTCCTGACATCTTAATCAGGACTAGAAACTATCTTTAAAAGAATGAGTTGGATTCAGCTGTGTTGATTGATGCGTGCCGCTTTTTACGGATTCATCAGTTTATTAAACATGACTTACAAGCAAACAGAATAATCCCATATACACACAGATTTTGGAAATTGTTTACCACATCTCTTCCCTGAAGCACAAGTTGCCAGAGGTTAAAAAAATACAGGGGGGGTGGGAAGGGACAAGAGGTGGTGCCCAGATGCTCTGTTGTGAGAGCCAGTGCAATGTTATTGCTTGTCTTTTGATTCTTCCTCTGGAAAACGAATACTATGAGCATTTTATGTTTTTATTTTTTGCTGGTTTTATTCTTACATCTTGTCTTTAGGTGATAGAAGTCACTGCCACACACAGCTGCTGCTGATTTCTGTAGTTCAAACAACATGAAGTCTTGCTGTATTCAGACATAATGCAGTTAGCCCCAGCACTTGAACTGCCCCGGAGAGGAAAGAGTAAACTCCATGCAGAAGCATGGAACGTTGAGCTCGAGCTCGGTTTTCAAACCTCTGTCTGTGGTACTTCCTAGTGTAACCGTCAGATTCTTTACTCCGCCTAACAGTGAAGTCGATCCGGAGATTCCTCTGCTCGGTTCGGTATAGTAAAGCGTTCGGTTTAAAGACCATTTCTTTATTGTTTTTTCGGATTTCCAGCCTCTGTCTATGGTACAGGTAGTGTTGTAGATAGGTAGTAACTTTTTTATTTTATTTAACTGTGGAAATTGTTTGTCTCTTCGGTTTCTTTTCGGTCGGTCCGGTTAGGAACTGACCTTGCGAATTCCCTAATTTTAAATAATATCTTTCTGGGATTAGTGTGGTGTTCCGGTACCGATCGGTTTCAAAAGAACTAGACTTTTTTTTCCAAACCCATGACACGGTTGTTACCGATCGGTTGGTATTACCTGGCTTGAAAGCTTCTATAGGGTAATTTTTGGTAGGTTGGCCATGTCTGAGAAACCCAAAAAGAAAACTGGTCCCACTGGGTTTCAACACTGTACTGAGTGTGGGGAGGCCTTTGCCAAGGCCAACCCCCACCTCATCTGTGTTTACTGTCTGGCGTTTGATCACCTCCAGTCAGACTGCCAAATTTGCAAAAACTTTCCCAAAACCACTCTAGAAAAAAGACTGAGTAGGTTGAGGGAAAGGGAGGCAGAGAAGTCCGTGAATCAGGATGGCCAGCCCGGTGGTTGCGGCCGAACCTGAGGAGGTGCCTACTAACCTGGGCGATACCGCCTCGGGCAAAAGGAGAGCCAACTCTGAGGGGTCGGTTCCGTCAAAAAGGAAACGAAAGTCTCCCAGTTTGGATCCAGTACCGGATACTCCAACCGTGGATGAGATAGCCAAAGCGATTAGTATTGTCCAATCGCTTTGCCCGGTTCCATCCGAACTGGCACCGCCGGTTAGGCGGTCGGTTCGGTCGGAACTGGCTCCTTCGGATTACGATCCAGATGCTTTCTATGAGGAGTGGGAGGGAGACGAAGATTATCCTGACGGTGATGACGGTGGTGATGACCAGGGGGGTCTGGATGTGCCCATCTCCCCAGACAGGCCCTCTGATATCTCTCCTCCCAGGCTCTCTGAGTCCCCTTCACACTTCTTGTTTTACAAGAAGGTGGCCCAGACCCTACAGCTCCCTATGGTTGAAGCTGCTGAGGAGGAAGAAGAACCTGCTTTTGTGGAGATGATGGACATCCCAGAGTCCAAAAGGTTGTCTATTCCCCTTCATAAGTCCTGGGGAAACAGACACAAAAGATTCTCATGGACTCCTAACTCTTTACCTCCTGTAGATAAAAGAATGGACAGGAGGTATATGTTATCAGGCTCAGCTCATGAGTTCCTTTATTCACATTGCAGCCATGTTGGAGTAGTGCAGGCTGCAGCCTGTGACAGGGCAAACATTCCTTTGGCTTCACACCCCCCAGACAAGGACTCCAGGAAAGTTGATGCCATAGCTAAAAAACTATACTTGGCATCCTCTTTGGGACTCAGGCAGGCAAATTACATGGCCTATACAGCCAGGTACCAGAAGTCCACGTGGGATACGGTTCTGAAACTGGCTCAACAGGCCTCCCCCCAGCTAGCCAAAGAGCTGGAGGAGGTGGCTGCAGATGGAATTGAGGAATCCAAAGTACAATTTCACGCTGCTGTGCACTGCAACGATGTGGCATCCAGAGTCATGACTACATTTGTGTCTCTCAGGAGGCATGCTTGGCTCAGATGTACTAGCCTATCACAGGACACCCAGTCTAAGGCTATGGATTTTCCTGTAGTTGGTAACTCTGTTTGGGGAGCAGACAGAGGCTTACATGAAAAAAAATGGACGAATACAAGACAACTTACAGGAGTGCACAGACCAAAGAAAGGCAAGCCACTCCTCAAAAGCAGCAGTCCAGGGGTGGGGCAGGCCTTTTCACCAAGCCCAGGCCTCTTCTTACCCACAAAGGGTTTTTTTCCGAGGGAGGGGCAGGTGGGGGAGGAGCAGGACTGCTTCCTTCTCCCAGTCTAAGGCTCCTGCCAAGCAGACACCCGAGGTGTCAGCCCGGGTCGACTCTCCAATCCCAGTAGGAGGCAGGCTGGCTTACTACTTTCAGGCCTGGAAGTCTGTTACCTCAGACAAGTGGGTCCTGGAAGTAGTAAGCCAGGAACTGGTCCTCAGTTTCAAAAAGTACCCAAAAAGGAGGGCCAAGTCGTTTCCACCTGCATCAGTCTCAGAAACCCTTGCCCTGGAGGCAGAGGTTTTCTCTTTCTAGCTCTCAGAGCCGTAGAGAAGGTTCCTACTCAACATAGGGGAAAGGGTCTGTACTCCAGGTACTTCCTTACCCCAAAGAAAACAAGGGAGTGGCGACCCATTCTGGATCTAAGGTACTTGAACAAACACATATCAAAACCCAAATTCAAAATGGTAACTCTGGGAATAATCCTTCCCTCTTTAAGGTCAGGAGATTGGCTAGCATCACTGGATCTCAAGGATGCCTACATCCATATCCCTATAAGGTGCTCCCACAGAAAATACCTCAGGTTCGAGTTGCCTTCAGGCCACTATCAGTTCAAGGCCATGCCTTTTGGCCTAACATCAGCTCCAAGGGTGTTCACAAAGTGCCTTGCAGTAGTGGTGGCTTTTCTCAGAAGACAGGGTATCACCATTTTTCCATATCTGGACGACTGGCTGCTGGTAGGGCAGTCATCAGATCAGGTCAGGGCAGCTCTGCAAACCACCCAGGACTTGCTCAGTTCTCTGGGTTTTTTTTCTAAATCTTCCAAAATCAGTCCTCGAACCAGTCCAGCTTCTCACCTTCATAGGGGTGGAATTGGATACTGTCCAAGCAAAAGCCTTCCTTCCTCTGACAAGGGTGAAGGCCTTAGTAGATCTCGCTTTCTCCTTTCGGCCTCAGGTTTCTCTTCCAGCGAGACAGTTCCTCCAACTCTTGGGCCACATGGCAGCCTCCACTGCAATGGTTCAGGGAGCCAGATTTCAGATGCGGGACATTCAGTTCCATCTAAGGTCCTTTGGTCACAGAGAAGGGACACACTCTCCAAACTGATTCCAGTGACCCGAACTCTGGTACAAGCTCTCCAGTGGTGGCTGGACCAGGACAACCTCAGACAAGGGGTTCCATTTCTCCCTCAAGTTCCATCAGTAGTACTGACTACGGATGCTTCTCTCTAGACTGGGGAGCCCACCTGGGAGCCCTAACAGCTCAGGGAATCTGGTCCCAGGAGGAGTCTCTTCTTCATATTAATCTCCTGGAACCCTGGGCAGTTTTCCTAGCCCTTCAGCCCTTCTCAGATTCAGTCAAGGGCAAGGTGGTCCAAATCAGGACAGACAACACTACCACAATGTGGTACATCAACAAGCAGGGAGGCACTCGATCCACGGCCTTGTGCACGGAGGCCATGAAGGTTTGGTCTCTGGCCTATTCCCTTCAGACTTCCCTGGTAGCGGTTCATCTTCCAGGGAAAGACAATGTGTTAGCAGATGTCCTGAGCAGGATTTCACAGGGACATCACGCATGGTCCCTGAATCTTCACATTCTGAGGATTTTTTTCTCCAGGTAGGGCATCCCAGAGATGGATCTATTTGCAGCACCAGACAATCATCAACTTCCTCTGTTTTTTTGTAGACCTCCAGTCCTGGGGACAGTTCCCCAGGATGCCCTGATTCTGGACTGGAAGGGCAGGTTTCTCTATGCCTTCCCTCCTTTCCCTCTCCTGTTCAGAGTTCTGATCAAGATAAGAACTCTACCCTGCACAGTGATTTTGGTGGCTCCAGTTTGGGCCAGACAGCCCTGGTATCCTCTTCTGTTGTCCTTGGCTGTGTCACGTCCCCTGTGTCTTCCCAGGAGATACAAACTTCTCTCCTTCTCCCAGGGGCGGATCTGGTTCCCCAATCTCCAGTCCCTCAACCTCAAGGCCTGGCTCTTGAAGAGTTAGAATATGCAGCACTTCATCTCTCTTAGGGAGTTCTGGATATTTTAAAGGTCTCCAAGAAACCTTCCACTAGAAAAACTTACAATTACAAATGGAAGAGGTTCAGTATTTGGTGCTCTCAGAAAGGCATCCTGCCTGATTCTGCAGACGTTTCCACAACCTTAGACTATCTAGTTCATTTGAATGGTCTAGGCCATAGGCCTGCCACTATGAAGGTTCATCTAGCAGCTGTCTCTGCATTCCTCTCCGCAGGGAAGGGCTCTTCCCTGGCATCTCATCCTGTTTTCAGAAAGTTTTTCAAAGGTCTGCTCCACGTTAACCCTCCCTTTAGGGAGCCTACTCCGACTTGGGATCTTAATGTCTGCATTGCTCAGCTCATGCAGCCACCCTTTGAGCCTATGGCTTCGGCTGAATTGAAGTACTTGACCTGGAAAACTGTGTTTCTGGTAGCTATTACTTCTGCCAGGCGGATTAGTGAATTACAGGCCTTGTCAGTTGAACCTGACTTCATATTCTTCCATAGGGATAAAGTGGTCCTAAGAACTAATAGGAAGTTCTTGCCAAAAGTGGTATCGGATTTCCACCTAAACCAGTCCATATCGCTCCCTGTGTTTTTCACTGACCATTCTTCTTCAGGGGAAAGAAGATTACACAGTTTGGTTGTTAAAAGGGCACTTAGCTACTACATAGAGCATACTAAGGCACACAGAAATGACTGTCTTCAATTGTTTCTCACTTATGGTGAAGTGGGGAAAGGTAAGCCTGCCACTAAAAGATCTATTGCCAGGTGGATTGTTTCTTGTATACAATTCTGCTATGACAAATTGGGTAGAACACCCCTTCAGGCCTGAGGGCTCACTCCACTAGGAGTACAGCTGCCTCTCTAGCTGCGGCCAGAGATATTCCCTTGTTAGAGGTCTGTAAAAGCAGCCACCTGGAAAACAGTACATACATTCACCAAGCATTGCTCCCTGGACATCCAGGCTAGGAGTGATGCTAGGTTTGGCACAGCCGTACTGCAGAGCTTGTTCCCAAGGTAGGTTCTGCATTCTCTCCTCCATAGGGAACTGCTTGGTAGTCTGCATTATGTCTGAATACAGCAAGACTTCATGTTGTTTGAAGAAAAAATTACTCACCTTAGTAATGTTGTTTCTTCTAATGGAGTCTTGCTGTATTCAGACCTCCCCCCCGCTTCCCCTCTCAGAACCTGTTTTTGGGACGTGGGCTGGCAGGTACAGTGTTGCACCTCAAGGGTGTACTTTGTACCCTCCTTTTTGGTGGGGTAGCTGTTATGTTTCTTCTTATGTTCATAGCCTAAATTGTCACTACTTTGTTTCTTCTTGGGTTCTCGACTTGAGTCTTTTGGACCCCAAAACTATTTTTTTGCCTTTTGGCTATATGTTTCAAACAATTTCCATATTTTAGTGCCTAGTTAGTTAGTTGCTCGTAAGAATCTGACGGTTACACGGGGAAGTACCACAGACAGAGGTTTGAAAACCGAGCTCGAGCTCAACATTCCATGCTTCTGCATGGAGTTAACCCTTTCCTCTCCAGGGCAGTTCAAGTGCTGGGGCTAACTGCATTATGTCTGAATACAGCAAGACTCCATTAGAAGAAACAGCATTACTATGGTGAGTAATTTTTTCTTACTGCCTGTCTGGGTCTAGTTCTGCAGCATGCCTGTCGAGATAGGAAGACAGAATATTATGACTACCTCTCCTTAGAAGCAGATTCCTCCTCCTTCACTGCAAGACTGACTACTTGAAACACACTCTTTCTATACGAGTTCAGTTCCAAATCCAACAGTAATGCTAGCACATGAACGTGTAGCTTCCATTTTTGTGCATTTCTGCAAACCACACACACACTCTCTAAAGTCAGGCTTTAGTGACTTCCAGTCACAGATAATCACTGAGTACATTAGTGCATTCTGTTTACAATCTTGAATCACTTTTAGGCTTTGAAATTTGACTTTCTGCACACTTTATGATGATGATGCAGGTTAATCCAGTCAAGCATTAAACCAGCATGCTATGGTCTACATATGTTGTCACAAGCTATGGCTCACTAACTAGTGTTTGAAAAACTGGCAAAGGACTTTAGGATTAATGTTGAGCTTTAAACTGTAACATTGAGGCAGTGAGGGCCAGAGTCTGGGCAGCCAGTATAGTATGTTGTGCTGTGAACTAAGGAACCTAAGTTTGAGAGCCAACTTGAACTCGCTTGCCTTTAGCCTCAGAGACCAACATGATGCAGGTGATGTGCTTTGCCTTCGTAAGGAGCTTGATGAATGTCCCACTAAAGCTCGGCTACAGTGGTGCCTGCCAGGATTAGATGCCCGATCCAAAAGTTTGTAGAATTCTGTGGTGCAGTTCAGTGGCAGTTGCCATGCAGGAAACTGTGACACAGCATCTGATTCTGGCAGATATCACTGTACATACTCACCTGCTGTACTTGGGGCCAACACGCTCAATAGCTGTGACATCACCATGGAACCCTTGCCTCTCTGGATGTCAAGGGGGAAGGATAGTGAACAGTGCCCCTTAAGAGTATGAAAGCACCTGAAAAGCTCTGCTTAAAGAACATTAGACTTCTCTTTAGTTGGTAGCTGTCTAGTAGATAACCATAGCTTAGCCTGCCTTTAATTGATAAGCACTGCAACCGTTTTATGGAACTTTGTGATGTTATTCTTTTATTCTTCTTTCAGATATTGTTTATGCTCCTTCTGGCCATGAGCCAAGACATCCTTAGGTTGACTTCATGCGAGCTGCCCTTCATGACGAGACCCAACTGCAGCTACTCCTGGTCCCCACACCCAACCGCAACACACTCCTGTACTGCCCCCCACCCAGCTTACCCCCATGGGGCCAGGGCCACCATCAGCCACTTTTTGGCATTACTTCCTCCCAGTCTTCCGACCACCCGGGGCAGAGGTGAAGATGTGAGTCAGCCCAGGGGCATGGGGTCTGCCATGGGAGTCGGCCACTGGAGCAGTTTCATCTGCCCGGCCCATGCGCACTGTATTCCTTGTTCCCTGTATTCCCCCCAACCAGGCGCGCATGGCAGGATTAGCTGCTAGCGAGGCCTGATGCAGCCAACCCGTGAGTGCACTCTGGCAGCCCCTCCTTCCATTCACAGATCCCTTGCACGATCACCTGTGGTCACCCAGGTGGCAGTAAAGCAGCGGGATGTGAAACCCTCCCTCTCTCCTCAGAGGGGGAGAGCAGCCAGTGGGACCCTCGAACCTCCCCCACCCCCCCCGGATGCCACTCCGACAGCCCTGGCTTGTTCCCAAAGCCAGGTCATCGGCATGGTGTCATGCTTGAAGAAGCTGTGACTGACTACATTGTGGATAGGCACCCTTTACATATGCCTAACATCTCAGAGTTCCAAAAAATGGTGGCAGCCTTGAAATTCTATAGGTTAGATTTAGTCACAGATATCTCCAGATGGATGCCAGCTAAAGGTCAACACAGCACTTTCATAGACACTGTTCAACATTCTTCCCCTTTAAGGAGGAGATTCAACCACCAGTAGCAAAAAAAAAAAAAAAAGGACACAGTGGGCCTCAGCAGAACTCAATTGTGCTGCAGTCTAAACAAAAAAAAATATATTTATTTCAAGCCATTTCATTCTTCATTACTAAGGATATTTCCCCGTGAGAATATGAGCTCTTTTTTCATTACAGTCTATGGCTGAGGTTTTTTCAGGCACTGAAGTCATAATTTCTACTTATTGACATTACAGTAATTTTCATAGCAACGGACTGTGACATTACAAGCAGGAAATTGTCACTTCAGGTCCTGAACTCAGACATTCAGTTTTCATATAGATTTATTTGTACATTTTGACCGGGAAAGGCACACTTTACCTGTGATAGCTTGTTTCCAGGTGCTTCCTGGGGGGGTGAGTTACATGGACTTGTTTTATTAACGGGGGGGTGGGGTGTTAAATTGGCCATGACACGGTAAACTTCACTACTCTTCTTCAGTTAGTGCCATGAGATCACTAACTTCCACCTGGACAGTGACCAGCGATGGGCAGAAGAGACCTCGATGTAGATACATAGACAGTGTCGGCAGATAAGGGCCTACAGCCCATTCAGTCTGCCCATTTGAGCTTGTAAGTTCACGTTGTTTTCCTAGAAGTCTGTTACTCCTGATTTCCAGAATCCCCTTATGTCTATCCCATGCATTCTTAAATGACGTGATTGTTTCAGCCCCCACCACTTCCTCTGGCAGGGTGTTCCACTTGTCCACCTCCCGTTCTGTGAAGAAATTCTTCCTCACGTTTTCTCTGAATCGCCCTCCCTCCAACTTCATCCCATGCCCTCTAGTCCTGGAACATCTTTTTCACTGAAAAATATTGTATTCCTGCACCCTGTTCCTCCCTGTAAGATACTTGTATGTCTCTATCATATCCCCTCTCTCCTTCCTTTCCTCTAGGGATTAGATATTCAAGTCCTTCAGCCTGTCCTCATAGGACTTGTGATGCAAGCCATGTACCTTCTCTGTTGCCCTCCTCTGAACTTTCTCTGCCCTGTGTTCTTACGTAGGTAAGGGCTCCAGAACTGTACTCCAGGTGGGGCCTCACTAGTGTCTTGTATAGACTTCCGGTTTCCTGCTGGTGATGCACCTGCCTATGCATCCTATTTGCTTTACCTGCTGCCTTGTCGACGTAACATACAAACATACGAAGAAGCCAGCAGAAGAAGGCCATTTGATCTTAGTCAGCTCATATTGCAGGGTCCACAGCTTTAGCTTCTGACCCTGTCCCCCCCTTCACCACTCCTCCCATCCTCCCTACCCATGATCCTTACCTTCCCTATGCCTATCCCAGCCTGTCTTGGAAGCTGCCCAATCACCCAACAAACCACCTCTTCCGGCCGCATTCCAAGTGTCACCACCCTCTCCATGAAGAAATGTTTCCTGATCTCTCTCCCAACCTTTCTCCCCCCCAGCTTAAGTCTGTGCCCCTCGTGTTCTGGTTGCCACTCAGCTTAAAGAGACCCTCCTTATCCACCTTATTTGTCCCTTTCAGAGTACTTGAAGGTCTCAGTCATTCCCCCCCCCTCCTGTCCACCAGGGAGTACATGTTCAATGCCCTCAACCTCTCCTCATGTGCCTTACCCTGCTGACCCACTACCATCTATTTTTTTTTTTACATTGCTCTTTATTCGCCTTACTCAGTCCTCCACTCATTCAGATCCCTCAGCCTTCACGTCGTCCCAAGAGTCTGCTCCCCTAGAGTGACCCCCTGCTCAGAGACTCTTTAGGTAGGTGTCCCGGCATACACCCGGGCGGGGCGAGGGAAGACACACCCCTTACCTTTCCCACGAACAATGGTGGAGCGGGTGGTTCACAATGGAGTCTGCCCTGGTGATGGCTTGTTGACGTGGTCCAGCACTGGAGGAGTCGTCACCTCTGAGTGACAGGCTCCATTTTCCTGTTTTTCTGTGCCCCTACCCCTGCAGTTGCTGGCACAGTTGGGAGGCATGCGTCGAGATGCAACTCTTCCCAGGGCTCTCGGCTGATGCCCCTCCCACTATGTGCTGACCTGCATCGCCAGTCCCGAGTTCTCCCGGGAGATGGCGATGTAGCAGTGGGACAGACGCTCTACCCTCCCCAGACAGGGAGAGCCGCCACTGGGCGCTCAATCCCTCTCTCCCTCTACCGACCCCCGGCAGCCGGAATCTGTCCCCAGACCTGGGTCGCCGGCATGGTGCGAGGTGTGGCGTCCAGCGCCTCAACCCTCAGCGCCACCGGGCCGGACCCCACTATCATCTTTGTAGCCCTCTTCTGGACCTTCTTCAGCAGGTTACTGTCCTTTTTGAGGTGTGGGCACCAGTACTGAACTCCATACTCTAGATGTGGTCTCACCAGTGACTTGTACGAGGGCAGTATAACTTCCTCTCTCCTACTATTTATCCCCCTAGCTATGCATCCCAGCACCTTGTTTGCCCTTGCTGCTGCCTTCTTGCACTGCGTGGAGTGCTTCAGATCACTAGTGATCATCACTCCTAGGTCCCTCTCCTCTGATGCAGATACCTTGGACTCCACCCAGGTAGTTCTCCATCCTGAAATACTTGGCTCCAGTGTGCATGTCATCTGAAGGATGGTATCTCAGCAGTATAGCACCCCCTCGTACTGCATGACTGTGTCAGCTAGGGGTGTTACACCCAAGTACCTGGTGTGGGGCTAGAACCCATGACCTGATCAGCTGGTGCCAGTGGCGAGCATTTTGCCTGCTGAGCCACTGATGCTAACAAATAGTCTTTATTAACAAACAAAATGACTCGAACTTCAGTTTTTTTGAAGCACTTAGAACTTTTTTTTTTGTCTGATGACTAGAGTCCTTTATGGCAAATAGCATTTTTCCCACCACATATAAAATGCCAAACTGATAAGCTTAGCTGATATCGTACATAGATCCAGAATGCCACACTGCATTTTTTTCCCAGCACCATGCTCCTAATTAGGGGTACGGCACTCCTTTGGCTGTCTGAATGCCTCAAAATGTTTTCCCTCCGGAGGGTTGACCTTTGGTCTAAACACCACTCAGAGCTCACCTTTCAGCACATAGTCCTCCGAAGTTTACCCTCTCCAGCTGGGTCTCTCCTGTGGTGTTTACAAGAACTACTACCCAGAATCTAGTTGGTAGTGGAAGGATGAGATGGGTGCGCCCTGAGACTCGTATGCATCCCATCTAGGGCAGTGGAACACGGGAAATTAAGATCATGTCCAGCAATCACCCTGCCCCATTTTCAATTTTTTCACCCAAAGCCACTACTGTCTTAGAAGGGGGTAGTGCTAAACAGCATGCCCCAGTGCGCTCAGGCAGTTTCCTGAGTGCACCACTTCTGCTGCCCTTGGTCATTGGAGGCAGCATGGCAGTTGGGGGAATCCACCTTCCCTCCCCAGAGGATAGCCTTCTGTGAGATACTTCAGTCCTTCTCCCACTAGCCTGCACCTATGTCCTGAGCTCTGGGCAAGAATGTGGGTTTTAAGCATGGCGAGTGACTGTCCAGGTGCTGCACTATTGGGTGAGCCCTCTCCCATCGCTTTTTAACAGAACCAGTGGTAACTGCTCAAAGCAGCATGTATTGGCCTATATGGTTAAAAGTATGTATTTGACTGAAACTATGACACCCTTACCCCAGAACCTAACAGATTCAGACTTTGTCACAAAACTGAAAAACACCCCACACCCAGCTGCACAAGTATCCACTCAGCTGTTGTTATAAATAACTACAAAGTGTTACCTTTTGAAAGGTCTGTCCGTGTTGCAACAACTCTGTCACTGTTGATATCTGACTGAGGGTTAATCTCCCAAGCATGCTCAGTCATGCTTCAGCAGTGACAGAGAGAGGAATCTTCGAGTAAAATTGCACTACAAAGGTTTCTTTGGGATAGCAGGTGGGTTGGTAATTGAGCAGTTGGAAGTGGTTTTGTTTTAAAGTAGCAAAATGGGTTAGGTTGGTGTAAGATTGGGAGGGGGGGGGTTGCCTTGCTTCTGGTTGCTGTTGTACCATTGATGTTGTATCAGAATGAGGGTACAGCTTCCTAATGTCACATCGATGGTACAGTAGCATTTCTGAAAGGCCTGATTTCCATATAAACCAAGTGCAATCCATATATTTTAATATAATAAACAGTACACACCTGTTGGCCATCAAGAAATATTTGAATAGAACAATGCATTTATATTATTTTAAAGCAGCAGTGCAAAGAAATTGGGCAAAAAAATTGACCCTACCTTTTTTCACTATAAAATATTCCGGACATCTTCCAGTTTTATTTGGGGGTGCTAGTTTCTAATTCCACCAAAACATGAGAATTTTATAAATGTTTGAATTGTATTTTTTCTCAAGAAAAAAGATGGTCACCACATTTTGCATAGAAACAGCATTGTAGACTTGTCAAGGGTTGGGACTGAAAAAATAAAAAAAAGACTCATGGTGCACAGCATAGGATGTACTTGGATAAGTACATTTGACGTATGCTAATATTTTATTAATTATAGCTGAAAATATCTTTTTTGGAAAAACTTTTTTCGTTGCACTGCTGCTTTAAAGGAATACTAGACATCATATAGGAAAGTGCATGGAAAATAATTGCAGATGTTGGAGCAATTGTATTTGAAGGCAGAATTACTTCTACAAGGTTTGTAAAACAACAAATCATTCAGTTGGGACTTGTGTCATACAGTGCTAGAACGTCACACTTCACAGCTGTTTGATTTGGAGTGGCCTTATGGGGATGTATATATTTGAGTAGTCTGTACTACAGAGTGAAAAAAAATTACTTTTGCATTAAAAAATACTAATACAAAAGCTGTGGTATATTTTTTTCTACACAGGTGTGCAGTTTTTCAGTTGTAACTATTCTCACAACAAAACCAACATGGAGTGAAACAGAACTATCGATTAGAGGAAAACTGCCATCTTGCAGTTTTGGTGGCAGAGGGCCAAAAAGACACCAATTAGTTACCAGAATTCAGTGGATCATTTTTAGATTGTACTGTTAGCTTCACACTGTTTCTTCTTTCCCTTCATGAAATAACATTACCCTGGTAGCAGAATTGTGTAACTAGAGCACCTACAGTGTAACAAAATAGTTCAAGCAGATGTAATTTTTGCTACACCAGGCTACATGCCTACTTCAAATCCAGTGGCACTTAAATATAACATTTGTATGGCTCAAATAATCCTAAATTACTCATAGTTGGCTTTGATGTATCATTAAAACATATTTGTAGATAGCTGTATTCTTCTTGAAGTAAAAAGTTAATTTAGTAAAACAATGCATGAGTAGTTTTTGGTTGTAGATACACTTTTCTCTGGTTCTGACAATCAAGTTCTTTTGTTGTCTAACACAGCTTTTGTTTAACCCTTTCCTTTCATCATTGTTCTATAGGACTTCTGTTAAAATGTTCAGTTTTATTCAAGTCAGGAAGTGAAATACAGAATGCATACTTTAAGCAATTTGGTGTTCCCCAAAACGCTCAAAGAGCAGAGTGCAGTATTGACAGTAACTATACTTTTAAAATGCCATTCCCCTTCACAGGGTTCAGAAAGGGACCCGCTCTGATATACACACGCCTTGGTGTGCGTCAACCACCCAAGGCGTGCATATATTAGAGTACAACTGCACACCTCAAAGTGGTTTATCTATGTTATAAAATGTCAAAATTGTTTTGAAGGGGGGTAAAAGTGCAGGTGTGCGGTCGCGCTCTGATACGCGCACGGTCTTGTGATGCTCAGTATCCAATAAATCCCAAGCAATTTGCCTACCCATTTTATAATTATATATATACGTTTTGCTGATATGGTAGGTGAAATAGATTGGGTATCATTGACTTCTGTTAAGATTTGCAGTGACGATGCCATGACGGCATGAAATCGCAGGGGAAGTAGGGTGCTAAATCTTACTAACACATTGTGAATTTAGCAGTATACGTAATTTCAAAGACATTCATTTCCATACATCCTCTGTACTTGATACCAAATGGCAATCCATTTACTATATTTAATACTGTTGGTAGTGCAGCCTACTATAGTAGTATTTAAATTAATGCTGGTAGCATTTTACACAGCAGGGCATTTCCTAGATAGAACTGGCATTCTAATTAAACTGTGACAAACACCGTCCACTGTCTGCTCTTAAACTGGAGAAAGCACTGCTGTGGAACAGTTGCAGTCGAAGTGCTCCTCAGAAATATACAGATAGGTTAAATGCTATGTGAAGGATGAAAAACCTGCTCAAAATCGTGACCTGCAACAACAATCAGTTTTGTACTTAAAAAGATTACATTGAGTTGGTTTGCATTTTCATTTCAGTTTCATTTATTGATGTAACTGAATGCACTTTTCATTTAAAATTAGTGCAGAATTGCTATTCATTTATTTTCTACTGTGTTTTGTAGCACCTCAGGCATAAAATAACTGTAATTTGTGGGGGGGGGGGTTAGCAATGTCAATTTCCAACTTATTTGCCTCCTAATTATTTAACTTATTTCAGGGTTTAGTTATTTTTAACTTATCTTTCTGGTCTTGAAGAAGCTGAACTCACAAGCAGTGGTAGGTGGCCCAGCTTGGTGGGACAAATAGTGAGATTAGGGATGGATAGGTTCGTTTATCCTCTGTTCCAGACAAACACATTATTACCTTGAAGGGTAAGTAAACTAGAACTTACGCAGATAAAAAAAATATGAGGGAAAGTGTACAGTTCGCTTCCTTGGACTAGTTCCTTCATTTCATTTTTTTGTTTTTTTTACCAGGAAGTGGTCTGGGCACTGCCCTTTTTCAGCCACACCTGACATATAAGTTCTGAGCATTTAGATTTTGTTCAGCTGTGAATGACGTGGTATCAAGCTTCCATCTCTTCTGTACAGAATGTTACCAGGATGATGGCTGTGTTAACAAACAAGAACGGTGCCCAAGCCCAGCTTATGCTTCCTTACTCCAGAGCTTGTAAAAGATCAGGAAAGAAGGTCTGACCAGGACAATAAGATTTTTTTGTTGTTGTTGTTTTTATTTTGTGTTTTTTTTAATTGAAAACGACTCTAAAGTATGAAACAGTGAAACTGAGAGGGAAACTACCTAATAATTTAGGGATGATCATAAATACATTCCAGTACTCTCAGGAGTTTTGAAAATTAAATACATTTTGTAATTATTGTATTGCAGGGATTTTCAACACTCTTTTTTTCCTGTTAAAAAGTTAATACTGTGGAGTTTCAAAAAGAGTTCCAATTCACCTGATTTGATTATCAGATAATTCAGAAAAAGGTTAACTTATTAAATAAATCCACACACAGTTTGCAGTGCAATGTGACCTTAACATTCACTGTCACAGGAAAAAATATTTCTTGTTTCACATTATTTTCTTGCGATTTAAGGATCATATGCAGCATATCTTGAGTTCTGCTTACAACATAACTGTGCATGGGATTTCGATTTTTCTGTAGAACAGATTTTTCACTCTGAACAGTTTTTGTTTTGCAGTGATCTTGTTTATACATTTTCCATAGCAAACGTAGCTTATAATGTAAATTTGTTTTAACGCTACAGTGTTTTTTAACATGATGTATGTTTATAATGAGGTAACTGGATGACTGCATATGATCTTTAAAATACAGAATTCCCTCTAGGCCTTTATGATTGAGGTTGAGCAATAAAAAGGGTGTCCGTTTGATGATTATTTAACTTTTTCAGCTCTGTTACACTTGTTCAGGATTGTTGCCAAAAAGTACATATGAGTGCACTTTTAGAGGGAAGGCTGTTTAGAATTTGTATAAATATGCTTTGATAGTGTATATATAGAAATATCTTTTTAAGAAAATAGTGCTATAAATGTTGACATAGGAAAGAAAAATAAATTAGTATAAACATATACTGATTTGCTACAGTTCTGGCCATTGCCTGGCACATTTTTTTGTGATTGTTGTACTGATTATCTGAATTTTTTTGTTATGTAATAACAGTGTATTATAATAGTATATAGTGTACCATATTACACTTCACTTGTACAGCACTTGAAGTTCTTTCTTTGATTGCTAATAAAACTAAGTCCTTCAGATAATTTTTATTGGTTTTTCAGTTAATCAACATTACAGAAGAATAAAGGAGTGAATGATGTGACATTAATACATTTTCATACCACAGAACTACGTCTGTTACAACAGGCAATATGACAGCTATCATAACATACACATTAATGTTCGAGTACCTGGAATAAGGAGGAGGGGGCCCTATTGTGATTAGCAAACCGGCTGCAGGGAGTATACAGATAATCCAGGGGTCAACTTTTGCTGTCAGCTCAGCCTAGTGTTGTGTATTTTATATTGCATGTCCATTGTAAGAATGTAGACTGATGAGCTAAAACAAAAGATGGCAAGAGTTCATGTTAATGGTAGATCAAATGTACAGTATTTTGTGGTATAATACTGATAGTTGCTGTTTCCTGTATGTCACATCCAAACCCTGTAACACAATTGATGTCACCTCATGATCTGATAATACTCTTAGAGCCGTCACATTGATGGTATTATGAGACTGAACATTTGTGAACTGTCTTGTGCACAGCATGAGTCAACTCTTTCTGTAACAGGCTTTTACAGTAAAATCCTACTCAACGCATAAGAAAAAAGTACATTTAAAAAAACACTCGGATCTGTATTTTACTAAAAATAAATAAGGAACAGTGTTTTACTCTGCTGTAATCAGTGGTTTGGGAGTGGCCAGGTTTGGGGGGCAGGTCAGTCAACCATGGGCTCCACAGTGGGTACCCAACAGTAAACGAAGATGGTAGAGGGGGCCACTACTCAAGTTGGCACAGCCAGGAGGGCCAATTACCCCCCCCCCCCCCACTAGCTCCACCACTGGCTATAATGTTCTCTTGGGGTTCTGTTGACATGATGGAACCACTTGAACTTTGCTCTCATTATTATCATGTCACCAGACACCCCCCCCAAATGGAATTTTAGCCTTGTACTCCCTATTATTCTGTTCTAGGGTCCTGGATATGGTGTTCTGTCCACACTTGGGCAGTGTTCTTTCCCCTTTAAATTCAGCCGGAACGTCTTCAAGCTGCCTTCTCCCACCCACACAGGTGGTAACTCCCTCGGCACTGCCCCATGAAGTCAGATCTTCCTTTCCACTGGAAGAAGAAGGTTCCCTCCTTACCGCTCTCGCGTTGAGAAGGCCCTTTGCTTAAATCTTCGGATTTTTTCAAAACTAATAAAAACGTCTTCAGGCTCTTTCTTCACGCCGCCGACATGGATGATGTGAAGTCTACTCCAGGGTTCCAGAAATGTGCCTGCGTGCAGATGTGGATGGATACACACACCTTGTGCATGTATTGTCTGGGCCATGAGCACAATCCCCAGGCCTGCAACGTTTGCCGCACTTTTCACCAGTCCATTTTAGAGGACCATCATGCCTGCTTACTTCTAGGATGTCCAAGCAATCGGTACCTGCTGGTCAAATCTGTGGGGTCCACTGAGCAACTTGCAATTTTCGTGGAGGCAGTGGCCCAGGCTGCAGCTCAGTCCTCCTCAGCTTCGGCTTTTTTGCCACTCTCTTTTGGTGCTCCTTTATGGGGGCATTTAAGGACCTGTGTCAGGACCTTCCTACTCATGGGCAGGGCCCGTCATCGAGACACAAGTTCAAATCCAAACAAGAGTCAAAAAAACTGTCTCACCATTAATCATGGAATCTAGAATGCTCTCAGGCTCCCAATTCCTGTGCTTCTCCAGAGGTTTCGACCTTGGTCAAATCCTTGGCCCAGGCTGCCGGCTCCACGGTATCCCTGTCGGGCCAGTTGGCCGAGACGCAGGTCGATCTTCCGGCTGAGATTTTTCTCGAACCGATCGACCCGTTGTCACCTGAAGAGGCCGATGCCTCCTTGTCTAGGACTCTGGTCCTAACTCAGACTCAGGGAGGCACGGATCAGTCCGTTGACCTGCCACCTCTTGTAGAAGAACAGGAACCAGAGGGGCCCCAGGCTCTGGTCGGCCCCCTCTCAGGCCCGCTGCCGGTCCCCTAATGATCAAGGTCCCGGTCTCAATCCCATTGATTGAGCGGTTCATGTCGACATCAGTGCTCCCTTTCTCGGCACTTGGGTAAGCGGCGCCGTAGCTGTTATTCATCCTCTGGTGAGGAGACACTTCGGCACAAGTTGCATCAACGCTACAAGGGTTTAATGTGGCAACAGCTGGTGTTCACCAGAATGAAGCCGGTACTGGCTTCTGCCCTGGCCATCACTTGGCTTTCGCTGCAGAGGCCAACACCTTCTCCGCCTTCACAGGAGCAGACCCATAAAATGGTCCTGGCTCAGCCCCCTCCGGTCTTTCCACTGATTCTCGTGGAGCCGCCTCAAAACAGTCGATGACCAGTGCTCCAACTAAAGAGGCTCGGCCAGCCTCTGATCTTCCCCATCGGCTGTTGGTCATTGTCACTCCAGACCATCTTCAGTGCATCATGGGGATTTGGGTGGTTGACCCCTCTTCAACAACTCTTTGAAGTCAGAGGGTTCCTCCTTACACTCTTGTCCAGTGGACACTGAGTCAGCAGGGGTCTGTCAACAGAGGAGGGCCCTACCTCCTTTATGGGCCTTCGCCGTCTCATCTCAAAGTCTGCAGGTCTCTAGATGAAACCCATCCATAAGCAGGCTCGGTACCCACTTACCAAGATTTTGGATCGGGGTGATTCCCTTGGGGAAGCCATCATGTGGCAGAGGCCATCCCTGGCCCTGCCTTGGAGCTGTGGCAGCATCCTGCCTCCTCCCCTGTGCTGTCGGCCAGGATGGCCTGCAAGTATGTGGTGCCCATCAGCTCCCTTTCAGGGTTCATGAAACATACCTCGGCTGAGGGCTTGGTGACTGATTGTGTGTTTTGGCTCTCCAGCAACATGGGAAACGTTAGCCAGCCCAGTGGCACTGAGGGTTGAGGCGCTGGACGCCACACCTCGCGCCACGCCAGTGACCCAGATTCGGGAACGGACTCAGGTCGGCAGGGGAGGTAGGAGATTGAGTGTCCGGAGGACTGCTCTCCCCTCCCATGGTGGGTTCCAGGGTATGCCCACTCCACAGGCGGCTCCTAGTGGAGACGGGGCCCTACAGGTAGCTGGGCTAGACATTACGTTGGGGGCGGTGGCAAGGCTGCATGTAGGTGTGCTGCCAGGCATTGCACATCCGCACTCCGAGGAGCAAATCACAAGAGGAAAAAACCCTGGTGGCCTAGTGGAGGCGAAGGAGGCTCCAGTGTCCTGCCCACATCCCAACGTCGGGCCTGACTTCCTGGTCTCCTGGCTGCCGTCTGGATTCCTTGGCGGTCCCTGAAATCACAGAAAAGGCTGCTAAGGGAGAGCCCTCCCCTGGGGGAGGTGATCCGGGGGCTGGACTTAGCAGAGGAGACTGGATAAGGAGGGCTTCAGATAGGGAGTAGAGGCAGCGACTAAAGAGTTCCTCGGAGAGATGCCCTAAGCTCCAGGTGGAAAAATAGAATTTAAAAAAACATGGGAGACGTTGACAAGCCACCCGATAAGGAATCCAAAAAATTAGACCATTTGGACAAAAAGGTCTATGCTGACTCTTCACTTGGCCTTCACCAGGTGAGCTCGGCCCTCCTGATGGCCCACTTTTCCCATGCCCTGTTGGGCACTCTTGATGGGGTCCTCCCTCATCTCTCAGTGGATCTCCAGACTACGGTCAAGTGGGTCCAGGGCTGAGCTGTAGCCAAACTGCTGCAGGCAGCTATGGATATTGGCAGCTCCTGCGATCGGTCTGTGGTGGCTGCAGTGGCCATGCACCACAGGGCTTGGCCTTTACAGCAGATACCCAGCACAAGCTGGTGGATGTTCCCTTCCTGGGCACCAACCTGTTCGGGCCTGGGGTTGAGGGGCACCTCACCTGCATTGAGAAGTCCAGTGCCACCTTGAATTCTATAACATCTGCCCAGAGGGACTGCAAGGGCTCCCAAGGAGCAGAAAAAGAAGCCCTTTCAGTCCACTTCCACTCCTGCGGCCAAATCAGCCGAGCCCCAAGCTGGGCAGCAGGCTTATGCTTGGCATACTTGGCCAAAGTCCGTGGCCACGGTCGTCCTTAAGCCTGGAGGACAAGTCCCCAGTGGCTTCTCAGCCAGGCCCTCCTCTGCCTCCAAGCCTGCCCTGTGAAGGGGTGCCTCCCTCATGCCCATCACACCTCCCCTGGGTCCTCCCGTGGGTGGCCGGCTCCACCACTTCCTTTCCACTTAGTCTGCTGTCACCACAGACAGGTGGGTTCTCGAGGTGGTTGGTCAGGGTCTGCCTCTAGAGTTCAAGGTGTACCCACCATGCTGAGCCCACACCTCACAGGAGGGCATAGTGTCCGTCGATATTATGTTGGCCCTTCTGGACGACATTGCCCAGCTGCTTCGCAAGGAGGTCGTGGCCCCAGTCTCGGACCCTCCAGAACACCCAGGGTTTGTCTCCAGGTACGTCCTGGTGCCAAAACGAATAGCGGGCTGGTGCCCCATCTTAGAGCTGCATGACCCGAACAAGTTCATCAGGCCGCACACCTTCAGGATGGTGACTGTGTCTCAGATCATACCATCTCTCGAGCAGGGCATGTGGCTCTTACTTTGAGGGGGCTTTTGCAGTAGGCAACACTGTTAGGACTAGGCCGCCAGGATCATAGGAAAAAAATTCTACCTAGCGGTATATAACGAGGGACCGCCCCCTGACGGTACATCGACATCCGTTCTAGCATAAGAGGGGCGGTCCCCCACACCCATCCCAGTTCTTTTCCTGGCATCGATCTGCACTTGTCGGATTCCATGGAAAATGTTGCTACAGTCAACCGCCATTCTAGGGACGTGGATATGTTGTTCAATCTACATGTACTGGCAGGTTCCTTGCCGCTTTAAATCTTGCCGGAAGATCTTCAAGCTGGCTCCTCCCACCCACCCGGGTGGTAAAACTCTCAGCTCCGCCCCATGATGCCAGATCTTCCTTACCACTTGGAAACTCAGGTTCTCTCCTTAGCGCTCTGCGTTTTAGGCCTGGATCCACACTCTTCGGTCAAACCAAAACTCATTCTTAAGCTTAAAAGACTTCAGTCTTCCTTTTCCCTTGCAGCTGCGATGGACAAATCAATTCCCGGATTTCGTCGGTGCCCCTGTGGGCAGAAGATGTCCCAGACCGATCTGCACTCCACGTGCATTTATTGCCTTGGACTCGGCCATGACTCACAGGCTTGTGAGTTATGCAAATCCTTTTTGGCTCCGGAGGACCACGCTGCCGATTGCTGTTGGGGCGACCCGAGAAACGTTATCCTCTGGTCAAGTCGAAGGAGTCCCATTGGGCGGTGTCCGTGGCTGCGAGCTCGGCTGAACAACTGGAGCAGATGATCGCCCTCGAGGAGGAGGCAGCCCAGGCCGCATCATCATCATCCTCGGTCGCGGCATTTATCCCGCTCTACTTGGGCTATTCCTACACAGCTTCTTTCAAGGAGCTTTGCCAACCCCTCTCCACCCAGGGAGAAGGGCCTTCAGGACATTCCTCTCTGTCCAAAAAGAAGGACTCCAAAGATAAGTCCCACTGTCGAAGTTCGTGGGAGTGGGAGAGGTCCCCTTCCCCAGATAGTCGATACTCGACTTCGGTCGAGGTTGCGCCCTGCCCGGGACTTCCTACGCCTCCTGGATCTCATGGCAGCCTGTACCAGCGTGGTCCATTGGGCCCGCTGGCACATGCGTCCCCTGCAATGGGGGATGGCCTGCCAATGGTCACAGCTCTCCGGTCTTCTGGACCAGCCAGTGACAGTGACCCAGGAGAGTAGAACGACCTCCAGTGGTGGCTCATTCCAGCTCATCTGCAGGAGGGTATCCCGTTTGTCCGCCCAGAGCCGACGGTCACTCTAATGACTGACTCCTCTCTGATGGGTTGGGGTGCCCATCTGAGAGAGCTCAGAGCTCACGGCCTCTGGTCCCCTCAAGAGTCTCGATGCCACATCAACCTGCTGAAGCTTCGAGCAGTCTGACTAGCCCTCACCACCTTCACTTCGTTTGTACGGGATCAAGTGGTCCGGGTCCAGACGGACAACACCACGACCATTTACTACGTAAACTGCCAGGGTGGGACGCACTCCTTGCCTCTGTGCAAGGAGGCTCTCCGCACTTGGTCTCTCATGAGCAACTGGAGGTGGATCTCCTAGCCATCCATGTGGCAGGAGCCTCCAACACTGTGGCCGATGACTTCAGCCGGATAGGTGCTGCATCTCACGAGTGGTGTCTCCTGCCAGAGGTAGTACAAGAGCTGTTCTCACACTGGGGCACTCCTCAGGTGGACCTGTTTGCCTCCAGGGAGAATGCGAAGCTGAGGCTGTTCCATGCCCGCCCCCCTCAGCAGGGCTTGCTGCAGGGAGATGCCTTCTCGAGGCTGTGGACCCCGGGCCTCTTCTACACCTTCCCTCCATTTCCCTTGATTCTCAAGGCAAAGAGGGACAAGGCGCAGGTGATTCTGGTAGCCCCAGACTGGCCCCGCCAGTTCTGGTATCCAGATCTCCTCAGCCTCGGCTCCAGGTTCCCGAGGCGGCTTCCAGCCCGCCCGGAGCTGATCTCAGTCAACAAGGGGAAGGTACTCCACCCGGACCTTCAATCCCTGCACTTGATGGCCCGGTTCCTGAGTGGCTTGAGTTCCAGGCCTTGGGTCTTTCCGACGAGGTCCTCAGCGTTATTGAGGCATCCCGTAAGGAGTCGACCAGAAAATGCTATGCCTTCAAATGGAAGAGATTCTCCATTTGATGTCAGGATAAGGGGTTGGACCATTCCTCTTGTTCTTTGGCTAGCATTCTGGACTACCTGTGGTCCCTTTCTCAGCTAGGACTTCGGTCGATGACCCTTAAGGTGCACCTGGCAGCCATCTCTGCTTACCGGGCGCGGGCCGGCAAGCAGTCGGTGGCGCAGGAGAAGGTGGTCGGGCACTTTTTCAAAGGCCTTGATCACATATCCCCTCTGGAGCGAGAACCTCCATCTCCGTGGGATCTACTGCTGGTATTGGCTAAGTTCATGGGCAAGCCATTCAAACCGATGCACAGGTGTGACATCTCTCACCTGTCGTGGAAGGCTGCCTTCTTGGTGGCTATCACGTCAGTCAGAAGGATGGGAGAGCTCCAGGCACTTTCCATCGAGTCTCCTTATCTGGTCTTCCACTGGGACAAGGTTGTCCTGCGCCCCCACCTGAAATTCTTTCCGAAGGTGGTGTGGGAGTTTCACCTTAACCAGGTGTTGACTCTGCCAGTGTTCTACCCCCGTCACACCTCAGATGCCGAATATAGGCTCCATACTCTGGACCCTAGAAGAGAGCTCTCTTATTATAAGGAGTGGACGGCTGAAGTTCGGGGAGAGGTTCGCCAGCTGTTTGTCACCTATGCTGAAGCCGCACCTGGCAGACCTGCAGCCAAGCGGACGATAGGGAGGTGGGTCACATCCTACATAGAGCTCTGCTATAGATTGGCGGGCATGGAGCCTCCCAAAGGGATAAGAGCTCATTCTACCCGCCATACTGCTGCTTTGGTGGCTGCTTCCAGGGACGTCCTTATCGAGGAAATCTGCAGGGCTGCTACCTGGAAGTCAGCACACACCTTCATTACCCACTACCACATTGACCTTGAGTCATACTGGTTTTGGGACCTCGGTTCTCCAGTCCTTATTTCCCTAGTAGGGGGTGCGTCTTGCCTCCCTCCTCCCGGAGAACTGATAGGAGTCTGCCAGTAAGTGTGGATTGAACAACATATCCACGTCCCTAGAAATACAGGTTACTCACCTGTAACAGGAGTTCTAGGAGTGGTATATGTTGTTCATCCACATAACCCACCCGACCTCCCCGGCTCCGACGTGCAACCTGGCTTCCAGCAGGCTAGATCTGGCATCATGGGGCAGAGCCGTGAGTTTTACCACCCGGGTGGGTTGGAGGAGCCAACTTGAAGACCTTCCGGCAAGATTTAAAGTGGCAAGGAATCTGCCAGTAAGTGTGGAGGAACAACATACACCACTCCTAGAACTCCTGTTACAGGTGAGTAACCTGTATTTACCGTTTATTCTTTCTTTCATCAGTTTTTGTTGGTTTTCGACATTATGTGGTTGCCGAATTCATCTGCAGGCTCCCGCAAGTCCAAGTGTGCCTGCGGGAAGCAGCTCCTTGAGAAGGATGGCCACTTCACGTGCGTGATCTGCTTAGGCCCAGATCATGACACCGAAGCCTGCCAGAAATTCAATCAAGTCACGAGGAAAAGATGATGGAAAGTTTTGGAGACCCATATCCTGCAGCAAAAGTGGCAGCCCTGGAACAAGAGCTGCAGTCTATGACCAAGGCCATGACTTCTGGAGAATCTTCGTCCATGAAGAAAAAACACAAGTATCAGGACCGGGATCGGTCCACTTCAGAGTCATGGTTGCCTGCGAGGGCTGCAACAGAGCCGGAGTCTTCCTCTGCAGGAGGTTGATCTCCTCTTCCATCCCAGCCCTCCTTCCTTTGGGCTGCCGGTGGACCAGCTACCCACCATCATCTCAGTGGCGGGCAGTGCTGCTGCGGTCCTTCAGAAAGGTCCTGCATAGGTGGCCAGGCTGGTTGTCTGGTTGAGGCTACGGCTGTTTCCACCCTCCTGGCCTCGGTGTCTTCGCCGAATCCCGTCCTGGTGTCCGATGACTGTCTACCAGACTGATGCCTGTTGTTGCCCTCAAGGCCACAGCCAGCTTCTGCAGATCCTCCATCGTTGGGGCTCCAGGCTTCTCAGCGCCGCTGGTGGTCACCTCCTAGGCCCCTCACTGCCAGTCACCAGCAGGGCCTTCCTCATCCAGGCTTCCCTCCCAGGATCCGATGCTCGATGATCCTCCATCGAGCATAGGATGCCCTCTGCCTTTGGGACGGATGTCCTCAGCCCCACCTTCTCCGAAGCCCTTCACAGCTCACCAGGAGCCAGTTCCCGCATCAGAACCTTTGGAAATGAAGTGGACCAGCTTTGTTCCACCAGCTCAAACATAGGGTCAACCTATGGCACTGTGCCATTGAGACTGGCCGGCCCAGTGACAGGCAGTTATATGCTGCCACCCGAAACAAGTGCACTCGGGCCATCAGAAAGGCCAAGTCTGAGCACTATCGGTCCTCACTCACAGCCTCATGGGGGAACCCCAGAACCTTCTGGGATAACATTAAACAGTTAAATGGGAGTGCACACTCCCCCCACCCACCCAGATCAACATTAATGGCGTGATCTCTTCAGACCCAGCCCTCATAGCTAAACACCTCATTCACTGACCTTAGCCCTATCCTCCCTACAAATTTTTTTGACCCTCCTGCCCCAGCGCCTGCCGTAAATCTTTCTTGCCCTTATTTTCTCCTCCGATGCGTTTCTGCCCAAGAACTTAGGCCGCACCTTGTCACTGCCCTCAAGAGTAATAGTACGGGCAGTGACACCCTGGATCTGTGTATCCTATGGCTGGTCTTAGACACAGTCCTTGCCCCGATCACGGGCCTCATCAACCACTCTCTTTGCCTGGGGAAGGTTCCAACTGCCTGGAAAGTCGCCACTGTCACCCCTATCTTGGGTTAAGGTGATAGGACTGTGGCTGGAAACCATCGGCCAATCTCCATTCTCTCTCCTCTCTCCAAGGCCTTGTAAAAGTGGTAGCCTCTCAAATCTCTGACTACCTCTCCACCTACAATGTCCTATGTCCTGAGCAGCATGGCCTGAGGCTGGCCACAGTACCAACACAGCCCTCCTAGAGTTCTCCAACTTTCTCACTCCTCCTTAGACACTGGTTCTCTGGCTGGTGCGGTCTTCATTGACCTCTCTAAAGCTTTGACACTGTCTCCACCCCTCCTTCTTGATGCCCTTAGTCTCTCTGGTTTTGCTGCTGGGCCTATCTCCTGGTGCACCAGTTATCTGTCTGACCACTCTGGCGTGTAAAAATTAATGGGACCTACTCAGACATCTGTCCCATCTTTCTAGGTTCCCAGGCTCCATTCTGGGCCCCTTACTATTCTCCTTACCTTAACACCCTTTCCACGCTCTTGCTTGGGAACATTCTATTGTACGCTGATGATGCAGTCATCTTTGCCTCAAGTCAGAACCCTATTGCCCTCCAGGACTCGCCTGAGAGTCCTTCGCTGAAGCCGAGGGCTGGTTCAAGGAACATAGATTGGTGATAAATCTTAAAAACAAAACCATGTTCTTCACTCATCCTCAAAACAAGTCCTGCAACTTCAAACTCCTCATTCACTCTGGGTCCTCTTTCCCACTCGAACAAGTTTGCTCCTATAAATACCTAGGGATCCATTTTGACCCCTCCCTCTCCTTCCATGGACACATCGCTGCCCTAGCCACTGCCACTAATATCCGATTGGGCATCTTACATTGGTATAAACACTGCCTCCCCCCGGAGGCTCTTCGACTCGCAGTCACCTCCTCTATCCTGTCCCTAGTGGACTATGGACTGCCGGTGTATGGTGCTGCTGATCAGACCGCACTCCATAAAATTCACACTACTATGAATAAGGCCTGCAGGTTAATTACTGGGGCACCTAGGCTAACACACACCTGTCTACTGTACGCTAAAGCGCTGGTACTTGATCTTGACGAGCGCCTCAAATATCTGACCTGTACCCTTACAAAAAAGACCCTCCGTGGGCTATCCCCGCCTGGATTGACCAACACCATCCGCCGCTCTGTCCCACTAGTTCATACTTGGACCTCTGGGAAAACCTCTCTTGTTATCCCTAGAGCTAGGACCTCTCACGGCCAAAGAGCCTTCAGCTTTAGGGCCCCCTCCTGGTTCAACACACTGCCCCCCTCCATCTCCGAAGCTCCAACTATATCGTGCTTCAGAACGTCCTTACGGAACCACCTTGTTAACACCCGAAGCTGTAATTGCCACTAGTCAAAGCCGTACTCAATACTAATGACAAAGCTTACTACTAAGCTGCTAAGGACAACATAACTCTGGTATTGTTTGCATCAGTCCTACCTGTACCAGCTTATTTGTATCTATGTCTTAAGTTACTGTTATACTGTGTTATACTGTGTATTTTCGTTTGTCTTACTGTGACAAGGTACCTTTGTAAATGAGCCTATGGCTCAAAGGTTTTCCAAACTGCTGTCTAAATAAATAAATAAATAAATGTTGCCCAGTACAGCAACCAGCGCTGTCTCCTGGTCCCTCCTCGGACATGGTCACTGATTTGGACCTGGGCATACGGTGGGTTTGTCTGGGGTGACGTCAGACCCGATCTACAGTCTGCTGGTGCACTACCCAGTGTTAGGCTGTACCCTTCAACCTGAGTTTTTAACTTCCCTCCTTCCTCTTCCCCTTTGGTTGCACCAGGGATTCTGGAAGAGGGAGAATATCCAGTGGCAAGGACAAACTTGTCTTTCCCCCAAGTCTTCTGAATATCCAGTGGCAAAGACAAACTTGTCTCTCCCCCTACTCTTCTGGTCCTTTCCTATCTTTTTCTTGGGGCTTCTCTACTGAGGGGGATGCCCAAGGTGTAGCCTGACATCAAGCTCTGGCCTTCCTTGTCTCCTTTCCAAGCGAAGAGCAGACCCTTTTTCATGGCTGTCACTGTCTCTGTGGACAGTGCACCTCTGGGGGGATGTCTCTGACCGACACTGGGTGGCTATTCTGCGCACCCCACCCCCGGCAGCAGGGATCAGCTCCAGAGGTTATGGAATGGAACCCCCTCCTTTCCTTTTCCAACCGATGGAGTTTCTTTCTTCGAGGGAATGGTGCTTTCGTCCTTTCCTGTCCCATACCTGGGGGTCACTGGCCTTCTCACCAGTAATTGGTGACCTTCCTTTGGAAGGGCCATAGTCTATGCTCCTAGTCTAGGAGAGGCTTTCATCAGACAGAGCCAGCGACTTCCCCAGGGCAGCATCATGGGGTGATAAAATGGGACTGTTGGTTCGGGCCCCGGACTCAAGGAGGCCCACCCTCGGAGCTACCACAGTGTCCTCTCTGGAAATCATTGATTTGGGTGTCAAGGGCTCATATTAACTACCGTCTCCGGACCTTCAAAAAATTTTTAGCTGCAGGCAGGCCCTCTCTTCAGATTTCCTTGAATCTGTGATACGACCGGCCTCCCGTCAGGACCTTGGCCCATCTTTCCCATCTAGGTGTCAGGATTTCTCCAGGTCCCTCAAACTTTTAAATGGTTTGCCCTCCTCTAGCGCAGTTTATCCCTGCGCGGTCCTCCCCTGCCATACCGTGGCCGGCTTCATTGTGCTGGACAACTTTGGGCCCCCCCCAGACCCTGGACTGCCCCACTCTACCTATTTTGGGTTTCTATCCTTGGCGGTGCCTGGCCGTACGTCAGGTTTTTCGCCTTATGAGCCTCTCCTCTCACTTGACGTCTCAGATGCATCGTCAGACCTTTCCTGACATCAGACATCGGGGACTACTTCGGCATGGTCCCGAACCCCGGTAGGGGTCATCACCATTAGTCTTCCAGGAGTGCCCCAGTTTTCGGGCTTGCTGACTGGGTAATTTTCCTTACCCAACTCCTTTGAGGGCTCCCCAGATCCCTTCATGGTGTCAGTGGGACTTGGAGCCCCCTGGCAGGGGTGGATTTCCCAGGATAAAGATGGATAGTGAACTGATAGCTCATGACTTTGGCTCCTGAATTCTTTGCACTTTCAGAGGTTGCTTATTACATGCGCCCTGGGATCGCGGGAGGTCTCCAAGCCTTATTCCTCCTGACCAGGCACCCGTCTTTGCCTCTTGGGCATGGGCCCTCCTTTTTTGTCCCAGGGGGATTATAGTTGCACCTTTATAGGTCCTTGCTGTTCCCCAGGCTTCCTTCTTTCTTCCCTTCCAGGTGAGGGACAGACTTTGTAGACCTAGTTAACCGGGTGCCTCTCTTGCTAGGAGTGTCAGGGCTGGACATTCAGGTCCTTTTTGGGGGATACTCCTTCTCCCCCCATATGAGGAGCAGTCACCTGGTTGCTCCCCTTCCCCTGGTCTTCCGCAACCTCCCTTCCTCTTAGGGGAAGGCAGGGGACATCTTTTCTCACTAAGACCTTCTTATCATTCATGGGCCCTTTTGGCTGGGCTCCTGCCTGTAAGGAGTATCCTTTTGGCTACCCCCTACCATGCCTTCCCTTAGAGACTTGTTTATTACCCTCAGTGGGAGCTCCCTCTGGGGCTCTCTTATTCTGTGGGTCTGCCTTCCTCCAACTATCCACAGGGATTGGAGCAGGGACATTTTTGTCCATCTTAGTCTCCTCTTCCAATTCTGGATGGGGCCTGACGCCAGTCTATCCTATGCGGACCATCTCCAGTTTGTTTGTGGCAGAGGAGCATCGGTATGCCATGTACACTTTTTGCTTCTCCTCCCTTGTTGGGGTTGCTCTTTTTAGAGACCTCCTTGGGGTGACCACAGTCTGGATTGGCCAGGGTGTCATATCCCTGACACCCGCCTTACCTTGGAGGTCAGCCATTGGCTGAGTGGGTACAATCCTCTGTCCTCCTCCCGGATATCTTGCCTTCCGTGAGTGCTTGGGTCTCAGTCCTAACTGTGTTGCCTACTGCAAGAGCCCCCTCGAAGTAAGATAGTACAGTTACATAAGAACTTACCGTAACAGTGGATCTTCGAGAGGAGCTCTTGCAGTAGGCAGTTATTTTCCCTACCTCCATCCCCCTGCTTGCTTTCCATTTTGTCCTCTTTAGGCTCCAGGAGTCATTTTTTTCTCCTTTTGGATCTTGCTTTAGGGTCTCCGGCAGGGGGGAACTGAGATGGATGTGGGGGACTGCACCTTTTATGCTAGAATGGATGTTGACGTGCCAACATCAGGGGGCGGTCCCCCGTTGTATACTGCTAGCTAGTATTTTTTTCTGTGTGGTTCTGGCACCTGGTGGCTTAGTCCTAACTGTGCTGCCTACTGTAAGAGCTTCTCTTGAAAATCTACTGTTGCGGTAAGTTCTTACACAACTGTACATTCTGCTCCCTGGATCTTCAGGACACATTATTTCATGTCCCAATCCATCCGTCCTACCGCCGGTTCATCCAGTTCCGGGTGGAGAGGATGCTTTACAAGTTCCCAGGCCATGCCATTCGGCCTGACCTTTGCCTCCAGGGTCTACACCAAGTGTATTGCAGTGGTGGCAGCTTACCTGAGGTGCCAAGTGGTCCAGGTCTACCCCTACCTGGATGACTGGCAAATTGCAGGTCCCTCCAGGCAGGAGGTGGAGCGGTCCAGAGACCTGGTCCTCCAGACCAGCGTCTCACTTGGCCTCCTGGTCATCGAGGCCAAGTCGGAACTCGTGCACTCACAGGCGATCAGCTTCATCGGGGCAGAGCTCTATTTTTGCGGAGGCTCTCTCCTCCTTTGCCGGATCATTTCAGTTGGGCAGTTGCGCCCTGCACGGACTTTCTGCACCTCTGGGGATACATGGCAGCCTGCACCAATGTGGTCCATTGGGCCTGCTGCAGAATGCGCTCTCTGCAATGGGAGGTGGCATGCCAGTGGTCTCCGTGCAAGGGCCACTTCAACCAGTCAGTCACGGTGACCCAGCCGATGTGGCACCCCTTTCAGTGGTGGCTAGTCCCGGAACATCTGCAGGAAGGTATCCTGTTTTTTCGCCCAGAGCCGATGGTCATCCTGAAGACCAGTGCGCCTCTCATGGGCTAGGGTGCCCACCTGGGAGAACACAGAGTCCATGGGCTCCAGAACTTGAAGAGTCCCAGTGTCACATCAATCTGCTGGAGCTCCAAGCAGTTCAGCCGGTGCTGACTGTCTTTGTCCCCACATTCAGGGTCAGGTCATTCAAGTCCAGATGGACAACACCACAACCATGTACTGCCTCAACAGACAGGGTGGGATGCATGCCCTTCCTCTGTGCAGGGAAGCTCTCCATGTATGGACCCCTGTGCACAGCCTGGAGGCCGATCTCCTGGCCATCCATGTTACCGGTGTCTCCAACCAGCTGGCGGATGCTGTCTGCCATGTAGGCGAGGCATCTCACAAGTGATCTCTACATCCAGAGGTAGTACACAGTCTGTTCTCCCAGTGGGGCACCCCTCTGGTGGACTTGTGTACCTCCATGGAGAATGCAAAGCTGAGGCTGTATTGTGCCAATCCCCCTCAGCAAGGAACGCTGTAGGGCGGGTGCCATCTGAAGGCCCTGGACCCCGGGCCTCCTCTATGCCTTCCCTCCATTTCCTTTGATCCACAAGGTGTTCCTCAAGGCAAGGAGGGACAAGGCATGGGGTGATCCTGGTGGCTCCGAACTGGTCCCACCAGTTTTGGTACCCCAATCTCCTCAGCCTCAGTAGTAGGCTTCCGAGGCATCTTCCTCTATCCCCGGACCTGCTCTCTGTCAATCAGTGGAAGGTACTCCATCCAAACCTTCAATCCCTGCACCTGGCAGCCTGGTTCCTGAGCCGCTAAAAGTTCCAGGCTTTGGGTCTCTCCGAAGATGTCTTCAATGTAGTTGAGGCTTCTTGGAAGGAGTTGACCAGGAAATGGTATGCCTTCAAATGGAAGAGGTTCTCCATTTGGTGTCCAGGCAAGAGGCTGGACCCTTTGTCCTGTCCAGTGGCTGGCATCCTTGACTACCTTTGGTCCCTCTCTTAGTTGGGCCTTCAGTCGACGACCCCTAAGGTGCACCTGGCAGCCATCTCTGCTTACCGGGCGTGGGCCGGTCAGCCATCAGCGCTGGAGAAGGTGGTCTGGTGCTTCTTCAAAGGCCTTGACCACATTTCCCCTCTGGTGCGAGAACCACCACCACCTTGGGACTTGTTGCTGGTGTCAACAAAGCTCATGGGCAAGCCATTTGAAACCGATGCAAAGGTGTGAAATGTCTCACCTGTCATGGAAGACCACCTTCTTGGTGGCTATCACGTCAGGCGCTTTTGGTGGAGTCTCCTTGTTTGGTCTTCCACAAGGACAAGGTTGTCATTTGCCCCAACCCAAAGTTCCTCCCGAAGGTTGTGTCTGACTGCCACCTTAACCAGGTGATCACTCTCCCGGTGCACTTCAATCACACCTCAGAGGCCAAGCAAGGCTCCATACCTTGGATCCAGGCTGAGCGCTCACCTATTATAAGGAGCACACAGCTGGAGTTCAGGGAGAGGTTCGCCAGCTCTTTGTCACCTACCCTGAATCCACACCAGGCAGACTGACAGCCAAGTAAACGATTGGCAGATGTATAGTCTCCTGCATCAACCTCTGCTATAGGTTGGTGGGTAGGGAGCCTCCCATAGGGCTAAGGGCTCATTCCAACCATCATATTGCTGCCTTGGTGGCTGCTTCCAGGGATGTCCCTATCCAGGAAATCTGCAGGGCTGCTACCTGGAGGTCAGCACACATCTTTATTTCCCATTACCACATCAACCTTGAGTCACGCCAGGATACTGGTTTTGGGGCCTCAGTTCTCCAGTCTCTGTTCCCTAAATAGGGGGTGTGAGCCTTGCCCCTTCCTCCCGGAGAACTGCTAGGAGTCTGCCCAAGTGTGGATAAAACACCATATCCACGCCCCTAGAAAAACAGGTTACTCATCTGTTACAGTAGATCTTCTATGGAGTGGTCTCTTGCAGTAGGTTATTACTCTTGGGAGGTTCCAGCAGAGGGTGCTGTCACACGGCGGCTTCTTCTAGCAGTCTTCTAGCAGGGACCACCCACACATGACATCACTTATTTGCTGTGGGCAGTCCCTGGTATCCTCTGTTCCCCGACGGTTTCAGCACTGTCTGCTGGAACCTCCAAGAGTAATAACATACTGCAAGAGACATTCCTCGAAGATCTACTATTACAGAATGTTCTTACATAACCTCACTTTCTAGGAGTGGTATATGGTGCTCGTCTAAACAAACCACCCGACCCCCCTGGAGTGGCACACGGTCTTGCTTCCAGCAGATAAGATCTGATGTCACGGGATGGTGCTGAGGGAGTTAACCACCCAGGTGGGTGGGAGGAGCCAGCTTAAAGACATTCCAGCTTAATTTATAGGGGAAAGGACACTGCCCAAGTGTGGACGAACACCATATACCACTCCTAGAACTACTGTTACAGGTGAGTAACCTGTTTTTCTTAATCTATCTTTGAAATAAGCAGTGTAAGGATAGAAACATAGATTTTGATGGCAGATAAGGACTGCTTGGCCCACCCAGTCTGCCCATTTCTCTACCTACTGGGTAGGCTGCAGATCCTAGTTAACAAACAGCCTACTTCCTCCTACCCCCCACTATAATTGCCTTATGTCTGTCCCATGCATTCTTGAACTCCTCCACTGTTTTGATCCCATGACCTCCTCAGGAAGGCCATTCCATGTGTCCATCACCCTCTCCATGAAAAAATACTTCCTCATGTTGCCCCTGAGCCGTCCCCCCTCTATCTTCAAATTGTGTCCCCTTGTTCTTGCACATCTCTTTTTCTGAAAAATGCTACCCTCTTGGACTTTGTTGATTCCCATGAGGTATTTGAACGTTTCTGTCACATCTCCCACCCCCTTCTTTCCTTGAGGGCATACTTATTAAGCTTCTTTAGTCTCTCTTCATATGGCTTCTGGTGCAGACCCTGCACCATTTTAGTTGCCCTCCTCTGGACTACCTCCATCCTGTCTATGTCCTTGTGGAGATGGGGTCTCCAGAACTGCATGCAGTACTCCAGATGGGGTCTCACCAACTATCTGTACAGAGGGATGACAACTTCCTGTTTTCTATTGGTGATGCTTCTCCCTATGCATCCCAGTATCCCCCAGCCCTCCTGCCTTCTCACATTGCTTGCTTACCTTTATGTCGTCTGATATTACTACCCCCAGGTCCCTTTCCATTTTTGTTGTTGTTAGTACCTCTCCCCCATCCATTGTGTACTCTTCCCCTGGGTTTTTGTTTCCCAGGTGTATTACTTTGTGCTTCTTTGCTTGAATCTAAGCTGCCATACTTTGACCATTCCTCCAACTTTGCCATGTCCCTTCTCATCCTTTCCACCCCCCCCTTGTGTATCAGCCCTGTTGCAGATCTTTGTATTATCTGCAAAGAGGTATACTTTTCCTTCCAGTCCCACCACAATGTCACCTATAAAGACATTAAAGAGGACCGGTCCCAGTACTGAACCCTGTGATACACCACTAGTAACCCCCTTTCTTCGGGGTGGACTCCATTTACTATTAACCTCTGCGTTCTGTTGTCCATCCAATTTTTTACCTAGGCTACCACCCTGGGACCCACTCCCAGACTGGCTAACTTGTTTATTAATCTTTCGTGTCAAATGCCTTGCTAAAGTCTAAGTAGCCAAAGTAGGCTATGTCCACAGCCCTTCTCTGGTCTACTACTTTGGTCACCCAGTGAAATAAATCTATTAGATTCGTCTGACATGACCTTCCCACTGTGAATCCATGCTGCCTTGGATCCTGTGCCCCGCTGACCTCTAGGTACTCAACTATTCTTTCTTTCAGAAGTGATTCCATCATTTTCCCTACCACTGAGGTCAAACTAACAGGTCTGTAGTTTCCTGCCTCTGCCTTGATCCACATTTGTGAAGGAGAATCACATCCACCCTCCTCCAGTCCTCCAATACCACACCATCCTCCCATGATTTGTTAAAAGGGGTAGTCAGTGGTGTCACTAAATCGTCCTGGACTCAAGTCTCCACCAGTCATTCACACTCATGGGAGTATGCTGGATGCGCTAGGACCCTGCGGGAGCCAAAAATCTTCAGGAGGGCCGGCGCCACGAGGCTAGCTCATGCCATATAGGCTATCTCGGCGTTGACCCACCAACTCCAACCGCCTCAGTTCCTTTTTTCCCCGCCATTGAGTGCGCTTCAATGATGTCACTCACCCGCTGGGAGACTAGTCATCGTCTATACAACAGCAGCTATATAGCCATTCAGTATTCGCTTAACTTGCCATTTTTAGTGTTCTTTTCTTTTTTAAAAAATAGGTAAAATAAAGAAGTTATTCTCAGCCTGCCATCGACGGAGTCGACCTTTGACGGTAGTGGTGATGGTAGGGAGACTTCATTTGAAAGCTGTGATGGCAGTGGGGCTCTGTCCAGTCCGCGCCTCTTTTCGGTGGGGGGGTCCAACCACGAGCAGTCAGGTGCTCGGGGGGGGAGGGGGAGGACAGTCCGCCCGTAGCACAAATGTAGCGGTTCCGGGACCTGGCTCCGCTTCACCTCAAGCTCTTCTTCCTCCTGTCGGAGGAAGAAGAATCGGCACCTCTCGAGGTCGCCCTCTGGTATGTCTGTGCATTGATTGTTGCTGGTTGAGAGCGGTTAGCCTGAACCAACTCTAGTGGGTTCCCCTCTGGCTCCGCTCTTAACGGCCGTGATCTTCAACACCGGTTCCCATCTCTGTCCTCGATGGGATTCCGGTGAGCAGTTTCACCTCTGGACCGCTCTTTGAGAGCAGTGGGTCAGGCGTCTGCCCAGTTGCCCTGACTAGTGGTCCTGGGTTCTGGGCCTTTGGACCTTGGGCCCACCTGGCCGTGGCCAGATCTGCCAGGCCAGAATGTGCGTGGTGCCCCCTATGTGCTAACGCCATCAACGCCAACTCCTCATGCCTACCCCTCTCTCCCTTTTTTCTGTAGGGGCTGGCATGATACCTCCTCCTCCTTCCTCACTTCAGGTCTAGGTCCAGTAGCGATTCTAATGCCATGCATTGTGCCTGCTCCTTGTGGTGCCGTGTCCAGTGCTGGTGCTTTGCGTGCTGCCGCTTTAGGCGGCACCGTGTGGTGCAGTGTCATGCCTGCGCCATTCATGGCACCGTGCGCTGCCATCGGTGGCACTAGGTGGTACCAGCGCTGGGTGTGGCACCAGGTGTGGTTCTGGCACTGCGGATGGCACTGATCACCTCACCGGTCTAGGTGGTGGCATCTCCCTGGTCTTGACCTGCCCTTGGAGGTTATTTTGGGTAGAAGTGGATCTGGATGAGTCTCTCCCTCTTCTGCTTTGTCGAAGACGCAGTGGATGACTCATTTTATGGGCTGGAATGCAAACCCTCTGTATCAGTGTGATGGAAGATCTTCTTTCCAGTTTCTTTTTCTCAGGGATATGGGGTCCACCATAACTTTTCAGTATTCATCTGTGGACCAAAGCAGACTCCTACATCTTGAGTTCCCTACATTCCTCAGTATGAGTACACCTTGTGAAACATACTTAATGCAATGGTCAAGAGCCTCCCAAAATCTAGCGCTCCATTGCTAGGGGCATATAGCCCAATAATCAGCTAAAGCTTTTATAGACACCTACGTCTCTGCCTCTAGGGCAGCCGACGCTGGTAACAGGTGGTTAACGTCTCCTTGACTGTGCTTATCTGTTCAACTAAAGGTCTCTCAGAACAATAGGGCTGCCATTTAAACCACATGACATCCTTGTGACAAGCAGTCCTGTCAGGGTAGTGGCCTAGGTGCCCTTTTCAGGAACCAACCCCTCAGCCTCTAAGAGAACACAGTAGAGGGCACAGGATCCAAATCCACCCTATACTAACCCCTGTGGATCCAGCCCAGACTCACCCCAGCTGTCTGGGGGGGGGCGGGGGCGCCTCTTGGCAGTAGGAGGAGCATCTAATTCAGTTTTATAGCCAGTGGAAGTCCATTACAGCAGACCTGTAGGTCATCCGGATTGTCCGATGGGGATAATCTCCCAATTCAGCAGCTTTTCCCAGACCTTTCACCCAGACAGCAGCCAGTCTGTCGGCCTCTCAGTCACACAGTCTCTGCTTCTGAGATACAGAGCCTCTGCGGGTACTGGGCAGTAAAACGCATTCCACTGCAGAATGAAGCACAGATTCCTATTTCCATTGCTTCTTGTTCCAAGTTAACAGACGTCATGCACCCATTTGTCAACCTTGGAAGGTTCAACAAGTTCCTGTTCAGGGAACAGATCCCTAAATCTCGGGGTCCAAGTCTTCACTTCCCAGACATTTGGCTCCTAGCCATTCCTTCCATTTAAGAGACACAGGAAGCAGTCACCGCAGCTCCTCGGTTGCTCTCTCCAGGTTTGTGGAAGGTGCCAGTTCATCCTCCCAACAGCTCCTCTTCTTAGGAGCCCTCCTGGATACCTCCAAGTTGTCAACTTAGTTCCAGAGAAACTCAAAGTAGGCCTCAAACAGCACCTAATGTCTAACTCAAAATGCACCTGCTTCTCAGGCTCCACTTGATAGACAGGCCTACCCCCAAGGTAACACCCAGCAGGGTTACCTAGAGAACCCTGCCTCCATTCCAGCCTAGCCAAGGACTTCAGTAAGCTGTCAGTCCTCTTTAAACACACTTGGTACTGCCCCGTCCCAACCCCCCACACACACACGCACACACCATACTCGACAAAGCCCTCTGGAGCTGCTCTCCCATATCACAGCCCCCTCGTTTCACTATCCCCACCTCTCGCTCTCTGCGGTTGGTTTCAAACCCAATCCCTCTTGTTTCGCTGTCACCCAGCCTCTCGCCATCTGGATTAGCGTTAAACCCTATGCAGTTACTCTGCCATAGTCTATCAACAGTTTGGAGGTTTCCAGGGTGTGCTACCTAGAGGCAACCGATTAAAATAGCTAATATTCAATTACAACTGCTCAGTTTTTTTTCTCCTATATGTCTAATTGTCATGTAATTGCTCTTTAATGCCTAATGATCAGGCCTCTGTAACCACTGAATATGTGTATTGTCTTATTGTCCACCCTGACGTGGAACCTTTGTAGAAGAGCTCACGCTCAAAGGTCTTTCCGAAATACTAATTAAACAATTAAAAGGAGGGGAGAAACGATGTCTTAGATGGCTCGTTACAATACGGAAAACAACTCTTTTCAGCCTCCGTTTTGGTTGAGCGGATGCTGGGACTCATGTCGTCCTCCGCAGCAAGCAGTGGTCTTCAACTGCACATCTGCAATGTTCTGTACAAGATGATACAGCCTCGGACAAAATCCATGGGGGACTCACTGCCGAGGCCTCCACACTCAGGTGTGGAGCCAGAAGGATCCTCATCTTCTCATAAATTTCTTAGAGATGAGAGTTATCTTATAGGCAAAGTCCTAGAGTATGCCCCCTGCCTTGAAGTGTTCCTACTTTGGAATGACGACAAGCTGTGATGTATTACACCAGCAAACAGGGTGGGGTGTCCCCCCCCCCGCGGTAGGTCCGTGAGGTTGTGTGAGCGGTACTTCGAGTACGATGCGTCATTTCAGATTTTGTGCAGTCGCTATTGACGAATGGGGCAGTTTGGACCTGGTCCGTTTGCATCCCCTCTCAACACAAAACTGCCTCTATCCTGCTTCAGAAATCCTGACCCTGGTGTTTTTTGTCAGGATGGGTTCACTGCAATATTCAAGACGCTCCCTGTACGTTTTCCTCCTCTTCCCTTAATTCAGAGGGTGCTGATCAAGCTGTATGCACAGGGGGGTGGCAGGATGATTCTCATCATCCCAGACTGGCCTCGGCAGATTGATTTACATTGATCTACAGTCTGTCAGAAGTTTCCCCGAAGCAACTACCTCTACGAGCAGACCCTCTGACACAAGGACTTTAGTCCATCCTAGCCTGCGCTCCCGTCATCTCCATGCTGGGCCCAGAGGAACCAGGAAGACTTATGTGGCTAAGTGGAAACCCTTCTCCATCTGGTGTGCAAGTCTCAAATGGACCCTTCGGTTGCCCACCAAGTAAGGTGTTGAGAGTGCCTCTTGGACCTGACAACCACAGGCCGGCCATACTCGGCAGTGAAGGTACACCTCTGCGGATTTTCGGTCTATCTTAAGCCAGTAGACATCTTGTCACTGGCTCAATTACAATTAGTCAAGTTTTGCTTTAACTCCAGAAGGAAGGGGAGCACTCCCTTCACTCTCTGGATGTTAGGATAGTTCTGCTATTCTTCATCGACAGAACAAAGAGATACACATCCGAGCAACTATTGTATCTTCAGCATGCCTTGGCTGGGTCGACCTCTTGCCATGAGATGTTTTCAGCTTAGATCCAAGATGGCGGCTGAGTTGAGCCGGCCAGAACACTGATTTTTACAATTCGTTTCTGAGTTGTTTTTAGTTATTTTTAGTTAATTTTTAGTTGACTTTGAGTTCTTTGTGCATTTTTTAGTTCGGACTGTAGCAGCGTGAGGTTCAGGACACTCTGTCGGTTTTGTGATTGACGTTTTTGTGGAGCGTTTCTCGGAGCCCCGTTCGATCGTTTTTTGGAGCCCCGCTCATTGCTTGGAGTCCTGCATTTGTTTTTGTGCATTTGGCTCTTTGGCGTTCTTCGTTATGACTCCTTAACATTCTTCGCTGTTTCTCAAGCTCCCGATTTCAGTGTGAGAGGCTGTGGAGTCGGGGCTTTTTGGCAGGAGCATGAAAGCAAAGAAAGTAAGACTTTGCCGAAAGTTTTATATTGTTTGCCCCAATGAGTTTGTTTGACTCTTTATGCTTGAATTTTGCCTGCATTTGCGACGTTGGAAGCTGTGGTATTGAGGAGTGGGAGCAACTGTGGAGAAGACTTTATTTGGGCATTGATTTTGCTTTGTCCCTAGTGACACTGTTCTGCTTTATTGACTTGAGAGTCTTCTTGGTCACAGCGTGATGGGCTGTGGAGACGAGAAAGATTGAAGGAGGCTTTATTAAACTTGAATTTGAAACGTTTGGATATTGAGTGGATCCAAGGAAAGGAACGTGTCTTTTGTTGTTTACTCTGTTTGCTCCCTGTTTGGACTCAGTGGACCGCAGGACTTAAAGTTGAATTCTTGGCTGGGGAGTTTGACTATAGAATGTCGGGGAAGGAAGAGAGGAAGAAGGATTTGAGTGGTTGTCCCAGTTGTCCCAGAGGTGGGTGCCGGGTGCTGCTGTCTGTACCTGGGAGGACCGGGGAGTGCCTGCCGGTAGGTTGGTGTTCTCGGGGCCTCCAGGTGGTGCCGGAATAGCCTGGCAGAGGCCGGACTGTGTCTGGCATCCTAAGTAGGGGGGACAGTTTGCATATCCGCGTCCTCCTGGGGTTCACTGGGTGAAGAGTGCTTCCTTCCAGGTGGAATTTTTTGAATGGTTGAACGCCAGAAGTATAAAGAAAATATACTGACTCTGAGACTTTTTGAACTTTTGTTATGTGGGGCTTATGAGTAATTTTATTAAGTCCAAGGACTTTTTAGTTGGGGGCTTCTAATAATACGACAGCCTCAGACCTATGTTTTTTGTTTTGTTTGTATATGATTTTTATTTTATCTTGCAGTGAGAGTGCTAAGATTGTTTTTCCCCCTCACCTTTGCTGTGAGAGGGCTGAAGGAGGGGGGGAATTTTTTGTGTTGGGGTAGTGAGAGTTCCCCTTTATATTTATATTTATTTTACAATTATTTATTTTATTTTGTTTGTTTTGTTTATTATTTTTATTTTATTTTTATTTATTTTTATGTGTTCTGTGTAGCAGACTTCCTTGTCGATATGTCGTTTGAGTCTCCCAGATTGATGGTTCTAGGTGACTTTAACACCTGGATCGACGATGAACTCTCACAATTTGGTAACCACTTCCTCCAACTTATGTCTTCTTTGGGCCTTACACAGGTAGTTTCCACTGCTACACATAGATCTGGGCACTCTCTGGATTTAGTCTTCCTCTTAGGGATTGATTCATCCGATGTGGGGGTGGAACCAGTCGCTTGGTCTGACCACCACACTGTGAGGTTCAATTTTTGCACCCCCCCCGAAGGCCTTCCCCTGTGGAGATGGTCAGGTACTGCCCATTGCGAAATGTTACTTCTCAGGGCCTTGCTGCGGTCCTTGATCTCTCATCCCCCGTGTTGGCTAGCAGTAATCCAGGGGAACTGGTGTCGGCTTATAATACGGCCGTTACGGTGGCCCTGGATTCTATTGCTCCTGTTCGTGAGTGCCCCTTATCTCTTCACCCCAGGTCCCCCTGGTTTGATGGGACACTGAGGGAGTTACAGAGACAGGGGTGAAGGTTAGCGCAGTGCTGGCGCAAGTCCACCCTTGATGCCGAACGCCTTAGATTGATGGAACATTATTCTATCTGTCAATCTGCAATCACCCATAAGAAGGCAGAATTCCTGTCCAGGGAAATTGCAGTTGCACAGAATCGACCAACTCAGCTGTTTCGGACTGTGGACAGACTGTGCAAACCAGCCTGTCTACAAGTCCGGAGAGCCTTTTCGCAAATGGAGTGCGAGGAGCTCACTCGGTTCTTTGCAAATAAGGTGGACGACATCAGGGTGGGCTTGCGTCCAGCAATCTCTAAGGGTGATGTTGTGGAACAGTGCGAGCTCACAATGCCTAGCTTCTTTTGGAGTTCCTTTTGCCAACCGGAGGTTGTAGATATTATGAGGATCATCCATAGTGTGCGGCCTACGAGCTGTAGTTTAGATCCTGGACCAACTTCCATAATTTTGGGTTGTCTTGAGATCATTGGCCCAGTTATGGTGCAGATAGTCTGGTGTTCCTTAGAGTCAGGTGATTTTCCTAACTCCCTGAAAGAAGCAGTGGTTACACCTCTACTGAAGAAAGTTACTTTGGATCCAGACTGTTTCTCAAACTACAGACCTATCTCTAACCTTCCCTTTTTGGGGAAGGTTATTGAGAAGGTAGTGGCAGCCCAATTGGAAGACCATTTAACCATCCATAATGTCTACGAATCCTTCCAGTCTGGTTTTCATAAAAGAGACAGCACCGAGACTGCGCTGGTTCGGGTGCTTAATGATCTTCTGAGGGCAAGGGATCAGAAGAGATGTTCTATTCTAGTTCTTCTTGATCTCTCATCAGCCTTTGACACTGTGGATCACCTGGTGTTGTTAGCACGTCTGAGGCAAATATGTGGAATGTCTGGAACTGTTTTAAAATGGTTCACGTCATTCCTTACCGGGAGATCACAGAGAGTTGTGTCGGGGGTTCATTCCTCCGCCCCAACTTCTTTGTTGTGTGGGGTGCCTCAGGGTTCAGTGCTGTCACCCATGTTATTCGCAGTGTATATGCTGCCCCTCGAAGACATTATAAGACTGTATGGGCTGAGGTTTCACTGCTACGCAGATGATACCCAGCTATACCTGTCTTTTGCGCCTGACCAGGATGGAGTTCTTTCGGTGTTTAATAACTGTCTGGAAGAAATCCGAGGATGGATGGATTCTAGTTGGTTGAAGTTGAACTCAGAGAAGACAGAGGTATTGGTGGTGGACCCTGGTGGTCAGATAATGAGGCCGAAAGATGGCTCGCCCTCTGGAATCTTTCTTGACGGCGTTTCACTTCCGACCTCTGAACGGGTGCGCAACCTGGGGATTGTCTAGATGACAGGCTGACCTTTCAATCTCAAGTGTCGGCCGTTGTCAGGACTTCCTTTTATCATCTTAGGAACATTGCCAGAGTGCGTCACCTTGTTCCATCTGACTCTTTGCCAACGCTGGTCCATGCCTTTGTGTCCTCGCGGCTGGACTACTGCAACGTCCTTTAATTTGGGCTTTCTGGGGTTGAAATCCGTTGCCTTCAGCTGGTGCAGAACGCTGCAGCCAGGGTGTTGACTGGGACAAGGAGATCCAGTCATATCACCCCGGTACTGTGCGAACTGCACTGGCTTCCTATACAGTGGCAGATCACCTTTAAAGTCATTTTATTGACTTTTAAAGCCCTTCACGATCAGGGTCCGACCTATCTGAAAGAACTTATGATGCATTACTGCCCCGGCCGATCGCTACGCTTGGTTGACGAGGGGTTGTTAGAGATTCCAAGAGTGAGCTTAAAATCTTCTGGTAGCAGAGCTTTTTCTTATGCAGCTCCCACTCTTTGGAATTCTCTACCTCGCCAGTTAAGGGAGTGCACCTCCTTGGAGGTATTTAAGAAAAATTTGAAAACCTACCTGTGACGGAGCACCTTCCTGGATGATTAATTGATATTTGAGTATTAATATTATTTTTTGGATAGTATGGATGGTTTTATTGTAGGTTTTTAATATGTGATGTTGTTATGTATTTATTGTATTTATATGTTTTATGTGATATTTTATATTGTGCTTTTTGACATGTAAAGCGCTTTGATATTTTGAAAAGCGCTTTAAAAATAAAGTTATTATTATTATTATTATTATTAGTTAGTAGCATGTCTCCAATACTACTAATCCATGTCACAGGCAAGTTGAAAGGCCAGATTCACACCACTCTATTGTAGCGGTTGCAGCTTCCTGGCAGAGATTCGTAATGTACCCATTGCAGTCATCTGAAAGGTGGTGAGTTGGAGCTCAGTGCATACCTTTGTAAAGCACTATGTTCTGGATGTCCATACCAGACAGCTCTCTTTCTTGGCAGGACAGTCCTTTTGGACTTCCGTTCTGAGTGAGCTCTGTCTCCAGCTGCCCTACTCAGGGTGGGTTGATTTTTAGATCGGTACTCTCCCACTAGTGAGAATGAGTGGTGGAGACTTGAGTCCAGGAAGATATGGAAATTACGTAATTATCGTAATTCTTATCTTCTTGGACAGAGTCTCCACCACTCATTCACACGCCCACCCACCATTCCCCGAGCTCACTCATTCTGTTTTTTGGTCTTCACTACCTTGTTGTTAAGGCTGTGAAGACATTGTTCATTTGAGCCTTCTTACAGGGGTCATCCGGGCTTTCACATGCACGGAGGTTAGGGACAGGTTTTCTTTCATTAGTTATGCTGCACCTCCTCGGTCGAAAAGGTACTGAGGCAGTTGGAGGGTCGACGCTGAGATAGCCTATATAGCAGGAGCTAGCCTCACAGTGCTGTGCATGCGCTGTCCTATCCCGGCACTGGCCCTCCTGAAGATTTTTGGCTCACGCGGGGTCCTAGGCCTCCGGCGTACTCCCATTAGTGTGAATGAGTGGTAGAGACTCTGTCCAAGAAGATCAAGAATTATGGTAGGTACGTCATTTCCATTTCTCCCCTTAGTTCTTTTAGAATTCTGGGGTGAATCCTGTTGGGCTTTGTCTACCTTCAGTTTTAGGAGTTGTTTCAGGACCCTTTCTTCTGTGAATGGACTGGTATCAACCCCCTTATCCAGAGTGCTTCTATTTGGTTTAGGTTCCTCCCCTTCTTCTTGTTTTGTGAATACTGAGCAGAAGTATTTGTTCAGTATCCCTGCTTTTTCACTGTCACCCTCTGCCCGCCCCACCTACCATTTATTAAGCCTCATTATCCCTCCCTTGTTCTTCACTCCCTAATGTACCTATAAAAGGTTTTATCCCCCTTCTTAACTGAGTTGGCTATCTTTTTCTCAGTTTCCCACGATCCTGAGGATTCGCTTCCTGTCCCTCCAAGCCTTGGCGCTGGGCAGGCACGTTACCTCCTTCCCCCAGTTCTACCTTCCTAATGATTGAGGCCCCCACCAGGAGTTTTCTTCCCCTGTGGTGTCCCGTGCCACCCTCCTGTGGGCCTTCTTTGTGGAGGTCCCCAGCATCCTCCTTTGTCTACACTGCAGGTGCCTCCATAAAGGAACAACACTCCACCAGAATGGCATATGAATTGTGGAGAGGTACAACTGGAGGGATATGCCTCTGTTCCACTACCTACACCCTCTCTGAGCCCACTGTGGTCCAACCACTCCTCTTTCTTGGCAACCTCTGAGGCAGTGGTGGCAGCCCTGGTGGTCTCTGGGTGGGGGAGGAGCCTCCCGAATCCTCGCCAGGTCGAACTGGAGAATGGCAATCTCCTCCCTCAGACCAGAGAGGTGCCTGCAAATAGAGCAGCATCACAGTCTCCAGAATGTCTCCTGGAAGAATGCTGTCCCACAGCCAGTGCATTACACCACTCCCCCACATGACTTTCTCCCTTCCTGTTTAAAAATGTTTTGTTTTGTTTTTTTGTTATTGAGTGTGAGCATGTGTTTACCCCCATGCAGTGTACTGGGATGTTAAGGATATAACAGGTGTATGTCCTTTGCCCTTTTAAGGAAGTGATGTCAGAACCCCTGGTATAATGGAAATGACGCTCTTGGGGTGGGTGGGACCAAGCCCGTGCCTTCCAGAAACAATCAGCTACAGCTCTGATCCACCACCCTGGTGAGTGCCTTCCTTCTTTTCAGCAAGACAACCTACACAACAATTTAATAGAAAATATACCCTGCAAAAAACAATTTCAATCAGAGAAAAATAAAGCAGTTGAACATTCCTGACTTGTTTCCCCCCACAGCACTTGTTTTAATTTAAAGTCCAAGTTTCAAGGTACCCCAGTCACTGCCTACCAAGTGCTCTAACCACAGCACAACCCAGCTCTGATCAGCCAAAGTAAAATAAACCAGCCCAAGTTCAAAACAAATAGTGCAGTAAACTTTACTTGCCAGAAATCAAATACAGTGCTATACTAATTCAAAAATTAAACCAGCCCCAAGTAAAACAAACCAGCCCAAGTTCAAATCAAATAGCAGTAAACTTTACTTGACAGAAATCAATTACACTGCTATACTAATTCAAAAATCAAATCAGCCCCAAGTAAAACAAACCAGTCCAAATCAAATAGCAGTAAACTTTACTTGCCAGAAACCAAATACACTGCTACACTAGCTTCAAACAACATGGAGTCTTGCTGTATTCTGACATTATGCAGTTAGCCCCAGCACTTGAATTGCTCTGGACAGGAAAGAGTTAACTCTATGCCAGATCATAGAACGTTGAGCTCGAGCTCAGTTCAAACCTTTGTCTGCTGCAGTTTTAAATGTAACTGTTAGATTCTTTACTCCGCCTAACTGAACAGTCGCTCTGGAGATCTCTCCATCACTTTCGGTTTGGTACAGTAAAAAACATCGGTTTTAAACTGCTGTTTTCTTTTTTACTTGGGTTCAGATCCCTGTCTGTGATACAGTAAGTGCTTAGGTAGTGGACTGAGTGTGATTTGTGTGTGGAAATTATAAAAAGGTTTTTTCAGTCGGTTCGGCTGAACCGATTGTCTGGATTGCTTCTGTCTAAGTTTATTCTTTTACTGTTTTAGCGTGATTTACCAGTCCTTATCGGTTCTAAAAAAAAAAAAAAACATATTTCAGACATTTTTCTCAAATACCCTTAACACGGTTAGGAACCGATAAGTGGGTCTTGCCTGGCTTTTGCCAAGTAATGGGTAAGTGTTAGGATGGCTACATCTGAGAAACCCAAAAGAAAAAATGGGCCCACTGGGTTTCAACACTGCAGTGAGTGTGGGGAGGCCTTTGCTAAGGCTGATCCCCACACCACCTGTGTTTACTGTCTGGGGTTTGACCACCTTGATTCAGACTGCCAAATTTGTAAACATTTTCCTAAGGCTACCTTAGATAAAAGATTGGACAGGCTTAGGGAAAAGGAGACCGAGAAGTCCGCTGACCCAGATGGCCAGCCAGGTTTGGTTCCAAACGAACCTGCGGGAGTGCCCGCTGACCTGGGCGAGACTTCCTTGGGCAAAAGGAGAGCCGATCCTGAGGGGTCGGTTCCAGCTAAGAAAAAGAGAAAGGAGAAAGGAGAAATTGGCCAGTTCAGATCCAGAACCGCATCATCCAACCGCGAAGAAATTGCCAGGGCTATTAGTATTGTTGAATTGCTCCATTAGGTTCCGACTGATCCGGCGCCTCTTGGTAGGCGCTCGGTTCATTCGATTCCTCCGGTTCCAGATTATTCCCCAGAAGAGTATTATGAACCGGATCTGGAGGGGGATGAAGACTATGATGAAGATGATGATGGTATTGAAGGTCTGGATGAGCCTGTAGAATCGGACATCTCCCCAGACAGGCCTTCTAGTGTTTCCCCTCCTAGGCTTTCTGAGTCCCCTTCACACTTTTTGTTTTACAAAAAGGTGGCAGAAACCCTCCAGCTACCTCTGGTCGAAACTGCTGAGGAACAAAAGGAGCCTGACTTTGTGGAAATGGACATCCCAGAGTCAAAAATATTGTCTATTCCCCTCCATAATTCCCTGGCGAAACAGACACAAAGCCTGCTTAAAGCACCAAATTCTTTACCTCGTGTGGACAGACGAATGGACAAGAGGTACATGCTGTGTAGGCTCAGGTATGGAGTTCTTGTACCAGCAATGCAACCATGTTGGAGTTGTGCAGGCTGCAGCCTGTGATAAGGCTAACATACCCTTGGCTTCTCACCCCCCCAGATAAAGACTCCAAGAAGCTGGATGCCATGGCTAAAAAACAGTACATGGCATCCCCCTTGGGACTCAGGCAGGCTAACTACATAGCTTGCATAGCCAGATACCAGAAGTCCAGATGGGATACTGTTCTGGAACTGGCTAAACAGGCTTCCCCCCAGCTGGCCAAGGAGCTGGGGGAGGAGGCTGCTGATGGGATAGAGGCATCCAAGATCCAGTTTCATGCTGCTGTAGACTGTAATGATGTATCATCACGAGTCATGGCTACATCTGTGTCTCTTTGAAGATTGGCTTGGCTCAGATGTACTAGCCTCTCACAGGACACCCAGGCTAAGGCCAGGGATTTCCCTGTGGTGGATAATTCTCTGTTTGGGGAGCAGACAGAGAATTATATGAAGAAAATGGATGAATACAGGACCACTTCCAGGAGTGCACAGGCCAAGGAAAGGCAGGCAACTCCTCAAAAACATCAATCTTGGGGAAGGGGCAGGCCTTTTCACAGGCCTTTCTACCAGGCACAGGCCTCCTCTCCTTTTCCTCAGAGGGGGTTCTTCAGAGGGAGAGGCAGAAGGGGGGTGAGCAGGGCTGCATCCTCCTCTCAGTCCAAGGCTCCTGCCAAGCAGACACCCTGATGTGTCAGCCCGGGTCGACTCCTCCTTTCCAGTAGGAGGCAGGCTGGCTTACTGCTTCCAGGCCTGGATGTCTGTTACCTCAAACAAGTGGGTCCTGGAGGTAGTAAGTCAGGAACTGGCCCTCAGCTTTAAAAAATTTCCAAAGCTGAGGGTCAGGTCTTTTCCACTTGCAAACATCTCTGAAACCATTGCCCTAGAGGCAGAGGTTTCCTCTCTGCTGGCTCTCAGAGCCATAGAGAGAGTTCCTGCTACACACAGGGGCAAAGGTCTGTACTCCAGATACTTCCTTACCCCAAAAAAGACAGGGGAGTGGCAGACCATCCTAGATCTAAGATACTTAAACAAGCACCTAGTAAAGCCAAAATTCAAAATGGTGACTCTGGGAATAATTCTTCCCTCTCTGAAGCCAGGGGATTGGCTAGCCTAGCTGGACTTCAAGAATGCCTATTTTTACATTCCCATCAGGTGCTCCCACAAACAGTACCTCAAGTTCAAACTGCCTTCAGGCCATTATCAGTTCAGAGTAATGCCCTTCGGCCTAACATTAGCACCAAGGGTGTTCACAAAATGCCTAGCAGTAGTAGTGGCCTTTCTAACAGACAAAACATTTCCATATTTCCATACCTGGATGACTGGCTCATTGTGGGGCAGTCTCCAGACCAAGTCAAGTCAAACCTACAAGTGACCCAGCAATTGCTCACTTCTCTAGGATTTCTCCTCAGTCTTCCAAAGTCAGTTCTCGAACCAGTGCAACTCTTGACCTTCATAGGGGTAGGGTTGGATACTGTCAAAACAGGAGCCTTTCTCCCTCTGGCAAGGGTAAAGGCCCTTATAAACCTGGCTTCTTCCTTTCGCTTCCTGGTGTCTAGACCAGCTAGGCATTTTCTTCAGCTCCTGGGCCACATGGTAGCTTCCACTGCAGCGGTACAAGGGGTCAGATTTCAGATGAGGGACATCCAGTTCCACTTGAGGGCTTTTTGGTCTCAGAAAAAAGATCCTGTAACCAAACTAATTCCAGTGACTCAGACTCTGATCCAGGCTCTCCAATGGTGGTTGGATCAGGACAACCTCAGACAAGGAGTCCCATTCATCACTCAGTCTCATTCTGTGGTTCTAGCCATAGATGCTTCTCTCCTGGGGTGGGGAGCTCACTTGGGAGTCCTCACAGCACAGGGAGTGTGGTCCCCTCAGGAGTCTCTACTTCACATATACTTCTGAAACTTTCTTGGACTCGGTACAGAACAAGGTGGTTCAGGTCAGGACAGACACCGCCACCACCATGTAGTACATCAACAGGCAGGGAGGCACTCAGTCTATGGCCTTGTGCACAGAAGCCATGAAATTATGGTCCCTGGCTTATTCCCTACAGACATCTCTGGTAGCAGTCCACCTTCCAGGGAAGGACAATGTGCTGTCAGATGCATTGAGCAGGATTTCTCAGGGCCATCACAAATGGTCCCTGGATCCCCTAGTGTTAAAGGTGATTTTTTTCAAGGTGGGGCACTCCAGAGATAGATCTCTTTGCAGCCCCAGACAATCACCAACTTCCTATCTTCTGTTGCAGACCCCCAGTCTTGAGCTCAGTTTCCCCTGGATTCTTTACTTCTGGATTGGGAGGAACATTTCTGTATGTCTCCCCTCCCCCATTATTCAAGGTTCTAGTCAAGGTAAATTCACAATCTTTCAGAGTGATCCTGATTGTTTCAGACTGGGCCAGGCAGCCTTGGTATCCTCTATTGCTGTCCCTAGCAGTCCATCTTCCCCGATCTCTTCCCAAGAATCACAATCTGTTAACCTCCTCTCAGGGGAGGATTTGGTACCCCAACCTTCGGTCTCTCAATCTCAAGGCATAGCTCCTGAAGAGCTAGAATATGCAAGCCTGCATTTGTCTCAGGGGGTTCTGGAGATTCTCAAAGCCTCTCAAAAATCTGCCACCAGAAACACTTATAACTCCAAATGGAAAAGATTCAGCATTTGGTGCTCCAATAAGCACATATCCTCAGATTTTGCTGACTTGGCTACAGTTCTGGATTATATGGTTCATCTTAATGACATAGGCCTCAGACCAGCTACTCTGAAAGTACACTTGTCAGCTGTTCCTGCATTCCTGTCAGTGGGGAAGACTTCCTCACTGGCATCTCATCCTGTTTTCTGTAAATTCTTTAAAGGAGTGCTCCATACCAATCCTCCTTTTAAGGATCTTACTCCTGTTTGGGATCTTAATGTTTGTATTGCTTAGCTTATGCAACCGCCCTTTGAGCCCTTGGCCTCAGCAGAACTTAAGTACTTGACTTGGAAAACGGTGTTCCTGGTAGCTATTACCTCTGCCAGGCGTATCAGTGAATTATAAGCTCTGTCAGCGGAGCCTAATTTTATCTCATTCCATAGAGATAAGGTGGTCCTTAGAACCAACAGAAGGTTCTTACCCAAAGTGGTTTCAGATTTTCATCTGAACCACTCTGTCTCTTCCTGTGTTCTTCACTGATCATTCTTCTTCAGGAGAGAGAAGATTACACAGTTTAGATGTTAAGAGGGCACTTAGCTACTACATTGAGCATACTAAGGCACTTAGGTTTGACTGTCCTCAGTTGTTTCTCACTTATGGTGAAGTGGGAAAGGGTAAACCTGCTACTAAGAGAACTATTGCCAGGTGGATTGTCTGTTGTATACACTTCTGCTATAAAAAGCTAGGCAAAGTACCCCCCCTCAGGCCTGAGGGCTCATTCGACTAGAGGTACAGCTGCTTCTCAGGCTGCTGCCAGAGATACACACTTACTAGAGATATGCAAAGCAGCCACCTGGAAAACAGTCCATACATTCACCAAGCATTACTCTCTGGATATCCAGGCTGGGAGTGATGCTAAGTTTGGTACAGCAGTACTGCAGAGCCTATTCCCCAAATAGGTTTGGTACCCTCCTCCATGGAGGTACTGCTTGGTAGTCTGCATAATGTCAGAATACAGCAAGACTTCATGTTGTTTAAAGAAAAAATTACTCACATTAGTAATTGTGTTTCTTTTAATGGAGTCTTGCTGTATACTGACCTGCCTCCCCTCTCAGAACCTGGTTTTTGGGAAGTGGGCTGGCAGGTGCGGTGTTGCACCTCAGGGGTGCACTTGGCACTCTCCCCTATATAGAGAGGGGGAGTGGGTTAGGTTATATATTTTCTGTAGTTCTCTTTTGTTCACTACCTAGTTTGTGTTTTGGAGTTCTCGACTTGAGTCTTTTGGGGATCCAAAATATTTGGTTGCCTTTTGGCTAGTAGATTTTACAATGTCCACTTAGCAGGTGTAGTTAGTATTAGCTCGTAAGAATCTGACAGTTACACTTCAAAGTGCAGCAGACAAACGTCTGAATCGAGCTCAACGTTCTATGCTCTGGCATAGATTTAACTCTTTCCTCTCTGGAGCAGTTCAAGTGCTGGAGCTAACTGCATAATGTCAGAGCACAGCAAGACTCCATTAGAAGAAACACAATTACTAAGGTGGGTAACTTTTCTTCTCAGATGGCAGTGAATCACAGAAACAGCAGTCTGTGCACCCAACTACAGTGATCACCCAGCAATGTTATCTAAATACAGCAAACACAATTACTTTGTATAACATTTTGTTTGGGCGACAGAGGTAATGAAGCTATAAATGTAAATTTGTAGCTGATGACGGCAGATATTTTGTTGAACAGTAGAATGTTCAGACTTTTTCAGTTGCTGTGGGAGGGAATGGTTGAAATAGCATCAGTATCCAAGGGAACACTGAAAAAACCAAAACAAGTTTTAGACACATTTCAATCTGTATTTCTGGTGTTCTGCTTCCCCTTTTTCACAGTAAGTATGCACATTAACATGAGCAAAGGTACACTATCCCCTAGACTGTATCTGCTATGACTGCTTATCTGTACCTGGCATTATACTCTTCTGATTTTGGTAGTGTAATAGTTCCCTGAGAGCAGCCTGTGATGCCTGCTGTGGACAAGCAGCCAGAGCAGATGAAGACTAGGACAGTGATCCTGGTTTTGTGTTAATGTGCATAGTTGTAAAGACAATAGAAACAGAGAATTTGTCAGCAGATAAGGACCACTTGGCACATCCAGTCTGCCCATTTCTCCCTACCTACACTATTACATCAGACCATGCCCGATCTACAGCTCTTTCTCCCTTCCCCCTTCCTTTCTACTATGATTCCTTTGTGCATATCCCATGCATTAGAGGTAAGGCTGAGTGGGTTCCCACCTGACAGAGGCCCCGTCAGCCGGTGATCGGAGGGAAACAAAGTTGGAAAAAATTTTTAATTTTGGGTGTTCCTCAGAGGTTTTTGTGTTTTTGTTTTTTTCTCCATAGACCTCTGTTTTTTCCTGTTTGTGTAGCCACCATTAATGGCTGAGCACGCGCTCCTCCTTCAGGCCATTTTCCTGCCTTTGTTTTCATGCACGCCCACGGTGCGCGTGTTGCGCAGTTCACGGCAGGTTAGCGCAGCACAGTAGCCTATTAATTGCATTACGTTATTGTGCCTGTGCACCTGCTGGTGTGCACATGCCGGCGCAAGTGTGCTAACTTCCTTTGCGCACCCGCTAGTGAGCGTGCACGCCTATTTAGTGTAATTTGGCATGCTAATTACTGCCTACTGCTCAGTGGAGTTTGTTTAGCCCAGCAAAGCTATATCCAGATATTAGGGCTAGTTATATTTTACCTCACAATTGCTACTTGGCACACAATTATATCTCTCTGGCACCATGACTTATATTGTGTTGATCGGCACCCCCCAGCAGGTCCTCTGGCCTGGGGAAGGAGAGCACCTAGTTCTTCAGCTAGCAGTGGCAAGCAGAATTGTGAAAAATCATCTTTGTGGCTCCTGAGTGAGCTTAGACCCCGATGTCCCGCAGGACATCCCAGCAGACACACTCGACCCCAGTTGGGCCCCTCAGGTCAGGGGGGAGGCCCACACAGGCACGTCCAGGTGCAGCACAGTAAGCTTAGGCTGTGATAACAGATGTGCAGGCAGACCCCGACTCTGCCTTCTTAGAAGGCCAGGATGAGGATTACAGGGATCTTGGGGAAGTTCTTGACTTTAAATTAAATTAATTAAAAAAAAATTAAAAATGGCTGTCGGGGCCAGCTGGTGGTGCCGAGGGTTGAGGTGCTGGATGCCACACCTCATGCCATGCTAGCGACATGGGTTCAGACGCAAGCCCAGGCTGCCAGGGGCTGGCAGGGGAGGAATAGGATTGAGCATCTGGAGGATTCCTATCCCGGGGAGGGATCCAAGGAGCCACCACTCTGTAGCAGCCCCTGGTGATGACCGGGGGCACTGCTAGAGTGGTGCCGAAAGGGGGGGGCGGAGTACGGCAGATGTCGGCATGCCTGTGCCTAGATGTCACTGCACACCGCACTCCGCAGGGAAGGAAATAAGGAAAAAGTGGCTGCGGTCAGGCAGCATGAGCTTCCGACCCTTGCAGCCCAACCTGAATGGCGCCTCCTTATCTGGATCCTGTTCAGGTGAGTCGAGCTTGAGAGGTGAACTCCTCACCACCCTGCCACGGGGGGTAATCTGTCGGGGACAGGAGGAGGTTGGCTTGATGTCGGGTGTCAGGGCTGGGGGGTCGGTCGGGATGTCCAAGCTGACCAGAGCCTGGGGCAGAAAATATGTATCAAAAAAAAAAAATGGCTCTCAGACAAGGAGGACATTCCCCTCCCTCTGTGGAGGAGGAGGAAGAGGAAAGGGAGTGGACAGAGTCCAAGTCAGGGATTCCTTTCCTCTCCTGTTTAATAAGAAGTCCTTGTCTTTTTAGGATAGCTGAGGCATATAGTTCCCTACAGCCCAAGAGGTACAGTCCATGGAGACGGTGGAAGTTAGTTTGACTTTGTCTGCATCCTTTTTGGCTACTATGTGGCCAAAATTATTTAGCAGCAATGGGTAGGTGTGGATCAGAGAAAGCACCTTCCCAACCAGTCACGAATCTTCCATTTTTTAAGGAAAAGATCTCACAGGTGGGAAGCTCCTCCACTGAAAGATAAGACAGTTTGTATTTCTGTTAAAAAAAAAAAAAAAAACACTGCCCTGCCTATCAAAGGGTCTCTGGCCCTAGCAGACTGTCATGTATAGCAGGTGGACACCACGTGCAGGAGGGGTTTCACCTCTATCATCACAAACATTTGTATGTCTGATGCTTCTTTTATTGTTGCCAGAGCCTTGAACATATGAGTTACTACTCTGGCCAGTTTTGCTCTGCCTGACTTTGAAGATAAAAGCCTTTTGCAATTTATGGCCATGGCCTCCACTTTTCTAGGTGGTTATATACTGAAGAAGTGCACATATTAGCCCATTCTGCCTACTTCATTGTTTTCGGCCACGAGGGCCATATGGCTTAGTCATTGGATCACTGATCAAGCTTCATAAGCTAAGCTGTTTATCCTCCCCTTGAGGGAGGCTTATGGTTTGATTCCAACCGGACACTATTTTAAAGGATATGCGGTAAGAAGGGCTATCCCCAGTGTCAAACAACAGTGCAAGACTACCGTAACCCAAAGAGGTTAAGGTAATGGCTGGTGCAGACAGTTTCAAGGAGGGGTTAGTTCCTTCAGAATTTTGGTTCCAGAGAATAGAGGAGCCTACTCAGGTAACACAGGTTACAGTATCAGAAGAGCCCTGTCCAGGCGCCGTGCAGGAGGTCCAGCACCAAAAGCCTGGTGCCTCACAGGAAGTCACATGGGCCCATCCCTGACTCCTTTTCTTTTGCAGACGACTACAGGAGCTTTTCTCAAGATGGGACAAAAACATTGTCAGATGCCTTGTTTATTTTTTTTTTTTTTACTTTATTGTTTTCATGTATTAACATACACACATGTACCTTATACAGGGTACTAGGTAGAGCAATAGATATATCTGATAATCACAGTATGACCCCCCTGTAAGCTGTTACAGTAGGAAGGGGGGTACCCAACTGAAGTCATAGAGAAATGTCCAAGGAATGCCAGCCATTTCAATGGCCATGGAATGTCTATACTAGGTAGAATTTACAAATGTATTAAGACACTGTCTAAATGACTGCTATTAATCCAAACAACATGAAAAGTTGAAAAAGTAAAAAATGTGCTATTTCCCACACAGCTCTACAATCAGCTGAAACAAGTAATACTGTTTTAACTGTCAAACCTCTAAGTGTACTACTATTAACTTAGTATCTGAACAGTGTTACAGAAATACAGCTCGTCAAGTATACAGAGCTACCTAATCATAATCTTGGAGTAGCTAGTGTCTACATAGCTACGGTATGCTGGGGAAAAAATAGAAATGCAATGGTGGAAAAATCCACTATCAGGAATGTAATGACCAGCATCAGACTCCCATCCCAAAATGTGATTTAGAAAGCTCCTTAACTAACCCAATAGCCATGAGTCCCAATTGAAAAAGTCCTCAAAGTGTTCCAAATAGCCCCCTCAATTATTTCAGATGCTCTTTTTATCAATTTATGCATAAACATTGCCCGTAACCCATGCAGTCCTTCCCATATACAGTACAACTCTGTGTATGTTCCACCATCTTCGGCTATCTGCTGAGAAAACCTCCCGGTGGCAAATCAGCGGATCTCTAGGTTCACCATCGAGTCCTCCGGAGACTAATCCAAATGTGGTATCCGAGAAAGCTCAGCGTGGGTTGTAAATCCTATGAGTCAGAAACAGGGAACTGCAAATCCACTGCACCAATCGACAGAGCCTGCCCCTCTGGTAGGTCTTAGGTGTGAGTCCCATGTCTGAAGGCCCCCAGGTTGCCTCAGGGTTGCGTCTCCTTCTGATTCGGCCCTGCAACAGTCACCTGGGCAGTTGAAAGTCATTCTTGTTGGTGCCGCACTGCTTCGATAAAAGCCATGGGTGCTTTAGCAGACATCCTCAACCTCGTCAAGGTATTTTTCAGTTTGTAGTCGATGCAGTTTAATATTGAAAGTCGTTGCTTCCATGAGGAAATCTGCAATGGTTTCGTCATGGTAGCCACTCATGTTGTAGGCTCTGTGGCCTTACGTACTTCTACAGTGGTAGGGTTATAAGCTGCAATGTTGAGATTTCTTCATCATACCTTCAAATGTTTAGTACCAATCGAAAGCTACATAGTTAAGGGAAATGGATCTAGCTATAGTTCTGAGGTTCGATCAATAAAAATTAATACATTTAAGGAAATATATCAGCCGAAGTGCAGAGCTTGAGGGAAAATCTTCCTGCCTGGAGATTGGCTGTCTGGCACCCTGTCAGATGCCTTATTAGCGGATGCTTTCTTCTGCCCCAGTATCCAAGGATGTTGCAAAGTCCGGGTGTTGTCAGAGACCCTGACCCCCCTCATTCATTTGGGGCCATCGTACAGGTCACACTAAGCGAACAAGGTCGGGGGTCTTATTGGATCTGTTTCATAGTTCCCAAGAAGTTTGGGGGGTTGGGGTTCAGGCCCATTCTGGATTTGAAGCACTTGAACAAGTTTGTGCACCACAAACTTTTCAAGATGGAGTCCCTGAGGTCAATCACCCGAGCTGCTCAGCCAGGGGGTCTCCTTAAGCCTCAATACATCTGACGGATGCCTACCTCCACATTCCCATCCATCAGTCCTACCTGGAGTATCTCAGGTTCCTGATACTGGGCCAGTTTTTCCAGTGCAGGGTGCTTCTATTTGCTCGTACATCAGCCCCCCCCCCCGGAGTTCCTTCAAAGTGTTAATAGTCCTTGTGGCTCAGTTTTGTCAGCAAGGGCATCATGTCAATCCTTCTTGAATGACCTGCTTATTCAGGCACAGATGTTGTCCTGGGAAGAGGTCGGTACTCGAGACTCTAGAGATGCTAGAGTCACATGGCTAGGTGGTAAACTGGGAGAAGTGCTCTCTCAAGCCATCTCAGACCTTGAAATACCTGGTGGTAAAATTTTCGACATTAAATCAGGGAAGGTATTTTCTCACCTTCCCAGAAGGAGACCTTATTGACAGAAGTCCAGTGGCTCAGGTTGCAGTCATCAGCATCTGCCCTCCGTCTGCTGTTTCTTGGCCTCATGACAGGCAGCGATAGATTTAATCCTGTGGGCTCGCTTCCATATGCGATCTATTCAAATGGGTTTGCTGATGACCTGGGATCCCTCATCGGAGGATTATCAAGTCAGTTTTCCCTTCACCCCTTAGCTTCATCACTCCCTGAGTTGGTGAGTGGATGTGCAGGATCTGAGCAAGGGTTCCACTGAACTTCCCCAGAGTTAATTCTCACAACAGATGTTAGTTGTACAGATGGGGGGCAGGTCTAAGCCAACTTCCCACTCAGAGAACTTGGTCAGCCTAGGACTAGCATCTCCACGTCAATGTTTGGGAGATGGAGGCGGTCCGCCTAGCTCCCCTTCACATTTAAAACAGTGCTTCTAAGCATGGCAGCCGCATACATAAACATTAAGGCAGCACAAGCAAGGAGAAGTTTCGAGAGCCGCCAACCTGTCGGCAGTACACCTGGCAGGGGAGTTGAACCTTCAGGCGAACTGGCTAAGTAGCAAAAATGTTAACTCTGTGTAGTGGAGGTTGGACCCGGAGGTTTTCAAACTCCTGTACAACCAGTTCACTCAAACTCAGATCGATCTGTTTGCATTCAACCACAATGCTCAGATCCGAAAAGGTTCATCAGTTGTTTTCAGTGTCCACAGATGGAGGCAGTGGTCGCTCTGCCTCAGGAGCAGACCTTCAGCAGAGCGTATGCTTCCTTTACTAACTCTTCTTCCAAAGTCATATTAAAAAAAAAAGGAATAATAATTATATAAGACAGTCTACAGGAAGCTGCCTCTTATTAGCTGCAGAGTGGCTGAGAAGACCGTAGTTCTTGGACAGTGAATCTAGCTCAGTAAGCACCCTTCCGCCTTCCAGTGTAAAGAGACTGTCTGTCTGGGTCCCATTCTCCACCAAAATCCAGGAATGATGCAGCTTGCAGCCTGACTCTAAAGAGGAGGAGGCCCCTCAATGGGAAAAAAAAATTTAGGTTTCTCAGAGAAACTAGTTGACACCTTGCTGGCTGCCAGAAAACCTCTATGTCTGCAGTTAGTCTATGCTCCAGTAGAGGCAGTCACCAGCCCACTCCCGTGGGGCGGGATTTCTCTCTGCGTAACAGCAAATCCCTCCTTCTAAAATGTTTTAATTAACACTAGCCCTGGCTAGTAGTAAACAGTTTTCCTGGCCAGTTACAAGAAACTCACTTCATTCTACAGGGTCGATGTCCCTATACCCATGATCCCTTGCACTTACACTGGCCACTATGGGCATCTGGGATGCATTATATACATAAAATTATATGAAACATGACCAAAACAATAAGATATTACCTTATCTTGCCACACTCCTCCCTCCTTAACAGAACCTGGGGGGAACATGCCTCTTTTTAGTAAGTATTTCCACCAGTTCTGACCCTTACTCTGACTGGTGGGATAGGCCATCTGCATTGGCATTAACAGACCCTGACCTATGTTTAATGTCCATGTCGTAGGCCTGTAGTGCAATGCTCCAGAGAAGGAGTCTCCCATTTGTATTTCCCATCTGGTTTAGTCATACAAGAGGGTTGTGGTCTGTCTGTACCTCGAAGGGCCTCCCATAGAGGTAGGGCTCTAATTTAAGCAACCTCACCAGGGCATGGCATTCTTTCTCCACAGTGGAGTATGCTTGCTCCCAGGGACGTTGCTTCCTACTTAGATACATAGTTGGGTGAGCCTTACCCTGTTGGGATGTCTGGCTGAGGACGGCATCAGTCCCCACAACCGAGGCATCCATCTGAACAACAAATGGTTTAATGTAGTCTGGGCTAGCCAGCACAGGGGCACTGCGCAGTGCGGCTTTTTAGCTGGGTGAAGGTCCTGTTACATGCTAGGTCCCATTTTACTTTCTGGGGTTGCCTTTTTTTTTTAACAAGCTAGACAGGGGAGCTGGCAGGGTGCTGTTATTTGGTACAAGTTTTCCGTAGTACCCTGCAGTCCCCAGGAAGCTTCTGACCTGCTTCTGGGTCTCCGGCCTGGGCCATGCCTCAACGGCCTCTATTTTGGCCTGGTTTGGACGTAGCCGTCTCCTTCCCACTACATGTCCCAAATATGACACCTCAGCCATGGCCACCTGGCACTTTTCAGCCTTTACAGTGAGTCCTGCCTTCTGTATCCTGCTTAACACTTCCCTCAGATGGGACAGGTGTTCCTTCCAGCTGGTACTGAAGATTGCAATATCGTCCAGATAAGCCACTACGTACTCTCCAGTACCCTGTAACGCCTGGTTGACCAATCTTTGGAATGTGGCATGGATGTTCTTCATCCCAAAAGGCATCACCTTAAATTCAAAGAAGCCTGTTGGGGTGACGAAGGCTGACCAAGGCTGACCATTCCCTAGCTCTGGCAGTCAACTCCACCCGTCCATACCCCTTTGTCAGGTCTGTGGTTGTTAGGTAGGTCACCCCCCACCCAGACACACACACAACTTGTCCAACACCTTGTCTGTCTGGGGCATTGGGTGGCGTCAGACTTCGTGACTGCGTTAAGTCCACAATAGCCCACACAAAAGTGGGTAGACCCATCTGGCTTGGGGACGAGGACGATGGGTGAGGCCCAGGGACTGTGGGTCTTGTGGATTTCCCATAACTCCAGCATTTCCTCCACCTCCCTCCTAATGTCCTTTAGGATGGCCTCAGACACCCAGTAAGCTGTCCGTCTTATGGGCACATGTGTCCCCATGTCCACATCATGGGTCACTAAGGGGGGTCCGTCTGGGCTTGGCTGTATATAAAGGGGCAAAGACCTCCCTAACTTCCTAGCTTTGTTCTGGGGTCAACTGGAGTGACAGTTTGATTGTCTCCACCGATGACTCCCACTTGCTTTCCTCTAGCAAGTCCAGGAGTGGGTCTTCTTCATCCGTCCCCTCCCCAGGACTACAAACAGCAAACACCATGCCGGCCCTATTTACATATGGCTTCATCATATTAATGTGGTACATTCGATGGGTATGTCTCCTGTCAGGCAGTTCCACAACATAATTCATGTCATTTACCTGTCAGACTACCTTGTATAGTCCCACCCACTCGGCCCGCAGCTTGTCCTTCCAAACTGGAATGAGGACCGTTATTTCCTGGCCTGTGCTGTACGAGCAAGCTCTGGCTCTGCAATCGTACCAGACTTTTTGATTCTGCTGTGACGCTGATAGGTTGCTTTGGGCCATCCACATAAGCTCCTTCAGCTTCTCCCTGAACTTAAGGACATACTCTACTATGAGAGTCCTCTGGGTGGCATGCTTGCCTTCCAAGTCTTCACAGACCAGGTTTAGGGGCTCACGCACCCTACGTCTGTATAACAGTTCGAAGGGGCAGAACCCTGTCGACTCTTGGGGCACTTCCTTGTATGCGAACAACAGGTGGGGAAGGTATTTCTCCCAGTCCCTCCCATGCTGCTCAGCAAATGCTTGGAGCATTGTTTTAGGGTACCATTGAATCTTTCCACAAGCCTATTGGCTTCTGGGTGATAAGCAGGGTCACTGGAAAATTGCAGAAAATTTTACCCCAGAATGTGGAGACTTTTGCAGAAATTGCAGGGAAATGCGGGGGTTCACTATACATCTCTAGTGCTCCCTAATACATCTTTTATTGTTTGCGGCAGATTGTACTGATCACAGAAATTGTTAGATAAATGTATCGCCACTTGTATATGCTTTCAATATGAAGAAAGGTTTGTGTTTTTGAAATGAATTGCAATTTAATCATTACGTAGCATATTTTCTACAATATAAAGACATTTACCTCATGCAATACTTATTATACTTTATTTAGTAATTCATGGACAGTCAGTATGGAATAAATCCTGAAGCAACAAATTTTGCCAGTTTCTGGATGTAAAATAATGAAGCCTGTTTAACATTTACTTACTATGGTGCAAGATAAAAAAATAAACAGATTACTGGGGTGCCTAATAAAGTTTTAGTAAAAAAACGTTATTTTGTTCTTAATCACATGATGAAAATATTAAACATACCAATAGCTTTCCACTACGTCATACAATAGTTTTTACTAAATGGCAGTTTTGTTTTACTCGGGTTGCAATGATTTTATTTCTTCTAGCTGAAGGTAACTTTTTAAATATACTAAATCTGTTTTACCAGCATGTTTTTTCCGAAATTTTTGTTTTTTTGTAGGCTTTGTGTGTGAGCATGTAGTTGTGGCAGATTCAAACAACATGAAGTCTTGCTGTATTCTTACTAATGCAGTGATCTCCAAACCTTGAACTGCCCCAGAGAACAAAGAGTTAACTTTCCATGCAAAGCATGGAACGCTGAGCTCGAGCTCGGTTGAAGCCTCTGTCTGCTGTTGTTTGAACCCCAACCATCAAATTCTTTACTCCGCCTCACTGAACAGTCGCTCCGGTGATTTCTCCTTCGCTCGGTTCAAAAAAAGTTGGTTAAAGTGTTGTTTTTCGCTCGGTTTCAACCGAATTTCTGCTTCTAACCTGTCGGTTTAAGTCTCTGTCTGTGGTACCGTGAGTACTAGATAGGTTTGTATATTAGTTTTCTGTGTGAAACTTGTAAACATTGGATCGGTTTGGTTTGAACCGATCAGGTTTGTGTCAACAGTTTTTTGTCTTTATTAGAGTGTGGTAACCGGTCCGTATCGGTTCTAAAAAAAACGGATTTCATTATGTTTTTTTCCAAGACTTGTAACACGGTCAGGAACCGATAGGAGTGTCTTGCCTGGCGGATTGCCGAAAAAAGGGTAAGTTTTGTTAGGATTGGCCATGTCTGAGAGACCCAAGAAAAAAAACGGGCCCACTGGGTTTCAACACTGTAGTGTGTGTGGGGAATCCTTTGCTAAGGCTGACCCCCACACCACCTGTGTTTATTGTCTGGGGTTTGACCACCTCATTGCAGACTGCCAAATTTGTAAAAGTTTTCCCAAAGCTACCCTGGATAAGAGAGTAGGTAGACTGAGGGAAAGGGAGGCCGAGAAGTCCGCTGACCCGGATGGCCAGCCCGGTTCGGTTCCAACCGAACCAGAAGGAGTGCCCTCTGACTAGGGCGTAAATTTATTCGGTAAAAGGAGAACCGATTCTGAGGAGTCGGTTCCGTTAAAAGAAAAAGAAGGATAAATCATCCGTTCGATCCGCAAGTTCTTTCTCCGACCGCTGATGAGATAGCCAAAGCGATAAGGATAGTTCAATCGCTAACTTCGGTTCTGGCCGAACTGGCACCATCGGTTAGGGGCTTGGTTCGGTCGGTTCCCCCAGTTCCGGATTACACTTTAGAAGAATTTTATGAACTGGAGGAGGAGGAAGGAGAGTACGAAGATAATGATGATGATGGTGATTATGAAAGTCTGGATGTGCCTATTGACCCAGACATCTTCCCCAGACAGACCTTCAGGTGTTTCTCCTCCTAGGCTTTCTGAGTCCCCTTCCCATTTTATGTTTTACAAAAAAGTGGCTGAAACCCTCCAGCTTCCTATGGAAGAAGCAGTAGAGGATCAGGAGGAGCCTGATTTTGTTGAGATGATGGACATCCCAGAGTCCAGGAGACTGTCTATTCCCCTCCATAAATCTTTTGGGAAACAGACATTTAAAATTTTAAAAACTCCTAATTCCATACCTCCTGTGGACAGAAGAATGGACAAGTATACTCTTTCAGGCTCAGACACGGAGTTCCTTTCCCAGCAATGCAGCCATGTTGGAGTAGTGCAGGCTGCTGCCTGTGATAAGGCAAATATTCCCTTGGCTTCACACCCCCCAGACAAGGACTCCAGGAGGATTGATGCCATGGCAAAGAAACAGTACATGTCAGTATCTTTGGGACTCAGGCAGGCTAACTATATGGCCTACACAGCTAGATACCAGAAGTCCAGGTGGGACACTGTGATGGCTCTAGCTAAACATGCCCCTGACCAGCTTGCCAAGGAGCTGGAGCGGGTGGCTGCGGATGGGATTGAGGCATCCAAGGTGCAATTTCATGCTGCTGTGGACTCCAATGATGTTTCATCTAGAGTCATGGCTACATCTGTGGCCCTTCGGAGGATGGCTTGGCTCAGATGTACTAGCCTGTCACAGGATACCCAGGCTAAGGCCATGGATTTTCCTGTCATTGGTAATTCTCTGTTTGGGGAGCAGACAGAGAATTACATGAAGAAGATGGACAGTATAGGACCACCTACAGGAGTGCTCAGGCCAAAGAAAGGCAAGCTACTCCTCAGAGGCAGCATTCCAGGGGCAGGGGCAGGCCTTTTCATAGGCCTTTTTACCAAGTCCAGGCCTCCTCTTCTGCTTTTGCTCAGAGGGGGTTCTTTAAAGGGATAGGCAGACGGGGTATGAGCAGGCCTGCTTCCACCCCTCAGCCTAAAGCCCCTGCCAAGCAGACACCCTGATGGGTCTGCCCGGTCCGATTCTCCACTACCTGTAGGGGGCAGGCTGGCTTACTTTGTCCAGGACTGGAAGTCTTTAACATCAGACAAGTGGGTCCTGGAAGTAGTAAGCCAGGGACTGGTTCTCAGCTTCAAAAAATTTCCCAAGATGAGAACCAGATCCTTTCCACCTGCAAATCCTTCAGAGGCCCCTGCCCTAGAGGCAGAGGTTTCTTCCCTCTTGGCTCTCAGAGCCATAGAAAGGGTTCCTATCCTCCACAGGGGCAAAGGATTGTACTCCAGGTACTTCCTAACCCCCAAAAAGACAGGAGAATGGCGGCCCATCCTGGATCTGAGATGCCTAAACAAGCACCTTTAAAAGCCAAAATTCAAAATAGTGACTGTGGGAATAATTCTGCCCTCTCTAAGGTCAGGGGACTGGTTAGCCTCCCTGAACCTCAAGGATACCTACTTTCACATTTCCATCAGGTGCTCCCACAGAAAGTACCTCAGGTTCGAGTTGCCCTCAGGCCACTATCAATTCAGAGCAATGCCCTTTGGTCTAACATCAGCCCCAAGGGTGTTCACAAAGTGCTTGGCAGTAGTGGTTGCTTTCCTAAGGAGACAAAAGATCTCCATCTTTCCATACCTGGACGACTGGCTCATTGTAGGACAGTCTCCAGACCAAGTCAAGTCACATCTTCAGATAACTCAGCAACTGCTCACTTCCCTAGGGTTCCTCCTAAACCTTCCAAAGTCAGTTCTAGAGCCAGTGCAGCTCCTCACCTTTATAGGGGCAGAGCTGGATACAATAAGAGCAAAGGCTTTCCTTCCCCTGGACAGGGCAAGGACACTAATAGAGCTGGCCTCTTCTTTCACCCTTCAGGTGTCTCGACCAGCAAGGCACTTCTTGCAGCTCCTGGGCCACATGGCAGCCTCTACAGCAGTGGTCCAGGGTGCAAGATTTCAGATGAGGGACATTCAGTTCCACTTGAGAACCTTTTGGTCCAAGAGAAAGGATTCCCTGAACAAACTAGTCCCAGTGACTCAAACCCTGATCCAGGCTTTGCAATGGTGGCAGGATCAGGACAGTTTAAGGCAAGGAGTTCCTTTTGTCACTCAGTCTCCTTCTCTAATCCTCACCACAGACGCCTTCCTCTTGGGCTGGGGAGCTCACTTGGGGGATCTTACCACCCAAGGGCTGTGGTCACCTCAAGAATCTCTGCTTCACATCAGTCTCTTGGAACTCAGAGCAGTGTTTCTGGCACTACAAGCTTTTTCCAAGTCTGTTCAGAACAAAGTAATCCAGATCAGAACAGACAATACCACCACAATGTGGTACATCAACAAGCAAGGGGGCACTCGGTCTACGGCCTTGTGCACAGAAGCAATGAAGTCGTGGTCTCTGGCCTATTCCCTGCAAACTTCTCTCACAGCAGTTCACCTGCCAGGGAAGGACAATATCCTGGCAGATGCTCTCAGCAGGATATCTCTTGGCCACCACGAATGGTCACTGGATCCCCTAGTTTTAAAGGTGATTTTTTTCAAGATGGGGCACTCCACAGATGGATCTTTTTGCAGCCCCAGACAATCACCAACTTCCTCTTTTTTGCTGAAGACCCCCAGTATTGGGCTCAGTCCACCTGGATGCTCTGGACTCAATTGGGAAGGGAAGTTCCTGTATGCTTTCCCCCTTCCCTCTCCTGTTCAAGGTACTGGTCAAGATCAGGTCTCAACCCTGCAAAGTGATTCTGATCACTCCAGACTGGGCCAGGCAGCCCTGGTACCCACTGTTGCTGTCCTTAGCAGTCCACCTTCCCCTGTCTTTTCCCAGGAATTACAACCTGTTGACATCCTCTCAGGGGAGGGTTTGGTATCCGAATCTCAAATCTCTCAATCTCAAGGCCTGGCTCTTGAAGAGTTAGAGTTTGCTGATTTACATCTCTCTCAAGGTGTTCTGGATATTCTAAAGGCTTCTCGGAAGCCTTCCACCAGAAAGACTTACAACTCGAAGTGGAAAAGGTTCACTATTTGGTGCTCTGGTAAGCATATTTCTCCAGAATCTGCTGGGTTGCCTACAGTCCTGGACTATATGGTTCATCTCAGTGGTTTGGGACTCAGACCAGCTACACTCAAAGTACATTTGGCAGCTGTGTCTGCTTTTTTGTCAGTGGGCAAGTCCTCTTCTCTTTCAGCCCATCCTGCATTTTGCAAATTCTTTAAGGGACTGTTGCACACCAATCCTCCCTTCAGGGACCCTGCTCCTGCTTGGGACCTTAATGTTTGCATTGCTCAGCTTATGCAACCCCCTTTTGAGCCTTTGTCCTCTGCAGAGCTTAAGTACTTGACTTGGAAAACTGTGTTTTTGGTAGCAATTACCTCTGTCAGGCGCATAAGTGAATTACAAGCCGTGTCAGTGGAGCCTGATTTCATCTCTTTCCATAGAGATAAAGTGGTCCTAAGAACTAACAGGAAGTTTCTGCCTAAGGTGGTTTCAGATTTCCACCTTAATCAGTCTATGTCTCTTCCTGTTTTCTTCACTGACCATTCCTCCCCTGGAGAGAGGAGGCTGCACAGCCTGGACATAGAAAGGGCCTTTAGCTACTACATAGAGTGCACCAAGGGTCACAGGTTTGACTCCCTCCAGTTGTTCCTCACTTATGGGGAGGTTGGTAAGGGAAAACCTGCCACTAAAAGGTCTATTGCCAAGTGGATTGTCTCTTGTATACAATTCTGCTATGAAAAATTGGGTAGAATCCCACCCTCAGGCCTGAGGGCTCACTCTACTAGAGGTACAGCTGCTTCCCTGGCTGCTGCCAGGAATATTCCTATCTTAGAGATTTGTCAAGCAGCCACCTGGAAAACAGTCCATACTTTCACCAAGCATTACTCTATGGATATCCAGGCTAGGAGTGATGCTCGGTTTGGCACAGCAGTACTTCAGAGCCTATTCCCAAAGTAGGTACTGCTTGGTAATCTGCATTAGTCAGAATACAGCAAGACTTCATGTTGTTTGAAGAAAAAATTACTCACCTTAGTAATGTTGTTTCTTCTAATGGAGTCTTGCTGTATTCTGACCCCCCCTCCCCCCTCAGAACCTGTTTTTTTGGGATGTGGGTGGGCAGGAACAGTGTTGGCACCTAGAGGTGCCCCTTTTTCTCACCCTCCTTTATTTTGGGTGTGTGTTGTGTTTTGTTTTTTTGGGTTTTCTGACTTGAGTCTTTGCTTTGAAACCAAAAAAAAACCTTTCTATCAAATTTAGTTGCCAGTTGGCTAGTGTGAGTTTACAGTTTCCACACAGAACTCCCAGTGAGTATAGCTCATAAAGATCTGATGGTTGGGGTTCAAAGAACAGCAGACAGAGGCTTCAACCGAGCTCAAGCTCAGCGTTCCATGCTTTGCATGGAAAGTTAACTCTTTGTTCTCCAGGGCAGTTCAAGGTTGGGAGATCACTGCATTAGTCAGAATACAGCAAGACTCTATTAGAAGAAACAACATTACTAAGGTGAGTAATATTTTCTTATCAAGTAAGGGAACACTGTCACCAATCCCCTCAGAAGAACATTCAAAGAAACATAGAAGTTGACTGCAGATAAGGACCACCCAGTCTGCCCATTTTTATGTTGGCTCGCGTGTGCGCAGCCAACATCTTGTAGTTGTAGCAGATTTGGATGTGCGGTCACTGTGGGCGAATGCAGGGCACACATCAGTAGATGCGTCCTTCATTCCCCAATAAGCCAGCAGCAGGCGCTGACATCATGCATAGCTAATGTGGCAACCAGATCTGAGAAAAGGTCCGCTGCAATGAGAGCAAAGCTCTCATGCAGTGGGACCACAACACGCCTCCCGATGTGCAAGCAACATGGCGGCAGTGACTGCCGCCGCCTGTCACAACGCCGACGGAGGAGCCCACTTGTCCCCCTTCCCATTTCTGCTGTGTGCCGAGGGGGTGCCCAATCCACCTCAGCATCATGCGCCCCCCAAGTCTTTCTTTGCTGATGTGGGGGCCCACTTCCCAGTGGCATAATGTCCCTCCCCCGATTGTTGTGTGCCGAGGGGGGTGCCCAATCTCCCTCGGCTCTCCCTGGTATTTGCCAACAGGGGTGCCCAGTCCCCCATCAGCTACAGCCCCCACCAAAAAAAAAACTCAGGTGGCATGCTGGGAGCCCACCCCAGCGTACCAAATTCATAGGTTTCATAGTTTTCCAGAGCTTTAGAAGACAAAGTTCATATGCTCGCCATACTTTATGAATACCCCAATATATTATTATTAATTAGGAAAGTATCTAACTCTTTCTTAAATTTATCTATATTGCTACTAAACACTATTTCCACTGGTAATTTATTCCAGATCCAAGGTGCTCTCACTGTCAACCACTGCTTCCTTTTATTTGACCGGAATCTTTCCATTTTTATCTGGAGCTGATGTGCTCTAGTATTGAAATTATTATCTAAAAGTTCCAGCTCTAACTGTTCCCATAATATTGGATCATTTAGGACCCTATATATTAAACACACATTGGGAGGCAGTATAGCGCAGTGGCTTAAGGCTCTGAGCTGCAAATCTGGTGACATCCAGCAGACCAGACCTGAGTTTGAATCCCACAGCTTCCACTTGCATACTGTGTGACTCTGAGCAAGTCACTTAACTTCCCTGTGTTCCCAGGTCGCTCCTGTAAAAAAGCTTTCAGCTTAGTGTGCTACTCCTGGTTAAACAACTAAAAAAAAAAAACACATATCCCCCCTTAATCTCCTAAACTCCAGAGTATATAACCCCAGAGTACTTAGCCTCTGGGTATAATCCAACCCTTGAACTTCCTTAATTTTATGAGTAGCCCTTCTCTGTATCCTCTCCAGTGAAGCTATATCCCACTTTTTTCCTGGGGACCACAGCTGGGAGCAATATTCCATATGGGGGCCTATTCTTTACCCTGTTAAAAAAAAAAAAAAAGTCCCGAAATTTTTATTTTTTTATTTTTTTACTTTACCTGTAAAACAGAAAACGGTCTCCCCTGCCCCTCCCCCAACCCGCTCCACCCTCTGTGCACCCTGCCTCCCCACCCATCCTCACCTTACGTGCCTCCCGGGCCAGTAGCGATGATCTCGCGGTGGACAGGAACCGACTGCACTCTTCAAAGCCGACCGTGAACTGAAGAAATTCCAGTACACTGTATAATGGCATAAATAGGGTTTTTTCAACTTTGGTGCATATCTCAGGCATTTTTGGGAATTTTGACACCAGATTTTCAACATGGGGTTATTGGTGCCCCTCCTCATCAATTCAGGCACTGTCATGGCGTTATTCGGTCCCGAAAGGTGATTTTGCAGTCACTGTGTGGAATCACCTTTCGGGACCGATTAATGAAATGCCAGTGTCATTATTCATGAGGGGCTCTCAAAACCTTGTTGTAAATTCAAGTGGAAAAAATCCAAAAATAACTGTTTTACAAGCGTAGTATTGCTCAGTCTCCACTTATCAGAATCATGAATTTGTAATATTACCCAGATTTAAAATTGTTACTTTTTCCACAGCTCCTTTTGAACAGTACAGCTGTCATTTTACATATCCTGGCCAAAATGTGGTTTGGCACGTCCGGCATAGAATAGCGCAGTCGCTGTGCGAAATCTGTTTTTGGGACAGTTTGAGGAAATGCCGGTGACACTGTTCATGAGCAGAGGTCCTAAAATGCCTATGTTGAAAATTTGCTGATGAAATTCCATAAAATGACTGTGTTACAAGTGTGCGTTGCGCAGTTTCCATGCACCCTTTTAAATTTGCAATATTTTCACACCAGATTTTTTAATACTGCCATTTTTTCACACCTCCTTATGAACAGTACAGCTGTCATTTTTCACATCCTGCCCTAAATGTGTTTTCACACCTGTGGTGCACAATGGCGTGGTCACTGTGGGAAATCAAAGTTTAGGACAAATTGACAAAATCACAGTACCACTGTTCATGAGGGGAGGTCCCAAAATGCCTATGTTAAAAATGTGGTTAAAAAATCCCAAAAATAATTGGGTTATGGATGTATGTTGAACTGTTTCTATGCATGCTCATGACTTCACCAATTTTTCACTCCAGATTTTCAACGTTGCCATTTGTTTACATCTCCCCATGAAGAATACATTTGTCATTTTCCACATACTGTCCAAAATGGGTTTTCATCCCTGTGTCACTAAATGGCATAGTCGATGTGCAAAACCACCTTTCAGCTAACAAACTGATAGTGCCGCTGTTCGTGAGGTGGGCTCACAAAAAGCCCATGTTGAAAATTTGGAGTGAAAATACCAACACACACCTACGGTGTTAGGGTTTCCAACTGTAGCATCCCACCCTATAGAGACTGACAGGCATCAGGGGTGTGACTTGAGATTATCGGCTGTAATGCTCACGCCATTCCACCCTCACCCCTACCCTGCAGCCAGTGACAGGCATCATGGTGTGCCTTGGAGTGTTCAGCCCCAAGGTTCACCCCATTCTCCTATACTGCACCCACCTCAGCATATTTCCTTATGGAATGGGATAAGTATAATGCCCAAAGCACACTAAGACATTTGTCAGTGTCTACAGGGTAGAGTGAGGTACAATGGCATGAGCGTTATAACTGACAACCCAAAGGCACACCCCAATGCCTGTTGGTCTCTGCAGGGTGGGGATGGGGTTGGCTTCACTTTAATACTTCACTGCCATTCCTATTATGCGTCTAACTCCTGCACTACCAATGCCAATGCCAGTGAGACAACATTCGGCATTGACAAATGCTTGTTCTAACCCCAGTAATACTCAGGTATTCATAACTGTATGCAGCCTTCCTCCTAAGTAGAACTGCCCAGAGAGAATTTGGAACATATGCAAATGATGGAATCTTTTGCATGAGCCAATTTTCAAATGCTGCCTTATACTAACCGCCTTAGTTCTAAACCCTTCAGATTTCTGTCTCTGCCTGATAAGTCTAGATGCTCAGATATTCTCTCTTCTTCATCATCTTGTTCTGGCATGAGAAACCTTACAGAATATGATAAGTATTCTTGAACATTTCTTTTGCTGCCTTTTACTTTTGTAATTTTATGTAAACCTGTAGTTTTAGTGTTTAAATTGTAAGTTTTATTGCTTTTACATTCTGTCTTTTAAAATGAAAAAGAAACTGGTGATCCCGGTTTCAAACTCTATATTCTGTGTGGTGAAATTCTGGTAAGTTACTTTTGTCTACCCATCTGGACATGAACATTAAAAGCAGAGTGAAATCTGCATTTCATGTCCTGTAATAACTATTTAAAAAATGCCTGGAATATGGCTAATAAACTGTGAAAACTATTGAAAAATGCATGGAATATGGCTTAAAAAAATTAAAAGGAAAACTTTCACCATCTAAGGGTCTCTCCAGCTCTGACCAGCTGACACCCTAAATTACTGTGGGTGAAACCACAACAACTAATGTAAACTGCTACTGCTGAGACGGGTATACAAGCAGTACTTGAGAGGCTTGCTGACCTGGCTGACTACCTGGTTCCCTCCAAGAAATCAAATATAACTAAGCACACAGAACCCCCTGCTAGACAGTGTATGGGAACTTCTGTGCCTGCTAGGAAGCATGCCAGTCCCTGCAGGTTGTTACCTATGGTGAAGCCATGAGGTACAGTGTCTCAGGCTTACTGTATCACTAAAGGGATTAATTCCCACTGAAATGGTATAATTTACTGCAGAATTTTGTAGCACTGTGCCTGATTCTGGTGGTGTTTCACTGTGAATGAATGTGTGAAAATTGTAAACTTTCCTTAAAAAAAAAAAAAAGTGTGAAGATATGTCTGGAATGGCTTAAGAAAACACTTTTAGGCTTACAAGTGCTGTGTACTTCTCAGCAGCAGACCTCTGCACAGCAGCTTGTCTCCTCTGATCAGTCTTCCCATTATCTGGAGGAAGACTAGGTGATTTCATGGAATGTTTGGGTTTTTTACCAAAAATAAATAAATAAAGATTATTTCTCACTCTTCACGTTTGTGAGAAATGATTGGGTTGAGACCCACTAAAAGCTACCCCTTCCTGTGAATAAATTCATTGGGGAAGACACTTTAAAGATTTTACAATCCCTAAGCTGTTCCCCCCCCTTGAAAAGAGGATGTATAAGAAGCATCAGCTGGACAGGGAGGGAACTCAGTTTATTCCCTCATCCTATTCATTAAGGAGTAGTTGAAGTAACATCCTGTGACAAGGCAAAGAGATCCCTGGTATCCTACTCTCCTAACACGGATCCCAGGAAAACTGACATACTTTCAGTTCCATGTTACTCCCCTGCCAGATCTAGCTGAAACAGTTAAATTTGATTTGGAAGCAGCCAAATAATAGTTTAAATGGCTGCTGCTAGATGGATAGTAAATACAGTGGTTCAAAGGGGGTTTGCCTGGTTGTGAGTCACCAACCTAACTTATTATTCCCAAACCAAGGCTATGGATTCCAAGTCGAGGGTAATTCCTCGTTAGAGAAAATATAACAGTTAGAAAAATGGATGAATACACCACAGTAATCTCCTTTTGTTGTATCAGACTAGGGCTGTTCTTCAGTATCAGCAATACCTACAGCCAGGGGTATTCCAGACACCACAGACAAGTGATCATGGATGTAGTAATTGGGGATTGTCTCTGGGTTCAAATCCCTTCCAAAAAAAAAAAGTTTTCAATCCATCTACAGAAGTAGAGAAAGAACATTTCAAGAAAAAGAGATTCAAACCTGTTACTGTCAAAGACAGAGGAGTCTGTCTTGGTATAGCAAAAGGTACTACAAAAAGGATGGGGAGTGGTAACCTGTCTTAGAGTGTACCAAGCAGGCATCTGACAAAGTCAAAGTTCAAAATGGTGCTTTTGGCACCGATTCTGCCAACACTCCTAAGAAAGGTGAAGGTTTGGCATCAGTGGACTTGAAGTATTTCCACATCCCCATAAGCACAGAAAGTACCTCAGATTCAGACCCCCATTAGGTCATTCTATACCAGTGAGCACAGTGGTTGGAGCACCTTCAAAGACAAGGTGTCACAAGTTCTTCCTATATCTAGAGGATTGGCTGTGGTTGCAAAGTCACCCCAGCAAGTGGATCTGCAACTCACCTAGGGGCTCATGGATTCTCTAGGTTTTTCTGATAAATCTAGAGGCAGTTTGTCTCCATCTGCTCAGACACTACAGTTCGTAGGAACAGAGCTTAATACCTTGTGAGACAGGCCCTGCTTGCCTACAAGCAGGGCAAGAAGTATTCAACTGATAGTGGTTTCATTCATCCTGGATGAAATGAATAAATACATTTTAAAAAACAAACTGCAGAACAGTTTCTTCAGCTACTGCACATGGCGCCTGCCACTGGCGCAGTCTTGGAATCCAGGTTACAAATTACTGTTCAGTTTCACCTCAGGATTCACTGGTGTCAGAGAAAGGACCCTCTGTCATAACCAATTTTACAGGTCTCCAATGGAGAAAAAAACTAAAGCAATCTAATGGAAGGAGTTTATTTTTCAGCAAAAAGCTCCATCAATTGTCTGATAACAGAGACATCTTGACTTTTGTGGCTCCACCTGGGGGTTCACACCTCCCATGGCACATAAACCTGCTAGGGTTAAGAGTAATGTTATTGGTACTAAAGGTTTTACATAACTGCTACAAGGAGGGGGGTACAGGTCCACAGTACCACCACAACGTATTACATAAACATTTCAGGAGGGACAAGGTTAAGCCCTTCCTGCACAGGATTCATGAAAATATGCGATCTATCATGCTTAATGGGCCCTTTCAGGATATTCATCTGCCACTGCCAGGTAAGCACAGTACCTTGGCAGATACTTCAGCTCAAATCAGTCAGCCCCATCATGAATGGTTCTTAAACGGTCAGGTGGTGCAAGTTATCTTCAGCAGGTGGGCCACCACAGAGGTTGACTTGTTCGCATCCCACCACAACCTGTCACAGTACTATGACAGACAGCCAAATCTGGGAACAATTCCCCTGGATGCTCTGACTTTGAGTTGGCAAGAGAAGCAAGTGTATCTTTCTTCTTTCTGGTAGACAGAGCAATTTTCTCAAGCTCAGGTCCCAGTCAGCATCAATAATCTTGATAGCACTAGAATGGGCCAGACAGACATGTCTCTCTCACTGCTACCCTCCATGCTGGGGCCCGAACCAATACACCTTCCCTCGGAGGCACAATCTGATGACCTCCTATCAGGAGGCTCCTGTGTCCAAACCTCAGATCACTCATGTTCAAGGCATGGCTCTTGAGTACCTTTAGTATAATATGCAGGTTTGCATCTTTCTCAGAGTCTTAAGCATGTGATGTGGTTACAGGAAGCTTTCCACTAAGAAAATGTACGCTTCAGAATGGGAAAAAGTTTTATGATTGGTGTTCAACCAGGAAATTGGTCCAAGAACATGCTGGGTCCCAGCTGTCTGACTATTTTATCTATTTACAGTCATTGGACTGGCTATCCTGTACCCTTAAGGTCCACCTGGTTGCAGCATCTGCTGGCATATTAGTTGGACAAAATGTTTTTATTGCTTCAGATCCTAGCTACAAAAGGCTCTTTGTGGGCCTAGTACATGTCAACACAGGCTGGTGTTCCTGTTGTGCTGGTCTATCTTACTTATTTGCTCTTCCTGGGCTTGCAGTCCAGTACCTTAAATGTCCGTCTGGCAGCAGCATCTACTTACACTTCAGTTGGACAGAATGTTTTTCAGGCCTCGGACCCTAACTTTAAAGGCATGTCCCATTTGCACCCCCTCACAAGGGACCAGTGCCAGCATGTGGCCTAGATGTGTGTATAGTTTGGCTCATGGGTCCCCAATTTTGACCCTATGTCTTCAATTTATTTGAAATATGTCAAAAAAAAAAAAAAACCTTTTCCTGTGGTAATCACTTCTGACAAAAGAATCAGTGAGCTCAAGTCTCTCTCTGAATTGAACAGGTCTGTATTTCATTCCACAGAGACAAAGTTGTCCTGGGAATAAACAGGAAGTTTCCTTTTAACATGACCTCTGATTATCATTTCAACCAAACCATTATCTTACCCGTCTTTTCAGGGTTTTATTTAACTCTACAAATTGATTAGCGTTTTCCTCATAAAAGTTCTAAAACATTGTGAAAATGCATAGCACTTGCCTCACTGTGTTTAACAAACATAACACTGCTAGAAACCTATATAAATGCTTTCTGTAGTTAGTATTGTCCCAAAGAAAAAACTGCTGATCAGTTATTTAAAACCCTGCTTTTTCACCGAACACTTTAGTCCTGGTGAAAAAAAAAAAAAAGTCTTCATAGTCTGGACGTCAGAGGAGTTTAGCTACTCTTTGACAGCCACTAAAACCCTTAGGCAGGACAGAAAACAGCTGTTCCTGACCTATTGGAATGTGAGAAAGGATAACCCAGTATCGAAGAAGGTCCACTTATTACTGGATAGTACAGTATAACCAGTTTGGTACTCTAAGGCTGGAAAGGAGGCCCTTGTGGGTGTAGGGTCATTCCACAAGGGGCACAGCTGCTAACATAGCAGCTGTCAGGGATGTTTCTCTGTGAATCTCTAAAGCAGCTACCTGGAAACCAGTACACAACTTTACAAAGCATTACACTCTGGATAATTTGTCCAGGGGTGATGCCAGATTTGGCACAGTAGTCCTGCAAAGTCTGTTTATAAGATAGGGTTCTGTGCCCCCCTCCAAAGGTACTGCTTGGTAGTCTGCATACAGTTATGAATACCTGAGTATTACTGGGGGTAGAAGAAAAAATTACTTACCTAGTAATCTTGTTTCTTCCAAGTGATACTCAGGTATTCATAACTCTCCCACCCTCCTTCCCTTCTGGAACCTTCAGCCTCTGCACTCCTGAATACTGTGCTCTCAGGGGCATAAGTGCCATTTCTGGTACACATGCTGTGATGGAGTTCCCTATTGTTGTCCCTCTCCCCTTTTTTGGGTAATTTGGACATTCTAGGATGTTCTTTCATAGGTTATGCCGTCCAGTTGGAGGCCTTTTTTGCGGGTTAAGGGAGTTCTCTCTAATTATTATTATTACACTTAGTGTTGAGGGAGTGCCCTCTGTTGTTATTATTATTAATATTGTTGTTATTATTACTATAGATATTATACTTAGTCCCTGTGGGCATGTCTTTTCAGGCATCCAGGAAATCTGAAGGGTTTAGAACTAAGGCAGTTAGTATAAGGCAGCATTTGAAAAGTGGCTCATGCAAAAGATTCCATCATTTGCATATGTTCCAAATTCTCTCTGGGCAGTTCTACTTAGGAGGAAGACTGCATACAGTTATGAATACCTGAGTATCACTTGGAAGAAACAAGATTACTAGGTAAGTATTTTTTTCTTTTCTACCTTATGAACGTGCCATAGACTTTTACTCTGTCAGTGGCCTATTTATTCATATTCATCTGTACTGCTCCCTTATGCCTATCCCATGCCTGTCTGAAGCCCTGCACTGTATTCATATCCACCACTTCCTGAGGTAGGCAGTTCCATGCATCAACCACCCTTTCTGTGAAAAAGAACTTCCTCGCATTACCCCTTAATCGACCTCCCTCTAATCTCATGTTGTGTCGTCCTGCTAGTTTTCTTATATTAAAACATGTTAGACTCTTTCACCTTGTTAATGCCCTTAAGATGTTTGAATATTTTGATCATATCATCTCTCTCCCTCCTTTGCTCTAGGGTATACATATTGAGCTCCGTTAATCTGTCCTCATATGTTTTCTGATGCAGTTCATGCACCGTTTTGGTTGACCTTCTCTGGACTGCCTCCATTTTGTTAATGCCCTTATGCAGTACTCCAGATGGGGCCTAACCAGTGTCTTGTAAAGGGGGATTATTACCTCCCTCTTACGACTTGTGATACCCCTACTGATAAACCCCAACATCCCTCTAGCCTTACCTACTGCTTCAGTGGTCTGCTTGGATGATTTCATGTCTTCTGTGATGATGATGCCCAAGTCTCTTTCTTCCCTTGTGATTGCCAGCAGCAACTCCCCTCCCAACCTAGAGGGAAGAGAAACCCTGAAGCAACCTATGTGCATAATTTTGCACTTCTTTGAGTTAAACCCCAGTTGCCACTCCAGACCATTTTGCCAGTTTTTCCAGATCTCATCTCATTCTGCCCACCCCATCTGGATCATCTACTCTGTTGCAGATCTTGGTGTCATCTGCAAACAGGCAAACCTTACCCTCCAGTCCATCTGCAATGTCACTGATGAAGATATTGAAAAGGACTGGCCCCAGGACTGATCCCTGAGGTACCCCACTTGTGACTTGCATCTCTGCTGACTGTATATCATTTACCACCACTCTCTATTTTCTGCCCGCCAATCAGTTTGCCACCCAGTTGACCAACTTCTGACCCACCCTGAGCCTACCCAGCTTATTAACCAATCTTCTTTGTGGAACAGTATTGAAAGCTTTGCTGAAGTCAAGGTAGGTGACATCAACTGCACCCCTTGGTCCACCACTGTAGTTACACAGTCAAAGAAATCTAGGAGATTAGTTTAACAGGCCCTTCCTGTTGTAAACCCATGCTGTCTTGGACTCTGTGCTCCTATGGATTCCAGGTGTTGCACTATCCTTTCCTTAAGGAGTGCCTCCATAATCTTGCCCACTACTGAGGTAAGACCGACTGGTCTGTAGTTCCTTGCCTCCTCCCTACTGCCACTCCTGTGGAATTGGATCACATAAGCCCTTCTCCAGTCTTCTGGGACCTCTCCTGTGCTCAGAGACTCACTAAACAGTTCTGCTAATGGCTGTGCTAGTTCCACCCTTAGCTCCTTTAGTACCCTGGAATGTATGCCATTAGGTCCTATTGCCTTGTACACCCTGAGCTTAGCGAGCTCTTGTAGGACCCTTTCTTACACCTCCCTCCCCCCTGTGTCCATGGTGCTGAGCTGTGGGCCCTGCTCTACCTTCTTCTCAGTAAATACTGAGCAGAAGTATCTATTTTGGATAGATGCTTTTCCTTGGTCCTCCTCCACACACTCCCCCTTATCCCCTTTGATCTTAGCAATAGCCCCCTCTGGACTTTCTTCATTCACTAATGTATCTGTAGAAAGTCTTGTCCCCTTCTTGTACTGTTCATGCTAGTGTTTCCTTGGTTTGGGCCTTTGTCTGCCTTCCTGCCTTCTCTGCTTCCCTTAGGGAAGTTTGGTATGCCTCCCTATCTTCGTCCCACTGTATTCCCTTATATTTCCTGAAGGCCAGCCTTTTGGCTCTGACCTTTTCTGAGAACCAAAGTGGTTTCCTCATTCTTTTGCTCTTGCTTTTCTCCCTAACACAATGGGATGTTGCTTCAAGTATTGCGTCCTTAATGCTTGCCCCCTTTGCCTGTACCCCTTCACCTGTATTTCTTCTTGCCAGGCTAGCTTAACTCTGTTGGCCATCTTATCAAAGTCAGCTCCTCTAAGTCCTATATTTGTGCCTTGGAATGGTATGATTTAGTTCTAGTGGCCAAATTGAACCATACCATGTGATGGTCATTGGCTCCCAGGTGACCTTCTACCTGGAGATCTGTGATCCCTTTCCCCGTTAGTCAGCACTAGATCCAGGATAGCCCTGTATCTTGTGAGTTGTTGTACCAACTGTTTGAGGCCCTCCCCCTGAAGGGAATCCACTGTGTGTCTAGCTCTGGCGGATGTTCCTGCTAATATTGACCAATCTGTTTATGGCATGTTGAAGTCTCCCATTATCACAACCTCCCCTTTAGCTCTCACATTTTTTATATCTTCTAACAGTAATGTGTCTATGTCCTCCCCCTCGTCTGGAGGCCTGTAGACAATCCCAGTTCATATGGCTGTCCTATTTCCAGGGTGACCCACAGTTCTGTTTCCTTATGTCACAGCAGAAGGAAACTAGAGCACCAGGAAAAATATGCAACAGTGCTATAAAATTCTGAAGCAAAACAGTTGGAAGGTTATAAAGCACCTGTTGCAATGAACAGAGTCTCGGACACGATGGTAGTAGCTATACGTGTCCTTTTTATTCCATAAATAGTGCAAAAAGCTGGCCCAGTGGCACTGAGGCACTGGACGCCTTAACTCATACCACGCCGGTGACCCGGGTTCAGGAATGAGCACGGGCCGCTGGGGGTCGGCCGGGATGGAGAAAGATAGAGCGCCCAACGGCTGCTCTCCTTCTCCGGGGGAGGTTAGCTGCATGCTCCCGCTGCAGTACCGCCATCTGGGGGAGCCCGGGTGGAAGGTGCAGTAGGTGGAGAAGCAGTAAGGGTATTGGGCAGAGGGGCGGAGCAGGAGGCACATCTCAGCGCACCTCCTAGCTCATTGGCCCTCATTACACGCTGACATCTCAGGAAGAACAAGGGAAAAACACCTCGGTCTCTTCTAGGCGATGACACCTCTCTGGGGGGGCCTCCAGGCTTGTCGGACAGACTCCGCTGTACCGATTCCACAACACACAGTATGTTGGTTTGGGGAGGTAAGCACGGGGGGTCCCTCCTCACCCCTACCCGGGGGGTGTACAGGGAGTAACTAGTGTGCAACTGAGTGCTCTGGGGCAGATGATGATGAGAGTGGAGCCTGCAGAAGAGGATGTCTGAGAGAGTGGAGAGAAGAGGCAAGTAGGGCACATAAATACAAGGCTAAAAAAAAAATAGACTTCCTGATGAGCTGTCGGCTAGAATGCAGCACTGAAAGATCAAGCTCCAGGGACCTGACAAAAAAACTCCCAGAATCAGTACAAAACCAATCAAAACCAGAAAAACCTTTTTATACAAGAAGCTAGAGGAGATACAGAACTGAATGGGAGCTCGAAAAGATTAAAAATCAACTGCATTAGCTGTGCAGCAGACCAGACAAATGAAAGACTCTGACTGGTGATTCTGGCCTACCAGACATGGCGGAGCCCTCACTATCTCCTAATGGACAACCCAGCAATGCTGCAATCCTGGCAGAACTCAAAGGATTCAGAGATGAAGTTCGCTCCTTTCGCACTGAACTATCCACAGAACTGGCTAACATAAATCAGAAGGTATCTGAATTGTAGTCTGCTCACACACAAATTGATACAAGAACTGATAGCCTGGAGAGAGTTGTGGTGCATTTAATAAATGAACAAAAGCTATTAACAGACTAATGTGAAGACCTTGAGAATAGATCAAGGAGAAATAATCTACACATTCATGGAGTACCAGAGGAGGAAGAAGGACATGATATGCTTAAATTTGTGCATACTTTATTACGGGAGGTACTACAACTTGATCCAGCCACCAAACTAGACATAGAACAAGGTCACAGAGTCCTCACCCCGAAACCTCAACATACTGATCAGAGGCAGCACTCTATAATGCTCAAGCTATTAAACTACACAGTAAAACAGCAGTTGTTGTCAAGAGCATGTCACATGGGGGACATTCAATACAAGGGCAGACGTCTTTATTTCGATAATGACTACTCCCCACAAATAGCAGTAAGGAGAAGGGCCTATGCCCCAATACTTTGCACCCTTAAACAGCAGCAGTTGAAATTCGTTACACCATATCCTGCAAAGCTTATAATAATGTTTCCTGAAGGCCCACAGACATTTGAAACTCCAGAGGAAGCCAGCAAAGCTCTCGAGACCAAGAACATCGTGGTACCCCAGACGATAACATTGGAAACGCGGGACCTCGAGGCACTCCAGTCAGGAATTGTGTGGGAGAAGGCGCAGAGCATGCAAACCAGAAAGAGACAAGGCTACTCCACATTACAAAATGTTAAAAAAACCTTTACTCAAGTTCCAGAGGACTGCCTCAGATTGACTGCCTAAGAAAGGGGCTCTGGTAATCTTTCCAGCCCACAATGAGAGTCTAGGCATGCACGCACATTTAGAGCGGCTGTTTGAGCCATCTAAAAAACTAGCCGAGGTGGTGCGATGTTATAAGGGCTGAATCTTTGTAATTTAAAATGCTAGTCAGAGAAATTAATCAAGGGAAATGGGGGCTGAAGTACAGACTCAAGCGATCTATGCATAGTAGTCCGATTTGTTTTTATTGTTTAATGTAAAAAAAAAAAGTCTGGGACAATTTTGGTGAAACAACTGAAAACTTTATCTTACCCCCCCATTTATATTTACCTCTGTAAATAGCCTCAGCTACCATTCTTCATTTGTTGACAAGCTCCCCTATTAAAACTCATTTTTTAAATAATACTCTTGGGTCCCATACAGTGAGCTAATGGAGATGCATTCAGCTAGATGGCAACATGGCGACAGTCACGTGCAGCGGATATCGGGACAGCATCAATTTATTTGGTGCAGTCCAGAGCTGCGTGTGTTGTTTTCCTGCTCCATGTTACTAATTTTTGTACATGGTGCTGGGGGCCCACGTTGGCCTCGTGAGCTTCCCCCACAGGGAAATAACATTCATCCTTGCACAGGAGGGAGTACAGATCCCTCCCTACCTAAGGAGTCATTACAGACTTGTTCTGTAATCAATGTAAATAAGTTAATGTTGCACTGTTATGATGAGAAACCTAGGCATGAAAGTTACAAATTCTCCCCTGAACCAATATTCTTTTACTTTTGTTACTCCCGCAGGCTAACATAAATTAAGATATGTGTTAAACCTAGATGGAAACAATACATGGTTGGGAGTACCACTAGAGGGGGATAAATACTGTCATCTATTACTGATCTTTTGTAAGGTATACAAATATGTTTTGAACATTTGTACCCTATCTTATGGGCATATTATTTTGTATATGGTGTTAAAATTAGGCAATGAGGACTTAAACATACAAGAGGCTATTTTGGTGCATTTGCTTTGGACTGAAATTGCTTACCAGCAGTTTGGGCTGAGAATATATGGAGAGGAGATGTTTACTATATTGGGTGACAAGGAGAACAGTAGGAAACTGGGCTTATGCAATATAAAATACTTGTTAATGATACAAAATGGGGAAATCATACTGATATTGTCCCTTAATATTAATGGGATCCACAGCCCAGTTAAGAGACCCCGTTTGATACAATTTATTAAAAGAAACAATCCTGAAATCATGTTTTTGCAGGAGACTCACCTGTCCTCTCCTGAGCATGAAAAATTCACCAAATGGGGGTTTCCCATGGTGATAGCTTCATCTCACAGCTCGAGTAGGAGATGGGGAGCGGCCATCCTGATCAGACATGGGGTACCATTCGACCTCCATCAGAAGGTAATAGACTCGGAGGGACGATTTGCTATTGCAACGGGCATGCTTCATGCTCACCCAGTTCCTCCGGCATCTGTTTATTTTCCCCCAGGGACCTCAAAGAGATTGGCTCAGACTTTTTTGCATGGCTTTTGGAGATCCTCCAGGGGCAACTTCTGATGGGGGGGTGACCTGAATACTACTCTGAACCCTGCAAGGTATATCTTAGTCTATCTTCCTCACAGGGTTAACCCACTTCAGAAGTACTTGTGGGGTACAGTTGCTTCTTTGGGGCTGGTAGACATCTGGCATCACTGTTACCCCACACAGAGAGAATATACCCATATAGCTCTGGGACCAGGGGTGGCGTCTCGACTAGATTATATGTTTACCACAGCAGAACATCTAGAAACATTACACGATGTGTGGCATGGGGCAACCATATTATCAGATCATTACCCAGTATATGCCAAATTTGATTTGGGCAGGGGACATAAAACGAACTTCTGGCACTTCAATTTGATGCACTTGAGAGCTCCAGAGTTTAATCAAATGGTTAAAGACAGGATCTCACAGATCCTGGGGGAGAATGTTGACCCAGATGTTTCAGCAGTGATTCAGTGGGATGCCTTTAAGACAGTGTTGCGTGAGGATATTGTTGTTTATTCATCGAGGAAAAATAGAGAGGGGCACAGCTTATTAAGCTCCAGGGGGAGTTGAAAGTACTGCAGTCTTTATATGCCCAGGGGGATGGAACTGTAAAGGTACAACTACTAACAATAAAACAAAAAATTAAAAAATACCTAGATCAGAAAGTAGAGCACCAGCTCTTTTATCTCAGACCCGCAGCACATGAGGGGGGCCCTAAAGGAGCCAGGAATCTGGCCCGTAAACTTAGAATGCATAAGGCTAGAGCCTTTGTTATGGCCATGCAAGACCCTACTACGGGGAAGCTGGAACATCACCCTAAGATCATTAGACGAGTCATGGCTGAATATTATCGGGATTTATATAGGGCAGAGTCTGAAGATTGTAGTCAACAGATAGAGGCATACCTTAACAACTTAAAGCTTCCCAAATTGACTGCCTCCCAGATAGATATTTTGAGAGCCCCTACTACCTTGATTGAGATAGAGGGAGTGTTGCAGAGAGCTAAGACCCAGAGAGCTCCAGGAACAGATGGATATCCGTTGGAGTTCTATAAAACTCATAAAGAAGAAATACTACCACCATTACTCCAGGCTAGCCATGAGATACAGGAAAGAGATATTTCTCCCCCTTCTTGGTAATACACATATCTGCCATACTTAAAAAAAAAAAAAAAAAAAAAGAAAAAAACTACCCTAATCATACAGGCCAATTTCAATGTTAAATTTTGATTACAAAATTTATATGTCTGTGCTAGCAAATAGACTTGAACACATCATGCCTTTATTGATCAATCATGATCAGGTGGGCTTTATTAAGAGACAACAGGTTCATGATGCAGTGCGACAAACACATCTACTTAAAATGTAGGCAGCAACGTGTTCGATTCCCCTGGCACTCATTGGACTGGACGCCGAAAAAGCATTTGACAGGGTGGCCTGACCATTTCTGTGGGCTACCTTGTCTAGTTTTGGCTTTCCCCTGGAGCTCATACAACAATTGCAAAATATGTATAAACACCCTCGGACTTATTTTAAATTAGATGGCTCTATCTCTGACCCTTTTCCTCTACAGAGGGGAACTTGTCAGAGATGCCCCTTGTCACCCCTGTTATTTGCTCTGTATCTCGAGCCATTAGCCCAAGCCATTAGAGCTCACCCAGAGATTGACGGCATACCTATGGGAGGCAAAACCATAAAATTTCACTATTTGAGGACAACATCCTTCTCACTTTGTCCTCCTCAAATATATCAATCCCAAGGGTCTGGGAACAACTGGAGATGTACTGTAAAATCTCAGGCCATAAAATTAACCAACAAAAAACAGAGGTACTACTGTGTAACTACATCCCTTCCTCTGCTTTAAAACGTGCATTTCCCCTTATGTGGTATAAACAATCGATGCGGTACCTTGGGATCCATCTTACTAAAAATCAGATACATGCAGATATTGCAAATTTTTAACCTCTAACCCAAAACATAACTGAGAACCTCACACGATGGTCACAGATACCATTGAGTTTCCTAGCTCAAATAGAAACTATTAAAATATATTTCCCCAGTTTTGTTCTATCCGCAGACACTCCCATTATTTCCAACACAGACTTATTTTAAAGTTTGGAATAGGTTGATCTCTCACTTTATATGGCAGGGGAAACCTCCCAGGATTCGGTACTCTCTATTACAGTTATCAAAAGACAGAGGTGGGTTAAATTTACTGAATCTCCTGAATTATGCCCGAGCTTCTAAATTAAAGATTTTACTCTCTTGGATGAACCCCAATTATATTATGCCCTGGAAGCAGTTTGAGATAACTTGGAATGGCATAGAAGACCTGACGGACTGTCTCTTTGGACATCCTCCTGGTTGCATACCTCTCTCTAAATTCCCACAATATACTGCAGAGGTGTTTAAGCAGTGGCTGACTGTACTCAATAAAAGATTATTGCCCATGGAGGCACTTTTTCTGAGATCCCTTGCGGTGAACAGTGCCTTTCCACCCAATTGTTTGGATAGATCCTTAACCCAGTGGTATAAATATAATATCAAACATATTTTTCAATTATTAGGCCCACAGAGCCTTTATTCATTTGTCCAGCTCCAGGCTCAGTATAAAATACCCCAGAGCTTCTTTCATAAGTATTTGCAACTAAAATCTTATTTGCGGCCAATGGAGGAAGCACTGGCAGGAGTGGCTGAAACACCCCCGCTAATAATAAAATTACTTTTATCACAGAGACAAGGTACCTCTATAGACCATGGTATCAGTCTGGCCTACCTTGCTTTGGGAGAGAAACCAGAAGACTACTGAGTAAATTGGAGCCCGTTGGTCCTTGGAATTGGGGACTGACATACCGGTTACTAACTGGAAGATGGCCTTCCCACTTATGCTTAAGGCCTCGGGATCCCCATATTGGAAAGAGTTTGCATGGAAATTACGATATAGATTTTTCTGCACTCCTGCAGTCGAAGCTAGTTTTACAAGCGATCCTGAACGAAAGTGCTGAAGGGGATGTGGAGCAGTACATGCAGACCAGACTTGTATATCTTGGAATTGCAGCATGCTGGGTTCTTATTGGGGGGGAGGTAGTGCAGGAGCCTGTGGCAGTATATGAAAACCCAGGTCTTTTTACCTCTGGGTATATAGTGACAGCTACTACCCCATTTGGTTTAAAAGTAGAGAAGAATGTATACCTGCAAACTACATTGCTAATATTGGCAGCAAAAAAGGTAATAACCAGACTATGGGGACCGAATAGGCTGCAAACTAAGGGAGAGTGCCTAAACTTAACAAGAGAGATATATAGGATGGAGAGGATGGCGGCCAGAGTACAGGATAGAGTGGAGGTATTTGATACATAATCCATTTTCTCCATTTTGTATCAGTTAAGCACTTATTCAGACTTTGTTCCCTGAAGCTAATCAAATCAATACTGGAGAAATGTTAAAATGAGACTTGTCTAGTTCATGTGATTAATTAGTCCTGATACTGGGTGATTGTTTTTTTTTTTTTAATTCCAGTGTATGATTATATAAACTGAATGAACAGATCTATGTAAAATGTCTTGTATAATGTATAAATATCCTTGTGCCTAATAAAGAAATTTTATTATAAAAAAAAAAAAATGGTGCAAAAACATTTCAGCAGCTTAAATGAGATAAACAGGCAGGTACATAGAAACATAGAATTTGATGGCAGATAAGGACCGCTTGGCCCACCCAGTCTGCCCATTTCCCTACCTACTGGATAAGCTGCAGATCCTAGTTAACCAGCAGCCTACTTCTTCCTACCCCCAACCCCTAGAATTGCCTTATGACTGTCCCATGCATGCTTGAATTCCACCACTGATTTTGACTCCACAACCTTCTCCGAAGGCCGTCCATGCATCCACAACCTCTGTGAAAAAATACTTCCTTAAATTACCTCTGAGCCAGCCCCTCTATCTTCAAATTGTGCCCTCTTGTTCTTGCACACCTCTTTTTTGAAAGATGCTACCCTCTTTGGACTTTGTTGATTCCCTTGAGGTACTTGAACGTTTCTATCATGTCCCCCCTCTCCCTCCTTTCCTCGAGGCTATACATATTAAGCTCCTTTCATCTCTCTTCATATGTCTTCCGGTGCAGACCCTGCACCATTTTAGTTGCCCTCCTCTGGACAGCTTCCATCCTGTCTATGTCTTTGCGGAGATTGGGTCTCCAGAACTGCACACAGTACTCCAGATGGGGTCTCACCAGCTGTCGGTACAGAGGGATAATAACTTCCTGTTTTCTACTGGTGATGCCTCTCCCTATGCATCCCAGTATCCCCCCAGCCCTCCTTGCTGCCCTCTCACATTGCTTGCCCACCTTTAGGTCATCTGATATGACTACCCCCAGGTCCCTTTCCATTTTTGTTGTTGTTAGTATCTCACCCCCATTGTGTACTCTTCCCCTGGGTTTTTGTTTCCCAGGTGCATTACCTTGCACTTCTTAGCATTGAATCTAAGCTGCCATACATTTGACCATTCCTCTAACCTTGCCAAGTCCTTCTCATCCTTTCCACCCCACCTGTGCATCAACTCTGTTGCAGATCTTTGTGTCATCTGCAAAGAGACATACTTTCCTTCCAGTCCTTCTGCAATGTCACTTATAAAGACATTGGAGAGGACCAGTCTAATACTGAACCCTGTGGTACCCACTAGTAACCTTCCTTTCTTCTGAGTGGACTCCATTTACTATTACTCTCTGTGTCCTATTCTCCAGCCAATTCTTTACCCAGGCTGTCATCTTGGGACCCACTCCCAGGCTGGCTAACTTGTATATTAATCTTTGTGTGGACTGTGTCAAATGCCTTGCTAAAGTCTAGGTATGCCATGTCCACAGCCCTCCCTGATCTACTACTTTGTCACCCAGTCAAAGAAATCTATCAGATTCGTCTGGCATGACCTTCCGCTGTGAATCCATGCTGCCTAGGGTCCTGTGCCCCTCTGGCCTCTAGATACTCAACAATTCTTTCCTTCAGAAGTGATTCCATCATTTTCCTATCACTGAGGTTAAACTAACAGGTCTGTAGTTTCCTGCTTCTGCCTTGCTCCCACTTTTGTGAAGGGAATCACATCTGCCCTCCTCCAGTCCTCGGGTACCACTCCATCCTCCCATGATTTGTTAAAGAGGTAGTCAGTGGTGTCACTAGTTCTACCCTTAGTTCATTTAGAATTCTGGGATGAATCCATCAGGCCCCATTGCTTTGTCCACCTTCAGTTTTAAGAGTTCTTTCAGAACCCTTTCTTCTGTAAATGGGCTGGTATCAACTTCTGTATCCAGGTGTTTCTACTGTTTGTTTTATGCACCTCCCCTCTTCATTTGTAAATACTGAGCAAAATATTTGTTTAGTATCTCTGCCTTTTCACAGTCTCCCTCTGCCCACCCTCCCTCCCTTTATTAAGCCTCACTATCCCTCCCTTGGTCTTCCTTCGCTCCCTGATGTACCTATAAAAGGTTTTATCCCCCTTCTTAACTGAGTTGGCTATCTTTTCCTCGGTTTGGGCCTTTGCTGTTCTGACTGCCTTCCTAGCCTCCTTTTGCTTTAACTGATACAGTTCTCTGTCCTGCTCCTTCTGCAATTCCTTGTACTTCCTGAATGCTTTCTTTTTCTCTTGAACCTTCACTGCCACTTCCTTTGAGAACCATAGTCGTTTCTTACATCATTTTGTTTTGTTTATTTGCTTCACACAAAGGCTTGTGACCTCTGTGATGGCAGTTTTTATTATTCCCCATTGTTCTTCCACCCCTCCTTCCTGCCCATTTGCTAGTGCATTCCTTAGGCACTCACCCATTTTGGCAAAGTCAGCCCTCCTAAAGTCCAGTACTTTTGTCTTTGTATGGCTTGACTCTATTGCTGTGTTTATTGTGAACCATACTGTTCGATGGTCGCTAGTTCCCAGATGGCTACCCACTTCTACATCTGTGATCCTCTCTCCATCTCCATTTGAGAGAAGCAAGTCTAATATTGCTCCTCCCGAGTGGGCTCCAATACTAGTTGTCTAAGGCAAGCCCCTGTAGGCATCTAGAATAACTCCACTCTTCGAGTGGCAGCTGCAACTGCACTCCAGTTAACATCAGGCATATTCAGATCACCCATCAGCAATATCTCCTTTTTCTGCCATTCTGGTATACTTTCTATCATTTCCTTGTCCATTTCCTCCCCTGGGAAGAGGGTCTGTATACAACCCCTGTGCGGATTGTGGTGCCATTGCCTGTCTCCAAATTTACCCATAGTGCTTCTCCTCCTCCCTGTTTACCCTTTTGTTCTGTTGCTTTTATTCCTTCCCTTATGTAAAAGCTACTCCTCCTCTTTTACCCTCCTGTCCCTCCTGTAGATAGTGTATCCTGGTATGTTTACGTCCCAATCATGGTTTTGTGTGTACCATGTTTCTGTGACTGCCATGATATCCAGATGTTCCTCCTCCATCAAGGCCACTAATTCATGAAGCTTGTTACCCAGACTATGGGCATTAGTACTCATTGCTCTCCATTTTTGATGGCTTTACCTTCTGTTGCAGCATCCCCCACTGACCGTTCTACCTCAGTCTTTTTCTCATTTAGTACCCTGTTTTGTAGGGAGAGGCTGGGATTTTCCTGTTGCTTGTCAGTGCCTCCCCCTTTGACTAGTTTAAAAGCTTGCCAATGAAGCATTTAAACCGATTGCTCAAAAGACTTGTTCCCTTCCTGGACAGATGCAGACCATCCTGCCAGTATAGGCTGGTGTCCCTCAGGTGGAACCCCAGTCCCCAATGAAGCCAAACCCTGTGCTCCACACCATTTTTCAACCATTCATTAAACTGCATGGTGCTAATTACCCTTGCCTCCCCATGCCTTTGACAGGCACCTCTGAGAAGGATACTGTGTGTGCTACTTGTCTTAGGCCCCTCCCCAACTCTGCAATGTCCTCCTGCACTGCTCTAATCTCATGATGAGCCAAGTCATTTGTCCCTAGGTGGACAATTACATCCAACTCAGACTCCTTGCAGCTGTTCTCGTGATCCTGAGGATGCGCTTCCTGTCCCTCCAAGCCATGGCACCAGGCAGGCACCTTACTTCAGTTTTCCCAGCTCCCCCCCAGTTCTATACCCCTAATAATTGAGTCCCCCACCAGGAGCTGCTTCCTTTCCCTGTGGTGTCCTCTGCCTCCTTCCTGTGGGCCTCCCTTGTGACAGTTGTCATCAGTCTTCTCTGTGGGTGCATCCATAGGGGAGCTATGCTTCCCCAGAATGGTGTATGGATTGTGGAGTGGAACAACTGACTGGGTGTGCCTCTGTTCCACCATCCTCACCCTCCCTGAGCCCACTGTGGTCCAACTGCTGTGCTTTCTTCGCAACCTCTGAGGTAGTGGTGGTGGCCATAGTGCTCCCTGGATGGGGGAGGTTCCCTTCCTACTGTCCAGTGTGGCCTGGGGGAAGGTTTCCTTACTACTGTCCAGTGCGGCCTGAAGACGGGCAACTTCCTCCCTCAGGGCAGAGAGTTGTATGCAAATAGGGCAGCATCTCAGACTCCAGAAAGACTCCCGAAAGACTGCTGCCCCACAGCCATTATATTGCACTACTCCCCACATGTTTATCTACTTTTTTTTGTTTGTTTGTTTTTGTGTGTGTGTGTGCATGTGTGATTGGTTATATAGAAATATATATATTATACAATGCGTATGCTTATATTGTCAGTGCAGTGTGCTAGAGAGGATATGACAGTGATATGCACCTTGCATTCTTGAGGAAATGATGTCAGAACCTCAGGTATAAAGGAACTATTTCCAGGGGTAGGTGGGGTGAGGGGTGGAACGGGGTTGGGCCTAAACTGTGCCCTCACAAAACAATCAGCTAAAAGCTCTCACCCACCGCTGTGATAAGTGCCTTCCTATCAGCAAGATACCCTACACAACAATTTGACAGAGAAAATACCCTGCTAATCAAACAGAGAAAAATCCAGACATCCAAGTCAGACACAGGTAAACCTCTCCAGCCCCAAAACAGCCTGGTGGTTTGTTTGCCACAAAGGAAAATCAAATATGCAGTTATTTCAGCCCTTCTGAAGATGCTGACAAGATAAGCAGTTTTGAAAACCCCCTTCCTGAATTAAAAACTAAAATAATTAAACACAAAGCAATACCTCTGTAAAAGTGAGGAAAACTTCTCTCAGATGTAAGCAAGAAAGACAGAGATTAGTTACAGATATTTAGTCCAATATAGTATATCCCACGCAGCTTCTCAGTTGTTTCAAAGCACACAACTTGGAAGAAGATGGACTTCTGTCTGAAACAGGGTCACACCAGTAGTTTATAGTAATTGAACAATGCTGAAATGGTCAAGCTAGACAATTGGCTGTGATGCAGACCTCTGACTTGTGAAGACAATTTCCCCCACCTCAGGCTATGTCTGGCATCCAATTACAAACTGCAGCCTTTGCTATTCTAACTCACTAACCCCACCAAGTATTGCAAAATATATTGATGCAGATTGTCACAGAATTCTAGTAATCAGTCCAGTTAGCCACAAAGGAAAATCAAATATGCAGTTATTTCAGCCCTTCTGAAGATGCTGACAAGATAAGCAGTTTTGAAAACCCCCTTCCTGAATTAAAAGCTAAAATAATTAAACACAAAGCAATACCTCTGTAAAAGTGAGGAAAACTTCTCTCAGATGTAAGCAAGAAAGAGAGAGATTAGTTACAGATATTTAGTCTAATATAGTATATCCCACGCAGCTTCTCAGTTATACTGCCATTTCACGTGGCCCCTGCCAAGCTTCTTCAGAGTATCTAATGAATTAATCTAAGTGCTGTACATTTATAGTGCAAGTTAGTCAAGTTTGAACCAATGTGAACCAATCAGTGACTTCCACATCATAATGATGTGACATCATTACTTCTTAAAAACAAAGCAGCATGTTCATTCTCACTTCATTATCTAACTTAGTTCTCTTAAAGGGATACTCATGGCAAAATTGTGGGCATATATAGCCTTTGTTATTTAAATAAATGAGCTATTATAGCTCTCACCAGGACCGTTTCAATACCCAGTAACATAATATAAAAGCCATGGTAAATAACCTAAGAGAACCAGGTGTCGTTACTTAATTCAAATTACACTAGTGATGGAATCATCATTTTCATGATATATATATTCTAATACACATGGAGGAAACCGTAATCCAATGTCTATTTTTAACATCTAAATTTTTTTAGAAATGCTGCTAAATCAATATTCACATTTAATCCAGTTGGTTTTCTTGCCCCTAATTCAAAAATCCAACAGTTGTCTCGCTATCCAATAAGCTTATTAATGTCCACCCCTCCTTGGGCCTATCATGACTACTCCTACTCCTGTGAAACTCACTTTATGTTCCCTCTGTTTGTTGTTTTTTATATGTTTCACAATAGAATATGTTTCGTCCCCCCTTTTTATGGCTCTAATGTGTTCACCTATTCGAATTTTAAATGGGCGAGTTGTCCGGCCCACATTGTAGGCCCCACAATTGCAATTCAATAAGTAGACCACCCAGGGCTGTCACATGTGATGAAGTGTTTGATCTTAATTTGTTTCCCTGTAAGGGGGTGTACAAAAGTTTTGCAAGCATTGATGAAATATGTACACTTCCCACATTTGTGTGCCTACAGATGGGGGGAAGAAAGGAAGCCCTTATCATTTCTGGACCAGAGTAAAGCTTGTAACTACCATGTCCTTGATAGTTTTGCATCGTCTAAAAATGACACGGGGACCCTCTTCCACTATTTTCTGGAGCCTAGATTCTAGATGCAGAATCGACCAATTACCAAAAATTGTTTATTTTACCTGATTTGCCCGCTTTGAAGAAGTAGTAGCAAAAGGGCATTGGTACCGTCCATCAGTACGAGGACCTCTATACTCCAATGTGGTTTCCCTATCCATTGTTTCCACTGATTTTAAAGCTGTCACTATACTGACATAAAGACCCCCCCCCCCTTTTTTGCACCTCGGTCTCTTCTGAACAGTACATAGCTGGGTACTAAAGTCTCCCAAGTGAGGTTACTGGTGAACCGTGTCTCGCTATTGGCTACTATGTCCAGTTTAGCCTCTGTCATTGTTGCCTCCAGGTCTGGGATCTTGTTTTCCAGATGCGGGCATTTGTGTACATGATTTTCCATTGGCCAGATTTCAGTGTGTTAGTCGTGGGGCGAGGTCCGGCATTTCCCCTGTGTGTCATATGGGAAGCCAGACTTTTTTTCCTTACCTGGTGATGCAAATGAACTACAGACATGCTGAACTCCTGTTTGATCACTGGCTGAGGGGGGAAGGGTGTTCTTCCCATTCAGGTGCTGCACCCCTCTCCCCATTTGCTAGTTTAAATATTCTGCAAAGACATCAGACTTCTGTCCCAATGCACTGACTCACTCCTTAGTCAGATGCAGCCCATCGAATTTAAAGAACTTTTGCTCCCAAAACTGTTGCCAGTTACCTACAAAGGTGTGTCCTTTTTCCTGGCACCAGCCCTTGAGCCACATGTTTAGCTCCCCAATCTCCCCTTCTCCCAGACTGGCAGGATCTCAGAGAAGGAGATGCTGGACAAAACAGATAACAGTTTGTCTCCCAGCCTACTCAGGTGTTCCTTGGTCTCCACAACTGACTGGCTGGCAAGATCGTTAGTCCCTATGTGTACCAGGACATCGATGTTTTATCCTGCTTCCTGCACAGTTTTAGCAATGGGGACAGTGTCTCTCCACACTGATGTACCTGGGAGACATCTGACCATTACCCCCAGCCGCAGATAGGTGTCATCTCCGTGAATCATGGAGTCTCCTATGATCAGAAATGTTTCGGATTTCCTTTTTGCCTTTTTTGTTTTGGTCCCTGTTTTGGGAGAGTTTTGTAGTGCTAGCTCCTATGCTGCAGTGTCCTGCAGTTTATAATCAGCAGGGCCATCCAAACGCCTCACACATTTGAATCAAATCCATTCAGAATGAAAGTCTGTATACAAGAAAAACCTACCGTTCCACTCAAAAGCAAGCACTGCAGTTGATGCTCCATTTTGGTGAATGGGGCAATTTGCACCTTTTCTCATGCCTATTGTTTCAGTCTCTGTGGCAGCAGAATGTTCATAGAATCATAGAAGTTTGATGGCAGAAAAGGACCCTTCTGGCCCATCCAGTCTGCCCATCCCTCCCCTTTCACACATCCCCCTCCCCCTAGTACTCGGCTCCATATGCCTGTCCTATGACCTCTTAAATTCCTCCATCATTTTAGCCCCCACCACTCCTCCTGGCAGTCTGTTCCAAGGCTCCACCGCCCTCTCCGTGAAGAAGCTCTCCCTCACATTGCCCTGTATCTATTTCCTTGCAATCTGAGACTGTGTCTTCTAGTCCTGGCTCCCTCCTTCCTCTTTAGTAGACCCCTCACCCACTTTATTGAGTCCCTTTACATATTTAAAGGTTTCAATCATGTCCCCCCTTTCCCTCCTTTTTTTTCAGCATGTACAGATTCAGCGCCTTACACCTCTGCTTATATGTTTTCCCCTGTATACCCTGCACCATCCTTGTTGCCCTTCTCTGTACCCTATCCAATGCATCTACTGTATATCCTTGTTGTGGTGCGGTCTCCAGAACTGAACCCTGTACTCCAGCTGCAGCCTCACCATATCTTTGTAGAGGGGCATTATTACCTCCTTCCCTCCTTCTGCTAGTAATGCCCCTATCTATGCATACCAATATTCCATTGGCCCTTCCCAATGCCCTACTGCATTGGAACCCTGCCTTAAGGTTTGAGGAGACTATGATCCCCAGATGCCTTTCCTGTTCTGATTTTTTGATTTCCTCCCCACCCAGTGTATACCCTGCTCATGTGTTTCTACTCCGTAAGTGCATCACCATGCACTTCTTGGCATTAGATTTTAGCTGCCACTTCTTGGCCCACTCCTCAAGCATTTCTAGGTCCCTCCTCATGTCCTCCACCCTTCCGGGGTGTCCACCCTATTGCAGATTTATGTATCATCAGCAAATAGGCACACCATCCCTCTCAAATCTTCTGCAATATCACTGATGTAGATGTTGAAGAGGAGCGGTCACAAAACTGACTGCTGTGGCACTCCGATCCTTACCCTTGCCATCCCGGACTGCATCCCATTTAGCACCACCTTCTGAGTTCTCCCTGCTAGCCAGGCCTCCACCCAGCTTGTTATTTTCCCTCCCAAACCCATGCTTTCCATCTTACTCACTAACCTACTGTTGTGGACGGTGTCGAAGGTCTTGCTAAGTCCAGATCGGTCATGTTCACCGTCCCTCCTTGGTCTATTACCTGAGTCACCCAATCAAAGAATTCAATTAGGTTTGTCTGGCATGACTACCCCTTGGTGAAGCCATGCTGTCTGCTATCCTGCAGACCACACTCCTCCAGGTAATCCACTACCCTCTCCTTGATTAACGCCTCCATTACCTTCCCCACCACAGACGCAAGGCTGACTGGGCAGTAGTTCTCCTGCAGCTCCCTGTTACCCCCCTTGTGCAAGGGCACCATGTCCGCCCTTTTCCAGTCCTCTGGCACCCACCTTGTAGCCAGAGATAGGTTGAAGAGCCTTGTCAAGAGTGCGGCTAGCTCCTCCCTCAATTCCCTGATCACTCTGGGGTGTAACCCCTCAGGCCCCATTGCCCTGTTCACCCTTAGTCTGTCTAGCTCTGCCCTGACCCTATCAACAGTGAATGGGCTCTGATCCACCCATTTGCCCTCCTTCCACTTAGGCTTTAGCACAGGACCCCTGCCTTCCTCCTTCTCCGTGAATACTGAGCTAAAGTACCTATTTAATGCCTCTGCTTTTTGTAGTCCCGCTCCGAGTTTATCCCTCCTTCCCCCTCAGTCTAGCAATCCCCTGCCCTGCCCTTCTCCTCTCCCTCACATATCTGAAAATTTTTTTATCCCCCTCTTGGCCTTTTTGGCTATTTCTGATAGTCTGCTTCAACACAGATTTTAGTCCTCAAGTGTCCATATGCATGGCCAGAGCATTTTGAAATCAAACCAGAGAACGGAATCACATGAAGCAGAGTGACACTGGATCCCCTCCTCACCTCACTCTATTATTTTGGCCAAATCCAAGTCTGTGTATCAAATTGTTAGCATATTTGAGTAGATTTCCTTAAGAATTTAAATATTTTTATATAATTTCAGTCAGAAATTCACTAAATTGCAAGAAACTATGGATTTTGTGCAGAGAATGGTGAAAATTGCAGATATTGAGGAAAAATTGTGGGTGCAGTTTTCCACTGGTCCTGGTGATAAGGTGTCATGTGTCTTTGCACCACCCCATGCTTCTCCCAGAAAGACTTCATCAGGTCTGATATGAAGTTAGCCCATTGATCAGAGATGACCTCCTGCGGAAACCCGACACGGGAGAAAATCCCTAGCAAGGTGTCTGCCACCTTGGGTGCCTTAATAGAGGAAAGGGCGACCACCTCTGGGTATCGGGTGGTGTAATCGATCGCCGACAAGATAAACCTTTTTCCAGAGGAACTTGGGGTACTCAAGGGTCCCACAATATCCATTCCTACCATCTGGAATGGCTCCTCCACAGTGGGCAAGGGAAGTAGGGCAGCTTTTGTTTTACTACTTGCCTTCCCTATCTGATGGCACCAGTGACAAGACCTGCAATATTCCTTCACCTGCTGGATGAAGTTGGGCCAATTGCTGTATGGTGTGCATGATTCCCAGATGTCCAGACATGGAAATATCATGGGTGACCTTGAACAACTGCTCACGTTACTCCTGAGGAACGACAAGCTGCCTGCCCATCACCCCTCCCTCGGTTCTCATATCCTGTGTATACAATAGTCCATTGTCCCAGAACACCCTGTGTTTCATGTCACCTCCCTGTGTCCCGTCAGATTCTGCACAAGCCCTCAGCCTCTCCAAACTAGGGTCAGTCCTCTGAGTGGCTGCAAAATCTTCACATTTTCCCAAAGCATGGGACATGTTCCTCTCAGTTCTTAAACTGGGGTCCATAGCTCTAGCGTCAGGGCATTCAGAGTCACTGCCATCCCTAACCTTCTGACCACTGGTTACCCCTCCCTCCTCAGAGTAACCTTCTGTAGCTGTTTGGTGCATGGCTAGTTGGGGAAGTCCTACCTTCCTTTCACTATTCTCCACGTCAGGAGAAGACACAGGCTGGGGAACCTGCCTCCTATTCTTTTCCACAGGTGCTTCTGTAAGGTTCAGGGAAATACAAGGGACCTTAGCCGTCTGACTGCAGGTAACCACACACACCACCCCCTGCTATATATTATTCCCTATAATCACATGCAGGGTGAGGTTGTCTGCCACTGCCACTTTTTATACCCTCTCTGCTGTCACCCCAGTCCAGGAGAACACTAGTTAGTGGCAGGGTTTTCTCCTCCCTGTGAATCCCCTCACAGTGATCAGTTGATTAGGTATAAGCTGTTCATGCTCAACCAAATCCCCTTTTACCTGGGTAAGAGATGCCCCTGTGTCCCTTAACCTATGGGTCTGCACCCCATTTATAGTAACAGGGTGTCATGTGCTCCCTCATATTCACAGGCATACTCTCAGGGATACACAGTGCACCTACTTCCTTTGGAGGGACACTTTGTCCACTCTGTGCCTTTTTAGGACACTGTCTAGCCAGATGCCCTCGCTGCTTACAAAACCAACATTCATCATTCTTTTTTTCCAAGACCTCCCTTCTTGGTAACTTGGGGCTTCCCCCTTTCTGCAGAGACATTGAGGGTTTTAGCTGCCCTGAAGGCATGCTTTTCTCTTTCTGCCCTGCAGTACCTGCTCCCCCACTTCCTTTCAGAGCAGGCCATCTCCTGGCATAGCAATCCGAGAGCTCAGCAGCTTGCTGTACTGTTTTGGGATCCCGGTCCTCCAGCCAGGTTTTCAGCTCCTCTGGGCAGTCCCAAAAGAACTGTTCTAAAAGTATAAACTCTTCAATTTTCCCCACAGAGTTTGCTTCCACCCCCTCCCACCAGAGCTCTAAAAACTACAAACATACAATATTTGCCAGCAGATAAAGGCCTAGAGGTCTATCAAGTCTGCTCAAATGTGCAGCTAGCACCCCTTATTCTGCAACTGCCCCTCCCTTCCACCCTTCCCCTCCATTGCCTCTCCCCCTTGCCCTGTCTTGACCCTTTTGAAGCAGTCCACTGTTCTACTGGATACCACTTCTGCCAGTAACGCAGTCCACCCAGCTACCATCCTCTCTATAAAAAAAGTGTCTCATCTACCTCCTGAACCCTTCTCCCTCCAGTCTCATATCATGGCCCCGGGTGTCCCTCTCCTCCCTTACTTTGAACTGCCCCTCTCTTCCTGTCTTGTTTATTCCTTTCATGTACTTAAAGGTTTCAATCATGTCCCCCTGTCCCTTCTCTCCTCCAGCATGTACATGTTCGAGTCCCTCAGCCTCCTATCGCATGATAATTCCCCAAGCCCCTTGATCATCTTTGTCACCCTGCGCTGCACCCCCTCCAGTATCTTAATGTCCCTCGTCAGATATGGGTGCCAGTACTCCAGGTGCAGTCTAACTAATGACCTATACAGTGGCAGAATCACCTCCTCCCTCCTCGAGGATATACCCCTTGCAATGCAACCCAGCAGTTTGTTGGCCTTTGCAGCTGCCTTCCTATATTGTGCCGAGTTGTTCATTGACCCTGTAATGAGTACCCCAGATCCTTCTCCTCCTCTCTCTGGGCTAGGTGTACTCTTCCCAGCTGGTAACTCCTCCTTGGGTTCTTCACCCCAAAATGCAGCACCTTGCACTTTTTGCCATTAAACCCCAGTTGCCAAGTGTCTGACCAGGTTTCCAGCTTTGCCAGATCATCCTGCAACCCCTGCCATCCCCCTAGGTCATCTACCACTGCTCCCATCTTGGTATCATCAGCAAACAGACTGATCTTACATAGAAACACAGAAACATAGAATTTGACGGCAGATAAGGACCACTTGGCCCACCCAGTCTGCCCATTTCCCTACCTAATGGATAAGCTGCAGATCCTAGTTAACCAGCAGCCTACTTCTTCCTACCCCCACCCCCTAGAATTGCCTTATAACTGTCCCATGCATGCTTGAATTCCACCACTGTTTTTGACTCCACAACCTCCTCCGGAAGGCCGTTCCATGCATCCACAACCCTCTCTGTGAAAAATACTTCCTTAAATTACCTCTGAGCCGCCCCCATCTTCAAATTGTGCCCCTTGTTCTTGCACAACCTTTTTTTGAAAGATGCTACCTCCTTGGACTTTGTTGATTCCTTGAGGTACTTGAAAGTTTTATCATGTCCCCCTCCCTCCTTTCCTCAAGGCTATACATATTAAGCTCCTTAAGTCTCTCTTCATATGTCTTCCGGTGCAGACCCTGCACCATTTTAGTTGCCCTCCTCTGGACAGCTTCCATCCTGTCTATGTCTTTAGAGATTGGGTCTCCAGAACTGCATGCAGTACTCAGATGGGGTCTCACCAGCTGTCTGTACAGAGGATAATAACTTCCTGTTTTCTACTGGTGATGTCTCTCCTATGCATCCCAGTATCCCCCACCCTCCTTGCTGCCCTCTCACATTGCTTGCCCACCTTTAGGTCATCTGATATGACTACCCCAGGTCCCTTTCCATTTTTTTTTTGTTGTTAGTATCTCACCCTCCATTGTGTACTCTTCCCCTGGGTTTTTGTTTCCCAGGTGCATTACCTTGCACTTCTTAGCATTGAATCTAAGCTGCCATACATTTGACCATTCCTGTAACCTTGCCAAGTCCCTTCTCATCCTTTCCACCCCACCTTGTGCATCAACTCTGTTGCAGATCTTTGTGTCATCTGCAAAGAGACATACTTTCCTTCCAGTCCCTCTGCAATGTAAACATATAAGACATTGAAGAGGACCGTCTAATACTGAACCCTCGGTGCCCACTAGTAACCCCTCTTTCTTCAGAGTGGACTCCATTTACTATTACTCTCTGTCCTATTCTCCATCCAATTCTTTACCAGGCTGTCATCTTGGGACCCCTCCCAGGCTGGCTAACTTGTATATTAGTCTTTGTGTGGGACTGTGTCAAATGCCTTGCTAAAGTCTGGTAGGCCATGTCCACAACCCCTCCCTGATCTACTACTTTGGTCACCCAGTAAAAGAAATCTATCAGATTTGTCTGGCATGACCTTCCCGCTGTGAATCCATGCTGCCTTGGGTCCTGTGCCCCTCTGGCCTCTAGATACTCGGCTGTTCTTTCCTTCAGAAGTGATTCTATCATTTTCCCTACCACTGAGGTTAAACTAACAGGTCTGTAGTTTCCTGCTTCTGCCTTGCTCCCACTTTTGTGAAGAGGAATCACATCTGCCCTCCTCCAGTCCTCGGGTACCACCCCATCCTCCCATGATTTGTTAAAGAGGGTAGTCAGTGGTGTCACTAGTTCTACCCTTAGTTCTTTTAGAATTCTGGGATGAATCCTATCAGGCCCCATTGCTTTGTCCACCTTCAGTTTTCAGAGTTCTTTCAGAACCCTTTCTTCTGTAAATGGGCTGGTATCAACTTCTGTATCCAGAGTGTTTCTACTGTTTGTTTTAGGTACCTCCCCTCTTCCTTTGTAAATACTGAGCAAAATATTTGTTTAGTATCTCTGCCTTTCACAGTCACCCTCTGCCCATCCTCCCTCCCTTTATTAAGCCTCACTATCCCTCCCTTGGTCTTCCTTCACTCCCTGATGTACCTATAAAAGGTTTTATCTCCCTTCTTAACTGACTTGGCTATCTTTTCCTCGGTTTGGGCCTTTTCTGTTCTGACTGCCTTCCCAGCTTCCTTTTGCTTTAACTGATACAGTTCTCTGTCCTGCTCCTTCTGTGATTCCTTGTACTTCCTGAATGCTTTCTTTTTCTCTTGAACCTTCACTGACACTTCCTTTGAGAACCGTAGTGGTTTCTTACATTGTTTTGTTTTGTTTATTTGCTTCACACAAAGGCTTGTTACCTCTGTGATGGCAGTTTTTATTATTCCCCATTGTTCTTCCACCCCTCCTTCCTGCCCATTTGCTAGTGCATTCCTTAGGCACTCACCCATTTTGGCAAAGTCAGCCCTCCTAAAGTCCAGTACTTTTGCCTTTGTATGGCTTGACTCTATTGCTGTGTTTATTGTCAACCATACTGTTCGATGGTCTTTAGTTCCCAGATGGCTACCCACTTCTACATCTGTGATCCTCTCTTCATCTCCATTTGAGAGAACCAGGTCTAAGATTGCTCTCTCTCGAGTGGGCTCCAATACTAGTTGTCTAAGGCATGCCCCTTGTAGGGCATCTAGAATAACCCCACTCTTCGAAGTGGCTGCTGCAACTGCACTCCGGTTAACATCTGGCATATTCAGATCACCCATCAGCAATCTCTCCCCTTTTTCTGCCATTCTAAGTATACTTTCTATCATTTCCTTGTCCATTTCCTCCCCCTGAGAAGGGGGTCTGTATACAACCCCTGTGCGGATTGTGGTGCCATTGCCTGTCTCCAAATTTACCCACAGTGCTTCTTCTCCTCCCTGTTTACCCTTTTGTTCTGTTGCTTTGATTCCTTCCCTTATGTAAAGCTTCTCCTCCTCCTCTTTTACCCTCCCTGTCCCTCCTGTAGATAGTGTATCCTGGTATGTTTACGTCCCAGTCATGGTTTTGTGTGTACCATGTTTCTGTGACTGCCACGATATCCAGATGTTCCTCCTCCATCAAGGCCACTAATTCAGGAAGCTTGTTACTCAGACTAAGGGCATTGGTACTCATTGCTCTCCATTTTTTGATGGCTTTACCTTCTGTTGCAGCATCCCCCACTGACCTTTCTACCTCGGTCTTTTTCTCATTTAGTACCCTGTTTTGTAGGGAGGCTGGGATTTTCCTGCTGCTTATCAGTGCCTCCCCTTGACTAGTTAAAAAATGCCAATGAAGCATTTAAACCAATTGCTCAAAAGACTTGTTCCTTCCTGGACAGATGCAGACCATCCTGCCAGTATAGGCTGGTGTCCCTCCAGGTGGAACCCCAGTCCCCAATGAAGCCAAACCCCTGTGCTCCACACCATTTTTTCAACCATTCATTAAACTGCATGGTGCAAAGTACCCTCGCCTTACTCATGCCATTGACAGGCAGCACCTCTGAGAAGGATACTGTGTGTGCCACTTGTCTTAGGCCCCTCCCCAAATCTACAAAGTCCTTCTGCACTGCTCTAATCTCATGATGAGCCAATGCTCTTGATGTCCAATGATATGTCTGCAATGAATATCCCAAACAACACTGGTCCCAACATCAAGCCCTGTGGAACACTGCTCGTACTACCCTTGGGGATGAGAGCTCCCCACCCACCACCACCCTCTGTTGCCTCCCCTGAAGCCAGTTTCCTACCCATCTCACCAGCTTTGCACCTGCCCCTGTGCCTTCTTACTTACTTCCCAGCCTCCCATGTGGCACCGAGTCGAATGCATTAACTGAAGTCCAGATACATTACATCCACTGCATGGCCCCTGTCCAGTTGTCTAGTTACCCAGTCATAGAACTCCAACAGCTTGAGTCAGCACATCAGCGCAGCGGTTGGATTTCAGCTTGCAATGCCGGTGACCCAGGTTCGGGAATGGACCTGGGTTGCCAGAGGGCCGGCCAGGGGAGAAGGATTGAGCATCCCTTGACTGCTCTCCTTCTCCGGGGGTATGTGCGGTCAGTACAATAGCTACACCCAGCGGAGGCTGGGTTCGCCACATGCATCGACGCCCACTTGATTCAGGGGCAGGGCAGACGCTGGTTGTCATTGCATGTCCCTGCCTACAGGGGAGAAATACCATATCTCCCTGCCGTCTCCATGAAGGCCTCAATTAGCCTCCACAGCCGGCTCCCCGACCAGTTACTAGTGTCATGGCACTTGATGGGTGACAGTGCCGTGACCCCACCCTCTGGGCAGGAAGTCAGGGATGACTGGGGAGTGCAGGCAATAGTCGGAGGTGGAGGTGAGATGGTCCGTGACCAGGACGGACATTGATGGCAGGGGGGCACACAAAAAGCATAGTAAAATAAAAAAAAAAATAAAAAAGAACACCACCAGGTTGGTTTGGCAGGATCTGCCACATATGAAGCTATGCTATCTGCTGTCCTGTAGTCCTTTGGCCCCCAGGAGGGCCACCAGCCTCTCCTTCAGGATAGTCTCCTTCAGCTTACCCACGATGGATGTAAGGCTCACTGGTCTGTTGTTCCCCAGTTCATCTTTGGTGCACCTCTTGTGGAGGGGCACCACATGAGCCATCCTCCAATCCTGTGGTACACATCCTGAGTGTAGTGAGGCATTAAATAGGTCTGCCAAAGGTTCTGCAAGGACCTCTGCCAGCTCCTTCAGTACCCTGGGGTGGATACCATCTGGGTCTGGCGCCTTGTCCACCCTCAGTGCCTTCAAACCCTCCAGAACTCTGCCCTCCATGATTTCCCTGTCTGTCACCCCTCCCCCCTGTTTCTGCCACTCCTCTCCCCTTGGGTATCACCCCTTATCTCCTTGCTAAATACCGAGCAGAACTAATCATTTTGCACTTCTGCCTTATCGCACCAACCCCTTCCTAATCCATACTATGTGGTCCTTACAGTTCTTTCTCCCTGATGTATCTAAAAGTCCTTCTCCCCTTTTTTAATCCCTTGTGCCAGCTTGAGGCTCCATAATTGCCCTGGCTCTCCTTACTGCCCTTGTCACCTCCTTCGATTCTTTCAGGTACTCCTCCCTGTCCTTCTCCCTCCCTGTTTTCTTGTACCTCCTAAAGGCAGCTCTTTTCCTCTTTAACTTCTCCATGACTTCCTTGCTCACCCAGCTCGGTTTCTTAGCCCTAGCCTTCTTGCTTTGGGCTTTGCTGCAGGTTCTGGCTGCCTCCACTATCCCCAGCTTTATGAGTTCCCACCTCCGGTTACTGCCTATGCTAGGTTGAATTCTGGCCAGGTACCCTTTTACCACTTCCCCCATCTTCCCAAAGTCAGCCCTCCTGAAGTCCAGCACTCTTGTGCCAGATTTCACTCCTTGCTTGCCAATATCCAATGTGAGCGATATTGAGTGGTAGTCGCTCCCTGACAGCGGTTCTTCCACCCTAACTTCCCTTACAAACTCCCCATTTGGCAGCACAAGGTCAAGGGTATTCCCTAATCTGGTTGGTTCACTGACCATTTGCATCAAGAAGCCGTCCTGGAAGGCATCCAGCAGTACCTGCTCCCTTCTATTCCTGGTTGTTGGGGTACTCCAGTCCACTCCTGGCATGTTGAAGTCCCCCACAATCACCACACTACCCTTCTCACAGGTCCTCCTGATCTGTCATGCTAGTTCCCTGTCTAACTCCTCCTTCTGAGAGGGCGGTTTGTATACCACTCCCATTCTGAGAGTCCTATTCTTGGAATCCTGGATTTGCATCCATAGTGACTCCGTACTACCCTCCTCCCCTTCCTCTCTTGCACACTTCAGTCCTTCCTTCACATACAGTGCCACCCCCCTCATCCTTTCCCAATAACCTATTCCTACGAAATAACCTGTACCCTGGTACAGACAGGTCCCAGTCATTATATTGGATGGCCCAAGTTTCTGTGATGGCTGCAATGTCCACCTCTCCCTCTGCCATGAGCGCCTGTAACTCTGCAGTTTTCCTCCCAAGGCTCCTAGCATTCCTTCCACCCCTTCCCGCCCCATCCTGCTGTCCTTTACTAGCATCATCAATAGTACTTGCCATTTGTCCTTTGTCACTGTTATGGGGGGTAAGCTCAAATGGTTTCCCAACCTGTGGTCTCTGCACGTCTCTTGCCCATTTGCCACCCCCTGCTCCTAGTTTAAATTCCCAGCTTCCTCTGTGTACTCCTCCATCCTCTGTTTCAACACTTTCTTTCCTCCTCGCTCAAGTGTACTCTGTCCTTGGCATAGAAACTACTGTCCTCCAGGTCCCTCCCCACCCCCCCACCAGCCCATACCTTTTAGCATGACACCAGGTTCTTAGCCATCCGTTAAATTCCTCTGTTCTCAGCTTTCTTGCTGTGCTTGCCTTGGGCACTGGAAGTATCTCTGAAAAAGTTGCTGATCTTCCTGCCCCCTCACATAATTGTCCTAGTTCCTCAAACCTCCTCTGGACTATATCTACCATCTTGTCAGCCAGGTCATTCATCCCAAGATGTATAATTAAATGAGGCTTGTCCCTTCCCCTTCTAGCATATTTCAGAACAGATTGTCCCACCCTTTCCACTGTCATTCCTGGCATGGCCTCCACCCAAATGCGATTATGCCTCTCCCCTTTGCTAGCCCACCTGACTCCTCTTAGTATTGAGTCCCCCAGCACTAAGATTCCACCCCTCTTACACCCTGCTTGCTTCCATCCCTCTCCATCTCTCATTCCCGGCTCTTCTTCCTACTGCACAGTATTTCCCCCTTCTGCCCCTTTTGTAATTCTCCCAGCAGAACTTCCCCCCGCTCCAGTTTGGTCCAAGCATTTTTCAGTTACTCCTCCAATTTCATCACCTCCCTCCTCCTCCTTCTCCTCAAGCACTGCAAAACAATTTTCTGAAGACCCTTCACCAATGCCCGCTTCCCCGCTCCTCATAGTAACCTTTTCTTTCATTTCCACTCCATCACTGTTGCCACTTCTCCTCCTCTCTTCACAAGTCCCTCTCTCCTCCTTCAGTTTGTTTTTTGTCTCCTGACCTGGTTTCCCCAGAGACAGTTCTTCCTGGCCTGGGCCCCTTTGTCTCCACTTCCCTTCTTCTGACCCTCTCCTCACCACTGTTGGCTCAAATTGCCCTCCCTCATCTCCCCTCCTCCCTCCCTCCAGTATTGAGCTATTACCACCTCCAGTCTGCCTTGCCTGTCTTAGTTCCTCCTGCAGACCCTCAATCTCCTTTCTAAGTTTCTCTATGTGGTTACACACTAAACATCCCCCCAACCTTCAGGCAATTTTTAGAAAGATTGGTGCACTGCAGTTGTTGCAGCCTACCACCCTACCCATTGCTCTTGTTGCCACTAGCGATCCCCCCACCCTTCCAGATGAAGGATACCAAACACTCCAAGTCTTTCCTCTCCCCCCTCTATCAGTGCAAATATTCTTCTCCTTTTCTTAATTTCCCTTACCCCCTTTGTCGTACACTTCTAGATAGATTGAGCAACTGTTTTTTACATTCCTATCCTTCCTGTCCACACCCAAAAAGATACTTTAAGCAACTATTGTACAGCCTTCTTCAAACTCCTACCCCCTCCTTTCCACAATGCAAATACCAATGCAAACAAGTAAGAATGAAAGCTCCTTGTTTTGCAGTTACTTTCCTTCCACTGAGATTGCAGTCACCTCTTCACTCGCTGCTGTTCCTTTCCTGGATGTCTACTTCTGCTATGACAGGTGCATGTCCTTTGCCCTTTTGGGAAAGTGATGTCAGAACCCCAGTATAAAGTAAATCATGGTCCTGGGGTGGGTGAGGGGCAGGGAGGGTGGGAGCAGCCCGTGCCTTCCAGAAACAATCGGGTAGCTGAGGCCCCTGGTCAGACCATTAGCACCCTTCCCCCACTATGCACTAAACTTTGCAGCTAGTGAAGCCATTGCTTTGTGGCTAGTTCTTCAAAGCTCATGTCACAGCTTTTTCAGAGTTTATGGAATTTAACCCTGTAGGCCTCAGGAGTCAGTTCATACTTTTTAAGTAAAGCAGTTCTAAGTTTCTCATAGTCTTTGCTGCCCTCATTATTCATTTGGCCTAGTGCCTCATGCCCTTTACCAGTAAGTAACGGGGATAGCTGGAAGCTCCAGGACTCCCTGGGTATTTTGGTCTGGATACAGACCTTTTCAAACAAATTCAAAAATGCATCCATATCCTCCCCTCTTTAAATTCAGCTATTAACTTGGAGTTTAACTTATACCCCAGCCCTGGAGTTTCAGGTTCACCCCTGCCACTTACCTCCTCTGGTGCTGGTCATTGGAGTCTTAGCGTCTCCAGTTCAAACTCTCTCTGATGCTGTTTTTCCTGCATCTCCATTTCAAACTTCTTCTGCTTGAACTCCCTGTGCTGCTGAGTTTCGAACTTTCTTTGCTCGAATTCCAGCTCCAATTCCCTTTCTTGCCACTTTTCTGTAAGTTCCAATTTCCTCAACTCCAGCTGCAGCCTGATCCCTTCCAGCTCCAGCTTTGTGGTGGCCATTCCTTGGTGTTGTGGCCGTGGGTTCCCTCTGGTCTTGCTGTCCTCTTCACTGGGACTGGACACTGCGATGTCCCTTAGCACCCCCACACCCAAGGTCTAGTCCTTCTTAGTTACCAGCTGTGACTCGAGGTCCTGGGCAGTAGCTTGCTCATCAGCTGCCACAAGAGCCTCCATGAGGTTCTTTTTGTTTCACCCCTCATAATAGAACCCTCTTTTCTGGCACAGCTGTTTTAGCTCTTCTACAGTGTAATTGCTGTACTTGGAAGTCATCTTTCTTCCCTACACTACCACTAATCTGTCTTTTACTTGCAGCAAAAAAATTAAAAACAGGGTGGGAACTATTTCTTGTAACCAATTTGCCCTTTTTCCAGTTTTCTGCCCTCTTTGTGTGTGGTTGTTCAAACAGTTCACCAATCGCACCGCTGCTCAGCAAATCTGTCACCAACCCACTCCCGTGGGGTGGGATTTCTCTCTGTGTCATAGCAAATCCCTCTGGTGATGGGGGGAGTCAGGGATACCATTTCTCCGTCCTTCTAACATGCTCCTTGTTTCACAGCTGAACTGAACGTATGCCAGAGAATCCCAGGGTGCCCTCTCTTCAGACGAGGGGCTACAAATACAGTCTCAAGTCTGTGTTCCTGGGGTAGAACCCTTTCAGCCACTGCACCACAAATCAGAAAGCCACAGGCTTGTATAGGCTTCGGGGGGGAGGCCCTATACACCATTTTATGTGTCTTTCCCCAGAAATGCAGAGCTCAGTTCAAACCCCCACAGGCTCCTCTTGAGACCCTTCATATTTCCTCAATGCCTTTCATCACGCTGTCCCTAGGGGTACTTCACTTTGGTAGTTGTTAGCCTTGAAACAGTCACACAGATGTGGTATCATTTGAACAACTTTTACCAAGGCAGCACACACACAAACGACACAGGCAGAATTATTGTAAAATAATCCAAAGGCTTTACTAATTAATAAATGCGGTAAATAACATAAATACAAATAATTCTAGACATTGGTTGCAGGATAGTGAAAATAAAAAGGAAAGTATACATAAAAACCTACACTTTAAAACTCTGAGATTAAAGTTCTACCTTAAGTCCTTAGTAGTTGAAGTTTAAAAGTGCAAAGTGTCCTTAGAAGTGTGGTAGTTGATGTTTTGGTTCTGGTGATCCAGGAGAATGGTCTTGAAAAGAAAATTGTCACTGCTGTCTCATCAGGTAGGTAGAGAGGGTCACAAATGCAACAGCGGCAAAAGGCTTCAAGCAAAAAGGCAAAGGCAAAAAAGGCTCAGATACCTCTCTGCAGCCTAGTTTGAAAGGGTTTCAAAAGGGCAGGTCCAGTGGATAGTGGCTGGCCCTGCGACTGGCTAGCACTATGGTTATCCAACCAATCAGAGTTTAGTATTTTATTACGATATTACAGATATGAGATTCTGAATAAAAAAAAAAAAAAAAGAATCTGAGATTAGCTAGCTCAAACCTGATTGCTGAGGAACATTCCAGCCTCCCTGCTGGGAGATAGCTGTAGTTAAACTGCACTCAATGCAGTCATTTACTTAAATGGTAGCTAATTCAGTTGGTAACAAGCTTAAGTCAGTGTAGACCTTTCAAAACAAAGGGGATCCAGACATTCGGTCTCCTGGGGATGCTGTGGTCTATTTAGACACAAATGGACCTGCCTGCATGGCAACTCTGCTTAATTATTTCTTTTGTATCCTTCTAAAATGATTTAGTTAATGCTAGCCCTGGCTAGTAGTAAACAGTGCTCCTGCCCAGTAACAAGAAACTCACTTCATTCTACAGGGCCCATGTAATTATACCCATGATCCCTTGCACTTACACTAGCCACTGTGGGCATCTCTGATGTATTATATACATAAAATCATATAAAATATGACTAAAACAATAACATGTGGCCTTATCTCGCCACAAGGGCCATCGCTTTGTATCATGGACCAGAAGGGAAGGAGTTTAAGCCTTCAGTGGACTCTATTCAACAGATTTTGGATTTCTACAGGAAGGCCTGGTGAGGGGTTGGCATTGAGTACACTGAGAGGCCAGGTTCCTGCTCTCAGAGCACCCTGGAGTTTTTACCTAGGAACTAATAGGCGTGTGTTTAGTAGGAGTTGTCTGGTGTCCTGATCTCTGTTTCTTCTGTGGGATCTGAATTGGGTTCTGAATGCTTTCTGCAAGGAGTTTTTTGAACCGCTCTCATCCAGATCACTGAATGTGTTGTTTTACAGGTTTTCCTCATAAGGAGCCATACCTTATTTGACATAAGGACAGGTGGTACTCAGAATGGTTCAGATTTTTCATCCCTAAAGTGCTCAAGGCCTTCCAGAAGTTCCAGGAAACAGGCCTTTCATCCTCCTGTCTGCAACTTTCTCACTCCAAAGAGAAGGAATTGCACAAGTTGAATTTATCACACACTGTTAAAATCTCTCTTAAATGGACGGCTGTGTTACGAAAGTCAGATTGTCTGTTTTTTCTCTTTGAGCAGACAAGCAGGGCCAAGAGGCCTTTTAGGCCACCCTTGCTAAAAGGGTGCCAGCCTGCATCATTTAGGGTAATGCTGTGGGAAAGAAGAGGCCTCCAGTTATCATCAAGGCTCACTCTGCCAGGGTTAGACGACGTCATGGGCAAAGAAAGGTGGAACATTGCTTTTTTAGGGTTATGCAAAGCAACTACGTGGTCTTCTATTCATATGTTCACAAAACATCCAAAATGGATGCTCAGAGTTCTGCAGTTTTTAGTCGTAGCATGTTACAGACACCATTTCACAAATAATTTCTCAGTGCTTGCCCCGGCAATAGGATAATATTCTCCCGGCATTTGCTGGGTACTGCTTCTTAGAACTCAGTTGTTATGATTACCCATTAACAATGTGGAGCACTACAGAAAGAAGAAATTTCTTCATATTTACTGTAATTTCCTTTTCTGTTAGCTCCAACATTGTCAATAGGGCCCACCCAGGAGCCTGGCTGCTGTGGGAGAATCTTTTTTTTTTTTATCATTAAACAGTTTTTCCTACCTGCAGCCACAGCCCTGCTCCACATCCAGCCACCGCTTCTCTGCTTCACCTCCAACCCTGAAGCTTGCATGCCCAGCTGGCAGATGCAGCTATGCCTGTGAAAGGGGCCCCATCTCATAGCTCCCGTGCCCGATGAAGAACCATTAACGGCACATGCCATCCAGGCATCGTTGGTCGGTCAGTGAAACTGCGGCCATCAAGCTGCCGCAGGCTTGTGCTGCCTTTTTCCTTTATCCCACAGTGGAAGCACGGGCATGCCATGACGTCAGCGCACTAACGTGCAGACGTCTGTCGTGCTTCCACCACTAGGTACCCGCACCTCTGTAGTACCTCCAGGCGTCCCCAGGGACCAGCAGATCGTGGTGTACATCCACCTGTTATCCCCAGGACTAGGAGAGCTGTCGTCGGATGCTTAATCCTAGTCCTCCCCTGCCAACCCCCGACGACCCAGGCTCGTTCTTGAACCCGGGTCACCGGCGTGAAGTGAGGTGTGGCGTCCTGCGCCTCAACCCTCAGTGCCACCGGGCCGGCTCTGTGGGAGAATCTTATCTGGTATGCTGGGAGGGGTGTCCTGTTTGTTAAAGTCCTCTACTATATTTTCAGACATCCCATTTTTGTTTTGCTGTGCTGTACTCCTAAATAAACTAAATAAAAAAAATATGTATTTTTCAATCAGTCTTCAACCACAGGTTAACAACTTTACTGATAACTCTTAAGGTGCTTTTCCTTGTTGCAGGTAGTCTCACTGCATTCAGTTGTTGCCTGAAAGTTATGCCTTATCATGTGGTCAGCCTCAGTTTTCCGGATGAGCAACTGATGTGGAGCTTTCCTTGTTGCCTGATTGTTCTTTCCTGTAGGGAGGACCGAATTATCCAAACCCTGAGTCCAGTGGAAAGCATTTTCTTTTGTAGATGTCTGTCAGGAAAGTAAGGCAGCATTTATTTACAGTATTAAGGAATGTTGCATACAGGTAATTGTTTATAATATATGAAAATGTGTAGCTCATTATGGTACTGCGAGGTCAGTAGCGACTGGGGAGTTGCTGTTGCTTGGACTCCTCATGTGCCCAACATTCTAAAGCTTGGGCTGTGCCATTTCCCCTGGCAGGGGTGCACAATACCCAGTTGTTATGATTACCCATTGACAATGTTGGAGCTAACAGAAAATGAAATTACGTAAAGTATGAAGAAATTTCTTCCTTTTGCCCCCACCACCTCCACTGGAAGGCTGTTCCAGGAGTCCACCACCCTTTCTGTGAAGAAGTAATTCTTCACATCTCTCCTGAATCTACCCCCCTCCAGCTTCATAGCATGTCCCCTTCATGAACACCTTTTCTTCTGAAAAATGCTCCCCCTCCTGTACCTTATTTACACCTGTGAGGTATTTAAAGGTCTCTGTCATATCTCCCCTCTCCGTCCTGTGTTCCAAGGTGTACCTATTGAGGTCCTTTAGTATCTCCTCACAGGGCTTTTGATGCAGACCCTGCACCATTTTATCTGGACTGCCTTCATTCTATGTCCTTCCAAAGATGTGGTCTCCAGAACTGGACACAATATTCTAGGTGGGGTCTTACCAGCGATCTACAGAGAGGCAACACCACCTCCCTCTTTCTGCTGGTGATACCCCTCCCTATGCACCCCAGCATCCCACTTGCCCTCCCTGCTGACTTGTCACACTGCCTGGCCATCTTTAGGTCATCTGATATGATTACCTCAGGTCTCTTTCCTGCTTGGTGGTCATCAATATCATTCCACCCATTTGGTACTCCACCTCTGGGTTTCTGTGCTCTTAAGTGCATTATTCTGCACTTTTTCACGTTTAAACCTGGCTGCCATACCCTTGACCACTCCTCTTGTTTTCTCAGGTCTCTGCTCATCCCCCCTCCCCCCCGGAGTGTCCACCCTGTTGCTGATTTTGGTGTTATTCACAGAGGCAGACCTTCCCTTCCAGCTCTTCTGCAATGTCACTTATAAAGACGTCAAAGAGGACCAGTTCCTGCACTGTTCCTTGAGGCGCCCCACTGGTCACCCTTCCTTCCTTGGAGTGAACTCCATTAACCAGCACCCTCTGTCGCCTATCCCCTAACCAATTTCTTATCCGGTTTACCACCTTTGGACCCACTCCTAAGCTATCCAGCTTGCTCATTAGTTTCCTGTGTGGAATGGTGTTGAGTGCCTTACTGAAATCTAAATAGGCATGTCCACCACTCCTCCCTGATCTAGTTCCTTGGTCACCCAGTCAAAGAAATCTATCATTCATTTGACATGACCTTCCCCTTGTGAAACCATGCTGCCATGGGTCTTGTAGCCCACTGGATTCAAGAAATTCCACAAATCTGTCCTTCGGCAGTGATTCCATTAACTTTCTCACCACCGATGTCAGGCTGACTGGCCTATAATTGCCAGCCTCCTCCCTGCTACCACTTTTGCACAGTGGGACTACATCCACCCTCCTCCAGAACCACTCCTGTTTCCAGTGAGCTGTTACACAGAACAGTCAGAGATGCAGCCAGTATTTCCTTGAGCTCTCTTAATACCTTTGGATGCACCTCATCTGGCTCCATTGCTTTGTCCACCTTCAGATTAGCAAATCCCTGTGTTGACTCTGTCCTCCAAAAAAGGACTAGTGTCGACCTCCCTTATCCAAAGCTTTTCTTACTTTGTTGTGGTCCCTCCCCTTCTCCTTCTTATGTGAACACTGAACAAAATTATTTGTTCAGGATTTCTGCCTTTTCCTGGGCCCCCTCTGCACAGTCCCCCCCCCTTCAATTTTAGCTTTACAATTCCACCCTTGGCCATTCTCCTTTCACTTACATATTTAAAAAATGTCTTGTACCCTTTCTTTACCTCCTGGGCTATTCTCTCTTCAGTTTGTGCCTTTGCTCTACTTACTGCTTTCCTCTGTTTTCCCCAATACACCTCCCCATCCTTCTCCCTCTGAGTCTCCTTGTACCTTCTGAATACTACCCTTTTAGCTTTTACCTTTTCAGCCACCTCTTTTGAAAACCATAGTGGTCTTTTTTCCCTCTTGCTTTTGCTCACTTGTTTGACACAGAGGTTTGTTACCTTTACTATGCCCCCTTTTATCTTTGCCCACTTTTCCTCTACCCCACTCAGGTCACCCACCCCTCCTAGGTGATCCCTGAGGTATTCACCCATCTTTAGAAAATCTGTTCTCCTGAAGTCCAGGACCCTCACCCTTGTGTGGTTCGATTCTGCAGCCATCCTTATATGGAACCACACTCAACGATGATCACTGGTCCCCATGTGGCCTCCCACCTTGACATTTGCAACACTGTCCCTGTTAGTGAGTACCAGGTCCAGTATTGCCCATCATGAGTGGGTTCACTAACTAATTGCCTGAGGAATGCTGCCTGTGGAGTCCAGGATGTCCCTGCTTCTAGCTGAAGCCGTTGCTGTGAGGCTCCAATCCACATCTGGCAGTTTGAAGTCCCCCATCAGCAGCAACTCCCCCTTTTCTACCATCTTGCCAGTGGCTTCCACCAGTGCCTTATCTAATTCCTCCTCTGTGTTGGAGGTCTGTAGATCACTCCATTCCCTGTCTCCAGGGAGGCCCACAGTACCTCTGCCTCCCTCTGTATTCCCTGTATCCCTGTCATGTTTATGCTTTCCCTCACATAAATCACCACACCTCCTCCTTTCCTTCCCACCTGCTCCTTCCTGAACAGAGTATAGCCCGATATGGCCATGTCCTAGTCATGGTTTTCAGAGCACCATGACTCAGTGATAGCCCAATATCCAGGTTGTCCTATGCCATGATGGCCTCTAGGTCCAGAATCTTATTTCCTAGACTACTAGCATTCTTGCACATGGCCTTTCAGATTTTCAATTTTCATTCATTTTCATTGCACCTTGCAAATGTTTTCCTCACCACTAGCCCACTAATTCTGCAACTCCCCCTTTCAAACAACTTGAAGTCTTGCTGTATTCTGACAAGTGCAGTTAACCCCAGCCTTTAAACTGCCCCAGAGAACAAAGGGTTAACATCTCTATACAGAGCATAGAATACTGAGCTTGAGCTCGGTTGATGTCTCTGTCTGTTTCCATTTGAAAGCTAACCATCAGATTCTTTACTCCGCCTCACTGAACAGTCGCTCCAGAGATTTCTCCTGCAGCTTGGTTCGAAAGTCGGTCTAAGTGTCATTTTTTCGTCGGTTTCTAACCGAAAAAGTTTCCCGCATAGTCGGTTCAGTCTCTGTCTGTGGTACTGTGAGTACTAGATAGGTTTGTACTGTGTTTTCTGTGTGGAACTTGTAAAAGTGTGGATCGGTTGACTGAACGATCATTTTATAAATTCTTGTGTAACTTTAGTGTGTAGTTACGGTCCTTATCGGTTCTAAAAAAACGTGTTTTGAAACTTTTTTCCAAGACCCGTGACACGGTTAGGAACCAATAAGGAGTCTTGCCTGTTGCTGTCAAAGTGTGTAAGTTTGGTTAGGTTGGCCATGTCTGAAACCCAAGAAAACGGGCCCACTGTTTCAACACAGCAGTGAGTGTGGGAGGTCTTTGCTAAGGCCGATCCCCACACCACCTGTGTTTATTGTCTGGGGTTTGAACACCTCGATTCAGACTGCCAAATTTGCAAAATTTTCCCAAATCTACCCTTGAAAGAGATTAGGTAGACTGAGGAAAAGGAGGCCAGAGTTAGCTGACCTGGATGGCCAGCCCGGCTCGGTTCCGACCGAACCAGAAGGAGTGCCCTCTGACCAGGGCGATACTTCTTCGGCCAAAAGGAGAGCCGATCCCGAGGGGTTGGTTCTGACTAAAAGAAAGCGCAAAGAAAAATCGTCCGGTTCGGATCCAGAAGTCCATGTTCCGACCGCCGAGGAAATAGCCAGAGTGATTCAGATTGTGGAATCGCTTCGCCTGGTTCCGGACGATCCGGCACCTTTTGGCAGGGGCTCGGTTCAGTCGGTTCCCACAGTTCATGATTATACTTTGGAAGAATTTTATGAACCAGAGTTTGAGGAGGAAGGGGACTTTGAAGATGATGATGGTGATGGTGAAAGTCTAGATGTGCCTGTGGAACCAGACATCTCCCCAGACAGACCTTCAGGTATATCCCCTCCTAGACTTTCTGAGTCCCCTTCCCACTTTATGTTGTACAGAAAGGTGGCTGAGACCCTCCAGCTTCCTATGGAAGAGGCAATGGAGGAGCAGGAGGAGCCTGATTTTGTAGAAATGATGAACATCCCAGAGTCCAGGAGACTGTCTATTCCCCTCCACAAATTTTTGGGGAAACAGACACAAAAAATTCTGAAGTCTCACAATTTTATACCTCCTGTGGACAGAAGAATGGACAAGAGGTATACACTCTCAGGCTCAGAAATGGAGTTTTTATATCACCAATGTAGCCATGTTGGGGTTGTGCAGGCTGCTGCCTGTGATAAGGCAAGCATTCCCTTGGCTTCACACCCTCCAGACAAAGACTCTAAGAAGGTTGATGCCATGGCAAAAAAGCTGTACATGGCATCTTCCTTGGGACTCAGACAGGTGAATTATATGGCCTATACAGCTAGGTACCAGAAGTCCAGGTGTGACACTGTAGTGGCACTGGCTAAACATGCCTCCCCCCAGCTAGCCAAGGAGCTGGAGGCAGTGGCTGCAGATGGGATTGAGGCATCTAAAGTTCAGTTTCATGGTGCTGTGGACTCTAATGATGTGTCATCAAGAGTCATGGCTACATCTGTGGCTCTTCGGAGAATGGCTTGGCTCAGATGTACTAGCCTCTCGCAGGATACCCAGGCTAAGGCCATGGATTTTTCCTGTAGTGGGTAATTCTCAGTTTGGGGAGCAGACAGAGAATTACATGAAGAAAATGGATGAGTACAGGACCACCTACAGGAGTGCTCAGGCCAAGGAGAGGCAGGCAACTCCTCAAAAGCAGCAGTCTAGGGGCAGGGGCAGGTCTTTTCAAAGGCCCTTTTACCAAGCACAAGCCTCTTCTTCCTTTTGACAGAGGGGGTTCTTCAGAGGGAGGGGCAGAAGGGGGATGAGCAGGGCTGCATGCACTCCTCAGCCTAAGGCCCCTGCCAAGCAGACACCCTGATGGGCCTGCCCGGATCGACTCTCCTATTCCAGTAGGGGACAGGCTGGCTTACTTTGTCCAGGACTGGATGTCTATTACATCAGACAAGTGGATCCTGGAAGTAGTAAGCCAGGGACTGGTTCTCAGCTTCAGAAAATTTCCAGAGATGAGAGCCCTTGCCCTAGAGGCAGAGGTTTCATCTCTTCTGGCCTTAAGGGCCATAGAGAGAGTACCTACCCTACACTGGGGCAAAGGGCTGTACTCCAGGTACTTCGTGACCCCAAAAAAGACAGGGAAGTGGTGACCCATCCTACACCTAAGATATCTAAACAAACATCTTTTAAAACCAAAGTTCAAGATGGTAACTCTGGGAATAATCCTTCCCTCTCTAAGGCCAGGGGACTGGCTAGCCTCCATGGACCTCAAAGATGCCTACTTTCACATTCCCATCAGGTGCTACCACAGAAAGTACCTCAGGTTCGAGTTGCCCTCAAGCCACTATCAGTTCAGAGCAATGCCCTTTGGCCTAACCTCAGCCCCAAGGGTTTTCACAAAGTGCCTGGCAGTAGTAGTTGCCTTTCTAAGAAGACAAAATATTTCCATTTTTCCATATCTGGACGATTGGCTAATAGTGGGCCAGTCTCCAGACCAAGTCAAGTCTCACCTGCAAGTGACCCAGCAAGTGCTCACTTCTCTAGGATTTCTTCTCAACCTTCCCAAGTCAGTTCTCGAACCAGTCAAGCTTCTTACCTGTATAGGGGCAGAACTGGACACATTCAGAGCAAGATCCTTTCTTCCCCTGGAAAGGGCAAGGATTCTTATAGAACTAGCCTCTTCCTTCAGCCTTCGGGTATCTTGACCAGCAAGGCATTTCCTCCAGCTCTTGGTCCACATGGCAGCTTCAACAGCAGTGGTCCAAGGGGCAAGATTCCAGACGAGGGATATTCAGTTCCATCTGAGAGCTTTTTGGTCTTAGAGGAAGGAGTCCCTTACCAAACTGATCCCAGTGACTCTGACCTTGATCCAAGCCCTCCAATGGTGGCAGGATCAGGACAATTTAAGACAAAAGGTTGCTTTTGTCACTCAGCCTTGTTCAGTGGTCCTTACCATGGACACTTCTCTTCTGGGCTGGAGAGCCCAACTGGGGGCCCTCACTGCCCAGGGACTGTGGTTCCCCCAAGAATCCCTTCTCCATATCAACCTCCTAGAACTCAGGGCAGTTTTTCTGGCCCTGAAAGCTGTCTCTCAATCAGTGCAGAACAAGGTGGTTCAGGTCAGAACGGACAACACCACCACCATGTGGTACATCAACAAGCAGGGAGGCACTCGGTCCATGGCCTTGTGCATGGAAGCCATGAAATTGTGGTCCCTGGCTTATTCCCTGCAAACCTCTCTGGTAGCAGTCCACCTTCCAGGGAAGGACAATGTGCTAGCAGATGCACTGAGCAGGATTTCTCAGGGCCATCACAAATGGTCCCTGGACCCTCAGGTATTGAAAGTGATTTTTTCAAGGTGGGGCACCCCAGAGATAGATCTCTTTGCAGCCCCAGACAATCACCAACTTCCTTTTTTTTGTTGTAGACCCCCAGTCTTGGGCTCAGTTCCCTTGGATGCCCTGATTGTGAACTGGGAAGGGAAATTTCTGTATGCCTTCCCTCCCTTCCCACTCCTGTTCAAAGTTTTAGTCAAGATAAGGTCTCAGCCTTGCAAAGTGATTCTGATTGCTCCAGATTGGGCCAGACAGCCCTGGTACCCCCTGTTGTTGTCCCTAGCAGTCCATCTTCCCCTGCCCCTTCCCAGGAATTACAGCCTGTTAACATCCTCTCAGGGGAGGATTTGGTACCCCAATCTTCAGTCTCTCAATCTCAAGGCATGGCTCTTGAAGAGTTGGAGTTTGCAGATTTGCATCTGTCTCAGGGGGTTCTGGATATTCTCAAAGCTTCTCGAAAACCCTCCTCCAGAAAGACTTATAACTCCAAATGGAAGAGATTCAGCATTTGGTGTTCTAAGAAGCATATTTCTCCAGATACTGCTAAATTGCCTATGGTTCTGGATTATATGTTCCATCTTAATGGCCTATGCCTCAGACCAGCTACTCTCAAGGTACACTTGTCAGCTGTTTCTGCGTTTTTGTCTGTGGGGATGTCTTCCTCACTATCTTCTCATCCTGTGTTCTGTAAATTTTTTAAAGGATTGCTTCACACCAATCCTCCTTTTAGAGACACTGCCCCTGCCTGGAATTTGAATGTTTGCATTGCTCAATTTATGCAACCTCATTTTGAGCCTATGTCCTCAGCAGAGCTTAAGTACTTGACTTGGAAAACTGTGTTCTTGATAGCCATTACTTCTGCCAGGCATATCAGTGAACTGTAAGCCCTATCAGTGAAACCTGACTTTATCTCCTTTCACAGAGATAAAGTGGTCCTTAGAACCAATAGAAGGTTCTTGCCCAAAGTGGTTTCAGACTTCCATTTAAATCAGTCTGTCTCTTCCTGTTTTCTTCACTGATCATTCTTCCTCAGGAGGGAGGAGGCTACACAGTTTAGATGTTAAAAGAGCCCTTAATTACTACATAGAATGTACCGAGGGTCACAGGTTTGACTCCCTCCAGTTGTTCCTCACTTATGGAGAAGTGGGAAAGGGCAAACCTGCCACCAAGAGATCTATTGCCAGGTGGATTGTGTCTTGTATACAATTCTGATATGAAAAACTGGGAAAAATTCCACCCTCAGGCCTGAGGGCTGATTCCACAAGAGGTACAGCTGCTTCCCTGGCTGCTGCCAGGGATATCCCTGTCTTAGAAATTTGTCAAACAGCCACCTGGAAAACAGTCCATACCTTTACCAAGCATTACTCTCTAGATATCCAGGCTAGGAGTGATGCTCAGTTTGACACAGCAGTATTTCAGAGCCTATTCCCAGAGTAGGTTCTGTCCCTCCTCCATGGAGGTACTGCTTGGTAGTCTGCACTTGTAAGAATACAGCAAGACTTCAAGTTGTTTGAAGAAAAAAATTACTCACCTTAGTAATTATGTTTCTTCTATTGGAGTCTTGCTGTATTCTGACCTCCCTCCCAACCTCCCCTCTCAGAACCTGGTTTTGGGAAGTGGGTGCGCAAGTGCAGTGTTGCACCTCAGGGGTGCTCTTTTTACACCCTTTTCTTGTGTGGGTGTTTATTTTATTATATTCCTCTTTGGTTTGGGTTTTGAGTTTTGGGTTTCCTGACTTGAGTCTTCTTTTGGTAGTCCAAAACATTTTGTTGCCAGTTGGCTATTAAATTTTTTTTTTTACAGTTTCCACATAGAATACTATTAGAGTGTTGCTCGTAAGAATCTGACGGTTAGCTTTCAAAGGGAAACAGACCGAGACATCAACCGAGCTCGAGCTCAGCATTTTATGCTCTGCATAGAAATGTTAGCCCTTTGTTCTCCGGGGCAGTTTAAAGGCTGGGGCTAACTGCACTTGTCAGAATACAGAAAGACTCCAATAGAAGAAACATAGTTACTAAGGTGAGTAATTTTTCCTTCCATCCTGATGCTCAACATGTTTCTACCCCTAGCTCTCACTCTTTCCCTATTAACTCTTCCTGCTGCACCCACCCTTCCCTGTCCAATCCAGCCTGGCTAAAGTCCCACCCCATCCATAGTAGTGTCCCAATTATCTACCCCTCCTCCATCATTATCATAATAAACAAGTACACGACAGCCATCGTCACTTTCTACGGTTTTAGCTCAGTTTTTCCCCCAGTCATCGGTAATATATCCCTTCTCTTCTTTACCTCTCTAACCTGCCACCCCATACATGGCCTCTTTCCCCTATATGTGTAGTTGCCGGCTGCCTCACTCAAAAGATCTCTGCTTATAACCCCTGTATGCCTATGGTTGATTGTACATCTGCTGACTTCTTCAGTTGTAAAATAATGCTGTTTTTTTATTTATTTCAACCTTGTACTGTACTGTATACACTGTATATACTTTTTCTTCCTTGTATTTTATTGCTTTTTGTATACCTGCTTCTGTACTGTACTTTGATGTATTCATGACCAGGTCCACCTTGCAAATGAGCCATGCTCAATGGTGCCCGCCTGGATAAATAAAGATTTTGATTGATTGATTTTATTGTTTATCCTGGAAAGGCACATTGAGCAGAAATTGCCCTTTTTGTAGTGCACAGTGTAAAAAATTATTTGCAGCAACATGAAGATTGTACCTCTAAAATATTTAACAAATGTTTTCTAAAAATAGGTACAGATTGAATAGTCTTGAGTAATTGAGATTTTGATTCCACTCTTCTTGTTGCCCCTTTTTTCCTTTTTGCCCTTCCTCCCACTTCTTTTTTTTTTTCTACAAAGCTTTTTACCTACTGGTCAGTATGGGTGGGCTCTCAGCCTTGTCCCTGCCTCCTCTCATCCAGCATCTGTCTCTCCCATGCCTCAGGGACAGATTTCCCCCATGGCAGGGTCGTGAAGAGGATGGCCGTCCTCCCCCCACCCAGAGACCCAGCATCCAGATTTGGTCTGGAGATTGGGTGATGGCGTGGAACGGAGGTAGGAGTGCAGGACTTCATATAGCCCATGCCAACCATTTTCCCGTTTTCTGTTCCCCGAGACCGCACTATGTGCAATGGCATAGCAATAAGCCCATCTCAGTGGAGATGACCTGAAACACCATGATTGGTCTGTACTGTGTGCCCAAGCTGTGCTATCATCTGGACACCACCAGGTGGCAGGCAGGCAGTGGGACACACTTCCTCCCTCCCCAGCCAACCCCCCCAAACAACCCGTGTCCTTTCCCGAATGCGGGTCGCTGGTGTGGTAGGAGGTAAAGCACCAGAGCCCTCCATGCCACTGGGCCAGACTCCCACCTCTCTTTTAATGCTCCTCTTTCTTTCCCCTTTATCTCTACTACCCTGATCCTGCCCTTTATTAATTTGCACCCTGGAGGATTTCTCTCCCCTCAGGTTCTCCTTACTCTCTACTTCAGTCTGTGAGGGAAGGCAGTTTCTGACTCCTCAATTCCTTCTGCCACCCCCCTTCCCTCCTTGGCTAGTTTAAATGTTCATCAAAGTAACATTTAAACCATCCACTGAGGACTGTGGTTCCCCTCCTGGATGGATGCAGGTCATCACCCCTGTATAGGCCCTTATCCTCCCAGGTGGGTCCCCAGCCCCCAATGTAGCTGAACCCTTCCTCTCTGCACCATTCCTTCAGCCATGAGTTGAAGCTTCTGGTATGGAGTTCCCTCTCCTGACCCCTGTCTTAGGCAGCACCTCAGTGAAAGCCACTGAGCGAGCTACCTGTCTAAGTCCCCTCCTCAGCTCCCTAAACTTCCCCTGCACTATCCCAGCTCCATCCTTAACCAGGTCATTAGTCCCCAGGTGGACAATGACATCAAGCTCTCCCACCTGTCCTCCTGCTACCCTAGCAGTCCACAGGATTCACTTCCCATGCCTCTGGGCCATGGCACCAGGTAGGCACCTAACCTGCCTACATAGAAACATAGACTTTGACGGCAGATAAGGACCACTTGGCCCACCCAGTCTGCCCATTTCCCTACCTACTGGATAAGCTGCAGATTCTAGTTAACCAACAGCCTACTTTCTGCCACCCCCCCACTACAATTGCCTTGTGTCTGTCCCATGCATGTTTGAATTCCCCCAATATTTTAGCCCCAACAACCTCCCCAGGAAGGCAGTTCCACGCATCCACCACTCTCTCCGTGAAAAAATTTCCTCCACATTACCCGAGCCGTCCCCCCTCTATCTTTAAATTGTGCCCCTTGTTCTTACATCTCTTTTCTGAAGATGCTACCCTCCTGGACTTTGTTGATTCCTTGAGGTGCTTTAACATTTCTATCATGTCCCCCTTGTCCCTCCTTTCATCAAGGGTATACATATTAAGCTCTCTCAGTCTCTCTTCATATGGTTTCTGATGCAGACCCTGCACCATTTTAGTTGCCCTCCTCTGGACTGCTTCCATCCTATGTCCTTGCATTGATGAGGTCTCCAAAACTGCACACAGTACTCCAGATGGGGTCTCCACAAACTGTCTGTACAGAGGGATAACCACTTCCCTTTTTCTACTTGTGATGCCCCTTCCTATGCATTCCAGTATCCCCCTGGCTCTCCTTACTGACTTCTCACATTGCTTACCAACCTTTAGATCATCTGATATGACTACCCCCAAGTCCCGTTCCATTTTTGTTGTTGTTAGTACCTCCCCTGCTAGTGTGTACTCTTCTGCTGGGTTTTTGTTTCCCAGGTGCATTACTTTGCACTTCTTTGCATTGAATCTAAGTTGCCATATGTCTGACCATTCCTCCAACCTTGCCAAGTCCCTTCTCATCCTTTCTACCCCACCTTGTGTATCAACTCTGTTACAGATCTTTGTATCATCTGGAAAGAGGCATACCTTTCCCTCCAGACCCTCTGCAATGTCACCTATTTCCCCCCCTCTTTCCTATTCCCAGATTTATCCCCCTCACAATTGAGTCCTCCACCAGAAGTTGCTTCCTCCTCCTCCTCCTCCTCTGGGCTCCTCTACCCCTCTCCTTATGGTCTCCACTGTGGGGGATCCCCACATGCCCCTTGGTATTTGCTGCGGGTGCTTCCTCCTTGCAGTCCTGCCCTGCGAGAGTGACGTAGACATTTTGTAGTGATACCAGTTTAGGAAAGTGCTTCTGTCCCACTACCCTCAACCTTCCAGAGCCCACCATAGTCCACCTGTTCTTCCTCACTGGTATTCTCTGAGGTAACGGTGGCAGACTTGGTGGCCTCTGGGTGTAGGGAGAGGTCCCCCAAATCCTAGCCAGCTCGGTCTGGAGTCTAGAGACCTCCTCCCTCAACCCAGAGAGGTGCGTGCAGGTGGGTAGCACCGCAGTCTCCAGAAGGTCTCTCTAAAAATTGCCGCCCCGCAGCCACTGCACCACTCCCAACATTCTCAACCTCTATTCTCTGTGTTACCTGGAGATACTTTTGAACCCTTAGCCCTGATTGGGTGTTTCTAGTTTCCCCTTTTTTATTTCTATCTGTGCTCCCTCGTACCTTGTTTAAATAGAGGTATCTAAATATAGAAAATTCAACATAGAAACTGAAATGTGTCTTAACAGTTCTGTTAGTTTCTCTGTTTTGTTAGGGGACCTTTTAAAATCTAATTTGTAGTACCAAAAGGTACATTTCACTTGGCTCTGCCCATAGATTGCCTCATCTAAAACTCTGTCTGAGCCCCTGAGAGACTTTTAATTTAGCTTTAGGAATTGCTAGCTTAATTTTAAACTTAAAAGTGTAGAATCATAGAATCTTGATGGTAAAAAAGGACCTCTTGGCCCATCTAGTCTGCCCTTCCCCCCCCATTCCTCCCTCTGATAGCATCCTTCCCTCCACTCTGTAACCCCATATGCCTGTCCCATGCTCTATTGAAACATCACACTGTTTCAGACTTCACCACCTCCTCTGGAAGCCCGTTCCATGCCTCCACCACCCTCTCGGTAGTTACGGGTTGCCTTATAAAAGGCTGCCTTAACTGTCGGAGCACCCACCAGCACCTTCACTCTGTGACAGACAGAGGGGATGATGTAAAGGAACTACTCACTGTCCCCATAAGGCACTGAGTGAAAGAAAACTGACTTGGAAAATCCATTGTTCAGGTATGATTTCCAGTGTTTATTGATAAGGAAATTTGTTTCTGTATTTTGTCATCCAGGTGCTGTTTTTTAGCACTTCATTGACAACAGAGTTCTCCACCTAATTTGTCTGTATCTTTAAAATGGAAGAGTTGAAATGGCTTCTCTTCTGAAAACCTCACAACAGGTTTCTTCACAATATGGGATCACAATTTCATAAATTTACAAAAAGTATTATATTTATTTTTTAAGATTGGTTTCCCTTACTTACAATTCAGGGTTGGCCATACGGTTGCACTACATGGAGATGACTGATCCACGGACCGGAGACAGTATCTTGGTCTTGGATCTCCCAGCTGTCAAAGATGAAATGGGCTGTGTATATTTTAAACAACAGGAATCTGTCAACTAAGCGTCATAAAAGTGCATCATTCTGCAGAAGTTTGCTGCCCCGGACATGGAACTTATACAGATCTTAGAATTTGGAATCAAGTTCAGACTCTTCGCTGTGGTCATGCTCCCCCTACTGGTTTAATGCCAGATTTGTTTCTTCGCTTGAAGAGAGCAGTTGCCCTGATGTATTGTCTAGCCTTCTGGTTACCTGCATTTTATATTGTATTGCGCCAAACTAGCCTGTAGCCCTTTGGTTAATTTTACATTTCATTACAATTTAAGTTTAACATTTTTGTGGTTTCTTGAGTTCCCAATTGGTTACCAGGAACATGAGAAGGTCGCTTGATAACGCTGTTTCTGCCTAGGAGAACCAATCGCATTCTGTATGGAAGAATTTTGGCTGGGAGTGCAGAAATTACTAACACAGAGGAGAGTAAGCACCCAGCTCTAACTTAAAGGTGTGTGTGTGTGTGTGTGTGTGTACATATATAATCAATATTTATAGTTTCTCTCTATACATAAAGTAGCAGTGTAAGTGGGTAGAAAAAAATACATTTTCCAGCAGTGTTTGGGTCACTTAGAGAACATAGCTCAGGAGATTAATCTTGGAACTAAGTAGATTCAGAAAGCCCTGTGGAGCCAGCCCGGTGGTGCTGACGGTTGAGGCGCTGGACGCCACACCTCACGCCACGCTGGCGACCCAGGTTCGGGAATAAGCCTGGGCCATTGGGGGTTGGCAGGGGAGGAAAAGGATTGAGCATCCAAAGGACAGCACTCCTCTCCCGAGAGAGAGGGGGGTACACGCTCAGCACCTGACTGTCCTCTGGTGGAAGCCAGAGGCATAGCAACCGCATGAGCGTAAAGAGAGGGTTGGGAGTGGACGATGTTGGCGGAGACACCTTGATGTTGGGGCTCACACCACTCCCATAGAAAATGGGAAAAACACCCCACCGTGCTTCCGGTAGACAAAGCATCAGGTCCTGATCCCTGACCCGGTACCAGTATCCCGATGAGGACAAGAAGGACTTCAGGGGTGCCCCTACCCCATGCCCGCCTGGGGGACACAGCCACAGCTACATGGGGGATGGACTGCACCGGGCTCCAGGTAAGAGGACGGGGACTATAAGGCCATAGGTGTCTCCCAAAGAGTGGGAGCGCTGTGGGCAGGGGGAGTATAAAGAGTAAGTTAAAAAAAAAAAAAAGCCCCGCGAGTTAGGTGTGTAATGGGGTGGAGCTGTCAGAGGCTTAATACCTTCTAACAAGATACCACAGATTTAATGGTCAGTTAGTTGGGGTCCTTTCCTAGGAGTGCAGAAATTTTTCTTTTTTTGTTAATCATTTTTCTTACCGTGGCACCAGGTCTGCTATCCACATCCAGGCATCCTGCATTCTCCAGCCGCCATCCAGATCATCCTGGCTCCTAATTGAGCCCCCACTGCATACCCCCACAGCTTGCCTCCCATGGCGGAGAGGCCCCCTTTGTTCTCCGACGACACAAGCTCCAGTAATTACAGTGATGCCCTCTGAGCCAGGTGTCCCGCTGAAAGGCCATCACGCGCCGCGACCGGTGCCATTTTCCCTCTTCTAGCCAGGTGTGAACTGGGGCGTGCAATGACGCCAACAGAGGGAACGCAAATGCATCTGCACTCGCTCCCTCCCAGTGTCGTGCCTCAAGTTCACCTCCCTCCATGCAGTGCCAGCACACCACCCCCCCAGCTTCCGCCAGAGGTCACTAGTGTGCCGACAGCTGGTGACCCCCCTTCCCCGGAGAGGGAGAGCAGTCCACAGATGCTCAATCCCTCTCCACCCCTGCCAACCCCTGGTGACTCGGGGCCATTCCCGAACCCGGATCACCAGCGTGGGGCGAGGTGTGGCGTCCAGCGTCTCAACCCTCAGTGCCACTGGGCCGGCTGAGTGCAGAAATTGTTGACAGAGAGGAGAGTAATGTAACATATTTATAATTTTGCTTTATACTGAAAAAGTAGCAGTGTAAGTGGTTATAAAGAAAGATTTTTAGGTAGTGTTTGGTGCACTTGTTTTTAAAATTGTAACAGGTAATGTGGGGAACCTAGCTCAGGAGAGTAATCTTGGGGCTGAGTAAATTCAGAAGGGGCTATGAACCAGGTGTGTAATTAGGGGTGGATCTGCCAGAGGCTTAAAGCCTTCTAACAAGAGTACTATAAAGACTTCCTTCCCCAGCATGTCCTGTCACGCATGTGTCCCAGTGCAGAAGTGAAGCAGGTTACTGGTGTCTTAGGTGTCCACAGGCATGCATGACGCTCTGTCAGACTTACAAGGTAAGGTAGGGTCAGTTTAGCCCCCTGAGGAAGCTCCATAGAGTGAAGCACTGAGGTTTCTGAGACAGTGGTCAGGCAGGCTCCTGTTATGTTAATACTTTTTCCAAGAAAGTTGTGATGTTTTTTGGTGAATTTCGCCAATCAATTCTAAATATTACTGAGACAGCATTCATTGCCAGTGCATTTGTGTGTTTTCAGTGTCATCACCTGATTTAGCTCCTGTGTGCAGTTGAACAGTTGTTTTCTAAGGTAAGGTAGGGTACCTGTTAGCTTACTGTAACTGCAGGTGGTAGGGCAGGAAGTATCTACGGGGAAAGTAACAAGCAGGCAGCAACTACAGCTACGAATAAGAGAAACACCCTGTCTATGGTAAGGTGCAGAAACTGTTTGAGAAGGACATAAAGGGGAAGGTTAATTAAAAAAGAAAGAAGTAAAGAGGCAGAGATGTATAGGGTGAGATATAGCCAAGCAAGTAAAGGAGAAAACAAGGGGAAAGCAAAAAACACCCTATCCAGAGTAGAGTGATAAAGTAAATACCATTAAAAAGTGTAGGTGGGCAAGAACCAAACACAGGAAGGGGGCAATACAGGCAAGATACAGTTGATACAAATAGGTAGAAATACATAGTCAGTTATGTGAGTGGTGCAGTGCAATGGAAGCAAAGCTGCAGTTTTCCAGGAGACATTCTGGAGACTAAGGTGCTGCCCCATCTGCACGCATCTCCTTGGGTTGAGGAAGGAGGTCGCTGGTATCCCAGCCAAGTTGGCTAGGATGCAGAGGACATCTTCCCCCACCCAGGGGCCAAAGAGTCTACCATTGTCCCAGAGGTTGCCTAGGAGAAGGAGGGCCAGCTGTACCATGGTAGGCTCTGCAAGGGTGGGAGTGGCAGGTCAGGAGTACATTCCTTAGCCTGTGCCAGTACAGAATTCCTTTGCCATTCTGATAGGATGAAACTGCAGGGAGGAGGCATTCGAAGTAATGGCAAGGGAGGATGGTGGGGGTTCTCTGCAGGAAGGCCCCAAGGTGGGAGGTAGAGGACCCCAGCAGAGGAGAAAGCAGCCTTTGATGTGGGACTATGTTGTTACAGGGGTAGATTTGGGAACAGAAAGGAAGGTGAGGCTGAGGTAAGGTGCCTTCCAGGCACCACTGCTCGTAGGGATGGGCAACGAAACCTAAGGATCACTAGGGTGGTAGGGGTGGGGGATTAGGATGTCACTGTATAACTTAGCAAGGGACGGGCCTAGGATTCTGCAGGGAGAGTTCAGGGAATTGGGGAGGGGCCTAAGGCAAGTAGCATGCACCGTGGCTTTTGCCAAGGTGCTGCCTCTCTCCAACCAAGAGGAGAATGGGGTACTTCACATCAGAAGCATCAGCTCTTGAAGGAATGGTGCAGAGAAGAGGGCTTTTGGCTTCACTGGGGAATGGGGGCCAACCTGGAGGGACCCTATACAGAGGTGATGGCCAGCATCTGTCTTGGAGAAGAACCACAGTCCTTAGTGGATGGTTTAAATGTTACTTTGATAAACATTTAAACTATCTGGTGGGGGGGGGATACAAAGGGAAGCATAAACTGCCCCTCCCCAGACTCAAGCAGTAGGAAGGGAAGACCCAAAGTGAGGAAAATCCCCTAGGGAGCAATCTAATGGGAACAGCAGAGAAGTAGAGAACAAGGAGATGGGAACAACAGTTGCAACTAGAGAGGGGAAAATGAGCAGGGCACAAGGAAAGGAAGTGGAGTTGCAGGCAGAGTGGGAGCAAGTTGTGAAGGGCCATGTGTGCAAATTCAAGGAGTCTTGGAAATAAAATTCTAGACCGAGGCCATCGTGGCATAGGTGGACCTGGATATTGTGGTCATTACTGAGTCATGGTACACAGGTAGCCATGACTTGGACATGGCCATACTATGCTATTCTCAGTTCAGGAAGTATAGGGAGGAGAGGTTCTGCTGTATGTAAGGGAGGGTATCAAGGTGATGGAAATGGAAGGGAACCAGTATGTAAGGGTGGGTATCAAAGCAATGGAAATGCAAGGGAACCGGGCAGAAGGAGGGGCTGGAGGTACTGTCGGTCACCCTGCAGACAGGAGCTGCAGCCACAATTTGCACTGGGGTGATATACAGACCTCCAACTCAGGGAGGAACTGGCTATTGCAATGGGCAAAGCCATCAGCACAGTGGCAGAAAAAGGGGAGGAGCTGCTGGTGGGAGACATCAGTCTGCCAAATGTAGATTGGAGCCTCTCAGCCATGGCCTCGGATAGAAGCAGGGACATCCAAGACTCCCTACAGGGGGCATTTTTCAGGCAACTAGTCAAGGAGCCCACTCATGGTGGGGTAATACTGGACCTGGTGCTCACAAACGGGGACAGTATTGCAGATGTTAATGTGCGATGTCACCTGGGAACCAGCGATCACAGTACAGTGTGGTTTAACAAAAGGATGGCAGCAGAGGCAAACCATGCAAGATGAGGATTCTAGACTTCAGAAGGGCAGATCTTTTAAAAATGGGTGAATGCCTCTGAGATGACCTAGCAGGGGGTATTGCTTGTGTGAGATGGAGGAACTGTGGGGCAAATTAAGGGATGGCATAGTGAAGGCAACAAACCTCTGTGCAGAAGATGTGAGCAAGAGCAGGTGGAAAAGAAAGTGACCAATATGGTTCTCAAGGGAAGTGGCTCCAAAGGTAAAAGCTAAAAGGGTAGCATTCTGGGGGTTGAAAGAGACCCAGAGCAAAGAGGATAGAGAGGTGTATCAGGAAAAGGAGACAGAGGCAGGGAAGTGGGGTAAGGAGCACAAAGGTGCAAACTGAGGAAAGGCTAGCCAAAGGGATAACTAAGAGGACAAGTCCTTTTTTATGTACACAAGTGCTATGAGGAAGACTAGAAGAGGAATTGTGAGGTGGGGGGGTGGACCACATAAAAACAGCAAAAACAATGTAGGAGGGAGGCAGACACAAGTCCATCACAGAGGAAAGAGTCCTAAAAGGACTTGCAAATCTGAAAGTGGGTAAAGCTATGGGACCAAATGGGTGCACCCAAGGGTGCTGAGTGAACTCAGGAATGCACTGGCTGTACCTCTGACAGCCTTATTCAACAACTCACTGGAAACAGGAGTGATTCCAGAGTACTGGTGGAGGGCAGATGTAGTCCCACTTCATAAAAGCTGCAGCAGGGAGGAGGCTGGAATCTATAGGCCAGTCAGCCTGACGGTGGTGAGGAAGTTAATGGAGACGCTTCTACAGGAAAGCGTAGTAGAGGGCCAGCCGGGGGCACTGATGGTTGAGCCTGGGCTACACCTGGCCACACTGGCGACCCATGTTCGGTAACTGGCACGGGTCGTCGCGGGTCAGCAGGGGAGGAGAAGGATCGAGCATCCAGAGGACTGCTCTCCTTCTCCGGGGTGGGGGGACTCCAGAGTGTCGGCATTGATTGCCCTCTAGCGGAGGCTGGGTGACAGAGCATGCCACACCTCAACGTGGGGTGGAGCTAGGACAGACACATTCACCCTTGCATCATTGCATATCCTAGTTCCAAGGGGACTCTAATTAGGAAAAATCGCCGGCTCCCGCATATGGGCCAGGCACAGTACTAACCAGCCCGCCACGATAGTTCCACTTGGTGGCTCCACTCCCGAGGGGGAGCTTCCCAAGTAAGGTCGGGTACCATGATCGGGGTGAGCCCGTTCACAGGGTTAGGGGGCACGGCTAGGAAAAAAGAGAAGTCAGTTGCAAAAAAAAAAAAAGGAAAGGGTAGTGGAGTATCTTGAACCCAGTGGGTTACAAGACCCAAGGCAGCACAGATTCATGGAGGGAGAGGTCATGTCAGATGAACCTGATCGATTTCTTCTACTGGGTGACCGGGAAATAAGATCAGGATGGGGCGGTGGATGTGGTATACATAGACTTCAGCAGGGCCTTCAACACAGTACCACATAGGAGGCTCATAAGGAAACTGGGCAGTTTGAGGGTGGGTCCCAAGATGGTAAACTGGGTACAAAATTGGTTGATGGATAGGAAACAGAGGGTGGTGGTAAATGGCATGCACCCTGGGGAGGGGAGAGTAACCAGTGGGGTACCTCAGTGCTTAGTACTGGTAAATGACAGTGCAGAAGAGCTGGAAGGGAAGGTATGCCTCTTTGCAGATGACACCAAAATCTGCAATAGGGTAGACATTCTGGAGGGGGGTGGAGAGAATGTGTAGAGACCTGAGAAACCCTGTGGTGTGGTCAAGAGTATGGCAATTGCATTTCAGTGTGAAAAAGTGCAGAATCATACACCTAGGGCACAGAAACTCAGAGGCGGAATATACAATTGTGAGAGAGCTATTGACGGCCACTAAACAGGAAAGAAAACTTGGGGTAATCTTATCTGATGACATCAAGGTGGCTAGGCAGTGCGGCAGGGCAGAAGGTAGGGCCAGCAGGGTGCTGGAGTGCACAGTTTCTGTGATGGCCTCTGCTTCAATCAAGAGGAAGCATCAGCAAGGGACATGGATTCACACTTCTATATTTTGCCTGTTTACTAGCGGTCCTCCGACTAAAGGGCCGCAGCTTAAGGACGTCATACTGTGGCCATCAGCGTGGGGCAGCAGTTAGCAGGAGACTCTGCACCCAGAGCAGGACACTAGTATCTACAGCAGCAGTTGTGTTGGGCTTAATTTACTAGTCACGTATACAGTATTGGCCCTGCAATGTATAGTAGATAGGGTATGATATACTGCTTGCTAGTTCAGTTGTGCTTGTAATTCTAATGTATTGCAGCTAAGTTCATTCTATGTACTGCAAGCTACTTTATATAACATATCAAGCTACTCATTTATGTATATCAGTTCTATCTAAGGTAAGGGGCAATAAAAGATCTAAAGCAGTTAGGGCCAAGCAGAAAATTGAGAATAGGTGAAACACCCAATCTAGGGTAGAGATAGCAAAGGGTTTGAAGTAACCAAGAACAAATTTAGATGGGGTAATACGTAGATATGCTTGGAGTGGTGCAATGCAATGGCTGTGGGGACGGAAGTTTTCAGGGAGACTTTCTGAAGACTGCATTGCTGCCCCATTTGCGTGCACCTCTCTGGGCTGATGAAGGAGGTTGCTAGACTCCAGTCCAAGCTGGCCAGGATTCGGGGGGCTTCCTCCCCCACCAAGTCTGACACCACTGCCTTAAAGGGAGCCTAGGAGAAGGAGTGGCTGGACTACGGTGGGCTCAGGAAGGGTGAGGGTGGTAGGTCAAAGGGCCACCCCCAATGGTACCTACACACAATTCCTATGCTGTACTGATGGAGTGGGACTGTCCCACTGGGGCACCTATAGTAGTGATCAGGGAGGATGTGGTGGTTCTCCATGGTGCAGTCCCTAGGGGAGATGGCAGTGCACCCCAGAGGAGGAGGAGGAGGATGCAAATCTTGGTGGGGGACTCCATTATGAGGGGGATAGATTTGGGGGCAGGAAGGGGGGGTGAAGAGTCTGCCTGGTGCCATGGCTCAGAGGGATGGAAGGTGGATCCTGAGGATCACTAGCGCAGAAGGACAGGAGGGAGAGCTGGATGTCACTGTCCACTTAGGGACTAAGTACCTGCCCATGGATGAGGTTAGTATAGTGCAGGAAGAGCTCAGGGAGCTGGGGAGGATTTTTAGGCAGGTAGCATGCTCAGAGACCTTTTCTGAGGTACTGCCTATCTGTAATGGGGTAGATAGGGTAATCTGTACCAGGAGCTTCAATCAGTAGTTGAAGGAGTGGTGCAGAGGGGAGGGATTCGTCTACATTGGGGACTGGGTTTCCATCTGGAGGGATAAAGACCCAAATAAGGGTGATGGCCTGCATCTCTCCAGGAGGGGAACACAGGTCCTCAGTGAGCCATGTAAATTTTACATAGAAGAGCAGGGAGACGTAGACTGCCCCCCGCTACCTGAAGTTGTCAGTAGGGAAAACCATAAGGTAAGCAAATCCTTAAGGGTACCTGATAACAAGAAAAACAAATTAGTAGGTATGAATAGGGATGGAAATGAGGGCAGAGTGGGTAAGGAAAGAAGGCAAATGGGAAAAGGGGGAGTTGGCAAGCAGGGTGGTAGCAGAATGTGGAAGGCCATGTGTGCAATTGCTGGAAGTCTGGGCGGTAAGATCCCTGACCTAGTGGCCAATATGACCGAGGATGATCTGGACATTGTTGCCATTACAGAATCATGGCGCAATGAGAACCATGACTGGGATTTAGCCATACCAGGATATACACTGTTCAGGAAGGACAGGGTGGGTAAGAAAGGGGGAAGAGTTGCTCTTTACGTGAGGGATAGCATAAAAGCAACAGAGATCCAGGGAACACAGGAAGGGATAGAAATTCTGTGGGTCACTCTAGAAAAGGGGAATGAAGTCACTGTTCGCACTGGAGTGATCTACAGACCTCCAGCACAGGGGGGTTGGATGAGGATGTGGTGGAAGCCATCCAAAGGATGGCAAGTAAGGGGTAGATGCTGCTAGTGGGAGACTTCAGTAAGCCTGATTTAGTTTGGAATATCCCAGCTGCAGTTTCAGGTAGAAGCATGGACATCCTGGACTCCCTCCAGGGGGCATTCCTCAGACAACTAGTAGAGAAGCCCACTCATGAGGGAGCAATATTGGACTTTGTACTCACCAAAGGGGACAGTATTGCAGATGTCACGGTGGGTGGTCACTTGAGGAAAACCACACAAAGGCGAGGGTCCTGGACTTCAGGAGGGTCGATTATACAATGATGGGACAATGCCTCAGTGATGCCCTGGTAGGGTGGGAGGACTTGGGTGGAGAGGAGGAACAGTGGGTGAAACAAAGATGGTGTAGTGAAGGCAACAAACCTCCATGTATGGCAGGTAAGCAAAAGCAAGAGGAAAAAAAGACCAATATGGTTATCAAAAGAGGTGGCTGGGAAGGTTAGGACAAAAAAGTTATCATTCAGGAGGTATAAGGAGACAGAGGGAGGAGGATAGAGAATTGTATCAAGAAAAGCAGCAAGGAGCGTAAAGACGCAGACAGAGGAGAAGATAGTACAGGCAGTAAGGAAAGGGGACAAGACATTTTTCAGGTATGTTAACGAAAGGAGAAAGACCAGGGGAGGGATTGTAAGGCTAAGGAGGGAAGGGGAAAGTGTGTGGCAGAGGACAAGGAAAAAGCAGACATCCTGAACAATATCTTTGTTCAGTTTTCCCAAAAGAACGGGAAGGTGAGGAACCACAGATCAGTGGCAAGGGCATCGAAGGAAGGGACATGGGCACTAGTCCATTACAGAGGAGAGTCCTGAAAGAACTTGCAAATCTTAAGGTGGACAAGGCAACGGGGCCAGACTGAATATATCCAAGGTTATTGAGGGAGCTCAGAGAGGTGCTGGCTGCACCTCTAACAGTCCTATTCAACCACTCACTGGAAACAGGAGTGGTCCTGAGGGACTGGAGGAGAGCAGATGTAGTACCACTCCACTAAAGTGGGAACAGGGAGGAGGCTGGCAATTATAGGCCAGTCAACCCGACTTCAGTGGTGGGGAAATTAATGGAATCACTACTGAAGGAAAGGATTGTGGAATATCATGAATTTAGCGACTTACAAGATCTGAGGCAGCATGGATTCACTAGGGGGAGGTCACGTGAAGCTATTCTTATAGATCTCTTTGATGGGGTGAGCAGGGAAGTAGATCAGGGTGGAACAGTGGATGTGGCCTACCTAGATTTCAGTAAGACCTTTGGCAATCTTCCACATAGGAGACTCGTAAACAAGTGCGAGTGTGACTAAAAGTGGTGGACTGGGTAAGAAATTGGTTGGAGGATAGGATGTCAGAGGGTGGTAGTAAACAGAATTCACTCTGAGGAAGGGAGGGTGACTAGTAGGATGCACCAAGTATCAGTGCTGGGACCAGTCCTCTTTAATATCTTCATAAGCGACATTGCAGAGGGACTAGAAGGGAAGATATGTCTTTTTGCAAGTAACACTAAAATCTGCAATAGAGTAGACACTTGGGGGGATGAATAGAGATCTGGGTCAGTTTGAGGAGTGGTCAAAAATGTGGCAACTAAGTTTCAATGCGAAGAAGTGCAAGATCATGCACTTGGGATATAGAAACCCAGGGTCGACTTCCAGTGATGTCATCAAACCAAATGGCAGCTTAGCTTTGAGCTCCGCGGCAGTCGTGTGACAATCCTAAGTAATCTGGTGCTTTTAAACCACTGAATTCACTCCTAGCCAAGAATAAATAGTGAAAAATGAGCCAGCTATCAAAATCACGAGGCAGAAGCTCCACCAAACCACCAACCAGACGCAGATCGAAACTGGACCGCAGCCCGGGTGTCCCACTGTCCAGGGCCCCGGAGCCGGACGCAGGCTCCGGTGGAGAGGAAGAAGAGGAGACTACTTCACGGGGGAGCTCCATTGATGGCCATGCGACAGTGCATATTAAGATGCTTCAAAGGATCGACAATAATGTAAAGGACATAGAGCAGGACTTGAAACATTTAGAACAGAGGACACAGGAGCTCGAGTTGGGCCTGGATGAGCTCCGTGATGATTCTATGTGGCTCAGCAGAGCGGTGATCTACTTGGCCAGGAGGGAGCAGGAATTGACAGCAAAAGCTGAAGATGCAGAATTCAGAGGAAGAAGAAAGACAATAAGCATTTTTGGATTTCCAGAGGGCGCAGAGCAAGACGACCCGGTTGAGTTTATCAGAACCTGGCTCTGGCAGGAACCAGAAATCCCCAGCACCGAACCACTGGAACATGAAAGAGTTCACCGGGCCCTGGGCCCAAAACCAAAGAATGATGCCCCTCCACATTCAGTACTAGCCAAATTCACCCGATACCCAGTAAAGGAGATGGTTCTGCGTAAGGCTTGGGGCAAGTGTGATCTAAACCTGGACGGGAAATGGGTGTACCTTGACCATGACTTTCCACCTGTCACTATGCAGAAGAGGAAACGGGTCCTGGCAGTGATCAAACAGTTGAGGGAGAAACAAATTAAAGCTTTCCTCCAATACCCTGCAAAATTGTTGGTGCATTGGTCTACAGGCAGCAAGCTATACGACTCCCTACTACAGGCTAGTAAACCGCTTCAAAAAGCTGGAATCACTCTTCCAGATCTTCAGCCGGATTTATCGGATCAAACCCTGCTGCAATTGAGCTGGACGACGGCAAGCAGAGGTTCCATGAGAGGAGGTGCGTCTAGAAGTGCAGGCCCTGACGACCAGCTATGCAAAGACTTGCTTCATCTTGGAAAAGGCCTACAGGCTAAAGAGCTGAACTGAAAGCCGTCATTGTGGACGTTGTGGTTTGTTTCTTTCTTCTTTCTATCTAGGGACTGTTCCTAAACCATGTATTTCAGCCTGCATGCAAAGCAAATTGACCATGAGGCCTCTGTCACCTCGTGTGAACCCTGCCCTGTCTGCCACTTTGGGGTTGTGGTGGGTGGGGTGAATGGAGTTGATTATTAGCTGGGTTTTGTTTTTAAGTCAGGGAATCCCTGAGAGCCTCGGGGGTGATTTTATTGCCAGTTAAGTTGGAGCCAGGAGTCGTAAGCGTATCAGTAGGCTCTCACTAGCAGGGAGGCCTGGCTGGGCCTGTCACGGTTTCCAGATCGCAAGAAAGCTCATTTTTGGGCCTGTGCGACCCCTGCTGGAAAGTCATTTGTCTTGAAGGGCGGAAGGCCTAGGCCCGCTAAGGTATGGCAGGGGATCCGTGTCCCGCCAAGGGGGTTGGGGGGAGGAGATTGGGCCGGGTGGATATCTGAGCCAACAAAGTTTGGTAAAATGAAACCAATGATCGGTTTCTAAGGCACTCGGCTACGAATCCTGCTCCTTCATAGATGTTAATGTAAGCACCGGTTTAAGTTCGCTCCTGTAAAAAAGCTTTCAGCTTAGTGTGCTATACCTGGTTAAACAACTAAATAAAATAAAAAAAAAATAAAATAAAGATGAACTGCTGCGAGGCGGGTGGGCTGGTATTGCCACACTCTCATTATTCTGCCCGCCTCATTTTAAAAACAACACCACTCGAGCCGGAAGCCTGTTCAGGGAATAGGTAGCCCATCAGAGGTCAGCCGGTCTTATTTTCCTTTCTCCGGACTGCGCTGCCCCCTGCCAGGGACTTGCACCTTCCCGCTGAAAACCCACCCTGGGAGACCGCCTTCCCGGTTTCCTCTTATTTGAGGGGCAGGGGGGTTGGGGCTAATCAGCAGCCCATGCTCCTGGGCGGAGGGAGCTCCCCTCCAAGCAAGGCCTTAAGTGGCCAAACTGTACATAGTTCACTCTGGAGAGTGAGGGTTTCTTGTTTGGGGAGTGCGTCTATAAATAGTTGTACCGGGGGGGGGAAGGGGTATGGGAACGGTGATTGGGGGAGCGTTCGGGGTAGAGGGGGGAGGAGGACCCGTGGTGTCTCTGGCGGTATAAGTGGTGTTCTGTGTGCTGTCTTCCATGACAAGAGGGATTTGGGAGGTTGGAGTTTAACCAGTAGACACGCGATGAGGCAAAGATTGAGAAACTTCACGAATGGTTCACTATGGGGACCCTAAAAATGATTTCATATAATGTCAAGGGGCTGGGTTCTCCTGCAGAGACACAGCATACTGAGAGATCTTGCGAGGGCTCATTGCAACATCAGTCTCCTGCAGGAGACCCACCTCTCAGCAGTGGAGCACAAAAAACTACGCCGTATGTGGGTTGGGGAGGTTTTTGCCTCGTCCCATAAGAATACAAAAAAGGCAGGGGTGGCTATGTTGGTACGGAAGGGCCTAGGTCTTTCTTCACTGGTCTCTTTTTCAGATGAAGAGGGCAGACTTGTGGTCCTCTCGGGAAAGGTTGCAGACAAGGTAATCCATATAGTGAATATTTATGGACCTACACCGGTCAACCCTGTGTTTTTCAGATACGCCCTTGGGGTGGTTGCCTCACTCCCGGAGGGCCAATTGGTCCTAGATGGAGATTGGAACTGCGTAGAGGATGCAGGGTTAGACAGATCTGGGGGCAAAGGGATTCAGGGGGGAAAAAAAGTGCAGGCTCCAGAACTCTTTCACACTTGTGTACAGAGTTGGGATTAGTGGATACATGGAGGGATAGTTATCCTTCCAGTCGGGACTTCACCTTCTACTCACACCCGCAGGACTCATATTCATGGATAGACAGATTTTATATGCCTAAAGCCTGGGTGGGTTCTATTGTAGACCAGCAGATCTACCCTATATACTTGTCAGACCATATGAAAGTTAGCCTTACAATATCCCTCGGACAGCGACATAAGCAATCCCTGTGGCGTCTGAGTGCTGAGCTTCTCAGAGACGATGTTTTTGTCTCCAAAATTAACGTGGTGATAGATAACTATCTTAGAGAGAATACAGGGTCTGTGTCAAAGGTGAAATTCCTCTGGGATGGGTTAAAATCGGTTGTAAGGGGTGCAGCAATCTTGTACGCAGTGCAGCAAAAGAAGGCTAGGCAACAGAAGCAAGACAGTCTAGAACAAAAAATTAGGGAGCTGGAGGATATCCATAAAAAAGGGGGCCACCGCAGTACATTAAAGGAGCTACAGTCAGCAAGGGAACAGATGCAGCACCTCCTCTCGATAAAAACTGAAAATGCCTTTAGGTTTACAGCACAGAAATATTACACAGGGGGTAACAGAGTTGGTAGGCTGTTAGCATTTAGAGTAAGGAAATAAGAAGCTGACAGGTTCATTTCCAGAATTCAGGACCCAAGATTATCTGGGAGGTTGGTAACAGGAGCTCCCCAAATAGCAGACTGTTTTAAAAAGTTCTACGAGGACTTATACAGGTCAGAGTCCAGTGCTAGCCACCCTGACATGATTAGAAAGTTCCTTAATGGTTTAAAAATGCCCAAACGCCCCAATACTCTTGAAAAGGAACTAGACAGACCATTCTCCTAGTCAGAGTTAATGGAGGTAATTAAGAAGCTTAAGCACAATAAAGCACCCGGCGCTGATGGCTATATAGTGGAGTATTACCAAAAGTTACGAGATAAGCTATCTCCACTGCTACTTGAAGTGTGTAACAAAGCCCACATAACCTCAGAAGCCCCGGACACTTGGGCACAAGCCCTAATAACTGTTATTCCAAAGCAGGACAAGGATGCCACCTTGTGTGGTAGTTATTGTCCTATCTCGTTGCTAAATCTAGATGTTAAAATTTTTGCCAGGATGATAGCAAAGAGGCTTCAGGGAGTGGTGACTCAATTGATACACCCGGATCAATCAGGCTTCATGCCAGAGAGACACCTCCACGACAATGTCAGAAGGTTGCTTACAGTAATGGCCCATTTTCAGTTTAGGGGGAACCAGCGGTGGTGATCACACTGGACGCCGAAAAGGCCTTCGATCGCCTTGAGTGGGGATGCTTAGGCGACGTTCTTAAGAAGTTCGGATATGGCCCCAAATTTCAAGCCTGGGTAGACACCCTATATACCAACCCCTCTGCAAGGGTACGACTGAATGGGTTATTCTCCCAACCTCCCTCCATCAGAAGGGGCACGAGACAGGGCTGCTCCCTCTCGCCCCTTCTTTTTGCCCTAAGTATGGAGCCTCTAGCATAGGCTTTCTGGATGCATGAGGGCATAACGGGGATTACAATGGGTGAAGTAGACAACCGTATATCTCTATATACGAACGACACCCTTCTTTACTTGAGAGACCCCCAGTCTTCTCTACCAGCTGCAATGACTACTCTTAGAGAGTCTGGCTCCATTTTGGTGTTTAAAATTAACGAATCCAAATCAGAAATAATTTCATTGGGAACGGATGTCCCCCCATCGGTAAAATCTCTGACCAACTTAAGATGGAATACCACCAGCTTTAGGTATTTGGGAATACGTATCCCAAAAGATCTTGGTAAGTTATACCAAGTTAATTATGTTAAATTGCTGGACAGTGTAAGAGAGGACTGTGCCAGGTGGGCCACTTTGCCACTTACCATCACGGGCAGGGTGGAATCAGTGAGAATGAACATCCTCCCGAAGATGCTGTTCTTGTTTGATGCCATCCCCCTGTGCCCTCCAAGGAAGTTTTGGGCAGATATTCAAAAGTTGATAAGTAAATTCATATGGACAGGAAGAAAACCCAGGCTGGGCTGGGCCCTGCTGAAGCTACCAAAGGGGAAGGGAGGCTTAGGAGTCCCAGATTTTAAGAGGTACTATAGAGCAGCTCAGGTACAGCACTTGGCAGCATACGCATCTGTAGCAGCACTGCAGAGTTGGGTCAAAATGGACCTACAGCTTTTAAAACCGCACACCCTCTCATCAATCCTTTTCAACAAGAGGAATCCCAGGGTGATACAGGGACTACCCAATATTTGGCTCAAAACATTAGTTACACTATGGCTGCATACTGTAAAAGAGCTAAAATCACAACCCTTGGTCTTAAGGCAGGGCAGGGCAGGATCCTTGACAGGCTGGACTTTATACCAGGATGAGAGAACCCTGTGTTTTTAAGGTGGCAGAAGTTAGGGCTCGGAAGATTCTCACAATTATTCAATAGGGATATCTTGAAGAGCTTCACCCAGGTCCAACAGTAGTTTAAAATTCCATCCTCTGACTTCTATGGCTATTTGCAAATCAGACACGATTTGCAAGCGGAGGAGGGGAAGGAAGCAGAGCAGAGGCCGGGACATCAGTCTACTCCTGAACTCTCCTTGAGTTACTTAATGAGTCTCCGCGTATGACTCATCTGATATCCAAACTTTATTTGGCAAGTGAGCCGGTGAGTTTGGATTCTAGATCACGGATTCAGACTCTCTGGGAAGAGGAATTGGGCCTGGAGGAGCGAGTTTTAAGGTGGGAGGTAATTTGGAAGATGGCACACAGAACTTCAGCCTCGCCTACATGGAGGGAGTTCAGGTGGCAAATACTCACAAGATTTTTCAGAACACCAATGATAACTAAACATTTAGAACAAACCTGCTCAGATAAATGTTGGAGAGGCTGTGGACAGGTTGGGACACACAAACATATTTTTTGGGGTTTTCCCAAAATCAAGACTTACTGGAACCGTATAAGTCAAGAGTTGAGCATGATCTTACAGACAGAAGTTCCAGAACAGCCTCGTTACTTATTACTGTGGGAGCCTCCTCAGGGTCTGAAAGGCCCTAAAGCCAATTATTTATTTTCAATTTTGATAGCCGCGGCCCAAAAGGCTATCACCAGGCTGTGGTTTTCCGAGACTCCCCCAAGGGAGGAACAGTGGCTGTCATGTTGTAACCACATTAAAGTAATGGAGAGGCTTACGGCCAACCTGAACCTAAAACCTGACCTATATAAATCTCGCTGGTTTCCATTCTTCGAGTCTCTTGGCACCAAAGAGGGGGTCAACACTCTGGAGATTCTGGCCAGAGAAGTCTTAGACTGAGGGCTTGATATGGTACGTACTCAAGTCTCCTGGTGGAGCATAGCCATTCAGACACCATTTACACATCCTATGTCGAAAAGGGTCTGACTTTCACTCACCACTGGGGTTGGGTAGGGGGAATGGGGGGAGGTACTGTTGGTTTTATGTATGTGTGTGAGTACTGTTTTAATTATTTCTTCTGTGTTATTTTATTCCTTTATCTTCTGAGGGGTTTAATTTTTGAGTAGCCATTAATTTGGAGGCTACGGACTCGGATTAAAAAAGGGCAACTGAAGTGAGAAGTATGTAATTCAGCCTAAGTTATTTGCGCCAGCCTGAAATTACCTTATCGACTGTGTACAGCTGTCTGCCCAGTTGTTCCTGTAAATGTTAAGGTCTACTCCCGGGTATGGATTGGATTTTAATTCTCGTAAGAATGTAATTTTGTCTCTTTGTTTTTACCCTTTCCTCTAACCTGTCATTGTTTGAAAAATGAAATAATAAAAAATACAATTTCAAAAAAAAGAAACCCAGGGTCAGAGTACAAAATGGTGGGAGAGGTACTGGACACCACCAAACAGGAAACGGACCTCGGGGTAATCATATCTGATGGCCTAAAGGTGGCCAAACAGTGTGACAAGGCAGTGGGGAGAGCCAGTGGGATGCTAGGAATAACTCTGTGCTATGTTAGGATGCATTTTTCACTGTTTGGTCATTTTATTTACTGTTTCTCTGGTTCCCAATCAGTTCCCAGGAACAAGAGAAGGGCCCTTGCAGCATTTTTCCTGCTTTCAGGGAAATGTATTATTTTTCCTTAATAAAAAAAAAAAAGGAAAAATATTTAGAAACCACTCTGAGATTCTTATTTTTTCTTGTTCCCTGTTTTGGTGTAACCGAGATGCTTTTTGACCTTATAAATTGTTTTCCTATGGTTTCCTTTTTTTTAATATGGAACCAAAGAGCAATTTCTTTTCTTTTTGTATTGGGGAACCAAAATGCTATTTGGTCATCTGAGATTGGCATGACTGACAGATCCACAAAGAAGACATGACCTACAGGCTTTAAAAATTGACAAAATTTGTTTCCAACTCCTGGCTAAGGCAGACTGCCACGGGTTGTGTTTGAGGTGCCTGGGTCCCGATCATGATTTTACTAATTGTGAGCTTTCTATTAAGTTTTGCCCTAAAACAGTAAAGGAGACGGCTAAAAAATTAAAAGACCTTATGACGTCTCAGTTTGACCCATGTCACCTAAAGGCTCAGAAGAGGGTACAACCCCTCAAAGTAAGCAAAAGAACAAGGTTGCTGAAGATGATTCAGAGGTCAAAATGTCCAAATGGGGGAACCCTGATTCCAGTAAGAATAAGAAAGCCTTTGAGCAGACACTGGAGATGGTGCCTGGTTAGAAAAAACCAAAAGAAAAACATGTCACTGTCCTTCCTCCTGAAAAAGGAAAGGAGATGCCAGTGGACAAAAATAAGATGCCTTCAGTAGAGGGCATGACTAAGCCATGGCCATTGTTACAGGTCTTCCAAAATATGAGGAGTTTCATGGGTATGTCTGCCTCCCCCCCCTCGGCTTCAGAAACTGTGACCGTATGTGTGGAGGAGGTGAAAAGGAGGAATGAGAATCTATTGAGCCTGATGATTCTCTTGAGCAGGAGTTTGATTCCCCTTCTTGTGCATCAGATGATTTTAACCTCACACTATTCCTTTGTGAGGCAAATGGTCAGTACCCTTAACCTTTGAATTCAGGAGACTGCTGAGGACAAGGATGAGGTAGAGTTTTTGGACATGAAGGGCCTAACTCTGCTGCCTCCAGGTAGAGGCCTGGGGGTAGAGCAGCACTCAGGAGGCACATATGGGAGGGAACATTGGGCAGCTGTGTCTCCATTCACGAGCATGGCACTCCGCAGTTGGGTGGGGAAAAGAAGAGGGGAAAACAACACTGATGGGGCTTAATGAAGCCCAGCATGGCTGCACCCACACTGCCACTTGATCACCGAATTTGGTCCACCTCAGATTTGTTGATTGGGGGGGAGGATGGCCCTCCCCTCTCATTCCTGCCATGAAGGAGAAGCTCCTGGAGAACTTGATGACCAGGTAGGGTGCCAGGGCAGGCATGGTACCTGGTGCGGGGGTCCAGGGACTGGGATGAAAAGCTGCCCCCCCAACACAGGAGGATAAAGTGTGTATGGAAAAAAATTAGAGGATGAATGTAGGCCATTTGGATAGTTCACAAATTAAGGAAAGATTGGAAAAGGTGATAAATGACTGCTTGGTAAATAATCCTGAGGGGTCAATCTCACAAGCAATAGGCTGGGATGCCTTAAAAGCAGTTGTAATAAGGGATAAAGAAATGTGTCCCAATATTGCAGGCAAACCTCATTTTGGTCTAACACATAATGTGTTTGTGTAACTAATATTGATCTATGAAGCTGAATCATATAACTTGTAAAGCTACACATTTAATTAACTGAGCCACAACTTGTAATATTCAAGTGTCTTTTGATATCTGTACTGATCATGTGAGTGATAGAAAACAGGTGTTTTAAGTGTCTGCAAAGACAGAAATACAGGGATAGAGTTCAAGTTACCCTTCTGATTACAGACTAAAAAGCTTGTGTGCACATTCCTAAGTGCAAACCTATTTCTTCCTCCTAAGATCTTAATAATTAGTAATGACCATTATTGCTATCCTTATATAGTAGTATCAATACATTTATGCTGATAAGGATTAGCTCATGCAAGAACTAAAAGGAGAATTGCCTTGTCATGCGTAAACTAAAAGAAAAATTGCCTTTTAAGTGAATGTTTATATTTGTCTTGGACCAATCATAGACAACCATAGTACTGTCTTCCACTATAAGCAAGCCACTATACACTGTTAGTTTGAAGAATGAAAAATTAAGAATTAAGAATGAAAAATGCACCACCTGTAATCTCTTGCTATGATTATTAGTTTAATTCATTAAATTCTTCCGCCATCAGCATTGTCTCCGTTCGTCTCCTTTCTAAGTATCAGTAATGGATAATTTACTAATGGTAATTTTTTCACAACGCTACAATTGGTGCCGGGACTCAGATCACTGGTGCTGTACACTTTGGAGCCTTAATAAGAAGGTGACGACGCTCAGAGAAGGTGCTAATGGCTTAAAGCAAGAGAAAAAGGTGCACACAGACAGGTTTAGTCACTTGCTGATCAGGTGAGGTATGCTTTCCAATTTGTTTAAATAAAAGTAGTGCTTAACTCTGTAGGAACTCATGGGGCAGAGTAGGTAAGTGAAGGTGCTGGGACTTGCAAGCCGGACCTCACAGGGGAGCTGTAAGACATAGCTAGACAGACCAGGGCACCAGTGCATGGGTGCACCCGGCTGTAAAAGGCTAGGCAGGCAAGAAAAAGATAAGAATGAGTATGGAAACAAAAATAGGTCGTTTTCTAGGAAAACACCTAAAGGGGAAAGCATACGAACCAATGCCTGATGATCAACTGGCACAATTGTATTTTATGAGTATGGAAACATTGATAGGTTGTTTCTAGGAGAAACACCTAAAGGGGGGAGCATACAAACCATGATTAACAAGCACAGCAGTGTTTTAATAAAAAATAAAAAAAGAGGAACTAGCAAATACTGTACAAAGTCTGTGATAATATAGCCAGGTGGTAATTCGTTAACACATGAGATTTAAAAAAAATAAAAGCTGCATGAACAATAAGATGTAATAATCCAGCTACAGTCAAAAAATAGATAGTTTGAAAATGCTGAATAAGTCAAGAGCCAAAATCCCTGCAAGAGAAAAAGGCATAACTAAAGTTAGAGTTTGTAAAGGTACAGGGAGACCTTTGTTTTTCAGATAGGGATAATTCTCTTTTATTAATTGCAATATAAACTATGACACAGCTTCTGTAGCACGTTTGTAAGATGTAAATGTCTTAAAATCTAAAAAAAAACACTTTATAGTGTGCTAACTCCTGTATAGGAGCAGTTAAAATGTAGGAGTAAAAAGTCAGGTATTGGCAAGTCATACTAACTTAATGCCCAAAGACCTTGCCTCTTCTAATGTTAAAGAGTTTAATTCTAGATACTCTTAGTATGCTGTGGGGTGGACTAGAGCAAATGCTAGCCACTTGTTCTTCTGTAATTGCTACCATAACCAAACAAACCATAGTTTGGCATAATTAATAATGTTATCAGTAACACTAGAGTTTCTGAAGGACAAAAGATTCTCATTAAAAATGATGTTGGCATATTTTTAAATATGGTATTCAAGTGTCCTTGGATAAAAATGTTTAAAAGTTGTTTTTATTTTCTGTGCAATGTAACATTAAGATATTTTTAAAGATCAGTAGTGTTCAAGGCCACTACAAAAATAACTGGGATTGAGCGACCCTTGTATGCACACTATGTGACCTTTTGACCTTCTTGTGTTACAGCCAACACAGTCAATCAACATTTAACTGTAAGCAAAACTTCTTTGTTTAAACTCAGCTGACATTTTGTCATGCTTAGGATAAGAAAACCCAGGGACGCTTGGCTTCTTTTATCCTATGGAAATAATCTTGTATTACAGTAGTTGAACTTTCTCTTCTGCCAGTAAAAGCTCGGAGGGAGGGGTAAGCTACCCTTCGTTCCTTCCTTCCAGTGTAATGTCCACAAAGGTTGCAAGGTACATTGCTATCTCCCCATAGGGGTAAATACCAAAAAATATGTATTTTGATTCTTCTTCAAAAACATATGCCTCAAGAATTAGTTAAGCTGGAGTGGGAGTTGTGTATGTACTTCCACATATTCATTCTTTTTATACATTATGCTGAATACTAAAATTGTTCTATTGCAAAAATGCTTATGTTTCCTGATTGGTTCCACATAAGTTCTATTGCATAAATCAAGTCATTATTACCTCTGCAAGTGTAACGTTTTAGCAAAATTACATTTATTTGTACAACTTTAAATCAACTGAAAAAGGTCTAGTTAGTTTAAACTCTACAATCAAGCTTATTGTTTCTACTTACTATGAAGTAAAGTCTGGGGTAGGGGCAATCCCCTAACTTCAGCAAGAAGATTTTCTTCTTCGATTGATCTTCAAGCAAGATATCCATTTTCTTCACTGCTGTTTATTCCAAACATGGCTGCAAACCTATTGCTTTACTATGGACTGTTTATGGACTGTTACCAGGGTGTAATCAACTACCACAACACAAATGCCATGCCAGTGTGTGTGTGGCTACTCAATGCACACTCTAATGCACCCCTGGCCAGTGCAGTGTGTCTGCTATCCAACAGCCAGCAATATGAACACTAACTTTTCTAAATTGGTATGAAGACATACTTAACAGCTGGTCTAGCAGCTGTGCCTCAAAGCTCAAGACTGGATCACAGCAAAGCTACACGGACTAAAAACAGAAAAAATGTGTCTCTTGTTATAAACAGAGCCACACCAAAGGACAATAATGTTTATGTGTTAACTTTGTCCTACTGTTTTTGGGGTAATAATAGTGTTTGTAACTATGCTAGTTTAAGCAACTCATTATGTTTTGTAGTCTCAGATGCCATATACTTAACTGTAACACCAACTAAATGCTTACATGTGACAAAAGGGCCAGAGAGTGAATTTAATCAACACTTATTGATCAAGTGATTGTGAATAATGTGAAGTACATAGTGAGATGTACATGCTCAGAGGAGTTGCATTGTTGCATAAATAATAATTAGGCAATTATTGGGCCAAAGGGGGGCTTGTAATAGGGGATAAAGAAATGTGTCCCAATATTGCAGGCAAACCTCATTTTGGTCTAACATATAATGTGTTTGTGTAACTAATATTGCTCTACGAAGCTGAATCATATAACTTGTAAAGCTACACGTTTAATTAACTGAGCCACAACTTGTAATATTCAAGTGTCTTTTGATATCTGTACTGATCATGTGAGTGATAGAAAACAGGTGTTTTAAGTGTCTGCAAAGACAGAAATACAGGGATAGAGTTCAAGTTACCCTTCTGATTACAGACTAAAAAGCTTGTGTGCACATTCCTAAGTGCAAACCTATTTCTTCCTCCTAAGATCTTAATAATTAGTAATGCCCATTATTACTATCCTTATATAGTAGTATCAATACATTCATGCTGACAAGGATTAGCTCATGCAAGAACTAAAAGGAGAATTGCCTTGTCATGCATAAACTAAAAGAAAAATTGCCTTTTAAGTGAATGTTTATATTTGTCTTGGACCAATCATAGACAACCATAGTACTGTCTTCCACTATATAAACAAGCCACTATACACTGTTAGTTTGAAGAATGAAAAATTAAGAATGAAGAATGAAAAATGCACCACCTGTAATCTCTTGCTATGATTATTAGTTTAATTCATTAAATTCTTCCGCCATCAGCATCGTCTCCGTTCGTCTCCTGTCTAAGTATCAGTAATGGATAATTTACTAATGGGAATTTTTTGCCTCCTCTACAGCAGTGCTGAAGGGAGTCATAATATCTTATTCCTCTGAGCAGAAATGGAAGAGAATAGCAAGGCAGAAAGAGAGAGAGTGTCAAATTCAGGAATTAGAATTTGAACACAAAATGTCATTGAATTATCAGGTTAAGGCTTCTCTAGAGAAAAAGAAACATGACCTTACAGCACTGCTCCTGATTTAAATGGAAGGCAGTTACTGTAGAATAAAACAGCAGTATTATGAGGGAGAGAACTAGGTAGGCAGGTTATTAGCACAACAACTCAGAAAACAACAGGTGAATAGAGCATTATTATGGCTTAAAGACCCCACAGGGGAAGGGAGGATCACAGGGAACCCGGGAACAATCTCCAAAAGATTTCATGACTACTACAAAAGTGTGTATACCCAAGATCTCACTGATTCCTACCAAGAAAAAACAGAAACCTTGTTCACTAAGATTACCTTACCAACGTTAATGGATCAGAAAGCGGGAGAAATAGATGCTGGTATTGGGGAGGCGGCCATCATAAATAGAATCAAAAAACTTAAAAATGAAGATCTCCCTGGGCCTGGACAGCCTGTCCTCAGAATTGTATAAATCTTTTGTGGAATTTCAGTCCCTTAATAAGTAAAGTATGTTCGGAAGTGATGGAAGGAGGGGAAATACTGGAGTCCTAGAGACATGCACATATTTTGATTTTGCCAAAATCTGGCAAAGGATTTGACAGACTGTGGGTCCTACAGACCAGTATCTCTACTAAACTCAGATTTAAAAATCTTCACTGGAATACTGGCAGAGAGGAGCAGAAGGTAATCATGAAAGTGGTACACTACGACCAAACTAGGTTTATCAATGGTAGATACTTGCAAGATAACATCCGTAGATTGTTAAACATAATTTCCACATAGGGGAGGCAAAGGGCATTTCAGATAGCTATCTCCACTGATGCTGAAAAAGTATTTGATAGGATGAATTGGCATTTTTTTTTCAGAAATGATGGAGATAATAAAATTTGGCATCAAATTCATAGAGACTATTACAGCATTGTATACTAATCCAAAAGCTTTAGTTAGGGTGAATGGGATCAACTCAGCATACTTTCCCCTTACCTGAGGTACAAGGCAGGGATGCCCTCTACCTCCCCTACTATTTGCAATTTGTCTAGAGCCATTGGCAGCAAGGGTGCAACAAGATATCAATACAGGGGGAATAACAACAGGGGGAGTTAAACAAAAAGTATCTCTATATGCAGATGACTCTTTTTTCTAGGTAACCCCATTGAATCAGTCCCAAAACTGGTCAGTGTTTTGCAGGCATTTAGTGAGATATCAGGGTATAAATCAGTTTTTTTAAAGTTGAAAGCTCTGAGAATCAGTGACTTCTGTCCTCCAGAGTACAAAGAAACCTTCCCGTTTTCATGGACGCCACAGAACAAAATTTGATATCTAGGGATCCAGGTGACATTTCTTTCAAAACTATTCACATTTAATTATCAAAAACTGTGAGACATAGCACAGGGTGGATATAGCAAGGTGGTTTATTCTGCCTCTCCTTGACCGGGAGAGTAGACTTCATAAAGATGAACCTCCTACCACAAATTTCTATTTTTATTTTGATCCTTACCCCTACATATCCCAAAAAAGTTTTGAAACACATTAACAAAGGGAATACAACAGTTCATTTAGAGAGGGAAACAACCAAGGGTAACCAGGCAGACCCTCGTGTTACCACGAGACCAAGGTGAGCTGGTGCTGCCATACTTGAAAACTGTCTGTGCTTGGGTGAAAAAAAGATGGAGCTCAGGATTGTATGACTCTGAGATAGAGAAAATGGGAGCAGGGGGACAGCCTCTATTTACACTGGTGTTGGCCCCAATATCAATAGGCTACATAATAAGAGTATCTAAATTGTTGTGCAATGCCAGATCTGACCAGAACAAGACTGCTGTGATTTGAGATCTTGTTGGCTCAACAGATATGGCTTGCATCACCGAGACCTGGCTGGATGATAATGCGGGACCAATATTGGAGGCCGCAATTCCAGCTGGGTATACGGTGATACATCACCCAAGGTTGGACCGTGTTGGGGGGGGTTGCGGTCTGTTTTAAGACCGAATTGGCACTCACTAGTGTTCCAGTTGAGGAGACCATCTCTTTTGAATGTGCTGTTGTAGCAGGTGTGGGCTATTGAATTGCTCTCATCTACTGTCCACCTGGAGATGAGAAGCAATTCCTTAAGGAAGTAGCGGACTTCGTTGTCGACATGGCTTTTGAGTCTCCCAGGCTGATGGTTCTGGGTAACTTTAATGCATGGATCGATGATGAACTCTCACAATTTGGACAACACTTCCTCCAGTTAATGGATTCACTGAGCCTAACACAGGTGGTTACCACTGCTACACACAAAGGTGGCCATTCTCTTGATTTGGTCTTCCTCCTGGGATCGAGGCTTCTGACGTGGGGGTGGAACCAGTTGGTTGGTCCAATCTCTACACTGTGAGATTCAATTTTGGCGCCCCACCTTGTAGGCTGACCCCTGTGGAGATGGTCAAGTACCGCCTTTTGTGGAATATTTCTTCCAGTGGCCTTGCTGCGGTCCTTGACCTATCACAATTTCCTGTGCATTGCAGTGATCCAGAGGCGCTGGTGGTGGCCTATAATAATGCCATCGTCTCTGCCCTGGATTCTATTGCTCCAGTTGATGTGCATCCTCTCTCTCTTCGACTCGGGCTCCATGGTTTGATGGGGCCTTGAGGGAGTTGCGGCGACTTGGACACAGGTTAGAACGTTGTTGGTGGAAATCTGGCCTGGATGCCGACCACCTTAGACTGTTAGAACATTATCAATTCTATCAGTCAGAAATCTCTCATAAGAAGGCAGAGTTCCTGTCCAGGGAAATTTCTGCTGCTCAGAACCGATCAGCTCAACTGTTCAGAACTGTGGACAGATTGTGCAACCCAACCTGTCTACAGCTCCGTAGAGCATTTTCACAATTACAGTGTGATGAGCTTGCTCGGTTCTTTGCTGATAAGGTGGCAGACATTAGGTCAGAGATCCATTTGACACATTCTGTGTGGGTTGCTACTGGTCAGGACCTGGTCACCACCCCTTCGTTTTCCTGGAGTACCTTCGACCACCCGGAAATCGTGGATGTTATGCGGATTGTCCAAGGGTTGCGCCCTACCTGCTGTAGTTTAGATCCAGGCCCTACTTCCCTAATTTTGGGGTGTGGGGAGTCCATTTTCCTGGTTCTAGCACAGATAGCCTGGTGTTCCCTTGACTCGGGTGAATATCCCTGTTCCTTGAAAGAGGCAGTGGTGACACCCTTGTTGAAGAAAGCATCTTGGGACCCAGACTGTCTTGCCAACTACAGGCCTATCTTGAACCTCCCCTTTGTGGGGAAGGTGATCAAGAAAGTAGTGGCGGCCCAGTTGGAGAACCATTTGACCATCCATAGCATCTATGAACCTCTCCAATCAGGTTTTCAAAAGAGGCACAGTACTGAGACTGTGCTGGTTCAGGTGTTCAATGATCTCCTGATGGCAAGAGACCAGAGAAAACGGTCCATTTTGGTACTGTTAGATCTGTCATCAGCATTTGACACCATTGACCATGGGGTCCTACTTGAGCGCCTTAGATATATTTATGGGCTTTCTGGGATTGTTCTCAGATGGTTCACTTCATAACTCACCGGAAGAACCCAGAGGGTGGTGTCAGGGTTTTTTTCCTCTGATCCCATCTCTCTATTTTGTGGTATTTCTCAGGGCTCTATATTATCCCCCATGTTGTTTGCGGTGTACATGCTTCCCCTCGGAGACACTGTGAGATGGTATGGGCTGAGGTTTCATTGTTATGCGGATGATACCCAGCTATACCTGTCCTTTGCACCCGACCAGGAAGGAGCTATCTCAGTATTTAACAGCTGCCTAAATGAGGTCCAGCTGGCTGAAGCTGAATTCTGGAAAGACAGAGGTGTTGGTATTGGATCCAGATCACCGGATAGGGGGACCTGGGAACGGCTCCCCATCTGGATTGTTTTTTGGGGATGTTGAGCTACAGGTCTCTGAATGGGTGTGAGACCTGGGGGTGATATTAGATGCAGGGCTGACTCTTCAGTCCCAGGTATCAGCAGTAGTTAAGTCATCCTTCTACCATCTAAGAAACATCACTAGGATCAAGCACCTTGTTCCATCCGGTGATCTGCCAACTTTGATCCATGCCTTTGTGACCTCGCGCCTAGACTACTGCAACTTGCTTTACTTTGGGCTTCCGGGGGTTGATATCTGCTGCTTGCAGCTGGTGCAGAATTCCGCAGCTCGAGTGTTGATGGGTACCCCTAGATCTTCCCATATCACACCGGTGCTGCAGGAACTGCACTGGCTGCCAGTTCAGTGGCGGATCACCTTCAAAGTTTGATTACTGACTTTTAAAGCCCTACACGATCTGGGCCCTGATTACCTGAAAGAACTCCTGATTCCTTATCAACCAGTGAGATGGCTCTGCTCAGTCGACGAGGGGTTGCTAGAGATTCCAAGGGTGATGTTGAAATCTGCTGGGGCCCATGCTATTATGTTTGCAGCCCCTTCCCTTTGGAACTCTCTACCCCATCGGACCAGGGAGTGCATGACTGTGGGGAGTTTTAAACAGGCTTTGAAATCCTTCCTGTGGGAAAAGGCTTATGGTTTTAATGTTCATTGATTGTTTTTGTCTGTTTTTATAATATTGATTTCTGTATTTTTATCTTATTTATCTTATTGGAATGCTCCCTTGATATTCGAAAGGCGCAAAATAAATAAAAGTATTATCATTATTATTAACAGATGGGTTAAATGTAGTCTAGGAGATTGCAAAAAATTCGACCGACAAACACAGACAATTCCCTAGGCCCACTATCACTGAGTTGATATGAACCTAATTTTCTGCCACCTAGACTAGACTGGAGCTGTGCAAGCTGACAAATGCAAGGGGTGACTAGATTTTCACAACTTGTTGAACAAGTGATATGTATTTCGCTCAACACAGCCCAAAAGAAGTTTGGATGGACCCACACAGAGTTTCATAAATACACGCAGGTTAGACACGTCATTAACCAACCTGATAACTTACAGAAATTATCTAGATCTTTAACAAAATTGGAGGACTATATTTATTTGGTAGTCATACTAGCAGGACCACAGAGATACGCATCAGGCATGTATCAGCTACTGGAAATGCATTTCAGGAGACAGACTAGAAAGGAAGATTGCAGAAAGGATGGAAGGTGACTGGAGCACCTCCTTGGACAGAGTTTTTCTGGAAAGTCTTCATTAGATATTTCAGAACCCCCAAAATTACCAAACATTATAATACAATGAACAAAGCAAAATGTTGGAGAAAATCTGGGGAGGAGGGAACACATTGGTATATCTTTTGGGGTGCAATGTGATCAACGCTTTCTGGACACAGATCCAACAGGAGGTACATCACATCATGGACATTCTTTTGCCCTGGGAATTTACAGAACTGGTATTGGTATTCCCAGAAGTAACAAAGGCAAGGGCAGAAAAACACAAATTTATGTTAATACTAAAACTGGCAATGGCAATTTTCATTTATATGGCATCCAGTTCCTGAGGCTCTGAGAGCCTTACAGTAAAAATGAAATAACAATCCTGTATTTCACTGTTTTGAAGCTGCCCTCAATTAGTTGCTGCCCTCATAAAGTACCCGCTGGCTATTTCAAAAGAGTTATTAGAAGCCACCTCCATGTAGAAGCCGTGGCTTCAATTGATGAAATATGGATTCCTACCACATGGTCTGTGGCATCTTAGCATGTAGTGTAACAATGAGATACCATACACGCTGAGGGAGAAGTTAACTGCGGTAGTTAATTTGTTATTGAGCTCAAAAAGAAGTAAGACAACTTTTGTATTCACTACATCCGAAAAGAAATACCATGCGGGTTCCTACCACGTGGTCCATGGCATCCTTAGTGGCAAGTAGTCACAGAGAGACACACAAAGGCAGAAGTTAAGTAGCATGCTATTTGTTATTGTGTGCAAAAAGAAGCAATCTTTTATTCACTGGATTCTAAAAGAAGTGCAAGAAAGTGCAAAGTGCTTTTTTTAATCAAATTCGTCTTCACTAAAGTATCAGGTTTAGTGTCGGGATCTGAACAGGAATCTGTGTCGGGGACATGGTCAGCGGTGTCTGCAGCACTGTTGTTGGAACTCTGGCTGGGACCTGCACAGAAACAAAATGGTTAGTGAGCTTCATTTTTTAATAATGTGTCAATAATGTGTACTGGAAAAGTACATTACCCTGTAAGGTTGACAGCGTGGAGGTGATCGCCTGAGATGCCTCAAACATGACACCTGGGCATGTGCAGTGTATAACATCTACATCAGAGTTGGTAGTCCCACAGGCCTGAAATGAGTGGATGGTGTTTTCTTTGGCCACTGCACCCCAAGCATCCTTGACCTGTTCTGTCATTTTTCCTTTGGAAGGGGGTCAAGGGTTTCCACCTGTTGTTTTTCCTCTTTCTCTCTTCCGTAGCTAGCCATTGATCATAGCCATACCTCTCAACTGCTATGAATTTTGCTTAGTGCTATGACTTTCACCCTCAGATTTACCCTTGCTCTGCATAGGTTTATGGATGTTCTTAATTATGTTAGAGCTATTTCTGGACACAGAAATTATTAAATCATTGAATTAAGTTGTGGTGTCTGCAACACTCTCTTAGACTGGATCCTTACAAATAAGAAGGAGTTCTTCCCCACTGCCAGTGTGCGATCTGATGCCATAAGTGACCATTGTCCGATCTACTGTGTTTGGGACACCTCCCCTCTCTCCTTCCCCTTGAAAGTCCTAACTTTTTTCCAACCTTTCTAATCTAAATGTAGATGCATTCCTTCATGATATAAATCTGGTTGACTGGTCTCCCCTCTACAATACATGCAATATTAATGTTGCTACTATTTCAACACTACCCTACTCTCTCTACAGAACCGGCACATCCCAGTCACCACATATAGGGTAAAGGGGAAAGTCACCAAATGGCTCAAATGTCCCCTGCTCCAGTTCCTGAAGCAAAGGGATAAACTCTGGTCAACGTGGAAGTCATCCTCTCGGTTATGCGACTTCGATGCCAATAGGGCTTAATGGAATACTTGTAAATAGGAGATCCGTCTTGCCAAGAGCACATACTGCAGGAACCTCCTCAGTTCTTCTGCCTCCAACCCTAAATGGTACTGGTCTCAAATTAAGGAAATTCTGGGGAACAATCAGCCTCTGACCCCAATGATATGTATATCAATAATATCCATTGCAATCATCCCCTCACCTTTGCTAATGCCTTCAACGCCCTCTTTTCCACTCTTCCCACCCCCACACCTACCACGTTCCACTCTGACCAGACTGCCTCTTTCCCGCTGGCCTCTGCTCCCCCTCCTCTGGAGCTGTCGCTGGTCATGTGTCATGATGTCCTTAAATTACTAAGATCTATCCCTGTCTGTGGTACTGCTGGACCAGACAGCATCCATCCAGGGATTCTTAAACAGTTTGCTGCTTAGTTTGTGGCACCTGTAACTAGGCTCTTTAACCTCTCTATCTGTTCTGCCTCTGTCCCCTCAGTGTGGAAAATGGCCAAAATTATACCTGTGTTTAAGAAAGGTGATACCAAGATCCTGTCTTACTATCGCCCCATATATCTTCTCCCCATTCTCAACAACCTGCTTGAGAAACTAGTCCATCGTCAGGTCTCTTTTACCTTCACAAATTCAATCTTCAATCCCCTGTTCAACGTGGTTTTAGGGCAGGAAACAGCACAATGACTTCCCTGACCCAGTTTACAAGTGATGTCAAATGTAATATGGACAATGGCCTACTCACTGGAGCAGTGTTTATAGACTTCTCTAAAGCGTTTGATATGGTACATCTCCAACTATTACTGGCTAAGCTACAGGCTCTTGGTGCCTCAAACTCTACTCTGTCCTGTATTGCTAGCTACCTTGATAATCACTTCCAGTCTGTCTCATTCTGTAAGATTCTCTCCTCCTTTGCCCCTATCACCTGTGGGGTCCTGCAGGGGTATATCCTCGGTCCCCTACTCTTTTCTCTCTTCCTTAATGACATCCCTGTGCCTTCACCTCTCAGCAGTATACTCCTGTATGCAGACGACCTTGTGCTTTACTCTGCCTCCAAGTCTATGGTGGATATAAATCATAATCTTTCCATGGACTTTCAGGCCCTTCACTCCTGGTCTTCTTCTAACCTCCAAATTCTAAATGTAGCTAAGACCCAGACCACACTTTTCGGATCCGCTATAAAAGTGTCCATAGAGCCCCCTAAGCTTTTGGTCCACTACTGTGATGGCTCTGGTGTCTCTAACTCCTTAACCTTCAAATACCTCTGGATTACTCTTGGCCCTGTACTTGATTTTGGTGCACATATCAATGAAGTATGCTGCTCAGTTAATGCTAAAATTGTTGTGGCCTACAGAGTGCACAACTCTCTCATCCTGGCTGTTAGTATCTCTGTAACTCGTAGTGTATTACTCCTTCAACTCCTATATGCTCTCCCTGTATGATCTTATGCCAACGCTGGAGCTCTCTGCAAGTGGGACACCTCCTATAACAATATCTGTAGATTCGCTTTATCGGCTCCTCTCCTAACACACCCCTGCCTCCTCTATGCTGCCTTACACTGGCTGTCTCCTGATGCCCTCTGTTCATATGCTCTAGGGTGTTTTATTGACTCCCTTACCAGAACCCCTTGTCTGGCCACACTGGGTGGCATGCTTACTCCGGTCTCTCACTCCCAAACCCTTAGATCTTCCACCTTCCTAATGCTCGCTGTTCAGCACTGCTCTTCTAAAATGGGTGAACAAGCATTTGCCTATTTTGCTCCTAGGTTTTGGAACTCACTCCCCCATCATATTAAGAATAACTGCTATCACCTCTCTTCTAAGCGATCACTGTTTTCTTACCTCTATTCTCTTGGTACCTGCGACTGCTTGTGACCAATGTATAGTCCTCAGTTGTGTTCATGCTATCTCTGGATAATGTCCTAAAGTATATATTTTGTCTATTTGTGGATTTTCTTTATCTTTTTTCTCTCCTAGCTAGACTATTTTGACTGTTCCAATGCATTAGCCAATACTGTATCCTACCCTAATCGTGTGATTATTCCTTACTTTTATCTCTGTTTGCATATTTAATTACTGTGATATTGTTGTCCTGACAGGTATGTTCCTACATGCCTAATTTGTTGTAATTGCTGTACCTTACTGTTTGCTGTTATTGTATTGTCACTTTGTACTCTCCCGGGTTGTGCCTGAAAATAGGCAGGCTTGTTGTCTAGTGCACTTACCCAGTTACCAAAAGCTAATAAATAAATAAGTTGATAGAAACATTCCTTAGTAGACCAGGGAGGGGCTGTGGACATGGCCTACCTAGACTTTAGCAAGGCATTTGACACAGTCCCGCACAAAAGATTAATAAACAAATTAGCCAGCCTGGGAGTGGGTCCTAGGGTGGTAGCCTGGGTAAAACACTGGTTGGACAACAGGACACAGTGGGTAATAGTAAATGGAGTCCACAGTGAAGAAAGGAGGGTTACTAGTGAGCTCTCACTTGTCACTGCCATCTTAACCAACACCTGGAAAACACATACCCCCCTTCGAAAGACCAGAGTAAAATGCTCCCACCACCCTCGGATTACACCTTACATTACTGAGATGTTCAAGTCTAGGGACCTTACATGGGTTCATTTCAAGACCTTCCCCTCCACATCTGACCACCATTACAGGTGTCTTAGGAACCCCTGTACTAAGGCAATTCAGACAGCTAAGGCCCATTGCTTCAAGTCCATCCTACAGTCCCCCTCCAAATTCTGGAAAGTGATCCACTCCTTATTGGATCCACCAATCCAGCCTACCCCCTCCCCCCCAGCAGACAGCTCACAGGTCTCTGACCACTTTGCAGTCACTTCCCTTTTTAACAACATCTTTATCACTTGTGCACTACACTGTCAGTCCTCGAATGATCCCTCCCTCTCTCCTTTCTCTGTCTTGCCTGAAGGCTTTTGCTTCCCTCCTGTATTCACACAGGAAGTTTTACTTGCCCTTATGTCCTTTATCCCTTTAAAATATAGCCCTGATGGACTGGACCCTAAACTTCTTCATCTATCCGCTCCTGCTATCATCCACCCGCTCACTCACCTCCTGAACCTATCCTTCCTCTGTGCGGTCCCACATGCCTGGAAAGTTGCCAAAGTACTCCCTCTTCACAAGGGGGGTGATCTCTCCTCCCCAGAAAACTACAGGCTGATCATACGCCTTCTCTCCCTTGCTAAACTTCAAGAGTCCCTAGTTTACTCCAGACTTGTCAACTTTCTGGACTCCTCTTCTTTCCTCTCCTTTCCAGTCTGGCTTTAGGAAAAAAACCTACTCCACCACCTCTTCCATACTGCGTGTAACTGACTCCACATCTCTACTGGGATGGATCAGGGACCTATCACCACAGCCATTTTCACTGATCTTGCAAAGGCATTTGACTCGGTATCCCACCCCCTCTTCCTGAACAAACTAGCTTCAGCTATCCTCCCTGCTACTGCAATAGAGTGGTTTTGCTTGTACTTTACAGGCCATCAACAGTCAGTTCAGGTGGGTGGCATTTTACCCCCTCTCTATACTGGAAGGTGTCCCCCAGGGCTCCATCCTGGACCCCATACTGTTTTCCATTTTTCTTAACTATCTCTGCTCCACCTGTATCTCCTCGTATACACACATGTATGCTGATGACATGGGCATTTACTCTTTTAGGTCCTACATCTGTGTTTGAAGCCTCACTAAGGAGCAGTTTCCACAATGTGCTGTGCTGGTTCCATGCTATCCACCTCAAAGTTAACACCAAAAAGACTGTGCCATGACCTTTGGCACCAGCCAAAAACTAGCAAGGCTCTCGCCTTCCCCAGTCTTCTTCACCCTGGATGGTATCCAACTGGAGGTCATCCCTGCATTCAAATACCTTGGTGTGTGGCTAGATATTAAATTAGTTTTTTCAGTTCACACTGATGCCATACACTCTAAACTTTGCCCCAAGCTCAGCATCCTATCCTGTAATAAGAATTGCCTCCCCACCAAAGTCTGTCAGGACCTGCTTACCAAAATGATCCTCCCTATTTTCGACTATGTGGACATGGTCAATAGCTCAGCCTGTCCCTCTTCTCTAGTTAGACTTGATACCCTCTGCAAAGTTTTCTGTAGCTTTGCCTCCAACTCTTCTCCTCTCACCCACCATAGTTCCCTCTATTCCTCCCCCCTTTCCTTATGTCACCAGACCTACTGTTCCACCTTCACTGCCAAATGCTAGTTTGGCTCCCTTCCCTCCTACCTATCGTCTCCCCCCCCTTACTCTGTATGCTCAAGGGACACCCACACCTTCTCTATTCCTCAGCCCCACACATGCACCAGTCAAGCTGCTTTCTCCTACTGGCTCCCCTCCCATTGGAACCTCCTCCCCTCTCCACTTCATCTAGCCCCCTCCCTACTATGAATGAAATGCCTACTAAGGCTCACTCCCTCCTCATGTACCTGCCACCCCCCCGACTCCTCTTTTCCCATTCCCTCCTCTGCTTCCAATCTCCCATCTTGGCAGAGACTCATATTTTCCTGGTGTCCTCATCATCCTGGCTCTCAGCCCGCTCTCACGAGAGGGCTCACCTCACCCTAACTCATCTACTAAATCTTGTGCTGCCTACCCATGTATAATATGAGCAACCTGTGTATATTCACTGTTTTAAATTGTTACCAACTGAGCTTTTGCACTTGTAACTTCTGTTACTGCACTTCTTATGTTTGTAACTGCCTGCTTCCCTATTCCCCTCCCCCTGGTCGCACTTGGAAACAAGCCTTGGCTCAGTGTGCTTTTCCCAGATACCAAACTTTTAAATAAATAAAAAGTAAGCAGAAGGATAAAGCTGCTAAAGATGGTTCAGAAGTCAGGGTGTCTGAATGGGGGAACCCTGAATCCAATATAAATAAAAGAGTCTCTGAGCATACACTGGAATTGGTGCCTGAGAGGCCAATCATGCCAGTGGACAAAAATAAGATGCCCTCAATAGAGGACATGACTAAGGTGTGGCAATTCCTGTAGTCTTTCCAGGCTATGGAGAATTTCATGAATATGCCCCCCCCTTCCAGGCTCCAGTGCCAATTCCAGTGCCTGTGGAGGAGGAGGAGGCTGAATTCTACTATGAGGAGGAGGAAAAGAGAACCCATAGAGCCTGACGGTTCTCCTGAGCAAGAGTTCAGTTCCCCTTCTCATCCGTCAAACAAGTACACCTTACACTATACTTTTGTGAGGCAAATGGTGAACACCTTCAACGTCTAATTGTGGGAGATGGCTGAAGATGAAGATGAGGTGAAATTTTTGGATATGATAAGACTTGTCAGCATGTTTTCTGTCTGTTGTAAATGGAACAGTATTTGCTAACCTTATACCCTGGTGATTATGTCTGTGTTATTGTCATGGTTTGTATTGCTTATTAACTTTCTGTTTCCATGTAATTCTGGGTTGCCCCTGAAAAAGGAACTTTTAGTCTAAGTGGGCCTACCCGGTTATCAAAATTCAATAAATAAATATATAAATTAACTCCTATGAAAAGGTTGCTAATGCCAATCCACAAATCCCTCAAAAAGGCCTCTTACAAAGTGTTGTCAGCACCCACTTCAGCTGCAGACATAAACCAGAAAATAGAGAAAAAATAGGTGGACAAACAGGGTGCCGAGTACCTGTACTCCCACCCTGATCATGAAGGAGTGATCCAGACTACTGTCTGTGACAAGGCCAAAGTGCCCCTTTCCTCCCAGCCTCCTAAGACAAATTCCAAGAAACTGAATAGTATGAGCAAAAAAGTCTATACCTCAGCGTCCCTACTTCTAAGGCAGTCAGTATAGATGGCCTGCACAACTCGGTACCAAAAAGCCTTCTGGAGCTCCATTTTGGCAGTGAGTGAGAAAACTACTGGTGACCTGGCACAGGATTTGGCTTGCACAGCAAATACTGCCATGGATGCCACCAAGTACCAGTTCCACATGGCAGTGGACAACAATGACACCGCTTCTAGGGGCATGGCACATGTAGTGTCCCTAAGAAAGTTTGCTTGGCTTAGAACAACAAACCTCTCTCAGGATACTCAAACAAAAGCAATGGATTTCTCTTGTGAGGGAAATTCTTAGTTTGGCAACAAGTCAGAGGCTTACATGAAGGAGGTGGATGAATACAAGACCACTACAAGAGCAATACTGAAAAGGAAAAGGCCTCCACTTCCAACAGGCCTTATGGAAGGGGAGGTAGAGGCAGGGGTTACTACCACTGTGCTTACATTATGTAAGACTTCACCTTTCAGAGAGGTTTCTTCAGAGGTAGAGGCAGACGGGGACCCAGGCATGCAGAAACAGTGCCAGCTCCCAAAGCCCAGGTGAAGAAGAACCCCTGACAAGTCAGCACAGGTTGCCCAGCCATTGCCAATGTGGGTAAGGCTGATTCACTATTTCTAGGAACAGAAAAGAATAACCACAGACAAGTGGGTCCTGGAAATAGAGTATGACTTTGCAGTTCAAACATTTCCAAAAGTGTAGTCGCAAAACCTTAATCCCTCACACTCCAGCAGAAAAACTCCTGCTGGAGCTAGAGGTAAAAAAGTTGCTACAAGCAAATGCAGTGGAGAAAGTCCCCCATCACAGTGAGGGAAGGGGCTTTACTCAAAATACTTCCTGACCCACAGGCAAAATGGGGAGTGGTGGCCCATTTTAGACTTCAGATACCTGAACAAACACTTAAAAAGGAAAAGTTCAAGATAGTAACACTGTGATCAGTGATTCCATCATTGCAACAAGGAGATTGCTTAGGGTCCGTAGATCTGAAAGATGTCTACTTTTACATACCAGTCAGGTCCAGTCACAGAAAATACCTGCCACTACCAGTTTGTGGCCCTTTCCTTTGGTCTGTCCTCAGCACCTGAGTGTTCACAAAGTGCCTAGCCATAGCGGTAGCACATTTGAGGAAGCAAGGGGTGGTGGTTTTTCCCTACCTGGATGATGGTTAGTCTCAGGAAAGTCACACCAGGAGACCAGGTCCTCTCTCCTCCCCACAGAACATCTTAGAGGACCTGGGTTTCCTGGTAAATGCCCAAAAGTCTCAAAGAGAACCAGTTCAGGTCCTGACTTTATAGGTGTAGAGTTAGCTAGCCACCAAGGGAAGGCATTCCTGCCTCCAGAAAGGGTAGCAAACCTGATAGTACTTGCAAAATCTTTTAAGGCAGGTCAGCCTGGACCTGCAAGGGATTTCCTACAGTTGCTGCAGCATGTGGCCTCATCCACTGCAGTGGTGCCTGGTGCCAAGTTCCAAATGAGACATATCCAGTACCACCTAGAGAGCCATTGGTCCCAGAGGTGGGATCCACTGTCATAACTAGTGCCTGTCACAAAGTGTCTGTTGAAAGCACTGGAGTGGTGGAAGGAAGAAGACAACCTCAGAGAGGTGGTTTCCTTTATTTAGCAGTCACCCACAGTCATACTCATTACAGATGCCTCCCTCCTGGGCTGAGGTGTCCACCTGGAGGACCTCGCTGTAAGTGGTATGTGGAGCCCACAGGAGTCTCAGGAGCACATTAACCTCCTGGAACTCAGGGAAGTGTACCTGACAATGCAAATTTTTCCTCCCACATCAGGGGTCAGCCTATCCAGATCAGGACAGACAACACCACTGACATGTATTATATAAACAAGTAGGGAAGAAAATGATTTTCAAAACTGTGCACAGAAGCAGGGCTTGCGTTAACGCACTACTGACGTCCTCCTCGGGCAAAAATCCTAATTTCAAACAACATGAAGTCTTGCTATATTATGACAATTGCAGTTTGTCCCACCATTAGAACTGCTCCGGAGGTGAAAGAGTTAACTCCATTCTAAGAATGGAACTTAGAGCACGAGCTCAGTTAGAGAAGCTCTGTCTGGGTTATTTCAAACCCAAACGGTCAGATTCTTTACTCCGCCTCACTGAACAGTCACTCCGGAGATTTCTCCTACTGCTCGGTTCATTTCTCGATTTAAACAGTGTTTTCTCGGTTCAAATCAACCGAGAATATTATTATTTTAACCGCAAAACCGATCGGTTCAAGCTCTGTCTGTGGTAACGTAAGTAATTTCAGTTTAATTTCTGTGTGGAACTTGTAAATGTTATCGGTTCGGTTTTGAACCGATCAGCTTGCTTTAAGCTTGAAGTTACAAAAATTAGAGGTTTTAGAGTGCGGTTCCCGGTTCTTATCGGTTCTAAAAAAAACGGAATTCATTACGGTTTTTTCCAAGACCCGTGACACGGTTAGGAACCGATAAGGGTGTCTTGCCTGGCACTGCCGTTTAAAAGGGCAAGTTTTTGGTTAGGCTGGCATTATGTCTGAGAAACCCAAAAGAAAAACCGGGCCCACTGGGTTTCAACACTGTGATGCTTGTGGGGAAGTCTTTGCCAAGGCTGACCCACACACCACATGTGTATATTGTCTGGGGTTTGACCACCTCAATTCAGACTGCCAGATTTGTAAAAATTTCCCTGCAGCCACCCTGGATAAGAGAGTTGGCAGGCTCAGGAGCAGAGGCCAAAAGTCCGCTGACCGGACGGCCAGCCCGGTTCGGTGCCAACCGAACCGGAGGAAGTGCCCTCTGACCAGGGCGAGACTTCCTCGGCAAGCATAAAGCTGGCTCGGATGAGTGCCAGTTCCAGTAAAGAAAACAAGAAAATCAGCAGGTTTGGAGCCCAAAATTCCTTCTCCAACTGCTGCAGAGATAGCAAGAGCTATTCAGATTTTCCAGTCACTTTCTCCAGTTCCGTCCGAACCGCCACTGTCTGGTAAAAGGTCGGTTCGGTCGGTTCCACCGGTTCAGGAATATAATGTTGAGGAGTTTTATGAACCAGAGGAGGGGGAGGATGATTATGAACAGTATGAATGTGACTTGGAGGGTCTGGGTGTGCCCATTGAACCGGACATCTCCCCAGACAGACCTTTAGAATCTCCCCTGTGCTTTCTGAGTCCTCCTCTCACTTTATGTTTTACAAAAAAGTTGCTGAAACCCTCCAGCTCCCATTGGAGGAAGCTGTGGATGAGCAAGAGGAACCTGATTTTGTAGAAATGATGGATATACCAGAGTCTAGGAGATTGTCTATTCCTTTGCATAAATCATTTAGGAAACAAACAATAAAAATTTAAAAACTCCTAATTCTGTGCCTCCTGTGGATAAAAAGATGGACAGGAGGTATACACTGTCAGGTCCTGACACAGAATTCCTTTCACAGCAATGCAGTCATGTTGGGGTGGTTCAGGCTGCAGCCTGTGATAAAGCTAATATTCCCCTGGCTTCACATCCTCTGACAAGTTCCAGGAAGATTGATGCCATGGCTAAAAAACAATACATGGCAGCGTCCTTGGGACTCAGGCAAGCAAATTACATGGCTTATGTAGCAAGGTATCAAAAATCTAGATGGGACACTGTCATGGCTTTGGCCAAACAGGCCTCTGGCCAGCTTGCTAATGAGCTGGAACAGGTGGTTGCTGATGGCATTGAGGCATCCAAGGTGCAGTTTCATGCTGCTGTGGATTTTAATGATGTATCCTCTAGAGTCATGGCTATGTCTGTAGCTTTTCGTAGGTTGGCCTGGCTCAGGTGTACTAGCTTGTCACAGGATACCCAGACTAAGGCTATGGATTTTCCTGTGGTGGGAAATTCTCTGTTTGGGGAGGAGACAGAGAATTATATGAAGAAAATGGATGAATATAGGACTACCTATAAGAGTGCCCAAGCCAAGGAGCGGCAAGCCACTCCTCAGAGGCAGACCCCCAGGGGTAGGGGTAGGCCTTTTCACAGGCCTTTTTAACAAACGCAGGCCTCCTCTGCTTATGCTCAGAGGGGGTTCTTCAGAGGCAGAGGCAGACGGGGTGTGGGCAGGCCTGCTCCCACCTCTCAGCCTAAAGCACCTGCCAAACAGACACCCTGATGGGGTGCCCAGGGCCGATTCTCCTTTACCCGTAGGGGGCAGGTTGGCTTTCTTCATTCAGAACTGGGTGTCTCTAACTTCAGACAAGTGGGTCCTGGAAGTAGTAAGCCAGGGTCTGGTTCTCAGCTTCAAAAAGTTCCCAAAGATGAGAATCAGATCTTTCTCACCTGCAAACTCTTTAGAGACCTTTACTCTAGAAACAGAAGTCTCAACCCTCCTGGCTCTCAGAGCTGTAGAAAGGGTTTCTCCCCTACACCAGGGCAAGGGTCTGTACTCCAGATATTTCCTTACCCCAAAAAAGACAGGAGAATGGCGGCCCATTTTAGACCTCAGATATCTGAACAAACACCTTTTGAAACCAAAGTTCAGAATGGTAACTCTGGCAATGATTTTACCATCTCTAAGGCCAGGGACTGCTAGCCTCCCTGGACCTCAAGGATGCCTATTTTCACGTTCTAATCAGAAGCTCCCACCGAAAGTACCTCAGATTGAACTGCCCTCAGGTCACTACCAGTTCAGAGCAATGCCCTTCGGCCTCACCTCTGCCCCAAGGGTATTCACAAAATGTCTGGCAGTAGCAGTTGCTCATTTAAGGAGGCAAAGGATTGTTGTCTTTCCCTATCTGGATGACTGGCTCATTGTAGGCCAGTCCCCAGAACAGGTAAAATCTCACCTGCAAGTTACCCAGCAGCTGCTCACCTCCCTGGGCTTCTTGCTAAATCTTCCAAAGTCAGTTCTGGAACCAGTTCAGGTGCTCACCTTCATAGGTGCAGAATTGGACACAAAGCAGGCCAGAGCCTTCCTACCCTTAGAGAGGGTAAGGAACTTGGTGGCTCTGGCCTCCTCCTTCACTCTGCAGGTCTCTCGACCAGCAAGACACTTTTTGCAGCTCCTGGGGCACATGGCTGCATCCACAGCCGTAGTGCAAGGAGCAAGATTTCAGATGAGGGACATTCAGTTTTACTTGAGAGCCTTTTGGTCTGAAAAGGGACCCCCTTTCAAGTTGGTCCCAGTGACCCGAACCCTGATCCAGGCCCTCCAGTGCTGGCAGGATCAGAGCAATTTAAGACTGGGGTCCCTTCATTCCTCTGTCTCACTCCTTGACCCTCACTACAGATGCTTCCCTCCTGGGGTGGGAGCCCACATGGGCGACCTCTCCACTCAGGAGTGTGGTCCCCCAGGAATCTCTGCTCCACATCAATTTGCTGGAACTCAGAGCTGTCTTTTAGTACTTCAAGTGTTTTCTCGTCTGTTCAGAACAAAGTGGTACAAGTCAGAACAGACAACACCACAACAATGTGGTACATCAACAAGCAGGGGCACTCGGTCTTCGGCCTTGTGCACCGAGGCAATGAAGTTGTGGTTTCTGGCCTATTCCCTGAACACTTCCCTCATAGCAGTTCATCTTCCAGGAAAGGACAATGTCCTAGCAGATGCTCTCAGCAGGATTTCCCAGGGCCATCACGAATGGTCTCTGGATCCTCAAGTACTGGGGATAGTTTTTGCCAGATGGGGCACCCCTCAGATAGATCTTTTTGCAGCCCCAGACAATCACCAACTTCCACTGTTCTGTTGCAGGCCCCCAGTGTTGGGCTCAGTCCCCCTGGATGCCTTTCTCCTAGATTGGGAAGGGAAGTTTCTTTATGCCTTTCCCCCTTCCCTCTCCTATTCAAGGTGCTAGTCAAAATCAGATCCCAGCCTTGCAGGGTGATTCTGATTGCCCCAGATTGGGTCAGGCAGCCCTGGTACCCACTCCTTCTGTCCCTAACAGTCCATCTTCCCCTGTGTCTCCCCAGGAATCACAATCTGTTAACCTGTGCCCAGGGGAGAGTTTGGTATCCGAATCTCAAATCCCTCAACCTCAAGGCCTGGCTCTTGAGGAGTTAGAATTTGCTGACCTACACCTTTCTCAGGGTGTTCTTGAAATCCTAAAGGCTTCTAAGAAGCCTTCCACTAGGGCTACTTATAATTCTAAGTGGAAAAGGTTTTCCATTTGGTGTGCTGGGAAACATATTTCCCCGGAATCTGCTGATTTGCCCATTGTTTTGGACTATATGGTCCATCTTAATTCTTTGGGCCTGAGACCAGCTACCCTGAAAGTGCATTTGGCAGCTGTCTCTGCTTTTGTTTCAGCAGGAAAGCCCTCCTCTCTTTCCGCTCACCCTGTATTTTCCAAGTTTTTTAAGGGATTACTTCATACTAACCCACCTTTTAGGGATCCGGCCCCTGCTTGGGACCTTAATGTTTGCATTGCCCAGTTAATGCAACCCCTTTGAACCTCTGTCTTCTGCAGAGCTTAAGTACTTAACTTGGAAAACTGTTTTCCTAGTGGCTATCACTTCTGCCAGGCGCATAAGTGAGTTGCAAGCCTTGTCAGTAGAAACTGACTTTATTTCTTTCCACAGGGATAAGGTAGTCCTCAGGACTAACAGGAAGTTTTTGCCTAAGGTGGTTTCAGATTTCCATCTTAACCAATCTATCTCCCTTCCAGTGTTTTTCACTGAACAGTCTTCCTCTGGAGAGAGGAGATTGCACAGTTTAGATGTTAAGAGGGCCCTAAGTTACTATATAGAACGTACCAAGGGTCACAGGTTCGAATCCCTCCAACTTTTTCTCACTTATGGTGAGGTTGGGAAAGGGAGACCTGCCACTAAGAGATCAATTGCCAGGTGGATTGTCTCTTGTATCCAGTTTTGTTATCAGAAACTGGGGAGAGTTCCCCCCTCTGGCCTGAGGGCTCATTCTACCAGAGGTACAGCGCGTCTCTAGCTGCTGCCAGAGACATCCCTATCTTAGAGATATGTCAAGCTGCTACCTGGAAAATGGTACACACTTTCACCAAGCATTACTCCTGGATGTCCAGGCCAGGAGAGATGCTCGGTTTAGCACAGCTGTGCTTCAGAGCCTATTCCTAAGTAGGTTCTGTCCCTCCTCCATGGAGGTACTGCTGTGTGAGTCTGCAATTGTCATAATATAGCAAGACTTCATGTTGTTTGAAGAAAAATTACTCACCTTAGTAATGTTGTTTCTTCTAATGGAATCTTGCTATATTATGACCTCCCAGCCTGCCTCTCAGAACTTCTACTTGGGTATGGGGTGGGCAGCCTAGTCATGTTTGAGTTATGCCCATTAGATGTTTTCCACCCCTTCTTGGGGTTTTGGGGTGTGGTGTTTTTATTTTATATTATATTATTACTTCTGGTCCCCTGACTTGAGTCTTTGTGTTGGGACCAGCAATAGGTGTTAATATTTAGGCAGCCAGTTGGCTAGTGTAGGTTACAGCTTCCACACAGACCTTAGTGAGTTTTTGCTCGTAAAGATCTGACAGTTTGGGTTTGAAATAACCCAGACAGAGCTTCTCTAACCGAGCTCGTGCTCTAAGTTCCATTCTTAGAATGGAGTTAACTCTTTCACCTCCGGAGCAGTTCTAATGGTGGGACAAACTGCAATTGTCATAATATAGCAAGACTCCATTAGAAGAAACAACATTACTAAGGTGAGTAATTTTTTCTTTGATGCACTACTTTGAAAGCACTGCATCTGCTTTGATGCAGCCCTTCTCAGCTTAATTGGTGCTGCTGTCACTTTAAATGTACTGCTTCTCCGTGGGACAGTGAGAGGGATGGTCATGATTGGTCCTGTATTTTTTTTTCTTCTTTACATATCAGAGGCGAGCTGTGATTGATGCGACTGTAAAGGGGCAGGGGACCCAGCTGAGTGGGTGTTGCCAAGTTATCAGTGTGGGAAGCGATTTGACAGTATGTGGGCAAGCAGTCTTTTTCAGTTTGTTTACCTGATCTGTGGCAGTTGAACTGGTGAGGGAAAGACAAGTAACTTATGGAGTGGTAGTCTCTGTCTGTTTGGGTCGGGAAGAACCGGCGAATCGGAGAACTGAACATGGAGGAGCCAGGGTGTGCGAGCTTGACAGTGGCAGCAGCAGAAAACAGTGCCTGGTTTGGCGGTTCCACCTACGAGGTAATGGTGTCAGACAGAGCAAAGGAACATGTGTCCCTTCTTTGTGTGGGTCCTCTGAGTGTGTCAGGAATCCGGGATAGTTCCGCACTGGAGACTGGGTGCGATGGTTATTCAAGCCAACATCAATTCAGAGAGAGACTGTAAAAGTTGCTGTTACAGTGGCGGGGGCGTGGGGGCATAAAGCCAAGCATTTTCTTGTCAATCTACTCACTCAGTGCCCCTGAGTAACTCGGAGACCGGCTTCCTGCATTTTCTATGGGCTGGCTGAGGAATTAAAAAAAAAAAAAAATGTCTGCTGCTAGATGAATGGCTGTGCTGCTCCATCATAACTGGGAAAAGCGAGGGTACTTTTTCTGTTTTCCTGGCACCCAAAAACAACAGCATTTTATTTGGTGATTTCTCCACAGACTGCCTTGACTGAATCCCATTCAGTCTGTGGAGCAGTCCGTGGCTAGGGCAAAACAGAATTGCACCTTCTGATTTTGCTGCTGATGTGGCAGCCGCAGGCATTTCCAACAGCTGGTAACTACTTGTATGTATCTGCTGATATATTTTTTTTATTAATCGACATCCTGACACACAATAAAAAGGGCAGGGTGGGCTTCACTTTTACGTGTCATGCAGGGCAGAGTACTACTGTGCTGATGAGGCATGGCAGTAACTTGTGTATACTATACCTTCCGGCAAGGGGAAGGGGAAAATTGTTTAACCAGGAGAGGCACACTAAGCTGAAGCTTGATTCCAGATGCGACCTGGGAGCACAAGGAATTTAAGTGACTTGTTCAGGGTCGCACAGTACGCAGGGGGGGCTGTGGGATTCAAACCAGGTCTCAGGTTTGCAGTTCAGAGCCTTAAACCACTGCGCCATACTGCCTCTAGCTGACATATTAGCCGTTTTAAAAAAGCCATTTTTTGTTTTTTTCACGAACATATAAATCTGATGCAGTGACCCCCAACTTCTGGCTTCTGACCCCCTACTTTAGGAGAAGGGGGTCAAACTGACCCCCTGATTTCTGACCCTAACGCAAGGCCTGAGAAGCAATGAAGATCTGGAATTTAGCACATTCCTTGGGTGTTCAGCTATCTGCAATACACCTGCCAGAGAATGACAGTGTCCTGATAGCTTCCCTAAACAGAGTCAGACAGGGAAACCATGAATGGACACTGAAAAAGCACATGCTGGCTGCAGTGTTCAACAGGTGGGTACACTACAGATAGATCTGTTTGCTTCCTGGGAAAACAATCAGCTTGTAAACTATGGGTGATGTAGTCACCAATGTTTTTAGCTCCGCTAAAGACCATTCTAGGTGGTGCCAAAACCACTTGTGATAATTTTGTCTCTGTCTATAAGATGTTCCAATGTTTTTAAATGATGCCCTCAACCCTATGTGCCCTAGAACTAAAAGTGTTTACAAAGTTCTTCCTCTGTATGCTACTATCAGTCTCCCTCTGATTATCTGAAATTATCGCAAGTGGTTTCAGCACCACCAAAAATGGTCTTTAGGAGAGCTAAAAACATTGGTGACTACGTCACCCATAGTTTACAACCTTTGGTTAAATCGAAGACTTGGTTATCAATGTTGCCTCCTGGTACACGCCACTGTGGCCAATGCACTGTGATGTGGTAAGGGTTACATCTAGTTTCATTAATCCAGTTACTGAGGAACAACATTACATCAGAAAATTTATTAACTGTGATACCACTTGGGTAATTTATTTGGCCACCTGTAATTGCAGTGTGTGTTATATTGGTCAGACCAAACACAAACTAAAAGGGTGTATTGTTGAGCATATGCGGGTCATTCAACAGGGTAGTCTAGATTCATCTTTCTCTCTCTGTTCATTGCATTGAGAACTCAGCAGTCACTCATGATTGGAAGTTTGTGTGGGTTGAGAAGGTCACAACTGGTCCCCGGGGGGGGGGGGTAACAATGAACAGTTATTGGCACAAAGAGAATCCTTTTGGATTTTCAGCTTATGGGCTACTTTACCCCTTGGACTAAATGATGGGATTGAAATCCAGCCTTTTGTGTGAACTGCCTATTTTTATATTGTGCTTGGTCTCTAATTATGATGTTTTTGTCTTGCAGATCAGCTGTTGAACAAGTACGTATTATGAGGAAGATCACATGCTGTCACACCATGTTTCATTTTGATTAAGACTAGATCTTAGTAATTTCACAAGTTAAGTGGCAGTATGACCTAATCAGTTAGTAGCCAAATCTGTTTTGTCATTAGCCACACTTGTGTTATTGGTCTATCTTTGTGAATATAACTGCTCATGTTGGACCGATGTGTTTAGCACTATTGATCATTGGGTGATTATCATATTGTGTGTTTCTTTAAGGTTGGGGATTAAATACTGTATACTGGTTTGAGACATTACCTATCAAAAAAGCACATGCGCACAAAATGTTGAGGAGTCTCAGAACTACTCTGTCACCGCACTAGATGTACCTGTTTGCTGTGTTAAGTTCTACAATAAAGCATATGATGTACAGCTTCTGAGCTGATACTCAGTTTTCCAACATGTGAGTAGCTCTGGCTTTTTGGGTTTTGAGTTTATCGTTGTTACTGGTTGCACCACTGACACACTGTGTGGCCTATTTGTGTTTCCTTCTCTTAACAAAACACAGTCCTACCTGTACAGACTTTACTTCCAGGTCTTCAGTGATATGGCTCAATCAAGTGAGTGGTAAGAATAGCAAACAGGCAGACAACTATGGTGGCGCTTGGCACTACAAGCATGGCACATTTTATTAATTTTTTTTTATAACCGGATAAGTTCACAAGAGCACAGGCTTCATTTACAGGAATTACCCAGGAGCCCATGCTCAGATATAACAACTTTCAAAACACATAACAATATAGCACAGTACAAATACGTGACATACAATATCATCACAAGTCAACAATGATGTAACAATTCTGTACTTCTTTTAATTAATTCTATCTGCACAGATATCAGTTAGAATCTTTTCAACTGACAAAGTGGGCTTCCTGAAAAATAAAAGGGAGATTTTTATCAGAAGACAGACCAGCTGTCAGTGAGGGTTAATTTCAGTCCCATTGTCCTGTAAATGATTGAGTCCCTGGAAGTTAACAAGTTAGCTTCAAAGAACCCAAGGTCTTTCTTGTCAGGAAATTGTCCTTGTCATGTGTCCACCCCCTGCAGAGGCAGGCATTGCTGAGAACAATGAGAGGTGCCCTGAGTCCACAAAATCCAAGGTTCAATTTTAGGCCAGCTTCCCAGAGAGGTGGTATGCTGGGGAGACAATGAAAGTGTCAAATCCATAATGTCAGAGTGACATATTTGATGATACAGCATGGGGGGGGCTAGTGGATGAAGGCTTTTGAGGTTAATGTCAGGCCCTAGCAACTGAGTCTGTATTGGCACTTCATACTTGCTCCATCTAAGAGCGGGAGTCTGCCACAGCTCACTAAAGTTATCCTGTACGGTAAGAATCTTTCTACTCTGTTAGATTTAAGAAGCTATAGGGAGGCATTTTTTATTTGTTTCTTCTGCTGTGTGCAAACCATTTTTTTATTTCTATAGTACCCTGTAATTCCCATAGTCTTGTGTATGAATGATATCCTGTAGTAGAATGTGTAAATATTGTGAAGTAGTAAATATAATTTTCATATACTTTATACATCGGTGACTAAATCTTTTGGGGGAATAGTTAACTATTAGTATTGACAAATCCACACTCCATCTCAGAGAGAGAGAAAGCTATAGTTACCGAATTCAAAGAAGTAAAGTGTTTCTCAGGAGTGTGTGACAGGGAAAGGCCATACCCTTAGCCAAAGGATCACTGTACTGTATGGGCAGTGGCTCTGGTGGGATTCAGATCAAGAAAAGTCACGAGAGTCACTTCTGAGTGGTGGCAGCTACTGAGGTACCCTTACATCTCTCATTGAGTAGTGGCTCTTTTTTTTTTTTTACCCTTTACAGGTGTTGAGGGTCGAGAAACTTGGCAACCTGTTGCAGACTAAGATCTGGGTGTGGACAGTTGTGACAAACTGGTGTCAGTGGTGTAGATTTGAAAAGGATTGTCAATAACCTAAACTAATAACCTCAGATGGTAGCACACTCGCCTCTGAGGCCGGGAGATCAGAAGGCTATGGGTTCTATCCCCACACCAGACACTTGGGTTAAATCTCAATACTGACACTGTAGTGCAGCATGATGGGGTGTTGCACTCCTGAGGTGCCGTCTTTTGGATGAGATGTTAAACCAAGGTCCCATCTGCCTGTTCTGGTGATACTTCAGGTGGATATTAAAGATCCCATGGCACTTCTCAAAAAGAGTAGGGGTATTTTTATTGAAAGATGCACTTCATTACAGAAATAACAAAAAATGAACAGATTCAAATCATATAATACATCACCAAATCATAAATATACTTTGTCAGTAAAAATAATTCTAAATTCAATATTCCAAAATTTACAAAAAGGAGAATCACTAAAGTTGTAAGTTACATTCAGCCATTTATCACAATTGATCCAGAGATGCTTGACCTTCTCTGCAGAAAAACATAATGCATCTTTGTACTGGATTTTTCCCAAAGTCTTATGAATATTAGCAAGGATTTCTATATAAGTATGGTAACTATTTTCTGTTGTAGGACACACACACACACACTTAGCCTGTCAGAGATAAGATCTTATAACTGCAAAAACATTATATGCGGTATCTGAGTGGTATTTACCCCAATGCCCTGTAGTTGGACTATACATCGGAAGGAGGTAAGAGAGTGATACAAATCTGGGTTCTTCCCATTGTACTGCTAAAAAATCCCAAAACAATTCGGCATACTGACATTCCAGGAATAAATGTTGCTGGGTTTCCAAAATCTGAGTACAAGAATTTCTAGGACAGTACCTCTCCGAGAGCTGTTTATGTTTATTATTGTTTTGTACACTAAGTCTCCCATAATTGCCCAGCCAAACACAGTCCCACACAAATGGAGGGAGCCTAGAGTTATTAAGTTGTCTAAGTACTACCCATAGCTGATTCTCTGGAGTACGGGAATGTCCTCGGTGCCCTGGCCAACTTTCTCCCCATTCACTAAAAATACCACCAATGGTTTAATCTGGTTCAAGGCCAGCTGGCATTCATCTGTATCCCCTCCCCCTGGCCGTGCCTGAAAATAGACATAATTTGTCTAGTGCACTTACCTGGTCAACAAAAACTAACGAAATAAATAAATAACCTAGTTAATTAGCTGCTTCTCCTGGACAAGCTGAGAAATGATAGCCTCGCTGCCCTCGCTGTTGCTTGCTTCAACTCTTACCTAACTGGCCATCTACAATCGGTACAGGTTGGTGGTTCCCTGTCACCTACCCCTCCTATCCAATCTGGGTTCCACAGGGCTCCATCCTTGGACCCATCCTTTTTTCAGTCTTCCTCAATGACCTCCCCTCCGCCTGTGTCAACTCACATATACACATGTATGCAGATGACACAGTCATCTTCACTTCTGCTCCTTCCTCTGCAGCTGTAGAAAATCTGCTCCAGCAGGACTTCAGCAATGTCCTCCACTGGTTTGTTTCATTCTAACCAACTTAGAGTTAACACTAAAAAAAGATAATCTCCATTACCTTTGGTACCAGTCAGAAACTAGCCAGCCTCACTATCCCTCTTGTCTTCACAACTCTGGATTGCACCCCGCTTGAAGTGGTTCACTCTTTTAAGTACCTGGCAGTGTGGCTTGACAGTAAGTTTGACTTCTCAGCCCACATTGATGCCATCCACGCCAAGCTCCGTCCCAAGCTTGGTTCCCTCTATCACTACAAAGACTGCTTATCACTGCATGTCCACAGGGAGCTGTTTACCAAAATGGTGCTCCCTGTCTTCATCTATGTGGATATAGTCTATGGCTCTGCCCCTCCACATCCCTCATCAGACTGGATTCCCTTCTCAACTCCTTCTGCTGTTTTGAATCTAACTCTCCTCCATAACACATCATTGCTTGCTTTATTCCTCCCTTTCAATTCTCCCTCTACCATCTCACCAACAGGCCCCTTGCACTACTTTCATTTGCAGTTATTGGTTCATAACCCTCCCTCCTACCTCTCCTTGCTCCCATCCTGAATCCCCCCTGCCTCCCATTCCCTCCACTCTAGGGACCGTCACACTTTTGCCATTCCTCACCCACGCTCCTTTGTTGGACAATCTGCATTCTCCTATATGCTTCCCTCTCCTTTGGAACAAACTCCCTACTCCATCCATCTTTCGCCATCCTTTGACTCCTTCAAACACCTGCTGAAACTTCACCCCCCCCACATGCTCCTGCTACCCTTCTTTCAGTTACCCTTGAAGTCTTGATTTTAACCCATAGACGTTTTTAGTTGTGATTCTAAGCACTGCTAATTGAAAGTTCACTGCACTTTGTTTAATTGAGGTACATGCACATTCTCTTTATTTAGTCTATTACTGTAACACATTTCTCGTCTGTTTGTTCAGATGTTGTTTTGCTTTTGTCTACTGCTGTTTTGCGCCATCTCCCCCTTCCCCAGGTCACACCTGGAAACAAGCCTTTACTCGTTGTGCCTTTCCCAGTTACCAAATTTTAAATAAATAAAAATAAATAATTGTCCAGTCACAGAACAGGATATTACATAAAGGAAGACCGTGTACACTACTACTGTAATATTTGTTTTAAGCAAGAGTAGCTAGAGAGAAAACATATCTGGACCATATGAAAAGTGTACATTGCTAAACTTACAAGAGTTGTGCAAAAGGAGAGGGATGTGTTATGAGGAAAGCCAATCAAGGGCAGAACTCATAAACATCCTCTAGGAAAGTGACCAGGGAAGCGGTGTAAAAGTGGTCACTGCTAGCCAAAGTCACAAGACAGAGGCTGGAGTGCATGAAAATGAGCCAGAGCAGGAAACTGGGGCAGTTCTGTAAGTACAGAGGTTGAAACTATGTCTTTGGCTGGTTATGGCAGAGGTTGATGCAGAATTGTGGCACATTCAGCTAGAAGCAGTGGAGTGAGAGAAAGAGGAGAAGCAAAAGGCTGATGCAGAGCTGTGGCCGATACAGCTGGAAGCAGAGCAGGAAGAAACATAATGTCAGCACGAGAGAGAGAGATGGAGATTCTGCACCAGAGGACAACTGTAACAACTATGAGTAATGGCACAAGGGGTTTGAACAAGGAAGCTAAAATTAATCCTAAAATGTTTCCTAGATATCAGGGAGGATAATCTTGATTTGGTTTTAAGATCTTTTGAGAGAATATGTGTGTAATCTGAATTGGGCAGGGTTTCTAGGGAAACTTACCTTTTGACTGCTTACAGGCAAGGCATTAGAAGCTTTCATCAGCATTAACAATCAGGACTGCATGGACTATGATAAGTAAACAATGCCTTACTAAAGCATTTTGAATTAACTCCAGAGGTCTATGGGCAAATTGAGGGTTTAGAAAGGTACTGGGGGATAGCTAAACTGAAATGTGTGTGCAGTCAAGTAATTTGTTAGAACGTTGGTTAGGGTAGAGGGTTCAACAGCTTGCTCAGTAGAGGAAATAAAAGATTTATTTCTTATGGAACACTTCCTAAAAACTGAGGAACTGAGAATGTGTTGGATAGAACACCAAGCTCTGTGAGGGAGGCAGCTAAGAAGACTGATCAGGTCATATCCAGCTGATCATACCCTCATCGCAAAAGTAATGGGAAGGGACATCAGGAGGTTTTAAGAGAACCCGGGGGCTGGGGCTACCTAAAAGAAGCCAGCCTGTGCCTGACCTAAAAGAAAAAGCCAATTGGTTTCAGAGGTAAAGAGTCGGGAATGCAGGTGTTATATCTGTCCAAAACTAGGGCATTTGTCATATGATTGTCCAAACAATTTAATAAAAGGGGCTAGTGCAGCAGGAAGGGGTAATTCTGGGATCACCCAGCAGATAGTGGCCTGTACATATAGTGCAGTGCCTTCTAACTCCACTGCTGAAATGCACCCAGTGGTGGTAAACAAATTGGTAACCCAGGCACTAAGGGACACTGGGGCCTCTATTTCTATAGTGAAGCAGATTTAATTCATGAGAAACAGATCCTGCCTGGTTAGATTTCTAGGATTAGAGGGGTGATGGGTCCGGTGGACTTCGTGCCAATAGTCTGGATCTTCTTAAGCTTGGAAGGTGGTTTGCGCTTATCGGAGGTGGATGTTGTACCAGATCTGCCCATGGATGTGATTATGGGGAATGACTTCAATAGCAGGGCCAATATTTTATGTGTCACTACCTATAGCAAGGTGAGGGAACAAGTTCCTAAGGATGCAGAGGGGGTAATACAAGAGGAAACAATCCCTGCCTCAGTAGCAGGGGAGGCTGTAGCTCAAAGATGTACTGGGAGCAGCAGCTATGAATCACAGCTACAGACAGGAGAGTCCAACCGTGGGTGACTCTCCCCCAGGAGAGGGTTTTGGGGGAAGGTCAGACAATCAGAGCTAGGGATAGCTCATTCATCCCTCCAGGGATTAAGGGATTTAACCATCAGTGTGGCTGGTGATGCTCCCAGTTCTGAAAAAAGGGAGGCATACTGGGAGAATTGGCTCCTTTACTATAAGTGGGTTCCTAAGGGAGGACCAGAGGAAGGGGTACTCCAGCAGATAGTGGTTCTTAGGGAGTATAGGAAGCAGTTTCTGGACTTAGCCCATAACATACCATTTTCTGGACATCTAGGGGTCAGTCGTACAAAAAGGTGGCTGACTAACAATTCTGTCCCAGGGCTAATATTGCTCAGAACTTAGGTTGCCGTAGCCATGACCCAACCTGAATGGCATTTACTCCTCTACCCCCTCACTGCTCATGCACCAACTCCCCCTTCCCTCACTTTAGTACCCCCTTTACTGCATTCACTCATTATAGAGTGCGTGTCCTAAGGTTGCACAAACTTTACAACTGCCTGCTGCCTTCCAACCATGACCTCGCTGGTCTCTTTACAATTTGTATTTATCTTTATTTGCTCAAAGGTTGTTTCTGAATAGTGCAATAAATAAATAAATAAAGTAGTTTTAAAGATGTGGAAAACTACTGCTGAACTTGTTCACAGTGCCATAGGGTGGGAAAGGTTTGGTACAAGGCTAAGGTGGCTTTGATTCCCCTACCTGTTATTAAATAGCCATTTAGGTGAGTTGCCATGGACATTGTGTGGCCACTCAGCACCCCAACTCACGTCAGCAAGCTGTACATCTTGGTGGTTATAAATTACACAAGGTACCCAAAAGGAAGTGCCCTTGTTCTCTACCCAGGCTAGGAAGTGGCCAACAAACTGCTGGAAATATTAAGCCAGGTGTGTTTTCCCCAGGAGAGTCTGTCAATTTCATGTCTGATTCAATGAATGAATGAATAGCCTTTGAGAAGTGTGAAGTCAGTCAACTCGGGGCCTCCCCATACCATCTTCAGACTAATGGTCTGGTTGAGTGATTTAATGCAACTCTTAAGGCTATGTTGAGAGCATTTGCTGACCAGCATGCAAGAAAGTGGGACAAGAACTTACCCCATCTCTTATAGGGATCTTCCCCAGGAGTCCACAGGGTTCTCACTGTTCAAACTCCTGTTTGGCTATAGGGTGAGGGGCCCCCTTGACTTGGTAAGGAATGAATGGGAGGGTGAGCTTGCTCCCCAGGGGAATCTGTTGTGAAGTATGTCCTGAATTTCATGTCTAGGCTCAAGGAGCTCATAGGGTTTGCCCAGGAGCACTAGCCTCTGCACAGAGACAGAAGACATGGTATGACCATGGAGCCAGAGCCCAAGAGTACGAAGTCGGGCAATAGGTAATGGTGCTCATTCCCATCCAGTAGAATAAACTGCAGGCAACTTTGGAAGGCCCATATTCAGTGGTCAGGAGGGTAACTGATGTTAACTCTGGTGGAGCTTTCCGACAGGAGGCACAAGCAGTGGATCTACCAAGTTAACATGTTGAAGCCCTACCCTGACTGAGATGAGATGGTACTGGCTGTGTGCAGCTACCAGAGGAGGAGACAGGATGGACATTGGTGGATCTCTTGGGAGAGGTTAAAGGATAATCCTCAGTGGATGCCATCACCCTCTGAGAGGCTGACACTGATCCAAAACGTGCAGGGTGCTGTTAACATTTGAGGGTATGTTCACGGGAAAGCCAGGGCATACCATACTGGCTGAGCACCATGTAAAACATGCCACAGAGGAGGAGAGCAAGGAGTTCGAACCCCAGGTATTCTTCTATATTCCTAACTTTCTGCAGTCAGCCTCCTAAACAGAGCTGCCTGGAGAAAATGGAACTATATACAAATGATAGAACTATCATTGGCTTGTGACACATATTCAAATGGCTATCCTTATCTGCTACAATGTTCCATCAATGAATTAACCTGCACCCACCTATTAAGGAACCAGTTCCAGTGTGGGACCTGAACATATGCATTGCTCAGCTCATGAAACCACCATTTGAGCCTATGTCCTCTGCACATTTACAGTATGTTACATGGAAAACAGTTTTTTTCTGGTTGCAGTTACTTCAGCTAGAACAATCAGTGAACTACAAGAAAAAATTACTCACCTTAGTAATGTTGTTTCTTCTAATGGAGTCTTGCTATATTATGACATATGCAGTGAGTCCCAACCTTCGAACTGCTCCGGAAGTGAAAGAGTTAACTTTCCATGCCAGGCATGGAACGCTGAGCTCGAGCTCGATTGAAACTCTGTCTGTTGTTCTTCAAACTCAAACCGTCAGATTCTTTACTCCGCCTCACTGAACAGTCGCTCCAGAGATTTCTCCTTCTCCTCGGTTCATTTTGTCGGTTAAAGTATTGTTTTTCTTGGTTCTCGACCGAATTTAAACCGTAACCGGTCGGTTCAGACTGTGTCTGTGGTATTTGTGAGTACTAGATAGGTTTTACATTAATTTCTATTCTGTGTGGAACTTGTAAACGTTATCGGTTTGGTTTGAACCGATCAGGTTGTTTAAAATATCTTAATCTGTCATTTAGAGTGTGGTTACCGGTTCTTATCGGTTCTAAAAAAAACGGATTTTATTGCGTTTTTCCACGACCAATGACAGTTGGGGAACCGATAAGAGGGTCTTACCTGGCGGATTGCCATAAATGGGTAAGTTTGGTTGGACTGGCACTATGTCTGAAAACCCAAAAGAAAAACCGGGCCCACTGGGTTTCAACACTGCAGTGTGTGTGGGAAGTCTTTGCCAAGGCTGACCCCACCTACTGTGTTGTTGTCTGAGGTTTGACCACCTCAATGCAGACTGCCAGATTTGTAAAAGGATTTTCCTGCAGCTACCCTGGAAAAGAGAGTTGGTAGGCTCCAGGGAAAGGAGGCCAAAGTCCGCTGAACCAGATGGCCAGCCCAGTTCAGTTCAAACCGAACCGGAGGGAGTGCCCTCTGACCAGGGTGAGACTTCCTTGGGCAAAAGGAGAGCCGACTCTGAGGAGTCGGTTCCAGCAAAAAGGACTATGAAATCAGCTGGTGTGGAGACAAAACTTTCCTCTCCAACCACTGAAGAAATAGCAAAAGCGATTAAAATTGTCCAGTCGCTTTCCCCGGTTCCGACCGAACTGACACCATCGGGTAAGCGCCCGGTTCGGCCGGTTCCACCGGTTCAAGAGTATGATCTAGAGGAGTATTATGAACCGGAGGAGGGGGAAGAGGAGTATGAGGAGAGTGAATGTGGATTTGAAAGTCTGGATGTGCCCATTGACCCGGACATCTCCCCAGACAGACCTTCAGGAGTGTCTCCTCCTAGGCTTTCTGAGTCCCCTTCTCATTTTATGTTTTATAAAAAAGTGGCTGAAATCCTCCAGCTCCCTATGGAGGAAGCTGTGGATGATCAAGAGGAGCCTGACTATGTGGAAATGATGGATATCCCAGAGTCTAGGAGACTGTCTATTCCCTTGCATAAATCTTTTGGGAAACAGACTTTTAAAATTTTTAAAGCTCCTCACACTATACCTCCTGTGGATAAGAGAATGGACAAGAGGTACACATTGTCAGGCTCTGATACGGAGTTCCTTACACAACAATGTAGCCATGTTGGGATAGTGCAGGCTGCAGCCTGTGACAAGGCAAATATTCCCTTGGCTTCACACCCCATAGACAAGGACTCCAGGAGGATTGATGCTATGGCAAAGAAACAGTACATGGCAGCATCCTTGGGACTCAGACAGGCAAATTATATGGCTTATGTTGCTAGATATCAGAAATCCAGATGGGATACTGTTATGGCTCTAGCAAAACAGGTCCCTAGCCAGCTATGCAGGAGCTGGAGCAGGTGGCTGCTGATGGTATTGAGGCATCCAAGGTGCAATTCCATGCTGCAGTGGACTCAAATGATGTGTCATCAAGAGTCATGGCTACATCTGTGGCACTGCAGAATGGCTTGGCTCAGATGTACTAGCCTGTCACAGGATACCCAGACTAAGCCATGGATTTTCCTGTTGTGGGTAATTCTCTGTTTGGGGAGCAGACAGAGAATTACATGAAGAAAAATGGATGAGTATAGGAGTGCACAGGCCAGGAAGAGGCAGGCCACTCTCAAGGCAGCTTCCCAGGGCAGGGGTAGGCCTTTTCATAGGCCTTTGACAAGCCCAGGCCTCTCTTCTGCTTATGCCCAGAGGGGGTTCTTTAGAGGGAGAGGCAGACGGGGTACAAGCAGGCCTGCTTCCACCCCTCAGCCCAAAGCCCCTGCCAAGCAGGCACCCTGATGGGGTTGCCAGGGCCGATTCTCAGCTACCTGTAGGAGGCAGACTGGCTTACTTTGTCCAGGACTGGGAGTCTCTGACATCAGACAAGTGGGTCCTGGAAGTAGTAAGCCAGGGACTGGTTCTCAGCTTCAGAAAGTTTCCAAAGATGAGAAACCAGATCCTTTCCACCTGCAAATCCACCAGAGGTACTTGCCCTAGAGGCAGAGGTCTCTACCCTCCTGGCTCTCAGAGCTGTGGAAAGGGTTCCACCCCTACACCAGGACAAAGGGTTGTACTCCAGGTACTTCCTTACCCCAAAAAAGACAGGAGAATGGAAGCCCATCCTGGATCTCAGATATTTAAACAAGCACCTTTTAAAACCAAAATTCAAAATGGTGACTCTGGGAATTATTCTACCCTCTCTAAGGCCAGGGGACTGGCTAGCGTCCCTGGACCTCAAGGATGCCTACTTCCATATTCTCATCAGAAGCTCCCATCGAAAGTACCTCAGGTTCGAACTGCCCTCAGGCCATTACCAGTTCAGAGCAATGCCCTTTGGCCTCACCTCTGCTCCAAGGGTATTCACAAAATGCCTGGCAGTAGCAGTTGCTTCCCTAAGAAGGCAAAAAATTGCCATCTTCCCTTACCTGGATGACTGGCTCATAGTAGGCCAGTCTCCAGACCAAGTCAAGTTACATCTAAAGATAACTCAGCAACTGCTCACCTCTCTAGGTTTCCTTTTGAATCTTTCAAAGTCAGTTCTAGAGCCTGTCCAGCTCCTCACCTTCATAAGCGCAGAGCTTTTTTAGTTTCTGTAGTAACCCAGTGATTCACATATTCATGTATATGTGTGATATTCTGTAGATGTGTAACTATTGTGAAGTAGTAAATATTATTTTTATAGACTTCATGCCTCTGTGACCAAATCTTATGGCGGAGCAGTTAACTGTTGGTATTGACAAATCCATAATTTGTCTGTGAGAGAGAGAGAGAGAGAGAGAGAGAGAGAGAAAAGGTTAGTTATAGTTACTGTATTTGAAGAAGTAAGGTGTTTCTCAGGAGTGAGTGAGTGAGTGAGTGATGAGAAAGCTGTTTGCCCTTAGCCAAAGGAGTACTGTACTGTGCAGGCAGTGACTCTGGTGGGAAAAAGGCCAAGAAAGTCCCATTCGTGATGGCCTTGGGAAATCCTGCTGAGAGCATCTGCCAGGACATTGTCCTTGCCTGGGAGGTGAACTGCCATAAGGGAGGTGTTCAGGGAGTAAGCCAGAGACCACAACTTCATTGCTTCGGTGCACAAGGCCGTAGACCAAGTGCCCCCTTGCTTGCTGATGTACCACATTGTGGTGGTGTTGTCTGTTCTGACCTGTATAACTTTGTTCTGAACAGATTTGGAAAAAACTTGAAGTGCTAGAAAAACTGCTCTGAGTTCCAACAGATTGATGTGGAGCAGAGATTCCTGAGAGGACCACAATCCCTGGGTAGTGAGGTCACCCATGTGAGCTCCCCACCCCAAGAGGGATGCATCTGTAGTAAGGATTAAGGAGTGAGAGTGAGGACAAAGGAACCCCTTGTCTCAGATTGCTCTGATCCTGCCACCACTGTAGGGCCTGGATCAGGGTTCGAGTCACTGGGATCAGTTTGGTTAGAGGGTCTTTCCTTTGAGACCAAAAGGCTCTCAAATGGAACTGGATGTCCCTCATCTGAAATCTTGCTCCCTGCACTACTGCTGTAGAAGCAGCCATGTGCCCCAGGAGCTGTAGAAAGTGCCTTGCTGGTCGAGAGACCTGCAGGGTGAATGAGGAGGCCAGAGAGTCCAGGGTCCTTTCCCCGTCCAAAGGAAGGAAGGCTCTGGCCTTCTCTGTGTTCAGCTCTGCGCTTATGAAGGTGAGGAGCTGGACAGGCTCTAGAACTGACTTTGAAAGATTCAAAAGGAAACCTAGAGAGGTGAGCAGTTGCTGAGTTATCTGTAGATGTAACTTGACTTGGTCTGGAGACTGGTCTACTATGAGCCAGTCGTCCAGGTAAGGGAAGATGGCAATTTTTTGCCTTCTTAGGGAAGCAACTGCTACTGCCAGGCATTTTGTGAATACCCTTGGAGCACAGGTGAGGCCAAAGGGCATTGCTCTGAACTGGTAATGCCCTAAGGGCAGCTCGAACCTGAGGTACTTTCGATGGGAGCTTCTGATGAGAATATGGAAGTAGGCATCCTTGAGATCCAGGGATGCTAGCCAGTCCCCTGGCCTTAGAGAGGGTAGAATAATTCCCAGAGTCACCATTTTGAATTTTGGTTTTAAAAGGTGCTTGTTTAAATATCTGAGATCCAGGATGGGCTTCCATTCTCCTGTCTTTTTTGGGGTAAGGAAGTACCTGGAGTACAACCCTTTGTCCTGGTGTAGGGGTGGAACCCTTTCCACAGCTCTGAGAGCCAGGAGGGAAGAGACCTCTGCCTCTAGGGCAAGTACCTCTGGTGGATTTGCAGGTGGAAAGGATCTGGTTCTCATCTTTGGAAACTTTTTGAAGCTGAGAACCAGTCCCTGGCTTACTACTTCCAGGACCCACTTGTCTGATGTCAGAGACTCCCAGTCCTGGACAAAGTAAGCCAGCCTGCCTCCTACAGGTAGCTGAGAATCGGCCCTGGCAACCCAATCAGGGTGCCTGCTTGGCAGGGGCTTTGGGCTGAGGGGTGGAAGCAGGCCTGCTTGTACCCCGTCTGCCTCTCCCTCTAAAGAACCCCCTCTGGGCATAAGCAGAAGAGGAGGCCTGGGCTTGGTAAAAAGGCCTATGAAAAGGCTTACCCCTTCCCCTGGGAAGCTGCCTTTGAGGAGTGGCCTGCCTTTCCTTGGCCTGTGCACTCCTATAGGTAGTCTTATACTCATCCATTTTCTTCATGTAATCTCTGTCTGCTCCCAAACAGAGAATTACCCACAACAGGAAAATCCATGGCCTTAGTCTGGGTATCCCAGACAGGCTAGTACATCTGAGCCAAGCCATTCTGAAGTGCCACAGATGTAGCCATGACTCTTGATGACATATCATTTGAGTCCACTGCAGCATGGAATTGCACCTTGGATGCCTCAATACCATCAGCAGCCACCTGCACCAGCTCCTTGGCAAGCTGGCCAGGGACCTGTTTTGCTAGAGCCATAACAGTATCCCATCTGGATTTCTGATATCTAGCAACATAAGCCATATAATTTGCCTGTCTGAGTCCCAAGGATGCTGCCATGTACTGTTTCTTTGCCATAGCATCAATCCTCCTGGAGTCCTTGTCTGGAGGGTGTGAAGCCAAGGGACTATTTGCCTTGTCACAGGCTGCAGCCTGCACTATCCCAACATGGCTGCATTGTTGTGTAAGGAACTCCATATCAGAGCCTGACAATGTGTAGCTCTTGTCCATTCTCTTATCCACAGGAAGTATAGTGTGAGGAGCTTTTAAAATTTTAAAAGTCTGTTTCCCAAAAGATTTATGCAAGGGAATAGACAGTCTCCTAGACTCTGGGATATCCATCATTTCCACATAGTCAGACTCCTCTTGATCATCCACAGCTTCCTCCATAGGGAGCTGGAGGGTTTCAGCCACTTTTTTATAAAACATAAAATGAGAAGGGGACTCAGAAAGCCTAGGAGGAGACACTCCTGAAGGTCTGTCTGGGGAGATGTCCGGGTCAATGGGCACATCCAGACTTTCAAATCCACATTCACTCTCCTCATACTCCTCTTCCCCCTCCTCCGGTTCATAATACTCCTCTAAATCATACTCTTGAACCGGTGGAACCGGCCAAACCGGGCGCTTACCCGATGGTGTCGGTTCGGTCGGAACCGGGGAAAGCGACTAGACAATTTTAATCGCTTTGGCTATTTCTTCAGTGGTTGGAGAGGAAAGTTTTGTCTCCACACCAGCTGATTTCCTAGTCCTTTTTGCTGGAACTGACTCCTCAGAGTCGGCTCTCCTTTTGCCCGAGGAAGTCTCACCCTGGTCAGAGGGCACTCCCTCCGGTTCAGTTTGAACCAAACTGGCTGGCCATCCGTTCAGCGGACTTTTTGGCCTCCCTTTCCTGAGCCTACCAGCTCTCTTTTCCAGGAGTAGCTGCAGGAAAACTTTTTACAAATCTGGCAGTCTGCCATTGAGGTGGTCAAACCCTGCGACACATAAACACAGGTGGTGTGGGGCTTGGCAAAGACTTCCCACACACACTGCAGTGTTGAAACCCAGTGGGCCTGGTTTTTCTTTTGGGTTTCTCAGACATAGTGCCAGTCCTAACCAAACTTACCCATTTATGGTAATCCGCCAGGTAAGACCCTCTTATCGGTTCCCAACCGTGTCATGGGTCGTGGAAAAAAACGTAATAAAATCCGGTTTTTTTAGAACCAATAAGAATGGTAACCACACTCTAAATGACAGATTAAGATATTTTAAACATCCTGATTGGTTCAAACCAAACCGATAACCATTTACAAGTTCCACACAGAATAGAAATTAATGTAAAACCTATCTAGTACTCACAAATACCACAGACAGAGTCTGAACCGACCGGCTGCGGTTTAAATTCGGTCGAGAACCGAGAAAAACAATACTTTAACCGACAAAATTAACCGAGCAGAAGGAGAAATCTCTGGAGCGACTGTTCAGTGAGGCGGAGTAAAAAATCTGACGGTTTGAGTTTGAAGAACAACAGACAGAGTTTCAACTGAGCTCGAGCTCAGCGTTCCATGCCTGGCATGGAAAGTTAACTCTTTCACCTCCGGAGCACTTCGAAGGTTGGGACTCACTGCATATGTCATAATATAGCAAGACTTCATGTTGTTTGAAGCCTTATGTGTTGAGAAGGACTATCTTTCCTTTCACAATGACAAGTTGGTGCAGAGAACAAATAGGAGATTTCTTCCCAAGGTGGTTTCTGATTTTCACTTAAACCAATCCATCACACTGCCAGTTTTCTTCACTGAACATGCTAGTTCACATGAATGCAGACTCCATAGTCTAGATGTCAAAAGAGCATTAAGTTACTATATGACCCATTCCAGGGATCATAGACATGACAAGCAACAACTGTTTTGTAGTTATGGGGATGTAGGTAAAGGCACCCTACCTTCTAAGAGGTCAATCTCCCACTGGATAGTCCAGTGCATTCAGTTTTGCTACTCAAAAGTGAGTAAGGAACCTCCAGCAGGCCTGAGAGCTCATTCGACCAGGGGCATAGCTGCTACTATAGAAGCATCCAGAGATAGTTCTTTAGTGGAAATCTGTAAAGCAGCTACCTGGAGGACAGTACACACTACAGTTTGGACACATGGTCCAGAAGTGATGCCAGGTTTGGAACAGCAGTCCTGCAGAGCCTCTTTCCTAAGTGGGTTCTCTGCCCACCTCCAAAGGTATTGCTTTGAAGTCTGCAGAGAGTTAGAAATATAGAAGAATACCTGGGGTTAGAAGAAAAAATTACTAATCTAAGTAATCTTGTTTCTTCCAAGGTAGTCTTCAATATTCATAACTCTCCCTTCCTGCCTCCCCTTCCAGAATCAGAGCCTCTGCACTCCTGATCGAGTTTTCTAATTGAAAGTCCCAAACACTGGCATATATGTTTTCTAACCCTAGTGGGGAAATATTTAATTGCCTTCTTTTTTCAGGTGATTCTGGCATTCAGAAGGGGGAAGGGGCTTTAGGATTATAATAATGATAAGGATGTTTCAGGCTGTCATGGGCAGTTTAAGTTGCATTACATTAGATAAGCATATTTAGATAAGTCTTAGTTGGGTTGCCTTGTAGGCTCCTTAGAAATCTGATACATTGCAGAAAATAAGGGCAGCAGTTTCAATATGTGTCATGAGCCAATGATAGTTCTATCATTTGCGTATAGTTCCATTTTCTCTGGGCAGCTCTGCTTAGGAGGCTGACTGCAGAGAGTTATGAATATAGAAGAATACTGTGGAAGAAATACGATTACTAAAGTGAGTAATTTTTTCACGGTGGCCTCTGGGTGATCCAGGGGTCCATTAATCCCTGGGTCTCTCCAGTGGTACTGGTCCTTAAAAAGGATGGGACCATGATGTTCTGTGTTGACTACTGCAAGCTCAGTAGCTGTACAGAGTTGGGTGCATATCCCATGCCCAGGACAGAGGAGGTCTTAGAGAGGTTTTGGGAGGGCAATATACCTAACCATCATAGACCCGACAAAGGGCTATGCCGGTGCCCCTGACCCCTGAAGCCAGAGAGAGAGGTCACCCTTCATCACCTTGATTGGGTTATTCAAGTTCAGAGTAATGCCATTTGGAATGAAGACTGTACCAGCCACCTTTCAACGGCTTGTGGAATGCTTTCTGAACTGGGCAGGAGCTTTTGTGGTGGCTCGTTGTGGTCGGGGCATAGTTTTCATTTTTTAATCACTGCATATCTTTACATCATGTGCAAGCAGTTATCTACTTTGCTCGGACTTTGAATGGATTGGGGAAGTGGACCTGTTTGAGGATCATTTCATGAGGATTGTTGCCAGAAAGGATGTGGACTTAGGGACTTGAAAGGACATTGAACTTGGAAAATCTGGAAACCCAGCACTACATCTACTGTTGGATTTTGCGGTGGTGCATCTGGGGATAACAGTAGCTCAATTTTCAGTCGGTGGATTAGGCCTGATCTGACCGGTGGTCCATGTTTCGGTCTGTGGCAGCATGGGGGTCCATGCTCTATCTGCCGGGGAGTCAGTGGTTGGAGCTCTGTCCTCTAGAGATCCCCGGGTGACCTACTGTGTTGGGTTCTGGCAGGGATCTCATGGTAGTTGGCGCAGCCCGGTGGCAGACCCTGGACTAGTCTTTTCGGGACCCTCCCCAGCTGTAGAGCTGACTGGTTCTGAAAAGGATTATTTGGACTTATTTGGACTTCTTCTCCGATCCTGATTGCGGTCAGATTTTTATTTTATTCCCTTGGAGGCAGTGAGAGTGCCCTAAACAATATCTGTACAGTTCTGGCAGTAAGATTACCTGGCACTTTGGTTCTTTTTCTGTTTTTTGGTCTACGATTAAACTTCATTTTATCATTTGCCAGCAGTGAGAATGCCACAAACAGTATCTCTCTAGGCTCTGGCAGTGAGAGTACCAGAGGCCTTGGGATTACCTGATATCATTTTTTGAGAAAAAGATTGCCTACATTCATTTGCTCAGGGGTATGAGCACCTGAGGATTCTTTTGACAGTCCTGCTGGTAGTGAGAGGACCTTCGGGACTTGGACCATTTGTTTTTCTCCTTAATACATTTTTATGACTGCATTATTAGTTCCTTTTTCTCCCTATATTTACTGATTTTACGTTTATGTTTGTTTTGTTTTATTTATTTTTTAGTATTATTTTATTTTGTCCACCTCTGAAGTTGTGAGAGGGTTCTGGGGTGGGGAAGTTTCGTTATTTAGTGTATTTACGTTGTAGTTATTATTTGATGTATTTTTAGGATCATGATAGTAGAAATATTTATGTAAGGGAGACTTATTTTTAGAGGTTGGGATTTGTGTGGGTTGCTTTGGTTTTAGTTTTATTGGGTATACTGCAACTATTTTAGGGTAGTTGTCCTATAAGAAAATTAGGATTTTCTTGTTGTGAAGCTTCAGCTGTAGTTGGTGGTTATTAGCCTTTGAAATGTGCCTGTCTGGCCCTCCCGTCTTATGCTATTCGTCCTTTTCTCTCCGCGCCCTCTGCCCGTTCTCACCCCTTTGCCTTTTTCTATCTACCAGCGCTGTTGGGCGCTGGGTATTGTACGTAGAAGGGATGGGGTGGGTGTGGTGGGTGGCGTGGGCATTGGAGAACGAAGGAGCGGATCTCTCGCACAGGGTTGGTTAGGTTTAGAAGACACCCTAGGGCAAAATGGAGCCTGGAACGTGGTCCTTCATGTCTCGTCCCCATACCCAAGGGCACCATCTTTTTTGATGGGCAAGTAGCTGGGATGGCTCATAAGCCCCGTCCAGCCCAGGTGGTGTTATGCAATGCCAGGTCTATTAAGAACAAAACTGTAATTATTGCAGATTTTGTTGGGACAGCAGATCTGATTTGCATCACCGAGACCTGGCTGGATGAAAATGTTGGTCCCACTTTGTAAACAGCAATTCCAGTCGGGTACTCGGTGATACACCGCCCGAGATTGGACTGTGGAGGGGGCAGCAGTCTGTTTCAAGACCGAGTTGGGCCTCACTGGTGTACCAGTAGAAGAAACTGAATCCTTTGAATGTACTGTGGTAGCTGGTGTGGGCTGCAGGACAGCTCGCGTCTACCATCCACTCAGGGACGAAAAGTGATTCCTGCAGGAAGTGGTGGATTTCACCGTCGACTTGGCATTGGAGTTGCCCAGACTGATGGTTCTGGGCGAATTCAATGCTTGGGTCGATGACGAACTCTCGCCTTTTGGACAGCACTTCCTCCAGCTGATGACATCACTGGGCTTCACAAAGATTATTTCTTCAGCTACCCATAATCATGATCATTCATTGGATCTGGTTTTCCTCTTGGGAATTGAGGCCTCTGACTTGGGTGTGGAACCTGTCGGTTGGTCCAATCATTACACCGTGAGGTTCAATTTCTGTGCCCCCCCTTGTAGGTCTGCCCCTGTGGAGATGGTCAGTAACTGCCCTTTATGGGATGTGAGCCCTGAAGACCAGGTGGCGGTGATTGACCTCTTGGAGTTTCCTGAAGCCAGCTCAGACCCAGAGCCATTGGTCCTGGCCTATAATAAGGCCATTTCCACAGCTCTCAATCTGATTGCTCCTGTCTGGGTTCATCCCCTTCCACTTTGCCCTCGTGCCCCTTGGTTTGATGGGTCCTTGAGGGAGTTGCAGCAGTTGGGATGAAGGTTAGAGCATCGTTGGTGGAAATCTGCCCTGGAGGCTGACCATCTTAGTTTGGTGGAGCAATTTCAGTTCTACCAGTCAGTGATCTCCTATAAGAAGGCAGAGTTCCTGTCCAGGGAGATCGCTGTCACTCAGAATCGACCAGCTCAGCCCTTCCAGCCTGTCTGCAGCTCTGTCAAGTTTTTTAACAAATGGAATGTGATGAGCTTGCTCAATTCTTTGCGAATAAGGTGACTGACACCAGGTCGTAGATCCTCTTGACTCGCTCTATGGGGGACGCTGTTGGTCGGTGCTCAGTCACTATACCTCGTACTTCCTGGAGTACCTTTGACCTGCCAGAGTTCGGGGATATTATGCGGATTGTCCAGGGGATGCACCCTACCTGCTGTGGTTTAGATTCTGGCCCAACTTCCCTGATTTTGGGTTGTTATGATATCATTGGCTCAGTTCTGGCTCAGATTGTTCGGTGCTCCTTGGAATCAGGTGAGTTTCCAAGCTCTCTGAAGGAGGCGGTGGTGACACCCCTTCTGAAGAAAGCTTCATTGGACCTGGACACTCTAGCTAACTACAGACCTATCTTGAACCTTCCCTTTATAGGAAAGGTTATTGAGAAAGTAGTGGCAACTCAACTTGAGACCAATTTGACCATCCAAAATATCTATGAACCTCTCCAGTCTGGTTTCTGTAAGAGGCATAGCATTGAGACTGCTCTGGTTTGGATGCTCAATGATCTCCTGATGGCGAGAGATCGGAGAAACCGTTCCATTCTGGTACTCCTCAATTTCTCTTCAGCCTTTGACACTGTAGACCATGGGGTGCTACTCGAGTGCCTGAGGTCCATCAGTGGCCTGATGAGTACAGTGCTCAGGTGGTTTACATCTTTCCTAACTGGTAGAACACAGAGAGTTGTGTCGGGTTTTTTTTTCCAACTCATTCCCTCTGTCTTGTGGGGTCCCTCAGGGCTTGGTGTTGTCCCCCATGTTGTTTGCAGTGTACATGCTACCCCTCGAAGACACTGTAAGATGGTATGGGCTAAGGTTTCACTGCTATGCTGATGATACCCAGCTCTACCTGTCTTTTGCTCCTGACCAAGTTAGTGCTCTCTCAGTATTTAATAACTGCCTCGCTGAAATCCAAGAATGGATGAATTCGAGCTAGTTAAAGTTGAACGTGGGAAAGACTGAGGTTATGGTTGTGGACCCAGGCCACAGGATAGAGGGGCTGAGGACTGATCAGCCCTCTGGATTATTTCTGGGGGTGCTCAGATCCTTACCTCAGAATGGGTGCACGACCTGGGAGTGGTGCTTGATGATGGGCTGACCCTTCATTATCAGGTGGCAGCAGTTGTTAAGTCAGCCTTTTATCATCTTAGAAACATTGCCAAGGTCAAACACCTTGTTCCGTCCAGCAATTTGCCTGTGTTGGTCCATGCCTTTGTGACCTTGCACCTTCTCTACTGCAACTCCCTTTACTTGGAGCTTCTTGTGGTTGATATCCGCCGCATGCAGCTAGTGCAGAACACTGCTGCTTGATTGTTGACAGGGGCATCTCGGAGGTTGCAAACATCACCCCTGTGCTGCGCAATCTGCACTGGCTGCCGATTCAGTGGTGGTTCACCTTTAAGGTAGATTTATTGACCTACAAAGCCCTACACAGACTTGGCCCCAACTAAAAAGAGCTTCTGATTCCTTACACCCCTGTGTGACAGCTCCACTCAGCTGACGAAGGGTTGCTGGAGATTCCGAGGGTCACTTTGAAATCTTCTGGGGCCTGTACTTTTATGTTTGCGGTCCCCACCCTCTGGAATTCTCTGCCCTGTCAGTTTCAGGAATGCGTGACCGTGGGGAGCTTTAAACAGGCACTTAAAACTTCTTTTTGGTGTCAGGCTTTTCCATAAATTGTTATTATTTGTTATTGCTGTTTTATTTATTAATTGTAATGGTTTTATGGAATCATGTTTTAAAACTGTAAAGCACCTTTATATTTGAAAGGCGCTCTAAAAATAAAGTTTATTATTATTTTGCGCTAGTATATGTGGATGACATCACCATTTATAGCCAGACCTGGGAGGACCATGTCAGGCACATGACTGAGGTGTTTTGACAACTGCAGGTTCCTGCACTGACAGTCAAGGCAGAGAAGTGCTAGATAGGAATGGCAGAGGGGTCACACCTTGGGAACAGAGTGGGGGATAGGTATCTTCAACCTGAGCCAGTCAAAACTGAGGCCATCCAGGGATGGGCCACACCCATTACTAAGAGAAAGGTAATGGCCTTCCTGAAAATGGCAGGGTACTACCATAAATTTGTGAAAAATTTCAGAAGCCTGGCCAAACCCCTATCTGATTTTACCAGGAAGAAAATGCTGGACAAGGTTCAGTGGACAGAAACCTGCAAGTCCACGTTCCATCAGCTGAAGGAAGCATTGTGTCAGACACCTGTGCTCACCCACCCAGGCTATTTTCTAAGGTTCACTGTGCCCATAGATGCATCTGATCATGATCTATGTGCAGTTTTGAGTCAGGTTACTTGCTTGGGAGAGGAACACTCAGTTGTGTACCTGAGCAGGAAGCTGCTGCCCTGAGAGAAGGCTTACTCCACAACTGAAAAGGGGCATCTAGGTATGCCTGGATTTTGCAGGAGCTGCAACCTTATCTGTATAGGAGGGAGTTTACCCTGATCACTGACCACAGGCCCCTCACATGGCTGCACAGGACCAGCGGGCAAAACCCCAAATTGCTAAGGTGCATCCTGGTGCTACAGTCCTATAACCTGGACATTAGGCACCACAGTGGGTCACAGCTTGGAAACACTGATGGGCTATCTAGACAATAGCTAGCACCTAGACAAAAAAGGGGAGAGGTGCTGTGAGGAATTATTGTGGGATTCACAAAGAGACTGAACAGAGGACATAGCAAGTGGAGCCAGCCGGCTCACATGAAAAAACAGACATCCTTTGGGGTGCTAAAGGAATGTGTTTTTCATTTCTTGGGTGGGGGGAGGAGGCATAACAATATTTTACTACTTGTTTTTATTAATTCTATCTGCACTGGTATCAGCTAGAATCTTTTCAGCAGAAGGGACAAAGTGGTCTTCCTGAAAAATAAAAGGAAATTTTTTATCAGAAGACAGAAAAGCTGTCTCTGAGGGTAATTTCAGTCCCTTTGCCCTGTAAATGACAGGACCCCCTGGTCAGGAAACAGTCCTGGTCATGCAGCTTCCCCCTGCAGAGGAAAGCATGGCTCAGAACAATGAAAGATGTCCTGAGTCAACAAAATCCAAAGTTCCAGTTTGAGCCAGCTTCCCAGAGAGGTGGTACTCCTAGGAGACAAAGAAAGTGTCAAATCCATGATGTCAGAGTGACATATTTGATGATGCAGCATATATATGTGTGTGTGTGTGTTGGGGGGGACTGGAAGCTGAAGGCTTTTGAAATTAGTATCAGGCCCTAGTAACTGAATCTGTGTTGAGGCCTCATCTCTTGCACCATCTAAGAGTTGGAGTCTATTTTTTTCTTCTGCTATGTGCAAACCATTTCTTTTTAGTTTCGGTAGTAACCCAGTGATTCACATATTCATGTATATGTGTGATATTCTGTAGATGTGTAACTATTGTGAAGTAGTAAATATTATTTTTATAGACTTCATGCCTCTGTGACCAAATCTTATGGCGGAGCAGTTAACTGTTGGTATTGACAAATCCATAATTTGTCTGTGTGAGAGAGAGAGAGAGAGAGAGAGAAAAGGTTACAGTTATAGTTACTGTATTTGAAGAAGTAAGGTGTTTCTCAGGAGTGAGTGAGTGATGAGAAAGCTGTTTGCCCTTAGCCAAAGGAGTACTGTACTGTGCGGGCAGTGACTCTGGTGGGGAAAAAGGCCAAGAAAGTCCCCAGGTACGAGAATCATTTCTGAGTGATGGTAGCTACTGAGGTACTTGTAAGAAAGGCTTCGAGCACATACAACTCACAAGAGAAACACGTAGTATAAAAAGCTTTATTTTACAAGACTCCTAACATGTTTCGGACTGCTCCCCCAGTCCTTTATCAAAGGAAATAAAAAACCAAGTGTCAGAGAACACCATATATAACACACAATTGATTCAGGTGTATTCCATCAGAACAATGAATACTTAGCTAAACCATCAAACTAATTGTAATCCTCCAGAGAGACCGTCATTCAATTAAATTAAATATTTTAAACGTCTTCATGTCTAATACAATAAAACAAAAGTGCATATAACAATGTAGTGTTATACTACTTCTTCCAGAACTAAATTGTGAAAATGTAAAAATACAAAAAAACTAAAAACTCAAAAACTAAAAAGGGGACACTGAACAAGGGGGGGGGGAGAGTTTAACAAGATAGTCAGACCATATGGTTCATGCTGATCAGATATGACCAAAATTAACTGCAATCCTTTAAATATGGATAAAGCTCTAAGGGGCCATTTAGCCCTGGACTTTTGTTAGCTTTTAAGGTTAAAATCCAGTAATTTTCTCTTCTTAGTACTAGATTATTATAATCTCCACCTCTCGGGTTCCTATTTACCTTATCGATTGCCATAAACTTAAAGGAATGTTGTTCAGGTTCTCTAGTATTAGCAACATGTGCTGCAGTAGCATAAGTCATAATGCACTAAATGCATAAACTAATGCAACTCATTGTTAAATACAGTAAGGAGCAAGAAGCTGAGCTGAAGGAAGATATAAAGAAATGTGAAATAGAAGTGTTAAAGTTTCGTACACATTTGGACTTTGGGCGTTTAAACTTGAGACTGAAAGATTCAATTTTTAAATTGGATTCTGAAGTTAAAAAAATCAAAATGACCAAGTTTTTACGAGACAAAGTAGATTTTGAAAGGGGCACGATTTTTAAATGGAAAAATAACCAGAAGAAAGGTATTTTAAAGAACAGAACTAAGAATGTATCATTTGAGTATTCCACAGATTTCAGTACAGACTATAGCGATATAGAGGAGACAACATCAACATGTATCCTTTTCAGAAGGAGCAATCAACAACAGACAACAATCAGTGGGGGAGCATCAGGTGTACACGAGCCTTATATTCCACCACCTTTACTGAAGGGTCCAAGATTTCAAGGAGAAGCAAGGGATTTCCGAAGGGAAAGAGAACCCGACGAGGGAGAAGAAAGAACAAAACCTTATGGAAACAGGGATTCTCGAGGGAATTACAGGGGACGGAATGCATGGAGGAAGCCTTATGGCAATGGGGGTCGACATCAGCAGAGGAGGTAAGAACTGAATCTTTTGATACCCCTACAACTCAAATTATTAATCTATCTAAACATGATCTGACAAGTGGAGAAATCAACTTGTTAAAAAAAGGTTTGAGTTTTGCTCCTACTACCCCTTTAAATCGGTACAAACTTTAATAGATTTGAATTTAAACTGCATAAACTTAATATTAAGGCTTTCTATTCCCAAGAGAAATGCTGGGATTACAAGAAATGGAACATTCAGTGAAGGATACAAATGTTTTTAAAAACCATCGGGTCTGGTGCCCCCATGTGCAGCAGTAACTATTTTTAAAGAGTTGGTTGAGAGAGACATTGAAACATTAAGCATTCCAGTGAATAATTTTTCTTATCAGAACTTAAGTAGCAGTGAAAAAGAAGCTATAGATACTTTAAAGAAGGATACAGATATAGTGATAAAACAAGCAGACAAAGGCGGAGGTGGTCCTAATGGATAGAGAAAATTACATTTTGGAAGTGCAAAGACAGATTTATAACACCCAGTACTATATCAGACTAAAAGAAGATCCAACATATGAGTTCAAGTATGGAATTGATGAGATTATTGAAGATGCCTTGTCTAGTGGAGTAATTACCCAAGATGTGAAAATTACCTTACAGTTTCTAATCCACCAGGGCCACTTTTACATTCTTCCGAAGTCCATAAAACTTTAGTTAATCCACCTGGTCGTCCAATAGTGAGTGGTATAGGTTCACTAACAGAACCTTTGTTGAGATATGTGGATTCTTTTTGAAACCTTTGTGTGGAACTTGCCATCATACATCAAAGATACAAAGAAGTCCTTAATTTCTTGAAAGACGTGACATTACCAGAAGAAGGAATTTTAGTCACAATGGATATTGAATCACTGTATACCAATGTTCCACATGAAGAAGCACTAGATGCAATAGCTTGCTTTTAAATAAAGCGAATATTAGTGGTTCTGATGTTTTATTAAAATTCTTGGAATGCATTTTAAAATGTAATGTATTTGTATTTGATGGAGAATTGTTTCTACAGATAAGGGAACAGCTATGAGCCACTTGTGCACCATCGATTATGAATTTATTTGTGGGAAAGTGGGAAGGATTTTATTTTAATCATAATGTCAATATTTTCATAATTTTATGATGGTTTGGAAACGCTTTTATTGACGATATTTTTTGATATGGAAGGGGATGAAAATGAGTTAAAATTGTTTGTAGACTTTTACATAGAACAAATCCTTTTCTGAAGTTCACAGTTAGTCACTCCAAGGAACAAATTACTTTTTAGACTTAAAGATTGAACGTAAAGCAAATAAGATAAAACTTCTTTATTCCGGAAGGAAGTTGATGGCACATTATATTACGGGCTAACAGTTGTCATCCCAGGTACACTATCAAAAATATACCAATCGGTCAGTTTTAAGAACAAAACGAACTGTACAGAAGTGGAAGATTTTGAGGAGGGGAAAGAATTAACAAATAGACTGACACAGAGGGGCTATGGTAAGAACTATATTAGGGAAGCTTACAGCACAGCCAAAAACACTGACAGGGATGATCTTTTGAGAAATAAGTGCAAAATACAGCATGAAGATTGCCGTTTTAATTTCGTTACAAGATATTCAGTAAAAGTGAAAGAACTTGAAAATATCATAAATAGGCATTGGCATATATTGGGAGCTGAATCAGGTTTACAAGGAGTGATAGAACAACCGTCAGAATGTGTTTTAAGAAAGTTCCTACTTATAGGAGACTTACTTATGAGAAGTCATTATGAAAATAAGTCTAAAAGTACATGGTTAGATAAAGAAGGGTAATTTTAAATGCAAGCGATGTATTTATTGCAGCCATATGTTACAGGGTAATATTTTTCGAGTCACAACAGTGATAGAAGTTTTGAAATTCGACAATTCATGAACTGTGACACAGTGGGAGTTATTTATTTGGCAGTATGTAACTGTGAGGCTTTTATGTGGGAAAACGATTAGAGTTTTAAAATCAGAGTAGGAGAACATAGAGAGCCATTCAGAGAGGGGGACATGACTTATGCTACTGCAGCACATGTTGCTAATACTAGAGAACCTGAACAACATTCCTTTAAGTTTATGGCAATCGATAAGGTAAATAGGAACCCGAGAGGTGGAGATTATAATAATCTAGTACTAAGAAGAAAAATTACTGGATTTTAACCTTAAAGCTAACAAAAGTCCAGGGCTAAATGGCCCCTTAGAGCTTTATCCATATTTAAAGGATCGTAGTTAATTTTGGTCATATCTGATCAGCATGAACCATATGGTGTGACTATCTTGTTAAACTCTCCCCCTTGTTCAGTGTCCCTTTTAGTTTTTGAGTTTTAGTTTTTGTATCTTTACATTTTCACAATTTAGTTCTGGAAGAAGTAGTATAAGACTACATTGTTATATGCACTTTTGTTTTATTGTATTAGACATGAAGATGTTTAAAATATTTAATTTAATTGAATGACGGTCTCTCTGAGGATTACAATTAGTTTGATGGTTTAGCTAAGTATTCATTGTTCTGATGGAATACACCTGAATCAATTGTGTGTTATATATGGTGTTCTCTGACACTTGGTTTTTATTTCCTTTGATAAAGGACTGGGGAGCAGTCCGAAACATGTTAGGAGTCTTGTAAAATAAAGCTTTTTATACTACGTGTTTCTCTTATGAGTTGTATGTGCTCGAAGCCTTTCTTACAAGTATTCCATTGTTGGTTTCTGGAGCACTACGTCCCAGCGCGCACTCAGTTGGTTTGTAGCTACTGAGGTACCCTTACAGGTGCTGAGGGTTGAGAAGCTTGGCAACCTGTTGCAGACTGAGTCCTGGGTGTGGACAAGTTGTGATAAACACAAAGATAAAACAGCCATTAAAGAATTCTTTTAACACATGGCAAACACAGAAAGGATGTATTTCACTGCCTGTGAAGGTGCTCCAGCTAGTAAAAGCCAATACTCCAACCAGTAATCCTTCTGGAACTGATGTGAGTAACTGACTGTTGAGCAATGACTAAACCTGCTGTTCCATCGGGTGCTATCCCAAAGAACTAGAGCAGAGGACACACACAGAAAGGATGCACTCTACTGCCCATAAAGGTCCTCCAGTTAGTAAAAACCATATGAGAACAAACTCTGGTTAGAGCCAATATGGCTGTGGAGAACTTTCAGGAGTGGCAAGAGTGGTGAAAAGAATATGCAGTGCTCTCGCTGCAATGGATTTAGCCATAATACTGCAGCAATTACAGTACTGCGCATGCATGATACTCGCACATGTGCAGTTTGCCACTAGAGTCAGCCTTGTGCAACATGGCGGTGCTGACATAACTACGTGTAACAACCCAGACCCTCAGGTTACTACAATCCCATTAGTATTAGTCTTAGGCAGGTAGGAAAAGGCAGCTGGTAGGGAGCTCATTAGGGGCTTTCTATTTAATGACATCTTTGTTTACTCAGCTAGCCTGAGAGAAGGCTGATTATGTCATGTAGATCTCTTACAGAAGCATAACCATTTTAGAGTCAGCTGCTCTCGGGGAGCTTAGAATGTTCATCAGTAAGTTCAAGTGTGGCAGTCAGAGTAGCAGGAGGTTTGCCATTGGGGTTCTATCAAAGGAAGCCCTGGTATTTCTCACCCTAGTTTGGAAAATCTTCAGTTTGCCTGCAGGACTCTTTAGTTTCACTCCAGGGGGAGTGAGAGGGAATGCAATTCTTGTAGATCCAAGGGGCAATCCCCTGAAGTTCCTGAAGTTCACAGCTGTGTTAAGGAAGAACAATGAGTAGAATCTGACAGCTACCAGAGAAAGAAATGTGCCTTTTGTTCTTTCCATGACTGGGAGAAAGGAACAACTAATCTGTGAGTACAGAATTTGAGACTGTTCTCTGAGGGAGTTGTCTGAGGTGTGTGTGCCCTACATAAGGCCAGATCACACCGGTCAGGACCCCTTTCATCACAACTGTGCTGAGTTTAAAGTTAAAGTTGGGGAATCTTTAGCAAGTCATTGAGGATTGGTGATTCATTTGGTGTAACCCTGAAGGAATGGCAGAGGCTGTTTGGGGAAAAGGGTGGGAGAAATGCCATCTGGAGTTTCAGGCAGGGCTAAGTGGTTCGTGGATGGGGATCACTGTTCCCTGGGCAAAGACCATGCACCAGGAGGATTTTCACGTGTGTGGCACATCCCACATATATACATTCTGGAAATGGAAATGTGTGGAAAACTTTTAAAGTGTGTGGCACATCCCACAGATAGACACTTTGGAAGAGAGATAGAGATGTTTTTGTGAAAAACAGTACTGCCTAGCAATGTCTTGCAAAAGAGAGTGTGCCTGTATTGCAATGACAGACCTTTGGGAGACCACCCTTGCTTTAAGTAACATCTGTAAATAAAGCCATACTGCAAAAATCCCAGTTACTGCTTTGGACATTCCACTTGTTGCTTCTAGTGTGAACATTACTGGCGCCCCTCAGCAGATAGGTCTAGCATATGCCTAGCATCCTCTTCCTGGACCTGGTTGTAAATAAAAAGGTTCATTTTAGTATGTACCCCCAACCCCCATCCTCTAGATAATGAGCCTGATATACACTCCAACGCTAGGGGTGGTACCATGAGTGTAGTTCTGCCAAAAGAAAATTGTATGCCATGTAGTTGGCAGTAGTTCTTTTAAGGGGGTGCCAGTTAGCCAAAGGTGGCATGGGGGTTACATACGTATGCACAATACTTGTGCATGCACACATTAAGTCAGTGCCACTATGTTGTACACAGCAGCCGTCACTTCTGCAGTTGCAGAAGGGAAAAGCAGTGCACCAAGAAGAGGGTATGTTATGCAGCCCAAAGAGGGGAAGGGCTGCATACACAGAAACACTGGAAACTATGCTGGAGCACTGCAGCAGAACATCAGGCAGTGGTCCAGTTACATGCTTCCACAGTGCTCTTATACAAATCTGATGATGACAGAACATCTGTGGAGCTTGGCCCACACAGCCATAAAAATCAGACGCAGAAGGAGACTATTAGCAAACTAGAGATCTGGTCTGGGATTTGCTTGTCTTCATAGTCACTTTCTTATTCTTTTCTAAGCTGTAATTTCTGATAAATGTGCCTTAACCATATTGATCTCAGGGCTGATAGACTACTTCTGGTTTTCCCCCTGATTGTATTAGGTGGGGGTATTAGCAATCTTGAAGTGGTAGCTGCCAGTGGTGGCATGCTCTGGAATAAAGTGGTCTCCATGCTTGTCTGCACATTTTAGAAATTACCCCTTTCCTTGTTTTTGCTGTAAAAAAAAACCTGACCCCTTCAACACAAAAACAAGGAGCCAGTTATGGCCTCCACCCCACCCCTTTTTGCTTCAAGTGAGGAATGTGATTATGGGTTTGCATCAGATGTACAGTGGCAGCCATAGATGCACAATAATGTTAAACAGTAATCAACTGTATGTAACATTTTTTTAATGTGTGCTTTCTTAATGTTGTCAATACCACTCCACTCATTTTGTACTCTGCCCCTGGATTTCTGTGCTCCAAGTGCATTATTTTACATTTTTGTGTTCAGGGCAAAAAGGCTTTTCAAATGAGGGTAGTCAGTAATCTAAATTCTTTACAGTTTTTTTTAATTGCCATCAGAAATGTGAATTTTGTAAAAACAAAAATGGAAATACAGGTTTACCATATTTTACAAAATACAAGGAATTCAGATTAGTGACTACCCTCATTTGAAAGGTCTTTTTGTCCTGAACAACTCTCAGACTGGTTGTTGTGCGCCTGGAACAGTTTTAAAGCTATTTAGATGTGTTTGGAATGTGTGCACATTTGCTAAGAATTCTGCACATTGCTTTAGGAATATTCTTAAGAAAAAGCAGTTTGGAGTTCTGTCTCCAATGCTCTAAACACACAATGGGTCTGAATGAGTTAAAGGGGACAGAAAATGATTGCTTATGTGTACATGTTTGAAATGTCTCATTTTCATAAATTATATTCATACCTCTAAAGGATCCCTATTTAACTGTGCCTGAATAAAAGCTGAAGCTGTCAGTTGTTTGTTTTGTTTTTAGATTCATATAACTAATTAATACAACAGCAGATTAGGAACATATGGACATATGTTGATACATGGACATATTAAGATAATATCGCAATAACAAGGGAGTCTGTGTTAGGTTTGGGTTATGAATATACACATACACTAGTCACTTGTTACATAATTGCAGATATACAGTATGTTTAAGACAGTATAAGTTTGACGATTTATGAATAATATGGACTTATTGTACACCGAGTTTAAGAAACATTTATCTGAAGAGTACAATGTGTAAGATTTGATTGACACCATTGTGTGAAACAGCTGATGAATGCTTAATTTACATTATAGCAGGTTGTCTTCTAACCTATTTTTACTTAACACATAGATATTTTCATATGTGTAGGACTTTTAACATTATTTACTATGTATTGCAACACTATGTAGATCTACTGATGCCTGAAAGAAAACTTTGAAACAAATAATAAGTAGGTACAATTCTGCTTGTATTCCATATATATTCTAGATTTCTCCTCCCCATTATTTATTACTGAGGAAATGTGCATGAATACATGATTTGTATCCCTTACAGTTACTTTAAAGTTAATCTGCCCTATGTAGCTTACTCCCTACTTCAAGTCATAATGCTCTGTTGTGACATCACAATCTGTTGCCATAAGAGTAACTGTGATGTCCCAAGCAGTGCATTGTGACCTCAAGTAGGGAGACAGCAACAGAAATAGATAAACTCTTCAGGAGCAAAAATCCTGTTTTCATGCAGTTGACCTCAATAATAAGTAATGGGGAGGAGGAATAAAACACTAATGTGAAATACAAGCTGAACTATAGCTAAATATTATGTTTTGTTAACGTACTCCTGAAATTGTCAGCTGCTCTTTAGGCTTATTATTTCTTGTGGTTTTTAATCATTGTCATTTACTAATGCTAGCACAGACAGACACAGAGGGTTTTAAAATGAGGCTTCAGTTGATTTATAGCTTTTCTCAGGGAGTGAACTTTCAAGTCAGTGTCATTTGACCTTGGGATAGCTTTCTTTTGATGGAACGTTTTCTGTCTTTATATGGGTATGTTGTTTTTTGAATGCTGTTTCAACCAATGGGGTTCTTAACAACTTTTCATCTGTTTTTATGTTTGCCATGTGCGCTTGCGCACAGCAAGCAAACATTTTCCTATGATAGTAACTTTTGAGGGGCATGATACTGTCCCTCCAATGCAGAGCAGTGTTTAATCGGCAAGTCTGTAGCAGACCAATTATCAGCCACTCTAAATATGACAGAGTTTTAGCTTGATGGGTGGAAATTGCATCTACTTCAAAACAAAAAGTCAACCCAATCATGGGTTTGTTGTCTTCCTTTGATGTAGCTACTCAGCATACTGACCTCTCCTTATCAGACTGGCATAGGTATTCCAAGCATCTACAGACACCAGCTGTTAAAAGTAATGTGTGTTTTGTCTTTTTCTTTCTCGCTTTCTCTCACTGCTGGCAAATGGGTTTGGTTCCCACATCTGGCACTTGGGTTAATATCCCAGTACTGACACTGTAGTGCAGCATGAGAGGGGTGCTGCACTTCTGAGGTGCCGTCTTTCAGATGAGATGTTAAACCAAGGTCCCATCTGCCTGGATTGGTGGTAGTTCATGTGGACGTTAAAGATCCCATGGCACTTATCGAAAAGAATAGGGGAGATTTCCCCGGTGTCCTGGCCAAATTTCCCTCGTTCACTAAAAAAAAAAATACCACCAACAGCTTAATCTGTTTCAAGGCCAGTTGGCATTCATCTGTATCCCCCTCCCCTGGGTCATGCCTGAAAATAGGCAGGACTTGTCTAGTGCACGTACCCAGTCAACACAAACTAAATAAATAAAAATGGTATTTACTCACTGGTAACCTTTGTATTTTCACATGCCTCAGTAACATCCATGCTATATATTTATGTTTGTAATAGCATTTATGTACTTCAAGTTCTTGCTAGTAGCAGCCTAGTGTTTGCAATGATCTCAGATCTCTCTGTCCCAGCTCTGACTGGTGCTGGAAGTAAGTTAGGGTTTTTTGTTTTTGGTTTTTAACAGTGGAAGTTTAAAGTGGACTGCTCATATGTGCTTTTTCATCTTGAAACATATCATGCTGTTAGATGTTCTTTTGGGATAGTCAAAAATCTTTTTAAGTAGCCCTGAGGTCTTGTACTAGAAAAGGTAATATTTCAGTAAGTACATCAGCTGGACAGCAGAAATGTCTGTGGGGCTAATAGATTTTCCAAATCACTTACCCTGTTAGCTAGTAACTGCTAAACTTAAAGAGCTAGTGGAGCCAAAGCAGACAGGCAGGAAAATGATACAAATTTTAAGAAGTAGTCAGTTGTAACTTTTCATTTCTGAAGCATTTTTCTTCTTTCTTTTTTTTTTTTTTGCTCATTAGAAAGTCTTTTATGTGATATTATTGTGCTGGATGTGTAGAGCAGCTCTTAGCCTGTAATCTGACTTATCTATCTGTATCCCCCCCCCCCCCACTACATCATCAGCATGGCGATCTCACTAAAAGTGACATCACAAGTGAATGACCTGGCAGTCATTGAATGGCTGTTCCTAAGCAACAGTGATGCCACAGTCAGTGAGGTAACAGTGCTGATGATGTAGTGGTGGGCAGTCAAGCTTGATATGTCAGCTGCCAGGTTAAGAGCTGTTTCACATATCACACCTACTGACATCAGGTTAACAATCTTCTAATTAAACAAAAGCAAAATGAAAAGTACATAAAATATAAAAGGTAATGGCTGGTTGCTTTTAAAATCTAATATTAGTTTTAGGCAGTACATTAGCTCTTTAATTTCAACCCCAGCATGGATCAGCCTGAGATGAGATTTCTCTTTTTTCATTCTATTTATTCTCCCTTAGCTGGCAGTGCATTGCCACCTGGTCCCCAGATATAACAGCCCTCCACACCACTTGATGGAAGACAGCTGTAACCTGTATAGTGGGCCCCCTTATGGGGATCGTGACTGGTCAAAAAGAGAGTATACATATGTATACAGAGAATAGTGTACTCCACAGCCCTGTCATGTTGGCTGTGCTGTCCATTTCTGTGCCATCATCTTGGTGACCACGTCATGATGCAGGAATCGGTATGACAAGCTGATGTTTTATTGTTACCTGTTGTCAATGGGGTGCATCAGGTATGCACAATGATATTGTGTGCTTGTTGTTTTTTTTGTTCCTCTTAATTTTCTTAATTCTTCCTTACCACACAGCCCTGTCATACAATGGCTCCTACCTGGCAGCCAGTGTTCACCAAGGTTCCCCACCTCCATCGAGGCAGTCATGTTTCCCCAACTCCCATCAGGTATGACTAAACAGAAGCTTGTGGAATTAGAGTGAGACTGTAGTAAAAAAAAATTGTGAAAACAGCAGTTTCTTTAGAACATGACAGATGTATGTCACTTTTGTTGCATCACATGTTGTACATACTCTTTGTGGCTATTGGTTTTGCTTCTGTGGGTACTTTAACAGCATGTTTACTTCTTTTCCATTACCTCTTTTTTGTTTATATTGGGGCTCCTGCAATTATTATGCTATCATGGACACAGCACTAGAATGTTTATGCTGCCATGAGGTGAATGCTGTATTGGCAGAATCTGCATACGAACATATACTATACCTTATGTGTGTGCTATACCTGGTTAAACAACTAAAAAATAAATAAAAATAAATAAAATATGAAACTGCCAGCAGAAAATGGCCATAATGGTCTATTGAGTCTGTTTTAGTGTGCAGCTCAGTTATTTCCTTGGAGCTGCTCCCCTGCTGAACTCCACCCGGAGTTATCTCTCACCTTCCCATTCCCCTCTCCTAACCCCTTCCAAGTAGAGCCCCCTTCAGTCCTAATCCTCTTCATCACCCTATCCCACCCCCTCTTGAAACTGGCCACTGTCTTTGCTGCCACCACCTCCTCCTGTAGCTGATTCCACTGGTTCACCACCCTTTCAGTGAAAAAGTGCCTCATTTCCTTCTTGAATCTACCCCTCCACCAATTTAAGGTTATGTCCCCATGTTGTACCTTCCTTTCTTAAGTTAAAGATGCCCTCTGTACCAACCCTGTTTATGTCCTTAAGGTGCTTGGAGGTTTTGATCATATCCCCCCTCTCCCTTCTGTCCTCCAGGGTGTACATGTTCAGTTACCTCAGTCTCTCACCATATGTTTGTCTACATACAAATCATCCTGGGTCAAGGAAAGAAACTTAACATGGGCTGTGTCTAACTCCCCTAATCCCCCATACATCTCCCTCCCCCTCCATTATTTCCTCTTGGTCTAGCCCCCCCAACTTGGTGTTATGTGTGGATTTCAATATCAATTGGTTGCGATCAGGAGCTGGTACCACTCACACCTTTGTATCTGAAGCCCACCTATCTCAATTAATAACTGAACCCACTAGGCTCAATATTAAATCTGGCAATCATTTCCTTTTAGACTGGGTCCTTACCAATAGCTGGCTAGGGGAAAATAAACAGAATAAAAAAATCCCATCTCAGGCTGATCCATGCAGGGGTCAGATTAAATGTTATAGCTACTAGCCAGCTGGGTAGTAGCTTGCAAAATCCACTAGCCACACAGACTTTTCTACTGGCCCAGCTGATCTACTTATTGAAATATTACCTTTTCCAGTACAAGCCCTCCTGGCTACTTAAAAAGATTTTTGACAATCCCAAAAGAAAATCTAACAGCATTTGGCTACTGAACTGGTGCCAGTTTCAACCCTTTCCATGAACATCCACATGTGGTCACACAGTTGACAGTACAGGAATGGACAGCCAGGAGCACCATCCAAGTATACACACACACACACACACACACGGCAAACATCTGGCTTTGACAAATGTTTGTTTTTGTATGTTCTGGGCTTTGAGAAAGTATGTTCTTCTAAAACAACTGCTAGTGTTTTCTGATGAAGGATTCTGTGTAATCCAGAAGCTAAAAGCACCTGTGTTCTTTTGTAACAACTCTGTTGATCCAATAAAATGTATCAAATCATCTGTTTCTGTGGATCTTGTGTTACAAGGACCAATATGGCAACAAGTTTTCTGTGGCTTCACAGTTCAGAAATGTTAGCAGAAACTTACCATTACAGTGCCCACGGTTCTGAAACCATGAAGTGACATAGTCAGAACTCCAAATTCTTGGTTCCATGAAAGGAACTGCACAGAATGTTGTCCATACAAAGAAAACAATACAAAACACAACTGACAGCTTCAGCTTTTATTCAGGCACAGGGATCCTTTACAGGTATAAATGTGATTTATGAAACTAGAGAAATTTCAAACAGCTGCACATAAGTAAGCAATTCCTGTTCACTTTAAACTAAGCATGACAAGAGATGAACAATAGAATTTGACATAGAATTTGACGACAGATAAGGACCGCTTGGCCCACCCAGTCTGCCCATTTCCCTACCTAATGGATAAGCTGCAGATCCTAGTTAACCAGCAGCCTACTTCTTTCTGCCTCCACCCCCTAGAATTGCCTTATGACTGTCCCATGCATGCTTGAATTCCACCACTGTTTTTGACTCCACAACCTCCTCCGAAGGCTGCTCCACGATCCACAACCCTCTTTGTGAAAAAATACCTTTAAATTACCTCTGAGCCACCCCTCTATCTTCAAATTGTGCCCCTTGTTCTTGCACACCTCTTGTTTTGAAAGATGCTACCCTCTTGGACTTTGTTGATTCCTTGAGGTACTTGAAAGTTTCTATCATGTCCCCTCTCCTCCTTTCCTCGAGGCTAAACATATTAAGCTCCTAAGTCTCTCTTCATATGTCTTCCTGCAGACCCTGCACCATTTTAGTTGCCTCCTCTGGACAGCTTCCATCCTATGTCTTTGCGGAGATTGGGTCTCCAGAACTGCACGTAATACTCCAGATGGGGTCTGACCAGCTGTCTGTACAGAGGGATAATAACTTCCTGTTTTCTACAGGTGATGCCTCTCCCTATGCATCCCAGTATCCCCCCAGCCCTCCTTGCTGCCCTCTCACATTACCTGCCCACCTTTAGGTCATCTGATATGACTACCCCCAGGTCCCTTTCCATTTTTGTTGTTGTTAGTATCTCACCCCCCATTGCATACTCTTCCCCTGGGTTTTTGTTTCCCAGGTGCATTACCTTGCACTTCTTAGCATTGAATCTAAGCTGCCATACATTTGACCATTCCTCTAACCTTGCCAAGTCCCTTCTCATCCTTTCCACCCCACCTTGTGCATCAACTCTGTTGCAGATCTTTGTGTCATCTACAAAGAGACATACTTTTCCTTCCAGTCCCTCTGCAATGTCACTTATAAAGACATTGAAGAGGACCGGTCCTAATACTGAACCCTTCGGTACCCCACTAGTAACCCCCGAACAAGGTGGTCTGGTTTATAATTTCACTTAACTGGCGTAGTAATTTGCAAAACTGAGGCTGTGTAGAAGTGCTATAGGAGTTATGCTAAACAAATGTAAATCTGTCTCAAAGTTTACAAGTTACAGATAAAAAACCAGTATGAAAACCGTTCTGGACAAAAAAGACCTTTTCAATAAGCTGCAGTGATTATATTTTTTTAAACTATGGCCATCTGATTATCTGAATTTTCATTTTTCTTCACAATTTTCACCTTTCAGATGGCTATATTTAAACAAATCTAATGAATTTAGATTAGTGACTACCCTCATTTGAAAGGTCATTTTGTCCTGAATAACTTTCATGTTGGTTATATATTGGTAACTGTGACAACCCACCTCTCCCTCTGTGCTGAAACAGCTTTTAGAGAGGTGTCTGTCCTCGGGTATTTGCTGCCACCAGCTGGACTTTCCTTCCAGCACCTCTTTCAAGTGTACAAACTTGAATAATTGAACATGCAATTGCACAAGTTAAAGTCTGGTAGTGTGTCTCTCTCAGGTGGCGGATGCTACACAGAGTTTACCTCAGCCAGTGGAACCCAAATATTGCCTTAGAAAACTGACATCACAGTCACAACTGTTGAGCAAATAAATAGCTTTTTACTTAACAGAAAGTGCACTGAGCATTTACAGGATATGTATTTACAACACAAGAGAATAACACTCATACAGGAAAAGTAAACAAATGTTTTTAAATAACAGACGGCAAAAGAACAAGGCTATTACTGAAATATGCTAGCACTAAACTTATCCTTTCCTGTCCTTCTAAGAGACACTGGACCCTATTCTAACTGCCAGCTCCCATGGACATAGCTGCAAGGGTAGGCTCCAAACTTATATTTCCCGTCCCAGCTTCCAAAGCAAAAGAGAGACCTTCATTGTCTTTCAGCCTCTTATATATTCTCCTGGGAATAGGTAATGCCTGTTCCCCCTTTTAATGCACCAACCATCTAACATGTATGTATTTAATTGTCCCAATCAGACTGAACACCTATCAGTGCCCAATTATATTCCCTTTTAAACCTTCAGTTTATATTTGAATGACCCAGTCTGTTCAAACTAGCCTGTGTATGTGTCTACAGGTCTGTGAGTGTGTGGAGATGTCCACTCAAGATTTATGACCAAGCTCTTATCTAGCAGCTAGGAATTCCACAAGCTGGATGCTGCTGGACAGAGGATTTTAACCTGACAGTATTTTTTTCAAACTGCTAAAAAATAAGGCGCCTACAGAATCCAAACCATTAACTCTTTCCTTCCCATTTCTGTCACATCTCCCCCCCCAAATAATAAAGGTGTGTCCCTTGGGCCACCCCAAGTGACACAGCCGTTTATGCAATTACTGGGAAGTACCCAAAAGTATCCAGCCATGCTGTTAGCCCTGTCTAGATAGCACTTCTGCATTTGCATTTTGTTTGCCACTGCGATGCTGGATGATCATGCTGCATGCCTGCAGTACCAAACTCCAACGTAGTAGTTTTCCATGTTGCCCACTTGACCTATGGAGCCAAATCAGGGGATTATGATCTGTGACCACAGTAAATTCTCTTCCGTATAGGTAAGGCTGCAGCTTCTGAAGGGCCCACACTATTCCCAAGCATTCCTTTTTGATTGTGGCGTATGCCTCCTCTCTGGGCAAAAGCCTCCGGCTGAGGTACACAACTGGGTGCTCCTCCCCCTGGTGGGTAACTTGGCTCAGCACAGCCCCCTGCCCATGATCTGAGGCATCCACATGGACCATAAACTTTAAACTATGATTGGGGCTAGCCAATACAGCTGGGCCGCTTAAGGCCTTTTTTAGCTCCTCAAAAGTGACCTCACAGCCTTCTGACCATGTCACTGTATCTGGCTTTTCCCTTCTTGGTTAAGTCTTTCAGGGGCTTGGCCAGATTGCTATATCCGGGAACAAACCTTCAGTAGTACCCTGCTGTCCCTAGAAATGCCCTGACCTGTTTCTTTGTGGTAGGAGTAGGCAAGGCCGGGATGGCATCAACCTTGGCAGGCTCCGGGCGGATGTGTCCACTACCCACCCGGTGCCCAAGGTAGGATACGTCTGCCATACCTATCTGGCACTTCTCTGCCTTGACTGCCAGACTTGCCTTCTTTAACCTGTGGAACACATCCCGTACATTCATGATGTGCTCATCCCAGGTCTGGCTGTATATGGCTATATCATCCATATAAGCCAATGCAAACTCACCTACCCCAGATAGAATGTGATGTACAAGCCATTGAAAGGTTGCTGGTGCATTCTTCATTCCAAATGGCATTGCCTTAAATTCGTATAAACCAAATGGAGTAACAAAAGCTGATCTTTCCCTGGCCGCAGGAGTCAGAGGTACCTGCCAGTAGCCCTTTGTTAGGTCTATTGTGGTCAAATACTTGGCTCCCCCAAGTCGCTCCAGGGTCTCATCTTTTCTGGGCATGGGATAAGCATCAGACTCCATGCAGCTATTAAGCCTCCGGTAATCAACGCAGAATCATGTGGTGCCATCCCTTTTGGGGATCAGTACCATGGGCGATGCCAAGGGGCTACTAGATTCCTGGATTACTCCAAGTTCCAGCATCTCCTTGAGCTCCTCTATCACAGTCTGCTTAACATGCTCAGATACCCTGTCGGGGGACTGCTTCAGGGGAACCTGGGTCCCTGTATCCACATGGTGCTCTGCCATCGTGGTGTACCCCGGTTTCCCTGTGAACATGTCCTCAAATTCTCTCAGCACACCCCAATGTCTTGCACCTGGGCTGGTGTCAGCTGTTTCGAGAGGGTAAGGTTGCCCACGAGGATGCAACCCTGGCCTCCCCAAGCAGGTCCACCAGTGGATCCATCTCAGTTTCCTCCTCTGGGGCACTGCATACAGCGAGGACCATTTCCTCCCTGTCATGATAGGGCTTCAGCATGTTAACATGATACACCTTTCACCTGCATCTCCTGTGCGGTAGCTCTATCATGTAATTGACATCACTAAACTTTTGGACAATGGAGAATGGCCCCTCCCATGCTGCCTGTAATTTATTCTGTCGGACAGGGATGAGTGCCATCACTCGCTGTCCCACCTCATATTCTCTGGCTTGGGCCCCACGGTCATACCAGACTTTCTGCCGCTGTTGTGCAGTGGCCAAGTGCTCCTGAGCAAGTCTCATGAGCTCCTTAAGGTGGGTCCTGCAGTTCAGGACATACTCCACAACAGACTCCCCTTGGGAGGCACAGTCACCCTCCCATTCATCCCAAATCAAATCTAGGGGCCCCTGCATCCTATGACGAAACAGGAGCTCGAAGGGTGAGAACCCTGTGGACTTCTGGGGGACTTCCCTGTAGGTAATAGGAGATGAGTTAAATATTTGTCCCAGTCCCTCTTATGCTGGTCAGCAAAAGTCCTTAGCATGGTCTTAAGGGTTGAATTAAATCACTCCACCAGACCATTAGCTTGGGGATAGTATGGGTGGGTTTTGAGCTGCTTTACCTCACACTTCTCCCACAAACTACTCATTAACCCTGACATAAAATTGGCACGCCAGTCTGACAGTATCTCCTGGGGGAAGTCCACCCGGCTAAATATTCCCAACAGTGCATCTGCCACTGGTTCTGCCTCAGAGGATGTTAGGGCTACTGCCTCTGGGTATCTTGTGGCATAGTCGACAACTACCAGGATATATCACTTGCCAGTGTGACTTGGGGTGCTCAATGGCCCCACTATGTCCACAGCTACCCTCTTAAAGGGTTCATCAATAATGGGCAGGGGCACCAAAGCTGTCTTGGCCTTGTCCCCCAATTTTCCCACCCACTGGCACTGTGGACAAGTCTTGCAATAATTTGTCACATTCTTGCCAATACCAGGCCAGAAGAAATTGTTGGTTAGACGCTTTTTCATGCGCCTCACCCCCAAGTGCCCTGAAAAAGGGATATCATGGGCAAAAGCCAAAAGCTGTTGACAGTGAACCTTAGAGACTACCAGCTGCTGGAGTACCTCACCATCTAGCCCTTCCTCTGTTGTACATTCTCTGTACAATAGCCCATTGTCCCGGTAAATGGACTCTTTAACCCCCTGAGAACACTCAGCCCTATGAGCTATGTTCCTCAGTTTTTCCAGGGTAGGGTCAGTTCGCTGTACAGCACTCAGCTGCCCTCATCTAACCCTTCCCAGTGCCCCTTCTGAAGAAAGTCCTGTGGGCTCCTCTATTTGTGACTGGGGTTCTGGACTGCTGCTTCTAGCCAGCCCCTCCCCTGTGCTAGACACTTCCTCAGCTGCTGAGGGTGTGGCTGGACCACCCAGAGTCACCCCCTCTTCACCCTCAGAAGCTTGCCCTTGTGCCTGACTATGAGTTACAACACACACCAGTTTTTTCCTGGGGTCCAAATACTTCTCCACAATCATATTTACAGGTAGGTCCTCTACAGCTCCCACCTCCTTTTCTCCATGGTCCCCTTCCCAGCTCAGGAAGACTCTAGCCATTGGTAATTGGACTGGTAGTCCTGTGAATGCTCGGACCCTGGAGTATTTCCCAGGCACCATCTGTTCTGCCTGGATTAGATCCTGCCTCATCAGGGATATGTCAGCGCCTGTGTCCCACAGTCTCTGTGTTACTATTCCATTAAATATAATGGGATGCAGATTCTCATCAGAGGAGAGTGGTTCTTCAGACTGGACACACCCTTCAAACACACCAGTGCTCTTTTGATCACCACCTCCCCCATATCTCTGCCCCTTAACCAGTTTCTGAGGGCATATCCCAAGTGTACCACTTGATTGCAAATATGACATTTCTTGGGTCCCCTTAGAACCAGAGGGCTCTATTTTGTGCTCAGGTGCAGGCTGGTTTCCTTTGGGCTGCCTTATAACCATGTGCTGCCCCCTCCACCATAAGACTTACGCTGTGTGTATGGCCGGCTAGACAGATACACATAAGCGCTTCCTGCCACCTCTGTGGAAGAAGAAGAAGAATCAGCATTTATATAGCACTTTTCACACACAGTATCCCAAAGCATTTTACAAGCAATGCTAGACTGGTAGTGAAGTGACTGAAAGTGTGGTGGCAGCCATATCGCACATCATCACCCACACACAGCCTGGATAATTGCATGAACTGGTTTATGGTAAAGGGAATGTTGGCCAGGACACCGAGAATGTTCCCTGCTCTTTGCGAAGAGTGCCCTGGTTTTTTTTACTTCCACCTGGACACCCACCAGGATGGGCAGAAGGGACCTCAGTTTAACGTCTCATCCGAAGGACGGCACACCCCAGCAGTACAGCACCCCCAATACTGCACTCAGATGTCAGCGATTTTTAGGTGCAAGTCCAATCCCGGTGTGGGATGAGAACTCATGACCTTCTGGTCTAGAGGCAGATGTGCTACCAACTGAGCCACGCTGACACCTTAGATGTGCATGCCCTGTCTATGAGCCCTACACCCATGTCCTCAGGTAAAGTTTTAAGGAATTGTTCTCTCGACAATACATCTTTAATCAGTTCCACAGTGGTTGCTTCAGCCCCCTCCATCCACCTATCAAGGTAAGTATGCAGCTGAACCTGCAGTTCTTCATAACTGTCTTCTGGGCTTTTCTTTAACTCCCTAAATTTCCTTCTATAAGCCTTAGGAGTTAATTCAAAATGTTTCAACAACACTGTTTTAACGTTATCATAATAAGCATGGTCTTCATTACTCATTTTGGAAAATGCATGCAAAGCTCTCCCCATAAGGGTGTGAGATAAGTTGACCAGGAAGCCTTAGTCAATTTTAATTGGTCGCATACTCTCTCAAATGACCCTTAAAATAAATCAAGGTAATTTCCCTCTTTAAACTGAGGGAACAATTTAGAATTAATTTTGGTTTCATGAGGTAAACTCCACCATTACTCATGGTTTGCTGACTGTGGGGGGTCATCATCTCCTTCTCGTGCTGTTGTCTCTGGAGTTCATGCTGTCTTTCTCTTTCTCTTTCTTCACGTCCCTTCTCTTTTTACTGATGTTCTTTCTCTCTGTCTTGGCATTCTCTTTCTCTTTCTTCAAGTTCTTTCTCTGCTTCCAGTCTTTTTGTTTCTGCATCCAACTTTCTTGCTTCTGCTTCAGCATCCAGTCTTTTTGTCTCTGCTTCCCATCTTTTTGTTTCTGCATCCAACCTTCTTGCTTCTGCCTCTGCTTCAGCATCCAGTCTTTTCACCTCCAGCACCTTGTCTTGCAGCAACAGCTGCAGTCGCAGTGCCTCAAGCTGGTTTGGGGGGTCTGCTACATCAGTTACCGACTCACCCCAGAGACTGTCTGCTTCAGATCATGTGCCAAGAGGGCAGCTATGAGGTCTGCCTTTTTCTTCTGTTTTAGACACTCAAGCTGAATCCCCTTTTCCTGGCACCTTTCACAAAGCTGTGGCACAGTAAGTGAGTCATACTCCATGGAGCTCATTCTCTACTGCTACACTATACTGTGCTAACTAGAAACAAATAAAACTGTTGTACAAATGTATTCTCTTATATATCCTGTTTTGCAACGCTAAGGTAATTGTTCCACTGGCAAACTCTGTATCTCAGTGTTTGGAAGACCATATTTTGCAAAATATAAAGAATTCAGATTAGTGACACCCTCATGTGAAAGGTATTTTTGCCCTGAACAACTTTCACACCGGTTGTTTTTGTGCACCTTAAATAGTTTTAAAGTTATTTAGATTTGTTTGGAAGGTGTGCACATTTGTTCTCAGAGAAAAGCAGCTTGGAGTTCTGTGTCCATCATTCTAAAAAGAAAGAAGGGAGTATTTTTTAACTGCCATAGGGATTAGCAGTGTTAAGGAAGGATACACTGAAAACTACTAAAAACGTGTTCCATATAAACCCCTTTTAAACCTAAAGCAATATGGCTGTAAGCTCCGCCCACAGCCATAAAAATGAAAAGAGCTAGGCACACATCAGGTACTACTAAACGTGTTTAATCAAAATAACCACATCATATTGTCAAATGTCAGGCTAACACCCCTACGTACTGCCTCCAGATGAGGCTTTCACAGGGGACAGAGTTAACCAAATTTACACTTCTTAAATACCCCACCATGACATAAATGTTTAACTTTGTTTTAAACATGCAATTAGATTTGATTTCCCGTAGAGTAAAAGGAAATGACTTCCAGACCTCTGCTGCCTGGACTTTGAAAGAATTCAGACTTATTTTGGTACCCATGAAAGCAATGTGTCTTGTTGTGTTGGGAATTAAAATGACTTTGATGAGGTACCAATAAATCAGATAAGTAGGAAGGCATTTTACTGTCTGATTATGCACCCGTTTAGCAAGGGATAATATCAAGTTGTGTCCTTTTTGATGGCTAGATTGAGGCACAAGCAATTCAGGTTTCTGTCGGTCTCCTTTTCTTTCTCATTGTGGCCATATGGCACTGCTACTAACGTCCTTGCTGCAGAAATTGTGGTTTGTACATCACTCTCTCCCAGTTTCGCAAGATCTGTGAAACAGTAGGCTCCCTTTGTTTTGACAACATTAAACACAGATTTGCCCCCTCACACTGTACCTCCCCTTTCCTGATGTCCCACCTGTCACATACATATATTCCCTATTCTCCTACCACTCCCTCCCTTCTCCCATCACCTATGACTATCAAAGTGCTCTCCTACATTGCCATGAATGGTCAAGCCAGCTTTACCTACTCCTGGACCAAACTCACATCCCTAACAACATATCAAAGAAGGAACCAAAGGAAAAAAGCCTTCTCCTTCTTGATAAATTCCCTAAAGAAAATGTTATTGCTGCTCCTTCTTTGCTCAGGCAATGTGGAGTTAAACCCAGGTCCTCCAGCACAAATTACATCACCTTCATATTTTGCAGTTGCCCCTAGTCTAAAAATGATGCTGGTTAACATTCTAAGCCTGACCAAAAAATTTGATCACCTTCAAGCATGGGCCGTGCATACAAACCCAGATCTTATCATTATTACTGAGTCATGGCTGAAAAAGACCAATACTGACCTTCAAATTACTCTCCCAGATTATAAACTATGCAGGGCGGTTAGGGAAAACTGGGAGGGGGGTCGTCTATGCCAAAACTAAGTATGCAGTTAGTGATATTTCTTGTAAAACTAAACCTAAAGAATATGAGATTGCTTCTCTGAAGCTTCACCTCCCTTCCACAGAATGCATTACTATTATAGGTAGCTATAGGCCACCAACCGGTGGTGCTGAAATCCTTAACATTTTAAAATCCCTAACCATGGCTGCCAACACAGAAACAATAATCCTAGGGGACTTCAATATGGATTGGCTCACCACAAAATCATGCTGCCTTAAATCTATCTGTGATGAGTTTGGCCTTGCACAGCTAGTTACTGAACCCACAAGGATGCAGGAACAATACCTCTAATATTGTCAATAGCTCCATCTTAGATGTTATTTTAACTACTCATCCTCACAAAATCTCACACTCAGCAGTTTTCCATAATGATATGAGCGACCACAGTGTTGTTGTGTGCATAAGATCCCAAACTAAAACCCACCAACAGCCCAAACTCAGAACTAAATGGTCCTTTCATAAGTTCAATGCAGCAAATTTTCTTTCTGATCTGGGTATGACCAGATGGCAAGATCTATATCTTGCTGAAACTACTGATGAAACAGTCTCTGTCCTTAACGATAACCTTACCACCCTGGTAAATAAGCATGCCCTCTTTATTAAAGTAAGGGTACATAAATGTTCTCACCCTTGGTTTACCCCGGATCTCAAGGCAGCGCTTACCAATAGAGACAAGCTTTGGTCCCAGGCTAGGCATTCGAAGTGCCCTGCAGACTGGCAGGCCTTTTTGAACTGCTAGGAATGCCTGTGTAAAAAACATTTGTGCTGCTAAAGCAAACTTTTACATCTCCACCCTGGAGCAGGCCAATGGGAACTCCCACAAAATCTGGAGGACACCGAAATCTATTGAAGGCCATCCCTCTGCTCCCTCTATTCCTACCAAGATTCTTACCAAAGGCAGGGTGGTGAAAAACAATTCTCAAATCCTCGAAGAACTTAACTCACATTTTGTCACCGTCAGACTAGCTTTTGACTCCTCACCTTATGCTAGACATGCGAATAGCTGCGCTAGCTCCACCTCTGCAACCAGCATCCCATCCCATCCCTTTCAGCTGAGCATGTTTAACAACAAAGAAGTTGAAGACTTACTCCTTAGCCTTGATACCAGAAAAAATGCAGGGGATGATGGACTCAAACCTTTCTTCCTGAGACTAGGTTATATCCATCTCACTGCCCCATCCTACATATTTTCAATCTCTCCATCACCTCTGCCACAATTCTGTCCTGCTGGAATTCCACCCACATTCTTCCTCTCTTCAAATCAGGAGACCCATGTGATTTAAACAACTATAGGCCCATCTCCATCTCCATCTTGCCTATTCTCTCTAATGTTTTGAAAAAGCTGATCTATAAAAAAATGTAATCTTGAAACTTATTCACTCCTAAACCCAGCACAATCTGGTTTCAGGTCTAAACACAGCACTATCACAGCATTGGCTAAAGTCACTAATGACTGGGTTTCTGCTGTAGACTCCAAGAAGATCACTGGTGCAGTCTTTCTAGACCTCAGTAAAGCATTTGATACTGTTGACCATCACCTTCTAATTACCTGCCTTACTAATTTAGGTGCCACTCCGTCCACAGCACAGTGGTTTACCAGTTATCCTTCTGGAAGGATTCAAAAGGTCAAAGCTGATGGTCTACTGTCAGCCTCCCTCCTGATTGTCAGGGGAGTCCCTCAAGGCTCCATTTTAGGCCTGATCCTTTTTTCTCTGTATATCAACGATCTTGATTCATATATAATGAATTCCAGCTTGCATTTCTTCACAAATGATGCAGTATTGTATACTGCAGGTACAACTTTATCGGAAGTTAGTGAAGCGTTGCAAGCTGACTTTGCTCAGCTTGAAAGCAATCTCATAAAAGCCAAGCTTCTCCTAAATGCCAAGAAAACTAAGGCAATCATTTTTTCATGTAATACCTCCCTTGGCACTCTCCCTGCCCTTCCGAAGGACTTTATTGTTACCTCCCTGGGAGAACCCCTTGAAGTCGTACCTAACTTTAAATATCTTGGCCTTTGGATAGACAATAAGCTTTCTTTTAATGAACATATTGAGGACTTATCTAAAAGGCTCAAAGCACAGCTAGGATTCTTATTTAGGAACAGGTCTCTCTTCCCTCTTGCGACCCATACCAGGCTTATCCAGGCCACATTCCTTCCCTTACTTGATTATGGAGATTTAATCTATTCCTCTTCTGCAATCTCAAACCTAAGTAAGCTGGACATTCTCTATCACCATGGCCTTCGGTTCATCACTAGCTCCCCTTACCAAACCCACCACTGTGATCTTTACACAGCTGTTGGCTGGACCTCACTCGCCACCAGACCCCTGCTCCATGATGGTATCTGGACCCTTACGATACTCCTTCACAAACTACCAAGCTACTTAACGTCTCTTATCCACATCTCCCACTGTGCATACTCCCTTAGGAAATCGGACTACATCCTGCTAGCTGTCCCTAGGACCCATACTACTTTTGGCCAACAAGATATTTCGTATGCCCATCCTACTTTTTGGAACCATCTCCAATCCATACTGAAACTAACTAGCATCATCTCAATTAATTTCTACAAAGCACTAGCATTTTCTAAAATAAAAGATATTTGCAGCTGCCACTAAGCCTACCCCCTACTCCAAGTCAGTCACATGTGTACTGAATTCCGTGTCCTTTCCAAGTCAGGAATGAAACTGCCTAACCAGCATAAGGCTTATATTTGCTAAATGATATGACCCCTTTTTACCTGTTCTCACTGCCCTTAGCCTCCAGTTATCCTAATCTTACTCCCATCTACTCTTCCTAACCCCCAGCCTTCCCTGCCTGCTAATCTTCTACCCTGCCCTTCTAACTATCCATTCTTTCTTGTCCTTGCATATTAACCTTTTTTTTATTGCCCCATCTGAGTTATGTGTAAAATTCTTCCCTTGTATAGCTTAAACAGAAGAAACAATGTCATAACTGGACCTTGGTCTGCTAGGTTGTAACTTATCATGAAATGTCTTTTGTGATCTATGTATGCACTTTATTTAATTATGGCCAGTGGTACCCTTTATGTAATATCCTCATGTCTATGTAAATGTTTCAGGACCTCCTCATGAATGAGCTTGCTCAATGGAGTTTTTTCCTGCAATAAACTTGAACTTGACCATAGTTACCTGTCCTTCTGCACTATACTCCTATATGCACTGACTCTACTTCCCTCTAACTCCTCTGACTCCTTCTGCAGGATCATTGTAAAAATTGCATGTTTTTATTGTACATTTAGAAATGACTTATTGTAGATTCTGTATATAATGATCTTGTTTATTCATGTACAGATTGTTATTACTATGTATTTGAAAAAACACTGTGCTATGTATTTGACCTGATGTATTGCTTTTTTTTTCCCTTTCTTATGGTACTGTACTGTTTTATGCCCAGGCCCACCTTGCAAATGAGTTTACCTCAATGGTGTTTCACCTGGTTAAATAACATAGAAACATAGAAGATGGCAGATAAGGACCGCAAGGCCCATCCAGTCTACCCGTTTCATTTTCTACCTTATGAATGTGCCATAGGTCTTTGCTGTCAATGGCCTATCTATTCATACTCATCTGTATTGCGCCCTTATGTCTATCCCATGCCTGTTTGAATCCCTGCACTGTATTCATAGCCACCACTTCCTGAGGTAGGCTGTTCCATGTATCCACCACCCTTTCTGTGAAAAAGAATTTCCTCACATTCCCCCAATTGGCCTCCCTCTAATCTCATGCTGTGTCCTCTTGTCCTTCTATTTTTCTTATATTTATACATGTTAGACTCTTTCACCTTGTTAATGCCCTTAAGGTGTTTGAATGTTTCGATCATATCCCCTCTCTCCCTCCTTTGCTCAAGGGTATACATATTGAGCTCCATTAATTTGTCCTCATATGTCTTCTGATGCAGTCCCTGCACCATTCTGGTTGCCCTTCTCTGGACTGCCTCAATTTGTTAATGTCCTTGGGAAGGTGTGGCCTCCAGTACAGCATGCAGTACTCCAGATGGGGCCTAACCAGTGTCTTGTAAACAGGGATTATTACCTCCCTCTTACAACTTCTGATACCCCTACTAATACACCCTAACATCCCACTAGCCTTACCTACTGCTTTAGAGGTCTGCTTGGATGACTTGAGGTCATCAGTGATGATGATGATGCCCAAGTCTCTTTCTTCCATTTTGCTAGTTTATCCAGATCTCTTCTCATTCTGCTTAACCCATCTGGATCATCTACTCTGTTGCAGATCTTGGTGTCATCTGCAAACAGACATGCCTTACCCTCCAGTCCATCTGCAATGTCACTAATGAAGATACTGAAGAGGACTAGCCCCAGGACTGATCCCTGAGGTACCCCACTTGTGACTTGCATCTCTTCTGACTGTACACCATTTACCACCACTCTCTGTTTTCTGCCCATCAACCAGTTTGCCACCCAGTTGACCAACTTCTGACCCACCCTGAGCCTTCCTGGCTTATTTATCAATCTTCTATTTGGAACAGTGTTGAAAGCTTTGCTGAAGTCAAGGTAGGCGATATCAACTGCTCCCCCCTTGGTCCACCACTCTGGTTACCCAGTCAAAGAAATCTATGAGATCAGTTTGACAGGACCTTCCTTTTGTAAACCCATGCTGTCTTGGATCCTGTGCCCCTATGGATTCCAGGTGTTGCACTATCCTTTCCTTAAAGAGTGCCTCCATAATCTTGCCCACTACTGAGGTAAGACTGACCTGTCTGTAGTTCCCTGCCTCCTCCCTGCTACCATTCTTGTGGAGCAGGCTCACATGAGCCCTTCTGCAGTCTTCTGGGGCCTCTCCTGTGCTCAGAGACTCACTAAACAGTTCTGTTAATGGCTCTGCTAGTTCCACCCTGAGCTCCTTAAGTACCCTGGGATGTATGCCATCAGGCCCCATTGTCTTGTCCACCCTGAGCTTGTAGGACCCTTTCTTTTGTGAAGGGAGTAGTGCTCACCTCCCGCCCCCCCGTGTCCATGGTGCTGAGCTGTGGGCCCTGCCCTACCTTCTCTTCAGTAAATACTGAGCAAAAGTATCTATTTAGGATATATGCTTTTACAGGGTCCTCCTCCTCACATGCCCCCTTTTCTCCTTTGAGCTTAGCAATACCCCTTCTGGACTTTCTTCTTTCACGAATGTATCTATAGAAAGTCTTGTCACCTTCTTTTACTGTTCGTGTTAGTGTTTCCTCAGTTTGAGACTCTGCTTGCCTTACTGCCTTCCCTGCTGCTGCCCTTAGGGCAGTTTGGCATGCCTCCTTGTCTTCATCCTGCTGTGTTTCCTTATATTTCCTGAAGGCCAGCCTTTTGGCTCTGACCTTTTCTGCTACTGTATTTGAACACCAAAGTGGTTTCCTTCTTCTTTTGCACTTCCTTTTCTGTCTAACACAATGGGATGTTGCTTCAAGTATTGCATCCTTAATGCTTGCCCCATTTGCCTGTACCCCCTCCCCTGTGTTTCTTTTTGCCAGGGCTAGCTTAACTCTGTTGGCAATCTTATCAAAGTCAGCTCCTCTGAAGTCCCATATTTTTGCCTTGGAATGGCATGATTTAGATGTAGTGGCCAAATTGAACCATACCATGTGATGGTCACTGGCCCCCAGGTGACCTTCTACCTGGAGATCTGTGATCCCTTCCCTGTTAGTCAGTATTAGATCTAGGATAGCTCTGTCTTTTGTGGGTTGTTTTACCAGTTGTTTGAGGCCCTCCCCCTGAAGGGAATCCACCATGTGTTTAGTTGTGGCAGATGTACCTGCTGGTATTGACCAATCTGTATCCGGCATGTTGAAGTCTCCCATTATCAGAACCTCCCCTTTAGCTGTCATGTTTTGTATATCTTCTAACAGTAATGTGTCTATGTCCTCCCCCTGGTCTGGGGGCCTGTAGACAACCCCAGTTCTTATGGCTGTACCATTTCCTGTTTCCAGGATGACCCACAGTTCTTCTGGCTCCTTATATGTATTCTGAATTTCTGTAGCTTTGACATTTTCATTGACATACAGGGCCACTCCATCCCCCCCCCCCTTTTTGCACCTCGGTCTCTTCTGAACAGTACATAGCCAGGTATTGAAGTCTCCCAAATGTGGCTACTGGTAAACCACATCTCACTAATTGCTACTATGTCCAGTTTAGCCTCTGACATTATTGCCTGCAGCTCTGGGATCTTATTTCCCAGGCTGTGAGCATTCATGTACATGATTTTCCATTGGCCAGATTTCGGTGTGTTAGTTGTTGGGTGAGGTTTGGCATTTCTCCTGTGCATCGTATGGGTAGATGGACCTTTTCTCTTACCTGTGATACAAATGAACTGCAAACATGCTGAATTTCTGTTTGACCACTAGCTGAGGGGGGAAGGGTGTCCTTCCCATTAGATGTATGGTGTGCTGCACCCCTCTCCCCATTTGCTAGTTTAAATATTCTGCAAAGACGTCAAACTTCTACCCCAATGCACTGACCCCCTCCTTAGTCAGATGCAGTCCATCAAATTTAAAAAAACCTTTGCTCCCAGAACTGTTGCCAGTTCCCTACAAATCTGTGTCCTTTTTCCTGGCACCAGCCCTTGAGCCACAAGTTTAGCTCCTGTATCTCCCCTTCTCTGACCTTCCGTCCATCTGCCCCCCTCTCCCAGGCTAGCAGGATCTCAGAGAAGGAGATGTTGGATGAAATGGATGATAATTTGTCACCCAGCCTGGTCAGGTGTTCCTTGGTCTCCATAACTGACCGGCTGGTGAGATCATTAGTTTCTATGTGTACCAGGACGTCAATGTTTTCTCCTGCTTTCTGAACAATTTTAGCAATGTGGTCAGTGTCTCTCCATGCTGATGTACCTGGAAGACATCTGACCATTACCCCTGACTGGAGATGGGTATCAACTCCTCAAATCATGGAGTCTCCTATGATCAGAAGTTTTTTGGATTTCCTTTTTGCTTTTTTTGTTTTGGTTCCTGATTTGGGTGAGTTTTGCTGTGCTAGCTCCTGTGCTGCAGTGTCCTGCTCTGCAGTGTCCTCTGCCCCTTTGTTTGATTTCAGAGATAGAGGCAGATACCTGTTTGTAGTGTTTATATGGTTTTTGGAGGTAATATATTGGAGAGCATAGAGTGATGGGGCACCTGATTTGCCCCTCCTAACCACCTTCCAACCTCCTGGACCAACTACCCTCTGCGGTCAAGGTTCTTCTGTTGGATGTTGGAGAAATGGCGGGTGATTCTTATAATGTATTTCCTCTTGCATATGAAATTTGAGGCACACAATCTCTGCCCATGCTGTCCGGAGCTGAGCCCTAAGATCTCCAATGGCCCAGCATGTAGGACAGTGTCCTAAATCCTGTAAGACTGTCCTTCTGAAAAGTGTTCCACAGTACCTGCAGTTAATGATATCCATTCCAGATAAGTTGCTGGGTTTATAACCTGGTCAGAGTAATTAGAAGGAAAAAAATGCAAGTAATGGTTTGATTTTGTGTTTTGTTTTCATATAACTTGTTATAACAAGTTAAATTACTAGTGCCACTGTAAATGAGCTCACCTTGTGGATGCCCCACCGATTCGCCCCTTCCTGCTTTGCCACAGGAAATGTCACAACTGTGGTACCCTATAAAAGGAGTGTAATGTGGGGTAGTTGGGGATGGGGATGGGTGGCTGGGCCCTTCCCCTGCCGAAAAAGAACAACCACGGATGAAAGAAGAATGAGGTAAGAGCAGAAACAATCAGTCAACAACAAATGCAGTAACCCTGAAAGCTTATCCTAATGTTAGATAAAACTGTAAAACCTGTAAAGCACCACCTGTAATAATTTCAGAGAAGATATACCCTGTAAGAAACACTTTGCTACAGAGAAAAATAAAGCAGTAACAGAAGATATACCTTGCAAAAGACAACTTGAATCAGAAGGATTACAGCAGTGATCTGTTAGCACACACCTGTAGGCACATCTTGTAATAATGCAGAAGAAGGTATACCAGCAACAATAATTTGAATCAGAGAAAAATAAAGCAATGAAATGTTAGCAACAAACAGTAGCAATCCCTGTGAGTACAAAATAAAAATAACAACATATAGTAATTCTGCTTAGCCAAAAGAAGTCTTAATCCTTTTCCCTTGCTCTGGTAAGGTTCTCTGCTCTGTCCTTTCAAGCAATCTTAGAAGGAAAGAGCTCAGGTGAAGCTAGGTGCCTTGGCCAGCAAAATAGCCTTCTACCTAATAAGGATTGATTAATTGATTGATGACATGGTTGGTAAGGGCTGTAACATGCTCTTCATTCCTTTTCAGTGCAGAGGCAAGGACTTATTTGTGGACATTGTCTTCACTACTTGTTGACAGACTACTTCTTTGTTTCACAGCTTTTGCATATTCACTCAGGACATGTCTTGTGAGGGTCCATCTGACAAAGGCTGGCTTCTTTCTTGTCAGTCCAACAATCTTACTGCTGCCCTTTGAGTCTTTGATGACAGTTTTCTCTGTTCCCATGTCACTCCAAAATCTGTTGAAAGAACCAGGAGTCTGAAACACAGCAAATTCCCCAAATTCAAAGGCACTGTTTGTCACAAACCCACTCCTGGAGGTCAGGCCCACTCAGCTCACAATGCCCACCCTTAAGTGCAATCCATGATGGGGGGATAGGGATACCCTCCTCATCCTTTAGAATGCTCACCGAGGTCACAACTGCACCTCTGCTATGAGGATCCAGGGCATCCTTCTAACTATGGATAAGGGCACAATACCAGTCTCAAGTCTTGTGGCCAAATATGAACCTTTCCTTGGCTATTACACAGGCATCAAACTCTCTTTGTGGTAGCAGCATAATGCCTGATTTGGCCTTCTCCCTACAGGACATGCAACAGCCTGGTTCAAAATCTTTGTAGACTCTGGTATCTTCCCTATCTTTCCAAATGTCCCTTTACAGACCCTTATCTCAATTTGGTTGCTTATGGTTGCCCCTCTAAACAATTAACAGTTGTCACAGATTATTAATAAATCTTCTACAGTCACACATACAATATGAGAAATTCTTGCTCAGGCAGTATGTCTTCAGACAAACAAAAGGTTTTACTAAAATACTTAAATAAATGCAGTTACAAGCAAAAGAGAGCATATACTAATTTAGGTTACAGTATAAGAAACATAATAGGAAAAATATACAGAAGAACATATTAAAACATGTTAGCTAAGTCCTACCTTGGATATGAAGATTTCAAAGTCCAGAGTATCACTGGTTTGCAAACTATTGCAGTCTTTGTGTAGCAGCTTTTGGTTCTTAGGCAGTCTCTTTGCTGACATGTGCTCTCTGTGGTCAAGAGAGGGTCTGAGCAAAATGGAAAAATAGCCCTGAGTGTCTGTGTTGGGTAGTTTATATAGAAGACACTCCCCCCCAGTCTGTGAATAAAGACTGGCCCTTCCAGATCAGTGAATAGAGGTTGACCTTTCTCTTTAGGCCACAGGGTGTCACTCTTGCACTTCCCAAAAATCTAATTTTCCTGATAATCTTTTAAGTGTCAGATTCCCATAGTTAATACAGGTTTTACAATCTCACACAGGCATGCTATAAGGATGTGTTTCTTTTTCTATTACCTCACACAGGCCAGATAGAAGCATCTTTCCTGGCTAAAACATCCTGGGCTTTGAACTGGCTTAATTTAATTAGTTATAAGGAAGATTCTGTAAGTTTTATGATTATGCAGGTGATTTTATTACTTTGGTTTCCCTTGGTCAGTTCCTATTGGAAAAACCCCTTTGATCATGCATCCACAAGCTTTTTGACAAGAACTTGTCAGTTTCCTGCAAGCAAGGCTGGCCTTGTAGGTCAGAAGAAGGTCAACCCCCTTTTTAAAACAAATATATATATATCTATCTATATATATATATATATATATATATTATTTTCTCTGTGTGCCTTTGCTGCTAGAATTACATAAAAAAGTATATATACAACAGAATAATATCTACAAATAATGGCTAGCAATGGGGTAGCTCACCACAATGAATATTTTTTCAGGGAGATTTAGCATATCAAGAATGTAGATTGGAATCCACCTGGCATAGTTTGACCTGTTTGCAGCAAAGAAGTATAGAAACATGGCACACTGTGTGTGTAGCTGAAGTTTCCAATCACTCTTTTGCTCTCCATTGACATTTAGAAGTAGTATCTGCATAACCTACAGAAAATGATCCCAGAACTTGAATGTAGGAGATTGGGCATACCCCATGTCTGAAATCCCTCCAGTAGTGGTAGCATATGCTGAGTTAAATCATCATTAAGCTCTTTAATGGCATGTTGTAAGGACTCAGTGTCTTCAAACTCAAGCACCTTTTGAGTGTCAGCCAACATTTGCCAGACAAATGCTGGAACTCCATGTGTACCTCCTCCCTGCTCACACCATTTAACAAATGAAGACAGTTTCAGAACACTCAGGGCCTCAAATGCTGGAGTCAAGTCATGTAACTAAAGATACTGCAGCTCCCCACTCCCGAACATGCCAAGCACATCACAAAATTAAGTGATGTTACAATAAACCAAATAAGTTGTAAACAGTGACAAATGGCACTACTGTACGTTAGCATAATAATAAATTTAATATTGTAATAATTAAAGACAAAATGGAGATAGAAAGTCTGTAGTTTGTTGAGCACTTGGGAGAGCTGCAAAGCCCTCAGTCTGAATCAGGGCTAAGTTTTGGTCCGTTCAAAGTGGTAACTTGCAGCAATTAGTAGGGGGGACGGCTCATGAGCAACATGAGGAATTATATTTTCATGGAGACGGTGGTGGATGCATGGAATGGCTTTCCTGAGGAGGTACTGGGGTCAAAAACAGTGGGGGAATTCAAGAATGCATGGGACAGATACAAGGCAATTCTAGTGGGGGGTAGGAGGAAGTAGGCTGTTGGTTAACTAGGATCTGCTGCTTAGCCAATAGGTAGGGAAATGGGCAGACTGAGTGGGCCAAGCAGTCCTTATCTGCCATCAAAGTCTATGTTTCTATGTCAAGTAGAAACAATGGACTTCAACACCTTACAGGCACAATCTTGGACAAAGGTGATGCAACAACTAAAACAGGATGATAGTCTGTATACTTGCCAGTCACATGTATAATCACCGGTTGAGATCTCACAGAGAAAACAAGGTCTGTTAACAAATCATTCAAACTGCTCTCACACATACTGTATCAGAAGTAAGCAAAAGTGTACAAAAGAGGGACTACTGTTCCTTAATGGTTCCTCCATCCATCATCCACTGGTCGGCAAGCTACAACAAAGGCTCTTCATACTTCAGGAGTCTGATCCAGAATTCTCTTCTTGCCCCCCCCCCTTGGTAATACGGATTCCATTTTAGCAATCAACTGGTCCAAGTCCTTAGAATTATTGTCAACATAAGTCTGACCTCCATACTGGACTCACAGCTTGGCCTGAATTTAAAAGGGATATTGGGCTCTTGTAACTTACATTTGTCACCTTTAAAACTTTTTTTCATTGTCTGGTGCTAAAGTTAAGGCCTGGGAACATTATTTTAGTTCTGTCCACCTCCATATTCTTTGCTTGTCGTGCCACATTTAGGATACTGTCTCTTTGAAGCACATAACCAAATTTCAAGAGCAAGGTTCTAGGGACTGCCGAGTCCACAATCCACTGTGGAGTCACTTGGTAACATTTTGGGATTTCCAGGTGTCCCATTTTGTCTCCAAGGGGTAGAGTGTCTTTCAACCATGCAAGTATAGTAGGGATTGGTGTTTCTCCCTCAAAGCCTTTGGTTAAATTACAATTTCTCCAGTAGCAGTTGTTTCAAGTTTATGATGCCCTGATATTCTTCAAGGGCTAAGGATAAAGCTTGATCATGTAAGGATGCTGGAATTACGGCCCCAGTACCTCTCAAAATTATGTCAGATGATGAAAGTGCTGTCAGTTCATGCCTAATTTTTGTTACATTTATTTTTATTCACTTTTGTAATACACAATGCATACAAATGATCTAGGTTCAGAGTACGGAAATAAGGAAAAAGTAATAACAATGTCATACTAGGAGAATAAACTCTTCCTCCATTGTTACCACATATGGAGGGGGGGGGGTCTGGCTTAATAATATAACAATCCAAAATTGTTCCAAGAAGTTCCAAGAAGAACTAATTGTAGCAACACTTTGGGCTATGCCGATAAATAGAAAAGTCTGATAATATCCATTGTGGTGCCCTGCACTAACTAAATACCATCTTGTTAAGAAGGTAAGAGTCCAAAATACAATACTTTACTGCTAGGTGTTAAACCAGCCCCAAAGATTTTGGATGGACACAGCTAAACTTACACATTTAGTCATCACCAACATAGCATATGGACTTAAACATCATCTTATATAAAAAAAAAGGATGATACAGAAAACAATTTAAAAAAATCTCAACATTTGAAGGCTCATTAATCACAGTTTAAACTAGCTTAGTCTAACAACCTTACCCAATAGGTGTAATTCTGTAAATTACTATAGAATTAACATACAAACTATAAGAGAAGTGTGCCCTATTCATGCTTGCCATTAGGCAAAGCATTTTGCTATGATACAGGATTCTGAGAGGTGTGTCGCAGTGATCCAATGCAGGAGAGTCTACAAGAGGCTTGACCAGTAATCAGCCAGTCTAATAATGGCACTGTTGAGGCATGAAGTGCTTGGATTTCCAAACATTGTGCCAACAGACACACTCATAAATCAGCTCCTTCAGCAAACACAGCCAGTCTCATTCTCTCTGTGTCAAAGCAGAGAAAGGCTAATGACTGTGTCATACAATGGCTTATCTTTTACCATGCATATTCTTTTCATTAAGTTCCAGCTTTCTTCCAGCTAGGCTGTTTGAATTCAAGCACTGCAGGCTTTTTAGAATCAGGATTTTAAACAACATATAAAGGTTTTACAAAGTACCCTCTGCACTTTATTTATATCAACAGCCAGCAACATGCTAGGTACTTTATGACTGCTAAAGCACTATAAGCACTTTCTTAAGCAGTTTTTCTTATGCATATGCATATCAAGCATTTTATTCAGCACAGCAGGCACTTCAGCACCACATATGGACAAAAAGGAAAAAAAAATGTAAGAGAAAGAATAGTGAGAGGGGAGACTACCTAGGTAGGTGGCCAATCTACTGAGGCATAAAGTGGGAAATAAATAGGATAGGAAAATGGTACTGCTGCAGCAGACTACTAAGACAGAAAAGGGGAGAGGTTAGAAAAATATGTCCCTGGGTGCTTCAGTTATTCCTAATGTAGAACACATCTCTACCACAGCCTGCAGTTCAGTTGTATGATGTTCTCACACCAGAATGGTGGGAATAGAAGCCACATTGCTTTCTGAAGTCATCCAAGTACACCAGACTAGAGCAGCACTGCTGCAGAGGAACATCTACACTGAGAGGCCATCCCCCACTCCAAGCAGAGAATGGTGAAAACTGTATTTTTTTATTCTTTTAAATTCCTTTCAGTTTATCAGTTGTTGCCACACCATAACTGCTCCCCCCCGGCCCAACCCTTAGTCTTCTAGCATGGCCCGGGATCTGCACCTTGCCCTGATACAACATTAATACCAGTGGCAAGCATCCGGCATTGGCAAATGCTTGTTTAAATACTGCTGTTCATTAGGAACACTACCCATGCTCCCCGTAGACCAAGTACTTAATTGGTATTGTGAAGGGAAAATGTTACACTTGAGCTCACTCACCAACCCCTACAAGGTAACTAGTGCTGCGTATGTGGTCTACATTGATATGTGCATATAGTGCATACAAGGATACTGTGTGGCAGTCCCCATGTTGTCATCCTTGGCTTCACATAGGAACAAGAGTTCCCACCACAGAGAGACCTGCTCCAAGCCAAAATTTCAATAATGAAATTTTAGGGTATTTAGGCAGTAAATGGAGACCCATACCTGAACCAATGGTCCCATATAAATTTGTGGTTAAGAGTTAACCAGTGGCATTATTAAAGTCCCATATACAGTAGTTCATCCCTCCTTGTCCAAGTCAGGCATCTTTTGATGGGCAGAACAACCTGCTTTTATAGCCTCAAGCTTTTTCCCTGCATTGACAGGATTGCTGTACAGGAAAACCTTCCCCGCGTAAGTTAATCAGAGTTTCACTGAAAGCTGCAGGTCCAAAGCTTTTTGATGTTGGTGGGCAGAAAAACTTAAGTCTGGAAAGAAATCAAAGTCTCATCTGTTAACAAAGCCTGACCTTTGTTTCTGGCAGCAATCATGATTGCTTATGTTATATGCGGCCATGTGTACTGAGCAGCAATGTTCTTGGCTAATTATCTCAGTATGTTGCCTTGGAGTGATTCTATAGGCTTTTTACGCTCCATTCTCAACATCTAAGTCCAAGACTGATTTAATTAAGCCTGTAATATTTATTTATTTAAAAGTTTAACCAGGAAGGACGTACTGAGCTGAATAACAGCTCAGTTCCAGATGTGTCTGGGGGTGTAGGGTAGAGGGAGATAACAACAATAAAAGTACTAAAATAAGAAGTAAAATACAATAATATACAGTAGTAATAAGTGAAATATAACTATCAAATTAGTAGCAAATAGTAAATAAGTACAAATAAAAACATTCTTATATGTAAGGAAGGGAAAAATAGTGAAAACGCATTGGGAGGTCAAAAATAGTGAAAGGGAGAAAGAAGAGAAAAGAGTTATAGACAGTTGCAGGTAGCATAACAAAAGTCATAAAGAAGAGACTTTAGGGAACAAGGAGAAGAGGCAGATTGAATTGAAAGGGGAAGAGAGGACCAAAGTTTAGGAAATTGGTAAGAAAAGGCAGATTGATCAATAATACATTTTCTGGAAGGAATAGAGACAGAATGGGAAATATTTCAGAGAGTATAGGAGGAAGAAGTAGGAGAGGACAGAAAGGATTTGAGATAAGAAGGAAGGGTGCCAAACCAGAATTTGGATATAAAAGAGACAAAATTGGAAAGGCGCCTGGCATCAAGGGAAGGAACAGGAAGGGCTGTGTAAAGACAGCAGTGGTGAGCACAAGGTAGACAATCTAGAGCATGATGAGACAGACAGTTACAGACCTGCTGCAATATAGATCGCAATGGCTAATTTCAGCACTTCAGTTGCTCAACATTCAAACCAGGAGGCATTCATAGCTGAGCAGAAGAACAAATACACATTAAACAAGCATTTGTCAATACTGAATGTTTGCTTGCTGGTATTAGCATTGGAAATGTGGAAACATAGAATTTGACGGCAGATAAGGACCGCTTGGCCCACCTAGTCTGCCCATTTTCCTACCTAACAGATAAGCTGCAGATCCTAGTAAACCAACAGCTTACTTCCTCCTACCCCCCACTAGGACTGCCTTATGTCTGTCCCATGCATTCTTGAATTCCCCCACTGTTCTTGACTCCACGACCTCCTCAGGGAGGCTGTTCTATACATCCACAACCCTCTCTGTGAAAAAATACTTCCTCACATTACCTCTGAGCCATCCCCCCTCTATCTTCAAATTGTGCCCTTGTTCTTGCACATCTCTTTTTCTGAAAGATGGCACTCTCTTGGACATCATTTTGGTTGCCCTCCTCTGAACAGCCTCCACCCTGTCTATGTCTTTGCAGAGATAGGGTCTCCAGAACTGTACACAGTACTCCATAGAAACATAGAAACATAGACTTTGACGGCAGATAAGGACCGCTAGGCCCATCTAGTCTGCCCATTTCCCTACCTACAGGATAGGCCGCAGATCCTAGTTAACCAACAGCCTATATCTTCCTGCCCCCCACAAGAATTGCCTTATGTCTGTCCCATGCATTCTTGAATTCTCCCACAGTTTTAGACCCCACAACTTCCTCAGGAAGGCTGTTCCATGCATCCACTACCCTCTCTGTGAAATAATACTTCCTCACATTGCCCCTGAACCACCCTCCTTCTATCTTTAAATTGTGTCCCCTTGTTCTTGCAAGTCTCTTTTTCTGAAAGATGCTACCCTCTTGGACTTTGTTGATTCCCTTGAGGTACTTGAAAGTTTCTATCATGTCCCCCCTCTCCCTTCTTTCCTCAAGGGTATACATATTAAGCTCCTTTAGTCTCTCCTCATACGGCTTCTCTTGCAGACCCTGCACCATTTTAGTTGCCCTCCTCTGGACTGCCTCTATCCTGTCTATGTCCTTGCGGAGATGGGGTCTCCAGAACTGGAAGCAGTATTCCACATGTGGTCTTACCAACTGTCTGTACAGAGGGCCAACAACTTCCTGTTTTCTACTGGTGATACCTCTTCCTATGCATCCCAGTATCCCTCCAGCCCTCCTTACTGCCTTCTCACATTGCTGGCCCACCTTTAGGTTGTCTGATATGACTACCCCCAGGTCCCTTTCCATTTTTGTTATCAGTATCTCACCCCCCATTGTGTACTCTTCCCGTGGGTTTTTGTTTCCCAGGTACATTACTTTTGCACTTCTTTGCATTGAATCTAAGCTTCCATACATTTGACCATTCCTCCAACCTTGCCAAGTCCCTTTTCATCCTTTCCACCCCACCTTGTGTGTCAACCCTGTTGCAGATCTTTGTGTCATCTGCAAATAGACATACTTTCCCTTCCAGTCCCTCTGCAATGTCACTTTTAAAGACATTAAAAAGGACTGGACCCAGTACTGAACGCTGCAGTACCCCACTAGTAACCCTCCTTTCTTCACTGTGGACTCCATTTACTATTACCCGCTGTGTCCTGTTGTCCAACCAGTGTTTTACCCAGGCTACCACCCCTGGGATCCACTTCCAGGCTGGCTAATTTGTTTATTAATCTTTTGTATGGGATTGTGTCAAATGCCTTGCTAAAGTCTAGGTAGGCCATTTCCACAGCCCCTCACTGGTCTACTGCTTTGGTCACCCAGTCAAAGAAATGAATTAGATTTGTCTGACATGACCTTCCCACTGTGAATCCATGCTGCCTTGGGTCCTGTGCCCCACTGGCCTCTAGGTACTCAACAGTTCTTTCCTTCAGAAGTGATTCCATCATTTTCCCTACCACTGAGGTCAAACTGACAGGTCTGTAGTTTCCACTAAACATTGAAACTATGAAGAAATTTTTATCCACTAACTTAAATAACAAAACTATGTGGAGTTCAGCTGACGTGTGTCTTCCCTAGCTGGCTGCTAGCTCCGCCCCATACCTTGTTTGAAAAAATTGTTCAAGTTGGGCCACTGTGGTTTTAGAAGCTGATGATGAAGGCCATGAGCCTGATTGGAGACTGTGGATTAAAAGCTGGAGGGTTAGGTTAGCCTTGGTGTCATGCTGGATGTCTTCAAGTGTCATTGCTTTAGGAATGGCATGGTAGGCAAGAAAGTTAATGTCTTCCGCTGCTACTTGGAAACAGTATTCTGTGATAGAGGTGTGGTAGTTAATGGGTGTCAGGACATGTTTTCTGCAGAACTGTGGGCTCCAAGAGTGAAGAACTTAAAAGTTGTATTGCTGAAGGCAAAGTCCCCACCACTGAATCTGAGCAGGTGGACTGCTATTCAGGTTGTTGAATATTAATTCATGTGGCTTGCGGTCCGTGATTAGAGTAAAGGGGTGCTCCATAAAGGAAAATATGAAAATGTTCACAACTCCAGACTGTTGTAATTGCTTCCCATTCTGTTTGGGAGTCGTGCTGTTTGACAGGAGTCAGAGCCTGACTAGTATTGGTAATAATGTTTGGCACCATCTGGGGATTGTCATGTTGGGCATGAACTGCTTCCAGACCAGCTGGGCTGACATCTACAATGACGTCTATCACTTTGTCTGATCAAAATAGGCCATGGCTTTATGGATGCTCAAGGCATATTTTAACTGATCTATAACAGTTTGGTGTTCTGGTGTCCAGTTCCACTCAACATCGTTTTTTGTAAGTTACTGGAAGGAGCAGTGATAGTTGTAAAGTTTGGGATGACCTAGCACAATAGTTCGCCATCCCAGTAGACTGCGGAATTTCGCTGGGAGTAGGTGGGGCAGACAGACTGGAAATGGATTCCACCTTCTTGGGATCCAGCATGACCCTATTTTTTGAGAAGATGTGTCCGTAGAATTCCAACTGTGATTTGTTGAATTCCTACTTTTGCTGTTTAAGGTAAGACCATTTCCATGGTGGCATTGCAGGGTTTTATATAACTCCAAAAATTGATTAGCGCTTTGCTCATAAAAGTGCTAAAACATTGTGAAAATTCATAGCACTTGCCTCACTGTGTTTAACAAACATAACACTTCTAGAAACCCTATATAAATACTTTCTGTACAGTTAGCATTGTCCCAAGAAAAAAAAACTGCTAATCAATTATTTAAAACCCTGCATTGAAACACTACTCCAAGGAACTCCAGGGGCACTGCTGAGCAGCCGAAGTGGAAACAGCATGATTCTCGCGCTTCGAGGAAAAATTAATTAAAATACTTTAATCTATATAAAATCATCGCCAAACATTTTGGAACTTTTCCTAAAAGTGTTTGGCATTTATATGACTGGCAAGATGGGTAAATCCAGAGGGGCAAATGCCTCGACAGTTGACTTTTTTGCTAAAAAAGAAAAGAGCTCGGGAGGACAGACCTGCACAAAGTGGTGCAACTTCGGGATCTGCTGAATCACCAGCTAAAGAAGCATCTCTAACCTCCATTCTAGCTACTCTTAACCGACTGGTTAAATCAGTTCAAGATTTAAATAAAAAATATGACACGCTTACCCCGACAGTTTCAGCACTCGAAATGCGTATGGATCACTGTGAAACTGTGGTACAATGTTCGGAGGCTCAGTTGTTAAAACTACAGATGCAACTACTAAATTAATAAAAGAACATATGCAATTGTGCCAACATTTAGAGACTGTGGAGAATCAAGTGTGAGAAAGGAATCTAAGTGTGGTGGGTTTACCGGAGGCTACCGAGTGGAAAGACTCCTTGGCTTTTTTGAGAACATTCCTGTCGGCTATTTTGGGCCTCTCAAAGGAAGATACCTCCTTCTCCATTGAGAAAGCCTACTGCATCACACTGCAGAGGGTGGCAATGGACTCAGCTGCCCCAAGAACATTCATGATCGTCTGCACGGGCATAGAGGATCATGATCACACCATTGCCATAGCCAGGAGACACAGATCTTTGAAGTACAGGGAAACTTCGGTGATGCTTTTCCTGGATCTTTCTTATAGTACCCACCAGCACCGGAGGGCATTTGATGGTCGTCAGAGCCACCTACAGCACTTAAAAGTGCAGCATCAATTGCTTTTGCCAGCCAAGCTTTGGCTGGTATGGAATGGGCAACAGTATCTGTTCAACGAAGTCAAGGATGCAGAGAAGCTGGTGCACCGCATTAAGCATGAGATGACGGAGGAGAACGGGGAAGGGAATTCCTTGGATGAGGACTGAGTTGCGGAGAAGCAGCCTGCTTCCAAGTTTGGATGCCAGGTTCCCAAGGGACAGCCGTTGGTAAGACTTTTGGTAGAGAAGCACTATCTATGTGGTTGGGACTGCAGCCTATGAAGCTATGGACTGTACTTGCACTATGTTAGTTTTGTTGTTTGGACTGCAGCCTATGAAGCTATGGACTGTACTTGCACTATGTTAGTTTTGTTGTTTGGACTGCAGCTGGGGAAGCTATGGACTGTACTTGTACTATGTTAGTTTTGTTGTTTGGACTGCAGCTGGGGAAGCTATGGACTATACTTGTACTATGTTAGTTTTGCTGTTTGGACTGCAGCTGGGGAAGCTATGGACTGTACTTGTACTATGTTAGTTTTGTTGTTTGGACTGCAGCTGGGGAAGCTATTGATTGAACTTGTACTATGTTTGCATTGTGAGCACTTTTATTTCTTTACTACATTACTGGGTATGAGCAGAGTTATATATCCACTCTTGTTCAGATGGTGCCTTATGTTTGATTTACCAACTTGAACTCTTTTGTGGCTGTACTCCCAATCTGATGAATAACTTTTGCTATGAAGGAACCTCTCGTCTTAGTCAGGTGATTGCTTTGAAGTTTCTTCTTACTGAGCTTTTATGAGGGGCATTCCGTTTAAGTGTGCAGAGTTTGTGTGTCTCATAGCAGTGTATTAGACATTTAGATTTTGTCAGTCAAGTTTCAAGATTTATGAGTGTGTTGAAAATATGGGTGCTTGTTTCTCTTGGGAGTCAGGGGATTGATATAATAGTGTACAATTTGTATGCTTTGGGGGAATCAGCATGGCTAGTGAGCCACCATAATAAGAGGGCAACATTTTGTCTTTTTCCTCTTATTTAGATTCCCCTTTGTCCTTCCATGGCTTCATGCAATTGTGTTGTTATATTAAATGTATATTTATATTGGTATTCCCCCCTATGATGTACTGAACAGGGAGGTGTCCTTCACTAATTCTTTTCAAGAGAATGTATTGTTTGCTATCCTCCTATGTATGTCTGATTTGTAAGTGTTTTACTTGCAAACTCAATAAAAAGTACAAAAAAAAAAAAGAAACACTACTCAGAGTACAATCGTGTGCCTGCTGGATTTTACCATAGATAAGAATATCACCACTGAAATTGTGAACACCTGGTATTTCCTTAAGTATCTGTTGAATGGCATTCTGAAACACCTCTGCAGCAGATGACATTTTGAAGTTTAGATTTTATACCTTTGCTGGCCAATGTGGGTGGAGAATGTGGTGATGTAAAGAGAAGCAGGACCCAACTCCACCAGCTGATACTCTGTATTTAGGTCTAGTTTTGAAAAAAACATGGCTCTATTTATGTCATGGATAAGGTCATCCACTGTGGAAAGGGATGTGGTGTTCCCTCTTGACTGCTTTGTTAGGAAGGTGCATATCAATGCAGAAATGCCTTTCCTCTGAATGCTTAGGTTTGGGTGCAGCAACTATAGAAGACACCCAAGGAGCAGGTCCCAAGTACTCACTCAATGATACCTAGATTCTCAAGGTGATCCAGTTCTGTTCAACTTTTTTTTTTTATGAAAAATGATCCTCCAGAGATGCTGTATGACAGGTGCTGCTGTGGTATCTGACAGACTGGGATGTTCCAAAACAACTGGTTGTGTTGTTGAGGTATGTGATAACAATGAGTTTATGATATTTAGAAGTCCACATTCTGAAGCTGCCTTGTAACTGAAAAGGGTCCACTGTTGCCTTCTGCAAAATAAAAGGTTGCAGAGGCGCACTTTAAGTTTGCAGTGACTAGACCATGGAACGTGCCCAAAAGCATCATCCCTTGGTTTGAGCCATATGGGGATATCGTGACATTTGTGTGCTCCAGGGTGACATAAGGGTTTGGCACCTGATATGCCTGTGCATCAAGCAGGTCTACACCAGCCCTAGAGTTTATCGTGATGCGTATGGGAATGCCCTGAAAATGGACTATGATGAAAAGTGGCTGGAGTCTGTTTATGGTATGTTCAGTGTATACATATTATTCATACTTTGTGGGGAAGTCAGATGGTTGGTAGTCTTCACTGAGAGGCTGCTTCAGGGGCAAGAACTGGGAAATCTACTGCCTTTTGGGATTTGTCATTTATAGTTTGGTCTAGGACCCTATGAGCTTGCCGATGGGGTGAACCTACAGTACTTGGTCTTTTTCTGCATGTTTTACACCACTTCCTTCTGGCTGGGCAATAGGTTAGCTCACCAGGATGAGGATATGAGCTACCATAGTTGTAGCAGGTTCTGATACTGTGAAAGATTGCCTGACAGCCAGGTGAAGGTTTCCTTTCTTTCAATTAGCAATGTTGTAGCTGTTGGATTGTGAGAAGGATGCATGTCGCTTGTTCCATGCCAGCTGCTAGAACTAAGGTGTCCATAGTATTCTGTTAAAGTTAGGAAGGTCAATAAGTATGTGATCTGTGTCCCATAGAACTCAGCACTGATTGGGAGAAGATGAACAGCTCAGGATAATCTGTGACTTTAGTTCCTTGTCTAGATTTGTGAACTCACAAGTAGCAGTAAGCTAGTGAAGGCGTGTGTGTAACAGCCCAGAGTTCTAGTTGCTTGCTGTCTTCATTGACGAAACTCACAAATCTCATACTCTGTGCTCATTTGGGGCACGAAGTAGACATTCAGATTTTCAGCTGCCTTGGTATACTCATCTGCTTCATTGATATCTCCTGGTATTGTCTGTGATGCCAAAGGCCACAAGATAATTTTCAAATTTGAGGAGCCAATTCTTCCAGTAAGTAGCTACTGATAAAGCGTAGAGTATTATTTGAACGTCGGTGATGGGGGAACATTGCTGCTGTCTCAGCTTTTTAATAATAAATGTATTTATCTTAAAGCTATCATTTATGTGCTTTTCTAAATGGCTAAGCTGTGATGTCTGACTTTTTGTTTTCCCTCTAGTTACTGAGGGGAGCTCACTGACTCAGACTGTGAAAATGGTGTAGGACTACTAAGTGTGGCCATATTGGTATACTGAGCAAAGTAGTGTCTGTGTTAATGAGTGCCTTTAAAACTGCCTTTGGTACAAGAAGGCCATATTACACAGCAGGGCTGCTTGTGTAAAGCTGCAGTTCCTCTCATGTCCACCGTTCTGAGTGGTGCTGTTGCTGGAGTTCAGTGACTTATTTTCACTGAATATTTGGGTTGAAATTGGTGAAGTGCAGGGAGCTTAGACTGTTGACTCTCTCTCTTATGATAAATTAGGCTTCCTGATGTCCCAGTCCAGTGGCTTGTTTATACCCATTTTGGTTGTTCTGCTCTTTTAGGCTGGCTGATGCAGCCTAGGAATGCTCTGTTTTAGAAACACAGAAATTTGTCAACAGATAAGGACTGCTTAGCCCACCTAGTCTACCCCTCTTTTCCCTGCCTATTCAAACCACTGCAGACCCTACCTGGCCTCCAGCCACCTCTTCCTCCTTTGCTTTGATACCAGCTTCCCTTTATAGCTATCCCATGCATGATGGAAGCCCACCGCTGTTTTCTCCCACCCCCAACCCCACTGGAAGATTGCTCCAGGCATCCACCACCCTCTCAGTGAAGAAATACTTCCTCACATCCCTCCTAAACAGTCTCTCCTCCAGCTTCATCACATGCCCCCTAGTTCTTGTACACCTTTTCTGAAAAATGCTCCCTTATTAACCCCCGTGAGGTATTTATAGGTCTCAATCATGCCCCTCTCTCCCTCCTCTCTTCCACAGTGTACATGTTTAGATCCCTCAGACTCTCCTCATAGGACATTTGGTGCAGCCCCTGCACCATTTTTGTTGCCCTTCTTTAGATGGCCTCCACCCTATTTCTTTTCTGAGATGTAGTCTCCAGAACTGAACACAATACTCCAGGTGTGGTCTCACCAGTGTGTAATACAGTGGCAACACCACCACCCTCCTCCTGCTCATGATACCCCTTCCTATGGACCCCAGCATCCCACTGACTTTATCAACTACTTTGTCGTATTGTCTTGCTACCTTAAGGTCATCCATTATGATAACCCCTAGGTCCCTCTCCTGTTTAGTGACCATCATTATCCCTTCCCATTCTGTACTCTGCCTCTGTGTTTCTGCACCCAAGGTGCATAATTTTGCACTTTTTTTTAACACTGAAACCCAGCTGCCATACCGTTGACCATTCCTCAAGCCTTTTCAGGTCTCTATTCATTCTCTCCAACCCCCTCCAGAGTGTCCACCCTATTGCAGATCTTGGTGTCATCTGTAAAGAGGCACACCTTCCCTTCCAATTCTTCTGCAATGTCACTTATAAACACACTAAAGAGGACTGGACCCAGTACTGAGCCCTGAGGAACCCCGGTGGTCACTCTCCCTTCCCCTGAGCGAGTGCCATTTACCACCACCCTCTGTCATCTATCAGTAAGTCAATTACATACCCAGTGCACCACCTTGGCTACAACCCCCAAGCTTCCCAGTTTTTTAGGAGCCTCCTATGTGGCACAGTATCGGAGGCTTTGCTGAAGTCTAAGTAGGCCACGTCCACAGCTGACACTGATCAATCTCTCAGGTCAAAGAAATCTATCAGGTTTGTCTGACATGATCTCCCATGACTCTGTGCTGCCCAGGGCCCTGTAAGCACTGGATGCAAGGTAATCTACCAGAACAGCTAACATTTTTCAAGTCAAACTATCTCTGGCTGGAAGTTGCAATACTGAACATAGGATTTGCAAGAAAAGTGAGTTGTGCTCACAACAGAGGGAGGTGAACCTTACAATTGTCTTTGGTTTGGAGCAGATATTCTGCAGGTGGAGGCTACTTCTAACTGAAAGGTGAAATAAGGAACTTAGAATTATCAGGAAAAGACAGTCTTTGTTACAATTCTTAAGATTTTCAGTCCAGGAAGAGTTTAAAGCACAGCTGCCTTATTTTGGGGCTGACTGCTTTCAGAGCACAAACCATCAGGCTGTTTTGGGGCTGGGGAGGTTTTACCTGTGTCTGACTTGGATGTCTGGATTTTTCTCTGTTTGATTAACAGGGTATTTTCTCTGTCAAATTGTTGTGTGGGTATCTTGCTGACAGGAAGGCACTCGCCATGGCGGTGGGTCAGAGCTCTTAGCTGATTGTTTGTGAGGCACAGTTTGGGCCCAACCCTTCCCTCCTCACCCACCCACCCCTAGAAATAGTTCCTTTATACCTGGGGTTCTGACATCATTTCCTCAAGAATGCAAGGTGCATATCACTGTCATATCCTCTCTAGCACACTGCACTGACAATATAAGCATACACATTGTATAATATATTTCTATATAACAAACCAATCACACACACAAACACACACAATAACACAAAAAAAAGTAGATAAACATGTGGGGAGTAGTGCAATGTAATGGCTGTGGGGCAGCAGTCTTCCGGGAGTCTTTCTGGAGGCTGAGATGCTGCCCTATTTGCAGACAACTCTCTGCCCTGAGGGAGGAAGTTGCCCGTCTTCAGGCCACACTGGACAGTAGTAAGGGAACCTTCCCCCAGGCCACACTGGATGGTAGGAAGGGAACCTCCCCCATCCAGGGAGCACCAGAGCCACCACCACTACCTCAGAGGTTGCAAAGAAAGCACAGTAGTTGGACCACAGTGGGCTCAGGGAGGGTGAGGATGGTAGAACAGAGGCACACCCAGTCAGTTGTTCCACTCCATAATCCATACACCATTCTGGGGGAGCATAGCTCCCTTATGGATGCACCCGAAGAAGAGACTAAGGAGGCTGAGGACAACTATCACAAGGGAGGCCCACAGGAAGGAGGCAGAGGACACCACAAGGAAAGGAAGCAGCTCCTGGTGGGGGACTCAATTATTAGGGGGATAGAACTGGGGGGAGCAGGGAAAACTGAAGTAAGGTGCCTGCCTGGTGCCATGGCTTGCAGGGAGAGGAAGCACATCCTCAGGTTCACGAGAACAGCTGTATGGGAGTCTGAGCTGGATGTCATTGTCCACCTAGGGACAAATGACTTGGCTCAACATGAGATTAGAGCAGTGCAGAAGGACTTTGTAGAATTGGGGAAGGGCCTAAGACAAGTAGCACACACAGTATCCTTCTCAGAGGTGCTGCCTGTCAATGGCATGAGTGAGGCAAGGGTACTTTGCACCATGCAGTTTAATGAATGGTTGAAAAAATGGTGTGGAGAACAGGAGTTTGGCTTCATTGGGGACTGGGGTTCCACCTGGAGGGACACCAGCCTATACTGGCAGGATGGTCTGCATCTGTCCAGGAAGGGAACAAGTCTTTTGAGCAATAGGTTTAAATGCTCCATTGGCAAGCTTTTAAACTAGTCAAGGGGGGAGGCACTGATAAGCAGCAGGAAAATCCCAGCCTCTCCCTACAAAACAGGGTACTAAATGAGAAAAAGACCAAGTAGAAAGGTCAGTGGGGGATGCTGCAACAGAAGGTAAAGCCATCAAAAAATGGAGAGCAATGAGTACCAATGCCCATAGTCTGAGTAACAAGCTTCCTGAATTAGTGGCCTTGATGGAGGAGGAACATCTGGATATCATGGCAGTCACAGAAACATGGTACACACAAAACCATGACTGGGATGTAAACATACCAGGATACACTATCTACAGGAGGGACAGGGAGGGTAAAAGAGGAGGAGGAGTAGCTCTTTACATAAGGAAGGAATCAAGCAACAGAACAAAATGGAAAACAGGGGAGGAGGAGAAGAAGCACTGTGGGTAAATTTGGAGACCTGCAATGGAACACAACCGCACAGGGTTAGGAGATAGACCTCTTCTCAGGGAGGAAATGGACAAGGAAATGATAGAAAGTATACTTAGAATGGCAGAAAAAGGGGAGATATTGCTGATGGGTGATCTGAATATGCCAGATGTTAACTGGAGTGCAGTTGCAGCAGCCACTTCGAAGAGTGGGGTTATTCTAGATGCCCTACAGGGGGCATGCCTTAGACAACAAGTATTGGAGCCCACTCGAGAGTGAGCAATCTTAGACCTGGTTCTCTCAAATGGAGATGAAGAGAGGATCACAGATGTAGAAGTGGGTAGCCATCTGGGAACTAGCGACCATCGAACAGTATGGTTCACAATAAACACAGCAATAGAGTCAAGTTATACAAAGGCAAAAGTACTGGACTTTAGGAGGGCTGACTTTGCCAAAATGGGTGAGTGCCTAAGGAATGCACTAGCAAATGGGCAGGAAGGAGGGGTGGAAGAACAATGGGGAATAATAAAAACTGCCATCACAGAGGTAACAAGCCTTTGTGTGAAGCAAATAAACAAAATGAAACGATGTAAGAAACCACTATGGTTCTCAAAGGAAGTGGCAGTGAAGGTTCAAGAGAAAAAGAAAGCATTCAGGAAGTACAAGGAATCACAGAAGGAGCAGGACAGAGAACTGTATCAGTTAAAGCAAAAGGAAGCTGAGAAGGCAGTCAGAACAGCAAAGGCCCAAACTGAGGAAAAGATAGCCAACTCGGTTAAGAAGGGGGATAAAACCTTTTATAGGTACATCAGGGAGCAAAGGAAGACCAAGGGAGGGATAGTGAGGCTTAATAAAGGGGAGGGAAGATGGGCAGAGGGTGACTGTGAAAAGGCAGAGATACTAAACAAATATTTTTGCTCAGTATTTACAAAGGAAGAGGGGGAGGTACCTAAAACAAACAGTAGAAACACTCTGGATACAGAAGTTGATACCAGCCCATTTACAGAAGAAAGGGTTCTGAAAGAACTCTTGAAACTGAAGGTGGACAAAGCAATGGGGCCTGATGGGATTCATCCCAGAATTCTAAAAGAACTAAGGGTAGAACTAGTGACACCACAGACTACCTCTTTAACAAATCATGGGAGGATGGGGTGGTACCGAGGACTGGAGGAGGGCAGATGTGATTCCCTTCACAAAGTGGAAGCAAGGCAGAAGCAGGAAACTACAGACCTGTTAGTTTAACCTCAGTGGTAGGAAAATGATGGAATCACTTCTGAAGGAAAAACTGTCGATTATCTAGAGGCCAGAGGGGCACAGCACCCAAGGCAGCATGGATTCACAGTGGGAAGGTCATGCCAGATGAATCTGATAGATTTCTTTGGGTGACCAAAGTAGTAGATCAGGGAGGGGCTGTGGACATGGTCTACCTAGACTTTAGCAAGGCATTTGACACAGTCCCACACAAAAGATTAATATACAAGTTAGCCAGCCTGGGAGTGGGTCCTAAGATGACAGCCTGGATAAAGAATTGGCTGGAGAATAGGACACAGAGAGTAATAGTAAATGGAGTCCACTCTGAAGAAAGGGGGGTTACTAGTGGGGTACCGCAAGGTTCAGTATTAGGACCAGTCCTCTTCAATGTCTTTATAAGCAACATTGCAGAGGGACTAGAAGGAAAAGTATGTCTTTTGCAGATGACACAAAGATCTGCAACACAGTTGATACACAAGGTGGGGTGGAAAGGATGAGAAGGGACTTGGCAAGGTTAGAGGAATGGTCAAATGTATGGCAGCTTAGATTCAATGCTAAGAAGTGCAAGGTAATGCACCTGGGAAACAAAAACCCAGGGGAAGAGTACACAATGGGGGGTGAGATACTAACAACAACAAAAATGGAAAGGGACCTGGGGGTAGTCATATCAGATGACCTAAAGGTGGGCAAGCAATGTGAGAGGGCAGCAAGGAGGACTGGGGATACTGGGATGCATAGGGAGAGGCATCACCAGCAGAAAACAGGAAGTTATTATCCCTCTGTACAGACAGCTGGTCAGACCCCATCTGGAGTATTGCATGCAGTTCTGGAGACCCAATCTCCGAAAAGACATAGACAGGATGGAAGCTGTCCAGAGGAGGGCAACTAAAATGGTGCAGGGTCTGCACCAGAAGACATATGAAGAGAGACTTAAGGAGCTTATTATGTATAGTCTCGAGGAAAGGAGGGAGAGGGGGGGACATGATAGAAACTTTCAAGTACCTCAAGGGAATCAACAAAGTCCAAGAGGGTAGCATCTTTCAAACAAGAGGTGTGCAAGAACAAGGGGGCACAATTTGAAGATAGAGGGGGGTCGACTCAGAGGTAATTTAAGGAAGTATTTTTTCACAGAGAGGGTTGTGGATGCATGGAACGGCCTTCCGGAGGAGGTTGTGGAGTCAAAAACAGCGGTGGAATTCAAGCATGCAAGGGACAGTCATAAGGCAATTCAAGGGGGTGGGGGCAGAAAGAAGTAGGCTGCTGGTTAACTAGGATCTGCAGCTTATCCATTAGGTAGGGAAATGGGCAGACTGGGTGGGCCAAGCGGTCCTTATCTGCCGTCAAATTCTATGTTTCTATGTTTCTACCAGTCTTTCTTTTAAAAGTGACTCCATTACTTTCCCCATTACAGATGTCAGATTGACCAGCCTGTAGTTGCCAGCCTCTTTCCTGCTGCCGCTCTTATGGAAAGCCCTTCTGTAGTCCTCTGGGACCACCCGTCTATCTGGTGAGTTATTGAATAGGGCTGTCAGAGGTGCAGCCAGTACCTCCCTGAGCTCCTTCAGTATCGTTGGATGTACCCCATACAGCTCCATAGCCTTGTCCATTCTCAGATTTGCAAGTCCCTTTAAAACTTTTTCCTTTCTGAATGGTCTTATGTCTACTGCCCTCCTTCCAGTGGTTCTGTAACCTAAATGTGGCCCATCCACTTCCACTGTGAAGACAGAACAGAACTGTTTGTTCAGGATATCTGCTTTTTCCTGATCACCCTCTTCATAATCTTCCTCTGCACCCCTCAGCCTCAAAATTCTTCCCCTTGTTTTTTTTTTTACTTATATACTAAAAAAATGTATCATCCCCTTTTGTTACTCGCCTAGCTATTCTTTCCTCCGTTTGGGCCTTAGTACCCCTCACCACCTTCCCTACTTCTCTCTGTTTTTGCTGGTACACCTCTATATCTTCTTCCCTCTGTGTCTCCTTTTATCTCATGAATGCTGCCTTTTTTATCCTTACCCTTGCTGCCAGTTCCATTCAGAACCATATCAGTCTCTTTTTCCTCCTGCTTTTGCTCACCTCTTTGGCACAGAGGTATGTTGCCTTCACTAGTTCATCTTTAATTTGGCCCACTCTTCCTCCACCCCATCAGGGTAATCCCCGCCAGAGCGTCTCTGAGACATTCACCCCTTTTTTTCAAATCTGCCCTCCTGAAGTGTAGGACCCTCCTCTTTGTGTGGGTTGCCTCCACTGTTGTCCTTATGTTAAACCACACTGTTCAGTGATCACTGATCCCCAGGTGGCACCTCACCTTGATATCCACAACACTGTCCCTGTTCGTAAGCACTAGGCCCAATATTGCCACATCATAAGTGGGTTTCTTGACTAGGTGCCTCAGAAATATCCCTGGTAGGGAATGTAGGATGACCCTGCTTCTAGCCAATGCCACAGTCAGAAGGTTCTAATCAATATCTGGTAGACTTAAGTCTCTTACCAGCAGTATGTCCCCATTATCTGCCATCTTGCTGATGTCTTCCTTCATGTTCTTGTTTAGATCCTCTCTCTGTGCTGAAAGTCTATAAATCACCCCCCGTGCAAATGGAGGCTCCAAATGCTGTCTCTAGGGTGGCCCATAGTATCTCCAGCCCCTCATTACTCCATTGCATTTCTGCTGCCTTGATATATTCCCTGATATATAACACAACCCCCACCTTTCCTCCCCTCCCTATTCTTTCTGAACTGCATGTATCCTGGTATAGCCATGTTCCAGTTAGAGTTGCCTGTGCACTGTGACTCAGTGATGGCCACTAAAGTCTCAAGATCTGGAATTGTACTTCCAAGACTTCTTGCATTTGTAGACATGGCTTTCCACCTCTTTGTCCCACCCTGCTTGCAACTCCCTTCCTTCTTTTGGCCTTGCCCCATTTTCCCCTTTGATATTACTATGTTTGTTCCTTTCCCCTTTGTCTCCAGTTCCCCTTCTCTTGCCTTGAACCTGTTCCTGGGGCAGTGTGATGAAAATCCTGTCACCAGGGACTTCTACTAATTGGAACCAGGAAACCTGTTTCTTACCTCTTCCTTTGCACTTGCACAAGGTCAAGAAAGTTAACACAATAACTGTGGGTAGGGTGCCCCTTCAGAGATAGACTGCAAACAGAATCCAGCAGAAGTAACCAAATTACTTTCACAAATACACAGGCAGTCACTTGTTCTATCAAAATATGATTCTTTACTAAAAGACTACACGTATTTACAACAGGATTTATTTACAGTCAGACAAAAGGATTACAGTTTACTAGAAATGAAAATAAATGGAGTAACACCACACAGTTAGCAGATATGAGAATCTGATCTATTCACACTCTGTAACCTATTTATTTACCTGCTGTTGTCTGAAGAAAACACTATTCCCTGTGCTGTATTTTTTACCAGACCTCTAGCTGCAGAGCTCTGGGTTTTCAGATGTTACTGAGTCTAAGAGAGTGAGCTGAATCTCAGCTCCCTGATTTATTCACTCTCTGCCTGTGTGAGGTAGTTTTGCCCCTTTGAGTGACAGTTTACCCCTGCCTCCCCCCCTCTCCAGATGTGTGTGTGTATGGAAGGATGACATCTTCCAGGCCAGCTGGCTTCTACACACATTCAGAAATTCTCAGCCCAATTTTATGATTTGGTTTTTCAGGATATCTGAGGTGTTCAACTGCATGCCTCTGCCTTTCAAGCTGACTGAGACATTCAAAATGGCACTCTCCCATCTGCATTACAAGGTCTGTAGCTACAGATTCCCATGACAATATTTTTCTGTAGTGGGGTTGTCTAATTATTTTCCATGAGGCCTGCTTGGTCATGTGACATTGGAAGCCTTGTTTTGTGAGTCCACTTTGTCAATAACACAACTTACAACGCAAGCATGACTGTTCACAAAGGAAATTAACAAAAAGGAAATTAATAGATTACTCTGGTCACATATCCACCACATGGAGTTTTCTTCCCTCAGGTTCCCCCCCACTTCATTTTGTGTATGTGTGTGGGGGGGTTGTATATGCCTCCCTCTGTTCTTCTGCCATCCCCCTCAGATAGTTTAAATGTTTGTCACAGTAACATTTAAACAGAACCTAAGGACTAGAGTTCCTCTCCTAGATGGATGCAGGCCATCACATTTGTAAAGGCCCACATCCTCCCAGGTTGGTCCCCAGTTCCCAGTGCAGCTGAACCCCTACTCTCTGCACCATTCCTTCAACAATGAGTTGAAGTTCCTGATGCAGAGTTCCATGTCCTCCGCTTGGCATTATGCAGGCAGCACCTCAGTGAAGGCCACTGTCTGTGCTACCTTTTTCAGGCCCTTCCTCAGATCCCTGAACAATCCCAGTTGCACCCCTAGCTACATCAATGGTCCCCAGGTGGACAATGACATCCAGCTTCCTGCCCTGCTGCCCTAGCAAGCTTTAGAATCTGCTGACCATCCCTGCGAGCTGTGGTGCCAGATAAGCACCTTACCTCCCTCTCCACCCCTGCCCTATTTCCCCTAATGATCAAGTCCCCCACCAGGAGCTGTTTCTTCTTCTGCTGGGGTCCCCTACCACCACCTTAACTTCCCCCTTCTGGGGACCCCAATATCCTCGCCTGCCACTACTATGGATGCATCTCCCAGCAGTTCCATCCTGCCAGAATGGTGAAAGAGTTACATAGCATCACTGGTGGAGGAATGTGCCCCAGCCCTGCCCCCTCCACCCTCCCAGAGCCCATCACTGTCCTGCCAGCCCTCCTTCCCCTAGGCATCCTTTCAGGCAGTGGTAGTAGACTTTGTGGCCCCTGTGTGAGGAATGAATGTTATGCTTATCAGGTTTAAAAGAGGGCCATCCACTTTTGAAATAAGGTGCAAATAAGGATTCAAGTTTATTTACCAGTCTTTGACAGAAAATACTTTGAAAATAACTTGTGGAGCTGGATGGAGTCAATGGAGGATATGCACTTGAGTCTAGCAGCAAATCAGTATAGTCCAGCTTAAGCTGATCTGGTATGGTCCACCTTAAACTGAGCTGCAACACAAAGCTCTGCACTCTCTGGAGCCCTGAACTAGACTAAACTCAGGTTACAGTCTGAGGGTTTTTTAAAGTCCTCCCCATCCCAACAGTTTCCTTGAGTGGCTCATGCTACTGTCCTTCATAGGACAGCATCACATTTACAAAGGTTTTAAATAAAATGCAGTTCTTATTTCATTTTCTACACATTCATAGAAATGTTTTCCTCATACAATAAACATAATGAGAATATCAACAAAAATATTAGCTGAATTAGGTCTCTACCTAAGCTAGTCTTGAGAACTGGCCCAATTCAAATGTATTTATTTTTATTTTATTTATTAAAGTCTCGGATTACAACCTGTGAGCTCCTAGCTCACTTACATAGGTTCCATGTCATAGGACATAAGACAAAAGACATACAAGAGTATACATATTAAAGTTATAAGTAAGCCAACATTGGTAGCATGGGCATTACACATTTTACATAAAGATGATTAGGTATCATACATTGAGTGGTGCATTTTGACAAAAGGTGATCCAGTAAAACATGGTTGTAACAACTAAGCAAGAATATTAGTAGAATCAAACTGTAGCATGACATAATTTAAGTTAAGCAGCAGAACCACTTGTAGGCTAGGAGAGAGGGAGATTATACCATGAGCAAAGGCTTGAGTGGGGAAGAGATGGATAGTAAACGCTGGTGGGACCCCACATAGCTGCATAACATTTTTGGGAATTGGGCATGGAAGGGGTTAGGGAGGTAACTGGTTACTAGAGGAAACCAGATGGACTGGGGAATGGTATGTGGTAGGCAGGCAGTATGGAGGGGGTTACAGGTAGAGGAGGGAGGGAGGGAGGAATGATGGCACTGGAGGCTTTGAGCAAGAAGGGGTTTGTGAAGGTGGTAGTGAAGGAGGTGGGTGAGAGCAGTAAAGAATACTGGATGGGAGGCAGTGCAGGGATGGGAGCCATAATCCCAGGGGTTAGGTAGTGGGAGGGTGTAAAACTGAAAACGTTGAATAGCATATTGAGGAGTTATAACAAAGTGCAAGTTGGGGGTAGGGAAACTATTCAAATGAAGGGGTGAACTGGCTTGCCTTTCCACTAACAGTAACATGGTTAATGGAAGCAAGGAACAGGCTCAGAGAGAAGCTAGGCAAATTCAAACACATATACTGTACCAGCATCCTGGTGTTTCAGGTAAGTTATTTACAACTGCTAAAATAGCTACATATGTACAGGGTGCACCAATAACCTGTTGTCTGAAACTAGGCAGCAAAGTTAAGACAGGGAGAAAGTAAGAGAAATGACTCATGCACTTCATTCCTGCTTTCTCCCTTTAAACAGCTGGGCTGAGGGGGAGTTTAGCTGTCAACTAACCTCAAACCACTCCTTCTTACAGTGGTTCAGAATACTCCTACAAGCAGGATAGGTCATATGCAGCTGTAGGAAAGCAGATTTTCAAGAAAACAACTGAGGCTTTACAACATGCTTTGTTTCCTCAGTCTCTCTTTGCTGAGAGCCAGCCCAGCAAGCAAGTCTGCAGCGATGGGGGCAACAAAAAAACAAAACACACAGAATGAAAAATATTTAGGCAGACAGTCATTTAACTTGCCAGCTTTACTCTGCAATCTCACACATACACTACAGCAGTCAGAAAGAATACTGGCCTCTCTACCTGCATATGCCCGCTTGACCCACACAAAGTCTAAACAAACGTCAGCATGCAGCTACTGCTCCAATGGAGATTGCAATGAGGGAAAAGAAGTAGATGGGGGGGATGTTGAACATAGTACAGACAGAATGCATCTGTTTGTTAAGATACATATCCACAAATTAACTAACTTCTGCATAGTACTGTAGCTTGTACATGTGCAAAATTATTAATACATAGCTCATATTCTGGAATTCCAAAGCAGCTCATGCAATGAGCCTGCTAGTTCTCTGCCAATAGAGGGATCTTCATCGCAATGAGGCCATCTGGATTCTGGTCAGCTCAGCCTGGCATCTAGTGACCTCCTCCCTCAACCCATAGAGGTGAGCACGTATGGGGAAGCTCCTCATTCTCCAGAATGTCTCCCTGAAGACTGCTGCTCCACACCCACTGCACTGCACCACTCCCATTTCTGGCTAGATGTTCTTCCTCCTACTCCTTACTGCAGCCTGACCCTCTGTTTGGTTCTACCCCCTTGAACCTCCTAGAAGTCTTTCCTGTGTCACCCTACTCCATATAGGGTGTCTCCTGACTTTCCCTTTTACCTTTGCTTTTCTGCTTACTACCTTCTTTAAATTCCTCCCAGCTCCCTTCTCTCTACTCCTTTTAGATATTTCCCTTTAGTGCCCCATTAGAAACCTCATTTCACCTTACCCTTAGACAGGGTGTCCCTTGTATTCCCACCAGTGGCCTGCCTTCCACCCTTTACTCTTTCCCAGCAATGAGTGCAACAACAAAAGTGACCAGTTGCCTTACCTTAGTCGACCAGCAGAGTCCCCAGCTTTCTTGCTTCCTCCTGCTGATGCCTAAGACACCAGTCTCTTCACTGTCCACTCCTGTTCTTTTCCACTCATGTTCTGGGATGTGAATGTGAATGGGACATGTTAGGAGTGGTTGAATTTATACAGTAGACTGGGCTTCCTGGTTCACCTCAAATGGCTACATGGTGCCTTTATCCCACCTGATCTGGTCTCCTTCTGCAGCTGGCATTCAGCCCTGACATTAACAAACAAGCTATTGCTGCAACACAAAAATATAAGATTAGTGTTCTCCCCCAGACAGCTCATTCTTAAGTGGTGCCAGCTGTGTTACAAATGCATCCTCAGAGTGTTCCGCGAGCAGCCTTTTAAATTTCCTTGGACTTCCTTGTTCACCCCTATTGGCTGCCTGCTGCCTTTGTTCTGCCTTCCCACTCAGCCTTTGTTCTCCTTCTACAGCTGGGGCTCATCGCTAAATTTACAAACAAGTTATTGCTGATACTCAAAAAATATAAGGTTAGTGTTCTTCTCTGTGCAGCTTGTTCTTATGTGGTGCTAGCTGCATTACAAATGCACACCAAACATTTCTTGAGAAGCCTTTTAAATTTCTTTGGGCTTCATCATTCAACCCTATTGGCTGCTTGCTGACTTTGTATCACATTCCCACCCAATCTGTGGTGTCCTCCTGTGGCCAGAGTTCAGCTATTCCTACAAAAAAAGTTAGTGTTCTCCCCTGCTGCAGCTCATTCTTAAGTGGCTCTAGCTGCATTACAAAAGCAAGTCTTGACTTTGGCGAGCTGCCCAGCTGCTAGCTCTTATTTGTAGATATTATTATGTTGTATATATTTTTTTATGTAATTGTATGTACATGCCAGTGTCAGCACATAGGGAAAAGACTAGATTGAAAAAAAAAAAAAAGGTTTGACCTTCTTTTGACCTGAAGGCAGCTGTTTGCCAGGAACTGAAATTGCATTCCCAGTTGTTGTTTTTTTTTTTTAACAGAGTTATGCCAAAATCCATCTGTATGTCATAAAACCATGCACTCAGGAATGGAATGCTTTGATATAAGGAAGCTGTTATAATATGCTACATTTTATGAGGTAACAGGTGAGGAACATGCTTCCTAGAGAACCTGTGTGAATTTTATCTTACAGGTGCCAGTGGTCTACAGAGGACTTCAAAGGGCCTTAACTCTGAAATGTCATATCCATGCTAATTATAGGTCTTAGAATCTGATTTTAATATTCTTGGAAATTTTGAAAACAGTGGAACAGTGCCATCACCTGGCCAAATGGATTAGTTGCTCTGAACTGGAAAGTGATGACACTATTCCAAGAAATTCAGAGAGGTATAAATAGTCCCTGATCAGGGCATTTGGATGCACATTTTGCTTGGACCATCTCCTGACCACAGAGAACATCTGTCAGCACAGAGACTGCCTAAGAACCAAAGGCTGCTACAGAAAAACTGAAATACTTTGCAAACCAGCAATTTTCTGGACTTTGAAACCTCATACCTCAGGTAGACTAGTTAACTGTTTGTGTGTTTCATTGTACATTTTTCCATTTTTTCCTGTATACTGTAACCCAAATTAATAGTCTTTTTTTAGTTGCAACTGTATGTATTTAAGTATTTTAGTAAAACCTTTGTTTTTCTAAAGAATATCTGCCTGAGTGAGAATTCCTTATATTGTATGTGTGACTGTAGAAGGTTTAATAATAATTTGTAACAACTGGAAGGGACATCTGGAAGAATAGGGAGAATTGCAGAGACACAAGGAAGCAGACTCCACTCACTGATGTGCCTCAGATCCTTACAACACTTCATCCACATGAAATAAGGGCACCATCCACTGCAGACTTGTTTCAAAGTTGTAACGTTTATTGCCACAGTTCAGTAAAATAAAAATGGTAATAACGTGTACCATATAGGTGCTACCACTCTCCTACAAGGCCTGACCAGTTTCGAGCATGTGTGCTTCCTCAGGGACCTATTCCATAGGGTAGGAATGGACATTGTGGGACCTTTGAGTACCCCAAGCTCCTCCAGGAAGAGGTTTATCCTGATGGTGGTAGATTATGCCACCCAATGTCCAGAGGCGGTTACCCTCTCCTCACTTAGGAAACACAATGTGGCAGATGCCTTACTAGGGATTTTCTCCCATGTTGGGTTCCCACAAGAGGTTATCACTGAACAAGGGGGTACCTTCGTGTTGGACCTCATGAAGTGTTTGTGAGAGAATTGTGGGGTGGTGCAGAGATGCACAACACCTTATCACCCGCAAGACAGTGGGCTTGTGGAAAGGTTTAATGGTACCCTAAAATCGATGTTCCAAGCGTTTGCTGAACAGCAGATGGGAGGAACTGGGAGAAATACCTTCCCCACCTGTTGTTCACATACAGGGAGGTGCCCCAAGAGTCAACAGGGTTTTCCCTCTTCGAACTCTTATATGGATGTAGGGTGCGTGGGCCCCTAGACTTGATTGTGGAAGACTGGGAAGGCAGGCACACCACCCAAGGAACTCCCATAGTGGAGTATGTCCTAAAGTTTAGAGAAAGCTAAAGGAGCTTATGAGAGTAGCCCAGAGCAACCTGTCAGCCTCCCAGCAGAAGCAAAAGGTCTGGTACAACCACAGAGCCAGAGCTTGCTTGTACAGTGTCGGTCAGGAAGCCACGGTCCTAATACCGGTCCAGAAGAATAAGCTGCAGGCCAAGTGGGTGGGACTATACAAGGTAGTCCGACAGGTAAATGATGTGAACTATATTATAGAACTGCCTGACAAGAGACATACCCATAGAATGTACCATGTCAACAAGATGAAGCGATATGCAAATAGGGAAGACATGGTATTTGCAGTGTGTAGTCCTGGGGAAGGGACTGATGAAGAAGACCCCCTACTGGACTTGCTGGAGGAAAGCAAGCAGAAGTCCTCTGTGGAGGCAATCAAACTGTTGCCCCAGTTGACCCCGGAACAGACCCAGGAAGTGAGGGAGGTTTTAGCAGATTTTGCCCCTTTGTTTACAGTCAAGCCTGGACTAACCCCCTTAGTGACACATGATGTGGACACAGAGATGCAAGCACCCATATGGCAGACAGCCTACCAGGTGTCTGAGGCTGCCCTAAAGGACATTAGGAGGGAGGTGGAGGAAATGCTGGATTTAGGGGTACTCTAGAAATCCCACAGCCCCTGGGCCTCACCCGTAGTCCTCGTTCCCAAGCTGGATGGCTCTACTTGCTTTTGTGTGGACTATCATGGACTCAACACAGTCACAAAGTCTGATGCCCACCCAATGTCATGAACGGATGAACTACTGGACAAGTTGGGAGGGCAACATACCTTACTACAATTGACTTGACAAAAGGGTATTGGCAGGTGGAGTTAACTGCCAGAGCTAGGGAAAGATCAGCCTTAATCACTCCAATAGGATTATTTGAGTTCAAGGTAATGCCTTTTGGAATGAAGAACACCCCTGCCACCTTCCAAAGGTTGGTCAACCAGATGTTACATGGTACTGAGGAGTATGCAGTGGAGTGTCTGGATGATATTGCCATTTTTGGTGCCAGCTGGAAGGAACACCTGTCCTACCTGAAGGAAGTGTTGGGCAGGATACAGAATGCAGGGCTCACTGTCAAGGCTGAAAAGTGCCAGGTGGCCATGGCGGAGGTGGCATACCTAGAACATGTAGTAGGGAGGGAGCAGCTCTGTCCAAATCAAGCCAAGACTGAGGTGATAGAGGCGTGATCCAGGCATGAAACCCAGAAGCAGATTTGGAGTTTCCTCAGGACCGCCGGGTACTATCAAAAGGTTGCACAAATTTACTGTACCTTGGCAGCTCCCCTCTCTGGCCTGCTAAAGAAAAGAATGTCCAAAAATGTAAAATGGAAGACAGCCTGTGAACGAGCATTCACACAGCTAAAGGAGGCACTGTGCAGTGCCACTGTGTTGGCCAATCTGGACTACAGTAAGCCATTTGTAGTCCAGACAGATGCCTCAGATGTGGGGATTGGAGCAGTCCTCAATCAGACCTCTGGCCAAAGGAAAGATCACCCAATAGTGTACCTTAGCAAAACATTGCTTCCCTGGGAGCAGGCCCATTCTACAGTTGAAAAGGAATGCCTTGCGCTGGTATGGGCCCTGAAGAAATTAGAGCCATACCTCTAAGTGAGGCACTTTGAGGTACAGACTGATCATAACGCCCTGGTGTGGATAACACAGATGGGGAAAATGAACGGTCTTCTCTTAAGGTGGAGTATTGCCTTACAGGGCTACGATATGACCATTACCCACAGGGCCAGATCGGCCAATGCCAACACAGATGGGCTATCTTGCCAGTTTGAGCAGTGAACAGAATTTGTGAAAATCATACCCTGTATAGGGATGGACTCTTACAAATTCAGTCCAGGAGGAAAGGATGTGGCAAGCAGCCCGGCTGCTAGCGTTTGTTTGTAGATATGATTATGTTGTATATATGTTTTTATATGTCCTTACATGTACATGCCAGTGTCAGCACAAAGACACATAGGGAAAAGACTAGATTTAAAAAAAAAAAGGCTTGACCTTCTTTTGACCTGAAGGCAGCCATTTGCCAGGAACTGAAATTGCATTCCCAGTTTTTTTTTTTAACAGAGATATGCCAAAATCCATTTGTATGTCATAAAACTATGCACTCAGGAGTGGAATGTTTTGATCTAAGGAAGCTGTTATAATATGCTACATTTTATGAGGTAACAGGTGAGGAACATGCTTCCTAGAGAACCTGTGTGATTTTTGTCTCACGGGTGCCAATGGTCTACAAGGGACTTCAAAGGGCTTAACTCTGAAATGTCATATCCATGCTAATTATAGGTCTCAGAATCTGATTTTTAATATTCTTGGAAATTTTGGAAACAGCAGAACAGTGCCATCTCCTGGCCAAATGGAGTAGTTGCTCTGAACTGGAAAGCGATGACACTATTCCAAGAATTACAGAGAGATATAAATAGCCCCTGATCAGGGCATTTGGATGCACATTTTGCTTGGATGGTCTTCTGACCACAGAGAACACCTGTCAGCACAGAGACTGCCTAAGAACCAAAGGCTGCTACAGAAAAACTGAAATATTTTGCAAACCAGCAATTTTCTGGACTTTGAAATCTCATACCTCAGGTAGACTAGCTAACTGTTTTAGCACATTTCATTGTACATGTTTTCATTTTTTTCCTGTCTACTGTAACCCAAATTAATATTCTCTTTTTAGTTTTAACTGTATGTATTTAGGTATATTAGTAAAACATTTGTTTTTCTAAAGAATACCTGCCTGAGCAAGAATTCCTTATATTGTATGTGTGACTGTAGAAGGTTTATTAGTAATCTGTGACAACTATTACTTACTTAGAGGGACCACCATAAGCAACCAAATTGAAAAGGGGTCTGAAAGGGACATCTGGAAGAATAGGGAGAATACCAGTCTACAAAGATTTTGAACCAGGCTGTTGCATGTCCTGTAGGGAATAGGCCAAATCCATTTTTTTCGCTGCTACCCCGAAGACAGTGTGATACCTGGGTCTTCCTCCTGTGTGTAATAGCCAAGGAAGGGTTCATATTTAGCTACAAGACTCAAGACTGGTATTGTACCCTTATCCAGAGCTAGAGGGACACCCTGGATCCTCATGGCAGAGGTACAGTCATGACCTCAACAAGCATTCTAAAGGACGAAGAGGGTATCCCTGCCCCCCCATCACAGATTGCACTTAGGGGTGGGTACTGTGAGCACAGTGGGCCTGACCTCCAGGAGTGGGTTTGTAACACTGACTTGCTTAATTTATATTTTTTTAGGTTTGTTTTATACTGCTGGAGCAGAAGTGCATATCCTGGCAAGTGCAGCAGTTTATTTCTTAAAACAGTTGATAGAACAAGTTGCAAAGGCTGGTAACTACTCACAGTTTGCAGAGGCTTGTTCTAACAGCACAGAGCTGCTGTGCAGTCTGTGTCCTTTATGTTGTCTGATATGCTGACACAGATGTGGGCTGCATGGCAGCTGATGATCCTTGTTGCCAATGTAATATTGCTAGCTTCTCGATATTAAGGCACATTGCTTGAGTTGTACCAAATACTTTATCTGTTTTATCAGAAGAGGATACATGCACTGCTCTCAGTGCTGACTCTACTGAACTACTGACAAAATTCCGGACACCTCACTCCCAGAATTCCCCTAGAGATCTTAACCTGAACTAATAAGGTTTTATCGAATGCACCTGAAGAGTCAGGACACACCTCACTGAGCTCCACCCCCAACCCCCATCATTACAGTACCATTTTTTGAACTTGAAAATTTTTTTAGTAAATCTTTACATTTTTCATTTTATTTCATTTAGTTTTTAATGAAATCTACACATTTTTTAATGAAATTCTGCAGCGTTTAGACAAAATGACTTTAAAACCTGACTCATTGTCTGACGCGTCGAAAGTGATCCGATCAGTTTATTTTTTTATAGCTGGCTGAAGGTGCTGTTCATGGTCATGCCAGAGGAGACAGGAATGGAATTTACAATTAATCCAGAGCACACAAACCAGAAAGTTATAAAGCGATCCATGAAAGAAGCTGGGATTACTGTAAAAAATCCTGCTACATCAGAGGAAGTATTTGCTATGCCCACATTGCTAAGCTTTTTCAATAGATGGATTCCCTTCATTCCTTGATGTTTGATTTATTTCAACCTTTAAGGATGTAAGAGAAGATGTTAAAAAAAAAAAAGATTTTTGATGCCAAAGCTAGAATTTCTAGTATTGAGGATCAGGCTGTCATGGAGACTAAGAACATTATTTGAAATGCTTGCAGGATTTCTAAACTAGAAGAAAGTGTAGAGGATCAGGAGGCTTACAATCATAGAAATAATCTTAGATTTATTGGTATTCTTGAAGGCTGGGAAGGCTCAAACATTATTGTTTTTATTTATTTCTCTATTTTTGCCCCTGTATTACTGCAGCTGCGCCTCTCCCTCAGGGTCCTCCAAGGAACTGGGTGCTATGCTATGCCTACTCCCGGATCTCTTCCTGGTGCCTGCCTCCAGGCTGCTTAGGATTACCACCCTGGTGGGGAAGGAGAGAGCAGCTCCCCATCTACTCCCCCCTACCTGCTTTATGTCTTCATCAGGATGCATCCAGGAGCATCCAGTTTTGGTCCTCTGGGCAGGGTGCTGGAGGCCATCATTGGGCCAGCTGCAGGGCTTTTTTGGTAGTTACACTCTATCCCTGAGGAAGCTGGCACACAAGAGGACCAAGCAGAGCAGACATGCAATGCATGTGACCGGCATCCTCCTCACCCACGGCATGCCCCTTTGCTGCACCTCCACCCATGGTCACCCATGTGGTAGTATTGCAGTGGGGGTGACAACCCTCCCTCCCTCCCCGGAGGACAGCGTCCCCTTGGGTGCTCCATCTTCCTCCACCCAGCTGGCCGACAACCAGAGTCTGGGTTGCCGGCACCACAAGTGGTAGCGCTACCACTGCGCTGACATTATCACTTTTATTAATAAACTTTTAATTCAGCTTGCTGGCCCCATCTAGACTCTGACACTTATATCCTTGAAACAGCACATAGGCCACTCAAACCTAAACTCTCCAAAGGGGAAAAACTTAGACCCATTATTTTAAGATTCCTAAATGTCCAGCAAAAGACATTTTTTCAAAGGGCTGTCAGGGAAATTCCTTTCTTTGAATATGACAGAATTTGTTTACAGTGTTTAATGACTGACCATATAAGCTTCTTAAGAAAAGAGAAGCTTTTTATCAGATTAAAAAAAAGGAAACTTAAAGAATCCGGTTTAAAATATAGCCTGCTCCATCTGACCTTGTTGAAAGTTTGCACCTCTAATAGTGTCAAATCCCATCCAAGTCTACAGGCTGTAGCTGAGGGAAATAAAAATGATCTGCCTGTTTTATTTTAAAACTTTGACTTTGGCAAATTTTTACTGTTTATTTCAAACAATAACTAATCTATGTGGTAAGCTATGACTTCTTCTACTGCCCCTGTCCTGCCTTAATTTGACATTTAAATTATCATTCCCTTCTAGATCTTCATGGTGAACAGCCCCTTATTCATGTATAAATATTCAGTTTAGCAGTAGCTCTGTTTCCACAAATAGGAAAAATAAGTGAATCTTTATTCTTACTATGTATGACTGCCACAATAAATCAAGGGGGAGTGTGATCAGGATTTTGACCATGGGGTGGGAGTTTCTTGCATGGCCTGGCCACCAATGGGTGCTCGGTCACTGACCTAAAACTGCCTCCCCCTTATCTCTGAAGTAGATATTAATTCAGCAAAAGGTTTGAGTACATATGCTTTGGTGGGGGGAGGGTGTGTGTGCTAACTAGCACTCTCTTACAGCATTTTTAAGCATGTATGAAAGTCCTTGACCTCCAACAATTTGGTTGTTAAATTAAACTGCTTATGCAATGGAAGCAATTACAGCCAGATTATGGCTACAGATCGACAAATATAATTCTAGGTGGAACCCTTACTTTCATTACATAACTAAAATTAAAGGTGCCCCATATACAGAACAAATATTATTGGATTAAAAGAAAGAGGGCAACTAGATCATTCTAATTTACCAGGGTACTATCCCAAGAGCTTTGATCACCCACCCATGCACCTTTGCAAGTGGGAGGACAGGGTTGGAACTGATAGAAGCAGAGAAATAAGGGGTTGCATTTTCAATAAAATTGCACCTTTACCTCCTCAACCTACAAATAAAATGGGTAGCTTGTTAATTTACTTTTTAATTCTTTGTTTAATAGAATAAATAGTGACTGTTAGAAACCATATTATAGTTAAATTAATAATTGCTATTAACTATACAGAAAAAGAGAGATAAATATAGCAATAAGAATATGATTGTACAGGATATAGCACAGTTGAAAGGAGAAGAGACCCCTTTGTAAGAATGGTAAAGTTTAAACATCGATGCAGTCAGGAAACTGATGATACATTCACTCAGGAGGAAATGGACTTATGAAATGGACTTCTCCTAGAAAAAGAAAGAAAAGTTAAAGAACTGGGGCAGTACATTCAGAATGCACCAGGCAGGTACGCAAGCCTGAGCGCAGCGCAACTGGGATGCGACAGGGCATGGTCTGGGTGATATTCAATGGTGCTGCACCATGGCTCAGCACCGTTGAATATGGCACTGTGGCCACCGGCACTGCGCCAGTGCAAGTGGCAAGTGAGGAGCAGGTGGATGCGCCGCGCAAGTTTGGGTACACTAGGCACAGGAACCACGAAATTCAGTGCTGAGTATGCAAATGGGGCTATTATGCATGCAAGGTGCAAATGGGGCCATTTGAATGTCATTATGGCCCCATTTGCATGCAGGTGCGCCAGTCCCCGGTGACTTGCGCCTGGCACCCTGCCAGGCTGCAGCTGTCAGGGACCGACACCCCCTGCCCCTCGGTGGCAACATGCCCTACTGCCCGATTGTGGGCCTTGTGAAAGTAAAACTTCCCTGGTGGTCCAGTGGACCTGCTCCCCAGCCCGATCGTGGGCTGTATAATAATAAATACTCCTTGGTGGTCCAGTGGACCTGCCCCCTAGCCCAATCACGGGCTTAAATAAATATAAATAATCCCTGGTGGTCCTGTGGACCTGCTTCCAAGCCCGATCGTGGGCTGAGTAAAAATAATTCACATTTTGGGACTGTGTAGTACAGTACAGTCTGCATGTTCATTGGCCCATGATCAGGCTGGGGGGGGGCAGGTCCACTGGACCACCAGGGAGTATTTATTGTTACACAACCCACGATCAGGCTGGGGAGTGGGTCCACTGGGCCACCAGGGAGTGTTTCAATCTATCTACATAAGCCCGTGATTGGGCAGTGCGGTAGGGTCCACTGGACCATCAAGGATAATATATGTATCTGCCCGCAACTGGGCGAGAGGGGGGCATGACGCCTGGCCTGTGTCTGGGGAGGTTGGGTGGCCACCCACAGCAGGCTGCTGCCGTGTTGTGCCAAGCAAAATGACGGCTGTTCTGTGAGTGTTCCCCGACTAGTTCATTTTTTTCAGGCACATCTTTGCCACCCCTATGCGGCGCCAAGGCAGGTTTGTGCCTGCATATGTGCCCGCACATATCGGGCTGAATAATGGGATGCCGCGCCAGCCGTAAGAGCGCGCCCTGCACCCGCGCCACATTACTGGTGCACCTCAAGATATCAGTAGGTTGTGCATGGCACAACACTGTTGCGCCATGCACAACCCTTTGAATATCCTGGCCCTGGTGTACCAAATATATTACACTGTAATATGCTGAATATTGATCCTGTACGTATAATCCTGAATTACTCTCAATAAACTTGAAGTTAAAAAAAAAAAATTAAACTGCTTATTTAATTATTGGCAGGCATTGGATCAGTCCAGACTATGAAGATGCTTGCTACTGTGTCATGGATTCATGAAATTAATGAATGTTGCTCTTATGAACTTCATTTTTCTTTATTCAAATTTAATTATTTATATGCCATCATTTAGAGAAGACCCTTTTCATTTTCAGTTTATGATACCACACTCTTACACAGTAAATTATTTGCAGTGTGTATCTGGCTTGATTTAGTACTATCTGGGCTGTCTTAGTTACTGTTTCACTAAGAACTTGGACAGCACAGGGCAGGTCCGCCTAGAAAACATTTTTCACCATTATGCCTCTTGATCCAGGATTCAGACACTGATTTTCAAAATTTCCACATGGCTCTCTGGCCAGCAATGCCTTGTCTCTCTTGTAATGATAATTCCTGGCTTTCAATTGGCTGTGCTGTAATCTCAAAGCATTCTAGGATACATATGTCACACTGTGCAGGTGTGTTCCCGCTTAATGTGTGGTGATTCAGCCATGCCATGCTTTTTTATTAATTTCTTATTGTTTATTTTTCTTTTTGACTGGAAATTTAAATATACATTTTATTTGTAATAAGATCACATTCTGTTTTCAATGTTTTACTTGGGTTACCATCAGAAGATCGGTTCCTGCACGCCACAAGTACCGGAGTTTACAAGGCCCGTGAATTGAAACCGGAGGTAGTTAGGTAGCTGGTTCCTCTAATATCTACCTGCTTTTGGCATTTATTTATTAACTTAGTCTATGTATTTTCATCTCAAGTCACATTTATCAATATTATTGTATTTAAAAAATACAATGGGGCTATTCGCTTTAATTCAAAAGTGGTTAGATTAAATTTTGTCACAAGTTGTTAATGTTAGATATGCTGCCATGGTTTTAAGGATTTGGTTATGTTTTGAGAGAATTTAAATTTATATATAATTTAGACTTGGTTTTAACAATATGTATCATCTCATCTACTTTACAGTCTAAAGTATTTTATGTAGTGGGATGTTTAGCAGCAGGGAGGTTAGTCTTTTGCTTGTATTTGCTTCTTAGTCAAAGGGTTTTCTAGTTTGTGATAGTCCACTCTTCTTTAGTATAGAGTCCTAGTGTTTTTTCATTATTATTATTTTCTACAGGTTTCTCATTGGATAGATTTAGATTACGGCTTTTCAGTATCTCTCAGTTTTTTTGTTTTTTTTTTTATTTTATTTCACTCTCCTTCCTCCTCTTCTTGTTTCTGTCCCTACTCATTCTCCGTTTTTAGGAAGCTTTATGATAATTGTCTTACCCTTAATTGCATTATGTTCTGTCACTGGTCACTTGCAAATAGTGTGTATGTTTGGTCGCTCAATGTACTCATGAGTATTTGTTTGTCACAGGGTCTGCTGCTTTCTTCTCAGATTTATTTATGAGTCTATATATATACATATAGGTGTGTGGACAGTATTCGAGAGACTTGGGTGTGCACTTAAAATAGGGTCTGTATTTTACACATTTGTTAAAAATACAGAATTTGTGCTCTGTATTGTTGCCAATATGATCAAGAGATAGTGCCCCCCCCAAAAAAAAGATCTATTTTTATTTTATTGTGGCAACATTTTAATAATGAAAATAGCCTTTAAAAAAAACAGCCATTTTGTGACATGGCTATGCTACACATCTTGGTGACCATTAAATTTACTGTATTTAAAACATAATATTAAAGTGTTTTTTTTTTAATGGATAGAGTGGATGTATGACTGTCCCCCAGTGATTATCAATTGTATGCAGATGTAATTACATTTACATGACACCATATGCAATTTATTACTTTCGTGCATTACATGTGGTGTCTTATATAGCTGCCTTATTTCTTTTGTTTATTCTGCCTTTATGCTTTGCATTTTTTTTCAGTGTCAGTTCACATTATTTAATCTGTCTCCCCCACGCAAGTCTGCAATCTTAATGCAGTGGTACATAGAGCCTGCTAGGAGCAGCAACATCAACAGCCGTGGCTCTTGCTGTGTCCAGCTGTTACCCACATGGCCAATGATGCTGGTATTGGTCCAAATAGCCAGGAACAGGAAGTGACATCAAGCATTCGGTTTTGGTACTCTGGCTCTAAGTAAAACTATTCTTTTCCCACGGCTTCTTCCATTTGCTGTTCTTAAAAATGGAGAAAGGAATATCATCCATTTTAAATCTGGCATATTGCATGGGAGTTCAGATGGGTCTCAGAGGTCTCCAGTCACTAGAAAACACAATCCTCAGCATTCTGCTACAAAACAGCAAGTTAAAATTCTAGGAGGCATATTAAATAGTGACTGGCTAAAGTGCAGCAGTTGTTCTGTGATATTTTGGGGCAAAAAACGTAAAGGTTTTACCTCCAGACCTCATGGTCCTGCTGTTTGTGAAGCACCCCTCTTCAAAACAGAGGATGATTGGATTAGTGGTCTGTGCAGCATAATGAGTATATTTTAAAGTTTTGTTTGGGAAGTATATCAGCAGAACTTTCCTCTGGTGCTGGCACTGTTTAAATGGGGCATATTAAATACTATCTGGCTATAGTGCAGCAGTTGTGTTGTATCATCTTTGGGGCAGAAACGTTAAATTGGTGTGTTCTCTCATGGTCCAGCTGTTAGTGAAGAGCCCCTCTTCAAAATGGGGCTGTGTATATATGTGACCAGTCCAATCAAATATAGTTTTGTTTATGATTTATAGTATTTTATTTACTATCCAGCCAGTGGGTTTTCGTTATATAATTAGATTTTTTTAGAATATTGTTAATACTGGTGAACTTTCCTCTGGTGCTGGCTTTAATTGTGTTTAAAGGAGGAAAAACAGCACCTGTGGAGTACCTACGGGTAAATTTTGAGAATGTGTGTTTGTTGAATGAATGCTGCACCTGTGGATGTGATGATGGCTCCATTTTAGATGTGTGTATGTGGAATGAATATAAAAGTTGCACTCAACATGTTTTAAATAAAAAAAATGCACTTTGTGTGAGATGCTTGTTATTTTTGGAAAGAAGAGGGTGATGCTGGCTCTGGTTAAGGTGTGTGTGTCTGTGTGTGTGTGTGTGTGTGTGTGTGTGTGCGTTATTTTCAAATGAAAAAGTTGCATTTCTTGATGTAAGATTATAAAGGAGCATTATTGTATTGGCATACTGAACCAAGGGATCAGGTGTGGGTGGTGGCATAACATGTTGGAACTGTCTGAAATAAAAAACTACAGCACTTGGGCCTACCTCAGAAATGCTGCTCACGGCATTGCTCAGTTCATTCGGGGCTATTGGGGGGATACCATATGTAGTAATGAGACTGCTTATAAACTAGACGTCAAGTGGTGGCATAATATGTTGGAACTGTTTGAAAATAAAAAAATACAGCACTTGGGCCTACCTCAAAATGGCCATTCATGGCATTGGGGTGGGTTACCATGTGTAGTAATCTGGTCATTGCCTGGTTGTACTAGTGCCTGTAGGGCAACATCAGGGGTTTGGATTCATCTGGCAAAAACATTTTCCAGATTTCTTCACAATGAGACTGCTTCTAAATTAGATGTCAAGTGATGGCACAATATGTTTGAAAATAAAAAGTACAGCGCTTGGGCCTACCTCAAAAAGGCTGCTCATGGCATTGCTTAGTACATTCGGGGGTATGGGAGAGATACCATGTATAGTAATCTGGTCATTGCCTGGGTGTACTAGTGCCTGTTGGCCAACATCAGTGGTTTGGATTCATCTGGCAAAAACATGTTGCTGATTTATTTATAATGAGACTGCCTATAAATTAGATGTCAAGTGTTGGCATAATATTTTGGAACTGTTTGAAAACAAAAAAATACATCACCTGGGCCTAACTCAGCAGTTTGGATGTGGCATTCCATGTGCAGTAGTACAAGAACCCAGCAGCAGTGGCATCCCTGTGATGCACGTGGTGGTGAGCCCAAGGTGGGCCCATATGATATTTTGGCATAATTTTCCTCACAGTAGCTGGCATGGGGTTGCCAGGGGGCATCATGCGGCACCTGCATCTACAGTTATCAGCGCCAAACAGTTTGCCTAGGTGTTTTCTGGTTGTTAACTGTATTTAGACCTGCCCTTGGTCTGGCTCTGCAGAGGTACAGTGATGTTAAAATTACTCCGATGTGGCTCAGGACTGCTGTGTAACATCAAGATGTCTCTGGCCTTGCCTTTGCTTGTTCATGGGGCACTTTGGTGTATTGTTTGGACTTTTAGAACAGTTTGGATGTGGCATTCCATGTGCAGTACAAGAACCCTGCAGCAGCAGCAGCATCCCTGTGATGCACGTGGTGGTGAGCCTAGGGTGGGCCCATGTGATATTTTGGCATCAGTTTCCCCACAAAGGCCAGCATGAGGTTGCCAGGGGTGTCAAGCAGTGACTGCATCTACAATTATCAGTGCCAAACAGCTTGCCTGGGTGCTTTCTGGATATTAACTGTGATTGGGCCTGTCCTCAGTCTGGCTCCACGGAGGTACAGTGATGTCAAAATGACCCCGATGTGGCTCAGGCCCACTGTGTAACACCCAGCTGTCTGTGGACTTGCCTTTGTGTGTTTGTGGGGCACTTTGCTGTATTGTTTTGACTTGTAGAGCAGTCTGGATGTGGCATTTCACATGCAGTACAAGAACCCCGCAGCAGTGGCATCCCTGTGATGCACGTGATGGTGAACCCAGAGTGGGCCTGTGTGTAGTGGTGGGCAAAGTGGCCCCAATCCGCTCCACAAAGTGATTCACGGAACAATGTAGACCTATGGCGCATCTATTAACGCTGGCCGGAGTATTTATGTCATAATGAGGAACACAAAGTCTATGGAGAGCAATGACTTCATGTTATTCCACCTTCCCCAAACCACTATTCCACTTATTTTAAGGTGAAGTACATTGAAAACAATGTACTTCACATCACTTCGCTCTGTTGGTGAGCTCCAAAGGCAAATTTTGCAGTGATTCATGGGATTGCAGGTCACATAGCCTCTAGATTGTTCTGCATAGCCTCAGTTCAGGGTAGTTTGTGTAGGTAGCTGTAGGAGACAGTTGGCTCTGAGAGCTCTCTGTGATTCAAACCCTCTAAAATCTATTAAAAAAGCCTTTTTGAGTATTTTTTTTTTTTTGCTCAAACTTAAGTGCATCGATTGCAGGAAACCCTCTTGTGCTCATATCATCGAGTGTTTATTGTTTGTGTGTGGATTTTGAATGTTAATGTACAACATTCAGTCTGCGTCCTAACAGTGGAAGTGTGCTTTGGGGGAGGGGTGTATCTGTGATGTAGGTAGATTTAAGTTGGAGAAATAGGGAGTTCTTTGTTTTTGGTTATATTAACAGTGTGAACCTGCTATCCACTGCACCTGCATGATTTTATACTGCCATTGTGGTATCTTGATTTTGCACTGTTACTATAATCTGCAGTCACAGTGCTCCACCCACAAACTGGCAAACGGTATTCTTTTCCAGACTGTATTGTGACTTGAGCACTACTGGTTAGTTAAGGTGTTGTTGAACTTGTTGTAACTTTGCGTCTGCATGTCTTGTTGAAGCCACAGTTTTTTTTGGCTTTACATCCAGCGGCCCAGAGTGAACCGTTCCAAAATCTCAATTTGTTTAGAATATTCTTGTTGATCCCCCAAAACGCCCGCAAAAAGACATGCAAGCAAAGTTGTTTCTTGCCATGGCACTGCTGCCAGTGGTAAGATTGTCTGTGGGCGTGGTAGTACATAGTCGCAGAAGTGCATTGCTGATGTGAGGAAAGGTATTTCTCCTTCAATGTTTTTTACAGTGCAATTGGTAGCTTCACTCATAGTTGGAGGAGATGATGTTGTCCCAGCTGGTGGTGTTAGTGCAGTTGCTGGTGGTATGAGTATTGCTGCCTCAAGTTCCACTTCTGACCAGTTGACCGTGTCCAAAAATATAGTTGAGTGTAAAACAGTGAGTGCCAGTGCAGATGATGTCATACTCCCCAGTAACATCCTATTGGTAACTGAACATGAGGATTCTGATCATCATGGCAATGATAACACACAGTGTCACATTTCTTCCACCGCGGCTCAGGTCATGCATTTGCCGCGCAATGATTCACAGTGTGGTGAAAAAATATCGGGTGATGGTGGTGCTGATGATGAATCTGATGATGCTGAAGTTGCTGTGGTTGCAACATGCAGTCCACATGCCAGCATCCAAGCAGAAGATGTGGATGATGCTGATGAATATGATGATGATGTCAGTGACCCTTGTTGGGAACTGTAGAAAAAGAAATTCAAGGTGCCTGTGTCTGGGTCTGTTTGCATTAACCCCCCTTTCCCGTAGAAAGTTGTGATTTACCAGTTTCAATTGATGATGATGATGATGATGATGATGACCCAGTAATAATGATAGGTAGTCATGGTGGTCAGTTGCAGTCCAAGTGTGTCCAGCCTGAAAAATTATGTAGCGCCCCCCCACTTCAGGGCTTAAAATATGGAGTCCAATAAGCAGCATCATGGACATGTTAAAAGTAGGGGATCACAATCCCTTGTTTGGGATTTTTTGTGTGCAAAATGCAAATGATGAGTTAGTTGCAATCTGCCAGGTTTGTCATGTGCATGTGAGGCAAGGTAAAAAGGGGAGCCATCTGGGCATGGGGGGCCAGCATACACATCTTATGAACAGGCACATGGCACTGTGGACCCAGCACAAGATGGCAGCTAATACCACAGTGGGGCGTTCACCCTCGTCATCAACCAAGATCACGTAGGAAATTAAATGTGTGCAGTAGTGATGAAATAACAGCAGAGGATTACTACAGGCATGATGAGGTGGAGGAGCATAATGATTTTGAAATCTTGTCCAGTGGTGGTGAGAGTAGCAGTTTTGGTGGTGGTGGTGGTGGTGAATGCAGTATGTCTAGTGCAAGTGGTACATCAACTCTGTTCGTAAATCTGGGAAAATAACTTCATTCATGGATTTTTCATCACCTGTGCAATCATCTTCATCATATGTCCACACTCCACCCCCTGCCATTCACAGAGCAGAACCATTTGTCATCACACCCCATGTAAAACGTTTTGCCAGCCCATGTTACAGAGTGTTTTTGCACATAAGCTGAAGTACCCACCGAATCATACAGTGTCACATGAACTTAATGCTGATGTAGCTGAAATGCTGGCAATTGATCTTTTGCCCTTCTCCTTCGTGGAGAATTCTGGGTTCCGGCAGTTTGCAGCACGTGCCTATCCAAAATGGAAAGTCCCATCCAGGACATACATTTCCACCCATGCTGTCCCAGAGTTGTACCGTACTGTGTCTGACTCTAAGACATGCCCTTCAACATTCATCCATTTAAGTATGGATATGTGGACAAGTGGCAAAACAGCGGGAAGTTGATATCTGTGTATAACTGCACATTGGGCGCAGGTGCCGGGTGTTGTTTGTGCTGTTGGTAGTGTGAATAATCAGTGCAGTAAGGTGGAGTGTTTGTGGTAGCAATCTTCCAGGAATTCAGCAGCATGCAATGATTGCTATGCACAATGTGATCTGTTCACACACTGGTGAAAACATGCTGGACTTGGTATTGACTGAAATTGACAAGTGGCTGAACCCCCTGTCCCTGACAGCTGGGTTCATAGCAAGTGACAATAGGTCAAATGTGATTAAATGCATCATGAATGGTGGCTTTGTTCAGGTTCCATGCACGGCCCACTGTTTAAATCTTGTGGTACAGGAGTTTCTGCAGCACCATGATATAAAGGAAATGCTGACAGTTGCACACCGTATCTGTTCTCACTTTTCATGCTCTGCAAAGGCCCGTGACCAACTTCGACAATTGCAGATCCGAAAATGCCTCCCACAGCATTGCTTGAAGCCGGAAGTTGTCATCCAGTGGAACTTCACTTTATACATGGCAGAAAGGTTGTATGTACAATACAAATCCATCTCAGAATATCTTGTCATGCACACTAGCTGTGACAGTTCTGGGGCCTCCATGTCTACGACGACTGAACAGTGGTGCCTCATGGACTCTGTAATAACAATTTTGAGGCCTTTTGAACATGCCACACAGGCAGTGAGTGGCGAGTCTGCCTCCATTAGCCAATCAATTCCACTGCTGTGGGTGCTGAGGCAGACATTGGTGAATGTACAGCATAGCCTTGATCTTGCCAGTGACAGTGCTAGCGGTGTGTTGCTGAACCACATGCTGACAGTATTCGACCAGAATCATCACATCTTGAGCATTCAGCGTAGTGATAACTTTGCAACAGCATCAATGCTGGACCCACGATACAAACATGGAATTACCTCAGTACTGGAGGGCAGGCCTGAACAGGTAAAAAATGTCAGTGGGCAACTGGTGCGCTTGGTTCATGGGGCACAGAAGTCACGTGCCAAGGTCAGCAAACCTCAGCAGCATAATCAGGCTGAAGGTGAACCTGGAGTAGTATCAAGCATATCTTGTAAGGGGAAGGGGACTGCAGTTCCAGGTGGTCTGTCATCAGAACCAGTTGACGTTAACCCACTTTGGGAGGCTTTGTCCCAAGTAGGGATTTGTGACATAAATGATTCTGGAGAAAAGGATAATGCATCAACCTCTGGACTTAGTGCAGATAGCGAATGGTTGAGTCATATTTGTCTGAAAACAGGCATCTGTCAATAACTGATGATCCTCTTTTATACTAGAGTGGAAAGGTCAGTGAATGGCCAGAGATGACCACAGTGGCACTGAAGTAGCTGACATGCCCACTCTCCAGTGTTAGTGTTGAGAGGGTATTCAGCTCAACAGGTGCAATAGTTCGAGATTGTCGTACTAACCTCTCTCCTGCAAATGTCAGTTTGCTGACATTCATAAAAATGAATGAGAGGCACATACCAGCTCAGACTGCAACCTCAGTATTCATACCCCGGGCTAGTCATGGTTTTGCTGATGTAGAAATGAGACCATCCTGGTGGCACTGGCAGTGGCAACATGAAACGGCCTACCACTCACATAGATGATGACACAATGGAGAAAGAATTTCCCAGTGGTCAGAATTCAGACATAGATGACTGTGAGGGCAGCTTTCTTTATGAGGATGATGATGAGGTTAATGTTGGCAGGTTTTAACTTAAGTGGTTAAAAGGCTGTCACATTTGCTATATGATACATGTTTTCTTTTTCATAAAGTTAAATCAGTGTCCCATTCAGAGTGACTCAAATTCCATATGTCACATCACATTTGTAACACAGAGCACAATATATCCTGGCCCCTGGACCACCACCATAAGACTGCTGTTCGCCACTGCCACCATAGGGAATGTCACCATGTGCCCCCCCTCCAGACCACCACCATGAAACCACTGTTAGCCACTGCCACCAGGGGGAATGACTTTGTGTGCCCCCCTGGACCACCACCATGACACTGCTGTTAGCCACTGCCACCAGGGGGAATGACTTTGTGTGCTCCAATGGACCACCACCATAAGACCGCTGTTAGCCACTGCCACCATAGGGAATATCACTGTGTGCCCCCCTGGACCACCACCATAAGACTGCTGTTAGCCACTCCCACCACCACCACCAGATGCAGGAAGATGCGAGAGGGAATGTCATGTTCCTAAGCTATGACCACCACCATTCTGACGATGTTTTCCATTACATGTCTTGACCATGCCAAGGTAGAGAGAGTCAATCAGGAGACCACATCCATCAGCCACAGGCACAAGGCTTCTTACTATGAATACTATAAAGTAAGTATGTGTACTAATGTTTTTTATGCTATTCAACTTCCTTTAGCTGTGTGTTTTGTTTCCTGTTGCTTTTCCGAGCTGCAATGGTCAAACAAATACGGTCAACTTATTTTGTTTTTTTACAGGTTAACAAATGACTCTTTTTACTGAAGATCTGTATCAATGGTACAGCATTACTGTGTACGTCAACCTATGGGATATCCATTTCCATACCGGTAAGTATATCAATTTTATTTAATCTGTTCCTTTTTTTTTTTTTTTTTAAGAGTGCAAAAAATCTGACTGTTGATTCGTAAAGTAGACGACATGTCTGTCACAAAATATTTGCCCAACACATCATGCACTGTATTCCAAATCTGCAGCTGCAGCCATGCCAGTGTTGAAAAAAAGTTTGTCCCAGGTCATGTGACTTGACAAGATGTGTTCTTAAAATGTAACCTGAGTTAAGATGCAGGGACACTGACAGTGTATAGCTTACAGCCTGGTACTAAATTTAATTGTGATCTGATGATTTGATGTTCTTGTGGCTTCACAGCTTGCTATCTGTGTTAATCCATGTACCTGGTAGTGGAACAGCCACAGCTTAAACATAATGTGTTACTGCTGCAATCAAGTTGTAATAAGTCTTTCATTTCTTTTTTTGGGAAACTTCCAGATGCTTTGTTGTGTCATAGTTGCCTTATCCAAAGAACTTCAACATCATACCCTCTCCCCGGGCTAGCAGACATGCAACAAGTAGAAGTTGTATGAATCGATGATGACCACGACCATCATTACTGGACTGGAGAAGGATGCAGATAAACATAGAAACATAGACTTTGACGGCAGATAAGGACCGCTTGGCCCATCTAGTCTGCTCATTTCCCTACCTACAGGATAGGCCGCAGATCCTAGTTAACCAACAGCCGATTTCTTCCTACCCTCCACAAGAATTGCCTTATGTCTGTCCCATGCATTTTTGAATTCTCCCACAGTTTTAGACCTTACAACCTCCTCAGGAAGGCTATTCCATACATCCACTACCCTCTCTGTGAAATAATACTTCCTCACATTGCCCCTGAACCTCCCCCCCTCTATCTTTAAATTGTGTCCCCTTGTTCTTGCACGTCTCTTTTTCTGAAAGATGCTACCTTCTTGGACTTTGTTGATTCCACTGGGGTACTTAAAGTTTCTATCATGTCCCCCTCTCCCTTCTTTCCTCAAGGGTATACATATTAAGCTCCTTAGTCTCTCCTCATACGGCTTCTCTTGCAGACCCTGCACCATTTTAGTTGCCCTCCTCTGACTGCCTCTATCCTGTCTATGTCCTTCGTGGAGATGGGGTCTCCAGAACTGGATGCAGTACTCAGATGGAGTCCTCACCAATGTCTGTACAGAGATAACTACTTCCTGTTTTCTGCTGGTGATGCTCTCTCTATGCATCCCAGTATACCCCCAGCCTCCCTACTGCCTTCTCACATTGCTTGCTAACCTTAAGGTCATCTGATATGATTACCCCAGTCCCTTTCTTTTTGTTGTTGTTACTACCTCCCCCATTGTGTATTCTTCCCTGGGTTCTTGTTTCCAGGAGCATTATTTTGCACTTCTTTGCATTGAATCCAAGCTGACATACTTCTGACCATTCCTCCAACCTTGCCAAGTCCCTTCATCCTTTCCACGCCTCCTTGTGTATCAACCCTGTTGCAGATCTTTGTGTCATCTGCAAGAGGCACACTTTTCCTTCCAGTCCCTCTGCAATGTCACTTATGAAGATATTAAAAGGACTGGACCCAGTACTGAACCCTCACGGTACCCACTAGTAACCCTCTTCTTCAGAGTGACTCCATTTACAATTACCTTCTGTGTCCTGTTGTCCAGCCAATGTTTTACCCAGGCTACCACCTCGGACCCACTCCCAGGCTGGTTAATTTGACTATTAATCTTTGTGTGGACTGTGTCAAATGCCTTCTAGTCTAGGTAGGCCATGTCCACAGCCCCTCCCTGGTCTACTACTTTGGTCACCCAGTCAAAGAAATCTATTAGATTCGTCTGACATGACCTTCCCACTGTGAACCCATGCTGTCTTGGGTCCTGTGCCTCACTGGCCTCTAGGTACTCAACAATTCTTTCCTTCAGAAGTGACTATCACTTTCCCTACCACAGAGATCAAACTGACTGGTCTGTAGTTTCCTACCTCTGTCTTGGTCCCACTTTTATGAAGGGGAATCACATCTGCCTTTCTCCAGTCCTCGGGTACCACACCATCCTCCCATGATTTATTAAAAAGAGTAGCCAGTGGTTTCACTAGTTCCCCCCTTAATTCTTTTAGAATTCTGGGGTGAATTTCATCAGGCCCCATTGCTTTGTCCACCTTCAGTTTTAGGAGTTCTTGCAGAACCCTTTCTTCTGTGAAAGGACTGGGATCGATCCCCCTATCAAGAGTGCTTCCGTTAATTGGATTAGGCACTTCCTTCTCCTCTTTTATGAATACTGAGCAGAAATATTCATTCAGTATCCCTGCTTTTTCACTGTCCCCCTCTGCCCACCCACCGTTCATTCTATTCAGCCTCACTATCCCTCCCTTTGTCTTTCTACGCTCGCTGATGTACCTATAAAAGGTTTTATCCCTTCTTAACCGAGTTGGCTATCTTTTCCTCAGTTTGGGCCTTTGCTATTCTGACTTCCCTCTCTGCTTCCTTCTGCCTTAACTGGTACAGCTCTCTGTCCTGCTTCTTCTGTGTTTCCTTATACTTCCGGAATGCTATCTTTTTCTTCCTGACTTTCACAGCCACCTCTTTTGAGAACCATAGTGGCTTTTTCTTTCATTTTGATTTGTTTATTTGCTTCACACAAAGGCTTGTTGCCTCTGTGATGGCAGTTTTGATGATTCCCCATTGTTGCTCCACACCTCCTTCTAGCCTGTTTGCTAGTGCTTTTCTGAGGCACTCTCCCATCTTGCCAAAGTCAGCCCTCCTGAAGTCCAGTACCCTCACTTTTGTATGGCTTGACTCTGTAGCTGAGTTTAACGTGAACCACACTGTTTGATGGTCACTTGTTCCCAGATGGCAACCCACTTCTAGATCTGAGATCCTCTCACTGCCCCTGTTTGAGAGTATGAGGTCTAAGATTGCTCCCTCATGAGTGGGTTCTGAAACTAGCTGTCTGAGGCCTGCCACCTGTAGGGCTTCAAGAATGGCCCTGCTCTTGGATGTGGCTGCAGCAAATGTGCTCCAGTTAACATCTGGAATATTCAGGTCTCCCATCAACAGTATCTTCCCTTTCTCTGCCATCCTAAGAATGCCTTCTATCATATCCTTGTCCATTCCCTCCCCCTAACATGGGGGTCTGTACACAACCCCTGTGCGGATTGTGGTGCCCTTTCCAGTCTTCAAGGTGATCCACAGTGCCTCCTCTCCTGCCTGTTTACTCTTTTGTTCAGTTGCTTTTATCCCTTCCTTTACATAGAGAGCTACTCCTCCTCCTCTTCTTCCCTGCCTGTCTCTCCTGTAGGTTATGTACCCTGGTATGTTAACATCCCAGTCATGGTTTTCTGTGTACCATGTTTCTGTGACTCCTACGATATCCAGGCATCCTCTTCCATCAAGGCCACCAGCTCAGGGAGCTTGTTGCCCAGACTACAGGTGTTGGTACTCATTACCCTCCATTTCTTGATGGCCTTACCCTTTTGACCCATCCCTGTTCTTACCGCGCTTGTCACTTTCTCCATTTACCCCAGCGCTTCTCCGATTGACATCTCTATATTGGTGTTTCACCGCACTCCACTACCGAGACTTTTTGGGGGCTAGGATTTCCCTGCTCCTTTCCAGTGCCTCCCCCTCGGCTAGTTTAAATGCTTGCCAATGAAGCATTTAAACCTATCACCTAGGATCCTGGTTCCCCTCCTGGACAGATGCAGCCCATCATGCCAGTATAGGCTTGCATCACTCCAGGTGGACCCCCAGTCCCCAATGAAGCCAAATCCCTGAGCTCCACACCAGTTTTTCAACCACTGATTGATTCCCATGGTGCGGAACATCCTAGCCTCTCCTATGCCATAGATGGGCAGCACCTCCGAGAAGGTTACCATGCGTGCTACTTGTCTAAGGCCCCTCCCCAATTCCACAAACTCTTCCTGCACTTCTCTAATCCCTTTCTTAACCAGGTCATTTGTCCCTCCAAGCCATAGCGCCAGGCAGGCACCTTACCTCCCTCTCTGCTTCCTCCCCCAGTTCTACCTTCCTAACGATGGAGTCCCCCACCAGGAGTTGTTTCCTTCCCCTGTGGGGTCCCCTGCCACCCTCCTGTGGGTCTCCTTTGTGGAGGTTCCCAGCATCCTCCTTGGTCTCCACTGAGGGTGCCTCCATAGAGGAACCACACTTTGCCAGAATGGCATAGGAATTGTGGAGAGGTACAGCTGGAGGGATGCTCCTGTTCCACCATCCTCACCCTCCCTGAGCCCACTGTGGTCCAACCGCTCCCTTTCTTGGCAACCTCTGAAGCAACGGCAGTGGCACTGGTGGTCCCTGGATGGAAGAGGAGGTCCCACAATCCTGGCCAACTCAGCCTGGAGATGAGCAACCTCCTCCTCTGCCCAGAGAGGTGCCTGCAGATGAGACAACACCACATCCTCCAGAACGCCTCCGGAAGACTGCTGCTCCACAGCCACTGCACTGCACCACTCCCATCATGTCTTATTTCTGGCCCCTTAACTGTTTGCAATCCTTACTCTTTCCTCTGTTTTTTTTTCTTCTCTCTCTCTCACCTTATTTTATACCTGTGTGCCCTTTAAGCTCCTGATTGTCCTGTTCTGAGACAAGAATAGCCTATATTTCTCAGTAGACCCCTTACTTGCTCAGAGGCAGGCCTCCAGCAGCTAGAGGGGGCTGGAGAGCTACTCTTGCCCTTCTAGGATGGTGAGTCTTTGGTGGCTCTGTGATCACTCACTTCCTGCTCCCAAACAGGAAGTTCCTGTTGTCAGTCAAATCCTGTGCTTATAAAAGTAGAACTAGCTTTGGGTGGGAGGGAAGGATGGCAATATAGTCCCAGTAGAGAAGTCCAGTCACACAGCAGTCCTTCCTCTTGGTGTCTTCTGCCAAGCTATTAGCAGAATCTTTCTAAGGCAGTCTTTAAATTTAGCTTCCTTCTAGCTAAGCCACTCCCCCTACTTACTAGATATTTGTACAAGTAATTTAAACCTCACAGCTATCAAATCCTTTCAATCACATGAGATTTACACCTAGATAACTGTTCAGATAACCATTCAGTTCAGTTAACTCAGACAAACACACACTTTTTTGTTTGTTTGTTTTGTTAGGTTTTTTTTACCCTAAATTAAAGGTCCAAGTACAAGAGTTCTACTTCTTTAGTCCCAGTAGAGAAGTCCAGTCACACATCAGTCCTTCCTCCTGGTGTCTTCTGCCAAGTTAATAATAAAATCTGTGGAGAAGTAACCAAACAATAAACCATTAATAAGACCTACTTGCAAATATAATTCCCCCTCCCCCCCAAAAAAAATACTCACCTTCATCGGCTTGAGAGTACTCCATTTCCAATTCCAACGCCACAATTTCTCAAGCATGGGAATGCGCACACCAACAGTATGTGACCTGTGACAGAAAACAATACAATGAGTACATGTATATTTATGTCAACCCCTCCACCAAAAAAATACATATATGTATATATCAACTCACCAAGGCTACTATTGGTGTACACACAAAGGGCACCCTTCCTGTTGAGGTGATCGCAGCACACTTTGGGCAACCAACAGTTCTCTCAGTGCCATCATTTGTGACGGTACATGGAATGGTCATTCTTGTTATCCCTCCATTGTATGGTTTGGCAAGACACTGTACATCATCACAGTAAGGTCAATACACAGCAGCATTACATGTAATTGCAACAGCAGCAGCATTTCTTGTAACACTCCCATTTCACTTTGTCAGCACTGGGGAATTTTCTGAACAGAAGACAGTTGCATTTCGGGGATGCACAAAAATTCTGGTGACTGTGTGTCAGCACATAATGTCATAAATTAATATCTATTTCAAAACATGATATTTTTGGAGGCTCAGTAATGTTTACTTTCTGTCGTGAAGTGCTTTTCCGAAAGTAGGACTGAGCAGTGCAAGCATACTGTGCTAAACTGCATGTGTGCTGTCAGTGTTCTTTCCTGTGTGTGCAGACACTGTCCAGCTATGTGCAAACATATATATGGTCTGACTTGTTGCAGTATGTAAAGAATAAAGATAAGAATATATAACGTATATTTTACGTGTACCATCAGCAGCAGCGGGGTAAGTGATATAATATTTTTTCGGAGGTCTCGGGCCACTGTGCATCTCGGTCACTCACAGTACATACATGACTTTGTGGAGATAATAGCACAAAAAAATCATGCTTTTCAACAAACCATAGCCAACAGACATTAAATATTTCTGAGGCACCCAAAATATGTTATGGTGTACAGACATTTTAAAGACAGAATATATAACAGGTCCTGCAGTCCACTGCCTCCACACTGTGCAACCACTGGTGCCGTGTCGTGTTATGGTGTACACCAACTTTCTAAAAAACTGACACTTCCAGTAAACTAGAAAGACATCACTTATTCCAGAACAAAAAATGAAAAGAAGAACTGTGGTAGCACAGTGTGTTGGCATTTGGCAGTGAGTGAACTGGACCTTATATATTTTCTGACTTTATAGTGTCTATACACCGTCCGTCAAATATTTTGGGTGCCTCACCATCACCAATACTTCTTGTCTGTTGGGTGCAGTTTGTTGAAAAGTGGGATTTTTGGTTGCTATATGATCTCCTAAAAGTCATGTGTGCACTGTGTGACTAAGGTGGACTCTGGCCAGAGACCTCTGAAAAAATATCATATCGCTGAGTCCACTGATGATGATGGTACCAATAAAATATATGTTATATATTCTTATCTTTATTCTTTATAACAAACACTGCAACAAGTCAGCATATATATGTTTGCAAGAAGCTGGACAATGTCTGCAGTCTACACATAGGAAAGAACATTGACTGCACACATGCAATTTAGCACATTATACTTCCACTGCTCAGTTCTGCTTTTCCACAAGCACTCCACAACAGAAAGTAAACATTACTGAGGCACCAGAAATATGTCATGGTACACATTCTTAACTTTGATTATAACACAGTGGAGGGGGAAGGTGTGTTGAAAAAAAGCTAATATGGGATCCCCTGCTGGTCCAGCAGCAGATGGAGCATCGACACAATCTGCAATTGGTGTCGCTCTATGTGCTCCAACTGCTGCTGGACAGCACTCACCTTCTCATTGTTCTCTTCTACTGCGGCCCACAACACAGCAAGGTCAGCCTGATTCCATGGCTCCACGTTAATGTCTTTCGAGATGTTACAATTAAAATTTGGTATAGGCTTACAAGATGGAATAAGATACTACCAGTTAAGGGACTATATAAATGACCAATTAAGGAAGAGAACTAAGGAGAATGGATGGGGGGGAATACCGTTCCAACATATCTGGAGTGTAACAAATACTAAACATATGATTACTATGTTGTATAGTAATTACATAAATGACCTCAATGTCTCCTCACAACATATTAAGAAGTGATGGGAGAGAGACATGGACCTTTCTCTTACAGACCTCCAGTGGTCCCAAGTTTGGAGGAGTACTTGGAATACCGCGTCCTCTCCAACCTGGAAGGAGTTTGGTTGGAAGGTAAGGACTCGCTTCTTTCTGGTCCCTGCCCAACTTGGTCATTCCAACTCAGGGGCCGGCTCAGAATGCTGGCAGCAATGCGGAAAGGGATATGCATCCCAGGCACATGTCTTCTGGACCTGCCTGGAAGTCATCTCTTTCTTGGGGGGGGTTCGGTGACATATTTTCAAACTGTTCGAGGTCCATACACCTTTGGGACCTGAACATATGGTTCTGGGTATTATCCCTCAGGAAATAAAGGGGACAGAAACTAAATATTTATGGTCAATCCTAATAATTGCAGCATTGAAATCTAGCACTAAGAGGTGGCTAGTGAGGGGCAGTCCGGACTTGAAGGAGTGGGTCAAAATAATAGATAATATAATGGGTATGGAGAAAATAACCTATTCTCTCAGGCAGCTAGATCAGGTATATCAGAATAGATGGACAAGATGGCTTTTATATGAGGGAAAAGAAGAATGGCAGACCTAGCGGAGATAAGAGATAGAAGACTACAAAGTCAAGTAATAAGGGGAAAGAGAGAAAAGGGGGGAAAGGGGGAAAAAGAGAAAAAGAGAGGAAGAGTTTACTGGAACTAGTTCTGTGTGAACAAAGGGATAACAACAGATGAATGTACAGGGAAGGTCTGATCTTGCTTAGGTGGAGTTTCTTATGATAAATCTGACCGATATATAAAACTGATAGGATGAATCTAAGTTATGTTTGTAATAACCTGGTAATTGTTATTGTATATGGTTGTTATAAAAATGACGAATGATTTTAAATCATTCAATATTTTAATACTTATAGAGATATGAAGGACTACTATTTTTTACTAACTCTGTCTTTAATCTTCCCTTAAAATGTGATAATTGTGTAAAACATATTTGATCTTGGATGTATAAAGGAAGATTGATATAGCTCTACAACAGATCATTAATAAAGCAAGTATTAAAAAAAAAAAAAGGTCGGCCTGAGTTGCAGGCAGTGTGGGGTCCACTGGTGGTGGTACAGCTGGTGGTGGAGCAGCTGCTGCTGTGGCCCTCCTCTTGCTGTGCCACTGCCACAGAAGGGCCAGCAGGTGGAGGCCTGGTCCGTTCTGTTGCAGCCTGCCACTCCAGCTTGTGGTGATTAATCATGTGGGTGCACTGGCTCCCAGTCCCCAGGTGTGTCCCCCCGGGGGCCACAGCACATCTCGACACCACAAATGCGGCACTGTACCAGGCTGCTGCTCCCCCCCAACACAGTCGAAGAACTCCCAAACCGGAGAGCTGCGGGGGTACCAGGCAAGGGAGGGCCAGATGCACTGGCAGAGGCCTGGTAATGGTGGTGCTCAACCTCTGGCACATCCTGCTGTGGAGGCGGTGCTGCTGGAGCTGCTGCTGGTAGTGGTGGTGGACTTGGTGGTGGTGGTGGTGCTGCTGCTTCCGGGGGAGGACTTAAGATTTTTGACTGGTCCAACAGCACCTGACCACACCCCCCACGGGTGCGCATTCATCCCCTGCCAACCATGCTGCCATGCAGTCCCACTGCCCTCGGCACCATCCCAGACATTCGCCAACTTTCACCCTGTCCATGGTCCATTTCAGCAACTTAAGCACTCAAACTTGACTGCCATCCCTCCTTCCCTCTGTCTGAGCAACGATGAGTCAACAGTCAACAACGATAACATAAAACACTCACACACACACACAACACAGGCACACACACAGACAAACACTTATAAAAGTAAAAAACAAAGAAATCACAATCACAGAAAGATAAAATGAACTACGAAAAAAGTACAAAAAACACTAAACAATATAGCTTTGAAAAAAGTTGTTGGGTGGGTTTCATACGAATATGGTCTCTGGATTCTCTGCTCCTCCTAACTACTACACAGACAAATTGCCTCCTCTCTCTGCCTCTGCAAAGGAGAAAGTGAAAGTATCTGCTTGCATGAGTCACTTCCTTCCTGCCTGGCTAAAGCATGTGACTTACAGTACTGTAAGCCATGTGATGTGTGGGGGGGCTGCCTATATTGTTGTCACTTCGCCTTACTTCGTGTTAAGGTGGAATGACAACGCGAAGTCATAATTACAAGGCAAAGTGAGCCTTTCACACTGGCCACTCCTCGTAGCGGAGTGACAACGCGAAGTGCCAGCAAAGGCGAAATTTAACTTCACTGTATCTCTACCTGTGTGATATTTTGGCATCATTTTCCCCACAAAGGCCAGCACGGGGTTGCCATGGGGCATCATGTGGTACCCGCATCTACAGTTATCAGTGCCAAACAGCTTGCCTGGGTGCATTCTGGTTGTTCACTGTTGGGCCAGCCCTTGGTCTGGATCCATGGAGGTATACTTATCAATGGGTTTGGGCTGTTTGGTTGTTAATAAGCCACTGATAAAAGTTGTATTTTGCATGCTGCATTGCTACTGTGGTGTCTGGGTTACCCACAGTAGTAGTATGCGACAGAGATGGTCACATAATAAATCAAGTGCAACCAAGTGATTTGTTCATGTTTATCCTTCTGCTTAATGTCCAGCTTAACTGTCAAAGACATGTAGACTGGGCATAAACAGTATAAGTATGAAGTAACAACACTTTGGTAACCTCTTGTTTGTATTTTTAGTGCTGTCTACATTGGAGGATAGATAGAGACACATAGGTAAGGAAGAACATCAAATCATTAAATGTTGTAAACTAATGCACCTAAATAGAAGACAGAGACACTGTATTTGAAAATGTAATTCATTACTAGAAATGGGAAATAATGCATAATGGACACCGAGTTACCCATGAATGTAGTTTCCATGTCATAACTAACTGTGCCATTTTTCCAAACCTAGAAATACAGAACTATCTTTATATTTTGTATTATGCAACTACCACATATAGACATTAAAATTAAGGTTGAGTTATGCCAAATTATAAAACTTTTTTTTTTGAGTGTATGAATGCCACATTTTGTCTCTCGAATACTGTCCACACAGATTATATATATTTCTTTTTCCCTCCTTGTAACCAGGCCAATGGCCTCTCTCAGACATCATCCGGTGGCATCTCCCACCCAGCCTGAAGCCCCCCCATCCTGTGTTCCCTCCCGGAGCTCCGCTACCACCAACCTAGCTGGAGAGAGACCCCCTGGCTTGCACCCACAGGGTGGCCCGCCATGACCCTCAGTGCTCCAGACACCTAGTATCACGTGGGGTCCAGCGGTGGGCGTGGGAGCCTGGGCGCGTTGTTGCCTACCACTAGCTTGGAGTTTATCCCTGTTCTAGGTGAGACCTCCCCCCAAGGAGACTCAGTCATGCAATGACATCCCCAGCAGAATGTGCACACTCCCACACACATCTCATGGATGTCCGCCAGTGCCTCCCCCCATTCTTCCTCTTGGCCCTGACTGTAGCACACCACACCTTCATTTGGTGTCACTGGTGCCAGGGAGCCACATCCCACCCCTCCCTGAGAGAGGAGAGGAGAGCTGTCCTCTGGATGCTCAATCCTCTCTCCCCCAGCCAACCTGAGCTCACTGCTGGCCCTGGGTCATTGACGAGGTGAAATGTAAGGTGCCAGTTCCTCAGCCCTCCACACCACTGGGCCAGCCTTAAGAGTCAAAATACAAATACTGTATCATGGAATGTGAGGGGGCTCAATGATAAGGTCAAACGTTACAAAGTATTAGACGTGAAAAGGTTAGGTGCCACCATTACTTTCCTCCCAAGAAACCCACCTTAAACAAAATGTTTTAGATATCCATCTACTGATCAGCCCAGTAGCATGGAGGGCTGAGGCATCGATGCCTTAACTCCTGCCATGCCAGCAACCCATGTTCATGGTGCGATCAGGTTGCTGGGGGCCGGTCAGGGAGGGAGATGACCAGCAGTCAGTGTAAGTCTGGCCCCTAGCAGAAGATGAGGATTGGCATACCGACGCTCCCAACATGGGGAGCAAAGGTGGGGTAGACACCTGGTGTGCCATGCATGGGAGTGTGCGTGGCACCACCACTGGCATCACTGCATGCCTTACCTCCACACCGAGAGAAGAAAAGCCAGGGAAAAACATTGCTGACTGGTAGGGTGACACTGGTCCATGGCAGGCTTCACACCTGGCCAGTTGGACACCTCCAAAGCTGCATGAGACAAGTTCCAGTAGACACCGGGGTGACGGGGCTGGGGGGACAGATGAATGGGGGCCGATCTGCAAGGGAGCATAAATAGAATAAAAAAAATAAAGATATCTATCTATCCATCCCTCCAGCCATCGCAAAAAACTTCATAAATTAACCAGTTAGGGTTAAACCAACAAAAGTAGAGAAATGTGGCTTTAATTTCCTTACTTTTTGATATAGTATAATCGTATCCTCATTTGCCTGTGCAAGGGCCTCCAGACCCTGTGCTCCCATCTCTCCATCGCTCCCATCTCTCCCTAGATGCGTACATGTATATTGCTGTGGAAACGCAGGGCCTGCTTGCATTTGTGCCAAAATGCAAATCTCTTAAGATGCCTTTATATTTAAATTCTAGCTTGCTGTGTCCCTCCCTACCATTCCCATCTCCTCCACCCCCCCACCTTCTCTGCACCACTGTTTTCCATTGCCTTTTTTATCCCCCCAAGGAGATGTACTGCTGGCCAAGCTACCTTCTTCTATTATGTCCCCAAGTTCTGGACCTCTCGTCCCCTGGCCACCTGTTCATCATCCTTCCATTTCTTACTTAAAGTAGCAGTGCAACGTAATTGTGAAAAAAATTTACCCTACTTTTTTTTTCCACTCTAAAATATTCAGGGCATCTTCCAGTTTTACTTGGTGGTAAAATGTTATAGTTTCACTAAAATTTGAGCATTGTTGCCACTTTTGGCTTAGAAATGGCATTGTTGCCCTTGCTAGGTTTAAGACTGAGAACATAAAAAACTTATGGTGTGCAGTATAGAAGGTACATAGAAAAGTAGATTTTGCAGGTATGCTAATATTTTTATTAATTATAGCTGAAACCAGCTTTTTGGGGGGGAAACATTCCTTGCACTGCTGCTTTAAGTCTCCACTTTGAGACTTTACATCTCCCTCCTGCAATTGCTCCTGACCCCTGACCTTAGTGCCATTTCCCCCATCCACGGCTTACACAACTGTCCTGCTTTACTCTGGGAGTACCCCCCCTCGTTTTCTGGTTATGAGGGTGCTCACCAACATTGCTTAGGGCAACTCTGTTCTCCCTTAGGCACTTTGTTGGTTGGTTTTACCTTACAATGTATTTGGGTTTTGCACATCTGTTGTGTACTGTACATTGAACAGTTGCATGGTTTTACCCAGTGCAAATTTTGTGGTCATATAAGTTTTAATGTATCTTTGTTTAAAATTTTGTGGTCATATAAGTTTTAATGTATCTTTGTTTAAACTTGCTTGCATGTGTGGCTTTTTATTTCTTACCCCCGGCCCCCCAAAAAACAAAAAGGACGCATCTGGAAATGTGCAACTACCAGCTCAGTATGTCTTCCCTGGTAAAACATTTGAAATAAATACATAATTCTAGACTGAGACTAAAATACAGCAAAACACCATCTGAAATTTATTTAAGAGATTAACCAGGCAGGCATGCTGAGCTGGGGCCACTCGTTTCCAGATGTGACCTGGGGGTTACATAGAAATACAGCAGGAAATGTACAGTACAGGGGTAATCACAACTCGTCCAGCAATAGTAACAGAGCTAGACACGCATTTGTTTTGAATATTACTACAAGGTTGGTACAAGACCGCAGAGTATATACAGTCAGAGAACAGGCAGGTAAACAGTAATTTGCTGAGACAATATTAAAGCTGTCAAGGTACATCAAGATGCCCCTTGGTTGTGGGTCTGGGCTGCTGGTAGCAGTTGCATGTGTCGGAGAAGTGGTCATGGAGGAGTGGTTTTCGGAGCCTGGGGGCAGGGGTCAGCCTGATGTGAGCAGAAAGATCATTCCAAAGTTTTGGCAGGCGGTATTTGAAGGCGGATTGGCCCTTCGAGGTGTGCATGAAAGGGATTTTGAGTAGCCTGGAGTCGGAGCATCTGAGAGAGTAAGCTGGGGAGGGTTGTGCAGTCAGAGCGGAGCTGAGGTGGGGGTGAGGAGTTTGTCCAGAATTTAGCTATTTATGCTCGTGGTCTTACATCAAGACCTCGTGAGGGTAGTGTTAAGGAGCTATATAGGTCAAGCAGTGATGGGTGGTGGGCGGGCAGTCTAGGATGAAGTGACAGTGGGAGTGAAAGAGGGTATCCAGGCTGGCTAAGGTGGTTGGGGGCACTGATCCGTAGACCACATCGCCGTAGTCAAAGATAGGGAGAATCATTTTATGCACTAATTCCCTTCGGACCGTGGGGGGCAGGCACCCTTCATTACGATGAAGTGCACCCAGTTTAGGGTGCAGTTTTTTGTGTAGCGAGTCAATGTGGATGGAGAAATCCAGATATTGATCAAGCCATACTCCCAGGTATCTAAAGGAAGTGCAGGTCTCCAGAGGTGATCCATCCAGGGTATGGAAAGTAGGGGGGACAGCTAGGCATGAGAGCCGAGGTTGCGTGCCGAAGGTTACGGAGACGGTTTTCTTCGAGTTTAGTACTAGTTGATTGGATCCAAGCCATTTTTGGACAGCGTCAAAATCCTGTTGGAGGGCTGCATCTACGTCCCTAGTGGTGGAGCCAGAGGCATATAGTACTGTGTCTTCAGCATACATTTGTATGGCTGAGGTTGAGTAGGTCAGTGGGAGGTCGTTTAAAAATATGGAGAAAAGTATGGGGCCTAGGACTGAGCCTTGGGGGAACCCCATGGTGATTGGGAGTGGGGGGGATACTTGTGTCCTGATTTTGACAGACTGTTTTTGGTCGGTCAGGTAGGCATGGAACCAGCTACTGGCTAGGCTGGAGAGGCCTTCTTTACTTAGTTTTGCGAGTAGCTTTGGATGGGAGACGGTGTCGAATGCCTTGGCCAGATCAATGAAAATGGCCGAGGTGATATGTCCCTTGTCCACCTCCGAGGAGATGTCATTTGAGAGTCGTAAGAGTGCAGTCAGTCCTTGAAATGCATGGTCAGTCCTTGAATTTAAAAATTACCTTTTCTTCAGTTTTCTGCAGACTGCAAAACAAAGACAGGTGGCACTGCAGGACTCAAATCTCAACACCTTCAACAAAACAAATTTCAAGATATTCCATTGCTTATTACCAATGACATTTGAATGAAACCAGACTATTTGCCCCTTAGACTAAATCTGCCCCTATTTTGCATATTCTGAAGTCATAATCACCTGCTTATGACAACAGCATAATGTCAGTAACCACAGAATCAGACTGACCCACCAGAATACCAGGACATTTCCAGGTGGGCCCCCTATGTTTTGTATTTGGTCACCTTCTAACCTCTGAAAATCTTTGCATTCATCATCTATTTTCTAATTAAATTGGGTATTTTTGAGTATTGCAAGTAAATGTGAGCTGTAAACACAGAGCTAACGTAACAAACTGAAGTGGAACACAGAGCTAATGTTTCAAACTGAAGTGGAATACTGATATGAGTGTATCACCCTGGGCCCTCCTCTAGTGACGTGCAACACGATGTCAAGGCCAGAGCCGATGTCCATCACGCTCCCTCCCACAGAGGAGCCAGATGTATTGCTGTGCTTCCGGTCTCTGCCAGGGTCAGCAGATGCCAAGGCTCATCCCCTCCCCCCCACCGGGAGACGGTGAGCAGTCATGGAACTTTCAAGCCTTCTCCCCCTGGCCGGCCCTCTGACACCCGGGTATGTTCCCGAACCCGGATCATCAGCGTCCCAAGCGGAAATCCAACCGCTGTGCCAGCAGGCCGGCATAACAATGGGTTTCAATGTCATAAACAGGGGATTAGTCATCAGGACACAAATAGACAACATTAACAGATGAAGTCCAAGTAAAAATATACCATTTAATGTGATAATTAAAAACAGAAGATCTTGAAATCTAAGTTTATGTGGGCTCAAAGGAGTAGGACTCCACCACTGTGGATTTTATGACTAGGTTACCAGGGAATTGGACCTGGGTGGAGCGGTGGATGCGGCCTACCTAGATTTCAGTAAGGCCTCCGACACCATTCCACATAGGAGACTTGTAAGCAAGCTAAGCAGCCTAGGAGTGGGACCAAAGGTGGTAAACTGGGTAAGAAATTGGTTAGGGAATAGGCAGCAGAGGGTGGTAGAAAAGGGAGTTCACTCAGAGGAAGGGAAGGTGACCAGCGGGGTGCCACAGGGATCAGTACTTGGACCGGTCCTCTTTAATGTATTTATTAGTGACATTGGAGAGGGGCTGGATGGGAAGGTCTGCCTTTTTTGCAGATGACACTAAAATCTGCAGTAGGGTAGACACTCCAGGAGGGGTGGAAAAAATGAGCAGTGATCTGAAAAAGTTAGAGGAGTGGTCAAGAGTATGGCAGCTAAGTTTCAATGTGAAACAGTGCAAAATCATGCACTTAGGGCACAGAAACCCAGGGGTGGAGTACAAAATGGAGGGAGTGGTATTGACGACCACCAAACAGGAAAGAGATCGGGGGGGGGAGTAATCGTATCTGATGACCTAAAGGTGGACAGGCAGTGTGACAAGGCAGTTGAGAGAACTAGTGGGATGCTGGGGTGCATAGGGAGAGGCATCACCAGCAGAAATAGGGAGGTGGTGTTACCTCTGTGTAGATCACTGGTGAGACCTCACCTGGTGTACTGTGTCTAGTTCTGGAGACCTCATCTCTAGCAGGACATAGACAGGGTGGAGGTGGTCCAGAGGAGGGCAACTAAAATGGTACAGGGTCTGCACAAAAAAACCCAATGAGGAGAGACTGAAGGACCTCAATATGTACACCCTAGAGGAAAGGAGGTAGAGGGGAAATATGATAGAGACTTTCAAATACCTCATGAGTATAAATATGGTACAAGAGGGAAGCATTTGTCAGGGAAAAAGATGCTCAAGAACAAGGGGTCATGCTATGAAGCTGGAGGGGGTAGACTCAGGGTAGATGTGAGGAAGTGTACTTCTTCACAGAAAGAGTGGTGGATGCCAGGAACAGCCTCCCAGCAGAGGTGGTGGGGGCAAAGACTGTAGCAGGGTTCAGGAATGCATGGGATAGGCACAAGTGAACCTTAGTTGTAAGGCTGGGGGGTAGAGCTAGAGATCAAGTGGGGTCTGTGGTAATACAGTTGGTAGGAAAAAATGGGCAGACTAGGTGGGCCAAGCAGTCCTTATCTGCCGTCAAATTCTATGTTTCTAAGGAATGAGTTATGACAGCACTGAAATACAAAAATGCCAACTGAGAATTTTAAATTAAAATAAAAAAATATCATAAGAAACTATTGCAAGCATGACAGTTTCTTGCCAGAGTTTAGCCATCAGAATGGAGAAACCACACAGTCTTTCAATTCTGTAATAGTTGTAAGATGATTTAAGACTCCGCAATCCTTGTATGAATGCCCGCTCTCCCATAATCTGCCTAACAAAATGCAATATTTGTAGTTAAATTAATTTTAACGCTATATAAGGGAACACTAAATGGCATGCATAGAATTAAGTGAGCCAAAGCCTCTTTCACAAAGACTGTCTTCCAATGAGGATGGATCTGTGCAATACATCATGTACACAATCAGTGAGTCAGTCGGTCAGTGCTGGGCTACTTATCGCTGGAGAGGGTAGTGTAAGTGGCCAGCAGCAGCAGAGTGTCGATGGCAAGCTTGCAGTTCATATTTATCTTGTATCTCAGCTTCTGGATCTGCCTCCTCAACCTGAGGAGTTGTGCTATTTGCCTGATATGCTGGAAAGCACGAATTGCAGTACCTGTCCATTATCGCAGAGGGCTCATTTTATCCATAGCTCTTAGCTTGTCTCCCTATTGTCACACCCACAGGAAATGGAGGTTGTATTAAGTCCAGGCACTAAGTGTGAGGAGGAGTGCTGGAAATTCAGCGTTGATGGGGAGATGGAGCAAGTTTTGGTGACTCAACATCTGGAATTGTGAAGGGAGGGGATTGTAAGGCAGTCCAGCTCTCCAGTTACGGGTGCTTGGTAGTGAGAGGGGCCCTCAACTAGATGGTGAGGGGCTGCTGTCACCATCTTTGCTCAGGGGAGAGAATTATTACACAGATACCACTTCATCTGTAAGGCAGTCCAGCTCTCCAGTTATGGGCAGTTAGTAGTGGGAGGGGGCGTCAACCAGGTGGGGGATGCCACTAGACACCAGAGCAATACATTGCATACATAAAGGGACATCAATGGGGGGGGGGTGCCACTAGACACCAGGGAAACAGCGTCTCACTGCAACCCAAGTTCCAGCTGCAGCTGCAGAAGTCAAGAAAGTTCTGCTGTTCTCATACAGAGTACACAGGTGAACGGCTCCTCTCGCTAAACTAGGCACCCTGGATTTTGGGTGCCCAGAAAATGTATTTCTGCTAACTTTAAAACAAAACAACACCAGAATCTAGCTAAATGGGTCCTGTTTAGCTAGGTTCAGGTGTCTGATTTTTTTTGTTGTTAAGACATTATTTTTATGTACTTTAAATGTGTGCAAGTTTAAACAGTAAAAAGAAAATGGCGACATATGAAAAATGATTTTTTTCCTCACGAAAATGGATTGGCCCCATACAAAAAAGGATCCATTCTTGTATGGCCAAATTTTTTTTTCGTTTCAAACATCTATCCTAAAGTGCCTACTGAGCATGCTCAGAACCAAAATTTCAAATCTTTATAACTCTGGAACAGATTATTATTTTTTCATGAAACCAGCAAAAGGCAGTACTCTGGGACACGCCCTTTCTACCCTGAATATTTCAGACCAAAATGCCAAAGCATCTGGGCCCTAGGAACTGACAAAAAAAGCCCAACTGATTTTTAGACATTTTGCACCCTTGGATCTCGGAATCCGCACATCTGATTGGAATGAAACTTGGCATATCCAGAGTCCATGGCTTTCCAATACCACCTGCAAGGGTTTGTAGAAATCCCTTGAATGGCTGTGAAGTTATTAAAGTGCAAAAACTGGGGTTTAACATTAAACAGCCTACTCAATTCTTACTCTATATATCTATTATTAGAGTGCGGTTGCACCCCTATAGTTAGGGTTGAGTAGGCACTTTAATGTTAAACCCCAAATTTTGCACTTTAATTACTTTGCAACCATGCAAAAGATTTCCATGACAATTTGCATGCTTGGTCTCTTGGGGTAGATCTCTGGATCCGCTGAGTTTTGTTCTGGTTGGATGTGTGGTTTCCGAGTTCCAAAGAGTGTAAAAAGTGATTTTTCACTCATTGACTTTGCTGTTTTTTTTTTCTTTGACCTTGCCTACAGTCCAGACTGTTTGGAATCTTGGTCTGGAATTTTTAGGGTAGAAAGGATCTAGCCCACAGATGTGCCTTTTGCTTGTTTGGTGAAAAAATCGTAATCTGTTTCAAAGTTATTTAATTTTTTAATTTTGACAAATGTGGTTCTGAGCATGCTCAGTAAGCACTTTAAGATAGCTATGTGAAACAAAAAAGGAATCCTGTTTTGTATTGGAATAATCCTTTTTCGTTTACCGCCATCTTGTTTCCATTTTGTTTTGTTAAAAATTCAAAAAACACAAAAATGACATCCTGGAGAGAGTCCAACACATCTATCTGGCTCATCGAGACCCTGTTAGGTGGATGCTGTACTTAAATGTTGAAAAAATTATTCCCAAATGTGTTTTTTGTTACATTTTACATCCTTTTTCATGACCACGTGATACAAAAAAGAATCTTTTGTCATATTACGAGTCACAAAAAAAGATCCTTTTTCATGAAGGGAAAATCCTTCTCCCTTTGCCGTATATTATTCCCAGGTGTCTAGTGACACCCCTCACCCTCCGATCACAGTGCCTGTTAATTGTATGCATTTTCCAAGTGTCTAGTTGTATCCCAACCCTCTGACCTCTATCACTGTAATTGTTTTTCTTTCCCTGATGTCTAGTGGCATCTCCACCCTCTGATGGCCATCCCCATATTTATAAATGTTTCCCTGGTGTCTAGTGGTACCCCCACCCTCCGATTGCTGTCTCAATTTTTTTCCCCATTTACTGGTGTCTAGTGGCACCCACCACCCTCTGACTGCTGTCCCCATTTTTTCCATTTCCCTTGTATCTAGTGGTACCCCCCACCCTCCGACTGATGTCTCCATTTTTTTTCAATTTCCCTGGTGTCTAGTGGAACCCCCCACCCTCTGATTGCTGTCCCCATTTTTTTCCCCATTTACTGGTGTCTAGTGGCACCCCCCACCCTCCGATTGCTGTCCCCATTTTTTTCCCCATTTACTGGTGTCTAGTGGCACTCACCACCCTCAGACTGCTGTCCCTATTTTTTCCATTTCTCTGGTATGTAGTGGTACCCCGCCACCCTCCAACTTCTGTCCCCATTTTTTTTTCATTTCCCTGGTGTCTAGTGGAACCCCCCCACCCTCAGATTGTTGTCCCTATTTTGTTCCCCATTTCCCTAGTGTCTAGTGGCACCCCCCACCCTCCGACTGCTGTTCCCATTTTTATTCCTGCTTCCCTGGTGTCTAGTGGCGCCCCCACCCGCTGATTGCTGTCCCCATTTTATCTTTCTGTTTCCTTGGTGTCTAGTGGTACCTCTCACCCACTGATTGCTGCCCGTGCCTGCAAAAAACCAAAATGGTCCTCAATGTTTTTTTTCCTAGAAAAAAGAAAACAGTCCCTCGCCAATCTGACCACCCCAACCCCGCCTCCCACTCAGCACCCACTACCCCACACACACCAGTACACCCCCACACACCCTAACTCACCTGAACAGGTGACAGGGTGAAGATCCACTCTCTGATAAAAGATATGTCTTGCTACTGGAACCTGCAACTGCAATATGAGAAACTAAGGTAAATGTGGTTCAATGGGGTTTTCAACGTTGATGAATAACTTGGCCATTTTTGCATATTTTTACACCAAATTTTCAACATGGCCTTTTTGGGACCACACCTCATTTATTATTTATTTATTGACTGGGTAAGCTCACCGAGATATAATGCCCCTTTTTCAGGGGCGACCAGAAGTTAATTACATTCAATAAGACATTTTGCACTCAATACAACGTTACATACTAGGACTCCGGAACCAGCTGCACTGCAACTCTTCTCCTGCTCGACCAAGGGATCCACACAGCCGGACTCACTGCCCTTGACCGGGCTCCACTAGCCCTCCATCGGCGCAGCTGTGGCTCTGGAACCAGACGCACTGCCACTCTTCTCCTGCCCGACCAAGGGACCCACACAGCTGGACTCGCTGCCCTTGACCAGGCTCCACCAGCCCTCCGTCAGCATGGCCATGGCTCTGCAACCAGCTGCACTGCTGCTCTTCTCTTGCTCGACCAAGGGACCCACACAGCTGGACTTGCTGCCCTTGACCAGGCTCCACCAGCCCACCGTCGGCACGGCCGCGGCTCTGGAACCAGCCGCACTGCCGCTCTTCTCCTGCCTGACCAAGGGACCCACACAGCTGGGTAAGAACTCCTGACAGACCGGGAAAGCAGCGAGTTGCCGCCATTGGCACAACGCTCTCTGAGGTGAACTCTGATTGGACCTCTGCTCTCCCACTGAACTGTTATTGGCTGCTCCTCTTGCTGTAAATTTTTCTTTGCTTCGGGGGCCGTGTGCCCATTGACTTTAATGGAAAGTGGACGAATTTTGGCCCACTCTCTTAACTGTGCCTGCTGCCAGCAATTTTCTGGCCTTGCTTGTTATCTGTGGTGTTTTTTGTGTAAAAAAAGCCGATTCCAATTTAGTTTACTGTTTAAACTGCTTAGTTTGCCACTTCTGTGCTTTCTTCCTATCTCTGTCCCCTCTCCTCTGGGCTCAAACCGCCCCCCTGCTCCATATCCCTGTTTTTTTTCCTGTTCTCTCTCTGTCCTGTAAAGACTATTCTCTGCCTCCTCTAACTGTCTCACCCATCCTCCCCCTGTGGCACCAGACCAAGCTCCTACACTACGCCTGTCTCTGGTTGCCGAACCCCCCCCCCGCTGCGCCTGTGTCTTTCTCTGTCTGCTCCACGCCCCCCGATTTAGCCCCCACCTCCCCTCCTTTGTCCTCGCTCTCCTATTTTTACTAACCACCCCTATTCTTTCCTTCCTCCTCCAGACTTGCTGCCCTTGACTGGACTCCACCAGCCCTCCGGTGCTGCCATGGCTCTGGAACCAGCCACACTGCCGCTCTTCTCCTGCCCGACCTAGGGACCCACACAGCTGGGTAAGAACTCCTGACAGACCGGGGAAGCAGCGAGTTGCTGCCATTGGCCCAACGCTGTCCGAGGTGAACTCTGATTGGACCTCTGCTCTCCCACTGAACCCTTATTGGCTGCTCCTCTTGCTATAAATTTTTCTTTGCTTCGGGGCCGTGCGCCCATTGACTTTAGTGGAAAGCGGCAGAATTTATACCCGCCCCCCCCCCTGCCACCTTAATTAAATAGACCATCACCACGCCTACCTCCAAAAGGTCCCTCCCCTACAAGCTCCATACTGGTTCAGCGCCAGGTCTCCTCCTCTCTCTCTCCTCCCCTACCACCTTTCGCCCACACCACTCTACGACCGCTGCCTGTCTGGGCCCTCTTCTTTTATAGACACTCTCAGTTTCACCATGCTCTCCCCCTTTTCAAATCTCACCCTTCTCCTCTTCTTTCTCTCTACCCTCTTCCCACTTCACATCCCTCCCAGAGCCTGCTTCCCTTCCCCCCCCAAACCTACCAACTGAATATAGCATATCGTTACCCTGGTACTCTTTCGGTTGACACAAACCCTGCCCCTAAGGAACAACCCCCCACAAAAAAACTGTTCTTTATAGTTTGTGAACACTGGGTTCCCACATCTACCTCCTAGTCAACTCTTATGCTGAACTTTTGCATCCACACCATGGCACGTTCCTGCTTAAAAGAAAACTTAAGCTCTCCTCAGGAATTACATCTGTGCACCCTGAAGCCCTGCTCTTCCTCCTGCTGTTATCGGAAATGTTCATCCCAACCCTGGCCCGCACACCAGCAGGATCTCTTACCAGAACAAACCCTCTGGCGCTCTCTCAATCATATGCCTGAATATCTTTAGTCTACTCCCCAAGCTTGATTCACTGCAAGCCTTTGCAAGCCAACATAACCCTAGTATTCTGGCAGTTGTCGAAACCTGGCTCACCCCTCAGGTTCCTGATCAGGCAATCACCATCCCAGGCTATAATATCTTTAGGCTTGATCGTAAGTCAAAAAGAGGTGGAGGTTGTGTGTTGTACCAGAAACACACCATCTTGGGCCATCAATTTGAACCTACCCTCTTGACCTCCCCAGCACAGATTATTCCCATCAGAATCCTATTAGGCGCTCACAATAAAGCCCTCACAGTCATTACTGTATATATTCCTCCTAAAGAGCAAAGACTGGGACTAACCGCTGTCTTGGACCTTGTCAGGTCACAACCAACCACCTGACTCTGAAACCATCCTTCTTGGTGACTTCAACGTCAACTGGCTCTCAGCTGAGGTGGGGGCTCTTAAGGACTCTGTCTTATCGGCCAACCTTACCCAGATGCTGAACTCCCCAACCAGAAAGAACTATAAAACAGGGACCAGTACCCTTCTGGACTGGATTCTGACCAGCCACCCCTCACGGATCACTAACTCCTCTGTCCTTCCTGACTCACTCAGTGACCATTCCCCCGTCAGCTGTACCTCGTCCAACAAATTCCACAAACCACCCCCTAAAATCATCTACAGCAGAGTTCTTCCCCATGGTCAGTTAACTCACCTCAAATCCCACCTCCTCTTACAAGACTGGTCTTCTATCTTCTTGGCAACTGACACAAATTCCGCATTGGACCAATTCATCCACATCTTTAACAAAGCCTGTAACCTAATCGCTCCTCTCAAAAAGCACAAAGTTAAAACTCTCTGCAGCCCTTGCCTATCTGGTGATCTCCTAAAAAAGCTAAAATCCAGGGACCAGCTATGGGAGCTGGCTAGATCCACTGGGAAGCTAGCGGACATCCACAATTATAAACAAGCACGAAATGACTGCACAAAACCATTCAGAAGCAGAAATCTGACTACTACAAGAAAGCACTCACTGACACCTGGGATAATGGCAGAAATTTCTGGAACAATTTAAAAGAAATCACTGGGAAGCAGTCCAAATCCCCGCCGGCTATGCTCAAGGTAAATAGGAATACCACACTTGACCCAAAAATCAATGCTGATACTTTCAACACTGCGTTCACTGACCTCAGCAGTGGTGTTCCCTCCAATTTCTTCAAAGATGATGATGCCCCTCAACCCTCAACTCCACTATACCTGCCAGTCACCCTCCCTTCTACTTTAAAGCAGTACATAAGAATGATGTCCATAAGTACGTCGCCACAGCTATAAGCAAATCCAAATCAAGCAATTATACACTTTACCTCAAGCTTCTGTCCCTCACTCTAGAAGAGGTCCTGGGGCCACTTACCAAGATTTTTAACCTCTCCCTCACACTTAGCCAGTTCCCAGAAAAATGGAAGTCAGCCACTGTCACCCCGATCCACAAAAGTGGGGACAAGACTGCCCACGGGAACTATCGCCCAATCTTGATCCTGCCGCTCTTCTTAAAGGCCCTGGAACATATTGTATTGGACCAGCTCACTGAGTATCTGGACAAACACAATATCCTCTGCCAGCAGCAACATGGTTTCAGAAAAGGCCATAGCACTGCTTCTGCATTACCTGAATTCACTGGTGCAATCCACAGCTCTCTGGATAAAGGGCAACTCACTGGCACCATCTACATCGATCTGACCAAGGCCTTTGATACTGTCCACCATCGCCTCCTACTTGGCCAGCTTCAAAATGCTGGGCTCGTCCTTGAATCTACTACATGGTTTAAAAGCTACCTTGAGAACAGGTCACAATGTGTAAAAATTGTGGATGTGCTCTCCAAAGCCAAACCTGTTTGTTCTGGTGTTCCACAGGTCTTCATCCTGGGCCCACTCCTCTTCAGCCTGTTCCTTAACACACTGCCAGACTCCTGTTCTGAACAAATCATACTTTACGCCGATGATGCGGTAATCCTAGCCTCACACCAGGATCCGAACCTGCTGCAAGACAGCCTCCAGCAAGGTTTCTCCTTAGTTGAGAACAGGTTCATAAAGCATAAACTGATCCTCAACCAGAAAAAAACCAAGACTATGATCTTCAGTAGCTCCCACAATAAACATAAGCACCACCACCTTTCCATTAACACCAGTCACAGCGGCCCACTGGAACAGGTCCTAACTTTCAAATACCTTGGGATCACCCTTGACTCACGCCTCTCCTACACTGCCCACATAAATAACGGTGCCAAAGCTGCCAACACCAGACTAGGCTTGCTGTTCCACCACAGGAGACACCTTACCCCCGAAGCCCTGGCAGCTGCTGCCCAGAGCTCTATCATTGCCTCCATTGACTATGGCCTTATCATCTACGGCTCTGCTATTGTCACCACGCTCAAACGTGTAACCAGCTCCCTCAACAAGGCTTGTTGGCTCATTACTGGCTCTCAACGTCTTACTCACACCTGTGACCTCTACTCTCAAATCAGCTGGCTGCAACTCGACAAACGTATAAAATACCAAACCTGTGTGGTTGCAAAGAAAATACCAATGGGTCTTGCCCCTCCTGGAGTCACTGCTGTCCTAAAACCTAAAAACAGCAGCCGCAACACCAGAGGGTCTAAGCCACAGCAGTTCCAAATCCCCCACTGTCGCACAACTCAAGGTCAAAGAGCTTTGGCCTACCGGGCCCCTAGCTGGCTAAATGGTCTCTCTAGTGACATCACCACCACCACCACCACACTCAGTGCCTTCAAAACCAGGCTCCGCCACTCACTCATTGCCTCCAGCACCTGTTACTGCAATTTCTAATAACAGACCACCCATCTGGGACTACCCAGATAAAGAACAGATCCTCCACTCTGAGGCTCCCTTTGTTTGCAGGCATGAGGGCCACCGCCTCTTAGCACCCCCCACCCTGCCCCACTCATGCACTTCTTCTTTCTCTGACAATGCCTCCTGGCTGCACCCCTCCATGCTCCTTCCACCCACCCCAGCCCTCTACCCTTCCCTCCTGACCCACACCCACCTTATCTCTACCATCCTTACTACGCCTCCCCTTACTTGTTGTCTCTTTTCACCCCCCCCACCTTCCTCATTTCTTTTCTCTTTTAAAAGTTACATCAAGCTCTGTACCGCTAATGCTCTCTCTATGCATGCATGGGACAGTCATAAGGCAATTCTAGGGGGTGGGGCTAGGAAGAGGTAGGCTGCTGGTTAACTAGGATCTGCAGCTTATCCATCAGGTAGGGAAATGGGCAGACTGGGTGGGCCAAGCGGTCCTTATCTGCCGTTAAATGCTATGTTTCTATGCACCTCCTTCAATGTTCTAAATGCCATTTATGTTTTGTCCTGTTGTAACTCATGACATGGAACTTTTGTAAAAGAGCCTTGGCTCAAAGGTATTTGTAATCCTAGACCTAAATAAATAAATAAAAAATAAATAAACAAACAAACAAGTGAAACAAACCATCATTATCACTGTGTTTAGGGGCAGTAGGGAAATAACAGTTGTCACTCTAAGGTAAGTTAATAACCACAAATTTCAGTTTCGAAACAGGCAAAGTATTCACAAGATGGGTACCACTTAAAGGAGTAGTGGGGCTGAGGTGAAAAAAAAAAAAATGACAGTGCTTGCATATGCTGTAAATGACCAAGAGCATGCAATCCCATAATGGGGTGTCACCACAGGGGAGGCATACAATAGTGCAGTTACAGTTAGGTATTACAATTCACAACAGGGTTAAGAAACCATGGACAGGTATAGGTTGGATAAATAAAAAGGATTAAGACGATAGCAGATAAGGGCATTGAAGAGCATCTGATGCTTCAGTTGCATCTGCACCTATTTACCACTAGCAAATGTGGTTTCAGGGCAATCTTAAATGCATTTAGAGAAGCAGAAACAGACACCTCTGGTGGCTGGCTATTCCAGAGGATGGGGTGGATATAGCAAAGGACCTATCACCTGCACACGCCTGTCCGTGGAATTTTGCAAATCCATCCCAAAACGCAATTTTGCGGTCCCTTGGAAAAAAATCACCTTTTGGGCATGATTTGAACATTTTCACTACCTTTGTTCATGAGGTAGGGTCAAACGAAGGCTATATTGAAAATCTGGGGTCAAAATATGTAAAATGGCAAAGTTATGTGCATGCATTTAAATTTAAACTACACTCACTCGTAACGTTGGTAATTTTAAATATTTTCACTTCAGATTTTCAACATAGCCATTTTTTTACATCGCCTCATGAACATGACAGCTGTCATCTTTTAACTCCTGGTCAAAATATGTTTCTCACCTGTGGCATGGAATTAAATTGCAGTGGCACGGCATTCAGCGGGGATTTGAAAATTCTCAGCCCAGCGTTCATGAGGTGTGGTAATAAGGCTATGCTGACAGTTTGGTTGCTGTTTTGGCTGACATGCTTCCAAGGCAACTTACATGTATGCATCTGTGGAGGGATTGGAATGCAGGGCCCAAAGAGCACTACGCTCCTACAGCCAAATGAGGATAGATTATACTATCTTAAAAAGTAAGGTAATTCTTCGCAAAAAAACTCCATAAATGCATCAGTTAGGGTTAAAGTGAAAAAAGTAGGGAAATGTGGTGTTAGGGTTCCCAACCCTAACACCCCACCCCCCACCCTGAAGGCAGCAAACCAGGCATGGGGTGTGCCTTGGGGTTCTCAAACTGATGCTCACCCCATTCCCACACATTGTACACATCTCAGCTTTTACTGATGGCAGGGGTAGTGTTAGGTTTGAGAATCCCAAGGCACACCCTACGCCTGGCTTAGCTGCCTACAAGGTGGAGGTGGGGTGTTAGGGTTGGGAAGCCTAACACCATATTTCCCTACTTTTGTCGCTTTAACCCTAACTGATGCATTAATTGTGATTTTTGCAAAGAATATACACACACACTATATATATGTAGAGAGAGAGAGAGAGATATACACACACACACACACACACACACACACACACACATATATACATACAGTGCAGCCCACCAGGATGAAGCACAGTGCTGCAGAATTCTGCAGTAGAGTTACTGCAGCAAACAATGCATTTTCAATAGGAGTTAACCCCTTTTGTCTTGCAGTAAACCTGTGACACTGCACTTCATCCTGGTGGACTTCACTACACACACATATATATTATATACATATACACACACATACATACATCGACACTGTTGGCAGATAAGGGCCTATGGCACACCCAGTCTGCCCATTTGAGCTTGTAAGTTCCCTTTATGTTTTTCTAGAAGTCCGTTGCCTCTTACCTCTGACCTCCAGAATTCCCTTATGTCTATCCCATGCATTCTTAAATCCTGTGATTTTTCAGCCCCCACAACTTCCTCTGGCAGGGTGTTCCACTTGTCCACCACCCTTTCTGTGAAGAAAGTCTTCCTAATGTTTCCTCTGAATCACCCTCCCTCCAACTTCATCCCATGTCCTCTAGTTCTGGAACATCTTTGTTGCTGGAAAATAGTGTATTCCTGCTCCCTGTTCTTCCCTGCAAGGTACTTGTATGTCTCTATCATATCCCCTCTCTCTCCCTCCCTCCTCTCCTCCAGGGAGTACATATTGAAGTAGCCTGTCCTCATAGGACTTGTGACGTAATCCCTGTACCATCTTTGTTTCCCTCCTCTGAACCTTCTCCACCCTGTCAGTGTCCTTACATAGGTAAGGTCTCCAGAACTGTACACTGTACTCCAGGTGGGGCCTCACTAGTGTCTTGTATAGTGGAATTATGACCTCCCTTTTCCTGCTGGTGATGCCCCTGCCAATGCATCCCAGCATCCTATTTGCTTTACCTGCTGCCTCGTCACACTGTTTCCCTACCGTGAGATCATCAGAGAGAATAACCCCAAGGTCCCTTTCCTGCTTGGTGCATGCTATATCCTCACCCCCCAACTGATATATTGTGCCAGGGTTTTTGTGCCCCATATGCATTATCTTGCTCTTCTTTGTGTTGAATTTCAACTGCCAAACCCTTGACCATTCTTCAAGTTTCTGCAGGTCCCTTCTCATTCTGTCTACACCCTCTGATGTGTCTACTCTGTTACAGAGCTTTGTGTCATCAGCGAACAGTGAAATTCTGCCTTCTAGGTCCTGTGCAATGTCACTGATGAAGACGTTAAATAGGACCAGTCCCAGCACTGATCCCTGTGGTATCCCACTGGTCATTCTTCCCTCTGTGGAGTGACAGCCATTTACAACCACCCTGTGTCCTGCCACCCAGACAATTACCCACACACCGCACTACTGTCCTTCCCACTCCCACATTCCCCAGTTTGTTTAATTTCCTTCTATGTGACACAGTGCCAAAGGCCTTGCTGAAGTCCAGATAGGCCATGACCACTGCCCTCCCCTGATCCACCTCCCTAGTCACCCAGCCGTAGAATTCAACGAAGTTGGTCTGGCATGACCTCCCCCCGGTGAAACCATGCTGCCTTGGGTCCTGTAGTCTGTTGGCAGCCAGATGTTTCACCAATCTCTCCTTCAGTAGTGCTCCCATGATCTTCCCACTACCAAGGTCAAGTTCCCTGCTTCCTCATATACTTCATATGCGTATACATATGCAGTACACACACACAAATATATATATATATATACACATATACACACACACACACACATATACATACATACATACACATACACACAAGGAAAATGGGTAGGTCAAGCTGTTGGAGTGGACACCAGTAATAAAAAATCTGGGGTTGCTATTCTTATTAATAAAAATACCCAATTTTTAATAGATGATACTATAGCAGATACAAATAGGTCATATCTGATTATCAGTGGACACTTAAATACTCACAGGATCACTCTTGTTAATATATATGGCACAAATTTATCTAAACACCCTGAATTATTGGAGATATTTATTTATTTATTAGCTTTTGTTTACCGGGTAAGCACACTAGACAAGGAATGCTACTGTCAGGTACAACCCGGGAGGTTAGAAAAGCATGGTTTACAGAACAGTGCAAAGGAATTACAACAATGTGAAATCCAAGCAATGAGCAGGGTGATGCAAATAAACAGGTACAGGATGAACAGATAAGCATATACAATGGGGGTAAGAACAAGCAAACAGTAACACTTTGTGGAAATAATACAAGTGCAATTTGTCCCATTTTGAGGCTGTTAAGTGCTGAGGTGAAGGGCATGCAGTGTAGATAATTCCCCTTACTAGAGCTCAGAGAGGGTAGGGGAACCTGGGAAGTGGAGGGTGAACAACTGGGTCCAAGCAGGGGTAGGGGATATCAAGCAGCTTTGGAATAGTTACAGGCTGAGGCAGACTTCAGGTGCAACCAGAGGGAACTCCTAAAGCTGGGATGGGTGGGGGTACATCTGATGGCTGCAGGTAGGGTATTCTAGAATCTATGGGCACAAACAGTAAAGGCACGATCGTCTGACAGTGCACAAGTTTGTGGGACAAGAAGGGGTTGCAAGTCAGCTAGCCTTGGCCGGTATGATGGTAGAGCCTGCCGAAGGAGTTTGGACAGGGCGGGTGGGGTGGCACTGCAGATGATTTTGTCTGTAAAGCAGCCCAAGACAAATGAGTGATAATTATCCAGGGACAACCAGTGTAGTTGACTGTATAAATCACAGTGATGGGTAAGTCGAGGGACAGCAAGGGCAAAGTGGCAAATATTATTATAGACCACATCCCATTTAACAAGGCAGCGAGGGTAAATATCGACAGCCAATAGTTGAGAGAGTAAGGGAATAAATCTTTAGCAAGGGCAAGCTGTGCTGCAGCAGTAAGGAACCCACAAGCCTGGTATGCAAATCCAAGCTTAATATTTGTTGCCCTGCAGACATTTTGAAGGTGTAGAGACAGATCTAACTGGTGGTCAAGAGTAACTCCCAGGTATCCAAAGGAGCATGTAGTGCCAACTGGAACACCATGAAGACTTGAGACATTCAGTGGGACAGGACACTGAGTTTGGCAGAGGAGCCGAAAAGCATGAGTTGAGTTTTCTTTAAGTTCAGCACGAGCTTATTTGTCAGGAGCCTATGTTGCAGTTTATTGAAGTCAGCTTGCAGGTTGTGATTTATGGCACAGACATCACCTGAGCTAGCTAGGAGGACCAGGTCATCAGCATATAGGGTTGTGGTGCTATGGGTAGGGACTGTTGGGAAGTTATTGATGAAAAGAGAAAATAGGATAGTGCCCAGGATATATCCCTGAGGGATAGTGATAGGAACAGGTTCCAATTGAGCTCTATTAACTTAACAAGCTGTAGTCTGCCAGTGAGATAGTTGGAAAACCAGTTTAGGGCTGGACCAGCAACACCAAGGGAGTGAAGCTTGGTACAGAGTAGGGAGTGATTCACTAGATCGAAGGCCTTTGAGAGGTCCATGAAGATAGCCCCAGTCAGCATACCCTCATCCATGGCAATCTATCAGATGTAACTTTAGCAAGGGCTGTACCAGTGCTATGTCCTTTATGAAATCCGTGCTGTTCGGGTGGCAGTAAGGTATGTTTAGACAGGTAGTCAGTCAGCTGCACTTCCACCACCTTTTCCAGTATCATGGTAATAGCAGACAGGATGGCTATAGGATGGTAGTTTTCTATGCATTTCCAGTTGCCCTACTTGAAAACAGGAACAACCTTTGCTACTTTCCAGATTGCAGGAACAATTTCGGTGGTGAGGGAGACGTTAATATGGAATATTGGGAGCGCAAGCAAAGGGGCCCCAATCTTTAAAGTTTTGGTTCAAGGTCATCGTGACCAGCACTCATATGAGGAGAAAGGCCAGCAATAAGCTTGTAGGTTTCCCTCACTGAGATTGTTTTAAGATAGAAAGGTGGGCGAGACAGAGATTCTGTCAGGGAGGAATGGTTAGAGGTAGATGACTCATCATTGTCAGTAGTAAACAGGGAGGTCTATGCCAAGAGATCAGAGAATTGCTTGTTAAAAGCACTGGTGATGGTAGTAGCATTATTGCAATTTCTGCCATCGACAATCATATCCGTAGTATCACACTGGCTATAACCCCCGACTGCAGTTTTAATAGTGCGCCAGAAGTATCGTGGGTCCCTAGCAGAAGATAAGCGGGCAGCCTTGCAGTATTCACTCTTGGCATTATGTATGGCTTTTCTGCAGATGTTGTGGAGATGACGGTATTCATGGTAGTCAGACAATTCCTTAGAGGCTTTAAATTTACCCCAGTGCTTATTGAGGGCTTTCATGAGGGAGAGCAAGTCCCCATGCAACCATTTAGTGATAGTACCTCAAACTCTCTTTATGACGCGAGGTGCATGCTTATCCTGCAAAGAGGGGAGGACATTTACAAGCTTGTCAAGAGCACCCGTGATGTCCGTGGCAGAGAGTACTGTGGCCCAATCTGTGGTGGCAAGATCCTGAAAAAAGAGAGCAGAGTTAAAGTGGGAGAAGTCTCTCACTTGTATAATTTGATAGGGCACTTTGGGAGAGGAGAACCTCCAAATGCAGTAGATGGGGAAATAGTCAGCTATGGAGTCAGGAAGGACTCCAAATGCTGAGATCTTCTCAGGCCTGTTTGTCAGAAACCAATTGAGGAGTGTTCCCCAGCTCCCATTGGGGTGGTTTTGTGTGGGCTCACTGATGAGCTGAGTAAGGCTAAGGGCCACCAGCAGCGGTTCATGCTGCTTGACACTGTCACCAGACCAGTTTAGATTGAAGTCATCACATATAAGTAGCTCATTTGAGGTTATTTTAGGGCTAATGCTAGCAAGCAAATAGGAAAGTCCCTTGATACAACCCTCCAAAGCAGGGTATGCGCAGATGTGAATTTTTTTGGCATTCCTAGTAGGAGGAGCCCATGAAGGAATTCACAGGTGGCAGAGGGGGGAGCCAAGTCGAACTGGATTAGGGATACGTTAAGGTGACTTTTGTAGTATATCAAAAGACCACCCCCATGCTTTTTACCCAAGTGATCATAGCGCAGGAGGCTAAAACTGGGTAGCGCGAGGGCTGAGTCAGGGGTGGTAGGGTTCAACCACGTTTCTTTGAGACACAGAATATCAGGGTTATAGTGGTCAACCCAGGCAGTCAGTTCAGCATGATTGTAGATGAGACTACGAACACTGAGATGTGCAATTTGGAGACCATTAAAAGAGGACCAGGAGGGGTTGTTAAAGGTCTGTTGTGAGGCAAGTCTGGGGTTTAGTTCAACATCTCCAGCAAGGAGGATAAGGACAGTGGAGAACCAGAGGAGGTGGCGCAGCCAGGTCCTCTTGTAAGGTATTTTATGGGGATGGCATCGCAAGCATTTGAGCAGTCTAAATGCAATTCTCATAGAATTTGGTTGGAAGCACCAGAGGGGATGCACGTTTGCTTGCCAGGAGGCTATAAGATTGGAGTAAGAATAGTCATCAGTGTGGTGCATCTCCAGAGGGGCCTACGTATGGTGGGAGATAGACAGTAGTGAAGTACAGAGACCACAGGGAACCGAATAGGCAGGCTAGGAAGAACACTGTGGCTTTTTTAATAGCAGACACGTAAAGAAGGAAGTATTCAGTAATGCCTAGTTAAGTGACTGGTCTAGATAAGGCAGAGTAGAAGCCATAAGCAGAACCTAGTTAGGGTGGAGCTGAGGCAGTAAAATTGAAGTAGGCAAGGGTAGGACAATTTCCAACTGACATCCTGTAAGATTTAAAGTCAGGTGATGTGTCAGAAAGATAGAAATATTCTTGCCATTTGAGTAGTGCTGGCTTCAGAACAGTGGTAGAGATGTATAACTTGCAAAGTTTTAAATTCCACTATAATTTTGAATCCTATCCTAGACAGGTCTAACACCAGATATAAAACAACCACAGCTGATGGGGATTTTAAATTTCTGATCAAACCCTGGATGTGGTTGATGCCTGGAGAATCCTGTGTATGAATATACAAGAATTCTTCTTTTGGTCACCAGTGCACAAAACTGGGTCTCAGACTGACCAGATTTTTCCCTAAAACTTCCATATCTTTCTTATTAAGTGCCACAATACACCCTGTTGTGTTTTCAGATCATGTCCCAATTTCAGTCAGTTTGACAAAGTTTCATGGGAACACTGGTCCTAATTGTTGGTGCCTAGATACTTCTTTACTAGATGATAATTTAGTCACGCAAAACATTTCTAAGGAGATGGCTGATTTCTTACGTTTAAACAGCCCCAGTGATACTTCATGTGCCACTATTTGGGATACTTCAAAATGTGTCCCAAGAGGAATATTAAAGAAAAAAAAAAGAAACTAAAATATTCCCCCAAAAATGAATGTTATAGAACAGGAATTAATAACAGTTTACTCAAAAAATAAATCAAAACAGTAGTCATCTGTTAAAATGAAACTGAATATGATGACCTTTTCAGGGATGATATTATCTTTAGTATTAGGAAATCCAAGATTAGATGCACTGAGATGGGTTCCAAGGCTTAAAATTGTTGGCAATCAGACTCAGAAATTCTAATAACCTGATAAGCATAGTCAGTATAAAATATCCTGGCTAGGAACGTTCGTTATGGATGATAACGGAATTAACAGTCTTTAGCGAGTTCTACTCTAATTTATATAATAAAAGGGATACTGCTTGGTTAGAAAATAATTGCAAAAATGTTTTGAGGACATTCCTGTCCCCAAGGTGGATGTAAATTTTCATGCAGAGCTAACAAAACAAATTAGGGTGGAAGAAGTACTGTCATCAATTAATTCACTTAGTAAAAATTAAATCCCAGGCCCGGATGGCTTCCCTGGAAATTTTTATTAAAAATTTATTAAACAGCCAGCCCAGTGATGCTGAGGGTTGAGGCGCTGGATGCCACACCTTGCGCCACGCCAGTGACCCATGTTCCTGTACGAGCATGGGTCGCTGGGAGTCAGCAGGGAGGAGATGGATTGAGCGTCCGATGGCATGCTTTCCATCTCCATGGAGGGGGATTCAGTGACCGGTGCTTGCCTGACCCCTAGCGGAGGATGGGGCTCAATGGCATGGAGCCGCACAACAGGGGGCGGACACGCAGCAGCTGCTTGATGGGGTGCGACAGGAGTGTCAGCGGTCCCAGTCACTGGCAGCATTGCATGCTGCAATCCCACAAGGGGAGAAAACAGCCTGCAGATGATGATGGGGGAACTCACAGGCCTTGCACCCGGCTAGCCACAGCACAGCACACTGGATCCTGTTTGGGGGGTGGGCCCTCTCTCTGATCCCACTGGGGGGGTAAGCCCTGGGGGTGACTGCTGTGCTGGCTGCTAGATGCTGGGGTGATGGGGCTGGGGTTCCCCCACAGCGAGAGGGCTGCAGGGCTGGAGCATAAATACTTAAAAAAAAAAAAATTATTAAAGAATTTGCTACCATCCTTCATAAAGTATTTTTAGAGGCCTGGGAAAATGGAAGACTTCCACAACCCATGGACAAAGGACTGATAATTGTCTTATACAAGAAAGGGAAAGATCCTGAAATATGTGCCAATTACAGTCCCATTTCTTTGATAAATTTAGGTACAAACATTGTGGCTAATATCTCAAACAGATTAAGCAAGGTAATTCAGCAGTTAATAGGCACACATCAGAAAGGTTTTCTAAAAGAAAGACATGCAGCGGATGATGTTCTTCTCATAGCTAAATTAGCAGAGAGCACCAAGATCCCGATTGTGCTCATCTCTTTACATGCTGAAAAAGCGTTTGATAGGGTAGACTGGCAATATCTCTCTGGGATTATAAAGGCTTTTAATTTCCCAGATAAATTTATTGGATGAGTTAGATTATTATATAGCTCCCCTCAATATGCAGTCTTAACTAATAGTTTGATTCCCCTTATTTCAACACTAGTAAGGTAACTAAACAAAAGTGCCCACTTTCGCTGAGCCTGTTCATCCTTTTGCTAGAACCTGTACTACTTAAGCAGGATGCTAACATACTAGCGTTTGCTATAAAAGGGAAAATACATTGATCCTGCTTATGCCGATGACATTTTACTGTTTCTAACCTGCTAGTTACAATAAAAAAAATAATGGATGTTCTTAAAGAGACTTTGGTGCTCTCTCAGGCTACAAGATTAATAAAAACAAATCTCAAGCCCTCTCTTTAAATATTATACTCTTGAAGGAAGATGCCAATGAAATGGGTTTAGACCTAGTAAGGATGGAATCCAATATTTAGGGGTAAAACTCACTAAGTCCTATAAAAGTTTTGCAAAGCAGAACCTTGTTCTCTTAAAAGAGGTGATAGACTCTCATTTAGACAGGTGGAATAGATTGCCCCTAAACCTTTGAGGTAGAATCGATTTTGTAAAGATGACCTTATTACCCAAAATATTACATCAGCTCATGCTTATGACAAATTATATCCCCAAATATTGGTTCCTGTCTATACAGAATTCCACAAGTAAGTTCTTATGTTCTCATAAGAGACCTAGGCAGGCCTATTATAAATTAACTAGGGTCAAAGAAAAAGGTCTAAAACTTTCAGACTTCTTTATACTATCATGTAGAGCAATACAGTATAGTCGATGGCTAGGAGTTAAAGCCTAAAATTCATATATTCTGGATTAGATTAACATGGAATCAGACAATGAAAACAACACTGGTGAAATTCTGGACAATTGGGTTGAACAGTTTAAATAAAATCAAGCTGATAATATTTTTATAAACACATTGAGGAATGTTACAAGGTTACAAGGAGAATGTGTAATAGGAGTGAAATTCCCTTATCTACTAATGTGAATACTAGGGGTTTCTCTTCATATGTAAAGTCAAACCCACTAGTTCAGCTTTCTGTTCACTCCTGTTAGGTATAGTCAGAGGTCACGCAACTGAATCCATAAATTATTAGAGTATGGTTACCAATGAAAAGGTAGCAGACTGGAACTGGGAAGCAATCTGGTCACTCTGTCATAAAACCTTTATGTTGTCAAATTATAGGATACTCCAATATAAACATTTAAACAATTTATTTTACACGCCCTCCATGTGAAAAAAATGGATTTGCAGCGTGCAGAGAACTGTCTTAAATGTAACTGTAAAGAGGCAGATTTAAAACACTTTCTTTGGGATTGCCCTCTGATACAAGCTTTTTGGTCCCAAATTAGTCATTTTTAAGAGGGCTACCCATAATTCATTCAAGCTTTAACTTTTCCTCTTAAATAACTGGCCATTTTCCATCCAATAATTATCTTTTGTTTTCAGACAAATCTGCCTTACCTCTAATTTCTATGGCTACTAAGAATCCAGGGACGTACTGCGGGGTGGTAGGTTGACCCCCCCCAAATCAATTAACAGACTCGCGACGGACCGCATTGCACATGCGTGAGTGATGATTTTTTAATTTTTGTTCTGTCTGGCCAGCTATAAATCCTTATAGTGTTGGTTGGTCATCTCACACTGGCTGGCACACCTGTGAGCGACCCTTTCTAGTTTGAGTCTGCTTTCAGATTTGTTGCTTTGTTGTCTGTCTTTACCATGGAGGGTGGGGAGGGGCGGTGCCCAGGCCAACCCAAGTATGCAAATAAGTCATGTGACTAATTTTGTATACCCTGGTGGCACATTTCCCCCCTCCAAAAAAAAATGACAGTCTCGGTATGTCCCTGCAAGAATCTTCTTCTAAGGAAATGGCTGGACAATATTGCAGCCTCTTTGGCAGAATGGAAAATTGAGGTTATGGAGGCTTTAAAACTGGAGCTGCTTGCTCATGGCTTTAATGACAGGAAGACCAAATTTAAAAAGAAGTGGGACAATCTAATGCAATACTGCACAGCAACTACCAAATAGCTTCCTAACACTTACTGAATTTTTCTTCTTTTCATCCCTCCTCTTTGCTTTTTTTTTTTTTTTTACACTGAGCCTTAGCTTCACTTCTATGATTTTCTTAATCTGGTTGGTTAGTTATGTTTTCTTTTTTACAAAGGGACTTAGTTTTATGTTACAGATTTACTGCAATTTTAAAATATTTATTTTTTACTTTCATCTTAAATGTCTTAAGTATATACTACAGGAACAGCTTGGCAACTTAGGGCTTTCTCATGACACTTTACAATGGTTCAACAATTCTCTCCAACCGGTCACAACAAGTTAAGATTGGTGACTCCCTCTCCTACAAACTACCTGTCCGGGCTGGTGTTCCCCAAGGGTCAATATTGGGACCCCTTCTTTTCAGCATCTTCCTGAACAATCTTCTTTCTGCCCATGATGAAAACATTATTCTGTATGCTGATGATGCATTGATTTTCTCTAAGAATTCTGACCCCTTCCTCTTGGAGAAATAACTGCAGGAAAGTTTCGCGCAAGTTGAGGCCTGGTTCGTCTCATAGAAATTAGTGCTAAATTATAAAAAAACAAAGACTATGCTGTTCCATGGCACACATAAACATAAACACCAACAGTTGGCTATCAAAAACAGCTTGGGTGTGATCCTGGGCCAGATGCAGACTTTCAAATACCTTGGTATAACCCTGGACCCTACTTTGTCCTTCTCCAGTCATATCGATTCAGTTGCAAATTCTGTAAATATCCGTATAGGCCTTCTCTATAAACACAGACACTGCCTAACACCGGACGCCCTTAAGCTAACAATACACAGCTCTATTGTCTCCATCATTGATTATGGCCTGGGCTTGTTATCTACAGAGCAGCCACAGCTACAGCACTACGGCAAATCATTACAGCACTGAATAGGGCCTGCAGACTCCTTACTGGTGCTGCCCACCGCACACATACCTGCGACCTCTACAAACAGTCAAACTGGCTACAACTTCAGGGAAGGATTACTTTCCAAACCTGCCTACTAGCAAAAAAGTCATTGATGGGACTCATGCCCCCTGGGGTTCAGTCTCTCTCTTAAGCCTAGCCAACTACCGCCGTTATACAAGAAGCTCTGATAATTATTCTCTGTCTGTTCCCCACTGTCACATCGCCCAAGGCCAGCGGTCCTTTGCAGGTAGAGTCCCTAAGATGTTTAACTCCCTGGGCAGCGAACTCACCAACTTAGGCACCCTCTGCTCATTCAAACACAAGCTACGTCAAACGCTTGTGTCCAGAGCCACCTGTGACTGTTTCTCCTAACCTCCCTGGTAGTCACTTCTGTTCTTCGCACCTCTCTGCTATCACCACCTCTGCCTGCCACCACCCTTCCCATATCTACCCCTGCCTCTCTCCCTAGCCCTGGTCCATCACCTTCCTCTCTTATCCTCCTTCAACTCCCTTTTCTAATCTGCTCACCCCACCCACTGTTGCACTTGTTCCCCGATCCTTGCCTCCCATCCACCTGTCCTACCTCCCTCCCTCCCAGTTACCCCTCTACACCCACTCTCTCTTCCACTTTCCTACACTACCTGGCACAACTGGCAGCAACTCAGTTTTTCCACTCTACCTTTCCCTTTGACAATGCGCTTCTGGCAGCTTTAATTCATGTAAATATTATTTGTTGTGACATCATTCTTAAATGTATGCCTGACTGTGTTGTTCTGTTATTTATATTACCTGTAGCTTTTAGACCATGCATACCCTGTAGTGAATTTTGTATTCAAACTGCTTGCCTACTAATCTCTCACAAACTGTACTTCTATTCTTTGTATACTGACGTGGAACCTTTGTAAATGAGCCATTGGCTCAAAAGGTATTTATCTGAAATTCTAATAAATAAATAAAATATATTCTTATTCATATGAAGTTTAATGTATGGTTATTTAAAAAGTTCAATAAAAATTTATGGAATAAAAAAACTTGAACTGACAAACTGTGGACTGGAATACTAATGTATGAAATCAGATCTCATGCTGTACATTACAATAAGATACACAAAATAGGTGATTTAATAAATTCTGTTGGTCCAATAAAAGGTAACAGAAAAAGACTTAAGCTTTTGAACAACACATAGTCCTTCCTCAGAAAGAATAATACAGGCTTCCTAACAGCTCTGTTTTAAACCCAGCGCTAAAACATTTTACACATGAATGTGGCAGATTAATGATGTAATTCGATAAGAAACACAACCAAAGATGAGAAAACAACCTTAAAAACTTTAGTTCTGTGTAGGTGAAATGTCACAGAAGGAATGTTAAACATAAGGAGTTCCATAAATTGTACATTACAGTCACCATACTGAGAAAGATAGAAAATACAATATCATTAGAATGTTCCCCAAGCAGAAGAAGGCCACACACCTTTTACAATACCATAGGGTTACACGGATCAACTCGGTTGAGTGCCAAATTGTTTAGGAATGTACAGTCACCCACAAATTCCTATTCTGTATTTTCTCAGGTTTACCCATGACTTTAATGAACAAGCAATGTACTGTACCAACATTATGAAAATGTAAAACTAGAAACAGAAACAGTATTCTTATCATACAGTAATGACAGCTGATAATTTATTTTCTATTTTTAGAAGTTTTGGACAGGGAAGACACACTGCCAACACTCGCTTTCAGGTGTGCGCAGGAGCACAGGGATGTTAAGTGACTTGCTCAAGGCCACACACTGTGCAAGTGTTGGTTGCAGGTTTCAAACAGGTCTGCTGGGTCTCCAGGTTCACCGTTTGGTTCTCTAACCTGGTAGGATATATACTGCCTCCCAGTTTAAGGTTCTTTGTATTGTGGGGCTCCTGAACTGTGCCGCCCCCCTCCAAAATGGTCATAACTCTGATAACCCCCAGGGTGGATTACAATGGATAACCCCTCTGGGAATCAGTCATTGGCTGATGTGGTCCATGGCAGAAGTCAAAGATGGATCCATCCTAGAATTACTTGGATATTATCTGAAAAAAAATTAAGACCTCTTAAAAGCCGCATTTTCTGTCGGATTTCAGATCAGCCTTTTGTCAGATTTCAGATAAGTTGGATTTTGTACATTCTGATCTGCAATTCAATCCAATGTCAGATCTCAGACTGGATTGTACAAAAGGTGACTCCTACCTGGAAAAATAAAACAACAAAAAAACTTCCTGGTGACTAATGGCACTCCCCTCCTCACCCTATCCCATCCCATGTACATAAACATAATTAACTTATGTTGTTCCTTGCCCTTAACATCCAGTGGCACCCTCCTCCCTCACTCCATCCCAAATCTGAGAATCAAAAGTGGCATGGAAGCCCCTGCCCCATCCACCCCATCAATGGCAACTGGCACAGACCTCCACTCACCTCCTTGGCTAGCTATCTAGCATTTCAAAAACAATGGTGCATGTTGCAGCACATGGGTATTCTTTCTCTTCCTGTGGTGTCCCTTCTCAGGGGCGTTAGCTCTCCCTGCAGTACTGCTCTCTTGGTGTGGTAATTCCCTGTGGTAGCCACACAAGTGTTAGTCTCCTGAGTTACCTGGTGACCTCTGCAGTGGCGTACGTCTTTTTTTTTTTATATGAATTTTATGATATACACCATACAGCATAAACAAAGGAGTTCACAGACCCAGTACAAAATATACAGGAATTCACAGCATCAGACTGTAACCGCATGACAACCAAGTCCATTTATGTAGCTAGATCATCCAGTAAGTTTGTAGGAGTAAAGTCCAGCAGGATAATATTGTAGAACTTGTCGTTCTCACTTTGTCATAGGCAATAAAGTCTGTTTTTAAATATTTCCCACCCCTCGCATGGCATCAAAAGTCTATGGGGAAGGCTGAAGCTTCTAGAGAGTTGGCTATAATGAAAAAAGATGTCCTGGGCTCAATTAAGTTGCTTAACATCCTGCATCCAAAGGCAATCAAAGCTGTCACATAGGGAAACAGCACAGAAAAGAGAATATTTGTGCAGCTCACAAACTGAGCAGTGTGTATCGGCACACCAAATTAAGATGTTGCCAAATGCTCAGCGACAAAAAAGGATCTTTTAACAACTAAATTTTATAAAGTGAGCATAACAAATAGTAAAACTGTGGCACTCACTGCCAATAAACAGCTGTAAATTCAAGAACTTTTCAAAAAACTTTATTGTGAAGCCAAAATCCATGTAAGCACCACAGAGAGAGACACCAGACACATTTCACGCATCTCTGTGTGCTTTCTCAAAGGCAAGGCAGCACGGTGATGATGTAATTTACAGAGGGCTGCTTAAAGTGACATGAAAGATTTTATCAAAGCAATAATCACGTGGGACTGTTTATATAAAATAGCAATTATGCAGTATAATTATTTAATGGCTCCCTAGCTTTTATCCGATTCACTGCTTTGAAATTTTTTTTCAATTGTTATAGTATTTGTTTAATTTAATGTTAACTGTTTCATGTGTGTCACTTTAGGTATAGACACCGCTGATTACTGTATTTGATACAATCTTTACTTCTTTGATAAAATCTTTCCTGTCACTTTAAGCAGACCACTATACTCTGCATCATCACTGTGATGCCTCACCTTTCAAAAAGAACACAGAGGTCTGTGAAATGCGTCAGGCATCTCCTTTTCGTGTGATGCTTATGTGGATTTTGGCTTCACGATAGTTTTGACAGTTCTTGACTCCTACGGCTATTTATTGGTGGCGAGTGCTACAGTTTTACTATTTTTTCTACATTTTGCATTACTGTTGGCACCCATTTCCCAGTGCACTTCCTTTTGCGTTTGATGCGCTTGTGCACCAAGGGGACAGATATTCAAAGCTTTGCCCCTGGTCGAGATTAGCACTGCCCAGTGTGCAAACTTAGCCCAGAGCAAAATGCAAGCTACATTCGAAAGGAATAGCACTATGCAAAGCCAGCTGAATATAGCAAGCAAAGGAAGCCGGGCAAACAGGGCCAGGAGTGCAGGGCAAAGAATAGCCCTGGAATAAGACAGCACTGAACATAGCAAATAAGACAGCACTGAATATAGCACCCAGGCAGGCAGTGCAAACATACAGAGGAACACAGTCTAGAGCTGGGATAGCCTGACCCTGGGACATGCAATGAAATACAGGCTGGAATGAGGTCCCAGGTGCGGAGCACAGTGCACAGACCGGATGATGACACATGCACGGGAATGACAAGCAACAACCGGGACCCATGTGGAGAACCCAAGGAACAGCACATACCAAGTGAAACCCCAGCACCCAAGAATGACACAGAACACAGTAGAACGTACAAAATGAAATATAATAGTAAATAAGCAAATTAAAATGGTAAAGGGAACAGAACAGTGAAGAAATGCAACAGTAAATGAAAGTCAAACCCAAACGTCAAACAATAAATGCCCCAACCACCCTCCCACCAATCCACCCCATACCAAAGAAAGACAATGCAACAATACCCACGATGTGACAAGCTATGCCCCCTCCCCAAACACACAACCCAAGCAACAAGAAGACCACCTCTGGAACAGCAACATGGAAACAACAATGAGCACACCCAAGCCAGCAATGTCAAACATATATACAACTATGTACAATGTACGCTAAGGCACAGGGGAAGGGTGCAAAGGGGAGGGGGTTGCACACAGGAACAAGGGCCAAGGGACAAATACAATGCCAGTTGGGGGGGGGTAGACAACACATAACGGGTAGAGGGGCATGGCTAACTGCCCGCCGGATCTGGGAGCCGAGCCTCCAACACAGCTTCCACCCTCCTTATCTCCATGATCAAGATGGCCTGCTGCTCGATTATAGTCCTCTGTTGGTGGACGATGCGGTGCAGCAGGTCCTCCATCCCCTCTGACTCCTCTGGCCTGGTCACCCACAGTGATGAACGGAGTGGACCTACAAGAGGAAGGGGGAGAACGTGAGGATGGGACACCAGCCAGGAGGTAGACAGCAGCCACAGCTGGCCATACAGGGAAGGACAGCATGTCCCGACAGACAATCCCGAGTTGAGGTGAGTGCCGCACCAGTAGGCTGACCATGAAGGTGCCCACACAGCAGGCCCGGGTGACACAGGCACCAACCCAAACCCCAACAGACATGATGGCGACAAGCCTGACAGCACCAGGGCACAGGTGACACCGCCCACCCCCGCACAACACCTGGCCAGAGACAGGGTAGACACACAGCGGACCCCGGAGAGCTGTGTGCAAGGCCACCACCACAACACCACAAGGGCAACTCCACACGCCGGGACATGCTGCCCACTGACAGATGGCAATGTACCGTAATGCAGAGCACAGCAACAACATCAACAAAAGGCATGTCGGAGCAGCACCATACCGTGACAGTGGCCCGCCAATGACTCACCCAGGCCAGGGAATAACAGACAGCCAAGGCGCAGACATTGGCAGGGATGGGCCAACACATGCCACCAAGCAAGGCCCCTCAAAGCATACCTCACAACTGTACCATCGTACAAGGAGCGGTTCTCATTCCACAGGGCTAATGCTCCCTGTCCCATCCTGTAAGGACACGTACCACAGCCAAGGTCAACACTGTAAAGCAACATTCCATAGTAAACGATGCAAATAATATGTTAGTAAAGTAATAATAGGCCCTAGGAACATAAATGCAACACAGTAACAGTGTCATGAGCTACCTAGGTAAGTATTCCACGTATCGCCAATATGTACCACAGTATGACAGGCAATGTTCCACGGTTGGTGGACAAAAGGATGAGAGGTATGCCTGGAAGGCATGGGGCATGGTGTCCCGCAGCTACAACAGGCACACGGGCTCCGCTAAGCAGGTCTGCCCAGGACAGCAAGGTGATGCCAACAGTACACATGTGGATGATCTGTCGGGGGGGACGGAGCACACTGCACCACAGAGGTGGTCATGGCAACCAACAGCGTGTGAGCCCCACAGAACAACCACCACCAGAGCCCCCACCACCTACTGGCACCCACACAGCAATGCAAGCTGACAGTGCCCCATAGCCCCCCCCAGGGCACAGCGGCCAGACAGCCATCACCCGGCTGTGGTGTGCAACACAGGTGTGCAGCACAGTGCCACAACGCCACTGGCCCACTGCTCATTGCAGCCATGCAACCGGACCAGGCAGTGACAGAACACAGAATGAGACACACAGCACAGTGAAACAGCACAGAGAAACAAGATAGGTACTCACACAACAGACCCCTGTTCTCAGGGCTGCTCTCCTGCGCCCGCTGTGGCATGGCCGACACCCTCGAGCTGCCTCTCTGCTGCTCCTGGGTCATGTCCTGGCCCCCTCCTCCAGCCCTGGGCTGCTTGATCTGCTCTACAAAGGACAGGGAAACATTGGCATTAGTGCATGACACACAGCATACACCACGTGCAGCACAGCAAGATGCACATGCAACCCCAACAACACTGCACACACAGGGACGCCCAGGGTCAGTGGCTGAACATAGAGGACACCCATACAGAGGGCGGCATGGCCCATGGAGCATTCACCAGGCACACACGACATGTCAAGGCGGCGCAGTGGTGCTACAGTTCCGGTCGCAGCTGTCCTGCGATAGTCCGCACACCCACGTGTGTAGATCACCAGTCACCCAGGAACAGGACCCCTGCACCACGGTGCTGTTGACCGCAGGCTGGTGCTGCACCATGACCCACCACCAACCATGTCCCAACCCGTGCCACCCCCATGGCCACAGCATGCACTGTGTCCCCACCATGCATGCCGCCACACACCCTGTACCGTGATGCCCCCCTATGGGGCCAACATGCGAGTCCCCGCCAGTGCCACATGTGCCCAAGCACATGCAGAGTGGCACACACATGTGCGCACGCACACACACACACACACACACACACACATGCACACTTGCAGCCCAACACGCACATGATAGAGGATGTCAACACGCATTTTTATTTATTTCGATTAGGAGTAATTAATACCTTTGAGTCAAAGACTCATTTTCAAAGGTTCCAAGTCAAGGACAAACAAAGCAATACAAATACAAAACAGTATAAATACAATTAAGATAGCAGTGAGAAAACATGGTAGGCATCATGAGATTATAGGGTGTCACATGAGGTTCAAGACTTGCTAGTAACAGGTACATCTCAACAAAAGAATAAATTACATTACATCAAATTGTTGCAGAGAAGGGCTAACAGGGAGGAGTGAAACATGCCATTCCTATGGCCGTGTAAGGTTAGGGGAATGAGGGGGAGGGGGTAAGCAGCCAGGTTGATGTTGTCAAAGTAACTAGAGTTGGTGTAGGTTGGGAGTAAAAGGGGAAAGTGGTGTTGGAGGGTGGTAAGTAGAAAAGGATGGGGGGAAGAGGTAATAGGCGGGGGAAAAAGGCAGGTTGAAATTAATTATTTACACAGTTACAGGTGGTTAGATTCTTAAGGCGAGACCTCGAGTCTCTAGCAGCGGTACCTACTCTGGCTGGTGTCCGATCTTGGGATCCAGGAGGGCGGGCAGAGAAAGCTGGCTGGTCGGGCAGCGGCCACGGTGCTAGCTGTAGGTGCTGCCTTGATTCCTGCAAACACCGTTCGGGCATGGGAGTCCCTGGGGGAGCAAGAGAGAGGCAGGCTAAGTCCAAGATCAGGAGGGGCAGGAGACTGGCAGCAGACCATCAGCGGGGGGTGTGGGCAAAACCAATAGGTGAAAAGGACAGAGAGATTAGATGAGAGGCGATATCAGGGAGGACAAAAGGTGAGGTCACAGCCCTGAGTTAGATGGAATAATTACAAGAGGTATGAGCTGGGTGGGGGGAGGGTTGCTGAGTAGAGAGACTGAGGGATAGGAAAAACAAGGAGACAGCAGTTCTCATAGGGGCAAGGGGTCTATTTGGGGAAGGCAGGCAGTGAGAGAAATTTAGCAATTGAAGTAGTCGGGAGGAAAATTGAGAGGGGGAGAGCAGGACTGGGGAGAGCTCAAGCCAAAAATACAGTAGTCAGAGAAAAGAAACAGTTTCCCAAACAAATCCCTAGCATCAATGCAGTTCAGTAGGCAAGGTAAACGTTCAGCAAATTACATGCATTGCCACTTACCTGGCACAAACACAGTGCACTCGCGCACCATGCGCTTGTAGCGTCCAAGCTGCTGTCGCTGCCGGGCCACAAGTCGTATCTATGTTCACATCGCCTCCGCATCACGGACATTCCCCGCGGGCACACAGCTTACTGGTGACCGAAGCCCACACCTGCATGCGTGGGAGGTCTCCCTCCCTGACCTCCCCAAAGAGCCGCCGTGCCTCTTCTGGGCCAGCTCAACCAGGTTGGCTGTCTCCACCTCCTCCCAATGCCTGTCCCGGTGCACCACCGCCCATTGCCACCTACCCCCTGGCACTGCCAATGGATCACATACTGCCTGCCACCTGTACCACTGCACTGAGAGTACCACCCCTGCTCCCACAAGCAAAGTGCCGTAGTGCCGCGCTATCATGTGACGTAGTGCACCACTATCGGAAGCGGCCCTAAGCTGCGCATCGTGACCCCGCAGCGACCCTTGGCCACAACACCATGCATGCGCGGTGTTCTGTGCTGTGTGGGATAGCACTGTGCTATGCCGCACTATACCTGGTCAATAGGACGGGACCAGGGCCTCACGGGCATGCATGGTTTCCACGCTATGCCACATAGCGCTGCGCTACAAGGACAACATGGCACTGGCCTCCCCATTGCCCGGTGCTGCCATCTGCATGGCACTAAGCTGTTAGCCCGGCACTAATCAGGCCCATATTCAACCGGAATATGCAAATGAGGGTACTTGTGCATGCATGGTGCAAACACTGTGATTAGCATATCATTATCTGATGATTTGTATGCATAACGGGCTGGATTGCCCAGCTGGGCTATAAAAGGGCAATCAGTGTTCCACTGGTGTTGTGTTGTGGGAATGCAGCATACAGCAGACACTGCAGTACAGAGAACGACACTGAAGGAGACATGCAACAGGAGGGAGAGCAGCAGGTGGAAGGTTTGCATAGCTGCTGGAGAGGTGTTGGAATGGCACTGGCGCAACACAGGGTTAGGGCATACGCATTGTGTACCTGCTGTCCACAACTGTACCGGCTGGGGACAGGTCCACCAACCACAGGACCACAGGCACGCACAGTGCTGCGCAATGGTGCACAGAGCCATAAGGACGGCATTCCAGCACACCTGACCTAGCGCTGAGACCGTGCCCCTGTGTCAGCCTGCGCCGGGTGGGACCACCTGCAGTACTGTGGGTGCCAGGCAGGTGCAGGAGGGGGCCCCACCACGGACTGTGGGTGTGCATCGCAACTGTGGCTGACTGCTATGGGGTCCATGGCACCTCAGTTGTCGCCCTGGATGTGGGATGTGGAGGTTCGCAAACACTCTGTTGGTGGTACACAGCTACGGAACAGGGTCACAGGGTCCTGGCAGTGTGTTGCCGAGGGCTCCATGTGGCCGGTGCCTGGTAGCCTGCCATTGCATGCCAGTCCCCGTGTCCTCGCTCTGTGTGCAGTGCCCATGTCCCCTAGGGGGGGCACAGTACAGTGCAAGGTGGCACCGTTGGGGTGGCCCCGTCCTGGGGTGCACATGTCAGCCATGGGCAACAGTGGTGCTCTTGTGGGTCTGGTATGTGCCATCCGGACACCGACAGCTGTGCAGTGGCACAGTGCACACAGGGGTGGCCACAGCACATTGTGGCTGTGTGTGCACCATACACGCACATGCCGGCCAAATCCATGCAACCTATGCCACATTAGGTGGTGGCATGCACGCGCTGTTAGTGCGATGCGATGCAAACACAGGCATGCAACAGCTGGTGACACATGTCCCTTTCTTCCTCTCCCATAGGTGGTGCAGCATGGCCTGAGCAGATACATGCCCTTGCTTCTCACAGGAGGAACCTAAGGACCATGGTGCATGGCATCAAGGAGAGGAGCAGGTGCTGCGGCAACACAAGGCCATGGATGTGAGGTGGTGTGCCAGGCATGGGAGGGGAGGTCACCCGCAGGGGGTGAAGCAGTCGGCGGTCGTGGCAGGACAACAGACGGGGGCAAAAGAGGAGGGGCAAAGTACCCATGTGACAGGATGCGTAACTGGTGGTGGCCCGCAAACAGCACAGCAGCGGGAGGAGGACCCACTCCTGGCCGTGGTGGCATCCACACTGCGCCCAGTGGTTGTCACTGGTATACCGGGTGGTGGGTGTGAGATGCCTCTCACACCGCCTAGGGCAGGTCTGTAACCGCGTATGTGTATCCTGCATGGTGTGGTGGCACAGGGTGTTTGTGTTGGGGCTGAGCCTCAGGTGCACTGTGGAGCTGCAGTGCTGTGCACACTATACACAAGGGACGGGTATGCATGCGCACTATGGGGAGGTTGGCTGCATGTGGCCATGATATTGCCTTGGGGGTGGTGTGTGGGGAGTGCATGTCTACAGAGCAGGTGGCACGTGTCCTAGGGTGTGCATGTTCGGGTGGTGGTGGTGGGGGGGCACACATTGTGTGTATGGGTGACTGACCCTGTCCTGTTTTCCTCCACAGCGGCGTGTGAGGGGCCAGCAGTGCACCAGGACTATGCTGGGATGGCAGCCTCGGGACAGCACCGGAGGACAACCAGCCATCAACATCTGGCCTGGGTGGTGGACAGGGACACCCAGGGCTGCACCATGTGTGGCACTCCCATGGAGGAATGTTACAGCTGACAGAGGAGGGGAGCCCCACTGCAGGCAGGGAACTGGACTACAGTGCCACCATGGAGGATGCCCAGGTTGAGGATCTGGGTGGTGGACAGGTGATCCTCCTGACTGTGACAAGTGACACTGACACAGATGTGTCAGAGGGTTCTCACCTCCTGCCCGTGGATGGGCCTGTGGAGGGGGGTACAGGGGTGGTGCTAGGCGCAAGATGCAGCACAGGTGCCAGGGGTGTGGTCAGCCTTGCTGGAATGGGTTCTCCCATGCCGCTGGTGATTGGCCGTGTGTGCACCGCTGGACATGCGGTGTCCCCCAGAAGTTGTGGGACAGGGCCCTCCGGAACAGCAGCACATCGCCAGTGGACTACAGCAGCAGGACATGCCGCCTGTGCACCAGCGTCCCGACCCTGTTGAGATGCAGGCCCCAGTGCCAGCTGCTGTGGGGGGCTGCACCCCTGGAGCAGGATGCCCTGGGGGCCCGCCCAATGCTACAAGTTGCCCCGATGTCCCAGCAGACGGCTCGGATGGACATGCCTCGCCTGCGGAGGGAGCTCAGGCATGAGCTGTTGCTGATGTGAGTCCGTGTCCCTGGGCTTTGCCCATGTGGAACAGCGTGCTGAGGACAGGGTGGGCCATGTGGTTGCTGCACTGGACTGTAGCTTCGCCGGGCTCATGGCTGCAGTGGTCTACCTCATCACTGTGCTGCGCGGGGTGCCTGGTGGTCACCAGGATGTGCAGGGAGGTCAGGGTGACCATGGCACAGGGACCCACAGGTGTGCCCCCCATGGCCACAGGGCTGCCACTGGCTCTAGCACGAATGCATCGGGCACATCTACAGGCACCCAGCACTGCCATGGATGTCCATCTGCCCTGTTGGGTTCCGCCGGTCGACGGGGGCACAGGCAGTTCACCCTGCCTGCCTCACCGTGGTCCTCCCCCAATGTGTGCTCAGCACAGAGCACCCCTGGTTCTGTGACCCACTCCCGTGGTGTGTGCCGTGTGCGTGGTGGTAGTCGCCAGTGACTGGCATGGCCAACCTGCACCTGTGCACGGTCACCACCCCTGTGTGCACATTGGCACACCCACACCCATGTACACACATGCACACACACACAGACACGCACACCCCCATACTCCTTCACATGCGCCACCTCACTGGCACAGCCATGGAAGCCCTCCTCACACTACCACCACACATTGGGCATCACCCATTCCACCATGCCATGGCTAAGTGTCCACTTTCCTTGTGACCTGCACACCCCACACATTCACATGTGTTCTGTTCCAGTTTGTTGTGCACCTGCTCTGATTAGTGATGTCACTGTTGTGGTTGTTTATTCACATTGAAACATACACCATTGTACTGTTTCATGTTGCTGTGCAATCTGTACTCACCCTCTGGCCTGTGACAGTGTCCTGATGATGTTGGCCTTGTGTTCTATGGCCCTGCGGGCAATGCAAGGATCCCTCCTCTCGAGTTGCTCCACTATCCCACTGACCACTGGCTCTGGGTCACTGTTGGCCTGTTCCTCAGGTTCAGGTGCCTGTATCCCATGGTTCATCACCATGTTGTGCAACATACAACAGGCTAGGAAGATACGGCATACCTTCTGAGGCCTATACTGTAGGGCACCGCCTGATGTGTCTAGGCATTGGAAGTGCATCTTCAGTATGCCAAACACCCTCTCTATGATGTTCCTGGTGCTGGCATGTGCCTCGTAGTACTGCGCTTCAGCTACAGTGGCTGGCCAGGGTACCAGTGTCAGCAGCCAAGGTTGCAGGGGATAGGAGCTGTCCCGTCGGGAGATATGCACCTGTTAGTGTTGAACTGCTGTCTGCCTGTTGCCGTCGTGCATCCCTGTGTTGCACTCCCACGCCCCTTCCCGGCCTCCCATGCCTGTCCTCATCCATGCTGTGGTGTGTGTGCCTTGTCATCTGCTACTCATCGACTAGGTGCCCACTGGGTATCCTGCCCTCTTCAAATGCCTGGCACAACTGGGACTGGTGCCAGATAAAGGTGTCATGGGCACTACCGGGGTACTGTGCACAGACATTGCTAATGTGCCCAGTTGCATCGCACACCACCTGGCAATTGATGGAGTGGTACCCCTTCCTGTTTATGTAGACGTCACTGCCATCACCAGGTGGTGCACGGATGGGGACATGGGTGCAGTCAATGGCACCCAGTACTGCTGGTAGGTGCACAACTCGATGGAATTGCTGCATTGTTTCTCTGCGCTCTGCTGGGGAGTACTATGAACTCCCTAGCGTGTGGCAGGAAAGTCTCTAGGAACTGGGTTAGGAGGCGTGAGGCTGCAGACTGCGATATCTCAATAGTGTCCCCCGTTGGTCGTTGGAACGTCCCTGTGGCTAGGAAGCACATTGCTGCTGTCACCTTCTCCTCTACTGTCATGGCATGGCTGCATCTGGTGTTGGGGTGCAGCTGCTCATGCAGGAGTTCACATAGCTGCCTCAACATTCCCCTGTTCATCCTGTACCGGCCAGTGATGTGGTCATCTGGCAGGGTCTTGAAGGAGACCCTGGGCCGGTACCACATGTTTGCAGCATACCGTCTCCTCGGCCTGCGCTGCAGCCCATGTTGGGCCTGCTCCCTCTCCTCCTCCACTACAGTTACCATGAATAGCAGCATCTCTGCTAGTGGTACAGCACTCACTCCCACTTCCTGTTGTGGTTTCTCCCCATAGGGTGATTTGTCCTGGGTTAAAACCAGCCTTTTATAGGCAGTAGCTAGCGCTAGGTGTCGTGCTAGGTGTCCTAGCGTGGCACTATAGCTTTGAATATCCCATTGCACGTGTATGCAGGCCCCCCCTTTGCCCCTTGCATACGTTATCGGTTTGCCCCATGCCAATGCAGTTTGCGCGCGCTAACAGGTCCTTTGAATATGGATACTTCATAGGTTTGTGCACTGCGCTGTGCTTTGAATATCTGGCCCCAAATGTCTTGGGACAATAACGGGAAATGAGAGGTGTATCACTGCCAAGCCAATTACAGCTGAAACTGCAATGGGTTTGGCAGTGCACACCAATGACCAGGCACTCCAATCATGATAGCAGTTCAGCTTTGCTGACATGGCGTGTCCTGGACTTAAAAGAAATGAACTGCTCCAATGGGAGCACTTCATCTCTTTCTGTAGCCTGAACTTCAGCCATGCGCATTAGAGTGCACACTAATGCGCGTGGCTGCAGTTACCATGGCTGCAGTCTTCGCTCCTCTGACCCCCACCCCAAAAGTTGAAATGTTAGCCGCGGTGTGTCTCTCTCTCCCAGTGTTCACTTCTCAGCCCCCACCTCAACAGTAGCCACAGTTTGACTTTCTCTCCCCTCTCCTCCCAGTCCTCACTTCTCTGTACCCCCCTCAACATATTTTTTTAACCTGTAAAATAAAGAAAACCATTACCCGACGTCCTTTTTTTACCTGTGAAAAAGAAAATGGTCCCTCATCGTCTCCCCAGTTCCCCCTCCCCATCCCCATCCTCCCACTGAGCACCCACCTCCCTTACCCCACCCCTTACCCCATACTTACCTCCGGAGGTCAAGCTGTCATCTTCTCCTGACCAGGACATGTCTGCACTCTTCAAAGAAAACCGGCAAACTGAAGAATCAAAGGTAAGCGCCGTATGATGGCAGACAATGGGGGGTTTCAACTTATGTTTATATCTCAGCCATTTTTAAGAATTTTGGCCCCAAATTTTCAACATATGGTTCTTGGGACCCCACCTCATGAACACTGTCACTTTCATTTCGTTACTCACCCCGAAAGGTGACTTCATGGTCACTGCGCGGAATCACCTTTTGGGACTGAGTAATGAAATGGCAGTGCCACTGTTCATGAGGAGAGGTCCCAAAAAGCCCGTGTTGCAAATTTGGTGAAAAAATTCCAGTGTACTTTGGGCAGTTTCTACGCACGCTTGTAACATCACCAATTTTTAATATTTTCACTCCAGATTTTCAACATTGCCATTTTTTCACACCTCCTTATGAACAGTACAGTTGTCATTTTTCACATCCTGCCCGAAACATGTTTTTGCACCTGTGTCACAGAATGGTGCGGTCGCTGTGCAAAATCAACTTTTGGGATGGATTAACAAAATCACAGTGTCACTTGTTCATGAGGTGGGGTCCCAAAAAGGCCATGTTGAAATTTTGGTGCAAAAATACCCCAAAACACCAAAGTTACATGCAGTTGTTGAAATTTCACTATGCATGCGTGTAACTTTCACAAATTTTTATATTTTCACTCCAGATATTCAGCATTGCCAGTTTTTCACACCATCTCATGAACAGTATAGCTGTCATTTTCCACATCCTGCCTGAAATGTGTTTTCGTACCAGTGGCACCGAATGGCACAGTCGCTGCATGAAATCACCTTTTGGGATTGAGTAACAAAATGATAGTGCTGCTATTCATGAGGTGGGGCCCCAAAAAGCCCATAATGAAAATTTGGAGTGGAAACACCAATAAGGGTTTCCAACCGTAGTGCCCCCACCCCCAACCTTTAGAGACTGACAGGAGTCAGGGGGTGTGACTTGGGGTCACTGGCCGTAATGCTCACGTCATCCCACCCCCACCCTGCAGCCAGTGACAGGCATCGAGGTGTGCCTTGGGGTCTTCAGCCCTAACGTTCACCCCATTCTCCTATACTGCATCCATCTCAGTTTATTTCCTTATGGAATGGGGTGAACGCAAGGTCCGAAGATCCCAAGGCACACCGCAGTGCCTGTTGGTGTCTGCAGGGTGGGGGTGGGGTGAGGTGGAATGGCATGAGCATTACAGCCGATGACCCAAAGGCACACCCCCAACGTCTTTCAGTCTCTGCAGGGTGGGGGTGGAAACCCTAATGTCACAGTACGGAAGTAAATCAGGGAGGGGCGGTGGATGTCACATACCTTGATTTCAAGGAAACCTTTGACACTGACCAACACAGAAGGCTGATTAACAAGCTGCATAGTCTGGCCACAGGGCACAAGCTGATAAACTGGGTTAGAAACTGGCTGACGGACAAGAGGCAAAGGGTGGTGGTAATGGGATCCAATCTGGGGAGAGGGTGGTGACCAGCAAGGACCCCCAGGGATCAGTTCTGGAACCAGTCCTGTTCAGTGTCTTCATTACAGACATTGCGGAAGGGCTAGAAGGAAAGGTCTGTCTGCCCATTTGCAGATTACACCAACATCTGTAACAGAGTAAATTCTCCAGAAGGGATAGAGAAAATGAGCAGGGACATGGAGAGGCTTGAAAAATGGTCTGAGGAGTGGCAACTGAGGTTCAATGCAAAGAATCGCAAAGAATGCACCTGGGAAGATGGATGCCTGGGGAGAGTTACAGGATGGGGGGAGCTGCTGACTATCACCAAGGAAGAAAGAGACCTAGGAGTTATCAGTTCTGATGACCTAAAGGTGTCAAAACAGAGCACAAATGTTGCGAGGAGGGCCAGTGGTATGCTGGGGTGCATAGGCAGAGGTATCACCAGCAGAAGGTGTGAGGTGGTGATGCCATTGTATAATGCACTACAGTACTGTGTGCAATTCTGAAGGCCACAACTGCACAAGGACATTGACAGGGTGGAGGCGGGCCACAGAAAGGCAACCAAGATGGTACATGGCTTGCAACACAGAACACATCAGGAAAGATTAAAGGTCCTCAAGATGTACTCACTGGAGGAAAGGAGGGAGAGGGGGAACATGACAGACACATTCAAGTACCTTAAGGGCATAAACAAGGTGCAGGGGCGGACATCTTCTAATGCATCAAACGTTCAGCATTGACAAATGCTTGTTGTTTTTGTCATAAAGTGAGCATGCTTTACATGGCAACTGACTGCAGGGGAGTCCAGGTCTAGAGGATCCATGGTAGATGGTGAGAAGAAGGGGATCTAAGATAATACTCCCACACCCCCAAGGGGACAGTAGCAGAAAAATGGGTACGGGGACACTGTAGTGTTTACAGGACCAAGGGAAGGGACAGTTCAGGGGGAAAAACTAAAGGTAAGAGCACAAATGGGGGGGGCATGGAAAGCAGACAGACAGACAGTAGCAGAGTCAGAGTAGGGGTCAAGTGGAAGGGGGTATGCCTTAATGCCAGGAGCCTAGGTAACAAACTCAGCGAGCTCCAGGCGCTGATGGCACACACTAAGGTGGACCTTTTGGCCATCGCAGAAATGTGGGCTACGGAAAACAACTGGGAGATAGTGGGTCCTGGATATACATTGTTCAGTAGGGATAGAAGAACTGGTAAAGGGGGAGGAGTCACCATCTTTGTCAAGGAGGGCACTAAAGTGACAGAAGATGGAGGCAATGGAGGCATTAGGGGTAGCAATGGAGAGGCTGAGCCTATATGAGTGCAACTCATAGCAGCCTCAGGCAGGAAAGTATGCTTAGGGGTAATCTATAGGCCTCCAGGTCACAGGGAGAGGAAGAAAGGGACAGAGAACTCAGGAAGGAACTTAAAAGAGGGGTAGCATTGGTGGTGGGAAACTTGAACCTGCCAGACATTGACTGGGAGGCTCAGTGGCCATGAGTGCCAGGAGTCAGACATTGTTGGATGCCTTCCAGGACTGTCCATTGGTGCAGCTAGTTAAGGAACCCACCAGGCAGTCCACAGTCCTTGATGTGGTGCTCACTAACTCAGAGAAGGTGAGTGCTGCTGTGGGACAGGTAGAAAGTGGAAATTGTTTAACCAAGAAAGGCACACTAAGCCAGAGCTTTTTTCCAGGTGTGATGTGGGAGCACAAGAAAGTTAAGTGACTTGCTCAGGGTCACACGGAATGCAAGTGGGGGCTGATGGGATTCAAACCCCAGTCTCCAGGTTTGCAGCTCAGTGCCCTTAACCACAATGCTATACTGCCTTCTTTACCCCAGAACTGTGAGGGAATAGCAACCACAACTCTGTGTGGTTTGAATCGGCTCTTGGGGCCAGTAAGCCCCAGTCAAGAACCAGAGTCCTTGACTTTAGAAGGGCAGACTTTGGTAGGTTGAGGGAACTGGTCAGAGACACAATAGTAGGGGCGGAGGACATAGGCAGGGTGGAGGAGAGATGGGGGGGCTAATAAGGGAGCCATCCTCGAGGCACTGAAGGCAAGCATAAGAACATTAACAAAGAAAAATAGATTTAAGAGACCACTATAGTTCTCAACCAGGGTCAGAGAAGTGGTTAGGGCCAAAAAGAAGGCCCTTTATAAATACAAAGAAAAGCAAGGAGAAGTAGAATGGAAAGAATATCTAAAAAAATAGGGAATGAGGGCTGTCGAAGCTAGGCAAAAGCAGACATAGAGCTGAGTATCAGGGGGTCAAAGAAAGAAAAAGTTTTTAGATACAGTATGTTAGTGAAAAAGGGGGAGATTGAATGGCTAGTTGAGGGGGGACAGGTTGATAGAGGTTGATGGGCAAAAGGCCGCAGTCCTGAATGACTACTTTTGCTCTGTATTCACTAAGGAGAACTGCACATCCATGCCTGACAGCAGCATTAAACAGGCCACAAAAAGAGTCCCAGATATGAGCCAGCCATAGTTTACTGGTGAAAGAGTTCTGAAAGGGCTGGCAGTCTTTACGATAGATGAAGCTCTGGGACCAGATGGGTTGAGTCCAAGAATTCTTAGGGAATTAGCAACGGAGCTGGCTGAACCACTGGCTGGGTTGTTCCAACAGCTCACTCAGGTTTGGGGAAGTTCCAGAGGACTGGAAAATGGCAGATGTTGTACCATTACATGGGGCATGGGGATAAGGAACAACCAGGCCTGTCAGTCTGACCTCTGCTGTGGGGAAGCTGATGGAATCTCTGATCAAAAAGGACCGCGCAGACTACCTGGACAGCAATGGACTCCAAGATAGTAAACAGCATGGTTTTGTGGCAGGAAGATCTTGTCAGACTAACCTGATAGTTTTCTTAGACTGGGTGACAAAGGAAATAGACAAAGGCCATGTGATAGACCTCTGTTCTTTGACTTCTGCGAGGCTTCCATTTCAGTACTACACAAGAGATTGCTTAAGAAGATGAAAGACCTATGAGCAGCTAAAACTTTAGTGAACTGGGTGGGTAATTGGCTAGGAGGGAGGCAACAGAGGGTGGTGGTCAATGGGGTTAAAATCAGAGGAGACGGAGGTAATGAACGGGGTTCCACAGATATCTGTCCTGGGTCCAGTCCTCTTCAACATGTTCAATAATGATACTAGTGAAGGAATATGGGGCAGGTTGTGTCTCTTCGCAAATGACACAAAACTATGTGGGAGGGTGGATAGTGACGCGAGAATAAGGGATATGCAAAGGACCTATAAAAGTTCAAGAGGTGGTCAAAGGTCTGGCAGTTAAAATTCGGTGCTAGAAAGTGCAAGGTAATGCACCTATGGAAAAAGAACCCCAAGACAGAGTACTGGATGGGAGTGAAGAGGCTTAGCACTACAGATGTGGAATAGAATCTAGGAGTTATCATCAGTAACTCCCTTAAACGAGCCAGTGAGACAAGGCCTACAGCAAGATTAATTGGATGTTGGGACGTATTGGGAAGGGTACTGATAGCAGGAGAAAAGAGGTAATACTTCCCCACTATGGATCACGGGTGAGGCCTTACCTGGAGTACTATGCCCAGTTCAGGAGTCCGCACCTCAGAAAAGACAAGTATAGTTTGGAGACAGTGCAGCTCAGGGTGACAAAAATGATTCAGGGAAACAGGACAGACCCTATGAGATGGCACTAAATATGTACTTACTGGAAGACAGAAGGGAGAGAGGAGATATGATTGAACCTTCAGATTCCTCAAAAGAATTAATAAAGTGAACTGTGGGGATTTATTTAGCCTGAATACCAACTTACAGTCATGTGGACACGAATGGAGATTAGCAGGTGGGAGGTCCACTTCTCTCCCCTCACTTCCTTCTGTAGCTAGAACAGTAGAGTCACAGACCCTGGTGAGTTTTAGGGAGGCCCTCAGTTAGAAAGGCATAGTGGAAGTATCGGAGGAGGGAGGCTGTGAAAGGTGGTCCCGCTGCTTACAACTAGGACTCAAGCACCAGAAAAGGCCTAGATATGTTCAGCACTCCATAGGGACCAGTGGCGGAGGTGCATTGCCCTCCTTGGGGGGGGGGAGGAATGATACCCCCTGGCACTCTACGCCTTTGAGGTTCCATGGGAGGGTGGGTGATTAGTCCCAGTCTGAGTGGGGAAGATGAGCCTTGGTGGTGGCTCTGGCTCATCTAACAGCAGTCATAAGACATGGTGATTCAGAGGAACACGGGAATATGGTCACCCTTTCAAAGTTTATCCATCAGGGACATGCCAGGGTGGGGTTCCAAGGCTAGGATAAAGCAGAGACCACCAGTCTGATGACTGTATAGTAATTGGATATAGATGGTCCTAGTCCAGTTACCCCCTGGTCATGAACTGTAGCAGACGTGCGGCACTTTCCCTGAGTGGAGAAGAACTGCCCAGAGGTATCCCTACCTTACTGTACCTAGTGAGGGAGGGTGTAATGCCTGGATCCAGACCACACAGGGAGTAATGGGCAGCGACCATATTCAACAGGCAGGACTGGAACACCTGGTGACTTTAAGGAAGTTTAGAGACAGCTGGATTGCTGATCAGAGGTGAGAGCAGGTTATGGGTAGGCTCTGTACCTATTCCCCTTTTTACAGAAGGCACCTCAAAGTGGCAGACAGGACATGGACAGGGTGCATCGGGGTAGGGGGAGGGACGGTGAGGGATGGAGCAGTGGGGAGTTCAGATTGTGGACCGGTCAGGACCCTGCAGTGAAAGTGCAATTATCTGTGGGGGGGACAGAGGGAGTTGTTTTTAACCTATACATTCAATTGCTACTCATGGATGAGGTACCACAGGATACTGAGCTACCATACTGTGACAAGCTGGGGGGTGGGGGGAGGTAGCTCACAAATGCATTTCAGACGCAAGGCCCCCTAAGTAGGGGTCTCACCCAGCCCTTCAAAATACACTTGTATGGAGGTCTGGGTACACTTTTTGTTTGGAGAAGGGTTTGAGTAAACTTTATTTTTATTTAGGACTTTGATAACCTGGTAGGTACACTGATCCCAGGGACTGTTTTCAGGCACGACCCGGATCATGACAATGGCATAGAAGGCAATGAGAGCAAAATACAATACAGCAATCAAATGTAATATACAACAGAACGTTAAGAACATACGGTTAGTACAGAGATGACCAAGTAATACAAGAGAAATACAAATGAAAATAGTTTGCCTTGTTTATGTGTTTAGAGTTGGTTTAGTTGGTTTGCACTGGTAAAGAAGAATACCTACAAGGTAGCTGTTATCATTTACAGTGCTTGAATGTACAATAATTACATATATAACGTATGAGGTCTGAATAACCTGATAAAGGGTACTAGAGTGCTAAATGAACTTAAAAGGCAGAGGGCCGAGGTGGTCTTCCTGCAGGAGACCCACTTAAGACAGGAAGAAGCCTTGAAATTAAAGAGATCCTGGGTGGGTCAAGTCTACCATGCCTCACATAAGGTTCACTCACATAGGAGGGGGATGGCGGTCCTCATCCACAAACAATGTCAGCTGGAGGTGACAGATATCCATCCAGACCCTTCAGCAAATTTTTGATGCTAAGGGGTATATACCAGATGGTCCCCTGCTCTCTACTAAATATATACGCCCCTAACCAGGAAAAAGACAATGTCCAGTTTCTCAAACAGGTGTTGCTTAGATTCGCACCCCCACCAAAAGAGCTGTTCATACTGGGAGGGGATTTTAATATGGTCCTTAATCCAAGCATGGACAAATCAGGAGCTAAATCTTTGCTAAGGGGCCCTGCCATGAAGTGCCTGGGGGGCCTGACTAAAGAGCTGGGGTTAGTGGAGGCTTGGAGGTACCTAAACTCAAAAGTCAGAGACTAGCCGGCCTGGTGGCGCTGAGGGTTGAGGCGCTGGACGCCACACCTCACACACACTACGCCAGCGGCCCGGGTTGAGCAGGCCAGGTCATCGGGGTTAGTAGGGAGGACTAGCATTGGCGTTGGAGACAGCTCTCCTAGTCCTGGGAGGCTGGGAGATCCACACCATGCTGCTTGGTGACCCCTGGAGGCGGCAGAGGTACTGCCTAACGCTGGTGTGACCCGAGAGGCCGAGGCCAGACATCAGCATGCACGTGCGCAGACGTCATTGCATGTCTGCGCTCCAAATGAGAGAAAAAGTGGAAATGGCTGGGTGTGACCGTGCAGCCTGATGGCCGCGCCCTGTATCGCTGGGAGGACTCGCGTGGAATCGCACTGGGGGGGTCCAGAGCCGGTCTGGCTGGATAGGGTATTGGGAGACCCTCCAGCGGATCGGCGACAGCCATGCCGGATCCCCCATCATGTGAGTGAGCCTGGTGCTCTCCCAGCAGGATGCCCCTGCCGGTAGTCACCGCAGTAGGCGGATAAATAAGAATAATTAAAAAAAAAAAACAAAAACAGAGACTTCACCTGCTGGTCAGCCCTGCACTAAGCATATTCAAGGTTTGACCTTTTCTTTATCTTAGCAGAGTGGATACATGCCCTAGACCCCTCCTGGATCTGCCCCAGGATGATAGCTGACCATGGAGCTGTTACTATGTCCCTGTCCTTGTCTCCCATCCTGAAAAAGTCTATGTGGAGGCTAAATGTCTTCCTTCTCAAGGCGAGGATTACAAAATAATGGTGAGGATCTGCCTCAGGATTATGTAAGCCATGACCCCCCTCCCAAGATTCTTCAGATGCGATGTGGTGGGATGGGTTTAAGGCCATCATGACAGGAAAGACCATCAGTTTAGCAGCAGGGATACAAAAAGCCTGATTAAAGGAACAGGAAGACAGAGGACAGAATCTTGAATCTTTAGGTAAAACGTAAAATAATGCTAGGTGAAGAGGTGAGGAAGAGGTTAGAGGAACAAAGGAACAAACAAACTACTAGATGAAAAAATTGAGGGATCACTCAAATACTCCAGACAAAGATACTTCGGAGCAGGAAACCAAGTAAGGAAGCTGTTGGTCTGGCAGCTTTATAAGGAGGCAGCGGGTCGATTGGTCCTACAGCTAAGAAAAGATCAAAGATCTTCATAATATGACTCAGACCCATTAAAAGATCTTACAACATTTCTTAACATCTTATAAGAATCTCTATGCTAGTGACCATATTAATAACTATACAGAGAAAGTAGAGAAGTGTCACTCAGGAAACTATCCCAAGCACAGATGGAGGGGTTAGATGCCCCTATCACACAAGGAAAAGTTGCAAGTATAATTAAGGATCTCAAAAATGCGAAAACACCAGGCCCCAACGGGCTCTCAGAAGAGTTCTACAAAACTTTCAGACAGGATCAGGAACTCATGGAAAGATGGAAATAAGTTTTGGGCCAACCTAACAGAACTAACTGGAAAAAAAAAAGTCCCACCCACTATGGTCCACCTAAATGGCCACATCATCACAGATCAAGTCACCGTGGCAAATGCATTTAATGCAACATTTTCCAACCTTAGCCATGTTTTGCTGCCAACTTTCTTTGATCCCCCTCAAGATACCATTAACTCAGTCAAAGTCAGAAATTTGGAGGGAAATCCGCCATTCTACTTCAAAGCCGTCTCTAAGGACATCACAAAAAAGTACCTCCTTCAAGTACTTGGAAAGTCTAGATCAAGCAGAGACTCCCTCGACCTGAAACTCCTCGCTCTTACCCTTGATGAAGTCCTGACCCACCTCACCAAAATCCTTAACAAATCTCTCAAGCTCTCACAGTTCCCCCCCAAAATGGAAATCAGCGATGGTGACACCTATCCACAAAAGTGGCGATAAGTCTGTTACAAGCAACTATAGACCAATCTCCATTCTCCCCCTCAAAAGTGCTGGAGAGAATAGCTGCCGACCAATTGATAGAATGCCTTACTAAGTATAACCTGCTATGTCAAAAACAACATGGATTTCACAAGGGCCACAGCACGACCAAGGCACACCTAGAGCTTACCTCCTACATCCACAATGCCCTGGACCAAGGGGATCTCGTTGGCGCCACCTTCATTGACCTAAGACGTTTGACACCGTCAACCATTCACTACTGCTTCAACGACTTATCTCTAATAGGCCTATCTCCGGACACAACTCTTTGGTTTCAAAGCTACCTCAGTGACTGAACACAGCAGGTAAAAATTGGCGAATCCCTCTTAACACCCCTCTTGGTCCGATCAGGAGTCCCACAAGGATCCATCCTGGGTCCTATGCTTTTCAGCATTTTCCTAAACAGCCTTCCTTCATCTTGCTCAGAAAAAATCCTACTCTATGCCGACAATGCTGCCATCTTCACCTCCCACTCTGACCCCTCCTTTCTTCAGTTGCTACTACAAGAAAGCTTCACTGATGTAGAGGCATGGTTTAAATCCCACAGGCTTATTCTTAGCTACAGCAAAACCAAATCAGTGCTGTTCCATGGTACCCACGGCAGACATAAAAACAGAGACCTCTCTATCTCAAACAGCAAAGGGGCCACCCTTGAACAAGTACAGCTATTTAAATATCTTGGTGTGATTCTTGACCCAACACTTGGATACTCTGAACATATCAACTACGTAGCAAAAACTGTGAATAGCCACATAGGTCTGCTCTATAGACATAAGTACTGCCTCACGGAAGAGGCCCTAAGCACTGCCATTCACAGTTCAGTAATTTCTATCATAGACTATGGGCTTGTGAACTACAGGTCTGCCACTGACACAGCTCTCCAATGCATCGCCACAGCACTAAACAAGGCATGTCGTCTCCAAACACCTGCAAACTGCCTTACACACACCTGTGAGATCTATGAACACACAAACTAGCTCCAACTATCTGCAGAATTAAATATCAAACCTGCATCCTAGCAAAAAAGCAAACACTGGACCTACTACCCCCTGGATCAGAGGCACTGCTGAGACCACATAGCGGCCCACGACAAACCAGAAATTCAAACAACCTCTCCTTCACTGTTCCCCTTTGCAGGACTACCCAAGGCCAACGATCCTTCTTTTTCAGAGCCTCCTCCTGGTTCAACACCCTGCCAGCAGAAGTTACCAGCAAAGCAACCCTGGGTGCCTTTAAGCTCAGCCTGCATCAATACCTCATCTCCTGTGCCTCCTGTGACTGCTACACCTAAATGGTTTATCCCCCCAACCCCCACCATTCCCTCCCTACTCCTTCCCTCCTCCTCTACTCCCTCCACACACCACCTCGCTGACCCTGACCCAACCCCGACTCCCTCTCTTTCTCCCTCTTTACACCAGCCTCTGGCCTTGCCTCCCTCTGTTGGATGGCTACTTATACAAATCTATATTGTTTAAATTGTTATAGAAGTGATTTGCACAATTGTGATGGTTTGGTAATTGACAACGCCCTCCTGCTGCTATGTTTATTTCTCTTTTGAACAATACCACTGCCTGTCCTAATGTTTCAAGTAACCTGACGTGGAACCTTTGTAAAAGAGCCCTTGGCTCAAAGGTGTATCCGATTCCCTTAAATAAAAAAATAATACAGTATCTAACTCCTCTTTTGGGAGGTACAAGAGGGCAATAGTGCTCCTCCATCATGGCAATATACCCAGATTTCAATTATCCATAAACCAAGCAAGGACCCCACTTTGTGTAATTCCTACTGTCCCATTTCCTTACTGCACACTGACCAAAACATTTTCACCTCAATTCTACTAGCAGGCTCCAGGCCTGTGTGGGGTCCCTGGTTCACCTGGATCAGACAGGTTTTATTTCTGGTAGATTAATACATGACAACATACGTCGCCTATTGAATCTTATCATTTGGCATCAAAGAACTAAAGATCCATCACTAGCCATATTTATGAAAGCAGAGAAGGCGTCTGATCAGGCAAACTGGGGATACCTTTGTAAAACACTGGAGGTGAATGGACTGAATACAAAGTTCTGGGACAGTACAGCAGCAATCTATGCTTCCCTTCAAGCCACATTTAAGAGTGAATGGGATGAGCACTCAGAGGTTCCACCTGCAGAGAGGGACTAGACAGGGATGCCCCCTATCTCCACTGCTCTTTGAGCTATGCTTAGAGCCACCGGCAGTGGCGGTCCAGAATGATGAAGCTACTAGGGGTATCAGAGTGAGAAGAACACCCACAAGATCTCCTTATATGCAGACGACACTCTCTTCTTCCTCACCTCCCCCCAAATCTCAGTAACAGCTCTGCTGGAGGTGCTAGAAGAATATGGGTGGGTATTAGGGTATAAAGTCAACTTGGACAAATCAGAAGCTCTTAAGATACGAGGCCCCTTCCCCAGAGATTTTCTGGCTAACTTCCCCTTTAAATGGGCACTTAATAATGTGATCAGGTACCTAGGGGTCAAAATATCACCTCATATCTCCTCAGTGTTCAAACTGAATTATAAAAAACTCTGGGCTAAATTGTAATCGGACCTTAGTAGATGGGAGGCCCTGCCTCTGACCTTAGCTGGTATAACAGCAACCTTCAAAGTGAGTATCCTCCCACAGTTCCTCTTCCTCTTCCAAGCCCTACCTATCAAGATCCCAGAACAATTCTGGAAATTAATAATTAAAACTATAGGGAGATTTGTCTGGAGGAAAGGAAGGCACAGAGCCTCTGCAAGGGTACTGTCCTTCCCTAGGGAAAAGGGGGCCTGACCATGCAAGATTTGAAATTATATTACATGACAGTCCAGCTAGTACCAGCGGTAATGTGGATTAAACAGAGAGGGGATTCAGGATGGAGAGAGACAGGGTCAGGGCAGTTGACAAGGATCCCTCTCTTTACCCTTCCTCGTGCCACCCTCACCCCTGAACTTTGGAAAGAAGTGATAAACCCGTGGACCCAGCGTATGCTAAAAATTATAGTTAAGGCTTGCACGCTCACACACATGCCAAATTAAGTGGGACCTCTGACCTCTATTATTGGAGACCCTAACTTCTTACCAGCAAAAACAAACCCAGGATTTTGCAAATGGAACCAGCTGTAACATAGAAACAGAAACATAGAAATTGACGGCAAATAAGGACCGCAAGGCCCATCCAGTCTGCCCATTTCTTTTTCTACTTTATAAATGTGCCATCGGCCTTTGCTCTGTCAGTGGCCTATCTATTCATAGTCATTTGTATTGCTCCCTTATGCCTATCCCATGCCTGTTTGAAGCCCTGCACTGTATTCATAGCCACCACTTCTTGTGGTAAGCCATTCCATGACATCCACCCTTTCTGTGAAAAGAATTTCCTCACATCCCCCTTAATGACCCCTCTAATCTCATGCTGTGTCCTCTTGTCCTGCTATTTTCTTATATTTAAACATGTTAGACTCTTTCACCTTGTTAATGCCCTTAAGGTGTTTGAATGTCTCGATCATATCACCTCTCTCCTCCTTTGCTCAAAGGTATACATATTGAGCTCTGTTAATCTGTCCTCATATGTCTTCTGATGCAGTCCCTGCACCATTTTGGTTGCCCTTCTCTGGACTGCCTCAATTTGGTTAATGTCCTTGTGAAGGTGTGGCCTCCAATACTGCACACAGTACTCCAGATGGGGCCTAACCAGTGTCTTGTAAAGAGGGATTATTACCTCCCTCTTACGACTTCTGATACCCCTACTAATACACCCTAACACCCCCCTAGCCTTACCTACTGCTTTAGAGTTCTGCTTGGATGATTTCAGGTCATCAGTGATGATGATGCCCAAGTCTCTTTCTTCCTTTGTGACTGCTAGCAACTCCCCTCCCAGCCTATAGGTGGCTTCAGGTTTCTCTTCCCTATGTGCATGATCTTGCACTTCTTTGCATTAAATCCCAGTTGCCACTCTTCTGACCATTTTGCTAGTTTATCAGATCTCTTCTCATTCTGCCCACCCCATCTGGATCATCTGCTCTGTTGCAGATCTTGGTGTCATCTGCAAACAGACAATATACAGCTCTAGTCCATCTGCAAGGTCACTAATGAAGATGTCAAGAGGACTGGCCCCAGGACTGATCCCTGAGGTACCCACTTGTGACTTGCATCTGTTCTGACTGTATACCATTTACCACCACTCTCTGTTTTCTGCCGTCAACCAGTTTGCCACCCAGCTGACCAACTTCTGACCCATCCCGAGCCTACCCAGCTTATTTATCAATCTTCTATGTGGAACCGTGTCAAAAGCTTTGCTGAAGTCAAGGTAGGCGACATCAACTGCTCCCCTTGGTCCACCACTCTGGTTACCCAGTTAAAGAAATCATGAGATTAGTTTGACAGGACCTTCCTTTTGTAAACCCATGCTGTCTTGGATTCTGTGCCCTATGGATTCCAGGTGTTGCACTATCCTTTCCTTAAGAGTGCCTCCATAATCTTGCCACTACTGAGGTAAGACTGACTGGTCTGTAGTTCCTGCCTCCTCCTGCTACCACTCTTGTGGAGGCGGGATCACAGACCTTTCTCCAGTCTTCTGGGACCTCTCCTGTGCTCAAGACTCACTAAACAGTTCTGCTAATGGCTCTGCTAGTTCCACCTTTAGCTCCTTAAGTACCCTGGGATGTATGCCATCAGGTCCCATTGCCTTATCCACCTGAGCTTAGAAGCTCTTGTAGGACCCTTCCTTTGTGAAGGGAGTAGTGCTCACCTCCTCCCCCTGTGTCCATGATGCTGAGCTGTGGGCCCTGCCCTACCTTCTCTTCAGTAAATACTGAGCAAAAGTATCTATTTAGGATAGATGCCTTTACAGGGTCCTCCTCCTCACATGCTCCCTTTTCTCCATTAAGCTTAGCAATACCCCCTCTGGACTTTCTCCTTTCACTAATGTATCTATAGAAAGTCTTGTCACCTTCTTTTACTGTTTGTGCTAGTGTTTCCTCAGTTTGGGACTTTGCCTGCCTTACTGCCTTCCCTGCTTCCCTTAGGGCAGTTTGGTATGCCTCCCTATCTTCATCCTGCTGTGTTCCCTTATATTTCCTGAAGGCCAGCCTTTTGGCTCTGACCTTTTCTGCTACTGTATTTGAGAACCAAAGTGGTTTCCTCCTTCTTTTGCACTTCTTTTTCTGTCTAACACAATGAGATGTTGCTTCAAGTTCTGCATCCTTAATGCTTGCCCACTTTGCCTGTACCCACTCACCTGCATTTCTTTTTGCCAGGGCTAGCTTAACTCTGTTGGCCATCTTATCAAAGTTAGCTCCTCTGAAGTCCCATATTTTTGCCTTGGAATGGGATGATTTAGATGTAGTAGCCAAATTGAACCATACCATGTGATGGTCACTGGCCCCAGGTGACCTTCTACCTGGAGATCTGTGATCCCTTCCTTGTTAGTCAGTACTAGATCTAGGATAGCCCTGTCTCTTGTGGGTTGCTGTACCAGTTGTTTGAGGCCCTCCCTGCAGGGAATCCACTATGTGTCTAGTTCTGGCAGATGTTCCTGCTGGTATTGACCAATCTGTATCCGGCATGTTGAAGTCTCCCATTATCAGAACCTCCCCTTTGGCTGTCATGTTTTGTATATCTTCTAACAGTAATGTGTCTATGTCCTCCCCCTGGTCTGGGGGCCTGTAGACAACCCCAGTTCTTATGTCTGTCCCATTTCCTGTTTCCAGGGTGACCCACAGTTCTTCTGGCTCCTTATGTGTATTCTGAATTTCTGTAGCTTTGATATTTTCATTGACATACAGGTCCCTGGCCAGATATCATTCTTTGATAGGTAATAAGTTAATAGTGTCATTTGGTGACCTCCAAACAAAGTATGGCCTCCCCTGGTCTGACTTCCATGGGTACCTCCAAGTTAGGCATTATCTACAAACTAACCAACTAATTTTGCAAACAGTCAGAGATCTGACCCTTCTAGAAAATATTTTTTCTAGGGACATGGATATGTTGTTCATCCACACTTATTGGCAGGTCCCTTGCCGCTTTAAATCTTGCCGGAAGGTCTTCAAGCTGGCTCCTCCCACCCACCTGGGTGGAAAACTCTCGGCTCTGCCCCGTGACGCCAGATCTTCCTTACCGCTTAGAAGCCTAGGTTCCCTCCTTAGTGCTCTGCGTTTTCAACTGGTTCCTGAAAATTTGCGGTCTTGAAATCATTGGAGTGTCTTTTTGAAACTTGATTTTTCTTCTTCGCTACGGCGATGGCTCAGTCCTTTTCTGGCCCCGAGAGGTGCACGGTTAGTTCCTCCAGGAGACTCGCATTCCACGTGCGTTTATTGCCTGGACTTGGATCACGATCCTCAGGCTTGCAATTTCTGTTCTGCCCTTTCGGTCAGCTCTCTGGAGGACCGCGCAGCCCGTTCGGGGCTCCGGTAGTTTTTTCTGCTCCGGAGATTCCCTCGGACCAGCGGGTGTCCGCTTCGACTGTTTCTCAGCAGTTTGATCCTGCTGGGGAAGGGGCGGTTCCCCCCCTCTCCCTTGGTTGTGGCGCTTATCCCGCTCTCCTTGGGTTCAGCTCATGCAGCTCCGTTCAAGGAGCTTCGTCATTCCCTCTCCTCCAAGGGAGAGGGACCCTGGAGCCCTGCTGCTCGGCCTAAAGGGGCGCAGGTGGGGTCTCTTCATCTGCGGGAGCGGGAACTCTCCCCCTCCTTCATCGGCCGATGCTCGACTTGATCGAGGATGCGACTTGACCACTGGCCTCATGGTGTCCCCGTCAGGTCAGCCAGCCAGGTCCCCCGTCGACGTTGTCGAGTCTCTTGACCCGTCTTTTGGGTAGTCTTCTGGTGCCGCCATCCCTCCGCCTATGGCGGAGGCTGAGGTTCTGTCCGTTCCTTCGGGTAGACAGCCCTCGGTCCTTTCTTCCAAGCTGAGGGAGGAGCGGGTGCATCCCGCTCCTTCCCAGGCCCGCCCTCGGTCCCACCGAGGATTTGGGTCTCGGTCTCGGTCAACCTCTCGGTCTAGCCGCTCATGCCAATCTCGGCGTTCTCGGTCGGGGCACCAAGTTAAGTGGCTTTGCCGTTCTTCCTCGTCCCCCTCCTTGGATGAGGAGTGGTTTCGACGCCGTTGGCGTCGGTGTTACGAGGAACTTATGTGGCAACAGCAGTTGTTGTCCGGGGATCAATCGACCCCGATTCATTCTCCGGATAGCAAGCAGCCGCCGCTCGGTTGGCAGCCGTTCGAGTTAGTCGAGGAGCCCTCTCCAGGAACGGTTGCTCACGTCCGTCCTCGCTGCCCCTCTGCCTTCGGCGGGGTTCAGGCCAGGCCATGACCTGTTCTTCAGGTCACTCGGTCCCCTCACTCCCACCCGCCCCCAGCGGACGAAGAGTGCCTCGGGCCTGTGGCAGCTTTTTGCAGACCCTTCGGAGCCTGAAGCCGGCTCTGCTATGTTTCCTAGCAGGGAGGACCCGGGGTCTTCCCAGGAACATTCTGTAGACAACAGCCCATCATCCTTGAGGTCTGCTTCAGCTCATTTCAGAATTCGCTGGGATGCAGCTCGAGCCCGTCTCCAAACGGGCACCTTACCCCCTTACAGAGATTCTGGACCGAGGGGGTTCTCCCTCGGAGAGCCTTCCGGTGGCTGAGGCTATCGTGGGCCCAGCCCTGGAGCTATGGCGGTGGCCTTCTTCCTGCCCTCGCCTTCAGCCAGGGTGGCTCGAGGTACCCGTCCTGTCGGTTCTCTGCGCCAGTTCTCGGAGCACCCCTCGGCTGAAGGGGTAGTCACCGACGACGTTTTCCAATGTCTTGGAAACGCTGGGGACGTGGATAGACCCCCTGACAAAGAGTCCAAAAGGATGGACTATGTCAGGCACAAGGTTTACACTGCGTCCTCCCTAGGCCTCCGTCAGGCTAGCTCGGTGGCTCTTATGGCACACTGTTCCCACGCCCTTCTGGGCACCCTGGACGAGGTTCTGCCCCATCTCCCGGCCAATCTGCAGACCATGGTCCGGCTGGTACGGGACCAGGGTAGGGCAGTGGCAATACAACAGCTCCAGATGGCTCTGGATCTGGGTGACTCCTGTGCCAGATCGGTGGCGGCCGCAGTGGCGATGCACCACAGGGCGTGGCTGAGGTTATCCTCTTTTTCCTTGGAAACCCAGCAGGAGTTGGTGGACATCCCCTTCTTGGGGACTGACCTTTTTGGCCCTGGAGTAGAGGGTCATATCCAGGGGCCCGAGAAGTCTGATGCCACTCCAGACTCGGTCACTCTCGCCCGGAGGGTCAAGGGCAGCTGTCAGCCTTTGCGTAAGCCCCTTTGCCCCCTGAGCCCTGCGGCTCAACCGGCCCAGCATAAGGGCCAGCAGGCATGCGCTGGGCGGCCTGTTGCCAGTCCAGCATCTTCCTCCAAAAGGAAGCAGGGAGGCAGGAAACCGAGAGCCCCCGGCTCCTTCCCCTCAAGCCTGCTCAGTGAAGGGCCAAGGGCACTGCCCGGCCACGTCGTCCAGCCAGGTTTCCCCATGGGGGCGGCTCCGCCTGCTTTCTGGAGGTATTTAAGGGTAGATCCTGTCGCAGGTTTGAGCGGTTTCCCTTCTGAGCCATTGCCCCATGAGGATCTTGGGTCCACTGCCTCTGTGTCGGTCGTTCTGACATGCCTGGCCCTCTAGTTAGAGGTGATCAGGAAGGCTGCGGACCCCTCCCCTTTCAACCCTGGGTTCGGGTCCAGGTATTCCTGGCCTCAAACGGATGGGGGCTCGCGCCCATTCTCCCGCATGCCTGGATGGTCTCTCTACTTCAGATATTCCATCCTCAGAACGTGGCATGTGGCTGTTTCCTGGGTCTCCAGGATGTACCTACTCCTCGTTCCGTCCGTCTCTTGGGAGGCTCCACCCCTTCTTAGCGGGGGTTCTCCTTACAAGTTCCTAGCCAGGCTCTTCTTTTGCTCAGCAGTCTCTGCGGCACTGAAGGGTCCGGATGTAACCCCACCCGGAAGGCAGACTGGTCTCCCGTTTCAGGAGCCAAGTGGGAACTCGTGCCTTAACGGTGAAGCTTCTTCGGGACTAAGCTCGACTCTTGAGTCCGAGCTCGGCTCCGAGCGGACAGGGCTGAGGTTCTTCCTCCCTTACCCAGTCGGGTTGGCCGGGTAATTCTGTCCTGCCAGGACCTTCTGCACCTCCTGGGCCTCAGGGCGGCCTTCCCCTAGTGGGAGGGGCCAGCCAGAGGTCACAGTGCTGCGTCCTTGGACCAGTTCATGACTACAGTCCAGGAGTTAAGAGAATGCTCATCTTGGACTGTTCCAACTTTGGCAGGAGAACATCTTGTTCGTTCGCCCTGAGTCAGCGGTCTTCTCCGACCGATACTTCTCGGATGGGTGGGGTGCCCATCCAGGGGAATACAGAGTGCTTCGCCTCTGGTCCTCTCGGAAGTCCCGATGCCCTTCCTGCTCGCTGGAGCACAGGCAGTCCGCTTAGCTTGCACCGCTCGCTCCGCTTGTATGGGGTCTAGTGGTCTAAGTCCAAGTAGGACAACACCACGACCATGTGCTACCTACCCCGACAGGTTCGGTTGATCCCCTTGTCTCGGTGCAAGGAGGTTCTCCGCATGGGATTTTTGCGCAGTCGAGGGTTCCCAGCCATTTGATGGCAGGAGCCCCCAATTTCCTGGCTGCTGCCCTAAGCCTGCATAGGCTGCGCCTCATGAGTGGTCTCCCCTGCCGGAGGTAGCACAGGATTTTCTCCCTCTTCCCTCTGGGGAGAATACGAGGCCGAGACTGTTTTTTTGGCCGCCCCTCAGCAAGGCCTGCTGCAGGGGATGTCATCGGGGCCATGGACCCCGGGCCCCTCCGTGCCTCTCCCCCATTTCCCTTGACCTACGGGCAAGGTGGGGAGGGACTTGGTGCAGGTGATGCTGGTAGCCCCAGACTGGATTGCCAGTTCTGGTATCCAGCTCTCCTCAGTCTCAGCCCCAGGCTCCCGAGGCGGCCTCTAGTCCGCCCAGTCCTGTCTTCCTTTTCAGGGGAAGGTTATCCATCTGGACCTTCAATCCCTGCACCTGTAGGCCGACCCCTGTGCAGCTAGGGGCCAGGCCTAGGGTCTTTCGGCAAGGTCCTTGACCTTCGAGGTGTCCTGCTAAGAAGTCAGCCAAGATGCTCGTCCTCTGGGAGAAGTTCTCCCTTTTGATGATGGGATAGGGCCGTGCCCTTCCCCGTCCCTGGGCGAGCATTCTGGACCATCTGCGGTCCATCCTTAAACCAGGGCTTTGGCCGATGACCCTCTAGGTGCTTCTGCGGGTCATCCCTGTCTTCCAGGTGTGGGCCGGGAGGCAGTTGGTGGTGCGGAGAAGGTGATCTGGCACTTCTAGGCCTCGATCACGCCTCCCCTTTTGGGGAGAGTATCCCCGTTTCTGTGGGATCCTTGCTGGTATGGGCTTAGCTCATGAGCAAGCCATCCGAACCTTTTGCACAGGTGCGAGTTTTCCCCACCTGTTGTGGAAGAACACCTTCTTGGGGCCACTTCGCCATCCAGAAGGTGGGGAGAGATCCAGGCGCTCCTTTAATCTCCCTATCCGGTCTTCCACAGGGACTAGGTTGTCCTGCGCCCCACCCGAAGTCCTTCCGAAGGCAGTGGCGGAGTCTTCCCTTCGGGGGTATTGCCTCTGCCGGGGTTTATTCCCATTCACACCTCGGAGGCCGTATACAGTTTCCATAGGAACCTGTTTGACGCTCACCTTCCTAGGGAGCGTAAAGCTAAAGTTCGGGAGAGGTTCGCCAGCTGTTTATCATCTTCGCTGAAGCCGCATCTGGCAGATTTGCAGCCCAGTGGATGACGAGCGGGCGGGTCACCCCTGCATAGGTCTCCACTATAGGTGGGCGGGCATGGAGCCTCCCAGAGGGATAAGCACTCTTTTTACCCGTCCTTCCACTGCATCGGTAGCTGCTTCCGAGGATACTCTGGTCCAGGATATCCGCAGGGCTTCTGCCCGGAAGCAGGCTTTACCGTTCCCCTTCCACATCGACCTTGGGTCGCGCCGGGCTGCTGGTCGGGGCCTCAGTTCTCCAGTCTTTCTACCTAATTAGGGGTGTGCGCCTTGCCTCCCTCCTCCCGGAGAACTGCTAGGAGTCTGCCAATAAGTGTGGATGAACAACATATCCATGTCCCTAGAAATACAGGTTACTCACCTGTAACAGGAGTTCTAGGAATGGTATATGTTGTTCATCCACACAACCCACCCGGCCTCCCCGGCTTCCATGCACAACCTGGCTTCCAGCGGGCTAGATCTGGCGTCATGGGGCGGAGCCGAGAGTTTTCCACCCAGGTGGGTGGGAGGAGCCAGCTTGAAGACCTTCCGGCAAGATTTAAAGTGGCAAGGGACCTGCCAATAAGTGTGGATGAACAACATACACCATTCCTAGAGCTCCTGTTACAGGTGAGTAACCTGTATTTACTGGTTGGCCATGCTCAAAGGCACCAGAGGCTCTATCTCAGTGGCTTATAAAGCCCTTCTGGGGTCAGACTATCAAGTGATAGATACCCTCAGGCTCAAGTGGGAGACAGAAGCAGGAATCTGTATCCCAGAGGAAAAATGGAGGAAGACCTGGGAGCAAGGGTGGAGAGTCACAGCCTCCCAGGCTGGAGTGAATTTAAATGGGAGCAGGGGTGGAGAGTCAGCCTCCCCAGGCTGGCGTGAATTTAAATGGAAATGCATGACCCGATTTTTCTATGCTCCTACAAATCACCAGGCACTTTGCGGTGGGAAACTCTGCTGTGTGTTGGAAGGGATGCGGCCAGGTGGGGTCTCATTATCATATATTCTGGGACTGCCTGAAATTAGAGGCATTTTGGACCAGGGTCCATGTTGAACTCTCTGCACTCTGGGAAACTTTAATTCCACTAGACTTTAAACATCTGTTCTTGAGCCTTGAGGTCACAGAGGTGGTAAGCTCTCAGCGGCAAGACCTGCTAAGAATTATGTGTCTGGCAGTCCAAAAGGAGATTACTCTTAACTGGTTGGGGGCCACTCTGCCCTCCTATGAAGCCTGGGTTCTTAACAGTAGACAACATACAGAGTATGGAACTCGGACTAAGCGAGGACAAACACAATGCCCTGTGGGCTAGATGGACAATTAGACAAGCCCTAAGGGATGGGGGTGGGGGGGTGGAAGAGTGCAGGAAATTATTCAGTCAAGGAGTGATGTTACCAAACTAAGTCCCTAGTTAAGTGAGCAGCGATACTAATGGACCCCCGGCTGAATATAACTAAAACAAGATACATGAATATGGGGAAACCTGTAGTAACCAGTGCTAAGTTAAGATATTTTTTTCTATAAGTTAATTGTTCAAACTCAAAGCCACAGTTGGCTGAGGAGTTAATGTTATTCAAGAGAAGGTGGATGTAATAAAATGACACAGACTATCTAGACAGAGAGCTGATACCCTAAGACAGTTTGAATGAAGAATTTTTAGTAACAATATAGAAACAAGCATTTGTCATTGCCAAATGTTGCTTGCTTCTATGTGCTGTTTAGGTATTTGGAAGTCATTGGAGTGCAAATATTGAAAATTTGCGAACTTATGAGCGTGCGTAGGAACTGCGCAACGCACGCTCGTAAAACAGTCATTTTTAAGAATCTTTTCACCAAATTTTCAACATAGCCATTTTAAGACCTCTGCTCATGAACAGTGTCACTGTGATTTTGTTAATGTGTCCATACATTGGTTTGCACACCGACTGCGCCATTTATGCGCTACTTGGGCAGAAACACGTTTTGGGCAGGATGTGAAAAATGACAGCTGTACTGCTCATAAGGAGGTGTGGTAAAATGGCAATGTTGAAAATCTGGAGTGAAAATATTGAAAATTTGCGAACTTACGAGCTTGCGTAGGAACTGATAGCCTTGCGCTCGATAAAACAGTCATTTTTAGGAATTTTTCACCAAATTTTCAACATAGCCATTTTAAGACCTCTGCTCATGAACAGTGTCACTGTGATTTTCTTAATTTGTCCGAACATTGATTTGCACACCGACTCGCCATTCTGCACTACATGGTGGAAACACATTTTAGGTGAGATGTGGAAATGACAGCTGTACTTCTCATAAGAAGGTGTGGTAAAATGGCAATGTTGAAAATCTGGAGTGAAAAATATTGAAATAGGAACTGCATAGCAGCACACTCGTAAAACAGTCATTTTTTGGAATTTTGGCACCAAATTTTCAACATGGGGTTTTTGGGACCCCTTCTCATGAATGATGTCACTGTCATGGTGGTATTCAGGCCTGAAGGGTGATTTCACAGTCACTGCGCAGTCACTGCGTGAAATCACCCTTCGGGCCCGAATAACGCCATGACAATGTCATCATTCATGAGAAGGGGTCCCAAAAACCCCATGTTGAAAATTTGGTGCAAAAATTCAAAAAAATGCCTGAGATATGCAACAAAGTTGAAACCCCCCTATCTAACCCATTATACAGCTTACAGCATTTCCTCAGTTCGCGGTCGGCTTTGAAGAGTGCAGGCGTGTTCCCGGTCCACGAAGATCGTCGCACGAGTCGAGGTAAGTATGGGGTGGGGCGTTGGGAGGCTGGAGTGCGCAGTGGGTGGGTGTGGGTTGTGGGAGTGGGGGTCGGGAGGCAGCGCCGGGAACCGTTTTCGTTTTCAGGTAAAAAAAAAAAAGACATTGTGGGACCGTTTGCCACGCTGGGGTGGGCTCCCAGCGTGGCACAAGGACATTGGGGCGTTCAGCTGACTGGGGATTGGGCACCCGTCGGTAAGGACTGATTGCGCTGGGGTGGGCTCCCAGCGTGGCACCTACTAACTGGGGGAGGCGCAGCTCAGCTGGCGGAGGTTGGGCACCCCATCGGATACACAGTACGTGAGGCGCGCCTGCGCCTGCGTGGGGGGGGCTATGCTTCTTATCGGTGCTCACTGAAGCGTAGCTCCCCCTGTCAACTGTATGCCACTGCATTTTGAAGCGTGTCATAGACAGCTCCAAAATGCATTGGCTTACAGGGGCTGTGCCTGCCAGCTCACTGACTGAATTGGAGGAGGAGGTGACACACCTCCGAAATCTCCGAAGATGGCACTATGTTTCTTGCACATGCGTGCAAGCAACATAAAAACATAACTCAGAAACAGACTGTCAGCAGATAAGGACTGCTTGGCCCACCTAGTCTGCCCATTTCCCTACCTATTGGATAAGCTACAGATTCTAGTTTACCAATAGCCTATTTGCTCCTACCCCCCACTATAATTGCCTTATGTATGCCCCATGCATTCTTGAATTCCCTCACTGTTTTTTTTGCTTTCTATTTTAGCCCCATCGACACCCCTAGACCCTCTCTCAGGGCTCCTAATGCACTTACTCAAGCTATGCCGAGAGGACCAGGGATCTATTAGTGCCCCACTCCACCTACAAGCCCAGATGACCCCTCCCCCGGGGGGGGCAGAGGCCTCCCCTTACCTCCTCCGAAGTTCAGGGAGCTTGCAACTGGAGTCTCCCCACAGTTCCTCTGTGGTCAAAATGGTACAGGAGCCTGTCACCAGGCCCAGACATGGAGTCTTTTTCCTTGTTTCTTGTCCCTGCCCCTGCAAGCATCAGCTCACGGGGGGGGGGCCAATCAGATGGTGGCACGTAGAGATGCACCTCCGCTCCGGTCCTCTGCCAATGCCTGACCCGCCCTACTACTCTGCTTCCTCACTGCACCAGCACCACCCATGGTCATCCAGGTGGTGGCGGTATTGTAGCAAGGAAAGCAACCCATCCCTCCTGGAGAAGGAGAGCGGCCCATCGGGCGCTCAATCCTTCTCCCCCCGAGGCGGCCCTCCGACAATCTGGGCTCGCTACTGAACCCAGGTTATCGGCATCACAAGCGGTAGCGCTGCCATTGCCCCCATGACCTCCTCAGGAAGGTGGTTCCATGCATCCACTGCCCTCTCTGTGAAAAAATACTTCCTCATGTTGCCCCTGAGCCGTCCCCCCCCTCTATCTTCAAAGTGTGCCCCATTGCTTTTGCACATCTTTTTCTGAAAGGTGCTCCCCTCTTGGACTTTGTTGATTCCCTTGAGGTACTTGAAAGTTTCTATCATGCCCCCCCCCTTCCTCAAGGGTATACATATTGAGCTCTTTTAGTCTCTCTTCGTATGGCTTCTGTTGCAGACCTGGCACCATTTTAGTTGCCCTTCTCTGAACTGCCTCCATCCTATGTCCTTGCGGAGATGGGGTCTCAAGAACTGCACATAGTACTCCAGATAGGGTCTCACCAACTGTCTGTACAGAGGGATGACAACTTCCTGTTTTCTACTGGTGCATCTCAGTATCCCCCAGCCCTCCTTACTGCCTTCTCACATTGCTTGCCTACCTTAAGGTCATCTGATATGACTACCCCCAGGTCCCTTTCCATTTTTTTTTGTTGTTAGTACCCCCTCCATTGTGTACACTTCCCCATTGGTTTTTGTTTCCCACATGCATTATTTTGCACTGAATCTAAGCTGCCATACTTTTGACCATTTCTCCAACCTTGCCAAGTCCCTACTCATCCTTTCCACCCCTCCTTGTGTATCAACCCTGTTGCAGATCTTTGTGTCTGCAAAGAGGCATACTTTTCCTTCCAGTCCCTCCGCAATGTCTCCTACAAAGACATTAAATAGGACCAGTCCCAGTTCTGAACCCTGTGGTACCCACTAGTAACTACCCTTTCTTCAGAATGTACTCCATTTACTATTACCCTCTGCGTCCTGTTGTACAGCCAATTTATTATCCAAGCTACCACCCTGGCACCCACTCTCAGGCTTGCCAACTTGTTTATTAATCTTTCGTGTGGGACTGTGTGAAATGTCTTGCTAAAGTCTAGGTAGGCCATATCCACAGCCCCTCCCTGGTCTTCTACTCTGGTCACCCAGTCAAAGAACTCTATTAGATTTGTCTAACATGACCTTCCCGCTGTGAATCCATGCTGCCTTGGGTTCTATGCCCCGCTGGCCTCTAGGTACTCAACAAGTCTTTCTTTCAGAAGCAATTCCATCATTTTCCCTACCACTGAGGTCAAACTAACAGGTCTGTAGTTTCCTGCCTCTGCCTTGCTCCCACATTTGTGAAGGGGAATCACATCCACCCTCCTCCAGTCCTCATGTACCACCCCATCTGTCCATGATTTGTTAAAAAGGGTAGTCAGTGGATCACTAGCTTTCCCCTTAGTTCTTTTAGAATTCTGGGGTGAATCACATCAGGCTCCATTGCTTTGTCCACCTTGAGTTTTAGGAGTTCTTTCAGGACCCTTTCTTCTGAGAATGGACTGGTATCGACCCCCCTGTCCACAGTGCTTCTACTGTTTGGTTTAGGAACCTCCCCCTCTTCTTTGTGAATACCGAGCAAAAGTATTCGTTCAGTGTCTCTGCCTTTTCACTGTCACTCTCTACCCACCTCTCCTCCCTTGGTCTTCCTTCGCTCCCTGATGTACCTATAAAAGATTTTATCCCCCTTCTTAACAGAGTTGGCTGTCTTTTCCTTGGTTTCAACCTTCACTGTTCTGCCTTCCCTGCTTCCTTCTGCTTTATCTGATACAGTTCTCTGTCCTGCTCCTTCTGTGATTCCTTATACCTCCTGAATGCTGTCTTTTTCTCCCTAACCTTCCCCACCACCTCTTTTGAGAACCATAGTGGTTGTTTACTTTGTTTTATTTGCTTCACACAAAAGCTTGTTGCCTCTGTGATGGCAGTTTTGATTTTTCCCCATTGTTCTTCCACCCCTCCTTCCTGCCCATTTGCTAGTGCATTTCTTAGGCACTCACCCATTTTGCCAAAGTCAGCACTCCTAAAGTCCAGTACCTTCATTTTTGTATGGCTTGACTCTATGGCTATGTTTATCGTGAACCACACTGTTTGGTGGTCACTTGTTCCCAGATGGCTACCCACTTCTAAATCTGTGATCCTCTCTCTGTCCCCATTTGAGAGTACCAGGTCTAAGATGGCTCCCTCTGGAGTGGATTCCAACACTAGCTGTCTGAAGCATGCCCCCTGCAGGGCATCAAAAATGACCTCGCTCTTGGGTATGGCTGCAGCAAACGTGCTTCAGTTAACATCTGGCATATTCAGGTCCCCCATCAACAATATATCCTCTTTTTCTGCCATTCTAAGAATGCCTTCTATTATTTCTTTGTCCATTTCCTTCCTCTGAGAAGGGGGTCTGTATACGACCCCCTTGTGGACTGTGGAGCCATTTCCTGTCTCCAAGGTGACCCACAGTGTCTCCTCGTTTACCCTTTAGTTCCATTGCTTTGATCCCTTCCCTTACGTAGAAAGCTACTTGTCCTCTTTTACCCTTCTTGTCCTTCCTGTAGATTGTGTACCCTGGTATGCTGACATCCCAGTCATGGTTCTCCGTGTACCATGTTTCTGTGACTGCCATGATATTGAGGTGTCCCTCTTCCATCATGGCCACTAGTTCAGGAAGCTTGTTACCCAGACTATAGGCATTGGTACTCATCACCCTCAATTTCTTGATGGCCTTACCCCTTTTAGCCCCATCCCTGCTCTTACTGCCTTTGCCTATGTATAGTATTATCAATTATTTCCTTGCCCAAGGTTATAATTAATGTATTGTACTGATGAAGAAACAGCATTTGTTATGATTTTGTGATCTCTAATAAAGAAGTAGTAGTAGTAGTAGTAAATCAACACATTGAGCAGAGCTCATTTTCAATATTGTAAATATTGACAAAATTCACTACAATACAAAAATACTTGGTTACAAAAGTATATAAAAAATTAATAATTTATAAATAGTTATACAAATAAGCACAAAAAGAAACAATTTATCCCACTTGATCCCCCCATTGTGGAAAAAGAAGGACTACAAGTGGCTGTTCTATAATTTATATAACTGCATCCCCACAACAGTTATTTAACACCTGGGTCTCAGTTTTTAGCCAGGTCTGGATCTCTTTTGGTCTAACTGGTGAGCTGATTTGTCTGAACCTGATAAGAACAGAGTTCCACAGTACTGCGCCCCTCTAACAACTACAGTGGATCTACCTATCCCTAGATTAGATTTGGGCACTGTAAATTCAATATCTTTGGCTGACCTTAAATTGTTTTTAATAGTTCTTAAATAAAATAACTCCAAAATATATTTGGGAAAACCCCCTTTCCACACTTTATGCATAAATTATATAAGGTGGAGTTTTCTACGTTACAATGCTTTTTGCCAATTTAGAGAATGGTACAAGACACAATGATGGGTATTTCGAGGGACATTTAATACAAAACGAGCAAATTTATTGAACATTAAGTCCACCCTTTCTAATTGGGTGCTAGTATCCCCTGAATAGATTATATCACCATAGTCCATAATAGGAATGATCACAGAATTTACAACTTGCAGCCTAATCTCTGGAGTCATATTACCTCAATCTATATAAAAGGCCCAATTTCCTGCCTAAGTTGTTCAGCATCTTGTCAAAGTGTTCATCCCATTTGAAAGCATGGGCTAGCCACAACCCCAGGTATTTATATTTAAGAATCTGTTGAATTTTCGTTCCTTCCATGGCAGACTATGCTCATTCAATTCTGACTTATTTCCAAATAGAATTGATTGTGTATTAGTGGTATTGAGAACCAAAATATGGGTATTGAAATATTTTTGTACTTGGTCAAAAGCCCATTGAAGTCTATCATTACTGGTAGCAAGAGTATCCCCCGCAACATAAATAATGGTGTCATCAGCGTATAAGTGACACCTTATATCTCCATCCTGAAATTTCAGTGGCCCCAGGATAGAACCCTGGGGTACACCAGATTCAGTTCTAGTCATATTGGATTTGTAAGGCCCAATTTCAACATATTGTTTTCTGTTAATAAGATAAGAGTTAAGCCAGCTGGTCCTGACATTCTGATATCTTGGAGCCTGGAGAAGAGAACTCGGTCCAGGATCCAATAAAACTGAGTTTAAAACCAAGCATTTGTCAATGTCGAATGTTGTCTTGCTGGCATTGGCATCAGTAGTGCAGGAGTTAGAGATGCATAATAGGAATGGCAGTGAAGTATGGAACTAATGCCAACCCCACCCCCACCCTGCAGAGACTGACAGGCGCCGGGGTGTGCCTTTGGGCCATCAGCTATAATGCTCATGCCATTTTATCTCACCCTACCCTGTAGTCACTGACAAGTGTCATGGTGTGCTTTGGGGTCTTTGGGCCTTATACCTACCCCATTCCATAAGGAAATATGCTGAGATGGGTGCAGTATAGGAGAATGGGGTGAACCTTAAGGCAGAACACTCCAAGGCACACCTCGATGCCTGTCACTGGCTGCAGGGTGGGGGTGGAATGGCATGAGCATTACAGCCAATGATCCCAAGTCACACCCCTGATGCCAGGCAGTCTCTACAGGGTGGGGTGTTACACTTGGAAACCCTACCGTTGCAGGTGTTTGTTGGTATTTTCACTCCAGATTTTCAACATAGGCTTTTTGTGACCCCACCTCATGAAGAGCGGCACAATCAGTTTGTTAGATGAAAGGTGATTTTGTACAGCGTCTATGTCATTTGGCAACACAGGGATGAAAACACATTTTGGGCAGGATGTGGAAAATGACAGCTGTATTTTTCATGAGGAGGCATAAAAAAATGGCAACATTGAAAATCTGGAGTGAAACTATGAAAAATTGGTGAAGTCATGAGCATGCATAGAAACTGCGCAACACACATCCATAACCCAATTATTTTTGGGAGTTTTTTAGCCACATTTTCAACATAGGCATTCTGGGAGCTCCCCTCACGAACAGTGGTGCTGTGATTTTGTTAATCTGTCCCAAAAGTTGATTTCCCACAGCGACCATGCCATTGTGCGCCACAGGTGCGGAAACACATTTTGGTCAGGCTGTGAAAAATGACAGCTGTACTGTTGATAAGTAGGTGTGAAAAAATGCCAGTGTTGAAAATCTGGCATGAAAATATTGCAAATTTGCTAAGTTACAAGGGTGCGTGGAAACTGCGCAACGCACGCTTGTAACAAAGTCATCTTATGGACTTTCGGCACCAAATTTTCAACATAGGCATTTCAGAAACTCTGCTCATGAACAGTGTCACCGTCATTTTCTCAAACTGTCCCGAAAACTGATTTTGCACACTGACCGTGCTATTCTGTGCTGGACATGCGAAAACATATTTCGGCCAGGGTATGTAAAATGACAGCTGTACTGTTCATAAGGAGGTGTGGAAAAATGCCAATTTTGAAAATCTGGAGTGAAAATATTACAAATTCATGAAGTTATGAGCGTGCGTGTAAACAGCACAATGCGTTAAATAAAACAGCCATTATTTGGATTTTTTTCACCAAATTTGCAACATAGGCTTTTGACAGCCCCCTCATGAACAGTGGCACTGTCATTTCATTACTCAGTCCCGAATGGTGATTCCGCGCAGTGGCCACAAAATCACCTTTCAGGACCGAATAACGCCATGACAGTGACTGAATTCATGAGGAGGGGTTCCAATAATCCCATGTTGAAAATTTGGTGCAAAAATTCCAAAAAATGCCAGAGATATGCACCAAAGTTGAAAAAAAACTATTTTTGCCATTATACAGCTTACTGGCATTTCTTCAGTTCGCAGTTGGCTTTGAAGAGTACAGACGTGTTCCTGGTCCACCGAAGATCGTTGCACCGTACTCTGGAGGCAAGTATGGGGTGGGGGTGTGGGAGGCAGGGTGCACAGAGGGTGGGCGTGGGAGGGGCAGGGGAGACTACGAGGGACCATTTTCTTCTTTCACAGGGGTCATTAAAATATATATTATGGTAGAAGAGCCATTTCTATGTTAAACCCCAAAACTTTGCACCTTAATAACTTTGCAACCATTTCATGGATTTGGCTGAAATTTGGAATACATGATCAAGAACCATAGGCCTTGGGATCTGCCAAGTTTCGTACTGGTCGGATATACAGCTGTGGAGTTATTAAGCATGATCTGTGCATGCGTTTACGCTTTTTCTGGAATTCTACGGTCGCGCCTACAGGTCGTACGGTTTGCACGACCAGCCCAAAATCTTCAGGGAACATGCAGCCAGGGTCCCCGATGTGTCTTTTGAAGATTTCGTGAAAAATATTAAACGGTTCAAAAGTTATTCAAAAACAGTTTCCCATTATAAGTCAATGGGAAAAGTTAACAAAAGTTCGACAGTGTCGCAAATGCATTTTACTTTGCAAATGGGCCTGTTACTTTCGCCAAATCAGCCATTTTGTTTTCAGTTGGTGATCAGAAAAATGGTTGGCATTTAAATTTGGGACCCTCTAGCAACCTAATTCTTTTGTATTCACCTAGTCGGACCCTGAGGATGCTTGCCATGTCTTTATTTTGTGGTAAAACACCCCAGAAATATGTTTTCAAATTTCTGGAAAAAGCACTTCTAAAATTACTTTCATGCTCACGAAAGTGTCGAACTTTATGAAGCTTTATAAGTGCGACAGTAGTTTTCCATCTGTGGAAAAGTGACAGCGATTCTTTGGCACTGCGCTGCAAAAGAACTGTTGGGAGTTTTGGGCTGAAATTTGGAGGGAACGGAGCCGACATCTCACAGATGTGCCTTTCAGTGTTGTATTGAAAAAATATTACATGGCAGCAAAGTTCGGCACTCAAATTTGATGGTTTTTCCCATAGGATAACATTACGGCGCCCGACGCATTACAGAAATCATTTGGATCCCTGCTGCAAAATAACGGTTTGGTCTTTTTTCCTGAAATTTGGAGGGAAGACAGCCAACAGCCCACAGATATGCCTTTCAGTGGTTTGGTGAAAAAATATTACAGGGAGGCAAAGTTATGGGCGCTCCGAACTTCTCTTTTTCCCATAGGATAACATTCTGCGTTGCGCGCCTTTCAGGGCCCGTATCGGAAGCAGTGCGAGATCTGGACTTTAAATCAGAAAAATTCTTAAAGTACAAAACTAGCCAGGACAGTCATAAATCATCGACTTTTACATTTTTTCTCGTCGTGCGGTTCCTGAGATATAACTTATTTAGTATTCCAAGTTCTCATTTTCTGCTCAATACCCATTATTATGCATACATTCTTTGTACTCACTGTCTTTCTCTATTCAGCTTTTGTGGAAAACCAGCCTGTCAATAATACATTACTATTACCATTGCCCTTTCATTGCGGTTTCCATGCCGTTTCACTTACCGTTGACGTCTACGCCACCACGTGCGTCATCCTTTGCGTTTTCATTTGCGCTTGCGTTTCTGCTACTTTTTTGCCATTTGTGTGTACTGTACTGTTTCTCTTTCTGTTTCACTTTCCGTCACCATGCCTATTGACATTTCCATTTACAGGCACCATGTTACTATGTGACAAGACATCACGTGGCACACCGTTCCCGTCTACGCCACCGTGTTCATTACCCTTTCTGTTCTCATTTGCACTTGCGTTACCTTGTGCGCCACTGTTAGCGCTTCTGTTTGCATTGCTGTTCCTGTTACTATGCCACAAGACATCATGTGGTGGGGTGCGGTGCCCTTTGGGCCCTGTGCTCCCACTGCTGCATTACGTGCCAGAAGCACAGGGCCCTATGTGCGTTATCCTTTGCATTTTCATTTGCGCTTGCGTTTCTGTTATTTTTTGCCATTTGTGTCTACAGTACTGTTTCTCTTTCTGTTTCACTTTGCGTCACCATGCCCATTGACATTTCCGTTTGCAGGCACCATGTTACTATGTGACAACACATCACGTGGCAGACCGTTCCCGTCTATGCCACCGTGTGCATTACCCTTTCTGTTCTCATTCACGCTTGTGTTACCATGTGTGCCACTGTTAGCATTTCTGTTTGCGTTGCTGCTCCTGTTACTATGCCACAAGACATCATGTGGCGGGAGCGCGGGCCCTCCGCCGCTGCATTACATTCACTATTTCTCGTTATCATTCTCAAAAAGAAGGGAAATTAGAGGCAAAAAACTCCGTTTAATGCACTAGTTAGGGTTGTTCCATAGCGACAAAAGTGAGGAAATTCGCTGTTAGGGTTGAAAACCCTAACTCCGAGTCACCCCAGCACCACACACACAGACACACACACACACACTCAAGTATGGGGAGGACCAAGTCAACACAACCAATGACAGACATCCAGCAGCAGGTGACAGAAATAACAAACAATTGTCTAAATGTACTCACGAGACATCAACCCTCCTGACCAGGTACTGCATGCTCAGTGAGATCAACAGCAAAACTGAGGCCATGTTCACCAAGCGTACACATCCCTGATTGCAGCTGCACCAGCAGTACCACACTTAGTAGTTGCATGGCCTTACCTACCGATGCCCACACCACACCACAACTGGTACTGTGTCGTTAGTCAATATAAATGCTGAAGGTGCATGATGACAGTTGTAGAAAGGTTTAACACTAGTGAGTATACATTAATTAAGAGAAGTACATAAATTAACTACAAGACACTAGCATGCTCAAGATAAAAGTAGTGTTACATTTAGTAGGTGATTTACATAGTAGTACATTTACTGCAATGCTTTACTCAAGATAGAGAGGCTGATGTAAGCGTATGGAAAAGCATTGCCTGTTCAACGCTGTGAAATTCATTGACTGCCAGTATCAGATGCATTCTTACTGATGAAGGTGTACTGCGGATGTACATACATAGACCTTCAGTGTGTTTCAATACTAAAGATGCAGTAAGTATTCTTTGTAAGAAACAGTGTAATTGCATGGATCAGGCCAAGCAACTTCTAAATATCATAGCACTACTGAGCCAACAATGACGTACCTGTATCGGAGATGTATATAGGATAGATTTTCCTGTAGGCACTTACTGAGTATGTTGTACCTGATAAAGACAATCTCACTGCATCTGTGATGACTAACTTATTCAAATAGTAATACATTTACTATTGTTGCAATGAGTGATCTATGCCACTTATGGACACAGTGTAATTTTTTTTAACAGTTGTTTCATACTCAGGCTGTATGCCTAGTGTTTGGGTTTGCCACACTTCTGTCACTGATGTTATCAAAGTGATAACCATGTTAATTGTGGTACAACAGGAATCAAGTAGGTATGGTGTAGATATAAACAGAATGTCTTTTAGTATTGATTTAACTCACAATGGGGTAAGTGTACTAGGACAGCAGGGGTTATTCTCTATCACTGACTCTGTCAGTTATAATCACACTAAGGTTTTGATGACTGTAATGATCAAGTTACACTGTTCATCTTCATGAGTTCATATTCACAGCCATTCTCCAGTAACTAGACAGTGTATGGTGTAACTGGGTGGGACACTGTGTTGCAAAGCTGCTGCAGTGCCTAGCAGAGGAGTATCTACTCATAAGACAATTAAGCAATAAGGCATGACCAACAGTTATGTTAAATGGTCTGTTAATCACCCTGTAGGGGTTTAATGTTGAATGAGGCATAGCCGAGTGCCACATGTCGCTAGACAGTGATAAACTGACCATTAACATAATACCTGGGAGTGGCTTATTGCTATCATAATAAAACTGTTTTTAAACAACATTAAACCATGTTCATCATATGATTAGGCTCTACATGTATGTTAATAAAACTAAACATAAGGCTGTTACAATGTTTACAGTCAATTAGAAAACTGCATTTCTCAAACCCTTGTTATAATCAGAGATATTATACCTGTACAACTCCTTGGTTTTGCTGAACTCTATTGCTCAGGTGGCCCACCACATGTGGTGTGGTCTGGTCGTGGGGCATCGGTAGGTAAGGCCATGCAACTACTAAGTGTGGTGCGTTGTGTGCAGCTGCAATCAGGGATGTGTACGTTTGGTGTACATGGCCTCAGTTTTGCTGTTGATCTCCACTGAGCATGCAGTACCTGGTCAGGAGGTGGGGATGTCTCGTAGTACATTTAGACAATTGTTTGTTATTTCTGTCACCTGCTGCTGGATGTCTGTCATTGGTTGTGTTGACTTGGTCCTCCCCATACTTGAATGTGTGTGTGTGTGTGTCTGTGTGTGTGTGGTGCTGGGGGGTGAGTCGAGGTTAGGGTTTTCAACCTAACAGCCGAACTCCTCACTTTGTCACTAATGGAACAACCTAACTAATGCATTAAGCGGGTTTTTGCCTCTAATATATATACACATATATATCTACTTAGGACAGTTTTCTTTTCAGGAGATTTGTACGCTAGGGTGAGCTCCCAGAATGCCACCTAAGTGTTTTTTGGGGGTGCTGTAGCAAACAGGAGATTAAGCACCCCGTCGGAACACAGAGAAAGCAGGGGGCAAGAGCCGAGGGGGATTGGCACCCTGACAAATAACAAATGGGGGTGCATTATGCCGACGGGAGTGGGCTCCCTGTCGACATTCATACATTGGGTCAGGCATGCCGACAGGGGGATTGGGCACCCCCAAAGCCAGCATTATGGCAGGCAGTGTGCCACCATGCTTAATATACTTTTTCACCAGGGAAAGCACGTCAGGAGGTGCCGCTGCATATGACCAACTTTGCTCGCATTGCAGTGGACCTTTCGTTAGATGTGCTCACCACATTATGTATTCATGGTGTGGCGCCGGCATGCAGGCTTATTGGGGAATGAGGGCGGTACCTACTGATGCGTGCCCTGCATTCGCCCAACAGTGACCACACCTCCAAATCTGCCACTAATGCAATATGTTGGCTGGCACGCAAGTGCGAGCCAACATAAAAAATATATGGTCAAGCTTTTATTTACAGAGTTTCCGAGTGTAATAGCGTGGTACTGTAGTTTGACAGCACAATTCTGTATCATTGATTTCACTGTAACCCCATTCATCTGAACTCCTGATTATCCAAACCAATCGGATGTCTCCCAAGTGGTTCGGCTGCACTGTATATATAAGAGAAAGTCATACAGACCAGAAAACTTAAGCGTACATAAGACTGCTAAACAGGTAACTGAGATGCTTATGGTAACAAGAAAACCTCTGTCCAAGTCCAAGTTCAGCCATCTTCACTGTGCTTGGACTCATTAGTAGCTTTGGTCACAATCTTGTCTGCAAAGACAGAGGTGGACACTGGGTCCATAAAGATGAGAGACTTATTAAGATGGACGTGAAGCCAAGCGGGGAATAGTAATTGGGCACCCATCCTCTGCTCCAAAGGAATCTTTTTTTACTGCCTGTAAGTCTTTTTTCCTGGCTTGGGTCTGGGAAGACATGTCCAGGAAAAAAAGCAATTTTACTTTTCTCCCAGACAATACTGCCTCAATTCTTTGGGTTCTATGTGATAACGATGAGCGCTAAACGGCAGCCCACATTATCGGGACATCAGGGCGACAACCCGACATCCTCAGCACACAGCGCCCCCCACTAAAAGATTCTCAACTCGGGGGTGCATATTAGGAGTGGGGCAAAAGCAAAAAAAAGTTTTGGCTGGGCGAACAAAATGCAGTAGCGCCCAGACCTGGAATTCCATGCACCACAAGCGGAGGACAACCCCCGATGCCACGCGCAACTCGGGCAGCCGACGCAGCGCCACCCTACATCCTCCCAGCCCACGCTGTCTCTCCCCACGCACGCCGCATGTGTGTGTGTGTGTGTGTGTGTGTGTGTGTGTGTGTGTATATACATATAGCGACATCCTGTTGCTGCAGTCGCCCAACCCACCACATCTGGTCGCCCTACCTCCCCCCCCATCGCCATTCAGGCTTTCGCCCACATCGCGTCACTGTTTCAGACGGCACCTTAATTCAGGCACCCACCTCACGTGCTACCATTCTTAGCCACTTGGAGGAGAGGAATATGGGTGTTCAAGCTGGAAAGAATCACAATGGCCATCAGTGGCCTCTGCGTATACCCACCATGTGATTGAGGTCTCATAGGGATGGTAAACGCTCAGAGGACTTTTATCCCAGAGTTGGCTGGCAATAACCCCAGGTCTGTAAATATGAGCCATTCAATAGCAGATAAAAATGTGGTTTTACTGGGAGATCATAGTCTGGATGTTTGTCTGTCTCTGGTCATGCTCCTTTGCTCTGAGGAACAGGACGTGTTTTCACACTGACAGTGTTTCTCTTCTCTATCTCTTCAATTCCTAAAAGAGTTCTTTAACTGAGATTGCAGTTTCTTGAATGTTGGTGTCTAACTCACTGAGTTTTGCCTCTACAGCTGCAAGACATTTATCTGTCCCCTACCCAGTGGCCTGGATTTTCTGCAGCATGGCCATTATGCTACTCACTTCAGCAGGCTGTGCAGAGTCCCAGTCCCATCATACTGGTTGACACTGCAAGATAGGTGTCTAAACTCTGAGCAGCTTGTTTCTGGTCCCATTTTTGGACCCATCATCTCTCCCAGATCCTTAACACGTTCAGCAGTTATGTTTAGAATTAAGTCCAGGCACTTATAATGGTACGAAAGAGCTTTTGTATTTAGTGAGTTTCAGAGCTCTAGAAAGAAGTGTCTGTCATATTTGCTGCTCCACAGTGCCCCCCTCCCCCAGTATATCTCTTTCAATGCTCCAGCCTGCTGGGCAGGAGTAAGCACAATCACCCTGGAGTGAGCTGCATCACTGGAGGGATTCCTACATCTATAGCTGTTCAGGGCCCAGCTATGGCCCCACATACCTCATGGCCTCTTATCTCTCTTGCTGCCAAAGATCAGCTACCAACTCCCCCTCACTAGGTCCACAGTGGCCTCTGCTACCTCCCTCCAACAACCTGGGAGGTCAACTTCTTCACAGGCTGAAATAGAGGCCCATGAAAGCCCACAGGAAGTATCCCTTTAGGGGGACCCTCCCCCATCTGCTGAGCTTCTACTTTCCCTCCCACTTCTCACTCCAGACGTCTTTTTTTCTCTACCAGCACAAGATTCCATTGTCTTAGATTGCTGCTGTAGCTCCCAGAGATTGTGAGGGGTTGAGTGTAACTCTTTGCATTCCTCACTCCCTGTCTCTAGTAGGACCCCACATCATTGAGGCATTTAGACTGGGGTCACCACAAGCTTCTCAGCATGATGGATTGCAGTCCCCAGCAGTTGGGTTGATCATGTGCACATGTCTACCTGGAAGAACAAGAACCCTGCATAAGGGTGCATTTCACCCTCCTGACTTTGCCAGCACAGCCAGTCCAAAGAAGCGACTCCTACTGGTGACATGTAAACACCATGTACGTCCTATAGTTTCAATGTGAGTTACAGTGAATTTGGCACAGTCCCATATATGGGAGTACAGACATGTCTAGAGAATTACTCTGGCCAGTTCTGCCTAGGTCAAGGTTACCTTCTGCCAGAGGCATGTTGGGTACTTAGATGTTACCCCTGGGTGGGTTCTCCCCCAGTGGTACTGCTGCCCTGATTCTGGACACACTCCTCCCTTTCATAGAGTTATTACATCTAACGGCACACACACTGTACCCTCCCAAATCCAGTATAGTTAGGGCAATCTGTTGGCATGATCATTTTATCTCCCATTCCCAAGGGAAACACCTACAGTACCTGAAGTTTTCATAATATTATATCACAAGTAAATGGTTAACAAATAAATCCTGTCAACATTTTTCCCCTTTTCTTTTTCACAGTTTCAATGGCTCAGCATAAAATAAACACATAACATGCAGAGCAGTGTCTCTGCCCATTGTCTGACAAAGATTCAATGATTCAGTATAAAAAAAAAAAAAAAACCTTCACACTCTGTGGATAGAACCTGCCCATGTCCTTCATGAAAGGATACTTGGGATTTTTTTGGTAAAGGTCCCACTGGTGAAAGCAAAAAAGCACATAAAGGATTTTCCAGTGAATGTCTGTTACGTACATCTTATAATGTCTAGTTCTTTCTAATGTATACATGGAAAAATTTTGAAAAGGTCTGAAAATGTTGTTAGGGACAGGTTTGGAAATGACAGTCACAACTGTTATCAAAGGAGCTGGTCCATTCAAAAGGTGCTTTTATTCAAGTGCAAACATGCACGTGTTCAGAGTGCGATCTCCTCATGGCACACTGACCCGACATTTCACACACTAAGGAGTTTTGTCAAGTGATTTCCTTGGATTGTTCTATTTATGCAAGTACCATTTTAAATTTTTGTACTACAGTAACTGTTTCTCTATTTACTGGCACAAGGCCCCTGGAAGTGATTTTGCTAGTTGTTCCTTTGCGACAGGTTTGGAGAATAGGTCTGCAAGCATCCGTGATTTGCACATGAAAAGCACCCCTTTTCCTTGATTTGGCAGACGTGGATGCATACCACAGTACACAGACAGTGCCACCACTGGGACAATAGGGCAGAGATTCAGCTGTACTGCAGTGACTTTCTTCAGATCAAGACAGAAAGTGAGTATAAATCACACTGATAATATAAGGGAAGCGTAGTAGTAATATGCCTGCTGTTCGACTATCAGTCTTTTACAATTATATACAGTATAGCATCTCATTTCATTATACATTATTCATTTGAAAATGCATTTGTTTCCAGATTTTAATACACATTATTAGCATCACCAAAAATGAGGAAACAAATGCATTTCTAAAATGAATACTATATAATGAAATAAGATTCTGTACAGTATACAATTTTAAAAGATCAATGATCGAACACTCCCTGTATTATCAGAAAACTTGTTTCTTATTCCAGTTGCTTCCTACAATTTGCAAGGATACAAAAGTGAGATCACCTGCAAAACTTAGTATACACTTCAAATCTGGGCCAAAAATCTTCAGCTCCCTTCATTGTGCATCAAAACCTCCACAGCAACTAGGGACTGAATTGCTGCTGCTGGAGGTAGAGGGCTTTGCCCAGGAACTGGAGTCAACTGCATGGAACCTGATGGGACGATGGCCAGGAAGCACACTACTAATGACCGAATTCACCATACCAGACTTGCTGAAGCAAGAGCAATGTACAGCAATAAAGAAAAGGTCACGTGATTCTGATAACCATTTTTTGGCTGGATTCTACAGTTACTTGGTGGTGCCTTGGGGCACTGAATTAACCGAGCAACATGGGACGACTTGAAGTCGCAAGTCATGGGGACCTGGTCTTGCTGAAGTCTACTTTTCATTTCCTTGTAAGGCTGCCCTGTGGGGATCCAAACTGGGAATCTGATTTCTTCACTGACTTAACTTTTTGTTTTGTTCGCCCTGCCACACACTACAGGGTTCAGGTCTGTAAGGTATGAATCTTTTTCTTTGTCCGTAGCTATCTTTGGTTGCTACCTGATGTGGTACTCGTGTACCTATATTATGACTACTGTGATCTATCTATTGCCAAGCGTGTACCACCAGTGAATGCCTGCAACACTGGTTGCTTTTTTAATCTAAGCGTTATGTACTGTACTGTTTGTTTGCTGTGATGTATTGCTCTCTTGACGAGGTGCCTTTGTAAATGAGTCTGTGACTCAAAGGTTTGTAAACTGATGATCTAATAAATAAATAAGCATCTACAGGGATTCTTGACAGTGCAACAAGGATTATTATTTGGGACCATACTTGCATTGTGTGGGTCCTACATTATAAAAACCTGCAGGTAGAAACGACAGTAGTACATGGGTGATTTGTTTTATGTTCTTTCTGTGGCATGGTGCATTGCAGGCATTTCCTCTCAATTTCTTTACTCTATGCCATACCCTCACCTCTTGTGAGGTATATCCCTTTTGGTAAATCTATATAGATGGTCATGCCATTCTCTTCAGAGCTGGGATTTTATCACCCAAGCAGTCAAAACAAAAATTCATGATCTATGTGTGGCAGTGTGGAGGTGAGGGGTTTCTGAGAGCTCACACGAAGGACCTATTCTAAACATATCAGTTATTTTCTAGGTAATGTTCTGAATTGCCACTAGAGGGTAGCATAGCATTAATTCCAGTTGATGGAGCACTGGTCCTGCACTGTGACTCACAATGTGGGTCTCTATTTTCACTGAATATGTACAGATCAATGCATTTTTTTTTAATTTACCAGTTTTTAAGAATACTTTGTTACACAGTAGAATAGATTATAATCAATGATCAAATAATGATACTGCTTAAAAGGATATCATTTTGGGGAGTTTTACAAAAAGTTTAAACAGTATAGAAGATAACAAATGCAGACAGCCAAGAAATTTGAAGGATCAGACAGCAACAATAAATACAGATACAAATTCCATTTCGATATTGACCATATATGCCTACTACTGTATGTCCATGTTAAAGGATAGCATTTCACGAATCCCCAAAAATAAAAAAAAAAACAGGAGAAAAGAGTTACTGTCTCCTATTTAGGCCAATTAATATGAAACAGCATTATACACACAAAACATCCTTGTACACTTACCCCACACATTATTCAGAACCTAGATACACTGCCAATTCTGAAAACACCTCATGGTGACTTTGGACCATTTCATGGACTAGTGGTTTATGAACACGGTTTCCTTTTCTTTTGGGTTTTAGGTCTGTAGGTGCTTTAGACAGAGATGTTGTTTTGGTAGTCTCCCAGTGGGATATTTCCTGATTTATAGAAAGTTCATGGCTTTTGAAATTTTACTGTGCACTTTGGAAAGTGCAGGCACTGGACAGTGGGCACAATTCGGCGTGGTCAATGCATCAATACTTATTTACTATATGGGGGGGTACAGGAGCAAGAGTTCACAATTCATGACATTGTTGGTGCTTTACATGAGTGCTAAGAATATACTGTACCTCACTCAACTATGTATAGATCACGATAGTGACCTGCATACTACCCTAGTAGAAATGTTAGTTAAGTTCTTCATTGAAAGGGTGACAGAAAAATTAAGACTGCTGATTCAGGCAGGATGTGAAAAATGACAGCTGTTTAACTGTTCATAAGGAGGTGTGAAAAAATGGCAATGTTGAAAATCTGGAGTGAAAATATTAAAAATTGTCGATGTTACAAGTGTGCATTAAAACTGCGCAATGCAGGCTCGCAACAGCCATTTTTTTGAAATTTTCCACCAGATTTGCAAGATAAACTTTGAGACCCCACCTCATGAACAGTGGCACTGCTTCGTTAATCGGTCCCAAAAGGTGATTCTGCGCAGTGACCAAGAAATGACTTTTTGGGTCTGAGTAACGAGATGATATTGATAGTGTATGTGTTCATGAGATGGGATCCCAAACACCCCATGTTGAAAATCTGGAGGCAAAATTCAAAACAATGGGTGCAATATCCACCTAAGTTTACCACCCCCCCCCCCCCATTTATGCCATTACACAGCTTATCGGCATTTCTTCAGTTCACAGTCGGCTTTGAAGGGTGCGGACGTGTTCCCACTCCACTGAAGACTGCAGCGTCAGACCCCCTGAGGTAAGTATGGAGTGAGGGGGGTGGGAGGAGGTGGGGTGTGGGGAGGTGGGGTGCGCAAAGGGAGAGGAGACCTGACAGCGAGGGACCATTTTCTTTGTTTCAGGTAATAATAATAAAAAAAAAAAGAACACCACAGACGGTTTTCTTCCTTTACAGGCATACAATCAATGTTAGGAAGTTGGCAGATGATATAAGAGGGTGTTTTAAGAAAAGAAAAATGCAGTTGCATAAATGAGAGGAACAAGCAAGAGTTTTCTGTTTAGAAGTACTGGTCACACTCTGAATAAAGCACTCACTACAGCCCTGAGGTAGACTGCCAAAATTTAGCTACAGCCGACAAGCAAAAGATGTAGTTTGCTTTGAGAGAAGCATCTCTGAGTCTGCGATACCTGAACTGACAAAATCGGGCTAGCTATGGGCTGAATGATGGGCTTTTACCACAACTACAGTACTGTATATGGTGCAGGGACTGCATCAGAAAACATATGAAGACAGATTAATGGAGCTCAGTACGTATACCCTAGAGCAAAGGAGGGAGAGAGGTGATATGATTGAAACACTCAAACACCTTAAGGGCATTAGCAAGGTGAAAGAGTCTAACATGTTTCAATATAAGATAAATAACAGGACAAGAGGACACAGCATGAGATTAGAGGGAGGCCGATTAAGCGGTAATGTGAGGAAGTTCTTTTTCACAGAAAGGGTGGTGGATGCATGGAATGGCCTACCTCAGGAAGTGGTGGCTATGAATACAGTGCAGGGCTTCAAACAGGCATGGGATAGGCATAAGGGAGCAATACAGATGAGTATGAACAGATAGGCCATTGACACAGCAAAGGCCGATGGCACCTTTATAAGGTAGAAAAAGAAATGGGCAGACTGGATGGGCCTTGCAGTCCTTATCTGCCGTCAACTTCTATGTTTCTATATAGACAGGGCTTCATAAAACCCATAATTCTAATGTACACTCATTCTGAATGTAAACTAAAGCTAATGTTAAACCCTGTTCTGGTATCCAACAAGCCGACTTGCTGAGACACGGCTATACAGGACTCGTTAATTGATATAGATGGCAGTTTGTTTGTTAATGACAGCCCGTACGATGTGCTGCTAATGATAGGAGTAAGACAAGTACGTGCTGAGTGGAGCTAATGGGGAAGAGAGGTTTTGTATCCCGAATGCTGTTTATTATTAAGTGTTATATAAAAATGCTATCAAGCCGAGGGGGTTCTTAGTTGACAGTTGACTGAAGGCAGCGAGCGAGCTAGACACATAGCTGAAAAATAAGTTCAGTGTAGAGATTCCTTGCCCTCACACAAATGTAGCATCTATGTAAAAAGTTGTAGCACACTTCTACACGAGGCATCCAAAATGCCCAAGAAGAATACAGCCGCCTCCATGTTTACTTAAATGTTTCACCAGGAAAGGCACGTCGGGAGGCATGTCATCGGTGCTGCTGCATGACGAGCTTGTCTCCGATTGCAGCGGCACTTTTCTTAGAAGTTGTGTCCACTTTACATAATGTTGACGTCAGTGCTAGCATGCTGGCTTACTGGGGAATGAGGGATGCACCTACTATAGTGTGCCCTGCATTCGCCAACACAGACACACCTCTGAAATGTACTACTAGCACAAGATGTTCCTTGCACATGCGAACGTAAAAATGGGTCTGTGTATTCTACATGGGGTTTCTAGTTTTAGCCGTGCATTAGACATTTCCAATGCAAGGCTAACAACCAATCAGACTGCTTGAAATCCTTTGCCCATTTTATAAATTACATTGTTCAGTTCCTTGATCATGGTGCCAGCAAGCGGGACAAGGGGTAGCGGACAAACTATGGATGCTCAGCAGGACTGCTGCAAAAGAACCCACGCTGTAAATATACAGTTATTTTATGCTTATTGGTGGGGAGGTAGGCCCCTCAAAATATTTTGCAGGGGCTTTACAGTTGTTAGTACAGCCCTGGTCACTAAATCTTGGGGAGGGGAGTTTGCAGCTGAGCTAGGAACAGCAGATTTTCAGAGCTCTGTGTGCTGTATTCTGTAACTGAAAATTTTGTGTCAAAGCATAAACATCGACTTTTAAACAGACATTTTTGGATTCAGTGTATTATAAGGATCATTTTGATATCAAAAACATGTACATTTGAGAGAGCTTCACAAAAGTATGGTTGAAATAGAGCAGTAGCAGCAACTTCAGATGAAGCCAGACTATGAGAGGAGAAAGCACGGCCTGTCAAAAACACTAATCCTTTGTCAACCTGCAACCCTCTAACACTGCTTTTTTAAAAGTACTTCAGGTAGTTGATAAAAAGACAGACAATTAAACTGTCACAGTAACAATGCTGGAAGCAAAAGTCAACATTGTGCAAGATGAACAGTCTACCAGCCAATGAGACGGGGCGAAAACAGTGTTGAGGTTCAAGAATGCATGGGACAGGCATAAGGGAATCTCAGTGGAAAGGAATGGGGTAGGGGGGGAGAACTGGAGATGAGGTAGGGTCTACAGAGATACTGTAGGTAGGGGAATATGGGCAGACCAGGTGGGTCAAGCAGTCCCGATTTGCTGACAAATTCTCTGTTTTTGTGAAGCAAAACCAGCAACTAGTACCGAGATTCGGGACCTGGTTTCAGCAGCATCCTAAAAGAAAATGCCTTCAGAGATGCTGCATACAGAATTTAGAGGACAGTGCTAGGTTAACAAACATTCAGATCATTGGTCTCCCGGAAGAGGTGGAGGGGGACTCATGGCAGGAGTTTGTTCGGACCTGGATGTGGGACATGCTTACAGTGTAAACTGTGGTGGAATTTTTAAAGCATACAGAGTGACTGCTCATGACACTAACATCTCTGAACTGATGGGATTTAGAACTGTGTTGGCCATACTCGGAAATGTAGAGAGAGAGAGAGAGAGAGACACGCGGACAGAGATGGGGTCCTGCATATAGCTAAATCCCCAAGTCCTATTACGTAGGAAGATGCAAATGTTCACATTTCCCCTGATTTAAGTTACTCCACGTGTCAGAGACCCAAGGGGTTTGACAGCGTCTGGGCTCGACTAAGGTAATCTGGGGTCCACCACATAATGCTAATGCCAGTCAGCCTCAAGATTTACTATGGGGGAAGAATGTTTCAATACACAGATCCAGTTGACATAAGTAAACGTTTGGCTAAAATTCAGAAGGAGTTTTCAGTTTGCGCCTTTCCACTCCTTATTGCTTTGCCTGCCTCTCTCAATTTTCCCTGATACAATTCCCTATCCTCCTCTATCTGGGTCTCCTTATACCTTCTGAATGCTGCTCATTTAGCCTTTACCCATTCCACTACCTCATTTGAGAACCACAGCAGTCTCCTTTTTCTTTTACTTTTTCTTACTTGCTTGACACAGAGGTTTGTTGCCTTCACTATGCCCTCTTTTAGTTGTGCCCATATTTCCTCCACCTCCCAGGTCTCTCCCCCTACCAGGTCATTCCTGAGGCATTCATCCATCCTTGTGAAACAGCCCTTCTGAAGTCCAGGACTGTCGCCCTTGTGTGGTTGGATTCCACAGCTGTTCTTATGTTGGACCATACTGTACGATGATCGCTGGTCCCCAGGTGGCTTCCGACCTTGATGTTTGCAACACTGTCCCTGTTAATAAGCACCAGGCCCAGTACTGCCTCATGAATGGGTTCACTGACTAACTGCCTAAGGAATGCCCCGAGCAGGGAGTCAAGGATGTCTCTGCTTCTAGCTGAAGCTGACGTAGGCAGGCTCCAGTCTACATCCAGTAAACTAAAGTCCCCCACCAGCAGCACCTCCCCCCTTCAGCCATTTTGCCAACTGCTTCTAACATTTCCTTATGTAAGTCCTCCCCTGTGCCGGAGGCCTGTAGATCACCCTGCCCAAATAAAGGCTCTGTTTTCCAACTCGAGGGTGACCCCACAGCATCCACCCTCCCCCCCCATTTCTTATTTCTGTTGTTTTAATACTTTCCTTCACATAAAGCACTACTCCCCCTCCTTTTCTATCCTGTCCCTTCTGAGCATAGTGTAGACTGATGTGACAATGTCCCAGTCATGGCTGCCAGTGCACCATGACTCGGTAATGGCCACAATATCCATATGTTTATTAGTGACATTGGTGAGGGTAACCAGGGCAGGTTGTGTCTCTTCGAAGATGACATTAAGCTTTGTGGGAGCAACAAGGGAATCAGGGAAATGCAGAGTGATGTATGAAAGCTAGAGGGGGTGGTCCAAGGTTTGACAGTTGAAATTCAGTGCCAATAGAGTGCAAAGTAATGCACATAGGGAACATTTTCACTAAAAATACCAACAACAGCTTAATCTGGTTCAATGTCAGTTGGCATCCATCTGTATCCCCCCTCCCCCGAGATGAGGCTGAAAATAGACAGAATTGTCTAGTCTTCCTTTCCTGGTTAACAAAAACAAGATAAATAAAACACAGAACCCCAGAAGAGAATACTGGATGGGTGGGGTGAGACTTAGCATCATGGCTAAGGAACAGGACCTTGGAATTATCAACAGCAACTCCCTCAAACAACTGAGTCAGTGTAACAAGGCATGCAATAAAGCGAGTAGTATGCAGGGACATATCGTGAGATGGGGTATTATTAGCAGAAGGGAAGTGGCAATACTTCCATTATATAGATCCTTAGGAGGCCACACCTGGAGTACTGCACCCAGGTCTGGATTCTGTACCTCAGAAAGGACAGAGACAGGCTGGAGACAGCGCAGCACAGGGTAACAAAACTGTTTTATGGACAATAGGGCAGATCCTATGAGTAGCCTCTCAAGGCACTGAACATGTACTTGATGGAAACCAGAAGGGAGACTGGAGATATGACAGAAATCTTCAAGTTCCCAAAAGGAATTAATAAGGTGAACTACAGAGAAGTGTTTAGCTTGAATACTAGTTCGTCATGTGGACACGTGTGGAAACGATAAGAGGGAGGCTCGGAAGGGACACGAAGAAGTATTATTTTACAGAAATGGTTGGAGCCATAGAACAAGCTGCCTGCTGAAGTTGTGGGTGGTTCAAGCACGGTTGAGACACAATGAAAGGTATAGTGGCTGCTAGGAGTGGCAGAGGCTGGGAGGGGAATGGGAGGGGGGGGAGGATGGGAAGGGATAAGACCCTGGAGGGACAGTAGGTCCAGGGCCAAATAGGGAAGTCGGACAGACTGGATGGACCATTGCTCTTTTTCTGCCATCACTGTTTATGTCTCCATGTTTCTATAATGGAAGACAGCTGAGACATATGCCACCTCCCTTTCAGCTCTCAGGATATAATAGGGTAACCCTCACCATTGATGGCTGTCTTCCCCTACCATGAGTAACTGTTTTCCACTGTTGCCATCAACTTGTTTGTACTGTACTAAACACAGAGAAACTAGCTTCTGTGTATCCCTTTCGATGTGCACTACAAACAAAGCATGTTTGTATCCCCTGCTGTACCAAGGGATCCCTTAACATCTAATGAGTTAATTAATGCAGCAAAGCTAGAAGGGGGAAATTTAGGAAGGATGTGAGGAAACACTACTTCACTGAAAGAGTGGTGAATGCCTGGAACAGCCTGCTACCAGAGGCAGCAGGGCAAAAATCGTGGTGACTTCAAACATGCATGGGATAGACATAGGGAATACTAGTAAATAAAGGGCGGGGGGGTTCACCAGAGACCTCTTAGGGTCTGCTGGGACAGAACAGGCAGTGAACAAATGGGCAGACTGGGTTGGTCAAGTGGTCCTTTTCTGCTGACAGATTCTATTTTTTTTTTTATGTAACTGGGGTAGCTGCCATCTCACTGATGCAAATATCAAATATATAAATATTATAACACATAATTAACATCACAACTATACAAAATATTAAGTTTCTATGCTATCTTTGGGTACTGGAAACGTGTACTTTGTCAAAAAAATTGTCTTGATAGCATGACACTCTTGTTATGTATGGCTGTGGATGGGATGCATTGAGGCTTCTTGAACAAAGTTACTAGTAGCCATGGGCATACATGCCTATCAAAATGCAACTTGGCCAGTGGTGGCCTAAACACTACCACACAGTTTCTCACATACCTGAACTACTGCTGTTCATATCCCTGTATTGTCTGTTCTGTTCCCCCATACAGCATGCAGCCTTCTTTACCATGTGGGAAGAATGTTAAATGCACATAAATTGCCATCAACTAGATGTAAAAACCCTGTCTGTGACTTGCATGATGAGTGTTTATATGCATTTTATGATCCATAATTTCTGTTGAGGCACAAATTCATTTTTGAGGCAAAAACAGGTTTTGTGCCTTGAGACATGCTTACTGAGCTTGCCAGACTGATTTGCCAGGTGACTGCCTTTTTTTTTTTTTTTTTTAAACATTTTATATCACTATAATCAGTGGTGTCTCAACATGAACATTGTCACGACATGCTTTACAAATTATTGTATTATCACAACATAATGATGTCTGGTTTGGGTTTATGGGGGGGCCTCCATACCCTACTTTTTTTGGGGGGGGTACTAAGAAACTTAATTTTTCACACACAACACATTATGGTATATCATGAGAAACGGTGATACAAGAATCACCAGTGAAAATTACTATAATTTTTGCAAAACATGCCTATCGTGACACCCCTAACTGCACTCATTCACTTCTATCTGCAGGACCTTGCAATTGAGGGGGAGGCTGCAAAGGGGGTATTGAGAAGGAGTGTTTGTGTCCCTCTGTATTTTGTTGCTCTCAGTGAGGGACAGGACAGCTATCAGGTTATTTGTTTGCTGTGCAGTTCATGATTGCTTTATGAGTGGACTTGCTGCTTGTGCTTTGCTTTCTCCTCCTGTGTCAGGACAAGGGTTTTATTCAAACTGTTTTTTGTGCTTGCAATGTTACCTTTCTGGCTGTTCAAACATACCTGCTTTACCTGCCACTCTCTTTTTAATCAGCGCTATTTCCAATTTGTGCTTTTATTTGAGAGCGCTTCCAATATGCTGCCCTTGATTTTTGTGAAGGTGAACCAAACAATATTTTATTAAAGTACTGGATGAGTTCACTTTGCAGATCTCAAAAACACAGTATGCACACATTTTACTCTAATTAAGAACTCTTCAGTCAACTGGCACAGTGTAAAGTATTGTATTTTTATTGAAGAGAAGACAGACATCTGCAACATAGTGCGCCCCACACAAAGGCTAATTAACCACCCGATCAGTTAGACAGTGCATCTTCCTCTAGGTACAGTAGCTGTGTGGATCTGTTTTTGTCTGTGTGTGTCTCAGTGTGTATGCGTATATGCATATTACAGTGTATGTGTGTGTGTATTGCTGTATCTGTTTGTCAGTGTGTGTTAGTGTCTCATTTTCTTTGTTAATAATCAGCTGGTATCAACTGTATTATAAATTTGAAATGCTGGACCAGCTATTGGTGGTACAATACAGGTCTCTTTTATCCTGTGGAGGCAGGTACAAAAACTCAGGAAATGCTAGAGACGTAGTAGTTGTCACATTTATTTATTTATTTTGGAGGGGGGGGATCAAAGTGAGTTTATTTAACATGTGAGGTAAAGTGGTTATAAAAGGACAATATACAAATTATAAAAACTAAACTGTTATCTTTTCTAGGGTATATAATAAAAAGAGGGTCTAGAAATTGCTAAAGCTTATAAATCATTAGTTTGACTTCCGGTGTCCATACCAGCATGTTTAATTCACAAAGAACTGGGAAGATTTCCCCACAAATAAACTTTTTATGAAACATCTTATCACATTAGATCAAGACTATGAACACAGTGACAAACACAAACTTGCTAGATTGTGTCTTCAGGGGATTGGAAATACCGACAGCACAGTGGATAGCTTGTTGCATCTCAGAGCTGGCGACTAGAGTTTAGGAGTGGACACTGAGACAGCCATACGGTCCATGTGGCAGTGCTCCTAGCTGGGGAAGGAAGGGCGCCAGGTTCTTTTGCACTAGTGGCTAATGCAGTCGGCCATGCATCTTATGTCCTCCACAGGGGCATGCTATGTGTGGGCGTGGCCTCACTCCAGGAGGGTTGTGGCTGGGGTAAAGAGGAGAAACAAAGAAAAATCCAGTGTGCACTGACCACCATCTATGAAGTAGTCGGTACTCTCAGATCCCACCCCATGTGGATCCCCACTGGTTTGAGAGTGAGGGGAGTGGTGGATGGGACTGGGAGGCTGGAAGATTGCCTGAAACAGGTGCAAGGAGGTGGCCGGGGGCCAAACAGTTTAATTAAAAAAAAAATAAATAAAAATGTCAAATAAAAAAAAAACAAATACTCAAGGGTTAGTATCAATTTGGATAAATATGTGGAGCCAACATTCAACAAATAAGGGATAAGGAATTACTGGGCGTATCCAATTGGCACTGATTATTATAAAACAAAGTTCGAGATAAAGCCAAGAATAAATTACATAAAAAGGCAGGGAACTGTTGTAAAACAGTAGAAAACAGTAAATTGTTAGCAACAAATAAGAAAACGTAGAATGTTATCCATTCAGGCCAGTGTTCTGTAGGAAAACAAAAACACTGTAAATACTTCATGTTTTTTTTTTTTCTGTGGTGCAGAATGCTGAAGAATTTATCAAATATAAGCTTTTAGGGTGCTGAAACAGTAAAAAGGTGTCAAGTATGTTAGATACAGCAAGGAACAACTGCTGAAATGCAATGTAGTTAGGAAACATAGAATGACAGCAGATAAGGACCGCTTGGCCCACCTAGTCTGCCCATTTCCCTACCTAATGGATAAGCTGCAGATCCTAGTTAACCAGCAGCCTACTTCTTTCTACCCCCACCCCCTAGAATTGCTTTATGACTGTCCCATGCATGCTTGAATTCAACCACTGTTTTTGACCCCACAACCTCCTCTGGAAGGCCGTTCCATGCATCCACAACCCTCTCTGTGAAAAAATACTTCCTTACATTACCTCTGAGTCACCCCCCATCTTCAAATTGTGCCCCCTTGTTCTTGCACACCTCTTTTTTTGAAAGATGCTACCCTCTTGGACTTTGTTGATTCCCTTGAGGTACTTGAAAGTTTCTATCATGTCCCCTCTCCCTCCTTTCCTCGAGGCTATACATATTAAGCTCCTTTAGTCTCTCTTCATATGTCTTCTGGTGCATACCCTGCACCATTTTAGTTGCCCTCCTCTGGACAGCTTCCATCTTGTCTATGTCCTTGTGGAGATTGGGTCTCCAGAACTGCACACAGTACTCAGATGAGGTCTCACCAGCTGTCTGTACAGAGGATACTGCAACAACTCTTGTTTTCTACTGGTGATGCCTCTCCCTATGCATCCCAGTATCCCCCACCCTCCTTACTGCCCTCTCACATTGCTTTCCCACCTTTAAGTCATCTGATATGACTACCCCCAGGTCCCTTTCCATTTTTGTTGTTGTTAGTATCTCACCCCCCATTGTGTACTCTTCCCCTGGGTTTTTGTTTCCCAGGTGCATTACCTTGCACTTCTTAGCATTGAATCTAAGCTGCCATACCTTTGACCATTCCTTTAACCTTGCCAAGTCCCTTCTCATCCTTTCCACCCCACCTTGTGCATCAACTCTGTTGCAGATCTTTGTGTCATCTGCAAAGAGAAATACTTTTCCTTCCAGTTCCACTGCAATGTCACTTATAAAAGACATTGAAGAGGACCGGTCCTAATACTGAACCCTGCGGTACCCCACTAGTAACCCCCCTTTCTTCAGAGTGGACTCCATTTACTATTACCCTCTGTGTCCTATTCTCCAGTCAATTCTTTACCCAGGCTATCATCTTGGGACCCACTCCCAGGCTGGCTAACTTGTATATTAATCTTTTGTGTGGGACTGAGTCAAATGCCTTGCTAAAGTCTAGGTAGGCCATGTCCACAGCCCCTCCCTGATCTACTACTTTGGTCACCCAGTCAAAGAAATCTATTAGATTTGTCTGGCAAATGACCTTCCCGCTGTGAATCCATGCTGCCTTGGGTCCTGTGCCCCTCTGGCCTCTAGGTACTCAACAGTTCTTTCCTTCAGAAGTGAGTCCATCATTTTCCCTATCACTGAGGTTAAACTAACAGGTCTGTAGTTTCCTGCTTCTGCCCTGCTCCCACTTTTGTGAAGGGAATCACATCTGCCCTCCTCCAGTCCTCGGGTACCACCCCATCCTCCCATGATTTGTTAAAGAGGGTAGTCAGTGGTGTCACTAGTTCTACCCTTAGTTCTTTTAGAATTCTGGGATGAATCCCATCAGGCCCCATTGCTCTGTCCACCTTCAGTTTTAAGAGTTCTTTCAGAACTCTTTCTTCTGTAAATGGGCTGGTATCAACTTCTGTATCCAGAGTGTTTCTATTGTTTGTTTTAGGTACCTCGCCCTCTTCATTTGTAAATACTGAGCAAAAATATTTGTTTAGTATCTCTGCCTTTTCACAGTCACCCTCTACCCCCCTCCCTTTATTAAGCCTCACTATCCCTCCCTTAGTTTTCCTTCGCTCCCTGATGTACCTAAAAAAGGTTTTATCCCCCTTCTTAACTGAGTTGGCTATCTTTTCCTCGGTTCGGGCCTTTGCTGTTCTGACTGCCTTCCCAGCTCCCTTTTGCTTTAACTGATACGTTCTCTGTCCTGCTTCTTCTGTGATTCCTTGTACTTTCTGAATGCTTTCTTTTTCTCTTGAACCTTCACTGCCACCTCCTTTGAGAACCATAGTGGTTTCTTACATCATTTTGTTTTGTTTATTTGCTTCACACAAAGGCTTGTTACCTCTGTGATGGCAGTTTTTATTATTCCCAATTGTTCTTCCATCCCTCCTTCCTGCCCATTTGCTAGTGCATTCCTTAGGCACTCACCCATTCTGGCGGTCAGCCCTCCTGAAGTCCAGTACTTTTGCCTTTGTATGGCTTGACTCTATTGCTGTGTTTATTGTGAACCATACTGTTCGATGGTCGCTAGTTCCCAGATGGCTACCCTTCTACATCTGTGATCCTCTCCCATCTCCATTTGAGAGGACCAGGTCCAAGATTGCTCCCTCTCAGTGGGTTCCAATACTAGTTGTTCAAGGCATGCCCCTGTGGGCATCTAGAATAACCCCACTCTTCAAGTGGCTGCTGCAACTGCACTCCAGTTAACATCTGGCATGTTCAGATCACCCATCAGCAATATCTCCCCTTTATCTGCCATTCTAAGTATACTTTCTATCATTTCCTTGTCCATTTCCTCCCCCTGAGAGGGGGGTCTGTATACAACCCCTGAGCAGATTGTGGTGCCATTGCCTGCTTCCAAATTGACCCACAGTGCTTCTTCTCCTCCCTGTTTACCCTTTTGTTCTGTTGCTTTGATTGCTTCCCTTATGTAGAGAGCTACTCCTCCTCCTCTTTTACCCTCCCTGTCCCTCCTGTAGATAGTGTATCCTGGTATGTCTATGTCTCAGTCATGGTTCTGTGTGTATCATGTTTCTGTGACTGCCACGCTATCCAGATGCTCCTCCTCCATCAAGGCCACTAATTCAGGAAGCTTGTTACCCAGACTACGGGCATTGGTACTCATTGCTCTCCATTTTTTGATGGCTTTACCTTCTGTAGCAGCATCCCCCACTGACCTTTCTACCATGGTCTTTTTCTCATTTAGTACCCTGTTTTGTAGGAGACCAGAAAACGCTCATTTTTTTTGTTGCATACTCCAGTACCATTTTACAGCATCCATTTTGCTCTTTTTTATTCAGACTAAAACCAGAATAGCTGATGTGACAGTATATTAAGATAAGCTGCAATGATTGAAAAAAATGATGCAGAATTTTATAATGTATTAAGTACAATATTAGAATGCAGAGTACAACATTTAAAAAGCACCCAATCACCTAACACTGTCACCATGTCCTAACATACCCACTACTTCCTAAAGTCTTGCCGTAGAAATCAGAAACACAGAAATGTGTTTTTTTTAAATGAAAACGCCAACACAGAAGTGGACGTTCCTTGCAGCGCTCGTCTCATGCCATTCCCCCTTCACCCCAGCTGTTTTCTGAAAAAGAAACAAAAAAGCTGCAATATACCATGGCTAGGTCAATGAATATTGCTAGAGTGCCTTGCCTGTAGTCCATGTGGGAATGCATGTGGTCTGAGAAGAGAAGTGGTGGTGGAGTAGTTACGATGGAAAACAGACTGAAAGGTGGGTAGAAAACCAGTGCAGCCACAAATATTGGACAGTTACCTGCTGTCCAATAGCTCCAGGACTTTGGAGAGTACATAGCAGGGATATCAGGAGGTAATTTATTTAGTTTTTGTTGACTGGGTAAGTGCAATAGACAAGTCCTTCCTATTTTCAGGCACGACCCGGGGGAGGGGGATACAGATGAATGCCAACTGACCTTGAACCAGATTAAGCTGTTGGTGGTATTTTTAGTGAATGAGGGAAATTTGGCCAGGACACCAGGGAAATTCCCCTACTCTTTTCGACAAGTGCCATGGGATCTTTAACATCCACTGAAACTACCACCAATCCAGGCATACGGGACCGCGGTTTAACATCTCATCCGAAAGACGGCACCTCAGAAGTGCAGCACCCCTCTAATTACAGGCAGTGGCACTTTCTTGTACAGGGAGATTAGCATGGCATCTTTCCAACTGGAAGGAAAAGAACCTGTGGCTAGGAACTATGTGGGTAAGTGTTTTAGCCAAGGTAGCACCAGCGGCTCCCACAGTGTGGAATTTGAGGTAGATGCCATCCGGGCCTCCACTGCAGTAGACATTTAGGGAACACATTTCCTTTAGGACTTCTGACTTGGGGATGTGAGAGAGAGACTGACAAAAGCAGGACTAAAGTACTTACTTGGAGGATTATGGGTAGGTGAGGGACCAAGAGCCTTTGGTCCCTCAGAGAAGTAGTGGTCCAAGACATCTGCAGAGCCCTCCTGGCAGGAGTGGCAGCAGACTGGGAGCTAGATGGATTAGGTTAAGACAGCCTATTGGCTTGGGAACCAGAGAACTTGCATTTAGCCCATGCCATATCCCTCAGGTAGAAAATGTCAATAAACTCTGATCAGGCAGTCAGTTCCATCATGCTTATAAAAATTAGGGCAGTATTGGAAAAACCATCACAAAATTCAGGAAGATCGCAGACACGTTTACTAGATCTACATTTAGTACTTGCTGAAAGGAACTGACAGTTTTTGCAACATAGTCCAAAAAGCGCATTGAGCCCCTGCCTTTAACTTGCAAGTACCAAATGTACAAGTGTCCGTACTGCACTCCTCATCAACATCTACCACCTTGTTGCCACACATGGGGACAGTGTACTTTGCACTGGATTTGGGAGTGTTCATTACACATGTCCTATTGTTCACAGTCTTGAAATTGGCCAATTTACTGCAGCTGCTAAAGCCTGTACATGGACCTGCATGAGCTACCATTGTCACATCTTCCTTTAGCTTTATAGATCTGCATTTCTCCGAATCAGGTGGCATATTTGTTGTATGTCCTGTTTCGTGAGCAATGATAGCTGTGTACCTGGTAGGTGAATTCGGCGGCATAACAATAACTGCATTCGCTGAGCAAACTGTGCCTTGCAAAGCCAGGCCAACTTTAGCCTTACCCAGCATGTAATGCTGAAACAGTCCAGCAGTCACATTTCTGATGGTTTCCAATTTCCCTTTTTGCATAGGCTGTAAATGCTGACATGCTTCCCGTATTGCCAATTTCAACTGGCTGTTCATCTGTCCAAATCCCCAGACCAGACACCATTAATTTTGCATTTATAGTTTTAAGAGTCTGTTGAATAAGTTGATAATATTGGCCACATCAGATTTTACAGCATCTTCTGTACCTGCCATTTTAGTATATTGTTTCTGGTCCACAACTACATAGGACTCAATAAATAAAGGGGGTAACACCAATATATCCATTTGTGTTTGGTCTCCCATTATGTCTGGTGAATTAACCTCTGTGCCGTCTTCGGCAGGTCCATCAGAAACAGTTGTTTGTAAGCCCCCCAAATGGGCTTACTTATGGAGCTGCAGCTCTGTTCTCCCCCAGTGCTGTTTGCGTCTGTGGCTCGGGGGGGGGGTTAGTTGCACACTGCGGCCTTATTTGTGACTGGCGGCTCCAGCCGCTAGATCCTCATGTCTTGGCCTGGGGGGGGGGTTTGTCCGAGTGTAGGGATGTGTGTCCGCGCCTCCAGGCACCTGTGGGAGTGGTTGTGGTCTCGGGTTTGGTTTTCTGGGTCATCCAAGCTTGGGACCACGTGGAAGATAAATTACAAATAAATAAAATAAAATAAAATAAAATAAAATAAATAAATAATGTAGGTAGTTATGGTGGCCCGCGTGGCCACCAGCTTAAGAAAATTTAAAGCAGTGGCTGCTCCCCTGAGTGGGAAATGGTTCAGCGCTGGCTGGTGCTGAAAGGGGTACATGGTAAATAGTTATTTGGGACTACGAATCCCATAGGGCATTGGTGACAGAGTGGTTTTGGAGCCCAGGCAATTGATCCAGGACTGGACCTCTGGGGTTTTGGCGTCCTTTTGGGGAAAGGATATAAGGGAGAGGCAGCGTGGGAACCAGGGGAGAGAAAGAAGAGAGGGTTGTAGTAAGGACCGAGTGGGGCCAGATTGCCCACTCGGACACCCAGTGTTTTTTTTATTTTATGAGGCAGTGAGTTGATTCAGGGAGGCAGCGTGATGTGGTGGTGGCCACCCAGTTGGAGCCCCCTTGCCTGGGGCTAGCTGGGGAAATCCAATTCCCCTGAGGCTAGAGAACCACTGCACCTTACAGGAAGAGGAGGAATGGCTTGGACAGAACAGAGGGAGGAGTGCTTTCTGCCTACTGGGAGCAGGAAAGGGCAGAGGAAAATAATGGAGCCTATGATGAGGATCCAGGCACAGGCCCTGGTCCCAGGACTGTTTAAAACTGGGAAGGAAAGGGGAAATTGTTTAACCAGGAAAGGCACACTAAGCCAGAGCTCATTTCCAGGTGTGACCTGGGAGCACAAGGAAGTTAAGTGACTTGCCCAAAGTCACACAGTGCACAAGTGTGGGCTGATAGGATTCAAACCCAGGTCTCCAGGTTTGCAGCTCAGTGCCTTTAATCATGCTATACTGCCTTCTGGGAAGACATGGAGAGACTGTAATTTAGGGGTCCTAGTGGAATCTGGGGCAAGCCCCTGGTCCTGCGAGGCCCAGTGCATAGACTTCCCAGTTTCTGAGCAGAGGAGCAGAGAAAGGGGGTGACTGTGGGGCAGGGCCAGCCATCTCCCTGGATGTCCCTGCTCCTCGTGGAGATAGAAAGGAGAACTGTTGCTGTCTGCCTTTATAGGCCTCATTTGGCCACGATTTAAGCTGCCTGTGTTTGGACTTTGTCTGCCTAGCCTGAAGGGTAGCTGCCTGGACTAAATGTGCAGTTGTGACCTCCACAGTCCTGAGTACTGCTCTAGCTTCTGATGCGTTCTTTTTGGTCCTAAGCATCTTTTGAGCTTCTGATGTGACCACATGGTCCAGAGCAACCCGGTTGTGTGTTTTTCACTCCATGGAGTCCCTGTTCCTATTTATTAACTGGGATCCCCTGTTTCTTAATTTCAGAGTGTTGCCTCATTAATTTTGGATGGACTGTTTTGCTAACAAGATGTGGCCTCCACAGCCCGGCTCCCAGTGTGTTCAGGTGTGGCATCTAATGGATCTAGCCTCAGAGGACCCTCGTAGGAAGACAGCAAGAGACCTGCCTAGTGAAGACTGCCTCCAAAGACTGTGGTGGCAAAGATGGCAAGGTCAGGCAGGTGAAGACCGGTGTCATCTCTCCAGATGGCTAGCTCTGCACCCTGAAGAATGGGGCACCCTGGCTTCATCAGGTCTGGTAAGCCAGGCTGACCAGGTATGTGGACCTTTTTTTGCTGTGTAGTGACCCTCCCCAGGACTCACCTTCATACCCACAGACGCGGGGGGGGCTTACATGTTATTCATTTATTTTTTGTTCCTCTCTTCACCCGGGGTCCCTGTGTAGGTGCACGTTTCACCTGCCAGTAAGGTTTACAGGGTGGTATCCCCAGCAAAAGCATGATTCTCTTGAATGTCTCCTTCTGTAAGATTTGTATCCAACATCCCACATGGAAGTGGCTTTGGCAGTATATTTTTCACATCATAAATCAGATGCTGAAAGGTGGAAGAAGACTTCAGGGCTACAATTTCATGAGAGGCCTCTTCAGTATACATAAGTACGGAGTGAGGAGAAGTGGCAACCTGCAGTTGTTGTGACCAATCATTATTCTCCCAGATCATATATAGTACACACGCCCAATGGTAAAATGTATAGAAGAAACTGAAAACATCTAAGGAAGACACAGGAGGAAACATTCACTGTGATGATCCCAGATTCATTTGAAGTTCCAAGCCCAGCCATACCAGATGAACATTTGGAGAGCAATGAGCAACCTGATGTATCCCCATCTGCTGAACTACCTGACATTCACAAAGAAAATACACAGCCAGAGTTAACAGGAAAGATACCCAAAACTACAAGATATGGCACAGAGATCAAAGCTCTGAGAAGATATCAAGATTATACTTAGGACAAAAGAATAACAAGATTACAGCATGGACTGGCGTAAAGACCAGGTCCCAACAGGGCTACATGCTAGTAACCTCTGGCCCTAATTATGTGGTTACAAACAACAGACATTTTTACTTGTTTGTCAACTGATGATTTTGATAAAATAATTGAACTGAAAAAATAAAAAAAGGGAGATGTAGTACAATGAAGTAACAGTAGGCAACACCTACAGAATATAGAAAGTCATGTGGTGAAGCACAGGTTCCTAGAAACACAGAAGATTGCAGGCAGATAAGAACTTCTAGGCCCATCCAGTCTGCCCATTTTCCCTACCTGCATCATCTGATGTTGATCCTGTGTGGTCATCAGTCTAGACCCCTCTTCCCATATCTAGTGTTCCTTTATGCCTGTCCCATGCATGTTTGTATCCCCTCACTGTGCTTGCCTCCACCACCCCCTGTGGCAGGCTATTCCAGGCATCCATCACCCTTTCAGTGAAGAAAAATGTCCTCACATTTCCCCTCAATCTTCCCCCCTCCAATCTCATGTCGTGTCCTCTTGTTTTGGACCCTTTTCTATACTGAAACATGCCCCCCACCTGTACCTTATTTATGCCTTTAAGATACTTGAAGGTCTCAATCATGTCACCGCATTCTCTCCTTTCTTCCAGCGTATACATGTTAAGGTCCTTCAATCTCTCCTCATATGTTTTCTGATGCATGCCCTGTATCATCTTAGCTGCCCTTCTTTGGACAACTTCCACCCTGTCAATGTCCTTACGAAGATGCAGCCTGCAGAACTATACGCCGTACTCCAGATGAGGTCTCACCAGTGTTTGTACAGTGGCATCACCACCTCCCTTCTCCTGCTGGTAATGCCTCTACCTATGCACCCAAACATGCCACTGGCTTTTCCTACATCCTTTGTACATTGTCTGGCCACTTTAATGTCATCTGTGATGATAATCCCCAAATCTCTTTCTTCCCTGGTGGCTGCTAGGAGTGCCCCCCATTCAGTAACTCTCAGCAGGGTTTTTACACTCAGGTGCATAATTTTACACTTTTTTGCACTGAACTTCAGTTGCCACACTCTGGACCACTCTTCCAGCTTTTCCAGGTCCCTCCTCATGTTATCCACCCAGTCTGGTGTACGTACACTACTGCAGGTCTTGGTGTCATCTACAAATAGACAAACCTTCCCCACCAGCCCTTCTGCAATGTCGCTAATGAAGACACTGAAAAGGACTGGCCCAAGGACTGATCCCTGAAGAACCCCACTGGACACCCCCCCCTTGGATTGGATTCCATTTACTACCACCCTCCATTTGCTATCCTTACAGCCAGTTACTTACCCAGTTCACTACCTTTTGTCCCACCCCCAGGCTGGCCAGCTTGTTCATCAGCCTTCTATGTGGTATGTGTCGAAGGCCTTGCTGAAATCAAGGTATGCAACATCCACCGTTCCCCCCGGTACAAAACCTTTGTTACCCAGTAAAAACAATCTATCAGATTTGTTTGACATGACCGTCCTGCTGTGAACCAATGCTGCCTAGGATCTTGGGTTCTGTTGGCTTTCACGTTGTCCACAATTCTGTTCTTAAGCAGTCCCTCCATAATCTTACCTACCACTGAGGTGAGGCTGACTGGCCTGTAGTTTCCTGCCTCCTCCCTGATCCCACTCTTGTGCAGAGGCACTACATGTGCCCTCCTCCAGTCCTGTGGGACCACCCCAGTATTGAGGGACTCACTGAACAGGGCTGCCAGTGGTGTTGCTAGCTCCATCCTTGTTCCTTTAGTATCCTAGGATGAATGCCACCTGATCCCATTGCCTTGTTCACCTTCAGTTTAGTGAGCTCCCTCAGGACCCTCCCTTCTGTAAAAGAACTGGTGTCTACATCTTCCCTCCCCAAGCACCAGTTTCTTAGCTGTGGTCCCTGACCCTCTTCTTCTACAGTGAATACTGAACAGAAGTATTCATTCAGTATTTCTGCATTTTCCTGGTTCCCCTCTACACACACCACCTCATCCCTTTTGAGCCTTACAATCCCTTCCCTGGACTTCCTTCTTTCACTAATGTATTTATAATTTACCTAAAGAATGCCGCCACCCCCCCCCCAACTGTTTGTGCCAGTGGTCTTACTTCAGTTTGAGCCTTTGCTCTCCTTACTGCTTTCCAAGCTTCTCTCAGACAGTTTAGGTACCCCACCCAGTCCTCTTCTTTCCGACTCTCCTTAAATTTCCTGAAACACAGTCTTTCTTCCCTAACCTTGTCTGCTAACTCTCGTGAACCATAGGGGTTTCCTCCTTCTCTTGCTTTACTTCTCAGCCTAATATACTGATTTGTTGCCTCCACTATGGCTATCTTGAGTTGTGTCCACTGCTCAAGCCCCCCCGCCCCTCCTCCCTCCCTCCTTGCTAGAGCTTCTTTGATGTCTTTCCCCAATTTAGCAAAGTCCACCCTCCTGAAATCCAATACCCTTGCTTTAGTGTGGTTTGTCTCCGACCCTGTACCTATATTAAACCACACTGTGTGGTAGTCGCTGGACCCTAGGTGACCATCCACTCTGACCTCTGTGACCCTATCCCCATTTGTTAATACTAGGTCCAGTATTGCTTTGTCCCTGGTGGGCTCTAGCACTAGCTACTTGAGGCCTGCCCCCTGCAGGGAGTCCAAGATGTCTTGGCTGCTTGCTGTGGAAGCTGCTGGGATGGACCAGTCTATGTCTGGCATATTTAGATCATCCAGCAGTAGTACCTCCCCCTTTTGCTGCCATCTCTTGCATTTCCTCAGCTAGTTCCCTATCCACCTCTTCCTCCTGAGATGGAGGCCTCTAGATCACCCCTGTGCACATTGCCGTGCCATTGTTTGGTTCAAGGGTGACCCACAGTACCTCGGCCTTACCCTGTCTACCTTGTCCTGCTGTGGCTTTTATACCTACCCCCGCATACAGAGCTACCCCCCCCCTTTCCCCTCTCTGTTTTTCCCGAATAAAGTGTAGCCTGGTACATTAACCTCCCAGCCGTGATTTGTGTTGTACCACGACTCTGTTATGGCTACTAGTTCCAGGTTTGTCTCAGTCATCAAGGTCACCTGGTCTGGGATTTTGTTTCCCAGGCTGCGGGCATTTGTAACCATGGCCTTCCACGTTTCACCACCTGCATTCCTTTCTTTCTCACTATTTCCCTTCTGTTTCCTTTCATCCCTCCTAGTTTCTACTCTGCGCACATTTCCCACTTCCTCTTCTTTTTTACTGACCTGTTCCTCTTGTAGCTTGATTTCCTGTGATGTTTCCCCTTCCTTATTTGTGATCTGTTCCACTCGTAACTCCTTACCTTGCCATGTTTTGCCATCCCTCTCCCTATGATCTCGGATATGTTTTGGGGGTGGACATACTTTTTGATTACCTCCTAGTTTACCCTCCCCCACAGCTAGTTTAAATGCTTTCCTATGTAGCATTTAAACTTTTCATGGAGTACCTCGGTTCCCCTCTTTGATGGATGTAGGCCATCAGCTTTGAATAAACCTTCATCACTCCAGGTGGTCCCCCAGTCTCCAACAATCCAATTCCCCCCTCGCAGCACCATTTCTTCAACCAAGTGCTGAAGTTACTTATGCGGGTGCTCTTGTGCACCACCTTGTCCTTGACAGGTAGAACCTCCTGCATGTGGAGGTTGCACATGTTCCCAAGTGCTGGTGCAGTTTGATTTAAAAAAAAAAAAAAAAAAAAAGAGTTCAAGCAACAAGCATTCTACTGGTTTCTCATACAGTATTTTAGAGATACAATTCTGAGTGTTGGGTGCAAAAATGTGCTGCTGACATGAAATTGGGAGCTATAGTGGAAACTAATGACCAATCTAGAAAAGTCCAGAAGGATTCAGATAAGTCATTAGACTGGACAAGAAAACAAGGGATGGCTTTGAACTTGGAAGTGCAAGGTGCCACATCTAGGCAAAAGGAACAAAGAACATAAATATTGTATGGATTGTCCTGGACTGTAGTCAGCCAAAGGATGACTCTGGAGTTAATGTTAAGTACAGTTTATAACACTATGAACAATGCAGAGAAGTAGCAAAAAGAGCTAATAGAGTACTTACCTACATAATGAGATATTTTGCAACAAGGTGCAGGGATGTTGTGATGCTGCTGTATAAAAGTTTTGTTAAGTCACATACAGATTATACTTCTCAGCTTTTGGTCCTTATACTTAACTTAAAGGGAACTGAAAAAATACTGAGAAGAGCTACCAAAATGGCATGGGGTTTGGAAGAATTACTATATGAGGAAAGACTACACAGATTAAATTTAATGAGTCTCAAACAGAGGTGGATGTGTGGTGATCTTCTTACAACTGTATGAGAGATCAAGAGATACTAAAAACTGTCTGCAGCCCCAAACCTAGAATTTAAGTATGAGGGTTAAGCTATGCATGGGAATAACATGGAATCTGAAACAGTTCATTTCAGGACGATTCAAATACCTCGTTCACACAGCGAGAAGTTTTGATCGCCACCATGCTGATCATTGCAGCCAGTGTCTCTGAAACGCTGTGGAGCGGCATTCAGACTGCATATCTCCGGAGCATTGTGGATGCTCAGAGAAGTTCTACTGTTTGGAGGAGGGTTCCGGTTATGGGGGGGCTGCAGCTGACGATCACCGCTCAAGGCTGGGTCTTCAGATCAGAGTTTAGCTAAAGGCTGTTTTTGGCATCAGAAATACAGCTGAACTCGGGGAAGTTTTTTTTTTTTTATTTTTTTTTGGCAGACCTAGGATTATAAATTGGAGAAAACACGGTCTCAAGAGTAGAGTCGTGAAACTGGGCATACGCCTATGCATATGCATTAACACATGCCTAGTGCCACGGCTCGACTCAGAGACCGTGTTTTCTCCTAGTTAGCCCTTGGTCTGCAAAAAGAATCACTTACCCGAGTTCAGCTGTATTTCTACTGCCAAAAACAACCTTCAGCTGAACTCGGGTGGGAAAAAACTATTGACTTCAGCTGAAAGAAACACAGGTGCAGGCTGGGAAAAGCCAGTCATGACATTGTGGGTGATGCCAGGCTGTTCAGACAGCCGAGAAAATGACGCACAATGCCCTCACCACTACCACGATTCCAGGAAAAAGGGATTGTGGTCGCAATGAAACGCATCCTGCAAACAGCAAAACTGTGGCACTCAGACATACACAGCGGCAGTGATCTTACTGCTGTGCACCATCAACAACGCCACAGATTTGGCTGTTTGAACAGGGCTAAAAGAATTTTTTTTTTTTTTTTTTTTACACTAAGAGTGGCAGGATTGTGGAATAGCCTGCCTGGTAATGCAGTTAACAGTGAAAACAAACCCGAATTAAAAAAAAAAAAGTAGCCAAATGAATAAAGCAAGGAACAATTATGTAAGCAGTAATGTATAAGAGGGTGCCTTTAAAACACTGGAGAGAGGTGTGTGTGTGTGTGTGTGATTACTGACCATCATCATACACCTCGAGTACTTTATCGTACTTATAACATGTGGAAAAAAAAACCAAAAACACAGTATGTAATTTCTTACAAATGTTATAAAGTATTAAGACGTATGGCTGGGGAGCCGACAGTCAAGTACAGTTATGCAACAACTTACCGTAACAGTAGATCTTTGAGAGGAGCTCTTGCAGCAGGTAATATAATTAGGACCAGTGCCACCAGGCGTTAGGACCCCATGGAAATTCTTGTAGCTAGCAGTCTGTAATGGGGGACTGCCCCCCGACGTTGGCTCTGCCCGACGTCAGACGTGGTATAAAGGGGATGGTCCCCCGGTGCCATCTCAGTTCTTCCGCCAGAGACCCAGCTGAAAGGACTGGAGAACCGGGCAGGATCTCCCCTACCCCGAATAGGGTAAAAACACCAATTCCTGGGGGATGGAGAATGGGAAAGCCACCTGCTGCAAGAGTTCCTCTTGAAGCTCTACTGTTACGGTAAGTTCTTATGTAACTGTACTATCTGACTTAGAGGGGGATCTCTTGCAGCAGGTAACAGCATTAGGACAGAGTCCTAAGCAGTACCCAAGAATAGGCCCAGGTCTGACGGGAGTGGGAAAAGAAAAAACAATGGCTGTACAGCTTCAAAAGAGTAGGCCCTGCAGGACGGCCAGTCCAAAACCTGCTCTCCTCCGAGAAGCAATGTCAAGGCTGTAATGCCTAATGAAGGTATGGACTGTGCTCCAGGTCGTGGCAGTGCAGATATCTGCCAAGGATACATTCCACAAGGAAGCGAACGGGGTAGACACAGCCCTGGTGGAGTGACCATTGATCATGCCTGGCAAGGGTTTACCATGATGCTGGTAACAGAACAAAATACCATGCACTAACCAACGCGTTAGTGACTGGAGACAGGGGCCCCTGTCATCCTATGTGCGAAGGAGACTAACAACTGGTCCATCTTCCTCGATGCACTAGTTCTGTGGATGTAACAACGAAGGATTTACATTCAGTGTATGCAACAAGGCCTAGCCTTGATCAGAGAACTCTGGATAATAAACCGGAAGGTTGATGTCCTGGTTCAGAGTCAATGTGGACACCACCTTCGGCAGAAACTTAGGATTTGTACGCATGGTCACCCTGTCCCTGTGGAAAACAAGATAAGGCTCCTTACACATAAGGGCCTGAAGCTCAGAAACCCTTCGAGCGGAAGTAATAGCAACTAAAACTAATGCTTTCCATGAAAGAAGGCGTAGCTCGCAGGTCACAGCTGGTTCTAAGGGAGGCAGGGTGAGCTTCCCGAGAACAAAAAGCAAATCCCACGGTGTGACCGGGTCCCTCCTGGGAGGTCTGATGTGAAGAACCCCCTCAAAGGAAGGTCTTGCACATGTTAAGCTGTGCCAGAGTCCTCTCCCCATATGATGCATGGTATGCAGAGACCGCACACATATGTACCTTGATAGACAAGTAGCTTAAGCCCAGGTCCAAGAGGTGGAGAAGATAATCCAGCACATGCTTGACCGGACAATCCAGGGGATCTAGGGCACGAGCCATTGCCTAGAGGCAAAAACGCTTTCCACTTCATGGCATAAGTTGCCCTAGTGGAGGGTTTCCTTGCTGCTATCAGGACGTCTGCCACCCTGCTTGACACCCCTAATCTTTCTTCTGCTAAGACTGCAGGAGCCAGGCATGCTGGTGAAGACATCGCAGAGCAGGATGGACTAGTGTCCTCTGTTCTTGAGAGAGCAAGTGGATGGAGAGTGGCAACTGCATTGGAGGTTCCGAGGTCAGCTGCTGTAGTAGTGGGTGTGACGTAGATGGCCAGTTCTGAGTGCTTTATAATATATTTTTTTTTAATATAAAATGTATTACTGTCTCTGCTGAAAAATCTAATGCTCTAGGAGTGACCTCAACCCCCCCCCCCCACAGATTTCAGCTGACAGATGCAAACTAAGAGAAATGCTGACAGCATGCGAGTTCACACACACTCAGTTTTTAGATACGTGTTACATGGCAGACCAGGAGCTAATTACAGAGTTGTTTAAGTTAACTTTAAGAGGGAAATCCTAAAAAAGGTTTATGACGTTGAAGAGAAAACCCAGGTTATTACACAGGAGTGCGAGGTTGTAAATGCTCCTATGAAGCCTGTGTGAAGAGGATGCAGCATGGATCAAAAGGGATGTTATTTGAAACATGAGTCATGCTGAAGGATTGCAAAATTGATAAAAAAAAAAAAGTAGGCTTTTTTAAAGTATTAGATACGTTTTTTTAAAATATAATCTGACAGAGGAGGAGCTAGCTGACCTCACACAAAAATGGGTTGGCCAATACAGTTGTTTAAGGAATAATTCTGTTTGACAGACACACATTTTTACCTAGACTCTGACCAAGCAAGATCGGTGAGCACTTAAGCAAGTATTTAGAGACTAAGTACTGAAGCATTCCTTTGCACTGTTTAAACCTTGTTTCTTTTAAAAGATTTGTATGTCTTTTGATATAAGAGTTCTGTTTTTTGTGTTTCACATATTTTTAACTATTTTAGTAAAATTCTTTTTAGAACTTACTTGGTCTGTCTTTGACTATTTTTTATTTTGTAAGAAAAGTACATGGTTATTGCAGATACTAAACATAAGCTTGAATGGTGGTACCAAACTGGAAAGAGAAGCATTTTAAATCTGAGGTCTTTATTAAAGTTTTTAAGGGTTCATCTCTGTATACCTAGTTGGGTGCCCGTAGGCAAAGATATCTGGCCCCCGAAGACAGAAATATCCGAGCCTGTGCATTGGGTATGCTAGCAAGAGGTTAACAGTTTGAATCCCTCCAGAACTTGAGACCAAAGGTTGATCTGAACTCACAAAAACAGACAAGAGGGTTACCTTGTCTGTTACACTGTTCACAAGACTGCACTCAGAGGTTGGCACTTTTGGAGTAGAGGGCCTGACCTGCTGTGTGGGTTTGTGACAGTGGGTACCAAATTTGTCGGGGTCACTAGAATCATTCTGGCTTCCTCTGACTGCAGTTTGAGCAGGACTCTCTGAATGAGAGGGAAGGCGTACAGAAACCTCCCTGTCCAGGAGGAGAACAATGCGTCTTGCCAGAAAACACCAGGCCCTGGATCGAGCAAGCAGAAATTTGGCAGTTTGGCGTTGCACAGGGACGCAAAAAGGTCCAGCACTGGATGTCCCAAGCAATCGAAGAGGTTGTCTGGGACTTCCTGGAGCAATTCCCACTCATGGTTCAGAGAACGAGAGTGACTGAGACTGTTGGCGAGAACATTCTGGCTTCCTGGCAGGTGTACAGCTGTGAGATCCAGAAGATATTCCACTGCCCAGTCCCACACGCTCATGGCCTCCCTGCAAAGGGAATATGACTGAGTGCCCCCTTGCTTATTGATGCAGAAGACAACCGGAGTGTTGTCTGACTGCACCAAGAGAGTACCTGGGGAAACTTGGTCTCGAAATGCCATCAGGACATACAGAATGGCTCTCATTTTCAGAACGTTGATGTGTAGACAGCACTCTGTGGGGGGGGGGGCCAGGCTGCCCTGGTCCTGTGTTCCCCTAGCCGAGCCCCCCATCCTGACAATGAGGCATCCGTCATTAGAGTTTGTGATGGGGGGCAGTCCCTGAAAGGAGACCCCCTTCCTCCAGATGTGGGAGGCAGAGTCACCACTCAAGGGAGTGACGGACTGCCGCTGAGACTTGGATTGGCTGATCCAAGTCATCCACCACCTGGTCCCACTGGACCTTGAGGTGCCACTGTAGAACCCTCATGTGTAATCTGGTGAGGGGGGGCCATAGCCATTTGGATCAGAAACTGAAGGATGACCCTCAACGGGACGGAAGATGCTGCTTGGACTCTGCGCACCAGGTCCATCAAGTGATCTGCCCTGTCTGAAGGCAAAAAGGCTTTCTCCTGAACGGTGTCCAGGATGGCCCCTATGTATTGCAACCTCTGGGAGGGCTAGGGTTGCGACTTCCGCCAATTTATAGTGATGCCCTGGGAGAGAAAGAGGTTTTCCATTCCCTCCAGGGCAACTCAACTGGCTTGCTGACTGGGCTGAAATGAGCCAGTCATCCAGGTAGGGGTAGACAAAGTGGTCTTTCCTTTGGAGGGCCACTGCCACTACTGCCAGGCATTTGGTAAAAACCCTGGGTGCCGACAAAAGGCCGAAGGGCAGAACTTGGAATTGGTAATGCTGGTCCCTGAATCAAAACCGGAGAAATCTCCTGTGGGAACGCAGGATCTTGATATGCATGTAGGCGTCCTGCATACCTAGGGAGCATAACCAATCCCCTTGATGGAGAAGGGGAAGCAAGTTTGCCAGTGTTACCATCCAGAATCTCTGGTATTTGACCAAGAAATTGAGCTGGCTAAGGTCCAGAATGGGAATAAGGTCTCCAGTCTTCTTCGGGACTAGAAAGAAATGGGAGTAGAAACCTGTACCCCTTTGGGCCTGTGGCACCGGCTGGATGGCTTTTTTCTCAAGCAGCAGCTGAATTTCATCTGCCAGAAGCTTGGCATGGACTAGTGGACAATGGGCAGGACGGGTGGGATCGTCCGGTGGTATGCTGAGAAACCTTATTGCATAGCCTCAGCAAATGGTTTTCAGCACCCATTGGTCCGAGGTTATGCTGGACCATTCTGCAAGGTAAAGGGAGAATCTCCCTCCTACTTTCTTGCCCTGCGTCTCCTGAGAGAGAGGAGGGAGATGCAGCGAGTCAGACTGTGGAGGGGTTGGGGCCCTGTGTCCTTGGAGCTTTGGGCTGCTTGGGGCCTGGGGCACCCTAACGGCACGGTGACTGCGCCTCTTAAACCCTTTTCCCTGGGGTAGCCTGCCCCCTTGTTCCTGACCTCTACAGAAGGGATGACGGTGGGAGTCTTGAGGCTCTGATTTGTACATTCAATGTACATCAGCTACGGCTTTGTCTGACTCCTGTAACTCCTTTACCAGGGTTTCCACTTCCTGGCCAAACAGTACTGGGGCCTGAAAGGGTGCATGCAGTATGGATTCTTGGAGATCTGGGCAGAACTCTGTGAGCCTGAGCCAAGAATGTCTCCTCAAACAGATTCCTGTAGCAGCCATCTGGGAAGCCATGTCCACCGAGTCATATGAACATCTTAGAGCATGTCTGTCTACATCCAGTCAGAACTGGGCGTAGGCCAGGATTTCCTCCTTAGTGTCCGAGTCTGGAAGAATCTTGACTAGTTCTATTGTTTTCTCCCATAGTGACTGTTCGTATGTCACCATGTGGGCAAGGAAATTCAGTGAACGGATAGAGCCCGTTGCTGAAGAATAAAACGTTCCTGCCCCAGCTGTCCAATTTTTTGGACTCCAGATCTGGTGGTTGGGATTGAGGTGCTTGGGTTGGCTACTGCAGCTATGAGCAGCTGTAAACACTAGTGAATTAGCTCCTGGGTGCTCCCCCAAAAATGGCTCAGCCTTGGGAGGCTTATATAGCCTGTCCGCCTTCTTTGGGACAGCAGAAATGTACAAGGGGTTTACGCCACGTGATTCTGGTGACATCCTGGAACAGCTCTACAAGAGGTGGGATGACCAGGGGTTTTGGTTCTTTGGACCCTAGAAACATTGCCAGATGTCTGTGCTCTGGGTCCAGCTCCTCCATATCCCATTTGTAAATGGACTGAATGTGATGCATGATGTCCAGAAATGAAGGGCCATCCGGGGGAGACGTTGGAGAGTCCCTAGGGCCCGGAGAGGGCGGGACAAATTTCTCTTCGTCTGAGGAGTCTGATGAAGAATGACGTGCATCCCTGTCATCCGGGGAGGACAGGCGTCCGCTGGAGGATGGAATCAGGGAAGAACATCTCCTGCGCTTGCCTTTCGGGTCAGAGTGGGTTGCCTCCTCGCCAGCTGGACTGGTTGGGGTTGGAGGGGGTCCCATTGGTGGAGGCGTCTGGTTTGGGACGGGCGGGTCTGTACAACAGGTCCCCCTTGACTGTGTTCCACCAGGATGTAAAGAGCAAGCCGATGTCTGCCATGGGGATGATGGGTTTGCTGGATCTGGAGTTAGTGGTTCCTGTGGATCTGGTGGCTGGTCTGGGGAGCCCTGCTTATCCTTGTCTGACTGCTTAGTGTCTGCATCCCCAGGGGACACGGCATCCAGAGTAGGAGGGGGCCCATCGGGTGACCGGCCCTCAGAGGGAGGGGTGGGCATCCGAGCCTCTACTGGCGACCGCCTCGTATCAGGCATCGGGACGCCGGAGAGGGCGATGGCTTGGTGGGTGCCTGTCAGGGACGGAGGGACACACTTTAGCTGGAGGAGGCGTCCGGTGGTGGATGGTCTCCTGATGCCCGTCAGAGTCGTCTGGGGGTTTGCGCTTCTCTGACAAACTGCCTGATTTGCCTGCATCTTTGGGCTTACTGGCAGGCGGCTGGCCTTCTTGGGTCAACCCCGAAGTTTTGTGGGGTCGGTGGGCCAGGGAAGGATGAGCAGGCAAATGTCCAAAGGAAGATGGCTCCTTGTGCTTGCCCTGAGAAGAGGCGGGAGCTGGCTTCGACTTCAGAGAGGACTCCGTTGCATTACACGTGACCCAGCCAGACCTCTGGCCAGAGGTCGAAGGAGAAGGAGTCTTAGAAGGTGACTTGGGGCAGGACTCAGACCGGGCCCTATCCTTCTCCATGTGGTGATGGTGTTTTCCTCCTGATGACTTTTCTCTGGGTGGGGAGTCCTTGGCGGAAGAGAACAGCTGCGCTCCGAAGTCCGTTGCATGGCTACCACCTTCTGTTCCAGGAGAAAGGCTTTTAGGGCATTGGCTCTCCTGGTCCTGGTCTCCTGGTTGAACTTCTGGCAATGCGGGCAGTTGGCGGGCCAGTGGTCAGGGCCTAGACAGAGGAGGCAGGCTGCGTGACCATCTTTCACCAGAATCTGTTTCCTGCACACACACTTAGACTTGCGCTGTGGTGGAGAGGATGACGACATGCAAGGAGATAAGAACTGAAGGACAAAATCAAAATATTAGAAAAATTAAGGAAAGCAGTCGACTGTGTTGAAAGGAGTCCGTGGAGCCGAATTGAGTGTGTCGACGGCGAGAAAAGAACTGTGATGGCGCCAGGGGACTACCCCCTTTATACCATGTCAGACGTCGGGTGGAGCGGACATTGGGGGCAGTCCCCCGCTACAGACTGCTAGCTACAAGATTTTCCGTGGGGTCCTAATGCCTGGCGGCATTAGTCCTAATGGTATTACCTGCCGCAAGAGCTCCCCCTCGAAGTCAGATAACAAGTTCCTCTTCATGACTGTGCGGGTCCTGCTTACTCCCTTGATGTATTTAGCACTTCAGGCTCCCTCGATAGCACGGCTCCAGTAAAGTCCAAATGAAGGACAGGAGAAATTCCTTCATACTTACCATAATTTCCTTTTCTGTTAGCTCCAACACTGTCAATGGGGGTTGTCATTATCCATATGTATTGACTCCCCAACTGACAACATCGAGCGATACAGAAGGAGCTTTTTTTTTTTTTTTAACTTAGTACTATAGTCACAGCTGGCTTGCCTTTGACTTCTCACAGCTAAGGGTTGCTGCAGCTCTCACCAGTGATAGCTGTGCATTTGGGGCTGCCCGAGTATTGATATTTTAAATGTTCAGTTTGGTACACAGGCTAGCTCCTTGAAAGAAGTGCAGGTTTGTAATTAAGGGCACATAATTACATGGTTGTACTCATCTTTTAGCCAGTCAGAGCTATGGATTTTTCTTACATGTTATCAAAGCTTCTATTACTAAGCTGTGGGGAGCAGTTTACTGTAAATGGACTCCTGGTCTACATCTGTTCAGAGATTCTTTCTATAGACCATAGTACACTGTGGTTAGAGAACTGGGTATTGCTATAGGTCAGGAATGAGATCAGTTGGGTAAGTTTAAGGGATTTGATCAGGATGTGCAAAGACAGAGCTGTGGGGAACCAACTGGCATTAGTCTCCCAAGAGAAGGTGTTCACACTTGGGTGTGGGAGAGGAGTCAAGCACTTTCTGAAGAATCCCAAAAATACAGTTGGGGATTTACCTGATATGCAATAAATTCAATATCTGTATACTGGAGTTCATACTGGAAGCATAGAAAAGTCGAGAAGGCAATGCCCATACAAACTTTCCCCACAATTCAGTGGCGGTAACAAAAGTCACCAACTTCTAGGAAATACTTATCCAATCTATCCTTAAAAACACACAAATTCTCCGCTTCCACCACTTCTTGAGGTAATCTGTTCCACATTCCGATTCCCCTACACTTAAATCCATTCCTTCTTAATTCTGTCCTACACATTGATTCCCTCAATTGCCTATCATGCCCTCTCAACTGATACGATTTTTCCTTTATCTCTAACCTCAACTCTGTTTTAAACATCATCTCTTAGTCCTTTATACAAAGACAATAGATCGCCCCTAGCCCTTCTGTTACCCAGAGACCACAATCCTAGTTTCTAAAATCTATCTTCATATTTCAAACTTTCACAACCTGATATCAATCTGGTGAAGGACCGCTGTGGCCTTTCCACCAATTTAACATCTTTCACTAGGAAGGGACTCCATACAGTGGAACAGTAATCCAAAATGGGCCTAACCAGGGACCTATACAGTAGCATCAAAACCTCCTCACATCTGGAGTGGAACCCCCTTCTTATACTATTTACCAAATACATAGCTTTATTAGAGGTGTGTCTACTAGGAGCACCACTTTTTAAAATCACTGAATATAAACCCCCAAATCCTTTTCACACATTGAGACCTTCAGATTAAGACATTTCATATAATAATGTTATATATTATGCCTCCTCAAATGCATTATAATGCACTTGTCTTTATTAAAATTCATTCCATTTGCTCCTGCCCATTCTGTAATCTGAATTAAGTCCCTTCCAAAAGATAATCTGTCTTCAAACGTATCCACTATCCCCCTAGTGTTATATCATTGGCAAATTTTGTCAACTTATTCTTACTATATATACCCAAGTCACTTATAAAAATGCCAAACAACAATGGTCCCAGTACCGACCCCTTGGGGTGGTAAGAGAGTATCAGTCAGTAGTTCACGAGACTTGGGGATGGACTTCTGAAGGCATGTAAAGTTCAGGGGAGAAGCACTGTATATGAGCATACTACCACCTCTTTGGATCAGTCTCTCCTTTGGGTAACAAAATCAGGGATGGAGACAGAAGTGGAGCTGATCCTGGCAGATAGCCAGGTCTCCAAAAGAATGAGGGTACTGGGATTGTTTTAATGATCTAATACCGATTAGATCCATCTTCGGAAGGAGGCTTTTAATGTTTGTGTGGAAGATTCTGAGCCCTTTGAGTAGGGAGATGTTTCACTGACAGGAGTGGGAGGCTTGGATTTATCTCCACATAACATCCTAGAAGTAGAAGCAGGGCAATGATCATCCGGCTGACACTAGTGGTGGATGGTGGATGGGACTCTTGCATTATGGATGTTCTGTATTGAGAGCAAGGGCTGGGGAACCACTAACCCAAAGCCTCCGGAGGGATTCAGGATACATACATACATACATACATACGAACATACAAAGAAGCCAGCAGAAGGCCATTTGGTCTAGCTAGTCTGCTCGTACTGCAGGGTTCACAGCTTGAGCTACTGACCCTGCCCCCCCACTCCTCCCATCCTTTCCATCCTCCCTACTCATGATCCTTACCTTCCCCCATGCTTATCCCAGCTCCTCTTGAAGCTGCCCTCCATCTTCAACAAGATCACCTCTTTCAACAGTGCGTGCCTTTTTTTTTTTTTTTTAAACACTATTTTTTGGTGCCCGCCCCACTGCCAGGCCATCCACCCGGTCATGGACCCTCTGCTGCGGCTTCCCCACATTAGCTGCTCTCCCGGGATCTCCTGGCTTGCCCCCCAAGGCGGGTTGTTGCACTCGGCCCAAGGTGCCACAAACGATGGGATAGGGCGGGAGTCAGTGTGGGGAGCCGATTGCAGCCAGGGGCGGGCTTCATTGAGGCAGCGGGCAGGCTTCATTTTTTCCCCTCCAAGCGGTGGGCAGGAACGTACAATGATGCTAGAGTCCACCCTGCACCCTCACATCCTTGGTGCTGGTTGCTGTGGTGCCCCTGGCCTCCATTAAGGGCCCCATGCCCGGCAACTCACCTCACCCCGAGGAAGGAGAGCAGTCCATGGGCGCCTCGATCCTTCTCCCCCTGGCCGGCTCTCCGATGACCCAGGTCCGTTCCTGAACCCAGGTTGCCAGCATCGCCAGTGGAAATCCAACTGCTGTGCCGATGGGCCAGCTCCAGCAGCGCATTCCAAGTGTTCACCTCCCTCTCTGTGAAGAAGTGCTTACTGACCTCCATCCTAAACCTCCCCCCTCCAGCTTAAGACTGTGCCCCCTCATGTTATGGTTGACACTTAGCTTAAAGAGACCTTTCTTATCTACATTAATTATCCCTTTCAAGTACTTGAAGTTCTCAGTCATGTCCCCTCTCTCTCCTGCCCTCTAGGGAGTGCATGTTCAGTGACTTCAACCTTTCCTCATATGCCTTTCCCTGTTGACCCACTATCATCTTTGTAGCTCTCTTCTGCACCTTCTCCAGCAAGTTAATGTCCTTTTTGAGGTGTGGGCGCCAGTACTGAACTCCATACACTAGATGTGGTTTCAACAGTGACCTGTACAAGCCCTTAATGCCATCCTCATTGCCACTGATGAAGACATTGAACAACACCAGCCCCAACACCAAGCTCTGCGGGACCACACTGGTGACCTCTCTGGTGTCAGATAACTCTCTCCCAACAACCACCCTCTGGATTCTGTCCCTCAACCAGTTTTCTACCCATCTGGTTATCTTCTCCCCAACCTCAAGATCTGCCAACTTCCTGATCAACCTTTTGTGGAGCACAGAGTCAAAGGCCTTACTGAAATCCAGATAGAGGATGTCTACCGCTTGGCCCCTACCTACTATCTTAGTGACCCAGTCAAAGAAGACAATCAGATTCATCTGATGCAATCTCCCCACCATGAACCAGTGTTACCTCGCATCCTGGAAACCATGCTCCTCTAGATATTCTACCAACCTTTCCTTAGTATGGTCTCCATAAGCTTGCACACGATTGAGGTCAGACTGACTGGTTTGTAATTCCCTGGGTCATCTTTGGGACTGCTTTTGTGGAGGGGCACCACATGTGCTGTTCTCCAGTCCTGCTATACCATGCCGGACTCCAGTGAACTAATAAATAGTCCTGCCAGCTTCTCAGCCAAATCCAAAAGATGGCTGCAAGCAGCAACAGGGTCTGGTGCCAACCACAAGGGAGGCAGCTTACCTCAAACACAGATACAAGCACCAAAGAACGTGGTAGCACTCAAAAGGAAGGCAAGGGGCAATAAATAAATAATCCAAATGAAATTTATTCAGCGTCCATGCATACATCGGCAAGTCTCAGCAGCACAGTTCTGACCCCTAGCGCCTAGACTCTCACGAGTCTTCAAGGAGGTGAGGCTGTTAGTCAAAACACTGTTTTTTGAACTTTAATATTCATGAGTATGATAAACTTGGCACATTTAAAGGGACCACTTCATTTTGTGATCACAAAGGGGTCAGAGCTCTGCTACTGAGACTTGCCGATGTATGCATGGATGCTGAATAAATGTCCTTTCAAGTGCTACCACATTCTTTGGTGCTTGCAGCTCCTCAGCCAGTTCCCTTAGTACCCTTGGATGTACTCTGTCCGGGCCTGGTGATTTGTCCACCTTCAATGCCAACAGCCCATCCCTCACTCTATCCTCCTCTATCACTCATATGTGTTCCCTTCCTCTCCTCCCCCCCTCCACTCCTCTTCTCCCTCCTGAAGGCACTGGTCCGTCCCTCTCCCAGGTGAAGATGGAATAGAAGTATTCATTTAGCATCTCTGCTTCACTTCCGCCCCCATTATCACCCACTCACTGCTCCCCTTTCTTAAGCCTAACAATCCCGTCCTTCTTGTCCCCTTTCTCGCTTATATAGTGAAAAAAGGCCTTCTCCCCTTCTTAATTCCTTCAGTTACTTGCAGCTCCTTCTGTGGCTTAGCTCACCAGACTTCCTTACAGCCTCACTAACCAACCTTAGGTAATTTTCCCCTAGCCACCTCTCTTTTGGTCTTCCTGAATTTCCTATAGGCTAACCTCTTTTCTCTTACTGTCTGGGTGACCCCAGAACTGAACTAGCTGGGTGTTTTGGCCCTTGTGTTCTTCCCCCTGAGCCTAACACACTCCTCTGTGGCAAACAGTATTCCTTCTGTAAGGATGAACCACTTTTGCTCTACCTCATCTGCTCTGATGTCTGCCAGGTGACCCCTTACCACTTCACCCATCTTCCTGAAGTCTGCCTTCCAAAAATCCAAGATTTTTGTCTTAGTCAGGATGCTTTCCCTGCCCATATCCAACTGGAACCGCACTGTGCAATGGTCACTCCCACCCAGAGGCTCCCTGACAGTTATTTCTTGTACAGGCTCCTCATTCTAAACCCAGGTATTCTTCAGTATCATTAACCCTAGCAGTTAGCCTCCTGGATCGCACTGCCCTGGAGATGAATGGAACTTTATGCAAGCAGTGGAACACTAATTGGCTCATGCCACCATTCAAATCTGCTGCCCTTTCAACTGCAGGCGTTCTAAGATGCTCAGATTTCTTTCTCCGTCTGCCTAGTTGGTGGCCTCGGAGACTGCTCCTCAGCATTTACTGAAAGAACTTACTTTTTATCCAAAACCTATAATTTTTATTTTACTTCATTTCTGCTGCCCGCTATAGTTTTAGTGCGATTTAGTTCATTTTTAGTTCATTTTGCGATTCCCCGTCGATTCCTAGTAACTGGTGAGGAACCGTCTTAGTTTGGTTTACCTTGGCGTTAAAGTGCTATTTCTTTAGTTAACTTGTAGTGGTTGTTTATTTATTGAACGGTTTATTTGGGCATTTTTTCTGGGATTTTGACAATTTTCTCGGTTGAGGAACTGACCGCGAGTTATTTACATTTAAACTTGCAGTAAACTCTCTGGTTACTTCTCAGTTTAGGATCAGATAAAGAAAAAAAATAAATTTAGACTTTAAATTTAAATCTTCTTTTATTGTAGCAATGTCTGATAAACCTAAGAAAAAGACCAGACCTACTGTACTTAAGACTTGTATCAAATGCCAGGAAATATTTGCCAAGGCTGACAAGCATGAACTTTGCTCGTTTTGTCTTGGGGTTGAACATTGTGATTCTGACTGTGAGATATGTGAACGTTTTCTTGAGAAATCTGTGGAAAAACATAGAAAACGTTTTAGAGAGAACTTCCACAGGTTCTGTTTTGGATTCGAAGGATCTGGACGTTGATAAACAACATGTCTAAAGATGTCTGTTCAAACGCCCCTGAAAAAGGTGAGACATCTGGACTGATGGATTGAAAAGGCCGGGAGAACCGGTAAAGGATTCACCTCCTTTGAAAAAGCTGGACAAGAAAAGAACACTGGCTCCTCGGCTGAAAAAGCAACAGGGCTCCCAGTTGTTCCAGGCAGTATGCAAACTACTGACGAGGTGGCACAGGCCCTCCAAATCTTACAGGCCTTGCAGACTGGTTTGGCACCGGTTAACTAGCAACTGGCTAGCTTTTCAACATCCACGTTTACATCCTCTGCATAGGCTATGGATCCCTCCAGGGATGATTTGGGGGAGGAACAGAAGGATGAACCGATCAAACCAGAAATTTCTCCTGAACTTGGCTGAAATTTCCCAGTGACTGAGGATTTTTCCTCACACTTTACTTCTGTGAGGCTGATGGTTGAAGCTCTGGGCCTCACTCTTTATGAACCAGAACAGGATGAGGAGGAGGTGCAATTTATGGATATGGGGCTAACACCCACAAGAAAGGTGTTGTTGCCTATTAAATGCTTTAAAAGGCAAGTACTTAAGATTCTCAACACCCCAAACACTATCTTGCCTGTGGACAAGAAAGCTAACAAGAAATAGCAGCTTGATCCATTAGGGGCGGAATTTCTATGGTCTCAGCCAGACCCTTAAGGGGTGGTGAAAACAGCAGCCTGTGATGAGACTAAAGTACCCGTGGCTACACATCCACTGGAAAAAGACTCCAGAAAACTGGATGGGATGGCTAAAAAAGGATATCTGTCCGTCTCCCTGGGCATTAGGGAGGCTAATTACGTGGGCTATGCAGCTCAATATCAGAAAACCCTGTGGAATTCTATAATGGGCATTGCTTTTTTTAATTTTTTTTTTTTTTAATTGCATTTTTATTAAATTTCTGCATTTACACAGTAAGAGGTGAGACCAAACACAGATTACATTTAGGTACATTGTTGTAGTTCTCATTATCGCTTATCCTTTTACAATCATGTATAGTTCTAGTAGGTTTACAAGCTCATATGACAGATGCTAGTAGGAGTAGAGAAAAAATAAGAGCTGCAATGAAATTATTCTCATGTAAATTTGTTTTGGGAAGAAATAAAGCTTACAATGTACGCTTCTGTGGTAGTTGTGTTTTATTTTCTACAGTGTTTTACTGTCTGATCTATGTTCCTTCTTAATGGGAGTCAGGTTAGAAAGATAATATTGTCTTACCTCTGTTTCACATATAGTGGGAAAGACTCGGTCATTAAAAGGTTTATTGTAATTAAATTAGATTTTAATCAGTAAGACAGATGTGGAGGTGTGAAATGGTTAGAAAACAGATATATAGAGAGAACTAGGAAGTATATACTTATGTAGAGGTTAGTATTACCCATGAGAGGATCAGTCAGTCAGTGTTAGTATTAGTGTCAATCTTAATAGGCTAAAAAGGAGTTAGTTATGGGATGAAGTCAGGTTGATGGGTTGCTTGGTAGGTTGCCCATACATGCCAGAATGTTTTAAAAGATTTGGTTCATGAGTTTATGTAAGCTAGTATTCAGTCCAAATTATACATTTCTATAACGGGAATTGCTGACAAGGCACCCCCCAGCCTGCAAGCTGACCTTGTTGAAACAGCCAGGTGTGGCCTGGAAGCCACAAAATAATTCCACGTGGCTGTTGATACGAATGACAATACAGCCACATGGATGGCTTTGTCCATAGTCTTCAGAAGATATGCCTGGCTTAGGGTAACCAATCTTACCCAAGACACCCAAAACAAGGCCATGGACTTCGCGGTGGAGAATAATACTCTGGACCCAAAAACAGAAGAGTATATGAAAAAAGGTGGACAAATATAAGGCCACTTTCAAAAGCAACTCTGCCAGGGAGAGGGCCTCTACTTCATATAGGCCCTATGTAAGGGGAGGTAGGGGTTACACCCGAGCTTTCTACCAGGCGCAAGCTACTCCTAGTTACTCAAAGACAAGGTACTATAGGGGTAGGGGGTCGCAAAGGCTCCAGAAGGAGAGAAAAATCCTTTCAGCCTACCACACAGTTGAAGCAGAACCCCTGATGTGCTAGTCAGGGTCACCTCCCCATTCCGGTTGGGGGCAGACTGACCCACTACTTCAAAACTGGGAATCCATCACCACAGACACGTGGGTATTGGAGGTGGTGGGTCAAGAACTGGTCCTCAGTTTCAAAACTTTCCCCAGGCTGAGGCCAAGATTGTAGAGGTGCCCAGACCCAGCAGAGGGGAAACTGCTGGAAAGAGGTGTCCTCATGTTAACAGCAAAGACAGTAGAACCAGTTCCCTCATCTCAAAAGGGAAGAGGTTTCTACTCCAGGTACTTCCTGACCTCAAAGAAAAAGGGGGAGTGGCAACCAATACTGGATTTGAGATCCCTGAACAGACATCTCATAAAACCAAATTTCTGGATGGTTACCTTGGCAATGACCTTACCTAAATTACAACAACGAGACTGGCTAGCATCACTGGCCTTAAAAGATGTCTACTTCCAGATCCCCATAAGGGAATCCCACAGAAGGTACCGGAGGTTCAGACTACCATCAGGCCACTATCAGTACAGCTCTGCCTTTTCTCCCGACTTCTGCTCCAAGGGTATTCACAAAGTGCCTCTTAGCAGTGGTGGCACACCTGAGAAGGCAGGGCGTCTCTGTGTTCCCATATCTGGATGACTGGTTAGTGGTGGGAAAAACACCACAATAGGCAAGAGATGCTTTGAGTCTCACACTGGAGACACTGGAGCCTCTGGGATTCCTCATAAACATCCAAAAGTCTGTACTGCAACCTGTTCAGGTACTGCAATTCATAGGAGCAGAACTGAACACTGTACAGGGAAAGGCCTTCTTTCCCCAAGACAGAGCAGACAGTATCATGAGCCTGGCAGGTTCTTTCATCCTAAACAGGACAGGACCTGCAAGACATTTTCTGAAACTGCTGGGACACATAGCTGCAGCTACAAGCACAGTGCAGGGATGTCAGTTTCAAATGAGACATCAGATTCCATCTAAGTGCCCACTGGTGCCATAAAAGGGACCCTCTGTCAAAGTTCGTGCCAGTGTCAGGGACCCTGATACAGGCCCTGCAATGGTGGCAGGACAAAAGTAACTTGAGGGAGTACCATTCAAGAGTCAGTCTTCTACCATGGTACTCAGAACAGAACAGATGATTCCCTGCTAGGCTGGGAGGGCTCATCTAGAGGAACACACAGTGCATGGCACTTGATCCCCTGTGGAGTCACTGCTACACAAATCTATTAGAATGCAGGGCAGTGCTTCTAGCACTGCAGTCTTTTGCATCGCTGATAAAGGGAAAGGTGGTACAGGTCAGAACAGACAATACCACCGCCATGTAGTACATCAACAAGCAGGGAGGGACAAGGTCCGACCTGCTCTGCACAGAAGCAATGAGAATCTGGGGACTGGCTTACTGTCTATGAGTTTCCCTGGTAGCAGTGCACCCCCAGGGAAAGACAATACTTTGGCAGATGCCCTAAGCAGAATCAGCCAGAACCACCACGAATAGTGTCTCAGACAGGTGCTGGAGATAGCGTTCAGAAGGTGGGGCACTCCATAGATAGATCTCTTTGCCTCAGAAGAGAATCACCAGTTGCCAAAATGTTGTTGTAGACCACCAGACAAGGGGTCAATACCAGTGGATGCCATGGTGCTGAATTGGGCAGGGAAAACCCTGTATGCATTTACTCCATTCCCTTTGTTGCTCAGGGTCCTTATCAACATAGAAACATAGAGGTTGATAGCAGGTAAGGACCGTAAGGCCCATCCAGTCTGCCCATTTCTTTTTCTACCTTATAAATGTGCCATCGGCCTTTGCTCTGTCAGTGACCTATTAATACTCATCTGTATTGCTCCATTATGCCTATCCCATGCCTGTTTGAAGCCCTGCACTGTATTCATAGCCACCACTTCCTGAGGTAGGCCGTTCCATGCATCCGCCACTCTTTCTGTTTTAAAAGAATTTCCTCACATTCCCCCTTAATCGGTTTCCGTCTAATCTTATGCTGTGTCCTCTTGTCCTGCTATTTTTCTTATATTTAAACATGCCAGACTCTTTCACCTTGTTAATGCCCTTAAGGTGTTTGAATGTCTCGATCACATCACCTCTCTCCCTCCTTTGCTCAACGGTATACATATTGAGCTCCGTTAATCTGTCCTCATGTCTTCTGATGCAGTCCCTGCACCATTTTGGTTGCCCTTCTCTGGACTGCCTCAATTTGGTTAATGTCTTTGTGCAGGTGTGGCCTCCAGTACTGCACACAGTACTCCAGATGGGGCCTAACCAGTGTTTTGTAAAGAGGGATTATTACCTCCCTCTTACAACTTGTGATACCCCTACTAATACACCCTAACATCCCCCTAGCCTTACCTACTGCTTTAGAGGTCTGCTTGGATGATTTCAGGTCATTGGTGATGATGATACCAAAGTCTCTTTCTTCCTTTGTGACTGCCAGCAACTCCCCTTCCATCCTATAGGTGGCTTCAGGGTTTCTCTTCCCTATGTGCATGATCTTGCACTTTTGCATTAATCCCAGCTGCCACTCTTCTGACCATTTTGCTAGTTTATCCAGATCTCTTCTCATTCCTGCCCACCCCATCTGGATCATGTACTCTGTTGCAGATCTTGGTGTCTTCTGCAAACAGACAAGCCTTACCCTCCAGTCCATCTGCAATGTCACTAATGAAGATACTGAAGAGGACTGGCCCCAGGACTGATCCCTGAGGTACCCCACTTGTGACTTGCATCTCTTCTGACTGTATACCATTTACCACCACTTTCTGTTTTCTGCCCGTCAACCAGTTTGCCATCCAGTTGACCAACTTCTGAGCCTACCCAGCTTATTTATCAATCTTCTATTTGGAACAGTGTCAAAAGCTTTGCTGAAGTCAAGGTAGGCAACATCAACTGCTCCCTCTTGGTCCACCCACTCTGGTTACCCAGTCAAAGAAATCTATGAGATTAGTTTGACAGGACCTGCCTTTTGTAAACCCATGCGGTCTTGGATCCTGTGCCTCTATGGATTCCAGGTGTTGCACTATCCTTTCCTTAAGGAATGCCTCCATAATCTTGCCCACTACTGAGATGAGACTGACTGGTCTGTAGTTCCCTGCCTCCTCCCTGCTACCACTCTTGTGGAGCAGGATCACATAAGCCCTTCTCCAGTCTTCTGGGACCTCTCCTGTGCTCAGAGACTCACTAAACAGTTCTGCTAATGGCTCTGCTAGTTCCACCCTTAGCTCCTTAAGTACCCTGGGATGTATGCCATCAGGTCCCATTGCCTTGTCCACCCTGAGCTTAGCAAGCTCTGTAGGACCCTTCTTTGTGAAGGAGTAGTGCTCACCTCCCTCCCCTGTGTCCATGGTGCTGAGCTGTGGGCCCTGACCTACCTTCTCTTCAGTAAATACTGAGCAAAAGTATCTATTTAGGATTGATGCTTTTACAGGGTCCTCCTCCTCACATGCCTCCTTTTCTCCTTTGAGCTTAGCAATACCCCCTCTGGACTTCTCCTTTCACTCATGTATCTATAGAAAGTCTTGTCACCTTTTTATTACTGTTCATGCTAGTGTTTCCTCAGTTTGGGACTTTGCCTGCCTTACTGCCTTCCCTGCTTCCCTTAGGGCAGTTTGGTATGCCTCCCTATCTTCATCCCGCTGTGTTCCCTTATATTTCCTGAAGGCCAGCCTTTTGGCTCTGACTTTTTCTGCTACTGTATTTGAGAACCAAAGTGGTTTCCTCCTTCTTTTCACTTCTTTTTCTGTCTAACACAATGAGATGTTGCTTTAAATATTGCATCCTTAATGCTTGCCCACTTTGCCTGTAACCCCTCACCTGTGTTTCTTTTTGCCAGGGATAGCTTAACTGTGTTGGCCATCTTATCAAAGTCAGCTCCTCTGAAGTCCCATATTTTTGCCTTGAAATGGGATGATTTAGATGTAGTGGCCAAATTGAACCATACCATGTGATGGTCACTGGCCCCCAGGTGACCTACCTGGAGATCTGTGATCCCTTCCCTGTTAGTCAGTACTAGATCTAGGATAGCCCTGTCTCTTGTGGGTTGTTGTACCAGTTGTTTGAGGCCCTCCCCCTGCAGTGAATCCACCATGTGTCTAGTTCTGGCAGATGTTCCTGCTGGTATTGACCAGTCTGTATCCGGCTTGTTGAAGTTTCCCATTATCAGAACCTCCCCTTTAGCTGTCATGTTTTGTATATCTTCTAACAGTGATGTGTCTATGTCCTCCCCCCTGGTCTGGGGGCCTGTAGACAATCCCATCAAGCTCAGATACCATGTCAGCTACCATGATTCTGACAGCTCAGACTGGAAGGCAGCCTTGGTACTCACTGCTCTCTCCCTGTTGGTGGCACAACCAATACACATTCCACACAGACACAATCTCCCAACATCCTCACAGGGCAGGATTCTGTATCTGAACCTCAGATCGCTCAGGCTCAAGGCATGGCTTGAGGACCTAGAATATACTGACTTACACCTCTCAGAGGATGTTTTACAGGTGCTCAGGGGTTCTAGGAAACCTTAAGCTAGGAAAACCAAGTAGAAGAGGTTTTCCATCTGGTTTGCTTCACAAGGGGTAGTTCCCATAGAGGCTGGGTTGTCAGTCTTGTTGGAATATCTGACACACCTAAATACTATGGGACTTCAACCATCCACACTCAAAGTCCATCTGGCATCAGTTTCTAAATATCTCTCAGCTAGCAAGGGAGTCTCCTTAGTAGCTAATCCTATTTTTTTAGAAAATTCTTTAATGGGTTGGCCCATCTGCATCCCCCTCACAGGCAGTCAGCTCCTTCCTGGAACCTAAATATCTGTATTGCCAAGCTCATGGAGCCCCCATTTGAGCCACTGGCCAATGCCCGTCTGAAATCTGTCACTTGGAAGACTGTCTTCCTTGTAATAATCACATCTGCAAGAAGGATAAGCGAGTTACAGGCTCTGTGTCTGGAGCAAGACTACATTTCATTCCACATAAAATAGACAAGGTGGTGCTCAGAACTAACAGGAAAGTCCATCCTAAAGCAATTTCTGACTTTCACCTAAATCAGTCTATTACTTTGCCAGTCTTCTTCACCGTACACTCTGGTTCCAGGGAGCGTGGATTGCATAGTCTCGATGTAAAGAGAGCCCTGACCTACTACATCGAGCACACAAAGGAGCATAAGCAGGAAAAGCAGCAGCTGTTCCTGACCTATGGTGATGTGGGTACAGATAAGCCAGCTTCAGAAAGCACAATTGCACACTGGATTGTGGCATGCATACAGTTCTGTTACACTAAAGCTGGCAAAGAACCCCCTGTAGTCCTGAGGGCACATTCCACTAGGGGTACAACTGCTACAGCAGCAGCAGCTAGAGATATTCCCTTGTTGGAAATCTGCAAAGCAGCCACATGGAAATCTGTACATACCTTCACAAAGCACTACAGTCTGGAAATCCAGCCCAGGAATGATGCCAGTTTGGTACAGCAGTGCTGCAGAACTTGTTCCCTAAATAGGGTTCTGAATCCTCTTCCAAAGGTACTGCTTTATAGTCTACTAGAGTTAATGGGATACTGAAGAGTTCCTGGGGGTTAGAAGAAAAAATTACTCACCGTAGTAATCTTCTTTCTTCCAGGGTATTCTTTAATATTATTAACTCTCCCACCCTACCTCCGCTTCCAGAACCTATCAGTATAGGAGTACAAGCATTACTGTGTGGTTGTTGGCCTTCACTGGCACAAAATCTTTTTTAAACCAGTTGGCGCAGTTTCTATTTCATTGGTCTTTTTGGACATTGTCAGTTGCCTTAGGGAAATATAAAAATAAGAAAGATTTAATCAAATTAAAATAGTATTACTACTTTATTGTAAAGTGTTAGGTTAGCATAATATGAGACTTGGGTACTGGCTTATTTGAAATCGGAGTATCTTGGAATGCCTACAATTGACAGGGCAACAGATTTGAATGGTGGCACAAGCCAATCAGTGTTCCTCTATTTGTATAAAGATCCATTCATCTCTGGGGCTGCGCAATCCAGGCGGCTGACTGCTAGAGTTAATGATATTGAAGAATACCCTGGAAGAAAGATTACTACTGTATTTTTTTCTTCTTGAGCACCAGATCAAGAAATGCCTCTGCTCTTGCTGGTTCTGTGATGCCCTGAGTCAGCAACTCACTTAGCAGTCCTTCCAGGATCACCCGACTTCTAGCACATGTTGTGGATGGTACGCTCCAGTCCACCTTGGGCAGGTGGAAGTCCCCCACAATTACTTCTACTTTCCCTGCAGCTTCCAATATTTGCCAGCTCGGTTCCCTGTCCCTCTCCTCATCCTGGTTGGTTGGTCTGTAAACCACCCCCACCTCACCTTTCTCCCTCTACTGGACTGTAACTGAACTCACTATACCTCCAGCTTCCCTTCCTCTGACTCCTCCCTCATGCAAGTTATTCCCTCCCTGAGGTAAACGGTCACTCCTCCCTCCCTCCCTTCCCTGACTACCCTGTCCCTACTATATAGTTTATATTCAGGGATTGCAATCTCCCAGTCTTGGTGTAGTGTTGCCCAGCTCTTGGTTATTGCTGCTATGTCCACCCTCCTGTCTGCTAATAGTGCCTGCAGGCCATCCATCTTGTTTCCAAGACTCTGCACATTCAGAGACACCACCCTCCACCTAAAAACTGACATTCCTTCCCTTCCCTCCCCTCTCTTCTTCACTTCACATATTTCCCTCTGTGTGCACCCACCTACCCTTGTTATGTGTTCCTCACCCTCTCCACCCTTTGCTAATTGTTTTCTCACCCCTTCCACCTCCTCCCTCCTGACTTCTTCCATCACTGTGGGGGGAGGTTCATTGACCTCTTCCTCTCTGAAACTTTGGGCCTGCAGGCCTGCTGCACCCCCCCCAAGTAGTTTAAATTAAGTGTAGTAGTTATGTATTCCTTCAGTTTGTCCCCAAGTATTCTTGAACTCTCCCTACTGAGGTGTATCCTGTCTGGTGAAAAGAGTGCTTTATTTGACCAGGTCTCATTCCACTTCACAATAGTCATTAAACCATGTGTATAACTAAATTAGGTTTTCCTCCAACCTCCCTTACTATTTCCCTTATTCTTGGGCCCACCTTACCTGCTGTCATCTTTGGCACACAAACCACCCTTCTTCTTGCATTTGGGTCCCCTTTCCTTCCCCAGTGAATACTGCTAATTATGGAGTCCCCTATGATTGCCATCCTTCCATCCCCTGCACCCGTGCTCCCTGTTTTTACTTTCTTACCTTTGATACTAGCTGCTTCCCCACCTAACTGCTCCCCCTGTATGCAAGATGAAGTCAGCTGCGGTGAAGAAGGCCTGGGTGGATCTCACAGCAGTGTGAGGACAGACAGGACTGCTCAACAGGGAGGGGAAGAGGGAGGAGTACGGGGTGGGTGTATAGGTGTCTGAGGTAGGGAGGTTTAGTGCTTCTCAGAGGAGTAACAAGATAGCTAGAAATAGCAGGTACAATGTTATTTAGCAGAGTCGCTGTTAACCCTTGCTGTGTCGCAGACTGATATATCCACCCAGAATTACTATGCATTCTAACTCTGTTGGTAGCCTAAGAGTTAATGGATAGCACAGTAACATAACTTACAATTAAGCTAGATAGATTAAGCAGTGACACAACAGAGCCGGACTGGATACAGTTAAGAGAAAATGACAACAGTAGTGCATAACACAACTTAAGCGAGCTGTAAAATGGGTCACAGAGCCACAGCTAGTTAAGCTGTCAGTAAGGACAGCAGTAATGAAACAATGCAGCAAGCTGCATAAACTTAACTAAATATGGCCGCCAGGCTGGGCATGCTGGAAATACTGCTTTAGACTGCTCTAGGTTTTGCAGTCTTGTTTAGACTTCTTACCATTTTTACTACGATTATATCAGTGTTTATTTAGGACCTGACCTCAATTTGTTTTATGTTATGTTTTTAAATGACTTTCGGTCAGTTGGTCTTACTTTCCATTATCGTTGTTCGTGATTGTTGGCATTGCTTGCTTGGACTGCTCAGGTCTCTCTTTTCGTATGGGGACTTTGGGGACCTTTGAGGAATTTTGTGGTCCTGCAACTTTATTTGCTTGTTGGGATTGATCAGACACTGTCCCTGTTTTAAAGATCTTGCTGTTCCTGTGGCCCGACTTGTATCGGGCTGTGACTCGGATTGATGTGAGGAAGACGTCCTGTAGACATCCCGAGGAAAGGAGTGGAACTGTGGAGCGGTATGATTCATTGGAGATTTACTGTATGGGCTATCTCAGCGAATAGCGAGAAATAGGATTGATTACAGTGAGGGAGCAAGGGAGAAGAGCCGTGGAACTCTTGAACAATTTCTTTTTGTGGTGGACTTTATAACCAGGCCCTTCTGAGGGCACAGGAGCGGTTTTCTTTGGAGGAGTTGAACGTTGCTGGGTGATTTCCTGCTGGAGTCCGGGGCTACTCGGGGAGCTGAGCTGTAGTCTTGCCAGGTAACCGGCGGAACGGGCTGTCAATTCCCTTAGGTTCCCCAGGGAACCAGCTGGAGGGCTGGTGTTATTGGGGAATTGAGGTAGTGGCAGAGGATATTTTCTGGTGGTGGCCCTTTGAAATGGATTCTGCTAAGCTGGTTGGATGAAGACCTGAGGCTTCTGGATTTAAGACTTTCTGCCTGCTAGAATACGGTTTGACTTTAAACTATCCTATTTTACTAGATTCGTACTGTTTATACAAGCAGTGAGAGTGCCTGTATTTAATCTGGTTCTGGGTCATGAGCGGGCCTGGATCTGAAAACTTTCCTGGACATTACTTTCAGACAGACAGTGAGAGTGTCTGTTTTCAGTTTTATCCCTAAGGCAGTGAGATGGCCTGGGAAGTTATAGTCCCGAAGAACTCTGATTGTTCATTCATTTGTTTTCACTTGTTTTATTTTTTAATGTTTTAGAATATCTGTATTTTTTTTTTTTTTTTTTAATTTTATATGGGAGGGTTTAGGGAAGATTTTATGCTGTGATAGGAGATAAGTGTCTGTGTTATTTAATTAGTATTGTAGATTATATGCTTTTTCTTTTGTTATTTGGTTTATTAATTTTGATTGGGTTATTAGTTGAGTGCGGGTCATTTGTTAAAGTGATTGCTAGACTGTGTTGAAGGCCTGCCACCACGGTCATGCGCTATTCGCCCTCCGCTCTCCGACCCTTTTTCTGCCCTCCTTTGCAGTTTACAACATACCAGTGCTGTAGGGCGCTGAGGATCGCTCATAGGGGGAGGAGGGGAGTGAGGGGGGTGTGAACAGTGGAGGGCCTCACCTCAGAATGAGCTGAGCCATCACATCGGGGTTGTGAGATCCAGGAGATGCCTTGGGGCGAAATGAAACCAGGAACGTGGTCCACCATGCCTGGTTTCTGTAGCCAAGGGCACTATCAATTTTGATGGGCAGATGGTTTGGCTGGCTCTGGAGGGTCATCCAACTCGTGCGGTGTTATGCAATGTCAGGTCCATTAAAAACAAGACTCCAATTATTGCAGGTCTTGTGGGAACAGTGGACCTGGCTTGTATCACAGAAACCTGGCTGGATGAGAATTCTGGCCCCATTTTGGAGGCTTTAATTCCAGTTGGGTACTCGGTGAGTCACCCGAGACTGGATCATTGGGGTGTCTGTTTCAAGACCGAACTTAACCTTTATGAAAGTGTACCAGTTGAGGAGACCTAGTCATTTAAGTGTACTGTTGTAGCATCGCTCTCGTCTACCGTCCACCTCAATCAATCAAAATCTTTATTTATCCAGGCAGGCACCATTGAGCAAGGCTCATTTGCAAGGTGGACCTGTTCATGAATACATCAAAGTACAGTACAGAAGCAGGTATACAAAAAGCAATAATATACAAGGAAGAAACAGTGTATACAGTACGAGTACAAGGTTGAAATTAAAAAAAAAAAACAGCATTATTTTACAACTGAAGTCAGCAGATGTACAATCAACCACAGGCATACAGGGGTTATAAGCAGAGATCTTTTGAGTGAGGCAGCCTGCAACTACACATATAGGGGAAAGTGGCCCTGTATGGGGTGGCAGGTTAGAGAGGTAAAGAAGAGGAGGGATATATTACTGATGACTGAGGGAAAAATTGAGCTAAAACCACAGATAGTGATGATGGCTGTTGTGTACTTGTTTATTATGATAATGACGGAGGAGCGGTGGAGCTGGACGTCATTGTCCACCTAGGGAAAAATGACTTAGCTAATCATGAGATTAGAGCAGTGCAGAAGGACTTTGTAAAATTGGGGAGGGGCCTAAGACAAGTAGCACACACAATATCCTTCTCTGAGGTGCTACCTGTCAATGGCATGAGTGAGGCGAGGGTACTTTGCACCATGCAGTTTAATGAATGGTTGAAAAAAATGGTGTGGAGCACAGGGGTTTGGCTTCAATGGGGACTGGGGTTCCACCTGGAGGACACCAGCCTATACCGGCAGGATGGTCTGCATCTGTCCAGGAAGGAATAAGTCTTTGAGCAATCGTTTAAATGCTCATTGGCAAGCTTTTAAACTACTCAAGGGGAGGCACTGATAAGCAGCAGGTAACCTCTCCCTACAAAACAGGGTACTAAATGAGAAAAAGACCGAGGTAGACAGGTCAGTGGGGATGCTGCAAAGAAGGTAAAGCCATCAAAAATGGACAGCAATGAGTACCAATGCCCGTAGTCTGAGTAACAAGCTTCCTGAATTAGTGGCCTTGATGGAGGAGGAACATCTGATATCGTGGCAGTCACAGAAACATGGTACACACAAAACCATGACTGGGACATAAACATACCAGGATACACTATCTACAGGAGGGACAGGAGGTAAAGAAGAGGAGGAGGAGGCTCTTTACATAAGGGAAGGAATCAAAGCAACAGAACAAAGGAAAACAGGGAGGAGAAGAAGCACTGTGGGTAAATTTGGAGACGCAATGGCACCACAATCTGCACAGGGGTTGTATACAGACCCTTCTCAGGGGAGGAAATGGACAAGGAAATGATAGAAAGAATACTTAGAATGGCAGAAAAGGGAGATATTGCTGATGGGTGATCTGAATATGCCAGATGTTAACTGGAGTGCAGTTGCAGCAGCCACTTCAAAGAGTGGGGTTATTCTAGATGCCCTGGCGGCATGCCTTAGACAACTAGTATTGGAGCCCACACTCTGAGAGGGCAATCTTAGACCTGGTTTCTCAAATGGAGATGAAGAGGGATCACAGATGTAGAAGTGGGTAGCCATCTGGGAACTAGCGACCATCGAACAGTATGGTTCACAATAAACACAGCAACACAGTCAAGCCATACAAAGGCAAAAGTACTGGACTTTAGGAGGGCTGACTTTGCCAAAATGGGTGAGTGCCTAAGGAATGCACTAGCAAATGGGCAGGAAGGAGGGGCGGAAAAACAATGGGGAATAAAAAAAAAAACTGCCATCACAGAGGTAACAAGCCTTTGTGTGAAGCAAATTAACAAAACGAAACGATGTAAGAAACCACTATGGGTCTCAAAGGAAGTGGCAGTGAAGGTTCAAGAGAAAAATAAAGCATTCAGGAAGTACAAGGAATCACAGAAGGAGCAGGACAGAGAACTGTATCAGTTAAAGCAAAAGGAAGCTGGGAAGGCAGTCAGAACAGCAAAGGCCCAAACCAAGGAAAAGATAGCCAACTCAGTTAAGAGGGGGGATAAAACCTTTTATAGGTACATCATGGAGCGAAGAAAGACCAAGGGAGGGCTAGTGAGGCTTAATAAAGAGGAGGGATGGTGGGCAGAGGGTGACTGTGAAAAGGCAGAGATACTAAACAAATATTTTTGCTCAGTATTTACAAAGGAAGTGGGGGAGGTACCTAAAACAAACAGTAGAAACACTCTGGATACAGAAGTTAATACCAGCCCATTTACAGAAGAAAGGGTTCCGAAAGAACTCTTAAAACTGAAGGTGGACAAAGCAATGGGGCCTGATGGGATTCATCCCAGAATTCTAAAAGAACTAAGGGTAGAACTAGTGACACCACTGACTACCCTCTTTAACAAATCATGGGAGGATGGGGTGGTACCCGAGGACTGGAGGAGGGCAGATGTGATTCCCCTTCACAAAAGTCGGAGCAAGGCAGAAGCAGAAAACTACAGACCTGTTAGTTTAACCTCAGTGGTAGGGAAAATGATGGAATCACTTCTGAAGGAAAGAATTGTTGAGTATCTAGAGGCCAGAGGGGCTCTGGACCCAAAGCAGTATGGACTCACAGCGGGAAGGTCATGCCAGACAAATCTGATAGATTTCTTTGACTGGGTGACCAAAGTAGTAGATCAGGGAGGGGCTGTGGACATAGCCTACCTAGACTTTAGCAAGGCATTTGACACAGTCCCACACAAAAGATTAATATACAAGTTAGCCAGCCTGGGAGTGGGTCCCAAGAGGACAGCCTGGGTAAAGAATTGGCTGGAGAATAGGACACAGAGAGTAATAGTAAATGGAGCCCACTCTGAAGAAAGGGGGGTTACTAGTGGGGTACCGCAGGGTTCAGTATTAGGACCGGTCCTCTTCAATGTCTTTATAAGTGACATTGCAGAGGGACTGGAAGGAAATATGTCTCTTTGCAGATGACACAAAGATCTGCAACAGAGTTGATGCACAAGGTGGGTGGAAAGGATGAGAAGGGACTTGGCAAGGTTAGAGGAATGGTCAAATGTATGGCAGTTAGATTCAATGCTAAGAAGTGCAGGTAATGCACCTGGGAAACAAAACCCAGGGAAGAGTACACAATGGGGGTGAGATACCAACAACAACAAAAATGGAAAGGGACCTGGGGTAGTCATATCAGATGACCTAAAGGTGGGCAAGCAATGTGAGGAGGCAAGGAGGGCTGGGGATACTGGGATGCATAGGGAGAGGCATCACCAGTAGAAAACAGGAAGTTATTATCCCTCTGTACAGACAGTTGGTGAGACCCCATCTGAGTACTGCGTGCAGTTTGAGACCCAGTCTCTGCAAGGACAGAGACAGGATGGAGGCTGTCCAGAGGAGGCAACTAAAATGGTGCAGTGTCTGCACCGGAAGACATATGAAGAGAGACTTAAGGAGCTGAATATGTAGCCTTGAGGAGGGGGGACATGATAGAAACTTTCAAGTATCTCAAGAAATCAACAAAGTCCAAGAGGGTAGCATCTTTCAAAAAGAGGTGTGCAAGATCAAGGGGCACAATTTGAAGATAGGGGGGCAGCTCAGAGGTAATTTAAAGTATTTTTTCACAGAGGTTGTGGATGCATGGAGAGCCTTCCGGAGAGGTTGTGGAGTCAAAACAGTGGTGGAATTCAAGCATGCATGGGACAGTCATAAGGCAATTCTAGGGGGTGGGGGTAGGAAGAAGTAGGCTGCTGGTTAACTAGGATCTGCAGCTTATCCATTAGGTAGGGAAATGGGCAGACTGGGTGGGCCAAGCGGTCCTTATCTGCCGTCAAAATCTATGTTTCTATACTATGGATGGGGTGGGACTTTATCCAGGCTGCAGTGGACAGGGAAGGGTGGGTGCAGCAGGAAGAGTTAATAGGGAAAGAGTAAGAGCCAGGGGTAGAAACATGGTGAGTGAAAGGATGGAAAGGGAGAGTTGCGGAATTAGTGGGCTAGTGGTGAGGAAAACATTTGCAAGGTGCTTTCATGTAGCGATCGTAGAGCGCCTTGAAGATATTCAGGCTAACAGGGCAGCTCAGCTTCAAGTTCCTTTGTAAATCATTCCACAGTGTGGGTAAAGAGAAGCTTAGAGCAGCTTTGCCGAAATGAGTTTTGACCCTTGGAACTTAGAGGGCAATTAGGGAATAGCTCCTTAGAGCGTAGGTGCCTAACACACTCCGGGGAATACAATCTGAGATATATGAGGGGAGCTTGTTGGTCACCGCTCTGAAGGCCCATAGGGCAGCATTTCTATTCCTTCTATAGTGAAGGGAAGTCCAGCCTAATGATGAGTACAGGGAGCAGTGGTGTGTGGAAAGTGGAAGGCCAGTAATGAACCTGATAGCTCTGTGGTAGAGGGTGTCCAACTAAGCCAGTGCAGTGGCTGTACAGCAGGTCCGTGTAATCTGTTAAAGATAGGAAGGTTGCTTGAACCAGTTGAATCTTGGCCTCCTTTGTGAGCAGGTGGTTAATTCTGTAGAATAGTCCTAATCTTTGCTATAGTTTCTTCTGTAGTTCTTCGAGATGGTTGGCAAAATAAAGTTTATGATTGAGTCAAACTCCTAGATATTTGAATTTAGCTACATATTCTAGTGTTTCTTGAAGAACAGTGGTAATTTGTGGGATAGCTTCCCCCAAGCAGGAATTGCCGCATGCAAGGAGGGGGAGAAGAGCATGGCTTTTGTCTTTTTTACATTGAGCAAAAGCTTTTTGTTTATGAGCTGGTATTGTAGAAGGTTAAATTCAGCTTGGAGGTCTTCACAGGCTGCTTCCAGCATGGGACGACTCAAGTACAGTACAGTGTCATCCGTGAATAAGTGGATGTTGTTTTTTTTGATGGGGTCATTGATGTTGTTAATGTAGACTGCAAAGAGGAGGGAACCAAGGATAGAGCCCTGGGGCACACCCCTCAGCATAGGTTTTAATGGAGAAAGATCACCTTCAACTTTAACCTGCTGTTTCCGTTCTCCGAGGTAGTCTGCAAACCAGCAAATAGATTTATGGTCCAGGACTAAGGTGCTTAGTGAGGAAAGAAGCAGGCTGTGATAGACTGTGTCGAATGCTTTACTAAGATCCAAGAAAATGGCACAGACATGCTTCTTGTTGTCAAGGTCTAGGAGCCAGTCATTGGTCACTTTAGCTAGGGCTGTTATGGTGCTGTGCTTTGTTCTGAATCCAGACTGAACCGGGTTTAATAGGCTTCTGGATTCTAAGTATACCCCTAGCTGGCCACACACTATTTTTTCTAGTAATTTAGACAGGATGGGGAGGAGGGAGATCGGTCTGTAATTATTTAGATCGCATGGGTCACCTGCTTTAAATAGAGGGATGACATGGGCTATTTTCCATTGAGGGGGAGGCTACTCTGGGAGAGTGACATGTTGAATAGGTGGGTGATTGGCACCGCAAGCACATGGTATGGCACATTTCAGATAGTATGGCTCTATGAAGTCGGAGCCTGCTCCCTTCTTGGTGTCCAGTTGCAGCAGTAGGTCTTCCACCTCTTTTAGAGAGACAGGCAGGAGGCAGAAGGCCTCCTCAATAGAGGGGGACTCGTGGGTTGGTGGACCCTGAGCTTACGGAGATCACTGGCAGGAGAAGTATCAAATGCTAGCCCTGTCGTTGCAAAATGGTTATTGAGGGCTTCCAATATCTCCGATCGGTTAGAGATAACGCTGCCACCGGACTTAATTTTTGCTGGAAAGGAATTACCAGGTGCGTGTGTGTTTTCCAGAGCTTTGAAAAATTTCTTGAGGCAGAGGCTAACTCCGAACGATAGTAGGCGGCCTTGGTTGCTCTGACCAACTTGGTGCACTTGTTACGTGCCCTCTTAAAAAGACAAATAGCTTGGCAGAAGACACCAAGAGAAAGGACTGCTGTGTGACTGAACTTCTCTGCTGGGACTAAAGTAGAAGAACTTTTGTATTTGGACCTTTAATTTAGGGTAAAAAAACTAACATACAAAACAAAAAAAAAAGTGTGTGTTTGGGTTAACTGAACTGAATGGGTAACTGAAAAGTCATCTAGGTGTAAATCTCAGGTGACTGAAAGGACTTAACTGCTGTGAGGTTTAAATTACTTGTAGAAAGATCTGTAAGTAGGGGAGTGGCTTAGCTAGAAGGAAGCTACATTTAAAGACTGCCTTAGAAAGATTCTGCTAATAGCTTGGCAGAAGACACCAAGAGAAAGGACTGCTGTGTGATGAACTTCTCTGCTGGGACTATATTGCCCTCCTTCCCCCACCCAAAGCTAGTTCTATTTTTATAGGCACAGGATTTGACTGACAACAGGAACTTCCTGTTTAGGGGCAGAGTGAGTGATCACAGAACCACCAAGGACCCACCATCCTAGAAGGGCAAGAGTAGCTCTCCGGCCCCTCTAGCTGCTGGAGGTCTGCCTCTGAACAAGTAAGTGGTCTACTGGAAATATAGGATATTCTTGTCTCAGAACAGGACAATCAGGAGCTTAAAGGGACACACAGGCAGAAAGTAAGGAGAGAAAGAAAAAAACAGACGAAGAGTAAGGATTGCAAACAGTTAAGGGGTCAGAAATAAGACATGATTGAGTGGTGCAGTGCAGTGGCTGTGGAGCAGCAGTCTTCGGGAGATATTCTGGGGATGCAGTGTTGTCCCATCTGCAGACACCTCTCTGGGCTGAGGAGGAGTTTGCTCATCTCCAGGCTGAGTTGGCCAGGATTTGTGGGACCTCCTCTTCCATCCAGGGACCCCAGTGCCACTGCCGCTGCCTCAGAGGTTGCCAAGAAAGAGGACCGGTTGGACCACAGTGGGCTCAGGGAGGGTGAGGGGTGGTGGAACAGAGAGCACATCCTCCAGTTGTACCTCTCACACCCTATGCCATTCTGGCAAAGTGTGGTTCCTCATGGAGGCACCTAACAGTGGAGACCAAGGAGGATGCTGGGAACCTCCACAAAGGAGACCCACAGGAGGGTGGCAGGGGACCCTGCAGGGAAGGAAACAACCCTGGTGGGGGACTCCATTGTTAGGAAGGTAGAACTGGGCAAGGAAGGGAGAGGGAGGTAAGGTGCCTGCCTGGCGCCATGGCTTGAGGGACAGGGAGCGAATCTCAGGATTGCTGGAGCAGCTGCACAGGGGAGGGAGCTGGATGTCATTATCCACCTAGGGACAAATGACCTGGCTAAGAAAGGGATTAGAGAAGTGCAGGAAGAGTTTGTGGAATTGGGGAGGGGCCTTAGTCAAGTAGCACGCACGGTAACCTTCTCGGAGGTGCTACCCATCTATGGCATAGGAGAGGCTAGGGTGTTCCATACCATGGGATTCAATCAGTGGTTGAAAAACTGGGGTGGAGCTCAGGGATTTGGCTTCATTGGGGACTGGGGGTCCACCTGGAGTGATGCAAGCCTATACTGGCATGATGGGCTGCATCTGTCCGGGAGGGGAACCAGGATCCTAGGTGATAGGTTTAAATGCTTCATGCTGAACTTTAAACTAGCCAAGGGGAGGCACTGGAAAGGAGCAGGAAAATCCTAGCCCCCCAAACAATCACAGTAGTAAGTGTGGCAAACACCAACATGGAGGTGTCGATGGGAGAAGGGCAGGGTAAATGGAGAAAGTGACAAAGGCAAGAAGGACAGGGATGGGGCAAAGGGGTAAGGCCATCAGGAAATGGAGGGTAATGAGTACCAATGCCCATAGTCTGGGCAACAAGCCCTGAGCTGGTGGCCTTAATGGAAGAGGGATGCCTGGATATCGTAGCAGTCACAGAAACATGGTACACAGAGAACCATGACTGGGATGTTAAATACCAGGGTACATAACCTACAGAAGAGACAGGCAGGGAGAAGAGGGGAGGAGTAGCTCTCATGTAAAGGAAGGGATAAAGCAACTGAACAAAAGAATAAACAGGGAGAGAGAGGCACTCTGGGTCACCTGGAGACTGGAAAGGGCACCACAATCCACACAGGGGTTGTGTACAGACCCCATGTCAGGGGAAGGAATGGACAAGGATATGATGGAAGGCATTCTTAGAATGGCAGAGAAAGGGAGATACTGTTGATGGGAGACCTGAATATGCCAGATGTTAACTGGAGCACATTTGCTGCAGCCACATCCAAGAGCAGGGCCATTCTTGACGCCCTACAGGTGGCAGGCATTAGACAGCTAGTTTCGGAACCCACTTGTGAGGGAGCAATCTTAGACCTCATACTCTCAAACGGGGCAGTGAGAGGATCTCAGATCTAGAAGTAGGTTGCCATCTGGGGACAAGTGACCATCAAACAGTGTGGTTCACATTAAACTCAGCTACAGAGTCAAGCTTACAAAAGTGAGGGTACTGGACTTTAGGAGGGCTGACTGTGGCAAGATGGGAGAGTTCCTCAGAAAAGCACTAGCAAACAGGCTAGAAGGAGGTGTGGAGCAACAATGGGAATTATCAAAACTGCCATCACAGACGCAACAAGCCTTGTGTGAAGCAAATAAACAAATCAAAACGAAGAAAGCGCCACTATGGTTCTCAAGAGAGGTGGCTGTGAAAGTCAGGAAGAAAAGATAGCATTCCGAAGTATAAGGAAACACAGAAGGAGCAGGACAGAGAGCTGTACCAGTTAAGGCAGAAAGAAGCAGGGAGGGAAGTCAGAATAGCAAAGGCCCAAACTGAGGAAAAGATAGCCAACTCAGTTAAGAAGGGGATAAAACCTTTATAGGTACATCAGCGAGCGTGAAAGACAAAGGAGGATAGTGAGGCTGAATAGAATGAACGGTGGGTGGGCAGAGGGGACAGTGAAAAGCAGGAATACTGAACGAATATTTCTGCTCAGTATCTCATAAAAGAGGAGGGGAAGTGCCTAATCCAATTAACAGAAGCACTCTTGATAGGGGGTCGATCCCAGTCCTTTCATAGAAGAAAGGGTCTGCAAGAACTCCTAAAACTGAAGGTGGACAAAGCAATGGGTCCTGATGGAATTCACCCCAGAATTCTAAAAGAATTAAGGAAGGAACTAGTGAAACCACTGGCTACTTTTTAATAAATCATGGGAGGATGGTGTGGTACCCGAGGACTGGAGGAAGGCGGATGTGATTCCCCTCTACAAAAGTGGGACCAAGACAGAGGCAGGAAACTACAGACCTGTCAGTCTGACCTCTGTGGTAGGGAAAGTGATGGAGTCACTTCTGAAGGAAAGAATAGTTGAGTACCTAGAGGTCAGTGGAGCACAGGATCCAAGGCAGCATGGGTTCACAGCGGGAAGGTCATGTCAGACGAATCTAATAGATTTCTTTGACTGGATGACCAAAGTAGTAGACCAGGGAGGGGCTGTGGACATGGCCTACCTAGACTTTAGCAAGGCATTTGACACAGTCCCACACAAAAGATTGATATTCAAATTAACCAGCCTGGGAAGTGGGTCCCAGGGTGGTAGCCTGGGTAAAACTTTGGCTGGACAACAGGACACAGAAGATAATTGTAAATGGAGTCCACTCTGAAGAAAGGGCAGTTACTAATGGGGTACCGCAGGGTTCAGTATTGGGTCCAGTCCTTTTTAATGTCTTCATCAGTGACATTGCAGAGGGACTAGAAGGAAAAGTATGCCTTTTTGCAGATGACACAAAGATCTGCAACAGGGTTGATACACAAGGAGGCGTGGAAAGGATGAAAAGGGACTTGGCAAGGTTGGAGGAATGGTCAGACGTATGGCAGCTAGGATTCAATGCAAAAAGTGCAAAATAATGCACCTGGGAAACAAGAACCCAGGGAAGAATACACAATGGGTGGGAGGTAGTAACAACAACAAAACAGGAAAGGGACCTGGGGTAATCATATCAGATGACCTTAAGGTTAGCAAGCAATGAGAAGGCAGTAGGGAGGGCTGGGATATACTGGGATGTATAGGGAGAGGCATCAGCAGCAGAAAACAGGAAGTTGTTATCCTCTGTACAGACAGTTGGTGAGACCCCATCTGAATACTGTGTCCAGTTCTGAGACCCCATCTCCAAGGACATAGACAGGATAGAGGCAGTCCAGAGGAGGGCAACTAAAATGGTGCAGGGTCTGCAAGAGAAGCCGATGAGGAGAGACTAAAGGAGCTTAATATGTATACCCTTGAGGAAAGAAGGAGAGGGGGACATGATAGAAACTTTCAAGCACCTCAAGGAATCAACAAAGTCCAAGAGGTAGCATCTTTCAGAAAGAGAGACTTGCAAGAACAAGGGGACACAATTTAAAGATAGAAGGACGCGGTTCAGGGGCAATGTGAGGAAGTATTATTTCACAGAGAGGGTAGTGGATGCATGGAACAGTCTTCCTGAGGAAGTTGTGGGGTCTAAAACTGTGGGAGAATTCAAGAATGCATGGGACAGACATAAGGCAATTCTTGTGGGGGGCAGGAAGATAAAGGCTGTTGGTTAACTAGGATCTGCAGCCTATCCTGTAGGCAGGGAAATGGGCAGACTAGATGGGCCTAGCGGTCCTTATCTGCCATCAAAGTCTATGTTTCTATGTTTCTATGACACCAATCCAAGTCGTTCTTGCTTCTTCAGGCTTTTTTCCATAAAGTATCCCTTTCTAACAGGGAAGCTTTGAGCTCAGGTGAGAACCAACGGCAGGTGCTGCTCCTGACCTGCACCTTAACCAATGGTGCATGCTTATTTAAAGCCTCACTTAAAATATTGTACAAAATAGTCTATGCCCTGTTAACCGTTTTGGCTAGGAAGAATTCCTGCCATTGTGGTGAATGTTTCTAGTCATGGACATAAGCAAACAAATCAAAGTTGTATTTGCACCTCTTGATAGAGAAACTTTGCCACAAACTGTGGGTTGTGCACAGATCTAATGGTGGTAATTATACAATGATCGCTAATGTCTGAGAAAAATGTTCCGACATGAGAGAACATGTGTGGCTTGCTAACCAAAATTACATCTAAGAAGGAGCGGTTGTTAAGGTTCTTTTTATTTGGGCAAGTAGGCTCGCCAATGAGTTGTACCAGCCCTAGAGTGTCACAAAAGGATTTCAAGGGAGCTGATGCACTTGATTGATTGATCTCTGGGACTTACCCAGATAGTTACTACTGCTACTCATAAGCACGGTCACTCTCTCGACTTAAGTCTTCCTCCTGGGGATCTAGGCCTCAGACTTTGGGGTGGAACCAGTTGGATGGTCTGACCATTACACCATGGAGTTTAGTTTTAGCACCCCCCTTCATAGGCCTATCCCTGTGGAGATGGTCAGCTATCGCCCTTTATGAGATATTAGCTCTGAAGACCTGGCAGCGGTACTTGACTTAGCGTCTCTTCCAGTAGCAAACAGCGATCCAGAGGCCCTTGTTGTAGCCTATATCGGTGGCCCTGGATCTCGCTGCTCCTGTCTGTGTTCGTCCTCTCTCCCTTTGCCCTTGGTCCCCATGGTTTGATGGGATGTTGAGGGAGATGCGGCGACTGGGATGAAGGTTACAGTGTTGCTGGTGAAGATCCTCCCTTTATGCAGACCACCTTAAATTGATGGAGCATTATGAAGCCTATCAATCTGCAATCTCCCGTAAGAAGGCAGAATTCCTGTCCAGGGAGATTGCTGTTGCTCAGACTTGACCAGCTCAGCTTTTTCGCACTGTAGACAGCCTGTGCAACCCAGCCTGCTACAGGTGCGAAAAGCCTTTTCACAGGTAGAGTGAGGAGTTTCCTCAATTCTTTGCAGATAGGGTGACTGACATCAGGGCGGCGCTTCATCCAGCACACTCTGGGGTTGCTGTGGACCAGCATGTAGTTGCTGCTCCTCGGTTTTCCTGGCGTACCTTCGACCGACTAGAGCTCATGTGGATTGTCCAGGGTATGCGCCCTACATGCTGTAGTTTGGATCCCGGACCAACCTCCCCGATCTTGGGTTATACTGATTCCATCGGTCCAGTCTTTACATGGATAGTTGGGGTGCTCCTTGGAAACAGGTGAGTTTCCTTGCTCCCTGAAGGAGGCGGTGGTTACACCCTTCTAAAGAAAGCTTCTTTGGACCCAGACTGCCATGTTAACTACAGACTGATCTCTACTCTTCATTTTTTTGGGAAGATGATTGAGAAAGTAGTGGCCATGCAGCTGGAGAACCATTTGACCGTCCATGACACCTATGAACCCCTCCATTCCGGTTTTTGAAAGAGGCATAGTACCGAGAAAGCGCTGGTTCGGGTGCTCAATGATCTCCTGATGGCTAGAGATCGGAAGAGTCATTCCATCTTCGTTCTTCTAGATCTCTCATCAGCATTTGACACTGTGGACCATGGGGTATTGCTGAACCATCTGAGGTGCATCTGTGGACTACCTGGTGTAGTCCTCAGGTGGTTTACATCTCACCTCACTGGAAGAACACAGAGAGTGGTGTCTGGGGTTTATTCCTCCGCTCCAGTTTCTCTGTCATGTGGGGTTCCTCAGGGTTCAGTATTGTCCCCCCTTGTTGTTTGCAGTGTACGTGCCGCCCCTTGGAGACATTGTAAGAAGGTATGGGCTGAGGTTTCACTGCTATGCTGATGATACCCAGCTCTACCTTTCTTTTGCACCTGACCAGGATGGAGCTCTCTCGGTCTTTAATAACTGCCTCATTGAAATCCAGGAGTGGATGGATGCGAGTTGGCTGAAGTTGAACTCTGATAAGACTGAGGTGCTGGTCGTGGATCCAACGTGCCGGACAGGGGGGTTGCCCTCTGGGTTATTCCCTGGGGACAGATCTCTCCTAACCTCCGAACAGGTGCGGAACCTGGGTGTAATTTTTGATGAAGGGCTTACCCTGCATTCGAAGGTGTCTGCCGTCATTAAATCCTCTATCATCTGAGGCATATCACCAGGATTAAGCACCTTGTTCCCCCGGTGATCTTCCTACGCTGGTCCATGCGCTTGGACTACTGCAATTCCCTATAACTAGGGCTACCTGGGGTGGAAATCCGCCGCTTGCAGCTGGTGCAGAATGCTGCGGCCCGGCTTTTGACAGGAACATCTCTGTCTAGTCATATTTCGCCGGTGCTGCGTGGACTGCACTGGCTGCCTGTACAGTGGCGGATTACCTTTAAAGTCATTTTATTGACTTTTAAAGCCCTACGTGGACAGGGACCAAATCGCTCCGCTCAGCTGACGAGGAGTTGCAAGAGATACCGAGGGTGCATTTTAAGATCTGCTGGGGCCCAGGCATTTATGTTTGCAGCTCCTACCCTCTGGAATTCTCTACCCCCTCAGTTACGGGAGTGCCAAACCGTGAAGGGATTTAAACAGACCTTGAAAACTCATTTATGGAGACAAGCATTTGGTGACTGAAGTCTTTCTGACTTTAGTAGTGGTTTTATGATCGTTTTATATTTTACTGATATTGTGATGTATGGTGTGTTTTAATTTGTTTGGCGCCTTGATTTTTGAAAAGCACCTTAAAAATAAAGCTTATTATTATAATATACTAGAAATTACTAAAATGGCAGAGGAAGGCAACAATGCTACACAGGCTATGCTACATATCCATACCTCTTTGTGGGCCTGTGGAAGCTAAGTGTACACTCACTTGGCTGGCAGAGCCTTCTACCAAACTGCCACCCCATGCTGCCACACACCAATGCAATGCACTTTAGAAGTATGATGCCCCTTTGCTCCTGCCCTTGCACTTTGGCCTGCTTTGCCAAGTACCACAACAAGCAGAATTTTTTTCTTATAGCTTATGCTCTTCACTGGTGCGGCCCCTATCCCAGTGGTTGGGCCCAGCCCCATCCCCACATGTCCCTAGCACATACACCTCTGCATCCTATGAGCTTGCCCCTCATGGCAGGGCCTGGACAAGCCAGACATATGCGGGGGGGGGGAGCTGGTAGAGGGAGTAGTGGCAGGAGAACCTCAGGTGGAGAGGGATGCGGGTGCAGGGTGGAGCACAGCCTGAGCATGGTTGGAATCCCGCTCATTCCAGGTCGTCTCCATTTTCAGTTTTAACCCACTCCCTCAAGATATCGGCACATAAGGAACTTCAAGCACGTGCACAAATGTGCAGTTTCACAGCCTAGATGATGTAATCCCACCACAATACATAACTGCTGCACTAATCAGCAGGTATCACATCCCTTCCTCCCTGAAGAAGAGTCCTGAGACAATCCTCCTCCCACCGGCCACCTCTGATGACTTTCATGAGTAGTAGCACTGCTGCTGCGCTTACGTGCTGGAAAGTTGAATCCCTTTTTACACAAAGTTTATCCTGCCTCCTGTTTCTGCCTCCACCACCTAGTCGGCAGTTGGAGGGCACAAGGTCCCTTGTGGCCCGTCCATTCCTAGCGCTGGTCTACTGGGGGCCATTAGTGGTGGGAGGAGGAGAAGTGATGAATGTATTCCCACCCCCATGAACCAAGTGTCTCCTGTTGCAATTACTGTCATGACGGGATGCCAAAATCCAGTCTCGCTGCTCCTACTAGTTTTAAAATTTGTGCCCTGCATTGTGTTCCACTTCCTGCTTCTGCCTCCTCAGCCCAATTGGCGGTTAGGGGTCACAAGGTCTCTGATAGCCCGACAAGTCCCGATCCACCCGTCACATCTCTGGTGGCTCCTGTGGCAATTGCTGATATGTGGCTCCAAAATCTAATCTCGCCGTTTGTACTAGTTTCAATTTTATGCCCTCTGTTGTGCCCACATCTGGCTTCTTCCTCTGCTGCCTGACTGATGGCCAGAGGTCACAAGGTCCCCATTGGTCTGCCAGGTCCCAACTCTAGTCTTCTGCTGGCAGGCAATGTATTACATTAACCTGACAGAAAAAAAAAAAACTTCATACTAAACATATGGTGCACAATATGTGACCAACTTTCCAAGGTGGGGGGTACTGATCTACACCAAGGCCGAGCTAGCACCCAGTGACCTACCTGGTATGAATATGCACTTGTCAACAGAACACCTACAGTAGTTGCCTTGATCATCCTTGGTCAAGTCAAACAGATAACTGTAAGTTGTGTCTACCTACCTCTTAACCTTGCTTCCTCCGACTACTCTGAATTCTTCATGAACTTAGACAAAATTCCCTATAGAGCTATTATACTCTGTGGAGACTTTAATCTAGCTGGTTAGGCCCAAACAGAATTAACTACCTTGCCACACTCTTGGATGCTAAACTAGCACAAATAATTGACCAGCCTACTATACTCCGCCTGAAAACAGGTAACCATAGCCTGCTGGACTGGATGTTAACGAATAACAATTAAAACATCAAGGCAGCAGGAATTTTCCCTGATGTCCTAAGTGACCACTCCCCAACCTTCTGTGTCTGGAGGAATAAATTCCAACCCACCCCACCCAAGACATAAAAGCATGGGACCTTACAAATGTTAATACTGCTGCTTTTATACAGAGTCTTAACTCAGTTAACTGGATGCCCATCTCTACCCTTCCTGACATAAATCAAGCACTAGAATATTTCATCAACACCTTCTCCTCCATCCTTAACTCCCATGCCTCTTTCACGTTAAGGAGAGCAAAAGGAAGCCACTTCCCCTGGTTTTCTCAGGAATTAAGACACCTAATGCACTCTCAGGGCAGAGCCTGGAAAGCTTTCAAAAAATCTGAACAAGCATCAGACTGGCTATTCTACCGACAACTGAGAAACGCCTGCAAAACAAAATCCAATAGATCAAAGTGTGACCATCTCCAGTTCCTGTAGGTAAAAAAAATCTTGCTAACCCAAAAGGTTTCTGGTCCCAAGTTAACTCCTTACTTAAGGGAAAGGAATGAGACCTCCCACAATCCATGATCGCTAAAGGCACTACACTATCTAATCCTTCAGAGATAGCTTCCGGCATAAAGCTCTTCTTCTTCTTCTTCATGGACCTGGCCAAATACAAAACTGATCCGCCCACTGTCTCCTATGAACCAATGGTCGCTAACCCCGATGATTCTCATCCCTTTTCCATCTAAAACTCACCACGAGGTCAGAGGTTCTTAAACTGATAAATGGTCTTAACCCAGAAAGCTCTCCAGGATTCAATTCCCTATCAAATTTCTCAAGCTAGGAGCACCTGCCACTGTTCATCTGGTAATGCTATTAATCAAAAATCCTTCCTCACCCAGACTATACCGGACAAATGGAAGACTGTGGTAGTTGGTCCTGTGCACAAAAGTGGCACTACTAATCTTGTTGAGAACTATACGCCAATCTCCATTTTATGTCCCCTAGCAAATATACAAGAAAGAATCCTCTACAACCAGCTTTACTCATTCCTAGAGCAGACCAGTGCTCTAACCATCCATCAGCACAGCTTCTGGAAACTACATGACACTGAATCTGCTCTCCTGCGGGTCACAACTGACACTTTTCATGCTATGGATCAGGGTTATGCAACTGTGGGGACTTTTGTAGACCTAACGAAAGCTTCTGACCTCGTCAATCATCAGCTTCTAACAAAACTCTGCAAAATAGGGCTCAATAACCTCTCCCACTCATGGTTAGCCAACTACCTAACAGGTTACAGTGCATCTAATGGTCTGGTGCTATGTCATCTCTATCTTTCATCACAGATGGTGTCCCCCAGGGATCCATATTGGGTTCTCTCATTCTCCATTTTTATAAATGAGCTTCCTTTAAACTGCGGAGGGGTGTCAATACAGCTTTATGCAGATAATGCAGTATTCTACAGATCCTCCAAGGATATCTCCTCCCTCAACTCCAACCTGTAGAGGGACTTCCAGTTGTCGGAGGCATGGTTCAAAGACAACTTACTGGTGCTCAATATAAAACAAAACAAAAAACATGCTTTTCTATTACACCTTCTTTGACCCGTCTACCCATCCTCCACTGGTAGTTAAGATCTCAACTGGCGAGGCACTCAAAGGGGTAAACTCCAACAAATATCTTGGCGTAACCCTCGATGAGCACCTATCTTTTGAAACACATGCAGATAAAGTTATAAAATCCACTAATCGGAAGCTTGGCCTGTTATACCGTATGGCCCCCTACCTTAAACCACATTCCAGAAGGATCATAGCCACTGCAACTCTACTCCTGTGCCTCCTTTACGGAGCTCTGCTAATTAACACTGCAAAACCCCCAATCATAAGCAGACTTAGACAAACATATCATAGAACAGCCCGATTTGCTGCAACCACCCAAGCTCGAACCCACCACTGCGATGTGCTTAACACCCTAAGTTGGCCTTCCTTCAAAGCTACATTGGATTTCCCCTTACTATGCACCACGTATAAACTCATCCACCTCCCCCCCGGCATCTCCAATCTGCTCACGCTGAAACCTTTCACCAGGTCCAGTCGATCCTCCCACTATCCAATGCTATGTCTACCTAAGACTCGCTTAGTCATTGGTAAGAGATCCTTCTCACTTGCAGCCCCTCAAAAATGGAATAGTCTTCCACATGACTTATTTTCCTGTACATCTCTTCCTCAGTTTAAAAAACAACATTTCAAATAAATATTTTCCCCCTCCCATCTGTAACTGTAAATAACCTCTATCATCATCTCTGGTCCTCTCTCCCCACCCACCTTCCTCTCCCATCTTCCTGACCCAATACCAGTCCATGATCATTTCTAATGCTTCACCTCTTATGACTTCACTTTATATGACATTTTGTAAATGTGTACATACACATTATACTTACTCTAGGTACTTTAACAATCCTTTGTATGTTTCTTTACATGATGCTGTATGTGCTTGTGAAACTACAATTGTCACTGCACCAACTAACTCCTGAAGAATAGTCTTTGTATGTACCATTATCCTATCGATGCACTATTACTGCCCAATAACAAACTTCAGAAATGTATATATACTACTCTGTTTTGTAACCCACGTTGTTATCTGTATTATTTATATATTTAAACTATATTTCTGTACACATGAATTTTAACAGACAGTACGTCTGTAAGCCCCCCTTCCCCCTGTCTAGGGGTATCTGGTGGAAGAAACTGGGGGAAAGGAGCCCAGTCCACAAGCGCCATCCTGAACATCACTACAGCAATTAAGATTTAAAACAGCCTTAAATAAATGAAATGATAGCACCCTACCTTTAGATGTCTTCTTCATCCAGTAGGATGCCCCCCCCCCCGATGCCAGCCTATACCCCCAGCAGGAGCACCACATATAGTGGCTGCAAATCTCACCTTCTCACCACTACAGGATCCAGGTGGAATCTACTCTAGAGTCTATCCTTATCGCCAAGGAGAAATTTATTAGCTTTCAATAAATAAAAATAAAAGCACAGATAGTTCATTCTAGTTTCTGAGGCAATCAACAGAATGGACACCAGATTTGCCATACCATAGAAAATGTATTTCCTGGGGCACCGTAATGATTACAGGGCCCAGGAGCTCAACTCCTCAAACCTCAGAACACAACTCCATGGGGCTAACAGCTTTAAAAGACCAGAGAGAGGACATTGGCAGCACTTAGGCATGAATGTTCCACAATCAGCGATCAGCAGATTACTACAGAATTTTCAGAAACTAGCTGATAGAGCCTGCACATTACTTACATACCCAGCTTCTTCCACGGAAACACATTTGTTTGCATTGCACCAATCCCAAATTCATTTCTCGACTTATTTCCTCCACAGGGGAGTGATGTACTCCTCTAGTGCCACCAGGGAGAATAGGCCCTGGGGTGATAAGCAGCGCAGCCTAGCCTCCACAGCTGCTCCCAATGTACTGACAAATTCTTCTCATTCCTTTCTGTAGATTTTTTCCAGTGCTCACAAATGACCAAAACTTCCACTTTGAGTATCCCACTGGAGCCAAGCGGCTCAAGAACAAACAGTGCAGTGGCTCCCCTCCTTGCTATCCAGTTTCCTGAAGAACCATGGCCCTTTCCGGCCTAAAGACCCACCCCGCAGGACCAGAGTCCCAGGCCGCGTTACTCCCTTCCAGCCTCCTACCCGGGCCAATGTGCCACATGGGAAAAGAGCACACCGGTGCTGCCACCAACTCCCCTGCTGTGGCCCTGCTGCCATCACAACAGCCCCACTGGCCCAGTGCACATACCTTGAAAGAGTCCATCGCCCCCATTCTCCTACTAGCCTTTCTATCATTCTCCTGATGGCCTTTGATCTTCTCCTACCGGGGGATGAAGGAAAATACCCTAAACCCCCTACAAGCACTACTTCTAGACTTGCTCTCTCCCACGAGGCCAAGGTGAACTGGCGCACTGTCTCTGAAGGCAGACCTACCTAAGACTGGGGGAGGGGTCCTCAGCAACTGCCCTGCTTCCAACCACTGACTCTGCCTCTCCCCTTCCTCACACAATTACCTCCCTTATATACTCCCAAGGTGCTGCCTCCTAGCAGCAGGACACCAAAAATCCCTAAGGCGCCAAGGCTCCCTACCAGCGCTGGGGGGGGGGGAGCAAGCCTCCCCCTGCAAGGGGGTGCTTACACCTCTATAATGCAGTGTATTATTTATGGAATGTTTATGTTCCCCTGGTCGCCCCTGAAAAAGGGACAACTTTGTCTCAGTGGGCCTACCCAGTCATCAAAATTCAAATAAATAAATATTCCAATTGTCCTTACCTTCATGTACAACCCAATTGTCTGACCTCCCCCTGTACCTATAATTTATCTTTCTGTTTTTAGTCTCTGCAGCCTGTAGTCTCACTTGATTAAGCCATGTATTTATGTTTTTACTGAACAGTAAATACCTATTTTTATGCTGTTATATTATGAATCATATTTTTATGCCTTCTTTAATGCTGTATGGCAATTTTTGCTTTCTTGATATGTTTTTTTCTGTTTTATTGCATTGTTCTGTATTGCTTGTTGTAATCTTGGGTCAACCCTTAAAAAGGGACTGTAATTGTCTGAGTGTACTTACCCAGTTACCAAAACTCGAATAAATAAATAAAAATTAGACAGAGTTCTAGGAATTCTGGACAGGCAGGATGAACATGTCTGTTTCTACCTTCACTATGTTTCAGTGCTACACATTCTGGCCATTTGCTCTGCATTTGGACAGCCAGGTGCATTTTAAGGTAAAGAGGTTAAGAGGTATGCCCCCCATAAAGAAAGCAGTGGTCAGGCCATTCCAGTGGTGGAGAGGGCTGAGGCACCTCACCTCCCACTGCACCAGTGACTTGGGTTTGGAAACAGATGCAAGTTGCTCAGGGGGGCAGGGAAGAGGTCTGACCATCCCAAGAACAGCTCTTCTTCCTTGGGGTTTGGGGTATGTGCATCTAGTGCAGCAGGACTCCAGGGAAGGGTCCCCACCCCTCTGATACCAAGAGGCATCTGCACAGAGGCTGAGCTCGCACCATGTCATTGTACATGTTGTGGACCCAGGGTTGAAAAATGGAGGAAAACCCCGACTGTAGCTGGATGAAGGCCCAGTCCTCCACAGACCCCCACACTGGTGACTGGGCATCTCTGAGGTCTTGTGGCAGAGGGCCACCCAAGAAGCATGGTAAGTCTCAGGGAAGCTAGGTGATGAATGGGGGCCAGTTGAGGTGGAGGAAAAAAATAATTAGGATAAAAAAAAAACAAAAACAAAAACAAAAAAAAAAAAAAAAAATCCCACTTAATATACACTGTAAAACAGCTTTTCATGTTTTTTGACTTGCAAGTATACATCTGTTAGACAACAATCCTTTGCATTGTGGCTGGAAGTTTGAATAGTTTGGCAGCATGATCTATTTGAAGAGCATGGACAGTAGCCAGGTCAGTCATGCTTAAAAAAAAAACAAAAAAAAAAACCTCAGGCAATAGGAGAGCGACGGTACCAGGTCTCATGAGTGCTGCAATAACAGCGCAGTATTAACCGCACTGTGAGAATAACAAAAACACTGACAGCAACAGAGGTAGAATAGCGTTAGGGAATTACCGCTCCCCGTCGCTGTCTGTTCAAAGGAGGAAGGGATCAAGTTGCCGTTGGTGTGGTGCCTGGTTGAGCCACTCCTGTGGTGGAGGGGCTAAAGCGCCAGCACACGGCAGCGTAGGAGACCTGGGGACCACGGTTTGCTTTGCCATCTTCTAGTCTTATATTTTTTTTTTTAATAAAGAAATTTTCCCCCCTTCCGAGTTTCTCCCCTTCCCCAAAGTCCACACCCTATCAGACTAGAGTTGATTATATTAAGTCTGGGGGGTGTGAGGGGTGGAACCCCGTATGTCGGGGGGTGCTGGGGCAGAGCCCCCTCCAAAAAGAATCTCCCTGTTGCCAAAGCGTTTCTATTGTGTGACATTTAGTGCAGGTTGGTGTATTGCTGATCTTTTTAACCTTTGTAGTTTGCTAAGTGCACTGTGTGCTATTATTGTATGTGCAATCTACATTAATAACAATCGACTACTGTATAAAACAAGCCAACATCCATCTGTTTGCAGATGATACAGTTCTCTACGTGAGTCGCCCAACACCTGAAACTGCCTGCAATGACCTACAGTCAGAATTCAACCTTTTGCAAAGCCAACTCCTCCAAAAAAAAGCTACTCCTTAATGCCAAAAACACTAAAGTGATGGTTCTCTCCCCTTTCATCCGTACAGCTAACCCCGTGTCCAGTGAGACAGTTCCCCAAATTACCACAGTTCTAGGTGAAAAATTAGAATTTGTTACAAAATTCAAGTATCTGGGAGTTTGGATAGACCAAAGACTCTCCTTCATTGAACATATCGAGGACTTGCTAAAACGACTTCAGCAAAGGCTTGGCCTGTTTTTAGAATCAACCAATTTCTCACCAGAGATGCCAAGAAACAACTGGTCCAATCCATTTTCCTATCATTGGTTGATTACGCTGATTTCCTCTACAGCCAATGCCCAAGCTCTTACATGGCTAAACTGGACATCCTCTACCATCGAGCACTGAGGTTTATAACAGGACTTCCTTTTGACACGCATCACTGCACCCTATATGCAGCAGTGGGGTGGACATCACTAAAGTTCAGGCGCCACAGAAATGCCGCTCTCTGGACCTATAGAGCCATCCCTACTAAGCTGCCTTACTATATCTCCTGCTGTCTTCCCGAGTATAATTGGGAAATACATGTTAAAAAGTTACTCAGCTATTACACTTAAAGTACCCAAAGCAAAATCCCGCTTCAGCAGGGCAGCCATAAGCTTCGTGATACCTACCTTATGGAACGATCTACAAAAAACCCTCAAATTAAGCACTCTAATCGGTATAAATGCCTTCAAGATGCTTTATTTCCATACAATCAGAGAAGTATGTAACTGCTTCACCCACTCAGACCCAGTACCGGTGTCTGCACTGGTATATAGCCACGCCTAGACCCAATTTTAAGTACTGACCCCCCAGCTTGCTCCTCACAAGCCTAATTGTTCTCTCTCTTATCCCCCTGTCTTATCAACACTAGGCCTGTCCATCCCCTTATCCTTCCTTTCCCAACCTTGGATAAGAGCTCACTACCCCTGGGTTGTGACATCCTACCATGACCCGTACTTTATAGCATTCAATCCCGGGGCTCACACATACTCCTTTTCTCCATCCACCTTCTCTACATCCCATTTTACCAACTCCTCTCTGTGCACCGTTCCCTCCTAGCCTTTCTCCCCCTACCTCCCTCCCCCCCCTTCGCCTCTACCTGGTGTATATATTTTTTTTCTTCCATTACTTCCTCCTGCAACCTTAGATAACCTGCTTTATCTTCCTATAGACATTTCTATGTATGTAAATACCCTCTAATTTGTATAATTCTATGTACATATGAACTTCTTTTTCTTCCTCTCTGTAAACAGTATTATCTGTATTGCCTTGTAAATACCTGTGTTGACCTGTATATACAATTGTTCATGCTCCACCCAGGTCCATTTGCAAATGAGCTTCTGCTCAACAATGAACGCCTGGTTAAATAAAGACTTGATTGATTGATTGGGGTGGCACAGGGATCAGTGCTGGGCCAGTCCTCTTCGATGTCTTCATAAGCAACCCTGTAGAGGAGCTTGAGTGTAAGGTGCATCTCTTTGTGGATGATAAAAAATATGCAACATGGTGGACACTTAGGAAGGGGTGGAGAGAATGCAAAGAGATCAGAGGAATGGTGTAGAGGTGGCAGCTGGGTTTCAATGCCACAAAGTGCAAGGTTATGCACTTAGGACTGCAGAACCCAAGGGTTGTGTACAAGATATTAACGGCAGAGAGACTGCCAGGCCCACTTAGTTTGCCCGTATACCCTACCTTTAATTAGCTGCTGCTGACCCTACTTGGTTTTGTTTGTTTGTTTTATTAAGGTAAAAACCATTGAGTATACAACTCATTCACAGTGGTAACCTTTACAGAAAAATTCAAGACATGTACATGACTCAATGTTATAAATACAATCAAACTTCAATCATCACTACATAAAAACATATAAAACTTCAATAACAGTTACAAGGTTATCGGCTGCAACCTCTCCTTCCTTTGTCTAGGGTTCCCTTATGCCTATCCCATGCATGTTTAAATAACCTCCACTGTGCTTGCTCCCACCACCTTCTGTGGCAGACCATTTCACACATCCACCACCCTTTCTGTGAAAAAGTACTTTCTCACGTTGCTCCTTAGTCTACCCCCTTCCCGTCTCATGTCATGCCCTCTTGTTGTTTAGAGCATCTTCTCTTCTGAAAGATGCTGTCCTCTTGTACCTTATTAATTCCCCTGAGATACTTGAAGGTCTCCATCATGTCTCCCCTCTCCCTCCTCTATGGTATACATATTGAGTTCCTCCAATCTCTCCTCATATGATCTTTGGTGCAGGCCCTGCACCATTTTTGTTGCCCTTCTTTGAACCACCTCCATGCTGTCTATGTCCTTACGGAGATGTGACCTCCAGAACTGGATGCAGTATTCCAAATGTGGTCTCACCAATGACCTGTACAGTGGCATTATGACCTCTTTTCTTCTGCTGGTAATACCTCTCCCTTTGCAACCCATCATCGCTCTGGCTCTCCCCACTGCCTTGGCACATTGTTTGGCCACCTTTAGGTTGTCAGATATGATGACCCCCAGATCTCTTTCCTGTTTTGTGGCCGCTAATATCTCCCCATCCATCATGTAATCCTCCCCCAGATTCCTGCGCCCCAAGTGCACGATTCTGCACTTCTTCACATTGAATCCTAGCTGCCACACTCTGGACCATTCTTCCATTTTAGCTAGGTCTCTCATTTTCTCCACCCCTCCCAGTCTACCCTATTGCAGATCTTTGTGTCATCTGCAAAGAGGCACACCTTCTCGTCCAGCCTCCTCTGCAGTGTCACTGATGTAGATATTAAGCAGCACTGGCCCAAGAACTGAACCCTGTGGCACCCCACTGGTCACCCTCCCTACTTCGGATTTAGCCCCGTTTACCACCACCTTCTGCGTTCTATTCTTCAACCAATTTCCAATCCAGTTCACCACCTTGTGTCCCAATCTCAGGCTGCCCAGCTTTTTCACAAGCCTCCTATGTGGAACCATGTCGAACACCTTGCTGAAGTCGAGGTAAGCCACATCTACTGCTCCCCCGATCCACTTCCCTAGTGCCCAAAGAAATCAATCAGATTAGTTTGACATGACTTTCCTGCTGTGAATCTGTGCTGCCTCAGATCTTCTGCTCCACTTGATTCAAGGTGCTCTACTATCCTTCCCTTTAGCAGAAATTCCATAATTTTACCCACCACCGAGGTCAGGCTGACAAATCCATAGTTTCCAGCCTCCTCTCTACTCCCACTTTTGTGGAGACAGAATACATCAGCCTTTCTCCAGTCCTCCGGAACCACTCCCATCTCCAGTGACTGGCTGAATAGGGCTGCCAGGACCTCCCCCAACTCTTAATATTCTACGGCGTATCCCATTTGGCCCCATTGCCTTTACCACCTTTAGTAAGTTCTTTTAGGACTCTCTGCACTTTGAATGCACAGTTGTCCACCTCCCTTCCCATCCAGATTCTTAGCTGTGATCCCTCCCCTTCCTCCACGAAAACTGAACAGAAATATTTGTTCAGAAATGAAACTTTATCCTGGTCCCCTTCCACTCCCACTCCTTCCTCACCTTTCAGTCTTACAACCCCCCACCTGGGTCCTTCTCTTCTTGCTAATGTATCTGTAGAAGGTCTTGTCCCCCTTTTTACATTGCTTGTGCAAGAAACGTTTTGCTACAGAGAATGGCATTTCAGAGATGTATCACTGACTAGCCCAATGCAAGTCAAGCTGCGCTGGGCTCGTCTTCGATAGACCAATGATTGTGCAAGCTAAGTATGACAGTGGTTCACAGTTTATGTACAGAAATTTTGTGTAGCTGAAATGAATGAAGCACTCCAATGAGAGAGCACTTCATCCGTTTCATTTGCATAATGCCGCCCCCTCCACTCAGTTTTCCTTGCTCTCTCTCCTCCCCTCCCCACACCTTTTGTCTACCCCTATTTCAAAATCCGAGATCTGCTACTTCGCTTCCCTGTACCTCACGCACTTTTGGAATACCCTGCCATGCTATTAAAAACTGTACCGCCCTCTCCCTCTGTTCCCGTCCAGGTAGTATGGAGGAAAAAAAAAAAAAAACTCCCGCCCACAGTGCGCTGTACTGCCCCCAACCCTCCGTTCCCGTCCTGGTAGTTGGTGCCAATGTCAACAGATGCACAGTGGAGTGCAAAGCACGCCATGTGAGGTGCAATCTGAAGTGGAATGAAGAACACAGTCAAGTAGCTATTGCATGGCTACAGTGCGACAGGACTGCATAGTACTTCCTACGCCGGTACAGTGTGACATGGGAGATGGCAAAGTGGAATGTTAAGCACGCACGGCTGAGTAACCCCGCACAGTGATTAACAGCACACACTGTTACCATTCCCAGTAAGTGTGGCATGCGTAGCCCAGAAGTGCTAGTTTTTTGTTGCCAACTGCTGTTGTCCTGAGAAAGTCCTTGTGATGCCAGTACCACCCCCCACCGTGAACTTGCATGTCCTTGGATGTGAACGTACTGTTTAGCACACTTTCCTTCTGTCTGTCCAGTGATCTGCAGCTGCAACATTCGCAGGCCAGCTATGGTAGTGACAGGCATTGGAAAAGTGGGTCACATCTCACTGCCACCCCCAGCGGTCAAGCACAGCAATCCAGATGAATTGGTACACCTAATACCCATTGCAGAAGCCGCAACCTTGCTGAGGCCACAACCCATCTGAAAAGGTGTCGCAACTGCACACATACGAGCTATAGCAGTCATCATTCTTCACAGGTCTTGACACCAGCGGTGATTGTCCCCAAGGGCAGTTGCAGCATGCTCTCTCCTAAGTAAGCGGACCTTTGAGAAGGTCCTATTGGGTAGGTGACTGAGCTACATAGGCGAATGTGACAGAAGAGGAGAATGGGAGCGTGGTGGGTGCTGGGAGAAATGTTAATAAGGCATGTTTGGGAACAGAAAAGAGATTCACACACAGTGCGATCCTGTCACCTGGTGTTATATAGCACTGGCAAATTGCACTCCTGAGTGTTATAGGGGTTCAGCTGTCACTGCGGCAGCTGGCACCCCCTCCCCCCCGAGACTGATAGGCACACACCGGGTGATCCTACACTGTGTGCCACTGTCCATGAGTGTGCAGACATTAACGAAAAGCAGGTTTCTCTTCCCCCATTCCGAGACAGACAGTGATCACCAGCAGCCTTCTCTGTGCATAATTACAGGCATATGCGTTTTTTTTTTTTTTTTTTGTGAGGGACTATTTTACAAGGTGGCAGGATACATGACCTGTTTTGCTATTTTAACAGGGCAAAAACTCATTTGCAGGGTTTGGTCCCTTTTTTTGCATACCCCATGTAATAAGTACATTAACACATTCTGGGGTGTGGCGATAATTAAGCAATAATGACCAAAGAGCTGGTAATTTCCTACAGATTAACGACCAGCTGGGCAGGGGAGGGTGGCCCGAGGCACAGTCGAGGCCACCCCCATCCAGTCGGTCATTAATCAAAAGGAATGGACTGGCTCTCAGGCCATTATTGCGATTTTAAGTCTAATTGCAATAATGATTTATTTTGTTTGTGTTAAAATTACTTTTTTTGTGGTGGCGCAAGTGTGGTTTTTCTGAGGTGGTGATTAGCGGGGAGAGCTGAGCGGCTGCCATGCCGGTCACTTCTAAGAGATTTCAGACCAGTGCGGCAGCCTATCAGCGATGTGGCTAGCATCATGAATAATTAATTAGACTTATAATGTGGATTAACACACAATCTATTTTTGAATGCTGGGTGCCGATTCTCCCCCCCTCCCCCCGCAGGGAGAGGAGTTTCCATGTATGTGAACTAGTGGTGTTTTAGTTTATGAGAACTAGAAGGGTTTAGGACAGTGTTTTGGTTTTTGTAAGAGGGTAAGCAGTGCAGAGTACATCTACTAGGAGTTACTTTGAAGATAACTTAAAAATACTGACATACATACACATACGCATACACATACACATACATACACATACACATACACATACACATACACATACACATACACACACACACACACTATGTGGTTGGAAGACCAGACCGAACGGTTCCATTCCCGTCCCGGTAGTACAAAAAAAAAAACTGCTCCCTCCCTCTGTGCTGTGCTGCCCCACCAAGAAAATACTATGCTTAGTGGAGCGTTTTCTTTTTATTCTATTTTTTCCAGACACACCAATTGACTTTGGCACTGAGAATACCCAACACCTAAAAAGCAAATACAAGCAAGCTACAGTCGGCATTGACAAGTGCTTGCTTAAAGGGGAACTGTCATCAACAGGGTTTTTAATGTCTCAAAGCCCCTAAAAAGCTAATTTGAGTGAGCCACTGTGTTTATCTGTGAGTCTCTGCAGTCCAGAGTTATTCTTTTGTATATCAGGCAGTAATTAAGGGCTGGTGGCAGCCATATGTTTTAGGCTCCTGCCAGAAAATGATGTCGCTGAGGAACTTGGCCCTCCATTTACTGTAGGTTAGATAGAAAAGCATCTGTTTTATTAAGTGTTTTAAGGTGTTATTACGCTTTCTACATTTATAATAATTGTTTTGTATGTGCATTGAAATTAGCGAGTTATCACTGTCACAAAACCGCTCAGTAGGTCGGGCCCTCTGCTCCTACAGTGCCAACCTCTGAGCGCAGTATTGTGAACAGGTAACAGAACAGGGTAACCCTCCTGTCTGCTTGTAAGTCAGAATCCCCTTTGGTCTCAAGTTCTGGGGGGATTCAAACTGTGAACCTTATGCTAGTGTACCCAAATGTACAGGCTCAGATAATCTGCTCTTCGTGGGATGCTAGATATCTTTCGCCTAAGGGCACCTAAGCAGGTATCCAAAATGAACCCCTAACTCTATAAAAAGACCTTAGGTATATTCTTACCTTTTCCCAGTTTGGTACACCATCAAGCTTTGAACAGTTTTAGTCAGTCTTAACCGTTTATACTTCACATGCAAAAGAAAGAATTTCAAAGACACAGCAGGCAGTCTCTTTAAAATAAGAGGTTTACTTAAAAATGGATAAAAATATGTAAAATATAAACACAGAACACTATATCACAAAGCATACAATCACTTAAAAGAAAACAAGGAAAAGTACAAACATAAACTACCACAATACAATTAGACTTTTCTATTTGATGTATAATCTTCTTACAGTGCTTATAGTTAGTTTTTGTTTCTAAGAGCCCACAAAGAAATGTGTCTAAAGATCAGACACAGACTAGCTTAAACTGTCCCTCTCTCCACCCCTTCCATGAGGTCAACTAGCTCCTCCTTTTAGACTATAAAAAAAAACATACAAAACAGGATGTTCTATCAGAAGATATATTAAATAAGGCGACATCAGCAAAAACTCATTTCCCAACAAGACTCCTTCAGTAACATCTCCCTCTTTGATCTCAAGCAGATCCTCTTTTCCCCAAGGATCAAAGGATATTTATGACTTTTTAGCACCATAGTGATATGATATGTTTTGTTTCTCTACAACGTCATAAAAGTTTACGATCCCTATATCCTGGCAGCTGGTCAGCTCCAACCAAGTCAGATAAACAGGAGACCCTTAATTAAGGCTCTCTAGTCTTTTTAATTACCTCCTAGTTTCAGGTTAATATATCCAGTTATTTTAACTGAAACCTGGGGAGAAGCACCCATAGCCCAGCTGTCTTAGGGAGACAATCACACACTACATTTTTATATTACAAAATCATAGAGCAATCATAACCAGCTGGCCAAGCATCACAATCACCTTTACATTTCAAACTGTTAGTAAAAATAATCCATCTTTCGGATTGCTTTAACTTTTAGGCTATACTGCCAGCTGATCATTAAAAACTACACATCTCAAGGCTGGCTCTGTGGTGTAAACAGGTATTACAGCCTTTTCTCTTACAGTTTCAGGTGCAAACTCAGGTCTACATGATGCAAATGTGGCTATATACCTATTGTCCTGCATCATGGGGCCAGCTTTGAAATGTGTAGTCTTTGATTAACAGCTGACAGTACAGCCCAGAGGTTAAAGCAAAGAGCTATGAACAAGCTTCTTTCATCCAGGAGAATAGGGTTAGATTCCAACTTGCTTTTCTTGCATATTGTGTGACTAGAGCAAGTCACAACCTCCCTGTGGCTCCCAAAGCACACCCAGAAACAAGTTGTAGTTATGTAACTTTCCTAGACAAAAAGACAGTAAAAACTATCGAGTAAGTGTTATGATCCTGAAAATATTATGCTCTTTCTATCCAGATTTTACTTGAAAAGGAAAAAAAAAAAAAAGGACACCATTATTTAATTACAAAAACACATTGATGGACAACATTGTTAAAACATGCATAACCTGAGCTGCATTTTTAAAATACAGACATATGTGGGTGGTGGGCGTAATCAGAATTTTATGTACACACACACACACACACACACACACACACACACACACACACACAGTGTGGGATGCTACATTAACCCAGAGGGCAAAGTCTGAGGGGTTTATAAAATAGACTGAGTCTTCCTGTTAAAAGTTTATAAAAACATCCCACACCAAGGATGTGTGCAAAATTGTTTAACACCCACCCACATATTTTTTTTCCCCTTTCAGCACAGTTCAGTTAGTGCAGCACTTCTCTCAGAGATAGACACACACATACACAGCCTGTCACTTTTTTTTTTTTTTTCACATTACAGTGGGAATGGCATTCTGGAAAGTTGCGGTCCACTGGCATAGCTGCAGCGTGTAAGACACGTTCGAAGTGCATGTGCAACAGGATCAACCAGATTCATTTTTTTCCTTTACGGTAGAAAATCCCATTCCATCCAAAGTATTTCAATAAGAAACTGTTATACTTTTAGCTTCATCAAAAAAAAAAAAATGTACAATACTCTTAATAATGCATTTCAGGTTATGCATGTTTTAACAATGTTGCCCATCTGTGTTTTTGCAATTAAACAATTATGTCCTATTTTTTTTTTCTTTTCAAGTTAACATGTTCAGATTGTTTATACTGTCTTTGCCCAGGAAAGGCACACGTAACCCCCCCAACGGACCTTATTTAACCAGCAGGTACACCTCTCATAGTCTAGGGGAAAAGAGAGGGGTAGGGGGGTACAAAGCAATAAAACTACTAATTTGCAGATGTAGTAGAAAAAACACAAAGGCGTGTACATACTAGACACAACCAGACCTATACCAAAACCCAGGTCCTGAGGAAAGAACGTTTGCTAAGGGCTATGCTAGGTTTGCACTTCTGGACAGGGGTACCCAGTAAATCCACACAGGAAGCAGTAACTAGATTGTCCATACCAGGTTGGGATTCTAGAGTGCGGCTTTATTCCAAAACACAGGTAGAACAAAAAAAGCAAAGATGGACACCCCCCCCAAGGGTTTACACTGGCACAAGGCAATGCACAAAACATCTGTAGAAACAGTACTCGAACCTCCCACGTAGTTTAGGATTAAAATCTGGAATGTGAAACTAGCCACAGAGAACGAACACACACACACACAAAATTTCTCCTCGAATGGCACGAGGCCAGTACTTGAACAGTTCCCATATTACACAGGATTAGACGCAGGAACTAGCCACTGTGAACACGCACAAAATCTTCTGGAAAGGTGGCACTAGGCCAGTACTTGGTACATTTCCCCTATTACATAGGATAAGAATGTGGCACACGGGCCAGGACAGAGCACTCAAGGCTCAAGACTTGCAAAGCCCACATACCGGGGTAAACTGGCGAAAACCAACATATGAGGGGTAAACTTCTTCAGGCAGTGGTCACATGCACTGACAGAAAATAGGTGCCCTTTACAGAACCTGCAGTGCTGAACTGGTCAATCCAGATGGAGGGGTCTCCCACGTTTTGCTTCCATGTCCACACTCAGCCACTCTTTCAGAGTTACACCTCGGAAATACTGAAACTGTAGAAAATGATGCTATCTTGAAATGTATATCACATTTGACATCAGGAACACCATTAGGATGTAAAGTTAAAGTCCTGAACAAAGGGCAAGTCACATACGGGATGTCCACTACTGTCAGAGATCTTTAAAACACAAACGTCTTGAAGGAATCCTCATAGAAATGGGTGAACTTGTCACTTTAGCAGAGTCTCACCCCACAGAAAAGCCAGGTACATATCCTGGGTAACTCTCAGACAGAAATCCACTCAGTTTATACACACAGGCAGCTTCACCAAAGTTCTGGGTTGGATCAAGGAAGTGCCCCTAAAATCCACAGCAGTCCCCTTCATCCCACATGGGATAAAGACACAAGAATCCCTGGAGACTCTTTTCACTACTTCACAAGTCAGGAACAGAGGGTTCTCTACTAGGGTGAGAAAAACAGACACTCCACACACACTAAGCTGCTCACTCTCTGAGCTGCTGGATGACACTACCTTCAGAATTCTAAAGCTCCCAAATCACAACAGCAGCTATGGCTTATGTAGCTGCGAGAGTTCTGAATGATATCACCTTAGCTGAAACCAAGCAGCAGAGAAGGACAGAGTGAAAATCCATTTAACTAGATATTTACTAGCTGCCTTCCCTACCTAACACTGATACTGATGGGATTCTTGTAACACCAGGAAACGGGATTACACACACAACTACAGCTCGTTTCCGGGTGTGTTTTGGGACCACAGGGAGGATAAGTGACTTGTTCTGGTCACACAATATACAAGTAGAGCATATTGCAATCAAAACCCATTCTGCTGTATGAACAAAGCATGTTCATAGCTCTTTGCTTTAACCTCTAGGCTGTGGTGCCAGCTGTTAATCAAAAACGATACATTTCAAGGCTGGCCCCATGATGCAGGCCAGTAGGTATGTAGCCACATGTGCATCTTGTAGACCTGAGCTCACACTCGAAACTGTAAGAGAAAAGGCTGTAAGAGAGGGAATGGAATATGACACAAGTCGGTGCTGTGGCAGCACCAGAAATCTGTACTGACATGAACACAGCCAGGGTTTAGAAATCCTGATATGGGGCCCCAATACCTGTTGACACCACACAGCCAGCCAAATGTAAAGGTGATAACTCACTAGTTTCAATGCACATACAAAACATTTATTATAAATGTAGAAAAATTGTAATAACACCTTAAAACATACTTAATAAAACAGATTATTTCCTATTTAACCTAAAATAAATGGAGGGCCAAGTTCCTCTGTGAAATTATTTCCTGTCAGGAGCTGGAAACATATGGCTGCCCCAGCCCTTAATTACATGCTGATTTACATACGAATAACTCTGGACTGCAAAGACTCACCGATAAACACAGTGGCCCAGATATTTAAAGGGTTTAGCATGTGTACAAGTCAAAAATCGCCATTCTGCGATATTCAGCAGGAGGCAGATCGCCCCTAAATCACACACTGCGCAAGGCGCAATGATAATGAATGCATGCCGCACAACTGAAGAGGAACCATGCATACATGGCGCGATGCGATATTCAACAACGCCGCCATGCGCAATAGAAACAAGCGGAAGTTGCGTGATAGCGGAAATGAGCCAAAATAAAGGAACAAGAAAGAGGTGCCGCGAGCGCTACAGGAAGGCACATGTTACTGAACCATAGCCAGCCACACAGGCAACACACACACACACACACACACACACACACACACACACACACACACGGCAGTACAGAGACAGAGCACCTGGAACCCACAGGAACAGGGAAGGTGTGGGGAGCCACAGCCACAGTGCAGTGCAGAAGGGGTAAGTGCCACACAGCACTGAGGCCACCACAGGAAGGTGTTCCCGGTGCAGGGGAAGTAGCAGCCAGGACATCGGCAGGAACACAAACAGCTGCGGGGGACACACAAGCCAGGGACATGGCCAGTGCCACCATCCAGATGAAGGCAGTTATGAGGTGGGTGAGACGGCAGGCAGCAGGGGGGCGCGGCCATGGAAGGGCCTGTCAGCGGTATGCCCCCAACAGGCAGTACCAAGCCTGCACCAGCTTCGAGCAGTACACCGATACCGAGATCGTGGGCCGGTACCGCCTGAACCAGGCAATTCTGAGGCGGCTCTGTGATGTGATGCAGGCACCCACACGACGGAGCCATGCTCTGTCAGTGGAGACAAAAGTGACAGCTTGTATGTGTCTGCTCGCCACGGGTACCTTCCAGAGACCAACAGGGGACACGACAGGCATAACCCAGTTGGCCGCGTCACACCACCTCACCCAATTCCTCAGCACACTGCTGCCACATGCTGTGGAGCACATCCATTTCCCCAGCACACCAGCGGAGCGCACAGCAAACATACAGGAGTTCCACAGGGAAGCACGTATGTCTGGCATGCTAGGGGCAATAGACTGCACCCATGTGGCCATCCACACACCACCTGGCCCCGAAGGGGCCGCATACATCAATCGGAAGGGGTATGCAAGCATCAACTGCCAGGTGGTGTGCGATGCCAGGGGGCGCATAATTAATGTCTGTGCCACACACCCTGGGGGAGCACATGATGCCTTCATCTGGCACCAGTCAGCACTGTGCCACAGATTCGAGAGTGGGGACATCCCCACTGGCCACTTACATAGAATTTGACGGCAGATAAGGACCGCTTGGCCCACCCAGTCTGCCCATTTCCCTACCTAATGGATAAGCTGCAGATCCTAGCTAACCAGCAGCCTACTTCTTCCTACCCCCAACCCCTAGAATGGCCTTGACTGTCCCATGCATGCTTGAATTCCACCAGTTTTTGACTTCACAACCTCCTCCGGAAGGCCGTTCCATGCATCCACAACCCTGTCTGTGAAAAAATACTTCCTTAAATTACCTCTGAGCCACCCCCCCTCTATCTTCAAATGGTGCCCCCTTGTTCTTGCACACCTCTTTTTTGAAAGATGCTACCTTTGACTTTGTTGATTCCCTTGAGGTACTTGAAAGTGTCTATCATGTCCCCCTCTCCCTCCTTTCCTTGAAGCTATACATATTAAGCTCCTTAAGTGTCTCTTCATATGTCTTCCGGTGCAGACCCTGCACCATTTTAGTTGCCCTCCTCTGGACAGCTTCCATCCTGTCTATGTCTTTGCGGAGATTGGGTCTCCAGAACTGCCGCAGTACTCAGATGGGGTCTCACCAGCTGTCTGTACAGAGGATAATAACTTCCTGTTTTCTACTGGTGATGCCTCTCCCTATGCATCCTAGTATCCCCCAGCCCTCCTTGCTGCCCTCTCACATTGCTTGCCCACCTTTAGGTCATCTGATATGACTACCCCAGGTCCCTTTCCATTTTGTTGTTGTATCTCACCCCCATTGTGTACTCTTCCCTTGGTTTTGTTTCCCGGTGCATTACCTTGCACTTCTTAGCATTGAATCTAAGCTGCCATACATTTGACCATTCCTCTAACCTTGCCAAGTCCCTTCTCATCCTTTCCACCCCACCTTGTGCATCAACTCTGTTGCAGATCTTTGTCTCATCTGCAAAGAGACATACTTTTCCTTCCAGTCCCTCTGCAACGTCGCTTATAAAGAAATTGAAGAGGACCGGTCCTAATACTGAACCCTGTGGTACCCCACTAGTAACCCCCCTTTCTTCAGAGTGGACTCCATTTACTATTACTCTCTGTGTCCTATTCTCCAGCCAATTCTTTATCCAGGCTGTCATCTTGGGACCCACTCTCAGGCTGGCTAACTTGTATATTAATCTTTTGTGTGGGACTGTGTCAAATGCCTTGCTAAAGTCTAGGTAGGCCATGTCCACAGCCTCTCCCTGATCTACTACTTTGGTCACCCAGTCAAAGAAATCTATCAGATTCACCTGGCATGAGCTTCCTGCTGTGAATCCATGCTGCCTTGGGTCCTGTGCCCCTCTGGCCTCTAGATACTCGACAATTCTTTCCTTCAGAAGTGATTCCATCATTTTCCCTATCACTGAGGTTAAACTAACAGGTCTGTAGTTTCCTGCTTCTGCCTTACTCCCACTTTTGTGAAGGGAATCACATCTGCCCTCCTCCAGTCCTCGGGTACCACCCCATCCTCCCATGATTTGTTAAAGAGGGTAGTCAGTGGTGTCACTAGTTCTACCCTTAGTTCTTTAGAATTCTGGGATGAATCCCATCAGGCCCCATTGCTTTGTCCACCTTCAGTTTTAAGAGTTCTTTCAGAACCCTTTCTTCTGTAAATGGGCTGGTATCAACTTTTGTATCCAGAGTGTTTCTACTATTTGTTTTAGGTACCTCCCCTCTTCATTTGTAAATACTGAGCAAAAATATTTGTTTAGTATCTCTGCCTTTCACAATCCTCCCCCACCCTCCCTCCCTTTATTAAGCCTCACTATCCCTCCTTGGTCTTCCTTCGGCTCCTGATGTACCTATAAAAGGTTTATCCCCTTCTTAACTGAGTTGGCTATCTTTCCTCGGTTTGGGCCTTTGCTGTTCTGACTGCCTTCCCAGCTTCCTTTTGCTTTAACTGATACAGTTCTCTGTCCTGCTCCTTCTGTGATTCTTTTTACTTTCTGAATGCTTTCTTTTTCTCTTGAACCTTCACTGCCACTTCCTTTGAGAACCATAGTGGTTTCTTACATCATTTCCTTTTGTTTATTTGCTTCACACAAAGGCTCGTTACCTCTGTGATGGCAGTTTTTATTATTCCCCATTGTTCTTCCACCTCATTTGCTAGTGCATTCCTTAGGCACTCACCCAGTTTGGCAAAGTCAGCCCTCCTAAAGTCCAGTACTTTTGCCTTTGTATGGCTTGACACTCTATTGCTGTGTTTATTGTGAACCATACTGTTCGATGGTCGCTAGTTCCCAGATGGCTACCCACTTCTACATCTGTGATCCTCTCTCCATCTCCATTTGAGAGAACCAGGTCTAAGATTGCTCCCTCTCGAGTGGGATCCAATACTAGTTGTCTAAGGCATGCCCCCTGTAGGGCACCTAGAATAACCCCACTCTTCGAAGTGGCTGCTGCAACTGCACTCCAGTTAACATCTGGCATATTCAGATCACCCATCAGCAATAACTCCCTTTTCTGCCATTCTAAGTATACTTTCTATCATTTCCTTGTCCATTTCCTCCCCTGAGAGATGGTCTGTATACAACCTCTGTGGATTGTGGTGCCATTGCTGGTCTCCAAATTTACCCACAGTGCTTCTCCTCCCTGTTTACCCTTTTGTTCTGTTGCTTTGATTCCTTCCCTTATGTAAAGAGCTACTCCTCCTCCTCTTTTACCCTCCCTGTCCCTCCTGTAGATAGTGTATCCTGGTATGTTTACGTCCCAGTCATGGTTTTGTGTGTACCATGTTTCTGTGACTGCCACAATATCCACATATTCCTCCTCCATCAAGGCCACTAATTCAGGAAGCTTGTTACTCAGACTACAGACATTGGTACTCATTGCTCTCCATTTTTTGATGGCTTTACCTTCTGTTGCAGCATCCCCCACTGACCTTTCTACCTCGGTCTTTTTCTCATTTAGTATCCTATTTTGTAGGAGAGGCTGGGATTTTCCTACTGCTTATCAGTGCCTCCCCTTGACTAGTTTAAAAGCTTGCCAATGAAGCATTTAAACCGATTGCTCAAAAGACTTGTTCCTTCCTGGACAGATGCAGACCATCCTGCCAGTATAGGCTGGTGTCCTCAGGTGGAACCCCAGTCCAATGAAGCCAAACCCCGTGCTCCACACCATTTTTCAACCATTCATTAAACTGCATGGTGCAAAGTACCCTTGCCTCACCCATGCCATTGACAGGCAGCACCTCTGAGAAGGATGCTGTGTGTGCTACTTGTCTTAGGCCCTCCCCAACTCTACAAAGTCCTCCTGCACTGCTCTAATTTCATGATGAGCCAAGTCATTTGTCCCTAGGTGGACAATGACGTCCGCTCGAACTCCGATGCAGCTGTTCTCGTGATCCTGAGGATCGCTTCCTGTCCCTCAAGCCATGGCACCAGGCAGTCACCTTACTTCAGTTTTCCCTGCTCCCCAGTTCTATCCCTAATAATGGGTCCCCACCAGGAGCTGCTTCCTTTCCCTGTGGTGTCCTCTGCCTCCTTCTTGTGGGCCTCCCTTGTGACAGTTGTCCTCAGCCTCCTTAGTCTCCTCTGTGGGTGCATCCATAGGGGAGCTATGCTCCCCCAGAATGGTGTATGGATTGTGGAGTGGAACAACTGACTGGGTGTGCCTCTGTTCCACCATCCTCACCCTCCCTGAGCCCACTGTGGTCCAACTGCTGTGCTTTCTTTGCAACCTCTGAGGTAGTGGTGGTGGCTCTGGTGCTCCCTGGATGGGGGAGGTTCCCTTCCTACTGTCCAGTGTGGCCTGAAGACGGGCAACTTCCTCCCTCAGGGCAGAGAGTTGTCTGCAAATAGGGCAGCATCTCAGCCTCCAGAAAGACTGCTGCCCCACAGCCATTACATTGCACTACTCCCCACATGTGTATCTACTTTTTTTTTGGTGTGTGTGTGTCTGTGTGTGATTGGTTTGTTATATAGAAATATATATATTATACAATGTGTATGCTTATATTGTCAGTGCAGTGTGCTACAGATGATATGACAGTGATATGTGCCTTGCACTCTTGAGGAAATGATGTCAGAACCCCAGGTATAAAGGAACTATTTCCAGGGGTGGGTGGGTGGGGTGAGGGTGGGCCTAAACTGTGCCCTCACAAAACAATCAGCTAAAATCTCTGACCCACCACTGCAATGAGTGCCTTCCTGTCAGCAAGATGCCCTACACAACAATTTGACAGAGAAAATACCCTGCTAATCAAACAGAGAAAAATCCAGACATCCAAGTCAGACACAGGTAAACCTCCCCAGCCCCACAACAGCCTGGTGGTTTGTGCTCTGAAAGCAGTCAGCCCCAAAATAAGTCAGCTATGCTTTAAACTCTTCCTGCACTGAAAATCTTAAGAATTGTAACAAAAGTAAAGCTAGATCCACCTCCCTCTGTTGCTTGAAAGACTGTCTTTTCCTGATAATTCTAAGTTCCTTATTTCACCTTTCAGTTAGAAGTAGCCTCCACCTGCAGAATATCTGCTACAAACCAGAGACAATTGTAAGGTTTACCTCCCTCTGTTGTGAGCACAACTCGCTTTCTTGCAAATCCTATGTTCAGTATTGCAGCTTCCAGCCAGAGGTAGCTTCACCTGAAGAATATTATCTGTTCTTAGTGGGCGAGTATGCAAACCACACGGAAAGACAGAGCCTGGGAGGGGCATAGTCAGAGGTGACATGGGTATTGGCCTAGATGGCCCAAGGCAGGGCGACGCTGATCAAACTAACTTCCACTCTCTACATACAGGTGACAGTGGATACCCACTCTGTCCCTGGCTGCTCACACCATACCGTCGGCCCGTGACCCCATCGCAGCAATGCTACAATAAGGCACATGCCACCACACGCAATGTCATCGAGCGGGTGTTCGGGATGCTGACGGTATGATTCCATTGCCTGGACATGTCTGGCGGTGCCCTACAGTACAAGCCCTCAAAGGCCTGCGGGCTATTCCTGGTCTGTTGCATCCTGCACAACAGGGCCAACGACTGTGGGATAGCCATACAGATCGAATAGGAGGACAGCAATGGGGACGATGAGGACGCTGGTGAAGATGGTGATGGGCAGCCCCCCCTTGGGTGACAGGACCCCCGACTGATCCGGCTGGCACAGCTGCACCGGGACACTATCACAGAGGAGCACTTCAGCCAACCCAGGTAAGTCATGGGGCCACGTGCAACCACCAGTGGCAAAGGCACAACCCACAAACACCAGGGGTGCATGTTATCAAGGGAAGTGGCCGAGCATGGAACCGCACACACCACCAGGGATGGGCAAGGTCCAACATGGCATGCAGTCACACACACACACCTCATAAGACGTGCACCAAGGGTAGGAGGCACGCTGACCCTGACCGCCACCCCTAGCCATACACACATCCACAGACCACCACGCCCAGTGCCTGTCATTGTGTGTGTGTCAGACGCTGGGCACCATTGCACAGTGGCAGACAGCGCAACGCAGGCATCATCATGCACACGCCACAGTGGACAGCAGCCGGGAGGGTGTGCAGATGGAACGTATGTGTGCGTGTAGGGCCGGGTACCCCACCCGTGCATTGCGCTGAACAACACAATGCACACAGGGCGGCATCAGACGGTAGCGGTGCTGGGAGACAGGTCAGTCCACGCACCACAGTGCCACAGCAGCCCGCGGATCGCGTGGGCGGCTACGCCGAGATCCTCCAGCAGTGACAGGCTGACCAATGGCCTCGTAGGTTGGCACAGGACGGTCCCCAGGCGATTCCACTGCGTGAACGCCACTGTGCTCGCGCAGGGGTCTGCAGCACACCGAACATGCCTGCGCCAGGCGTGCTCGGGATGCCCTGGACTGAACCAGTGTAGACAAGGAGGTGTCACGCAGATGCCAGGAGGGGGGGTGGACATTGCACTGCGCGGTCTTCTGCGACGCATGGGCAAATAACTGTGCCCCCATTGTGGCCATGACAGCTGTGATTGCCTGTGTCTGCCTGTCGATGGCAGCGGTCACATCCTCCTGCAGCCGGTCCATCCCTGCCAGGAGCAGAGCGGTGTCTCTGCTGCGCCGCTCCTCTGCCTGGCGCAGAGCCGCACAGAGTGCATCCACCGCTGTCACAAGCTACATCTGCTGATTGACTGATACTTGGAGTATGCGGGTGTGCTCATCTAAGAGGTCATCTGCCTGATCGGCATGCTGTCCCTCATGGTGTTCACAGCCCTCATGGTCAGCACCCCTTGAGGGTGGGCGCTGCACTCCAGGGCCAGGCCTGGGCATGTCCACAGGCAGTGCACTGACGACGCCCCCTGATACTGTACCCCCATGGCCATTGGCCGACTGCTGATACTGCCCCTCCAGCTGCCGCTCTCCAGGGCTCAATGGTGCCGCCGCAGTGGCCGCAACAGCCCCACTGTCCTGGACACACACCAGTGTTGCCCCACTAGTGCAGACAGGCACAGGCTGGGACTGTGATGCCACGCAGGCCTCCACAGTGGCACCACCCACAGCCATGCCCGTGATGTTACTTGCCGTGTGGCCATCCTGTGGCCCACACGTCTCACTGCCCATGACGTCAGCTTCATCATCATCATCATCATCATCATCATCATCATCATCATCATCATCGGTGATGGATCTGGCACCAGCCCAAGTCTCAGCATGCTGGCATCCATGGACGCTGGCACGCTGGGACACGGGCATGGCCTCCTCCGCACCTGCTCCACCAACATCAGTCCGGACGTCTAGGCAGGCCCACTGTCGCCCTGACCCCTATATGCCTGTGGAGGTGGACGGGCCCTCCTCCATCTCCATGCTACCACCCTCAGTGGAGAAGCCCACCACCGCCGCTGACCCATGTAGACGCTCAGGAGCTGTAAGGGGAAAACAGTAGCATTAATCTATGTGACCTACCCTGTCCCCCCACCCCACTGACAGACCACGACCTACCATGCAGTGACGGGCTACCACCCGTCTGGAATCCACCACCCGGAACACCCTCGATGGCGCAACGCTGCATGCTGCCAGCAACCTGCTCTTCTTGTGGGGTCAGGCGTTGCACCTCCGGCTGCCCCCCACCAGTCACAGACTGTGCTGCCCTGATGGCAGCCACCTTCTCCTTAATTCTCCTCCTGTCCGTGCCCATCTTTTTGCACTCCTGCACGGACCGCTGGTGGCTGCTATGCAGGTTGACAGCACGCGCCACCTCTTCCCATGCAGCAGCACGGGCCTGTGGTGTTCCCTGGCGTCTGCTGAGCAGCGGCTCCTGGTCGAGGTAGGCCTCAAACAGGGCATCTGTTTCTGCCTTGGTGAAGTTCAGCCTCCTCTTCCTCCCACGTTTCTGTTCCTCTTTCTCCACCTCACGATCGGTCATTATTCCTCCTGTGAGAATGACAGGTGTTACCTGTGACTGTGCAGTCCCAAACACCACAGTCCACACTCCCAAACAGCATGCAACTCACCGCAATAGACTGCAGTAACCGACTATAGCCAGTGCAGCCCAATGTCACAGTTTTATAGAGCAACGCATGCAAATGAGGCGAGGCGCATTTTTAAGTGGATGCAAATGCAGTGACTGCGCCACTGAATGGCTGATTAGCTGATCTGCATATGCCGGCTGAATATCGCGCTGTTGCGCTTTGCGCAATTGTGTTGAACGTGCCGAGCCAAGGGTGCAGTTCTGTGACATGCGCAGTACACACCTAACTGCGCATGCCTAGGGTGATGACGCAGGCACCTGCCGCGCTGCTGATGTGCTGTGCGGCGGGAGGCAATGCAGAAAGCAGCCACCATTGTGCTAGTGTCGCTACTGCACTGTTCACATATATATGGTGCTGTGGCGCGTAGCACACTGAGAACCAGGCGCTATAAGCCGCTACAGGAGGTGGCACACAGGCGCAATCGCGCTACGCATTGGGTTCCAATCGGCTTCATGGCTGTCCATGCACCAGAGACCCTTGACCCTGTGCCCGACCTTTGCCCCCTAGGCACCATGCGTCAGGCATGGGTGCACCACTATCCTGCTGTTTGGTGACAGCGCGATAGGGAATGGCAGCGCTGTACCACGCAGCATCTGCACGTGGCAGGACCGCGTTGCCGGGCGCTATTTTGAATCCAACTCTTTGCTGAGATGGCGCAGAGAAGGGCAATGATGTGGAGCCAGGTGGAGCTTGTGAACCTGGTGGCCATTGTAGAGCCCCATGCTGGGGCTCTATATGGTGATGCACCCCTGGTCAGGGCCAGGAGTGCAGTTTGGCAGGAGGTGGCTGATGCTCTGGAGGAGGCCAATGGTGTGAGGCGCACGGCGGAGCAGTGTCGCCACCGGTACGGGGACCTCAGGCGCAGGGACCCGGACCTGCTTGCCCGCCTGCGGGCACGTGTCACGAGGGGCACGGTTCCACGGCCAGGTAGGTGCCCCATCCATACACTTATCGTCCATACGGGTATCACGGTTGCATGTGTCCGGCACATGGGGGCCGTCCTGTGTTGGCCGTGGTGGTGGTATCGGGGTGTGGGGTGGATGTGTATGGCCGTGTGGGATTGCACACACATGGGGGTGGGGAGGGACTTTGCTACCGGATAGTACTGATGTTCCTCTCTCCATGTTTGCACCTTAGGCCCAGAAGAGCGCAGGCAGGTGAGGGAGCGGAGGCGCTGCCTGGAGGACCAGCAGGACGGGAGGGGTGAAGGTCTGCAGCGGCACAGGGACCAGTCTGATGATGGTGAGTGCCTTACATCCATGATTACTACTGCATGCTGTATAATTGGGCGGGCAACAGGGCATGGCCACCATCCATTGACACCACTGCTATGCACACAACTTGTTACAGTCAGCACTGTCCAGTGGCACTGCATGTCTGGGAGTGCGTCAATGGTGGTCCATGCATGCATCGGGCACATGGCTGTGCCACTGCCTTCACACCGCATAGCCAAGTCACTGTATGGCCACGGTGGTGCTGTGCAGGACATGGGTGGTGGGTGTGTGCAGTGGTCCACATGGCTGTGGCTGACTGGGTAGGCAGGTCTTGTGGACATGGTCACTGTGGGTGGTCGCACATCATCACGGGGGCATGGCACATGGCTGTATGCCATGCACAATGGGTGGGCTGCAGGGGGCTGGACAGTCACACTTATTGACTCTGCTCCCTCGTCCTAGGTGGACGGCGACTCCAGGCACTGGAGCGTGCACTGCAGGAGCTGCTGCAGGTGGCGAGGGCAACACTGGAGCTCCTGCAACAAATGGACCGCCACGGGGTGAGGAGGCGGAGGAGGTATCGGAGCCACGTGAAGGAAGACCGGGGCAGACGCTGAAACATCCATGCCCCTAATTACACCTTCCCCCCTGGACCCACAGTCACACCTCTTCTTCCCTCTCCCATATGTTCACCCCTGCCCCTTCTCCCCATTGTACATAATTATATATAGTTTTTGTATTACCTGTTTTAAATACATTTGTTTTGTTATGAAAACTATGGTGGTCTCTGATTTGCAGCGGACTACAGGTGCTCAGCTGCAGTGGTGTGCATGGCGTCAGGGGTGGTGCACGCATGGGCGTGTGTGTATCCAGAAGGGAACCGCTTATGGTGTGGGCAGGGGGATCAGTCACTGTCTGTGGTTTGTGTGTTGTTCTCTGTGCACTGGATGCGTGTGTGCAGTGGTCCACGATGCATGCACTGTGTGCATGGCACCCCTGTCAGACTGTCCATGGCCTGTGCAGCTGACACCCTTGCATGTCTGTGATATGCACGGTCTGCTGGCGTGTCAGTGGTGGCTGTCCATGCTGGATAACAACTGTACCCGTCACAATGCCAGGTTGCCTGCCATCACCAGGATGGTGCACGTCTGCCTCCGGAGGCATTGTGGCCTCCGCTGCTGTTGTCCCCCCTCCATGCTGTCGCTTGTGTCTGTTGCAGGGGATGTGCTCCAGTGTCTGTCACTTGTGCTCTGGCAGCATGCTGGTGGCATACAGCTTCATGGTGCCTGCGCAGGGTAGCTGGCACGCCTGTGCAATGTAGGGGTGCTGGCCATGTGTACACGTCAGCCGTGGCCACACACTAGTGGCTTGGCTGACCCGCTACTATGTCCCTGTGTTGCTGTGCCCTTGGGTATGGGTGGGTGTTTGTCCATGCACTGTGTTGCATCCTGTGTGGGCGCATGCTTCCATGCAACACTGTGCGTGTCTGTGCTGGCTGTTGTGGCCAGTGCTGGGATAGGATGTGTCCTTGGGAGGGTGTGCAGGTGCTGTACAGCTGGTGGTGGGGTCTGGGGCATGCCGGTCATGAATGGGTACCTCGTGTGGCAGCGCATGGTGGTCTCTCAGCTGTACCTCGGGGAAGATGTGCAGGGTGGCACTGTGTATGCTGTTGTTGCATTGCTGTCTGCTGCCGCCCTCAGCAGGGTGCACATGGTGGGGCTGCCTTGCATGGTTCCGTGGTGCACAGGGTTGCATTGTCACAGTGGGGGTGGTGGCATGCATGGGGTGTCCTGCACTGTTGGGCGCTACTCCTGGGAAGGGTGTATGGTGATCGTGGTGCAAGGTGTGCTCTGCATTGGTGGGATGATGTGGCCGGGTGGTCGACCCTCCTTGTGTGCCAGTCACAGCTTGCCAGGGGGTGTGCTGGGTCACCATGGCTTGGCTGTGGGTTGGTTGCTGGTATCCATGGGCCGGTGGTTATTCCAGCTCTCCCCCAGTTGTGCAGTGCATGGGGTGTGGGGGACGATGTCTGTTCTGCTGTGTGCTCCTCTGCCCATCTGTGGCATGGGTGGTGGGCCCCTGCATCCCTGGTTGTGCTGTTGCATTACTGCCCCGCTCCACTGGGTGTCCCTGGTTGCGCTATGGCGCATCTGGACTGCTCCGCTGAGCATCCCTTGTTGCGTTATGGCACATCAGATATGCACAACTTCACATCCCTGGTTGCACTATGGCGCAGGTGGTGCGATATTCAGTCTGCCGTAGGCGCATCTTGGCCTGCGCAGGTTTTGAATATCGTGCTTCTTGCACATGGGCACAGTAGACTTGCGCTTTCTCCTGCTGTTGCGCACTTTTTGGGCGTAGTTTGAATATCTGGGCCAATGTCTCAATCAAATTAGCTTTTTATGGGCTTTCAAGACATTAAGAAACCTTGTTGATGACAGTTCCCCTTTAACTACTTTTGCTATATTTTTCTCTGTCTTTGCCTTAGCTCCCAACTGCCTTCCTCTGCTTTTCTAGATACATTGTCCTGTCCTCCTCCTTTTGTGCCTCCTTATATTTCCTGAAAGCTAACTTTTTTGCTCTTATTTTCCCTGCCACCTCCAGCGAGAACCATAGTGGTTTTCTTTTCCTTTCACCTATCTGCCAAATACAAAAGTCTGTTGCCTCCACTATGGCTCCTTTTAGATGTGCCCATTGTCCCTCAACCCCCCCCCGCCCCTTTCTAGGGCCTCCCTGATTCATTCCCCCATCCTAATGAAGTCAGTCTTCCTGACATCCAGAACCCTCACCTTCATGTGGCATATCCCTGTTATAGTACTCACACTGAACCACACTGTGAGATGGTCACTGGACCCCAGGTGTTCATGTACCCAGACATCTGTAATTCTGTCCCTGCTGGTTAGTACCAGGTCCAAAATCACTTCCTCCCGGGTTGGTTCAAGCACCAGTTGCTTGAGGCATGCCCCTTGCATGGAGTCCCTGGCTGTTGCAGCTGCTTGGGTGCCCCAATCAACTTCCGGCAGACTGAAGTCTCCCATCAGTAACACCTCCCCTTTGGCTGCCATCACATGGATGACTTCTGATAGATCCCCGTCCATTTCCTCTCTTTGTGCTGGGGGTCTGTATATTACTCCTGTGCGAATGGCTATGCCATTGCCTGCCTCCAAGGTGACCCACAGTGCCTCTGCATTCCTTGTACCTCTGTCGCCATTATACCCTCCCCAATGTATAAAGCCACCCCTCCTCCCTTTTTACCCTCCCTGTCCCTCCTGAATAAAGTATACCCTGGTACAGCTATGTTCTAGTCATGGTTCCCAAAGGTAGGGGGGAGTGGAGCTTACAGTCACCAAGCAAGAAAGAGACCATGGGGTCATCATATTTGATTACCTCAAAGTAGCTGGGTAGTGTGACAAAGCAGTGGTAAAGGCTAGCAGGATGCTGGGGTACACTGGGAGAGGGATTTCGAGCAGCAGGAGGGAGATGGTGCTGCCGCTGTATCACTCACTGATGAGGCCCCACTTGGAGTACTGTGTTCTGGAGGTCGCACCTCCGAAAGGACATCAAAACGGTGAAGGTGGTACACAGGAGGGTACTCAAAATAGTGAGGGAGTTGCACTAGAAGCCATATGAGGAAAGGCTGCAGGAACTCAACATGTTTGTTTAACCAGGACTTGCACACTAAGCTGAAAGTGTGTTTTTTTTTTTTTTTTTTAAACAGGTGCGACCTGGGAGCACAGGGAAGTTAAGTGACTTGCTCAGGGTCACACAGTCTACAAGTGGAAGCTGTGGGATTCAAACCCAGGTCTGGTCTGCTGGATGTCACCAGATTTGCAGCTCAGAGCCTTAAACCACTGTGCTAAACTGCCTCTCTTGTACTCCCTGGAAGACAGAATAATGAGAGGAGACATGATGGAAACCTACAAGTACCTGACAAGCATAAACAAGGTGCAAGTGGTGGGTCTGTTTCAGAGAAATAAGGCACTAGAACATGAGGACATACAATGAGGCTAAAAAGGGGAAGTGTAGGAGAGATGTGTGGAAATACTTCTTCATGGAAAGGGTGGTGGATGACTGGAACAGCCTGTCAGGGGAGGTAGTGGAGGCAAAGACTGCAGAGCTTCATGCATGTGTGGGATTAGATAGGTACAGGAGCATATTACGCAGAAGAACCGGGGTGGGGGAAGAGTGACATCTATGACCAGCTAGGTTCAGTGGTGAAGGAATAGGCAGTGACAAAGGGCAAACTGGATGGACCTAAAGGCCCTTTTCTGCCAACAAAATCTATGCTTCAGTAACACAGACAATGTTGGCAGAAAAGCAGAAGTCCCAATGTGAAAAACAGGAAGACTGGACAGCACAAACAATAAAAACCTAATGCTCCAGTATAGGTGGCAATCCTACAGGTCACCCCTGCAACTGAGAATATCAGTGCTGGAAATGGGGAAGGGGGCCTGGGAAACTCCAATACAAATTAATTAAGTCTGCAAGCAGACAGCTCTTAAAGAGACAGTAGTGGAGGCTCAAATAGCACTCACTTGGAACCGCAGTTCAGACACCGAACACCGCCCAGACTTGGAGCATTCAGGCAAGCTCCTGGAAGACTTTTGGGACCCCCATTTGCAGGGGGGTTACATATGTAATACTGTGGTTTCTTTTTGTTTATTATTGCACACTATGTATGTACGCCACCGCTTCTCTCCCCCCTCCCCCCGGAATCGATCCTCCGCTCAGACTGCCTTTCCCAATTACCAATTGTTTAAATAATAATAAAAAAAAAAATTCTGCTCAATTCGGCAGCTATTAACTAGCAGTTGTCGTGCCCCCGTTTTGCAAAGAAGCAGCCACATGATTTGCCAGCACCCTGGATAAAGACAACAATAACTCAACATGCGTTTCTCTCCTCCTAGTTCCCTCACACAATAAAAACAAAAAAACTTCACACAGGTCAGGGTAACGTGACTCTGAAAGCGTGGAGAAGCCGTACAAACGGGAGCACTGGTACACCACCTCCCATATATCGGTTCCATCCAACTTCTTGACACACAGCGTCCGTCTCTCAATTTTTTCCACTTCTGCGGCATCACCGCCCCACCTCCCGGCTCTTCAGCAAGCAGCCTGACAATCAGTTCCTACACATCCTCCCACAGAAGGGAGTGCCATGCTGCCTTCCTGAATAGTTCTCTGGATCTGTGCCTCTTTCCACAGCAGTGCGAATGCTTGCACACTCTCTCCGCCCCCTCGGCGAGTCGTGTCGCTCTCGACCAATGAAGAGGGAGGCCGCGTGCGCAGATTCAAATAGCGTTTTAGAAGGAGGCTGGGCGCGAGATTCGGCGGGATGGACGAATGAAGCTGTCATCGTTTCATCAGTGCAGCACTTGGAGTGTTGGAGGGCAGAAGGAGTATCACTGCAGGGGTAGTACAGGGTGACTGACCTAATCCGCGACCGGGGGACGAAGAGCACACATAAACAGGCCGTGGCGCCGACGGAGTTTCAAGTGTTACCCCCGATTCATTACAGAGATTCACAAAAAGTTTCTGCGAAATATTGTAGTAAAACTCTAGAGTGTACTGAAGAATTAATGGAGATGTCATCCCTTACCGTGAATTCACGGCAGCACCAGAAATGATAATTGCGGGGTTACATACAATCATCTCCAAACCTGACTGAAGTTTTAATTCTGGAGGCAGAAGTAATAGCCGCAGCAGTTTTGCGCGCTGTGCCCAAGTCATGGCCAAGAGAGCCCGCAGGTGAGTAGTCGGTGTTGTGGCGCATTTGTTTATTACTGCGCTCTGTGTCTGACAGAACTGACAAGGATCGCTTGGCGCCCTTGCTGAGCCTGACTAAAGCTGTCAAAAGAGAAGACAAAACTGTTTTGCTTGCAGATATGTGCCCGGTCTGAGAATTGCTCTAGGTATCCATATCACACACCTTCACGGGATCTAATTGGGGGGGGGGGGGTTAAAATCTTTCTTTGATCATTGACATTTCCAGGTCAAATTATATTGTACTAATTTATTATTCATTTCCAAGTTAATTTTTATAAACTGTAACATTATAACCATAATAAAGTGAGATTATGTTATATTAACTAAAAGTATCTACTGAACATTATCTAGTATTCAGTTAAATGCGTCTTTCCGAGAAAACTTGTGAAATAAATAAATATGGTTCTGTTTGTGAAATATTTCAGAAATGCAGAATGATATTAATAGAGAGGTGCAAGATATGCATCTTTCCTCCTTGCCACATCAGCACCTGTTTTCCATGGGTACTGTCATGATACACAAATCATTTATTTTCCTTTGAGTATTGCCAAAGTATCCTGGATAACCCCCAGTAATTTACAAGCACTAGTAGAAACAATGGGACCCTTACTAGTTCCTTTCCAAAGCCATCGGAGCTGACGCAGGGGAAAACATAAACAGACCTACTGTATCAAAATAACTTAGTTTATTCCTACAGGCAATACATGTGCAGAACTGTGTCTCATAGAAAGATAATTTTTCAAACCATTTAAAGTGATGTGCCAGGCTCCTGCAAAACAATACTGTTGGTCGGCATTGTCAGGACTCAAATCTCATAAAATTCAGAAAAAAAAATAATTTGAGGACATTTGATTCTTTATTAATTGAGACATTTATATGCAACCAGACTCTTTGACCCTTACAATTTATTCCAGTTATTTTCCTGCTGTGAAATTACAATCCCACTGCTTGTGACATTAGAAAAGTTCCTGTGGCAACAGGTTGTGATGTGATAAGTAAAGTGTTATGACTTCACATCCGAAATAAGCAGTGTGAACAAATACCATGCATGGGAGAAAGCTCTTGTATTCATGAAAATGTCTTAAGTAATCAAAAATGGAAGGTTCTGGAATTAAAATTTTGTGGGGAATTTAGTGTAATTCAGTTCTGCTGATGCCAGCTGTGAGTTTGGCGTTGGAAACTAGAAACTATTGTTAACAATACAACCCTATAGTATAGTATTTATCAGTAACCATCATTTGCACAATGTTAGGTAAATTGTCAACAGAGGAGTAATATAACAGTATTATATTTACTGGTTAGTGGTTATAAACCATTGCCAGCGAGTGCTCAACAGCTCCGTAAACCACATATGTGGTTCATGGAACTCTGTAAACCACAGGCAGAACAGTACTGCAGCATCACCAGAAAACCATCAAACAAACTGTCCCCAGGGGAAGCACCAAATTTGGTCAACAGTAAACCTGTCGACCACCTGCACAGCGACAGCACAATACCGATGCAGGTATTGTGCCGCCCAAGCCCCAGTGTTTTCTGCAGATGGCCCCCCGTGTTGAGGTCTCTGCCCCCATGCACCCTCCTGGAGTTTAAGATTCTCAATTCAGGTCGGAGCTGGTCCGGGGAGGGTGCAGGACACTGGGGGACTGTGAAACATGGAAACGGACCATTATGGCGACTGTCACTGTAGTGGTAATTTTCTGTGTTTCGCCATCGGGGTGTTGGGCAAAAGGGGGGCCACCCGTCCTCGCATGGGATGTTCACAAGCACTACACAGTCAGTCACTCAGCGCGAGACAAGCTTGTTGGTGGTAACAGTTACCCTTGCAGAGTGGCAAAAAATACAATTTGAACCCAAAACACCAAAAATCAGTAAATATAAAAAATTAAACATGGAGAAGTGTGGTTCTATGGGGACTTTATGCAACCCCTCGGTGTGTGATGCCCATATAAACCCCTTGGGGGTTATGGGGCATCACACACCTTGGGGGTGCATAAAATCCCCATAAACCACACTTCTTCATGCATTATTCTATATGTAGAGTACAGTTAAGCATGGGGCTTAACACCAAAATGCCACAGTGTAGTCTAGTATTTATTAGTAACCAGCATTTGCACAATGTTTGTAAACTGTCAACAGAGGAGTAATCATCTCCAATTGGTGGTGTAGTCTAGTAGTTGGTACACTGGCCTGGGAACCAGGAGATCACAAGTACAAACCTCGCTATAGCCAAATAGTCACTGTTTGACCTTGGGCAAGTCATTTAGCCTCTTTGTGCCCCAGTCCATCCAGCTGTGGAAATCGGTTGAAGCAGAACCCCATAGAATAACATGGTTTATATTGTGTCTTTTGTGCGAACATCTTAAAGTTAGCTAGATAAAAAAGTAAGAGAAATCAAGAAATTTTCAGTCATATTTGATCACATGACCGTGTTATTCTGAAATACACTGGTCAGAAATACCTAACTATTAAAATTTTGAGCCTGCCAGTCGGCACAGACTTGGGGCTACTACTCGTGATGCCGGTGACTTGGGTTTGGTTTGTTGAGGGCAGTGTTGGGGTGGGTGGGATTGATGCTCTCTGACGGGGGGGGGGTTGCTGCAGAGTGTCACCTGAGTGAGCACAGGTGGAGCTGCGGGTCTCCACAACTCCAGATAAGGGAGTTGAGGCAGCATGCTGTGTGCATGTTTGCACTTGTATGAATTAAATGCCAGTGTCTTGAAGGAGGGAAAGGAGGAAAATGGCCCAGCACTCTGGACAACTGACCCTGGTATATCCTGGCCTCACCTACTCCCAATGTCGAACCACTTTTGGGTGTAAATTACCCCCACTGACCACACCTGAGCGGTAGGGGTGTCACGATAATAAAATTTCCATGATACAATAACCGTGATAAAATTATCGCAATAACTGTTATACCAAGAAGTAATTTTTGTACAAACCATCAGGGGAAAGTAAGTGTGGAAGGGACAGTTTTCCCTGAAAATACGGGGAAAAAAAAATTGGTTGAAAGGTCTTAATACCGCGGTATACTGTGAATCACGGTTAGTGCGGTATTGGAAATTGCCCACGATATCAATACCATGACTTCTGATACCGCAGTATACCGTAAAACTGGTATACCGTGACATCCCTACTGAGGAGTAAGCCAAGGCTCTGTGGAGGGCTGGTGGTGTCAGATAGGCAGATACGGGGCATTGGGGTGCCTTGGGAGATCCTGAGGGAGTCCGTTTCTGGGGCTGGACAGAGGAATTCAAAGTGCAAATTTAAAAAACAAAAACCAAATTTCTGAACCTCATCGCTTAGTTTTAAAACTAAAAATGAGGGGAGCCATTTTATAATTGCAGTAAGGCCATCCAGTCAAAGAAATCTATTAGATTTGTTTGGCATGACACACACTGTTTGTTACATTATGATAGTGACACTGGTCTTTTGTGCTCTCTTCCTTTGTGCCTTTATTCCACATTATAAAACAGTGACTGGAAGTGGAGCATTCTAATTGGTTTACAGCATTCTGAAAGGGTTACATTAACATGGGAAATTCTCAAGTGCAGTAGAATCAATTTCAGTTATAGCAGCCAGCAAGGCTTGGTAAAGGAAATCTTAGTAACCCAGCACAAAATCTGCCAGCATTTGGCTATTGTGCTGGTACCAATTTAGCTTCTGATTTCAGTCTAATAATAGCATTAAGGCACTCCAAAGGTTGGGTTACCATTGCTGATCTAACTCTAGGGGCACAACGCACTCAGCTTTGTTTTGTACCTCTTGATTCCCTGCTGTTAGATTAACTGATGGAAACCAAACCCCTGGAACTGTCTTAAGCCATATGACACAATGAGGTGTGCATTGTGCTGAGATAAACACATGCCTACATTGTAAGGCACGAGGCTGCAGGTTGAGTGATTTAGGGCCTATATAGGATGTTATCTCTGTTTTACTGGGAGAAAAAAATGGCTGCCAAATGCCTTTTTTATTTTTTATTTTTTTTGTTATTTAAAGAATGTCGTCTGGTATATTAATTTGTGATCTGATCGGGTACCAGGATGACGGTGCATTGTTTGGCATTAATGCATGGTAACCTGACGAGTTCTGGCCAATGATGTTTGATTATTTTATAACACTTTACACATACCCTGTCATGCCTTAGTGCTTAAACAAGAGTTAAGGAATCAGTAACATAACTAGATGCAGTCTCTTGGGCCTTATGGTATGTCCTAAAGTTGGGCAGAATTTTGTCTACCTGGTATATTCTGCTACTCTTACATCTTTGTAGCCAAAAGGTCTTCTAGGCCGGTCTGATGACCCGGGCTAAAGGTGGTGAGAACACTCCCCATGCTGGGAACCCTGTTTTTCATCCTGAGCCTGGGATCCCAGTCAGGCCATCAGAGGCAGAATGCAGTACCCATGGGATGCATAATGCCTCTGCAGAAGGGTTGTGGGATCTGTCTTAGCTTTACTGAACCCTGCTGAATGACCCCTGGGGTAAAGAGTTGCACTCGCTATAGCCCTTCCTGACCCTTTTCCAGATGTTTGGTGGGACATAAGTGTTTTCTGTGGCAGTTCATGTTCTTCCTTGCCAGTCAATATCACACCCTTATGCTGTCTGCTTGCCTCTCTAGGCCCTATGTTTAAAAGAGTTTTCCTGTTAGCAGGGCCTTCAGTTCTCTGTGGCACTTCAACACCTAGTTCTATGGCAGGGCTCCTGAACTTCTGTAATATGTTTGTAACGCTTCTGTGGCAGGATTTATTTATGTTTGTTGTAGTGTTCTGTTAACGCAGTTGGTGAACACATCAACTAATGTTATTGATGACATTATATATTGAGCATGGACCAAAGGAGGGTTTCGGGATAAATGAAGAGGGGAAATTAGCCTAGAATTGTATGACTGATATTTTTTAACTGAAAATCCCCACAAAGTGGTGATTTTTGCGGCACTACTAAAGTTCTGCAGTGGAGACCCAGCTCTGCAGCCACAGAACCGCACAATTTTGAAGTACAGTACTTGCTTATTGGTTTGTGTGCATATTATTAGTTGAGTGCTAACAGTTATATTTTTGGTTGACTGTTATTGCACTGTGCGGGTTCTTAGGTGGAGCAGAGCTGTTCATATCAAAACTCTTTGGACTTGCCCAACCACGACTGTAGCTGAATGTCCACTTGCCCCTCCTATTTTACAGTGAAATCAGCTCTCATTGTTTACTTGTCCTTCAAAGAAGTTTACTTTCCCCAGAAAAGGCAACAGGATTTGCACATCCCTGGGGTGGTGTGTTACTGTGGAGAGGAACTGCATCCCAGAGGATTGTACCAGTCTGTGACAGCAGGTCTATATAAAACCTTTCTTTGAGTGGAGGTATTGCATAATTTATTTAAACCTTGGATATGAATTACGTAATCAGGATTTTATTGACCCAGACCTCTTAATCTTGTTTGACCCCAGAAGATAGGGGCAATGACTGTAACAACATCCACAGCAACCTGGTTACACACCTTTCTACTATTTTGAATGCCCTCTTGACCCTGTTTAGTTGCCCAGTGACACAAACAAATTTGGCTTATTGGAATGAACAAACTTTGTGTCTCTTAAATTATTTCTCACACATGATGACATAAGAGGAAAACAAGGGTGCCTTCTTTCAGTTGTCTTTACAGTTACACTTGCATACCAATGCTGACAGTCCACAAAGCTCTTTACCAAGCTTTGGATCATTAGAGCATCAGTTTTTAAAGATGTGTTGCTTTTGATGGAGGTACTGCTCCCATTGCCCTGTAGCACTGTAATTGTAGAATGTGGATTTTCTGCAGTTAACATAAAATCTAGTCCCCGAATAAACTTGCAGGAGGGCACGCTGCTGGATTTCATGCTATTTGGGTGAATGATGTGTGGATCTTTTTCAGCCACAATGATGAGACTATTTTTTGTCAACTTGAATTGAACATGGACTTGGAAAAGGACACATTTGTGGATGGCCAACCTGCGCTTCTGCTGCTGCTTCTGCAGTAATTAATCTGATGCTCGCCTCCTCAGCAGTTATGTAGATACAGACACAGACAAACACACACACACACACACGCACTCTCTGTATTGACTCAATGAGAACAAATGATTTTCCATTTTCAGCAGAAAACACTGGTAAAAACAGAAGTTGTAAATTTTAAGTCCGCATTTGGGAGTCAGTTATTCATGGGAAAAAAAACACTTTGCACCAGCATTTTGAGCTAAATTTTAGTATAAAATGTGCTGATTTGCCCTTAATTTTGGGGAACCCCTTGGAAAAAAAAATGGATTTTAAGATTTTGACAAACAGAACTGGCTATTTTTGGAATCAGAAAAATGGTGTTACTTAACTGGTAATTAAGCTACATAGAAACATAGAATTTGATGGCAGATAAGGACAGCCAAGCCCATCTAGTCTGCTCATTTTTTCCTACACAGTGCTTAAACCGCAATCCCTACCTGACCCGCAGCTTCCCTTTCTTCTCTATTCATAGTGTTCCTTTACGTTTGTCCCATGTATTTTTGACCCCTCCCACTGTTTTTGCCCCCTCCGCGGGGCGGCTGTTCTGTGTATCTACCACCCTTTCTGTGAAGAAATACTTCCTCACGTTACCCCCAGTCTCCTATCATGTTCCCTTGTTCTTGAACCTCTTCTTCTCTGAAAGATGCTACCCTCTTGTACCTTAGTGATACCCTTGAGGTACTAGAAAGTCTCAATCATATCTCCCCGCTCTCTTCTCTTCTCCAGTGAATACATATTGAGGTCTTTCAGTCTCTTTTCATATGACTTCTGATGCAACCCCTGCGCCATTTTAGTTGCTCTTCTCTGTACTGTTTCCATTCTGTCTGTCTTTCCTGAGATGCGGCCTTCAGAACTGGATACAGTACTCCAGATGAGGTCTCACCAGTGATCTGTACAGTGGCATCACCACCTTCTTGTTTTCTGCTAGTGAGTCCTCTCCCTGTGCACCCCAGCGTCTCACTGGCTTTCCCGACAGCATTCTCACACTGTCTGGTCACCTTTAGGTTGCCAGATATAATCACCCCCAGGCTCCTTTCCTATTTGGTGGCCGTCAAAACCTCCCCTACTATACTGTATTCCTCCCCTGGATTTCTGTGTCTCAGATGCAGGATTTTGCATTTGTTTGCACTGAATCTCAGTTGCTACACTCTTGACCACTCCTCCAGCTTTGCTAGGACCCTTTTCATTTTCTCTCCCCCCCCCAAGAGTGTCTACCTTGTTGCAGATCTTGGTGTCATCTGCAAAGAGGTATACCCTCCCTTCCAGCCCCTCTGCAGTGTCGCTTATGAAGATATTAAAGAGGACTGGTCCCAATACCGATCCCTGTGGCACCCCGCTGGTCACCCCCCTCTCCTCTGACTGAGCTCCATTCACCACCACCCTCTTGTCCTTCCCATTTCTGACCCATTTTACCACCCTGGTCCCCACTCCCAGGCTACCCAACTTGTTTACAAGCCTCCAATGTGGGATGGTGTTGAAGGCCTTGCTGAAATCCAGGCAGGCCACATCCATTGCCCCTTCATGATCAACTTGCCTGGTCACCCAATCAAAGAAATCTATCAAATTTGTTTGACAAGACCTGCCTGCTGTGAACCCATGTTGCCTTGGATCCTGTATCATGCAGACCTCTAGATATGTTACAATTCTTTCTTTCAGTAATGATCCCATCAGTTTCCCCACTGCCAAGGTCAAGCTGACTGGTCTGTAGTTGCCAGCCTCCTTCCTGCTCCCAGTTTTGTGGAGAGGACTACAGTTGCCCCCCTGCAGTCCTCTGGAACTACATTTGTTTCTATTGATTTGTTGAACAGAGCTGTCAGATGTGCAGCCAGCTCCATTCAGAGTTCTTTTAGTATTCTGGGGTGTATTCCGTTTGGCCCCATTGCCTTGTCTACTTTCAGTTTTGCTAGCTCCTGACTCTCCCCACCGTAAACAGACTGGTGTCCACTTCCTTTCCCTTGGCTAGCTAGCTTTCACCACATGCAATGAAAAAGTGAAATGTGATTACAAAGTACACTTCTTGACTGACTGGATGGATGGCTGACTGACTGACTCACTCCCTATTACTTTTGGTTTTGTACTATGTACTTTGAGTCCTAAAAAAAAAAAAAAAACTATCCTGGCAGCACACATCATGCTGGTGTCACTTGACAGACGAACTCATCCTTTCCAGTTTTCATGGGGAAACCATTAGTTATTACTGAGCAACCCCCGTAACCACTTCAGATGTTCTTGCTATTATACTGACCCTCTCATTGATGGATTATTTGGCTACCGTGATAATGACCCTATGATCAAATCTCAGACTCCTCAACTTTTCACCCAGCTGTCAAAATCTCTCCCTCCAAATCACATACCTTTGTTTACCTGAAACGCTTTACAAACACACAACTCTGTATTGCTAGTGCATGTTTGAGGGGATCTGGAAGTGATTCTGTGGTCTCTCTAGACACATTAGCACTACAAGTAGCTTCAGTAATTTTTAAATTCACTGTTTATGCCTTACAGATTTGGTGATTCTTTGTCAGGCACTAAGCTTGACTGTCGACACTTATTCTGGGAGCGAGCAAGTATCTAGTGGTGGTGAGGCATTTTGGGGGAGAAGGGAACGGGGTGTTCATGCGCTTGGTGGATGTAGGCAGCTTGGTCAGTCACATGGCTTATAACAATTGGAGGAATTTCCCTTTTCTTTTTGTTTTAACAATTTTTTACTAGGAAAGGTACACTGAGCCTAAGCATGTTTTCAGTGCCATGATGGAAGCACTGGGAGGTTAAGTGACTTGTTTCAGTGTCATACAGTATGCAAGTAGATGTTGTAAGTGTCAACAACCCAGGTCTGCTGGATGTACCAAGCTTTTTTTACTGCTCATTGCTCTAATCCCTAGTCTATATTGTCAGCCCTGGAGAAAGGAACTGGAGCCACTGTTTGAACTAGTGTGATCTACAGACCTCCAACACAGAGGAAGAAACTGGACAAAGCACTAGTGGAAGCCATTAACACAGTGGCAGAGAAAAGGGAGGTGCTGCTGGATGTAGATTGGAGCCTTCCAGCTGCAGCTTCAGCTAGAAGCAGGACTATGCTAGGCTCCCTGCAGGGAGTGTTTCTTGGGCAGCTACTCAGGGCGCCCACTTGAGATGAGGCAATATTGAACCTGGTGCTCACTAACAGGGACAGTTATGGTTCAACATAAGGACAGCAGTGGAAGCAAACCACACAAGTGGGCGAGCATCCTAGACTTCAGCAGGGCAAAAAAAAAAAAAAAAAAAAAAAAAAAAGGAAGGCGAATACCTCCAAGATGACCTAGTGGGGGGATGACGTGCAGGGTGGAGGAACAACTGGCTAAGTTAAGGAAGGGCATAGAAGGCAACAAACATCTGTGCAAAAGAAGTGAGCAAAGCTGGTGAAAAAGGAGACTGCTATGATTCTTAAAGGAAGTGGCTGAAAATGTAAAGGCTAAAAGGGTAGCATTCAGGAGGTATAAAGAGATGCACAGGGAAGAGGGCATGGAAGTATATCAGAAGCAGCAGGGAAAGTGGTGAGAAGAGCAGAGGTGCAAACTGGGGATAGAATAGCCCAAGAGGTTAAAAAAAAAAAAAAAAAGGGAGCAAGATCTTTTTTAGGTACATAAAAAGAAAGAGGAAGACTAGGGGAGGGACTGTGAGATTAAGAAGGGGGGGGGGATGGGGACTGTGGAGGACCAAGAAAAAGCAGATATTCTAAACAAATACTTTTATTCAGCCTTCACAGAGAAAGGGAAGGGGATGGACCCCATAAAAGCAGCAGGAGCACTGGAGGGAGCAAGGTAGACACACATTCATTTACAGACAAGAGAATCCTGAAGGCACTCAAATCTGAAAGTAGACACAGCCATGGAGCCAGACTGGGTACAACCAAGGATACTGAGGGAGTTTAGGGAGGTAATGGCTGCACCTCTGACAGCCCTATTCAGCAACTCACTGGAAACGAGTGTTTCCAAGGGACGGAGAGGGCAGAAGTCCTGCTTCATAAAAGTGGTAGCAGGGAGGTGGCTGGCAACTATAGGCCAGGTGGTTTGACATTGATGATGAAGGAGTTAATCTGGAGTCACTGCAAAAGGAAAGGATTATGGAGTATGTTGAATCCAGCAGGTTACAAGACCAGAGGCAGCACGGATTCATGGAAGGGAGGTCATGTCAAACAAATCTGATAGATTTCTTTGACTGGATGATCAAGGAATTAGATCAGGGTGGGGCATTGGATGTGGCCTATTTAAAATTTAGTAAGGCTTTCAACACTGTACCACATAGGACACTCATAAGAAAACTGGGCAGCTTAGGGGTGGGTCCTAATGTGGTAAACTGGGTAAGAAATTGGTTAATAGATAGGCTATAGAGGGTGGTGGTAAACGGAGTTCACTCCTGGGAAGGGAGGGTGACAAGCGGAGTGCCACAGGGCTCAGTACTGGCAACTGTCCTCTTTAATGCTTTTATAAGATTGCAGATGAGCTGGAATGAAAGGTATGTATGCCTTTTTGCACATGACACCAAAATCTGCAATAGGGTAGACACTTCAGAGGGGGTGGAAAGAATGTTCAGAGGTATGAGAAAACTCAAGGAGTGGGCGAGGTCATGGCATCTTGGTTTCAATGTGAAAAAGTGAAAAATCATGCACCTAGGGCACAGAAGCACAAGAGGCGGAGTACAAAATGGGAGGAGAGGTATCGATGGTCACCAAATGGTAATGGGACCTGGAAATGATCATATCTGATTTAATCATATCTGATGACCAAAGGGTGACGAGACAGGGTATCACCAGCAGAAGGAGGAAGGTGGTGTTGCTACTGTATAGATCGCTGGTGGGACCCCACCTGGAATACTTTTTGTCCAGTTCTGGAGACCACATCTCAGGAAGGACATAGGGTGGAGGCAGTGCAGAGGAGTACACCTATAATGGTGCAGGGGCAGCATCAAAAGACCTACAAGGAGAGACTGAAAGACCTCAATATCTACACCCTGGAAGAGAAAAGGGGGCAAGGAAAAGACCTACAAATACCTTACAGGTTGAATAAGGTACAGGAGGGAGTATTTTTAGAAAAAATATATACAAGAACAAGGAGAGATGCAATGCAGCTAGGCGGGATTTAGAAGAAATGCAAGGAAATACTTCTTCACTGAAAGAGTGGTGGATGCCTGGAACAGTCTTCCAGTGGAAGAAGTGGGGATAAAAACATAGAAAAATAGAAATTGATGGCAGATAAGGGCCGCTTGGCCCATCCAGTCTTCCCATTTTCCCTACATACTGCAAAAGCCACAGACCCTACTTGATCTCCAGCTTTACCTTCTTGTTCCTATCGCTAGGGTTCCCCTCTGCCTGTCCCATACATTTTTGAATTCCCCCACAGTGTTTGCTCCCACCACCTTCGCTGGGAGTCTATTCCATGCATCCACCACCCTTTCCATGAAGAAATACTTCCTCATGATTACCTCTTAGTCTGCTCCCTTCCAGCCCATGTCATGCCTCCTTGTTCCTGAACATCTCCTTTTCTGAAAGATGCTACTTTCCGGTACCCTATTTATGGCCTTTAGATATATATAGGTTTTTGTCATATCTCCCCTTCTCTCCTCTCCTCCAGGATATACATATTGAGGTATCCCAGTCTCTCCTCCTCTGACTTTTGGTGCAGGCCCTGCACCATCTTTGTTGCCCTTCTTTGAACTGCCTCCACCCTGTCTATTTCCTTATGGAGATGCTGCTCCAAAACTGGACACAGTACTCCCAATAAGGCCTCACCAATGATCTGTACAGTGGCATGGCCACCTCTTTTCGTCTGCTGCTAAAGTCTAGGTAGGCCTATGCACCCCAGTGCCCCACTGACTCTCCCCACAGCCTTGGCACATTGTTTGGCTGCCTTTAGGTCATCAGATATGATTATCCCCAAATCCCTTTCCTGTTTGGTGACCGTCTGTATCTCCCCTCCCATCATGTAATCCTCCTATGGGTTCTTGCACCCCAAATGCATGATTTTGCACTTTTTTGCATTGAATCTCAGCTGCCACACTCTAGACCATTCCTCCAGTTTACCTAGGCCCCGCCTCATTTTTCCACCCCTCCTGGAGTGTCCACCGTGTTGCAGATATTCATGTTATCTGCAAAGAGACACACATTCCTTTCCAGTCTCTCCGCAGTGTCACTTATGAAGACTTTAAAAAGGATTGGCCCCAGAACTGATCCCTGTGGCACCCCACTGGTCACCCGCCTTTCCTCAGACTGAGCTTTATTTACCACTACCCTCTGTCTTCTGTCACTCAACCAGTTCCTAACCCTGTAGTTTACCACCTTGTGACCCACTCCCAGGCTGCCCAGCTCGTTCACAAGTCTTCTGTGTGGAACAGTATCAAGGGCCTTACTGAAATCCAGGTACGCCTCATCCACCACTCCCCCACCGGCACCATGCATTTCTGCTTAAAGTTGAACCAGCATAATATTCTGTGGTGATTTGCATATGTAGCCCATGATGCTTTGCATTGTGGGAGCATGTTTGATTTTGTATTTCTTTGGAACTTGACTTCCCGGCTAAATGCCCTTTGGAGTAACCATTGCCTCAGTCCTTGCACACAGAGGTTCTTTGTCTATTACATACTAAATCCAACAATGAAAAACATAGCATGTTGTTTTACATATGCTTGGTCAACACAATAACCTCCCTGTACGAGGACCTGAGAGGGAGAAGGAAAATTAAAGGAGAAACATAGAAACATAGAATTTGACGGCAGAATAGGACTGCTTGGCCCACCTAATCTGCCCATTTCCCTGCCTAATGGATAAGCTGCAGATCCTAGTTAACCAACAGCCTACTTCCTCCTACCCCCACTAAAATCGCCTTATGTCTGTCCCATGCATTCTTGAATTCCCCCACTGTTTTTGACTCCACTACCTCCTCAGGAAGGCTGTTCCATGTATCCACAACTATTTCCATGAAAAAATACTTCCTCACATTACCTCTGAGCCATCCACCCTCTATCTTCAAATTGTGCCCCCCTTGTTCTTGTACATCTTTTTTTCTGAAAGATGCTACCCTATTGGACTTTGTTGATTCCCTTGAGGTACTTGAAAGTTTCTATCTTGCCTCCCTCTCCCTCCTCTCCTTGAGGGTACACATATTAAGCTGCTTTAATCTCTCTTCATATGTCTTCTGGGGCAGACCCTGCACCATTTTAGTTGCCCTCCTATGAACAGCCTCCATTCTATCTATGTCCTTGCAGAGATGGGGTCTCCAGAACTGCACGCAGTACTCCAGATGGGGTCTCTCCAACTATCTGTACAGAGGGATAACAACTTCCTGTTTTCTACTGGTGATGCCTCTCCCTATGCACCCCAGTATCCCGCCAGCCCTCCTTACTGCCTTCTCACATTGCTTGCCCACCTTAAGGTCATCTGATATGACTACTCCTAGGTCCTTTTCCATTTTTGTTGTTATTAGTATCTCACCCCCATTGTGTACTTTTCCCCTGGTTTTGTTTCCCAGGTGCATTACTTTCATTTCTTTGCATTGAATCTAAGCTGCCATACATTTGAACATTCCTCCAACTGTCAAGTCCCTTTACATCCTTTCCTTCCACCTTCTGTATCGACCTTGTTGCAGATCTTTGTGTAGTCTGCAAAGAGACATAGTTTTCCTTCCAGTCCCTCTGCAATGTCAATTTTATGAAGACATTAAAGAGGACCGGTCCCAGTACTGAACCCTGCAGTACCCCACTAGTAACCACCCTTTCTTCAGAGTGAACTCCGTTTACTATTACCCTCTGCGTCCTGTTGTCCAGCCAATTCTTTACCCAGGCTACCACTTTGGGACCCACTCCAAGGCTAGCTAACTTGTATATTAATATTTTTGTGTGGGACTGTGTCTGATGCCTTGCTAAAGTCTAGGTAGGCCATGTCCACAGCCTCTCTCTGGTCTACTACTTTGGTCACCCAGTCAAAGAAATCTATTAAATTCATCTGACACGACCTTCCTGCTGTGAATCCATGCTGTCTTGGGTTCTGTGCCCCACTGGCCTCTAGGAATTCAACAGTTCTTTCTTTCAGAAGTGATTCCATCATTTTCCCTGCCACTGAGGTCAAACTAACAGGTCTGTAGTTTCCTGCCTCTGTCTTGCTCCCACTTTTGTGAAGGGGAATCACATCCGCCCTCCTCCAGTCCTCGGGTACCACACCATTCTTCCATGATTTATTAAAAAGGGTAGTCAGTGGTGTCACTAGTTCTACCCTTAGTTATTTTAGAATTCTTGGGTGAATCCCGTCAGGCCCCATTGCTTTGTCGACCTTCAGTTTTAAGAGTTGTTTCAGAACCCTTTCTTCTGTGAATGGACTGCTATCGACCTCCCTATCCAGAGTGCTTCTATTCTTTGATTTAGGTACCCCTTCCTCCTCTTCTTTTGTGAATACTGAGCAGAAGTATTCATTCAGTATTCCTGCTTTTTCACTGTCCCCTCTGCCCACCCTCCCTTCCCTTTTATTAAGCCTACTATCCCTCCCTTGGTCTTTCTTCTCCCTAATGTACCTATAAAGGTTTTGTTCCCCTTCTTAACTGAGTTGGCTATCTTTTCCTCAGTTTGGGCCTTTGCTATTCTAACTGCCTTCCCCGCTTCCTTCTGCTTTAACTGGTACAGTTCTCTGTCCTGCTCCTTCTGTGTTTCCTTTATACTTCCTGAATGCTACCTTTTTCTCCTTAACCTTCCCCGCCACTGTAGCATAGTAGCATAGTCGAGAAAGGGAAGGGGGTGCCCATAGGTGGCCAACCTTATGGACTAGAAATTGTAAAGGATAGATTAGGCTAAGAAAAATAGAAGAACTGTTGCAACAGATTTAAGAAAAAGTCGGTCCTAGAGTGGCAAGGGCTCCCTGTCACAAGTGGCCAGTCTGTGGAATGGACTACCAGAGAACATAGTTACCAGTGAAAATAAAGAAACCTTCAAAAGAAAGCTAGACAAATTCATACTGGATGGCGGAAGTTTGGAATACTTTTACAACACTTAAAAGCTACCTTGGGCCTCTGCCTTTTTTCACTTCTTTACAGTAGTGAACAATAAAACTGTAGAGGCTGAGAATTAACTCAAATTTATTATAATATGAGACAGAAGTGTGAATACCATGCTTCTTTTTTTGTTCCCTTCTTCATTTCTCGTGAGTTCTTTACTGTCTTCTTAATTTTCACATTGAATAAATCAATGAAATAAAAGGCAGAATGACAAATGTTTCTATTTTCTAAGATGTAATTACCACATGGGTACTGAGTTAGTTGTTATTTGCATTGTATAAAAGACTACATTTGCTGAAAATTCATCAGGATGAGATGCCCTCTTTGTACTTTCACCTCTTGTCATGCTGCACCATGTATGATGCAAATGTAAACTTTTAAAATAATACAATAAATTACTTTTCTGTAATTAAAATATCAAATTATTCAGTAGCCCGGGGCCCATAATCAACGCCCACCCAACTGCTAAATGCTGGTGGATCTCTTGCTGGGTGGGTGTTTCTGAAGTGTAAAGGTGCCTTGCTGGTGCCTCATTGATCTTCTTTTAGAATATCTTGCCCCATAGAGCCCCATTCTGTATTTCTAGACTGAAAAATAGCACTGGTTGGTGGTGGTGGTGGGGAGAGCAAGAATAATAACAATGTGTAAGAGCAGGAAAAAATAACAAAGGGGGCAGAGAACAAAAAGGACACACAAAAAAAAATAAAAGAAAAAGACAGGATAAGAAACAGATACAGGAGAAACACACCAAGAGAAGCTGAAAACTAAAAAAAAATGGACATTGGAGAAGGGGCTAGAAATAATTTGGGGGGGGGAGGCTACCAAAGGGACAGGTGCAATATTCATTTTGACTGTCTCACAGAATTTTTACCTGTCCTGTTCATTTTTGTTTACTAAATATACGGCGGCCCCCCAGCTGAAATGTGTGCCTCTGCCTCTAGCATGCCCACCAACAGATCTACAGGATTTATTGCCGAACTCCCATATCTTATTCTTTGACGCTCTGAACAGCTGCAGCGTGATTCAAGCACATGCTACCACACTTGGGGATAATTATCGTCTTTCGCCCCAAAAAATATTCGGTCCCTCGTCCATCCAATACCTCCCTCTGCCCCAATCTCCAGGACCCTCCCAGTTATGCCCCTGCTACTATATTCCTCCTCTTGCACTTATTACAACGGCAGCTTTTCTCCTCCATATGCCGACACATTTTGGGCCAAAAATCGCTTTGTCGCCTTTCGTACGGTCCCAATCCCTCACTCTGCTCTAACAATTGGGTCCTCTTCACTTGCACCCCTATTCCCCACCTCTCCCTACATTATGCGCTTGATATCTTCTATCTGGTATGCCTACCCTCTCCCTAACATTTTGCACAACAAAATGCACAGTTTGTGGGCTTGGATCCAGCACAAGTTCATTATCCACGACTCCTTCTAGTTCTATGTTCAATGTGTATTACCTGTAAATGTGCATTTTTACTATCAAATCAGCGATTTTTTTACTGTTTGTACTATTGTAACTTGTCTTTCTGTATTATTACTGTAGGACCGCAGGCCCACCTTGTAAATGAGCTTGCTCAGTGATGCCCGCCTGGATAAATAAAGATATTGATTGATTGATTTGATACATTTCTTTTTTTCCAATACGAGCTAATGATAACTAGTGTGCCCCCCTGGCTGGTACAATGCCCTGAAAAGGGCTCAATTACTAATGGTGCCCATTGTAACATGCCCTAAATAGGGGTACTAAATATTACCCACTGGCTGCTACATGGCCCTGAAAAGGACTTAACAAGTGTGCCTCCAGTTCATGGCCCTGAATGGGGGCCAAGGGGCCTTAGCTACATTCTGTTCTGACCTTACAAATGGATCAGCTTCCTTTGCTTCTGTGTATAATGCAGACACTAAATGTCTCTTCCTACTTAGTAACCCAGACAAGGGTTTTTAACCAGCCTCATCTCCTGTCTTTGGAGCCCTTTCTAGTGGCTGTCTCCATCCTTTAAGTTCTTCTCCTAATCTCTAAACACAGAGTCCCCCCCCCCCCTTTCTGCCATGATGGTCTGGCTTGAAAAGGGTTTTCAAATACATAACAGTCCTGAAAAGGGTTTTTAATTTGCAACCCCAAACTCTACTGCCTGTGAACAAAAGCTTGTCCTGGGCTAGTACTGCAAGTGCAGCACACAGAGAAATGAGACATGCTGTGCAGAAAGCAAAAGGAAACCAGGCAACTGCATAATACTTCAGAACACCAGAAACTGAGAAAATATGGGTTTGTGGAGGTTTATGCCTCCTCATAAAAGTCTGGGCGGAGAAGAGGAACGGCCGTACTTATCCCACTTTGGATCTCCTTTGAGGTCCTGGAGAAAGTGGTAGATACAGAGAGGTAGATATGTCCTCATTAAAGGAAGGTTAGATGGGCAAGTCTTAACTGTAGTGTCAGTTTATGCCCCATCCGGGCTTTCCCTACAATTTTTATAGGAACCTACTGGTGAAAGTAACTGAGCATGCTGATGGCCTGTTGGTCCGTGGGGGAGACTAGAACCTAACTTTAGACCCCAATCTGGGCAGCACATCCAGAATCCCCAAAGGAGAACATGGGGTAACGAAACAAGTTAAGGCATTGCTTGGAAAATTGGGACTACAGGATGTCTGGTGTTACCTAGAAGGGTCAACTCCAGGTCACACCTTTCAAACAACATAAAGTCTTACTGTATTCTGTCAATATGCAGTTAGCCCCAACACTTGAACTGCCCCGGAGAGGAAAGAGTTAACTCTATGCAGCAGCATAGACTGTTGAGCTCAAGCTCGGTTTTCAAAGCTCTGTCCCTGGTACTTCTCAGTGTAACCGTCAGATTATTTACTGCGCCTAACAGTGAAGTCGTTCCAGAGATTTCTCCTCTGCTCGGTCTGGTAAAGTTTTAAAAAAGCATTCTTTTTTTTTTTTTTCCACCAATTTTTTTATTGTTTTTTGGATTTCAATTCTTTGTCTATGGCACAGGTAGTGTTGTAAATAGGTAGTGACTTATTTTCTGTGGAAATTATTTTTTCCTCGGTTTCTGATCGGTTGGTCCAGTTGGAAACCAACCTTTCATTTTATATTTGTTTTTTTCTGGGATTTAGTAGTGCTGTTCCGGTTCTTATCAGTTTAAAAAAAAAAAAAAACTTTTTCTGTTTTTTTTTTTTTCCCACAGCCCATAATACGGTTGATAAGCGATAGGGGAGTATTACCTGTCTTGAAAGCTGTACAGAGTAATTTGTCAGAGTGGCCATGTCTGAGAAACCCAAGAAAAAAAACGGTCCCACTGGGTTTCAACACTGTACTGAGTGTGGGAAGGCCTTTGCCAAGGCTGACCCCCACTTCATCTGTGTTTATTGTCTGGGGTTTGACCATCTCAAAACAGACTGCCAAATCTGCAAGAATTTTCCTAAAGCCACTCTTGAAAAAAGGTTAAGTAGGCTGAAGGAAAGGGAGGCCGAGAAGTCCGTGGATCTGGATGGCCATCTCGGTTTGGTTGCGGCCGAACCTGAGGAGGTGCCCACTGATCTGGGAGATAGGTCTTCGGGCAAAAGGAGATCCGACTCCGAGGGGTCGGTTCCGGCAGAAAGAAAAAGGAAGTCTACTGGTTTGGATCCAGCACCGCATACTCCAACCGCTGACGAAATAGCCAAAGCGATAAGTATAGTTCAGTCACTGCGCCTGGTTCCATCCGAACTGGCACTGCCAGTTAGGTGGTCGGTTCAGTCGGATCCAGCTCCCATCGGATTACAATCTAGATGCTTACTATGATGTGGAGTGGGAGGGAGACGAAGAGTATCCCCGAGGGGGGAGGAGGAGGAGGAGGAGGAGAAGGAGAAGGAGAAGAAGATTTTGAAGGCCTGTATGTGCCTATTGAACTGTACATCTCCCCAGACAAGCCTTCTACTGTCTCTACCCCCACCCCCCAGGCTTTCTGAGTCCCCTTCCCACTTCTTGTTCTACAAGAAGGTGGCTGAAACCCTCCAGCTCCCAATGGTAGAAGCTGCTGAGGAGGAGGAGGAAGGAACTGGCTAAACAGGCCTCCCCCCCCCAGCTAGCCAAAGAGCTGGAGGAGGTGGCTGCTGATGGAACTGAGGCATCCAAAATACAATTCCATGCTGCTGTAGACTCCAATGATGTGGCATCAAGGAGTCATGGCTACATCTGTGTCTCTCAGGAGACATGCTTGGCTCAGATGTATTAGCCTTTCTCAGGATACCCAGGCTAAGTCCATGGATTTCCCTGTGGTGGGTAACTCTCTGTTTGAGGAGCAGACAGAGGCTTACATGAAGAAAATGGATGAGTACAGGACCACCTACAGGAGTGCACAGACCAAAGAAAGGCAAGCCACTCCTCAGAAGCAGCAGTCTAGGGGCAGGGGCAGACCTTTCCACAGGCCTTTTTACCAAGACCAGACTTCCTCTTCTTTCCGACAGAGGGAGTTCTTTCGAGGAAGAGGCAGGAGAGGGATGAGCAGGGCTGCATCCTCTTCCCAGTCCAAGGCTCCTGCCAGACAGACACCCTGATGTGTCAGCCTGGGTCGACTCCCCTATTCCAGTAGGAGGCAGGCTGGCTTACTACTTCCAGGCCTGGAAGTCTGTTACCTCAGAGAAGTGGGTCCTGGAGGTAGTAAGCCAGGGACTGGCCCTCAGTTTCAAAAGGTTCCCAAAAATGAAGGTCAGGTCCTTTCCACCTGCAACCATCTCAGAAACCATTGCTCTAGAGGCAGTGGTTTCTTCTCTACCGGCTCTCAGAGCTGTAGAGAAAGTTCCTACTCAGCACAGGGGCAAAGGTCTGTACTCCAGATATTTCCTTACCCCGGAAAAGACAGGGGAGTGGCGAGCCATCCTAGACTTAAGGTATTTGAACAAACACATAACAAAACCAAAATTCAAAATGGTGACTCTGGGAATAATTCTTCCCTCTCTAAGGCCAGGGGATTGGCTAGCATCCCTGGACCTCAAGGATACCTATTCCCATATTCCAATCAGGTGCTCTTACAGAAAGTACCTCAGGTTCGAGTTGCCTTCAGGCCACTATCAGTTCAGGGCCATACCCTTCGGCCTAACATCAGTTCCAAGAGTGTTTACAAAGTACCTTGCAGTAGTAGTTGCCTTTCTCAGAAGGCAGGGTATATCTATATTCCTCTACCTGGACGACTGGCTCATTGTAGGTCAGTCCTCCGACCAGGTCAAGTCAGCTCTGCAAATCACTCAGATCTTGCTCAGTTCTCTGGGGTTTCTCCTCAATCTTCCAAAGTCAGTTCTCAAACCAGTACAACTCCTTACTTTCAAGGGATAGAGTTAGATACTGTTCACGCAAAGGCCTTCCTCCCATTAGCAAGGGTATAGGCCCTTACAGATGTCGCTTCCTCGTTTCGACCTATGGTCTCTCGTCCAGCAAGACACTTTCTTCAACTCCTAGGCCACATGGCAGCTTCCACTGCAGTGGTACAAGGAGCCAGGTTTCAGACGAGGGACATTCAGTTCCACCTAAGGTCCTTTTGGTCTCAGAAGAATGACTCTCTCACCAAATTGGTTCCAATGACTCAGACTCTGGTCCAAGCTCTCCAGTGGTAGCTGGATCAGGACAATCTCAGACAAGGTGTCCCATTCCTCAGTCAAGCTCCCTCAGTAGTCCTAACCACAGATGCTTCTCTCCTAGGCTGGGGAGCCCTCACAGCTCAGGGTGTTTGGTCTCCACAAGAGTCTGTCCTTCATATCAATCTCCTGGAACGCAGGGCAGTGTTCCTGTCCCTTAAGGCTTTCTTGGCCTCAGTCAGAAACAATGTGGTGCAGGTCAGGCCAGACAACATCACCACAATGTGGTACATCAACAAGCAAGGGGGCACTCGGTCCATGGTCTTTCGCACAGAGGCCATGAAACTGTGGTCTCTAGCCTATTTCCTTCAGGCTTTCCTGACAGCAGTTCATCTCCCAGGGAAGGACAATGTGCTAGCAGATGCTTTTAGCAGAATCTCCCAGGGACATCACGAATGGTCCCTGGATCCTCCCATCCTGAAAATAATCTTTAACAGATGGGGCACTCCAGAGATAGATCTCTTTGCAGCCCCGGACAATCACCAATTTCCCCTGTTTTGCTGCAGACCCCCAGTCCTAGGGACTGTTCTTCCAGATGCTTTCATATTGGACTGGAAGGGCAGGTTCCTCTATGCCTTTCCTCCCTTCCTCCTGTTGTTCAGAGTTCTAGTCAAGATCAGGTCTGAACCCTGTACAGTGATACTGGTGGCTCCGGACTGGGCCAGACAACCTTGGCACCCACTGTTGTTGTCTCTGGCAGTGTCACTCCCCAAAAGACACAATCTCCTATCCTCCTCGTGGGAGAATTTGGTACCCCAATCTCCAGTCCCTCAATCTCAAGGCCTGGCCTTTGAGGAGTTAGAATATGCAGGCCTGCATCCTTCTCAGGGAGTTCTGGATATTCTGAAGGTCTCCAGGAAACCTTCCACCAGAAAAACTTACAATTCCAAATAGAAAAGATTCAGCATTTGATGTTCTCAGAAAGGCATTCTGCCTGATACTGCAGGCATTGCTACAGCCTTAGATTATCTGGTTCACCTTAATAGCCTAGGCCTTAGGCCTGCAACTCTGAAGGTTTACCTAGCAGCTGTGTCTGCTTTCCTTTCAGCAGGGAAAGGCTCTTCCTTGTCATCTCATCCTGTTTTCACTAAGTTCTTCAAAGGTCTGGTTCATATCAACCCTCCCTTTAGAAAGCCGACTCCGGCCTGGGATCTGAATGTCTGCATTGCTCAGTTTATGCAGCCACCCTTTGAACCTCTGGCTTCCGCTGAGCTTAAGTACTTGACCTGGAAAACTGTGTTCCTGGTAGCTATCACTTAGTGAATTACAGGCCCTGTCAGTTGAACCTGACTTTATCTCCTTCCATAGGGATAAGGTGGTCCTGAGAACCAGTAGGAGGTTCTTACCCAAAGTGGCGTCAGATTTTCATCTGAACCAGTCTGTCTCTTCCTGTATTTTTCACTGACCACTCTTCTTCAGGAGAAAGAAGATTACACAGTTTGGATGTTAAAACGGCACTTGGCTACTACATAGAGCATATTAAGGCACATAGAAATGACTGTCTTCAATTATTTCTCACTTGTGGTGAAGTGGGAAAGGGTAAGCCTGCTTCTAAAAGAACTATTGCCAGGTGGATTGTCTCTTGTATACAATTCTTCTATGACAAATTGGGTAAAACACCCCTTTCAGGCCTGAGGGCTCACTTGACTAGGGGTACAGCTGCTTCTCTGGATGCTGCCAGACGTATACCCTTGGTAGAAATCTGTAAAGCAGCCACGTGGAAAACGGTCCATACATTCACTGAGCATTACTCTCTGGACATCAAGGCTAGGAGTGATGCTAGGTTTGGTACAGCAGTGCTGCAGAGCCTGTTCCCCCAGAAGGAGGGAATACAGAACCTACTTTGGGAAGTGCTTGGTATTCTGCATATTGTCAGAATACAGCAAGACTTCATGTTGTTTGAAGAAAAAAATTCCTCACCATAGTAATTTTGTTTCTTCTAATTTCCAATTGTTTAACCACGTGAGACATACTAAGTTGAAAGCTTGTTTACAGGTGCAACCTGGGAGCACAGGGAAGTTAAGTGACTTGCTCAGGGTCACACAGTATGCACGTAGGGGCTGTGGGATTCAAACCCAGGTCTCCAGACTTGCAGCTCAGAGCCTTAAACCACTGCGATATACTGCCCCCTAATAGTCTTGCTGTGTTCTGACCTCCTTCCCTCCCCTTTCAGAACCTAGTTTTTGGGAAGTGGGCTGGCAGGTAGAGTGTTGCACCTCAGGGGTGTACCTTTTACCTTCCCTCTTAAGGGTGGGGTAGTTGTTTTATTGCTGTTGCTTTTATGTTTATTATATTGTCACTACCTTTTTTTTGGGGTTCTCGACTTGAGTCTTTTGGACCCAGGTTGTTGCCGTTTAGCTTTTAAGTTAAACAATTTCCATATTTAGTACTTAGTTTGCTCGTAAGAATCTGATGGTTACACTGAGAAGTACCAGGGACAGAGGTTTGAAAACTGAGCTCGAGCTCAACGTTCTATGCTGCTGCATAGAGTTAACTCTTTCCTCTCCGGGGCAGTTCAAGTGTTGGGGCTAGCTGCATATTGTCAGAATACAACAAGACTCCATTAGAAGAAACAACATTACTATGGTGAGTAATTTTTTCCTTTTTCCCATGTACCCCAGATACATTCCTGATTGGCCTTATTTCTCATAAACAGAGAACATCTTTCTAGACTGACTTGATGTCGATTGGGGTCCATGGTACATTGCTCCACTTACTTTAAAACTTGCTTCCAGGACACAGCAAAAATTGTCCTTCTGGATGTTAAACCTCTCACTTCTCCAGGATAAAGAACTGCAGGTTAGACAGGATAATAGCACTCCAGAAGTGAGAGAAGGCATAATATGGGATACAATTAAGACTATGGTTAGGGAGAAATTCATAGGTATGAGTACTGAAAGAAAAAAACAAAGAACGGAACGTCAGACAGTCCTTGAGGCACAAATACACAATCTTGAGGTGGCACAGCAATTAAAATTAGACAAACAGAGAGGAAGGGAATTACGCGCTTTAAGAAAGAGCTTAATCAATTGTTAGAGAGGAAAGTCGAACAAAATTTGAAATTTCTCAGAAAAATTATGAAGGGGGGCCATGTGCTTTAAAATTGTTGGCATGTAGACTTTGGGCACAAAGACTAGGGTACATATTACAAAAATAACACACTCTGGTACAGGTACCCGAGTGCATCAAGGGGGTGTCATTTTAGGCGCTTTTACGTAATATTATAGGCAATTATATAGTGCTAGATGGAAAATTTTCTTTAAAAACTTAACTTACCCCAACTAGCTGAAGATCAGACTCTAACTTTGAGCCATCCTATTTCATTTGGAGAAATTGAACAAGTTATGGGCAACAGTAAAACAGGAAAGTGTCTGGGAACGGATGGACTCCAGACAGAATTTTATAAAAAATTTAAGGAGCAAGTTATGCCCTTATTATATCATATACTAGGAAATAATGACCGAGGGGGGTAGACCTCCGTCATCATGGGGACAGGTGATAATCTCTGTCCTACCCAAGCCCAACAAGGACCTTACACTTTGTGTGTCTTATTGTACTATATATATCTATTTTAAATGTGGACAATAAATTATTTACAGTTGTATTGTTTAAAAGGCTGGGAAACCTCATTCCTCTTCTGGTTGATATAGATCAAATGGGTTTTGTGGTGGAGCGCCAAGCGGCAGATAATGTGCGGCGTACACTCAACATTATAGACCATCTTAATTTGAATGGCACACCCGCTTTAATCTGAGTTTATTTATTTTTTTGCTCCTTACTTGCCCCTGGCCTGCCTCTCCTTCCGGCTGCTCATGGACCCCCCCGACCCCCTCACCCTGACCCCCTTCCACTCACCTCATATCGCAGCTATCCTAGGGGTGGCCCGCATATCCCTTCGCTGGATGGGTCCCTCTCCTCTGAGGGGGAAGGCACCAGGAGGGGAAACCAGCGCGCTAGTCAGGCAGTCCCCGGGCGCTATTGAGGTGGATTCTGGGGCGTCAGGGCACTCGAGTCGGCAGGAGCCGTTAGCCATCATCTGGCCAACCAGGAGGCTGGGTTTCCGCTTTTTCTCCCTGGGGGCGTGGCGTGGCATGGACGTCTAGGCCAAAGCCGACATTCACCACGCCCCTCTGCAGTGGGCCTCGATTGTGCTGTTGCTCTCCCAGCCTCTGCCAGGAGGCAGCAGACAACAAGCCGCATCCCAAGAAGGCGAGCAGTCGCATGGAGCGCTCAAGCCTTCTCCTCGAACGACTGTCCAGCGACCGTGTCCGTTGCCGAAGCCGGGTCCGCCGGCGCCAGTGAAATCTAACTGCTGCGCCGACTAAGGCCGCTAATCCTGAGTTTAGATGACAAAAAGGCATTTGCAAAGTGGACTGGAGATATTTATATAGGGGCCTTGCCGGGTTTGGGTTTTCAGATGGCTTTGTAGAGGTTATACAGTGGATATATAGTGAACCACAGGCCTACATTAGGGCCAGTGGCCAGATATCCAACAGTTTCAGATTACTTACATACATACATGCATAGTTGCCAGCAGCTTAGGCCTATCGGTCTATCTTGTCTGCCCGATGCAGCTCACTGGTAATGCACTTAGGCTGCTCTACCACCCACCATTTCATTCCTACCCCCCATCTCCTCCTTGTACTGATACGGTGATCTCCTTGCCCCCCCCCCATACTGTGCTCTTGTGCCTGTCCAATCACTTCTTGAAACCCCCCACTGTTGTATTTTTATTAGATCATCTGGCAGAGCATTCCAGGGCGCCATCACCCTCTCTGTGAAATAGTGACTCCTCTCCTCCCCCCTTGCCAGCTTTAGACTAAAGCCTCTTGTAGTCCCCTCTTCCCTCAGCTTGAGCAAAGCCTCCCCACTCCCTCTGTTGAACCCATTCAGATATTAGTTAGAACGTCTCTATCATATTCCCCCATCCCTCCTGTCTTCCAGGGAGTACATGTTCAGCTCTCTGAGCCTATCTTCATATGACAACCCCTCCATATCACTGATCATACTCGTTGACCTTCTCTGGACCCTCTCCAGAAGTGTGATGTCCTTTTTAGGGCGTGGTCGGCAGAACTGCCCACAGTACTCCAAATGCTGGTGAAGTATGACTTCCTTTCTCCTGGATGTTATCCCCCTGGCTATACACCCAAGCATTTTGTTTGCTTTGGCTGCTGCCCTCCTGCATTGCTCTGTGGTTTCCTTTAGCATCAATCATAACCCCCAGGTCCTTTGCCATTGTTGTTACAGTCAGCTGTATCCTCCCCAAGTGGTGGATATACTCAGGGTTCCTACTACTGAGATGTAGAACACTGCATTTATGTGCATTGAACCCCAGCTGCCATGTGTGGGCCCAGTGTTCTAGTTTCTGCAGGTCACCCTGTAGTGCCTTCCTTCCCTCCTCCCTATCCACCACCACCCTCAGTTTGGTATCAGCGGCGAATAAACTCATTTTACTACCTATCCCCTCCTCGATGTCTGAGACATGCACATTAAAAAGGATAGGGCCCAAGACTAAGCCTTGTGGGACCCTGCTGATGACCTCCCTGGGAGTCGAGACTTCACCCCTTACCACCATCCTCTGTTGTCTATTCCCAAGCCAATTTGCTACCCACCCCACCAACTTATCTCCCATCCCAGTCCCCGTAATTTCCAAATTAGCCTTTTGTGTGGGACCGAATCGAAAGCCTTGCTGAAGTCTAGGTATAGAACATCAACTGGCTTTCCCCCATCCTGGAACCTAGTCACCCAGTCAAAGAATTCGACCAGGTTTGTTTGACATGATTTCCCCCAGACAAACCCAAGTTGGTGTGCATCCTGAAAACCATTTACCTCCAGGAACTCCACCATTCATTCTTTCAAGATGGTCTTCAACATTTTCCCCACTATGGATGTAAGGCTGACTGGTCTGTAGTTTCCCGGATCATCCCAAGGTCCGCTGTTGTGGATGGGCACTACATTTGCCAATCTCCAATCCAGAGGGACCCATCCCGATTGGAGGGAGAAATTGAATAGTTCCGTTAGTGGAGTTGCCAGGACATCCGCCAGTTCCCTCAGAACCCTCGGATGGATGCCGTCCGGTTCTGGAGCTTTATCCGTCCTCAAGGACTTGAGAGCCTCTCTACCTGGATCTCACCATCTGTGAGATCCTCCCCCATTGCCCTTTTCCTGTCCCCTCCCTGAGGCAATGGCTCAGCACTTTCCCTAGTGAAGACTGAGCTAAAGAAGTTGTTCAGCCTGCTTCAAACCCCCCTCTACTCAACCACCCTACTTCCTCAGCTTACTCATCTGCCTCCCACCCTTCCTCCTCTCCCTAATATATTTAAATAATTCCTTCTCCCCCGCCTTGATCCCTCTTGCTAATCTAAGTTCTTTATCCGCCTTGGCCTTTCTCACCTTTCTGCTAGCCTCCCTGGAAATCTCTGATATTCCTCAAGGTCAGCCTGACTGCAGGAGCATTTGTACTTTCTAAAGGCCAGCCTCTTATTTCTTACTTCCTCCTGTACCTCCCTTGTCCACCAGCAGGGTTTCCTGGCTCTGGCAATCTTATTTAGTGACCTGGCACAGGTTTTCGTGGCTTTCAGGATACTCTGCTTCAGGATTTCCCATTGTTCCTCCGTGTCCCTTCCTAACTTGATGTTGCTTATATGACCCCTGAGTAGGTCTGCCATCTCCTTGAAGTTTGCCCTGCTAAAGTCCACTACTGTGGTCTTTGTTAGTTTCCTCTCCTTCTCCAAGTCTAAGATAAAACATATTGTGGCATGGTCACTACGAGCCATTGGGGCTTCTACTGCCAGATCCCTGACCTGTTCCCTATCACCTAGGACCAAGTCCAGTATGTTTGCCTCCCTTGTTGGCTCTTCAACAAGTTGAGTCAGGAATTCATCCTGGAGTGCGTCAAGCACTCTTTGCTCCTTTGCTGATGCTGACGCCATGGAGCTCCAGTCCATTCCTTGCATGTTGAAGTCCCCTAGGATCATGTTCCTTTCCCTCAGGTTATCTATTAGTTCTCCGCCCATGCTCTCTGACTGCATGGGTAGCCTGTAGACCACACCCAGATTAACTCTCTTCCCTTCGCGATCTTGCAACAAGACCCATACTGCCTCCACACCCCCCCATCTCCTCCCTGCTCCATACTGTCCTGTCCCTGACAAACGGTGCGACCCCCTCCACCTCTACCCACTGACCTGTCCTTCCTAATTGCTGTATACCCAGGAATTTTCATGTCCCAGTCATGGTACTGGGTGGCTCAAGTCTCCGTGACTGCAGCCACATCCACCCCCCCCCCCTTCCAACAGCAATTCGCATCTTGTTTCCCAGACTCTGTACATTAGTTCAGTTAATGTTCCATCCCTTACTCAATTTTCTTATACCCTAACCCCCTTTACCCTATTCTCCCCAGCTCCTGGTTGGTCCTACTCCCTTGTATCCTCCAGTATGGGGAAGAGCCAGTTCCTTCAGACTTTTCAAGAGCCCTGTACCTTTAGCCTCCCCTTCTAGTTTAAATCCCACCCCACTAGATATAAACTCCCTAGCTTGTTTTAAAGATCACCCCCGCTTAAATAAAGCCGGTCCTAGCATAAAATTCTTTATTCTCCCATGTAATCTCCCAGCTACCACCAACCCATACCCTAGCTTGACACCACTCCCTTAGCTAGCTGTTGATTTCCCTAATTTTCTGTTTTCTTTACATAGAAACATAGCATTTGACGGCAGATAAGGGCCGCTTGGCCCACCCAGTCTGCCCATTTCCCTACCTAATGGATAAGCTGCAGATCCTAGTTAACCAACAGCCTACTTCTTCCTACCCCCAACCCCTAGAATTGCCTTATGACTGTCCCATGCATTCTTGAAATCCACCACTGTTTTTGACTCCACAACCTCCTCAGGAAGGCTGTTCCATGCATCCACAACCCTCTCCGTGAAAAAAATACTTCCTCACATTACCTCTGAGCCGTCCCCCTCAATCTTCCAATTGTGCCTCCTTGTTCTTGCATACCTCTTTTTCTGAAAGATGCTACCCTCTTGGACTTTGATAGAAACTTTCAATTACCTCAAGGGAATCAACAGAGTACCTCCTGGTACTGGCAAGATTTCTGAAAAGGAGACTGTGCAATTTTTAGCCACATGTAATCTTGCCACTTCCCGGTATCTGGCCTGCACTTCTTGCACATTGTTCTCCTCCACATCGTTTGTACCAGTCTGTAACACAATGTGGGGCTTCCCCCCCATGCTTTTTACAAGGAAGTGCACAAGGTACCCTGCTCTAAAAAGCATCATTCCCGGCACACATTCCACAGCTGTGGTGCTCCCGATGCCCCCTCCAAGTTTCACCCCCACCTGATTCCCCTAATAATGGAGTCCCCCAGAACCAGGACCTTGCTTTCCCTGGTCACTGTGCCTTGCCTACTATTACCCCCTGCCCTCTCCTTGCCTGTCAGCATTGTTTCTCCTTCCCCTATCACCCTCTCGCCTACCCTCCCTGCTATCGGGGCCCCTCCACTTCCTGCACCCAGGGCCCCACCCCCTCCTGGAAAAAGATCTGCAGCCCCCGCCCCAGCCCTATCCTTTCCACCCCTCTCCTAGTTCCTTTGTGCCTAACTTCAGCTCTGTTCCCAACACCCCCTTACCCCTGATCCCAGCCCTACCCTCAGCTGTTCCTTCAGGTGTCCTACCCCCTCTGACTCTCCTCTCCCTCTTGCACCCCCTTTCACCTTCATCCTGCTCTGTCTCCCCCTGCACACCTGTGCTGCTTCCTTCCTGTATCAGTGTACTCCCAATGTCCCCTCTTAAGTTCTGCAAAGACGAATACCTGTTTTTCTCCCCAATACCTCCTGCAGAACCACTACCCCTCATCCCCTTGTCTCTTACATGGTTGACATTACTATCCCCTTTTGCTCCAGGCTTGCCTCCCCTTCCTCGCCTTCTGACCAGATTGGGGAGAGGCACACGTCAAGGGTGTTCATTGTCGCCTTTATTGTTTACTTTATACATTGAGCAGTTGGTACAATGGATATGACAAGACCCTGGGATAATGGGAGTAACCATAAACAAGTGTAACCCCTAGGTGGCGCTATCCCAAGGGCTACTACCCCTGTCTGCTTGGCTAGTAGCAGGTTAAGGGGCCTGTGTAATGAAACGGGTGTCTCCACCCAGAGGTCAGTGTTGTTGGTGGTCAAGCTAATCTGGGCAAAGCCCTCTGGGACACTATAACCCCCCTCTTTCCCTTCTAGTGGCCTGAACAATATACAATAATTACTTTCACAATGACCCTTATTCACCAGGCAATTACCCACACTGTTTGCACTTACCACCAGGGCTGGTTCCTCTAGATTGACCCTGGGGACCCCCTGTAAAACAAAGTTAAGCACAGCAAATAGCAACAGTACAATACTTTTGGTACAGACTGGAACCACAGTCAGGTTAAATGCAAACAAAGTTAAATCTGATTTTTTCAGGGGACTTGAACAAGGGAGGGGCGTAATCAGGTTGATTTGCTTAAAAGCTAATATTAATTGGACAGTTATGTATGCAGTTCAGAGTCCCTACACAGTCACACACTCTGGGTACCCAGGTAGGAAAATGGTGGGCTAGCCAGGAACGTTGCAGCTGGTTGGGGCCCTGTGATGGAAGAAAGCAACATGCACAACACGCACACTATTTGTAATCCAGAGCCGGAGGGCTCAGTTCATGAAAGAAAAGGCAACAAGACAATCAGATGACAACACTTTTAGATTTAGCTGTTGTTGCAGGGAGCTACCCTGCTTGTTTACTCATGATATCCAATACTGGACACAGGCAGGACGAAATCGAGACTGCAGGTTGTTCAGCTGGAATGCCTGGAGAAGCAGGGCCCACACGAATCACGGAGGCGTTGTTCCTGTTCAAGACGTTGATCAGGGGGCTGATCCCCAGGCCGGTCTCTTGTCGAAGACTTTCTCTGCATAGCAGGTGTTCTGGCTGGGCCAGTCTAACAGGGCCCAAGCAAATGGAAATGGATATGGATTCAGTCCGTGGAGCTGAATACAGCCTCCAGCAAGCAAAACACAGTTCAGACACACAGTGGGGAACTAAATCATGACCCACTATAAGCACACAGCATATTCACATGTAAGGAAATTCCACTGTACCAGGCAAATGGCTCTCCAGTTGTAATTACATTCTCTGCACAATCCGAGAGTTCAGAGGTAGCTGGAAGTCCTGACAGGCCGATCGCATTCAGCATATCTTTGGTCTTCTTCAGGTTAAAGCCTGGTCACAATTCGGTGGCTTAATTCTCTCTCCAAATTTGTATTTGGTCCAGGGGGAAAAAAAAAGCACAAGTTCCCTCTCAGGAACAGCAGGCAGGCAGGCAGGCAGGCAGGCAGGCATGCAGGCCAGACTAAGGCCTTTCCACAGTTCTCCCATGCAAATCTACTATGGATTGCTGCTCGAAATATCTCGAGCTGTTACATCTTCACTTCCCAACTCGGAGCTAACTGAAACTGCAAGCAGTGTGGGACTTTCCCCAAGATCCAAAAGGTTCGGTTGGCTGATCTGTCTGTCCATCACAACAAGGGTCCCCCTCCAGGTTATTTTAGGCGCCAAAAGCCCCAAACTACAATTCCTACAAGTTTTGGCCCCACCAAGCCCCTGTAGGCAGGCTCCATTTTAGAGTCCCAAATGTACTGATTGGCCCATTCTCAGTCCAGGACCAAGATGATGGAAACAAACAGAACTGTCTATGCTGCAAAGAAGGCAGGTTAGAACAAACTGCAATATTATTACTACTCTAACAAATGATCAGCAAGCAAGTACATCTTCTAACAGAGCTCTCTCTCAGATTAATTATGACTGCAATCCAGGCATCTCTTAAAGAGACAGTACACAGAGGCTATACAGGCACTCTCTGGCAATACATTTAAACTGCTAAAATGCAGAACACCAGCCTGGCAGTGAGCATTTAGACAAGCTCAAGGAAGACTTTTCAGGAACCCCCATTTGTAGGGGGGTTAAACAAGCATGTACACAAAATTGCATTATGTGCTTTTAACCCCTAGGTGGTGCTATCTCAAGGGCTACTACCCCTGCCTGCTTGGCTAGTAGCAGGTTAAGGGGCCTGAGATCTGAAATGGGTGCCTCCACCCGGAGGTCAGGGTTGGTAGTGGTCAAGCTAACCTGGTCACAGCCCTCTGAGTCACTGTAATCCCCCTCTTTCCCCTCTAGTGGCCTGAACACTGTACAATAATCACTTTCACAATACCCCCTGGTAAACCACACAAGCACCCACACTGTTTGCACTTACCACCAGGGCTGGTTCCTCTGGTTCAACCCTTGGGACCCCTGGAAAACAAGGTTATGCACAGCAAATAGCAACAGTACAGTACTTTGAGCACAAACTGGAACCACAGTCAGATTACATGCAGAAAAAGTTAGATCTGATTTATTCAGGGGACTTGAATGAGGAAGGGGCAAAATCAGGTTAATTAGCGTAAAGGTTATATCAGTCAAGCAGTTATACATGCGCTTTGAGTCCCCCCACACAGTCATACCTCTGGGTACCCAGGTGGAGAAGAGATGGACTAGCCAGGACTGTTGCCAGGGGTTGCAGCTGGTTGGAGCCCTGTGATGGAAAACACAACATGCACAGTACACAATATTTGTAATCTGGAGCCAGAGGGCTCGGTTCGTAAAGGAAATGAAACAACAAGACAATCATGACGCACTCAGATTAAGCTGTTGTTGCAGGGCGCTACCCTGGTATTTACTCACGATACGCAAGCCTGAACACAGGCTGGACGAAAATTGAGACTGCAGGTGGTTGATCTAGAATGCCAGGAGAAGCAGGGCCCACACGAGTCGCAGAGGCGTCGTTCCTGTTCAAGCGTGGAGCAGAGGGCTGATCCCCAGGCAGATCTGTCGTCGATGGCTTCTCTGTGCAGTGGGTAGTCTGGCTGGGTCAGTCTGGCAAGGCCCAGACCACATGGAGTCAAATTCGGATGCAGTCTGTTTTGGGCTGGATACAGCATCCAGCAAGTAGAACACAGTTCACACAATGGGGAACTAACTCACAACCCACTAGCAGCTCATAGCACATTTACATGTACAGGAATTCTACTGTACCAGGCAAAGCGCTCCCCGGTCACAATCGCAATGTCTCTGCACACACCGGGAGCTTAGGGGTAGCTGGAACTCCTGACAGGCCGATCGCATTCAGCAAAATCTTTGGTCTTCTTCAGGTTGAGCCTGGCCCACTTCAGTAGCTTATATTAGTCACACAAACTGGGATTTAGTTCAAAATAATTCTCTTCTCTCCCTCTCAGGAGCAGCTAGAAGACATGCAAGCCAAAAACTCAGCCCTTTCACAGTTTTCCCTTGCGAATCCACTCAGGATTGCTGCCCAAAATACACCTGAGCTCTTCTCATTTCACTTCTCAGCTCAGAACTAACTGAAAATTGCAAGCAGCCCATGACTTCCTCAAGATCCAAAAGGTTTGGTTGGCTGATTTGGCTGTCAGTCAAAGCAAGAGCTTCCCCTTCAGTTGCAAAAAAGGCACAAAAAAACCCAAACTAAAGTTCCTACAGATTTTGAATTCAGACAGCTCCTGTAGTCCGGCTACATTTTAGGTCCCACCAGAACTGATTGGTCCAATTTGCAGTCCAGGACCAAGATAGTAGTGACAAACAAAACAGTCCTTGCTACAAAGAAAGCAGGTTAGACAAACTACATTATCATTATCACTCTAAATGATTTTCAGCAAATAGTTACATCCATTTACTTAATAGTAAATGGAGTCCACAGTGAAGAAAGGAGGGTTACTAGTGGGGTACTGCAGGGTTCAGTACTGGGGCCAGTCCTTTTTAATGTCTTTATAAGTGACATTGCAAAGGGACTGGAAGGGAAAGTATTTCTCTTTGCAGATGACACAAAGATCTGCAACAGGGTTGATGCACAAGGTGGGGTGGAAAGGATGAAAAGGGACTTGGCAAGGTTGGAGGAATGGTCAAATGTATGGCAGCTTAGATTCAGTGCAAAGTAAGGCACCTGGGAAACAAAAACCCAGGGGAAGAGTACACAATGGGGGGTGAGATACTGACAACAACAAAAATGGAAAGGGACCTGGGGGTAGTCATATCAGATGACCTAAAGGTGGGCCAGCAATGTGACAAGGCAGTAAGGAGGGCTGGGGGGATACTGGAATGCATAGGGAGAAGCATCACCAGTAGAAAACAGGAAGTTGTTGGCCCTCTGTACAGACAGTTGGTAAGACCACATCTGGAGTACTGTGTACAGTTCTGGAGACCCCATCTCCGCAAAAACATAGACAGGGTGGAGGCTGTCCAGAGGAGGGCAACCAAAATGATGGAGGGTCTGCATCAGAAAACATATGAAGAAAGACTAAAGGAACTAAAGATGTATAGCTTCAAGGAAAGGAGGGAGAGGGGGGACATGATAGAAACTTTCAAATACCTCAAGGGAATCAATAAAGTCCAAGAGGGTAGCATCTTTCAGAAAAAGAGATGTGCAAAAACAAGGGGGCACAATTTGAAGATAGAGGGGGATGGCTCAGAGGTAATGTGAGGAAGTATTTCTTCACAGAGAGGGTTGTGGATACATGGAACAGCCTCCTTGAGGAGGTCATAGAGTCAAAAACAGTGGGGGACTTCCAGAATGCATGGGACAGACATAAAGCAATTCTGAGGTGTCAGCCCGGGTCGACTCCCCAAACTCTGTAGGAGGCAGGCTGGCTTACTACTTCCAGGCCTGGAAGTCTGTTACCTCAGACAAGTGGGTCCTGGAGGTAGTAAGCCAGGGACTGTCCCTCAGTTTCAAAAAAATTCCAAAGCTGAGGGTCAGGTCTTTTCCACCTGCAAACATCTCCGAAACCATTGCCTTAGAGGCAGAGGTTTCCTCTTTGTTGGCTCTCAGAGCCATAGAGAGTGGTCCTACATCCCTCAGGGTCTGTACTCCATATACTTTCCCCAAAAAGACAGGGGAGTGGCAGCCCATCTAGACCCAAGATACTTAAACAAGCATCTACTAAAGCCAAAGTTCAAAATGGTGACTCGGGGAATAATTCTTCCCTCTCTAAGGCCAGGGGGTTGGTTAGCTTCCCTGGACCTCAAGGATGCCTACTTTCACATTCCCATCAGGTGCTCCCACAGAAAGCATCTCAGATTCGAACTGCCCTCAGGCCATTATCAATTCAGGGTAATGCCTTTTGGGCTAACATCAGTATCAAGGGTCTTTACAAAATGCCTAGCAGTAGTAGTTGCCTTTTTAAGGAGGCAGAACATCTCTATTTTCCCATATCTCGATGACTGGCTCATTGTGGGGCAGTCTCCAGACCAAGTCAAGTCAAATCTACAAGTGAACCAGCAAGTGCTCACTTCCCTGGGATTCCTCCTCAGTCTTCCAAAGTCAGTTCTTGAACCAGTGCAGCTCCTCACCTTCATAGGGGTGGAGTTGGACACTGTCCCGGCAAAGGCCTTTCTTCCCTTTTCAAGGGTTAGGGCCCTTACAGACCTAGCTTCCTCATTTCGTCTCCTGGTTTCTCGCCCAGCAAGGCATTTTCTCCAACTACTGGGCCACTGGCAGCTGCCGCTGCAGTGGTTCCAGGGCCAGTTTCAGATGAGGGACATCCAGTTTCACTTGAGGGCTTTTTGGTCCCAGAAAAAAGACCCTCTCACCAAACTGATTCCAGTGACTCAGACCTTGATCCATGCCCTCCAGTGGTGGTTGGATCAGGACAACCTCAGACAAGGAGTCCCATTCCTATCTCAAACTCATTCTGTGGTTCTGACCACAGATGCTTCTCTCCTGGGATGGGGAGCTCATTTGGGAACCCTCACAGCACAAGGAGTGTGGTCCCCCTCAGGAGTCTCTTCTCCATATCAAGCTTCTAGAACACTGGGCAGTATACTTAGCCTTACAGGCTTTTGCGAATTCAGTACAAAACAAGGTGGTTCAGGTGAGAACAGACAACACCAACAGCACGTGGTACATAAACAAGCAGGGAGGCACTCGGTCGAAGGCCTTGTGCATGGAAGCCATGAAAGTCTGGTCTCTGACCTATTCTCTACAGACATCCCTGGCAGCAGTCCACCTTCCAGGGAAGAAAAGTGTTTTGGCAGATGCCTTGAGCAGGATTTCTCAGGGCCATCACGAATGGTCCCTGGATCCTCTAGTGCTAAAAGTGATATTTCTAAGATGGGGCACTCCTCAGATAGACCTCTTTACAGCCCCAGACAATCACCAGCTTCTTCTCTTCTGTTGCAGACCCCCAGTATTGGGTTCAGTCCCCCGGGATGCTCTACTGTTGGATTGGTCGGGAAATTTCTGTATGCCTTCCCCCCCCTCCCTTTCTCTATTGCTCAGAGTTCTGGTCAAGATAAGGTCACAATCTTGCAAAGTGATCCTGATTGCTCCAGACTGGGCCAGGCAGCCTTGGGATCCTCTCTTGCTATCTCTGGTGGTCCATCTTCCATTGGCTGTCCCCAGAAATCACAATCTGTTAACTTCCTTTCAGGGGAGAATTTGGTATCCTAATCTTCAGTCTCTCAATCTCAAAGCTTGGCTCTTGAAGAGCTAGAATATGCAAATTTGAATCTGTTTCAGGGGGTTCTAGACATCCTCAAGGCTTCTCGAAAACCTGCCACTAGAAAAACCTACAACTCCAAATGGAAAAGGTTTGGTATTTGGCACTCTAGCAAACAGATATCACCTGACTCTGCTGACTTGTCTGCAGTTCTGGACTATATGGTTCATCTCAATAGCCTAGGCCTCAGACCAACTACCCTCAAGGTGCATCTATCTGCTGTCTGCATTTGTATCGGTGGGGAAGCCTTCTTCTCTAGCTTCTCACCTTGTGTTCTGTAAATTTTTTTAAGGGGCTACTTTACACTAATCCTCCCTTTAAGGAACCTGTTCCTTCTTGGTATCTCAATGTTTGCATTGCTCCACTTATGCAACCACCCTTTGAGCCTTTGGTCTCTGCAGACCTTAAGTACTTGACTTGGAAAGCTGTCTTTTTGGTAGCTATTACCTCTGCCAGACGGATCAGTGAACTGCAAGCTCTGACAGTGGAGCCTGACTTCATTTCGTTCCATAGAGATAAAGGTGGTCCTTCGAACCAATAGGAGGTTTCTTACCCAAAGTGGAATCAGATTTTCATCTGAACCAGTCCATGTCCCTTCCTGTCTTCTTCACTGATCATTCCTCTTCAGGGGAAAAGAGATTGCATAGCTTGGCTGTTAAAAGAGCCCTTAGCTACTACTTAGAACGTACTAAAGATTTTAGATCTGGCTCTTCCCAACTGTTCCTCACTTATGGTGAAGTGGGGAAAGGTAGACCTGCTACCAAACAAACTATTGCAAGGTGGATTGTTTCCTGTATACAATTCTGCTATGGCAAGCTAGGCAGAATACCCCCCTTCAGGCCTGAGGGCTCATTCTACCAGAGGTACAGCTGCTTCTCTGACTGCGGCCAAAGATATACCCCTCTTAGAGATCTGTAAAGCAGCCACCTGGAAAACAATTCATACTTTTACCAAGCATTACTCTCTGACATCCAGGCTAGGAGTGATGCTAGGTTTGGTACAGCAGTGCTGCAGAGCCTATTTCCTAAGTAGGTTCTGTACCATCCTCCCGGGAGGTACTGCTTTGTAGTCTGCATACTGTCAGAATACAGCAAGACTTCATATTGTTTGAAGAAAAAATTACTCACCTTAGTAATGGTGTTTCTTCTAATGGAGTCTTGCTGTATTCTGACCTCCCCCCCACCTCCCCTCTCGGAACCTGGTTTTTGGGAAGTGGGCTGGCGGGTACAGTGCTGCACCCCAGAGGTGCATTGGCTCCCTCTCCTTTGGGAGGAGTTCTGCATAGTGGCTCTATTGTTTGTTATTTATAAAGTTATGTTAAGTTCACTACCTGAGTTTTTTGTTTTAGGGTTCTCGACTTGAGTCTTTGGGATTCCAAAACTTTTGGTTGCCCTTATGGCTAGTGTTTTTTTTTACAATTTCTACATTATAGGTGTACTTAGTTAGTCTTGGCTCGTAAGACGTTTACACTTGAAAGTGCTGCAGAGTTCTGAACCGAGCACGAGCTCAGTGTTCTATGCTCTTAGCATAGAGTTAACTCTTTCATCTCCGGAGCAGTTCAAGTGCTGGGGCTAACTGCATACTGTCAGAATACAGCAAGACTCCATTAGAAGAAACACAATTACTAAGGTGAGTAATTTTTCATCTGTACTATTATTTTTCCCCACCAGACCCCAGCACCCCACCCTACCCCCCCACCACCAGAAACATAACACTGACGCTAGGGCTAACCAATCCAGTGTCATGAATTTGGAAATGATAGAAGGCATCCTTAAAATGGCAGAAAAAGGGAAATATTGTTGATGGGGGACCTCAATAAGCCAGATGTTAACTGGAGTACCTTTGCTGCAGGCACATCCAAGAGCAGGGTCATTCTTGATGCCCTACAGGGGCATGCCTCAGACAACTAGTGTTAGAACCCACTCGGGTGGGAGCAATCTTAGACCTGGTACTCTCAAATGGGGAAGGAGAAAGGATCTCAGATTTAGAAGTGGATAGCCATCTGGGAACAAGTGACCACCAAACAGTGTGGTTCACAATAAACACAGCCATACAGTCAAGCCACACAAAAACAAGAGTACTGGACTTTAGGAAGGCTGACTTTGGGAAAATGAGAGAGTGCCTCAGAAAAGCACTAGCAAATGGGTAAGAAGGAGGGGTGGAGGAACAATGGGGAATAATCAAAACAGCCGTCGCAGAGGCCAACAAACCTTTGTGTGAAGCAAATCAACAAAATAAAACTAAGGAAAAAAATACTATGGTTCTCAAAAGAGGTGGCAGGGATGGTTAAGGAGAAAAGGATAGCATTCAGGAAATACAAGGAAACCGAATAAGCAGGACAGAGAACTTTATCAGTTAAAGCAGATGGAGGCAGGGAAGGCAGTCAGAATAACAAAGGCACAAACTGAGGAAAAGATAGCCAACTCTGTTAAGAAGGGGATAACACCTTTTATAGGTACATTAGGGAGCGAAGAAAGACCAAGGGAGGGATACAGAGACTTAATAAAGGGGAAGGAATGTGGGCAGAGGGTGACAGTGAAAAAGCAGGGATACTGAACGAATATTTCTGCTCAGTATTTCACAATGGAAGAGGAGGGGGAGGTACCTAAACCAAACATGGGAGAAACTCTGTATAGGGGGGGTCGATACCAGTCCATTCACAGAAGAAAGGGTTTTGAAAGAACTCTTGAAACTGAGGGTGGACAAAGCAATGGGGCCTGATGGGATTCACCCAAGAATTCTAAAAGAACTAAGGGTAGAACTAGCAACACCACTGACTACTCTCCTTAACAAATCATGGGAGGATGGGGTGGTACTTGAGGACTGGAGGAGGGCAAATGTGATTCCACTTCACAAAAGTGGGAGCAGGGCAGAGGCAGGAAACTACAGACCAGTTAGTTTGACTTCAATGGTAGGGAAAATGATGGAATCACTTCTGAAGGAAGGAACTGTTGAGTACCTAGAGGCCAGTGGGGCACAGGACCCAAGGCAGCATGGTTTCACAGCAGGAAGGTCATGTCAGACGAACCTAATAGATTTCTTTGACTCGGTGACCAAAGTAGTAGACCAGGGAGGGGCTGTGGATATGGCCTACCTAAATTTTAGCAAGGCATTTGACACAGTCTCTCACACAAAAGATTAATATACAAGTTATCCAGCCTTGGAGTGGGTCTCAAGTTGGTAGCCTGGATAAAAAACTGGCTGGACAACAGGACGTAAAGGGTAATAGTAAACAGAGTTCACAGTGAAGAAAGGAGGGTAACTAGTGGGGTACCGCAGGGTTAGGTACTGGGACCGGTCCTCTTTAATGTCTTTATAAGTGACATTGGAGAGCACCTGGAAGGAAAGGTATGTCTCTTTGCAGATGACACAAAGATCTGCAACAGGGTTGATACACAGGGTGGGGTGGAAAGAATGAAAAGGGGCTTGGCAAGGTTGGAGGAATGGTCAAATATGTGGCAGCTCAGATTCAGTGCAAAGAAGTGCAAGGTAATGCATCTGGGAAACAAAAACCCAGGGGGTGAGTTAATAACAGCAACAAAAATCGAAAGAGGCCTAGGAGTAATTATAGCAGATGACCTAAAGGTGGGCAAACAATATAAGAAGGCAGTAAGGAGGGCTGGGGGATGCTGGGATGCATAGGGAGAGGCATGAACTGTAGAAAACAGAAAGTTGTTATTCCTCTGTACAGACAGTTAGTGAGACCCCATCTGGAGTACTGCATGCAATTCTGGAGACCCCATCTCCGCAGAGACATAGACAGAATGGAGGCTGGTCAGAGGAGGGCAAGCAAAATGGTGCAGGGTCTGCACCAGAAGACATACGAGGAGAGACTAAAGCAGCTTAATATGTATACCCTTGAGGAAAGGGGGGGGGGCATGATAGAAACTTTCAAGTATCTCAAGGGAATTAACAAAGTACAAGAGGGTAATATCTTTCAGAAGAAATGTGCAAGAACAAGGGGCCACAATTTGATGATGGAGGGGGGTCGGCTGAGATGTAATGTTAGAAAGTATTTTTTCACAGAGAGGGTTGTGGATGCATGGAACAGCCTTCCTGAGGAGGTTGTGGAGTCAGGAACCGTGGGAGAATTCAAGAAGGCATGGGACAGGCATAAGGCAATTCTAATGGGGGTAGGAGGAAGTAAGCTGTTGATTAACTAGAATCTGCAGCTTATCCATCAGGTAGGGAAATGGGCAGACTAGGTGGGCCAAGTTGTCCTTATCTTCCGTCAAATTCTATGGGAATCCTCTGTCTTTTTTTTTATTTATTTACAATAACACTGGGTTGCCCAATCCCCTAGTGTCGCGATCCTGTGCATCTGTCCCGTCCATACCATCACGAAACATTACAGTTTGGGCATTGCCTCTCGCCGTAGAGCAGGCTTCGGGCTATCTGTTCTGCAGGGAATCCTTTCATGATTCCTGTCTAGAAGCTCAGCCTTTGTGGATGTTTTTTTCCTCCTCCCGCTTTCTTTTTGTTCCAGACTGCTTGGGACTCAGTCCTACTTGTGAATACCTACTGCAAGAGCCCTCTCGAAGTAAGTACAGTAACGTAAGAACTTACTGTAACAGTAGATGTTTAAGAGAGGCTCTTGCAGTAGGTATTACCTTCCCTCCCTCCCCTCATTTTCTTCTCTTTCAGATATGGGACCATATCCTCATCTCTCCTGTCAGCCCATTGGCGCTTGGCGGAAAGAACTGGAGGAGGCGGGTGTCGGGGACTTCCCCCTTTATACTGACTTGTCGGCTGGCAGTCACCACCATGGTCCCCGCCAGAGACTGCTAGCGTAGAGATTTTTCCATGGGAATTTTTTCCATATGCCTGGCGGCTTAGTCCTACTTGAGAATATCTACTGTTACGGTAAGTTCTTACGTAACTGTACTTTACCAATTCTTGTTAAACTCGCAGACCAGCAAAACACAGCCTTATTAGAAGTTCAAGGTAGCTTTTGACTCCAGCTTATATGCAGGTCTAGACATTGTCATGTAGGTTTGCACATGTATCCCAAAACAGATGCAAATACGACAACTTAAGAAAATGGTGCTTCTAAGTCCTTACAAATCTTTTACTAGTCACTGTGATTGAGCCACCCACTCACTCAGCCCTCTTAAAATGCAGGGGCACTGTTCGAATTACAAAATACAAGTTCCTATGTTAGACAGGCATGCTTGATTAGAAATACTGGAACTTCTCAGTTTAAGGCATGTGACATACAAACATGTCATCCTACAGGAACATCAGTTGGAAGTTTAATGTGCAAAGTGTTAATTAGTTTTCTTGCTGTCTTTACTACATAGTGAGGATGAAGATGATGAACTACAGTATACAGACCATGAGAATGATGTGATGCAGCAAAAGGGGTTTAAAAAGATATGGAACAAAGTGAAGTGGACAAGAGAAGAGGTAAATATAGACAAGATTCTTTTTATGTAATCAATATTTTTGTTGAATTTAACTACATTGAAACCTTCAAACAATACTGAAGTGCTTTACATTTTGGTCTGCTGGATAATGTGACCTTTGTATGAGAACATTTTTAACCATTTCTCAGAACTATACAGACATATTACAAATATCTTTCTGCAAACTAAAATGTAAACCTTTGGAGAGTCTGTTATCAAACTGTTTCCCCCGATCCCCACCCTTTTCACAGTGACCACGTACTGGTAGATTTTGTATTGGCCAGTAAAAGTGTCCTTTTTCCACTGGCTTGTACTGGAAGAGGTAACATTTTTTTTTTTAAATAATAGACTATTCAGCATAATAGGCTTAATTCATTGGTATACATCAATAACAGCACACCATTACAATCATGAATACAAGGTAGTTGTAGAGAGTTGAGGTACAAAACTTCATATAGTAATCATTCAAAGGTTCTAGCAAAGCAGAAGAGATAGGCCACTAATTTGAACTTCCTTATTGATAAGTGGCAGGTTCAGGTCCCTATAGCTGGTTAGCAGGAGGGTTTCTAGAGTGTACCATCTGTTGTAATAGTGTTGTAGTCTGTTGAGTTGGGAGCAACCTAAGGGGTGTCTAGCATCGCCGTATGCCATTCTGCAGAGGAGGGAGTGGTGTCGTCTAGCCAGTGTCTTAGTATGACTTTTTTGGCAGTGACTGCTATGAGGGAGATGTGGTGTTTACATGTCCCAATAACTGAGTTTAAGTTGAGGTGCAGTAGGCATATCTTACTTCAAGGGGGCTCTTGCTGCAGGCAACACTGGTAGGACTAAGCCGCCAGATGCTAGGAACACATGGAAAACTTCTAGCTAGCAGTCGGCGGGGACCGCCCCAGCATCAACTGCGCCGATGTCCGCCTATAGTATAAAAGTAGCAGTCCCCCAGCTCACACTCAGTTTCTTTTCCCGCTGTAGAACCCATGTCGTCGGACCTGCATAGACGTTTGCTTCAGTCGTGACCATTTTCTTCTTGGCGTTTCTGCAGTTTTTTCTTTATTTTCTATTTAAAATTGAGTTTTTTTTTTTTTTTGTGCATGTCATCTCCTGCTTTGTCTTCCGACCGGCGTACGAAGTGTGCTTGCGACAGGTAGTTTCCCTCCAAGGGTGGCCACTCTTCTTGCCTTCTCTACTTAGGCCCTGACCATGACACCGAGGCCTTCCAGCACTGCCAGGACTTCAACCAGGCCTCATGAAGATGCCGTTTGAAGACCCTTCAGGGCTTCTTGCTGCAGCAGAAGTTAGCTGCGATGGAGAAGAGGCTCCAGGGCAAAGGCACTTCCTCTTCCAATCCGCTGCCCCCCCAGCCCCTGATGCTCAGGCCCTTACACCCAGCCGGTCCTCAGCCAGGTGGTTAGAGCCGACCACCTCTCTTCTAATGGTAGGGTCCTGCCCATCACTGCCCCAGTCTTGGCATTGCCCACATCACTTTCCGACTCCGCGACTGACTCCTCTTTGCAACACCCGGAGCAAGCACTTGCCTCCTGTCCACAGGCGTTGCTTCTGCCTGCATCAGGAACTAGCTCCCCTACGCAGGTTTCACCTCCCCTTTGGGGCCAGCAGCACCTATCTTGCCAGACTGGCATCAGCCTTTGCCTGTCCGATAGACTCCTGCTTTGCCGGTGTCTACACTGACGCCTCAACCTTCGTCACCTCAGCCAACATCGGCTGGCCCAGCGGGCAATCCCCATGCGGCACCTGAGGGACCAATGCCCGGGCTCCCAACACCTCAGAGATGGACGCTAGGGAACCCGACACCTCAGAGGCCTATGCCTGGTTACTCGGCACCTTTCAGTACTGCACCTGGGTGCCCCACGCCCTGGGAACCGATGCCAGGATACCCGACGCTGAGGTATCCGGCCCCGCCTCCTCAGTGTCCGTATCCACCTTATCACCCGCCTCGACCGGAGAATTACAGTGCACTTTTTTTTTTGTCCTGGTGGGCTTTCATGAAGGATAAAGAGGCACCCAAGAGGCCTCCTACTCCGCCTCCTAGGGATCCTCTTCGTAAGGACTTGGGCTGGGTGGGACCTAGCCAAACCCAGTCCCCAGTACCCTCTCCAGTTCGACCAGACCGACACAAGGAGAACCGTCGACCATCAACACCATCCCAGAAAGTGAACCATCCAGCAGGGATTCCTCCTCCTCCTCCTCTTTGGAGGCCTCTGATGATTCCAAGGGGCCTTCTGACGATCCTGAAACCCCCAATGAAACTCCTAGGTCTCCTCCTGACGATCCTACATTTATGAATGTCATGAGGCTCATTCAGTACTTGATGGGCTGGGAGACTGATGGACCAGATCCAGAGCGTTGCCGGCTGGTGGTCTATCTCCGTAAGAAGGAGACTCTCCCCTTGGTGGTGCCTCCCCTCATTGAGTCATATGAAGACGTCACCAAAGCCACCTGGAACTGTCCCTCCTCCACTCTGGCCTTGGCCAAGAAGGATGATAGCCTTTATCATGCCCCCATTGGCAAAACTTATCTGGGGGAGCAGCCAGAGGTAGACTCAGTGGTCATGAATGCAGCTCATGACCGTACCAAGAAACCCAGGCACCTTAGCAGCCCCCCTCCTGATAAGGAGTGTTGCCAGGTCAGCAAGCAGGTCTACATTTTGGCTACGCTGGCCGTTAGGACCCAGAACTATCTGGCCCACATGGTTTGTTTGTTTGTTTAACCAGGAGAGACACACTAAGCTGAAAGCTTGTTTATAGGTGTGACCTGGGAGCACAGTTATCAGAATGCTCTGTGGGACAAGGCTTTGGATCTCATGCAGGCCCTCCCTGAGGGTCCTACGAAAACCCAATTGGTGCAGCTCCTTAAGTCATGCTTGTATGTGGGCAGCCATGTCCTCTGGGCTGCCTATGACACTATCACTGCAGCAGGTCGAATGGCGGCTGCTGGTGTTTGCATCTGTCACCACTCCTGGCTCGGGGTATCGGGCATCGTGCCAGAAGTACAGGCGAAAATCCTGGATGTGCCCTTCTGGGGATCTGTCCTTTTTGGTGCTGATGCCCAGGACATTATTTCACACCTACAGGAATCGATTGAGTAAAGCCTGTACTCGGTGCAGTTTATGTACTATTCTCAGCCCAGGTCCAACCAGCGTCCGTCCTTTTGTCTGCCCCCTAGACAGCAACCCAAGGGCCAGCAGCCCAGAGGCACTTTCAAGCACAAGGCTCCCTCCCAGCTGGTGGGAGCCTCTGCCCCGAGGGCTCCTACAGCGTCCCCAGCCGCTCTGCCCACCCCAAGTGCTACTACCCGACTCCTTGCCTGACCTCCCTCCTCCGGTGGAGTCATTGGGAAAGGCAATGGGGGTTGTTTTTCCCTATACCTTGACGGGTGGCACACTGTATCTTCAGGCCAATAATGGGTCCTTCAGATGGTGGAAAGGAGGCACACTCTTGAATTTTTGGAGATCCTTCAGGAAAGCCCTCCCTTGCAATCCCATTACCCTCAGGCCCACATCCTCCTCCTCATTTAAGAGGAGATTCAGATCTTGCTGCGCAAAAGGGCCATAGAGCCCATCCCCCCCAGTACAGACAGGGAAGGGATTTTACTCCCACTTCTTTCTCGTCCCCAAGAAGACAGGGAACCTGAGACTGATTTTTGGATCTCAGCTTCCTGAATCTGTTCATGGAGTACAAGCGGTTCAGGATGGTCACCCTTCATGGGTTGCTGCCCCATCTTCACCAAGGGGACTGGCTTTGTTCACTGGATATGCAGGATGCCTATCTCCATATAGAAACATAGAAACATAGACTTTGACGGCAGATAAGGACCGCTAGGCCCATCTAGTCTGCCCATTTCCCTACCTACAGGATGACCAGATCCTATTTAACCTACGGCCTATATCTTCCTGCCCCCACAAGAACTGCCTTATGTCTGTCCCATGCATTCTTGAATTCTTCCACAGTTTAGACTCCACAACTTCCTCAGGAAGGCTGTTCCATGCATCCACTACCCTCTCTGTGAAATAATACTTCCTCACATTGCCCCTGAACCGCCCCTCCTCTATCTTTAAATTGTGTCCCCTTGTTCTTGCACGTCTCTTTTTCTGAAAGATGCTACCCTCTTGGACTTTGTTGATTCCCTTGAGGTACTTGAAAGTTTCTATCATGTCCCCCCTGTCCCTTCTTTCCTCAAGGGTATACATATTAAGCTCCTTTAGTCTCTCCTCATACGGCTTCTCTTGCAGACCCTGCACCATTTTAGTTGCCCTCCTCTGGACTGCCTCTATCCTGTCTATGTCCTTTGGAGATGGGGTCTCCAGAACTGGACACTGTATTCAGATGGGGTCTCACCAACTGTCTGTACAGAGGGATAACAACTTCCTGTTTCTGCTGCTGATGCCTTCCCTATACATCCCAGTATACCCCGCCCTCCCTACTGCCTTCTCAATATTGCTTGTGTAACCCCTAGATGGCGCTATCCCAGGGGCTACTACCCTGCCTGATTTGCCACTAACAGGTTGAGGGGCCTGGATCCAATGGTGGGTGCCTCCACCCAGAGGTCAGGGTTTGCAATAGTTAAACTAACTTGGTCACAGCCCTCTGGGACACTGCAACCCCCTTTCTTCCCACTAGTGGCCCACACAATATATCAGAATTACCTTCCAGTATACACTTACCCCCAGGTCTGGTTCCGGCACTGGGACCTCCTGTGAAATGAGATACAGTGCAACAATCACAGTACAGTACTTTAACATAGACAAATACCTCAGGCAGTATAACTTTGCTGAAACAAGCAGCTCTGATTTATTTAGGGGATATAACAAGGACAGGGGAAATCAGGTTAATTAGCTTATCACTCTAATAATCTACCTATGGCTCTGTGCACAGGCCTATCCCTATCAGTTACTGTCCCTGGGTACCCAAGCCCTAGTGGCTAGTCCAAACCGTGGCAGCTGGTGGGGCCCTTTCACACAGAGAAAGGAGAATTAAACAGTCAGCAGTACAGTAATTCCATTTGGATTTAATGTGGCAATTCAACAGGGAGCCACCCTGAATTAGTACTACGTCTCAAATAAGATAGGGTCCTTCAATGTCAGAGGGCTCACTTGAGGTACACAAACCTCTTCACACATCCATATAAAAGAAAGCACTATACCAGGCAGGCTGCATCTGTATCCCGATCGCAATTACTGCACAATACCCGGGAGAACACACAGCAGATTCAGTTCCTGACAGACCCGAGTGCAATTTTCAGCAATTCTTCCAGTCTTCTACAGGGTGAGCCTGGTTTCTACTCTTCAGAGATCCTTTGATTCTTTTCACAGGACGGATTCAGTCCTCAACAAGCTGTTACAAGCTGCAGACCGGAACTCTGGGCCTTGGCCACACGCTTTTTTTGACTAAAACTGCACACTGAAAAAGCATTAGGCTCCTTCCTTCTTCACTGCCAAAGCTCAACTGAAACTCCAACCGACAAAACCGGGCACTTCCTTTGAGTTCCTCCCAGTTCTTGACTGGATTGGCTGTCACCACAACGACTGCTGCTGTTGGTCCAAAAGGTGCTGAAGTCTAAACTACATCTCCCAGAGTCACTGCTCATACAATCCTCTTGTGGCTGGCTCAGATTATGAGTCCAAGTTCTGATTCGTCCAAGGCACCATTTTAGAGCTAGCTTACCCCACACTGATTGGTCCAGTTCAGCAGTTCAAAACCAGAATGGGGAACTAGGCAGACACTGTTCTGACTGCAAAAGAAAGTAGGTTAGACAAACTGTAATTTCATTATTACTGTAAATGATTTCTGGCAAACAGTTACATCTTTCAGATAGGTTCCCTTTGCACTCCTAGTGACTGCAAAAATGGAGTGAATTACGGCAGCTTGGTGGTACTCAATCAAAAAACACACAGTCCCCCCATACAAACTAATTATGTCTGCAAGCAGACAGCTCTTAAAGAGACAGTACCAGAGGTTCTAAAAACACTCACTGATAAATGGCTTAAACGCCAAACACCATTCAGGCTTGGAGCATTCAAGCAAGCTCCTGGAAGTCTTTTGGGAACCCCCATTTGCAGGGGGGTTACACTTGCTAACCTTAAGGTCATCTGATATGATTACCCCCAGGTCCCTTTCCTGTTTTGTTGTTGTTACTACCTCCCCACCCATTGTGTATTCTTCCCCTGGGTTCTTGTTTCCCAGGTGCATTATTTTGCACTTCTTTGCATTGAATCCTAGCTGCCATACGTCAGACCATTCCTCCAACCTTGCCAAGTCCCTTTTCATCCTTTCCGCACTCCTTGTGTATCAACCCTGTTGCAGATCTTGTGTCATCTGCAAAAGGCATACTTTTCTTCCAGTCCCTCTGCAATGCCACTGATGAAGACATTAAAAGGACTGGACCCAATACTGAACCCTCACGGTACCCCACTAGTAACGCCCTTTCTTCAAGTGGACTCCATTTACAATTACCTTCTGTGTCCTGTTGTCCAGCCAATGTTTTACCAGGCTACCTCCTGGGACCCACTCCCAGGCTGGTTAATTTGACTAATAATCTTTGTGGGACTGTGTCAAATGCCTTGCAAAAGTCTAGGTAGGCCATGTCCACAGCCCCTTCCTGGTCTACCACTTTGGTCACCCAGTCAAAGAAATCTATTAGATTTGTCTGACATGACCTTCCCGCTATGAACCCATGCTGCCTTGGATCCTGCTCCACTGACCTCTAGGTACTCGACTGTTCTTTCCTTCAGAAGTGACTCCATCACTTTCCCTACCACAGAGGTCAGACTGACAGGTCTGTAGTTTCCTGCCTCTGTCTTGGTCCCACTTTTGTGAAGGGGAATCACATCCACCTTCCTCCAGTCCTCGGGTACCACACCATCCTCCCATGATTTATTAAAAAGAGTAGCCAGTGGTTTCACTAGTTCCTTCCTTAATTCTTTAGAATTCTGGGTGAATTCCATCAGGACCCATTGCTTTGTCCACCTTCAGTTTTAGGAGTCTTGCAGAACCATTTCTTCTGTGAAAGGACTGGGATCGACCCCCTATCAAGAGTGCTTCTGTTGATTGGATTAGGCACTTCCCTCCTCTTTTGTGAATACTGAGCAGAAATATTCGTTCAGTATACCTGCTTTTCACTGTCCCCTGCCTACCCACATGCTTATTCTATTCAACCTCACTATCCCTCCCTTTGTCTTTTCTACGCTGATGTACCTATAAAGGTTTTATCCCTTCTTAACTGAGTTGGCTTATCTTTTCCTCAGTTTGGGCCTTTGCTATTCTGACTTCCCTCCCTGCTTTCTTTCTGCCTTAACTGGTACAGCTCTCTGTCCTGCTCCTTCTGTGTTTCCTTATACTTCTGGAATGCTATCTTTTCTTCCTGACTTTCACAGCCACCTCTTTGAGAACCATAGTGGCTTTTTCTTTCGCTTTGATTTGTTTATTTGCTTTCACAAAGGCTTGTTGCCTCTGTGATGGCAGTTTTGATAATTCCCCATTGTTGCTCCACACCTCCTTCTAGCCTGTTTGCTAGTGCTTTTCTGAGGCACTCCCCCATCTTGCCAAAGTCAGCCCTCCTAAAGTCCAGTACCCTCACTTTTGTATGGCTTGACTCTGTAGCTGAGTTTAACGTGAACCACACTGTTTGATGGTCACTTGTCCCCAGATGGCAACCCACTTCTAGATCTGAGATCCTCTCACTGTCCCTGTTTGAGAGTACGAGGTCTAAGATTGCTCCCTCACAGTGGGTCTCAAGCTAGCTGTCTAATGCTCACACCTGTAGGCGTCAAGACTGGCTCCGTTCTTGGATGTCACTGCAGCAAATGTGCTCCAGTTAACATCTGGCATATTCAGGTCTCCCATCAACAGTATCTCCTTTCTGCCATTCTAAGAATGCCTTCCATCTTATCCTTGTCCATTCCTTCCCCTGACATGGGGGTCTGCACACAACCCCTGTGCGGATTGTGGTGCCCTTTCCAGTCTCCAAGGTGACCCACAGTGCCTCCTCTCCTCCTGTTTACTCTTTTGTTCAGTTGCTTTTATCCCTTCTTACATGAGAGCTACTCCTCCCCTCTTCTCCCTGCCTGTCTCTCTGAGTTATGTACACTGGTATGTTAACATCCCAGTCATGGTTCTCTGTGTACCATGTTTCTGTGACTGCTACTGATATTCAGGCATCCTCTTCCATTAAGGCCACCAGCTCTGGGAGCTTGTTGCCCAGACTACGGGCATTGGTACTCATTACCTCCATTTCCTGATGGCCTTACCCCCTTTGCCCCATCCCTGTCCTTCTTGCCTTTGTCACTTTCTCCATTTACCCCTGCCCTTCTCCCTATCGACACCTCCATGTTGGTTTGCCACACTTACTACCCGTGATTGTTTGGGGGCTAGATTTCCTGCTGCTCCTTTCCAGTGCCTCCCTTGGCTAGTTTAAAAGCTTGCCAATGAAGCATTTAAACCTATCACCTAGGATCCTGGTTCCCTCCCGGACAGATGCAGCCCATCATGCCAGTATAGGCTTGCATCACTCCAGGTGGACCCCAGTCCCCAATGAAGCCAAATCCTGAGCTCTACACCAGTTTTCAACCACTGATTGAATCCCATGGTACAGAACACCTAGCCTCTTCTATGCCATAGATGGGTAGCACCTCTGAGAAGGTTACCGTGCGTGTCTTGACTGAGCCCTCCCCAATTCACAAGCTCTTCCTGCTTCTCTAATCCCTTTCTTAGCCAGGTCATTTTGTCCTAAGTGGACAATGACATCGAACTCCTCCCTGTGCAGCTGCTCTGGCAATCCTGAGGATTCGCTCCTGTCCCTCTAAGCCATGGCGCCAGGCAGGCACCTTACCTCCCTCTCCCTTCCTTGCCCAGTTCTACCTTCCTAACAATGGGAGTCCCCACCAGGAGTTGTTTCCTTCCCTGCAGGGTCCCTGCCACCCTCCTGTGGGTCTCCTTTGTGGAGGTTCCCAGCATCCTCCTTGGTCTCCACTGAGGGTGCCTCCATAGAGGAACCACACTTTGCCAGAATGGCATAGGAATTGTGGAGAGGTACAGCTGGGGATGTGCCTCTGTTCCACCACCCTCACCTCCCTGAGCCCACTGTGGTCCAACCGCTCCTCTTTCTTGGCAACCTCTGAGGCAACGGCAGTGGCACTGGTGGTCCCTGGATGGAAGAGGAGGTCCCACAAATCCTGGCCAACTCAGCCTGGAGATGAGCAAACTCCTCCCTCAGCCCAGAGTGGTGCCTGCAGATGGGACAACACCGCATCCTCCAGAACATCTCCCGGAAGACTGCTGCTCCACAGCCACTGCACTGCACCACTACAATCATGTCTTATTTCTGGCCCCTTAAATGTTTGCAATCCTTACTCTTTCCTCTGTTTTTTTTTTCTCTCTCTCCTTACTTTCTGCCTGTGTGCCCTTTAAGCTCCTTATTGTCCTGTTCTGAGACAAGAATATCCTATATTTCTCAGTAGACTGCTTACTTGTTCAGAGGCAGACCTCCAGCAGCTAGAGTGGGCTGGAGAGCTACTCTTGCCCTTCTAGGATGGTGGGTCCTTGGTGGTTCTGTGATCACTCACTTCCTGCCCCTAAACAGGAAGTTCCTGTTGTCAGTCAAATCCTGTGCCTATAAAAATAGAACTAGAGGGGAGGGAAGGACGGCAATATAGTCCCAGTAGAGAAGTTCAGTCACACAGCAGTCCTTTCTCCTGGAGTCTTCTGCAAGCTATTAGCAGAATCTTTCTAAGGCAGTCTTTAAATGTAGCTTCCTTCTAGCTGCTTTCACCCTCTACTTACCAGATCTTTCTACAAGTAATTTTAAACCAGACAACAGTTAAGTCCTTTCAGTCACCTGAGATTTACACCTAGATGACTTTTCAGTTACCCATTCAGTTCAGTTAACCCAAACACACACTTTTTTTTGTTTTGTTTTGTATGTTAGTTTTTTTAACCTAAATTAAAGGTCTAAATACAAAAGTTCTTCTACTTTAGTCCCAGCAGAGAAGTTCAGTCACACAGTAGTCCTTTCTCCTGGAGTCTTCTGTCAAGCTATATCATGGTTTTTCCGTGCTACTGTCGGTTGCTCCGTTTTTGCTTTTATGGGAACCATTTCCAGTTTCGGACCCTCCCCTTTGGTCTTTCCTCAGCCCCCTGGGTCTTTACCAGGTGCCTGGCAGTGGTGGCTGTGGCCCTCAGGAGACAGGCATTATGTCTTCCCTTACTTGGATGATTGGCTGTTGACAGCCCCTTCCAGGACTCAGTTAATCGGGACCCTGGAAGCCACCTTTCCGTTGTTCCAGACTTTGGGGATTACTCTCAACCTCCCCAAGTCTTACTTCCTGCCAAGCCAGCACCTCCAGTACATAGGAGCAGTCCTGGACTCATCTCTGTGCAAAGCCTTCCTGACTCAGGACAGAGTGGAATGCTTGGTAATGCAGACCTGGCTGGTTGCCTCTCCTGGCACATCCTAGCCAGGTCCTTCCTGCACCTCCTCGGACACATGCCAGCAGCCACAACCACAGTTCCCTGGTCTGCCTGCACATGAGAGTACCTCAATGGACTCTTCAAACCTAATAAGACCAGCATACCGACTGCCTAGATCTGCAGTTCCTGGTCTCCAATCTCGTGAAGCAGATCCTGGAATGGTGGCTAAACCTCCAATCTCCTCAGGGGGTTCCTTTCAGAGGTATCTCCTGTAAGAGATTTTGACTACAGATACCTCGAGCCTGGGCTGGGGTGGCTACTTGGCCCATTGTCAAACTCAAGGATCTGGTTGGACACATCTCCACATCAATGTTTTGGAGATGAGGGCTGTTCTTCATGTGATGCAGGCCTTCCAGACTCACCTGGTTCCAGGCCCTTTTGGTTCAGACGAATAACATGTCGGTAGTCTATTACATCACAACAAGCGGGGAACTCACTCTTACCCCTTTGCCGGGAGGCCATGAGATTCTGGTACTGGGCCATTCAGCACAACCTGGAACTAGCTGCCATACATGTTCCAGGGTCCAAAACATCCTGGCTGACAGTTTGAAGCAGGTCCAGGGTGAGGGCTCATGAATGGGAGCTTCTCACCTCATGGTCGAGGACCTCTTTGACAGGTGGGGCATCCCGAGGTGGACCTTTTGCCTCCACACTCACCACCCTAAAACTCCCCAATTTTGCTTGCTCAATCCAGGGTCTGGTGTTGACTGTTGTCCCTCTCTTGGACAGGGAGGTTCATTTACGCTTCCTCCCTTTCCACTTCTGCAGAGGGTACTCCTCAAGCTTCAGTCAGAAGGCGGGAGATGATTCTCATAGCACCCTACTGGCTGCATCAGATATGGTTTCCACTGTTGCAACATTTGGCAGTGGAACCTCCAGTTCTCTACCCCTGTGCTCTGACTTGGTCTCCCAGGAGCAGGGCAGTCTGATTCATCCAGACCTCAAGTCACTGCATCTTCATGCTTGGCTCCTGCAGACTTAGCTATTGCTTGCTTTTGGAGTCTCTTCCCTGGTGGCAGATGTCTTGGTGGCTGCTAGGAAACCTTCTACCAGAGCCACCTATGCCATGAAGTGGAAGTGCTTCTCCATTTGGGTCACCGCCAGCACTTTGATCACCTTCACCTGTCCAGTGAATCTCATCCTGGAGTACCTCCTATCCCTTTCAGACTCTGGTCTGGTTACTCCTCGCTTAAGGTGCACCTTTCTGCCGTTTCTGCATACCATATACTTGTTGACGGCAAACCATTGCCCAACTGGACCTTTCCTGCACCTTTTGTGGGTATGATGCATTTGAAACCTCCATTAGAGACCCTGTCCCGCTATGGGACCTTTTGTTCATTTTGAAAAGCTTACATTGCCTCCTTTGAGCCCGCCCAGCTGTGAGCTACGCCCTTTCTTGGAAAGCGTTATTTTAGTTGCCATTTCTACTGAGGATTTCCGAAACACAGGCTCTGATGTGTAAAAGAGCCTTATTTTATCTGTCCAGTCTTCACCATTCATCACATATGGGTACTGGCGGAATCAGGACCACGGGGCTTTTTTTTTTCTAAAGGATATCAGGACCGACACAGCATGGCGCGCCGCCTTGAGGCCGATGTACTGCGTGGCGTTCGAGGGTTGGCCGTTAGGCTGTGTCAACTCTGCCTGCCTACCGTTCTTCGCTTCCGCCGCCGAGGTCGCCTGTGGGAAGCTGTCAGAGAAGAATTTTAGGCCTTTCAGCCTTCGCTCGACGCTTCAGTCCGCCGGTAACTTACTAGTTCTGGTTTTGCCTCCACTCTATGCGCAGGTAAGATCTTTCCTTTTTATTTGAAGTATTGCGGCGTGAGTCTGTTTTGTGTTTTTCCGTGGGTCATGTCTCGGTCGGGGGCAAGAAGTTTTCTAAGGTAGGTGCGCTTCTATCGTCGGTGCCCGTCTGCGGCCGTCAATATTCTATTACCGACCAACGCGTGACGGTGTCTGGCGATGTCTTGGCCGGCTTCACAACATGGATTAAGCGCTGGCGCCTGTCTCCATGGACCGCTTCGCTCTCGAACAGCGAGCGTTGAAAGTGGGGCAAGCTCCCCGACTTTCGGGGTAGGTTCGCACTGTCGGGCCAAGCTGGGCCTCTTGCCTTTCCTCCGGGTCTCTCCCCGGCTCTATACGGACCGAGGAGGAGGGCCTCTGCTCACTAGTAGCCTGGCCATTGCCGAGACTCCTCCCGCGGCGCAGGAGACCCGTTCCGCTTCCTTCCAGGAGTGGGCGGAGGCGCCGCGACGGTAATCGCCTTCGGGGTGAAGGCTCCTGTGTCGCTCCCCGCTGCTTGAAGGCCTGGGTCGGGTGCCGAGCTCTTGGGGTGCCGCTCATGCTGCGCCAGGCTCCTGTCGGCGCCTGACCGCCGCAATCAGGCTCCTGTCGGCGCCTGCTTGTGGCGCTGCGGCTCGATCCGCACGCCGCTTACAAGCTGCCGGGCGCCCGCCCTCAGCGCCAGGTTACACGCACCGCGCCCGCAACGTTCAGCATCGAGGCTCCCGCGCCGGCAGCGGTGCTGTCCTCGGCGCCGAGGGCCTGGCGGTGTTGCGTTGGCGTCGAGTCCGCCTTGGGGGCCGTCGGCACGCTTTGCTCAGGGCCTGGCGGTGTCGTTGGCCGAGGTTGTTGCTGGGGCTGCCGTCGGCGCTGTCTCTGTCCCTGGTACCGCCCGGTGCTAGTGGACTTGTGAGGCGCCTGCTGGCCCTGGCTTTGGACCTTCAGCCCGAGCTGCCCATGCGCCTTCTAGAGCCCTGCCCTGGGATGCGGAGGGCACGGGTGCCGCCGGCACCGCTCTGCTGCCGGGCCCTCTGGCAAAGTCGCTTTCGCCTCCTACTGTTTGGCTCAGAGCCTCGACTCTACCTCGGAGTCGGGCTCGAGTCAGACGGGCAGTCACACCTTCGGGTTGTCTGCAGAGGAGAGCGATCCAGTGGTCTCGGCTGATGAGTCGTAGCCAGCCTCTTCTGAGGAGCGCAGTTAGTCCCCGAGGTTACGGTCAGTGGTGCTGACCAGCAGGCAGTGGTGCATGCCACCATTGCTCTGCAACCTGGCCTTGGGAGTTTCTTCGACCCCTCGGTGGTGGTACCCCCTCCAGTAGTGTGTCTTGATTGCCCAACTTTGGGGTCCATTGAGAAGCCTACAGGAGGGGAGGGTGCTATTCCCTGGGTCTCCCCTTCTGGGGCAGCCTAGAGCTGCCAGCTACCTAGGGTTGGCCTCTCGAGGAGGAGGAGGACTTCTCGGACTCTGAGGGGTCGAGGGTGGGTGGTCAGGCGTTGCCTTTCTCGGGGTCACAGGCCCATGATGGCTTCAGTGCGGATTTCACCCTTCCCTTCCGGTTCGCGAGGGGTCCCATTCTTTTGAGGCAGGGGAGTCGCCCTCGACTTCTTACGGCCCGTCGCCTCACTGGGGATTCTTCGGGCGCAGCCTAGGCAGTACCAATGTGGTTGTACAGCTGTGGGCTGTGGAGTCTTCCAGGGCACCCTCCTTGGGTGCTCATGGTCCGCTCCCTAGCCCTGGTGGAGGTCAGCCAACTTCTTTTCTCGGCTCTGCCCCTATCCCTCTGCTGCATTCTCCAGCGCTCCCGGGCATTCTTGGTCCTAGCGGCCCTCTCACCTGGGAGCAGTTCAGAGCTGTGGCTGCTCGGTTCCCTGCCTACGTTAGGGCTATGGGCAGCCAGGTTTCAACCTCCCCCTGCAGCCACCCTGAACGTATAGTGACCTCCAGCTCCTCATCCCCTCTTCTGGAGGAGGAACCCTGTCCATATCTCTCCGGCCGCTGATCTCTGAGTACCAGCGTTCCTCGTGAGGATGATGTAGGACCTTCACCTTTCACCCCTGTCTGTTAGCAATCCTGAGCATGCGGCGACGCCTTTCTAGGCGATTTGGCGGGCCACCTCTGTGGAGAGCCGCCTTGGCCTGCTCCCTTTCGAGGGTCCTCTGTGCTTCTGGCAGAGGCCCTTCTCCGGAGTTCCTGCCCCTAGGGACCTCAGCCAGAGGTATTGCGCTCCCCCGGAGTCTCCAGGTTCTATGCCTCACCCGCAGTCCGGCTTGACGCACCTGGACACCCCTGATGGGCTTCGCGCCCTCCACCGTGACCGGCCCCCAGATCAAGACTCCTCGGATTTTGATTTCTGGGGGAGGAGGACCTTCTACTCGGCACGGTTGCTCCTCTCCATTTCTGCTCACCAGGCCCACTATGCAGCCTACAACAGGTTCTTGTGGTCTGCGCTAGGTCAGATCCTAGCTGCTTTGCCTGACTCGGAGCAAACCAGATAATCCATCGCGCCTCTGCACGTGGGTCTGAGCTAGCAAGGCACCAAGCCGAGGGGCATTTTATGACGCCAACGAGGTAGCTACCAGGGTCGTAGGGACAGTGATCTGCACTAGGAGATCGGGCGTGGCTTCGCTTTCTTCCCGGTTGTCACCCTTGCCCGGCGCGAGGTGACTTCGGTTCGCCCACCAGGAACTCCACCTCTTCTCCCGTAGGGCGAGACGGCGCTTGTCGGGCAACTTCTTCCTCTCCAGGGGACCCCGCCTGCCTCCCCACTCTCGGGCCTCCTCGGCCCGAAGTTCCCCCCAGTGTGTCACCCACTGAGGGCTAAGGACTTTGGTCCCTAGGTGAATGAACCAGCCTCGGGGCTTGAACACTATGTGATGAATGGTGAAGATTGACACAGATAAGATATGAAAATTACGTACTCTACCGTAATTATGATCTTTCTGTGTATCTTCACCATTCATCACAACCCCGCCTCCCATCCCCTGGGGCCTCAGTCTCTGGGCCCCCTCCTCTGTGGCCCCTCTCTTTGAGCGGGGTAAAGTAGGGACACACAGGGGTATTCTCCTTTATGAGTACAGCTCTAGCGGCACTCCTTCTACTACATGTCTCCACCCGATGGGGTGGAGTTGGGGTTGCCTCCTCCTTTCTTCTGGTTTCCATCCAACTGTCAAAAAAAAAAGGAAATCCTTTTTTCACCAAACATTTTCCTGAGAGAGTATTAAGTCCCTGTACCTGTCCTTCTCCAGAATAGCCGACTCTGCTTCTGGGGTATTTGCCAGTTATTCTGTGCCTTGAATTCTGGCAGAGAGCTTTGCTACTCCTTGCAGTTCCTATGTAATCTGGGTGACAGACAAGGGTCTCTGATACCTTGTTACCTCTCACTCTCTCCTAAATTTTCTCCTCCCTTCCTCCCTTCTTCCGGCTTCCAGAGATTGGGGCCCTACCCAATCCCTTAGTCTCTCTCTTCTTTGCTGTCCTCTCAGTTGTTATTTCTCCTTGTAGTTCAGTTTTCCTTTCCTTTTCTGTCCCTTGACTCTCTTTTGTCCCACCCTCCATCCTTCCTCTTCACCTCTCCGGCGACTAGAACTGGTAGGCAGGCGGAGCTCTACAGCCTAACGGCCAACCCTCGAGCGCCACGCAGCACGCTACCCGAGGGCTGCACCGATGCTGTGTTGGCTCCGCCTATCCTTAAAAAAAAAAAAAAAAAAAAAAAGCTCCCACGGGTCCTGATCTCCAGCCAGTACCCATATGTGATGAATGGTGAAGATACACAGAAAGATCATCATTACGATAGGTGCGTAATTTTCATATTTATTTTTCACAAAGACAGGGTGTCTTTTGGTGACCTAATCCTAAGTTTCTTCCAAAAGTGGTGTTCATGCTAAATCAATCCATCCACCTGCCTGTGTATTTTTATGAGTATTCAAATTGGGGAGGGGTTTACTTCATACTCTAGACAGTCACCGGGTGCTCAGGTATTATTTGGATTGCAATCTGCTATCAGAAAGTCTGATTAGTTCATTTCATTTGCTCCTCAGAGAGAAGGAGCCCCTGTTTCCAAACAGTGTTTGTCTATGTGGCTAGCCAATTGTATTGTTTACTGCTACAACAGGTACGACAAGCCTTTACCGGGCCCGGTCAAAGGCCATTCTACCAGAAGCATGGCTGCCCTAGTTGCTTCCTTCAAAAATGCATCCGCTGCAGACATCTGTGCAGCCGCCACATGGAGTTCTGCCCATGCCTTCATCCGGCATTACAAGTTTGGACATTACCTCTAGGCATAGCGCTGGCTTTGGCCTTGCAGTCCTTCAGGGCCTTCTTTCATAATGGCTTATGCCTATTATTTCCTCCTCCCTGCTGACCGGTTCAGTTCAGTTACTGCTTGGGACTCAGTCCTACTAGTGTTGCCTGCTGCAAGAGTCTCAAGTAAAATAGTACAATTATATAAGAACATACCATAACAGTAAATCTTCGAGAGGAGCTCTTACAGCAGGCGCTGCTTTCTCTCCCTCCTACCCCTGAGGGCTGCTTCTCCATTCTTGGCTTCTCTACTTTCCTCTGTTATGAGGAACTGCCTCGGTTCTCTCTTTTCTGAGTCTGCCAGGGTCTCCGGCGGGAGCACTGAGGTGGAGCTGGGGGACCGCCCCTTTTATACCATAGGTAGATGTTGGTGTGCAGACGCTAGGGGCGGTCCTCCGATGTAGACTGCTAACTAGAAGTTTTCCATGTGGTCCTAGCACCTGGCGGCTTAGTCCTACCAGTGTTGCCTGTTGCAAGAGCTCCTCTTGAAGATCTGTTCTTGTGGTAAGTTGTTATGTAACTGTACTATTTGAAGTGTGAAGGCAGAATCTAGGCCCAGGAGGAGATCTAAGCAGTTCTGTATGTTTTCCCATAGTAGTTTGGCTTTGGCGCAATCCCAGAGTATGTACTTTAGGTGCCCAGTGGTTTGTTGGCATCGTGAGCACGTAGGCGATTGTATATGTCCCATTTTATGGAGCTTGGCGGGGGTGTAATACAGGTTGTGTGCTATTTTGTGTTGTGTGAGTCAAGCCCATCGTATTTAATGTATTTGAGTATTGGTCCACATGTTTGTTCTAGTGTTAGGTCACTAAGTTCTGGGAATTCAGCTCAGAACGGCAGATGTCTTGGTCTATGGGTGCATTCGCTACAAGCTTATTGTAGAGTAGGGACTGTAGAGTGTTTTTGGGTGGCTAGGTGGGTTAGAGATTCCCATGGTGAGGTTTTGGGAAGGGCCAGGTTCGGGGTCTGAAGGATGTTGTGATTGCATGGTGGAGTTGCAAAAAGGCGAAGGGTGGTAGTTTGGTGTTGGGGTTTTCTTCTAAGCATGTATTGTAGGGGATAAAGGCATTGTTCTGAATTATTTGTCCCAGATGGGCTAGGGGAAGATCATTGGTGCAATTGGTTTATTTTTAATCTTGAAGTTTGGGTTGCCTAGGTTGGATTGTCAAGGCAGAGTGGGGGTTGGTTTTAAGGATCCTGTGTAGTTGCTTACTGACCAGGTGAGATACCCCAGTTGGAGTCCGCTTGAGTAGGGTGGGAAGCTTGGAGTGAGGTATGATTTAGGGCTCTGATGTTTGTTGGTAGAGGTCTTTTTTTGATTTAGAGCCACTGAGGGGTATAGGGCTTTGGGGACCCTCTTCTGTCATAGGATTCCATTGTAGGAATTTTCCAGCATGAAGTGCAATGTAGTATAGGTAGAAGTCGGGAAGTTGGAGGCCCCCCTTGTTGTTTGGGGGGGACGATTTTGTGGTAAGCTCTGTGTGGGGCTTTGTTCCCCCACAGAAAGGCAGTCAGGGTGACTTTTAGTTTTGTGAATCATTGGACTGGGATGAAAAGGTTGGTCATTCCTAAAGGGGAGAGTAGCCTGGGTAGGATATTCATCTTAGTGATGTTGCTCCTGACCCAAAAGGTGAGGGGGAGTGTGGTCCATTGGTTGAGATATTGCCTGATGATTGTCATGAGGGTATCTAGGTTCAGGGTACGCATCCTTTAATTACTGGTGGCTTCCTGGATACCCAAATACTTGAGGGAGGTGCAGGACCACATGTCTCCCCATTGTAGTAGTTGGGATTTTGAAACTCTGTGGTTGACGGGCAGGATACATGTTTTTGACATATTGATTTTATACCCTGAGGTGTGGCTAAACCTGTCAGAAGCACTATAGTGGCTGGTATGGACTGGGTCGCATTTTCTAGATGGAGGAGAATGTCATCGGCATAAGTAGAGATTTTGTATCTGTGACTCTTCCACCTTGTTGCATAGCAGAAGCCTTCTGGTCAGAGGTTCTAGGTAGAGGTTGAAAAGGTATGGTGAAAGGGGCAGCCCTGTGTGTGCCACTGTGCAACAGAAAAGTATTGGGTTGTTTCACTGCATCTGATGATAGCTGGTGGACTGAAGTATAATAGTTTTACCCAGTCTATAAAGGTTGACAGGAAGCCAATTGCTGCAGGTTGAGGTATAGAAGGGGCCAGGAGACCCTGTCAAAGGGTTTCTCTGCTTCCAAGGACACCAGCACTACTGGTTTGCCAGAGTCCCTGGAAGCAAAGATCAGGTGGAAGAGTTTGTGCATGTGTTGAGGCCAGTCATTCCTGCATGAACCCACTCTAGCGCGGGCCTATTAAGGAATTCCAGACCGTGCCCCCTGCTAGGACTTTGCCAGTAGTTTGATATCCGTCTTGAGTAGTGATATGGGGCTGTAATTTTATGCACATTCTGGGTTTTTGCTTGGTTTAGGGAGCACTGTGATAATGGCTTGCTGCAGGAAGGTATCTAGGGAGTAAAGTCTGTGTGCAGAGTTGAAGAGATCAGTTAGTGGGTCTGTCGGGGATTGCTTGAATGATTTGTAGAAGCTGGAAGAGTAGCCTTCAAACAACATGAAGTCTTGCTGTATTCTGACAATATGCAGTTAGCCCCAGCACTTGAACTGCCCCGGAGAGGAAAGAGTTAACTCTATGCAGAAGCATAGAACGTTGAGCTCGAGCTTGGTTTTCAAACCTCTGTCTCTGGTACTTACCAGTGTAACCGTCAGATTCCTTAGTCCGCCTAACAGTGAAGTTGCTCTGGAGATTTCTCCTTTGCTTGGTTCGGTAGAGTTGAATCAGCATTCGGTTTCTAACCGTTTTTATTATTTTCGGATTTTCCGGCCTCTGTCTATGGTACAGGTAGTGTGGTGGAGAGGTAGTGACTGCTATTTTATTAAATTCTGTGAAAATTGTTCTTTCTCGGTTTCTCGCTGATCGGTGTGGTTAGGAACCAACCTTTTGCTGTTTTACTTTTATGCTGTGATTTAGTGTGGTGTTCGGATTTCGATCGGTTTCAAAGAGACCAGACTTTTCTGGTTCTTTTCAGAATCGACAGTTTGTAATCGATCGTGTTGTTTATTACCTGGCTTGAAAGCTTGTAAGGGTAATTGATTAGGTTGGCCATGTCTGAGAAACCTAAGGTAAAAAATGGTCCCACTGGGTTTCAACACTGTTCTGAGTGTGGGGAGGCCTTTGTCAAGGCCGACCCCCACCTCATCTGTGTTTATTGTCTAGGGTTTGACCACCTCAAAACAGACTGCTAGATTTGTAAAAACTTCCCTAAAGCCACTCTAGAATAAAGGTTGAGTAGGCTGAAGGAAAGGGAGGCCGAGAAGCCCGTAGATCCGGATGGCCAGCCCAGTTTGGTTGCGGCTGAACCTGAGGAGGCGTCTGCTGACCTAGGTGATACCTCTTGGGCAAAAGGAGGTCTGACTCCGGGGTCGGTCCCGCTGAAAAGGAAGCATAAGTCAGCCGGTTCGGATCCAGCACTGCATACTCCAACTGCTGACTTAGATGGCCAAAGCGATTAGTACAGTTCGTCGTCACCGGTTCCATCCGAACCGGTACCGCTGGTTAGCGCGGTTGGTTCAGTCGGATCCGACTACATCGGATTAAAATCCAGATGCTTTCTACGAGAAGTGGGAGGGAGATGAAGAGTATCCGGAGGATGAGGATGAAGATCACGACTTTCAAGGTCTGGATGTACCCATTGAACCGGACATCTCCCCAGACAGACCGTCCAATGTCTCCCCTCCCAGGCTTTCTGAGTCCCCTTCACACTTCTTGTTTTACAAGAAGGTGGCTGAAGCCCTCCAGCTCCCAATGGTTAAAGCTGCTGAGGAGGAGGAGGAGGAAAAGCCTGATTTTGTAGAGATGATGGACATCCCAGAGTCCAAAAGATTGTCTATCCATCTTCACAAGTCCTTGGGGAAACAGATGTAACCCCTTACAAATGGGGGTTCCCGAAAAGTCTTCCTCAAGCTTGCCTAAATGCTCACTGCCAGGCTGGTGTCCTGCGTTTTAGCAGTTTAAATGTGATTGCCAGAGAGTGCCTGTATAGCCTATGTGTACTGTCTCTTTAAGAGCTGCCAGGATTGCAGTCATAAGTAATCTGAGAGGGAGCGCTGTTGAAAGATGCAACTATTTGCTGAAAATGATTTAGAGTGATAATGATAATGTAGTTTGTCTAATCTGCCTTCTTTGCAGCAAGGACTGTTTTGTTTATCTCTACTATCTTGGTCCTGGACTGCGAATTGGACCAATCAGTACTGGTGGGACCTAAAATGGAGCCGGACTACAGGAGCTGTCTGGAGTAAAAATCTGTAGGAATTGTAGATCTTCCTGGACATAAGTCTCCACCACTCATTCACACTAGTGGGATTGGCGCCGAGGCACTAAGACCCATCGGAGCAAACTTTTGCTGGAGGGTCGGCGAGAGAGGCCATGAGACACGGCTGCGAGCAGCGGCTCGAGCGGTAATGACCATCTCGAACGACCCTCCAACCGCCTAGTTCCTTTTTCCGCTCCGTCGGTGCGCTTCAGTGATTTACGCCGTCACTAGTCGGGAGTCAAACTTCAAACTAGCGATAGTTTTCAGTTTGTTTTTGTAACATTATCACGATAGTAGTATCGCTTAGTTTTATTCTATTTTTGGTAAAATTTTCTAATATTTAAATTTAACTTACTTGAAGAAGTCTCGGCCACTGGACGGAGTCGACTCATGAGCAGGTCAGGTGACGGTAGGAGACTTCATGAAAGCTGTTCAGTCAGCCGGCTGGGTCCGTCAGCCTCTTCTCCTCAGCGGGTTCACCACGGTCAGTCCGATGTCTGGGATGGGCGGTCCTCCGCCGCATAAAAATAAACGGTCGATTCTCGGCGCTGCTCGCCTCGAGCTCTTTCTTCGCCCACAGGTCAAAGAGAAGGCATACCGAGGTTTCCTCTGGTATGTCTGCTGCCGACGGTCGGTTATCGTTGCTAGTTGCCGGTCTCCTTCTTCGGAGTCGCCAGCTTCCGATAACGCTGCCCCGACATCGGAGCCCCTCCCCGCCATAGGTAGGGCTCCAGATGAGCAGTTTCATCAGTGGGCCGCTCTTGTGGAGAGCCGGCTGGGCTCGGAGGTTGGTTCTTCTGCCTGGCTCGGTTACCTCGGAGCCCTCGGGCTCCTCCGCGTCAGGTAGGCGGTTGGACCTTCCTAGTATACCCCGCCCTCCCTACTGCCTTCAATCATTGCTTGCTTGTGTAACCCCTAGATGGCGCTTATCCCAGGGCTACTACCCCTGCCTGACGGCCACTCAACAGGTTGAGGGGCCTGGATCCAATGGCGGGTCCCTTCCACCCAGAGGTCAGGGTTTGCAATAGTTAAACTAACTGGTCACAGCCCTCTGGGACACTGCAACCCCCTTTCTTCCACTAGTGGCCCACACAATATATCAATTACCTTCAGTATACACTTACCCCCAGGTCTGGTTCCGGCACTGGGACCTCCTGTGAAATGAGATACAGTGCAACAATCACAGTACAGTACTTTAACAAAGACAAATCCAGGCAGTATAACTTTGCTGAAACAAGCAGCTCTGATTTATTTAGAGGATATAACAAGGACAGGGAAATCAGGTGATAGCTTATCACTCTAATAATCTACCTATGGCTCTGTGCACAGGCCTGTCCCTATCAGTTACTGTCCCTGGGTACCCAAGCCCTAGTGGCTAGTCCAAACCGTGGCAGCTGGTGGGGGCCTTTCCACCTGAAAGGAGGAATTAAACAGTCAGCAGTACAGTAATTCCATTTTAGTTTAATGTGGCAATTCAACAGGGAGCGACCCTGAATTAGTACCGACCTCCAAATAAGATAGGGTCCTTCAATGTCAGCAGGGCTCACTTGAGGTACACAAACCTCTTCACACATCCATATAAAAAGAAAGCACTATACCAGGCAGGCTGCATCTGTCCCGATCGCAATATGCACAATACCGAGAAACACACAGCAGATTCAGTTCCTGACAGACCGAGTGCAATTTTCAGCAATTCTTCCAGTCTTCTACAGGGTGAGCCTGGTTTCTACTCTTCAGAGATCCTTGATTCTTTTCACAGGATAGATTCAGTCCTAACAAGCTGTTACAAGCTGCAGACCGGAACTCTGGGCCTTACACGCTTTTTGACTAAAACTGCACACTGAAAAAGCACTAGGCTCCTTCCTTCTTCACTGCCAAAGCTCAACTGAAACTCAACCGACAAAACCGGGCACTTCCTTTGAGTTCCTCCCAGTTCTTGACTGGATTGGCTGTCACTCACAATAGACTGCTGTTGGTCCAAAAGGTGCTGAAGTCTAAACTACATCTCCCAGAGTCACAGCTCCTTCAATCCTCTTGTGGCTGGCTCAGATTATGAGTCCAAGTTCTGATTCGTCCAAGGCACCATTTTAGAGCTAGCTACCCCACACTGATTGGTCCAGTTCAGCAGTTCAAAACCAGAATGGGGAACCAGGCAGACACTGTTCTGACTGCAAAAGAAAGTAGGTTAGACAAACTGTAATTTCATTATTACTGTAAATGATTTCTGGCAAACAGTTACATCTTTCAGATAGGTTCCTTGCACTCCTGAAGTGACTGCAAAATGGAGTGACTACAGCAGCTTGAGTGGTAATCAATCAAAAAAAACACAGTCCCCATACAAACTAATTATGTCTGCAAGCAGACAGCTCTTAAAGAGACAGTACCAGAGGTTCTAAAACACTCACTGATAAATGGCTAAGCCAAACACCATTCAGGCTTGGAGCATTCAAGCAAGCTCCTGGAAGTCTTTTGGAACCCCCATTTGCAGGGGTTACACTTGCTAACCATAAGGTCATCTGATATGATTACCCCCAGGTCCCTTTCCTGTTTTGTTGTTGTTACTACCTCCCACACCATTGTGTATTCTTCCCTGGGTTCTTGTTTCCCAGGTGTATTATTTACACTTTTGCATTGAATCTAGCATGCCATCGCCAGACCATTCCTCCAACCTTGCAAGTCCCTTTTCATCCTTTCCACCTCCTTGTGTATCAACCCTGTTGCAGATCTTGTGTCATCTGCAAAGGCATACTTTCTTCCAGTCCCTCTGCAATGCCACTGATGAAGACATTAAAAGGACTGGACCCAATACTGAACCCTCACGGTACCCCACTAGTAACGCCCTTTCTTCAGAGTGGACTCCATTTACAATTACCTTCTGTGTCCTGTCCAGCCAATGTTTTACCCGGCTACCTCCCTGGGACCCACTCCCAGGCTGGTTAATTTGACTAATAATCTTTGTGTGGACTGTGTCAAATGCCTTGCTAAAAGTCTAGGTAGGCCATGTCCACAGCCCTCCTGGTCTACCACTTTGGTCACCCAGTCAAAGAAATCTATTAGATTTGTCTGACATGACCTTCCAGCTATGAACCCATGCTGCCTTGGATCCTGCTCCACTGACCTCTAGGTACTCGACTGTTCTTTCCTTCAGAGTGACTCCATCACTTTCCCTACCACAGGTCAGACTGACAGGTCTGTAGTTTCCTGCCTCTGTCTTGGTCCCACTTTTGTGAAGGGAATCACATCCACCTTCCTCCAGTCCTCGGTACCACACCATCCTCCCATGATTTATTAAAAGAGTAGCCAGTGGTTTCACTAGTTCCTTCCTTAATTCTTTTAGAATTGGGTGAATTCCATCAGGACCCATTGCTTTGTCCACCTTCAGTTTTAGGAGTCTTGCAGAACCATTTCTTCTGTGAAAGGACGGGATCGACCCCCTATCAAGAGTGCTTTGTTAATTGGATTAGGCACTTCCCTCCTCTTTTGTGAATACTGAGCAGAAATATTAGTTCAGTATACCTGCTTTCACTGTCCCCTCTGCCTACCCACCGTTTATTCTATTCAACCTCACTATCCCTCCTTTGTCTTTCTCACTCGCTGATGTACCTATAAAGGTTTTATCCCCCTTCTTAACTGAGTTGGCTATCTTTTTCCTCAGTTTGGGCCTTTGCTATTCTGACTTCCTCCCTGCTTCTTTCTGCCTTAACTGGTACAGCTCTCTGTCCTGCTCCTTCTGTGTTTCCTTATACTTCTGGAATGCTATCTTTTCTTCCTGACTTTCACAGCCACCTCTTTTGAGAACCATAGTGGCTTTTTCTTTCGTTTTGATTTGTTTATTTGCTTCACACAAGGCTTGTTGCCTCTGTGATGGCAGTTTTGATAATTCCCCATTGTTGCTCCACACACCTCCTTCTAGCCTGTTTGCTAGTGCTTTTCAGAGGCACTCTCCCATCTTGCCAAAGTCAGCCTCCTAAAGTCCAGTACCCTCACTTTTGTATGAGCTTGACTCTGTAGCTGAGTTTAACGTGAACCACACTGTTTGATGGTCACTTGTCCCCAGATGCAACCCACTTCTAGATCTGAGATCCTCTCACTGTCCTGTTTGAGAGTATGAGGTCTAATTGCTCCCTCACAGTGGGTTCGAGAGCTAGCTGTCTAATGCCTCCACACCTGTAGGGTCAAGACTGGCTCCTGCTCTTGGATGTCACTGCAGCAAATGTGCTCCAGTTAACATCTGGCATATTCAGGTCTCCCATCATCAGTATCTCCTTCTCTGCCATTCTAAGAATGCCTTCCATCTTATCCTTGTCCATTCCTTCCCCCTGACATGGGGGTCTGTACAAACCCTGTGCGGATTGTGGTGCCCTTTCCAGTCTCCAAGGTGACCCACAGTGCCTCCTCTCCCCTCCTGTTTACTCTTTTGTTCAGTTGCTTTTATCCCTTCCTTTACATGAGAGCTACTCCTCCCCTCTTCTCCCTGCCTGTCTCTCCTGTAGGTTATGTACACTGGTATGTAACATCCCAGTCATGGTTCTCTGTGTACCATGTTTCTGTGACTGCTACGATATTCAGGCATCCTCTTCCATTAAGGCCACCAGCTCGGGAGCTTGTTGCCCAGACTACGGGCATTGGTACTCATTACCTCCATTTCCTGGATGGCCTTACCCCTTGCCCCATCCCTGTCCTTCTTGCCTTTGTCACTTTCTCCATTTACCCCTGCCCTTCTCCCTCTCGACACCTCCATGTTGGTGTTTGCCACACTTACTACCGTGATTGTTTGGGGGGGGCTAGGAATTTCCTGCTCCTTTCCAGTGCCTCCCCTTGGCTAGTTTAAAAGCTTGCCAATGAAGCATTTAAACCCATCACCTAGGATCCTGGTTCCCTCCCGGACAGATGCAGCCCATCATGCCAGTATAGGCTTGCATCACTCCAGGTGGACCCCAGTCCCCAATGAAGCCAAATCCTCGAGCTCACACCAGTTTTTCAACCACTGATTGAATCCCATGGTACAGAACACCCTAGCCTCTTCTATGCCATAGATGGGTAGCACCTCTGAGAAGGTTACCGTCGTGTACTTGACTGAGCCCTCTCCAATTCCACAAACTCTTCCTGCTTCTCTAATCCCTTTCTTAGCCAGGTCATTTGTCCCTAAGTGGACAATGACATCGAACTCCTCCCTGTGCAGCTGCTCTGGCAATCCTGAGGATTCGCTCCTGTCCCTCTAAGCCATGGCGCCAGGCAGGCACCTTACCTCCCTCTCCCTTCCTTGCCCAGTTCTACCTTCCTAACAATGGAGTCCCCACCAGAGGTTATTTCCTTCCCACCAGGGTCCCCTGCCACCCTCCTGTGGGTCTCCTTTGTGGAGGTTCCCAGCATCCTCCTTGGTCTCCACTGTGGGTGCCTCCATAGAGGAACCACACTTTGCCAGAATGGCATAGGAATTGTGGAGAGGTACAGCTGGAGGGATGTGCCTCTGTTCCACCACCCTCACCTCCCTGAGCCCACTGTGGTCCAACCGCTCCTCTTTCTTGGCAACCTCTGAGGCAACGGCAGTGGCACTGGTGGTCCCTGGATGGAAGGAGGTCCCCAAATCCTGGCCAACTCAGCCTGGAGATGAGCAAACTCCTCCCTCAGCCCAGAGTGGTGCCTGCAGATGGGACAACACCGCATCCTCCAGAACATCTCCCGGAAGACTGCTGCTCCACAGCCACTGCACTGCACCACTACAATCATGTCTTATTTCTGGCCCCTTAAATGTTTGCAATCCTTACTCTTTCCTCTGTTTTTTTTTTCTCTCTCTCCTTACTTTCTGCCTGTGTGCCCTTTAAGCTCCTTATTGTCCTGTTCTGAGACAAGAATATCTCTATATTTCTCAGTAGACTGCTTACTTGTTCAGAGGCAGACCTCCAGCAGCTAAGTGGGCTGGAGAGCTACTCTTGCCTTCTAGGATGGTGGGTCCTGTGGTTCTGTGATCACTCACTTCCTGCCCCTAAACAGGAAGTTCCTGTTATCAGTCAGAATCCTGTGCCTATAAAAATAGAACTAGAGGGAGGGAAGGGCGGCAGCAATAGTCCCAGTAGAGAGTTCAGTCACACAGCAGTCCTTTCTCCTGGAGTCTCTGCAAGCTATTAGCAGAATCTTTCTAAGGCAGTCTTTAAATGTAGCTTCCTTCTAGCTGCTCACCCTCTACTTACCAGATCTTTCTACAAGTAATTTAAACCACACAACAGTTAAGTCCTTTCAGTCACCTGAGATTTACACCTAGATGACTTTTCAGTTACCCATTCAGTTCAGTTAACCCAAACACACACTTTTTTTGTTTTGTTTTGTATGTTAGTTTTTACCTAAATTAAAGGTCTAAATACAAAAGTTCTTCTACTTCTAGTCCCAGCAGAGAAGTTCAGTCACACATGGTCCTTTCTCCTGGAGTCTTCTGTCAAGCTATATCATGGGTTTTCCGTGCTACTGTCGGTTGCTCAGTTTTGCTTTTATGGGAACCATTTCCAGTTTGGGACCCTCCCCTTTGGTCTTTCCCTCAGCCCCTGGGTCTTTACCAGGTGCCTGGCAGTGGTGGCTGTGGCCCTCAGGAGACAGGCATTATGTCTTCCCTTACTTGGATGATTGGCTGTTGACAGCCCCTTCCAGGACTCAGTTAATCGGGACCCTGGAAGCCACCTTTCCGTTGTTCCAGACTTTGGGGATTACTCTCAACCTCCCCAAGTCTTACTTCCTGCCAAGCCAGCACCTCCAGTACATAGGAGCAGTCCTGGACTCATCCCTGGGTAAAGCCTTCCTACCTCAGGACAGAGTGGAATGCTTGGTAATGCAGACCTGGCTGGTTGCCTCCTCCTGGCACATCCTAGCCAGGTCCTTCCTGCACCTCCTCGGACACATGCCAGCAGCCACAACCACAGTTTCCCTGGTCTGCCTGCACATGACAGTACCTCAATGGACTCTTCGAACCTAATAAGACCAGCATACCGACTGCCTAGATCTGCAGTTCCTGGTCTCCAATCCCGTGAAGCAGATCCTGGAATGGTGGCTAAACCCCTCCAATCTCCTCAAGGGGGTTCCTTTCAGAGGTATCTCCCTGTAAGAGATTTTGACTACAGATACCTCGAGCCTGGGCTGGGGTGGCTACTTGGCCCATTGTCAAACTCGGGATCTGGTTGGACACATCTCCACATCAATGTTTTGGAGATGAGGGCTGTTCTTCATGTGATGCAGGCCTTCCAGACTCACCTGGTTCCAGGCCCTCTTTTGGTTCAGACGAATAACATGTCGGTAGTCTATTACATCAACAAGCAAGGGGGAACTCACTCTTACCCCCTTTGCCGGGAGGCCATGAGATTCTGGTACTGGGCCATTCAGCACAACCTGGAACTAGCTGCCATACATGTTCCAGGGGTCCAAAACATCCTGGCCGACAGTTTAAGCAGGTCCAGGGTGAGGGCTCATGAATGGGAGCTTCTCACCCCCATGGTCGAGGACCTCTTTGACAGGTGGGGCCGTCCACGAGGTGGACCTTTTTGCCTCCACACTCACCGCAAAACTCCCCAATTTTTGCTTGCTCAATCCAGGGTCTGGTGTTGACGTGTTGTCCCTCTCTTGGACAGGGAGGTTCATTTACGCTTTCCCTCCCTTTCCACTTCTGCAGAGGGTACTCCTCAAGCTTCAGTCAGAAGGGGCGGAGATGATTCTCATAGCACCCTACTGGCTGCATCAGATATGGTTTCCACTGTTGCAACATTTGGCAGTGGAACCTCCAGTTCTCCTACCCCTGTGCTCTGACTTGGTCTCCCAGGAGCAGGGCAGTCTGATTCATCCAGACCTCAAGTCACTGCATCTTCATGCTTGGCTCCTGCAGACTTAGCTATTGCTTGCTTTGGAGTCTCTTCCCTGGTGGCAGATGTCTTGGTGGCTGCTAGGAAACCTTCTACCAGAGCCACCTATGCCATGAAGTGGAAGTGCTTCTCCATTTGGGTCACCGCTCAGCACTTGGATCACCTTCACCTGTCCAGTGAATCTCATCCTGGAGTACCTCCTATCCCTTTCAGACTCTGGTCTGGGTTACTCCTCGCTTAAGGTGCACCTTTCTGCCGTTTCTGCATACCATACACTTGTTGACGGCAAAACCATTGCCCAACTGGACCTTTCCTGCACCTTTTTGTGGGGTATGATGCATTTGAAACCTCCCATTAGAGACCCTGTCCCGCTATGGGACCTTTTGTTCATTTTGGAAAAGCTTACATTGCCTCCTTTTGAGCCTGCCGTAAGCTGTGAGCTACGCTTCCTTTCTTGGAAAGCGTTATTTTTAGTTGCCATTATTTCTACTCGGAGGATTTCCGAGCTACAGGCTCTGATGTGTAAAAGAGCCTTATTTTATCTGTGCCAGTCTTCACCATTCATCACATATGGGTACTGGCCGGAGATCAGGACCCCGCGGGAGCTTTTTTTTTTTTCTAAAAGGATATCAGGAGCCGACACAGCATCGGCGCCGCCCTTGAGGCCGATGTACTGCGTGGCGTTCGAGGGTTGGCCGTTAGGCTGTGTCAACTCTGCCTGCCTACCAGTTCTTCGTCTTCCGCCGTCGAGGTCGCCTCGTGGGAAGCTGTCAGAGAAGAATTTTAGGCCTTTCAGCCTTCGCTCGACGCTTCAGTCCGCCGGTAACTTACTAGTTCTGGTTTTGCCTCCACTCTATGTCGCAGAGTAAGATCTTTCCTTTTTATTTGAAGTATTGTGCGTCGAGTCTGTTTAGTGTTTTTCCGTAGGTCATGTCTCGGTCGGGGGCAAAGAAGTTTTCTAAAGTAGGTGCGCTTCTATCGTCGGTGCCCGTCTGCGGCCGTCAATATTCTATTACCGACCAACGCGTGACGGTGTCTGGCGATGTCTTGGCCGGCTTCACAACATGGATTAAGCGCTGGCCTGCTTCTCCATGGACCGCTCGTCCTCGAACAGCCAGCGTTGAAAGTGGGGCAAGCTCCGCCGACTTTCGGGGGTAGGGTTCGCACTCGTCGGGCCAAGCTGCGCTCTCTTGGCCTTTCCTCCGGGTCTCCTCCCGGTTCTATACGGACCGAGGAGGAGGGAGCCTCGGCTACTTGTAGCCTGGCCATTGCCGAGACTCCTCCCGCGGCGCAGGAGACCCGTCCCGCTTCCTTCCAGGAGTGGGCGGGAGGCGCCGCCACGGCAATCGCCCCTTCGGGGGTGAAGGCTCCCCCGGTGTCGCTCCCGCGGCTTGGAAGGCCTGGGTCGGTGCCGTCGGAGCCTTCGGCGCCGTTCGTGGCGCCGTGGGCCCTGTCGGCGCCGACTCGTCGCTCGGCACCGTGGGCCCTGTCGGCGCGTTTGTGGCGTCGTGGGCCTGGATCCGCATCGCTTCGCCATCTCCGCCCTGCGCCCGTCCCTCAGCGCCAAGGTTGACACGGCACCGCGCCCGCAAGTTCAGCATCGTGGCCTCCCGCGTCGGCAGCGGTGCTGTCCTCGGCGCCGAGGCCTGGCGGTGTTGCGTTGGCGTCGAGTCCGCCCTGGGCCGTCGGCACGCTTTGCTCAGGGGCCTGGCGGTGTCGTTGGCGGCCGAGGTTGTTGCTGGGAGCTGCGTGGCGCTGTCTCTGTCCCTGGTACCGCCCCGGTGCTAAGTGGACTTGTGACGCGCCAGCTGCTGGCCCTAGCTTGGACCTTCAGCCGAGCTGCCCATCGCCTTCTAGCAGCCCTGCCGCGGGGATGCGGAGGGCACGGGTGCCGCCGGGCACTGCTCTGGCTGCCGGGCCCTCTGGCAAAGTCGCTCTTCGCCTCCTACTGTTTGGCTCAGAGCCCCGACTCTACCTCTTCGGAGTCGGGCTCGAGTCAGACGAGCAGTCACACCCTTCGGGGTTGTCTGCAGAGGAGCAGTCCAGTGGTCTCGTCTGGATGAGTCGTAGCCAGCCTCTTCTGAGGACGCCAGTTAGTCCCCGAAGTTACGGTCAGTGGTGCTGACCAGCAGGCAGTGGTGCATGCCACCATTGCTCTGCAACCTGGCCTTGGGAGTTTCTTCGACCCCTCGGTGGTGGTACCCCCTCCAGTAGTGTGTCTTGATTGCCCAACTTTGGGGTCCATTGAGAAGCCTACAGGAGGGGAAGGTGCTATTCCCTGGGTCTCCCCTTCTGGGGCAGCCTAGAGCTGCCAGCTACCTAGGTTGGCCCTCTCGAGGAGGAGGAGGACTCTCTCGGACTCTGAGGGTCGAGGGTGTGTGGGGTCAGCGCGTTGGCCTTTCTCTGGGGTCACAGGCCCTATGATGGCTCAGTGCGGATTTCACCCTTCCCTTCCGGTTCCTTGAGGGGTCCCATTCTTTTGAGGCAGGGGCGTCCTTCTGGACTTTTACGGCCGCTGTCGCCTCACTGGGGGATTCTTCGGGCGCAGCCTAGGCAGTACCAATGTGGTTGTACAGCTGTGGGCTGTGAGTCTTCCAGGGCACCTCCTTGGGTGCTCATGGTCCTCCCTAGCCCTGGTGGAGGTCAGCCAACTTCTTTTCTCGGCTCTGCCCCTATCCCTCTGCTGCATTCTCCAGCGCTCCCGGGCATTCTTGGTCCTAGCGGCCCTCTCACCTGGGAGCAGTTCAGAGCTGTGGCTGCTCGGTTCCCTGCCTACGTTAGGGCTATGGGCAGCCAGGTTTTTCAACCTCCCCCCGTGCAGCCACCCTCGGAACGTATGGTGACCTCCAGCTCCTCATCCCCCTCTTCTGGAGGAGAGGAACCCTCTGTCCATATCTCTCCGGCCGCTGATCTCTGAGTACCAGCGTTTCCTCGTGAGGATGATGTAGGACCTTCACCTTTCACCCCTGTCTGTTAGCAATCCTGAGCATGCGGCAGACGCCTTTCTAGGCGATTTGGCGGGCCACCCTTGTGGTGCCGCCCTGGCCTCTTCCCCTTTCGGGCGTCCTTCTTGTTCTGGCAGAGGCCCTTCTCCGGAGTTCCTGCCCTAGGGACCTCAGCCAGAGGTATTGCGCTCCCCCGGAGTCTCCAGGTTCTATGCCTCACCCGCAGTCCGGCTTGACGCACCTGGACACCCCTGATGGGCTTCGCGCCCTCCACCGTGACCGGCCCCCAGATCAAGACTCCTCGGATTTTGATTTCTGGGGGAGGAGGACCTTCTACTCGGCACGGTTGCTCCTCTCCATTTCTGCTCACCAGGCCCACTATGCAGCCTACAACAGGTTCTTGTGGTCTGCGCTAGGTCAGATCCTAGCTGCTTTGTCTGACCTCGAGCAAACCAGACAAGCCATCGCGCCTCTCGCACGTGGCTGAGCTAGCAAGGCACCAAGCGAGGGCATTTTATGACGCCAACGAGGTAGCTACAGGGTCGTAGGGACAGTGATCTGCACTAGGAGATCGGCGTGGCTTCGCTTTCTTCCCGGTTGTCACCCTTGCCCGGCGCGAGGTGACCGGTTCGCCCACCAGGAACCCTACCTCTTCTCCCGTAGGGCGAGACGGCGCTTGTCGGGGAACTCCTTCCCCTCCAGGGGACCCTGCTCGCCTCCCCACTCTCGGGCCTCCTCGGCCCGAAGTTCCCCCTAGTGTGTCACCCACTGAGGGCTAAGGGACTTTGTCCCTAGGGTGAATTGAACCAGCTCGGGGCTTGAACTACTATATGTGATGAATGGTGAAGATTGACACAGATAAGATATGAAAATTACGTACCTACCGTAATTATGATCTTTCTGTGTATCTTCACCATTCATCACAACCCCTCCGCCATCCCCTGGGGCCTCAGTCTCTGGGCCCCCTCCTCTGTGGCCCCTCTCTTTTGGAGCGGGTAAAGTAGGGACACACAGGGGTATTCTCCTTATGGAGTACAGCTCTAGCGGCACTCCTTCTACTACATGTCTCCACCCGATGGGGTGGGGTTGTGGTTGCCTCCTCCTCTTTCTTCTGGTTTCCATCCAACTGTCAAAAAAAAAGGAAATTCCCTTTTTTCACCAAACATTTTTCCTGAGAGAGTATTAAGTCCCTGTACCCTGTCCTTCTCCAGAATAGCCGACTCTGCTTCTGGGGTATTTGCCAGTTATTCTGTGCCTTGAATTCTGGCAGAGAGCTTTGCTACTCCTTGCAGTTCCTATGTAATCTGGTGACAGACAAGGGTCTCTGATACCTTGTTACCTCTCACTCTCTCCTAAATTTTCTCCTCCCTTCCTCCCTTCTTCCGCTTCCAGAGATTGGGGCCCCTACCCAATCCCCTTAGTCTCTTCTCTTCTTTGCTGTCCTCTCAGTTGTTATTTCTCCTTGTAGTTCAGTTTTTCCTTTCCTTTTTCTGTCCCTTGGACTCTCTTTGTCCCACCCTCCATCCCTTCCTCTCACCTCTCCGGCGACTCAGAACTGGTAGGCAGGCGGAGTCGACAGCCCTAACGGCCAACCTCGAGCGCCACGCAGCACGCTACCCGAGGGCTGCACCGATGCTGTGTTGGCTCCGCCTATCCTTAAAAAAAAAAAAAAAAAAAAAAAGCTCCCACGGGTCCTGATCTCCAGCCAGTACCCATATGTGATGAATGGTGAAGATACACAGAAAGATCCATAATTCGATAGGTGCGTAATTTTCATATTTAGTTTTCACAAAGACAGGGTGTCTTTGTGACCTAATCCTAAGTTTCTTCCAAAAGTGGTGTTCATGCTAAATCAATCCATCCACCTGCCTGTGTATTTTTATGAGTATTCAAATTGGGGGGAGGGGTTTACTTCATACTCTAGACAGTCACCGGGTGCTCAGGTATTATTTGGATTGCACCCGTGCTATCAGAAAGTCTGATTAGTTCATTTCATTTGCTCCTCAGAGAGAAGGAGCCCCTGTTTCCAAACAGTGTTTGTCTATGTGGCTAGCCAATTGTATTGTTTACTGCTACAACAGGTACGACAAGCCTTTACCGGGCCCGGTCAAAGGCCATTCTACCAGAAGCATGGCTGCCCTAGTTGCTTCCTTCAAAAATGCATCCGCTGCAGACATCTGTGCAGCCGCCACATGGAGTTCTGCCCATGCCTTCATCCGGCATTACAAGTTTGGACATTACCTCTAGGCATAGCGCTGGCTTTGGCCTTGCAGTCCTTCAGGGCCTTCTTTCATAATGGCTTATGCCTATTATTTCCTCCTCCCTGCTGACCGGTTCAGTTCAGTTACTGCTTGGGACTCAGTCCTACCAGTGTTGCCTGCTGCAAGAGCCGCCTCGAAGTAAAATAGTACAATTATATAAGAACATACCATAACAGTAAATCTTCGAGAGGAGCTCTTACGGCAGGCGCTGCTTTCTCTCCCTCCTACCCCTGAGGGCTGCTTCTCCATTCTTGGCTTCTCTACTTTCCTCTGTTATGAGGAACTGCCTCGGTTCTCTCTTTTCTGAGTCTGCTAGGCTCTCCAAGGGAGCACTGAGGTGGAGCTGGGACCGCTTTTATACCATAGGTAGATGTTGGGTGTGCAGACTTAGGGGCGGTCCTCCATGTGACTGCTAACTAGAAGTTTTCCATGTGGTCCCTAGCACCTGGCGGCTTAGTCCTACTAGTGTTGCCTGTTGCAAGAGCTCCTCTTGAAGATCTGTTCTTGTGGTAAGTTGTTATGTAACTGTACTATTTGAAGTGTGAAGGCAGAATCTAGGCCCAGGAGGAGATCTAAGCAGTTCTGTATGTTTTCCCATAGTAGTTTGGCTTTGGAGCAATCCCAGAGTATGTACTTTAGGTGCCCAGTGGTTTGTTGGCATCGTGAGCACGTAGGCGATTGTATATGTCCCATTTTATGGAGCTTGGCAGGGGTGTAATACAGGTTGTGTGCTATTTTGTGTTGTGTGAGTCGAAGCCCATCGTATTTAATGTATTTGAAAGTATTGGTCCACATGCTTGTTCTAGTGCTAGGGTCACTAAGTTCTGGGAATTCAGCTTCCTAGAACGTGCAGATGTCTTGGTCTATGGGTGTGCATTCCGCTACAAGCTTATTGTAGAGTAGGGACTCGGTAGAGTGTTTTTGGGTGGCTAGGTGGGTTAGAGATTCCCATGGTGAGGTTTTGGGAAGGGCCAGGTTCGGGGTCTGAAGGATGTTGTGATTGCATGGTGGAGTTGCAAAAAGGCGAAGGGTGGTAGTTTGGTGTTGGGGTTTTTCTAAGCATGTATTGTAGGGATAAAGGCATTGTTCTGAATTATTTGTCCCAGATGGGCTAGGGAAGAGACTGTTGGTACATGGTTTATTTTAATCTTGAAGTTTGGGTTGCCTAGGTTGGATTGTCAAGGCAGAGTGGGGTTGGTTTAAGGATCCTGTGTAGTTGCTTACTGACCAGGTGAGATACCCCAGTTGGAGTCCCTTGAGTAGGGTGGGAAGCTTGGAGGAGGTATGATTTAGGCTCTGATGTTTGTTGGTAGAGGTCTTTTTTGATTTAGAGCCACTGAGGGTATAGGGCTTTGGGGACCCTCTTCTGTCATAGGATTCCATTGTAGGAATTTTCCAGCATGAAGTGCAATGTAGTATAAGTAGAAGTCGGGAGTTGGAGGCCCCTTGTTGTTTGGGGACGATTTTTAGAGCTCTGTGTGGGGCTTTGTTCCCCACAGAAAGGCAGTCAGGGTGATTTTTAGTTTTGTGAATCATTGACTGGGATGAAAAGGTTGGTCATTCCTAAAGGGGGAGTAGCCTGGTAGGATATTCATCTTAGTGATGTGTCTGACCCAAAAGGTGAGGGGAGTGTGGTCCATTGGTTGAGATATTGCCTGATGATTGTCATGAGGGTATCTAGGTTCAGGGTACGCATCCTTTAATTACTGGTGGCTTCCTGGATACCCAAATACTTGAGGGAGGTGCAGGACCACATGTCTCCCCATTGTAGTAGTTGGGATTTTGAAACTCTGTGGTTGACGGGCAGGATACATGTTTTTGACATATTGATTTTATACCCTGAGGTGTGGCTAAACTCTGTCAGAAGCACTATAGTGGCTGGTATGGACTGGGTCGCATTTTCTAGATGGAGGAGAATGTCATCGGCATAAGTAGAGATTTTGTATCTGTGACTCCTTCCACCTTGTTGCATAGCAGAAGCCTTCTGGTCAGAGGTTCTAGGTAGAGGTTGAAAAGGTATGGTGAAAGGGGGCAGCCCTGTTGTGTGCCACTGTGCAACAGAAAAGTATTGGGTTGTTTCCGTTGCATCTGATGATAGCTGGTGGACTGAAGTATAATAGTTTTACCCAGTCTATAAAGGTTGACAGGAAGCCGAATTGCTGCAGGTTGAGGTATAGAAGGGGCCAGGAGACCCTGTCAAAGGGTTTCTCTGCTTCCAAGGACACCAGCACTACTGGTTTGCCAGAGTCCCTGGAAGCAAAGATCAGGTGGAAGAGTTTGTGCATGTGGTTGGAGGCCAGTCATTCCTGCATGAACCCCACTTGCGCGGGGCCTATTAAGGAATTCCAGACCGTGCCCACCCTCGTTGCTAGGACTTTTGCCAGTAGTTTGATATCCGTCTTGAGTAGTGATATGGGGCTGTAATTTTATGCACATTCTGGGTTTTTGCTTGGTTTAGGGAGCACTGTGATAATGGCTTGCTGCAGGAAGGTATCTAGGGAGTAAAGTCTGTGTGCAGAGTTGAAGAGATCAGTTAGTGGGTCTGTCGGGGATTGCTTGAATGATTTGTAGAAGCTGGAAGAGTAGCCTTCAAACAACATGAAGTCTTGCTGTATTCTGACAATATGCAGTTAGCCCCAGCACTTGAACTGCCCCGGAGAGGAAAGAGTTAACTCTATGCAGAAGCATAGAACGTTGAGCTCGAGCTTGGTTTTCAAACCTCTGTCTCTGGTACTTACCAGTGTAACCGCTCAGATTCCTTAGTCCCCTAACAGTGAAGTTGCTCTGAGATTTCTCCTTGCTTGGTTCGTAGAGTTGAATCAGCATTCGGTTTCTAACCGTTTTTATTATTTTCGGATTTTCCGGCCTCTGTCTATGGTACAGGTAGTGTGGTGGAGAGGTAGTGACTGCTATTTTATTAAATTCTGTGAAAATTGTTCTTTCTCGGTTTCTCGCCGGTCGGTGTGGTTAGGAACCGACCTTTTTGCTTGGTTTACTTTATGCTGTGATTTAGTGTGGTGTTCCGGTGCCGATCGGTTTCAAAAGAACCAGACTTTTTCTGGTTCTTTTACAGAATCCGTAGCACGGTTTGTAACCGATCGGTTGTTTATTACCTGGCTTGAAAGCTTGTAAGGGTAATTGATTAGGTTGGCCATGTCTGAGAAACCTAAGGTAAAAAAATGGTCCCACTGGGTTTCAACACTGTTCTGAGTGTGGGGAGGCCTTTGTCAAGGCCGACCCCCACCTCATCTGTGTTTATTGTCTAGGGTTTGACCACCTCAAAACAGACTGCTAGATTTGTAAAAACTTCCCTAAAGCCACTCTAGAATAAAGGTTGAGTAGGCTGAAGGAAAGGGAGGCCGAGAAGCCCGTAGATCCGGATGGCCAGCCCAGTTTGGTTGCGGCTGAACCTGAGGAGTGCCTGCTGACCTAGGTGATACCTCTTGGGCAAAAGGAGGTCTGACTCCGAGGGGTCGGTCCCGTCGAAAAGGAAGCATAAGTCAGCCGGTTCGGATCCAGCACTGCATACTCCAACTGCTGACGAGATGGCCAAAGCGATTAGTACAGTTCAAGTCGCTTCGACCGGTTCCATCCGAACCGGTACCGCTGGTTAGGCGGTTGGTTCAGTCGGATCCGACTACATCGGATTAAAATCCAGATGCTTTCTATGAGAAGTGGGAGGGAGATGAAGAGTATCCGGAGGATGAGGATGAAGATCACGACTTTCAAGGTCTGGATGTACCCATTGAACCGGACATCTCCCCAGACAGACCGTCCAATGTCTCCCCTCCCAGGCTTTCTGAGTCCCCTTCACACTTCTTGTTTTACAAGAAGGTGGCTGAAGCCCTCCAGCTCCCAATGGTTAAAGCTGCTGAGGAGGAGGAGGAGGAAAAGCCTGATTTTGTAGAGATGATGGACATCCCAGAGTCCAAAAGATTGTCTATCCATCTTCACAAGTCCTGGGGAAACAGATGTAACCCCTTACAAAATGGGGGTTCCCGAAAAGTCTTCCTCAAGCTTGCCTAAATGCTCACTGCCAGGCTGGTGTCCTGCGTTTTAGCAGTTTAAATGTGATTGCCAGAGAGTGCCTGTATAGCCTATGTGTACTGTCTCTTTAAGAGCTGCCAGGATTGCAGTCATAAGTAATCTGAGAGGGAGCGCTGTTGAAAGATGCAACTATTTGCTGAAAATGATTTAGAGTGATAATGATAATGTAGTTTGTCTAATCTGCCTTCTTTGCAGCAAGGACTGTTTTGTTTATCTCTACTATCTTGGTCCTGGACTGCGAATTGGACCAATCAGTACTGGTGGGACCTAAAATGGAGCCGGACTACAGGAGCTGTCTGGAGTAAAAATCTGTAGGAATTGTAGATCTTCCTGGACATAGTCTCCACCACTCATTCATTAATTAGTGGGATTGCGCCGAGGCACTTAAGACCCATCGGAGCAAACTTTTGCTGGAGGGTCGGCGAGATTAAGGCCATGAGACACGGGCGCCGCCGCCAGCAGCTGCTCGTAAGCGACATCACCCCGCGACGACCCTCCAACCGCCTCAGTTCTTTTTTCCCGCCGTCGGCGCTTCAGTGGACGACGCCGTCGCTGAGTCGGGAGTCAAACTTCAAACTAGCGATAGTTTTCAGTTTGTTTTTGTAACATTATCACGATAGTAGTATCGCTAGTTTTTATTCTATTTTTCGTAAAATTTTTTCTTAATATTTAAATTTAACTTATTTGAAGAAGTCTCGCCCACTGGACGGAGCCGACCATGAGCAGGTCAGGTGACGTAGGGAGACTTCAGATGAAAGCTGTTCAGTCAGCCGGGCTGGGTCCGTCAGCCCTTCTCCTCCGGGTTCGACCACGGTCAGTCCGATGTCTGGGGATGGGCGGTCCTCCGCCGCATAAAAATAAACGGTCGATTCTCGGCGCTGCTCGCCTCGAGCTCTTTCTTCGCCCACAGGCCAAGAGAAGGCACTACCGAGGTTTTCTCTGGTGGTGTCTGTTGCCGACGGTCGGTTATCGTTGCTAGTTGCCGTCTCCTTCTTCGGAGTCGCCAGCTTCCGGCACCGCTGCCCCGACATCGGAGCCCCTCCCCGCCATAGGTAGGGCCCAGATGAGCAGTTTCATCAGTGGGCCGCTCTTGCGGAGAGCCGGCTGGGCTCGGAGGTTGGTTCTTCTGCCTGGCTCGGCTACCCGGAGCCCTCGGGCTCCTCCAGCGTCAGGTAGGCGGTTGGACCTTCCTAGTCGCGCGGCGCCTGCCCGGTGCTAGCGACTCTGCTTAGGTGTTTCCCCCTCACATGGCTGCGGGCGCAGGGGCTCTACCGGCGCTCCTTGTATCTCCGGTATTTTTCCTTCTCTTGTTTTCCAGGTTCCCGGGCTTTTTCCCGCGCCTTCTGCAGGGTCTGTGGCCGTGTCGGGCGCTGCTGGGCCGCTGAGCTTGTGGCGCTATGGCGGCGCTGCGGGTCTCGGCGCTACAGGCGCCATGCTAGATTCGCGCTCCGCCGGTGGTGCCGTGTGATCGGGCGCTGCCGCGCGCGCCGCTTGGGCGGCGCCGTCGGGCGTTGCCCGGGCGGGCGCCTCTCGGGCGCGCCGTCGGTATGCCGTTGCCGCGCTGTGCGCGGGGTCGTCTGGGCGGCAGGGCTGGCAGGTTTTTTCGGGCGCTGCGCCTCGTGCCGCGTTTTTCAGTCTGCTTTTGCTGCCTGCCACTGCAGCCCTTGGGGACTCTCCTTGTTTTTTCTGCCATTTCTCCTCTCTAATTTCACCCTTTCCTGTCCAAACAGTCCTTTCTGGACCATCAGGAGATGATGTTGAGCCTGACCCAGACCTCGGGTTGGGTGATGAAGTGGAGGAAACAGGATCTTCTTTGCTACAGAGCCTGTGGTCGAGGACCTGTCCTTTAAGTCTCTGTTGAAGAACCTGGGATCCACTCTTTCTCTCCAGACTACAGACATCGATCCTGGGAAGATATTAAGACTCCAGTATCTTCATGCTTCGAGATCCCTACTGATTTGACCTCCGATTCAGCTTTCCTTCGAGACGCTGTCTCAAATGGTATGGAATAACCCTGCTCTTATTCCCTCAGTGGCTAAATCCATTGATAAGAAGTATTCAGCTCCCAAGGATCGTCCCATTTTGGCATCCCAAGCCTTTGCGGATCCTATTGTAGTCCTGGAGAGAATGACAAGGTCGTTTCTTCCTCAAACTACTACAGCTCCTAATCTATTAACAAAGAGTCTCTAAGATTGATACATTAGGTAAGAGAGTCTTGCTGCCTCCACTTAAGTATGCGATGCCAGTTATCAAGGCTATTTTTCTCAGTATGAGTATATCCTGTGGCACTCTATGAAAGAATGGTTGAAGCTCTTCCAGATTCGGATTCCAAGTCAGAGCTTCTTCGGACGTTATTAGAGGTATTGAGTCCAATAACCAACAGGTCAAAGCCGCCATGGATGCTTTCGACACTGCTTCTCGCTCAGCAGCCGCGATTTGTACTGGCGCCATTCCTGGCTGCGCATTTGGCTTCACGAATGATGCTCAGCAGCAGGTGATGGCGCTGCCTTTGATGGCTCCTTTCTTTTGGCCCTCAGGTGGAGCAAGCCTTAGAGGCCACTCAGAAGACTAGATCGGCCATTGGTTGGCAGACTCCGCCTGCCCCCTCGGGGCATGTGAACAGACGCCAGTTTCATAGTCGTCAGTCCTTTCGAGGCAGAGGCAGGGGAAGCTTCCATAAAAGCCAACCTGCCCAACCTCAAAAGAAGACGCAGCAGAAAGCGCAGGGACCTAAAGCTCCCAGCGCCACCTTATGAGTCGCTGGCCCAAGTTCCATCCTCTCTGCCCGAGGTGGAACTTTCTCCTCCGGTGGGAGGTCGTCTGATGTACTTCTACAACCAGTGGAAGTCCATAACCTCAGACAAATGGGTTCTTCGGATAATTCGCGAGGGTTACTCTCTCAATTTCTTGGAACCCCCCCCGGAATTGTCCTCCCATACGACAACCCAGGTTGTCGGCCTCTCAGTCAGATCTCCTCACCGCGGAGATCCAGGGCCTTCTGAAGAACAGGGCAATAGAACTGTGCCCCAGATTCATGTAAACACAGGGTTCTACTCCCATTACTTTCTGGTTCCAAAGAAATCTGGGGGATGCCCAATCTAGTCACCTCAAGTTAAACAAATTCCTCCCAGGAGAAATTCAAGATGATTTCCCTAGGTACCCTGTTACCCTTGCTGCATCAGCACGACTGGCTGGCCTCCTGGATATGCAGGATGCTTACCAGCATATCTCTCCACTCCGACCCACCGCAATTCCTCAGGTTTGTAGCTTTGGTCAGCATTATCTGTTCAGAGTCCTGCCTTTTGCTACCTCGCCCTCGCGAGTTTTACAAAGTGTTGTGCAGTTCTCGCGCATCTCAGGAAGATCGGACTCGAGTGTTTCCCTACCTGGACGTTGGTTTCAGCAAGCTCCTTCCAGCTAAGGGATCTTGGAAGCCGTGCAAACGACTTCGCCTTCTCACGTCCATGGGAGTTCTGCTGAATTTGAAAAATCTCAACTGCAGCCCTCCCAGAGGCTCTTTTCATAGGACGCTCTAGACACCTCTTCAGCAAGGCTTTCCTTCCAGAGGACAGAAGACTCGACATCCTTCGGATGGCCTGTTACATCGGAGAACCAATCGGTTACAGCTCTCTCGATGTAACGCATGTTGGGTCTCATGGCGCCCTCGGTCTTCACTGTCCCTCTGGCCCGACTGCACATGAGAACCACCCAGTGGATGCTCTCCACTCAGTGGTCCCCGACTCTCACCCCCAGTCTTATCCCATCAAGGTGACGGAGCCCTTCGAGGTCTCTCACCTGGTGGTCTCAAGAGAGCAATCTCCTGAAGGATTCCCCTTGCTCCCGGATCATCAGATCTCCATCACCACAGATGCATCGCTAATGGGATGGGAGCTCACTGTCACCCCTCCACACTCAAGGTGTGTGGACTTCAGTTAAACTCATCTCCACATAAATGTCCTGGAGATGAGAGCGTCCTCTATGCGATCCGAGCTCTGAAGGATGTCCTTTGTCACAAGAACATTCTCCTTCAAACGGACAACAAAGCAGTGATGATTACATCAACAAGCAAGGCGGTGCTCATTCTTATCCCTTTGCAGGAAGCAATGAGGGTGTGGAGTGGTGCTTGAGCACAAGTCTCTGATTCAGCGGTTTATCTGCCAGGTATACAAAACGACCTAGCAGATCACCTCAGCAGAACGGAGGCAGACCTCACGAGTGGTCTCGATCCAGCCGTAGCTCGGTCCCTGTTCAAAGAGTGGGGACTCCAGACCTGACCTTTTGCATCCCCACCAACGCAAAACTGCCTCTCTTCTGCTCCAGAAACCAGGGCCTGGCATTTTCTGTCAGGATGCTCAGGCTGCGGTGGACAAAACGCTTTACGCCCTTTCCACCACTTCCTCTAATCCAGAGAGTACTCCTCAAGTTCGAGTCTCAGGGGACCAAGATGATTCTCATTGCTCCCTCCTGGCCTCGCAACTATGGTTTCCGCTACTCAACAGTATGTTGGCAGCCTCTCCGAGACCACTTCCTTGCAAATCAGTCTTTTGACTCAGGGTTCGTGGTCCATCCTAACCTGAAATCACTTCACCTTCATGCTTGGCTCCTGAAGAGATAGAAGTGAATCGGTTCAACGCCCTCGTGAGTCTCAGACATCCTTCTGGCTGCTCGAAGCCAGCCACCGAAAACGACGCCTCAAATGGAAACGCTTTTCTCTCTGGTGTGCAAACCTTGGAATCCTTTTCCTGTCCTCCTGCAAGGTTCTGGAGTATCTTTTGACCTATCAAACTTAGGTCTTCAGTACTCTACAGTTAAAGTTCACCTTAGTGCCATCTCAGCGCTCCATGAGTCGGGTTTCTTCCTTAACTCTGGCTCAGTTACCTATGGTGAAGAGATTTTAAGGATTCTTCATACCAGACCCCTGTTGCGTCCAGTTGCAGCCTGGGACATTAACCTGGTGCTGGACATGCTCACTCGGAAGCCTTCAACCCTTAGCTACCTGTGAGTTAAAATTTCTTACCTGGAAGACTGCCTTCCTGGTGGCCATTACCTCAGCCCGCAGGGTCTCTGAGATACATGCACTGGTTACGGACCCTCCGTATACTGTATTCCATAAGGACAAGGTAGTTCTCCATACTATCCTAAATTTTCCCAAGGTTGTGTCAGAATTCCATCTAAACCAACCTCTGATACTTCCTACTCGTTCTAATTTCCAAAATGAAGGGGAACGATCTTCATTCCTTGATGTTAAGAGAGCCTTGCGTGTTCTATTTAGATAGAACCAAGGATGTTCGCAAGACCAGCAACTGTTTGTTTTTTCAGCGACACCCGGCTGGGTCAACCTGTCGCTATTAGATGTATCTCTTCATGGTTAGTGGCATGCCTTCGTCATTGCTATTCCATGGCTCAAGTTAAATTAGAAGGTAGAGTGACGCCACCTATTTCAGGGCGGTCATGCATCCCTAGCGGAAATTTAATGTTCCAATTGCAGATATCTGCACCGCCACCTGGAGCTCAGTGCATACCTTCGTTAAGCATTATGCACTGGATGTTCATGCCAGGCGGCATTCCGCATTCGGCAGAACTATCCTTAATGGACTTCTATCTTAGTCGCGTGAGCTCTGGCTCTCCTGCCGCTCTTTTGGGGGATTATCAGCTTGGTACTCTCCCACTAGTGTGAATGAGTGGTGGAGACTTATGTCCAGGAAGATATGAAAATTACGTACCTACCGTAATTCTTGATCTTCTTGGACGAGTCTCCACCACTCATTCACACGCCCACCCTCCATCCCCCGAGCTCACCGCTGTGTTGGTCTTCACTCCCTCAAATCTTTAGGCCGTGAAGACTTCTTTGCTGACCCTTCTTACACGGGTCGTACGGACTGTCTTATGTCCGTTTTTTAAGGTTAGATTTACTCTTTACGTTAGTTGCGCTGCACCTCCTTGGTAAAAAAGGTACTGAGGCGGTTGGAGGGTCGTCGCCGAGATAGTGATTGCCGAGCCGCTGCTCATGTGCCTGCCTCGCGGGCGCGCATCTCGCTACCGACCCTCCAGCAAAGTTTGCTCCCGATGGGTCTTAGTGCCTCCGGCGCCAATCCCACTAGTGTGAATGAGTGGTGGAGACTCGTCCAAGAAGATCAAGAATTACGGTAGGTACGTAATTTTCCTTTTTGGGCTTTTTGTGCCTTTTTGCACCTGAAGGGGGAGCTCCTGTTGTGACTGACAGATGAATCAGCCAACCAAACCTTTTGGATCTTGGGGAAATTCCCAGGTTTGCTGCAGTTTGAGTCAGATCTAAGTTGGAAGCTGAAAAAGCAACATGCCTGAGACAGTCAAGCAGCCGTCTGAGTAGTTTTGAGTGGGAGAACTGGAAAGGCCTGAGTTGTGGCTTGCATGTCTGCCTGCTGCCCCTGAGAGGGAGAGAAGAGAATTATTTCAGTCTAAATCCAAGTTTGTGAGAACAAAGTTAGCCACTGATTTTTTTTACCAGGCTCATACCTGAAGAAGACCGAAGATTTTGCTGAATGCGATCGGCCTGTCAGGATTTCCAGCTACTTTTGAATCCCTGGTTTGTACAGAAACTTTGCGATCATGACCGGAGAGCGGTTTGCCTGGTACAGTGGAATTTCCTTACATGTAAATGTGCTGTGTTTTGAAAGTTGGTCGTGATTTGATTCCCCACTGTGTGAACTGTGTTCTGCTTGCTGGAAGCTTTATCCAGCCTAATTGGACTGAATCCACGTACATCTCCATTCGGCCTGGGCCATGCCATGCTGGCCCTGCCAGACTACCCCACTGCACAGAGAAAACCACCGACGAGGGACCTGCCTGGGGATCAGCCCCCTGCTCCATGCTTGAATAGGAACGACACCTCGGCAAATTGTGTGGACCCTGCTTCTCCTGGCACTCCAGATTAACCACCTGCTGTCTCGATTTTCGTCCAGCCTGTGTCCAGTCTTGGGTATCGTGAATAATCATCAGGGTAGCTCCCTGCAACAACAGCCAAATCTAAAAGTGTGTCATCTGATTGTCTTGTTGTTTTCTTTTCACGAACTGAGTCCTTCGGCTCCGGATTACAAATAGTGTGTGTTGTGCGTGCTGTTTTCTTCCATCACAGGGCCCCAACCAGCTGCAATGTTCCTGGCTAGCCCACCATTCTCCATCTGGGTACCCAGTGTGTGTGTGACTGCTTATGGACCCTGAAGTGTGCATAACTGTTTGATTAATAGAGCCTTTAAGCAAATTAACCTGATTACGCCCCTCCCTTGTTCAAGTCCCTTAAATAAATCAGATCTAACCCTTGTTTGCATTTACCTTGACTGTGGTTTCAGTTTGTGCAAGAAATCTGTACTGCTGTTATTTGGTGTATAACCTTGTTTTACACTGGGTCCCCAGGGCCGAGCCAGAGGAAAGCCCTGGTGGTAAAGTGCAACCAGTGTGGGTACTTGTGTGGTGTATCAGGGGTATTGCTAAAGTGATTACTGTGTATTGTTCCGGCCACTAGTAAGGAAAGGTTAGCTTGACCACTACCAACCCTGACCTCCGGGTGGAGGCACCTGTTTCAGAACTCAAGCCCCTTAACCTGCTACTAGACAAGCAGGCAAAGATAGTAGCCCTTGGGATAGCGCCACCTAGGGGTTACACAGACAAAAAAGATTTTACAAACACCTATCTTCTTACCTCCTGTGGATAAGAGAATGGACGGGAGGTATATGCTATCAGGCTCAGGTACTGAGTTTTATTACAGTCATTGCAGCCATGTTGGGGTAGTGCAGGCTGCAGCCTGTGACAGGGCTATCATTCCTTTGGCTTCACACCCCCCAGACAAAGACTCCAGGAAGGTCGATGCCATGGCCAAAAAGCAGTATTTGGCATCTTCTTTGGGACTCGGGCAGGCTAATTATATGGCCTACAGAGCCAGGTACCAGAAGTCCAGGTGGGATACGGTTCTGGAACTGGCTAAACAGGCCTCTCCCCAGCTAGCCAAAGAGCTGGAGCAGGTGGCTGCTGATGGAATTGAGACATCCAAAGTGCAATTTCATGCTGTTGTGGACTCCAGTGATGTGGCATCAAGAGTCATGGCTACATCTGTGTCTCTCAGAAGACATGCTTTGCTCTGATGTACTAGCCTTTCGCAGGATACCCAGGCCAAGGCTTTGGATTTCCCTGTAGTAGGTAACTCTCTGTTTGGGGAGCAGACAGAGGCTTACATGAGAAAAATGGACTAGTACAGGACCACCTACAGGAGTGCACAGGCCAAAGAGAGGCAAGCCTCTCCTCAGAAGCAGCAGTCTAGGGGCAGGGGTAGGCCTTTCCACAGGCCTTTCTACCAAGCTCAGGCTTCCTCTTCCTTCCCACAGAGGGGGTTCTTTTGAGGGAGGGGCAGCAAGGGAATGAGCAGGGCTGCATTCTCTTCCCAGTCCAAGGCTCCTGCCAAGCAGACACCCTGATGTGTCAGTCCGGGTCGACTCCCCCTTTCCAGTAGGAGGCAGGCTGGCTTACTACTTCCAGGCCTGGAAGTCTGTTACCTCAGACAAGTGGGTCCTGGAGGTAGTAAGCCAGGGACTGGCCCTCCGCTTCAAAAGGTTTCCAAAACTGAGGGCCAGGTCTTTTCCATTTGCATCCATCTCAGAGACCCTTGCCCTAGAGGCAGAGTTTTCGTCTCTTCTGGCTCTCAGAGCCATAGAGAAAGTTCCTACTCAGCACAAGGGCAAAGGTACTCCAGGTACTTCCTTACCCCGAAAAAGACAGGGGAGTGGCGACCCATCCTAGACCTAATGTATTTGAACAAACACATCTCAAAACCAAAATTCAAAATGGTGACTCTGGGAATAATCCTTCCCTCTCTAAGGCCAGGGGATTGGCTTGCATGCCTGGACCTCAAGGATGCCTACTTCCATATTCCTATCAGGTGCTCCCACAGAAAGTACCTCAGGTTCGAGTTGCCTTCAGGCCACTATCAGTTCAGAGCCATGCCATTCGGCCTAACATCACCTCCAAGGGTGTTCACAGAGTGTCTTGCACTAGTAGTGGCCTTCCTCAGAAGGCCGGGTATTTCCATTTTCCCATATCTCGACGACTGGCTAATTGTAGGTCAGTCATCCGACCAGGTCAAGTCAGCTCTACAAATCACTCAAGACTTGCTCAGTTCTCTGGGATTTCTTGTCAATCTCCCAAAGTCTGTTCTCGAACCAGTATAACTTCTTACTGTCATAGGGATAGACCTGGATACTATCCAAGCAAAAGCCTTCCTCCCTCTGACAAGGGTAAAGGCCCTAACATATCTTGTTTCCTCTTTTCAGCCTCTAGTCCCTCGTCCAGCAAGGTAGTTTCTTCAACTCCTGGGCCACATGGCAGCTTCCACTGCAGTGGTGCAAGGAGCCAGATTTCAGATGAGGGACATTCAGTTCCACCTAAGGTCCTTTTGGTCTCAGAAAAGAGACTCTCTCACCAAATTGATTCCAGTGATTCAGACTCTGGTCCAAGCTCTCCAGTGGTGGCTGGACCAGGACAACCTCAAACAAGGAGTTCCTTTTCTCTCTCAAGTCCCCTCAGTAGTCCTAACTACAGATTCTTCTCTCCTAGGTTTGGGAGCCCATTTGGGAGCCCTTGTGGCTCAAGTGGTCTGGTCTCCACAAGAGTCTCTCCTTCATATCAATCTCCTGGAACTTGGGGCAGTTTTTCTAGCCCTTCAGGTCTTCTTGAAGTCAGTCAGGGGCAAGGTGGTCCAAGTCAGGACAGACAACACCATCGCAATGTGGTACATCAGCAAGCAGGGGGGCACGTGGTCCACGGCCTTGTGCACAGAAGCAATGAAACTGTGGTCTGTAGCCTATTCTCTTCAGACTTCCCTGATAGCAGTTCACCTTTCAAGGAAAAGACAATGTACTATCAGATGCCCTGAGCCGAATCTCCCAAGGGTATCACAAATGGTCCCTGGACCCTCCCATTCTACAGGTCATCTTCTCCAGATGGGGCACTCCAGAGGTGGATCTCTTTGCAGCCACGGACAATTGCCAACTTCCTCTGTTTTGTTGCAGAACCACAGTCCTGGGGACTGTCCCTCTGGATGCTCTCATTCTGGTTTGGAAGAGCAGGTTTCTCTATGCCTTCCCTCCCTTCCCTCTGTTATTCAGAGTCCTGATCAAAATCGGATCTCAACCCTGCATGGTGATACTGGTGACTCCAGATTGAGCCAGACAGCCTTGGTATCCTCTGCTGCTGTCTCAGTGTCACGCCCCCTGTCTCTTCCCAAGAGATACAACCTACTAACCTCCTCTCAGGGGAGGATCTGGTACCCCAGTCTCCAGTCTCTCAACCTCAGGGCCTGGCTCTTGAAGAGTCTGCAGACCTGGATATTTGAAGGTTTCCAAGAAACCTTCCACTAGAAAAACTTATAATTCCAAATGGAAAAGATTCAGCATTTGGTGTTCTCAGAAGAGCATTGTGCCTGATTCTGCAGGCATTGCTACAGCCTTAGATTATCTGGTTCATCTTAATGGTCTAGGCCTTAGGACTGCAACTCTGAAGGTTCACCTAGCAGCTGTCTCTGCATTCCTTTCAGCAGGGAAGGGCTCTTCCCTGGCATCTCATCCTGTTTTCAGTAAGTTTTTCAAAGGTCTGGTTCATATTAACCCTTCCTTTCGAGAGCCTACTCCGGCTTTGGATCTTAATGTCTGCATTGCCCAGCTTATGCAGCCACCTTTGAACCTCTGGTTTTGCCAAGCTGAAGTACTTGACCTGGAAAACTGTGTTCCTGGTAGCTATTACTTCTGCCAGACGGATTAGTGAATTACAGGCCCTGTCAGTCGAACCTGACTTCATCTCCTTCCATAGGGATAAGGTGGTCCTAAGAACCAATAGGAGGTTCTTGCCCAAAGTGGTATCAGATTTTCATTTGAACCAGTCTGTCTATTCCTGTGTTTTTCACTGACCATTCTTCAGGGGAAAGAAGATTACATGGTTTGGATGTTGAAAGGACGCTTAGCTACTACATAGAGCATACTAAGGCACACAGAAATGACTGTCGTCAATTGTTTCTCACTTATGGTGCAGTAGGGAAAGGTAAGCCTGTTACTAAAATAACTATTGCCAGGTGGATTGTCTCTTGTATACAATTCTGCTATGACAAACTGGGCAAAACACCCCCTCCAGGCCTAAGGGCTCACTCGACTAGGGCTACAGCTGCTACTCCGGCTGTGGCCAGAGATATACCCTTGGTAGAAATCTGTGAAGCAGCCACCTGGAAAACAGTCCATACATTCACCAAGCATTACTTTCTGGACATCCAGGCTAGGAGTGATGCTAGGTTTGGCACAGCAGTGCTGCAGAGCCTCTTCCCAAAGTAGGTTCTGCATTCCCTCCTCCAGGGGGAACTGCTTGGTAGTCTGCATATTGTCATAATACAGCAAGACTTCATGTTGTTTGAAGAAAAAATTACTCACCATAGTAATGCTGTTTCTTCTAATGGAATCTTGCTGTATTCTGACCTCCCTCCCTGCCTCCCCTCTTAGAACCTAGTTTTTGGGAAATGGGCTGGCAGGTACAGTGTTGCACCTCAGGGTGTACCTTGTACCCTCCCTCTTAAGGGTGGAGTAGTTGTTTTATTAGTATTATTATTGTTATGTTTGCTATATATTGTTTTATTGTCACTACCTTTTTTTCTTGGGTTCACTACTTGAGTCTTTTGGGAACCAAATTGTTGCATTTTTGGCTATATAATAAACAATTTCCATAGTTTAGTACTTAGTTAGTTTGCTAATAAGAATCTGACGGTTACACTGGTAAGTACCAGAGACAGAGGTTTGAAAACTGAGCTCGAGCTCAATGTTCTATGCTTCTGCATAGAGTTAACTCTTTCCTCTCTGGGGCAGTTCAAGTGCTGGGGCTAACTGCACATTGTCAGACTACAGCAAGACTCCATTAGAAGAAACAACATTTACTATGGTGAGTAATTTTTTCATCCGGTCCTGGTGTTTTTTTGATGGGCAGGGCAGATATGGCTGCCTGAACAACTTCTATGTGTATGGGGGCCCCCAGTCTGTCTAGTGTTTCGGGATGGAGCTTGGGTAGGTGCGCTGCTTCAAGGAACTGCTGGATGCTGACATCAGGGGCTGGTGGGTCTGCTGAATAGAGGGAACGGTAGTAGTTGGCGAAGGTGTCTGCAGTGTCCCTCGGGTTCGTACTGAGCAGTCCGGGATGGGAGGGGCGTATGCCTCTGATCACCTGAAACAATTCTTTTTGTTTCAGCCATATTGAGAGTAGCTTGCTCGCTTTTTCGCCCTGCGCTATGTAGTTTATTTTAGCCCGAAAGATCACAAACTCTGCTTGCTCTCTCAGCAGTTCCTCATACCTGGCTCAGAGAGAAAGAGAGAGAGAGAGTTTAGTTGGAGCCAGTCTTTGAGGATGTTTTGGATATTCTCTGCTCCCTGCTCCAAACTTCTCAGAGCAGTGGGGCAGCCTCCTGTTCTTTTTCCCATTTTCTTGTTGCAGCTACATGTAGTTCTTATTAGTTCCCCTCGATGGTGCATTTGAAGGCTTCCCGTATGTGAGTAAAGTTTGATACCCTGCTCACGTTTTCTTTAAAAAAACTTGTCAATGGTGGTTTTGAGTCTGTCAGTAATCTGAGGTTCTTCAAATAGGTTGTTGTTAAGTCTCTATAGTTTGTTGTGGGAGTTAGAGGAGGGTGTGGTGAAGGAGAGGAGGACTGGAGCATGGTCTGATACCACTTTAGCCAGGATGTCACACCTGACTCTGTCAGAGGGTATGCCAGAGCTAGTGAGGGAGCAGTCCAGGTGGGAGACTGTTTTGTGTACTGGGGCTAGGAACATGTGGTCCCTTTTGCCTGGATGGAGGATTTTCCATGGCTGTAGTAGGCCTATCGAATCTTGGAGTTCATTAAGGGCTCATTGGTTAGGTGACGGTCCCCTCTTCAGGGATGTGGATCTTTCTATTGTGGTGTCTTGGACTGTGTTCCAGTCACCTGCCAGTATCATTGGAAGGGACCAATGCTTGGAAGGTTCAGGCAGGAGGGATGTGAATACTTGGGATTCCTCTTTAGTTGGGCCGTAGATGGAGGCTAGGGTGAGTTCTGTTCTGTTAAGGGTACCGTGTAGGATTATGAAATGCCTGTTTCGGTCAGGGTACCGGTTCAGTAATTGGAAGGGAGTATTGTGGTGGATTAAGATAGCAGTGCGAGCTTTTCTGTTGTCCTCTCCAGCTTCATATACCTGGCCCACCCATTCTCTGCACCATACGTTGGCTTGGTTAAGTGGTGTGTGAGTCTCTTGCAGGAAGGCAGTGTTTGTGCCAATCCTTTTCAGGTGTCAAGATTTGGTAATGTTTTTCTTTTGTTTGGGCCCCTTTAATGTTCCACATGGTGATGCTGAAACTGTGTTTACTCATATTAGGAGTGGTGGGGTGTAGAGGTAGACCCGTGGATTGGGCGGGCAGGAGTAGGGCTAGGTGGTTGGTGTCTGCATTTTTGGTAGGATGCATGTCTGATAGTAGCCTGAGAGACCAGGACTCCTTGACTACATGGGGTCCTCTATTTGTATTGACTAGTGCCATTAGGGAGTTATTTAGTATCAGTAGAGAAATCTGCTGATACTGTTGTCTATGTACCTCTTAAAGTGGCAATGTTTTCAAAGAAGCATGCATACATTGAGTCAGTAATTATGCTAAAATGATTATTTTTATTTAGTTATTTATTTATAAGCACATCGGAATTACAACCCACTGAGTCACAGACTCATTTCCAAAGGCTCCATGTAAGGATTCAAAGAGAAAAATACAGATAGTAACAAAAATTGAAGGAACAGGTAATACATACGATGGAGAACACTGAATACAGTTAGCAGGGTGATACTGTCATCCAGCAGATGAACTTCAGTCCTATACAAATAGTTGCTAGGTAGTTGTTTACATGTCTATCAGCAGAATGAGCTGTAGTCCAATACAATCAGTAGCTAGGCAGTTGCTAACGTATAAGCACAGTAACTTCTTATGAGGTACGAAGTGTGCTGTCTCAGGAGAGACATTGTCAGGGCTCTATAATATAATCTAAAGATCTATAATATCTACATAATTACTGGCCACAATTTTTTCCCATAGAGAAAGCCAGTTATAATTTGCCGCCAGCTTTCTCTAGAGAAGCGCGAGACACAAACACCTGCAGAGCAAACAGAATAATTCAGCCACTCATGCTCTGTCAGCTGCGGGTGTCTTCTCAGCTCCATCGTTGTTCTCCGTGACACCCAAACAAATACTCGATTGCTAGAGATCTTGGTGCTCTGCTGATCGTAGTTAGAAACATAGAAACATAGACTTTGATGGCAGATAAGGACCACTTGGCCCATCTAGTCTGCCCATTTCCCTACCTACAGGATAGGCCGCAGATCCTAGTTAACCAACAGCCTATTTCTTCCTACCCCCCACAAGAATTGCCTTATGTCTGTCCCATGCATTCTTGAATTCTCCCACAGTTTTAGACCCCACAACCTCCTCAGGAAGGCTGTTCCATGCATCCACTACCTCTCTGTGAAATAATGCTTCCTCACATTGCCCCTGAACCGCCTCCTTCTATCTTTAAATTGTGTCCCTTGTTCTTGCACGTCTCTTTTTCTGAAAGATGCTACCCAATTGGACTTTGTTGATTCCACTGAGGTACTTAAAAGTTTCTATCATGTCCCCCCTCTCCCTTCTTTCCTCAAGGGTATACATATTAAGCTCCTTTAGTCTCTCCTCATACGGCTTCTCTTGCAGACCCTGCACCATTCTAGTTGCCCTGCTCTGGACTGCCTCTATCCTGTCTATGTCCTTGCAGAAATGGGGTCCCCAGAACTGGACGCAGTACTCCAGATGTGGTCTCACCAACTGTCTGTACAGAGGGATAACAACTTCCTGTTTTCTGCTGGTGACGCCTCTCCCTATGCATCCCAGTATACCACCAGCTCTCCCTACTGCCTTCTCACGTTGCTTGCTAATCTTAAGGTCATCTGATATGATTACCCCCAGGTCCCTTTCCTTTTTTGCTTTTGTTACTACCCCCCCACTGTGTAATCTTCCCCTGGGTTCTTGTTTCCCAGGTGCATTACTTTGCACTTCTTTGCATTGAATCCTAGCTGCCATACTTCCGACCATTCCTCCAACCTTGCCAAGTCCCTTCTCATCCTTTCCACGCCTCCTTGTGTATCAACCCTGTAGCAGATCTTTGTGTCATCTGCAAAGAGGCATACTTTTCCTTCCAGTCCCTCTGCCATGTCACTTATAAAGACATTAAAAGGACTGGACCCAGTACTGAACCTGCATGGTACCCTACTAGTAACCCTCTTTTTCAGAGTGGACTCCATTTACAATTACCTTCTGTGTTCTGTTGTCCAGCCAATGTTTTACCCAGGCTACCACCCTGGGACCCTCCTAGGCTGGTTAATTTGACTATTAATCTTTTGTGTGGGACTGTGTCAAATGCCTTGCTAAAGTCTAGGTAGGCCATGTCCACAGCCCCTCCCTGGTCTACTACTTTGGTCACCCAGTCAAAGAAATCAATTAGATTCGTCTGACATGACCTTCCCGCTGTGAACCCATGCTGCCTTGGGTCCTGTGCCCCACTGGCCTCTAGGTACTCAACATTTCTTTCCTTCAGAAGTGATTCCATCACTTTCAAACAACATGAAGTCTTGCTGTATTCTGACATATGCAGTTAGGTCCTGCCTTTCAACTGCCCCGGAGAACAAAGAGTTAAACTTTCCATGGCCAGTATGGAATGTTCACCACGAGCTCGGTTGAAGCCCCTGTCTGCCGTTTGTTTAAACTCCAACCGTCAGATTCTTTACTCCGCCTCACTTAACAGTCGCTCCAGAGATTTCTCCTTTGCTTGGTTCAAAAAAGTCAGTTGAAGTGTCGTTTTTTTCGGTCGGTTTCTACCGAATTGCTGTTACCGCTCAGTCGGTTCAAGTCTCTGTCTCTGGTACCATGAGTACTAGATAGGTTTTTCTGTGTAGTTTCTGTGTGGAACTTGTAAATTGTGGATCGGTTCGGCTGAACCGATCAGTTTGAGTTAAAAAAAGTTTGCGATTTATTTAGAGTGTGGTAACCGGTCCATATCGGTTCTAAAAAAAAAACGGATTTTATTACAGTTTTTTCCACGACCCGTAACACGGTCAGGAACCGATAGGGGAGTCTTGCCTGGCGGATTGCCGAAAAAAGGGTAAGTTTTGGATAGGATTGGCCATGTCTGAGAAACCCAAGAAAAAAGCGGGCCCACTGGGTTTCAACACTGCAGTGTGTGTGGGAAGTCTTGCCAAGGCTGATCCCACACCACTCATGCTTTTTGTCTGGGGTTTGACCACCTCGATTCAGACTGCCAAATTTGTAAGAATTTTCCCAAATCTACCCTGGAAAAGAGATTAGGTAGACTGAGGGAAAGGGAGGCCGAGAAGTCCGCTGACCTGGATGGCCTGCCCGGTTCGGTTCCGATCGAACCAGAAGGAGTGCCCTCTGACCAGGGCTGTACTTCTTCGAGCAAAAAGAGAGAGCTGATTCTGAGGAGTCGGTTCTGGTGAAAAGGAAAAGAAAAGATAAATCGTCCGGTTCAGACCCAGAAATTCATACTCTGACCGCCGATGAGATAGCCAAGGCGATAAGGATAGTGCAGTCGCTTACTTCGGTTCTGACTGAACTGGCACCATCTGGCAGGGGTTCGGTTTGGTCGGTTCCCCCAATTCTGGATTACACTTTAGAAGAATTTTATGAACCGGAGGAGGAGGAAGGAGAGTATGAGGATGATTATGGTGATTATGAAAGTCTGGGTGTGCCTATTGACCCGGACATCTCCCCAGACAGGCCTTCAGGTGTTTCTCCTCCTAGGCTTTCTGAGTCCCCTTCTCACTATATGTTTTACAAAAAAGTGGCTGAGACCCTCCAGCTTCCTGTGGAGGAAGCAGTAGAGGATCAGGAGGAGCCTGATTTTGTTGAGATGATGGACATCCCAGAGTCCAGGAGACTGTCTGTTCCCCTCCACAAATCCTTTGGGAAACAGACATGTAAAATTCTTAAGTCTCCTAATTCCATACCTCCTGTGGACAAACGAATGGACAAGAGGTACAATCTCTCAGGCTCAGACACGGAGTTCCTTTTCCAGCAATGCAGCCATGTTGGGGTGGTGCAGGCTGCTGCCTGTGATAAGGCAAATATCTCCTTGGCATCACACCCCCCTAGACAAGGACTCTAGGAAGATTGATACTATGGCAAAGAAACAATACATGGCAGCATCTTTGGGACTCGGGCAGGCTAACTATATGGCCTACACAGCTAGATACCAGAAGTCCAGGTGGGACACTGTGCTGGCTCTGGCTAAACAGGCCCTTGACCAGCTTGTCAAGGAGCTGGAGCAGGTGGCTGCAGATGGGACTGGGGCATCTAAAGTACAATTTCATGCTGCTGTGGACTCCAGTGATGTTTCATCAAGAGTCATGGCTACATCTGTGGCTCTTCGGAGGGTGGCTTGGCTCAGATGTACTAGCCTCTCACAGGATACCCAGGCTAAGGCCATGGATTTCCCTGTAATTGGTAAATCTCTGTTTGGGGAGCAGACAGAGAACTATATGAGAAAGATGGACGAGTACAGGACCACTTACAGGAGTGCTCAGGCCAAAGAAAGGCAAGCCACTCCTCAAAGGCAGCAGTCCAGGGGCAGGGGCAGGCCTTTCCAAAGGCCTTTTTACCAAGCTCAGGCCTCCTCTTCTTTCTCTCAGAGGGGGTTCTTTAGAGGGAGAGGCAGACGGGGGATGAGCAGGACTGCATCCACCCCTCAGCCTAAAGCCCCTGCCAAGCAGACACCCTGATGGGTCTGCCTGGGCCGATTCTCCCATACCAGTAGGGGGCAGGCTGGCTTACTTTGTCCAGGACTGGAAGTCTCTAACATCAGACAAGTGGGTCCTGGAAGTAGTAAGCCAGGGGCTGGTTCTCAGCTTCAAAAAATTTCCCAAGATGAGAACCAGATCCTTTCCACCTGCAAATCTATCAGAGACCCTTGCCTTAGAGGCAGAGGTTTCTTCTCTCCTAGCTCTCAGAGCTATAGAGAGGGTTCCCACCCTACACAAGGGCAAAGGATTGTACTCCAGGTACTGCCTAACCCCCCAAAAGACAGGAGAATGGAGGCCCATCCTGGACCTAAGAGATCTGAACAAACACCTTTTAAAGCCAAAGTTCAAAATGGTGACTCTGGGAATTATCCTTCCCCCTCTAAGGCCAGGGGACTGGCTAGCCTCCCTGGACCTCAAGGATGCCTATTTTCACATTCCCATCAGGTGCTCCCACAGAAAGTACCTCAGGTTCGAGTTGCCCTCAGGCCACTATCAATTCAGAGCAATGCCCTTTGGCCTAACATCAGCCCCAAGGGTTTTCACAAAGTGCTTGGCAGTAGTGGTTGCTTTCCTAAGGAGAAAAAAAGATCTCCATCTTCCCATGCTTGGACGACTGGCTCATAGTAGGTCAGTCTCCAGACCAAGTCCAGTCACATTTGCAAGTGACTCAGCAAGTGCTAACTTCCTTAGGATTCCTTCTCAGCCTTAGAAAGTCAGTTCTTGAACCAGTACAGCTCCTCACCTTCATGGGGCAGAGCTGGATACAGTAAAGGCAAGAGCATTCCTTCCTCTGGAAAGGGCAAGGACGCTCATGGAACTGGCCTCTTCATTCACCCTTCAGGTGTCTCGACCAGCAAGGCATTTCCTTCAGCTTCTGGGCCACATGGCAGCTTCCACAGCAGTGGTCCAAGGAGCAAGATTCCAGATGAGGGACATTCAGTTCCACTTAAGAGCCTTCTGGTCCCAAAGAAAGGATTCCCTTACCAAACTAGTCCCAGTGACTCGAACCCTGATCCAGGCCTTGCAATGGTGGCAGGATCAGGACAATTTGAGACAAGGGGTTAACTTTTGTGACTCAGTCTCATTCAGTGATGCTCACCACAGATGCTTCTCTGCTGGGCTGGGGAGCCCATTTAGGTGATCTTACCACCCAAGGACTGTGGTCACCTCAGGAATCTCTGCTTCACATCAGTCTCTTGGAACTCAGAGCAGTGTTTCTGGCACTGCAAGCTTTTTCCAAGTTTGTACAGAATAAGGTGGTCCAGGTCAGAACAGACAACACCACCACCATGTGGTACATCAACAAGCAGGGAGGCACTTGGTCTACAGCCTTTTGCACAGAAGCAATGAAATTGTGGTCCCTGGCCTTTTCCCTGCAAACCTCTCTAATAGCAGTTCACCTCCCAGTGAAGGACAATGTCCTAGCAGATGCTCTGAGCAGAATATCCCAGGGCCATCACGAATGGACCCTAGATCCTCTGGTTTTGAAAGTGATTTTCTCGAGATGGGACACTGCAGGGATTCATCTTTTTGCAGCCCCAGACAATCACCAACTTCCTCTCTTTTGTTGCAGACCCCCAGTCTTGGGCTCAGTTCCCCTGGATGCTCTGATTCTGAACTGGGAAGGGACATTTCTGTATGCCCCCCCCCCCCGTTCAAAGTGTTAGTCAAGATATGGTCACAACCAGGCAAAGTGATTCTGATTGCTCCAGGCTGGGCCAGACAGCCCTGGTATCCCCTGTTGCTGTCCCTAGCAGTCCACCTTCCCCTGTATCTCCCCAGGAACTACAACCTATTGACATCCTCTCAGGGGAGGATTTGGTACCCGATTCTTCGGTCTCTCAATCTCAAGGCATGGCTCTTGAAGAGTTAGAGTTTGCAGATCTGCATCTTTCCCAGGGGGTTCTGGATATCCTTAAGGCTTCTCGAAAGCCTTCCACCAGAAAGACTTACAATTCCAAATGGAAGAGATTCAGCATTTGGTGTTCTAAGAAAAATATTTCTCCAGACTCTGCTGAGTTGCCTACGGTTCTGGACTATATGGTCCATCTTAATAGCCTAGGCCTCAGACCAGCTACCCTTAAAGTACATTTGGCAGCTGTTTCTGCTTTCTTGTCAGTAGGCAAGCCTTCCTCTCTATCATCCCATCCTATGTTTTGTAAGTTTTTCAAGGGATTGCTTCACACCAATCCCACCTTTTGGGATCCTGCTCCTGCTTGGGACCTTAATGTTTGCATTGCTCAGCTTATGCAACCACCCTTTGAGCCTTTGTCCTCTGCAGAGCTTAAGTACTTGACTTGGAAAACTGTGTTTTTGGTGGCCATTACTTCTGCCAGGCGTATCAGTGAATTGCAAGCCCTGTCAGTGGAACCTGATTTCATCTGTTTCCATAGAGATAAAGTGGTCCTAAGAACTAACAGAAAGTTTTTGCCTAAAGTGGTTTCAGATTTCCACTTCAACCAGTCTATATCTCTCCCTGTTTTTTTCACTGACCATTCCTCCTCTAGAGAGAGGAGGCTACACAGCTTGGGTGTTAAAAGGGCCCTGAGCTACTACATAGAGCATACCAAGGGTCACAGGTTTGAATCCCTCCAGTTGTTCCTCACGTATGGAGAGGTTGGTAAGGGCAAACCTGCCACTAAGAGATCTATTGCCAGGTGGATTGTTTCTTGTATACAATTCTGCTATGAAAAACTGGGTAGAACTCCACCCTCAGGCCTGAGGGCTCATTCCACTAGAGGTACAGCTGATTCCCTGGCTGCTGCCAGGGATATTCCTCTCTTAGAAATTTGTCAAGCAGCCACCTTGAAAACAGTCCATACATTCACCAAGCATTACTCTCTGGATATCCAGGCTAGGAGTGATGCTTGGTTTGGCACAGCAGTACTTCAGAGCCTGTTTCCAAAGTAGGTTCTGTCCCTCCTCCATGGAGGTACTACTTGGTAGTCTGCAGTAGTCATAATACAGCAAGACTTCATGTTGTTTGAAGAAAAAAATTACTCACCTTAGTAATGTTGTTTCTTCTAATGGAGTCTTGCTGTATTCTGACCTCCCCCCGCCTCCTCTCTCAGAACCTAGTTTTTAGGATGTGGGTGGGCAGGAGCAGTGTTGGCACCCTAGGGGTGTCCATTTTTCACCCTCTTTAGTTTGGGTGGGTTATTGTGTTTTTTTTGGGGGGGTGGATTTCCTGACTTGAGTCTTCCTTTTGAAACCAAAAACCCTTTTATATAGATGTAGTTGCTAGTTGGCTAGTTTGAGTTTTACAGTTTCCATACAGAACTTCTAGTGAGTATTGCTCGTAAAGATCTGACGGTTGGAGTTTAAACAACAGCAGACAGGGGCTTCAACCGAGCTCGTGGTGAACATTCCATGCTGGCCATGGAAAGTTTAACTCTTTGGTCTCCGGGACAGTTAACAGGCAGGACCTAACTGCATATGTCAGAATACAGCAAGACTCCATTAGAAGAAATAACATTACTAAGGTGAGTAATTTTTTCTTCCCTACCACAGAGGTCAAATTGACAGGTCTGTAGTTTCCTGCTTCTGTCTTGGTCCCACTTTTGTGAAGGGGAATCGCATCTGCCTTCCTCCAGTCCTCGGGTACCACACCATCCTCCCATGATTTGTTAAAAAGGGTAGTCGGTGGTTTCACTAGTTCTCCCCTTAATTCTTTTAGAATTCTGGGGTCAATTCCATCAGGCCCCATTGATTTGTCCACCTTCAGTTTTAGGAGTTCTTTCAGAATCCTTTCTGCTGTGAAGGTAGGGCAGGGCCCACAGCTCAGCATCATGGACACAGGGGGGAGGGAGGTGAGCACTACTCCCTTCACAAAAGAAAGGGTCCTACAAGAGCTTGCTAAGCTCAGGGTGGATAAGGCAATGGGACCTGATGGCATACATCCCAGGGTACTTAAGGAGCTAAAGGAGGAACTAGCAGAGCCATTAGCAGAATTGTTTAGTGAGTCTCTGAGCACAGGAGAGGTCCCAGAAGACTGGAGAAGGGCTCATGTGATTCCGCCCACAAGAGTGGTAGCAGGGAGGAGGCGGGAACTATAGACCGGTCAGTCTTACCTCAGTAGTGGGCAAGATTATGGAGGCACTCCTTAAGGAAAGGATAGTGCAACACCTGGAATCCATAGGGGACAGGATCCAAGACAGCATGGGTTTACAAAGGAAGGTCCTGTCAAACTAATCTCATAGATTTCTTTGACTGGGTAACCAGAGTGGTGGACCAAGGGGGAGCAGTTGATGTCGCCTACCTTGACTTCAGCAAAGCTTTTGACACTGTTCCACATAGAAGATTGATAAATAAGCTGGGTAGGCTCGGTGGGTCAGAAGTTGGTCAACTGGGTGGCAAACTGGTTGACGGGCAGAAAACAGAGAGTGGTGGTAAATGGTATACAGTCAGAAGAGATGCAAGTCACAAGTGGGGTACCTCAGGGATCAGTCCTGGGGCCAGTCCTCTTCAACATCTTCATTAGTGACCTTGCAGATGGACTAGAGGGTAAGGCTTGTCTGTTTGCAGATGACACCAAGATCTGCAACAGAGTAGATGATCCAGATGGGGTGGGCAGAATGAGAAGAGAGCTGGATAAACTAGCAGAATGGTCAGAAGAGTGGCAACTGGGATTTAATACAAAGAAGTGCAAAATCATGCACATAGGGAAGAGAAACCCTGAAGCCACCGATAGGCTGGGAGGGGAGTTGCTAGCAGTCATAAAGGAAGAAAGAGACTTGGGCATCATCATCACTGATGACCTAAAATCATCCAAGCAGACCTCTAAAGCAGTAGGTAAGGCTAGGGGGGTGTTAGGGTGTATTAGTAGGGGTATCACAAGTCGTAAGAGGGAGGTAATAATCCCTCTGTACAAGACACTGGTTAGGCCCCATCTGGAGTACTGTGTGCAGTATTGGAGGCCACACCTTCACAAGGACATTAACTAAATTGAGGCAGTCCAGAGAAGGACAACCAAAATGGTGCAGGGACTGCACTAGAAGACATATGAGGACAGATTAACGGAGCTCAATATGTATACCCTTGAGCAAAGGAGGAGAGAGGTGATATGATCGAGGCATTCAAACACCTTAAGGGCATAAACAAGGTGAAAGAGTCTAACATGTTTAAATATAAGAAAAATAGCAGGACAAGAGGACACAGCATGAGATTAGAGGGAGGCCAATTAAGGGGAATGTGAGGAAATTCTTTTCACAGAAAGGGTGGTGGATGCTGGAATGGCTTACCACAAGAAGTGGTGGCTATGAATACAGTGCAGGGCTTCAAACAGGCATGGATAGGCATAAGGGAGCAATACAAATGACTATGAATAGATAGGCCACTGACAGAGCAAAGGCCGATGGCACATTTATAAGGTAGAAAAATGGGCAGACTGGATGGGCCTTGCGGTCCTTATCTGCCGTCAACTTCTATGTTTCTATGAAGTCTGAGATCGGCCCCAATCAGAGTGCTTCTTTTAATTGGATTAGGCACCTCCCCTCCTCTTTTGTGAATACTGAGCAGAAATATTTGTTCAGTATCCCTGCTTTTTCACTATCCCCTCTGCCCACCCACCTTTCATTCTATTCAGCCTCACTATCCCTCTCTTTGTCTTTCTACGCTCCCTGTTGTACCTATAAAAGGTTTTTTCCCCCCTTCTTAACCGAGTTGGCTATCCTTTCCTCAGTTTGGGCCTTTGCTATTCTGACTTTCCTCCCTGCTTCCTTCTGCCTTAATTGGTACAGCTCTCTGTCCTGCTCCTTCTGTGTTTCCTTATACTTCCTGAATGCTATCTTTTTCTCCCTAACTTTCCCCGCCACCTCTTTTGCGAACCATAGTGGCTTTTTCTTTCGTTTTGATTTGTTTATTTGCTTCATACAAAGGCTTGTTGCCTCTGTGATGGCAGTTTTGATGATTCCCCATTGTTGCTCCACCCCTCCTTCTAGCCTGTTTGCTAGTGCTTTTCTGAGGCACTCTCCCATCTTGCCAAAATCAGCCCTCCTGAAGTCCAGTACCCTCACTTTTGTATGGCTTGACTCTGTAGCTGAGTTTAACGTGAACCACACAGTTTGAATGGTCACTTGTTCCCAGATGGCAACCCACTTCTAGATCTGAGATCCTCTCACTGTCCCCATTTGAGAGCAGATGATCATAGGTCGTGGTTTTTTGCCCTTAACGGGTGACTGTCAAAAGGATTGGTGGGCTGTTTCCAGCTTATATGCTTCTTCATTTTCGGGGGGGGGGGGCGGTTTCCTTTAGTATTTTTGGGGCTAATGCCATGATGTTATTTCCTTCCACTCGCTTAGGGATTCTATCCAAGACCAAATTATGCTGTCTCAGTCTGCTCTCTTGTTTATCGATCCTTGCTTCCAGCTTATTACCTGTTTTTTTTTTTTAAGTGCAGTCAGCTCTTTGGCATCTATAGCTTGCCGGTCTGCATCTGATACTCTGGTGTTGAGTGCTTCAAGGGTTGTTTTAAATTATTTAAAGTCCAGCGCCATGTCATAGAGTGTTAGTTTGACAGAGGCAAGTTTAGAAAGAAATTTGTCCCGTTTTTCAGAAACAGTGTCAAAGGGGTTGGTGGCTGTAGGTGAGTTCAGCGACGAGCCCTGCTTGGGTCGTTTGGATGCATGGCTGGGTGGTGGCGTAGAGGGCTCAAAGTTTGAATACATCTGTTGCTGCTCCAATTTCTCCCAGGTTTGAAAATTCATTCTAGTTCGTTTAGACAGGTCTTCCTCTAACAAAAAATATTTCAATCACCTGAAAAATTTGAGTTTGAATAGTTATAGCTGTGGTTTTAATAGTTGGTATACATGGAGCTCAGTGAAGGACATCTACTCACTCCCAGTGCATCACATGACGTCTACTCAGGAAATAGCATTTTAATAAGTACACCAGCTGGGCAACTAGAGTATCTGTGGAGCCAGTGGATTTCCCTGTAACTAGCCCTGCTGGCTAGTAGCTACTGAATTTGATCTTAACCCCTGTTCTTAAAATCTTTGTTGGCCAGTAATGCTTGAATTTGACCTTTTTATTGTGAAAATGTTAATCATATTGTGAGAATTGGCAGTGACTCTAGCCAAGTTAGAAAAAAAGTGCTGGAGGCACTGCCACGTTGATCCTGTCTATACAGGACTAAATTTGCTGGGAAATCTAAGGTATTTCTAAGACAATTCTAGGCGATCAAACTTTATCAGATACTAAAAATGATTCACATAGGTGTTTTACTTTCAGAGAATGATACAGCCAAAGTATGGTAAAAAACATAGTTTTTAGCTGGTTACACCAGTTATTTTTTTTCTTTTATATATATTTTTTGGCAACTGGGTAAGGCCCACAGGGCATCCTGAGAGCCATGCGGAGGTTAAATTATTTGTTTTTTTTTAGGTTCTCACAGTATGTCTATGAAGGTTGTGTGACTCAAACCCCAGTCTGCTGGGTGCACGAAGCTCAGTCACAGTGCGTTGCTCTAACCTCTGGGTTATACTCAAGGTGGGACAAATCAGTTTGTGAGCTGGTGGTCAGCTTGGCCACCAACTTTCAAAATCTGGTAGCCAAACCAGTTTTTTAAGTAGCCATTGGCCATCTGGCTACCTGATTTGTCCCACCCTGGCTATACTGCTAGCCTAGTTCTTGAAATCAGGGTTGTAAAAGTTCTGTCACTCCCCATAGAAAGCAGTAAGCATGTAAAGGACTGGCTCAAGGGCCTTGGCCGGTGAGGCTTGGCTGGCATTTGGTATAGAAACCTCACTTGTGAAACTTCCCATTTTGGAAGTGTGACCATAGTACACAAAAGAACTAAAGTATTGGGTGGTTCAAAGTGATCCTTCACAGTGACATTGCCAAAGAGTCCCGTACACAATGTACTCCACAGAGATTTCATAAAGGATATGAGAATTTCTGCACAAAGTCTGAAATCACTAGGAGACTTGCCCCCGTAAGATTTTTGGAAGATGGCAATTCCTGGTATCAGATTTTAATAGCACCTTGTCATAATAAACATGGATAGCCACAAGTTCACACAAAACACTTTTGTGACAGATAAAGTTGGTCTGATTGCTAAGACTGTGAGACAGTCATAACTTGCTGACTTCTTTGGTAAATCTGATGCGAGTATAACAGATGGTCTCTGTTTATGGGAGACAGTTCAATTCTAAATTGCATCTTTTTGCATATGACACATACTAAAATGAATATGACACACTAAAATGGGTAAGACATATAGTGGTAGTTACAAAAAAAGTTGACCAGTACCATGGTATTTTCTGTCAAGCGCAGAAAAAAAATGCCACGGATTTACCACAGTAAGAAAACGCATTGAATAACACTGCTTTTTTTTTCCTGCGGTATGCAGTAAATCTGCAGTATTTTTTTCCGCGATTGACAGAAAATACCACAGTACCGGTCAACTTTTTTGTAACTACCACTGTACATCACAACAAATATTTCACATTTTGATATGAGTACAACACATACCAAAGTAAGCACAGCACATACCAGAGTAAGTATAACCCATCACAAAATGGGTATCACACATATGGACCTGAGTATGCAACATACTGAAATGAGTATAACTCATGTTTAAATAAGTGTAGTACATACTGAAATGAGTGTAACATGTACTAAAATGGGTGTAACACATTCCAAAATTGGTTGACATATGACAAAATTTTAAGGGCATTAACAAGGTGAAAGAGTCTAACGTTTCAATATAAGACAAGTAGCAGGACAAGAGGATACAGCATGAGATTAGAGGGAGGCCAATTAAGGGGTAATGTGACGAAGTTCTTTTTCACAGAAAGGGTGGTGGATGCATGGAATGGCCTACCTCAGGAAGCAGTGGATATTAATACAGTGCAAGGCCTCAAACAGGCATGGGATAGGCATAAGGGAGCAATACAGATGAGTTTGAATAAATAGGCCATTGACAGAGTAAAGGCCTATGGCACATATATAAGGTAGAAAAATAGGCAGACTGGATAGGCCTTGCGGTCCTTATCTGCCGTCAACTCCTGTGTTCCTCTGTTTCTATGTAAATGAGTAAAATGCTTACTGAAATGAGCATTACACATAGCAGAATATGGAGCCCGCCAGGAAGCAACATAGTGTCACAGATTCCTGCATGACAAAAGGGATTAACTGCCATTGAAATTGCCTAGTTTCCTGCAGCAGCTCTGCTGCAGAATTGATTTGCATCCTGGCAGGCTTCACTGTACCATAAAATGTATAACACTTATGGAAAGTAGCATAATATATACTGAAAATGTGTGTAACACATACAGAGATGCGTTTAACACATACTTAGATGAACATGACATTGTGGGCCAATCATGATGTAGCTCGAAGAATGCATAGAAAATTGCCCTAAAGTTCAGCTCTGCAGCAGGACAGAAACTTTTCAATTGTTTGTGTGTGTGTGTCTGTGTAAATATTTTTTTTGTCCGAGTGCTGATTGACCTGATGACATCACGAGTGGCAAAGCCACGAGTGATGTCTGGGTCAATACTGGCAAATTAATTTGTGCCTTTTGTATGCTTTTCTGTAATTTGTAACTGCAGTTTTAACTCATGGATGTTCAGATTGTGGACATCGCGTCTCTTCACGTCAGTATTGCCTGTCCACTGATGTTTTATGTAATAATGTTCTATGTACTAGTGTGTCTTTGTAACAGTGTGTATTTATTGTTTGTGCTTCTGCTGGGCCATGGCTGAAATTAGCCATTGTATTTGTTCACCTACCTTCTAAGCAAAAACTAAATAAATAAATGTCCAGTAGGGGGTAGCATATTCCATTTATGCCACACCTCCGTCAGTGTTTTGTATGAATTTATCGGTTAATTTTTTGGACATTCAGCATTACATTAACAGTTTACGGTACTTTACTTTCTATTATAAGGTTGGCAGTTGATAGTTTAAATTGTACCATAGGAAAGAGTCGGGCGAATGTGATTGGCTGGTAGGCTGTGGGAACTTTGCAGTGATTGGGTACTGTGGCTTACCCCACATGGAGCACTTTCAATTGGCTTTTTTTTTTGTTGCGTTGGAGGGTCTGCATTTGAAGCGTGTTTGTCACTGGTGGTTAGCGACTGAGTGACGTATATACATGTAGGTAAGGTTGTTGCACAGTTGTGTGAATTGCCGATGGGAGGGCCTTGTGAAGGGAGATTTTTCTGTGTGCAGGAAAGTTCGGCATGATGCCACAGGGTTTGCGGCGTAGGAGAACTGGAGGGAAGCTAGGGACATCACAGTTGGAGCCAGCGGGTCATTCAGAGTCTCTCATCAGGGGAGCTGCACCAGATTTGGGCCACAAGGGGTTGGAGCTTCTTTGTTTCGCAGGGGAGGTCTCATCAGAGATCTGGATTACAGTTATTCTTTTTTTTTTTTTTTAGTCGACAGAGCCTCTTCTTCAGTGGAATTCTGTGGTATCATCGGATATCAGGATTACAAGTTTTTTGTTTTATAATTCATTTGTGCTACATTGAGGATTCCTGCTTTGTGATGGCCTTCCTCGAGGGAGTCGTTCACTGGACCTGTGGATTGTGATGTTTTTCTTTTTTTTTTTTTTTATTGGAGCACTTTATTTTTTCTTTTTTTGCTTGGTTTTTAATGTTGTGGTAATGGAAAGAAGAGTCTGGGACTACAGCAAAGAAGTTCAACTGACTTTATTTGGACAAGAGACAAGAAGTTTCATGTCAATTAATAGCAGAAATGCATTTTTTTCAGGAAGTGAAGAAGCAAAGTGGTGTTCGGTAGGAAGGGAGATTTATTTTTTTATACAGGAAAATTCAGGATAACAGTCTTTCTAGCAACAGTGGGTGTAATAGAAACAGAGACGTTGGCAGATAAGGGCTTTCGGCCTACTGAGTCTGCCCTATTATCCCTAAGAAATGTGCTTTTTCAAATTCTGCTGGTAATAGGTTGTTGCCCTCCCCCGCCTGCCAGCAGCCCGCTGTACCTATCTTAAGCTTTTTTTAAACCTGTAATCGTTTCTGTCTCCACAACCTTTGCTGGCAAGCTGTTCTATTTGTCTGTCACCCGCTATGTGAAGAGAAGTATTTCCTCACGTTCCCCCTAAACTTCCCTCATTCCAGTTTCATCTTGTGCCGCCTTGTCCATGAGCATCTTTTTCTTTGAAAAATTGTATTCTCCTGCACTTTATTTATTTATCTCTGTGAGATATTTAAATGTCTCAGTCATATAGCCCCTCTCCTTCCTCTCTTCCAGAGAATACATATTTAATTCCCTAAGCCTATCCCTGTAGGGTTTACGATGCAGTCCCTGCACCATTTTGGTTGACCTCCTCTGAACCGCCTTGAGCCCATCAGTGTCCTTTCATTGATAAGGCTTCCAGAACTGGACACAGTACTCAAGGTGTGGCCCCACCAATGGTCTATTTAGTGGAATCATCACCTCCTTTTTTCATTTTTAATGGGTTTAAAGATTTAGAAGAAAGACTTGGAAATGGCTGTAGGAACTCCTTTTATACTTTCATGTTGCCCAGGAGCTTTGGGTGTATTTTTTTTTTCTCCACAGGGGTTCATTGAAGTGTGCAGGTATCATCTGTTAGGGAAAATATTGCACAGTATTTAGAAAATGCTTTGTGATTATTTTCATCATGCAAGCTTAAAACATCAACGGTTCTGCAATACTACAAGTGTATAACTGTTGTAAAGAGAAAAGTACAAAAAATGCAAGGAAGCTGGTTTGAAGTTTTAAATGCATTTAATTTTCTGTTTCTGGGATACCAAGATGTTTCTTACATATGTTACTGATAGCCAATAGTTTTTTTTACCTTGAGCTAATCAGAGTCGTTGTCTTTGATGACATTACCGCATCTTCTCTTCATAGGGTCTAAGTTTGTTATCTGCCAGAGACAGAAAAATATAAATGTTAGCTTCTTTCACATATGTAGTCGCTGTGCATCCGTGTGTTCGAATCCCAGTACTGTACTCAAACCTTCTGTCATTTACAGCAGGCATTGTGTTTGGATTGCTCAAGTACAAGATGCCAGGCATATTTTTCCAACCCTCCACCATTCAGTCTCTCTCACACAGATCTTGACTGTGAACTGCATATAAAAGTTATCAAGTGTTACTACTTTGTATGTTGCTGCCTTGAAAGCATTATGCATATGACGGCAATATGCATACGGACCCTTTTCTTAATCATTCTTTTTTTTCCCCCAATATTAAAATACAATTCAAAACTATGTTTCATTTCTTTGCCACCAGGTAGCAAAGTACAGAATTACTAACACCACTGAATGACACGGACAGAAGACTGCCTAAATTGTGCTTATGGGTGTTGGAAGTGTGAGCATGAGTGCTACAATAACATTGAAGCCATCAATGAAAAAGAAAACAAGGTAGGAAAGACTCTAATAAATGACTGCACTGACATTACCCCAAAATCCATGCTGCTGAAAACTGAGGGGGTTGTCACAGTCACAGTTAAAAATCTGACACTGAAAAATGGTGCGGCTTTCGCACCAGGCAAATTTTGGTACAATGCCACAACAGCTTCTGAGAGAAACAGGATATATGGATCAACCCCTGTGACAGTCTGTTACTGCGTCCCTCTCAGCATTTGATAATCTGCATGTTCCTGTATGGCTCGAGCCACATGGTGATTTCAGCTTCAAACCCCAGGAATCCCTCATTATGCTTGACATATACAGTGACCCTTGCAGGTGAAGCTGTCTCAGAGTGTGTGGAATGGAATTAGAACACAGTTCAAATCTTTGCTCTCTTGGTGGTGCTGTGCTCTACAGCTTAACGTCAGATCCTTTTCTCCGCCTGCACTAGCAAGTCACCCTGAAGAGCTCTCTTCAGCAGCTCACTCAAAGTACTGTATACAATCATTGAAGTATTAAGTATTTAAACTCCATTTTATCATTTTCTTCTTCTCTGCCCTCATCTATTTTAGTTTTATTGAGTTTTAGTTAGTGTGTGTTTTACGGTTCCGTGGCGGTTTTGGGGAACTGGGGAACTCTTCAGGTATTTTCGTTTTTAATTTTTTGAAACCGTCATTTTTTTCTCATGTGTGAGGAAAAACTGAGGACAATTTTTGTTTTGTCTGACTTTTGGTATTGTTTACTCGGTTTTTGCCTCGGTTCCATGTCTGAGGAACCAAGGCGATATTTGTTTTTACTGGAACTTTTCTCCTACGAAAACAAACAAAAAAATAACTAAAAAATAAAGTTTTCTTTATCGCGATTGGAACTGAACCGCAATTATTTCTTTCCCTACGGGGATTTGGTGTTCTTTGGCTCTGTACTGACGATTAGCACGTCAGACAGACCTAAAAAGAGGATGGAACCGACTGGTTTTAAAAAATTGTACTAGATGTTTTAACCTCCTAGCTAAGGTAGTAGGCAAACAGCCATGAGTTGTGTTTTTGAAGTGTCTTGGTTCCAGCTATGTGTTTTTTTTTTTTATATTTTCTTTTTATTCAAGGACGTAATATATACATGAAATATAGTCATTATCTTGAAGTCTGCAATCATTAGTGGTATGAGTTAATACAATATATCCAGAGCAATAAAAATCATTATAATTTTACCAGTGTCTTTGTGTATTCATTTTATAGAGACTGAAGTTATTAGCTTAATAGTAAGTTCATCTCATTGTGTGTGTGTGTGTGTGTGTGTATGTATATATGTATGTATATATATATATATATATATATATATATATTTTTTGTTCCTTCTAGAAAAGTTGAAAATTTATGACTCGCCCAGATGTGATGGCAACATTCTAGAAACCTCATAAGGGTCTTTATCTCACCCGATAGAACATATACTGTTATAGTGTGGAGAAGCTCAGGAGAAAAAAATCCGGGTCTCAGGTAGACAAGTACAGTACCCAGGGTCTCCAGGAGATTTCAAATGCCTGGTATTTACCATGGAGTCTGACTGTAAGAGATTCCATATTATAAATATCTAGGACCACCCCCCTACAATCCTTTAAAGTGGGAATAATTGAGGTTCTCTAACGCTTAGTAATAGCCTTCTTTGCTGCTAAAATATATAGTATATGGGTAAAGGGGTACGCTGCCATGGGGGTCTGTGAGGAGGAATTATAGCCAAAAGTATCGATTCAGACGAAAATTCAACCGGTTCGCCCAAACAGTCTGATGCCTCCTGTTGGAGCATACATCAAAAAGGAGTTAATTGGGGACATGTCCAGAATATATGGTTGGCCACCTATGCGTACCCCCTTCCCTTTCTTGACTATGCTATAGTGTCCTCTTTAATTTTTCTTTTCCCTCTCAGGTCCTTGTACAGGGATGTTATTGTTGTGACCTCCGAGCTGATATAAAACAACAGGCTGTGTTCCTCGTTGTTGGATTTAGTATGCAATTGCTATGTCATAAAATACATTAATGTATATACCTTATGTATATAAAACCTGTAAATGTTAACAATACTATGGCACTAGGTGTTTTTGATAAAGGTAAAAAGTTACTAGGGGACTGTATGATAAAAATGAAGTTAGTTGTGCTATTTAAAATGCATGTAAATTGCTATAAACTGAACAAGTCTGAAATGTCATGGTGGTTTGCATATATCCCATGATGCTTTGCATTATGGAAGTATGTGTGATGTTGCGTTTCTTTGAAACTTGGCTTATTGTTAATGCCCTTTGGAGTAACCTTTGTTTCAGTGCTTCTATACTGAGCTTCTTTGAATTTAAGCTTGTTTTTTTTTTTTTTTTTTTTTTTTATTTGAGCCCCCACCACCCAAGCAAACAAGGCCCAGTAGGGAAGGCTGAATCTCAACTGATAAGTTAGATCAGAGATATGTGAGTCAGTTGATTCCGGTTAAGAGGAAAGACTTGCATGGTCTGTTGCTACAAACTGATGTACTGAAGAAGAGAGATACCATTGCTGAAGGTTATCTGTTGGATTTTGAATAAACATCACATAGAGATTGTGTGTTGAACTTGAAGCTCAGTGTCTGGTCCAACTGTCATCCCACAACACCTCCACAGACTTGATGTTAGAAGTGGGATAACTTGCTGGAAGCGTCTAGACTAGCTGAAGAGGGACGTTTTCCGGTGGATATCGCCCAGATATCACAGATGGACTGATACACCAGGGGTTTCCAGAGGAGAACCCGGAGAAGAAAGTCCATGGAGTTCTGACCAGAACCATGGCTGACAGGCAGAGAGAAGCTGCTGCCTGGACTGGACCTGGGAGCTCGGAGGAAGGCCAAGCCAGAAGACAACTCAGAGATGCAGGTCGAGGCAGATTGGAGGTGCGAGAGACAACGCCCAGGAGGTGGCGACTCTGATTAGGATGATCCACTGGATGGCCAATGGCTGGAGGCAGACCGACTGCAGAGAGGCGGAACACTGGTGCCAGATGCTCGAGAGGTCCCTGCTTGAGAGTTTGGATAAAGAATTGGAGGAGGATTTTTTTGTGGGCTCCGCTGGAGGAGGACCCCCTGACTGAGCAGGATATTCCTTTGTTGCCTGTGTTCCCAGGATGTTACCTGTTGGAGGTCGGAGATGCAAGTATGGAATTTGAATGTGAGACCCCAGGTAAGACTGTGCCCAGTGATATTGTGGGGTTGAAGACTTGAAGCAAGCAAGAAGCGCATGAGGCTGAAGGGACTTTTTCTTGTATTGATACAGCTAAATGTAATAACAGTATTGACTGGGGTATACTGAATGCTAAAGATGCTAATGTTGCCAAACTGTTACATTATATTAAGGTTAAGGAGGGTATGCAGATTAATGGTGGTGTGGGGGGCAAAATAATGGTGGTACGAACTAAAGAAGGGTGTTTTGTACCACATGATGCCCAATCCCTGTACAAAAAGTGTAGATGCCCAGGTAGTGGTACCTGAGGTGTACTGGCAACAATTGATGGAGACTGCTCACTTTAGTCCCTGTCGGCATCTGAGCCATGATGGGGTCTTGGCTCGATTAACCCCGTATTATTACTGGCCAGGAATGTTTATGTGTAACCAGATAGAGGTACCTGCTGGGGACGCAGAGGAAATAGTACCCTGGGTGTGGAAAGAGTATCCTAAAGGGTAGAGGTCATTAAAGAAAAAAAATAACACCCTTGAAAAAAAGGGAAAACTCTCACACAGGTCACGAGTTACTAGATGGTAACAGATAGCTAAAAATAGCACAGTGATTAAAAAGATGTTTATTGAGACACCCCAGAGTTAAAAGGTTTAGGAACCTGCTGTTTAACATTGCAGGGTGTTCAGCATGGGAGGTTCCTTGGCTTCCTGTAGGTTTCTGTAGAGTCCAGCCTGGGGATAAGATGACCATGGATTTGGGGTTATAGGTTATAAAAGGTTGACTTAGGAGAGTAGAAACTACTATTGCTTCTTCTGTATTCACGCAGACACTTTGTGTAAGACAGAGGGGTGAAGTTGGTTGTAGGCACAAGGCTTGATGTGGCTCTGCAGTGGTTCCTTTCTGTAGGCCAAAGTGTAGTATTTTTGATCAGGGGGCGGGCCTGATGTCAAAGAAAGAGGTACCCAAGGGCAGACAAGGAGTCTGAGGTGGTACGTGTGTTTTATTTCTTTTTGATGGAAAACCTACAAAGTAGGGGTGGGTGGAAAATGGATTGGAACCTGTGTTGGGGTAACTCCTGGAGTGTCTACTCTCAGGTGTCTGTATCAGTAGCAAGTCAAATGAATGAATCAAGAGATATAGTGTGTTTATGTAGAGGGGTTGAACCTGGGACTGGGCCCCTGCTTAAAACTGACATGTCTGGTGGGGTTGGAGCAGGTAATTATTAACCCCAGAGAAAGTCTTTCTGTGGTACTGGACTTTATAGCTGTCCAGATATTTGGTTAAGAAATATAACAGACTTTCCCTAAAAGGAGATGGGAAGGTACCATTAGTCTCTGAGAAATGTATTCATGCCTCAGGGTAAAGAATGATGATATCCACTATGTTTGTGATAAAGTGTTTATTGTTAATAGGGACCCTGACACCGAGCTTCTGAAGATGGATGGGTGGAAGCACCATCCCTTCCTGGGACAGGAAGGTGGTAAGCAGTCTGCAATAACTGCTTCCCTCTTAAGGTGGGGGGATATGTGACAGGGAGCTCCTGCCACTCTTGAGGACCGACCTTTTATTAAATCTGTTGCAACAGTTCTTCTATTTCTTAGCCTAATCCATTCTTTACAGTTTCTAGTCCTTAAGGTTGGCCACCTATGAGCACCCCCTTCCCTTTCTTGACTATGCTATAGTGTCCTCTTTAATTTTCCTTTTCCCTCTCAGGTCATTGTACAGGGACGCTATTGTTGTGATCCTCCGAGCTGATATAAAACAACAGGCTGTGTTCCTCGTTGTTGGATTTAGTATGCATACTAACATACTAAAATGCCAGCAGAATAGGCCTAACGGTCTTTCGTGTCTGCTCGTTTGGTCAGCCCCCACCCTGGGTGCTGACCTTGCTGCCCCCCTCGCCTTCTCTGGCTTCTCCCTTCCCAGTTCCGGATATTCTTGCTGCATTGGATTTTGCTTCCAGAACTCTTCCCTGTACCTGTCCCACCCCTCTTGAACCCCTCCACTGTCTCTGCCTCCACCAGCCCCCTAGGCAGCGCATTCCATGGCTCCACCACCCTCTCAGTGAAGTAGCACCTCCTCCTTTCTCCCCTGAATCTTCCCCCCTCCAGCTTCCACCCATGCCCTCTAGTGGCCCCTCCTCCTTCCTTCGAAGCACCCTGACTGTTCCCTCCCCTATTTACCCTCTTCATGTACCTGAAGACCTCTATCATGTCCCCCCGGTCCCTTCTCTCTTCCAATGTGTACATATTTAGCTCTTCGAGCCTCTCCTCATAGATCCTGTCCCCCAAGCCCCAAATCATTTTGGTTGCCCTCCTCTGGACCCTCTCCAGGAGGTTAATGTCCCTCTTTAAGTGTGGCCTCCAAAACTGCACGCAGTACTCAAGGTGCGGCCTCACCAAGCAGTTATACAGAGGGAGTATCACTTCCCTCCTTCTGGAGGTGATCCCCCTAGTGATGCATCCCAGCATCCTGTTGGCCTTGGCTGCTGCCCGCCTACAAGTCTCAGAGTTGTTCATCTTGACATCCACCACCACCCCCAGGTCCCTCTCAGCCATCGAGACTTGTAGCATTTCCCACCCCCAGGGAGTACACTTGGCCCGGGTTTCTGGCCCCCAGGTGGAGTACCTTGCATTTCCCTGCATTGAACCTCAGCTTCCACTTTCTAGACCATCTTTCCAGAGCCTCCAGGTCCCCCTGTAGGGCCACCCTCCCCTCCTCCCCATCCACCACCGCCCACAGTTTCGAGTCATCCGCAAAGAGACTCATCTCACTCCTGATTCCTGTCCTTATGTCAGAGACGTAAGCGTTGAACAGAAGGGGCCCAAGGACTGATCCCTGTGGGATCCCACTAATGACTCTCCTTGGGGATGAGACTATCCTGCCAACTACGACCCTCTGGGTCCGGTCCTGGAGCCAATTGCCTATCCATCTGATCATCTGGTTCCCCACCCCCATTTCTCCCAGCTTATCCAACAGGCCCATGTGAGGAACAGAGTCAAATGCCTTGCTGAAGTCTAGAAAGAGGACGTCCACTGGTCTACCCAGGTCCAAGGCGCTCGTCACCCAGTCATAGAACTCCACCAGGTTTGTCTGACACGATTTTCCCGAGATGAATCCATGCTGTCTATCGTCCAGGCACCCTGACTTATCCAGGTCCCCCCCAGCCTCTCCTTGACAATGCCCTCCATCACCTTGCCCACCACCGATGTCAGGCTGACAGGCCTGTAGTTCCCTGCCACCTCCCTTGATCCCCCCTTGTGGATAGGCACTATATGTGCCACCTTCCAGTCCTGGGGCACCCACCCTGTCCTCAGAGAGATGGTGAAAAGCTCCACCAGGGGTTTCGCCAGGACATCTGCAAGTTCCTTCAGCACTCTGGGATGTAATTTATCCGGCCCCGGTGCTTTTTCCGTCTTAAGGGAGCTGAGGGCTTCCCTTACTCTCTCTGCTGTGATTTCCACTTCCGGAACCTCTTCTCCCTGCTTAGCCCTCCCCCCTCCTGCCAGTGATGCCTCCCCCTCTCCCCAGACCCACCGATCGGTAAGGGTCCCCCCCTCCTCAGTATCTCTGTCTCCTCCCATGTATGATGCAGCACTTCATTTTCCTTGGTGAAAACTGAGGTGAAGTACTCATTTAGTACCTCAGCCTGCTCCCCGGTCTTGTGCCCATCTCTCCCTGATTTAATCCTGCTAATCTGCCCCTTCACCCTTCGTTTTCCCCAATGTATCTAAAGAACCCTTTGTTCCTCTCCTAATTTCCCTGGCCAGGTTCTGCTCCTTCCTTGCCTTGCAGCCTCACCACCCTAGTGGCCCTTGTAGCCATCAGCTCGCTACTCCCCGATCCCTTTCACTCCTTGAGAGCACTTGAATTGCTTATAGGCTGCCTTCTTCCCGCACCACCTCCTGGACCTCCTGGTCCACCAGCAGGGTTTTTGGGCCCCACCGCATTGCCTTACTCTTGCACAGGTGCTGGTAGCATCCTGCACCCTCTCCTGATGATTTCCACCTACTATCAAAGGCCCATATCTGACCCAATCCCATCCAAATGCTCCTTAAGGATCCTTCCCATTTCCTTAAAATCCGCCCCCAAAGTCGGTTACTTCCATCTTTGTGCAGCCTTCTACCCTTCCTAGGTCCAGGCAGAACCAGACTGTGGCATGGTCACTCCCGCCAATGGGTCCCTTACCTCCAGGCCCCCAATCTGGTCACTGTCTGCCAGGACCACATCCAGTACCCGCCTCCCTGGTCGGTTCCCTCACCTGCTGAGTTAGGAACGCATCTTGAAAGACGTCCAACAACCTCTGTTCCCTGGTCACAGAGGATGTCATAGTCTCCCAGTCTGTTCCTGGCATGTTTAAGTCCCCCAACACCACCACCGTTCTTCTGCCCAGTCTGCAGTGTCTCCCAACATCTGCCACCAGACTGTCCTCCAGCTCCTCTGCCAGGGCAAGGGGTCTATACACCACTCCTATTTTTACTCTCTTGCCCCTCCTTGTTATCAAGGCGACCCAAATCGCCTCCACGGTTCCCTCCGCCTCCTCTACTCCCCCTATACCAATGCAGTTTTGACTATCATTGCTACCCCTCCTCCCCTTCCCTCCCCCTGTCCTTCCTGAACATAGTGTAACCCTCCAGGTTCAGGTCCCAGTCGTGTCCTGCAGTGGCCCAAGTCTCAGTGACCGCTGCCACATCCACTGCTCCCTCATTTAGCATTGCCTGGAGCTCAGGCATTTTATTGCCCAAGCTCCTGGCATTTAGCAGGACTACCTTCCACCCTTTCCCTATAGTTCCATTTCCCCTGCTCGTGTTCCCATGGGGATTCTGTTTTCCCCTGGTCTGCACTTTGCCAGTCGGCCTTTTCTCACAATCCTCCAGCTCCCCAGGGGGGTGGAGACAGAGTCCCTCCTTTATCGGCACCCCCTTGACAGCCTTTTCTCCCATCCCTCCCCTTCACAAGTTTAAACCCCACTTTTCACCAATGAACCCTCTATTTTCAACTTATGATTCCTCCTCCAAATTGAGATGGAGTCTATCTCAGCATACAGCTCCTTATCCTCCCAGGTCTCCCCCCAATCCCCCATCAACCCATACCCTCTGGCCTCACACCACTCCCTGAGCCACTGGTTTATCTCCCTAATCTTCCTTTTGTGTTCCCCACTAGCCCTTGGCACCGGCAGGATTTCTGAGAAGGAAACTGTGCATCCTATGTCATGACAGACCCTGGCAAGCTCCCTGAATCTTGCCTGTATCTCTAGCTCGCTATTTCCCTCAATGTCATTTGTACCCAGGTGGACCAGTATGTCCGGGGAAGCCCCACAATCCTTTGCCAGCTGATATACCTTGTGCTTAGCCCTGTGCACCGTTAGTCCAGGGAAGCATCTTGTTCTAACTGGCCAGGCTTCTCCCTCCCTATCCCATTTGATACCCCTGATCATAGAATCCCCCAACAGGAGCACTCTGACCACTCCTTTTCCTCCATTTCCCCCCCTTCCATGTCCCTCATCCTTTCTACCGGCCCCTCCACCCAGCCGGCTCCTTGTTTCTCCCCCTATCTGGGTGCCACATGCCACCCCTCCTTATTTACCATGGCCCCCTCCACTCCAATACTATGCCTCCTCCTCCTGAGTATCCTTCTGTACCTGCTAATTCCCTCTCACTGCTCGCGACTGGTCCTTCTCCCCATCTGCTAAACTAGCCTGGCTCATCCTCCTCCTTCCTGTCTCCATTTAGTTCCTCCTGCTCGTCCGTGCTCCCCTGGCCTAAACCCTCAGCTCTCTTACTGAATCCTCCTTGTACTTCTGGTCCTTCTCTTACCTTTCCTCCCAGCTGGTCTTTCTCCTTGTGCTTTCCTCCTCTTCCCCTGCCCCTCCTGCTCTGATTCACTGCTCCCCCATTTTCCTGCATTCCAGGTCCCCCTGTTCTTCCTATCTGGCCCCTGCCTCCTGCCCCCACTCCTTTCCGCCTCTAACCACCCCTGTCGTGGCTACATCACCCCTCATCCTCGAGCAGAAGAAGAGATTTGAAGCAGTTACCAGTGTAAGGTCTGATCCACCTCCCGGCTTGCTTCCTTCTGTCCAGCCCTGGCCATCTGCCTACTTCCTGAGAATGTTGTCCCTCCGTCCCTCCTTGTGAGGGTCCCCAGTTACCTGCCTGCTTCCTTGGTAGTGTCCTTTTGACCCTCTGCCAGGGTCCCTATGTGACCCTGAGTATTCTCCTGCACTCCTTTCCCTATGCCCCGCCCCAGTGCGTGGGAGATCCCCAGCCCCTTCCCCAACCATACCGCCCCCCTTTCCCCAGCTGTCTCCTAATCCCCGCAACCTCCTCCCTAAGCTGTGCCAGCTGGTAGCACACTGGGCAACCACCGAACTTCCAAGCCCAGTCCAGTATCATGGCTGCTCCATACCCTGTGCACCCCACCACCCTCCCAAAGATGCTGGCCCTAATGACGTGTGGTTCCATCCCCTTCCAAATAGGTTTCCTTGGGTGAGCCACCAGGTTCCCCCCTAGTCCAAGATACACCCTACTGCCTAATCGGTCACCCACTAATCTTAGAGGCAGTCCAACTGTACACCAGTAACCCTGTTACTAGGTGCAGTACAGCACATTAAACTTATATAAGGGAAATGAACAACTCCCTAAGCTCCTCTCTCCCAGCCTTTAAATCCAACCCCCAGTGGCTAGAACTACATGAGCTGCACCTGTAGCCTTTTCTTCCAATTGCAGGGCAGGTGTTCCCCATAAATTAGCAGAATTCTGGGAGGAGGGGTGGGGAGGGCGGTCTTGGGCAGACACCTGACTCGAGAGAGAGTGTATCAGCCCTGTGTCTCCCTCCAAGCCCAGCAGCCAAAGAATCAGGCCCAAACAAATCCCACCAAATAGGTTTTAAATCAGAAGAAATAGGCCTCCACCAGCGCAGCCTGTTACACAGTGAAACATCCACAAAATGAGCCCACTTACAGCCACCAAACCAGTTTTCAAACTTCCAGCAGCCCCCAAAACAAAACCCTGCTAGCCCCTTAGAAGTAAGAAAGAAAAGAACTAACCTTCTACCAAGTAAAATCCACAAGAACCCTGTGCAGTTGCACTATGTCATAAAATACTTTAATGTGTATACCTCATATGTATAAAACCTGTAAATGTAGAAAATACCATGGCACTAGGTGTTTTTGATAAAGGTAAAATGTTACTAGGGGACTGTATGATAAAAATTAAGTTAGTTGTGCTATTTAAAATGCATGTAAATTGCTGTAAACTGAACAAGTCTGAAATGTCATGGTGATTTGCATATATCTCATAATGCTTTGCATTATGGAAGTATGTATGATGTTGTGTTTCTTTGAAACTTGGCTTATTGTTAATGCCCTTTGTTTATACCCTTTGTTCAGTGCTTTTGCACTAAGGTTCTTTGTCTTTAGCTTTTTTTTTTTTTGGAGTCCCCACCACCCAAGCAAACAAGGCCCATGTAGGGGAGGCTGAATCTCAAATGATAAGTTAAATCAGAGATCAGTGAGTCAGTGGGTGCTGCCTAAGTGTAGAGGAAAGACTTGCATGGTCTGTTGCTACAAACTGGTGTACTGAAGAAGAGATATGTCATTGGTGAAGGTTATCTGCTGCATTTTGAATAAACACACAGAGATTTTGTGTTGAATTTGAAGTTCGGTGTCTGGTCCATCTGTTGTCCCACAACCCCTCCACAGGAAGGAGCAGGGAGGTGGTGGGTAACTACCACCCTGTAAGTCTCACCTTGGTGGTAGGCAAGATGATGAAAACCCTGCTTAAAGAAAGAATTTTAACTTTCCTGGAAGAGGCTGGACAGCAGGCAACATGGCTTCACGGCGGGACAGTCCTGTCAGACTAATCTGATTGAGTTTTTCGACTTGGTTATTAAGATAGTGGACCAGGGGAGCCATGGGTGTTATCTACTTCAACTTTAGCAAGACCTTCGACTTGGTCCCACACAGAAAGCTGCTAAATAAACTTCAGCATACAGGAGTGGGACAGGAAGTGGTATCATGGGTTAGGAGCTGGCTTATTCAGAGGAACCAGTTGGTGACGGTTAACGGGGCAGCATCAGGGGATAACGGGGCGACCAGCGGAGTGCCACATGGGTCCGTCCTGGGTCCTTTACTCGTCATTATTTTCATAAGTGACATCACTGAGGGGCTGGGCGGGAAGGTGGGTCTGTTTGTAGATAGCACAAAGATCTGCAAAGGAGTGGACACTGCTCAGGGAGTGGAACAAATGAAAAGTGGCCTGCTCAAGCTAGAAAAATGGTCCAACATGTGGCAGTTAAAATTTAATGCAAAAAAATGCACCGTGATGCATCTGGGCAGGAGCAACCCAGGGACGGTCTACTATCTGGGAGGGGAGCAGCTGACAGCCACCAAACAGGATCGGTATCTTGGTGTCATCTCTGATGAGTTTAAAAGTAGGAAGACAATGTGAAAAAGTGGCGCAAAAAGCCAGCAAAATGCTGGGATGCACAGAAAGGGGTATTACAAGTAGAAAGAGGGAAGTGCTCATGCCACTGTACAAGTCCCTGGTAAGGCCCCACCTTGAGTACTGCGTACAGTTCTGGAGGCCTTATCTCAGGAAGGACGTGGATAGACTAGAGACGGTAAAGAGGAGGGCAACAAAAATGGTACAAGGGCTCCATGAATTGCCATACGAAAGCAGATTCAAACAACATGAAGTCTTGCTATATTATGACATATGCAGTGAGTCCCAACCTTCGAACTGCTCCGGAGGTGAAAGAGTTAACTTTCCATGCCAGGCATGGACCGCTGAGCTCGAGCTCGGTTGAAAACTCTGTCTGTTGTTCTTCAAACTCAAACTGTCCGATTCTTTACTCTGCCTCACTGAACAGTCGCTCCGGAGATTTCTCCTTCTGCTCGGTTCATTTTGTCGGTTAAAGTATTAATTTTTCGTTTTTTTAACGAATTTAAACCACAACCGGTCAGTTCAAGCTCTGTCTGTGGTATCGTAAGTACTAGATAGGTTTTACATTTACTTTCTGTGTGGAACTTGTAAACGGTATTATCGGTTCGGTTTGAACCGATCAGGTTGTTGTAAATACATTAATCTGTCTTTTAGAGTGCGGTTCCCGGTTCTTATCGGTTCTAAAAAAAACGGATTTCATTACGGTTTTATTCATGACCAGTGACACGGTTGGGAACCGATAAGAGAGTCTTGCTTGGCAGATTGCCATAAACGGGCAAGTTTTGGTTAGGCTGGCACTATGTCTGAGAAACCCAAAGAAAAACCGGGCCCACTGGGTTTCAACACTGCAGTGTCTGTGGGGAAGCCTTTGCCAAGGCTGACCCCCACACCACCTGTGTTTATTGTCTGGGGTTTGACCACCTCAGTTCAGACTGCCAGATTTGTAAAATTTTCCTGCAGCTACCCTGGATAAGAGTTGGTAGGCTCAGGAAAGGGAGGCCAAGAAGTCCAAAGCTGACCGGATGGCCCAGCCAGTTCGGTTCAAGCCGAACCGGAGAGATGCCCTCTGACCAGGGCAAGACTTCCTCGGCAAAGGAGAGCCGACTCGGAGGAGTCGGTTCCAGCAAAAGGACAAGGAAATCAGCTGGTGTGGAGCCAAAACTTTCCTCTCCAACCGCTGAAGAAATAGCCAAAGCGATTAAAATTGTCCAGTTGCTTTCCCGGTTCCGACCGAACCGGCACCGTCAAGTAAGCGTACGGTTCGGCCGGTTCCACCGTTCAAGAGTATGATCTAGAGGAATTTTATGAACCGGAGGAGGGGGAAGAGGAGCATGAGGAGAGTGAATGTGGATTTGAAAGTCTGGATGTGCCCATTGAACCGGACATCTCCCCAGACAGACCTTCAGGAGTGTCTCCTCCTAGGCTTTCTGAGTCCCCTTCTCATTTTATTTTTTATAAAAAAGTGGCTGAAACCCTCCAGCTCCCTATGGAGGAAGCTGTGGATGATCAAGAGGAACCTGACTATGTGGAAATGATGGCTATCCCAGAGTCCAGGAGACTGTCTGTTCCTTTGCATAAATCTTTTGGAAAACAGACAGTAAAAATTTTAAAAACTCCTCACACTATACCTCCTGTTGATAAGAGAATGGACAAGAGGTACACATTGTCAGGCTCTGATACGGAGTTCCTTACACAACAATGCAGCCATGTTGGGGTAGTGCAGGCTGCAGCCTGTGACAAAACCAATATTCCTTTGCCTCACACCCCTGACAAGGACTCCAGGAGGATTGATGCCATGGCAAAGAACAGTACATGGCAGCATCTTTGGGACTCAGACAGGCAAATTATATGGCTTATGTTGCTAGATACCAGAAATCCAGATGGGATACTGTTATGGCTCTAGCAAAACAGGTCCCTGGCCAGCTTGCCAAGGAGCTGGAGCAGGTGGCGCTGATGGATTGAGGCATCTAGGTGCAATTCCATGCTGCAGTGGACTCTAATGATGTGTCATCAAGAGTCATGGCTACATCTGTGGCACTTGCAGAATGGCTTGGCTCAGATGTACTAGCCTGTCACAGGATACCCAGACTAAGGCCATGGATTTTCCTGTTGTGGGTAATTCTTTGTTTGGGGAGCAGACAGAAAATTACATGAAGAAAATGGATGAGTATGGGACCACCTATAGGAGGCGCACAGGCAAGGAAGGCAGGCCACTCCTCAAGGCAGCCTTCCAGGGGCAGGGACAGGCCTTTTCATGACCTTTTGCAAGCCAAACCACTCTTCAGCTTACGCCCAGAGGGGTTCTTTAGAGGAGAGGCAGACGGGACAAGCAGGCCTGCTTCCACCCCTCAGCCTAAAGCCCTGCCAAGCAGACACCCTGATGGGGTGGCCAGGGCCGATTCTCCACTACCTGTAGGGGCAGGCTGGCTTACTTTGTCCAGGACTGGAAGTCTCACATCAGACAAGTGGGTCCTGGAAGTAGTAAGCCAGGGACTGTTCTCAACTTCAAAAATTTCCAAAGATGAGAACCAGATCCTTTCCACCTCAAATCCATCAGAGGCACTTGCCCTAGAGGCAGAAGTCTCTACCCTCCTGGCTCTCAGAGCCGTGGAAAGGGTTCTACCCCTACACCAGGGCAAAGGATTGTACTCCAGGTACTTCCTTACCCCAAAAAAGACAGGAGAATGGCGGCCCATCCTGGATCTCAGATACCTAAACAAGCACCTTTTAAAACCAAAATTCAGAATGGTGACTCTGGGAATTATTTGCCCTCTCTAAAGCCAGGGGACTGGCTAGCGTCCCTGGACCTCAAGGATGCCTACTTCCATATTCTCATCAGAAGCTCCCATCGAAAGTACCTCAGGTTCGAGCTGCCCTCAGGCCATTACCAATTCAGAGCAATGCCCTTTGGTCTCACCTCTGCTCCAAGGGTATTCACAAAATGCCTGGCAGTAGCAGTTGCCCACCTAAGAAGGCAAAAAATTGCCATCTTCCCTTACCTGGATGACTGGCTCATAGTAGGCCAGTCTCCAGACAAGTCAAGTTACATCTTCAGATAACTCAGCAACTGCTTACCTCTCTAGGTTTCCTTCTGAATCTTCCAAAGTCAGTTCTAGAGCCTGTCCAGCTCCTCACCTTCATAGGTGAACTGAACACAGAGGAAGCCAGAGCCTTCCTGCCTTTGGACAGGGCAAGGACCCTGGTCTCTCTGGCCTCCTCATTCACCCTGCAGGTCTCTCGACCAGCAAGGCATTTTCTACAGCTCCTAGGGCACATGGCTGCTTCTACAGCAGTAGTGCAAGGAGCCAGATTTCAGATGAGGGACATCCAGTTCCATTTGAGAGCCTTTTGGTCTCAAAGAAAGGACCCTCTAACCAAATTGATCCCAGTGACTTGAACTCTGATCCAAGCCCTACAATGGTGGCAGGATCAGAGCAATCTGAGACAGGGGGTTTCCTTTGTCACTCAGTCTCACTCTTTAATCCTTACTACAGATGCATCCCTCTTGGGGTGGGGAGCCCACATGGGCGACTCACTACCCAGGGACTGTGGTCCCATTAGGAATCTCTGCTCCACATCAACCTGTTGGAGCTCAGAGCAGTTTTTCTAGCACTTCAAGCTTTTTCCAAATCTGTTCAGAACAGAGTTGTACAGGTCAGAACAGACAACACCACTACAATGTGGTACATCAACAAGCAAGGAGGCACTCTGTCTACGGCCTTGTGCACCAAAGCAATGAAGTTGTGGTCTCTGGCTTATTCCCTGAACACCTCCCTTACGGCAGTTCACCTCCCAGGCAAGGACAATGCCCTGGCAGATGCTCTCAGCAGGATTTCCCAGGGCCATCACAGATAGGTCACTGGATCCCTGGTCCTGGAGGTAATATTTGCCAGGTGGGGCACTCCGCAGATAGATCTTTTTGCAGCCCCAGACAATCACCAACTTGCCCTTTTTTGCTGCAGGCCCCCAGTGTTGGGCTCAGTCCCTCTGGATGCCTTAGTGCTCAACTGGGACGGAAAGTTTCTCTATGCTTTCCCCCCCTTCCCTCTCCTGTTCAAAGTGTTAGTCAAAATCAGATCTCAATCCTGCAAAGTGATTCTGATTGTTCCAGATTGGGCCAGACAACCCTGGTATCCACTCCTACTGTCCTTAGCAGTCCATCTTCCCCTGTGTCTTTCCAGGAATCACAATCTGTTAACCTGTGCTCAGGGAAGGGTTTGGTACCCGAACCTCAAATCTCTCAGTCTCAAGGCCTGGCTCTTGAAGAGTTAGAATTTGCTGATCTGCACCTCTCCCAGGGTGTAATGGATATATTGAAGGCTTCTAGGAAGCCTTCCACCAGGGCTACTTACAATTCCAAATGGATGAGGTTTTCCATATGGTGCTCTGGGAGGCATATTTCCCCAGAATCTGCTGATTTATCCACAGTACTGGATTATATGGTCCATTTGAACACTTTGGGGCTCAGACCAGCTACCCTAAAGGTGCATTTGGCAGCTGTGTCTGCTTTCATTTCAGCAGGTAAACCCTCTTCTCTTTCAGCTCATCCTGTATTCTCTAAGTTTTTTAAGGGATTGCTTCACACCAACTCTCCATTCAGGGACCCTGCCCCTGCCTGGGATCTTAATGTTTGCATTGCTCAGCTTATGCAACCTCCCTTTGAGCCCTTGTCTTCGGCAGACCTCAAGTATTTGACTTGGAAGACTGTGTTTCTGGTAGCTATCACTTCTGCCAGACGCATAAGCGAATTACAAGCTTTGTCAGTGGAGCCTGATTTTATCTCCTTTCATAGAGATAAGGTGGTCCTCAGAACTAACAGGAAGTTCTTGCCTAAGGTGGTTTCAGATTTCCACCTTAATCAATCTGTTTCTCTTCCAGTGTACTTCACTGACCATTCCTCCTCTGGCGAGAGGAGGCTCCACAGCTTAGATGTGAAGAGAGCCCTTAGTTACTACATTGAGCTTACCAAGGGTCACAGGTTTGACTCCCTCCAACTGTTCCTCACTTATGGTGAGGTTGGTAAAGGGAAACCTGCCACTAAAAGATCCATTGCCAGGTGGATTGTCTCTTGTATCCAATTCTGTTATGAAAAGCTGGGTAAGGTTCCTCCCTCAGGCCTGAGGGCTCACTCTACCAGAGGTACAGCTGCTTCCTGGCTGCTGCCAGGGACATCCCCATTCTAGAGATTTGTCAAGCAGCTACCTGGAAAACAGTTCACATTTTTACTAAGCATTACTCTCTGGACACCCAGGCTAGGAGTGATGCTCGGTTTGGCACAGCTGTGCTTCAGAGCCTATTTTCTAAGTAGGTTCCGTCCCTCTTCCATGGAGGTACTGCTGTGTAGTCTGCATATGTCATAATATAGCAAGACTTCATGTTGTTTGAAGAAAAAATTGCTCACCTTAATAATGTTGTTTCTTCTAATGGAGTCTTGCTATATTATGACCTCTCCCCCGCCTGTCCCTCTCTGAACCTCTGCTTTTGGGATGTGGGTGGGCAGTGCAGTGTTGGCACTTAGTAGATGCCCACCTTGTTTTTTCACCCCTCTCTTTTTCTGGGGTGACTGGGTGTTGTGTTTTTCATTTTTTGGGTCTCCTGACTTGAGTCTTTGTTTTGGGACCAAAAAATGTGTTGTTATATTTAGTAGCCAGTTGGCTAGTGTAGGTTTACAGCTTCCACACAGGACCTTAGTGAGTTTAGCTCGTAAAGATCTGACAGTTTGAGTTTGAAGAACAACAGACAGAGTTTTCAACCGAGCTCGAGCTCAGCGTTCCATGCCTGGCATGGAAAGTTAACTCTTTCACCTCCGGAGCAGTTCGAAGGTTGGGACTCACTGCATGTGTCATAATATAGCAAGACTCCATTAGAAGAAACAACATTACTAAGGTGAGTAATTTTTTCTTATGGCAACTCAACATGTACTCACTGGAGCAGCGCAGAGATAGGGGTGACATGAAAAAGACATTCAAGTTCCTGAAGGGCATAAACAGAGTCCCTACCCAGGAACTCTTTCTGATCAGTAGCTCCACAAGACAAGGGGTCGTGAAATTAAATTAAGGGAGGTTCCGGAGTAACGTGCGTAAGTTCTTCTTTACGGAAAGGGTGGTGGCTCCATGGAATAACCTACCTGCAGAGAAGTCATTGACTCCAAAACAGTAGGACATTTCAAATCTGCTTGGGTTGGCATAAGGGGATTCTCTGTAAGAAATTCGAAGGGGTAACACTCAGGACATACTAGATGGATCTTTGGTCCCCATCTGCCGTCACTTTCTATGTTTCTGTGACTAAGCCGCCAGGTGCCAGAACCCGATGGAAAACTTCTAGCTAGCAGTATTCAGCCCATTCCCAGTTCTTTTCCTGCCGTTGACCGCGCAAGTCGATCCTCCATGGACTCCTTCAGCTTTTGACTGCCATTTTTACCACATTGACCAGCGCTTGTTATTTTTCTATAACCAGTGATTTCTTCAACGATTTCTTGCATGTCGTCCAACCTCTTCAGTTGAGAGGTGGCAATCCAAGTGTGTGGGGGCAGATGCCCTATAAAGTAGAGATATAAGTTTATCATGGCAGTCATACACATCATTGGTTCCATGACGTTTGATCTTTATTCAGAACTTCCATGCTTTCACTAGTGTCATCAGAATGTAGCAATGATGACAGTGCCACAACATTTACTACTGTTTACTAATGATTTCATGAATAAACAATGAGTCATTAAAACCTCATCCATGACAAACTTGCATCCCTACCTAGAAGGATGGCCGTTCAGCTTGCCTTTTCTGCCTAGGCCCAGACCACAACATTGAGGCCCTCCAGCATTGGCAAGGCTTTAACCAATGCAGCAGGCTCTGCCGCCAGAAGGCCCTCGAAGCCTTCCTGCTTTCTAAGAAGTTATCTGAAATGGAGAAGGAGCTTCACAGCAAGAGTTCTTCATCCTCTCCGGTCTCTGTGGCCTCCTCTTCATCTTCTTCTCATGAAGAGAAGAAATTGCGCGTCAAACACCAGCACAGGGAAAAACACAAGGTTTGATCACGGGCAGAAGACCGCTCACAGTCCCTGACGAAGTTGGCAATTGCTTCTGGCTCATCCCCTCGCTGATGGTCAACTTCCGCCACTGGGCTCCCAGTGACCAAACCTCCCTCCCTTATCTCTGTAGTGGGAGAAGGTTCTTCGGGCGCAGGAAATCTTCTCCCGCCCCTCAGCCACTTAAGCTTAGGCCCATCATTACTACGGGTTCTAAGCCGACTGGCTTGACTGGTGGCTGTTCGGGAGGTAGGCCTTTGCCTGTCACTTGCCCAGCCAGGGTGTCTGCCGAGTCTGCTCAGTCAGGGGCCGACGCTCCTAGGCAACACCTGGGACCGTCGCCCTCCTCTGGGAAAAAGGGGCGTCTGTCCCGTTCGGGAGTTAGTTCCCCTGCTCGGGTGACTCCGCCCAGGTGGCCTCTGGATCAGTCTCCGGCCCGGCCTCTGCCTTTGCTGGTCCCCTCGACACCAGCTTCCCTGATGTCTCCTCGGGTGAGCCAGTTGCCAGATACTCCGAAGTCGACGGCAGGGCCTGACACCCATCCTCAACCGACGCCCGAGGACTGAATGCCGGGTCCAGCTTGTCTGACGCCAGATGGTACTGTCCCTCTGGGTCCGATGCCTGAACTACCTTAAAATGATGACCAGACGCTGGGGCCTTCTGAGCTTAACTCTCTGATGCCAGACAAATCGACTTTGCCGCAGAATCCTCCGCAAGGTCTCAACGAGCTCTGTGTGGCCTGGTGGACTTATTTTAAAGATAAAGGGGCACCCAGGGCACCTGTACAGCCAGTTCCCCAGGTACCACTTCCAGGCAAGCCTCTAGTTTGCTCACCTCCTCCTCGTCTGAGACCTGTCCCGACACCAGATAGGGAAGTCACCCTTGCACCTCAATGCTGGTCATGTAAGCATCCATGGTCGCCTTCCCCCCTCACTAGACTCTGGGGATTTGGATGGGGACTCTGACCTGCCGTCAGAGCCCAAGGGTGGCAAAGATGCCTCTCATTCCCTGCCCGATGACCCAACATTTATGGATGTGATGCATCACATACAGCAACTGAACGTCTGGGATACGGAGGAGTTGGATCCAAAGAGAAAGCAACTGGCTAGCTTTCTTAGGAAAAGGACACCTTGCCTATAGTTGTCCCTCCTATGGTTGAGTCCTATAAGGATGCTAACAATATTAACAATATTGTTTGGAAACGTCCCTTTTCTATACTGGCAGTATCTAAGAAATCTGACTGGCTGTATACCGTACCCAGAGAAGACCCCCCTTTTTTTTTTTTTTTAAATCGTACTTTTTCCTGACCCAGTCCTCCAAGCATTGCACCATCGGGAGTCGCTTATGGTGTCTGCCCCTGCTTCTTTTTTGCACCTACCTGGAGTCCTCCATTACCCCCATGGAGCCGTGGTGCCTCCCCCCCCCAAGCGGGGATGAGGTGGGTCCCGCACATCCCAAACTTTCTTGTCTTTGTTGGGCCGGCCGGGACAGGTAGGTGTGAGCTGCGGTGCCTGCACTACACGCTCCGTCTTCCATTTTCTGTGTGGACACGGCATGCACCCCGATGTCAAGGCATAACTGCCGACGTCCGTCACGTCCCTCCCTCTTGCACTGTGTAGGTGTTTGCTGTACCCCAGGCCTCTGCCTGGGGCCAATTGAGCGGCGAACCTCTGCCCCTCTCCCTCCCCGGAGAAGGCAAGCGGTTCCTGGGACGCTGAACCGACCCCCCCCCCCCCAGCTGGCCCTCCGACTCCCCGGGCTCGTTCCTGAACCCCGAGTGGTAGCGCTACTGCTGTGCCGGCAGGCCAGCCGGGAATACCCTCTTTTTATGGGTAACAACCAGAGGAGGACTCGGTCGTGATTACTGCTGCCCACAGCTGGCCCAGGTGCCCTTGACACACAACCACCAGATAAGACTCAAAGCAGTTTGACTATTTGTTCTGAAGTTAAGAGCATCTTCATGGTACTGATTAACTTCCAAGACAAGGTTAGCCAAAGATCTGTGAAATGTTGATCCAACAGTGCAGAGACCAGCACACACATAAACAAGCAGGATAGCACAAGGAGTGAATGATGTTGACAGAGGCATGCAAGATGCCACAGTGAGCTGATGCAGACTTAGAGCAATTCATCTTATAAGGGAACTGAACTCCCAGGTGGACTAGCTCAGCTGTCCGTATGTTTGTCTGGGGAATACTGCTAAATCAGGAGTGTTTCAGCATCTTTGTTAATGGTTTTGGATACCAGACATGGATCTCTTCGCCTCCAGGGAGAAGGCTCAGATTCCAAAGGTGTTCAGCTCTTACAGATGTTCAGTGGCAGAGACACTGGATGGTTCAGTCTGAGCTGTGCAACTTCCAGAGAGCTTACCTGTTTCTACTGTTTCCTACCCCTGGAACCGGATGTTTCCCCGACCCTCAGCACCTGATTCCCCTGACAAGGGATCGGAGGATTTTACCTCACACTTTGCATTCATGCAGCAGGTGGTAAAGGCTTTGGATCTCCTCACTCAAGAAGCTACAGAGGAGGAAGAGGAACCAGACTATGTAGAAATGATGGATGTTCTACTGGCTAAAAAGCTGTTGCTCCCCATCCATAAATCCTTAAAAAGGCATGCTACCAGTATTTTGCAACCCCCCACTTCTATCCCTCCAGTGGATAAGAAGCTGGATAGAAAGTACTAGGTGGCCAAGACTGGAGCCGAGTTCCTTTTTGGGCATCCCAGTCATGAGGGAGTGGTTCATGCTGCTGCCTGTGACAAGGCTGGCTTCCCTCTGGCATCCCGCCCTCCGGAAAAAGACTCCTGAAAGATGGACTCTATGGCCAAGAACTCCTATTTAGGCTCTGTGTTGGCTATCAGACAGGCCACCTACATGGCTTATGTGGCCAGGTTCCAGAAGAGCCTCTGGAACACGGTTGTGGAGATCTCAAAAGCCTGCCCTGCCCCATGGCATCTGATTTGGCAGAGGCAGCTAAGAGTGGCATAGAAGCCTCCAAGTTCTAGTTCAGGATAGCAATGGATGCCAGTGACATGCAGCCAGACTGATGACCACCTCAGTGTCCCTGTGGAGGTTTGCTTGGCTCAGGACCACTAACCTTTCCCAGGATACTCAGACAAAGGCTCTGGATTTCCCCTGTGAGCCCACCATCCCTCTTTAGGGAACAGACAGAAGCCTATATGAAGAAAATGAATGACTACAAAGTAGCTTATAAGAGTGCTGCTGCTATGGAGAAAGCAGCAACTCCTCAGAAGCATCAAGGCAGAGGGGGTTGGGGTCAAACCCACTACAGACCCTTTTTCCAAACTCAGGCTCTCCCGGCCTACCAGCCGCAGAGGGGTTATTTCAGAGGCAGGGGCAGAAGGCCCCAGCCCCTAGCCAAGTACTCAAGCTAAGCAGACTCCCTGAGGGGTCTGCTAGGATCATCTTCTCACTCCCAGTGGGGGGCAGGATAGCTTACTACCTCCAGGCTTGGAAGTCTATTACCACAGACAACTGGGTCCTGGAGATGGTGGGCCAGGGTCTTGCCCTCAGCTTCAAGGCTCTGCCCAAGCTGAGGGCAAGAGTCTTCAGACCTGCCACCCCATCAGAATCATGACTGCTGGAGGAGGAAGTAACAGAACTCATGCAGGACAAAGCAGTAGAGCCTGTCCCCTTAAACCAAAGGGGGAAAGGATTCTACTCAAGGTACTTCCTCACTGTAAACAAAACAGGGGAGTAGCGACCCATTTTAGATCTCGGACATCTAAACAAACACCTGACAAAACCAAAATTCAAGATGGTCACTCTGGCCACCATCCTTCCTACACTCAGACAAGGAGACTGGCTGGCATCAATAGATCTAAAGAACACCTATTTTCACATTCCCATCAGGCAGTCCCACAGAAAGTACCTCGGGTTCAGGTTGCCATCAGGCCACTATCAGTTCAAAGCCATGCCTTTCGGCTTGACCTCTGCCCCAAGGGTGTTTAGCAAATGCCTAGCAGTGGTGGTAGCTCACTTAAGGAGACCGGGAATCACAGTTTTTCCATACTTGGATGACTGGCTAGTAGTGGGTCAGTCACCCCAGCAGGTCACAAAAGCCTTATCTACCGTCCAGGAGTCCCTACAGTCCCTAGGCTTCTTGGTAAACCACAAGAAGTCAGTGCTGAAACCAGTCCAGCTCTTGGAATTTATAGGGGCAGAGCTGGACACAGTAAGAGGAAAGGCATTCTTTCCTCGGGAGAGAGTGGACAGCCTGGTGCATCTGGCCAGTTCTATCCAGCTGTATACTCCCAGACCAGCAAGGCACTTCCTCCAGCTGTTAGGGCACATGGTGGCTGCAACAGCAACAGTGCCACGTACCAGGTTCCAGATGAGGGATATTCAGTTCCATTTCAGATCCCACTGGTCACAAAAAAGAGAACCTCTGTCCAAAATGGTGCCAGTCACAGAGACTCTGCTCCTGGTGCTCCAATGGTGGCAAGAAAGGGCCAACCTAAGAGAAGAGGTGCCCTTCCTTCAGCAGCCACCATCAGCAGTGTTAACAACAGATGCTTCTCTCCTCGGGTGGGGTGCCCACCTGGAGGATCACACTGTGCATGGGACCTGACTTCAACAGGAGACCCTGCTCCACATAAACTTGTTGGCACTCAGGGCTGTCTATCTGGGGATTTGGTCCTTTGCCACAAGGCAAGGTGGTTCAAATCAGAACAGACAATACAACCACAATGTTCTACATAAGCAAGGGGGCACAAGGTCATCCCCAATGTGCACAGAAGCCATGAAAATATGAAATCTGGCCTATTCCCTGAAGATCTCTCTCAGCAGTCTATCTCCCAGAGAAAGACATCGTCCTTGCAGATGCTGTAAGCAGGATCAACCAAAATTACCACGAATGGGCACTGAATAAACAGGTCCTGCAAGCTGTGTTCAGGAAATGGGATACCCCAGAGGTGGACCTCTTTGCTGCCCCAGATAAATCACCAGCTGCCACAGTTCTGCTGCAGGCCCTCTGCAGTGGGTACAGTGCCCCTGGATGCCCTGCCTTTGGACTGGACAAGGAGGTTTCTGTATACCTTCCCACCATTTCCTCTGCTGCTCAGGGTGCTGAACAAGATCAGGGTCCAGCCGGCGACCATGATCCTCATTGCTCCAGACTGGGCCAGACAGCCCTGGTACTCACTGCTCCTGAACCTGTCGGTGACCAGGCCAATCTCTCTGCCCAGGAGGCCCAACCTGCTGACTTCCCTGCAGGGCAGGATCCTTTACCGCAACCTTCAGTCACTCAAGCTCAAGGCCTGACTCTTGAGGATTTGGACTATGCCAGCCTGAGTCTTTCTGAAGGAGTTCTACAGGTCCTCAAACTCTCCAGAAAGTCCTCTATGAGGAAAACCTACATCTCCAAGTGGAAGAGAGTTTCCATCTGGTGCCAGCACCAAGGCATAGACTGTGAGCAGACTAGTTTGTCAGTTGTTCTGGAGTATCTGGTACACCTTCATTCCCTCGGCCTCAGACCATTTACCCTCAAGGTGCATCTGGCAGCTGTCTCTGCTTACCTCTCAGCAAGTAAGGGCTCATCCCTGGTATCAAACCAGGTATTCAGAAAATTCTTCAAGGGCCTGGTGCACTTACCTCCCCATAGGGAGCCTACTCCTGTATGGGATATCAACATTTGCATTGTCCAGCTAATGCAGCCACCCTTTGAGCACATGTCCTCAGCAGAACTCAAGTATGTGACATGGAAAACAGTCTTTATAGTGGCCATCACCTTTCCCAGAAGAATTGTTGAACTCCAGGCCTTGCCCACAGAACCAAACTATATTTCATTCCATAGGGACAAGGTAGTCCTCAGGACTAATAGGAGGTTCCTTCCTAAGGTGGCATCAGATTTTCACTTGTAGCAGTCCAGTACCTTGCCAGTCTTTTTTACTGATCACTCCAACTCAGGAGAACATAGGCTGCATAGCCTGGATGTCAAGAGGGCTACTACCTCAACCACACTAAGAACCACAGGCAGGGGAACACTCAGTTCTTCCTGACTTATGGGAAGTGGGCAAGGGCAAACCTGCCACAAAGAGGACTGTTGCTTGATGGATTGTCGCCTGTATTCAGTTTTGCTATAACAAAGCAGGCAAGGAACCCCCCTGTGGGCCTTAAGGCCCACTCTACCAGGGGTACAGCTGCCTCTATAGCAGCTGCAAAGGATATTCCCTTGTTGAAAATTTGTAAAGCAGCTCCCTGGAAAACTGTTCACACATTTACCAAACACTATAGCCTGGATACCCAGACCAGGAGTGATGCCAGATTTGGCACAGCAGTACTGCAGAGCTTGTTTCCTATAAAGGTTCTGTGCCCTCATACAAAGGTACTGCTTGGGTAGTCTGCATATGTCAGAATACAGTAAGATTTTCTGGGCTTAGAAGAAAAAATTATTTACCATAGTAATCTTGCTTCTTCCAAGGGAATCTTACTGTATTCTGAGCTCCCACCCTACCTCCCCTACTAGAACCTAGGGGCACTGCACTATGTCGTTGAGGCACAGGTCAGGAAGCATAGAGAAAACTCAGGAGCAGTTGTAAAATTCCACAAAACTGTTTATTTGTAGTTGCAGTAACATAAAATAAAATAAATCTGTTCAGAACAACTACATATAGAAGCAAAATAAAATCTCTTGTAAAAAAAAATCTCCCTTGCAGCTCAGTTTAGCTGTTTTTGTAAGTCTTTTTCAACCCCTATCCTTTGCAAGCATCCTGTTCTTTGTAAATTTCAGGAGCTGCTAGAACATTGAGAGCTTTCTGAGGTCCCTCCAGCCTTTGCAAAAGGCTCAGGCATTTTCACTCAAATAACCTCTCAAAAGTAATACCACATATTTTCTGTACGAACGTGATCCCATTATTAGTTTCATTTCCATATACTGATTTGCACATATTCTTATATTATCAGATGTATATATGCAAGGGGGGGAAAAACGGACAGCAAGAGACAACAGAGAGACAGTGTGAGGCAAAGAATTGCGAGACTGTTCGGGTTGATCAAGTCCGAAGTCTCACAGAAAAATTTGGTTGCGCAACCAGACAGAAGAGACAGAAAAGGAAAGAATATAGATCCTTGCATTTACACACTTTCTTCATAACAAAGGGGACAGGGTCCTATTCTACCCTGTCACACACTACAGTTGTTATTGTTGTTATTAGAAATCCCTGGGTTGTTCTTTTGGGACATCTGTGACTTGAGTCTTGGTGATGTTAAAAACACAAATCCAGGCACACACCACTACAAAATAGCTGCCACACGAGAGGAAAATGTTAAAAATATTTTATTTTTTAATCTGACGCGTTTCGGGTCCGCTGGACCCTTTATCAAAGACTAACTTGATAAAGCATTGGCATTTATTTATATATATATATATATATATATATATATATATATATATATATATAGCAGAACAAATGACTGACATCACAATTATATCAATTAAGACACACTAATAAAATTACAAAGACAATGAAGTAGAATAAAAGCAATAAAAATTACTGCATGGTAGCAATGCACTCAAAGAGCGAGCCTTGATTGTTAAACAAAAAAAAGGTTTTAAAACTAAAATCATATACATTGCAGATATAGATCTTAAAGGAGAAGGGAAATATAAAAGAAAAAGGGGGGGCAGGGAACAAACCCAAATGTATTAACGTCTTTCTTCCAAAAATGGTTTCAAATCAAAACTACCATTAAGGCCAGGATAAGTAGTAGCGTTCAATTGCAAAATCCAAAATGTTTCTCTCTTTAATATTAGATATTAGATATAGTCTTGGTGATGTCCATATCTGGGAACAGAAAATATTGTTTTGTTGCTGTTTTTTTTTTTTCCTATTTGTTGGCTTAGTTAGTTTAGATGGTCTTTTCTTATGCATATGTAACCCCCCTACAAATGAGGGTTCCTGAAAAGTCTTCCATGAGCTTGCCTAAATGCTGACTGACGGGCTGGTGTCCTGCATTTAGCAGTTAATCGTTATTGCCAAAGAGTGCCTGTGTAGCGTCTATGTACTGTCGTTTTAAGAGCTGCCTAGATTGCAGTAATAATTAATCTGGGAGGGGGCTGAGTGTTGTCAACTCGGTCCCACCCGGGCTGCTAGGTAATCGCTCTGTTTCTGCCATCGCTAATTGCGCAGAGGGAGCCCTGTTAATAGATGTAACTGCTGATCATTCATTAGAGTAGTAATAATAATGTAGTTTGTCTAACCTGTCTTCTTTGCAGCAAGGACTGTTTTTTTGTTTATCCCCACCATTTTGGCCTAGAACTGCCAAATTGGATTAATCATTCTGGTGGGTCCTAAAATGGAGCTGGACTACAGGAGCTGTCTGGAGTCAAAATCTGTAGGAATTGTAGTTTTGGGCTTTTGGCGCCTTTTTGCACCTGAAGGGGGAGCCTTTGTTGTGACTGACGGCTGTATCAGCCAACTGGACCTTTTGGATCTGAGGGAAATCCCCAAGCTCCCTGCTGTTTAAGGCAGATCTAAGTTGAGAGCTGAAGAAGCAAGATGCTTGAGACAGTCTCTGTGGAAAGGCCTGAATTTTGGCCTGCAAGTCTGCTTGCTGCCCTGAGAGGGGAAAGAGAATTGTTTTTGGACTTTTCCGAGTTGTGCGACTAAAGTGAGCTACTGAAGTGGGCCAGACTTAACCTGAAGAAGACCGAAGATTTTGCTGAATGTGATCGGCCTGTCAGGAGTTCCAGCTACCCCTAAGCTCCCGGTGTGTGCAGAGACTTTGCGATTGTGACCGGGGAGCGCTTTGCCTGGTACAGTAGAATTCCCTTACATGTAAATGTGCTGTGAGCTGCTAGTGGGTTGTGAGTTAGTTCCCCACTGTGTGAACTGTGTTCTGCTTGCTGGAAGCTGTATCCAGCCCAAAACGGACTGCATCCGAATTTGTCTCCATGTGGTCTGGGCCTTGCCAGACTCGCCCAGCCAGACTACCCACTGCACAGAGAGGCCATCGATGAGAGACCTGTGTGAGGATCAGCCCCCTGCTCCACGCTTGAACAGGAACGACACCTCTGCGACTCGTGTGGGCCCTGCTTCTCCTGGCATTCCAGATCAACCACCTGCAGTCTCGATTTTCGTCCAGCCTGTGCCCAGTCTTGGGTATCGTGAGTAAATACCAGGGTAGCTCCCTGCAACAACAGCTTAATCTGACTGTATCATCTGATTGTCTTGTTGTTTCGTTTCGTTTCCTTTATGAACTGAGCCCTCTGGCTCCGGATTACGAATAGTGTGTACTATGAATGTTGTGTTTTCCATCACAGGGCCCGAACCAGCTGCGATGCCGGCCAACGGTACTGGCTAGCCCATCTCTTCTCCACCTGGGTACCCAGAGGTGTGACTGTGTGGGGGGACTCAAAGCGCATGCATAGCTGCATGATTGATATAATCTTTAAGCTAATTAACCTGATTTCGCGCCTCCCTTGTTCAAGTCCCCTGAATAAATCAGTTCTAACTTTTTCTGCATGTAATCTGACTGTGGTTCCAGTTTGTGCTCAAAGTACTGTACTGTTGCTATATACTGTGCATAACCTTGTTTTACAGGGGGTCCCCAGGGTTGAGCCAGAGGAACCAGCTCTGGTGGTAAGTGCAAACTGTGTGGGTACTTGTGTGGTGTACTGGGGTATTGTGAAAGTGATTATTGTATAGTGTTCAGGCCACTAGAGGGGAAAGAGGGGGGTTAGAGTGTCCCAGAGGGCTGTGCCCAGGTTAGCTTGACCACTACCAACCCTGACCTCCGGGTGGAGGCACCCATTTCAGAACTCAGGCCCCTTAACCTGCTACTAGCCAAGCAGGCAGGGATATTAGTCCTTGGGATAACGCCACCTAGGGGTTACACATACTCCTTAAGAATCTGACGGTTGCAGGATGTATTCCATGGACAGTGGTTTGAAAACTGAGCTCGAGCCTAGCATTCTATCATTTGCATAGGTTCTATTAACTCTTTCAGCTCCAGGGCAGTCCTATGATGAGACCATATTGCATATGTCAGAGTACAGTAAGATTCCCTTGGAGGAAACAAGATTACTATGGTAAGTAATTATTTCTTCACACCCCATTTTCAGGAGGTTCTTTAAAGGGCTTTTGCACCTGCATCCCCCTGTTAGGGATGCGGTCCCTCTCATGGGATTTGAAGCTGTGTATAGCAAAGCTTATGAACTCCCTTTTTCAGCCCATGGCTACTGCTGATTTGAAGTATACCACTTGGAAAACATGTGTTTCTGGTGGCTATATCTTCTGTCAGAAAGGTGTGCAAGCTGCAGGCCCTCTGCACGGATCCGAATTACATAATCTTTTACAAGGAGAAAATAGCAAATTTCTCCCTAAGGTAGTGTCTGAATTTCACCTGAACCAGTCCATCACCCTTCCAGCATTCTTTATAGCAAAATCCAGCTCTGGAGAGCAGAGGCTCCACAGACTGGATGTCAAGAGGGCACTTAGTTACTACCTGGACCGCACTAAGGAACTCGGGTCTTCCCATTTGCAGCTGTTCCTCACATATGTTGAAGTGGGCAAGGGTAGGCCAGCCTCCAAGAGAAATGTTGCTTGCTGGATAGTCTCCTGCATCCAGTTCTGTTGCAACAAAACTATCAAACTACCACCACAAGGCCCCAGGGCATACTTCAAGCGTGGCACCTCTGCCTCTGTGGCAGCTGCAAAGGGATGTCCTCTTGCTAGAAATTTGTAAAGCAGTTGCCTGGGAAACAGTACACACCTGTGTAATCCCCCTACAAATTTGTGTTTACTAAAATATCTTCCTGGGCTGCCTAATGCCCACTGTCAGGATGATGTCCTGTGTCTGCAGTAGCTGTATGTGTCTGCATGAGAGTGCTATAGAAAGCCTCTGTGCCTGTCTCTTTAAGAGAGTCATTATGCTGTGTTAGAAATTAGTCTGGGCTGGGTCCGAGTAGATTAGGGCTCATGACAGGCCAGGCAAGTGGTATTTCTGCTGCATTCTGCAGTTGCTATATGCGCAGAGGGAGCTCTGTTAGGAAGTCTGTTCATTTACTGATTATCTGCCTTATTAATAGTAGTATAAAAGTTTGTTTAACCTGCCTTCTCTTGCAGCTTGGACTTTTTGCATAAGAACCACCATTTCGGTTCTGGACTGCCAGAGTTGGACCAATCAGACTTCAGGGGACCTAAAATGCAGACTGTCCCCAGTGGTCGTGTGGGATTGAAATCTGTAGGAATTTTAGTTTTTAAGGTTTGGCACCTAAATGGACCTGGAGGGGGAGCCCTTGCTGTGACAGACAGTTCCCTCAGCCAACCAAACCTTTTGGATCTCAGAGGAAATCCCCAGAACTGCCTGCAGCAGAGTCAATTGTGAACTGGAGTTTGGAGAGTGAACAGCTCGAGCCATCGAGCAACTGCTCCTGCGTAGGAACACAGGAGAATCGTCAGGAAGGCTGCACTGGCCTGCCTATTGCATCTTCCAGTGAGAAATCTGGTGAATGTGAAAGTTGGACTTAAATCTAATTCCTTTGTTTGAGTTCTGAAGCCTGAAGAGAAAGAGAGTAATCATTGCCTGAATTTGGGACTGAAGACTTGCTCCAGAAGCGGTCGGCCTTCCAGGTACCGAAGTGAGTCCCGGATTGAGAGATGTGTGCAGAACTTCTGCTAAATTGCAACCGGACTTTACCCGAACTGTGACTAAGAGTTGTGTTGCTTATAAGTGTGCTGAATGTGATGTGTGGGTCGTGATTCGGTTCCCCACCTTCAAGTTTGTTATGCTAGCTGGAAGCTGCTCCGGCACTCGCATGGACTAAATCCAAACAGCCTGCTCTGGTCTGGGCCCTGCCATCTAGGCCTAGACTGCCGCTCCCATCACAGAGACATTTTCCGATGAAAGACCCGCTTGGTGATTCGGCTCCCTGCTCCACACGATCGAACAGGTAGTGACCACCTCGGTGAGTCATGTGGGCCCTGTTTCCCTTGGCAAACCAGAACACCATCCAGAGGTCTTCATCTCGTCAGTCCTGCCTCCTGGTCTGGGTAGCATGAGTACGAAACAGGGTAGCTCCCTGCACCAAAGCTGCAATCATTGTGTGTCATCTGATTTATTTATTTGGGTTTATTACAACGACCTGAGCCATCCGGCTCCAGATTACAAATTCTGGGTTGATGTGCATGCTGATTATTTTCTCTCCTAAGGGCTCCAACAACAGCTGCAACGCCAGTCTACCCCAGGCATCGCTTCAGGCTAGCCTGCTTAACAACTGGGTACCCAGGGTTGTGTGACTGTATACAAGGGACTCACTGTGCATGCATGTTGAGCCTGAATTAATGAGATCTGTCGGTTATCCACTAGATTCAAGCCCCACCCCGTTCACTTCCCCCTGAATAAATCAGATTTTGTTCTTTTTGCATTTAACCTGGCTAGTGTGTACCTTTATGGTGGGGGTATTGTACTGCCATTGAACTGTTGCATTACAGGTCTTACTTTACAGGGGTGTCCAGGGCAGCTGCAGAGGGTCCAGCCCTGCTGGTAAGTGCAAGGGGCGTGAGCAAGTCATTATTGCCATATGGTACGTGTGAATGTTTTACTGCTGTACTGTTTAGGCCACTATAGAGGTTGGTGGGGGGTTATAGCGTCCCGGAGGACTATACCAACAGCAGTTTCGCTACCCCAGAACCATTCCTCTGGGTGGAGGCACCCGTTCAGCGAGCTCAGGCCACTCAATCTGCACCTGATTATGCAGGCAGGGGTAGTAGCCCTTAGGATAGCGCCACCTAGGGGTTACATCTTGGAGGCACTGATTGGGATTAGTGCCCCCTAGTGGTCAAAATCAAGAATTACTGCGAAAAGTTTAATAGGTACCACTGTAGAAATGGCTGTGCATCAGTTGGTGGGATGGTGTACGGAGCATGAGATTGACCCCCACAATGCCTTGTTGATACTGGATATACCCCTGGGCACTAGTAAAGACACTGTGGAGGGGCACTTTCAAAAACTGAATGCTTGAGAAAAGTGTGGTGGTAAGCCGACATACTGACTTGACTGCCCAGACCTTAATGGCCTTAAGTGGAGTGTAGCAACCCCATGGACAGCACTGAGGTGCCCCAGACTATTGCTGCTGAGGGGTCCCCAGCTCCCTGGAGGGTGGTGACTAAAGATAATAAGGACCCCTTAGAGAACGAGCCCCCACCATTATCTGAGACCTTTGAGCAAAAGTTTGCCAAATTGTTACTGGAGGAGGGTAAAACCATAGAGGACTTTAAAAAGTTATTCATGCCACCTGGGTGTGTTCCTTCCCCGCTGCCCATGCCAGCCCCAGCACCTGTCCCTTCACCAGCTCCCATGCCTACACCATTACTGGCATCCACTCCTGTGCCCGCAGTTAGTCACGACTCTTACCACAGGCTGAGGATATTCTCGGGCACTCTTCCCACCCCCCACCCCGGGGGAGGATGATTGGGAGACCTGGATAGACTGTGTTGCTCCCTTGGTACCCGAATGGCAATGTTCTGAAGCAGAGAAGAGAAAGAGGTTGAGTAAAAGCCTCCGAGGTCCTGCTCTGGCTACTATCTGTGCCAAGCAGGCTGCTAACCCTGAAGCAACTGCACAGGACTATTTAGATGCGTTGGAAAATGTGTACGGGAATGTAGATTCAGATAAGGACCTATGGAGTAGGGTAAGAAACACTCAGCAATACCAAGGGGAGCCCTTATCAGTGTATGTACCTCGACTTGAAAAGGTGCTACAGGAATGCCTCAGAAAGGGTAGCATGGCTCAGACAAGTTAGATTGGACTAGGTTGGACCGGATCCTTAAGTCTGCCCTGTTCTCTGAACTATTATTGCTTTAGTTACGACTTGCAAACTGGCTGGATTCGCCTCCCTCCTATGACGAATTAATGAGAGAAATTCAGGGGGTTGAGCAAAGGCGGCCACATGGGGGGCCTTTGAACATATCTGCTGCTGCTGCCCAAGTGACAGAGGGTGATCAGTCGAGTGGGGTTCAAAGGTGTAATCTTGCACCTGACGAGTACTCAGAGACGGCTAAGGACATTCCATCATAGGCTAAGCTGTTGAGAGACGAGCTGTTGAGAGAAGTCAGAGACGTGAAAGCGGGTGCCTCTACAAAAGTTCCTCCCACGGACAAAGACCTTGGTCCCTCTCAGAGCGTGTCTGCTATGGGGGTGGGGGGGCACGCTCAGGCATCCTCTACTGTGGGCAGCTCCAAGACTGAGATCAGTGACTTGACGGCCACCATAAAAGAGTTGCTGGGACATACTGCATCACCTTCAATGCCGCAGGCAGTGGGAGAACCCCAATCTTCTGTTGTTAGTGCTCCTGCTTCAGCACCCAATGTGTACTCTGCCTAACCTTCTAACTGTGAAGGAGACCAGCTCCTAATGTAGTGTTTCAGCTAAGGTGGACCCAAGAACCTGTAATTTGTTACAATTGTGGAAAGGATGGGCATATGAAGAAAGAATGCCGGTCTCAAAAGAATTTAGAAAAGGTGGTAAACTGACTCCAAGGTGCGCTCTGAAAAGCAAGCCAATTACAGTGGAGGTTTAGGAAATTCAAATTCCAATTTCTTTGTGGCTGTCATCCATCCAGGTTCCTTCTAAAGTCCCTCCAGACTTGTCTAGATTTGTGGGCCCTTCCATGGACACTACTGTACACATAGACGGGATTCCGGCCCGAGCAGTTTTAGACAGTGGGTCTCAAGTCACAATCATTTTCCAAGAGTGGTATGAGCAGCATCTGTCGGACCACCCATTAGAACCTCTTGATAGACTGCATGTGTGGGGGTTAAGTAAAATGTTGTATCCTTATCTTGGCTATTTGAAAGTGTGGCTTTCTTTCCCTTCTTCTGTGGCTGGCATAGGAGATTCTGTGGAGACGCTGTCCCTGGTCTGCCCTTCCACCGGACTTTATGATGGTATCCCTGAACTGACTGGCACCAACACACACTTATTTGGGCACCTGGCCCAGCTATGTGAAGAAAGGCAGAAGAGAAAGACTGGAAAAGCCCTGCGAGTTCACGCCCTGATCCAAGAGGCTTACGAGAAACACATGCACCCCGAGCAAGGTGACCAGGATGAGCCTGTGGGGATGGTTTGGAAGAAGGATCCTGCTATTATTACGTTACCTGCCAATGCAGAATGCAGTATCAGTGGTGAAGTACGGCTGCAGAAAGACGTCACTAACAATATGTTGATGCTGGATGCCCCAGACGAGGGAAAATTTACCAGAAGGACTGCTGATTAAACCCAGTGTGCTTCTGGCCTGGGTTCATGCTTACGCCCGATTGAGTGGTGGTATGAATACAAAATGTTACAGACTGAAACATCATGGTACACAGAGGATGCACCCTCGCTAAAGTCTATTGTGCTGACACTGCTGTGCTGCTATCCCAGTGCAGAGCTGCAAAAGGATGTGAGGTATCGCCGGATATGTTTGATTTTGGGGATTCACCTCTTCCAAACAGCTGGAGAACTAGGATCAGTAACAAGCTGGCCCAGAGATCCAAAGTATTCTCCCTCAAGGAATGGGATGTTGGTTATGTCACGGGTGCTGAACACCACATTCACTTGCACGCCAAGAGACCCTTCAGAGAGAGAGAGAGAGAGATCTAGACGCTTAGCTCCTGCTGACATAGACGATGTCTGATGTCACCTACAAAAGGTGTTAGTGACTGGCATCATACAAGAGTCATGCATCCCATATGCTTCCCCAATTGTTGTGGTGTGGAAAAAGAATGTCTCTGTTTGCATGTATGTTGATTACAGGACCCTCAACAAAAGAACTGTGCCTGATCTGTATACAATGCCACGTGTATACAGGACGCCCTGGACTGTCTAAATGGGAGTAAACGATTTTCCGTTCTCGACCTCCGAAGTGGATACTATCAGATCCCAGTGGCTCCTGAGGACAGGGAAAAAACTGCCTTCATTTGTCCCTCGGGCATCTATGAGTTCCTTCGCATGCCTCAAGGCATATCGAGTGCACCAGCAACATTCCAGCGACTAATGGAGCGTGCAGTGGGAGGTATGAATCTCTTGGCATGTCTCGTCTACCTTGATGATGTCATGGTTTTTGGGAAAACTCTCGAGGAGCATGAGGCTTGCTTATTCAAAGTATTGGACAGAGTTAAAAGTTTAGTCTAAAGTTATCCATTGACAAATGGCAGTTTTTCCAGAGTTCTGTCAAATATGTGGGTCACATTGTGTCGTCAGAAGGCATCCAAACTGACTCCAGTAAGGTGGAAGCCTTAAAGGAAATATGTGATGTGCTGAAAACCAAACTTTGGGCTTCATAGCCTGCTGCCTTGGGGCGACGATAGCCCCGCTGTATAAAAATAAAAATGTTGCACTCACTGCTTAAAGTTTGGGAAGGGATTGTAATTTTTCCAAACCACGAGCTAGCCAATCCCTTCCCACTTCCTAGACTGCCTGCTCCGCCCCTGTGCTCCCCCGGTTTGTGACATGGTACCAGAGAGAGAGCACGGTGACTCATTCAAGTCTCTGGGGCTTATTTTCAGAACGTTTTTTAAAAACCTTAAATTACCTTTTGATAAAAATGAAAGACACCGCTCAACTAATAGGTTGCCACTAGTTTGACCAGGAAGAAACCTTGTCCTCTGAAGCTGTAAGCTGTCTGGCAGATTGCTTGGGACCTCCAGAGACTTGTATACCAGTTGCCTACTGTAGTTTTGCAGCATTGGACTTCAGTTCTTTACCATAGCTAACTCCAGCTGATATCCGCAAAGAACAGTACTATGATCCAGTGGTCAGACCAGTAGTTGAAGCTCTAAGAAAAAGGGAAGATATCTCTAAGTTGCGGTCTAGAGACCCTAAAACTGCTTTGCTTCTTCGAGAGGAGAGCAAGCTCAAGCTTCGAGACCAGTTACTGTACCGAGAGCTTATTGACAGCCAAGGTGAAATTGTGAAAAAACAGCTAGTACTGCCAGCTAAATTCAAAAATATTGTACTAAAAGCTTTGCAAGATCAAATGGGACATCTGGGTAGTGAGAGAGCCCTTGATCTAGCACATTCATGTTTCTACTGGCCTAAAATGGGCCTAGACTTAGAACAACACGTTAAAACCTGCAGTAGGTGTCTTCAGCGCAGGGCTCCACCACAAAGAGCAGCCCCTCTGATCAATATTGTCATAAGTGTGCCCACGGAGCTTGTCTATCGATTTTCTTAGTCTTGAGCCGGATTCCAAAGGCACTGCAAATGTATTGGTAGTTACAGATCACTTTATGAGATATGCACAAGCCTACCCAATCAAAGATCAAAAAGCCTTAACTGTAGCCAAAATCCTTGTTGAAATGTTTTGTGTACATTACGGTGCCCCCCCAGTGTATTCATTCGGATCAAGGCCAGGACTTTGAGAGCAGGCTTATTAGAGAACTGTTGTCTCTATGGGGTGTAAGAAAATCCAGAACAACCCCTCATCACCCTCAGGGGGATCCACAGCCAGAAAGATTTAACAGAACCCTACTTGATATGCTGGGCACTCTGCAACCCAAGGTCAGACCAAAGTGGAGCCAACATATCAGCACCCTTGTCCATGCCTATAATTGCACAAAAAATGATGCTACTGGTTTGTCACCGTACCACCTTATGTTTGGCAGAGAAGCTGCCCTTCCAGTTGATGTATGTTTCGGAATGTCTTCTGATGGTGTTCAATCAGACAATTACCTGCAGTATGTCAAAAATCTAAAAGCCCAACTAGACCCTGCCTATCAGCTTGCAAACACCATGGCAGCAAAGAGAAACCTGACTAACAAAACTCGCCATGACAAACTTGTTAAGGCCCAAGAGCTCCAACCAGGTGACGGAGTACTAATGAGAAACTTCCAGGTAAACACAAAATAGCCGACCGCTGGAGTCATGTTCCATATATAGTAATCAGTAAGCTGCATGATCTGCCAATGCATAAAGTACGTCCAGAGGGGGACCCTCCTGCTGTTAAAACCATTTACAGGCACCACCTGTTACCTATTGGCCAAACAGCAATCAATACTGTTCAAGAGTCTGAGCTCCTCGGCACCCTGTAACTAGGTCTGCTACTTGGGCCAAGCAACAAAGTCAGCAAACTCCTGCTTCCCAGCCTGTTGCTCCCAGTAATGTCTCCCATCCTGTAGACACTGCAGATATTGAAAATGCTGAAAGTGATGATGAAAGTGAATTCTGTCCTGCTTTGTACCCATCTTTTGAACTTGAGAGAGTGTTTCAGGGTATTCCTTCCATTAACTATGGTGATGACTCTGAACCTCCAGCTGATTTAACAGATACCTATTCATCCATGACACCTGAATCTCCAGAAAGTGATGCTCGCAGTATGGATCTTAAAGAGGCTGAGTCTCTCTGCATGGTGGAATTGATGGCAATCAGTGAACCCGAACACAATGAGGGGAAGTAGTCAACCTACAAGAGACCATGCAAGTGCTAATGAACTAAATGGGCTAAGTGAGCTGTTTCATGCTAATTAAAGTATCATTCAAGAGCCAGAAAGATGTGTCTTGGATGATTCTGACTTTGTGGAAATACCTCTGACAAGTGACAGTGAGCTTCAACAACAAGACGTGCCAGTGCCAGTGTTGCCATGTCGCTCAGAAAGATGTGTAAAACCAATCTTAAAGCTCACATATGGCACTCCAGGACAGCCTGTAAACTTGCCCATGAATGTTGTGCACAAAGGAGTCTATGTCACGCCTAATTCTTTGCCCAAACTTGTGTTCATTGCCTCTACCCAAACCAAAGCCTCCACCCAAGTTAAGGTGCCCATTCAGTATAACAAATGGTATAACGTTAAAGAGATGGGAATAAGGTCAAATGCTATGATAAAATATGGTAATGTTACTGAAATTGTGATTCAGTTTAATGTGAAAAATGTAAATTCTAAACTACTGAGATATACATAAGAGCCACCATTCTGGTTCTGGACTGCCAGAGTTTGACCAATCAGACCTCAGGGGACCTAAAATCAAGACTGTCCCCAGTGGTCTTGTGGGATTGAAATCTGTAGGAATTGTATTTTTTAAGGTCTGGCGCCTAAATGGACCTGGAGGGGGAGCCCTTGCTGTGGCAGTTCCCGCAGCCAGCCAAACCTTTTGTATCTGAGGGAATCCCCAGAACTGCCTGCAGCAGAGTCAGTTGTGAGCTGGAGTTTTTAGAGTGAACAGCTCGAGCTATCGAGCAGCTGCTCCTGCGTAGAAGCACAGGAGAATCGTCAGGAAGGCTTCGCTGGCCTGCCTGTCGCATCTTCCAGTGAGAAATCCGTTGAATGTGAAAGTTGGAGTCAAATCTAATTCCTTTGTTTGAGATCTGAAGCCTGAAGAGAAAGAGAGTGATCATTGCTTGAATTTGGGACCGAAGACTTGCTCCAGAAGCGATCGGCCTGCTAGGTACCAAAGTGAGTCCCGGCTTAAGCGATTTGCGCAGAACTTCTGCTAAATTGCAACCGGACTTTACCCGAACTGTGACTGAGTTGTGTTGCTTATAAGTGTGCTGAATGTGCTGTGTGGGTCGCGATTCGGTTCCCCACCTTCAAGTGTGTTATGCTAGCTGGAAGCTGCTTCAGCACTCACATGGACTTAATCCAAACTGCCTGCTCTGGTTTGGGCCCTGCCATCTCAGCCTAGACTGCTGCTTTCATCGCAGAGACATTTTCCGACAGAAGACCCACTCGGGGATTCAACTCCCTGCTCAGCACGATCGAACAGGTAGCTACCACCTTGGTGAGTCGTGTGGACCCTGCTTCCCCAGGCAAACCAGAACACCATCCAGAGGTCTTCATCTCGTCAGTCCTGCCTCCTGGGTAGCGAGAGTACCAAACAGGGCAGCTCCCTGCAGGAAAGCTGCAATCATTATGTGTCATCTGATTTATTTGTTTGGGTTTATTACAACAAACTGAGCCATCTGGCTCTGGATTACAAATTCTGGGTTGATGTGCATGCTGATTCTTTTCTCTCCTAAGGGCCCCAACAACAGCTGCAACGCTGGTCTACCCCAGGCATCGCTTCAGGCTAGCCTGCTTAACAACTGGGTATCCAGGGTTGTGTGACTGTATGCAAGGAACTCACTGTGCATGCATGTTCATCCTGAATTAATGAGATCTGTCAATCATCCACTAGATTCATGCCCCACCCCTGTTCACTTCCCCCTGAATAAATCAGATTTTGTTCTTTTTGCATTTAACCTGGCTAGTGTGTACCTTTTTGGTGGGGGTATTGTACTGCCATTGAACTGTTGCATTACAGGTCGTACCTTACAGGGGGTGTCCAGGGCAGCTGCAGAGGATCCAGCCCTGGTGGTAAGTGCAAAGGGTGTGAGCAAGTCATTATTGCCATATGGTACGTGTGAATGTTTTGCTGCTATACTGTTTAGGCCAGTAGAGGGGTTGTTGGGGGGGTTATAGCATCCTGGAGGGCTATACCAACAGCAGTTATGGTGCCCCAGAACCATTCCTCTGGGTGGAGGCACCCGTTAAACGAACTCAGGCCCCTCAACCTGTGCCTAGTTAGGCAGGGGTAGTAGCCCTTAGGATAGCGCCACCTAGGGGATACACCTACACAAGACACTATTGTCTGGATGTGCAGTCCAGAAGGGATGCCATATTTGGCACTGCTGTTTTGCAGAACCTTTTCCCCAAATAGGAGTTCCAGGGGTGTGAAGAAAAAATACTTACCATAGTAATATTGTTTCTTCCAAGGGATCCCTCATTATGCTTAACACACCCACCCTACCTCCCCTTCCAGAACCTGGAAAAGGTTCTGCAAGAATCGGATATTTTTTTAGTCTTCACTTTGCTTAAGCATTACTACTACATTGGCTACAATCTTTTTTTTCCTTTTTTTTTATATTTCTGTTTCTTTCCTTTCCCCGAGCCTCCTGTGTTTCGCATCTTCGGGAGTTGCCAAGGCATCTTGTCCCCTCTTACCTCTGGTTCGCCTCCATCCAGCCATGGTTGTTCTCCCTAGGCTGGGACGAGGTGGAGCCCGTACACCCTGAATCTTCAGTATTTCATCGGCCTAACACGGAGGCAGAGGTTGGGAACCAGTGCCGGCGCTCCGTCTACCCGTTGCACAGGAGGCTGATTTTCTGTCTTCTATGGAACGTGACTTGAGCCCGAACGTCAAGGTGCAAGCGCCGCCGACGACCACTGTATGTGACTGGTGCTGGCTATGGTTCCAGCTTCTGCCAGATGCCAGCCAAGCACCGAGCCTTGTCCCCCCTCCCACCCGGAGAAGGCGAGGAGCCCTGCAGGCGCTCAGGCCTTCTCCCCCTGGCTGGTCCTCTAGCTTCCCGGGCTCGTTAACGAACCTGGGTCGCCAGTGTCGCATGCGGTAGTGCTACCGCTGCGCCGATGGGTCGGCTGGTTTTTGGGTGTTTTTAATGCATAACTTCAATCTGCCATAATTTGTCCCAGTAGGGGCCAATCACTTTTAGTTTTTTTTCCTGTTTTCTTCGTTCGAGTCTAGCTGGTTTAGTGGTCACTGCTCCCCTAGCTATCAAAATAAATCTGACATTGGAGGGCAGAGTGGAGCATGATCATGCAGTAGAGATTTGAATTTCATTACATCGTTCTCTAATTTGCATAAAATTCCACTCACCGGAGCAGTTCAGACCTGCAGGCTGATTGCAGTAGTAAGCATAGTGAGGGAATCCCTTGGAAGAAACAATATTACTATGGTAAGTAATTTTTCCTTCCCCCTCCGTCTCCCTGGTCACCCTCTCAAAGAAGGTGATCGGGTTTGTTTGACATGATATGCATCTTATAAAGTCAACTTTGAGGGAGCAAGAACCTTGGCCTCAACCAAGTGCTCCAGTATTCTGTTCTTGATAATGGCCTCCAGGACTTTGTCCAGCACTGATATCAGTTTGACCGACCAGTAATTGCCCTTGTCCAACTATACTCCTTGACGATGGGGACCAAATTGTCCACTTTCCAGTCTTCTGGCACCACACCTGTCTGCACAGATTTCAGAAGATTATTGCAAGTGGGATGACCAGTTTTTCCTGTAGCTTTACTATGGTCCTGGAGTTCATTTCATCTCCCCTTGGTACTTAACTGGCTAGATCTTTGCCAGGGAATCAGCTGCCAGGGTATGCGTGATGTCCAATGGCTGCTTCAGGGCTGCCCCTGATGTTATATACCCTCCCAGTGAGTCCCCTCTCACACCGAAGAGAAGTATTTATTAAGTATCTCAGCTATTGCCTCTGGCTCTCTCTCCGACCCTCTACCCTGTTTGCAAGGACCTGATTCCCTCTTTTACCTTCATCTTTCCTTTAATGTACAATTACAGTATAAATCAATAAGTCAGCCTTTTGTATTTCTGTAGCACCCTCATTGGCCCTTCGTATCGCTTTTTTTTTTTTGTATATTGCAAATCTTTTTTGATAAGATTTTAATTACACTCATATTATGTTATTATTTGTTCCAGAATGTCATCTGGAACTGGACACATTTTGTGATAGAACTGCTAGGCAGGCCATGAATATGCTGTGTTACTCATTCCTGTCTTCCATGTTTTGGATTTAATTGACTTCCCTCAAACCTAATACAGTATAACTGTTTACCTGAACTCCGTTAATGTGAATCTCCCGGGTATCCGAAACGTCGGTCTATCCCCTGTCATTTTCAGCTCATTTGACTGTTGCTAAGAAATAATTGCTCAATACTGTCAACGTTGCTAGGTATATCTGAAATCCATTCATACCACTGTATGAGTGTTCTGTGATCTAAGATCACCTTGCAGGCTAGACAGTTAATAGTCCCTCATTAGCACCTAATTACAGTACCTGCATGAGGCATCTGGGACTTACTTAAGTGTTGTGCAAGGTGCTTATGTTTTCAACACCAGTTTTCAACTGTTCCATTTGAACAATGGCGAAACGAAAATGCTCTGTTCTGTACATCAGCACTAAGCTCGGGATAATTGACTGCCTGGTGAGCAGACGAAAAGTTGGGGAAGTGGCACGGCAATTCAGAGTTGGAAATGCCACTGTCTGCGACATCAGAAAAGCTAAGGAGAAGCTGCGTGATTTTGCAGCAACTAATGGACTCTAGCCTTAGCCATGACAGCTGTAAGACAACTGCTCCTGTCAAGATGAGGAGCTTGATAAGGTGATGTTCATGTGGTTTGTCCAAAATCGGAGCAAAGGCTCCCCAATCTCTGGTACCATCCTGAAGGAGAAGGTGCTTCAGTTCCATTGGCAGCTTAATGCCAACTACCCCTTCTCTGCAAGCGAAGGGTGGTTAAATCATTTTAAAACAGACATGGCATCAGACAAATGTAACCCCTAGGGGGCGCTACCCTTAGGACTACTACCCTTGCCTGCCTCCACTGAGACAGGGTGAGGGGCCCAGATCCGTTGACGGGTGCCTCCACCCGAGAGGTTGGAGTTATCTGGTCAAGACCGCCTCGATTTTCAACCCTCAGTTACTGCAACCTCTTTTGTCCTAACTAGTGGCTTACACTGGGTACCAACAATTCTTTTCACTAGCACACTTACCCCCGGTAGCATCTCTCAGCTCACTCCGGGGACCCCTGTAAAGTAAGGTACAGTTATATCACAGTCACTATGCAGCAGTTCACCAGGGATGCACAAACCAGCCAGGATGTAGTTGCAACCACGATAATCTGATTTATTAAAGGGGATAACAAGGGAAAAGGGGGAATCAGGTTATTTAACTTATACTATAATGATCTACCTAGGGCTCTGTGCACTGGCCTAACCCTAAGATTTACTGTCCCTGGGTACCCAAGCCCTAACGGCTAGTCCAAATGTGGCAGCTGGTTGGGGCCCTTAACACAGATAAACATTACAGTCCTGAGCAGGTCAGAATAGGAGGAAAGTTTAATTAGGCAGTCAGCAGTATAATAATGCACTGGAAACCACTGTGTACACACTCTGCAGGGAGCTACCCTGAATCAGTACTCACAACCCCAGCAAATAACGATTCCTTCAGCGCTGCCAGGACGGAGTCTGAACTTCACCAGCCTTCTCACACATTTATATGGCAACAACAGAGGGGTACCATAGCAGGCAGCTGCTTTCACCCCTTCCCAACTTGCAGAAGATCTTAGACAGCAAACGGCAGCTTCAACATCACAGGCGGACCGAGCGCGACTCAGCAATTCTCTCCAGTCCTCTCAGGTTGAGTCTGGTAGGTAGCTGGGTTGGCACCAGCCTCCTCCGACCGCACGCCGGCGGATTTAGTCCGAATTTCTTAGAACGGGCAAGAAAAACCGCCGCCTAGGCCTTCCCGCGCGAACTCCCACACAGCGCAGAAGCACAAAGCTCCTCTCTTCTCCTCAGCCACAGCGCATCTGGCTCCCAGAAGTAAGGGGCTCTTCCTTCAATTTGGGCGCTACCCGCTTCTAGTGGCTGGCATACATGTCCGTCAACCAGTTTATTGCCCCTCAGTGGTGCAAAAAAGCGCCATAGCCCATAATGCCTTTCCCCACTTACAAGCAGTTCCTCTATTGGCAGACAGTTCCAGAGTCCCGAGGTACTGATTGGTCCAATTCAGCAGTTCTGGACCACAATGGAGGAGACAATCGAAACAGTCTTCACTGCAAGGAAGGCAGGTTAGAACAACTACATTATCATTATTATTTTATGTTATTTCAAGCAAACAATCCATCCTCAACAGAACTCCCTCTGCACCACTAGTGGCAGAAGAGTCATTCTTTCAGTGTCCCGGGTGGGACTCGGGCGCTAACCCAGCCCGCCAAAGACACAGCTCACGGAGGCTTTTAAAGTGCTCACTGGTTACCCATTTAAACGGCTTTATGCCGATCACCAGCTAGGCATGGAGCATGGAGACACACTCCGGGAAAGCTTTCAGGAACCCCCATTTGCAAGGGGGTTACACAAAGATTGTTTTTTTTTTTAGCAGTTTTGTGCCATCTGTGAAGGCACACTTGCATTCTCAGAGACTACCACTCCATGCTATTATTTTGATAGATAATGTGGGTGCACATCCAAGCTGTGAGACTAAGAACTGAGGATGTCACCAAACACAACGGCCTCCATACAGCCAATGGATCGGGGTATTCTCGCCACGGTCAAACGCATTTACTGGACGAAACGTCTCACTACAGTACTGAGATAAGAAAACGAGCAGACTCCTTTGGTGGACATCTTTAAAGCTCGCTGATGCTTGGAGAGAAATGCACCCAGAGACTATCCGGAAATGTTGGCAAAAATCCACGCTGCTGCTCCAACCACCCACACCTGAAGCCACAACTGACGCATTGAACGAGAGCGATCAACTTTCTGACGCCACAGTTGCTCTCCATAAAGCCGCAGAGCAGATAGACTTGCCCTTGGAGGTTGTCGAGGACTGGATGCACACGGATGACCATGAGAGTGGTTACAGAGAAATGTCAGTAAGATAGTACAGTCTGTTAAAAATGCTACTGAAAACGATCTGAACAATGGGGGAAAACAACAGCCCAGACCTGATAGATGGCACTGTACCCCCACCTCCCACAGATGCTGAAGCAGCAGACTGCTTTGAACGCTGCAGCTCCTGGTTACAGAATCAACCAGATGTGGATGGTGTTCAGCTCTTGTTGTTAGGGCAGATGCACCTTAGAGCCGTGCGACAAAGGAATGAAAAGAAAAAACAAAGATCGATACAGGACTACCTTAGCAAAGTTTAACAATTATTTTTTTATTTTTATTACAGTACTGTATGTCAGTTGTTTTTTTGTTTAATTTTTACTTACTTTAATGGGCTAATGAAATAAAGTTGTTAACTTGAGCTGAGCATGTGTGTTCTAAGTTTTGTCATGACAGCTGGTTATTGCGGCAAAGCATACTTTCGATTAACTGAAACCCTGTTTATCTGAACGTTTTTGTTGTCCCCCAGTGCATTCGGATAAATGGGGTTGTACTGTATACCCTTTCCATGCATTCTGCATTATTTATGGTTACTTGAAAGCCTCCTCTAGTTACTTAAATTACATTATAAGTCCAATAACTGTTGATAACGCCAGCGGGCTTAGCTATTGGGTGCTATATCCTGTGTTAATCTCCTAGAAACATCCAGTACAGCTCCCAGTACGATTGTGTATAACCACATCTTTCTGTTTTAAAATGCTGTTTTTTCCATTCACACAAGTGATTAGATTTACAGTTACAATAATACCCTCACACATGGTCATTTATTTATCTAAAATTGTTATTCTTCGGTAACTGGGTGTAAGGCTTAGTGGGGACAAAACCTGTTTGCAGGGGTGACCTGGGAATACAGGCAGGTTAAGTGACTTGTTCAGGGTCACACAGTATGCAATAGATACGGGAATCAAACTCGGGTCTGCTTGATGTATTTTGCTTGTTCACAGTGTGTTGCTCTATAGCCTCTGGGCTAGTCTGCCAGTTCCATGAACATAAAAAGCCTGTGTGCAAGGGAGTCTGTGGCAAAACTGCCAGAAGATAATACATAATGAGCATCATACAATAAACAATACAGACTATTTGTAGGGCATTATTACCTGCTCTGGGTTAACGTTCGGAGGCCAAATCAACACCTCCCAGGTGGGCATTAATCCCCTTAAAATGCTCACTTGTTCAGGCTTCATTGCTTAATTGTATGTACATATTCTTCCTGCTGCTCTCTCTGAAGTGTTGACCATTATCTGTATGAAATCCCCATGACCTGGCTCTTGATCTTTGCCTCCTCTGGCCTGTAGGCCTGCACGGCTTTACCTCAAATCAGTTGACAGATTTTTAGTTTACAACATTTTAGTACAGAACGCAGGGATTGTTTAAGGAATGTTTCTCAGTGTGATCTAGACTATTTTTTACTTCTGTTTTTATGTTGGCTCGCGCTAGCGCAGCCAACATATTGCGGTAGTAGCAGATTTGGAGGCGTGGTCACTGTTGGGCGAATGCAGGGCATGCATCAGAAGGTGCGTCCCTCATTCCCCAATCAGGCAGCAGGAGGCACTGACCTCATGTGTGCCTAATGTGGCCATCACAACAAAGAAAAGGTCTGCTGCAGTGAGAGCAAAGCTCTCATGCAGTGTGACCTTTACACGCCTCTCTCGGTGCAGGCAACATGGCGGCAGTGACTGCCGCCACTGCTGCCTGTCACAGTGCCGATGGGGGAAGCCCACTCCCTGTCGGCATAATGTGTCCTCCCCCTTTTGTTGATTGCTGAGGGGTGCCCAATCCCCTCTGCATCATGCACCCTCCCATTTTGTTATGTGTTGTGAGGTTCCCAATCCCTTCGACTAAAACAACCCCACCCACAAACACTGAGGTGCACGCTGGGAGCCCACCCAGCGTGCCAAATCCCACCTGAAAATGGAAACCATCTGCAACATCTTTTTTTTTTTTAAACCATGTAAAACAAAAATGGTCCCTGCCGGTCTCCCTGCCCCCCCGCACCACCACCCACTGCACACCTGCTTCCCACCCCTCACCCTATGCTTACCTCCAGTCTGGACGAAGATCTTGATGGGCCAGGAACACGTCTGCTGCACTCTTCAAAGCCGACCGCAAACTGAGGAAATGCCGGTAAGATGTATAATGGAATGAATAGGCTTTTCAACTTTGATGCATATCTCGGGCATTTTTTTAAAATTTTGGCACCAAATTTTCAACATGGAGTTTTAGGACCCCTCCTCATGAATTCTGTCACTGTCATGGCGTTATTCGGCCCTGAAAGGTGATTATTCCGGTCACTGCGGAATCACCTTTTGGGACCGATTAACGAAAATGACAGTGCCAGTGTTCATGAGGTGGACTTCAAAAAGCCTGTGTTGTAAATTTGGTGGAAAAATCCAAAAATGACTGTTTTATGAGCGCAGGTTATGCAGTTGCTACGTGACGCCAGAATTTCTAAATTTGCAATATTTTCATGTCAGATTTTTAACATTGGCATTTTCCACACCTTCTAGTGAACAGTACAGCTGTCATTTTTCACATCTTGGCCGAAATGTGTTTTCGCACTTCCGGCGCAGAATAGTGCGGTTGCTCTGGGAAATTGGTGTTTGGGACAGATTACAAAAATGACAGTGACATTGTTCATGAGCAGAGGTCCTAAAATGCCTATGTTGAAAATTTGGTGACGAAAGTCCGTAAAATTAGTGTTTTCCGAGTGTGCATTGCGCAGTTTGCATGCACGCTCGTAACTTCATGAATTTGTAACACGTTCACTCCAGATTTTCAAAATTGGCATTTTTCCACACCTCCTAACGAACAGTACAGCTGTCATTTTACATATCCTGGCCGAAATGTATTTTTGCATGTCCGGTGCAGAAGTGCATGATCGCTGTGCGAAATCGGTTTTCGGGACAGTGTGAGGAAATGACGGTGACACTGTTCATGAGCAGAGGTCCTAAAATGCCTATGTTGAAAATTTGCTGCTGAAAGTCCATTAAATGACTGTGTTGCAAGCATGCGTTGTGCAGTTTCCACGCACCCTTGTAACTCCGCAAATTTTCAATATTTTCATGCCAGGTTTTCAACACTGGCATTTTTTCCCACCTCCTTATCAACAGTACAGCTGTCATTTTTCACATCCTGCCCAAAATGTGTTTCCGCACCTGTGGCCCACAATGGCGTGGTCACTGTGGGAAATTAACTTTTGGGACTGATTAACAAAATCACAGCGTCACTTTTAATGAGGGAGGTCCCAAAATGCCTATGTTAAAAATGTGGCTAACAGGCTCCCTAAAATAATTAGGTTATGGGCATGTGTTGGGCAGTTGCTATGCATGCTAATGACTTCACCAATTCTTCATATTTTCACTTTAGATTTTCAACGTTGCCATTTTTTACGCTTCCTCATGAACAGTACACATCCTGCCCAAAATGTGTTTTCGTCCCTGTGTCGCCAAATGGCATAGCCGCTGTGCAAAGCCACCTTTCAGCTCACAAACTGATTGTGCTGCTTCTCATGAGGTGGCTTCACAAACAGCCCATGTTGAAAATCTGGAGTGAAAATACCACCGCACCCCTACGGTGTTAGGGTTTCCAACTGTACCACCCCTCCCAGTACAGACTGACCGGCGCCAGGGCTATGACTTGGGATCACTGGATGTATTGCTCATGCCATTGCACCCCCACCCCCAACCTGCAGCCACTGACAGGCATCGTAGTGTGCCTTGCATTGTCTAGCCACAAAATTCACTCCATTCTCCTATACTGCACCCACGTCAGCGTAGTTCCTTATGGAATGGGTAAGTATAATGCCCAAAGACACCAAAGCACACCACGACACTTGTCAGTGTCTACAGGGTAGGGTGACGTACAATGGCATGAGCGTTATAGCTGACGACCCAAAGGCACACCCCAATGCCTGTTGCTCTCTACAGGGTAAGGGTGGGGTTGGCATCACTTCAACACTTCACTGCCATTCCTATTATGCATCTCTACCTCTGGCACTACCAAAACCAATGCCAGCCAATGACAACATTCGGCATTGACAGATGCTTGTTTTTATTGATTGATTTTATTGATTTTGTATATGTGTATTATCTACACTAGCTACTATATTATAATCGCTTATAAAACGTATTGCCACATCTTGTCCTGGGACCTCACTGAAAATGAGACTGCATTAAGTAATAGTGAAGAGTTATTCCTGGATACGTTTGGACAGACATAACTAAATAAATCAATCATTAAATGACTTTTACAGGATGAGAAACTAAAGAAGCTGGTGGATCAATATGGAACAGATGATTGGAGTTCAGTTGCTAGCCATCTTCCTGTAAGTGATTTTAAGTACACTTGTGAAAACTAGAAAATAAAGATGCTTTCAACTGTGATTTGAAATGTATTTTTTCAGATTTTGTTTCTTCACTTGAGCAGTTAGACAGCAACAGCTATAGTGGAGTAGGTTCACATTTATTGTACTATTTTTTCAGAGGAAGTAATTTTCTTCTTGACTTTTCAGTAGCAGTCATAATTGACTATCACAGGCTTAGCAAGAGTTTCATTTTGAAGTATCATTCTGTTAAAGTTTGATAGGTGTACCTTTAGCCAGCACAGAGGCTCAGTTAGTTGTATGGCTAACAACTACAATAACTTCTACAGCAGTGGGTATGTGGTCGCGGATTTCTCTGTGCAGTCAGATGGGCTGAGAATCACAACCATGGAAGCAGTAAGTTTTCATTTTCACTGGCATGGAATGCTTCACTATAGAGTAATTTGTGTCTTGGACAGAACTGCTGAACCTCATTGTGAGCCAGAAACCATATTACTGGAGCCACAGCCAGCACTGGCATGATCTCCCTTGAAGAACTGTTGTAGATCTTCATAGAACCAGTCTTCTCCATGGAGTCCCACTTTTGGGCCTAAGAAAAAGGTGTTAATACCTCACAAGAACAAGTGATCTTCCTGGACTAAAAGTCTCCACCACTCATTCACACTAATAGGACTATACTGGAGGCGCTAGGACCCTGCGGGAGACAAAAATCTTCAGGAGGGCCGGTGCCGGGATAGGATCATGCATGCACGGCGCTGCGAGACTAGCTTGCGCCGTATAGGCTATTTTGGCATCGACCCTCCAACTGCCTCAGTTCATTTTCTCCTGCCGTCAAGTGCGCTTCAATGACAATGTTGCTCGGCTGCCGGGAGTCAAGTCTTCATCTATATGACAGCAGCTATTGCCGTTCAGTATTTGATTAATTTACTACTGTTAGTGTTATTTTCTTGTTTAAAAAAAAAAAAACCAAGAGAAGAAGAGGAAGAAATTCTCAGCCTGCCATCAACTGAGTCGACCTTAGATGGCAGTGGTGGCGGTAGGGAGACTTCGTTTGAAAGCTGTGATGGCAGTGGGGCTGTGTTCAGTCTGCCGCCCTTTGTTGGGGGGTCCAACCATGGGCAGTCTGGTGCTCGGGGTGGGGGGGGGCTGTCCGCCTGAAGCACAAAAGCAGTGGGCCCGCTCCCGACCTTGACCAGGGACTCGGCTCCGCTCAAGCTCTCCTTCCTCCTGTCGGTGGAAGAAGAAGTGGTACTGCTTGAGATTATCCTCTGTGTATGTCTGCATGGGGATCATCGGTGATGACGAGCGGTAGGCCTAACCTGACTTCAGTGGGGTCCTCTGTGGCACCGTTCTTAACGGCTGCCATCTTCGACACCAGGCCCTGTCTCTCTCCTCGATGGGGCTCCGGTGAACAGTTTCACCTGTGGGCCACTCTTTTAGAGCACGGGGTACAACGTTTGCCCAGTTGACTTGGCCAGTGGACCCGGTTCTGGGGCCTTGGAGCCACTGGGCCATGTCTGAGTCGGGCGGGCAGGATGTGCGCGGTGCTCTCTCTGGTGCCAGTGCCATTGATGCTGACCCTGCGTGCCTGCCCCCTCACCTTTTCCTTTGCATGGGTACCACTTTCCTTTTCCCCCTTTTTCTTCAGGTGTAGGGCCAGTATGCCCGACGCCAGTATCAATGATGCTGCTACGGCAGGTGGTGCACACACCGTAAATGGCGCTAAACTCCTTGACGCCATTCTGGGTGGTGGCGCCCCCTGTGATTCTGGCCTGGACCTACATTTTGAAGGTTCTTTTGGAGTAGAAGTGGATCTGAATGAGTCTCTCTCTTTCCTACTTTGTTGAAGACGCAGCAGATGACTCATTGTGTTGCTTGCACGCATGTGCAAGAAACACATTGCGTCAGCAGTTAAGGAGCATGTCACAATGCATAAAGAAATTCAGCCACGTCACTACGCAGTCAGCTGATCTTCCTGGACTCCAAGCCTCCACCACTCATTCACACTAGTGGGATAGCACTGCAGGCGCTAGGACCAAACGAGAGCCAAACATTTTCTGAAGGGTCGATGCTGAGATGGGACCACACATGTGCGGCACCGCGAGACCAGCTCATGCCTGTGTAGGCTATCTGGGCGACAACCCTCCAACCGCCTCAGTTCCTTTTCTTCCGCTGTCCAGTGCACTCGGATGTCGACGTCGCTCGTCTGCCGGAGTCAGAGTTTTCGTCTATACGACAGCAGCTTTTAGCCGTTTAGTATTCGTTTAATTTAGCATTTTTAGTAGTATTTTTTTATTTTACGAAGAGAAAAAGAAGATTATGAAGAAGAAGAAAAATAAATTCTCACCTGCCATCAGTGGAGTCATCCTTAGACGGTAGCGGTGACGGTAGGAAGACTTCGTTTAAAAGTTGTTGTGGCAGAGGGGCTGTGTCCGGTCCGCCGCCCTTGCTAAAGAGGAGGTCTGACTATGGACAGTCCTGTGTTTGGGGACCATCCCTAAGCACGAATCTGGCAGTTCCGGGAGATCTGGCTCCGCTTAACCTTCGCGCTTCTTCCTTGTTGGGGAAGAAGAATCGCAAAGCCCCCGTTGTCTGTGTTTATAAAAAAAAAAAAAAAAAAAGCCTAGAAGAAAAAACGGTCCCTCGTTGATTGTCTTGCTTTCCTCCCCCAACCTGCACCCACCCTGTGCATACCGCACACTCCCACCTCACCCCACACTTACCTCCGGAACCCAGCGCGACGATCTTCGGTCTGGACCGGGAACACGTCTGTACTCTTCAAAGCCAACTGCGAACTGAAGAAATGCCGGTAAGCTGTATAATGGCATTAATGTTTTTTTTTTAAACTTTGATGCATATCTGGGCCATTTTGGGGAATTTTTTCACCAAATTTTCAACATGGGGTCCTTGGGACCCCATCTCATGAACTCAGTCACTGTCATTTTGTTATTTGATCCCGAAAGGTGATTTTGCGGTCACTGCGTGGAACCACCTTTCGGGACTGAGTAGCAAAATGACAGTGTCACAGTTCGTGAGATAGGCCCTCAAAAACCCTATGTTGAAAATTTGGTGAACAAAATTCCCAAAAATGACTGTTTTACGGGCGTGCATTGCGCAGTTCCTATGTACGCTCATAACTTCAAGCATTTTTAATATTTTCACTCCAGATTTTCAACATTGCCATTTTACCACACCTTTCTTATGAACAGTACAGCTGTCATTTTTCACATCTCCCCCCGAAATGTGTTTTCGCACATGTAGTGCACAATGGCACAGACAGTGTGCAAAATCAATGTTCGGGACAGATTAAGAAAATCACAGTGACACTGTTCATGAGGTGGGCCCCCAAAAACCCTATGTTGAAAATTTGGTGAAAGAATTCCCCAAAATTACTGTTTTATGAGCATGCGTTGAGCAGTTCCTACGCACGCTCATAACTGTGAGCATTTTTAATATTTTCACTCCAGATTTTCAACATTGCCATTTTACCACACCTCCTTATGAACAGTACAGCTGTTATTTTTCACATCTTGCCCAAAATGTGTTTTCGCAAATGTGGCGCACAGTAGAGCGGTCGGTGTGCGAAACCGATGTTCGAGACAGATTAAGAAAATCACAGTGACACTGTTCATGAACAGAGGTCTTAAACTGGCTATGTTGAAAATTCTGTGACAAACATCCATAAAATGACTGTTACGAGTGTGCATTGTGCTGTTTCCATGCACCTCGTGTGGTCACGAATTTGTAATATTTTCAGTTCAGATTTTCAACATTGGCATTTTTCCACACCTCCTTATGAACAGTACAGATGTCATTTTTCACAGTTCTGGCACAGAATAGCACAGTCGCCGTGGGAAATCAGTGTTCGGGACAGATTAAGAAAATCACAGTGACAGTATTCATGAGCGGAGGTCCCAAAATGCCTATGTTGAAAATCTGCTGTAAAATATCCTTAAACTAATTATATGTGTGCGTTGCGCAGTTTCTACGCACACTCATGACTTCACCAGTTTTTTTATATTTTCACTCCAGATTTTCAACATTGCCATTTTTTACACCTCTTTATGAACAGTACCGGTGTCATTTTTCACATCCTGTTCGAAGTGTGTTTTTGCACCTGTGGTACCAAGTGGCGCAGTCGCTGTGCAAAATCACCTTTCGGCTAACAAACTGATAGTGTCCCTGTTCATGCGGTGGGGTTACAAAAAGCCCATGTGGAAAACTTGGAGTAAAAATACTAAGAAACACCCAGGGTGTTAGGGTTTTCGACCATAACGCCTTACCCTGAAGGGACTAACAGGCGTCAGGGGTGTGATTTGCGATTGTCGATAATAAAGCTCATGCCAATCCACCCCCACCCTACAGCCAGTGGCAGGCAGAGAGGTGTGCCTTGGACCCTTTGGCCCCAGAGTTCACCCCATTCTCCTATACTGCACCCATTTCATCGTATTTCCTTATAGAATGAGGTGAGTGTAAATCCCGAACTCTACAAATCACACCTCGACACTTGTAAGTGTCTGCAGGGTAGGGTGAGGTGAAATGTTGTGACCGTTATTGGCGATGACCCAAAGGCACACCACAATGCCTGTCCATCTCTGCAGGGTGGGTGTGGAGTTGCCGTCAGCTCAATACTTCACTGCCATTCCTATACTGCATCTGTCTAACTCCTGCACTTCCACTGCGAATGACAGCAAGCAACACTTGGCATTGACAAATGCTTGTTTTAGGGTCTGGAATGCAAGCTTTCTGTATCAGCAGAGCCTGTGGTGCAAGATCTTCTTTTTAGTTTTTCCTCAGGGATGTGGGGTCCACCATAACATTTCAGACTTAATTTGTGAACGAAAGCAGACTTCTATATCTGGAGTTCCTACATTTCTCAGTGTGAGTACACCCTGTGGAACGCACTTAGTTCAATGGTCGAGAGCCTCCCGGAATCTGCCGCTCCATTGCTAGGGGCATATAGCCCAATAATCAGCTAAAAGCTTTTATAGACCCCGATGACACTGCCCCAGAGCGACTGCCATTGGCAGCAGGTGATTAACATCTCCTTGTGAGTGCGTATTGGTTCGGCACTCAGACTCCTGCTGACCCTCAGAGGGACAGCACCATCATCATTCTTGTAACAGGCAGTCCTTTCAAGGTAGAGGCCTGGAAGCCTTTGTCAGGAACCAACTCCTCAACTGCAAAAAAAAAAAAATCACAGCAGGGCCCTACAGCACCTGGTACCATCCTCTTGGATCCGGCACAGGTCCCACCTTAGCTGTCTGAAGTGGATGCCTCTTGGCGGTAGTGGGGGCATTTGATTTGGTTTTATAACTTGTGGAAGTCCAGTCTACCAGACATATGGGTCATCAGGATTGTCCGAGAGGGTTGCTCTCCCAATTTCACAGAGAATTTCCCCAGACCAAGGCGGCAGCCTAGTCTGTTTGCCTCTCTGTCAGACCCTCTTTTCTCTGAGAGACGGGGCCTCAGAGCAATAGAAGTTGTTCCATGGCACGTCGGAACACAGATTCCTACTTCCTTTGCTTGGTTCCAAGACAACAGGCAGCATGCGCCCATTTCTCGACCTTGAAAGGTTAAACAAGTACCTGTTCAGGGGGGAGTTCACTACAACCTCGGTATTCAAGCCTTCATTTCCTGGAAGTTTGACTCCGAGCCAGTCCATCCGGGCTAGAGTTTCAGGAAGCAGTTGCCACAGCTTTTCAGTTGCTGTCTTACAGGAGGGGTTTTCTGTTTCAGGGAAGGTGACAGATTCACCTTCCCAGCAGCTCTTCATAGGAGCCCTCCTGTATACCTCCAGGGCGAGGGTTCTTCCTTCCAGAGAACGGAAGAAAAGACATCTTCGGATGTCTCGTTAATTCACGGAAAGCGACTCTGTCTGGGCCTTTTTCAATGCAGCGGATGCTGGGACTTATGCCTTTGTCCGCAACAAATAGTGGTCTCCGACCACGCATCCGCAATCCTCTGCATAATGACAAGAACCTCGGACAAAATTACTTACATAGTAGATGCAGTAGGCCTAGCTTCTGCTAGGTCTACCCTTACCCTCACCCTCTAAATCCCAGATCACGATCACCAATGTTGCACTCCTGATCGGTTGGGGAGCTCACTGTCAAGACCTCCACACTCAGGTGTGTATCCAGGAGGAGGAGGAGCATCATCTTCTTATAGATTTCTTAGAGATGAGCTCTGTCTTCTATGCTTTCCAAGTCCTGAAGGAGGCCCTCTGCCACGAAGTGATCCCACTTCGGACGGATGACAAAATTGTGAGTTTTCATCGACAAGCAGGGTGGAGCACTCTCCTACCCTCTGTGCAGGAAGGCCATGGGGAGGTGAGAATGGTGCCTTGAGCACGTTGTGTCAGTTCAGTTGTTGTGCAGTCACTGTTCAACGAGTGGGGCAGTCTGGACCTGGTCCTTTTTTCGTCCCCTCTTAACTCAAATGTGCCTCTGTCCTGCTTCAGAAATCCAGACCCTGGTGTTTTCTGTCAGGTTGTATTCACTGCAATAGACAAGACGCTCCTGCATGCTTTCCTCCTCTTCCCTTAGTTCAGAAGGTGCTGCTGAAGTTGTAGGTAAATGGGGGCAGGATGATTCTCATCATCCCAGATTGACCTCGGCAGATATAATTTGTGTAGATCAACAGTTCAGTCAGAAGTTCCCCCGAGGCAACTCCTTCTACGAATGGACCCTCTGACACAGGGACTTTGATCCATGCTTCCTGTGCTCCCTTCATCTCCGTGCCGGGCTTCTGAGGAGATGAAAGTGGGCAAGTTTTAGGTTTCCAGACCATCGTAGAAATCTTCTTAGCTGTGCATAGACCTTCCACCAGGTGGGCTTATGCGGCTAAGTGGTTACACTCCACCGTCTGGTGTGCAAAGTTCCATCTGGACCCTTTTGGTTGCCCACCATGTTGGGGTAACTCGTGGACCTGTTGAATGCAGGCCTGCATTTCTCGGCAGAGAATGTTCATCTCTGCGTGTTTTCAGACTATCTTGAGCCAGTAGAAAACATGTCACTGGCTCAGTTTCCATTAGTCATGTTTTGCTTCTCCCCAGTTACTTCATTAACTCCAGAATGAAAGAGAGTGCTCCATTTATCTCCCTGAATGTGAAGAGGGTTCTGCGATTCTACATTGACAGAATGAAGAAATACGCATCCGAGCAATTATTGTATCTTTCCGCATGCCTTGGCTGGGTCAGCCTGTTGCCATGAGATGTATTTCTGTTTGGTTAGTAGCATGTCTTCGACACTGTTAATCCATGACACAGGTCAGGTTGAAAAGCCAAGTTTACACCACTACCGAAGTGGTTGCGACTTTCCTTCCGGAGAGTCGTAATCTACCCGTTGCGGACATCTGCAAAGCGGTGAGTTGGAGCTCAGTCCATACCTTTGTAAAGCACCATGTTCTGGATGTCCATGCCTGACAGTTAACTTTCTTCGGCAGGACAGTCCTTATTGACATCTGTCCTGAGTGAGCTCTATCTCCTACTGCCCTACTCGGGGGGGGGGGGGGTAGCTCTGTACTCTCCCATTACTATGAGTGAGTGGTGGAGACTTTTAGTCCAAGAAGATATGGAAATTACGTACGTACAGTAATTCTTGATTTCTTGGATGAAGTCTCCACCACTCATTCACACGCCCACCCACCATCCCCCAAGCTTACTCGTTCTGTTTTGGTCTTCACTTCCTTATAGTTCAGGCTGTGAAGATGTTGTTGAATTGACCCTTCTTACATAGGTCATCCGGGCCTTCACATGCCTGGAAGTTAGGGCAGGTTTTCTTTTGTTAGTTTACGCTGCACCTTCTTGGTCGGAAAGGTACTGAGGTGATTGGAGGGTCAACACCAAGATAGCCTATATGGCGTGAGCTAGTCTCATGGCGCCACGCATGCGTGTTCCTATCCTGGCGCTGGGCCTCCTGAAGATTTTTGGTTCCCGCGGGGTCCTAGTGCCTCCAGCGTAGTCCCATTAGTGTGAATGAGTGGTGGAGACTTCGTCCATGAAGGTGAAGAATTACGGTAAGTACGTAATTTCCATTTCTTTGATCAGGGGGCCAGCAGTGGCTACTGGCCCATGACACCTGTGTGAAACTGTGTGGTAATGCGCACCTGCCAATAACTGTTGCTGGCTCCTTGGCCTATTTCATTTCCTTTTTTTCCCCACCGTCAAATGCACATTGTGGGAGTGAGTCACATTGCTTCTGTTCACGTCTTTATTACCTAACTTATGTTTTGTTATTTTGTTCAGAATGTCCAAGTTGTTTAAGAAGGGTCAGGGCCCTCTTTTACATTCTTATGCGTGTGGCAAAAAACATTAGCCACAATGACAGGCATTCTCAATCTTTCTCCTGCCTTGGACTATGCCATGACATGCATTTCTATTACGCCTGCTTCTCCTTTGACCGTCGCACCCTCCAAATTTGATGTCTGAGACTGGGCCATCCGATATCAACTTTTGGTGGCAAGCATCAGACCAGGTCTGAAGATAGAAGTTTGGGCCCTTTCCCTGGGATCTTTCCCTATGTCTCCTCCCTGTTCCTTTGAGTCGGAGGAGGTATGGAGCTCTCCTCCCCCACTGCGCTGGGATTGTGTCGGAATATCCAGTGATAGTGTCGGGTGGGTTGCTGCCTCCTTCTGAATGGCTGGAGGAAAAACTACCACAGTCCATTATCCCTAATCAGTGGACCACCCCAACTTTGGGATCAAGGCTTCTGGCCTTGTCCACATCTGTAGTGACGTTGAGACTGACTACTTGTGTTGCCCAGGCTGTTGTAACCATTCACAGTGATGAAACGGAGGGCAACACCGACACCGGTGCTGAAATCGTTCGCTGTGTTGGGGTTGTTGGTGCAGTTGCTGCTGGCTTGTATACCGACCTTGGATTCCGAGGTTGATAATGAACACAGTGTTGACAATGGTGCAGGGGTTGGTGACGCTGTCAGTGCTGAGGGCAACCTTGATGCTGGAGACCTTGGAGCCTCTCAAGCCTTTGGTATCAGTGGTGCCAACTCAGATGGTGATGACGCTTTTGATGCCACTGGTTTTGATTATTTGGTATTGATGCCGTCCTGGGCTGGAGTGTAGCCTCCCATAGAGGCCTTCTTGGCCACGTGTTGTCTGCCTGTTCTGGGGTTCTCCTCAAGGCCATCTCTCTGCCACCTTCTCCGTCATAGGAGTTCCAGCAGTGAGAGGTTCTGCTCAATCCTTCCCTAGGGTGAAGGTGTTGCCGGATCCTTAGGCCTTTCCCAAGGCATGAGTACCTCAGCTTAGCAGACTTTTCTGCCCCCCCCCCCAGGCAGTCTCCTCAAGTGCCTCGTGATGGGTAGATGGAATGCTGATGTTCTTCAAGCCTGCTTGGTCTCTTATGTGGGAAATGAATCATGCATTAGTTGGTCCCACAGATTCATGGTACAGGTATTCTAGTAGGACCCAGTTTAGGGTCCCTCCTCTGGTGTCTAACCCAGGCAGTTTCTATTACTCTTCCCCCCCTTGACGTCCTCTCCAAGGATGATGAGTCATTCCCCCACCTGGCCTCATCCTCTGAATATGTTCAGTATCAGTGATTCGTGCAGGACATTACAGCTGTTGGATATCCCCATGTTCACAAGTCGCAATCCTGCCACCCTGCTGTCGGAACTCCTTGAGGTTCCCAATACTAACACCTGTGTTATATGAACATATGAAATTGCCAGCAGATACAGGCCATTCGGTCTATCTAGTCTGCTCGTGTGTGCAGCACTTTAGTCCATTAGACTGCAGCTGCCCCCCTTCTGAAGTACTTTTGCTCCCTCCCCGCCATCTACCCGCGGCACAAATCTTTGTGTCATCTGCGAAGAGACTGATCTTGCTCTTAATCCCTACTGCAATGTTGGCTATGAAAATGTTAAACAGAACCGGCCCCAGCACCAAGGCCTGTGGTACACCACTTGTTACTGCCCAGGTTTCAGATGTGCGCCCCCCACTACTGTCTTCTGCTGTCTACCCTGCAGCCAGTTCTCACCCATCTAACCAATTTCTTCCTGGCTCCCAGACTCTTCAACTTGCAGGTCAGCCTACCATGTGGCACCAAGTCAAAGACCTTGCTGAAATCCAGGTAGAGGACATCCACTGCATGTCCCCTGTCCAGTGCCCTTGTAACCCAGTCGTAAAAATCAACCAAGTTCATTTGGCGGGAGCACTGAGCCATGGAGGAGACATGCAATGCATTGAGGAAGCATCCCTATTCCACACCTCCTGCTCCCAGGGACCTCATAATAAGGTATTGTGCTCCCACTGGGTCAGCAGGAACCATACCTCACTTCACTTTAAGGCTTCAGGTGCCCCTGACCCAGAACTGGTCACAGTGCCCGAGACATAACCAACCTCCCAGTCAGGAGTCAGTGCACTGGGTAGAAAGGTATTTCCCTTGGCACATTCTCTTCTAACAAGTGCATTAAATCAGGCACAGATGATGCCGTTTCAGCACCATCTGTTGTTGCAGATGCCACACTATGCTTACTTTAATACCTGACCGTGCAGTAGGTAGGCACACTATAGACATTTCTATCAGTGGGCTTTAGGCAGCATGGCATCAGTTGAGGGCATTGTACAATGCCAATGAGGGGAAAATACCATTGGGGAGAATACCAATTGAGAAATAAGGAAGCAAAAAAGGGGGTTAGAGTTACCTTTTGTTGCTGATTCCAGCTATAGTGCACCATGCCACTGGAAATTCTGCTAATGGCAAGGGTGGATTCTATATGCTATAAAAGCACAATTGCATCCCCAAGCAGTACAAACTCAGATGTTGACTTCCAAGGGGAAGTAGATATGAACTCACCAGCAAAAGACGGCCATATGGTTTATCTTGTCTGCCCAATGCAAGACCCCTGTTACGTTGTTTTTTTTTTGTAAAATGTATTTATTGTGAATGTAGCTAGCACACAATACAGCCAAATCAAGACATGTTTGTAACCATACATTACAGATATATCCAATAGTTGTGTTACATCTCATGGAAAACATTACATAGATTGCTATAAGGTCAGTGTACACAGATTCCTGTTTAGCCTGATACTTATTTTGTCTTGTATACGTGCAGAGAGTGTACGCCATACTGTTAGCAGCTTAACTGCATACGATAACCTATACTCTTCGCACCTTACCATGTAAGGAGCACAGCCCTGACAGTACCCTCCCCCCCTCCCGCATTTCACCTAGGAGTCCTCCCAGGCTTCAATCTGGGATAATACCAGCCTCTACTGCTGATAACCAAGGTCCCCATATGTCCCAGAATTGGGGTAACTTGCCTTGTGTACTCATCTGAGCCCATTCAAGCACCATGCAAGACTTGATATTTTGTACCAATCTAGTGACTGATGGTGGGGTCGGTGATGTCCATGACTGCGCAATGGTTCTCCTGGCATTGACAAGGGCAATGGACCAGAGAGGATTAGACACCCTCCTACTCGGATGAGATGGATCCACCCCAAGCAATAGTTCCAGTGGGTTTTGGATGGACTATAACCCAAGATGTCTGACATTACAGTATGAATAAGGCGCCAGAAAGGAGCCACCTTGGGACATGTAAGTGCCAGGTGGATAAAATCCGCCTCTTCAGTCATGCACTTAGGGCAGAGATGTGATCTGGTGACATCTAATTCATGCAACCACTTAGGGGTCATATAGGCCCTGTGCAGAAAGAATAGCTGTATTTGCCGCAGTTTGTTGCTGCGTGATCATTGCAGGTAGTGGGAGCATGCCAAGGACCAGGTCTTTCGGTCAATAGGCAGGAGGAGGTCTGCGCTTCACTTTTCTTGGCTAGGGTTTTGCTCCGGAGGGAGAGAGTTGTGGAGCACACAGTAATAAATAGATATGGGTTTACCCCCCGGTTGTGGCCGGAACAACTCTTCTTCTAAGGGGGAAGGGTCAGCCCAACCATACAAAGTGGTGAGGGCAGTCCCACACCACAGCCGGATTGTCAGGTAAAGAAAGAAGTCCCCCACAGCATTTTTCTAGTCGGTACATAGTTGTGCAAAACTTTTTATCAGTCCCCCTTCATGTAGTTGATGAATTGTTAAAAGACCCTTCCTTCTCCACACCCATAATCGCTGGACCATCATTATAGTGCACCCTCCACCAGATTGCATAAAGTGGAATAAGCTGAGATTCAGAGAGTTGCCACCTGTATATTTCAATCTCCACTGGCCTTCCCTGCTCACCTCCCCTACCCTACTAAAAACCCACTACTTGGCTCTCCATTTACACAGGTCATCGACCTCCCCACAAGACATAACCCCAAGACTGGAAACCACTCTCTCATTGACTGGATCCTCGTCTCCTGCCCGGGCCGTATACTGTCGGCAGTGATTATGGCTGACTCCTTGAGTGATCACTCACCTATCTTCTGCATCTGGTCCAACAAGCCTCCAAAAATTACCGCTAAGGTCATTGAGGCGAGGAATTACAGTAGGTTTGCACCAGCCGACTTCTGCTCCGATTTGAGGAACACCGACTGGGCCCCTATTGTCTCTCTCCCCACACTCGATGAGGCACTTGAATATTTCATCCAGGCCTTCTTGTCTGCATTTAATATGCATGCCCCTACAAAAAAGCTCAGGGTACAGGGAAAATGCCATAAATGGTTGAGCCCGTGTCTCAAGCATACCATGCTCCTCCGGGACAGAGCATGGGGCACCTACAAATCCTCTGGCAACCCAACAGACTGGGAAAAGTATAGAGAGCTGAGAAATCAGTGTAAAAAATCCTCGAAACAGGCCAAATCTCAATACTTAAATTACCTCCAAACTAGGCACCTACGTGACCCAAAAAAATTCTGGGGCCACATAAACATACTCATCAAGGGCTCCACAAGTAGCCAAATGGACTCCATCCTGGTGGGGGACTCACTGACCAATGTCCCATCCGTAGTTGCTGAGGCCTTCTGTGCCTTCTTCTCTATCCCAAGTGGGCCTGTCCTCCCCAGGCCTACCCTTTACTCTGGAGATTCATGGGTGCACCCACGGCCTCAATTCCACCTAAAGCTGGTCATTCAGTCAGTGGTACTACCTCTCCTACGCAAAATTAACCCTTCTTCCTCGCTAAGCCATGACCAGCTTGAACCTCGCCTACTGAGGGCTGCTGCCCCGGCTATCGCCCGTCCTGTCACCCTACCCATAAATAGATCGCTTCGGGAAGGTATAGTCCCAACAATGTGGAAGGTAGTGACCATCGTCCCTGTCTACAAAAGTGGGCCCCGAGACAAATTGGCAAACTAGAGACCAATCTCCCTTCTCAGTCCCCTTGGGAGAATTCAGGAAAGACTAGTCTTTAACCAACTACAAGACTACCTTGAGCAGCACTCTCCCATGGCTGATGTGCAGCATAGTTTTAGAAAGGGCCATGGTACAGACACTGCTCTCATCCGGCTCACTGTGGACATCCTTGTCTCTATGGACCAAGGCTCCCCAATGGGCGCCTTCTTCATTGACCTATCCAAGGCCTTTGACTTGGTCAGTCATAATCTCCTCATCTCCAAACTCCTGCTCTTAGGACTGGATCACCACTCACTCTCCTGGTTCGAGAACTATCTGAGTAACCGTACCTAAAAAGTCCGCTGGAAGGGTACACAGTCTGGACCCAGATCTGTCACCACTGGGGTGCCCCAGAGCTCAATCCTGGGCCCCCTGCTCTTTTCAAGTCTGCCTCAATAATATTGAGGGAAACTGCCCCCTCAGCAAACTCATTCTGTATGCGGATGACACTGTCATATACTGCAGTGACCTCCAACCTAGTGTCACCTCCTCAAAACTGCAGGATAGTCTCTCAACTCTTGAGGCCTGGTTCTCTGCAAACTCCCTTAAACTCAGTGAAGAAAAAACTAAAGCCGTACTGTTTGGTTCTAGACGTCTGGGCTCTGACAGAAGTCAGCTGCTCCAGATCAGCACAAACCAAGGAAAAAGAGTCAAGGTTATGGCCAGTTTCAAATACCTTGGGATCCATCTTGACCAAGAAATGACCTACAGACCCCATATCGACTTCATAACCCGGTCCACCCACCAAAAGCTTGGCCTCCTTTACCGTCTGGGGAACTCTCTATCCTCGGTTGCATGGCAGTACTTGCCTGCTGCAGTCTTCTCCCTCCATCCTATATGGAGCTCCTCTATTGCAGTTCTCCGAGAGCGGAATTCAATAAACTTTATGTACTCTATAACCGAGTGGCTCGCTTCGCCACTAACTCCTCTCCTAGGAAGCATCATTGTGAGGCACTTAAGGCACTAAACTGGCCCACACTTCGGCACAAACTAGCCTACCCGGTTGCTTGCCTTGCCTTCAAGTTCACTACCCTAGGTTCCCCTCCCCATCTTAGTGGACTACTCTCCCCCAAAGAACAAATCCGAACCCTGTGATCATCTGCAAATCACCCCCTGGACATCCGTAGGATACGCTCCAACCAAGGCAAACGTTCCTTCAAATTTGCTGCCTCCCACCTATGGAACTCTCTACCAGGTAGCTTGACTGATTCAACCACCCTTAACCAGTTCAAGTCTGGACTCAAACTATATCTTCTCAATCTCAGTCTCTGTGGCTGTAACCGTTAGCTCCCTAGTCCAGGTCTCATTTCCGCTGCACTGCCTTGAACCTCCCTTCATCCTGGATGTATCTCCAAAACTATGATGTTAATTTTCTGTTGTTGTCTACATTCCCTACTAATTGGGGTGAAACTCGATGTCATGCATTGCTAATAAGAGCCTGATTGTGAAACTGATTACCACCCCTGTATACTGTTGTTAAAGTACATTTGTGTAACTAATGTAACTACGGTAAATAATGTTTGAGCCTGAATGTGAACCTGACTTCTACCCCTGTATAATGTTGCTAATGTATATTTGTGTAACAAACGTGACTACTGTAAATAATTGCTTCTAAATGTCTTTCTGTAACTAACTCCGGGTCGCTCCTGAAAAAGGGACCTCAGGTCTCAGTGGGCTTACCCGGTTACCAAAATCTAAATAAATAAAATACACCAGATGTTTATGAGCCCAAATCCAGGCTTGCAAAGTAGTGGCAGAAAGGGGGTTGCCCAACTGCACTTCACCCAGGTCCTGCAAACTCCCAACTAATGTGTCATTTCGGAGATTGCCCTGCAACATATCTTCCTCCAGACCTATCCAGGGGCATTCAATACCCGAGTCGCCGGTGGGTATAAAGGCCAATTGAGCAGTCCAGTAATATGTTTTAAAATTCAGTAGCCCTGCTCCACCTTCCCCGGACGTTCTCTGCAACGTGGCTCTTTTAACTTTGGCTCGCCCCCCTTGCCATAGAAATTTATGTGTAATTGCTTCTAATTGTTTAAAATGAGTTTGTGGTATCTTAATAGGGAGCGCCTGATAAAAGTATAAAACTTTTGGCAGTATCATCATTTTTATAACCCCCACTCTACCCAGCAGAGAGAGGGGGGTAGCGCAGCCCATCTTTCACAGTCCTCCGCGATTCCTGCCACTAAGGGTTTCAGATTCAAATTGTATAGGGATCCTGCAGAGGTAGGTATTTGCACTCCCAGGTACCTTAACTTATGTACCAAATGGAGACTTTCCAGTTGGGCAATAAGCTGTGCTCGATTTAAACAGCTCACTGGCAACAATTTACTTTTGGACCAGTTAACCCTATGCCCCGATGTAGCTCCAAAGGACTGCATTAACCTATGAACTGCAGGTAAATCCTCAGCTGGGTGCTGCAGATAAAATAGTTGGTTGTCTGCATACATAACAATTTTGTGCTCCCTACCCCCCAAAAAAAAAACTCTTATCCCCGTGTGGTCCCTGAGAGCCGCTCACAAGGGTTCCATCGTTAGTACATACAGCAACAGGGACAGTGGACAGCCCTGGCGAGTGCCCCTGCCCAGTTTAAAGGGGCTAGACAGCTCACCATTAACCAACACCTGTGCCAGAGGGCACTGTATCTATGCATCTTCTTTGGGGGTATCTCAGACATCGGGTTATACTGTAGGAACCTTCTCCATCAGTGAAGGGGAATCCACATGGAAGATTTTCAGCAGTACAACTGGGACTGCCTACGCTATTGACGTCCACAACCCTATATAGGCGTGGCCCGCTCCCTCCTCTTCTTTCCTGCGATCGTCTGCAAGCACAGTCTCCACGAAGCTTGTAGCAATGTTCTTGCCTTTTCGGCCTATGGCCACTTTTTCTACCACCCTTACCAAAATCTCTTTTTAGAGATTTTTTCCTTTTGTTTTTGTCAAGAGTTAATCTCTCTTATTCTCTTTTCTGTCGCTGCGGAAAGAAGATTACCTCTACAGACGAACACTCAGTTTGTGTCTGCTGTTTTGGGCCTGACCACGATGTCTCTGACAGTGAGCTCTGCCAATAGTTTAATCAAACTATTCTCAGGTGACGCAAGAAGGCTTTAAAACAATTCATGGAAGAACATATATCAAGATCCGGGCAGGGGTTGTCCGGGGCCCTGGCCACCCAGTTGCCCACTGGATCTTGAGCTCTCTTGGACAAGTCCTTGGGGAAAAGTCATAAAGACCAGAATCCGACCCCCCGGTGTGATCCATTCCCCATGGGCCTCTTCTTTCTTCTTCTTCTTTGGGGGGCTATTCATCGGCAGCTGCCTTGATGAAGAGACCAGCTGTCAGGTCTCTACTCCTACCAGAACCATACTGACACTCCTCCGCCCGACTCTCAGGGTGCTCGGCCGTCGACCTCGGGTCCCAGGCCCTCCATTGTCAATGATGGGCGTGTCGCCGACAACTCCGAGGCCTGCCCCTTCTTCTCCCAGGGTTACAGGGTTGTCAGGCTCCTAGGACGGAGGGTTGTCGGTTCCCTGCCGTCGAACCCCCCTCCATTGACGATCACTATGGACCTGAATGAAGTACTACTTAAAGGGACACTGTCAAACTGTTTTGCATCATATTATTTCTAGTTAAAAACTCATATTTTGTGGTTGCTTACCTTCTCTAAAATTCATTAATGTTGCTGTTTGTTTTGTCTGTCTCCTTGTTCTCCTTGTTTAGTAGAACTGAAATGCATGGTAACATATATTTATAAACAACTTTATTTTGTTTCAAATCTTGAATCAATTCTTCTTGAATACTTCCTAAACATTAGAAGCACTCCCAAACAGTGCAGTCACACATGAGGCAGTAGCCCGCCTAATCTGCCACTGCACCATGAGTGGATAGACTGTGTTGGAGTTGTTCCCAAGTCCAGGAAAGATGCAGTGGGAGTTGATCAAGGAATGTAAACAAACCTGTTTTGGTGTGGTAACACCAGTATGGTGGGCAGTTTGTTTTTCACTTTTTAAAAGAAAAAAAAATCTGAATCAAACTACTAGCTACATCAGTAGTCTTTACAGAATGTTAGCAATCATAAAATGTGTTTTTGTAAACAAGGGGCACTTTGAGGCCTAAGGGGGGTTGACAGTGTCTCTTTAAATTCTCAGATGTACTCGTTCAGCAGCTGGGTGCTTTCAATAGGCTCTCTTCGCTGGCACCATCAACGACAGCTTCATCGTCGACACCTGTTCGTCGACCCCAGGAGACTCCCTCTGTGCCGTCACTGGCATATCCGACGCCAGACCCAGACCAAGAGGTTGTCGTGGAGGAGTATCATCCTGATCTCATCTTACCTGATGGCATAGAGGATGAAGAGGAAGAGGAAGAAACTCTCATCTTAGATAAGTCCACTGCCTCGTCGGTCAGTGAGGACTCTGTCAAGCATACTCCCAGTTCTCCTCCTGAGGATGCCACCTTTTTCGATGTCATGAAGCAATTCAAACAACATGAAGTCTTGCTGTATTCTGACTATTGCAGTGATCACCAACCTTTAAACTGCCCCGGAGAACAAAGATTTAACTTTCCATGCAGGGCATGGAATGCTGAGCTCGAGCTTGGTTGAAGCCTCTGTCTGCTGTTGTTTAAACTCCAACTGTCAGATTCTTTACTCCGCCTCACTGAACAGTCGCTCCAGAGATTTCTCCTTTGCTCGGTTCAAAAAAGTTGGTTAAAATGTCGTTTTTTTGCTCGGTTTCAGCCGAATTTTTGCTACTGAACCTGTCGGTTTAAGTCTCTGTCTGTGGTACCGTGAATACTAGATAAGTTTTGTATTAGTTTCTGTGTGGAACTTGTAAACATTGGATCGGTTTGGTTTGAACCGATCAGGTTTATGTTAAAAAAACTTCTGTCTTTATTAGAGTGTGGTAACCGGTCTGTATCGGTTCTGAAAAAAAACAGATTTGATTATGTTTTTTTCCCAAGACCCGTAACACGGTCAGGAACCGATAGGGGTGTCTTGCCTGGTGGATTGCTGAAAAAAGGGCAAGTTGTGGTTAGGATTGGCCATGTCTGAGAAACCCAAGAAAAAAACCGGGCCCACTGGGTTTCAACACTGTAGTGTGTGTGGGGAAGCCTTTGCTAAGGCTGAGCCCCACACCACCTGTGTTTATTGTCTGGGGTTTGACCACCTCAATTCAGACTGCCAAATTTGTAAAAGTTTTCCCAAAGCTACCCTGGATAAGAGAGTAGGTAGACTGAGGGAAGGGAGGCGAGAAGTCTGCTGACCCGGATGGCCAGCCCGGTTCGGTTCTGACCGAACCAGAAGGAGTGCCCTCTGACCAGGGCGAAACTTCTTCGGGCAAAAGGAGAACCGATTTCTGAGGAGTCGGTTCCGGTTAAAAGAAAGAAAAGGGAAAAATCATCCGGTTCGGATCCACAAGTTCTTTCTCTGACCGCTGATGAAATGGCCAAAGCGATAAAGATAGTTTAGTCGCCAACTTTGGTTCCGGCCGAACCGGCACCATCTGTCAGGGGCTTGGTTCGGTCGGTTCCCCCGGTTCCGGATTATACTTTAGAAGAATTTTATGAACCGGAGGAGGAGGAGGAGGAGGGAGAGTATGAGGATAATGATGATGATGATGATGATGATGATGATGATGATGATGATGATGATGATGATGATGATGATGATGGTGATTATGAAAGTCTGGATGTGCTTATTGACCCGGACATCTCCCCAGACAGACCTTCAGGTGTTTCTCCTCCTAGGCTTTCTGAGTCCCCTTCCCACTTTATGTTCTACAAGAAAGTGGCTGAAACCCTCCAGCTTCCAATGGAAGAAGCAGTAGAGGATCAGGAGGAGCCTGATTTTGTTGAGATGATGGACATCCCAGAGTCCAGGAGTTGTCTATTCCCTCCATAAATCTTTTGGGAAACAGACATTTAAATTCTAAAACTCTAATTCCATACCTCCTGTGGACAGAAGAATGGACAGGAGGTATACCCTTTCAGGCTCGGACACAGAGTTCTTTTCCCGGCAATGCAGCCATGTTGGGGTAGTGCAGGCTGCTGCCTGTGATAAGGCAAATATTCCCTTGGCTTCACATCCCCCAGACAAGGACTCCAGGAGGACTGATGCCATGGCAAAGAAACAGTACATGGCAGCATCTTTGGGACTCAGGCAGGCTAACTATATGGCCTACACAGCTAGATACCAGAAGTCCAGGTGGGACACTGTGCTGGCTCTAGCTAAACAGGCCCCTGACCAGCTTGCCAAGGGCTGGAGCAGGTGGCTGCGGATGGGATTGAGGCATCCAAGGTGCAATTTCATGCTGCTGTGGACTCCAATGATGTTTCATCTAGAGTCATGGTTACATCTGTGGCCCTTGGAGGATGGCTTGGCTCAGATGTACTAGCCTATCACAGGATACCCAGGCTAAGGCCATGGATTTTCCTGTCATTGGTAATTCTCTGTTTGGGAGCAGACAGAGAACTACATGAAAGAAGATGGGCAGTACAGGACCACCTACGGAGTGCTCAGGCCAAAGAAAGGCAAGCCACTCCTCAGAGGCAGCATTCCAGGGGCAGGGGCAGGCCCTTTCAAAGGCCCTTTTATCAAGCTCAGGCCTCCTCTTCTGCTTATGCTCAGAGGGGGTTCTTTAGAGGGAGAGGCAGACTGGGTATGAGCAGGCCTGCTTCCACCCCTCAGGCTAAAGCCCCTGCCAAGCAGACACCCTGATGGCTCTGCCCGGGCCGATTTTCCAATACCTGTAGGGGCAGGCTGGCTTACTTTGTCCAGGACTGGAAATCTTTAACATCAGACAAGTGGATCCTAGAAGTAGTAAGCCAGGGACTGGTTCTCAGCTTCAAAAAAATTTCCCAAGATGAGAACCAGATCCTTTCCACCTGCAAATCCATCACAGACCCTTGCCCTAGAGGCAGAGGTTTCTTCCCTCTTGGCTCTCAGAGCCATGGAAAGGGTTCTACCTACACAGGGCAAAGGATTGTACTCCAGGTACTTTCTAACCCCCAAAAGACAGGAGAATGGCGGCCCATCCTGGATCTGAGATATCTAAACAAGCACCTTTTAAAGCCAAAATTCAAATGGTGACTCTGGAATAATTCTGCCCTCTCTAAGGCCAGGGACTGGCTAGCCTCCCTGGACCTCAAAGATGCCTATTTTCACATTCCCATCAGGTGCTCCCACAGAAAGTACCTCAGGTTGAGTTGCCCTCAGGCCACTATCAATTCAGAGCAATGCCTTCGACCTAACATCAGCCCCAAGGGTGTTCACAAAGTGCTTGGCAGTAGTAGTTGCTTTCCCTAGGAGAAAAAAGATCTCCATCTTTCCATACTTGGACGACTGGCTCATAGTGGGTCAGTCTCCAGACCAGAATCAAGTCACATCTTCAGATAACTCAGCAACTGCTCCTTCTTTGGATTCTCCTAAACCTTCCAAAGTCAGTTCTCGAGCCAGTACAGCTCCTCACCTTTATAGGGGTAGAGCTGGATACAATAAGAGCAAAAGCCTGGACAGGGCAAGGACCCTTATAGAACTGGCCTCTTCTTTCACCCTTCAGGTGTCTTGACCAGCAAGGCACTCCCTGCAGCTCCTGGGCCACATGGCAGCCTCTACAGCAGTGATCCAGGGGGGCAAGATTCCAGATGAGGGACATTCAGTTCCACTTGAGAGCCTTCTGGTCCCAAAGAAAGGATTCCCTTACCAAACTAGTCCCAGTGACTCGAACCCTGATCCAGGCTTTGCAATGGTGGCAGGATCAGGACAATTTAAGACAGGAGTTCCTTTTGTCACTCAGTCTCATTCTCTAATCCTCACCACAGACGCCTCCTCTTGAGCCTGGGGAGCCCACTTGGGGATCTTACCACCTAAGGGCTGTGGTCACTAAGAGTCTCTGCTTCACATCAATCTCTTGGAACTCAGAGCAGTGTTTCTGGCACTGCAAAGCTTTTCAAATCTGTACAGAACAAGGTGGTCAGATCAGGACAGACAATACCACCACAATGTGGTACATCAACAACAGGAGGCACTCGGTCTGACCTTGTGCACAGAAGCAATGAAGTTGTGGTCTCTGGCCTGTTCCTGCAAACCTCTCTGATAGCAGTTCACCTCCCAGGGAAGGACAATGTCCTAGCAGATGCTCTCAGCAGGATATCTCAGGGCCACCACGAATGGTCCCTAGATCCCCTAATTTTGAAAGTGATTTTCTCCAGATGGGGCACTCCACAGATAGATCTTTTTGCAGCCCCAGACAATCACCAACTTCCTCTCTTCTGTTGCAGACCCCCAGTCTTGGGCTCAGTCCCCCTGGATGCTCTGGTTCTGAACTGGGAAGGAAAGTTCCTGTATGCTTTCCCCCCCTTCCCTCTCCTGTTCAACGTGCTAGTCAAGATCAGGTCTCAACCATGCAGAGTGATTCTGATTGCTCCAGACTGGGCCAGACAGCCCTGGTACCCACTGTTGCTGTCCTTAGCAGTCCACCTTCCCCTGTCTCTTCCCAGGAATTACAATCTGTTGGCATCCTCTCAGGGAAGGATTTGGTATCCGAACCTCAAATCTCTCAATCTCAAGGCCTGGCTCTTGAAGAGTGAGAGTTTGCTGATCTGCACCTCTCTCAAGGGGTTCTGGATATCCTTAAGGCTTCTCAAAAGCCTTCCACCAGAAAGACTTACAACTCCAAATGGAAAAGGTTCACTATCTGGTGCTCTAGTAAGCATATTTCTCCAGAATCTGCTGGGTTGCCTACAGTCCTGGACTATATGGTTCATCTTAATGGCTTGGGACTTAGACCAGCTACACTTAAAGTGCATCTGGCAGCTGTTTCAGCCTTCTTGTCAGTAGGCAAGCCCTCTCCTCTATCAGCCCATCCTGTATTTTGTGAATTCTTCAAAGGATTGCTGCACACCAATCCTCCCTTTAGGGACCCTGCTCCTGCTTGGGACATTAATGTTTGCATTGCTCAGCTTATGCAACCCCCCTTTGAGCCTTTGTCCTCTGCAGAGCTTAAGTACTTGACTTGGAAAACTGTGTTTTTGGTAACCATTACCTCTGCCAGGCGTATCAGTGAATTGCAAGCCCTGTCAGTGGAGCCTGATTTCATCTCCTTCCATAGAGATAAAGTGGTCCTAAGAACTAACAGGAAGTTTTGCCTAAGGTGGTCTCAGACTTCCACCTTAATCAGTCTATGTCTCTCCCTGTTTTCTTCACTGATCATTCCTCCTCTGGAGAGAGGAGGTTGCACAACCTGGACGTATAAAGGGCCCTTAGCTACTACATAGAGCGCACCAAGGGTCACAGGTTTGAGTCCCTCCAGTTGTTCCTCACTTTTACAAAGGTCAGTAAGGGCAAACCTGCCACTAAGAGATCTATTGCCAGGTGGATCGTCTCTTGTATACAATTCTGCTATGAAAAATTGGGTAGAGCCCTACCCTCAGGCCTGAGGGCTCACTCTACTAGAGGTACAGCTGCTTCCCTGGCTGCTGCCAGGGATATTCCTATCTTAGAAATCTGTCAAGCAGTCACATGGAAAACAGTCCATACACTCACCAAGCATTACTCTCTGGATATCCAGGCTAGGAGTGATGCTCGGTTTGGCACAGCAGTACTTCAGAGCCTTTTCCCAAAGTAGGTTCTGTCCCTCCTCCATGGAGGTACTGGCAGTAGTCTGCCATAGTCAGAATACAGCAAGACTTCATGTTGTTTGAAGAAAAATTACTCACCTTAGTAATGTTGTTTCTTCTAATGGAGTCTTGCTGTATTCTGACCTCCCCCTCCCTCTCAGAACCTGGTTTTTGGGATGTGGGTGGGCACGAGCAGTGTTAGCACCTAGAGGTGCCCCTTTCTCACCCTCCTTTATTTTGGGTGTGTGTTGTGTTTTGTTTTTTGGGTTTCATGACTTGTGTCTTTGCTTTGAAACCAAAAAACCCTTTTTTAATAAATTTAGTTGCCAGTTGGCTAGTGTGAGTTTTACAGTTTCCACACAGAACGCCTAGTGAGTGTAGTTCGTAAAGATCTGACGGTTGGAGTTTAAACAACAGCAGACAGAGGCTTTCAACCGAGCTCGAGCTCAGCGTTCTATGCCCTGCATGGAAAGTTAACTCTTTGTTCTCCAGGGCAGTTCAAAGGTTGGTGATCACTGCAATAGTCAGAATACAGCAAGATTCCATTAGAAGAAACAACATTACTAAGGTGAGTAATTTTTTCTTGTGTGCCACAATGGGCTTCCAGACTGAAGAGGAGGATGTTACCTGGAAAGACCTGGTGGACTTCCTGGAGGTTCCTGAATCTCCCCCTAAGATCATTCCTCCTATGCTGCCAGCCCTGAAGAATGCCACTACGGCAGCCTGGCACAGACGAGGCATGGTGCCAGCTATGCCACGTAGGGCAAATAAACTCTATAATGCCCCTCAGGGCCTTCCTTATTTTGCTGCCCAGGCCGAAACTGACTCTGTGGTGATCAGGGCAGCCCATGACAGATCTAAGGCGCCTAGACACCCTTTGTTCCCTTCTCCGAGACAAGGAATCCCACAGGATGGACCTCTGGAGTAAAAGGGTTTACGCCTCCTCGACTTTGAGCCTGAGGATTGTAAACTATCTGTTACACATGGTTAAATGTCAGAATGCCAACTGGAGAAAGAGTAAAGCTGCTGCCCAAGCCCTTCCTAATAGCTCGCAGAAGCAAGAATTGCACCAGTGCTTGCAAACCGCGGAGGATGTCAGTAAACGTCTCCTCAGGGCCCTGTATGATATGGCCGACATGGTGGCCAGAGCAGCTGCCACTGGCATATGTCTTTGTAGGCACTCCTGGATGAGTGTCTCTGGATTTGCAGCCGATGTCCAAAACAAGGTGCTTAATGCCCCTTTCAAAGGCACAAGGCCCCGATGTCCAGGACCTCACAAACTATCTGTAGGCCTCTGGTACAGCCATTAAGTCTGTCCACTCTCTTTACCACACTCAGCCCTGAGATAGAGGGCAGTCTACTTTTCGTAGACAGGCCAATAGGCCAGACTCTGCCCCCTGTACCCAGGGTAGGCGCAGTGCCCAGGATTCCTTGCCCACCCCCTCCAATACTGGAGCGGTTGCCAAGTGTCCCAGAAATGACGGACCAGCTTCCAAAGCTGGTCCCACCTCAGCTTGACTCTTTGCCAGACCCCCCTCCTCTGATTCAGACCCAGGAAGTGGCTGTCTGAGGTTGATTCTCCTTCCATCTGAATCAGTGGAAAACCATAACTTCAGATGCATGGATCCTGTAGATTATAGAGACGGGTCATATCCTGGAGCTCATACAGCAGTCTCCGAATACCCCTTCCCCATCATCCAGCTACCCCCCAGCTCACTTGCCTGTTCTCCGAAAGGAAGTACAGTCTCTTCTATGCAAACAGGCAGTCGAACTGGTGCCAAGGCAACAGAGAAATCAGGTTTTATTCCAGGTTCCCAAAAAAGACCAGAGATCTGAGACCCATTCTAAACCTAAAGGACCGTAATCTCTTTTTCTAGTACAAAAAGTTCCAGATGGTAACTTTGCAAGACCTCATGCCCCTCCTCAAAACCAGGGACTGGCTCTGTTCACTGGATATGCAGGACGCTTACCTACACATTTCGGTCTTTCCTCCTCACAGGAGGTTTCTTTGTTTTGCCTTTCCAGGCGAGCATTACTAGTTCAAAGTGCTGCCCTTTGGCTTATCCTCTGTGCTGCGTGTCTTTGCCAAGTGCTTAGCAGCGGTTGCAGCAGCTCTCAGAAGAGAGGGACTGTATGTCTTCCCTTACCTGGACGATTTGCTTCTCAAGGCCCTGTCCAGGGAATAGCTCTTGCTGACTCTAGAGCACACTCTCCAGCTCTTCCACTCTCTGGGCATAAGGGTCAACCTTCCCAAGTCTGTCCTAGTACTGTTCCAAAGACTGCAGTACATCGAGGTGGTTCTGGACTCTGACCCCAAAACAGGGCAGAATGCCTTATGGCCCAGGCTCAAGAAGTCACTCCGATTTGGTACATTCCTGCTAGACTGTACCTCAGGCTATTGGGTCTAATGGCAGAGGTCATACCCACTGTTCCCCTGTCCAGACTTCACATGTGCACCCTTCAATGGACCCTCAGAGTGCAGTGGGACCAGTGTACAGACGAGTTGGATCAACAAGTTGTGATCTCCTCCATAGTTCACAAGATACTGCAGTGGTGGATGGACCCCTTGAATCTGCTTCAAGGGGTTCCTTTCCAGATTTCTTCCCCACATCAGATTCTAACCACGGATGCTTTGGATCTAGGCTAGGGAGCACACCTGAGTCCCTTTCAAACTCAGGGCTCCTAGTCCCAGTGGGAAGCTACCCTGCATATCAGTGTCCTGAAGATGAGAGCGGTGCTCTATGCTATGCAGGCATTTCAGGAGCATGTTGCCCCAGGCCACCTGCTGATGGAATTGGACAATCTGAGTGTCATCTACTACATCAGCAAGCAGGGCAGGACTCACTCGTACCCCCTTTGCAGAGAGGCCATGAGAGTGTGGTATTGGGCACTGGAGCACAGTCTGACACTCTCTGCAGTCCACATGCCAAGCGTCCTAAACACTCTGGCGGACAGTCTCAGCAGGACTCAGTCCAGCATGCATGAATGGAAACTTCTTTCATCCGTAGCAGAAGATCTGTTCGACAGATGGGGTCATCCAGAGTTGGACCTTTTTGTGTTCCCACTCAATGCAAAGCTGCCCAATTTCTGCTTGCTTGATCCAGGGCCTGGGGTTTTCTGGTGAGATGTGCTGTTCCTCTCTAGGAGCGGGAGATTTTTATATGCATTCCTTCCATTTCCCCTAATTCAGAGGGTGCTGATCAAGTTGCAAGTGGAGTGGGCCAGCATGATTCTGGTAGTCCCATCCAGGCCTCGCCAGATATAGTTCCCTCTGCTTCAGCAGCTGACGGAGGATCCTCCCGCCCTTCTGCCCCTTTGCAGGAATCTGCTGACCCAGGATGGGAGGATCCTGGTCCAGCCTTATCTCTGGTCCATCCATCTGCATGCATGGCTCCTGAGAATGTAGCCATCGCCAAGTTTGGGGTATCTAACAGGGTTGCGGACGTCCTGGTGGCTGCCCGCAAGCCTGCCACCCCTGCCACTTGTGCCATGAAGTGGAAGCGGTTTGCCATCTGGGCGGCCAAACATTCCCTAGACTCATTCACCTGCCCTGTGAATCATGTCCTGGAATACCCGATTTTCTTTGTCTGACTCAGGCCTCCAGTATTCCTCCCTCAAGGTCCACCTTTTGGCTATTTCTGCTTTTCATGAGCCCCTTGGGAGACTGCACTGTTACTCAGCTAGATGTCTCCTACACCTTTCTCTGGGCATCCTACACCTGAATCTCTCAATCTGTTCCCCGGTTCCATCTTGGGACTTAAATTTTATTTTGGAAAAGTTAACTCCATCTCCTTTTGAGCCAATTGCAACTTGCGATTTGCACTTTCTCTCCTGGAAAGTGCTGATTTTAATTGCAATTACTTCTCCTTGAATAATTTCAGAGCTTCAGGCCCTCTGGTGCGAGGAGCCTTATTTGATTTTTCACAAAGACAGGGTATCATTGTGCAGAAACCCTAAACTTCTACCTAAGGTGGTCTCTGAATTCATATTTAATCAGTCTATCCACCTTCTTGTTTATTTTCCTGAACATGCCAAACCAGGGGAAGCACTGTTCCATATGTTAGATGTGCGCAGAACTTTGAAGTATTATCTGCTTTGGACTAAAGAGTCCAGAAAATCTAAGCAGTTGTTTGTTTCTTACGCCCCAGGTAGAGAGGGCGCTTTAGTTCCCAAGCAATGTTTGTCTAAATGGTTGGCAAATTGAATTGTGTTCTGCTACAATAAGTACGGCAAAGAATTGCCAAGTGCTGTCAAAGCTCATTCCACCAGAGGCATGGCTACCTTGGTGGCTCATTTCGAAGGGATCTCAGACGCTGACATTTGTACGGCAGCCACCTGGAGTACAGTCCACACTTTCACCAAGCATTACAGTCTGGACATTGCCTCTAGAGCCCGTGCAGGATTTGGCAGGGCTGTGCTGCAAGGACTCCTGTCTTAAGTTTATGGTGAGTCAACCTCCCAGACTGTCTGTTTTCACTTGTCACTGCTTGGTACTCGTTCCTACGGTGTAACCTGATGACCGAGATACCCCTGAAGAAAATAGAACAGTTACGTAAGAACTTACCATAACAGTAGATCTTAGAGGGGATCTCAGTCATCCGGTATGATTTTCCTCCCACCATCTCCCTTCTTGGGTCTCCTGTCCAGGACCTGGCTATCTATTGTTTCTAATATTTTATTTAGAGCTGGGTCCCTCTTTCTCTCCCTCCTCGGTTCCCCAGGGTGAGAGCCTTGCTTCCTTCGTCTCCAGAGGGAAACAACTGAGAAGGGAGCGGGACCTCCCACATCTATATAGGGTTGCTGACATTGGCGGACGGCGTGGGCATCTCCAGTTGTGCTGCTGAAAATCTTCTGTGTGGATTCCCTTTTACTGACAGCGAAAGTTCCTATGGTGTAACCTGATGACTGAGATCCCCTCGAAGATCTAATGTTACGGTAAGCTCTTATGCAACTGTTCTTTGCCTGTAATCTGACCCTAGACCCTTTGAAAATAGGCTCTACCTACCGGATCTTGTGTGCAATAAATAACTAAATACATAAAAAAGTAACAGGGCTGGAAGGGAGAAAGGCTGCAGATCAAATAGGGTCTACAGTGATACATTAGGCAGGATGTTTTTAGGGCAGACCAGATGGGCCAAGGGGTGGTTTTCTGCCGACAACTTCTATGTTTCTATGTAACCCATGCATCATCTTGGTTGCCCTTCCTTGCTCCACTTCCACCCTGTTAGTGTTCTTCCAGAGATGCAGCCTCCAGAACTGGACACACTACTCTTGGTGGGGGCGTACCAGTAGTGTTCAAGAGATGTAAGACCTGCAGGAGGATGATGAGACCCTATCTTTGGGGTTGTACTGCCCTAATTGTGTGACAGTCTAACATGTCCACTTCAGTTATCCCTCGATGAACCTCCAAGGGGGGGGCCGGGGTTACCTGAGTTATCGACTGACAGTAGTAAAGCTGAGTTGCAGAAATCCTTTTTGCTACTGTTAAATGAGTTGCTGAGTTCCAGTGTCCTGCAGGACATCTCCAGCAACACACCTCAACCCAAGTTGGGCCCCTCGGGTCAGGTGGGGCCCTTGCAGGTACATCCAGATGCACCAGAGCTGAGTGATTCTACTCACCCAAATTTGCAGGTAACTCCTGACGTTGACAACATGGAAGATCAAGATGAGGATGTGGGGGGACATGGGGAAATCCTGACCCGACGGCACCAGAGCCATCAGATGAAGATCTCTCAGAGGAAGAGGGGGAGTAGACAGAACCTAAGAAAAATATTCTGTTCCCACCTTTGCTTGATGCCAAGTCATTGTTTTATGACGGAAGCATGTCAGACATTGCTGCTGACGGAGGTGCAGGACAGTGTCTCCCTAAGATGTGAATTCTATCCTGCCTCTGCTCCAAAGTATTTCCCAAACTTTACACTGCGACCAGATTATTGAGCAGGAATGGGCTAGGGCGGATAAGTGGAAACAGCTCCTACACCAAGGGTGAGATGTTACCCATTCCTGGAGAAGAGCTCCAAGAAGGTGTAAGGTTCCTCCAATGGTAGGCAAGGCTGTGTACAGTTCTGTCAAGCACACAGCTGTACCTATTGAAGGCTTGATGGCCCTGTCAGAGGCAAGCGAGTGTATGCTTTCTACAAAAGGGTATTAACATACTAACATACTATTTGCCAGCAGATTAGGCCTTATGGTCTATCAAGTCTGCTCGAACCTAGATCCTTAGTTGGGTGCCGAGACCCTCCCATCCCTTGTGCTCCAGAAACCCTTATCATCCATCCCCACCCCCCCGGGACAGGCCATCATCTGATACATCCACTTTCTGTGTCTGTCCCACCTCTCTTAAAGCTCTCCACTGTGGATCTCTGAACCAGCTCACCAGGCAGAGCATTCCAAGGGTCCACCACCTCTCAGTGAAAACCTCCTCCTCTTTTCCCCCTCACCCTTCCACCTTCCAACTTCAAACCATGCCCTCTGGTGATGCCTCCCTGCTTTAGTCTAAAGATCCCTCCATGTTTACCCTATTTATTCCCTTGAGGTACTTGAAGACCTCAATCATGTCCCCCTGTCTCCTCCTCCAATGAAAACAGGCAGAGCTCCTCAAGTCTGTCCTCGTAAGTCAAATCCCCTAACCCTCGTATCATCTTTGTTGCCTCCTCTGTACCCTCTCCAGGGCTGTATGTACCTCTTCAAGTGTGGTCTCAGTACTGTACACAGTACTCAAGGTGTGGTCTAACCAGTCCATTGTACAGCGGCAGAATCACTTCCTTGCTTCTAGGTGATTCCCCTTGCGATGCATCCCAACATCCTGTTTGCCTTGCTAGCTGCTCTCCTGCACTGCTCAGTGTTATTCATACATGTATCCACCATGACCCCTAGGTCTTTTCCCTGTTGAGGCTTCCAGCACCTCCCTCCCAGGGTGTACCTGTGTTTAGGGTTTCCCACCAAGATGCAACACCTGCACTTGGTGATATTGAAATTTAATTCCATGTGTAGCCCAGCTTTCCAGGGTGTCCAGGTCCCTTGCAGGCCAACCTCCCTCTTCTCCCTCAACTACTGCTCCCATCTTGGAGTCATCCGCGAAGAGACTCATTTCACACCCTATACCATCCCTGATGTCTGATATGTATGTATGCATTAAACAGGATTGGACCCAGGACCGAGCCCTGTGGTACCCCACTACCAACCTCTGTAGGGTTCGAGAGCTCCCCACAGACCACTACTCTCTGAGTGCGTCCAGCTATCCAGTTTTCAATCCATCTGACCATCAAAGGGCCTACTCCTAACCCCATCAGTTTCTCCACCAGACCATTGTGGGGACAGAGTCAAAGCGCTTGCTGAAGTCCAAGAATAATACATCCACAGGCTTACCTCTGTCCAGTTCTGATGTTACCCATTCATAGAACTCCACAAGGTTGGTTTGACATGATCTACCTGGCACAAACCCATGCTGCCGATATCCAGACCTCCCACCTCCTCCAAGTAAACCCCAATCGTTCCTTTAGTATACTCTCCATTAATTTTCCCACCACGAGGTTAAACTGAGGGTCTATAGTTTCCTGGTACTTTCTTGACCCCTTGTGGATTGGTACACATGTGCCTCTCGCCAATCCCTAGGTACCCTCCCTGTCTCAAGTGACCTGTTGAAAAGCTCCATGAGGTGCAGCCAGTATGTCCGCCAATTCCCATAGTACTCTCGGATGAATGCCATCGCCCAGGAGATTTGTCTTTCTTTAGGGCCTTGAGGGCAAACCACACCCTTTTGGTGGGGATGGCATCATCCGTCCCTCCACCTTACTGGTCTTTTATCCTTATCCAGATGTGACACCCTGAGGTACCCTTCCCTCCTTTTGCTCCATTTCTGTTGCTCCCCTGATCCCACTCCCTGCCGCTTCTATCCCTTTGTGCCTTGCTTTGTAGATATCCCATCCCTCCCTAGTGAACACAGAGGCAAAGTACTAGTTAAATACCTCTGCCTGGTCCTCGCCTCTTCCACCACCCTCCTTCTGATCTCAATCTGCTGAGATGGCCCTTAGTTTTTCTCCGCTCCCCAATGTACTGGAAGAACCCCTTTTCCCCTCCATGTATCCCCTGTGCCAGCCGTTGCTCTTTACTGGACTTAGCTCCCCTCACCATACGGGTGACTTTTCTAGATGCAAGCTGGTACATTTCCTTATCCCTATCCCCTCTTGTTGTTTTATATGTAACCCCTAGATGGCGCTATCCCAGGGGCTACTACCCCTGCCTGATTTGCCACTAACAGGTTGAGGGGCCTGGATCCAATGGCGGGTGCCTCCACCCAGAGGTCAGGGTTTGCAATAGTTAAACTAACTTGGTCACAGCCCTCTGGGACACTGCAACCCCTTTCTTCCCACTAGTGGCCCACACAATATATCAAATTACCTTCACAGTATACACTTACCCCAGGTCTGGTTCCGGCACTGGGACCTCCTGTGAAATGAGATACAGTGCAACAATCACAGTACAGTACTTTAACATAGACAAATACCTCCAGGCAGTATAACTTTGCTGAAACAAGCAGCTCTGATTTATTTAGGGGATATAACAGGGACGAAATCAGGTTAATTAGCTTATCACTCTAATAATCTACCTTTGGCTCTGTGCACAGGCCTATCCCTATCAGTTACTGTCCCTGGGTACCAAGCCCTAGTGGCTAGTCCAAACCGTGGCAGCTGGTAGGGCCCTTTCACAAGAGAAAAGGAGAATTAAACAGTCAGCAGTACAGTAATTCCATTTGGATTTAATGTGGCAATTCAACAGGAGCGACCTGAATTAGTACTCACGACTCCAAATAAGATAGGGTCCTTCAATGTCAGCAGGGCTCACTTGAGGTACACAAACCTCTTCACACATCCATATAAAAGAAAGCACTATACCAGGCAGGCTGCATCTGTATCCCGATCGTAATTACTGCACAATACCCGGAGAACACACAGCAGATTCAGTTCCTGACAGACCGAGTGCAATTTTCAGCAATTCCTCCAGTCTTCTACAGGGTGAGCCTGGTTTCTACTCTTCAGAGATCCTTTGATTCTTTTCACAGGATTGATTCAGTCCTAACAAGCTGTTACACAAGCTGCAGACCGAATCTGGGCCTTACACGTACGCTTGTGACTAAAACTGCAATAATTTAGAAAGCACAGGGCTCCTTCCTTCTTCACTGCCAAAGCTCAACTGAAACTCCAACCGACAAAACCGGCACTTCCTTTGAGTTCCTCCCAGTTCTTGACTGGATTGGCTGTCACTCACAATAGACTGCTTGTTGGTCCAAAACGGCACTGAAGTCTAAACTACATCTCCTAGAGTCACTGCCCATACAATCCTCTTGTGGCTGGCTCAGATTATGAGTCCAAGTTCTGATTCGTCAAGGCACCATTTTAGAGCTAGCTTACCCCACACTGATTGGTCCAGTTCAGCAGTTCAAAACTAGAATGGGAACTAGCAGACACAGTTCTGACTGCAAAGAAAGCAGGTTAGACAAACTGTAATTTCATTATTACTCTAAATAATTTCTGGCAAACAGTTACATCTTTCAGATGGTTCCTTTGCACTCTAGTGACTGCAAAATGAAGTGAATTGGCAGCAGCTCAGTGGTACTCAGAGAAGCACACAGTCCCCATACAAACTAATTATGTCTGCAAGCAGACAGCTCTTAAAGAGACAGTACCAGAGGCTCTAAAACACTCACTGATAAATGGCTTAAATGCCAAACACCATTCAGGCTTGGAGCATTCAAGCAAGCTCCTGAAGTCTTTTAGGAACCCCCATTTGCAGGGGGTTACATATATTTTTGTAAGCCTTCTTTTCTCTGACTGCTACCTGGACCTCACTGGACCACCAGCATGGTTTATGTGACCTTGCTCCCTTACGTTTCAACTTAGCGCAGATCCTGACTGCCTCATGAAGTCCCCGTTTTATGACCTCCCATCTCCTTTCCACACTTGTTGTTGAGGTAATCCCCTTCAAGTGATCCTTGAGAATATTTCCCATGCCCATAAAGTCTGCCCCCCTGAAGTCCACTGCCAGTGTCCTAAGCTCATCTCGAATGGAGTGAACCTTCAAATGGCATCTGTATCTTTTAATGATTCTAGAGAGTTAAACTCAAGAGTCACTGCATTGGGCAGCTATGTCCCTCTGGTGCCAAAAGGGGGAAAGCATTTTGTAGCTTGTGTCCATGCCTTCCGCCTTCCTAGAGGGTGCAGCAGTGGGCAGCTTGTGGATTTCAACTCGCTCCGCGTATCATTGTTGCAGCTATGCGGGCTGCCTGACTTCGACATTGGTTTCTGGACCAGGTATCCAAGTTAAAGCTGTTTAACCTGTCCTTTGCTGGAGACTTGTTATTTGGCTCTGAGCAGCACAGTATTCTGAATGATGTCCAGGACAAGGGACAATGAAAATTACATACCTACCGTAACTCTTGATCTTGTCTTGTATCTTCACCATTCATTACTGCTGGGTGTAAGCCGGAGGCTTGCACCTGCATGGGGAGTTTTTTTTTTTTTTTTGGAGGGATGAGTCTGTGCCAACTGCGCCATCCCTATGGCTGATGTTCTGCGTGGAGCATGCAGGTTGGCCATTAGGTGCCATAGATTCCTCCTCTGTCCCAGTTCTGTTGGTCCGGAGAGGCCGGAAATCAGGTTTTAGCGAAAGAAGGAGAGGCAAGAGAGCTGAAGGATAGAAAAAAAGGAAAGGATATAAACTGAAAAAGGATTAAGCCGATTAGGGGACAGGAAAAGAACCCTACCCTAAGTGGCCATAGGGCCCCAATCCTTGGGTGGTCTCGGGGAAAGGAGAAGACAAAAGATAGAAGGAAGAAAGAAAGATAGAAGAGATGGAGTAAGGGATCAAGGGGGAGGAGAGGGCTGTCTGCCACAATAATATGGAAGACCACTGGCTTAAGAGTTTCAAACCCTTGCAGGATTGAAGACAAGGGAGCAAGGATCCTGCCAGTTAAGAGGTTATCAACCAAGGTCTGAAGGGGATTAATGGTTTTGTCAGACTTGCGGAGGCAGACCCTTCCTCTCACCCTTTATCCATAAGCGTTAAGAAAATCTTAAGCCTAGATCTGACAGACTGTCCCTTGGAGGAGAACAGTATAGCTTAGAAGAGGAGTGAGTCCTGACTCAGGCGTAGGGAAAGAAATCTGGTAGAAGTTTTCCCATGGAAGTACTGGCGTAGTCCCCACTTCAGGAGAAGAAAACCACGGGACATCTGTGCCATAAGAAAAGGAGAGGGAGGAAATTCCCATGGACTCTCTTAGGACTGCACTGAAGAAAATGAGAGTTAAAGGGTGATATAAGCCAGAGGATTATTCAAGCCCCAGGCCGGGGACACCGTATTGTATTGTGCAGAGAATCCAAGGGAGTTCCCTCAGAGGCTAGGGCAAAGACTTTACTCACCGTCCTCCGGGTTGAACACTCTGTGACTTCAGAGAAGGAACAGAGAGCCCTGAGGTACTCTATTCTTCACCACAGGGCCCCCAATTGGCCTCTATGAGGGGGAAGGCGAGCAGGGTGGAGGCGATGCCCAAGAACTGAGACCCATGAGGGGATGGTGGGCAGGAATCAGTAATGAATGGTGAAGATACAAGAGAAGATCAAGAATTACAATAGGTGCGTAATTTTCATATCTTCCCTTGTCAATCTTAACCATTCATTACTGCTGGGTGAGTACCAAGTCCCCCAGAGAGGACCTGGCACAGCCCTGAGGGAACAGATCCCTCAGCCTCCTGCGGGGAAAAGCAGGAGGGGAGACCCTAGAGCACAGTAGACCCAAGGCCTAAGGCTGGTCAGGGCAAGGAGGTGTCCCCCGTGACCGGGGGGACATGAGACGCCCCTGCAAAATTCTCCTTGCCCTGCGAGAAAAGAGATGGGTCCCTCGGAAGGCAGAGGAGGTCACACTATGCCAGGCAACGGGTGACAGTCTGGACAGACGAAGCCATACCATCCGCCTGATGCAGATTGCTGTCCCTGCCAGTCTGGAAGCCACTTCATTAGCGTCATAAGATGCCCTTGCTTGGTGCCTTGCAAGCTCCAGACTTAGTGCAGAAAGGGCGATGGCTTGCCTAGATTCCTCCGAATCAGGCAGAGATGCTAGACCCTGCGCCAGCATCAACCACAGGTGCCTGTTGTAGGCAGCATGGTGCACCTGATATGAGCTAATGCAAAGCAGCACACTAGCCGGAGCGAAACGTCTTCTACCCCATCGGTCGAATTCTGCGGAATCCGGATCCGGGGGTCAGTCGTGCGCAGGGTGTTGAAGCCCGGAAGGAGTGTCTAAGGCCATCAACCTGGAAGGTGGGTGATGGAGAGAACCAAGAGACTCCTGGGGAGCGCAATGCCTTCTCCTGCAGTCTGCTGGGGCTGGGGATGAGGCGGCTGGGTATTGCCAGATGTGGATTGACGCTTCCTGGAAAGGAATAGGCCAGGAAGGAACCACGAGATGGTGAGCACTAAACTCGCTCAGGAAGGAGCGCGTCTCCCACTCAGTATTGCATCTTACCACATGAGAGATATGGAGCTCCTGTACCAACCTCGAGAGGAAATGCTGATATTCAGTGAAATCAGCATCAGAAGAAAGGTGGACTGAGTGATCCTGTTCCTCCTCCGAGGAAGTCACGGAAGATTGGAACTTGGGAGGTCAGAGTCCTCCTGCGGTGGAGGAGACAGGCAAAAAAAACGCTTGTCCATGGCTCTAACGTACCTAGGGAAGGCCACCGCAGTGGCTCAGATATGCTTTCAGGTTAAGGGCCCCGTAGGACCCACATGGTCTGAGAGAAGGGCAAGTGTCTACAGAGGTATGGGGGAAGGACACATCATAGACCGTGTCTGGCCTCTGCAAGAGCTCTGAGACCCGGCTGCAGTTTCTGCCACGTGGGGGGAGTCAGGGGTCGATCCAGTCAGTGAATGCTGCAAATGTTGAAACAAATCCTGGCGGAGCCCTGGGGGTGAATCTCCGCTGTGGAGTGACTGAGGTTGCGTGGATCCAGAAGGGCAACCCTCCACGCTGCCCACTGAAGGCACCTCCGAAGACATAGAGGAGGAAAAGCAGGGTTCAGCGCTTCGTCTCCTCCCCACTCCCAGCAGGGTAGTGAGGAAGGTCTCTGCACCTCGCCCCGTCCTCTCAACCCCTCACACTCTGAGGTTGTCCTCCTCCTCGAACCCAGTGCCAAGGGGCTCCCCAATTCCGCAGACTTTCCAATGGAGGCCGCAGAAGAGGTGATTCCCATCTCCACCCTTGGGGCAGCTGCAGCACCAGAAATGGTAGCTGCCACGGTTCCCATAGTGGAGATCACCATACCAAACCCCCCAAGATTACTGTCCAGGCAGCACCCCCGTGCGGCGCGGTGTGGGGGTCTCGGGACCGCAGGCTCCGGGGAGTTCGGAAGGCGAACACTGGGCCACCTGGTGCCGTGTCCAAGAGGGCTCCCCGACTCTGAGGAGTCAGGCTGCCAATCTGGATCGGTCAGTGGTCATCTTCCTCTGAGGAAGAAGAGACCACACAAACAGTCAAACTAGCGACCCTGGGAGCTCTCTTAGCAGTGGTGCTCAGGACAATGCCATTGCGGGACATGGCACCACCTCGATCACCGGTGGCGCGAATGATGCTGGGATCTGAAGTGGCACCAGAGGGCGGCGCTGAGGGTCCGCCGATGCCACGGCCAGCAACCGTGGGCCGCAACACCGGGGGAGCCTGCACCTCCGGGCCGCTCTTCCAGCACCGTGGAAGGAACCTCCTCGAAAGCATGGCTAGAATCCGAGGAGGTTCTGTCCTCACCTGGCCGTATAGACCTGGGAGGGGACCCAGAGAAAGGGTCGAGAGATCTTGCCATGTCATCCTTTGAGTTACGTTGTCCCCTGAAAGTTGATGGGGCCCTGCCGACTTTAAACACGCGGATCTCTAGAACGCGGTGGCCCATGGAGAAACAGGCGTCACAGTTATCCATATCATGGTTGGGACCCAGGCAATGTAGACAAACATCATTCTGGTCCGAAACTGAGAAATGCCGGCCACAGGGGCACCAACGCATGGGGGCACGGCCCGCTTTAGATTTCCTTTTTTTTCCCCCGAACCAGACATTATGAGAAAACCCCCCCACAAATTATAGCAAAAGAACCCGGCACCATCAGCAAAGAAATCAGAACGGTCTTACTGGTCTTCCGACGGCATCGGGATACTCTGAACGGGACTGAGGGAAGTGTAAAGGCGGTGTTGACAGGCGAGGAAGCAATACCCGTGCCGGTGGCAGAAACTCGCGCAGCAGGTGTGACCTCAATGGCGGGAGAAACAGAACTGGGATAGAGGAGGAGTCTACGATGCCTAATTGTCAACCCACGTGCTCCACGCAGAGCGTCAGCCACGCGAGCAGCGCCGTTGGCGCAGACTCCTCCCTCCAAAAAAAAGCTCCTGTGCCGTGTGTGTGCCTTCGGTTTAAGCCCAGAAGTAATGAATGGTGAAGACTTACAAGGGAAGATCTACTGGTGTCCAGACACCAACAAAAAGAACCCCACCTTTAGAGGGCGTGTATTTTGAGTGGCAGTGGCATTGCAGCCAACAATGTCAAAGCTGTTTCAGTGCCTACTGCCACTGCCGTTGGTGCCTTTGGCTGGCTCATCGACAGCTTTACCATCAGTGAATCTGTTTTCCACCACTGCCGTAATGCCAGACCTGGAAAGGCCGCCATCAACAGGACCTCTGTCATTGGCTCCTCCTTATATATCTCCATGTCCCATTGACCCTATGCCTATACTGGTAGTCAGTGATGACAAACTGGAATACAATCCAGAATACATAGAGGAGGAGGAGCCCATGGAAGAAGAGGAAGAGATTACAGATGCGATTGGCTCAAGCTCCACTCTGTCTCTTTGCTCTGATGGGAATGTGGTAAACACACCTCCGACCCTAGATCTACCTGTGAGGATGCCTCATTTCAAGCCTTTACAGGTTAGGGCTAAACTGGGTTTCCAAACTGAGGAAGAGGATTCTTCCAAGAAAAATCTTTGAGTTCTTGGTGGTGTCAGCCTTTCCTACAGTGTTTATACCTGTGGTGCATGCTGCTCTTGAGGATGCTACTTTAGCTGTCTGGCATAGGGCTGTACAACTGCCTGCTGTTCCCAGGAAGGTGAATAAACAATATTCTACCCTCACTGCAAAGCCATATTATCTTCACAGCCTGAAGCAGGCTCTGTGGTAATTATGGCTGCTCATGAAAGATCCAAAGCACTTAAGCTCTCTTCCTCCTGACAAGGAGTCAAGGAAGCTGGATGTGATGGGTAAGAGGTATTTTGCCTCTGCTACCCTTGGCCTAAGAATTGCAAACTGTCAGGTATATATGATCAAATATCAGAACTGACTTTGGAAGGTAGTGGGTACTCTGGCTGAAAAATTGCCTGAGGGCCAGGACAAAATACTGACTCAGCAAACAATTGCCAATGGCCAAGAAGCAGAAAAGCGCCTACTCAGGTCGGCCTATGATACCTCTGCTGCTACTGCAAGGGTTGCAGCCTCTGGAATTTGCATTCTTTGCCATTCCTGGCTTTGGGTGGCTGGGTTTTCCTCTGACATGTAATGAATGTTTCTTTCAGGAGAAAGCACCTGTTTGGTCTTGGTGTTGAGAATATTCTGAGATATCTGAAATGTCAACAGTAACTCTCCAATCCCTACATAATTTAAACCCCAAACCCAGGGGAAGGGGTAATGGTTCTTTTCGTAAGCCATATGCCTGTCTTGGCTGAAGTTACTCAAGAGGCACCTCGACCATGGATCACACAGGCTGCAGCAGCCCTTCACATCCCAAGTCACAAGTCAGCCACCTGGTACCCATGTGAGACTTACAAAATCCTGATTATTACCAGCACCTCTGCCACCCCGGCACCTTCTGAATCCCGTCCCTGCGGCCTCACTGCCTCAGGAGGTTCTGGCAGAAGGTTATATCTCCCTCTTTCTATCAAAGTGAGGGAGATCACTACAAATACTTGGGTTCTGGAGGTGGTTCAGCACGGATATGCCCTTGAGCTCCTTACTGTTAGTCCAGTTACTCCCCCATTACCAAACAGATATCCTCTGTGACATTTTGCCTTTCTGCTGGAGGAGGTTCAATCTCTCCTCCACAAAAGGGCCGTGGAAATAGTTCCAGCTACAGAAATATCAGGGATTTTGTTCCCTGTATTTTCTGGTTCTAAAGTGAACTGGGATTTAAGGCCAGTACTAGACCTAAGCGGTCTGAACCTGTACACAGAATACAAGAAGTCTGGAATGGTATTCCTACAGTCCCTGTTGAGCCAGCTGTTAAAAGGGGACCAGATGGTCGCATTGGACATGATGGATTCTTTACTTCACGTCAAGATCAGTCAATCTCACAGAAAGTATGTATGAATAATGGTTCAGGTCTTTCAGTACCAATTTTGTGTTTGTCCCTTTGGCTTATGCTCTGCACTGCATGTCTTTACCAAAGAATTTGCAGTGGTGGCAGCAGTCCTAAGCAGGGAGGATCTGTATATCTCACTTCGAGGGGGAGCTCTTGCAGCAGGTTACACCATAAGGACTGAAGCCAGCAGGTGCCAGGACCCCACTGAAAACTTCTAGCTAGCAGTATACAGCGGGGGACTGCCCCCTGATGTTGGCCTGCTCCCGATGTCAGCCAGTGGTATATAAGGGGTGGTCCTCCAGCCCTACCTCAGTTCTTTTCCCGCTGTTGACCCGCACACATCGGCTCCACGGATGCCTTCTGTTCCAATCAACCTCCATTTTTTCACAGTTACCCGAGCTTTACTATTTTCACGAAAAATTAGATTTTTCTTCAATTTCTCTGCATGTCTTCATCTCCGACCTTGTTAGTGGAACTGCGATGGTCCAAGTATCCTTGCGGCAAGCAGATCCATCAAAGGACAGCCACTCTCTCTGCCTCTTCTGCCTAGGCTCAAAGCATGATACTGAGGCCTGCGAGCATTGCTTGAAGTTCAACCACTGGACCAGGATCCGCCTCCAAAAGGCCCTTAAAAGCTTCTTGCTAGAGACGAAGGTTGCAGCGATGGAGAAACAAATCCAGGGCAAAAGTTCCTCCTCCTTCTCTTCCATATCTGGGGCTTCCACCTCTTCATCCTCCCACTGGGAGAAAAATTCGGATGGAAAGCATAAGCATAGGGAGAAGCACAAGGACAAGTCTTCTTCCCATTCCCAGTCTCCTCATTCGAAATTGACTGGCTCCAGTTCATCCTTCCGCAGGAGAGCAGACTCTATACTTGCGGCAGCCCTCTCTCCTACCTGGCTTCCCATGGTGAAACCTCCCGACCTCATTCAGACGTCAAGCAGTGGTTCATCGGGGTCTGGGGCTTTGGCCTCGGTCTCCCAGACCCTATTGCTCCGGCCCTTCCATCAACCTTCGGGCCAGCAGCCAGGTGGCTCAGCCGGGTCTTCCTTGGGCTGAGGGTCCTTGCCCATTGTCCACATGGCCTCGGTGCACGTTCAGTTGGTACCCGGCTCTGGGGCCGATGCCTCTACCCCTTTCGGGAGTCGGCTCCCCTAGACAGGCGCCCTCCAGACCGACGCCGGTGGCATCCCCTGACCGCTGCTGGCCACCCTGTCAGTGAACCCGGTGACACCTGTTCCATCGTCACCTGATTGCCCTGCGTCGCATATTGGTCTCAGCATTTCTGTCCAGCTTATGCCAGAGGGCCTGCCGTCTGACCCGATGACACCTGACGCCAGATATCGTTACGCCTGCTGGTTCGACACTGGTCAACCCAACCCCTCAAGGTCCAACGGCTGGGTTGCCACCTCTGAAGGAACAGACGCCGGTCAATCCTTACAATCCACAGAATCCTCTGCCAACCAGAGAGCCCTATTTACTGCCTGGCGGAATACAGTTAAGGGCAACTTGCATCTGAAGCCGGCTTCCCCTACCAAGGATCCTCCTCCTTCTGGGGTTCAGCCTCAGGCTTCTCTTTGAAAGTCTTCTCCACAGCTCAAGGAGCCTACCCGCAACCAGATGACACACCCAGAGGTTGCTCCAAACGTCACGGGAGGAAGCACCACCGCTGCTCCTCCTAGTCTTCAGCCAGGCACAGACGTTGGTCGCTTGGTTGCCGGCACCGACGTTCAACCTCTTGGTCTTTTTCCTCAGGTGAGTCTAGTCAGAGCTCTTCTTCCTTCTCTTCGGGATCTTCCGAATCTGGGTTGTCCCCCTCTCCCATGGACCCCAAGGACACTCCCAGGTCTCCTCAGCATGATCCAACCTTTATGGAGGTAATGTGACATATTCAGTCTAACATGGGCTGGGATACATCAAATTTAGACCCAGAGAGATGCCAGCTGGCAGTCTTTCTCCACCAGAAGGATCCAAAGCCTATTATTGTTCCTCCTCTTGTGGACACCTTTATAGACGTCACTTAATTGGCATGGAAACGCCCATCTTCTACCCCTGCTGTGTCCAAGAAAGCTGACCGTTTATACAACGCTCCCAAGGATGAACTGTATTTTGGGGAGCAACCGATTGCGGACTCTATGGTCATCACAGTAGCTCATGATCGATCCAAGAGGCCGCGCCATCTGAGCACTCAGCCTCCGGACAAGGGCGCCAAGCAGGTGGACCAGCTCAGCAGAAACGTTTGTGCCTTCGCCACCTGTGCCATCCGCTCTCTGAATTTTTTAGCCCACATGGTCCAATACCAGAACGCCCTGTGGGAAAAGGCCATGGAACTGGTCCAAACTCAGCAGGATGGTCCCCAAAAGGCTGAGCTGCTCCACATTCTAATATCTGGTCTGGACGCAGGCACTCACGTTCTGCATTCCTCCTGTGACACAGTGGATGCTGGGCCCAGGGCAGCTGCCTCAGGCATTTGCCTTTGGCACTATTCTTGGCTCCGGGTCTCGGGTTTCCGCCCGAATGTCCAGGTGAAGATTATGGATGCCCCCTTCAAGGACTCGGTCCTTTTTGATGAGGATTCTGAAAAAAATCATAACTCACCTCCAGGAATCTGGCAAGACTGTAAGATCTGTACACGTTATGTACAGATCCAATCAAAAACAGAACTGTCACCAGCCATTTTGTCAGTCATCTGGGCAACAGCCCAGAGGCCAACAGAAGAGAAGAGCCTTTAAGCAAAAAGCCACTTCGCAGACCTCAGGAGGCTCGGGTCACAGAGCCCCAAAAGCTTTCGAGGCCTCTCTGCCTGTCCCTAGTTCCTCAGCCTGACTCGTTACCTGACCCCCCTCCCCTGGCAGAATCCCTGGGGGAGGTGGTAGGGGGTCACTTTTCTCTTTATCTAGAGGGATGGAAAAAAATCACGACAGATCAGTGGGTTCTTCATCTGCTAGAGAAAGGACATATCCTGGAGTTCGTGGAGATGCCCCCAGGAGGTTCCTTCGCTTCCGCTTCAGGGCAACCATTATCAATTTTGTGCCCTGCCATTCAGCCTGTCCTTGGCTCCCCGAGTCTTTATAAAGTGCCTAGCAGTAGTGGCGGTGGCCCTCAGATGGAAGGATCATTATGTCTTTCCCTACCTGGACAATTGGCTCCTGGCAGCTCTGTCCAGGGATCGGCTAGTCAGCACCATGATGAACACCTTTACCTTGTTTCAGGACTTAAGTATAATCCTCAACCTCCCAAAGTCATCCTCGTGGCCCAGCCAAACATTGCAGTACATCAGGGCAGTTCTGAACACCACCAAGGGCAAGGCAGGCCTTCCTGCCCTCAGATAGAGCAGAATGGCAACAGGAACAGGCTCACCTAGTCTCCTTGGCATGCCAGGTCCCAGCCAGAGTATTCCTGCATCTGCTAGGAAACATGGCAGCGGCAATCGTGATGGTCCTTCTTGCACGCCTGCACATGAGGGCTCCCCAGTAGACCCTGCGAGTTCTATGGGATCAACACATGAATGAGTTTGAGCAGCTGATGGTGGTCTCCACTCTGGTGCGCCAAGCCCTGTCTTGGTGGTTAAACCCCTCCACTCTCTCCACAGTGGTTCATTTTTGGCAGGAGTCCCCTTCCCTGGTCCTGACGACGAACCCTTCTGGCCTGGGCTGGGGTGCTCATTTGGGGGACCATCAGTCACAAGGCACTTGGTCTCCCCAGGAGCAACATGTCCATATCAACATTTTGGAGATGCGGGTGATCCTTTATGCCCTTTAGGCCTTCCAGACAAATCTGCCTCCAGGCCCTCTACTTATCCAGACAGACAACATGTCGGTGGTCTTCTGTATCAACAAGCAAGGGGGGAATTACTCTTACCCCCTCCGCAGGGAGGCAATGAGAGTCTGGTATTGGGCCATCGAGCATCATCTGGAACTCGCTGCCATACATGTCCCAAGCGTACAGAACACTTTGACAGACAGCTTAAGCAGGTCTCGGTCCAGGGTACCTGAATGGGAATGTCTACAATCTGTGGCCGAAGAGCTATTCGACAAGTGGGGCTGGCCCAAGTTGAACCTCTTCGGATCCCCACTCAACGTTAAACTGCCCAGTTTTTGCTCACTAGATCCAGGGCCTGGTGTTTTCTGGTGAGACGCATTGTCCCTCTCTTGGACAGGGAGATTTCTTTATGCTCCCCCCCCTTCCCATTACTGCAGAGAGTCCTCCTCAAGTTGCAGCTGGAAGGAGCAGGGATGATTCTAGTAGCTCCCTACTGGCCATGTCAATTTTGGTTTCCACTACTTCAGCAGCTGGCAGTGGAACCCCTGATCTCCCTGCCCCTGAGCTCAGGCTTGCTGTCCCAGGAGCAGGGGACCCTGGTCCATCAGGACCTCAAATCGTTGCACCTGCATGCATGGCTCCTGCAGACCTAGCAGTTGTTTGGTTTTGGTTTCCCTCAGAATGGCAGAAGCCTTGGTGGTGCTAGAAAGCCTTCCACCAGAGCTACTTTTTCTGTGAAATGAAAACGGTTCTGCCTTTGGTCTTCCGCTCGCCACATTGATCCGATCACATGTCTGGTGAACTCTGTTTTTGGAGTATCTTTTTTGTCTGTCAGACTCAGGGCTGAGCTACTCTTCCATTAAGGTGCACTTATCGGCCATTTCTGCGTATCATGCACCTGTCTAGGGCAAAACTCTTGCCCAGCTGGATCTTTACCGCACTTTTTTCCACGGTATCGTGCACCTCAAACCTCCCATCAGGGACCCTGTCCCGCCTTGGGATCTTTCATTTCTTTTGAAAAAACGTTCACTACCTCCCTTCGAACTGGCCGCAAGTTGCGAGCTATGCTTTCTGTTGTGGAAAGCGTTATTTTTAGTTGCTATTACCTCTGCTCAAAGAATTTCTGAGCTTCAGGCTCTGCTGTGCGAAGAGCCTTATTTGGTTTTCCACAAGGACTGGGTGTCCTTGTGGACAAATCCTAAATTTCTGCCCAAAGTGGTGTCCGAGTTTACACTGACTCAGGACATCCATCTGCCTGTCCAGAGTATTCTAATATCCAGAGTATTCTAATCGAAGGGTTTCTTTATAGTCTGGACCTCCATCGAGTGCTTCGTTATTACTTGGATTGCACCAGTGATATCAATCCGAAAGTCTAAAGAGTTGTTTGTTTCTTGCATCCTGAGGACTGAGGGGGCTCCAGTTTCTAAGCAGACTCTGTCCAAACGGTTAGTTAACTGCATTGTTTACTGTTACTGAAAGTATGACAAGCCTTTGCTGGGACCGGTCAAAGGTCATTCTACCAGGGGTATGGCTGCTTCCTTTGCATCCATGAAGAATGTGTCGGCAGCTGTTATTTGCGCAGCTGCCACATGGAGAACTGTATACACTTTTATTTGGCATTACAGTTTGGATATTGCTTCACAGGGCAGGCTTCGGCCTTGCTGTCCTACAGGACCTGCTCTCATGAGCTTTCCAGCCAACCTTTTCCTCCTCCTGGCCATGGGGGTTGGTCCTTTTACTGCTTGGGACTCAGTTTTTATGATGTAATCTGCTGGAAGAGCTCCCCCTCGAAATGAGATAGTATAGTTACACAAGAACTTACTGTAACAGTAGATCTTCAAGAAGAACTCTTGCAGCAGGTGCTGCTTTCCCTCCCACCTTCCCCCTTGTAACTGTTTCTCCATTGTCTGTTATACCTTTCCTCATTTCAGAGGAACCTCCTTGGTTCTCCATTTCTGAGTTTGCCGGGGTCTCCGGAGAGAGAACTAAGGTAGGGCTGGGGGACCTCCCTTTATATACCATTGGCCGACATCAGAGATGGGCCGACGTCAGGGGGCGGTCCCCCACTGTATACTGCTAACTAGAAGTTTTCTGTGGGGTTCTGGCGCCTACCAGCTTCAGTCCTTATGGTTTAACCTGCTGCAAGAGCGCCTCTCAAAGATCTACTGTTATGGTAAGTTCTTACATAACTACTATTTTCCCCTACATAGACGATTGGCTGTTAAAGGCCCATCACAGGAAGCGATTGTATACACACTGTTTTGGACTTGGCAGTTGTTTGACCAACAGGGTATATTAGTCAGCGAGCCAAAATTGGTCCTTACCATAGCCAGAGTCTCTTTCCAGTATACTGGAGCCATACTGGACATGGATCTCAGACAAGCATTTCTGCCCTCAGACCATGCCATGGCACTAGTAGTATAGGCACTGCTGGTTACCTCTAGTGACCATGAGCCAGCCCACTGTCTCATAAGACTGATCAGCCTGATGGCAGCTTCCACCCTGACAGTTCTGCTAGCCCACCTCTATATGAGGATTCCGCAGTGGTTCCTCAGAACGCAATAGGCTCAGCACTTGGACGAGTTGGAGCACCTTATACGAGTCACTTCTTATCTCCTTCAGTCCCTCGTCTGGTGGCTGGACTAGCTTAACCTCCAGAAAGGGTCCTCATTCCTGCTATCGTTCCCTCTGCTGGTTATGACCACAGACGCCTCAGGGATAGGTTGGGGGACTCATTTGGGCCCCTTCAGAACCAAGGGACAGTCGTGCCCTCTGGATACAGTGCTTTGTAGCAGCACTCTGGAGATGAGGGCTGTTCTTCATGGCGTACAGGTCTTTTCCACCACCCTCCTGGGAAATCAGCTGTTGATCAGAGTGGACACTAACTCAGTGATGTACTGCATCAGTCTACAGGATGGAGTTCATCCGTATGCTCTCTGCAGAGAAGTAATGAGAGTTTGTCACTGGGTGGTGAAGCACAACGTATTTCTGTCAGCAGTGTTCCTCGCTGGGACCCTACTTGCACTAATAGATCACCTCAGTTCATCCAGTGTGCTCTGCCATGAATGGGAACTCTCTGACTCAGTCATGGCCAACCTCTTCGAAAAATGGGGTAGTCCGGACATCGACCTATTGCCTCTCCATACTACGTGATACTGCTGCATTTCTGCTTGCTTGCTTCAGGGCCTTGAGATTATTGGTGAGACACATTGTCCCTCTCTTGGAAAGAGAGGTTTCTGTATGCTTTTCCCCCATTTCCTCTAATACAGAGGGTTCTGGTAAGCTGTGGGCTGAGCATACCACCCTAATTTTGGTGGCTCCTCACTGTCGCAGACAAATTTAGTGTTCCAGCAATTGGTAGTGCAGGGTTTTAAATAGCCGGTACTGCACTGCAATTTGTGATGCAAACTGGCTGGTTGTGCAAGTCAAAATGAGCAATGGATCACAAAAAAGTACAATCTATTTTTCCTAGTTTTTTTTTTTTTTCACCGTTTCAATGTGCAGCTCTGGGACTTGGGAGTCCATGCAGTGAGCATGCACATTTAATTCCAGCACCATGCCACCAGCCGCTCACGCTGAGAAAGTGCAGTCTGCATGTTTGTCTTGCATCTCACATGCACTCATGCAGGGTGCATCCACTGTCTTTGCCTCGAGGTGGCTTTTGATGGGCTCGTTTTCTTTTTCTGGTGTGGCGCAAAAGCGGCGGTTGTGCTCAGCTGCGGTGCAGGCGGGTGGGCAGGACAGACGACATCCTCCGCTCCAGTCCCGGTGCTCCGAGTTTTCTGCCTCTGGCGGTACTGTGGTTCGGTGGTGGCACTGGCAGCAGGAAGAGGATGGAAAAGGATCATGGTGGTCTGTTAGGAAGGAGGATTCAGGCTGAAGTTGAAAACTCCCAAGGAGCTGAGCAACAGGAGGAAAATACATATCCGGATTCTACTGCAGGATTGTAGCAGCCAGGTAGCTGTTTTATTAATGCAGTGAGCAATTTGTATTTGTGCAGCAGGCGACATAAGATTCCCTGTTCGTGGGCTTCTTGTGACTTGCTCAGAGTCGCACAGTATGCAAGTGGAGGTTGAGAGAATCAAACCCAGGTCTGCTGGAGTGAGTGGGGTCTCCATTTATTCTGGGTAACCAGGTATGACCCATAGATTCAAGTCAGTACCTGTTTTCAGGAGGCATAACTGTGGGGGGGCGCCCTGGCCTTTGGCCCCCCCTGTTAAAAGTCTGCCCCCTTTTTGTTTGGATTAAAATAAAACCGCCCTGTTAAACCCTGCTTTTGCTTGCTGTATCCTCGTCTCAGAGAGTCAAGTGAGTTCTGATTGACAGCCCAAGCTTGCCGCCCACTGGATAATTTCATGAAGTCCTGTTGGTCCCTCCCCTCCTATGAGTCCTACAAGGTGGTCTCGAAAATCCTGCCTATTTCTGACATGCATGCCCAGACAACAAGTTCGCAACAGGCTGGTTTTGAATCTGAACACAGTCGCGTGCATGACGATGGATATCCGCGGGACAGTAGCGGGATTCAGGAGCCCCTGGAACCTGATGATCATGTGGGAGGCTGCGCTGGCCCATGTTGGAGAGAAGCTTTGACAAATACACTTGGGGCTAGCCAGGGTGAGAGGCAAGAGGATGCAGATGTCAGAACTAAGTATTACTGTTTCTATTAGCATGCGCTGGGCCTATTTGCCTATACTGATAAGTTGGGGTTGGGATATGTTTGCCTCTCAGTCAGTGCCTTGTCAGGTTGATCTGCTCATTTTCCCCTCCCTACACCTCTCATTCGCTTCTCCTGTCTACAGCCATTAGGCCCTCAAAGCCAATGATTCCCATTCAGTTATTTTATCAGAGGGATTCAATTAGGAAATTGCGACTGGCGAGAGTATTCTGCAATGAATCTCAGCCATTCTTATGGACAGCAAGGCTGACCGTCAAAGAACAGACAGAGAAGTTGTGAGGTGGAAGACCCTCATTTCCCATGACCATTCCTCGTCCCCCCTTGTCACACGATCGTGTAGATATTTCGAGAGGTCTTCACGTGGTGTCATTTGTGACTACAGATGAGCTGAGCCACTGCATGTGCCCCTTGTCCACTCTGTACCTGCAACCGTTAGTGTGATCTGCTGGGAGACGGTGGGGGGGAGGGGGCGCAACCTGCCCTCTGATCAGATTAAGCATGGCATAACCCAATTTTCATCCTGGTGAGCTGTAACATAGCTTACTTAGCTCTAAAATGCAAGAAAATGCATCATTTACAGTGATGTTTTAAAAAATTTCCTGGGGGGCATGCCTCCAGACCACCCCTAGCTTTGTGAGGATTCTGGCCCCCTTGTTCACTGACTCTGTGCATGCCTCTGAGGGGAGGTTAAATGACTTGCTCAGTGTCACACAGTATGCAAGTGGAGGTTGTGGGAATCAAACCTAGGTCTGCTGGAGTGAGAGGGGCCGCTATTTATCCTTTGGTAACCAGTCATGGTCTTCTAGATATAAGTGCCTGTTTTCAGGGGAGGTTAAATGACTTGCTCAAAGTCACACAGTAGGAGGTTGTGGGAATCAAACCCACGTCTGCTGGACGTACCAAGCTCATTCATGGCTCATTACTCTAAAACCCTAGGCTATACTGCCAATTAGACTTGTGTCTGTGTTTGTTGTTTTGAAACCGATCACCTAAAGACAGCTAATTTTAATGTGACTTTTTATTCAGGATGAATTTTTTAATTTTTTTCATTTTATACTTACATATTTTTAGTACTTTCTAAATTTTGCTAATCAAATTTGAGGCAAGTCCTATGCATCTTCACAATTGATTAGCACTTTCACGTGCAAAATTGCTAATTAATTTTTGCAGCTTATTTAACATCCTGTGGTGGAACCTGCAGGCCTGCTCCCCCTGTGATCCGGACTTTTGACACAGAAGCAGGTGTTCTGATGCACCCAGCTCTTTGATCTCTGCATCTTCACACATGGCTTCTGAAGATGTACAGCTGTTCCACTTTGGGGTTTCCCCTGTGGTAGCTAATGTTATATTGGCAGGAAGAAAGCTACCTACCTAGTACAATTATTCACAGAAATGGAAACAATTTATGGTCTGGTGTACTGGGCATGTTATGAATCCCTTTACATGTCCAGTTCCTAAGCTACTGGACTACCTCTTGTCCCCTAAGGACTCAGGATAAGGGTAGTAAAGTCCACATAGCTCTGGTCACAAACCATTCACTTATTTTTCATAAGGATAGGGTTACACTACAAAGCGATCCTAGTTTTCTTCTGAAGGTTGTGCCTGAAAGAACACTAAATCAGACCATAGACCTTCCTGTTTCCTTTCCCCTTCCCCATGGATAGTGGGGAGTGCCTTTTACATATGCTGGAAGTCCAGAGGATGCTGCATTGGTACCTGGATTGTATGTAGAATTGTAGAAAATCTTCTCAACTGTTTATTGCTTTTGCCCCCAGAATGGTGGGCTCACCATTTCTAAACAAGGCCCATCCAAATGGCTGGCCATTTGTAGTACGTTTTGTTACCAAAGAGCAGTAAAACAGATTTCTGGTCATTTTTGTGCACCTTCCAACCTCGGGGTGGCAACCGCAGTGGCTTATTTTCAGAATGTGTCTGCTGCAGACATCTGTGTTGCTGTCGCTTGGAGTACAGTTCATACATTCACTAAACACTGCAGTCTGGACATTGTCTCTTGTAGACATGCTGGTTTCAGCCTCAGTGTTCTGCAAAGCCTCCTTATTCACGATCATTGGGTCCTGCCATCCTCTCTTAGTGCTGCTTTGGAATTGTTCCATGGTATGGCTCAGTGGAGGGAGATATTCTTGAAGAAGATAGGATAGGATAGGATAGTTCAAACAACATAAAGTCTTGCTGTATTCTGACTATATGCAGTTAGCCCTAGCATTTGAACTTCTCCGGAGAGGAAAGGGTTAATGCCAGAGCATAGAATCTTGAACTTGAGTTCGGTTTTCAAATCTTTGTCTCTGGTACATCTCAAGTAACCGTCAGATTCTTTACTTCACCTAACTCTGAAGACGCTCTGGAGATTTCTCCTTTGCTGCTTCAGTTCGGTATAGTGATTCGTTCAGTTTTTCATGCCCATTTCTTTATCTTTTCGGTACTCAAATCTCTGTCTGCAGTACAGGTAGTATAGTATAGTAGATAGTGATAGAAATTGTTTTGTTCGATTTCTTTCTGGTTGGGAACCGAAGTGATTGTTTAAATTTTTGCTGTTTATTCTGCTTTAGTGTGGTCCGGTACTTTTTCAGTCTCAAAAAAACGAGGATTTATTCCGTTTTTTCACACAGCACTTGAACCAGCTGGTGACCGAAAAGTTTGTATTACCTGGTGTAACAACTATTAAGGGTAATTTTATTCATAAGGCAATGTCTGAGAAACCCAGAAAGAAAACCGGTCCCACTGGGCTTCAACACTGTTCTGAGTATGGGGAGGCTTTTGCTAAAGCTGATCCCCACCTTACGTGTGTTTATTGTATGGGGTTTGACCACCTCAAATCAGACTGCCAGATTTGTGCAAATTTCCCTAAGGCAACTATAGAGAACAGATTAGCTCGGCTTAGGGAAAGAGAGGCAGAGAAGTCCGTTAATCCGGGTGGCCAGCCCGGTTTGGTTACGACCGAACCTGAGGAGGTGCCTGCTGACACAGGTGATACCTCCTTGGGCAAAAGGAAATCGCATTCCGAAGGATCGGTTCCTTCAAAACGGAAAAAGAAATTGTCCGGTTCGGATCCAGCCCCTCAGATCCCAATCGCCGAAGAGATTGCTAGGGCTATTAATATAGTCCAGTCACTCCATCTGGTTCCGAAGGACCCGACACTGCTTGGCAGGCGATCGGTTTGGTCGGTTCCAAACCCTATAGAATATGAACCGGAGGAGTCTTATGAGTTGGATTGGGAGGATGATCCCGAGGGAGACCACGAAGATGAAGATGAATTTGAAGGCCTAGATGAGCCAGTAGAGCCTGACATCTCCCCAGACAGGCCCTCCAACATCTCCCCTCCCAGACTTTGAGTCCCCTTCACACTTTTTATTTTATAAAAAGGTGGCAGAAACCCTCCAGCTACCAGCAGTGGAAGCTGTGGATGAGGCAGAAGAACCTGACTTTGTGGGGATGATGGTTGTCCCAGAGTCTGAGATTATCTAGTCTCCTACATAAGTCTTTGGGGAAAGGAACTCAAACAATTTTACAGATGCCATCTTCCATACCTCTTGTGGATAAGAGAATGGATAAGAAGCATACTTTGTCAGGCCCTGGAACAGATTTTCTCTATTCTCATTGCAGCCATGTTGGGGTAGGGCAGGCTGCAGCCTGTGACAAGGCAAACATCCCTTTGGCTTCACCCCCCCCGATAAGGATTCCAGGAAGGTGGATGCCATGGCAAAGAAGCAGTACTTGGCATCTTTCTTGGGACTCAGGCAGGCTTCTTATATGGCTTATGTGGCTAAGTACCAGAAGTACAGGTGGGATATGGTTCTAGAGCTAGCTAAGAATGCTCCTACCCAGCTGGCCAAGTAGCTGGAGCAGGTGGCTGCAGATGGTATAGAGGCATCCAAAGTTCAATTCCATGCTGCTGTTGACTCCAACGATGTGGTATCAAGAGTCATGGTTACATCTGTCTCCTTACGGAGCTTTGCTTGACTCAGATGTACTAGCCTGTCACAGGATACCAAGGCTAAGGCTATGGATTTTCCTGTCACTGAAAATTCTCTGTTTGGGGAGCAAACAAAGACATACATGGAAAAGATGGATGACTATAAGACCGCCTACAGGAGTGCAGTGGCCAAGAAAAGGCAAGCCACGCCACAAAAGCATCAGTCTAGGGCTGGCAGGGGAAGGCCTTTCCACATGCCCTTTTACCAAGCCTGGGCTTCCTCTTCTTTCCAGCAGAGGGGGTTCTTTAGAGGGAGAGGCAGAAGGGGGATGAGCAGGGCTGCATCCTCTTCTCAGCCTAGGGCTCCTGCGAAACAGACACCCTGATGTGTCAGTCTGGGTCGCCTCCCCAATTCCAGTTGGGGGCAGGCTGGCTTACTTCTTCCAGGCTTAGAAGTCTATCACTTCAGACAAATGGGTCCAGGAAGGACTAAGCCAGGGACTTGCTCTCAGCTTCAAAAGATTCCCCAGAATGAAAGCCAAGTCTTTTACACCTGCAACACCCCTAGAAACAGTTGTCTTAGAGGCAGATGTGTCCTCCCTACTGTCTCTAAAAGCTATGGAGAAGGTTCCTCTACAGCACAGAGGGAAAGTTCTATACTCAAGGTATTTCCTTACCCCAAAAAAGACAGGGGACTAGCGAGCCATCCTAGACCTGAGATATCTGAACAAACTTATCACAAAGCCAAAATTCAAAATGGTGACTCTGGGAATACTACTTCCCTCTCTAAGGCCAGGAGACTGGTTAGCTTCCCTGGACCTCAAGGATGCCTATTTCCACATTCCTATCAGATGCTCCCACAGAAAGTACCTCAGGTTCGTTTTGCCCTCAGGTCATTATCAGTTCAGAGCAATGTCCTTTGGACTGCCATCTGCTCCAAGGGTATTCACAAAATGTCTAGCAGTAGTTGTGGCCTTCCTCAGAAGGCAGGGAATCTCAGTGTTTCCTTACCTAGACGACTGGCTCATTGTAGGTCAGTTCTCAGACCAAGTCAAGTCAGCTCCAGAGGTTACTCAGGGGCTTCTGGGTTCTCTAGGATTCCTTCTCAACTTACCCAAGTCAGTTCTAGAACCGGTGCAACTCCTTACTTTCGTAGGAGTCGAGCTGGATACTGTTCAGGCAAGGGCCTTGCTCCCTTACTCAAGGATAAGGGCCCTTATAGATCTGACTTTATTTATTTATTTATTTAGCTTTTGTTGACCGGGTAAGTGCACTAGACAAATCCTGCCTATTTTCAGGCACGACCCGGGGGAGGGGGATACAGATGAATGCCAACTGACCTTGAACCAGATTAAGCTGTTGGTGGTATTTTTTTTTTTTTTTAGTGAATGAGGGAAATTTGGCCAGGACACCGGGGAAATGCCCCTACTCTTTTCGATAAGTGCCATGGGATCTTTAACATCCACCTGAACTACCACCAATCCAGGCAGATGGGACCTCGGTTTAACGGCACCTCAGAAATGCAGCACCCCTCTCATGCTGCATTACAGTGTCAGTACTGGGATATTAACCCAAGTGCCAGATGTGGGAACTGAACCCACAGCCCTCTGATCTCCTGGCCTCAGAGGCGAGTGTGCTACCTACTGAGCCACTGACACTGCCAACTTCCTCTTCCTCTTTTCGACTACTAGTGTCTCGTCCAGCCAGACATTTTCTCCAGCTTGTAGGTCACATGGCAGCCTCCACAGCAGTGGTTCAGGGAGCCAGGTTCCAGATGAGGGACATTAAATTCCATTTCAGGTTCTTTTGGAATCAGAGGAAGGACTCTCTCACCAAGCTGATTCCAGTGACTCAGACTCTTGCCCAAGCCCTCCAATGATGGTTGGAGGAGGACAGTCTCAGACAGGGTGTCCCATTTCTCAGTCAAGCACCCTCAGTGGTCCTTACCACAGATCCATCTCTTCTAGGATGGGGAGCCCACATGGGGGATTTCACTGCACAGGGCACTTGGTCAAAGCAGGAGTCTCTCCTTCATATCAGTCTTCTGGAGCTCAGAGCTGTGTATCTGGCCTTTCAGGCTTTTTCACAGTCAGTGAAAGGAAAGGTGGTGCAGATCAGGACAGACAACACCACCACTGGTGGTACATAAACAAGCAAGGGGGCACTTGGTCCATGGCCTTGTGCATGGAAGCCATGAAGGTATGGTCACTGGCTTACTCTCTTCAGACTTCACTGACAGCAGCACATCTTCCAGGGAAGGACAATGTTCTGGCAGATGCCTTAAGCAGGATATCTCAGGGTTACCACGAGTGGTCCCTGGACTCTTATGTACTTCAGGTAATTTTCAAGAGATGGGGCACTCTAGAGATGGATCTCTTTGCAGCCCCAGACAGTCATCAGCTTCCTTTGTTCTGCTGCAGACCCCCACTCCTGGGGACTGTTCCCTCTAGATGCTCTCCTGTTAGATTGGACAAACAGGTTTCTTTATGCCTTTCCTCCTTTTCCACTGATCTTCAGAGTTCTGATCAAGATCGGGTCTCAACCCTGCACAGTGATTTTAGGGGCTCCGGACTGGGCCAGACAACCATGGTACCCCCTGTTACTTTCTCTAGCAGTGTCAGTTCCTCTTGTTTTACCCAGGAGGCACAATCTCCTGACTTCATCCCAGGGGAAGATTTGGTACCCCAATCTTCAGTCTCTCAGACTCAAGACTTGGCTCTTGAAGAGTCGGAATATGCAGGTCTGCACCTCTCTCAAGGGGTGATAGATATCCTTAAGGTTTCTAGGAAATCTTCCACCAGAATAAACTTACAATTCTAAATGGAAAAGGTTCAGTAGCTGGTGTTTTCATAGAGATATATTGCCAGATTCTGCAGGTATTTCCACAGCTCTGGATTATCTGGTTCATCATAATGGGTTAGGCCTTAGGCCTGCTACCCTTAAAGTTCATCTGGCAGCTGTCTCTGCCTTCCTTTCTGCAGGGAATCTATCTTCCCTTGCATCTCATCCTATTTTTAGTAAGTTTTTCAAAGGTCTTGCTCATATTAACCCTCCCTTCAGGGAGCCTACTCCCGCTTGGGACTTGAATATTTGTATTGCACAACTTATGCAACCCCCCCTTTGAACCCTTGTCCTCAGCTGAGCTTAAGTACTTGACTTGGAAGACTGTGTTCCTGGTAGCTATCACTTCTGCCAGGAGAATCCGTGAATTGCAGGCTCTGTCAGTGGAACCTGACTTCATTTCCTTCCACAAGGATAAGGTGGTCCTTAGGACAAATGCAAAATATCTTCCATAAGTGGTTTCGGATTTTCATCTGAACCAATCTGTGTCCCTTCCTGTGTTTTTCACTGACCATTCTTCTTCTGGGGAAAGAAGATTGCATAGTCTGGATGTGAAAAGGGCTCTTAGTTATTATATAGAGCATACTAAGGCCTATAGGAATGATTGTCTTCAGTTATTTCTCACTTATGGAGAAGTGGGAAAAAGTAGACCTGCTACTAAAAGAAATATTGCCAGGTGGATTGTTTCCTGTATTCAGTTCTGCTATTTGAAGCTAGTGAAAGAGCCTCCCTCAGGCCTGAGGACTCACTCGACCAGGGGTACAGCTGCCTCCCTGGCAGCTGTTAGGGATATTCCTTTAGTGGAAATCTGTAAAGCAGTCACCTGGAAAACAGTGCACACATTTACCAAGCATTACTCCCTGGACATTCAGACCAGAAGTGATGCTAGGTTTGGCACAGCAGTACTGCAGAACTTCTTCCCAAAGTAAGGTTCTGTGAGTCCTTCCTCGGGGGAAGGGAGGACTTCTTGGTAGTCTGCATATAGTCAGAATACAGCAAGACTTCATGTTGTTTGAAGAAAAAATTACTTAGCATAGTAATGTTGTTTCTTCTAATGGAGTCTTGCTGTATTCTGACCTGCCTCCCCTCTCAGAACCTAGTTTTTGGGATGTGGGTGGGCAAGTACAGTGCTGCACCCCAGAGGTGTACCTTTCATACCCTGCCTGGCTAGATGAGTATTTTTCTGATTATTGTTATTATTGTATTGTTATTATTAGCAGGGCTTCAGATAAGATTTTTTGGGATGAGTGCTGTACTCCTCATTTTGAAAGTGAGGTGAGTAAAACCAAATTCAGATGTGTACAAATGTTTGGACGGAGTGGAGTAAGAAGAACATTTTTTAGAACAATGTTTTTTTCTAGATAAGAATTGATCAAATGCCAACAATATTCCAGATAATGTTGTCAGGTATGAGTAATTTATTCACCAGTTTTAAAATATAGTGAGTAAAACAAAATTGGGATGGGTACAGGTGCTGTAAATCTGTGAAGAAAATTCTCATTTTGAATCACCAATTACGTTTTGAAGCACTGTTTTTTGACGTGTGGAGTATTTACAGATTCTGGGTGAGTACTGGTACTCATTCAAAAAATTTTCTGAAGAGTATTTACTAAAATGAGGTGAGTAAAATAGGTTGGTACTCCCCTTATCTGGAGCCCTGATTATTAGTATTATCACTGTCTACTTAAGGTTCTTCTTGGGTTCTCGATTTGAGTTTTATGGACCCAAGTATTTGTTGCCTATGGCTTAACATTTTACACAATTTCTATAACTATTAGTTAAGTTTAGTGCTCGTAAGAATCTGATGGTTACTTGAGATGTACCACCCTTAGCAAATGTGACACAATGGCAACATCATGGCACCACAATGGCAACACAGTGGTAAGCTACAAAATGTCCAGTGGTACTACCTAGTGGTACCATGGTTGTACAATGGTAGTATAAATTTTGATTATTTTTGTTGATATGGTAGGACAGTGGTACAATGGTATCACAATGGAATTGAAACAAACCACTGTGATACCACGAAAACCTTAATGGTAGTACAGTGGTAATCACAGTGGTATTGCAATGGCAAATGAGTGGTATTACAGTGGTATTCCGAATAACTTTTTGTAAGGGCAGAGACAGAGGTTTGAAAACCGAGCTCGAGCGCAACGTTCTATGCTCTGGCATAGAGTTAACCCGTTCCTCTCTGGAGCAGTTCAAGTGCTGGGACAAACTGCATATAGTCAGAATACAGCAAGACTCCATTAGAAGAAACAACATTACAATGGTAAGTAATTTTTTCTTACCTACCATAAGAGTAGATCAGGATAATACATAGCTGGTATAGCACAGCAAAACGCTACGCAAAATAGGAGGTAGTGTTATTTCCAGAAGTGCATAGCAGTAGACTGCTAACCATTTTTTTAGTAAGTCCGTGGCGCAATAGACAAAATGAATGAAAACAATATGTATTTTTTACATGTTGCTAATCATTCTGTGCTAAGTGCGATACATTTTCAGCACTGATTAGCACTTTCACGCAAAGAACTGCTAATCAAGTTTTTCAGTTTATTTAGTACCTTGGTAGATCTTTGGAAGACTCTCCTCCATCGAGCCACAGCTGTCCCTCCCACCTCTCCCCCTTGCGTCAGTTGACGGGTAACTATACTGCCTGCTCTTGCAAGCTGATTTAGTACACACTCCTGAATGGCGGCCCCATTCTCTATTTAGGGACCATGATTCTGACTCTGAGAACTCTTCTATGGTCTCCTCTGAGTAGGATGGACATTAACACACCAGACAGAGGGTCCACCCCTGGTAACTTGACATCCTTTGTTTCTCTTTTGGAGCACATGTCTTATCCCTGGACATTCGCTTTAAGGGGACCAAGAAGAAGGAGTCTTGCTCTTTGACGGATATGCTGGAGCAGGATTCCTCACTCGGGGTGATGTTCCCGGTCGCCTATGTCATCCTAAGCTCATTGCTGAGCATCTGGCACACCTGGCCTCATGCCTGGCTTTTATCCATCTGATACACCGCAACTATGCAATCCCTGTTGGTGGGCTCTCTATGTTCTAGGAGCATCCATTTACAGAAGGTCTTGTAGCCAGTTTGACTTTCTGTAAGCTGAAGGTGCAGGTCCACGTTGACAAGCAGCCAGACTGGAAGTCCAAAATGCAAGACTTCTAGGATGCAAGGTCTGTGCAGCGGCCTTCATCAGGATCAGTCAAGCCATCTATGTGGACCTGATGGCCCAGTATGGTCACAGGCTGTTTAAGAAGCTTGTTGAGATGACCCTTCTGCTCCCTGCAGGCAGCTAACTTTATGCCTGTGTGCTTGGGCACCTGGGACTCTCTTCATTTAGGCATCAGTTTCAAACAGCTTTGGAGCTGGGTGATTTTTCGGCCCATGCATTGGCAGCAGTGTCTCTGCACCAAAGGGCCTGGCTGCATATCTCCATGTTCACACCAAAGACCTGGCATAAGCTGGTAGAGTTTCCTTTCTGAGCACTGACCTGTACACCGTTATCGACCAACATGCCCTGGACAAGTTAATTCACAAGTGAAAGTTCCACATGGTCACCCTCAATCAGATAATACCGTCCCTGGAGCCCGGGGATTGGTTTTGCTCCAAGGACCTCCAGGATGTGTATTTACTTATTACAGTCTGTCCATCCCATAGGCAGTTCCTTCTTTTCTGAGTGGGCAGTGTACTGTACCAGTTCAAGGCCATGCCCTTTGGCTTTTCTTCGGCTCCCAGGGTGTTTAGCAAGTGCCTGTCAGCCATGGCAGTCTTTCTTGGGCACAGTTTCACCAGGGTTTTCCTGCACCTGGATGACTGGCTAATCACAGGCAGTACAAAGGATGTTGTGGACAGGTCCAGTTATCTGACTGTTTAGACATGTTGAGATTTGGGCCTTTTAATCAGTCTTGCCGCAACAGAGCTGGTATGCAAGCAGGTGATCCTGTTCATTGCATTGGCATTGCCCTCCCTCCAAGCCGGGGCTTGCTTACTTTCAGACTGGGCAGAGGATTTTACCTCCTTAGTTTGCCAGTCATTTCAGTTTGGGCAATTACACCCTGCCCATGACTTCCTCCAGTTGTTGGGGTTCATGATAGCTGTGACAGCCATTGTTTGTTTGATCTGCTGGTGAATGCGCCTCTTGGGAACTGGGGCTCCAGTGTTTCCAGTACCACAGTCACCTGGACCAGTCAATTTGGTTGACAGCCATAGCAGGAAGCTATCTAGTGGTGGCTGTGCCTCCACCAATACATAAAAACATAGAACTTGTTGGCAGAATAGGACAGGTAGCCCTATCTAGTCTGCCCTGTTTTCCCTGCCTATTACAACACCCTAGACTCTGTTTGGTCACAGGTGTCCACTGTCCTTCCCTCATCCCTTACCTCTACATATAATACCAGTGTGCCTGTTCCATGCATGCTTGATGCTCCCCACTGTCTTCGTTCCCACCATCTCTTCTGGCAGACTGTTTCAGGCGTCCACCACTCTTTCTGTAGAATCTGTCGGCAAATAAGGACCATACGGCCCACCTAGTCTGCCCATGAAGAAGTATTTCCTCTCATCCCTCTTAAACACCCCCCCCCCCCAAAAGCTCCATAGCATGCCCCTGTGTTTTGGTGCTTCTCCTCCTGTGAAAGAGACTCCCCTCCTGCACTTTGTTCACCCCCGTAAGGTACTAGTACATCTCAATCATCTCTCCTCTCCTCTTGTCTCCTCTCATTTCCTCTCCTCCAGGGAGTACATGTTGAGCTTTTGCAGCCTCTTGTCATATGGTTTCTTGTGCAACCCATGCACCATTTTGGTCACCGTCCTTTGATCCGCTTCCAGCCTGTTGGATGTCCTTGCAGAAGTGCGTCCTCCAGAACTGGACAAATTACTCTAGGTGGGGTCTTAATAGTGACTGATACAGAGGCAACATTCATCTCCCTTCTCCTGTTAGAAATCTCCCTACCTATTAACTGCAGTATTTCACTAGCCTTGCCTACTATCTTGTTGCACTGCCCTGCTACCTTGAGATCATCAAATATGATTACCCCAAGGTCCCTCTCATGCTTGGTAACTGTAAGTATACCCTCATCTTATACACAGCCTCCAGGATTCCCCACCCCACGTGCATGACTTTGCACTTTCTGGCACTGAAACTTAGCTGCCACTCCCCAGACAACTTCTCTAGTTTCCCTAGATCCCTTTGCATTCATTTCAGCTCGTCCTGGGTGTCTCCCCTCTTGAAGATTTTTGTGTCATCCGCAAAGAGGTGCACATTCCCTTTCAATTCTTCAGCAACGTCACTTATGAAGACATTGAAGAGAACAGGACCCTGTACTGGTTCTTTTTTTAATATATAGGTTTTTATTCTTTTTTTTTTTTTTGAATTTATATTTTATGCCTTTTTTGTAAGAATAGTACAAAATAAAGACATACCATGTAAAGAACATCAATTGATTTACTTAGCAATTAGAACTAAAATCTATACAGATGCAATTTAACAGTATCCCTACTTAAAAACACAATTGGGAAGGCAGTATCCCTTACTTAAAAACACAATTGGGAAGGTCACCTATAATTTCAACTTCCCATTGTAATAAAATTTTAAACAAAATATTGCCATGGAACTGTAGCCCAAGAGCTCATGGCAATATGCAAGCAACGGTAGTCCAGTAATGTAATACTATAGTCCAGCGCCCAAACAGGCATTTGGTGCCATGTTTAGAACTACAAGTGGTACATATGCATAATGTGACACGGCAGTCGCAACGAAATACCTTTGCTACATAGGAGAGAATAATGATACTTAGATTTAGACAGGCATAGTTATACCTGTGACCCTCATATTTAAATACAAGACAAATATATCATTCCCTTCTATAACTGGAGAAGGAAGCATTACATGAGAATACTAAATATATAACAATTTTAAGGAGTACTCAGCCCTCCAGTATTTATGCTAGCAGTTACCAAACTTACAAAAACCTATAATGCTATGTTTAAGAACCAAAAACTTTGAGATCAAGACAGCCCTCATGGAGGAGAACACCACAGACTAGTGCACAATGATATTATAATAAGTGTGCTGCAAACCCTTCATTTTAGTACCACTTTTGGTTACTCCTTTTTTTTTTGCTTTTTCTTTCTTTCAAATGCGTTGCCTAGCTTAACCTATTAGAGCTTTCACACTTAGCCGGTTTGGAAGTATTAAGGCTGTAAATCGCGTTTGAAACTTAGGGGCTGTATTTCTTTCATTCAATTGAATTTATAAGCATATTCTTACTAAAATTATCTAAATGTTTAAACCTATTTACCCGGATATATACCATGTCCTTTTTTTTTTCTCTTTCAGGTTTTTTCCCAGGCCCATAGGTGTGCTACTAGTCATCAGTTTATCAGTAAAATAAAAAAGTGAAACATAAAATATAACATATTGCCATGTATGTTTACTATATTTAAAGACTTATTTGTACTTTATGGCAAGTGCTATATATATGTATATATATACATATATATATATATATTTGCATAGTGGTTGTCTATATATATATATATATATATATATATTTTTTTTTTTTACTCCACTTACTACTTTAAGCTAATAGCACACATACATCACATATCCATTCTTTATTAAGCTCATATGGATGTTTATATGCCTTATAAGCCTTTATCTTTTGATTATGCTATTCAGGGATATGTGATGTTTTTTGGCATATTATTCTTTTTATTGAACTAATTTGATATAGTTCAACATGATTATTATGTCTGATTTAATTATTACTTTAAAAATGTTTTATGCATTGTTTTGGTATGATGCTTATTGGTTTTTCCCAGGGTTCTAGCTTAAATATTTGAGTGCTAGTCATAATAATTACTTATAAGATATTGTTACACATAGTTAATAACTTAGGAATATTGCATGTAACCTTTTCTTAAGTGTTTTCTACGTGTTTACATGCCTAGTAGTGTGGTGAGAGAGTCTCAGGTATGTGTACCGACTCTTATCTCTCTCCACTTCACAAATGTTCTTACTGTAATATACAAGTTTTCGTTGTTTCTAGGAATATTCTCTCCTATTCTATTCCTCTGTCTCTCTTTAGTGAGACTCAATAGGCATATTTATCATATTATTCTGAATCCATATGTTCTAAGGATCCTGCTCACATTTGCACAACCTACTCATCTGCCTTTAGAACCTTTGACACCCTCTGACTTAGTTTTTTATGAGTCCCTCCTTCCGATTTGTAACTTCCTATTTTACTGTTTACCATTATGAGTGATTTGATATTACACTCATGGAGTGTTAAGGGACTCAATTCTCCTTGTAAACGAAAACAAATACTTACCTACCTTAAGAAGCATAAAACACATATTGCTTTCTTACAAGAAACTAAACTTATGTCAGAGGATGTTGACAGGTTAAAAAAGGATTGGGACGGTCAAGTATTTGCATCCTCTGCCTCCTCTAAAAAATGAGGTGTCGCTATTCTATTACATAAGTCTCTTAATTGGAGCCCAAAGAAAATTATTATGGACTCGGGACGGCAGATGGATTATAATTCAATTATCTTCCACTACAGGTACATTTATGTTAGTTAATGTTTATGCCCCTAACTCTGATTCCCTGAATTTTTTCATAACTTGGCTCAACAAATTATGATTAATAATAACAACAACTCACCTATTCTTATGGGTGGTGATTTTAATGTAACCTTAGAAGTATACCTAGATAGAAGTAATAAATCATATGATGCTCATCCACGAAGCATTAATGCCTTGACATTGCTAATGAAAGATCTGGGCCTTTCTTACATCTGGAGACTTTCCCACCCTAGACAACGTGACTATACATTTTATTCCCCATTACACAAATCCTACAGCTGTATTGATTTTTGGCTTTCATCCCCCTCTTATTACAGAAAAAACTATTAATACAGACATCCTTCCAATTACCATATCAGACCACTCTCCTATTAGCTTACATCTACTTTGGGGTCCACCCCTCTAAATCTCCTTCTTGGCGTTTAGATCCACTTTTACTGAGGGACCCAGAATTTATTCCTTGGATTACAGCCCAGATTCAAGAATTTCTCTCATTTAATGATACCTCTGAGGTATCTCAAGGCACAGTTTGGGAAGCATTAAAAGCAACAATAGAGGCAAAATTATTAGTTTCAGAGCTCATAGGAAAAAGCTAAGAGAGCAACAACTAGCAAATTTAGAGAATTCCTTAAAGTAAAAGAAACTCAGTACTATAAAACAAACAAACCCAATCATGACTCACCATTACATCTCGAAATCTCCAATTAAGAATTAAAATAAATGAATTAATATCCAGGAAAGCTGAACTTGCCTTTTAAGGCTTAAACATCGCTATTGGGAACAAGGAGACAGATGTGGGAAGTTGCTTTCTTATCAGCTTAAAACTCAGCAGATGGAGAGATATATTGCTGGTTTGAAAGACCCATCAGGCCAAATTTATACAGACAACCTTACAATAAATCATATTATGTGTTCTTTCTACCAGCAACTATATTCTCATCCAAATTCCAGTTCTTCTAATCAAATACATGATTTTCTCGATAAACTGCATCTTCCTCACCTCTCTCATCAAGATATGGCCATGCTGGATGAACCCTTTACCCTACAAGAGATCCAAACAGCACTATCGTCTTTAAAAAATGGTAAATCCCCTGGGAGTGATGGTTTCCCTGTCGATTTGTACAAATCCCTATCTGGTACTCTTTGCCCTTTACTGCTTAAGGTCTATTTGGAAGCAGTTTCCAAGGGTAAACTACCCCACACTATGACCGAGGCTATTATTACTGTTTTACCAAAAAAAGATAAAGATCCTTCTCTTCCCTCAAGTTACAGACCGATATCACTACTCAATACAGACGGGAAAATCTTTTCTAAATTATTAACCCTCTGCTTAGATTCATTAATTTCAAAACTTATCCATCCTTCTCAAGCTGGATTTATTAAACATAGAACTGGTTCTGATAATCTTCGTTCCTTGTTTAACTTAATTTACAAAGCAAAAACTCTTAAATCACCAGCTGCGGCCATCGCCATTGATTTTGAGAAAGCATTTGATTCCCTTAATTGGAACTATTTATACCAAGTTTTATCACATTTTGGTTTCACCAATAATTTCTGCGCTTGTATCAAATTATTGTATACTCTTCCTTCTGCTCGAATTCTTACTAACACAACTCTATCCCCCTCCTTTCATCTTGCAAGAGGCACTAGACAGGGATGCCCCTTATCACCATATTTATTTATACTTGCCATGGAGCCTCTCTCTGCAGCTCTTCGTCAATCCTGCATAATTAAAGGCAACCCTATCGGTAACTCTCACTACACTTCACTATCTTATGCAGATGATTTTCTTATTCTACTAGAAAATCTCCAATCTTCAGGGCAACCTTTAGTTAAACTTCTTAACGAATTCACCTTTATCTCGGGACTAGCTCTAAATCTTAATAAATCTGAAACGCTATCATTAAACACCCTCTGTAAATCCTATATGAATGATCCTTTGGGCTTCCGCTGGGCTCCCCAAGGTATCTCATATCTAGGTATTCGGATCATCCCAACATTGGATAAAGTTTGGAATGCTAATTTCTCTCCTTTACTAACTAACATTAAAAATATATTTGACAGATGGAAATTGCTTAATCTTACCTTTAATGGGAAAATCTCTGCTATTAAAATGACAATAGCTCAAAAAATATTGTATCTTTTTTCTAATATACCTCTAAAACTTCCCTCTTGCTTCCTCATTAAAATCGATAAATTAATAGGTAATTTTATTTGGGATGGCAAAATCCCCCGATTTAGTCATAATAAGCTTACATCACATTGGTCAAGAGGTGGATTTGACCTCCCTTGGTTTCAGGCCTAGTTTTGGGCTTTTCATGCAGCGCAGACTATCAAATGGTTTATTCAGTCTGACGCCAGTTCACCTTTATGGGTTAATATGGAAACCTCTCTTTGTGCTAACAACATTGCTACTTCTTTTCTTTATAATCCCATCCCCTTCAAATTAAAATCTCACCCCACTATAGTACCATCCACGTTCTACTGGAAAATAATTCATAAATATCTCAAATCAAACCCTACCCCTCTTGTTTATGCTCCTATCTGGGGAAATAGCCAAATATCTCAAAACCGTCCAATCTACTGTCGATCCTGGAAAAATAGAGGCATACTTTTATTAAGAGACATACTTGAACCCCATAATGCTAAGAATGAAACCCTATTCTGATCTATGCACTCAATGGAATCTTCCCGCCAGGATTTTTGAAATATCTACATTCAGCTCAGCATGCACTTATTATTTCTCACTTATTACTAATCAATCTCAAATGATCAACACATCTCCAAATGGATAAAAACAACATGTAAATTGAATAGTGTCATCTATAAAGTTATTAGAGAATCACTACCGGACCAGTCCATTAGTGCAAAAAATAAATGGAGCAACTTATTACACTGTAACATTACAAATGAGCAATGGCATAGGTGTTGGCTTTCTTGCCACAAATCTTTTAATGATAAACGTAGCTCACTCATTCAGACTAAAATTCTTCATTTATGGTATAGGACCCCAACTGTATTGCATAAAATGAGATTAACGGATAATGACAACTGCTGGCGATGTAACTCGCCTAATGGCGATTTATTTCATATTTTAGGATTGTCCTCCACACGGAAAATTTTTGCATCAGATTCATATATTTGCAATGAAAGTGACTGGTCAACCCTTTGTATTAGATCCTAAACACTGTATACTTGGTATTTTTGACCCTCATCCCTATAATATTCCCTAATCCTTGAACAGATGGTTAACCATACTTTTTCTTCTAGCTAAACGTAGTATACTTATGAATTGGAGATCTAATATAATCCCTACTCTCCCTGATATTCTTAATCATTTATCTCAATATGCCTCCCTGGATCATATGACATACATTTCTCTCTCGACCGACTCAACATATCTAATAAATGTTGGCAGGAATATTTTAAATATTTGGATTCATCTAGCCAATCTGGCACTTAAAGTATGGATTGAAATACTTTATATAATCTCTCTCTCTCTCCTTTTATTGATATCCCCCATTACCTCAGATTGTGGTCTCGCTTTTTCTCTACTTACTTGATACTCTCTTCTCTTTGCTATTTATTCCTCTTCTCTTGTTTTCTTAATCTTTTCTATATAAGCTTTAGTAGCACTCTAACGATATATACATTGTAGTAATGTACAACTATGACTATTCATATCTCCTCTTTTACCTTATACTTCTTCTATTTTTACTGTATATTATGTAGTGCTAAGCCTTTTTTTTCCATTATAATATTGTAACTGTTCTAGTTTAGGTAGTTAACCCATAATTATTCTATTACCATTGAATAGTCTTTTTTTTCCTCCTTTGTTAGATGTTATGCTACTTAGTTTATCATTTATGTAACCTTATATAGTATTGTTATAGGATATACTTGTTGTTTGTTTATCTTTTAAATACTTCAATAAAAAGATCAACTGCAATAAGTGCTGCAAACCTTCAGTCCTTGATTTAACATTCTTCGTTTCCTCTGCTGCACAGCAGTTTATGTCCTTGTTTGCTGCAGCTAACTTTGAGGCCCATTTGCCTGTATCCACCGGATCTGTAAATATATATATTTTGCTCTCATAGGCAAGCCGCAGCTTTGTGGGAAACCGGATGGTATGGGGTATGTTACAGTTCCTCAGAATAACTCTCACCCCATCAAATTTCTTCCATCTCTGCCTGGTTGCGTGTGATGGATCTGGAAACATATGCACTGTTGTGCCTTCCACACTGAGCGGCCCATATCTCTGTGCCGGATTCAGCATGGTGTCTCGAGTGCCCATACTATCTAGAATCATCATCAGGACTTGTGGGAGCTCTGCTGGCGGCTTGCCTGTGTGTAGAATCCAGTAAGCTTTGACCACCGAAAAATACAGATCTGCCACATGCGATCGAAATTGATCCTGGAGCCAATCCTTCACAAATAACTCAGCTGAGTCCTCCTTTGATCCTTCTGGCAGGTCTAGCAGCCTTAGATTTTGGCTCCAGACTTGATTTTCGAGAATCTCTAAATGAGTATTGAATGCTGCCGCTCTCTAGTCTGTAGCACCATGGCACTTTTACGTGCTTCCGAGTGCCGCTTCATCTCTTCCATCTCTCTGTGCATTAGATCTACAGTGTTCTCCATCGTGGTTATGCGGCCAGTTAGTAAGTCAAGTTTCTGACTTACAGAAGTGAAAGATGCCAGGAGTTGCTTCATTTTTACCCCCAACGACTGAAGGGTCTCCTCCGAGCTTTCTCCCTCCGCTGCACTACTCTGTGCAGACCTGGTACTGGGGCCTGCCATCTGGGTTTTTCCCCGTCTCTTTTTGACCACCACCGGGCAACAGATTTTTATTTGATTTGCCATTTCTTTCCTCGTAGTGTTAGCTCCATGGGTAGGTAACTTTCCCACAAGTATACTCCCCAAAAATGGATGAAATGTACAGTTTGACAATATTTACTAGCACAGCCGAAGTATCCTGCGACTTTCAAGCTCGGGCTCCACAGCATCCCCCCTGGTTTTTATCCTTTTTTTAATATATAGATTTATATCCCATCTGTGCATTGCGGCTGCTATGTTCAGCCTTGTCCCTACCACCCTCATCTGTCTTTCTGGTCCGACCAAGCCCCATTTCCCCTTGTGGTGGAGCCAGGATGGGGAGGACCATCCTCCCGCCACCCGGTGATCCTGCATCTAAATTGGGGTTCCAGTGGAGCGGGATGAGGGCAGGCAGGGCTTCATGAAGCCCGCGACTGACATTTTTCCTCCGTTTTTCCTCCCCATGCCATGGCAACCATAAGCGCATGTGAGTGGAGGCACGCACACAGTCCGTAACTGCAGCCCTGATGCTACGCTGCTCAGTGGTGGTGCTGCCACCCAGCCTCCATCAGATGGCAGCCATGGAGTGAGACTGTGAATCCCCCCTCCTTGGGAGAGGAGAGCAATCTGTCGGATGCTTGATTCCCCCGACGACCCCCAGCAACCCGTGCTCATTCCCGAACACAGGTCACCAGCATGGCGAGAAATAAGATGCAAAGCGCCTCGGCCCTCTATGCCACTGGGACAGCTTCCAGTACCGATCCTTGTGGTATTCCACTGGCCGCTCTGTCATCTTCTGAGTGACTGCCATTTACCACCACCCTCTCCGTCCTATCTTTCAGTTAGTTAGATTCGCAGCTCACCACCTTCTCCCCCACCCCTAGGTTGCTAAGTTTCTTTATCAGCCTCCTGTGTGAGTCAGTGTCATAGGCCTTACTGAAGTCCAGATAGGCCACATCCACTGCCCTCCCCGATCCACTTGTGTAGTTTGCACTCTTGTGAAGCCATACTGCTGGTAGTCCTGCAGCCCATTTGCCTCCAGGTACTGCATCAGTCTCTCCTTCAGCAGGAATTCCATTAAGTCAAACCATGCTTCACTTCAGAAGAAGAGAGGAAAAGATGCTCAGGTTGTATAACCTTAGTGTGAAGAATAAACTTGGTTCTCACACGTCATAGGTACAGTACCGTCATAATGTATCAGGTTTTGCTGTCGTGCTTTATGACGTTGCTGTACCTAGCTGGTGTTAGAATCAGTTTGTTATTCATACTGGGGGGGGGGTTAGTCATTCTCTATGGTCTTTACAAGACTACTGACAGGTGACCTATACTTTTGTTTAGAAATCAGTTTTATACACATGACTGTCCTCAACATTCGTAACTAACCTGTGACAACAGAAAATGTATAAAACAGAAAAAATGCAGTTTATTTTTGAAATCTTGTGTCAAACTGCAGTGCAGAAAAGTAACAAGAACCTCACTTTGACTAGCAAACCTGGGAAATATTGTATTGAAGTATTAGAACTAGTAGCAGTACATATATGCTTCAGAAAGATCTGATTGCATATAGAAACTCCCTTTAAAGAGGACCTTCCCCACTGGTCCAAAAAAAATATTATTGCAGTCATTTTATGCAGTAATGTACCTCAAATGTTGTATGCATGTGTTAGTTATGTCAAAGGTTTGCTCTTCTTTCCATATTTTACATTTATTTTAGCCCTGCTGCACTTGCCTTTGCTGATCAGCTGCTGGACTGCTGGCGTCTGCTGATCTCATTATGTGAAGTAGGAGTGAATCACACTGTGCTGTACAATGACCTTACAGCAGTTTCACTAGGGAAAACGTCCACAACTTGGTGTGCATACTACAGTAGTAGTGCCGAATTAGTCAAGGGATTTTTAAGGATTTTTAAAAACCCCTATATTGGCTGAAAGCTGCTGGAGAGAGTAGTTCAGTGGCAATTTTGGCCGCAGAGAGGAGCGCCATTTTTTTGGCGCAGTCCCTGCTCGGGACTAGCGGCACATCAAGCAGAGTTTTTAGCCACAGAAGAACGGATCGGTAGCGGCTCCAATCTGGCTGCAGGAAGAAGCATCAGGCAGCTCCAATCATCTGCAACCTCGGAGGAGGCCCAGTGAGCCAATCGGGGCCAGAGGCGGCAGAAACAATAGCCATCCAGGCTTTAAAATGGCACCTGAACTCTGCACCTGAGTTTTGGCAGAGAGCAGCTGCGGAATAAAAGCTGACCGCAGAAGAGCAGATCGACCGTGGCTCCAATCCGGCTGCAGGAAGAGGCATCAGGTGGCTGTAATCAGTCGCAAGCTCAGAGAAGGCCCAGTGAGCTAATCGGGACCAGAGGCACCAGAAACAAAAGCCTCCAGGCTTTAAAAAGGGCACCTGAACTCGTCACCTGAGTTCCGGCAGAGGGCAGCTGGGGAGAGTAGTTCAGCAGCAATTTTGGCTGCAGAGAGGAGCAGCGTTTTTTTTTCGGCGAGGTCCCTGCTCAGGACTAGAGGTGCATCCAGCAAGTTTTTGGCTGCAGAAGAGTGGATCAGCAGCAACTCCCATCCGGCCGCGGGAAGAGGCATCAGGTGGCTCCAATCAGCCGCAAGCTTGGAGGAGGCCCAGTAAGCCAGTCGGAGCCAGAGGCACCAGAAACAAAAGCTGTCCAAGTTTTAAAAAGGGCACCTGAACTCAGCACCTGAGTTTCAGCAGAGAGTAGCTGGGGAATAAAAGCTGGCCGCAGAAGAGCGGATCGGCAGCGGCTCCCATCTGGCTGCAGTAAGAGGCATGAGGCGGCTCCAATCAGCCGCAAGCTTGGAGGAATCCCCGAGAGCCAATCTGGGCATGAGACGCCAGAAACGAAAGCCACCCAGGTTTTAAAAAGAAAACCTGAGTTTCGGCAGAGAGCAGCTGGGGAATACACAGCTGGGGAATAAAATGCCCCCCAACCCTCCTCTGCTGCTGTTTAAATACTCTTGAATTCGAGGAGATTGGACTGAACAGAGAAAGGGGTGTGGCTGTACTCTTGAGTTCGAGGAGATTGGTCTGAACGGAAAAGGTGTGTGGCTCCTGGAGACTTGTGGATCAAAGGCATCACAGAAGAACAATGACTATTTAAAGGGGAAACATGCAATAATGGACAACTGCTTTTTTGATATCAACTAAGGTACAGTAAGGGGGGGGGCAGCAGTACAAAGTACTCATGAAACTAAAGGGCAAACTACTTAGAAATGTGTAGCAAGCTTTATAAGTATTTCAGGGTCATTACTGCTTAAAGTGTTAAATTTCTTAGAATTGTTTAAATGGTTTAGCAATATCTAAGGATGTGTTAGGAGTAAGTACAGTTTAAGTGTTGAAATCCTTAGATTTGTTTAAAAGATATATCAATATCTAGGGTTGGATTAGGGGCAGGTTGCGTAAACTGATTAGGATTGATATAAGTGCTGCTTAGAATAGTTTGAAGTGTTTGAAAGGACAGTGCAGTTTAAAGAGCCTGTGACTTGATTCGGGCAGACAACTCATTTGGAAGTTGCCTGCCTGATTATCCAAGTAAACTTGTGCTGAATTTTTTGATAAAAAAATGCTAAAATTTTAACTTATAATGCTTGGTTACAGTTACTGAAGGTATAAGCCGAAGGCTATCTCTGCGCTTGCAGCTCCGCTTCAGGTAAATTCAGCTTTTTTGATGATAAGGTCTTGAACGGGCTGCAGGTACTTACATAGAAAGTAATAGGTCGGGATAAGGATTGGGTGAGGGGGGGCTGTCTGAATGTACTAATGTGATCTTTGCTGGCAGGTATACATGTATGGGGGTGACATGTCACATATATCATTTCCCCATACATGTATAACTGCCAGCAAAGATAACGTTAGTACGTTTAGACAGCCCCCGTTCCCCAAATCCTTTTCCTGACCTATTACTTTTTATATAGAGCGCCTGCAGCCCTGTTCCAGACCTTACATCATTAAAAAGCTGATTGGCAGGGCTGCAGTGCTGAGACGGCTGCTCGGCTCATACCTTCCCTATACGAGTCGAGCATTGTAAGTTAAAATTTTAGTATTTTATTTTATCAAAAAGATTTCAGCACAAGTTTACTTGGCTAATTGGGCAGGCAACTTCCGAATGAGTTGCCTGCCAAATCATGTCACAAGCTCTCTGAAGCTCTCATAATAAGCTTCTTTTGGTGTGGAAGGACTTAATGCAGAAAGGAGGCTGTTCACAACTGCAAGCAAATCTTGGACTGGGGAAACTGTTTTGGTGAGACTAATTAATTAATTAATGTGGAAAGATGGCTAAGTAGGAAAGAGGGGACAGTAGGTAAAGTGTGTGTGCAGCAAAATAATCATCATAAAGGTTGTACAAATATAATTTAGGGGTATTAAGAGAGTGAGCTGATTACACGGGATGAAGGATTGGGATACAGCTTGTTTTTCTGAAGGTTTTATTTCTACTTGATTGCATGGAGCAAGAGAATGCACAGGTGGGGGGGGGATGGATCAATGGGAGGGACTGCGGAAGTTGGTGGAGGGGACAGAGTACAAGGGCGCACCAGGGGGAGGGTCAGTGGCAGCATAAGGGGAGGGAGGGCCGGTGGAGGAAGGATTGTGGGGTGCAACAACTGTGGAGCAGCCATATTCATGAGCACTCTGTGGAGGCTGGGGGAGTGCCCAGTTTGTCAAAGGCTAGGGAGGCTGGAGGCTGAGCTATCGTGGCTAAAAGGTGAAATGTCTTGGTCAATAAGGGAACTGGAAAGGAGAAAGACAGAAGGTAAACGGGTAGGGGACAGGAGGCAGGACGATGGTGAAGGACAGGAGGTGGAGCAAGCAGGCCACACTTGGGGGAGGTGCCAGGACAGGAGTTGGGGGCACAATGGGCATGAGGGCCAATGTAAATGAACATAGATACACAACAGAGACCAGCTGGGGACATGGAGACTGGAGCTGGATGGGGGGGACAGGGAGGAAAGAGTCTAAGACCAGGAGGTGAGGAGATATATACCTGGCAAGAAGTAAAGACTTGGGGAAGTGGGCCTAAGGGAAGGCCACATATCTCAGCAGTAGGGGGTAGGAAACCATAAGATGGGAAAGGTATTACAGTTTCCAACAGGTACGCTCCTCTAGGGCAGACTTGGGAGGTAGTGCTAAAAGGACCAGGGAGCAACAGGCATGGCCCAGGAAAAGGGATAAACAGAAGGAAGGGAGAGATGGGAATGGGGGGGACAGCTGCAACACAGGAAGGGGTAGAACTGAGCGTGGAAGGATTCTGAGTTTGCAGGAGGAGAGGAGAGAGGTAGTGTAAAGAGGATAAGGGAGAGGGGGAAGCTGAAAGGAAGCCAGGAGGTAAAGGAGAGGCTCAAGTTAGCAAGTGCCTAGAGGGCAAAACAGAGGAGGTGAATGAGAAGGTTACCAACTCAAAGAGAAGATATGAGGGAGCACTGTCAACAGAAGGATGGGGGGGAAGGGATAGTGACAGATGTTAGAAAGGCTAGGAGGAGTAATGAAGCAGGTAACACCAGTGGGGATGTAAGGGGAGTGAAGGGGGACCAGGGCTCATGGTGAAGAGGAAATCAAAGGAGTTCAAGAGAAAAGGGAGGCAAAGGGGCTGCCTAGAACTAGGAGTAAGGAAAAGGTAATAAATAATAAGCAAAAGCAAAACGAGGGCAGGGTTCTCCTCATTGGGGACTCTATTTTAAGAAGAATTAAATGCCGGGGGCAGGGGTAGTGCGGTTTGGGTGGAGTGCTTGCCAGGTATGACAGTATCAGAGGTAATTCATCATATTCCATCATGGGGCAAGCCACAGGATGAGAAAACACCTGATTTTCCATCTGAGGACAAATGATTTGGATGGGAACAGCCTGTTGGAAGTACAGGCGAGATTCGCAGCCTTGCTAGGTTTTGTAGCAGCCTGTGTTTCCAATCTATAACTTTTTCGGAGGTGTTGCCTGTGCCTAAAGCGAGCACTGAAAACCAAGTATCAGGGAGTTCAACCAATGGCTAGTGGGATGGTGCAGGCAGAGGGGTATGGGTTAGTGGGGGACAACATGGAATGTGAAAGCCTATATAATCAGGATAGACTGCACCTAAACAGGGAGGGAAAGGAAGTACTGAGAATCAAACTGAAGGAATTCTTTGCGAACATATGGTTTAAACTAAATGGGGGATAACTCATCAAATGATGTGCCAAAAATAGGAGTGGGGGCATTCAGCCTCCCCAGGACAGTGAAGGAATGTTAAGCAAAAACATGCTTGGGGAGACGGGGAAGGAAATTGGTGGAAGGGACTTTCCACAAATGCCAGAAGCCTGGGGAATAAGATGGTAGATTTAGAAGCATTAATGGAGGGGAAGGATTAGATATTGTAGTTGTAACTGAGACCTGGTGGCCCGAGTACCATGACTGGGAAGTGGGGGTCCCAGGGTACAGGTTATTCAGGAGGAATAGGATTGGTAGGAAGGGGGTAGGAGTTGCGCTATACATCAGGGAGGGAATCGTGGTCACGAAAGGGAAGGAAAAGCAGGGAGAAGTGGAAAGCATATGGGTCATGCTGGAGAGGAAGGCTGGGACAGCATTAAGACTGGGGTGGTATACAGACCCCATATGCAGAGTGAGGAAACAGACATGCAGATGCTGCGGGAGGTTCAAAGAATGGCTCAGAAGGGGGAGAGTCTGCTGGTGGGAGACCCAAATCTCCCAGATATAGACTGGGATATACCATCAGCAAGGTCGGCTAGGAGTGGGGAGATTCTAGGGTCACTGTAGGATGCCTTCCTGCAGCAGGTAGTCAGGGAGCCCACAAGTGAGGGAAACATACTTGACGTGGTCCTAATCAATGGAGATAGCATGGAGGGAGTGTGGTAGGGGCCAGCCTGGGAGATAGTGATCACAGCACAGTGGGCTTCAAGTTCAGAGCAGGGTATGAGGATAATCAAACTGCCATGAAGGTCCTAGACTTCAGGCGGTCAGATTTTCCCAGGATGAGGGAGATATTCCGGGAGGAAGTGGGGGGGAAGGGATGGAGGGAAGGGCAGAGGAACTATGGAAAAAGATGGGGAGGGGGCTCCTTACAGCTACAGAGGGATGTGTAAGGAGGGTAAGAAAGAACAAAAGAATGAGGAGGCTGCTGTGGTTCAACAGAGAAGTGGGGGAGGCAATAGGGGAGAAGAAAACAGCATTCAGGGAGTATAAGAGGACGCAGGGGAGGGAGGATAGGGAAACTTACAAAGAGAAACTGAGCATGGCAGGGCAAAGGATTAGGAAGGCTAAAGAAGAAACAGAGGAGAGAATTGCTAGGCAGGCCAAATAGGGGGAGAAGACGTTTTTTCGGTACATAGGGGAAAGGAGGAAGGTAAGACAGGGGATAGTAAGGATTAAGGGGGAGGAGGATTGCAGGTGGAAGGGGAGCAGAGTACTGATGGGAGTACAGAAGGATGCGGCTCTACGTGTGGATGGGGGCTGCTTTTAAGGAAGTACCAACTTAAACTCCTTTTAACTCTGTTGTTTGTATTGTACTTCGACACTGCAGGCAGTATTTTGGATTTTATTCTGTAAAGGAGACTGAGGGCCACCAGCTTTCTGTGTTGGGTTCGGGGCTGATTGTTTCAACGAGGATGTCACCAACCTCCCTCCTCCTCCTCCCACCCAGGGTCAACTACCTTTATAGGTAGGCCATTGGTGGGACAGATGTGGCTTCCTATTGGTGACAGGAGGGGTAACCAAAAACCCTACACCCCGCCGGTGGGTAACGGGAACCAGGGCACATATTCTGTATCCAGGGACACCCAACCTTAAGTCTCAGGTGGAAACATCAACACAGTAGGTTACCCTAAAATCCTACTGAGCATGCTGGGAATAAATTAGGTTAGCTGTCAGACGTATGAGTTAGGTGAGGTGTTTAAAAATATACACACAGGACCAGGGGTTACTGGAGGGCTACAGAGTTTGGCAGCTGGAGGATATAGAAATTGCTGTTTGGATTCTTCTAGTATTTGCTCTAAAATCTCTGCCTATTATTACAACTACAGTAACTACCTCTATAACCTTATCCTGGTGCCCTCCTAGGGAACCTAAGTTTTTCAGATGGTATTCTCTCTTAAGAACAGGGGGAATGACCGGGAACAAATTAGAAACATGGGTAGAATAGTGGGGTGTAGTGGGTGTGGAGCAGTAGTTTTCATGGCACACGATGGAGGTTGAGGGATTACTCGATTTGTATTAAATTTGGGCATTTGGAAAACAAATTAAACGGACTTAGGGGGAACCGGCAAGGATGTTGGGGCACTTGGGGTGGGGGCATGTTGGGTACAGTCACAGGATGTGGGGATCTTCTGAAGTGATTAGGGGTGGTGGGGGAGTGGGACCATGGCCAAAGTGGCAGGCCTACGGGGGACAGAGGAACTGGGGTTCAAGCCCAAATGGTGGTGATTGGGCTGGCAAGCAGGAAGGTGGGACCTTGGGGGGGGGTCTTGGGGAAGGCAGCACCAGTTGGGGGGTGGAGGAGAGGAGCCCAAGCTAAGCATAATACACAAATGCTTCGTGGTGACAAGTCATGTGTTGGGGGGAGGACTCTGTTAATAGATTGGTGGGGTTTGGAGCCTCGAGCTAGGGGCAGTGCCTTGGTAGAAAGAGGGATACAGTCGGACTCAAGCGTAAGAGAAAGGATGGGGCAGCAGAGTCCGCGGCTGGGTGGGAGGAAGAAGGGAAGGGAGGTTCAGGAGTGATTGGGGAGATGGGAGGTGCTACAACTAAGGAAAAGGAGGACCAGTAGCCATGGGGGGAGAGGTGGCAGGGTGGAGGCGGGGGAGACAGCAGTGCAGGAAGTGAGAATATTAATGTAAGAAGGGAGAGCATTGGGCATGCGGAGGGCATAGCATCCAAGGAGGGAGATGCGGGCATTTTGGGTCTCAGTGAACAGAGGGGGCCTTGTGGGGTGAGGGATGTGGGGAAGGAAGGGATGAAGAGGGGCCTGGAGGAGAGGATCGAGTGCTTGGCGAGGGAGGTGGGGAACAGGAGTGCTGCTGGGACAAACCAGGGGTGGGGGGAGCTAGGTGACAAAACAGTCAGACAGGGGAGATATGAGCATACTAGGTGGGCCAAGCGGTCTTATCTGCCATCAAATTCTGTTATTTTATGTTTCTATATTTCTGTGTAGGCGGGGGGTAAAGTAAACTGCTGGCAGTCAGATTGATGATACAGTCAGTGTAAATAGTGAGGCAGTGGGAGTGAGGGTGGGGGAAGCAGAGGACAGTGATAGATTCAAGGGTAAGGAGGAGGTTAAGGTGCTCTTGCTGGGGGACTCCATAATCAGAGGCATAAAGTGGGAGGGGAGAGCGGGGCAAGGCTGTGCTGTCATGGTCAAGAGCATATCTGGCTTGACTGTGCACAAGGCCACGCACTCGGTGTATACCTTGGCGAAGGACTGTGGAGGATCCTTTGGTGCACCCAGGCACAAGTGACATAGAGGGTAATAGTGTGGAGGAGATACAGGCAAGGTTCTGGGAGCTAGCCAGAGTACGTCATGCTGTGGGGTGCACGGTCTCTTTCTCGGAGGTCCTTCCAGTGCCTAGAGCAAGCATGGGAAATATAAACTCATGGAGGTTAATGAATGGCTCAGAGCATGGTGTACGGCTAGGGGGTGTGGGTTGGTGGGGGACTGGGGTGCAACTTGGGAGGACAAGGAGCTTTACGCTAGGGATAGGCTTCAGTTGAATTTGGGGAGATGGAGGTTTTAAAACTAAAATTGACCGAATTCATCGAAGCTAGGTGGGGTTTAAACTTGTGAAGTGGGTAGGGCTGAGACTTGAAGCTGCTGCTGGCAGGCACAACAAGGGAAGATTTGGCCTTCTTCCCCCAGCAGGGGGGATGGGGTGCTCACCTGGGGCACACGACTGTGAAAGAGGGGGTGGGAGTTTGCTGTTGGCCGGTGGATCTCGGGTTGGGGCAATGGGCAAGGGGCAGGGATGGAGGGTGGTCCTGATTAATGCCAGGAGCATGGGAAATAAGATGCCTGAGCTTCAGGCGATGCTAACCAAAGGGGATGCAGATGTGGCGGCAGTCACTGAAACGTGGGCCACTCGTCACGATTGGAGCCTGAACCTGACAGGGTACACTGTGTTCAGGAAGGACAGGGCTGTGGGCAGGGGAGGTGGGGTGGCACTCATCACTAGAAACAGTATTGATATATGCAGGGTGGAGTGGGCAGTGGGACACGTAGAGGCGCTATGGGTTACCTTGCAGGCTCCTGGGACGGGAGAGGGTCAGCCTTGGGGTGATTTATAGGCCGCCCACCCAGGCTAAGGAACTCAAGGAGGGCCTGGTGGCAAATCTAAGGGAGCACTGTGGTCAGGGTGGGGGTAGAACTCTGGTCTTGGGTGACCTAAACATGCCTGGGGTTGATTGGGGCACTGTGGCATCCACATTATCTAGGGGGCAGTGCTTCCTGGACGTCTTCCCAGATGCGTTCCTCTCTCAGCTGGTGGCTGACCCGACAAGGGATGGTTGCAGACTGGGTGGGCCATAGGCCCTTATCTGCCGACACTGTCTATGTATGTATGTATCTATGTATCTGGTCCTGGCTGATTTTGATCTGGTTGGGAATCTAGTTGTAGGAGACCCACTGGTGGGGAGTGATCATGCCACGGTTTGGTTTTCTTTGGACCTCGGGGAAGGGGAAAATCACACAAAAACGGTGGTGGTTGACTTCAGGGGAGCGGACTTTGAGGGTATGACAAAGATTCTAAAGAGGCATTTGGAGGGGAACAGACAGGACATGGACACAGAGAGAAGGTGGGACATTATTAAAAGAGGACTCTTGGAAGCCACCAAGGCCTGTACAAAGGTCAGATGTAAGTTTGGTAGGGCCAGGAAGCTAAGCTGGTGGACCAGAGAGGTTCAGGAGGTGGTGAGGGAGAAAAGAGCAGCCTATAGGAAATAGGAGAGAATAGCAAGAGGAAGAAGCTGCTGTTAGAACTTTACTACTCTGCTGGACTAAAGAACTAGAACTCTACTACTGGGAACGTCAATTTAGGGTAAAAACAAACAAAAAAACAGTGTGTGTATCTGAGTTGGGTGAAGGAATCATCTGTGCAGCTAGCTAGGTGAAGAAAGAAACTGTGAATTAGGGGGAGTGGCTTAGAGAGAAGGAAGCCAGGTGTTTGCATTTAAAAACTGATCTAGATAGCTTGTGACAGAGAACAGCAAGAGGAAGGAGCTTCTGTTAGAACTTTACTACTCTACTGGACTAAAGAACTAGAACTCTACTACTGGGAACTTCAATTAGGTTAAAAACAAAAAAAGAGTGTGTGTTTGAGTTGGGTGAAGGAATTGTTATCTGTGCAGTTAGCTAGTTGAAGAAAGAAACTCTGAATTAGGGGGAGTGGCTTAGAGAGAAGGAAGCCAGGTGTTTGCAGGATAGCTTGTGGCAGAGAACAGCAAGAGGAAGGAGTCACTGTTAGAACTTTGCTACTCTACTGGACTAAAGAACTAGAACTCTACTACTGGGAACTTTAATTTAGGGTAAAAACATACAAAAAAACAAGTGTGTTTGTCTGAGTTGGGTAAAGGAATTGTTATCTGTGCAGTTAGCTAGGTGAAGAAAGAAACTGTGAATTAGGGGGAGTGGCTTAGAGAGAGAAGGAAGCCAGGTGTTTGCATTTAAAAACTGACCTAGGTAGCTTGTGGCAGAGAACAGCAAGAGGAAGGAGCTGCTGTTAGAACTTTACTACTCTACTGGACTAAAGAACTAGAACTCTACTACTGGGAACTTCAATTTAGGGTAACAAAAAAAAAAGAATGTGTTTGAGTTGGGCGAAGAAATTATCTGTGCAGTTAGCTAGGTGAAGAAAGAAACTCTGAATTGGGGGAGTGGCTTAGAGAGATGGAAGCCAGGTGTTTGCATTTAAAAACTGACCTAGATAGCTTGTGGCAGAGAACAGCAAGAGGAAGGAGCTGCTGTTAGAACTTTACTACTCTACTGGACTAAAAAAGTAGAACTCTTACTACTGGGAACTTCGGTTTAGGGTAAAAACAAACAAAACACACAAAAAAGTGTGTTTGAGTTGGGTGAAGGAATTGTTATCTGTGCAATTAGCTAGGTGAAAAAAGAAACTGTGAATTAGGGAGAATGGCTTAGAGGGAAGGAAGCCAGGTGTTTGCATTTAAAAACTGACCTAGATAGCTTGTGGCAGAGAACAGCAAGAGGAAGAAGCTGCTGTTAGCACTGTACTGGGACTATATTGCCCTCCATCCGTCCCCTCCATCCCCCTACACTTAGCCAGTTCTACTTTTATAGGCACGGGATTTGACTGACAACAGGAACTTCCTGTTTGGGAGCAGGAAGGGAGTGATCACAGAGGCACAAAAGACCATCCTAGAAGGAAAAGAGTAGGTCTCCACCCCCCACCCCCCCAGCTGCTGGAGGTCTGACTCTGAGCAAGTAAGGAGACTACTGAGGAATATAGGAACTTGCTGTCCCAGAACAGGAAGATCAAGAGCTTTAAGGGCACGGAGGCAGGAGGGAGAACAAAAAATTATATAAAAAAAAAATAAAATAAACAGAGAAAAAGTAGGTATACAAAACAACAGTTAAGGGGCCACAAATAAGACATGATGGGAGTGGTGCAGTGCAGTGGCTGTGGAGCAGCAGTCTTTCAGGAGATGTTCTGGAGGATGCAGTGTTATCCCATCTGCAGGCACCTCTCTGGGCTGAGGGAGGAGGTTGCTCATCTCTAGGCTGAGTTGGCCAGGATTCGGGGGACCTCCTTTCCCCACCAGGGCCACCGCCGCTGCCTCAGAGGTTGCCAAGAAAGAGGAGCGGTTGGACCACAGTGGGCTCAGAGAGGGTGAGGGTGGTGGAACAGAGGCGCATCCCTCCAATTGTACCTCACCACAATTCATATGCCATTCTGGCCGAGTGTTGCTCCTCTGTGGAGGCATCCGCAAGGGAGACCAAGGAGGTTGCTGGGAACCTCCACCAAGGAGACCCACAGGAGGGTGGCATGGGACCCACAGGGGAAGGAAACCACTCCTGGTGGGGGACTCCATTGTTAGGAGGGTAGAACTGTGGGAGGGAGAGGAGAGGGAGGTAAGGTGCCTGCCTTGTGCCGTGGCTTGGAGGGACAGGGAACGAATCCTCAGGATCGCGGGAGCAGCTGCACGTGGGAGGGAGCTGGATGTCATTGTCCACCTAGGGACAAATGACCTGGCTGGGAAAGGGATCAGAGCAGTGCAGGAGGAGTTTGTGGATTTGGGAGCGGCCTTAGACAAGTAGCACACACTGTAACCTTCTCGGAGGTGCTGCCTGTCTATGGTATGGGTGAGGCTAGGGTGCTCCACACCATGAGATTCAATCAGTGGTTGAAAACTGGTGCAGAGCTCAGGGTTTTGGCTTCATTGGGGACTGGGGGTCACCTGGAGGATGCAGGCCTATACTGGCACAATGGTCTGCATCTGTCCAGGAGGGAACCAGGATCCTAGGTGATAGGTTTAAATGCTTCATTGGCAAGCTTTTAAACTAGCCAAGGAGGAAGGCACTGAAAAGGAGAAAGGAAATTCTAGCCCTTCCCCCAAAAAAAACAGGGTACTTAGTGAGGTAAACACCAAGATAGAGAAGTCGATAGGGAGATGGGCAGGGCTAAATGGAGAAAAAGACAAAGGCTGTAAGGACAGGGATGGGGCAAAAAGGGATAAGGCCATCCAAAAATGGAGGGTAATGAGTACCAATGCCCGTAGTCTAGGTAACAAGCTCCCTGAACTGGTGGCCTTGATGGAAGAGAGATGCCTGGATATCGTGTCAGTCACAGAAACATGGTACACAGAGAACCATGACTGGGATGTCAACATACCAGGGTACACAATCTACAGGAGGGACAGGGAGGGTAGAAGAGGAGGCAGAGTAGCCCTCTATGTAAGAGAAGGGATCAAAGCAATGGAACTAAAGGGTAAACAGGGAGGAGAGGAGGCACTGTGGGTCACCCTGGAGACTGGAAATGGCACCACAATCTGCAGAGGGGTTGTATACAGACCCCCCATCTCAGGGGGAGGAAATGGACAAGGAAATTATAGAAGGCATCCTTAGGATGGAAGGGAAAGGGGAGATATTGCTGATGGGGGACCTGAATATGCCAGATGTTAGCTGGAGCATCTTTGCTGCAGCCATATCCAAGAGCAGGGCCATTCTTGATGCCCCACAGGGGGCATGCCTCAGACAGTTAGTGTTGGAACCCACTTGGGAGGGAGCAGTCTTAGACCTGGTACTCTCAAATGGGTACAGAGAGAGGATCTCAGATCTAGAAGTGGGTAGCCATCTGGGAACAGATGACCACCAAACAGTGTGGTTCACGATAAACTCAGCTGTACAGTCAAGCCATACAAAAGTGAAGGTACTGGACTTCAGGAGTGCTGATTTTGTCAAAATGGGAGAGTGCCTTAGAAAAGCACTAGCAAGCAGGCAAGAGGGAAGGGTGGAGCAACAATGGGGAAACCTCAAAACTGCCATCACAGAGGCAACAAGCCTTTGTGTGAAGCAAATAAAACAAATCAAAACGAAAGAAAAAAACACTATGGTTCTCAAAAGAAGTGACGAGGAAGGTTAGGGAGAAAAAGACAGCATTCAGGAAGTATAAGGAAACGCAGAAGGAGCAGGACAGAGAACTGTACCAGTTAAAACAGAAGGAAGCGGGAAAGGCAGTCCGAATAGCAAAGGCCCAAACCGAGGAAAAGATAGCCAACTTGGTTAAGAAGGGGGATACAACCTTTTATAGTACATTAGGCAGCGAAGAAAGACAAAGGGAGGGATACTGAGTCTGAATAAAGAGGAGGGTGGGTGGACAGAGAGGGACAGTGAAAAAGCAGGGATACTGAATGAATACTTCTGCTCAGTATTCACAAAGGAAGAGAAGGGAAGGTACCTAATCCCGTCAATCGAAGCACTCTGGATAGGGGGTTGATACCAGTCCTTTCACAGAAGAAAGGGTTCTGAAAGAACTCCTAAAACTGAAGGTGAACGAAGCAATGGGGCCTGATGGGATTCACCCCAAAATTCTAAAAGAACTAAGGGGAGAACTAGTAACACCACTGACTATCCTTTTTAACAAGTCATGGGAGGATGGTGTGGTACCTGAGGACTGGAGGAGGGCGGATGTGATTCCCTTCACAAAAGTGGGAGCAAGACAGAGACAGGAAACTATACACCTGTAAGTTTGACCTCAGTGGTAGGGAAAATGATGGAATCACTTCTGAAGGAAAGAATTGTTGAGTACCTAGAGGCCAGTGGGGCACAGGACCCAAGGCAGCATGGATTCACAGCGGGAAGGTCATGTCAGACGAATCTAATCGATTTCTTTGACTAGGTGACCAAAGTAGTAGACCAGGGAGAGGCTGTGAACATGGTCTGCCTAGACTTTAGCAAGGCATTTGACACAGTCCCGCACCAAAGATTAATAAACAAATTAGCCAGCCTGGGAGTGGGTCCCAAGGTGGTAGCCTGGGTAAAACATTGGCTGGACAACAGGACGCAGAGGGTAGTAGTAAACAGAGTCCACAGTGAAGAAAGGCGGGTTACTCACGTGGTACCGCATGGTTCAGTATTGGGACCGGTCCTCTTTAATGTCTTTACAAGTGACACTGCAGAGGGACTGGAAGGAAAAGTATGTCTCTTTGCAGACGACACAAAGATCTGCAACAGGGTTGATATGCAAGGTGGGGTGGAAAGGATGAGAAGGGACTTGGCAAGGTTGGAGGAATGGTCAGATGTATGGCAGCTTAGATTCAACACAAGGAAGTGCAAAGTAATGCACCTGGGAAACAAAAACCCAGGGAAGAGTACACAGTGGGGGATGAGATACTGAAAACAACAAAAATGGAAAGGGACCTTGGCGTAGTTATATCAGATGACCTAAAGGTCGGCAAGCAATGTGAGAAGGCAGTAAGGAGGGCTGGGGGGATACTGGAATGCATAGGTAGAAGCATCACCAGTCGAAAACAGGAAGTTGTTATCCCTCTGTACAGACAATTGGTGAGACCCCATCTGGAGTACTGCGTGCAGTTCTGGAGAACCCACCTCTGCAAAGACATGGAGAGGGTGGAGGCTGTCCAGAAGAGGGCAACCAAAATAGTGCAGGGTCTGCACCAGAAGACACACGAAGAGAGACTAAAGGAGCTTAATATGTATACCCTTGAGGAAAGGGGGGGAGGGAGACATGATAGAAACTTTCAAGTACCTCAAGGGACTCAACAAAGTCCAAGAGGGTAGCATCTTTCAGAAAAAGAGATGTGTAAGAACAAGGGGGCACAATTTAAAGATAGAGAGGGAATGGCTCAGAGGTAATGTGAAGAAGTATTTTTTCATGGAGAGGGTTATGGATGCATGGAACAGCCTTCCTGAGGAGGTCGTGGAGTCAAAAACAGTGGGGGGATTCAAGAATGTCTGGGACAGACATAAGGCAATTCTAGTTGGGGGTAGGAGGAAGTAGGCTGTCGGTTAACTAGGGTCTGCAGCTTATCCATTAGGTAGGGAAATCGGCAGACTAGGTGGGCCAAGCGGTCCTTATCTAACATCAAATTCTATGTTTCTTTAAGCGCTCACGAGGGGATGCGGACAAGGGACAATACGATGGGACATCTAAAAATGTGACCAGGGTGGTGAGATCAGTCAAGGCAACGACAGAGCAGAGGATGGCACAGGGGATCGGAAATGGAGAAAAAGTGTTCTTTAGGTACAGTGGGGAAAGAAGGAAAGTGAAGGGGAAGATTAGCAGACTAAGGACAGGGAGTGGGTGGGCTGAGGAGGCCAGAGAGCAGGTGGAGATACTTAATGAATACTTTGCCTCAGTCTGCACAAGGGATGATGGAGGGTCAACACCACACGGGGAAAGTGGACTGGGAATGAGGAATGAGGGGAGCTCTCTGATGTTGAAATCCTGGTTGGTAGGGTGAGGGAGGCTCTTAAGTCCCTGAGAACAGATAAGGCATCAGGTTCGGATGGCATTCATCCCAGGGTGCTAAAGGAGATGGCAAATGTCCTTGCTGCACCTTTGGCGGACTTTTTAACTTCTCCCTTCAGATGGGCTGGGTACCTCAGGATTGGAAGATGGCTCATATCATGCCTATCCATAAAGGTGTGTCACGGGATGAGCCGGGGAACTACCGGCCTGTCAGCCTGACGTCAGTGGTAGGCAAGATGATGGAGGCCATCTTGAAGGAGAGACTGGAGGCGTTTCTGGGGGAAGGGGCCGTCTGGATGATCGCCAACATGGCTTCGTTCAGTGCAGATCTTGTCAGACAAACCTTGTGGAGTTCTACGATTGGGTGACAAAGGTACTGGACCAGGGAAAGCCAGTGGATGTCCTCTTCCTGGACTTCAGCAAGGCATTTGACTTGGTGCTGCACTCAGGGTTGTTGGACAAGCTGGGGGGAATGGGTTTGGGGGAAAGGATGGTGAAATGGATAGGGAGTTTGCTAGCTGGGCGGTTTGAGAGGGTGGTGGTCGGGGGAGGGGGAGGTATCATCTAAAAGAAGGGTCATTAATGGGGTCTTCCAGGGGTTGGTGTTGGGCCCACTCCTGTTTAATGCTTATGTCTTGAACATCAGGGACAGTATCAGGACTGAGGTGAGCCTTTTTGCTGATGACTTGAAGCTGGCAGCGGTGGTGGACGGGGAGGAGGCAGAAGAGCCCTGCAGGGGGACCTGGAGACTCTGAAGAGGTGGTCACGCACTTGAAAACTGAGGTTTAATGCCAAGAAATGCAGTGTTCTTCATTTGGGACTCAAGAACCCTTATCAGGAGTACTTTTTGGGTGGGCGAAACTGCAGGTTTCGAGAGGATCTTGGGGTGGTTGTGGATGCCAAAATAGATAACTCTGAGCAGTATAGCAGCTAAAGCAAATAGAATGCTTGGGTGCATTGCCAGGGCGATAACCTCGAGGAGATGGGAGGTACTTCTTCCTCTGTACAACTGCCTTGTTAGACCATACCTCAAGTACTGCGTGCGGTTTTGGCACCTGTACTTGAAGAAGGACATTACATTTCTGGAAAGGGTCCAGAGGAGGGCGACAAGGACGATACTGGGGCTGTGGGGACAGATTCTATAAGGAGAGACTCGATGATCTGAATATTTACTCCCTGGAGGACAGGAGGAACGGGGGGGGGGCAAGGTAGAGGTCTTTAAATATCTGAAGGGGGTAAATAGGGTCAGCCTAAATAAGGGGTTCCAGATCAGGGAAGAAGGGGCCACCAGGGGGTATTCCATGAAGCTGGTTGGCGGGAGGCTCGGGGGAGACTAGGAGATGCTACTTTAGAGAGAGGGTGGTGGACCCATGGAATGCACTGCCTGCAGAACTGGTCACCGTTGATACAGTGGGGGGATTCGAGAGGGACTGGGACAGATATAAGGGGAAGGTGAGGAATGCCAGAACTGGATGTTAAACTCCGATGAGGGACAGGGTCGGGGGCAGCCACGGTGTCCTGACCGGTGCTGATTCTCGAGCAGACTCGATGAGACCTTTGTGCCTACTCTGCTGGCATCTTCTTAGTATGTTAGTATTTTGAGAAAGCAGAGGTGCTGAATGGATACTTCAGCTCGGTTTTCACAACAGAGGGGGAGGGAAGGGGATCAACACTGAGTGGGGTGGGGGGGGATCCTAGCCCAATCAGTGTGGAAGAGGTAAGGGAGGAATTAGGTAAGCTGAGGGTGAACAAGGCCATGGGCCCTGATGGCCTACATCCTAGTTTGCTCATGGAATTGAGGGGGGTACTGGCGGAACCATTGGTGGGTTATTTAACTTGTCCCTGGATACAGGGTGGGTACTGAAGGACTGGAAGAAGGCAGATGTGGTGCCACTTCATAAAAGTGGCAGCAGGGAGGAGGCGGGCTATTAGCGCCTGGTCAGTCTCAGATTGGTGGTGGGTAAAGTAATGGAGACAGTATTGAAACAAAGGGTGGTTAGCTGTTTGGAATGGAGGGGTGGGGGGCTGCAAGTCATTCAGCAGCATGGCTTCACTCGGAGTTGGCCATGTCAGACGAACCTGATCGAATTCTTCGATGAGGTGACAACGGCAGTTGATCAGGGTAGGGCAGTGGACTTCGGGGAGGCCTTTGACACGGTGCCCCACAAAAGACTGGTTAATAAGTTGGGGAGTCTAGGGGTGGGGCAGAAAATAAGATGGGTGGAGAGCTGGCTGATTGGTGGAAGCCAAAGGGTGGTGATCTGTGGGGTGCATTCTGGGGAGACAGGGGTGACGAATGGGGTCCCCCAGGGGTCGGTGTTGGGGCCCATTCTGTTTAACATCTACATCAGTGACATAGCAGAGGTGCTTCAGGGGAAGGTGTGCCTTAGGACAACACAAAACTCAGCAACAGGGTGGACATGGGGGGTGGAGGCAATGAAGAATGACCTAAGATTACTTGAAGAGTGGTCGGAAACATGGCAGCTAAAATTCAATTCCAGGAAATGCACAGTGATGCACTTGGGGAGGAGGAGGAGAAATCCAAATACCACATACATTGGTGGGGGAGGGATGGCTGCATCCAGGCAGGAGAAGGATCTAGGAGTTATAATCACTGATGATCTTAGGGTGGGGGACTCAGTGCAGCAAGGCAGTGGGCAAAGCTAACAGGATACTGGCGTGCATAGGGAGGGGGATAACCAGCAGAAGAAGGGAGGTGCCGATGCCACTCTACAGTTCCATGGTTAGGCTACACCTGGAGTATGGGGTGCAGTTCTGGAGGCCTCATCTACGAAAAGACATAGATGGCATGAAAAGGGTGCAGAGAAGGGCCACTAAAATGATGCATGGGCTACGTGGGAAGACATATGAGGAGAGGTTGAAGAAGCTGGATTTGTTTGTATCCTCTGGAGACAGAGGGGACATGATCGAAACATTCAGGTATGTGAACGGGATCAGTAAAATGGGGGAGAGGTCATTTTCATGGAAGGTAGATATAAGAACTAGGGGGCATGGATTGAAAGTGGAGAGGGGAAGGTTTAGGGAAAACGTTAGGAAGTATTACTTTATGCAGAAAGTGTTTGAGCCCTGGAATAGACTGCCGGAGGAGATGGTGAGGGCCAGCACAGTGGAGGGTTTCAAGAAGGCCTCGGACAAACGCAAGGGGTTGTCAAGGGGAAGAGAGGGGTAATTTTGGAGGGGAGGACAAGTGTGTGGGGGGGTGGGCAGACTTGATGGACCAGGAGGGTCCTTTTCTGCCGGTGCATGTCTATGAAGTTATGAATCTATAGCCGCATTTATACGGCAGCGCTACTCTTTTCCAGCTGCAGCAGTGTGGTCCCGAGCACCAGCAAGTGGCAAACTGCCCGTCCACACGGCCCCTCTCTGTACCGCTACAGTCTGAGCTAAGGAGAGAGTGGACGTGTTGTGACGGCGCATACAAACGATACAGCAGTTTAATCCGCTGCAAGTCGCTCACTTCGGTCGGTGTCCCCAGCCTGAGAGAGAATGTGGGACCGGCTTAATGGGCAGCTTACCGTGATCGGGTACGTGTCCACATGGTTGCATTTGCACCGGAGCAACCTGAGCGATTGGGTTAGTCCAGTGCAAATGTGACCGTGTAAACAGAGCTTATAAGAATTGTGAAAACTTTTGTTGGGGATTTTTTTTTTTTGTTGTTTGGTAGTGTGTTCACTTCTACCAGGACAGGCAGGGGTCAATTTTAACATTATTTTACTAGCCGAAGACCTAGTGCAAATAGACAAGGGCTAGTGCAGCTTACTCTGTACTTGTTCATCTTGAATAGTATAGATTTTCCTTGGCTGAAAATTAAGTTAAAATGTCCCTATAGAAGTAATCTCTAGTCCTTATGTTACTCTCTCTCGATATTCTAGATGACCTGGTGTGATTGACAGCTCATTAACAGCTGCAGTCATCTGGTAATTCAAGGACAAAAGTATCAAAGGGAGTCATTAGCACTCCACGGTTACGTAATTCAGGTAGTACCTAGGATCAAGGGTGACTCCCAGTTTTCAAACAACATAAAGTCTTGCTGTATTCTGACAATTTGCAGTTAGCTCCAGCTCTTGAACTGCCCCAGAGAGTGAAGGGTTAAATTCCGTGCCAGGCATAGAACGTTGGGCTCGAGCTCGGTTGAAAACTCTGTCTGTGTCCTTTCAAACCCAAACCGTCAGATTCTTTACTCCGCCTCACTGAACAGTCGCTCCGGAGATTTCTCCTTCTGCTCGGTTCTTCGCGGTTAAAGTTTCAGTTTTAGTCCGATTTTTGTTCTGTTTTTCGGTTCGAGACTCTGTCTGTGGTACCATAAGTACTTAGATTAGTAGCTGTTGTATGGAAATTTTGAAAATTTTTCCGATCGGTTCGGCTGAACCGATCTTGTAGTAAGATCTTGAAAAAGAAAACATTAGCGTGTGGTTACCGTCTGTATCGGTTTTAAAGAAAACATAATTTTAGCGTTTTTTTCCATCATCCGTGACACGGTGTGAAACCGATAGGGGAGTCTTGCCTGGCGGTTGCCATATAAAGGGTAAGTTGGTTAGGTTGGCCATGTCTGAGAAACCCAAGAAAAAAACCGGGCCCACTGGGTTTCAACACTGCAGTGTGTGTGTGGGGAGGTCTTTGCTAAGGCCGATCCCCACACCACCTGTGTTTACTGTCTGGGGTTTGACCACCTTGATTCAGACTGCCAAATTTGTAAGAATTTCCGCAAGTCTACCCTGGAGAAAAGGTTAGGTAGACTTAGGGATAAGGAGGCCGAGAAATCCACTGACCCAGAAGGAGAGCCCAGTTCGGTTCCTGCCAAACCAGAAGGAGTGCCTTCTGACCAGGGCGATACTTCTTCGGGCAGGAAGAGAGCCGATCCTAAGGGATCGGTTCCTACAAAAAGAAAACGAAAGGATAAATTGGACGGTTCGGATCCAGAGCCGCATGTTCCGACCACCGAAGAAATAGCCAAAGCGATTCGGATTGTGGAATCGCTTCGTCCGGTTCTGACCGATCCGGCGGCTTCTGGCAGAGGTTCGGTTCGGTCGGTTCCCCCGGTTCAGGATTATTCCCCTGAAGATTTTTACGAACCGGAGTTTGATGAGGAGGGGGATTTTGAAGAGGATGATTTCGACGGTGAAAGTCTGGATGTGCCTGTGGAACCGGACATCTCCCCAGACAGACCTTCTGGTGTTTCCCCTCCTAGGCTTTCTGAGTCCCCTTCCCACTTTCTGTTCTACAGAAAAGTGGCTCAAATCCTCCAGCTTCCTATTGAGGAGGCTGTAGAGGATCAAGAAGAGCCTGACGTCATAGAGATGATGGACATCCCAGAGTCTAAGAAACTGTCTATTCCCCTTCATAGGTCATTTGGGAAACGGACACAAAAAATTCTTAGGTCTCCCAACTCTGTACCTCCTGTTGACAAGAGAATGGACAAGAGGTACACCTTGTCAGGCTAGGATACGGAATTTCTTTACCAACAATGCAGCCATGTTGGGGTAGTGCAGGCTGCTGCCTGTGACAAGGCAAACATCACCTTGGCTTCACACCCACCAGACAAAGATTCCAGGAAGATAGATGCCATGGCAAAGAAACTATACTTGACATCATCTTTGGGACTCAGGCAGGCTAATTATATGGCATATACAGCCAGGTACCAGAAGTCCAGGTGGGACACTGTACTGGCACTGGCTAAACAAGCTTCCCCCCAGCTAGCCAAGGAGCTGGAGGGGGTGGCTGCTAATGGGATTGAGGCATCAAAGGTGCAATTTCATGCTGCTGTGGACTCCAGTGATGTGTCATCAAGAGTCATGGCTACATCTGTGGCTCTTCGGAGAATGGCCTGGCTCAGATGTACTAGCCTTTCGCAGGACACCCAGGCTAAGGCCATGGATTTCCCTGTGGTGGGTAATTCTCTGTTTGGGGAGCAGACAAAGAATTACATGAAGAAAATGGACGAGTACAGGACCACTTACAGGAGTGCCCAGGCCAAGGGGAGGCAGGCAACTCCTCAGAGGCAGCAAGCTAGGGGTAGGGGCAGGCCTCTTCACAGGCTTTTCTGCCAGGCACAGGCCTCCTCTTCCTTTTCTCAGAGGGGGTTCTTCAGAGGGAGAGGCAGAAGGGGGATGAGCAGGGCTGCATCCACCCCCTCAGCCTAAGGCTCCTGCCAAGCAGACACCCTGACGTATCAGCCCGGGTCGACTCCTCCATTCCAGTAGGAGGCAGGCTGGCTTACTTTGTCCAGGACTGGATGTCTGTTACCTCAGACAAGTGGGTCCCGGAGGTTGTAAGCCAGGGGCTGGTTCTCAGTTTCAAAAGTTTTTCGAAACTGAGACCCAGATTCTTTCCACCTACAAATACTTCAGAAACCCTTGCTCTAGAGGCAGAGGTTTTGTCTCTACTGGCTTTAAAGGCCATAGAAAGAGTTCCTACTCCATATAGGGGCAAAGGTCTGTACTCTAGGTACTTCCTTACCCCGAAAAAGACAGGGGAGTGGCGACCCATCCTGGATCTAAGATACCTAAACAAGCAGCTAGTAAAGCCAAAATTCAAGATGGTGACTCTGGGAACAATTCTTCCCTCTCTGAGGCCAGGAGTCTGGCTAGCCTCCCTTGACCTCAAGGATGCCTATTTTCACATTTCCATCAAGTGCTCCCACAGAAAGTACCTCAGGTTCGGATTGCCCTCAGGCCATTATCAGTTCAGAGCAATGCCCTTCGGTCTAACCTCAGCTCCAAGGGTGTTTACAAAGTGCCTAGCAGTAAGTGATGGCCTTTTTAAGAAGGAAAAGAATCTCCATTTTTCCATATCTGGACGATTGGTTTCTGGTGGGCCAGTCGTCAGACTAAGTCAAGTCAGATCTGCAGGTTACCCAGAAAGTTCTCAATTCCCTGGGGTTCCTTCTCAATCTTCCCAAGTCAGTTCTCGAACTAGTACAGCTCCTCATTTTTATAGGAGCAGAGCTGGACACCCTCAAGGCAAGAGCCTTCCTTCGGAAAGGGCAAAAGCCATCTCTCAGCTGGCCTCTTCCTTTCTCCTTCTGGTTTCTCGACCAGCAAGGCATTTTCTGCAGCTTCTGGGCCACATAGCAGCGTCCACAGCAGTGGTTCAAGGGGCCAGGTTTCAGATAAGGGACATTCAGTTCCATCTGAGAACCTTTTGGTCCCAAAGGAAAGATCCTCTTACAAAGCTAGTTCCTGTTACTTAGACCTTAATTCAGGCCCTTCATTGGTGGCAGGACCTGGTCAGTCTGAGGCAGGGTGTTCCATTTGTTTCTCAGACTCACTCTGTGGTTCTTACCACAGATGCTTACCTTTTGGGTGGGGAGCCCATCTGGGGGCTCTCACTGCCCAGGGACTGTGGTCCCGTCAGGAATCCCTTCTTCACATCAACCAAGCTTTCTCTCAGTCAGTACAGAACAAGGTGGTTCAGGTCAGGATGGACAACACTACCACCATGTGGTACATCAACAAGCAGGGATGCACTCGATCAACGGCCTTGTGCACAGAGGCCATGAAAACATGGTCCCTGGCTTATTCCCTACAGACCTCTCTGGTAGCAGTCCACCTCCCAGGAAAGGACAATGTGCTAGCAGATGCATTGAGCAGGATTTCCCAGTGCCATCATGAATGGTCTCTGGATCCTTTGGTATTGAAAGTGATCTCTTTGCAGCCCCAGACAATCACCAACTTCTTCTGTTTTGTTGCAGACCCCCAGTCTTGGGCTCAGTCCCCTCTGGATGCTCTGATTTTGAACTGGGAAGGGAGATTTCTTTATGCCTTCCCTCCCTTCCCTCTACTGTTCAAGGTTCTAGTCAAGGTAAGGTCACAACCTTGCAAAGTGATTCTGATTGCTCCAGACTGGGCCAGGCAGCCTTGGTACCCCCTGTTGCTATCCCTAGCAGTCCATCTTCCCCGTCTCTTCCCAGGAATTACAACCTGTTAACATCCTCTCATGGGAGGATTTGGTACCCCAATCTTCGGTCACTGAATCTCAAGGCATGGCTCTTGAAGAGTTAGAGTATGCAGACTTGCATCTTTCCCAAGGGGTTCTGGATATTCTCGTAGCTTCTTGAAAGCCTGCCACCAGAAAAACTTACAACTCCAAGTGGAAAAGGTTCAGCATTTGGTGTTCCAAGAAGCATATATCCCCCAGACACTGCTGAGTTGTCTACAGTCATAGATTATATGGTTCACCTTAATGGCCTAGGCCTCAAACCAGCTACTCTCAAAGTTCATTTGTCAGCTGTTTCTGCTTTCCTGTCAGTGGGGAAGTCTTCCTCTCTGTCATCTCACCCTATATTCTGTAAATTTTTCAAAGGATTGCTTCATACCAATCCCCCTTTTAGGGATCCTGCTTCTGCCTGGGATTTGAATATTTGCATTGCTCAGCTTATGCAGCCCCCCTTTGAGCCTATGTCCTCAGCAGAGCTCAAGTACTTGACTTGGAAAACTGTGTTTTTGGTTGCTGTTACCTCTACCAGATGTATCAGTGAATTGCAAGCCCTGTCAGTGGAGCCTGACTTTATCTCTTTCCATAGAGATAAGGTGGTCCTTAGAACCAATAGAAGGTTCCTACCTAAAGTGGTTTCTGATTTCCACTTAAACCCATCTATGTCTCTTCCTGTGTTCTTCACTGTTCACACCTCCTCAGGGGAATGGAGGCTACACAGTTTAGATGTTAAAAGGGCCCTTAGTTACTACATAGAACGTACAAAGGGTCACAGGTTTGACTCCCTCCAGTTGTTCCTCACTTATGGGGAAGTAGGTAAGGGAAAACCTGCCACCAAGGGAACCATTGCCAGGTGGATTGTGTCCTGTATTCAGTTCTGCTAAGAAAAACTGGGAAAAACTGCACCCTCAGGCCTGAGGGCTCATTCCACTAGAGGTACAGCTGCATCTCTGGCTGCAGCTAGGGATATCCCCTTGTTAGAAATCTGTCAAGCAGCCACCTAGAAAACAGTTCATACCTTCACCAAGCATTACTCTCTGGATATCCAGGATAGGAGTGATGCTAGGTTTGGAACAGCAGTACTTCAGAGCCTATTCCCAAAGTAGGTTCTGTCCCTCCTCCTTGGAGATACTGCTTGGTAGTCTGCAAATTGTCAGAATACAGCAAGACTTCATGTTGTTTAAGAAAAAATTACTCACCTTAGTAATTGTATTTCTTCTAATGGAGTCTTGCTGTATTCTGACTCGCCTCCCCTCTCAGAACCTGTTTTTGGGAAGTGGGTGGGCAGGTGCAGTGTTGGACCCCAGGGGTATCTTTACCCCACTCCTGTTGTGTTGGGTGCTTTGTATTTGTTTAATTGAGAGTTTTTTTTAGTTCTTATTACCTGGTTTTGGTTCTTTGGGTTTCCTGACTTGAGTCTTTTGGGGAATCCAAAGTCTTTGTTGCCTGTTGGCTACTAGGAGTTTTTACAATTTCCACATTTAGTCAGTGAGTTTTAGCTCCTAAGAATCTGACGGTTTGGGTTTGAAAGGACACAGACAGAGTTTTCAACCGAGCTTGAGCCCAACGTTCTATGCCTGGCATGGAATTTAACCCTTCACTCTGGGGCAGTTCAAGAGCTGGAGCTAACTGCAAATTGTCAGAATACAGCAAGACTCCGTTAGAAGAAATACAATTACTAAGGTGAGTAATTTTTTCTTCTGAACGTGTCTCTGTCTGACAATTTGTCCCACATTATTAAGACCAGTGCCTCCCATTTCCCTACATCTTGTGTCTGTAGCCAACATTTCAGTGACAAAATGCTGAGGTATACAGGGAGGCATTACTTAGTACAGATTACATATAGAATAATGGATGAGGAAGTGTGCTTAACGAGAATGTAATGGTCGCCTGAGGTGTGGGATGCTACATAGACCCCAAGAGCGAAGTCTGAGGGGTTTATTAAAGCATAGGTGCTGGAACAGGAGGGGCCTTTAGGGCCATGGCCATGGCCCTACCACTTTCATAAGTGGCCCTAGCAATTTTTGCAATCATGTTAATGTATTTAATAAGGGAGAATTTACCCTTACATCCTTGGCCCTACCACTTTTCAAACTGTTCTGGCACCAGTGTATTAAAGCATCCCACACCTCAGGTGACTATTAAATTTGAGTTTAGGACACTTCCCCATCTTTTATTTTGTATAATTTTATAATTTTTGTATATTTTGTATAATTGCTGGTCAGCAATTTTTTACAACCAAAATTTAGTTTCTCTCTCATTCATGCAGACACACACCACTCTCTCTCTCTCTCTCTCTCTCTCTCTCTCTCTCACTTACTTTCTGGCAGTGTTTTTTGTGTTTTACTGTTTTTTTTTTGTACTGCTGTTTTTTTTTTGTTTGTTTTTGTTCTTTTTTTAGGTTGAACTTTCTTTATGAACACTTGTAAATTTAGATTCCGAGCACTGCTTACCAGAGCTAAACTGGTTGGAGCCCTTCCCGCTGCTACTTTCTTTTTGGTGTGGTCGCCGAATGGCAGCATCAACCAGATAGATTTTCTTTTATGTTTTTTAAGTATTTCAGTAGAAACCAATGAGGACTGGGTGGAATGCTTAGTTTTTAAAATAAAAACCGATGAAGTTCGTCGGACTGGCAGTTCCTCGCTATGCGTTACAAGGATCTGCCATGTTTCCGAACGTGTTTAGCCCACCCAGGAGGAGGTGAACAGCCAATGAGGGAGCGGCTTTGTTTGCGTGACTTGGCGCGTGCTCACCGTTATAACAGCAAATTATGACTCGGTCAGCCCTAACAAAAAATTGTTGACCAGTTATAAAGGCATTAAACACAGATGAAAAAACTGACAGCGAGCTGTCTCAGTTTACAGCAACTCTCTCTAATTCACTGTGCTTTGCTACTGAGGCGCAAAATGAATCCACTTTATAAAATGAGATACAAGGCATTCATTAACCTCTGGAGTTGGCATATTGCATCTTCGTACAGTGATGTCACCAGCACAGCCCAGGGTCTGCAGCAACACCAGGCTTAAGCCCTGTTTACACCGTGGTCTTTGCAGCGCATCAACCCCTTGTGCACTGGTTGATGCGCTCCAAAGACGGCAGTGTAGACACTGGAGTGCGCTAAGAGCGCTGCAGATCCATTTTGGCTCAGATGCAGGAGTGGGATCTCAATCGGATCAAGCACATAAGCTGCGTTGTAAACTCCTAATGTCCAAGGTTCGGCCGCTGGCCCCTTGTCTCCCTGCCGACTAAACCCTACCCCCGTAATGTCCAGTCTCTCCTATAGCACGACTGGTAGCGCAGCAAGAGCGGGTGGTGTGACCTCTCTCTTGTTCTGGGAGCATCTGTGCCGCAGGAAAGGAGCAGCGGAAAATAGCAAGCGGTGCCGCTGTGTAAACACGGCTTAGTGTAGAAGCTCTGGTGCATGACACAGTTTTTAGCAGCTCAGAATGCGAAAACTAATTGCAGAGAACATTACAGAAATACAAAAGATGAATAAATGCAGGAAGGGGAATTTTATGCATGAATGTTAAAACGACTGGGGAAGGTCGTGTGTGTGTGTGTGTACCCAGAATGTAGTCAGAATTATCCAAGCAAAAAAGAGCTAACGTTTGCAGGTCTAATTGTCTGTACCCTGGACATGAACCTCTGGAAGACTTTTTGATCAAAGTATAATTTCACATTATATTTTCGTTTAATATTTCAGAATCGCTCTGATGTTCAATGCCAGCACAGATGGCAGAAGGTTCTCAACCCAGAACTGATAAAAGGCCCCTGGACAAAGGAGGAAGATCAGAGGGTAATTTACAGCACAACTGAGTTCAGTTTCTTGCTCCAGACTGTAAATTGTTTTCATTTGTGTCTTTAACTGAAACATACCAAGTACATTTCAGAAGATGAACAAATATTCTGTGCCATTCCATGCTATCACTAGGCTAATAATTTACTGTTGGGTAATACATGCTCACCTACTAGGCACTAACACACTTCAAAGCTGTGTCATCACCATGGAACCCATAGCTCCTTCCCAGTCTGCAACATTTTGCTTTAAATCATCAGCTTTGGTTGTGTTGACTTTTTGGGGTGGCATATGTGTTTGTTTGTTTGTTTGGTGTGAGGATATGCAGAGGTGGACAGCTTTTTACATGTGAATGTTTGGGTTGTGAACTGCTGACAGGATTGCTGTGCTGGGAGTAACTGTATCTGGGATTTAAATATAATGGTCATAGGGCCTGCAAAGTGTTTAGGACATCATTTTGAGACAATAATTTGATTCTGGCTGCACAGCTCTAGTTATATATTGGGCAAATTAATCTTTCATTATTCCCCCAATCTTGTAACACTAGAGGGGTTACAGTTTATCCCATCTAAACTGAAATTGTCATGTATGCATTTCTGTATGATACCTGTAAATCTTTGCCTTGCTTAATTTCATAAGAAATAAAAAGAAAGTTAGAAAAAAAGTCTTTGAAACCTTGTGTTCTTAGACTTTAGTAACTGTCAGCAGAGAATCCCGTTTGCTTCTACAGACACAATTTTTAAAATTTAAAGTGTGCATATGCTCATTCTAGAATTAGTTTTTGCCATGGAGTCCCACTCTTGGGTCTAAGCCGGAGGCGCAAGGACCCTGCCATAGCAAGTCTTTTGGTCAGGGAGCCACCACCAGTAGTTGTTCCACAGTGACTGCGTGACACTTCTTGGTAGCAAGTGCTTGCAAACAACAATTGCTTACCCCCTCGCTTACCTCAGTTCTGCTTTCCCACCTGTCAAGTACAGGAGTGTGTTGCATCATCTGACTTTATTATTTTTTCCGAATGCCCAAGTCATCCAAGAAGCAGCGCCAAGATCTTTTTTCCATTTTGTGAGTGTGGCAAGAAAATTCATAGCGCTTCTCCTGCCTTGGATAGAGATGCAAACTTCGCTGGCAAATTTTCGGCGAAGTCACCAAATTCACCTCCACGAATCAGTTCACGCAGTTGTCCCATTTAAAGAGAATTCGCCATTTGCAACTTTGCCTTGTCTTTTTTTTTTTTTTAGTGCAAATTGCACATAAAAAAAACCAAAGCAAGAAGAAGTTGCAACTGGTGAATCCCCAAATCCCTGGTGTCTAGTGCCCCCCTCCCCTGCTGATCGCCGGCCCCAGTGTAAAAAGAAATATAGTATTATGATTTAAGTCCCTGGTGTCTAGTGGCCCCCCCAGTCGTCGCTCACCAGAAAAAATAGATTTAAATCCCTGGTGTCTAGTGGCCCCCCCATGCCGATCGCCGGCCCCAATGTAAAAAATATATATTGTTATTCATCCCTGGTGTCTAGTGGACCCTCCACCCTGACCACATGCTTATTCATTCTAGGTCAGTCGGGTGGCTAGCCGTGGTGGAGAATGGAGGGCTATGCTGGTTGCCTGCTCAGGGGTGGGGTGGAGGGGGCACTCCCTTGGAGGGGGGTTGGGGGTCCACTAGACACCAGGGTTTTAACATTGGAGCCAGCAAGGGAAGGGGGCGACCACAAAGTGTGGAATTTCGGCCGTGAAATTCCACACTTTGTGGTCGATCCACAAATTGTGCTTCTCGAATTGAGTGCAATTTGTGAAATATTTGGCAGAGCGAATTTTACTGACTTCGCACATCACTAGCCTTGGACCAGTCCTGAACATAGACTCCTGTGATGCCTGTTTTTTTCTTTCGAATACCACACCCTCAAAATGTGTTGTCTGAAGCTGGGCCATTTGGTCCCAACCTTCAACAGCAGGCATCGGACCAGGAGGTCTGAAGGTAGGACTTTGCCCCCCCCCCACCAGTCCACTCCCCATTCATGGAGTCTGGTGAGGTATGGAGCACCCCCCCCCCCACGGGGCTGTGTTGGAGTCTCCAGTGATAGTGTGTATTGGACCACTGGCTCCTTCTGGGTGGTCGATGGAGAAGCTACCACACAGTCCTTTTGCCTTAAGTAGTGGATCACCCTGGCTTCAGGGTCAAGGCCTCTGGCCTTATCCGCATCTATGGAGACATCAATGCTTGACTGTTGGTGTTGCCCAGGATGTTCAAACCCCAGGAATCCCTCACTGTGCTTACTAATGCAATCAGCCAGGATGATTGAGCTGCCTTGGAGAGAGTGGAATGTATGCAAATAATGGAATTTTGATCATATTTTCAAATCTCAGCCTCATGGTGGCGCTGCAGTCTGCTATTCAAAGTCAGATTTATTTCTCTGCCTGAAAAAACAAGTCACCCCGAAGAACTCTTTAGCTTGTCTCTGGTTTTCAGATTTATTTTCCAATTTCCAACTAACTTGTTTTATTTATTTTTTTTTCATTTCTCTGTAGTACAGTTTAGTTTGGCTTAGTTTAGCAGTGTTTTTTTTTTTCAGTTCTTTTTTTCCGCTATTTTCCCCACTGTGGTTCCCAGGAACTGGAGGAACACTTGTATTTTACATAGCAGTCTGTTATTTAACTGTATTTTTCACTTCTTTTCCCTCAGTTTTGTTCCTTTTAATCACAGTTTGCTTATTTATTTGAGATAATCAGAAAGACCTTCGAGTCAGAGACTCATTTACAAAGGTTCTATGTCATACATAGAGCGGTACAGGGGAACAGAAACATACAGGTTGCTGTGTATTATATCACAGTGAGATTATAATGGTTCCATGTGATACAAAGTGAGGTACAGGGGTAACAGAAAACATACAGGTTAGAAACATAGAAACATAGAAGTTGACGGCAGATAAGGACCGCAAGGCCCATCCAGTCTGCCCATTTGTTTTTCTACCTTATAAATGTGCCATCGGCCTTTGCTCTGTCAGTGGCCTATCTATTCATAGTCATTTGTATTGCTCCCTTATGCCTATCCCATGCCTGTTTGAAGCCCTGCACTGTATTCATAGCCACCACTTCTTGTGGTAAGCCATTCCATGCATCCACCACCCTTTCTGTGAAAAAGAATTTCCTCACATTCCCCCTTAATTGGCCCCCCTCTAATCTCATGCTGTGTCCTCTTGTCCTGCTATTTTTCTTATAATTAAACATATTAGACTCTTTCACCTTGTTAATGCCCTTAAGGTGTTTGAATGCCTCGATCATATCAACTCTCCCTCCTTTGCTCAAGGGTATACATATTGAGCTCCGTTAATCTGTCCTCATATATCTTCTGATGCAGTCCCTGCATCATTTTGGTTGCCCTTCTCTGGACTGCCTCAATTTGGTTAATGTCCTTGTGAAGGTGTGGCCTCAATACTGCATGCAGTACTCCAGATGGGGCCTAACTAGTGTATTGTAAAGAGGATTATTACCTCCTCTACTTGTGATACCTCTAATACACCTCCTAACACCCCCTAGCCTTTTACCTACTGCTTTAGAGGTCTGTTTGGATGATTTCAGGTAATCGGTGATGATGATACCCAAGTCTCTTTCTTCCTTTGTGACTCCCTCCCAGCCTATCGGTGGCTTCAGGTTTCTCTTCCCTATGTGCATGATTTTGCACTTCTTTGCATTAAATCCAGTTGCCACTCTTCTGACCATTTTGTCAGTTTATCCAGATCTCTTCTCATTCTGCCCACCCCATCTGGATCATCTACTCTGTTGCAGATCTTGGTGTCATCTGCAAACAGACAAGCCTTACCCTCTAAGTCCATCTGCAAGGTCACTAATGAAGATGTTGAAGAGGACTGGCCCCAGGACTGATCCCTGAGGTACCCACTTGTGACTTGCATCTTTCTGACTGTATACCATTTACCACCACTCTCTGTTTTCTGCCTGTCAACCAGTTTGCCACCCAGTTGACCAACTTCTGACCCACCCCGAGCCTACCCAGCTTATTTATCAATCTTCTATGTGGAACAGTGTCAAAAGCTTTGCTGAAGTCAAGGTAGGCGACATCAACTGCTCCCCTTGGTCCACCACTCTGGTTACCCAGTCAAAGAAATCTATGAGATTAGTTTGTCAGGACCTTCCTTTGTAAACCCATGCTGTCTTGGATCCTGTGCTCAGTATGGATTCCAGGTGTTGCACTATCCTTTCCTTAAGGAGTGCCTCCATAATCTTGTCCACTACTGAGGTAAGACTGACTGGTCTGTAGTTTCCGCCTCCTCCTGCTACCACTCTTGTGGAGCGGGATCACATGAGCCCTCTCCAGTCTTCTGGGACCTCTCCTGTGCTCAGAGACTCACTAAACAGTTCTGCTAATGGCTCTGCTAGTTCCACCTTTAGCTCCTTAAGTACCCTGGGATGTATGCCATCAGGTCCCATTGCCTTATCCACCCTGAGCTTAGCAAGCTCTTGTAGGACCCTTTCTTTTGTGAAGGGAGTAGTGCTCACCTCCCTCCCCCCTGTGTCCATGATGCTGAGCTGTGGGCCCTGCCCTGCCTTCTCTTCAGTAAATACTGAGCAAAGTATCTATTTAGGATAGATGCCTTTACAGGGTCCTCCTCCTCACATGCTCCTTTCTCCATTAAGCTTAGCAATACCCCTCTGGACTTTCTCCTTTCACTAATGTATCTATAGAAAGTCTTGTCACCTTCTTTACTGTTCGTAGCTAGTGTTTCCTCAGTTTGGGACTTTGCCTGCCTTACTGCCTTCCCTGCTTCCCTTAGGCAGTTTGGTATGCTCCCTATCTTCATCCCGCTGTGTTCCTTATATTTCCTGAAGGCCAGCCTTTTGGCTCTGACCTTTTCTGCTACTGTTTTGAGAACCAAAGTGGTTTCTTCTTTGCACTTCCTTTTCTGTCTCAACATAATGGGATGTTGCTTCAAGTATTGCATCCTTAATGCTTGCCCACTTTGCCTGTACCCTTCATCTGTGTTTCTTTTGCCAGGGCTAGCTTAACTCTGTTGGCCATCTTATCAAAGTCAGCTCCTCTGAAGTCCCATATTTTTGCCTTGGAATGGGATGATTTAGATGTAGTAGCCAAATTGAACCATACCATGTGATGGTCACTGGCCCCCAGGTGACCTTCTACCTGGAGATCTGTGATCTGTGATCCCTTCCTTGTTAGGTTGCTGTGAATTACATAATATCACATTGAGATATACGCTAGATACAAAAGTGAAACTATATACAAGGACATCATGGAATACCGGGGTTAGCACAGCCCAGGGTAGGGGAGAGGCTGTTTGTCAAGGCAAAGATTCAGTGGAAATTGGGTCTGGAGCCTGATTAGAGGCTGGTCTAGGGGCAGTCACATAGGCTGGAGGCTTGGAGGTGATTCCTTAGACTAGATTTAAAAGGACCTAATCTTGTTTCGCTGGATATTAGAGTGGGGGCACGTTAGTCCAGGACGGGGCATTGTAACTGAAAGTTTTTGGAATTTATTTATATATATTTAGGAACCGGATTGCAGACTTGGATTCTTCCCTTGGGAACCATTTTTTTTCTCAGGGTCTGTTGTATTTGGCATGACAGACAGACCCAAAAAGAAAACAGCACCTACAGGCTTTAAAAACTGTGCAAAGTGTTACAACCTCTTGGCCAAGGCAGACTGCCACAAGTTGTGTTTAAGGTGCCTAGACCCTGACCGCCCTTTTACTGACTGTGAGTTTTGCAACAAGTTTTGCCCTAAAACTATAAAGAAAAAGGCCAGAAAGCTAGAAGTGGTTCAAAGAACATGAAGTTTTGCTGTATTCTGATTATATGCAGTCAGCCTTTCCAGTTCAACTACCCCGGAGAAGAGAGAGTTAACTCTAATGCAAATGCCTAGAACATTGAGCTCAAGCTCTGTTTTCAAACCCCTGTCCTTGGTACATTCTATGTAACCGCTGGATTCTTTACTACACCTGCCTGTGAAGTCGCTCCAGAGATTTCTCCTCATTTACTTCGGTTTAAGTGTGGTTTCTTCATGGTTTCTTCAAACCAGGGTTTATTTTTCGATTCTTCAAGCCTGTGTCTTTCGGTACAGGTTAGACTAGTCTAGGTTTACTTCAGTTTTGGTAAGTTTTCATTTTTTCTTTTGGTTCGCGTAACCGGGAGGAAACCGAGTAAATTCTTTCCTTTTGAGGTAAAGTCTTGGTGTTTAGGTTGTTCAAAAGTCTTAATTTGGGATCCGGCGGTTTTCGGTTTAGAAGAAAACGAGACTTTGTCTCGTTTTTTTCTATTGACCATTGAACCGGTTGTTAACCGAAAATATTTTTAGTTACTCAGGCCTGACCACCACACAAAAGGGTAACTTGGCTTATCAGTGCATTATGTTAGAGAAACCCAAGAAAAAGACCAGTTCCACTGGGTTTCAGCACTGCACAGAGTGCAGGGAGGTGTTTGCCAAGGCTGATCCCCACCTTATCTGTGTTCACTGTCTGGGGTTTGACCACCTAAAAACAGACTGCCAAATTTGTAAAAACTTTCCTAAAGCCACGTTGGATAAGCGTTTAGCCAGGTTTAAGGAAAGAATGGCCGAACAATCCACTGATCCAGATGGCCAGTCTGGTTCCGCTCCTGAGGGAGCCGGGGAACTGGAGGAGGTGCCTTCTGACCAGGGCGATACCTCCTCGACCAAAAGGAAGACAGATACTGAGGAGTCGGTACCTGCAAAAAGAAAAAGATAATCTGCCGGTTCTGAGCCGTTTACAGCTGCAACCACTGAAGAGATTACCAAAGCGATACGGATTGTACAGTCCCTACAGACTGGTTCAGGTGATCCGAGACCGAGTTAAAAACCACATACTGCGGTTCGGTCACCTGCTGGCTCACTTCCCACCGGTTCATGTGATCCGGAGGCTTACTATGAACTTGAGTGGGAAGGAGAGGAAGAAGAAAAAGAGGAGGAGGAAGAGGAAGGCTTGGGTGAACCCATTGAGCCTGATGTCTCTCCCGATAGACCAGAGTCTGTTTCTCCTCCTAGGCAGCCTGGGGAGTCCTCCTTTCATTATCTAGTCTTTAAAAATGTTGCTGATACTTTACAGCTGCCTACTCTTGAGGCAGCTGAGGAAAAGGAGAAGCCAGATTTCATCGAAATGATGGATGTCCCTGAGACTAAGACTGTCAATATCCCTTCATAAGCCTCTTAAGAAGCAGCCAAACAAAGTTCTACAGATGCCTACTTCCATCCCCCCCCCCGTGGACAAAAGGATGAACAAGAGTTATATGCTGTCTGACAAAGGTACAGAGTTCCTGTATAACCACTGTAGCCATGTAGGGGTCATTCAGGCTGCTGCCTATGATAAGGTTGGCATTCCCCTGGCTTCGCATCCTCCTGAGAAGGACTCTTGGAAGATTGATGCCATGGCCAAGAAGCAGTATTTGGCTGCTTCACTGGGGATTAGACAAGCCTCTTACATGGCATATGTCTCCAGATACCAGAAATCCAGGTGGGAATCGGTTTTGGAATTGGCTAAGACTGCTCCATCTCAGCTAGCCAAGGATCTGGAGCAAGTGGTCAAGGATGGCATTAAAGCATTCAAAGTCCAGTTTCATTCTGCTGTGGATTCAAATGATGCATCTTCTAGGGTTATGGCTACGGCAGTCTCTCTAAGAAGATTTTCTTTTATTAGGTGTACCAGTCTTTCCCAGGATTCCCAATCAAAAGCTATGGATTTCTTTGTTGTCCAGAATTCTCTGTTCAAACAACGTGAAGTCTTGCTATATTATAGACATTAGCAGTTTGTTCCAGCTCTAGAACTGCCCCGGAGTGAAATGGTTAAAACCATTCCAAAATAGAATTTTGGCACAAGAGCAGCTCTATCTGTGTCATTTCAAACTTGAACTGTCAGATTCTTTACTCCGCCTCAGTGAACAGTCGCTCCGGAGATTTCTCCTTCTGCTCGGTTCATTTCTCGGTTTAAAAAGTGTTTTCTCGGTTGGATTTAACCGAGAATAGTTTTATTTTAACCGCAAAACCGTTCGGTTCAAGCTCTATCTGTGGTAACCGTAAGTAAATGAAGGTTTTGTCTGTGTGGAACTTGTAAGTTATCGGTTCGGTTTTGAACCGATCAGTGGGTTTAAAACTCATTTAAAACTAAAAGTTACTATTTTAGAGTGCGGTTCCCGGTTCTTATCGGTTCTAAAAAAAACGGATTTATTACGTTTTTTTCCAATACCCGTGACATGGTTAGGAACCGATAAGGGTGTCTTGCCTGGCACTGCCGTTAAAAGGGCAAGTTTTTGGTTAAGCTGGCATTATGTCTGAGAAACCCAAAAGAAAAACCGGGCCCACTGGGTTTCAACACTGTGATGTTTGTGGGGAAGTCTTTGCCAAGGCTGACCCACACACCACATGTGTTTATTGTCTGGGTTTGACCACCTCCAGTCAGACTGCCAGGTATAAGAATTTCCTGCAGCCACCCTGGAAAAAGATTGGGCAGGCTCAGGGAACGAGGGCAAAACGTCCATGACCGGATGGCCAGTCCGTTCGGTGCCAACTGAACCAGAGGGAGTGCCTCTGACCAGGGCCAGACTTCCTCGGCAAAGAAAAGCTGGTTCTGAGGAACCAATTCCAGTAAAGAAACAAGAAAATCAGCAGGTCTGGAGTCCAAAATTCCTTCTCCATCTGCTGCAGAGATAGCAAAAGCCATACAAATTGTCCAGTCACTGTCTCAGGGTCCGTCCGAACCACCACTATCTGGTAAAAGGTCGGTTCGTCCGGTCCCAGTGGTTCAGGATTATGATATTGAGGAATTTTATGAACCGGGGGAGGAGGATGATGAACAATATGAATGTGGCTGGGAAGGTCTGGGTGTGCCCATTGAACCGGACATCTCCCCAGACAGACCTTTAGAATCTCCCCCTATGCTGTCTGAGTCCCCATCTTATTTTATGTTTTATAAAAAAGTTGCTGAAACCCTCCAGCTTCCTTTAGAAGAGGCTGTGGATGAGCAAGAGGCCTGATTTTGTAGAAATGATGGATATTCCAGAGTCTAGGAGATTGTCTATTCCTTTACATAAGTCTTTAGGAAACAAACAATTAAAATTTTAAAAGCTCCTAATTCTGTGCCTCCTGTAGATAAAAGATGGACAGAAGGTATACATTGTCAGGCCCTGATACAGAATTCCTTTCTCAGCAATGCAGTCATGTTGGGTAGTTCAGGCTGCTGCCTGTGATAAAGCTAATATTCCTTTGGCTTCACATCCTCCTGACAAGGATTCCAGGAAGATTGATGCCATGGCAAAAAAACAGTATATGGCAGCCTCTCTGGGACTCAGGCAAGCAAATTATATGGCTTATGTAGCTAGGTATCAGAAATCTAGATGAAATGCTGTTATGCAATTGGCCAAGCAGGCCCATGGCCAGCTGGCTAGTGAACTAGAACAGGTGGCTGCTGATGGCATTGAAGCCTCTAAGGTTCAGTTTCATGCTGCTGTGGATGTTAATGATGTTTCCACTAGGGTCATCCACATCTGTAGCTTTTCGTAGGTTGGCCTGGCTCAGGTGTACTAGTTTGTCACAGGATACCCGGACTAAGGCTATGGATTTTCCTGTGGTGGGAAATTCTCTGTTTGGAGAGCAGACAGAGAATTACATGAAGAAGATGGATGAATATAGGACTACTTACAAGAGTGCCCAGGCTAAGGAGCCAAGCCACTCCTCAAAGGCATGCCCCAGGGTAGGGGTAGGCCTTTCACAGGCCTTCTACCAGACTCAGGCCTCCTCTGCCTATGCTCAGAGGGCTTCTTCAGAGGCAGGGCAGACGAGGGGTGGGCAGACCTGCTCCACCCCCAGCCTAAAGCTCATGAAATAGGCACCCTGATGGGGGTGCCCAGGGCCGATTCTCCTGTACCAGTGGGGGGGCAGGCTGGCTTACTTCAGTCAGAATTGGGCTTCTTTAACCTCAGACAAGTGGGTTCTGGAAGTAGTAAGCTAGGGTCTGGTTCTCAGCTTCAAAAAGTTTCCAGTTGAGAAGCAGATTTTTCACCTGCAAGTGCTTCAGAGACCTCGCCTGGAAACAGAGGTCTCATACCTGTTAGCTCTTAGAGCAGTAGAAAGGGTTCCTCCCCTGCATCAGGGCAGGGGTCTGTATTCCAGATACTTCCTTACCCCAAAAAAGACAGGAGAATGGCGGCCCATTTTAGATCTCAGATATCTGAACAAGCATCTTTTGAAACCAAAGTTCAAAATGGTAACTCTGGCAATGATTTTACCTTCCCTAAGGCCAGGGACTGGCTAGCTTCCCTGGACCTCAAGGATGCCTATTTTCATGTCCTAATCAGAAGATCCCATCGAAAGTACCTCAGATTCGAACTGCCCTCAGGTCATTACCAGTTCAGAGCAATGCCCTTTGGCCTTACCTCTGCTCCAAGGGTATTCACAAAGTGTCTAGCAGTGGCAGTGGCCCACTTAAGGAGGCGGAGGATTGCTGTTTTTCCCTATCTAGACGACTGGCTCATTGTAGGCCAGTCCTCAGAACAGGTAAAATCTCACCTGCAGGTCATCCAGCAGCTTCTCACCTCCCTGGGTTTTCTGCTAAACCTACCAAAGTCGGTTCTGAAACCAGTCCAGGTACTCACCTTTATAGGGAAGAATTGATGACAAAGCTAGCCAGAGCCTTTCTTCCCCAGAAAGGGTAAGGAATTTAGTGGCTCTGGCCTCTTCCTTCACTCTGCAGGTCTCTCGACCAGCAAGACACTTTGTAGCCCTGGGGCACATGGCTGCATCCACAGCTGTTGTGCAGGGAGCCAGATTTCAGATGAGAGACATTCAGTTTCGCTTGAGAACCTTTTGGTCTCAGAGAAGAGACCCCCTTTCCAAGTTGGTCCCAGTGACTTGAACCTTGATCCTAGTTCTCCAGTGGTGGCAGGATCAGAGCAATTTAAGAGCGGGGGTCCCCTTCATTTCCCCTTCTCATGACTTGACTCTCACTACAGATGCTTCCCTTCTAGGTTGGGGAGCCCACATGGGTGACCTTTCCACTCGGGGAGTTTGGTCCCCCCAGGAATCTCTGCTCCACATCAATTTGCTGGAACTCAGAGCTGTCTTTTTAGCTCTTCAAGCTTTTTCTGCATCTGTCCACGACAAGGTGATACAAGTCAGAACAGACAACACCACAACAATGTGGTACATCAACAAACAGGGGGCACTCGGTCTTCGGCCTTGTGCACCGAGGCAATGAAGTTGTGGTCTCTGGCCTATTCCCTGAACACTTCCCTCATAGCAGTTCATCTTCCAGGGAAGGACAATGTCCTAGCGGATGCCCTCAGCAGGATTTCCCAGGGCCATCACGAATAGTCCTGGATCCTCAAGTGCTGGGGATAGTTTTTGCCAGGTGGGGCATCCTCAGATAGATCTCTTTTGCAGCCCCAGACAATCACAGACTTCCTCTGTTCTGTTGCAGGCCTCCAGTGCTGGTCTCAGTTCCCTGGATGCCCTTCTTCTGGATTGGGAGGGAAGTTCCTCATGCTTTCCCCTTTCCTCTCCTATTCAAAGTACTAGTCAAAATCAGATCTCAGCCTTGCAGGGTGATTCTGATTGCCCGGATTGGGCCAGGCAGCCCTGGTACCCACTCCTTCTGTCTCTGACAGTCCATCTTCCCCTGTGCCTCCCCAGGAATCACAATCAGTTGACTTGTGCCCAGGGAAGGGTTTGGTATCCGGATCTCAAATCCCTCAACCTCAAGGCCTGGCTCTTGAGTTAGAGTTTGCTGATTTACACCTCTCTCAGGGTGTTCTTGAGATCCTAAAGGCTTCCAGAAAGCCTTCCACTAGGGCTACTTATAGTTCTAAATGGAAAAGGTTTTCCATTGGTGTGCTGGGAAAAATATTTCCCCAGAATCTGCTGAATTGCCCATTTTGTTAGATTACGTGGTACATCTTAATTCCTTGGGCCTCAGACCAGCTACCCTCAGAGTTCATTTGGCAGCTGTGTCTGCTTTTGTGTCAGCAGGAAAGTCATCCCCTCTTTCCTCTCATCCTGTGTTTTCCAAGTTTTTTAAGGGATTACTCCATACTAATCCTCCCTTTGGGAACGGCCCTGCTTGGGACCTTATGTTACATTGCCAGTTAATGCAACCCCACTTTTGAACCTCTGTCTTCTGCAGAGCTTAAGTACCTAACTTGGAAAACTGCTTTTCTAGTGGCTATCACTTCTGCCAGATGCATAAGTGAATGCAAGCCTTGTCAGTGGAGACTGACTTATTTCTTTCCACAGGGATAAGGTAGTCCTTAGGACTAATAGGAAGTTTTTGCCTAAGGTGGTTTCAGATTTCCATCTTAATCAATCTATCTCCTCTTCCAGTATTTTTTCACTGATCACCTCTCTGGGTGAGAGGAGGTTGCACAGCCTGGATGTTAGAGAGCTCTCAGTTATTATATAGAGCGTGCACCAAAGGTCACAGGTTCGAATCTCCAACTTTTCCTTACCTATGGGTGAAGTTGGGAAAGGCAACCTGCCACTAAGAGATCAATAGCCAGGTGGATTGTCTCTCTTGTATCCAATTTTGTTATCAGAAAGTGGGCAGAGCCGCCCCTGGTTTGAGGGCTCATTCTACCAGGGTACAGCCGCAGCCTCTAGCTGCTGCCAGAGATGTCCCTTTATTAGAGATTTGCCAGGCTGCTACTTGGAAAACGCAGCACACTTTTACCAAGCATTACTCCCTGGATGTCCAGGCCAGGAGAGATGCTCGGTTTGGCACAGCTGTTCTTAGAGCCTATTCCCTAAGTAGGTTCTGCCCTCCTCCATGGAGGTACTGCTGTGTATTCTGCTAATGTCTATAATATAGCAAGAAAAATGCTCACTCTTAGTAATGTTGTTTCTTCTAATGGAGTCTGCTATATTATGAGACCTCCCAACCTGCCCCTCTCAGAACCTCTACTTGGTGGGGTCTGGGCAACTTAGTGTGGGCACTACTTATGTCCTGTTAGCATTTTGTCCCTTTGGGACTTTGGGGGTGTGTAGTGTGTGCACGTGTGTGTTTTATTATACTTATGTTCCATTTTCATATAATTAGAATGGTGTTAGTATTTCTGGTCCCTGACTTGAGTCTTGGGTGTTGGGACCATCAATGGTTGTTATTATTTAGGTAGCCATTTGGCTAGTGTAGGTTACAGCTTCCACACAGACCTTAGTGAGTTTGGCTCGTAAAGATCTGACAGTTCAAGTTTGAAATGACACAGATGAGCTGCTCTCGTGCCAAAATTCTATTTTGGAATGGTTTTAACCATTTCACTCCGGGGCAGTTCTAGAGCTGGAACAAACTGCTAATGTCTATAATATAGCAAGACTCCATTAGAAGAAACAACATTACTAAGGTGAGTAATTTTTTCTTTGGGGAACAGACAGAGACATACATGAAGAAAATGGATGAGTACAGGGTTACTTAAAGGAGTGCAGCTGCTAAAGAAAAAGCTGCACTCCACAGAAGCAGCAGCAGCCTAAGCTGGGCAGAGGCAAGCCTTATCAGAGGCCTTTCTACCAGGCCCAGGCATTCCCTGCTTCAGCAGTAAAGAGGGTCTTCAGGGGTGAGGCAGGAGGGGTGTAAGCAGGCTGCTTCCACCTCTCAGCCGAGGACTCCTGCCAAGCAGACACCCAGATATGTCAGCTAGGGCTGCCTCCCCACTGCCAGTAGGGGGCAGGCTGGCTCACTACTTCGAGGCCTGGCAAGCCATTACCACAGAGAAGTGGGTCCTGGAAGTAGTGAGCCAGGGACTTGCTCTAAGTTTCAAACGATTTCCAAGAACAAGAGCAAGGCCATTCAAATCTGCCAGCAGTTCAGAGACATCTCTGTTGGAGGCAGAGGTTACCACACTTCTGGAGTACAAAGCTGTGGAACCTGTTCCTTCTCTTCACAAGGGAAAAGGGTTGTACTCAAGATATTTCCTTAGCCTAAAGAAAACTGGGGAGTGGTGTCCCATTCTAGATCTGAGTATCTCAACAAGCATCTGACAAAACCAAATTCAAGATGGCAATCTAACCATAATCCTTCCTACTCTCAAACAAGGAGACTGGCTAGCTTCCTTGATCTCAAGGATGCTTATTTTCACATTTCAATCTGACACTCTTACAGAAAGTACCTAAGGTTGAATTAGCTGCAACCACTGAAGAGATTACCAAAGCGATACGGATTGTACAGTCCCGCAGACTGGTTCAGGTGATCCGAGGATCGAAGAAACCACATAATGTGTTCGTCATCGTTGGCTCATTTCCCACCGTTCATGTGGATCCGAGGCTTACTAAGTGAACTTCTGGAGGGAAGGAGAGGAAGAAGAAAGAGGAGGAGGAAGATGAAGGCTTGGGTGAACCCATTGAGCCTGATGTCTCTCCCGAGCAGACCAGGAGTCTGTTTCTCCCTAGGCAGCCTGGGGAGTCCTCCTTTCATTATCTAGTCTTTAAAATGTTGGTTGATACTTTACAGCTGCTCTACTTTGAGGCAGCTGGAGGAAAAGGAGAAGCCAGATTTCATCAAATGATGGATGTCCTTGAGACTAAGACTGTCAATATCCTTCATAAGCCTTCTTAAGAAGCAGCCCAAACAAAGTTCCCGTAGATGCCTATTTCCATCCCTCTCTGTGACAAAAGGATGAACAAGAGTTATATGTTGTCTGACAAAGGTACAGAGTTCCTGTATAACCACTGTAGCCATGTAGGGGCTGTTCTGGGCTGCTGCCTATGATATGTTGGATTCCCTGGCTTCGCATCCTCCTGAGAAGGACTTCTGAAGATTGATGCTATGGCCAAGAAGCAGTATTTGGTTGCTTCACTGGGGATTAGGACAAGCCTCTTACATGGCATATGTCTCCAGAGATACCAGTAATCAGTGTGGAATCGGTTTTGATTTGCTAAGACTGCTCCATCTCAGCTAGCCAAGGATCTGGAGCAAGTGGTCAAGGATGCATTAAAGCATCTGGAAGTCCAGTTTCATTCTGTTGTGGATTCAAATGATGCATCTTCTAGGTTATGGCTACGCAGTTTCTCTAAGAAGATTTTCTTTATTAGGTACCAGTCTTCCTGATTCCAATCAAAAGCTACAGTGGATTTCTTTTGTTGTCCAGAATTCTCTGTTCAACAACGGAAGTCTTGCTACATTATAGACATTAGCAGTTTGTTCCAGCTCTAGAACGCCCTGGAGTGAAATGGTTAAAACCATTCCAAAATAGAATTTTGGCACGAGAGCAGCTCTCATCTGTGCTGCATTTCAAACTTGAACTGTCAGATTCTTTTCCTGCCTCACTCAGTGAACAGTCGCCCGAGATTTCTCCTTCTGCTCGGCTCATTTCTCGTTTAAAAGTGTTTTCTCGGTTGGATTTAACTGAGAATAGTTTTTATTTTAACGCAAAAACCGTTTCGGTTCAAGCTCTCATTCTGTGGTAAACTGTAGGTAAAATGAAGGTTTTGTCTGTGTGGAACTTTGTAGTTATCGGTTCGGTTTTGAACCCGATCAGTGGTTTAAAACTCATTTAAAACTAAAAGTTACTATTTTAGAGTGCGGTTCCCGGTTCTATCGGTTCTAAAACGATTTATTACGTTTTTCCAATACCCGTGACATGGTTAGGAACCGATAAGGGTGTCTTGCCTGGCACTGCGTTAAAAGGCAAGATTTTTGGTTGAGGCTGGCATTATGTCTGAGTAAAACCAAAAGAAAAACCGGCCCACTGGGTTTCAACACTGTGGATGTTTGGGGAAGTCTTCGCTGGCTGACCCACACACCACATGTGTGTGTTTATTGTCTGGGGTTTGACCACCTCCAGTCAGACTGCGTTGTGGTAAGTGAATTTCCCCAGCCACCCTGGAAAAAGATTGGCAGGCCTGGGAACGTAGGAGGCCAAACGTCTCATTGACCCGGGATGGCCAGTCCGGTTCGGTGCCACGAACCAGAGGAGTGCCTCTGACCAGGGCCAGACTTCCTCGGCGAAAAGAAAAGCTGGTTCTGAGGAACCAATTCCAGTAAAGAAACAAGAAAATCAGCAGGTCTGGAGTCCAAAATTCCTTCTCCATCTGCTGCAGAGATAGCAAAGCTTATACAAATTGTCCAGTCATTGTCTCAGGGTCCGTCCGAACCACCATCTGGTAAAAGGTCGGTTCGTCCGTCCCAGTGGTTCAGGATTATGATATTGAGGAATTTTATGAACCGGGGAGGAGGATGATGAACAATGAATGGGTTGGGAAGGTCTGGTGTGCCATTGAACCGGACATCTCCCCAGACAGACCTTTAGAATCTCCCCCATGCTGTCTGGAGTCCCCATCTTATTTTATGTTTTATAAAAAGTTGCTGAAACCCTCCAGCTTCCTTTAGAAGAGGCTGTGGATGAGCAAGAGGAGCCTGATTTTGTAGAAATGATGGATATTCCAGAGTTCAGGAGATTGTCTATTCCTTTACATAAGTCTTTTAGGAAACAAACAATTAAAATTTTAAAAGCTCCTAATTTGTGCCTCCTGTAGATAAAAAGATGGACAGAAGGTATACATTTACAGGCCCTGATACAGAATTCTTTCTCAGCAATGCAGTCATGTTAGGTAGTTCAGGCTGCTGCCTGTGATAAAGCTAATATTCCCTTGGCTTCTACATCCTCCTGACAAGGATTCCAGGAAGATTGATGCCATGGCAAAAACAGTATATATGGCAGCCTCTCTGGGACTGCAGGCAAGCAAATTATATGGCTTATGTAGCTAGGTATCAGAAATCTAGATGAAATGCTGTTATGCAATTGGTTACAGGCCCATGGCCAGCTGGCGCAGTGAACTAGAACAGGTGGTTGCTGATGGCACAGTTTCCCAGGTTCAGTTTCATGCTGCTGTGGATGTAATAATGATGTTTCCACTAGGGTCATCCACATCTGTAGCTTTCGTAGGTTGGCCTGGCTCAGGTGTACTAGTTTGTCACAGGATACCCGGACTAAGGGCTATGGATTTCTCCTGTGGTGGAAATTCTCTTGCCTGGAGAGCAGACAGAGAATTCACCTGAAGAAGATGGATGAATATAGGACTACTTACAAGAGTGCCCAGGCTAAGGAGCTGCAAAGCCACTCCTCAAAGGCATGCCCCCAGGGGTAGGGGTAGGTTTTCACAGGCCTTCTACCAGACTCCAGGCCCCCCTGCCTATGCTCAGAGGGCTTCTTCAGAGGCAGGGCAGACGAGGGGTGGGAGACCTGCTCCCACCCCCAGCCTAAAGCTCTTATGGACAGGCACCCTGATGGGGTGCCCAGGGCGCATTCTCCTGTACCAGTGGGGGGGCAGGCTGGCTTACTTCAGTCAGAATTGGCTTCTTTAACCTCAGACAAGTGGGTTCTGGAAGTAGTAGTTAGGGTCTGGTTCTCAGCTTCAAAAAGTTTCCGGTTGAGAAGCAGATTTTTCACTTGCAAGTGCTTCCAGAGACCTCGCTCTGGAAACAGAGGTCTCATCCCTGTTAGCTCTCAGAGCAGTAGAAAGGGTTCCTCCCCTGCATCAGGGCAGGGGTCTGTATTCCAGATACTTCCTTACCTCAAAAAAGACAGGAGAATGGCGGCCCATTTTAGATCTCAGATATCTGAACAAGCATCTTTTGAAACCAAAGTTCAAAATGGTAACTCTGGCAATGATTTTACCTTCCCTAAGGCCAGGGACTGGCTAGCTTCCCTGGACCTCAAGGATGCCTATTTTCATGTCCTAACCAGAAGATCCCACTCCAGTACCTCAGATCTCAACTGCCCCAGGTCATTACCAGTTCAGAGCAATGCCTTTTGGCCCTTACTCTGCTCCAAGGGTATTCACAAGTGTCTAGCAGTGGCAGTGGCCCACTTACAGGAGTCGGAGGATTGTTGCTTTTTCCTTATCTGAGACGACTGGCTCATTGTAGGCCAGTCCTCAGAACAGGTAAATCTCACCTGCAGGTCATCCAGCAGCTTCTCACCTCCTGGGTTTTCTGTTAAACCTACTAAAGTCGGGTTCTGGAACCAGTCCAGGTACTACCTTTATAGGGGCAGAATTGACACAAAGCTAGCTAGAGCCTTTCTTCCCCAGAAAGGGTAAGGAATTTAGTGGCTCTGGCCTCTTCCTCACTCTGCAGGTCTCTCGACCAGCAAGACACTTTTTCAGCCCCTGGGGCACATGGCTGTATCCACAGCTGTTGTGCAGGGAGCCAGATTTCAGATGAGAGACATTCAGTTTCGCTTTTGAGAACCTTTTGGTCTCAGAGAAGAGACCCCTTTCCAAGTTGGTCCCAGTACTTGAACCTTGATCCTAGTTCTCCAGTGGTGGCAGGACGAGCACTTTAGAGCGGGGTCCCCTTCATTTCCTCTTCTCATGACTTGACTCTCACTACAGATGCTTCCCTTCTAGGTTGGGGAGCCCACAGGGTGACCTTTCCACTGGGAGTTTGTCCCCAGGAATCTCTGCTCCACATCAATTTGCTGGAACTCAGAGCTGTTCTTTTAGCTCTTCAAGCTTTTCTGCATCTGTCCACGATAAGGTGATACAAGTCAGAACAGACAACACCACAAACAATGTGGTACATCATCAAACAGGGGGCACTCGGCTCGGCCTTGTGCACCGAGGCAATGCAGTTGTGGTCTCTCTGGCCTATTCCCTGGAACACTTCCCTCATAGCAGCAGTTCATCTTCCAGGGAAGGACAATGTCCTAGCGGATGCCCTCAGCAGGATTTCCTAGGGCCATCACGAATCAGTCCTGGATCCTCAAGTGCTGGGGATAGTTTTGCCAGGTGGGGCATCCTCAGATAGATCTTTTTGCAGCCCCAGACAATCACAGACTTCCTCTGTTCTGTTGCAGGCCTCCAGTGCTGGTCTCAGTTCCCTGGATGCCCTTCTTCTGGATTGGGAGGGAAGTTCCTCTATGCTTTCCCCTTTCCTCTCCTTATTCAAAGTACTAGTCAAAATCAGATCTCAGCCTTGGTAGGTGATTCTGATTGCCCTGATTGGGCCAGGCAGCCCTGGTACCACTCCTTCTGTCTCTGACAGTCCATCTTCCCTGTGCCTCCCTCAGGAATCACAATCAGTTGACTTGTGCCCAGGGAAGGTTTGGTATCCGATTTCAACTTTCAACCTCAAGGCCTGGCTCTTGAGTTAGAGTTTGCTGATTTACACCTCTCTCAGGGTGTTCTTGAGATCCTAAAGGCTTCCAGAAAGCCTTCCACTAGGGCTACTTTATAGTTCTAAATGGAAAGGTTTTCATTGTGTGTTGGGAAAATATTTCCCAGAATCTGCTGAATTGCCCATTTTGTTAGATTACGTGGTACATCTTAATTCCTTGGGGCCTCAGACCAGCTACCCTCAGAGTTCATTTGGTAGCTGTGTCTGCTTTTGTGTCAGCAGGAAAGTCATCCCTCTTTCCTCTCATCCTGTGTTTTCCAAGTTTTTAAGGATTACTCCATACTAATCCTCCTTTCAGGAACCGCCCTGCTTGGGACCTTAATGTTTGATTGCCCGGTTAATGCAACCCCTTTTGAACCTCTGTCTTCTGCAGAGCTTAAGTACCTAACTTGGAAAACTGCTTTTCTAGTGGCTATCACTTCTGCCAGATGCATAAGTGAATTGTACAGCCTTGTCAGTGGAGACTGACTTATTTCTTTTCCATAGGGATAAGGTAGTCCTTAGGACTCATAGGAAGTTTTTGCCTAAGGTGGTTTCAGATTTCCATCTTAATCAATCTATCTCCCTTCCAGTATTTTTCACTGATCACTCCTCTTGGTGAGAGGAGGTTGCACAGCCTGGATGTTAAGAGAGCTCTCAGTTATTATATAGAGCTACTAAAGGTCACAGGTTCGGAATCTCTCCACTCTTCCTTACCTATGGTGGAGTTGGGAAAGGCAAACCTGCCACTAAGAGATCAATAGCCAGGTGGATTGTCTCTGTATCCATTTTGTTATCAGAAAGTGGCAGAGCCCCCCACCTGGTTTGAGGGCTCATTCTACCAGGGTACAGCTGCGTCTCTAGCTGCTGCCAGAGATGTCCCTTATTAGAGATTTTGCCAGGCTGCTACTTGGAAAACGGTACACTTTTACCAAGCATTACTCCTGGATGTCCAGGCCAGGAGAGATGCTCTGCCTGGCACAGCTGTTCTTCAGAGCCTATTCCCTAAGTAGGTTCTGGCCCTCCTCCATGGAGGTACTGCTGTATTCTGTTAATGTCTATAATATAGCAAGAAAAAATTGCTCACCTTAGTAATGTTGTTTCTTCTAATGGAGTCTTGCTATATTATAGACCTCCCCAACCTGCCCCTCTCAGAACCTCTACTTGGTGGGGTCGGCAACTTAGTGTACACTTATGTCCTGTTAGCATTTTGTCCCTTTGGGACTTTGGGGGTGTGTATGTGCGCGTGTGTGTGTTTTATTATACTTATGTTCCATTTTCATATAATTAGAATGGTGTTAGTATTTCTGGTCCCCTGACTTGAGTCTTGGGTGTTGGGACCATCAATGGTTGTTATTATTTAGGTAGCCATTTGGCTAGTGTAGGTTACAGCTTCCACACAGACCTTAGTGAGTTTGGCTCGTAAAGATCTGACAGTTCAAGTTTGAAATGACAAGATAGAGCTGCTCTCGTACAAAATTCTATTTTGGAATGGTTTTAACCATTTCACCGGGCAGTTCTAGAGCTGGAACAAACTGCTAATGTCTATAATATATACAAGACTCCATTAGAAGAAACAACATTACTAAGGTGAGTAATTTTTCTTTTGGGAACAGACAGAGACATACATGAAGAAAATGGATGAGTACAGGGTTACTTAAAGGAGTGCAGCTGCTAAAGAAAAAGCTGCACTCCACAGAAGCAGCAGCAGCCTAAGCTGGGCAGAGGCAGGCCTTATCAGAGGCCTTTCTACCAGGCCCAGGCATTCCCTGCTTACCAGCAGTAAAGAGGGTTCTTCAGGGGTAGAGGCAGGAGGGGTGTAAGCAGGGCTGCTTCCACCTCTCAGCCGAGGACTCCTGCCAAGCAGACACCCAGATATGTCAGCTAGGGCTGCCTCCCCACTGCCAGTAGGGGGCGGCTGGCCTACTTGAGGCCTGGCAAGCCATTACCACAGAGAAGTGGGTCCTGGAAGTAGTGAGCCAGGGACTTGCTCTAAGTTTCAAACGATTTCCAAGAACAAGAGCAAGGCCATTCAAATCTGCCAGCAGTTCAGAGACATCTCTGTTGGAGGCAGAGGTTACCACACTTCTGGAGTACAAAGCTGTGGAACCTGTTCCTTCTCTTCACAAGGGAAAAGGGTTGTACTCAAGATATTTCCTTAGCCTAAAGAAAACTGGGGAGTGGTGTCCCATTCTAGATCTGAGGTATCTCAACAAGCATCTGACAAAACCCAAATTCAAGATGGCGACTCTAACCATAATCCTTCCTACTCTCAAACAAGGAGACTGGCTAGCTTCCTTGGATCTCAAGGATGCCTATTTTCACATTTCAATCTGACACTCTTACAGAAAGTACCTAAGGTTCGAATTACCCTCAGGCCACTATCAGTTCAGGGCAGTGCTGTTTGGCCTTACCTCGGCCCCCAGAACATTCACAAAATGTCTGGCAGTGGTTGTAGCTTACCTGAGAAGGCAAGGGGTGTCCGTGTTTCCCTACCTGGATGACTGGCTGGTTGTAGGACAGTCCCCCCAGCAGGTGAGGGATGCCTTGGGTCTGGTGCAGGATACCCTTGTATCCTTAGGATTTCTGGTAAACCTAAAGAAGTCAGTGCTGGAACCCGTCCAAATTCTAGAATTCATAGGAGCAGAGCCGGACATGGTTCAGGCAAAGGCTCTCCTGCCAGTGGGAAGGGCAGACAACCTCATCCTGCTGGCAAACTCTTTTCACCTACAGGTGGCTTGTCTGGCAAGACACTTTCTCCAGCTCCTGGGTCACATGGCAGCATCCACAGCAGTGGTTCCAGGAGCCAGGTTTCAGATGAGGGATATCTAGTTTCACCTTAGGTCCTTTTGGTCCCAGAAAAGGGATTCCCTGTCCAAGCTGATTCCAGTGACAGCCACCTTGATCTAGGCATTACAGTGGTGGAAGGACAGGGACAATCTCCGGGAGGGTGTTCCATTCCTCCAGCAATCTCCTACAGTGGTTCTGACCACAGATGCTTCCCTCCTGGGGTGGGGAGCTCATTTAGGGACCACACTGCTCATGGGACGTGGTCTCACCAGGAGTCTTTGATCCACATCAACCTGTTGGAGTTCAGGGCAGTGTTCCTAGCTCTTCAGTCATTCGTAGAAATGGTACATGGGAAGGTGTTGCAGGGAAGGACAGACAACACCACCACCATGTACTACATCAACAGGCAGGGAGGGCCGAGGTCCTCTGCTCTGTATATGGAGTCAGTGAAGATCTGGAGTCTGGCTTATTCTCTCAAGACCTCCCTGTCAGCCATGCATTTGCCAGGTAAGGACAATGTCCTGGCAGATGCCCTCAGCAGAATAAATCGGTGAACAGGGAAATACTGCATGCAGTATTCAGGAGGTGGGGCACACCAGAAATAGATCTGTTTGCAGCCCCAGACAATCATCAGCTACCCCAGTTCTGTTGCAGACCACCAGTTTTGGGTTCAGTGCCTCTGGATGCACTGATACTGGACTGATCAGGCAAATTCCTGTATGCCTTTCCCCCATTTCCTCTGATCTTCAGAGTCCTGATCAAACTCAGGAGTCAGCCATCTCATCAATGATTCTGATTGCTCCGGACTGGGCCAGACAGCCCTGATATCCCATGCTGCTGTCTCTAGCAGTGACCAGTCTGATCTGCCTCCCCAGGAGGCACTATCTTCTGACCTTCTCTCAAGGGAGGATCCTATACCCCAACCCCAAGTCCCTTTGGCTCAGGGCCCGGCTCTTGAGGACCTAGAGTATGCAGGCTTGCATCTCTCTCTCTGAAGGGGTCCTAGATATTTTCAAGGTTTCCAGAAAACCTTCCACCAGAAAGACTTATACTTCCAAATGGAAGAGATTTACTATCTGGTGTGCACAAAAGGAAATAGATCCAAAGGCAGCTGGACCGGCAGTCCTGTTGGACTCTTTAGCCCACCTTCATTCCTTAGGGCTTCAGCCTTCTACTTTGAAGGTACATTTGGCAGCTGTTTCTGCCTATCTCTCTGCAGGGAAGGGCCCTTCCCTGGCCTCTCATGCAATCTTCAAGAAGTTCTTTAAAGGGTTGCTTCACCTACACCCCCCCCCAGAGAGACAACCCCTTCTTGGGATCTGAATATCTGCATAGCACAGCTAATGCAGCCCCCATTTGAACCCATGTCCTCTACTGAGCTCGAATATCTAACATGGAAAACTGTCTTTTTGGTAGCCATAACCTCTGCAAGGAGGATTAGTGAGTTACAGGCCTTGTCAGTAGAGCCCAACTACATAGCACTCCACAGAGATAAGCTCGTCCTTAGGACAAACAGGACATTTCTTCTAGAGGTGGTCTCTGACTTCCACCTGAATAAGTCCATGACATTGCCTGTCTTCTTCACTGAACATTCTAGTTCAGGAGAACGCAGACTACCTAGCCTGGATGTTAAGAGGGCTATTAGCTACTATCTGGATCAGACAAAGGCCCATAGGAAGGAGTGTACCCAGCTGTTCCTTACCTATGGAGAGGTGGGAAAGGGCAAGCCAGCCACAAAGAGGACCACTGCTCGGTGGATTGTGTCTTGCATCCATTTCTGCTATGGCAAACTGAGGAAAGAGCCACCAGCGGGCCTTATGGCTCAGTCTACCAGGGGGACAGCTGCCTGTATTGTAGCTGCCAGAGATATTCCCCTGCTCAAAATTTGCAAAGCAGCTACCTGGAAAACTGTTCACACATTCACTAAACACTACTGCCTGGACACCCAGGCCAGGAGTGATGCCAGGTTTGGCACAGCAGTACTGCAGAGCTTGTTTCCTATGTAGGTTCTATGCCCACCTCCATGGGGCACTGCTTGGTACTCTACATATAGTCAGAATGCAGCAAGACTTCATGTTGTTTGAAGAAAAAATTACCACAGTAATCGTGTTTCTTCTAGGAGTCCTGCTGTATTCTGACCTCCCTCCCTGCCTCCCCTACCAGAACCGGGGGGGGGTTACTGTATTACAGCTGTTCTGTTTTTAAGTGCTGCACCACTGGAGTGGCATTTTCTTGGGCATCTCTGACTTGAGTCCTCTATTTTGCCCCATTGTTGGGTTATCAGTCATTTGACTATTTTATTAATGTGCTATGTTATGTAGTATAGTTTAGTAGCCATTATTTTAGTGCTTGTAAGAATCTGGTGGTTACATAGAATGTCTCAGGGACAGGGGTTTGAAAACCGAACTCGAGCTCAACATTCTGTGCATTTGCATAGAGTTAACTCTTTCATCTCTGGGGCAGTTGAACTAGAAAGGCTAACTACATATAGTCAGAATGCAGCAAGACTCCATTACAAGAAACAAGATTACTGTGGTAAGTAATTTTTATGTTTGCTTGCACAGATGTGCAAGAAACATAGTGCCATCATACGAGTTTTCGGTGGTGTGGCAGCCCTCTTCCAATTCAGTCAGTGTGTTTGCAGGCGGGCCGCAGTTCTCCGATGGCTGCTGGAGCTGTCTATGACAGCAGTCGAAAATGCAGTGGAGTACAGTTGAAAGGGGGAGCTACGCGTCAGTGAGCAGTGATAAGATATCGCCTGCTCATGCGTGCCCCCTCTACACACACATGCACGCATACTGCGTGCTCGCCTCCCCCACGTACACACTGTATAGCCGATGGGGGTGCCCAATCCCCCGTCAGCTGTGCTGCGCTCCCCAAACAGTTTCACATGCCACACTGAGTGCCCACCCAGCGTGGCTACACATCCTATAGTCGACGGGGTGCCCAGTCCCCGTCGGCTCCACTGGTCCCTCCCAGAGTACAGGGTGCCACGCTGGGGCCACCTCAGTGTGGCAACAGATGCTATCGCCGACAGGGTGCCCAATCCCGTCGGCTAGACGCTCCAAAAAGCTGTTCTTATGCCACGCCTGGGAGCCCACCCCAGCGTGGCAACGCCCCGCTGCCGTCCCTGTCGGTTCCACTGGTCTCCCCTCAGAGAGTACAGGTGCCACGCTGGGAGCCCACCCCAGCGTGGCAACAGATACTATCGCCGACGGGGTGCCCAATCCCGTTGGCTCCACCCCCCAAAAAGCCGTCCTTGTGCCATGCTGGGAGCCCACCCCAGTGTGGCAAACCACGCCATGTCATTTAAAAAATAAAAACCTGAAACAAAAATGGTCCCTACTGTCTCTGCCCCACCCAGCCACCTACTCGCACCCTGCCTCCCCACACCCCCCACCCCATACTTACCTCCGGACTATGGCGCGATGATCTTGTGGACGGGAACACGTCTGCACTCTTCAAAGCCGACCCGTGAACTGAGGTTGTATAATGGGATAGATGAGGTTTTCAACTTTGCTGCATACCTCGGGCATTTTGGAATTGTTGCTAGATTTTCAACATGGGGTTTTGGGACCCTTCTCATAGATACTCTCACTGTCATGGCGTTAATCGGTGCGAAGGGTGATTTCGTAGTCACTGTGCAAAATCCCTTTCGGGCCTGAGTAACAAACGACAGTGCCAGTGTTCATAAGGTGGGCTCTCAAAAAGCCTATGTTGAAAATTTGTGGAAAAATTCCTTAAAATGACTGTTTTACAAGCGTGCGTTGCGCAGTTCCTACACACGCTTGTAAGTTTGCGAATTTTCAATATTTTCCCTCCAGATTTTCAACATTGCCATTTTATTACACTTCCTTATGAGCAGTACAGCTGTCATTTTTCACATCTTGCCCAAAATGTGTTTCCGCCCATGTAGCGCACAATGGCGCAGTCGGTGTGCGAAATCAATGTATGGGACACATTAAGAAAATAACAGTGACACTGTTCCTGAGCAGAGGTGTTAAAATGGCTATGTTGAAAATTAGTGAAAAAATTCCTAAGAATGACTGTTTTACAGTGTGTGTTGCATGCAGTTCCTACGCAGCGCTGAAGTTTTAATTTTCAATATTTTAACTCCAGATTTTCAACATTGCCATTTTATTACACTTCCTTATGAACAGTACAGCTGCCATTTTTCACATATCGTCAAAATGTGTTTCCGCACATGTAGCGCACAATGGTGCAGTCTTAATAGCGAAAGCAATGTTTGGGACAGATTAAGAAAATCATAGTTACACTGTTCATGAGCAGAGGTCTTAAAATGGCTATGTTTAAAATTTGGTGACAAAAGTCCATAAAATGACTATGTTACGAGTGAGCATTCCGCAGTTTCCACGCACCCTCATAAGTTCATGACTTTGTAATATTTTCAGTCCAGATTTTCACCAGTGGCATTTTTCCACACTTCCTTATGAACAGTACAGCTGTCACTTTTCACAACATGGCCAAAATGTGTTTTCACACTTTCAGCGCAGAGATCGTGGTTGCTGTGGGAAATCATTGTTCGGGACAGATAAAGAAAATCACAGTGACACTGTTCATGATCGGAGGTCCTAAGCTGCCTGTGTTGACAGTCTGCTGTAAAAATCCCCAAACTAATTACATTACGGGTGTGCATTGCACAGTTTCTATGCACACGTGACTTCACCAGTTTTTTTAATATTTTTACTGCAGATTTGCAACATTGCCATTTTTTACACCTCCCCATGAACAGTACTGCTGTCATTTTTCACATCCTGTTCGAAATGTGTTTTTGCACCTGTGGTGCTAAATGTCGTAGTCGCTGTGCATAAGCAGCTTTTGGCTAACAAGCTGATATTGCCACTGTTCATGAGGTGGGGGTCACAAAAAAAACATGTTGAAAATTTGGAGTGAAAATACCAACGAATGCCTGGGGTGTTTGGGTTTGCAACCATAACGCCCCACCCTGTAGAGAATGACAGGCATCAGGGGTGGGACTTGGGATTCTAGCCTGTAATGCTTATACCATTCCTCACCCTGCAGCCAGTGAGAGGCATCGAGGTATGCCTTGGACTCTTCGGCCCCAAAGTTCACCCCATTCTCCTATACTGCACCCATCTCACCGTATTTCCTGATGGAATGGGGTGCGCATAAGAGCCAAAGACCCCAAGGCACACCGGGACACTTGTCAGTGTCTGCAGGGTAGGGTGTGGTGAAATGGCGTGGCCATTATGCCTGACAACCCAAAGGCACACCCCGATGCTTGTCACTCTCTGCAGGGTGGTGGTGGGGTTGGCTTCAGTTCAATACTTCACTGCCATTCCTATTATGCAGTTCTGTAACGTCTACACTACCAGTGCCAATGCCAGCAAGCAAACATTTGGCATTGACAAATGCTTGTTTCTTATGGCTTCTCAGTCTGCCTCTACGTCACCAAAACGTTCTGATGAAGGCCCTTTCTCCCATACTGAACATAAGGAAAGGTCCACTAAAGACACCTCTGATTCCATCGTTCCTGAAAAAGGGAATTCCGAGGTAGCCAAGCATAAGAGAGCCTCTATGCAGGTTTTGGACCTGGTTCCTACAAAAAGAAACACATGTTACTGCCCCTCCTCCTGAAGAAGGAAGGAAGCCGTCAGTGGACAGAACAAAAATGCCCTCTAGAGAGGACATGACAAAGACTTGGCAATTCTTCCAGGCTTTTCAAGCCATGGGTACCCTAATGAGTAAGCCATTCCTCCTCCAGTTTCTGTTCCCCCCTCGGTTCCTGGGGACCAGAGAGCTGAAATTTATTATGAGGCGGAGGAGGAAGGGGGAACCTATTGAACCGGACGGTTCCTTTGAACATAAGTTCGGTTCTAGGGACATGGATATGTTGTTCATTCACACTGTCTGGCAGGTTCCTTGCCGCTTTAAATCTTGCTGGAAGGTCTTCAAGCTGGCTCCTCCCACCCACCTGGGTGGTAAAACTCTCGGCTCCGCCCCATGATGCCAGATCTTCCTTACCGCTTGGAAGCTCGGGTTCCCTCCTTAATGCTCTGCGTATAGACTGGATCCTAACTCTTCGATTCACCTGAAAATAATTTTAAAGTTTTCCAGACTTCGGTCTACTTCTTCCTTCGCGGCTGCCATGGACAAATTGACTCCCGGTTTTCGGCGGTGCCCATGGGGGCAGAAGATGTCCAGGACCGATCCGCACTCCATGTGTGTCTACTGCCTCGGGCTTGACCACGACCCTCAGGCCTGCGAGAGTTGTGCAGGTCTTTTCAACTCTTTGATCATGAGAATAGCTGCGGATCCAACAGTAGCCAGAAACTTTATCCACGGTGAAGTCAGGGAGGCCTGGGCGTGTGTCCGAAAGCGTTAACTCTCTCGAGCAGATGATCCCTCGAGGAGGAGGCAGCCCAGGCCGCATCTTCATCTTCTCTCGGTCGCGGCATTTATCCCGCTGTCTTTGGGATCCTCTTACACAGCTTCTTTTAAGGAACTTTGCCAGTCCCTCTCCACAAAGGGTGAGGAGCCATCGGGACACTCTTCTCGGTCAATAAAGAAGGACTTGAAGGGTAAGTCCCACCATCGACGTTCGTGGGAGCGGAAGAGGTCCCCTTCCCAGGACAGTCCACACTCGACTTTGGTCGAGGTTGCGGCTAAGGCTGCTGGCTTCATGGTGTCCCCATCAGGTCAGCCGTCCGAGACACCTGTCGACGCGGTTGAGATTTTTCTCGACCCGTCGGACGGGCTGTCGACTGGTGAAGCAGACAGCCCTTCTTCACCGGTTCCCCCAGTGGAAACTGAGGACTTGCCTGCGCCTCCTGTGCCGGAGTCCCCGGTCAAGGCTCTTGAGCAAAGGGAGGAGCGGGTTTCCCCCGCTCCCTCCCAAACCCACCCTTGGAAACACAGAGGGTCTTGGTCTCGGTCTCAGCAGTGAGGAAAGCGGCGGCGCTGCTCATCCTCGTCTTCCTCCTCGGAAGAGGAGAGGCTTCGGCGCAAATTGCGTCGCCACTACAGAACTTAATGTGGCAGCAGCTCCTTCTGTCCGGGGAACAAGCCGGCGCCGTTGCCTTCCCGGCCATTAAGTGGTTGTCACCCGAAGGCGAAACAACCCCTCGCGGTGGTCGAGGTGCCCAAGCCTGGGCCGGTTGTTCGGCAAACCAGCTGCTCCACCAATTGTGGTGGAACCTCCGCCTCCACAACTGAAATGGGGCTCCGACCAAGGATTCTTGAGTCGGGTCAAGTCTGCCCACGGTTGTCGGTCACCCTCACTCCCGACCGTCCTCGGCTGGTGGAGGGTGGCTCAGGCCCCAGGCAGCTCTTCGCAGACTCTTCGGAGTTTGACGACGACTCCTCCCTGCTTTCCAGGCCCCTTGACCTGGAGTCCTCCGAGGGGCAGTCGATGGACGCGAGCCCATCATCGTTCATGGGTCTGCTTCGGCTCATCTGAGTCCACCGGGATGCAGCTCGAGCCCGTATCCAAACGGGCCAAGTATCCCCTCATGGAGATACTGGACCAAGGAGATTCTCCCACGGAGGCCTTTCCGGTGGCTGAAGCCATTGTTGGCCCAGCCTTGGAGCTATGGCAGCGGCCGGCTTCCTGTCCTGTGCCTTCGGCCAGGATGGCCAGGAAGTATGCGGTCTCTACCGGCTCTTTGTCCAGTCTCTCGGAACACCCCTCTGCGGAGGGGTTGGTCAACGATGGCGTTTTCCGGTGTTCCGGGAATGCTAGGGATGTAGATTAGCCCCCCGACAAGGAGTTCAAAAAGCTGGACTATGCCGGGCGCAAGGTATACGCTGCGTCCTCCCTCGGCCTCCATCAGGCCAGTTCAGCCGTACTGATAGCGCACTTCTCCCACACCCTCATGGGCTCCCTGGATGAGGTGATCCCTCATCTCCCGGCTGATCTGAAGACTACGGTCAAGCAGGTGCGGAATCAGGGAAGGGCAGCGGCGAAACAGCAGCTCCAAACAGCTCTTGATATCGGAGACTCCTGTGCCCGGTCAGTAGCTGCCGCAGTGGCCATGCGCCGCAGAGCCTGGCTGAGGATATCCACCTTTATGGCAGATACCCAGCACAAGTTGGCAGACGTCTCCTTCTTGGAGACCGACCTGTTCAGCCCTGGAGTGGAAGGCCACCTCCAGAGGATCGAAAAGTCCAATGCCACCTTGGACTCTGTCACGTCTGCTCAGAAGGACAAAGGCCATCAACAGCAACATAAGTCCTTTCGACCTTCTGCCCCTGCGGCACGTCCGGCCCAGCAACACCAGCATCAGGGCCAGCAGGCTTGCACTTGGCACCCCAAAGCCAAGCTTGCAGCTTCCTCCAACAGGAAGCAGGGAGGAAAAGGCCCAGGAGGTCCCTTGGCCGGTCCTTCCTCAAGCCTGCCAGTGATGGGTTGAGGGTGTCGCCCTAACCACGTCGCTCCCCTGGGTCCCCGGTGGGCGGCGGCTCTGCCACTTCCTTTCCACCTGGTCCGCTATCACCATGGACCGTTGGGTGTTGGAGGTGGTAGGAAAGGGTCTGCCTCTGGAGTTGGAGCAGGCCCCGCCCTTCCGAGCCGTCGCCGCACGGGGGGCTACGGGGTCCGCAGCCTCTCTGTCGGCCCGTCGAGCCGACTTTGCCCTGCTCCTCGAAAAGGAGGTGATCAGGAAGGTTGCGGATCCTTCACCAGACCCAGGGTTTGTGTACAGGTACTTCCTGGTCCCGAAACGGACGGGGGGGCTGGCGCCCCATTCTAGACCTGCACGACCTGAACAGGTTCCTAAGGTCTCGAACCTTCAGGATGGTCACTCTGGCTCGGATCATTCCATCCTTGGAACGAGGCGTGTGGTTCTGTTCTCTGGACCTCCAGGACACGTTCTCTCACGTCCCAATCCGTCCGTCCCACCAGCGATTCCTCCGCTTCAGAGCAGAGGGGTCCCTTTACGAGTTCCAGGCCATGCCCTTCGGCCTTTCTGTAGCTCCCAGGGTCTTCACCAAATGCATGGCAGTGGTGACAGCATTCCTGCGGCGCTGAAGGGTCCGGGTGTACTCCTGCCTGGATGACTGGCTGATTGTGGCCTCCTCCAGAATGGAGGTGGAGAGGTCCCGGGATCTGGCCCTCCAGGTTTGCTCTCAAGTTGGCCTCCTTATCAACGAGGCCAAGTCGGAACTCGTGCCAAAGCAGGTGATCCAATTCATTGGGGCAGAGCTCGACTCTCTGCGAGCCAGAGCACGGCTCCCGGCGGACAGGGCCGAGGTTCTTTCCTCCTTTGCCCAATCATTTCAGGTTGGGCATTGTGCCCTGACCGGGACTTCCTGCGCCTCCTGGGCCGCATGGCGGCCTGCACTAGCGTGGTCCATTGGGCCCGTTGGCACATGCGTCCCCTACAATGGGGACTGGCCAGCCAATGGTCACAGCGCTCTGGTCCTTTGGATCAGCCAGTGACAGTGACCCAGGAGATGTGGAACGCTCTCCAGTGGTGGATCGTTCCAGCTCATCTGCAGGAGGGCATCCCACTTGTCCGCCCTGAGCTGACGGTCTCTCTGTTGACCGATGCCTCTCTGATGGGTTGGGGTGCCCATCTGAGGGAGCACAGAGCGCATGGCCTCTGGTCCCCTAGGGAGTCCCGATGCCACATCAAGCTGCTGGAGCTTCGAACGGTTCATCTAGCCCTCACCACCTTCGCTCCATTTGTATGGGGTCAAGTGGTCCAGGTCCAGACGGACAATACCACGTCCATGTACTACCTAAACCGCCAGGGTGGGACGCGCTCCATGCCTCTGTGCAGGGAAGCTCTCTGCATTTGGTCCCTTGTGCGCAGCCTGGAGGCGGATCTTTTTGCCATCCATGTGGCAGGAGCCTCCAACATTCTGGCCAATGCCCTAAGCCGGGTAGGAGCTGCATCCCACGAGTGGTCTCTCCTGCCGGAGGTAGTACAAGATCTGTTCTCCCACTGGGGCATGTCTCAGGTGGACCTGTTTGCCTCCAGGGAGAATGCAAAGCTGAGGCTGTTTCATGCCCACCCCCCTCAGCAGAGCTCGCTTCAGGGGGATGCCTTCTCGAGGCCGTGGACCCCGGGCCTCTTCTACGCCTTTCCCCCATTTCCCTTGATCCACAAGGTGCTTCTCAAGGCGAGGAGGGACAAGGCACAGGTGATTCTGGTAGCTCCAGACTGGCCCCGCCAGTTCTGGTATCCTCATCTCCTCAGTCTCAGCTCCAGGCTCCCGAGGTGGCTTCCAGCCCGCCAGGACCTGATCTCAGTCAATCAGGGGAGGGTACTCCATCCGGACCTTCAATCCCTGCTCCTAACGGCCTGGTTCCTGAGCGACTAGAGTTCCAGGCCTTGGGTCTTTCCGACGAGATCCTCAGTGTCGTTGAGGCTTCCCGTAAGGAGTCGACCAGAAAATGCTACGCCTTTAAATGGAAGAGATTCTCCATTTGGTGTCAGGGTAAGGGCCTGGACCCTTTCTCTTGCTCCTTGGCAAGCATTCTGGACTACCTGTGGTCCCTTTCTCAGCTTGGGCTTCGGTCAACGACCCTTAAGGTGCACTTGGCAGCCATCTCTGCTTACCGGGCGCGGGCCGGGAAGCAGTCGTGTGGCACGAGGAGAAGGTGGTCAGGCGCTTTTCAATGGCCTTTGATCACATATCCCCTCGATCGAGAACCTCCACCTCCGTGGGATCTACTGCTGGTACTGGCTAAGCTCATGGGCAAGCCATTGAACCGATGCACAGATGTGACATCTCTCACCTGTTGTGGAAGACCGCCTTCTTGGTGGCTATCACGTCAGCCAGAAGGATGGGAGAGCTCCTGGCGCTTTCCATCGAGTCTCTTTATCTGGTCTTCCATAGGGACAAGGCTGTCCTGCGCCCCCACCCGAAATTCTTCCTGAAGGTGGTGTCGGAGTTTCACCTTAACCAGGTGTTGACTGTGCCGGTGTTCTACGCTAATCACACCTCGGAGGCTGAACATAGGCTCCATACTTTGGACCCTAGAAGAGTGCTCGCTTATTATAAGGAGCGGACGGCTGGAGTTCGGGGAGAGGTTCGCCAGCTGTTTGTCACCTATGCTGAAGCCGCACCTGGCAGACCGGCAGGCAAGCGGACGATAGGCAGGTGGTCACCTCCTGCATAGATCTCTGCTATAGGTTGGCGAGCATGGAGCCTCCCAGAGGGATAAGAGCTCATTCTACCTGCCATACCGCTGCATTGGTGGCAGCTTCCAGGGACGTCCCTATTCAGGAAATTTGCAGGGCTGCTACCTGGAAGTCAGCACACACCTTCATTACCCATTACCACATCGACCTTGAGTCACGCCGGGATGCTGGTTTTGGGGCCTCGGTTCTCCAGTCATTATTCCCTAAGTAGGGGTGTGTCTCTGCCTCCCTCCTCCCGGAGAACTGCTAGGAGTCTGCCAGACAGTGTGGATGAACAACATATCCATGTCCCTAGAAATACAAGTTACTCACCTGTAACAGGAGTTCTAGGAATGGTATATGTTGTTCATCCACGACACCAACCTCCCCAGCTTTGACCACAACCTGGCTTCCAGTGGGCTAGATCTGGCGTCATGGGGCGGAGCCGAGAGTTTTACCACCCGGGTGGGTGGGAGGAGCCAGCTTGAAGACTTTCTGGCAAGATTTAAAGCGGCAAGGAATCTGCCAGACAGTGTGGATGAACAACATATACCATTCTTAGAACTCCTGTTACAGGTGAGTAACCTGTATTTCCCCTTCCCGGGGCCTGGAGGATTTTTCTTCCCACTGTGCCTTTGTAAGGGAAATGGTAAACACTCTCAGTCTCTCCACCCAGGAAACTGTGGAGGTGGCGGAGGAGGATGAATTTTTGGACATGATGGGGTTAACCCCAACTAAGAAGTTGCTTTTCAAACAACATGAAGTCTTGCTATATTATGACTATTGCAGTTTGTCCCAGCCTTAGAACTGTTCCGGAGGTGAAAGAGTTAACTTCCATGCAGAGCAAGGAGCTTAGAGCGCGAGCTCGGTTCAGAAGCTCTGTTAGGCTGGTTTCAAACCGAAACCGTCAGATTCTTTACTCCGCCTCACTGAACAGTCGCTCCGGAGATTCCTCCTGTTGCTCGGTTCATTTCTTCGGTTTAAGCGCTATTTCTCGGTTTAATTTAACGTGATTTAATTATTTTAACACTGAAAACCGATCGGTTCAGGCTCTGTCTATGGTAATCGTAAGTAATAGATAGGGTTTTCCGTTTGTGGAACTTGTAAAGTGTTATCGGTTCGGTTGAACTGATCGGAATATATAAAATATAAGTTTAAAGCCTTTAAGGCTTCTTAAGATCGATTCCGGTTCTTATCGGTTCTAAAAAAAACGGATTTCATTACGTTTTTTCCACGACCCGTGACACGGTTTGGAACCGATAAGGGTGTCTTGCCTGGCACTGCCATTAAAAGGGCAAGTTTGTTGGTTAGGCTGGCATCATGTCTGAGAAACCCAAAAGAAAAACCGGGCCCACTGGGTTTCAACACTGTAGTGTCTGTTGGGAAGCCTTTGCCAAGGCTGACCCACACACTACATGTGTCTATTGTCTGGGGTTTGACCACCTCAGTTCAGACTGCCAGATTTGTAAAATTTCCTGCAGCCACCCTGGACAAGAGAGTGGGCAGGCTCGGAAACGAGAACCAAAAGTCCGCTGACCGGATGGCCAGCCGGTTCGGTTCCAACCGAACGGAGGGCTCCCTTGACCAGGCGAGACTTCCTCGGCAAGCAGGCTGGCTCTGAGGAGCCAGTTCCAGCAAAGAATCTAAAAATCAGCAGGTTTGAGTCAAAATTCCTTCTCCAACTGCTGCAGAGATAACCAGGGCAATACAGATTGTCCAGTCCCTGTCCCGGTTCCTCGAACCGCCACTGTCTAGTAAAGTTCGGTTCGAGTCGGTTCCAGTGGTTCAGGATTATGATATAGAAGAGTTCTATGAACCAGAGGAGGGGATGAGGATTATGATCAGTGTGAATGTGACTTTGAAAGTCTGGATGTGCCCATTGAACGGACATCTCCCCAGACAGACCTTCAGGTGAGTCTCCCTAGGCTTTCTGAGTCCCCTTCTCATTTTTTGTTTTATAAAAAAGTTGCTGAGACCCTCCAGCTTCCCTTAGAGGAGGCTTTGGATGAGCAAGAGGAGTCTGACTATGTGTAGATGATGGATATCCCAGAGTCCAGGAGGTTGTCCATCCCTTTACATAAATCTTTTAGAAAACAAACAATAAAAGTTTTAAAAGCTCCTAATTCTGTGCCTCCTATAGATAAAAAGATGGACAGGAGGTACACTTTGTCAGGTCCTGACACAGATTTTCTTTCACAGCAATGCAGTCATGTTGGGGTAGTTCAGGCTGCAGCCTGTGATAAAGCTAATATTCCACTGGCTTCACATCCTCCTGACAAGGATTCCAGGAAGATTGATGCCATGGCCAAAAAATACATGGCAGCATCCTTGGGACTCAGGCAAGCTAACTATATGGCTTATGTTGCAAGATACCAGAAATCTAGATGGGATACTGTCATGGCCTTAGCCAAACAGGTCCCTGGGCAGCTCGCAAAGGAGCTGGAGCAGGTGGCTCTTGATGGTATTGAGGCATCTAAGGTGCAGTTCCATGCTGCAATGGATTCTAACGATGTATCCTCTAGAGTCATGGCTACATCTGTGGCTTTTTGGAGATTGGCCTGGCTCAGGTGTACTACTTTGTCACAGGATACCCAGTCTAAGGCTATGGATTTTCCTGTGGTGGGAAATTCTCTGTTTGGGGAGCAGACAGAGAACTATATGAAGAAAATGGATGAATATAGAACCACTTACAGGAGTGCACAAACCAAGGAACGGCAAGCCACTCCTCAGAGGCAGCCCCCCAGGGGTAGGGGTAGGCCTTTTCACAGGCCTTTTTACCAGACCCAGGCCTCCGCCTCTTCAGCCTATGTACAGAGGGGGTTCTTCAGAGGGAGAGGCAGACGGGGTTCGAGCAGGCCTGCTTCCACCCCTCAGCCTAAAGCCCCTGCCAAACAGGCACCCTGATGGGATGCCCAGGGTCGGCTCTCCACTACCTGTAGGTATTGGCTCACTGGCCCAGGACTGGCAGTCTTTAACTTCAGACAGGTGGGTCCTGGAAGTAGTGAGCCAGGGTCTGGTTCTCAGCTTCAAGAAATTTCCAAAGATGAGAGCCAGATTTTTCCACCTACAAACCCTTTAGAGACTCTTGCTTTGGAAACAGAAGTCTCAACCCTCTTGGCTCTCAGAGCTGAGAAAAGTTCTCTCCCTTCACCAGGGCAAGGGTCTGTACTCCAGGTACTTCCTTACCCCAAAAGACAGGAGAGGGGGGTCTATCCTGGATCTAAGATATCTAAACAAGCACCTTTAAAGCCAAAGTTCAAAATGGTGACACTGGGAATGATTTTTACCCTCCTAAGGCCAGGGGACTGGCTAGCCACCCTGGACCTCAAAGATGCCTACTTCCATGTTCTTATCAGAAGCTCCCATCGAAAGTACCTCAGGTTGAACTGCCTTCAGGCCATTATCAGTTCAGAGCAATGCCTTCGACCTCACTTCTGCCCCAAGGGTGTTCACAAAATGTCTGGCAGTAGCAGTCGCTCACCTAAGAAGGCAAAAGATTGCCATTTTTCCCTACCTGGACGACTGGCTCATTGTGGGTCAGTCTCCAGACCAGGTCAAATCACACCTGCTAGTTACCCAGCAGCTGCTTACCTCTCTGGGATTTCTTCTCAATCTTCCAAAGTCAGTTTTGGAACCTGTCCAGGTACTCACCTTTATAGGCGCAGAACTGGACACAAAGCAGGCCAGAGCCTTCCTTCCCTTGGAAAGGGTAAGGACCTTAGTGGCCCTGGCCGCCTCCTTCACTCTGCAGGTCTCTCGACCAGCAAGGCATTTTCTGCAGCTCCTAGGGCACATGGCTGCCTCCACAGCTGTGGTGCAAGGAGCAAGATTTCAGATGAGGGACATTCAGTTCCATTTGAGAGCTTTCTGGTCTCAAAGAAGAGATCCTCTATCCAAGTTAATCCCAGTGACTCGAACTCTGATCCAGGCCCTTCTGTGGTGGCAGGATCAGAGCAATCTGAGACAGGGGGTGCCTTTCATCCCTCTGTCCCATTCCTTGACCCTTACTACAGATGCATCCCTCTTGGGATGGGGAGCTCACATGGGCGACCTCTCCACCCAGGAATTATGGTCCCCTCAGGAATCTCTGCTCCACATCAATCTGTTGGAACTCAGAGCTGTTTTTCTAGCACTTCAGGTTTTCTCTGCATCTGTTCAGAACAAGGTAGTACAGGTCAGAACAGACAACACCACTACAATGTGGTACATCAACAAACAAGGGGGCACTCGGTCTTCGGCCTTGTGCACCGAGGCGATGAAGTTGTGGTCTCTGGCTTACTCCCTGAACACTTCCCTCATAGCAGTTCACCTCCCAGGCAAGGACAATGTCCTGGCAGATGCTCTCAGCAGGATTTCCCAGGGCCATCACGAATGGTCACTGGATCCCCTAGTTCTGGGGATAGTGTTTGCCAGATGGGGCACTCCTCAGATAGATCTTTTCTCAGCCCCAGACAATCATCAACTTCCACTGTTTTGTTGCAGGCCCCCAGTGTTGGGCTCAGTTCCCCTGGATGCCTTTCTCCTCGATTGGGAAGGGAAGCTTCTTTATGCCTTTTCCCCCTTCCCTCTCCTGTTCAAAGTACTAGTCAAAATCAGGTCTCAGCCCTGGAAGATGATCCTGATTGCTCCAGACTGGGCCAGGCAGCCCTGGTACCCACTCCTTCTGTCCTTAGCAGTCCATCTTCCCCTGTGTCTCCCCAGGAACCACAATCTGTTAACCTGTGCTTAGGGGAGGGTTTGGTATCCGAATCTCAAATCCCTCAATCTCAAGGCTTGGCTCTTGAGCAGTTAGAGTTTGCTGATTTGTAACTTTCTCAAAGTGTTCTCGAAATCCTGAAGGCTGCTAGGAAGCCTTCCACCAGGGCTACCTATAACTCCAAGTGGAAAAGGTTTCCATATGGTGTTCTGGGAAGCATGTTTCCCAGAATCTGCTGATCTACCACTGTATTGGACTACATGGTCCATCTTAATTCTTTGGGACTGAGACCAGCCACCCTGAAAGTGCACTTGGCTGCTGTCTCTGCCTTCATTTCAGCAGGGAAGCCCTCTTCTCTTTCTGCTCATCCTGTATTTTCCAAGTTTTTTAAAGGATTGCTTCACACCAATCCTCCATTCAGGGACCCTGCCCCGGCTTGGGATCTTAATGTATGCATTGCTCATCTAATGCAACCCCCCTTTGAGCCTCTGTCTTCGGCAGAGCTTAAGTGTTTAACTTGGAAAACTGTATTTCTGGTAGCCATCACTTCTGCCAGGCGTATAAGTGAGTTACAGGCTTTATCAGTAGAAGCTGACTTTATTTCCTTTCACAGGGATAAAGTAGTCCTCAGGACTAACAGGAAGTTTTTGCCTAAGGTGGTTTCAGATTTCCACCTTAACCAGTCTATTGCACTTCCAGTGTTCTTCACTGACCATTCCTCCTTTGGTGAGAGGAGGCTGCACAGCTTAGATGTTAAGAGGGCCCTAAGTTACTACATAGAGCGTACCAAGGGTCACAGGTTTGACTCCCTCCAACTATTTCTCACTTATGGTGAGGTTGGGAAAGGGAGACCTGCCACTAAGAGATCAATTGCCAGGTGGATCGTTTCTTGTATCCAATTTTGCTACCAAAAGCTGGGTAAGGTTCTCCCCTCAGGCCTGAGGGCTCACTCTACCAGAGGTACAGCTGCATCTCTAGCTGCTGCTAGAGACATCCCTATCTTGGAGATATGTCAGGCAGCTACTTGGAAGACAGTACACACTTTCACCAAGCATTACTCCCTGGATATTCAGGCCAGGAGGGATGCTCGGTTTGCCTGATCGTGCTTCAGAGCCTATTCCTAAGTAGGTTCTGTCCCTCCTCCATGGAGGTACTGCTGTGTAGTCTGCAATAGTCATAATATACAAGACTTCTTGTTGTTTGAAGAAAAAATTACTCACCTTAGTAATGTTGTTTCTTCTAATGGAGTCTTGATATATTATGACCTCCCCCCAGCCTGCCCCTCTCAGAACTCCTACTTTGGGTATGGGGTGGGTAGTCCTCTGTTGGCATTTATTGATGCCCTCTTTCATGTTTGGGTCTTGTGTTTATTTAGTTATTTTATCTTATTTTTCTGGTCCACTGACTTGAGTCTTTGTGTTGGGACCAGGAAAAATGTGTTAATATATTAGTGGCCAGTTGGCTAGTGTAGGTTACAACTTCCACACAGAACCTTAGTGAGTTTTTGCTCGTAAAGATCTGACGGTTTCGGTTTGAAACCAGCCTAACAGAGCTTCTGAACCGAGCTCGCGCTCTAAGCTCCATGCTCTGCATGGAAGTTAACTCTTTCACCTCCAGAGCAGTTCTAAGGCTGGGACAAACTGCAATAGTCATAATATAGCAAGACTCCATTAGAAGAAACAACATTACTAAGGTGAGTAATTTTTTCTTTCCTTTCCATAAACCACTTATGAAAGCAACCTGCAGGTTGCTGCAGACCTGCACTTCTACACCATGGACTGACAAGATTTAGAAGCATCAGCTGGGTAGGCGTAATGCTAAATACCTCTACTCACACCCGGATCAAGAAGGGGGTAGTACAGGCAGCTGCCTGTGACAGGGCTTAAGGTTCCCCTCTCTACACAGCCTACGGACAAAGATTCCGGGGAAGCTGGCCAGTATGGTGAAGAAAGTGTATGCCTCTGCCTCTCTACTATTGAGGCAGGCTGCATACATGGCCTACACTGCCCAGTACCAGAAAGCCCTCTGGAACTCTGTTCTGGCCATGCGCGAGAAGGCCTTGGGAGACGTGGTGCAGGATTTGGCAGATACTGCCAGAAATTGCTCTCGACGCTACCAAATACCAGTTCCATATGGCAGTCAGTACCAGTGACAGTGCCTCTAGGGTTATGGCCCATGCCACCTCCTTAAGGAGATTTGCTTGGTTAAGGACCACTAATCGATCCCAAGAAATCCAGGCAAAAGCCATGGATTTCCCATGCAAGAACAACTCCTTATTTGGTGGCAAGACGGAGGCATATATGAAAAAAGGTGGAAGAGTACAAAACCACCTACAAGAGCAACACTGAGAAGGAAAAGGCCTCCACTTCCTACAGGCCTTCTGGAAGGAGGAGGTAGTGGTAGGAATTACTCCCCCCTCCCTGAGTCTTCATGCTCTTGAATTACTCTCAGATGAGAGGCTTCTTTAGTGGCAGAGGCAGAAGAGATGCCAAATGGTCTGATCCAGCGCTAGCACCTAAGGCTCAGCCCAAGCAGAACCCCTGATGAGCCAGTCCAGGTTGCTCAGCCATTGCAAGTTGGAGGAAGGCTGGCTCTCGTTTTTCAGGAATAAAAAAAGTCACCACAGACAAGTGGGTCCTGGAAGTAGTGAGCCAGGGGCTTACAGTGCAGTTCAAAAAATTTCCCCGGCTCCAGGTTCACAGAAACTTCAAACCCCTCCACTCCAACAGAAAGGATTCTGCTGGAGTTAGAGGTCAAAAAGTTGCTGCAGGCAAATGTAGCAGAGAGTGTTCCTCCCCAGTGGGGAAAGGACCTTTACTCAAGTTACTTTCTCACTCACAAGAAAAATGGGGAGTGGTGACCCATTTTGGACCTCAGGTTTCTAAACAAACATTTGAAAAAAAGGACAAGTTCAAAATGATCACCCTGGCCACAGTGATACCATCACTGCAACAGGACAATTAGATGGGGTCTCTTGACCTGAAAGATGCGTAGTTCCACATTCCAATCAGGTCCATTCACAGGAAATACTTAAGGTTCAGGCTGCCTTCTGGTCATTATCAGTTCATAGCCCTTCCCTTTGATTTCTCATCTGCTCCCAGGGTGTTCACAAAATGCTTAGCTGTGGTAGCAGCACATCTCGGGGGCAAGGAGTGCTGTTTTTCCTGTACCTGGCTGGTTGCAGGAAAGTCACAAGGGCTTTTTCCAGCTAACTTAGAGCACCTTGGAGATACTGAGAGTTCTCATAAATACTCAAAAATTCCAAACAGAACCAGTCCCGGTGCTGGAGTTCATAGAACCAGAGCTAGATGCCCTGCAGGGTGAGGCATTCCTACCCCTGCAGAGAATGGAAAGCCTTGTAAACCTGGCAAACACCTTTGTCCTGGGCCAGCCCAGGCCAGCAAGGCATTTCCTTCAGCTTCTGGGTTACATGGCCTCTATCACAGCCGTGTTGCCAGGAGCCAGATTTCAAATGAAAGACATCCAATATCACTTAAGGGCCCACTGTTCCCAAAAGCGACACTCCTGTCAAGGTTGGTGCCCGTGACAGAAGCTCTGTTGCAAGGTCTGGACTGGTGGAAAGAAAAGGACAACCTCAGGGAGGGAATGCTCTTTCAACAACAGTTCTCCACAGTGGTCCTGATAACAGATGCCTCCCCTCCTGGGTTGGAGAGCCCGCCTGGGGGACCTAACAGTAAGTGGAGTGTGGTCCCCCGGAAATCAAGAGAGCACATAAACCTTCTGGTACTAAGGGCAGTTCTCGTCACCCTTCAGTCGTTTACTCTCCAGGTAAAAGTGCTAGTCAGTCCAAATCAGGACAGACTATACCACTACCATATATTACATCAACAAACAGGGAGGTACAAGATCCTCAAAGCTATGCACAGAAGCTATGAAGATCTGGACTCTTGCTTACTCCATGGAAGTGCAGCTATCAGCAGTCCATCTTCCAGGGAAAGACAATGTCCTGGTTGATTCCCTCCGCAGGATCAGCCAGGGGCATCATGAATGGTCTCTGAGCATGCAGGGTCTGGCCACAATCTTCAGGAGATGGGGCACACTGGAAACAGACCGGTTTGCTTCCAAAGAGAAGTATAAGCTCCCCTCTCTTTTGTTGCAGGCCTCCAGCAGTGGGCTTAGTCCCCATGGATGCCTGACCATGGACTGGTAGGTAAGTTCCTTTATGTCTTCACTCCATTTCCTCTATTACTTTGCATTCTCCTGAAAATAAGGAGCCGACCTGCAACCATGATATTGTAGACCCCAGACTGGGCCAGGCTGTTCTGGTACTCTCTCCACCAAACAGCCCATTTGTCACCCACAGAGACACAATCTACTGACCAAGGCAGAATAACCTTTCCGAATCTCAAGTGACTGCGCCTCAAGGCATGGTTCTTGAGGAGTTAGAGTTCTGTGATTTTCAATTTTCAGAGGAGGTCCTCAAGGTCCTCAGGTTTCCAGAAGCCTGCTACAAGAAAGACATATGCTTCCAAATAGAAAAGGTTTTCTCTGTGGTGTGCTTCTAAGCAGCTCAGTCCTTTCTAGGTAGATCTGCCCATATTTTTGCACTACTTGGTTTACTTGCAGGCTCTGGGCCTCAGGCCCTCAACCCTTAAAGCACACCTGGCAGCTGTTTCTGCCTATATTTTAGCAGGTAATGAGAAAATGGTGGCTTCTCACACCATTTTCAAGAAATTATTTAAGGGCCTGCTGCATCTCTATCTGCCTGTAAGGGAGCCAGCCCTCCCTGGGATTTGAACCTGTGTATATTTTATTTATTTTTTTATTACAAATTTGGTAACCAGGAAGGGCACACTGAGCTCGAGCTCGATTCCAGGTGCGACCTGGGGTAGGGAAGCATGGAAGTACAGTAACACAATCAATAAAAAAAATACACTATACAAAACCTTTAAGATACATAGACAAATGCAAGTATCATAGCAGCAGGTCGGGACAGGAAAAATAAATATAAGTAAGTTGCTCAGAACATATTAAAAATACAGGAACAGTGTATAGCCAAGTTCATGGAACCCTCCTTGAGCCCATGGCTACTGTGGATCCGAAGTATGTCACCTGGATGCCAGTCTTCTTGGTGGCCATAACTTCTGCCAGAGGAGTGTGCGAGGCTGCAGACCCTCTGCACTGACCATAACTACATTATCTTCCACAGAGATAGAACATTTCTCCCCATGGTGGTGTCCAACTTTCATTTGAACCAGTCCATTACTCTTCCAATGTTTTCACAGCAAAATCCAGCTCTGGTGAGCAGAAGCTGCACAGTCTGGATGTTAAGAGGGCAGTTAGCTACTGTCTGGACTGCTCTAAGAACCTCGGATCTTCCCACTTACAGCTGTTCCTCACATATGGTGAAGTGGGCAAGGTAAAACCAGCTTCTGAAAGGATTATTGCTTGCTGGATAGTTTCTTGTACCCAGTTCTGCTACAATAAAGTGGTCAAGCTGCCACCACAGGGCCTCAGGCCACACTCCACTCGTGGCACTGCTGCCTTTGTGGCAGCCGCAAGAGAGGTTCCCTTGCTAGAGATTTGTAAAGCAGCTACCTGTAAAACTGTACACACCTTTACAGAGCTATTGTCTGGATGTACAGTCCAGAAAGGATGACCGGTTTGGCACTGCTGTCTTGCAGAAATGTTTCCATAAAGAGGTTCTGTACCCAGCCTCCAGAGGTACTGCTTCATAGTCTGCATAAGTAAGCAAGTGAGGGATTCCTGGGCTTTGAAGAAAAAATTGCTTACCATAATAATATTGTTTCTTCCAAGGGATCCCTCATTATGGCCTCCTTGGCCTCTTACATTGAAACAGAACTGCACATGGGTTGGTACCATAGGGTCATGGTACAGGGATTAGGTTAGGACCCAGTTCAGGGTCCTTTCCTGGGTACCTAACCCAGATGGTTTTCACACCTCTTCTTCCTTGACTTCTTTCTCCAAGGACTGGAGTCCTCCCTTCACCTGGTCTTATCCTCCGAGTATGTTCTGTGCTAGCGATTTGTGGGGGAAATGTTGCAGGTGTTGGATAACCACATGTTCACAAGTCATGATCCTGTTACCCTGCTGTTAGGACTCTACTGGGTTCCCAATTCTGACACTTGTGTCATTCTTCCCTGGTCCAGAGCCATGAGGAGGAATCATCTGAAGGGGCCTGACACACGAGGGACAGGGTGGAACGGACTTGCAAAAGTTTTTTTCTGTAAGCATTTTATGGATTTTATTTTTTTTCTCCCCAGTCTCACTTCTCTGGCGTCCCCGGCGTGATACCGCAGCGTGTGGAAGCCGCCGCATCACGCACACCATGGGGCGACCCACCCTACCAGTCTCTCTGGTACTGCCTCGCCTATCACTGAACCTACATCCTGTACGGCGGGACTACGGTGGGCGACTCCCCCTTCCCGGAGTGGACAGCCACTGTTCAATCCTGCTCCCACCCTCCCCCTCCCCCATGCTGGCACCCCGAGGTCGGTCCCGAACCCGGGTCACCGGGGTAGCGTGAGTTGTGGCGTCCAGCGCCTCAACCCTCAGTGCCACCGGGCTGGCAACATTTTAAAGAAAAAAAAAAAAAAAACTTATTCCCATAAGCAGCCCCAACCCGGGCCCACTAGCACCACAGGCAGTGACTCCAACCAGAGCACTAAATGGCCAGCTCGGAACTGGCCCTACCAACAGAGCCCCATAGTGTCTCCCATAAAACTACTCCCTACGGATGGAAAGCGCTGTAATTGCTATGCGCTATTAACAGCACATAGCCAATTTCACATTTGCTCTTTTTATGTCACCCATATTGACGCGCTGAACTTGACTCGCTGTATTCACTTGCTACGCCTAGTGACCCCACAGTGTCCATGGTCACCCTCTTAAAGGGTTCATTAGTTATAGGCAAGTGAATCAATGCTGCTTTATCCTTGTCCCAGCCTTTACCATCTACTGGCACTGTGGAGAAGTCCAGCAGTAAGTGGCCACATCTTTAAATATACTGGCCCATTAAAAATTGTTTGTAAGCTGTCTTTTTGTAAGACTTATGCCCAAGTGTCTTGTAAAAAAAAAAAAAGGATGTTGTGGGCTAGGTCCAGGAGCTGCTTTCGATATTTGCTAGGGACTATCAGCTGCCAGAATACCCCTTCCTCTGGTTCTCCCTTAGGAACCAACTCTTTGTACTGGAGCCCATTTTCCCAATAATCTTCCTTTTTACCTCCTTGAGAGTAGCTCGCAGCACTTGCTACTGGTAGTTCCCTCAGTTTTTGTAGGGACCAGTTGGATTACTGAGCTCTGCCAAGCTCCACATGCCTGACCTTCCCTTGGACATATGCTCTTTCTGTAAGAGACCTGTCCACAGCTGGGATTTCAAAACTCCTGCTCCCAGCCAGTCCTGCAGCCACACTGGCTGCTTCCCTAGCTTCTGAGCAGAGGTTGCTTCTTTCTGCACTCCCATCCCCTCTTTTTCAGAAGCATGTCTTATGGTTTGACTATGTGTAGTGACCAGTACTCCAGATAATGTGAGTAATGGTTTATTTTACTCCCCCTATTTTAAGAAATACTCGTCAGAAATTTTTTTAGTAAGTACCAACACTCTTCCTAACACTTCAAATACTCCAAACCCCATGGAATAGTGCCTTATAACACTGTTGGCGATTCAAAAGGAGTATTTTTTCCATATTGTAAGCACTTCTGCGCATCCAGATTGTGTGTTACTCTCCATATTTCAAAACTGGTAAGTAAAATACTCTTAACTGTCAGACCTTGGCTCGTCAGCTCTCCCGTCTCAACACTGCATCCAACACCATCTGTTGTTTCATACTTCTAGCCCTGCTTCTCACCCACTACTGCCACTTATATGCCTCTTTCGGGTGGCTCTCCCCCCAGGCCTCCCTTGACCTCATCATGGGTACTCCAATCCACAAATCCCTGTATGGAGGAGCAACTTCCCAAATAACCAACCTGCTAAGTTTTAAACAAGGCATTAGGGATCTGAAATCGTCCACTCTACGCCAGCTCAACCTCCCTCGCTCCTCCACAGATATGGGACAAAGAGCTGTTTCTGTCACTACCCCAAATCTGTGGAACAGTCTTCCTGCCCCGCTCCTCTCTGTGGGCTCCACATCTACATTCAAGTCCAGCCTGACCAGTTTCCTGCTGTTAGCATCTGCCTGCAAATGTCCTGCCTAACCCTGTAACAAGATGTTCTACCTAACCCTGTAACACTCCCTCTCTGATTCCTACCTAGCAGTTTTATGTAGCTGCAGTCTAGGTTAAGTATCCAAATACAGTTGGCATTGGCCCTCTAAATTTGTACGACATGCTATTCAGGATTCTATTTTTAGTTGCACACTTGTTAGTACCTTGATGCATTGCCTATCATGTCTAAACTCTGTATTTGATGTATTTTATTCTATATGTTTGCACTTGACTGTGCTGTACTGTATGTTCTTTACTCATGTCATGCTGCCTTTTTATTATATAATGCCATCTTTATGGCCTGGGTCGTGTCTGAAAACGGTCCCTGGGATCAGTCCCTACCAGGTCAACAAATAAATAAATAAACAAAGAAATTAAATATTATCTAGAGCAGTGGTAGTGACACACACGTAATATTTGTCCTGGTATTGAAATCATTACCCTTAATCACATCCACAAGGAGATCAGGTACAGCTCCTAGCTCCTGTCTGCCCTGCGGAGGAAAGACCCAAACCATTGGGGTATACCGTCACCGCAGCGACTTCCCGATGGCAAAGACTGTCACAGCGACAGGAATCGGGCAAAACCCGCCCGTTGCTGTGATGGTCTGTGCAGCAATCGGGACTGCCTCGCTGGGTGTTTGTCCCCGTCACCCCCCCGGTCCAACTCCTACACGGAGTTAGAATCTTAGAGACCGGGGGGTGGAGCCCCCCACAATGGGGAGTTCAAGGGCGCAGCCCCCCTATTGTGTGTGCCGACATCACTGTGGCTACAGTGCCGACAGTCAGCTTTGTAGCTGTTGCTGTAGGGGATGTCGGCGCTAGCGCTGTTGAAGCGCTATAGGTAAACCGTCCATTGGTACTGAGATAGCAGACCTGTGACTCCCTGGATCTTTGAAAATTGACTCAGCAGAATCTGCTCTGCATGGATTAGAACCTGCCTAACTCATCAAGGTGGAGGCCTTAGTGTATCTTAATTTCTGAGTTACCATCCCATTCACTAAGACGGGGGTGTGTGTGCAGAGTGGAGTAAGCAGGGACTGCATTCTGTGAACAAGCCACAAGCTGCTGGGTACCTCGTTGATTACTCTGCCCCTTTGTGCAAGATTTTTAGGACAGTCATAGGGTAGATGCCTTAGTTTTTTTTGCAAATGTAACACTTGCGCTCCTGTGGCTCCTTAGCTTTGGGACCAGGACTTTTTACTTTGGGCTCAGGCACAAGCTGGTGTAGCCCCTCTCTGGCGCCATCCTGGAGAGGGCCACTACCCCTGCCTTGCGGGCCTGACCAAGGGCAAGGGGCCTGGGTTCCCATAGCTGACCTAGAGGGGTCCTTTCCCAGAAGTTAAAATAAAATGGCGCGCCTCCACCCAGAGTACATATTAGTGGGTCTGAGTAACTGCAGTACAACCCCCTGGGATGTCGTACTAACCCACCTCCTCCACAGTTACCCCAGACATGGACTTACCAGGTTCGAACCTCCCCACATTCCGTTACACCATTTGCATTTTTCATCTCAGACAATAAACAGGCTCACAAAGATTAGGCTCCGGATTCATCTTTGCTGCAAAAGAATAACTTCACAGTTTATTTACAGGGGGAAGGGTTTATGATGGGGTAAGTGGAATAGAGTTTAAGCATTTTTAATATTTGCGTTTCCCCAGAATCACATTTCCCTTTCTGATTCAGTCCCATGTTTTAATCATTGCAGCCACCAGGTCTGTCTATCTAATTAACTGCTGCAGATATACTCAAACTCAGACCCACAGGTCCCAGGCCATCTTATTTGTTAATACATCCCCCAGAGCTACTCGTTGCTGAAAACGAGTGGTTTCACGTGCCTCAGCTGAGCGAATGTTCTGGCTCAAGCTGAAGGCAAATGAAAGGAAGGAAGGAAGGAAAGATGAGCACTCCCACCCCAGGAATACTACAATATTCCTAACTCTTTATGCAGTGTGCCTTTAAGCCAGATTTGCCTGGAGATGGAACGTTATGCTAATGATGGAACACCATTGGCACGTGCCACTTTTCAAATGCTGCCAACCATCAACTGCCTACATTCTAACCCTCAGATTTCACTCTCCGTCTGTCAAGACTAGACTGTTGTGTTTGGTGGCCAAAAATAAGTACCTTAAATACACCAGGGTCTTGATAGAAAGAAAAACATGCACCACACTGAAATTTATGCCTTCTCTGTTTACTGCCATACAGCTCAGATACAAGGAGAAAACTTTTCTCAACAACACAGGAATAGTTACAGTAAATGCATTCCTTAAAGCTGTACTGTCTACATTTCTTAGAGCTGCACTACACATAACAATCCCTCCTGACTTAGCTAGAAAGTACATAAGTCAATAATTCAGAAAATAGTATGAAACTATCAAAGTTATTACTGTAATGTTCCTTTTAGTCATGTCATTAGGCTATATCTCTACCAGTCCTTCCTCTTTGGTGGAAGTCTTATACATCCTGACCGACGTAGTAGGACTTGAGGCTGCTGCACTGGAATCTGATTAGCATCAGCCACATCTTATCTCAAATGCTGTGGTTCCACTATCTGTTCCTGTTCTTGTTCTGGAATAAATAATGCTGGATAACTACCCCGACTCTGGGTATCCCTTTTTATGTTGTCTTGCGTCTGCGCAAGAAACATGTTGCGGTAACTTCGGAATAGCAGGTTTTGGAAGCACGGTCCTGTTGTGGCCTGTGGCGCCGCTGCTTTTTGGGGCTGGGCTCCATGGCATGAATTAGATTGCATGCTGTCTATGACAGCAGTGCAAAAGCGTGTCCACCACCTTGAAAGGTTTTAGCTGCTGCAGTGAGGGAGCTTCACCTCATTGCAGGGTGCCTTTCCCTGTGTAAGTTTCAGTGCAACATGGTGGCGGCTGTGCCGTCCACCTCGCGCAGTCCCCAGAAAAGCCGATTTAGGGGGTGCCCAATCACCCTGTCGGAATCATCATATCCCCCCTCCCACCCCCCAGTTCATCTGCCGACGAGGGAGCCCAATCCCCATCGGCATCATCCCTCCCACATTTTTTTTTTTTATTTGTTGACAGGGTGTCCAATCCTCATCGGCTACAGTCTCCCCGGCAGGTGACACCCACCTCCCCAGTTCATTTGCCGATGGGGTAGCCCAATCCCATCGGCATCATCCCCCACTCTTTTTTTAATTTGCCGGCGGTGCCCAATCCCCATCGGCTCCAGTCCCCAAAAAAAAATATGCAGGTGACATGCTGGGAGCCCACCCAGCGTGTCAAATATACCTGTAAAACAGAAACCTTCCTGCAATGTTTTTTTTCCCCCCTATAAAGTAGAAAACTGTCCCTCGCAGTCTGCAGCATCCTCCCCAACCCGCGCCCACTCACTGCGTGTCCCACCTCCCCACACACCCCCTCGCCCCATACTTTCCTCCGGAGCCTGGCCTGACGATCTTCTGTGGACCAGGAACACGTCTGCACTCTTCAAAGCCGACCACGAACTGAAGAAATGTCGGTAAGCTGTATAATGGTATAAATTGGGTTTTTTCAACTTTGCATATCTCGGGCATTTTGGGGAATTTTGCCACCAAATTTTCAACATGGGGTTATTGGGACCCCTCTTCATGAATTCAGTTACTATCATGGCGTTATTCGGTCCCAAAAGGTGATTTTGCAGTCACTGCATGGAATCACCCTTCAGGACCGATTAACGAAATGACAGTGCTACTGTTCATGAGGTGGCCTCTCAAAAAGCCTATGTTGCAAATTTGGTGAAAAAAATAAAATAAATGACTGTTTTACGAGCGTGTGTTGCGCAGTTTCCACGCACACTCATAACTTCATGAATCTGTAATATTTTCATTCCAGATTTTCAGCATTGACATTTTTCTACACCTCCTTATGAACAGTACAGCTGTCATTTTTCACATCCTGACCGAAATGTGTTTTTGCATTTCCGGCGCAGAATAGTGTGGTCGCTCTGAGAAATCAGTGTTCGAGACAGAGTAAGAAACTGACAGTGACACTGTTCATGTGCAGAGGTCCTAAAATGCCTGTGTGGAAAATTTGGTGCCAAAAGTCCCTTAAATGACTGTTTTACGAGTGTGCGTTGCGCAGTTTCCACGCATGCTCGTAACTTAGCGAATCTGTAATATTTTCACTCCAGATTTTCAACATTGGCATTTTTCCACACCTCCTTATGAACAGTACAGCTGTCATTTTTCACATCCTGACTGAAATGTGTTTTCGGACTTTCGGCGCAGAACAGCGTGGTTGCTGTGGGAAATCGGTGTTCAGGACAGAGTAAGAAAATCACAGTGATACTGTTCATGAGCAGAGGTCCTAAAATATCTATGTTGAAAATTTGGTGACGAAAGTCCATTAAATGACTGTGCTATGAGCATGCGTTGTGCAGTGTTCATGCACCCTCGTCATTTTTCACATCCTGGCCGAAATGTCTTTTCGCACTTCCGGCGCAGAATAGTGTGGTCACTGTGGGAAATCGGTGTTTGGGACAGATTAGGAAAATCACAAGCTCGTAACTTTGATAATTTTTAATATTTGTACTCCAGATTTTCACCATTACCATTTTTTCACACCTCCTTATGAACACTACAGCTTTCATTTCCCACATCCTACCTGAACTGTTTTTGCATATCCGGTGTGCAGTGGTGCAGTCGCTGTAGAAAAACAATGTTCAGAACAGAGTAAGAAAATCACAGTGACACTGTTCATGAGCAGAGGTCCCAAAATGCCTATGTTGAAAATTTGGTGAAAAAAATCCTTAAAATGACTGTTACAAGTGTGCGTTGTGCAGTGTCCATGCACAGTCGTAAGTTTGAGATTTTTTAATATTTTCACTCCAGATTTTCAACATTGTCATTTTTGCACACCTTTTTATGAACAGTTCAGCTGTCATTTATCACACCCTGCCCGAAATGTAGTTTCGCACATCTGGCGCACAATCACACAGTCGCTGTGGGAAATCAACGTTCGGTTACATTAAGATAATCATAGTGCCACTGTTCATGAGCAGAGATCCCAAAATTGCTATGTTAAAAATTTGGTGAAATAATGCAGTTTTCGCACATGCTCGTAACTTCGAGAATGTTTAATATTTTCACTCCAGATTTCCCACATTGCCATCTCTTCACACCTTCTTATCAACGGTGTAGCTGACATTTTCATGTGGTGCAGAATGGCGCTGTCACTGTGGGAAATCAACGTTCGAGACAGATTAACAAAATCACAGAGGCACTGTTCATGAACAGAGGTCCCAAATGCTTTCTTGAGATGGGGTCACAAAAAGGCCATGTTTTAAACTTTGGAGTGCAAATACCAACACACGCCCAGGGCATTAGGATTTCTAACCTTTACATCTCACCCTGTACAGACTAACAGGCATCAGGGGTGTGTCTTTGTATTGTCTGCTGTACTGCTCACGCCATTGGTCCTCCACCTTCACCCTGCAGCCACTGACAGGCATCAAGGTGTGCCTTGGACTCTTTAGCCCCAAAGTTCTACATATTCTCCTATACTGCACCCATCTCAGTGTACTTCCTTATGAAATGGGGTGAGCATAAGGCCAGATGACCCCAAGGCACAGAGCGACACTTGTCATACTCCTACAGGGTAGGGTGAGGTGAAATAGCATGAGCGTTATGGCCAGCTGCCCAAACGCACATCCCAATGCCTGCCACTCTCTGCAGGGTGGGGTGAGGTGGGGTTTGGTTGATGTTGGTTCTATACTTCACTGCTACTTCTATTATGGGTGTCTCTAACTCCTGCACTACCAATGCCAAAACCAGCAAGACAACATTCGACATTGATAAATGCTTGTTTGTTCTGTCTCAGTTCTAGTACGTAACTGGTCCGCATGTTTTTTCACTCTCCTCTGGTTAGTCAGTCGAACACTGTAGACAACATTTCTGAATTTTATTTTCACCACGCCTTCTATCCATCTCTTCGGGCCTGCATGCATCCTGACCCACACAAGATCATTGGGTTTGAAGGATCTGGTGTTAGGAAGCATTTCAGTTACTGACTTATAGCCTAGAGGGCGAAGAAGGTCCAATTGAGTTCAAATCTGACGTCCAAATAATTCTGCAGGGGATATTCCCGTGACACAATGTGGTGTCATTCAATACACGACAAGAAAGTCCAAAAGGAATATTTGTATTGCCATCGGTATAGTAGGATTACCTTTGTCCATACTCTTTTTAAAAGTCTGAACCAGGTGTTCTGCTTCGCCATTTGAACTTGGATGGTAGGAAGGTAAGAAAATATGGTGGATACCACATTGCTGGCAAAATGCTTGGAATTCAACAGATGTGAATTGTGGGCCGTTATCTGAGACAATCACTTGCAGAAAACCATGGGTAGCAAAGATAGATTTCAACACTTTGATGGTACTTTCAGTAGTTGTTGAAGACATTTGATGAATTTCTGCCCATTTACTATAAGCATCAGTTAAGAGTAACCACATGGAATATAAGTAAGGTCCTGTGAAATCAATATGCAACCTTTGCCAGGGTTTTTCAGGTCGTTCCCAATTTATTTATTGCAGTTGTTTCACCAGGAAAGGCACACTGAGCAACAAGATGCCAGTCTCCTGGTGCGACCTGGGGGGGCACATGGGTATGATAACACGCAGGTTATCAAGTGAACAGTTAACAGAAGCAAATAAAAAGCAGCATAAGGATACACGATTGCATGAATATGCAAGCTGCGCACATTGACTGCTTAGGATATTATGGTATCAAATAACAATTTTTGTGACAAGAAGCAAGAGACAAGGTAAATTAACACAGTAGTAACAGCTGTAACAGAGGACGTATATTACAGTTATACACAGTACATAGGGCAAAATAGGCCCAGGACATAAATGCAAGGTTGGGCTTATATGTCAGCTTCTGTAGCAAGGCTAAGGCTGCTGGTCAGACATTGGGGAAGGGATAATGGGGCATGGCAGGTTCAGGGACAGGAGCAATTTGTAGTAAGGAAGTTTGCTAGGGTGGTAGACTGAGAGTAGGAAGAGGAGGAGTGCCGAATTTGCGGTGGGACGGTGTTCCAGAGCTTGGGTAGCCGGTGTGAGAAGGCAGCTTAACCGGCAGAGTTCTTCTGCCTAGAGACTGAAAGTTGGCGGGAGTCACTGGATCTAAGATGATGGGAGAGGGTGGGGCATCTGTGAGCACGGTGGCGAGGTAGGAGGGGATGGACCCGAGCCATAGGTTGGAGACAAATTTAGCACAGTGAGAGATGCGGCGGTTTTCGATGGATGGTAGTGCCAAGGCTCGGTCGAGGTGGTGGGTGAGGGGAGAGGCATCGAGAGCAAAGCGGCAGAAGGCATTATAAAGTGTGTCCAGTTTAGATATGGTGGACTTAGGGGCTGCACTGTATACAATGTCGCAGTAGTCGATGGAGGGCAGTATCATCTTCAGGAGCAGTTCACGTCGGACTCTGGGAGGGAGGCTGCTGCAGTTCCTATATAGTGCACTGAGCATGGGGCGTAGTTTTTTTGAGATGGCATCGATGTGGTCAGAGAAGGAGAGATGGCTGTCGAGCCAGACCCCCAAGTAACGGAACGAGGAGACATCTTCAAGTTTTTGGCCATCCAGGGTGACGAAGTAGGGAAGTGAGGGGAGTCTGGCCAGGCGTTGTCGTGTGCCAAAGATCATAGTGACAGTTTGTTTTGCATTTAGGGAGAGCTGGTGTGAGCTAAACCATTGCTGTACCTTGTTGAAGTTAGCTTGGAGGTTTGATTGTACCACATCAGGGGCGGGGCCCAAGTAGTAGAGTACAGTATCATCTGCATACATGTGGATTGAGGAAGTAGAGCAGATGAGTAGCAGGTCGTTTAGGAATATAGAGAACAGAATGGGACCAAGAACCGACCCCTGTGGGACACCGGTAGTTAAGGGAAGGGGGGTGGAGATTGCATTTGAGACTCTAACGGACTGAGTTCTATCAGAGAGGCATGATCTGAACCAGTTTGTGGCTGCGACAGAGAGGCCTGATTCAGCGAGACTCGAGAGTAATATTGGGTGGGAGACTGTGTTGAAGTCTTTTGCGAGGTCGACAAAAACGGCTGAGGTGATCAGTCCACTGTCCATGCCTGTCAGGATAGTGTCTGTAAGCCTTATCAGGGAGGAGGTGGTGGAGTGTCCCTTCCTGAAGCCAGACTGGAATGGCGTGAAGAATTTGGAGTCAGTGAGGAAGGAGGTAAGTTGGGTGAGCACAAGGTGCTCTTGTAGTTTTGCTAGGGCTGGGAGGAGGGAGATAGGGCAGTAGTTAGAGGGGGAGGTAGGGGCACCTCCTTTTGGCAGAGGGATGACAATGGCGTGTTTCCATGCATGGGGGACAGCAGCGGCAGCAAAGGATTGGTTTAGGAGTTTGGCAAGTGGAGTTGCTATAGCGGGGCAGAGAGGTATAGAAGTTTGGGGTCTAATCCATCTGGGGATTTGCCTTTTGAAGGGTTGAGAGAAAGTAATGCATCTAGGGCCTCAGTTGCAGAGATGTCTTTGAAGGAAAAGGAGCGAGGCCTAGTCTGGGTCTTTATGTCTGTAGGCGGTGCGAGAGGTGTAGTGTTGGGCAGGGAAGAGAGGAGGGTGGCAGCACAAATGGAGAAGTACACATTGAACTCAGTGGCGACTGCTGTGGGCTCTGATAGGAGAGAGTTATTAACATTTAGCATTGTAGTGGGATTGGCAGCCGTTGGGGTGAAGAGGGAGTGAATGACCTTCCAGAATTTTGAGAGTCTATTTAGGTTTGACTGGAGGGAGCTGCTGAAGTACTCTGCTTTTGCAAGACGAGTGGCTCTGGTGCACTTGTTACGGAGCATGCAGTATGTGGAGAGGTGTTGTGGGAGGCGTGAGGATTTATGCGTTTTCCTGGCTTTGTCCTGTGCGATTTGACATGCAGTCAGTTCTTGGGTGATCCAAGGTAGGTGGTTTCCTCGTACTCTTGTACGACGCAGTGGGGGGTGTGTGTTCCAGACGCTGAGGAATGTGTTTTTAAAGTGTAGTAAGGCATCATCAGTGGAGATCGTGGGAGGGGCAGGGGCCCAGTTTGCTAGCACAAGGTCATCTAATACAGGGGCTAGATTCAGGGATTTATAGGAGCATTGGACTACAAATTTAATGGGGGATTTGGGCGGTGGATTTTATGCACTAAGAAGGTTACGTGGTGGTCGCTGAGGGAGTCAGGAAGAATACCGGCTTGTTTGACCCGGTGGTGGTGTGTGGTAAGGACCCAGTCGATGAGCGAGTGGTTACCAGATTTTAGGTTAAGCTGGGTGGGCTCAGTAATGATTTGTGAGAGGTTTAGGATGGAAATTTCAGTCTTGGTTTTGTTGAGGACAGGAGCTAGCGAATTGTGGTTAAGATTGCCCATAATGTAGAGTTCCCCAGTCGTGGTTAGGCATGAGATTTGCTTGAGGGGGTCGGTGACAGCAGAAGCTGGTGTACCAGGTCGGCAGTATATCCCAGCAATGTAGATTGGTAGCTAGAAGGGAAGGACAAGCTGAATTAGTATTACTTCAAGGATTTTTGGTTCGGATTTGGTCAGGACCACTGAATAGTGCAAGTCCGAGTTTATGTAGATGGCTATTCTGCCGCCTTTAGAGGTTCTATCCTGGTGGGCCATAGTGTAGCTTGGGATAGCGACAGAGGAGTCGTTGATGTTTTTGTTGAGCCAGGTTTCGGACAGGGTGAGGATATCTGGAGCATAGTGGATGGCAAGAACCTGAAGGGAGTCAAGCTTGTGGACAAGGCTTCTTATATTTAGGTGCAGGAGGCGCAGATCACGTGGGAGAAGGTCCCCAGAGTGAGGTGAAGAAGAGGCCGATGTTGGAGAGAGGCATGGGGGGGGTAGTATTGGGGCAGGGGTTAGGGTGGATGTCATCTGCTGCAAGGAGCAGGAGAGCGAGAGTTAGGTAGTGAGCGAATAGATGTATATGACTGACTGTGAGCGGTCGTCTCTTAGATTGATGGTGTGTATGAGCTGGGCATAGGGGAATAAAAAATGACCCAGGGGAGCAATGGGTTGAAAAGAAATGGGCTGGGACGTGTGGCAGTGTGTGTCCACGCTTGGGTGAAAGGGGAGGTGGACGCCGTGCTGGAGGGGCTGGGAGAGCTCAACGAGGTTTGGCAGGATTTGGGAAGGGGGCATGGGAGAGGTGGGTGGCATGTTGGGAAGGAAAGGAAGGGAGGGAGGGAGAAGAGAATAGGGATGAGCAGGGTCAGGTGGCCTGGTAGAAGGATCATGGCACGGATCACGTGCTAGGAGGACCCTACTGCTGTGGTTACTTAGCGGGGAAGGTAGGTGCCATAGTTACTTAGTGGAGAAGGTGGAGGGCTGGGATGCAGGGGCAGGGGAATGATAGGGACCTGTAAGGACTAGGAACCAATGGGGGAACAGAGGGAATGAGGGTTTTGGGTAGGGAATGAGGGAGCGAGCAGTGCTGCTAGGCTTATTAGCCAATGAGGGAGCGAGTGCTGCTAGGCTTACTAATCAGTGATGGAGCGAGAGGAATGTGGACGGCAATAGGTGTATTTAATCAGTGGAGGAAAGGGGTGGGTGGGAGGGCCGAAAATCCTTCTATGAGACACTTGAATTTTGCTTATTTGCAGCTAAATCTATTTGCAAAAATGCCAGGCCGCAAAAGCAGGGGAAAAAGTCCTGGCCAATCAGAGCGGGTTTGCTGGAAGCGCACGTGTTCCGATTAGCTGCGCTGTCGCCGTACCTTCCAAGGAGCTGCAGGCGGGCATCCTGGTCTCGGTCTGCTGGGTGCTGTCCAACTGTGGGGGAGCTGAAGCAGCTCTGTTCAAGGGCAGGCAGCTGCAGAGAACTGGAGTTCTTGCTGGAGTTCCCATTGATACAGCACAACCTTCGCATCTTTGCACAACCTGGTATATGTCTCTATCAATGGAAGGCCACCATACGTGAAGTCTGTCTAGGGATTTCATTTTAGCAGTGCCTGGATGGCCCGCATACAAAAGAGTCAACACATTTGAGTGATAACATTGGGGTACTATGACACGCAATCCCCATAGAAGACACCCCTCAGCAATGGACAACTGCTGTCTCTTTGTATAGTAAAGTTGTAGTGCAGTCAAACAAGTAGTGCCTTGTGGCTAATTCTCAAGCGTGTACTGATACACTTGTTTCAAAATTACATCTTGACTAGTCGCTTTTGCAATGTTCTTGGCTAGTACTGGAAGCTGATCTAACTGTTGTAGCCCCATTGCACACACAACAGTAGAATCCTCCATATCTTTGAATTGCACTGGAAAACTGTCTGGCCCCACCTGGCATACTAATAGCTCCTCTTTAAGTCCCATATTGAACTCCATTTCTCTGGATATTGGTAACCTCGACAAGGCATCCACATTTCCATGCTGGTCAGTTAGTTGGTATGTAACCTCGAAATTATAGGCAGACAAAATTAATGCCCATTGTTGAAGTCAGCTAGTGGCTGTTTCTGGAATTCCCTTTTCTGGACTGAAAATTGTCACTAGTGGCTTGTGATCCGGCTTCAGATGAAACTTGCGACCTAGCAAGTATTGGCGAAATTTCTGGACTCCAAACACAATCGCTAATGCCGCTCTCTGAATCTGGGCATAATTCCTTTCAGCTGCAGTGAGTTTGCATGAAGCATGGGCTATCTGCCAATGTGATAGGTAACTTAGGGTCATAATGAGTTAAATTATTCACCTCACTGTGGCCCTTGGTCCACTTCCACGGAGTACAATTATATAACAGTTCAATTAGGATAGCACATTTAGTGGCTAAGCCAGGTATGAAACGGTCATAGTAGCGCACTATACCCAAGAATGAGCACAACTCTGAAACATTCTGTGGTTCAGGCATGTGCACAATGGCTTCCACCTTTTCATCATTTGGACGAATTCCGTCTTTGTCAATAGTGTGACCTAAGTAGGTGACACTTGGTTGAAAAAATTGGCATTTTTCTCTCCTGAGTCTGAATCCACTCTGTTGCAATCTCTCTAAAGTCTTTTGTAAATTAAGTAAATGTCCTACTTCTGTCTTGCCTGTGACAATGATGTCATCCAAATAACAAGCAACACCTGATATATCACCCACCGTTTGCTCAATCACTTTTTGAAAAATAGTAGGTGCAGAACTAAGGCCAAAACAAAACCGTTTGTACTTGTACAGTCCTTGGTGTGTATTAATCACTACCAATTTCTGAGAGTCTGTATCCAACTCCACTTGAAGGTATGCATCAGCGAGGTCCAGTTTAGAGAACCCCACACCACCATTCAGTCTATGAAAAAGTTGCTCAGGTAAGGGTAAAGGAAATACATCTGTGCTAAGTACTGGATTAAGTGTCACCTTAAAATCTCCACATATTCGAACCTTACCACCTGGCTTAGACACCACCACAATTGGAGTAGCCCAATCTGAACTTGAAACCTTTTCCAGCGCACCTGCTTTTTCCAGTCTGTCCAATTCTTTCCCAGCCACTGGTTTTAAGGCAAAAGGAAGTTTCTGTGGTTTACAAAACTTGGGGATTGCATTAGGCTTTGTAACTAGCTTGACTTTAGCTGTTGTACAACATCCCAGGCCTTTCCACAGCTCTGGATACATGTCTAAAGTCTCCCCAAGCTTGGGCGGGTTACTGCTTTGTGGTACCTGGACAGCAGCAAGCAGGCCAAAATCTGCTGGATCAATATGAATGTTTAAAATAAACTGAGTGTCTCTGCCCAAAATGTTGACACCCTTTTTTGAAACCAGAAAAGTTAAAGGTGTACTAGGAGAATTAATTATGTGTACTAAAGTGGTAAACAAGCCCAGTGGCTGAATTGGTTGCCCTTCAAATGCATGCAGCAACTTATTACAAGGAAACAATGGTAGCTTATCTAGATCAGACCATGTTAGATGGTTCATAAAAGTAACTGGGGAAGCAGAGTCTACTATTAAACGCAACTGACTCCTCAGTTGTGGCAATTGGAGTAACACATAGAAAGGAGGAACGTCTTTAGTCTGCATTTGTGGTGCAATAGGAACCACTGCACTGTCTGTGCTCTCTGACTTAATCACAGCAGTTTTCCTGCTTCTGCAGACCTTAGCAATATGCCCCTGATGTTTACATGCATGACACTGAACTTCTCTGGATTTGCACTGGTCTCTGCTATGCTGAGAAGACCCACGTGATGTACATTTGTACTGGCCATGCAGTTTGGGTGGAGTGGTTGAATTCTACTTTGAAAACAGTGGTTTAGACTTAGGTTTGAGCTGTTTAAATTTGGGTTTACTGCAGATACTTGAACCTCATTTTTAGTGTCCATCTTAACATGTGCTTCATTTTCTCCAGCCTCATACATTTGTGCCAAATGTAAAAGTTCATCAGCAGACTTCTTGACACTTACCGAAAGTAATTGCTGAATACGATGTTCACTATTCAACCCCATAACAAACTTATCAGCTAAATTAGATTCAAGATGCTCCCTGCTCCACTCACATGTGAGAGCTAAGCGTTTGATCTCAGCCAAATAAGATTGTAATGACTGACCTGGTTTCTGATGGTAACTGTAGAATTTATAAGGTTCAGCCCTTGGAAAAGTTGTTAAACTGTATTGTGCATTCAAGTTAGCCTTTAGCTCTTGATATGACAAATCCTTCAGCCGGTCTGGTGCACACAGACTGCTTAAAAGTTTGAAGGTTTCACTCCCCAAGAAAGTACAAAAAACAGCTTGAATAAGTATATCCTGTCGCTCAACATTTGCAGATTTTATGGCAGGATTAAGTAATAACCACTGATCAAACCATCTCGACCATTATCCCAGTCTGTTCCTGTAAAACTCTCAAAGCTGGCTGAAGTTTCCATGATATAGCACAGTTCCAAATTGCTTACTTGCCTCCAATGCAGAAAGTCAGAAAATGGTGTAATTCAGTAAGCTGGAGCTATTAATATTTCCACCATCCTTGTCGCCAGTTTGTTGTATTTGGTGGCCGAAAATAAGTAGCTTAAATACATCAGGGTCTTGGTAGAAAGAAAAACATGCACACTGAAATTTAGGCATTTTCTGTTTACTTCCATATAGCTCAGATACAAGGGAAACATTTTTCTAAACACACGCAGGAAGCATTACATAGATGCTCGGAGATCCTCTCCTCAACATGTCGTTGTGAAACTTATAAAAAAATAGTAGTATTCTTTTTATTTTCTTCTGCTGCCCTTATCTCTTGTTTTTTAGATAACCGTTAGCTTATTTCAGTTAAATTGTTGATTTTTCTCGGTTTCTCCCGGCTCAGTATAACCAGAGAGGAACTGGGAATTTTTTTAGTTTTAGCGGAGTTTTGTGACAGAAACTCCTTTATTCTAGCATAATTTGTTTAAATAAAATTGTTGGTGATTTCTTTTGAGGGAACCAGGGAGTCAGCCGGTTCAGCAAGCCTCTTAGGAACTGCTTGCATACCTGTCTCAGGGGTAGCAGTTACATTAATTGTTGTGGTTTCAGCCACAGTAACTTAGGGTGTCAGCTGGTCAGAGCTCGAGAGACCCTTAGGTGGTGATAGCATTTTTTTTTTTTTTTTTAGCCTTATCTAGGCATTTCAGTAATTTTTTCAGGACATGTAACGCAGATTTCACTCTGTTTTTAAATGTTCATGTCCAGCTAGACAAAACGAGAATGTCTGACTTAACAACATTTCACCACCCTGAGTACAAGGTTTGAAACCGGGATCACCAGTTTCTTTTTATAACATTTTCAATGTAAATCCAAGAACAGTTGCAACTGCTAAAAAAAAAAATATTTTAATTTAAGTTTATTTAGCAGTTGCGGTCGGTTCTGGAACCGTTGAGGGATCCAGGAACCGAGATAAAATGAACCGAGGCTATCGGTTCAGGAACCGGTATTAGCGGTTCTTGAAACAAGCTAATTTAATAAAATTAAACATAACTAATGAAGTTTTTTAGTCAGAAAACTCAGATAAATATAAAATAAACCTCGGTTTAACCCCAGTTATACTGAACCAGGAGAAACCGAGAAAACTTACAATTTAAATACTAAAACTATGGGTTTACCTAAAATTACAAAAAGTAAAAGGCAGCAAATGAAATGTAAAGAATACTTAATATTTTATAAGGTTTCTCACATCAGAACAAAAGATGATGAGGCGAGGATCTCTGAGCATCTAGTCTTGACAGGCAGCGAGAAAAATCTGAGGGGTTAGAACTAAGGCAGTTAGTATAAGTTAGCATTTGAAAAGTGACTCATGCAAAGGATTCCATCATTTGCATATGTTCCAAATTCTCTCTGGGCAGTTCTATTTGCAAGGCTGACTGCATAAAGTTATGAATACCTGAGTATTACTGGGGTTAGAATACCAGTTTCTGAACTGCTAAACCCGGTTCCTTTTGTATCGGTTCTCAGTTCCGATTGGTTCCCCGATTGGTTCCTGAACTGACCGCAACCGCTGATTTTAGTTTTAAAAGTTTAAATTTTATCACAGTTGCTGTTTTTCTGCTGTATTGACTAAAATGTTAGAAAACCTAAGAGAAAAACCGTGAACCCGGTTTTAAAAATTGTACAGAGTATGGAGAAGTTTTTGCCAAGGCAGATAAGCACACTTCTTGTGTGGCCTGCCTGGGCTATGACCATTTAAAATCAAATTGTGAGGTTTGCAAGACCTTTCCTGAAAAAACGCTTGAAAATGTTTGGAAAGGCTTAAAAAGTAGTTGCCTCCACTCAAAGGTCCCTCAGGCTCTGACCAGCTGACACCCTCAGTGGCTGTGGGTGAAACCACAGAAACCGCTACTTCTACCCCTGATACGGGTGGAAAGGTTATTACAAAAAGGCCTGCTGAACCGGTTAGCTCTCCAGTTCCACTAAAAAAAAAAAGACTAAATACACAGAACCCCCTTCTGATCAGCATTTGGGAACTTCTGGTGTGGCTGGAAAGATGCCTTCTCCACTGGAAATTGCATAAGCTTTTAAGGTCTTGCAGGCCTTACAGGGGATGCTGCCTGCTGGACAGCAGTCAACAGTTCAGAACCCCTGTTAAATCAACCCAGTCTTCTCTCCATGATGATAGGGAAGACTATAAGGAGTATGAGGAAGAAAAGGGAGAGCCTATAGAGCCTGAAGTCTCCCCTGAACAGGAGTTTGGCTCTCCTCCCAGGGCTTCTGAGGATTATTCATCTCATGTTTGTATACACCATCGTATATTGCATTCCTATTTTTTCTGCTCCTCATGTGCTAAATGTCTGTCACTGTATTTTCCCCTCCCCCAGAACACACCTGGAATCGAGCAGTACTTTGCCAGTGTGCCCTCCTGGTAAAACTTTTCAATAAATTAATAATAAATACATTTTATATTTGTCAGAAAAATGATAGATGCTCTTGACATCATTACTACTGAGGTGATAGAGGATGAAGAGGAAGCAGAATATATAGAAATGATGGGATTAACAGCCACTGAAAAGTTACTGCTCTTTGTGAATACGTTATTTTAAGAAAAATATATTCAAAATCTTCCAGACACTTGGGTCTGTCCCCCTTTTGGACAAAAGGCTGGACAAGAAGTACCTGTTGGATAAGGAAGGGGCTGAATTGTTATTCTCCCACTCTGACCACCAGGGGGTGGTACAAGCTGCAGCCTGTGACAAGGCAAAGGTTCCTCTGGCATCTCATCCCCCTGAAAAAGATTCCAGAAAGATTGATAGCATGGCCAAGAAGGGCTACCTATCAGCATCTTTGGTCATCAGGCAAGTTAATTTCCAGGCTTTGCAGCCCAGTATCAAAAATCTCTCTGGCAGTCTGTCATGGCTGTGGCAGTCAAAGCTCCCTCTGGTCTTTCAGCTGACTTAACTGAGACTGCCAGATTTGGCTTAGAAGCAGCCAAATGCCAATTTCAGATGGCAGAAGATACCAATGACACTGCTGCCAGGTTGATGGCTAATACCATTGCTCAGAGAAGGTTTGCCTGATTAAGAGCCACAAACCTTACTCAGGATACACAAAACAACGCTCTGGAGTTTCCTGTTGAGGGGAAATTCCCTTTTTGGAACTCATACAGAGGCTTACATGAAAAAGGTGGACAAGGCCACCTACAGAAGCAATTCTGCCAAGGAAAGGGCTTCCCCGTCCACTAGACCTTATGGAAGGGGAGGCAGAGGCAGACAGTTTCATACCTAGCATTTTTATCAGGCCATGGCCGTACTCCAAGTTCAACAGTACCCACATCAAGGGTACTTCAGGGGCAGGGGCAGGGACAGAAGGGTTTCCAGGCGTGGTTCCCAGTCTCGGCCTCAGGCAAAGCAAGACTCCTGACATGCTTCCCAGGCCGCGTTCCCACTGCCAGTAGGGGGAAGCCTGACTCACTATTTCCAGGCTTGGAAACAGATCACCACAGACAAGTGGGTCCTGGAAGTAGTGAGTCAGGGTTTGTCCCTAAGCTTCAAATCCCTTCCTTCTCTAAGAACCAGAGTGTTCAAGCCAGCTTCCAATGCAGAAAGAAAGCTACTGGAAAAGGAGATACAGAACCTATTGTTGTCCAAGGCAGTGGAACCTGTGCCCCCACAACAAAGGGGGAAGTCTTTTTATTGAAGATACTTCCTCACAACAAAGAACAACTGGGAGTGGCGCCCTATCCTAGACCTAAGGGCGCTATATAGGCACTTACTAAAGCCAAGGTTCAAAATGGTAACCTTGTCACCATTTCTGCCAGCTCTCCAAAAAGGAGATTGGCTGGCATCTCTGGACCTAAAAGATGCTTACTTCCACATTCTCATAAGGGAGTCTCACAGAAAGTACCTCAGGTTCAGACTCCCATCAGGTCATTACCAGTTTTCAACCCTGCCATTCGGCCTTACTTCAGCTCCAAGAGTGTTCACAAAGTGCCTGGCAGTGGTTGTGGCACACCTGCAACGGCAAGGTGTCACAGTTTTCCCCTACCTGGACGACTGGTTGGTGGTAGGAAGATCACCCAAGGACTTCTGGGGTTGCTGGGTTTTCTGGTAAATCTCAAAAAGTCAGTCCTTCTCCCTGCACAAGTGCTGCAGTTCATAAGAGCAGAATTAAATACCCAGGAGGGCAGGGCTTACCTACCTCTGGACAGGGTAAAAAGTATTCTGCAAATGGCAGGCTGCTTCAGCCTAAACAAACCAAAACCTGCAAGGCAGTTTCTACAGCTACTGAGCCACATGGCAGCCGCCATGGGTGCACAGTCCTGGGCTCCAGGTTCCAGATGAGAGACATCCAATTGCACCTAAGGGCTCATTAGTATCAAAGAAAGGATTCTCTCTCGAAGCTGGTTCAAGTAAAAAAAAATTTACTTTTGGTCCTTCAATGGTGGAAAGAGGAAACCAACCTCAGGAAAGGGGTTCCCTTTCAAAAAGAGTCTCCATCAGTGATCCTCACAACATATGCATCACTACTGGGGTGGGGTGCCCACCTAGGGGACCACACTACTCATGGCACTTGGTCCAGTGCAGAGTCACTCCAGGATATAAACCTGCTGGAGCTCAGAGTAGTGTTCCTGGCACTCCAAGCCTTCACACCACTGGTTCAGGTAAGGGTGGTACAGGTCAGAACAGACAATACCACCACAATGTACTACATAAACAAGCAGGGAGGAAAAAGATTGGATCCACTCTGCACAGAAGCTATGAGAATATGGACCCTGGTCTACTCCCTAGAAGTCTCCCTTCAGACCATTCATCTGGCAGGCGAGGACAATACCCTAGCAGGTGCTCTGAGTCAGATCAACCAGGCCCGTCACGAATGGACTCTGAACAGACAGGTGGTGAAAGTGATTTTCAGAAGGTGGGGCACCCCAGAGATCTCTTTTATCCCACAAAAGTCACCACCTGCCACAGTATTGTTGCAGATCCCCAGCTCAGGGAACAATACTCCTGGATGCCCTGGTTTTGGACTGGTCAGGAAAGTACCTGTATGCGTTCCCACCATTCTCTCTGGTGTACAGAGTGCTACTCAAACTTAGGTCCCAGTCAGCTTCAGTGATATTGATAGCTCTAGACTGGGCCAGGCAGCCATGATACTCTCTGGTGCTCTCCATGTCTGTAGCCAAGCCACTTCAGCTTCCTCGGAGGCACAACCTGCTAACCTCCATTCAGAGGAGACTCCTGTACCCGAACCTTAAATCCCTCAGACTGAAAGCATGGCTCTTGAGGACTTTAGAGTGTGCAGGCTTGTATCTCTTTGAAAGTGTTCTGGATATTTTAAGGGGGTGCAGGAAGCCTTCCACCATAAAAACCTACACCTCTAAATGGAAAAGGTTTTCTATCTGGTGCCTCCACCAGGGATGTGGTACCAACTCAGGCAAGGGTTCCAGCTGTGCTGGACTACCTTATGTATTTGCATTCACTGGGCCTGCAGCCCACTACTCTAAAAGTTCACTTAGCTTCAGTGTCTGCTTACACTTCAGCTGGGAAGAATGCCTCTATGGCATCAAATCCTATCTTCAGATGGTTCTTTCAAATAACATGAAGTCTTGCTGTATTCTGACAATTGCAGATATTCCCAACCTTTGAACTGCCCCGGAGAACTAAGGGTTAACTTTCCATGCAGGGCATGGAACGCTGAGCTCGAGCTCGGTTGAAGTCTCTGTCTGGAGTGTTTTGAACTCAAACCGTCAGATTCTTTACTCCGCCTCGGTGAACGGTTGCTCCGGAGATTTCTCCTTCAGCTCGGTTCGAAGTTGGTTAAAGTTTTCAGTGTTTCGTTGGTTCAAACCGAAAAAAAGTATCTGCATAGTCGGTTCATTCTCTGTCTGTGGTGCCTTGAGTACTAGATAGGAATTGTTCTATATTTCTGTGTGGAACTTGTAAAAGTGCGGTCGGTTCGGCTGAACCGACCATTTGATTGTGAATTTTGCTATATTTAATGTGCGGTTACCGGTTCTTATCCGTTCTAAAAAAAAAAAAAAAAACGTGTTTTATCCATTTTTTCCAATACCCGTGACACGGTTAGGAACCGATAAGGGAGTCTTGCCTGGTGGTTGCCGAAAAAAGGGTAAGTTTGGTTAGGTTGGCCATGTCTGAGAATCCCAAGAAAAAAAACGGGCCCACTGGTTTCAACACTGCAGTGAGTGTGGGGAGGTCTTTGCCAAGGCCGATCCCCACACCACCTGTGTTTATTGTCTGGGGTTTGACCACCACGATTCAGACTGCCAAATATGTAACAATTTTCCCAAATCTACTCTTGAGAAAAGATTAGGTAGACTCAGGGAAAAGGAGGCAGAGAAGTCCGCTGACCTGGATGGCCAGCCCGGTTTGGTTTCGACCGAACCAGAGGGAGTGCCATCTGACTAGGGAATTACTTCTTAGGGCAAAGGAGACTCGATTCTTGAGGGATCGGTTCCGACAAAAAGAAAGCGCAAAGATAAATCAACCGTTTCGGATACAGAGGTTCATGTTCCGACCGCTGAAGAGATAGCCAGGGTGATTCAGATTGTGGAATCGCTCCATCTGGTTCCGACTGATCCGGCTCCTTCTGGCAGGGGTTCGGTTGGTTCCCCCGGTTCAAGAGTATAGCCTTGAAGATTTTTATGAACCGGAGTTTGAAGAGGAAGGGGAATTTGAGGATTATGATGTAAGTGAAGGTCTGGATGTGCTTGTGGAACCGGACATCTCCCCAGACAGACCATCAGGTCTTTCCCCTCCTAGGCTTTCTGAGTCCCTTTCCCATTTTATGTTTTTTATGAGGAGGCTGTGGAAGATCAAGAAGAGCCTGATTATGTAGAGATGATGGATATCCCAGAGTCCAGGAGACTGTCTATTCCCCTCCATAAATCTTTTGGGAAACAGACACAAAAAATCTTAGTCTCCTAACACTATGCCTCCTGTGGATAGAAGAATGGACAAGAGGTATACACTCTCAGGCTCAGACACGGAGTTCTTATATCAGCAATGCAGCCATGTTGGGGTAGTGCATGCTGCTGCCTGTGACAAGGCAAATATTCCCGTGGCTTCACACTCCCCTGACAAGGACTCCAGGAAGATTGATGCCATGGCAAAGAAGCAGTACATGGCATCTTCTTTGGGACTCAGGCAGGCGAATTACATGGCCTATACAGCCAGGTACCAGAAGTCCAGGTGGGACACTGTACTGGCACTGGCTAAACAGGCCTCCCCCCAGCTAGCCAAGATGCTGGATGCGGTGGCTGTAGATGGGATTGAGGCATCTAAGGTGCAATTTCATGCTGCTGTGGACTCTAATGATGTCTCATCAAGAGTCATGGCTACATCTGTGGCTCTTCGGAGGATGGCTTGGCTCAGATGTACTAGCCTCTCGCAGGACACCCAGGTTAAGGCTATGGATTTTCCTGTAGTGGGTAATTCTCTGTTTGGGGAGCAGACAGAGAATTACATGAAGAAAATGGACGAGTACAGGACCACTTACAGGAGTGCTCAGGCCAAGGAAAGGCAGGCAACTCCTCAAAGGCAGCAGTCTAGGGGCAGGGGCAGGCCTTTTCAAAGGCCTTTTTACCAAGCACAGGCCTCTTCTTCCTTTTCGCAGAGGGGGTTCTTCGGAGGGAGAGGCAGAAGGGGGATGAGCAGGCCTGCATCCACCCCTCAGCCTAAAGCCCCTGCCAAGCAGACACCCTGATGGGTCTGCCCGGGTCGACTCTCCTATTCTAGTAGGGGGCAGGCTGGCTTACTTTGTCCAGGACTGGATGTCTGTTACATCAGACAAGTGGGTCCTGGAAGTAGTAAGCCAGGGACTGGTTCTCAGCTTCAAAAAATATCCAAAGATGAGAGCCAGATCTTTTCCACCTGCAAATCTTTCGGAAACCCTTACCCTAGAGGCAGAGGTTTCTTCTCTGCTAGCTTTAAGAGCTATGGAGAGAGTACCTACCCTACACTGGGGCAAAGGACTATACTCCAGGTACTTCCTGACCCCCAAAAAGACAGGGGTGGCAACTCATCCTAGACCTAAGTTATCTGAACACACATCTCTTAAAACCAAAGTTCAAGATAACTATGGGAATAATCCTTCCCTGTCTTAGGCCAGGGGACTGGCTAGCCTCCCTGGACCTCAAAGATGCCTACTTTCACATTTCCATCAGGTGCTCCCACAGAAAGTACCTCAGGTTCGAGTTGCCCTCAGGCCACTATCAGTTCAGAGCAATGCCCTTTGGCCTAACCTCCGCTGTAAGGGTTTTCACAAAGTGCCTGGCAGTAGTAGTTGCCTTTCTAAGAAAGCAAAAGATTTCCATATTTCCTTATCTGGACGATTGCCTATTAGTGGGTCAGTCTCCAGACCAAGTCAAGTCTCACCTGCAAGTGACCCAGCAAGTGCTCACTTCCCTAGGATTTCTTCTCAACCTTCCCAAGTCAGTTCTCGAACCAGTCCAGCTTCTTACCTTTATAGGTGCAGAACTGGACACACTCAGAGCAAGAGCCTTTCTTCCTCTAGAAAGGGCAAGGGCTCTTATGGAACTAGCTTCTTCCTTCAACCTTCAGGTATCTCGACCAGCAAGGCATTTCCTTCAGCTCTTGGGCCACATGGCAGCTTCAACAGCAGTGGTCCAAGGGGCAAGATTCCAGATGAGGGATATTCAGTTCCACCTGAGAGCTTACTGGTCTCAGAGAAAGGACTCCCTTACCAAACTGATTCCAGTGACTCCGACCTTGATCCAGGCCCTCCAGTGGTGGCAGGATCAGCACAATTTAAGGCAAGGTGTTCCTTTTGTTGCTCAGCCTTGTTCAGTGGTCCTTACCACGGATGCTTCTCTTCTGGGCTGGGGAGCCCACCTGGGGTCCCTTACTGCCCAGGGCCTGTGATCCCCCAAAGAATCCCTTCTCCACATCAATCTTCTAGAGCTCAGGGCAGTTTTTCTAGCTCTAAAAGTGTTCTCACAGTCAGTTCAGAACAAGGTGGCTCAAGTCAGAACAGACAACACTACCACCATGTGGTACATCAGCAAGCAGGGAGGCACTCGGTCCACGGCCTTGTGCACAGAAGCCATGAAGTTGTGGTCCCTGGCTTATTCCCTGCAAGCCTCTCTTGTAGCAGTTTACCTTCCAGGCAAGGACAATGTGTTAGCAGATGCACTGAGCAGGATTTCTCAGGGCCATCACTAATGGTCCCTGGACCCTCAGGTGTTGAAAGTAATTTTTTCAAGGTGGGGCACTCCAGAGATGGATCTCTTTGCAGCCCCAGACAATCACCAACTCCCTCTATTTTGTTGCAGACCTCCAGTCTTGGGCTCAGTCCCCCTGGATGCCCTGATTCTGAATTGGGAAGGGAAGTTTCTGTATGCCTTTCCCCCCTTCCCACTCCTGTTCAAAGTTTTAGTCAAAATAAGGTCTCAACCTTGCAAGGTGATTGTGGTTGCTCCAGATTGGGCCAGACAGCCCTGGTACCCCCTGTTGCTGTCCCTAGCAGTCCATCTTCCCCTGTCTCTTCCCAGGAATTACAACCTGTTAACATTCTCTCAGGAAAGGATTTGGTACCCCAATCTTCAGTCCCTCAATCTCAAGGCACGGCTCTTGAAAAGTTAGACTTTGCAGATCTGCATCTTTCCCAAGGGGTTCTGGACATCCTCAAGGCTTCTCGAAAGCCCTCCACCAGAAAGACTTACAACTCCAAATGGAGAAGATTCAGCATTTGGTGTTCTAAGAAGAATATTTCTCCAGACACTGCTGAATTGCCTACAGTTCTGGATTATATGGTCCATCTTAATGGCCTAGGCCTCAGACCAGCTACTCTCAAGGTACACTTGTCAGCTGTTTCTGCATTTTTGTCTGTGGGGAAGCCTTCCTCACTATCTTCCCATCCTGTGTTCTGTAAATTTTTTAAAGGATTGTTTCACACCAATCCCCCCTTTAGAAACCCTGCCCCTTCCTGGGATTTGAATGTTTGCATTGTTCAGCTTATGCAACCCCCCTTTGAGCCTATGTCTTCAGCAGAGCTTAAGTACTTGACTTGGAAAACTGTGTTCTTGGTAGCCATTACCTCTGCCAGGCGTATCAGTGAATTGCAAGCCCTGTCAGTGGAACCTGATTTTATCTCCTTTCATAGGGATAAAGTGGTCCTTAGAACCAATAGAAGGTTCTTGCCCAAAGTGGTTTCAGACTTCCATTTAAACCAGTCTATGTCTCTCCCTGTTTTCTTCACTGATCATTCTTCCTCAGGAGAGAGGAGGCTACACAGTTTAGATGTCAAAAGAGCCCTTCGTTACTACATAGAACGTACCAAGGGTCACAGGTTTGACTCCCTCCAGTTGTTCCTCACTTATGGAGAAGTGGAAAAGCGCAAACCTGCCACCAAAAGATCTATTGCCAGGTGGATTGTGTCTTGTATACAATTCTGCTATGAAAAACTGGGAAAAACTCCACCCTCAGGCATGAGGGCTCATTCCACAAGAGGTACAGCTGCTTCCCTGGCTGCAGACAGGGATATCCCTCTCCTAGAAATTTGTCAAGCAGCCACCCGGAAAACAGTCCATACCTTTACCAAGCATTACTCTCTTGATATCCAGGCTAGGGTGATGCTTGGTTGCTGGAGCAGTACTTCAGATCCTATTCCGAGTAGGTTCTGTCCCTCCTCCTTGGAGGTACTGCTTGTTAGTTCTGTAGTTGTCAGAATACAGCAAGACTTCATGTTGTTTGAGAAAAAAATTACTCACCTTAGTAATTGTATTTCTTCTAATGGAGTCTTGCTGTATTCTGACCTCCCTCTCAGAACCTGTTTTTGGGAAGTAGGTGGGCAGGTGCAGTGTTGCACCCCAGGGGTGTATTTGGTGGCACCCTCCTCCTTTTTGTTTGGGTGCTTATTTATTGTTATTTTTTTGAGTACATTGGGTTTAGTTTTTGGGTTTCTTGACTTGAGTCTTCCTTGGGAATCAAAAACTTTTCAGCCAGTTGGCTAGTAGAATTTTACAGTTTCCACATAGAATCTTTAGTTTAGTTGGGCTCGTAATAATCTGACGGTTTGAGTTCAAAACACTCCAGATAGACTTCAACCGAGCTCGAGCTCAGCGTTCCATGCCCTGCATGGAAAGTTAACCCTTAGTTCTCCGGGGTAGTTCAAAGGTTGGGAATCACTGCAATTGTCAGAATACAGCAAGACTCCATTAGAAGACATAATTACTAAGGTGATTAATTTTTTCATCCTTGCCTAGTTCCCCGACAGAGGTGTATCGGAGTGGACATAGACCCATTTACCTTGATGTATGCCAAGGGTTGAGAGTATAATAGGTTAATCATTTTGGAGAAACCTTCTGGGAATCCCATCCTCCCCAATGTCAAGCCAAGGAATGGCCAGGCTACCATGTCGAAGGCCTTCTTGGCATCTAAGTTCATCAGCAAAAAAGGAGTCTTTGACAGGGCAGCCAGATATAATAGATGTAGTGTTCTTTTTATGTTGTCCTGTGTCTGCCGGCCTAGAATGAAACCTGTTTGATCCATATTAATTAGACCACACAACAGCTGCTCTAGTCTCTTGGCCAGTATTGTGGCAAATAACTTATAATCAAGGTTTAACACTGAGATAGGTCTGTATGAAGAGTAGCTGGTGCTATCTGTGCCTGGCTTAAGGATGCTAGTAATTGAAGCATATCTCCAGGTGTTGGGTAACCCCTCACCTTCCTACACTTCTCGACAGGTCTCAAGCAGCGTAGGAGATAGTTGTTCTGAAAATGTTTTAAAGAATTCCCCCGTTTATCTGTCGGGCCCAGGGCTCATGTTAGCTTGATATTGGTAATGACGTTTGTCATTTCAGCTACAGTGATTGGTTGTTCCAAGAACTGCTGCTGCTCTTGTATGAGTGTTGGTATCTGCAATTTATTTAAAAAGGCCCAAGTCTTCATTTTGTCTGTTTCATGTTCAGGAATGTGTAGGTTCTGGTAAAATTTCTGGAAGTCTTGCCTTATCTGAAGGGGTGTTGCTACCAGTCGCCCTGTGTCTGGGTACCCAATTTGAGTTATGGTGGATTGGGTAGTCTTTTGTCCAAGGTAGTGTACTAGCAGTCTGGTGGCTCTAGGGCTTCCCTCATGGTATCTGTGTTTTAGATACTGCAGTACCTGTCCTGTACATATATCCATCAATTTTTGTAATTGTTCTCTAGTAGCCTGCAGTAACGGGAGGTCCCCGGAGTTTCCAGTCGCATATTGATCCTGTAATTCCTTTAGTTGGCGGTGGAGCTGATCTGACGTGATGATTGTTGTTTTTGCATAAAAGGAAGCATATTTTATTATAGCTCCCTTTAATACTACTTTGTTTCCCGTAAAGTGATTTTTTTTTTTTTTTTTTTTAATCTCTGGGGAAGAATTTTCTCGAAGTATTTGAGGGATTTGTTCTTCCATCAATGTCCTAAAATCAAGTAAAGTCTGTACGCTCCCTCCTTTCAACATAATGTCTAATTTTGTTTACCATGTCCCAGACTTGTGCATGTTGGCGGTGTTATTTCTACATCCCCTTCGTCATCCTCTTCTGTCTGTGTACTTATGATTGAGCTGCAGATGTCCTCGTCAGTGAGTGATCCAGATTTGGGCTTGTGGGTATCAATATGGATATAGGCATTAAACTCTTCTGTATTCGTGTTAGCAGGGGGTAGCACAGGAGCTGGTTCTGGTGCAATGTCCTCTATCCCTGTGTTGGGAGGTCCAATTCCAGCTTTTTGAAAACAGTGTTTTATAGTCGGTGGCGTAACATCGGACCAAGCTGCATGCAGTAAATGAACAGCATCCAACACGTTGATTTTTTTGGCTAAGTCCAGAAATGCCTGTTGTGGGTTTTGCTGGGTCTCCTCGATAGCACCAATAAGCTTGTTAACTATCCGTTTGCGGTAGTGGGATTTTAGATTCTGGATAACACCTTGGTCCATGGGCTGCACAACTGCAGTACAGTTTGGAGGGAGGAAAATCAATTTAATGTTACGAAGTGCAACTGGTTTATGTGCTGGACAGTTGTCCACTATTAAACAAAGTTTTTTTCTGCGACGCCCCATTCTCTTGTCGATGTCTCGCAACCAGGTAGAGAAGATGTCAAAAGTCATTCAAACGTTGCTATTTGCAGTGTAGGTAACAGGCAGTGCTTCAATGGCAACCCCTCTAAAACAACGTGGCATTTTGGATTTGCCTATAAGAAACAGTGGGAGCTTATCTGAGCCATCAGCGTTACTTGCCACCATCACAGACAGTCTTTCTTTTGCTTTTTTATGGTCACTCAATGTTTCTCTTTTAAAAGTTAGTGTGCCATCTGGGGTTGCTCTAAAAAAGCGTGCCGTTTCGTCTGCATTGTAGTTCTAACCCCAGTAATGCTCAGAATATTCATAACTTTGTGCAGTCAGCCTGGTGGGTTGGACTCCCCGGAGAGATGGAACACATGCAAATTATGGCATTCTTTGCACGTGAGCATCTTTCAAATACTGCCTCTACCAACTGTAGTGTTCTAAGCCCTTCAGATTTTTATCTCCGCCTGAAAGTCTGGTCGCTCGGAGTCTCTGTTGCCCTCTTTCGCGTGAAGAAGAAAGAAAAAATCAAAAACCATAAGTATATTTAGTTTCTTTTACTGCCTCTATTAATTGTTAGTTTACATTTAGTTTATTATTGTTTAAATTGTTGTTTTCTCGGTTCCTTGCAGTTCGGCATAACCGTGAGGGATCCAAGTTAGTTTTAACTTTATTTCAGTTCTCTAACTAAAGAACCTGTTCATTATCGCTAAATTTTGGTCCTTAAAAGCTTTACTTGTAACCGCTTTTTATCGGTTACAGAACTGCTGAACTGGTTCATATTTCATCTCCTCTCTCGGTTCCCTATCGGTTCCGGAACCGACCGCAAAAAAAAAAAAGGAAAACCCTTTTTAAGCTGTTTAAATAACCGCAATAGCATTTGGCATTTAGCAGTTGGGGTTTTTCACTCTATCTTTCACCATGACTGAGAAACCTAAGAAGAGAACTGGGGAGCCCGGTTTTAAAAACTGTTTAAAGTGTGGAGATGTGTTTGCCAAGGCAGTTAAGCACACTTTATGTGTAGCTTGTCTGGGTTTTGAACATTTGGAGCAGGAATGTGAGATATGTAAAACATTCCCAGAAAAAACTGTTGAAAAGCGCCTTGAAAGGCTTAATAAAAAGTTTCCTAGGGGTCCCTCAGGCTCTGACCAGCTGACACCCCAGTCTGTTGTGGCTGCTACTACCCCTGCCCCTGATACGGGCGAAAAAGGGGCAAAAAGAGGGAAAGAACCGGCTGACTCTCCAGTTCCCTTAAAGAAATTAAAGAAGCTCAAGCATGCAGAACCCTCTCCTGTCCTGCTAAACCAGGGACTTCTGCGCAGCAGCCTGTAATGCCTTCAGCTCAGGACATAACTCAGGCGTTTAAAATTATTCAGGCTCTGCAGAGCATCATCCCTCAGCCTCCTGCCCCTTCCCAGGGCCCCCAGGTTGCTGCTACTGTGTTGCCCCCTGCTCCGGAACAACACTATTTCGAAGAGGATGAGGAGCCTTATGAGGAGGACGAACCTATCCCCCCAGAGGTGTTCCCTGAGCAGGAATTTGGCTCGCCTCCCAGACTGTCTGAGGATTTTTCCTCCCATTTTTCTTTCGTAAGGAAAATGGCAGATGCTCTGGATATTGCCACAACAGAACAAGTGGAAGATGAGGAGGAGATTGAGTACCTCAATATGATGGGTTTAACACCCAGAAAGGCCCTCCTCCTCCCAGTATATAAATCCTTCAAGGACGACGCTATGAAGCTCCTGCAGACCCCAAATTCTATTCCTCCACTTGACAAGCGAATAGATAAAAAATACCAGCTGGACAAGGAGGGAGCAGACTTCCTCTTCTCCCATCCTGATCATCTAGGGGTAATACAGCAAGCTGCCTGTGATAAAGCTAAAGTCCCTCTGTCCTCACACCCAACGGACAAGGACTCCAGAAAATTGGACAGTGTGGCCAGAAAGGGCTATTTGTCAGCCTCATTGGCCATGAGATAGGCTACTTTTCAAGCTTATGCTGCCCAGTATCAGAAATCCCTGTGGCAGTCGGTACTGGCAATGTCCATGAAGGCCACCTCACCCTTGTCAGATGACCTGGCGGAAACTGCCAGGTTTGGTCTAGAAGCGGCCAAGTACCAGTTCCAAATGGCTGCTGATCTAAATGACACTGCAGCCAGATGGATGGCTAATACAGTGGCTCAGAGGAGGTTTGCTTGGCTTAGGGCCACAAACCTCACTCAGGATACCCGGTCAAAGGCCCTGGATTTCCCATTAGAAGGAAATGCGCTCTTTGGAGAGTCCACAGTGGCCTATATGAAAAAGGTGGATGAATATAAGGCTAGTTATAGAAGTAACTCTGCTAGAGACAGAGCTTCTTCATCCACCAGACCCTATGGAATGGGGGCTAGGGGTTGTTCCTTCTTATCAAGACCCTTTTACCAGCCAGTAGCCATGCCCCAATACCAGCAGTACCCCCCACAGGGCTACTCAAGGGGTAGGGGTAGAAGGGGCTCTAGGCGAGGGGCTCAGCCACAACCTCAACCCCAGCCTAAACAGAACCCCTGAGATGCAGGCTGCCTCCTTCCTACCTGTTGGAGGCAGACTGTCCCATTTCCTCCCCCTCTGGTCAACCATCACCACAGACAAGTGGGTGTTGGAGGTAGTGGGCAAAGGTCTGTCTCTGCAGTTCAAATTTCTTCCTCGGAAGAACCCCAGGATTTCCACCTCCCCACCCCTAGGACAAATCTCGATGCTAGAGGCAGAGATTCAGAAGCTGCTTCAGCTCAAAGCAGTGAACTAGTCCCTGCAACCCTAAGAGGAAGAGGTTTTTACTCCAGATACTTCCTAACAACAAAGAAAAATGGGGAGTGGTGGCCAATTTTGGATCTCAGAGCTTTAAACAAGCACCTGAAAAAGCCAAAGTTCAAAATGGTCACTTTGGCTCGGATTCTGCCAACAATCCAAAAAGGGGACTGGCTGGCATCTCTGGATTTACAGGACGCTTATTTCCACATCCCCATAAAAGAATCTTACAGGAAATATCTCAGATTCAGACTCCCATCAGGTCATTATCAGTTTGCAACCCTGCCCTTCTGCCTTTCCTCGGCACCAAGGGTGTTTACAAAATGCCTAGCAGCTGTGGTGGCATTTCTTCGAAGACAGGGAGTGACTGTCTTCCCATACCTGGACGACTGGTTGGTGGTGGGCAAATCACCAGAACAAGTCACAACATCTCTAAAGCTCACACAGGATCTTTTGGAGTCCTTGGGTTTCATAGTAAACCAGAAAAAAATCTGTCTTCACCCCTACACAGACTTTACAGTTCATAGGGGCAGCGATCAGTACTCTACAGGCCAGGGCATTTTTACCACTCGACAGGGTGAAAAGCCTTCAGGCCATAGCAAACTCCTTCAAGTTGCACGGTCAAAAAACAGCCAGGCAATTCCTGCAGCTCTTGGGTCATATGGCTGCATCCACAGGCACAGTGCAGGGTTCCAGGTTTCACATGAGAGACATCCAGTTTCACCTCAGGAATCACTGGAGTCAGAAAAAAGATCCCTTTTCAAAACTCATTCCAGTGACAAGGCCTCTGTTACAAGCCCTCTTGTGGTGGAAAAAGGAATCCAACCTAAGGCAGGGAGTCCCCTTCCAGAAGGAGGATCCTTCACTAGTCCTCACAACAGATGCATCCCTTCTGGGCTGGGGTGCCCATCTAGGGGAGCACACAACTCAGGGTACCTGGTCAGGGGCAGAGTCCCTCCAGCATATAAATTTGCTGGAACTCAGAGCAGTGCTGCTAGCACTAAAAGTTTTCTCTACACTGGTAATGGGCAAGGTGGTACAAGTCAGAACGGACAATACCACCACTATGTATTACATAAACAAGCAGGGTGGCACCAGATCAGGTCCCCTATGCACAGAAGCCATGAGAATTTGGACTCTGGCATATTCTCTAAAGGTGTCCCTGCAAGCCATCCATCTGCCAGGAAAGGACAATATCTTGGCAGACACACTGAGTCGGATCAATCAGTCCCATCACGAATGGACACTGAACAAACAGGTGGTGCAGGTAATTTTCAGCAGGTGGGGCGTTCCAGAGATAGACTTGTTCGCATCCCACCAGAACCACCAGTTGCCTCAGTATTGTTGCAGGCCATCAGCCCAGGGCACAATCCCTCTGGATTCCTGGTACTGGATTGGTCAGGCAAGTTTCTCTATGCCTTTCCCCCTCTTTTCCTCTAGTTTTCAGGGTACTGCTGAAGCTCAGATCTCTTTCAGCTTCTCTGATATTGATAGCTCCAGATTGGCCCAGGCAGCCATGGTACTCTCTTCTGCTCTCCATGTCAGTGAGCAAGCCAATAAGCTTGCTTCTCAGGCACAATCTTCTAACTTCCAATCAGGGAACATTGCTGTTCCCAAATCTCAAGTCCCTCCACCTCAAGGCATGGCTGTTGAGGAATTAGAGTATGCAGGCTTGAACCTTTCTGAAGCTGTATTAAACATTTTGAAAGGTTATAGGAAGCCTTCCACTAAGAAAACTTATTCTGCTAAGTGGAAAAGATTCTCTTTCTGGTGCTCTGGTCGAAACTTCACCCCAAATGATGCAGGGGTCTCAGTGGTGTTGGATTATCTGACTCACTTACATTCACAAGGTCTGCAACCCAGTTCTTTAAGAGTTCACCTTGCAGCAGTATCTGCATACCTTTCTGCTAGGACGAAGGTGTCTGTAGCATTAGATCCCATTTTCAAAAGATCTTTTAAAGGCCTGATGCATTTGCACCCTCCTCACAGGGCACCAGTGCCTGCTTGGGATCTTAATGTATGTATAGCCAGATTGATGCGGGCTCCTTTTAAGCCCATGGCTGCAGCCCATTTAAAGTATGTATGTTACCTGGAAAACAGTTTTCCTGGTAGCAATTACCTCAGCAAGAAGAATCAGTGAGCTTCAGGCTCTCTGTGTTGAGCAGGACTACATTTCCTTCCACAGGGGTAAGGTAGTCCTCAGAATAAACAGACAATTCCTTCCCAAAGTTGTTTCAGATTTCCATCTGAACCAATCAGTCACTCTGCCTGTCTTCTTCACAGACCATACAAGCTCTGGTGAAAGAAGGCTTCACAGTCTGGATGTGAAAAGAGCTCTCAGCTACTACATGACAGCTACTAAAGGCCATAGGCAAGACAAGAAACAACTTTTCCTTACATATGGGGATGTTGGAATGGGCAAACCAGCCTCAAAAAGATCCATTTCTTGGTGGATTGTCCAGTGTATTTAATTCTGCTACACTAAAGCAGGTAGGGAGTCCCCAGCTGGGCTGAGGGCTCATTCAACAAGAGGAACAGCTGCCACTATTGCAGCTGCTAGGGAGGTGCCATTATTGGCTACTTGGAAATCAGTACACACCTTTACAAAGCATTATAGTTTGGATATTTTGTCAAGAAGTGATGCCAGGTTTGGCACAGCAGTCCTGCAAAGTCTGTTTCCAAAATAAGTTCTGTGCCCACCGCCAGGGGGTACTGCTTGGTAGTCTGCACAAAGTTATGAATATTCTGAGCATTACTGGGGTTAGAAGAAAAAATTACTTACCATAGTAATCTTGTTTCTTCCCAGTGATGCTCAGATATTCATAACTCCCTCCCATCCTCCCCTTCCAGAACTTCAGCCTCTGCATTCCGCATGCTAGCGCCACATAGCCATACCCTTCTGGGTACACTCCTCTATGCTAGACAGATTTTAACAGAGTTTTCTGTCTCTCTTAATAGTTTTTCTCACTGTATGGTGAACACCATTATTATATATAGATAGTCCCTCCCTTGGAGGTTTTTTAAAATAAGTTGTTTTATTAGGCTAATCCTAAAAAAAAAAAATGTTTTAATTAATTAGTTGTCGGATTTTTTCATGTTCCCTGACTTCCAGGCTTCTTACAAATCTGAAGGGCTTAGAACACTACAGTTGGTAGAGGCAGTATTTGAAAGATGCTCACGTGCAAAGAATTCCATCATTTGCATGTGTTCCATCTCTCCGGGCAGTCCAACCCACCAGGCTGACTGCACAAAGTTATGAATACCTGAGCATCACTGGGAAGAAGGAAGATTACTATGGTAAGTAATTTTTTCATTTCGCTCAACGAATAGCCACTAACAATGTCAGGCAGAACTTTTGAAAGCCAGTCTTCTGCTGCAGCGCAATCCGACTCTGCTCTCTCTCCATGGATGCGGCGATAGCTGATTGATTCCTCTCCTTCCACCTCGATAGCCAGCCAGCCGTTGGCTCAAATTCTTCGATATCCATTGTCTCAGCGAGTTGCTTTGCCTTATGTAAAAGTATGGGACCGGACAGGGGGACACCACAATCACGGGAAAGAGAAAACCATTTTAGCAGGTCTTCCTCTACTCACCCATCTTTCCCCTTCCTTTTCCTTTTCCGTGACTTGTTACAGCCATTACTCCAGTCGTCATGTAGCGATTCTTTGCTCTGCAATATTCTACAGACACTGGACAGGTTAACACCAAACTGAGCCGCTAACTCCTTTCTAGTCACATCTGGTTGTTCGGACTTGGCCACCAACTTTACTTTATCCTCAAGGCTCAAAACCTTACGTGAGACCTTCTCCATTGTGAGAGGATTACAATGTGAATGAAAACACACACACATTATAACCCCCCGCTGATAGAAACTAACACCTGGACTGGGTAATCATGGTTGCCGTGGCCACTAATAAGCTTCCGTATGTGTGTGATCTAAAAAGCAATTTAAGCTTAAGCACTCTGCAGATAAGTAAGTCTTTGAAGTTAAGTTTTTGTGCATACAACCGAAAAAAGCGTTGCATACATCCAGTTTAAAACAGCTGGAAGACACTGGGAAAAAAAACGGGACATCTTGATTTTGTGCATACAAATGAATATTGCATACAACCGAATTGCATACAAGTGGAATGTATCGTGTGTCAGGACTGCCCTCTGTGCTGGAGTTTTTTTAGGTATTCGTTTTTTAAAAGTATCCAAGTGACCATAAATCTGAGTATGATCCCCTCCTAACACAAAGACCCCCTGATGATATTCTGTAAAATTCTGGTAAAGGGCCCTAATTGTATTTGTATTTGAACCAGGTGGGATATAAAGGGAAACCAGGGTAATCATTTGTCCTTCTAGGACCCTGGTAGCTATTGCTAAACGGCCCTCCGGGTCTGCATATGATGCAGAGAGCTGGAACGGGGTGGTCCGAGGCACTAGCACTATTGTTCCCCTGCATTTTCTTTTCCCAAAGGATGATGCCACAATTGTGGGAAAGCCAAATTTTGCTAGTTTCAAATGCTCTTCTTTATTTAAATGAGTTTCCTGGAGCAGGATGAAACTCGGTTTTGTCTTTTTACCAATGTTAGTACTTTATATCGTTTTACTGGATTATTCAGGTTGTTCCCTTGTGTGAACCGATAACCAATTGTGGTGTGCGACTAATTTTTTTGTCTGTTTTCTTTTGTGTGGGCCTGTGAGATGCATCTTTGCATCCCTTAGATATGATATTTAGCAGGGTTCTGCCGGCCTCTACCCCCTCCCCCACCTCATCCCTCCGCATAGTTAATCGATGTTCCATAGAGCTCTGTACATTCAGATTCAGTTTTTCAGAGCAATCTGTCTTGTGCATGACATGAAGAAATGCTTTAGTAGTTATAACACTGATAAGCCTGTTGTAAAGAACACAAATACCTCTATACAAAACCTTTACAAACTTGGGAACATAGAAACTATATACAATGTTGCTTCCAAGGTAGGCGGGCTTATGGACTCGCCCTCTACAGTATTGAGGTAGGGACCTCATGTCGGATCCCCCCTCCATGGGAGGTGCAGTGGCAGGAAGACCTGCCAGGCCTCCCTGAGCCCTGAGGAAATTCAGGCTCAGAATGATGGAAAAAAATGAAAAAACCGCCACCCTGAAGAGCGAGCGAGAGCCAGGTCTCCTATGAGAGGTAGACATCCACTTTACACTTCGTGGCCCCTCTCCTATTCCCTAAGCTTGGATATCTGTGATCTGAACTAAGTATGCCCATAACTACGTTTGGAGGTTTTTTTAAAGAAATAAAAGGTTGAAATATCTTTATCCTCTTTGTAGCTGCCTTTCTGCCTGCTCTTAATAAAGAGGTAACTATGTGGCAACTAACAATTCCAGTTAAACCGTATAGCTTTTAGTATATCTGAAACAGAGTTCTTATGTGGCATATAACATTAATAATAGGGATAATTATAAATCGCAACATATATAACACTTGAACACAAGTCCATGTTTTCAACTCCGTAACTCCCATTACATCAATTTAGTGGCCATGCTCTGCTTCAGAAAATTTTTGCTGCATAACAAGTAGGGTTTAAAGCAGGACATATCAAATTTCTTAGCAAGACCCACATAGTCTATCAGATTGGGTGGTAATGCTTACATGTAAAGGAGGGAGTAAACTGCTCCCCCTCCCTCCTCAAGGTCCCATCTAGGGGACAGACTCCCCATCCATATTCAGTCAAGTGGGGATTTATACAAAGAAAAAGTGTAACCCACCAGGATATTGTGACTTGTTCAGGTGTTTCCGATGGGCAGTTTATCTGGTTGCGTCTTGGTCGTAGGATTGACACCTACAAGTAGGGATTTCACGTCCTGCAGGGTCTTCAGCGCTGATTGTTTGGCCTGGATTCTGTTCTGACGACATGTGTTCTGCTTCCACTGCGAGTGTGGGGTGGGGGTGGGGTGCTGCCCCTCTGGTTGGTTCGGGTGTGTACACCATCCTGTCATTGAAAGTTCTGTTCCTGTTGGGCCTTTTCCGGAGAATCATATGTTGCAGGCCCTGAATCCCAGAAGACCGCTTTTTGGCTGGATATGGGGTCTGAAATCGTACCTCATGCTCTCTCAGGGCTCGGAGGATGTGTGAGTAAGCTGCTAGTCTCTTGGCTATCTTGATGGGGTAATCATGGTCAAAGTACAAGCAGGTCGCATTGTACTTCACTAATCTTTCTGGACATAAAGTCTCCACCACTCATTCACACTGGGATCTACGCCGGAGGCGCTAGGACCCAGCAGGAGCAAACTTTTTTGCAGGAGGGTCGGCGCCAGAGATGGAGTCACGAGGAGCAGCGCCGAAAGCCTCGGCTCGTGTAGCAGTGACTATCTCGGCACTGACCCTCCAACTGCCTCAGTTCCTTTTTTCCCGCCGTAGAGTGCGCTACAGTGACGACGTCGCTCGGCCGCTGGGAGTTAAACTTCAGACTAGCAGCATAGTTTTCAGTTCCTTTTTTATTTTGTAGTATTTCTTGAATAAAGTACCGCTTACTATAATTTATTATAAAAAAGAAGTCTCAGCCTACATTGATGGAGTCGACCATGAGCAGGTCAGGTGACGCAGGGAGACTTCGTATGAAAGTTGTTCAGTCAGCCAGGCTGGGTCTGGTCCGCCGCCCTCTCCGGGGGGGGGGGTCTGATAATGGGCAGTTCAATGCCTGGGGGGGAGGAGGAGCGGTCCCTCCGGAAGCATAAAAGAAAATGGTCGCACTCTCGCCACCGTTCGGCTTCGAGCTCTTCTTTGACCTGTAGGTCCAGAAAGAGAAGGCATCACTCGAGGTTGCCTTCTGGTATGTCTGCACATCGACGGTCGGTCATTGGGGCCAGTTGTTGGTCTCCTCCGGAGTCGCCGGTTTCTGTCTCCGATTTCTTTGACATCAGAGCCCTTCTCCGCCTTCTGGTAGGACTTCAGATGAGCAGTTTCATCAGTGGGCCACTCTGATGGAGCAGTCGGCTCGGAGGTTGGTCCAGCTGCTTGGCCCGGTCACTGAGGAGCCCTCGAACCCTTCGGTATATCGGGTAGGGCAGTTAGACCTCCCTAGTTGCGTGGCGCCTTCTTCGGTGCCGTCGACTCTGTGCTCAGGTGTTCTCCCCCCCTCACATGGCTGCGGCGTGGGGGCCACACCAATGCCTCTATCTCCTGCTTCTTTTCCTTCTTTTGCCTCAAATCTTGATTTTTGGGGCCCTGTGTTGGTTTCGGTTCCGTCGGTGTCGATGGTTCACTTGGCGCCGTCCTCTGCACTGTTGGGCTTGTCGGCGCTGTTCTCGGCGCCATTGGGTTTGTTGACGCTGCTCTTGGCGCCATGCGGCTTGTCGGCGCCGTCCTTGGCACCATTGGGCTTGTCAGCGCCGTGCGGCTTTTCAGCACTGAGGACTCTGTCAGTGCCATGCGCTGTGCTGGGCCAGGCGGCGCCGTGCTCTTCTTTGGCGCCGAGACTTGGTGTTGCGTCTTCAGGGCTCCTCGACTCCGAAACCCTTTCCCTCCTATTTTCCTTCCGATTTTCACTCCTTTCCTGTCCATACAGTCCCTCCTGGGCTGTCAGGAGATGATATTGAGCTTGACCCAGACCTTAGGCTGGGTGATGATGTCGAAGGAGCAGGATCTAATCCTGCTGCAGAGCCTGTGGTCGAGGACCTGTCATTAAAGTCTCTGCTGAAAAATTTGAATTCCACTCTTTCTCTCCAGACTATGCATATCGATCCTGGGAAGCTTTTAAGACTCCAGTACCTTCATGTTCCGGACATCCCTATGGATTTAACTCCCCCGGTACAGCCCTCCTTTGAGACGCTTTCTCAAATGGTGTGGAATAATCCTGCTCTCATTCCTTCTGTGGCTAAATCCATAGCTAGGAAGTATGCCGCTCCCAAGGATCGACCCATTTTGGCCTCTCAGGCCTTTGCGGACCGTATTGTAGTCTTGGCAGAGAATGATAAGGTCGTCCTTCCTCAGACTACTACGGCTCGACCTATGAACAAAGAATCTCGTAAGATAGGTACTTCAGGTAAGAGAGTCTTTGCTGCATCCACCCTGGGTATGCGTATTGCCAGCTACCAGGGCTATTTCTTTCAATATGAGTATATTCTTTGGCATTCACTCAAACAAATGGTTGAAGCCCTACCGGAGTCGGACGCTAATTTAGAGCTTCTTCAAACCATAACCAGGGGTATCGAGTCCAACAACCAACAGGTTAAAGTGGCTATGGACGCTTTTGATACTGCCTCCTGAGCGGCGGTGGTGGGCATTTGTACCTGCTGTCATTCCTGGCTGCGCACTTCAGGCTTCACAAATGATGCCCAGCAACAGGTCATGGTGTTGCCCTTTGGTGTGTATCTCTTCGGTCCTCAGGTAGAACAAGCTGTAGAGGCCACACAAAAGACCAGATCAGTCATTAAGTTGGCTCGGCCTGCTCCTGCCCCTTCTCGGGGGGGGGTATTAATAAGTGCAAGTTTTACAACCGTCAGTCCTTTCGACGCAAAGGCAGAGGAGGTTTTAATAAAAACCAAGCCCCTCAGCCTCAAAAGAAAAAGCAACAGAAAGCACAAGGGCCCAAAGCGCCCAGTGCTGCCTTCTGAGTTTCTGGACCAAGTCCCACCTCAGCTGCCCGAGGGGAACTCCTTATTTGCGGTGGGAGGTCATCTTACTCAGTTCTACAACCAGTGGAAGTCCATAACATCGGACAAATGGGTCCTCCGGATAATCCGCGAGGGATATTCCCTCAATCTTTCAGAGAACCCTCCAGATTGTCCCCCCAAACAGCAGCCAAAACTGTCAATACTTCAGTCAGAACTTCTCGCCTCAGAGATGCAAGGCCTTCTGAACAACAGGGCAGTAGTAGTAGTTCCACTGGATCAACGGAACACAGGGTTCTACTCCCATTACTTTCTAGTTCCAAAGAAAACCGGGGGCATGCGCCCCATTTTGGACCTCAGAAAACTGAACAAATTTCTTCCCAAGGAGAAGTTCAAAATGATATCGCTAGGAACCCTGTTACCTTTGCTTCATCTGCATGACTGGCTAGCCTCCCTGGACATGCAGGATGCTTACCAACATATTCCTATTCACCCAAGGCATCACAAATACCTAAGGTTAATGGCTTTGGGCCAGCATTATCAGTTCAGAGTCCTGCCCTTTGGGCTATCCTCAGCGCTGCGAGTTTTTACAAAGTGTTGTGCAATTCTTGCAGCGCACCTCATAAAGATCGGAATACAAATGTTCCCATATCTGGACGACTGGCTTCTGACAAGCCCTTCCAGGCAAGGAACTCTCGACGCCGTAGCCACTGCCTCAGACTTTCTCACATCCATGGGAGTCCTGCTAAATCTCAAGAAATTGCAGTTGCAGCCCTCCCAGAAGCTCCTTTTCATAGGAACTCTTCTGGACACCTCCTGTGTGAAAGGTTTTCTACCAGAGGACAGAAGGAGCGATATCCTACAGATGGCTCAATACATCAGAGAGAACTGCTCTGTTCGAGCTATCTCGATTCAACGGATGCTGGGTCTCATGGCATCCTCGGTGTTCACTGTACCCCTAGCATGCCTCCACATGAGAACCTCTCAATGGATGCTCAGTACTCAGTGGTCACCAACCACTCACCCTCAGTCCTTTCTCATCAAGGTGACAGAACCTCTGAAGAGGTCACTCACCTGGTGGTCGCAAGAGGACAATCTTCTGGAAGGGTATCCCTTTGCTCCCCTGGATCATCAGATTTCCATTACCACAGACGTGTCCCTGATGGGGTGGGGAGCTCACTGTCAGAATCTCCACACCCAAGGTACGTGGACTCAGGATGAATCCCAGCTTCACACAAATGTCTTAGAAATGAGAGCCATCCTTTATGCTGTCTGGGCTTTGAAGGACATTCTCTGTCACAAGAACATTCTCCTTCAAACGGACAACAAAGCAGTGATGTATTACATCAACAAACAGGGTGTGCTCACTCTTACCCTTTATGCAGGGAAGCGATGAGAGTGTGGGAATGGTGCTTGGAGCACAAGGCTCTAATTCAAGTGGTCTACCTGCTGGGAGTGCAGAACGAACTGGCAGACTGTCTCAGCAGAACAGAGACAGACCCTCAGGAATGGTCTCTCGACTCAACCATAGTTCAGTCACTATTCGCAGAGTGGGGAACTCTAGACCTGGACCTTTTTACATCTCCACTCAACACAAAACTGCCTCTCTTCTGCTCCAGAAATCCAGGGCCTGGCATTTTCTGTCAGGGTGAGTTCAGGCTGCAGTGGACAAAACGCTTTCTATATGCCTTTCCGCCTCTTCCTCTAATTCAGAGGGTACTACTCAAGTTCGAGTCCCAAGGGGACAAAATGATCCTCATTGCTCCCTTCTGGCCTCGACAAATATGGTTTCCGTTACTCAACAGTATGTCGAAAACCCCTCCGAAAGTGCTTCCCCTTCAGACGAACCTTCTGACTCGGGCCTGTGGTCCATCTCAATCTGAGATCGCTTCACCTTCATGCTTGGCTTCTGAAGAGATAGAGGTGAACGGGTTCAACGTCTCTCACAGAATTTCAGATATTCTTCTGGCTGTGCGCAAGCCAGCCACTAGAAAAACTTACACAGCCAAATGGAAGCGTTTTTCTCTCTGGTGTGCAAAATCCTCTTTGAATCCTTTTTCTTGCCCACCCAATAAAGTTCTAGAGTACCTTTTAGACCTCTCAAATTCAGGTCTGCAATACTCCACAGTCAAAGTTCACCTTTGTGCCATTTCGACTTATCATGAGCCAGCATTTTTCTTGTCACTGGCTCAGTGACCTGTGGTTAAGAGGTTTCTTAAGGGAAGTCTGCATACCAGACCTCCTATCAGAGGTCCAGTCGCAGCCTGGGACATTAATCTTGTACTAGACACGCTCACTCGAAAGCCTTTCGAGCCTCTAGCTACCTGTGAGCTGAAATTTCTCACTTGGAAAACGGCCTTCCTGGTGGCCATTACCTCGGCCTGCAGGGTCTCTGAGATGCATGCCTTGGTTACAGACCCTCCGTATACTGTGTTTCATAGAGACAAAGTAGTTCTTTGACCCATCCTACGTTTCTCCCTATGGTTGTTTCAGAATTCCATCTAAACCAACCTTTGGTCCTTCCTACTTACTTTGTGAACTTCCAAAATGAAGGAGAGTGTACCCTTCATTCTTTGGACGTCAAAAGAGCTCTGCGTTTCTATTTAGATACAACAAAAGAAATTTGCAAAGTTCAACAACTGTTTGTTTCCTTCAGTGAGACCCGGCTGGGTCAACCTGTTGCTATCAGATGCATTTCAGCATGGCTGGTAACATGCCTTTGCCAATGTTATTCCATGGCGCAGGTTAAGCTGGAGGGCAGAGTGTACGCTCACTCTACTAGAGCGGTAGCGGCATCCCTGGCAGAAATCCACAACGTGCTCATTGCAGATACCTGGAGCTCAGTGCATACTCTCATCAAGCACTATGCTCTGGATGTCCATGCCAGGCGACATATTATGTTTGGCAGAACCATCCTTAATGGACTTCTGTCCTAAATTTGTGAGCTCTTGGTCTCTCCTGCCACCCTCTCGGGGGATTATTAGCTCCGTACTCTCCCATCAGTGTGAATGAGTGGTGGAGACTTTATGTTCAGGAAGATATGGAAATTACGTACCTACCGTAATTCTTGATCTTCTTGGACGAAGTCTCCACCACTCATTCACACGCCCACCCACCATCCCCTGAACTCACCTCTGTTGTTGGTCTTCACTCCCTCAATCTTTAGGCTGTGAAGACTTCCTTCTTGACCCTTCTTATATGGGTCTTCTGGACTATCTTATGTCCAGTTTTTGTTAGCTTATCTTTCTAGGTTAGTTACGCTGCACCTCCTTGGAAAAAAAGCTACTGAGGCGGTTGGAGGTCGGCCTTGAGATAGTCATTGCCTTGCAGCCAAGGACTGCTGATGCAGCTTCAGGCTTCATCTCTGGCGCCGACCCTCCTGCAAAAAAGTTTGCTCCTGCTGGGTCCTAGCGCCTCCGGCGTAGATCCCATCAGTGTGAATGAGTGGTGGAGACTTCGTCCAAGAAAATCAAGAATTACGGTAGGTACGTAATTTCCATTTTTCTTTGCCCATGCAGTTTTTAGGAGGAACTCTTTATCTCGATACTGGATAGATTTAGAATGACCGAAAGGGGTCTAGCTGTCAGGTCCACCGGTTTAGCTGTTAGCGACCTGTGTGGTCGTTCAGTTTTGAACTGGTAATTTGGAGAGAGCTCTAATATGTCATGCAAAAGGTCCTTCAGAAATTCTTGCATCCACCCAGTATCAGAGACCTCCAGGAGTCCATAAATGTGGATATTCTCTCATCGCGAGAGTGCTTTCAGATCAAACAATTTTTCCTTGAAGGGTCTCCTGATGATCTGCCAGAAAATTGACCACGAATGTATCTGGTGAGTTTGCTCCTCTGCCTCAGATAGCCACTGCTCAGAGGTTTCCATTCTTTTCTCCATTTCTTGTAATTTGCCATGTAGGGTTTGGAATTCTAGTTTATTTTCAGCTCTGAAGGCTTTAATTTCTGACAGGGATTCAAAGCGTGATCTTGAAAGTCGTTCTGTCTCTTGATCTGTGTCAGTTTCGCAGGCCGCATTGCTGGCTGGCGAGGAGCTGCGGCTCAGATTATCTTGGTCTGAGAATCCTCTTCTGTCCGATTTATTCTTCATATTTTTAGTTCGGGATCTGCTAAATCTAGATCCTTGGACATTTTTAGGGCTTTTAGCTGTATTTTAAGTCATTTTTGCCAGCCGACTTTCCTCTTTTGTGATGACGAAAAAGAAATATTGAAAAAGGAACTTAACGAGTTGAGATAAAGGATTTAAATAGTTGTAAAAAAAACATTCAGAGGCCATGGAAGCTATAAAAAAAAAAATACACAGTGAAGCTCATCAGCTCCCGATGTGCAAGATACATGTTTGAATGTCTGTAAAATACATCACTGGGCAGAGTTATGACAGTTTGTTGTGTGAAGAAAGAGAAAAGAAGATGGTGGCTCACAAAAAAGGATTTTTTTTCTGGCAGAAGAGGAATGGCCCCACCGGAAAAAGAATCCATTTTTTGAACCCATTCCTCTATCCTGAAGAGTGATTGTCCCATTGAAAATAATGGGATCTTAAAAATGTAATAACTTTGCAACAGATTAATATTTTTTCACCAAACAAATGCATGGCAGTTCTTTTACCCAAGCTGTTTCTACCATAAAGAATTCACACCAAAATTCCTCACCGTCTGGGCGCAAGGCGATGTGGAAAGAACTGCAAAAAGTGTCAACTTTTAAGGTTTTTGCACTATCTGGATCTCAGAATCTGCACATCCAACCGGAACAAAACCTACCACGTCAAGAGATCTACTCCATGGGAGAGAGCATGCCAAATTTTGTGCAAATCCATTGATCGGTATCGGTTGCAGAGTTATTAAAGTACAAAATTTGAGGTTTAACCTTAAATGTGCTACTCAACCCTAACTATAGGGGCACGACCATGCCCCTATAATAAGGTATACAGGATATAGCAGGATATCTAAACTAGCAGTAATGCAGTTAGTATAGTGACTGACAGAAGTGCAGTTGGGAACTACACCATACAGTTAATAACCTATCATGTGAGAGCAGTAGTCGTCTAGCCACATGAGTAGGTTTCAGTGTATAGTTTTTCATTGAGCATTTTAAAGGTACTGGGTCTGACTAGTAAGGTGAGTTTAAGAGAGGCTTGCAGCTAGTTCCATATTGTAGGGATGAAACAACTGACTTCAGATTTTCCTGTCTGCATAGTACATTTTGGAATATCCAGTAATATATGGTTATTTTTTTCTAAAGGAATAGCTGCTGTGTGATATATGTAATAGTTCAGTGATATATCTTGGGAGATCTTTAGGAATATCTTGTATGCCCAGGTATACAAATTTTAGTAGTTTCCTGGTAGTTAATAAGGGCCAGCCAGCTGCTGCATAGAGAGTACACTGGTGGGTCCTGGGCCCTGATTCTATAATAAACCTGAGTGCTCTGTGGTAGAGTATATATAACTTGGTGAGATGTAGCTGAACAGTGACAGTAAATGAAGTCAGCATAGTCTGCAGTCGGTAGGAAGGTGGTCTGGACCGGCTGCTTGTGGGTGTCTTGTGGGAAGCAGCGTCCACTGTATTTCTGAAGTGAAAACCAAGTCTGACTCACAGTTTTTTACATACTGCCTCTAGATGGGTAGTGAAAGATAGTTTCTTGTCAATCCAAGCTCCAAGGTATTTTTATTTTTCTACCACTTCATTGTCTGATAAAGTAGTTATGGCAGGGGCAGATACATATGGTGAATCTGTGCTGTGTGAGGTAATGAACATGACCTTTGCTTTGGAGGCAAAATGGGGCAGTAGCATTGGAAAGTACAACAGAGAGGCAATTGGGGGTAATAATTTGGGATAGTCTGAAGACAACTGTGCAAGGTAATAGGGCAGTGGAAAGGCAAATAGGATGTTGAGGGTTCATAAGGAGGGGGATCAGTAACCAAAGAAGAGGGGTGCTTTTAAGACTTTATATGTCATTGGTTTGTTCTCACCGGTAATACTGTGTGCAGTTCTGGAGACCATATTTGATGGATAGCGACAGAGTAGAGGCAGTACGGAGGAGTGTAACCAAGATGATCCAGAGGCACCAGAAAAGGACTTATGAGGAGAGGCTGAAGGACCTAAACATGTCCACACTAGAGACAAAAAGTGAGAGAGGGGACATGACTGAGACATACAGATACCTCCAGGGGTAAACATGGTGGATAACGGGAGTGTTCAGATTGAGTGAGAACACAAGCACCAGGGGTAACTGCATGAAACTGATGTGGGTCAAATTAAAGATTGATTCCAGAAAGTATTTTTTCATGGGGAGGGTGGAATAAGCTATTGAAAGAGGCAATCTGTGTATAGAGTAGGGGGATTCAAACATGAATGGGACAGATACCTGGGCTTGGTAAAGATGATATCAAAAGGGGAGTGCAGGATGAAGAGTCTAGAGCAACTAGTGCTCTCACGAGTCACATTCCACATTAGATAGGTACTGTAGGACTGGGCAGACATGATGGCCAAGGGGCCATTTTCTGCAGGTAACTTTTCTGTTTTTTCTTTTGTGGGGGAAAGCTCTTATGGTTGGGGGAGGGGCGCATGTGCAAGGAGTACTGTAGGGATTGTGCACACAGTAAGATTCAAATCAGTTTGATGGTTCTGGGTTTTGGGTGCTGACTCCTCAAGCCAGGATTCTTCAGATCTTACTTAAAGGGGGCTCTTGCAGCAGGCAACACTGGCAGGACTGAAGCCGCCAGGTACCAGGACCACATGGAAAACTTCTAGCTAGCAGTCCATTGTGGGGGACCACCCCCACTGACATCAGCACGCTGACGTCTGCCTAACTTATAAAGGGGGTGGTCCTCCAGACCTACCTTAGTTCTTTTCCCACCATTGACCCGCACAAGTTGGACCTTTACAGACACCTGCTTCAGTTGACCACCATTTTATTCATGTTTTCATGCAGTTTATTTTATTTAGTGTTAACACAGATTTTCTGTGTTTTCTCCATCTCGTTTATGTCTTCTGCTCCAGCCTGCTGCAAGCAGATACCTGCAAAAGATTGTCACTCTTCCTGCCTGCTCTGTTTAGGCACTAACCACAACACCAAGGCCTGCAAGCACTGCCAGGACTTCAAATAGGCCACACGGAGATTCCACTTGAAGACCCTCCAGAGTCACCTACTTTAGCAGAAACTAGCAACAATGGAGAAGGAGCTTCAGGCTAAAAGCTCTTCCACTTCCCCAGTCTCTGGGCATCATCTTCTTCCCAAAAGGAGAAGTCTTCCAGCGGGAAGTATAAGCACTGGGACTGTCCACGGTCAGCCTCTTGCTTGCGGTCGCCGCATTGAACAGCTACCACCTCTGGATCTTCCTCCTGGGGGTGGGGGATCAGACCCTCCTTCCTCAGCAGCCCTTACTCCCTCCGGGTTGCCATTGGTTCAGCCGCTCACCCTTATTACTATCACGAGCGGTGGCTCTTCGGGGCAGTGGACCTCTTCCTCTGCCTCCCAGTCCCTGACACTCTGGCCCTTAGTCCCCACAGGTCTTCAGCTAGGTGGCTCGACCAAGGTTGGAACCTCTGGTGGTGGGTCTCCCTCCCCTGGTCAAGGCGTTGCCTTTGTCGATCCCTGAGTCTGGGGCTGGCGCTAGCCCTTCCAGGCATCGCCCAGAGCAAGCGCTAACTTCCTCCTCTATGCAGGCGATGCCTCTGCCCCTGCCTCAGGGGAATTCCCCTCCCCCCGGCACCTGCCTTGCCTCAGGGGCCTATGTTGGCTGTTTCTTCGAACTAACGCCAGCCTTCACCTAGCAGGCCGGCGCCGGCCACACCGACGCCTACATGGACGACTCCTCTACTGTCGTTGCAACTGCCTTAACTGACACCCGCTGACCCTCCCAGGGACCCCCAGCCGACGCCTGCTAGAACAACGCCAGGGTACCCTACACCAACTCCTCCACTGATGTATCCATGCCTTCTTCCTCAGTACCCTAATCTGCCTTACAGTCCACCTCCACCAGTGGATTATAACGCCTTATTCACGGCCTGGTGGACCTTTATATATTTTTTTGTTTATTTCTTTTAGCCTTACCTCCTCAGCTAGGGTATTCCTGTGGTTCCCCATATCCAGTCTCGGCTAGTGGCTCCTGCATCTGACGCCATACCCGAGCTACCACCACCTCGCCTTCACCCTCTCTCTAGACTACACTGCGGTTCCCAGTCGTGGAAGGCCAAGGGGTCAGGACCAGAGGGAGCTCCTAGGAGCGACTGGTGCAATGCCGCGGCCCTACCATCATGCACCGGAGAATTCAGCAGGTATTTTAGTCCTCAAGTCCTCCTCACAGCACGGGCATGCAATGACACCAATGACGCAGTGGTACGCGCTGCCGCCCATCGGACATCTGCCGTCCCGACCCTTTCTTGCTCTGCGACTCGCCCTAGCCCCCAGCCACCGCTAGGAGCCAGCACATGCATGGGTATCCCTCTCCACCCTCCCCGAAGAAGCAGTCCCTAGGATGCTCAGTCCTCCTCCGCCCGGCCAACCCCCGATGACCCGAGCTCGTTCCCAAACCCGGGTAGCCGGTGTGGTGCAAGGTGTGATGTCCAGTGCCTGAACCCTCGGCAGCGTGGAATCATCCCACGACCACCCTGACCTTGGCCAAGAAGGCGGATCATCTTTACCATGTGCTAGTGGGCAAAGCTTTCTTTGCAAACATCCCATGGCGGACTCAGTGGTCATGAACATGGCTCATGACCACACTAAGAAGCCCAAACACCTCAGTACTCACTTTCTGGACAAGGAATCTCGCCAGCTGGACCAACTGGACAAGCGGGATGTATTCATCTGCCACTCTGGCCCAGAACTATCTGGCTCATATGGTGCAGTATCAGAATGTCATTTGGGACCAGGCGAGGGAACTGGTTCAAGCCCTCCCTGAAGATTCTACTAAAACGTAGTTGGCCCAACTCTTAAAATTGGTTTGGATGTGGGCAACCATGTACTGAATACAGTATATGACACGGTGGGTGCTTCTGGGCGTGGGGCGACAGCAGGGATCTGCATTCGCCGTCATTCATGGCTCAGGGTGTCTGGGTTTGTACCTGATGTTCAGGCCAAAATCATGGATGCCCCCTTCTGGGATTCTGTTTTGTTTGAGAGAGATACCTAGGATATCATCTCCTGCCTTTAGGAATCTGGCAAGGCCCTGAGGTTGGTACATTCCATGTACCGGTCCCAACTGCGGTCTTCCCAATGTCAGTCCTTTTACCGGTCCTCCCGACAGCCTTCTAAGGGCCAGCAGTCGAAAAGCCCAAGACTCACATCCCACCAGCCGGTGGATCTACCCCTAGGTCTCCCAGAGTGCCCACAGTCGCTCTACCTACCCCTGGCTCCATTGCCTTACTCCTTGACCAACCCCCCCCCAGCAGATTCCTTAGGGGAGGCGGTCGGGTGTCGAATTTCCCTATACCTGGATGAGTGGCGCACAATAACCTCAGACCAGTGGGTACTTCAGATTATCGAAAGGAGTCACACCCTCAAATTTCTGGCCCCCACCTCCAGAAAACCTTCCTTCGCCCTCTGATTATCCTCAGGCCCACATTGCCCTCATCTGAGAAGAGATTCGGGCTCTCCTGCTGAAAAAGGCCATAGAGCCCATCTCCTGGAATCAAAGAGGGGAAAGGGTTCTACTCCCTGTGGGCTTAGTCATTTTGTTTGGGCAGGAGTAGGGGCTTCTGTTTGCTGGTAAGTTTTTGGCTGTTTGTAATTGACTGAGTCTGTACCTTAAGCCGCAGGAAGTGCAGGCATCATATTACAAAGGATTAGTTTTGTTTAAATTGCTGTAAGTTTTCCTAACTGAAATTCAGTGGGCTTAGCCATTTTGTTTGGGCAGGAGTAGGGGTTTCCATTTGCTGGTAAATTTCTGGTATTTTCTGGGATTTCACTGGGGTTGCGGCTTTTTGGTTTCATTTTTTCTGATTCATAAATTCTGTTACAATAAGCTGATTGTTTTCTTTGCAGGGCCACCTACTCTCCCCATCCCACCCCCCAGGGTTCCACTGCCTTTATAGGCAATCGTCGATACAACTTCCTGAGGCCACAGGGGAACTGAGGTGAGCACAGTTAAAGGGGTCAGTCTACTACAGTAACAACAATTCAGATGGGATACCTCTTCAATAATGTAGTACTAAAGTAGTAGACAGTGGAGGAGAGAGAGAGAGTGAGAGAGAGAAAACAAAAAAAAAAAAACAGCAGGAGGGCTTACTGAGGATTAAAAGGGGGGTACATAGCAGAGCAGGAAATGAAAACACAGGGTGTGGTGCAGTGAAGTGGATGCAGAGCAGCAGTCTTCAAGAGAGGAGAACATTCTGGATACTGCGGTACTGCCCCATATGCAAGCATCTCTCTGGGCTCAGGGTGTTGGTTGCCAGTCTCCAGGTAGAGTTGGCAGGGGTACTGGCAACCTTTGCCCACACCCAGAGGTTACCATGTCTGCAGCCACTGCTGCAACGGTTGCCTGGACAGAGGGCTGCCTGGACTACGGTGGGCTCAGTGAGGTTGAGGGAGAGGGGGCCAGAAGCACATCCCCCATCCGGTCCAGCTAAGAAAATCCTATGCTGTCCTGGAGGAGCGGGTAAGCTCCACAAGGGAACCCGAGGTTGCGACCAGGAAGGATAAGCGCGTTCTCTAAGAGGGAGACCCAGGAGCGGGAGGTAGAGGACCCCAGAGGAAAAGGAAGCTACTCCTGGTGAGGGAACTCAGTAGTCTGGGGAATGGATCTGGGAACAGGTAGCGGGGAGCAGAGGGAGGTCAAGTGCCTTCCAGGAAGCACAGCTTGTAGGGAGGGGAGGCGAATCCAGAGGATCGCCACAGCGGTAGCTAGGAGGGGGGACCTGCAGGTCATGGTCCATCTGGGGACAAATGACCTAGCCAGGGAGAAGGTGAGCCTAGAGAAGGTACAGGAGGACTTCAGGGAGTTGGGTAGGCACCTTGGAGAGGTGGCAGGCTCCATAACATTCTCGGAGGTGCTGCCACTCCACGGCAGGGGGAGGCTCAAAATCTCCGCATCAGCAAGTTCAATACTTGGTTGAGTGACTGGTGCGGAGTAAATGGGTTTAGATTCATTGGGGACTGGGGACCCATCTGGAGGGATAGGGGCCTGTACAGGGGGGATGGCCTACATCTGTCCAGGGAGGGGACTGCGGTCCTCAATGAAAAGTTTAGATGCTTTCTTGCCAAACATTTAAACTTGCCTGGGGGGGGGGGCAGGAGCAGGGAGACTTGGGCAGCCCACCCCCACAGGTCAGAGTAGCTAGCAGGATGGATCAGGAGGAAATGCTGAAAACAGATTTTCCCAAACTCATTACGTGGCATAAGACTGGGGAAGGGAGGCAGCAAATTAACGAAAACAGGGCTGGAAAGGGGGAACAGGGAGGCAAGGGTAGACGTACAAGGGGGACAGGCATGGAAACAGGGACAGATATACCTGGGCCTGTTACAGTAGATAAGGCAGAGGTAAATGGGCAGGAGAAAGAAAACAGGGCTGGAAGGAGGAAAAAAGGCAAAGGCAGAAATGTAAGGGGCACAGGCTGCAAAACATGGACAGCCATGTATGCAAATGCCCGGAGTCTGGGGGACAAAATCCCAGACCTGACGGCCCTGATGGCAGATGCAGACCTAGACATAGTGGCAATTACCGAAACATGGTACACTGCAAACCATGAGTGGGAGGTAAATGTACTAGGGTACGCCCTACACAGGAGGGATAGGGAAGGTATAAAAGGAGGTGGGGTGGCCCTCTATGTGAGAGAAGGTGTTAAGGCAACAGCAGTGCAAGGTAGACAGGGGGAGGCCGAGGCACTGAGGGTCACACTCGAGCCAGGAAATGGAACAGCAATTCACACAGGGATGATCTACAGGCCTCTGACGCAGAGAGAGCAGGTGGATAGTGAAATAGTGGAGGAAATACACAGGATGGCAGCAAAGGAAGTAGTATTGCTGCTGGGCGATTTTAACATGTCAGATGTAGACTGGACCATCCCAGCAGCTGCCTCAGCAAGGAGCCGAGACATCATGGAATCCTTGCAGGGGGCAGGCCTTAGGCAGTTGGTTTAGGAGCCCACCAGGAACAAGTCAGTCTTAGACCTTCTGCTGACCAGTGGAGACGGGATCAAGGAAGTCAGGGTGGATGGACACCTAGGGTCCAGCGTCCACCATACAGTGTGGTTCAGCATCAGTACAGTGTCACAGGAGAGCCACACAAAGACAAGGGTCCTAGATTTCAGGAGGGTGGACTTTGCTAGGATGGGGAGAAAGATCAAAGAAGCCCTGGCACGAACGAATCAATGGGGGGAGGGATTGAGGAGCAGTGGACACACCTGAAAGTAGCCATAGTGGACACGACAAATCAGTGAATTAGGCTAAGGAACAAAGCAAAAAGAAGGAACAAACCACTATGATTCACAAAGGAGGTGGCAGAGAAAGTGAGGGACAAAAAGAGGGCATTCAGAAAGTACTAGGAGACTCAGAAGGACGAGGATAGGGCAGTGTACCTAAAGACAGAGGGATGCGGGGAAAGCAGTTAAAAATGGGAAGGCACAGACAGAGGAGAGATTAGTGCAGACAGTAAAGGGGAAGACATTTTGTAGATACGTTAACGATAGAAGGAAGGCCGGGGGTGATTGTAAGGCCCAAAGGGGTGGAGGGTGTGTATAGAGGGGACGTACAGGGCTCCAGATAAGGGGAGTACCAACCTGTTTTACTCACCTCATTTTAGGAAATACACTTCAGAAAAAATTTTTAATGAGTACCAGTACTCCCCCAATATTTGTAAATACTCCACATTCCAAAGAATAGTGCTTCATAACATAACTGGTGATTCAAAAGGACTTGTTTGTTTACAGATTTACAGCACTCGTATGCATCCCAATTTTGTTTCACTTATTACACTTTAAAACTAATGAATAAATTACTCCTTCCTGCCAACATTATCTGGAGCATTGCTGGAACCTGTTCAATTCTTATTTAGGAAAAAGTACACGGTTTTTAAAAATGTACTCCTCACTCCACTCTGTGGATACATTTGTACGCATCTGAATTTGTTTTTACTCACCTCACTTTCAAGATGAGAAGTACAAGTACTCATCCCAAAAAATCTTATCTGGAGCCCTGGGAACATAGAAAAGGCACTGATACTAAATGAATACTTCTGTCTGGTATTCACGATGTGGTGGGGGGGAGGCAGGGAACACAGCTAGGCAACAGCAAAAACGGGGGAAGGAGGTAAAAAACAGTCCCTTTACAGAAGAGAGAGTCCTGGAGGAACTTGCAAAACTGAGGGTGGGCAAAGTGATGGGACTAGATGATATACACCCCAGGATATTAAAGGAATTACGGATGGTGCTAGCCGCTCTGCTGGTAGCCCTGTTTAGTGAGTCACTCAATACAGAGATGGTTCCAGAGGACTGGAAGGGGGCAAATGTAGTCCCTCTCCACAAGAGTGGTAGCAGGGAGGAGGCAGAAAACTATAGGCCGGTCAGACTCACCTCAGTAGTGGGGTGGGTAAGATCGTGGAGGCGCTGCTTAAGGAGAGGATTGTGGAACACTTGGAAACCATGGGAGCACAGGATCCAAGGCAGCATTGATTCACAGCTGGAAGGTCATGTCAAACAAATCTGACTTTTTTGACTGGGTGACGAAGGAGGTGGATCAGGGAGGTGTGGTGGATATCACCTACCTCAATTTCAGCAAGGTCTTCAACACTGTACCCCCCAGAAGACTGGTGAACAAGCTAGGGAGCCTGGGGGTGGGCCACAAAGTGGAAAACTGGGTTAGCAACTGGTTGAGGGACAGGAATTAGAGGGTGGTAGTAAATGGGATCAAATCTGAGGAAAAGAGGGTGACCAGTGGGGTACCTCAGGGATCGGTACTGGGGCCAATCCTGTTTAATGTCTTTGTCAAGGACATTACTGAAGGGCTGGTGGGGAAGGTTTGCATATTTGCAGATGATACCAAGATCTGTAACAGAGTAGACACACCAGCGGGGGTTGCAAGAATGAGGAGGGATCTGAGAAGGCTGGAAGAGTGGTCAGAGGTGTGGCAATTGAAGATCTTACTTCGAGAGGGATCTTGCAGTAGGTATTTACATATAGGACTGACCCCGCCAGGCGTCAGGACCCCACGGAAAAATTTCTAGCTAGCAGTCCCCCATGCCTTCTTCCAGATCTTATCTGTGTCAGTCTTCACCATTCATCACCTTTGGGGTACTTGGCCAGAGGTCATGACCCCGTGGGAGCCTTTTTTTTTTGGGATGGGTGGAGTCGATGCACCATCGGCGCCGTGTCCATTTCTGGAGCCGTTTGCGGCTCCAAACATGGACATGGCGCCGTGGGGGTTTCGTACCTCTGCGCCATTGTTGGCACCGTCTCTGTCCTTGGCGCCGTGGGGGTCTCCAGTCTCGGCACAGTTTGCGGTGCCGAGAGCGCAGTCGGAGCCATCAGCACCGTTGCTGGTCTCAGCGATGCTTGCGGTACCGTGGGTTGGGACGGCGCTGTGACAGACTCCAGCTTCGAGGCTGCCGCCCTTGGGGCTGTGTCCTCTTCTGGCACCGTTTGCTGTGCGGAGGGGGGCACTGGCCTCAACTCTGGTGCAGTCTGTGGTCCTGGAGCCCTGTTCACTAGGGATGGCAGCGGGCGTCCACGCACTTCTTTGGCACAGGACTTTAATCTCCACCTCTTCGGAGGAGGAGTCGGACTCTTGAGTCAGACGGGCAGTCTAGCTCTCTGGAGTTGGCTGCTGGCGTGGACACCCTGGTAGTGTCCTCGACAGGCCGGAGTCAGCCCCCCTCTGAGGAGCGGACAGTGACTGCCGGGGCCAGGGTCAGGAGTTCTGACCAGCAGGCAGTGGTGCAGGCCACCATTGCCCTGTAGCCTGGCCTCGGAGGGTTCTCTGACCCCTCAGTGGTGGTACCCCCTCATGTGGTGTGCCTGAATCGCCCAACTTTGGGGCCAATCAGAGCACCCACGGGAGGGTGCTGCTCCCTGGATAGCCCCTTCGGGGGCCGATCAGGGCTGTCAGCTGCCTAGGCTGACTCTCTGGAGGAGAAGGGCGCTCTCGGATTCGGAGGGGTTGAGGGGCATGGGGTCCTGTGCGGCAGCCTGTTTATGGAACCCACCTGGGCTCTGCGAGAAGCCGTAGCGCGGATCTCCCTCTTCCCCCTAGGTTTCCTTGAGAGGGCCCCGTTCTTTGGAGGTAGGGGACCGTCCTTCTGGACCTACACGGCCCCGGTCACCTCACAGGGAGGATTCTTCAGGGTGCAGCCTAGGCAGTACCAGTTTGGTTGTGCAGCTGTCAGCTGTGGAGTCTTTCAGAGCACCTTCTTCCCCTAGGGCTCCCGGTGTGCTCCCTAGCCCAGGGGGAGGTCAGCCAATCCCCATTGTCGGTTCTGCCCCTTTTCCTCTGCCACATTCTCCTGCGTGCCCAGGCATTCTTGGTCCCAGCGGGCCTCTCCTGGGAGCAGTTCAGAGCTCAGGCTGCTTAGTTTCCCTCTTAAGGCGATGGACAGATGGGTTTTTCAACCTCCCCATGAGCAGACAGCTTCTGAACCTTCGAGGTCCTCTGACTCTTTATCCCCCTCTTCCTGGGGGAGAGGAGCCGTCTGTCCACGTCCCTCCAGCTGCTGATCTCTCTGATTATCAGTGATTCCTTGTGAGGATGTTGGAGGACCTGCACATTACCTCTACCACTCAAAACAATCCAGAGCACTCAGCGCACACATTTCAAACAACATGAAGTTTTGCTATATTATGACATATGCAGTTTGACCCAGCCTTCGAACTGCTCCAGAGGTGAAAGAGTTAACTTTCCATGCCAGGCATGGAATCTTGAGCGCGAGCTCGGTTGAGATCTCTGTCTGTTGTTCTTCAAACTCAAACTGTCAGATTCTTTACTCCGCCTCACTGAACAGTCGCTCTGGAGATTTCTCCTGCTGCTCGGTTCATTTTGTCGGTTAAAAGTGTATTTTCTCGGTTTTTAAACCGTAATTTCTCTGTATTTAAACCGCAACCGGTCGGTTCAAGCTCTGTCTGTGGTATCGTAAGTAATAGATAGATTTTACATTATTTCTGTGTGGAACTTGCAAAACGGTATTATCGGTTCGGTTTGAACCGATCAGGTTGTTGTTAAACTTGATTTAAATTGCATTAGAGTGCGGTTCCCGGTTCTTATCGGTTCTAAAAAAAACGGATTTCATTACGTTTTTTTCCACGACCCGTGACACGGTTGGGAACCGATAAGGGTGTCTTGCTTGGCGGATTGCCATAAACGGGCAAGTTTTTGGTTAGGCTGGCACTATGTCTGAGAAACCCAAAAGAAAAACCGGGCCCACTGGGTTTCAACACTGTAGTGTCTGTGGGGAAGCCTTTGCCAAGGCTGACCCACACACCACATGTGTTTATTGTCTGGGGTTTGACCACTTCAATGCAGACTGCCAGATTTGCAAGAATTTCCCTGCAGCTACCCTGGATAAGAGAGTTGGTAGGCTCAGGGAACGAGAGGCCAATAAGTCCGCTGACCCAGATGGCCAGCCCGGTCCGGTGCCAACCGAACCGGAGGGAGTGCTCTCTGACCAGGGCGAGACTTCCTCGGGCAAAAGGAGAACTGACTCAGAGGAGTCAGTCCCAGCAAAAAAAGGACTAGAAAATCAGCAGGTGTGGAGCCAAAATTTCCTTCTCCAACCGCTGCAGAGATAGCCAAAGCGATCAAAATTGTCCAGTCGCTTTCCCCGGTTCCGACCGAACCGGCACCATCAGGTAAGCGGTCGGTTCGGTTGGTGCCACCGGTTCAAGAATATGATATAGAGGAATTTTATGAACCGGAGGAGGGGGAGGAAGATTATGAAGAGAGTGAATGTGATTTTGAAAGTCTGGATGTGCCCATTGAACCGGACATCTCCCCAGACAGACCTTTAGGAGTGTCTCCCCCTAGGCTTTCTGAGTCCCCTTCTCATTTTATATTTTATAAGAAAGTGGCTGAAACCCTCCAGCTCCCTTTGGAAGAAGCTGTGGATGAACAGGAGGAGCCTGACTATGTAGAAATTATGGATATCCCAGAGTCTAGGAGATTGTCTATTCCTTTACATAAATCTTTTAGGAAACAGACAATAACAATTTTAAAAGCTCCTCACACTATACCTCCTGTGGATAAAAAAATGGACAAGAGGTACACATTGTCAGGCTCTGATACGGAGTTCCTTTCACAACAATGCAGCCATGTTGGAGTAGTGCAGGCTGCAGCCTGTGATAAGGCAAATATTCCCTTGGCTTCACACCCCCCTGACAAGGACTCTAGGAGGATTGATGCCATGGCAAAGAAACAGTACATGGCAGCATCCTTGGGACTCAGACAGGCAAATTATATGGCCTATGTTGCAAGATACCATAAATCCAGATGGGATACTGTTATGGCTCTAGCGAAACAGATCCCTGGTCAGCTTGCCAAGGAGCTGGAGCAGGTGGCTGCTGATGGTATTGAGGCATCCAAGGTGCAATTCCATGCTGCAGTGGACTCTGATGATGTATCTTCAAGAGTCATGGCTACATCTGTGGCTTTTCGCAGAATGGCTTGGCTCAGGTGTACTAGCCTGTCACAGGATACCCAGGCTAAGGCCATGGATTTTCCTGTTGTGGGTAGCTCTCTGTTTGGGGAGCAGACAGAGAATTACATGAAGAAAATGGATGAGTATAGAACCACTTATAGGAGTGCACAGGCCAAGGAAAGGCAGGCCACTCCTCAGAGGCAGCTTTCCAGGGGCAGGGGCAGGCCCTTTCACAGGCTTTTTACCAAGCCCAGGCCTCCTCTTCAGCCTATGCCCAGAGGGGGTTCTTCAGAGGGAGAGGCAGACTGGGTACGAGCAGGCCTGCTCCCACCCCTCAGCCTAAAGCCCCTGCCAAACAGGCACCCTGATGGGAGGGCCAGGGCCGATTCTCCATTACCTGTAGGGGGCAGGCTGGCTTGCGCCCAGGACTGGGGTCTTTAACATCAGACAAGTGGGTCCTGGAAGTAGTAGAGCCAGGGACTAGTTCTCAGCTTCAAAAATTTCCAAAGATGAGAACCAGATCCTTTCCACCTGCAAATCCATCAGAGGCTCTTGCTCTGGAAACAGAAGTCTCAACCCTCCTGGCTCTCAGAGCTGTAGAAAGGGTTCCTCCCCTACACCAGGGCAAAGGACTGTACTCCAGGTACTTCCTTACCTCAAAAAAGACAGAAGAATGGCGGCCCATCCTGGATCTCAGATACCTAAACAAGCACCTTTTAAAACCAAAATTCAAAATGGTGACTCTGGGAATTATTTTACCCTTTCTAAGGCCAGAGGACTGGCTAGCGTCCCTGGACTTCAAGGATGCCTACTTCCATGTTCTCATCAGAAGCTCCCACCGAAAGTACCTCAGATTCGAACTGCCCTCAGGCCATTATCAGTTCAGAGCAATACCCTTCGGCCTCACCTCTGCCCCAAGGGTATTCACAAAATGCCTGGCAGTAGCAGTTGCTCATTTAAGAAGGCAAAGATTGTCATCTTCTCTGACGGACCCACTGGGCTCATAGTGGAGCCAGTCTCTTGACCAAGTCAAATTACACCTTCAGGTTACCCAGCAGCTGCTTACATCTCTAGGTTTCCTTCTCAATCTCCCAAAGTCAGTTCTAGAGCCTGTTCAGCTACTCACCTTCATAGGCGCAGAACTGGACACAAAGCAGGCCAGAGCTTTCCTTCCTCTAGAAAGAGCAAAGACCCTGGTGGCTCTGGCCTCCTCCTTCACTCTGCAGGTCTCTCGACCAGCAAGGCACTTTCTGCAGCTTCTAGGGCACATGGCTGCCTCCACAGCAGTAGTGCAGGGAGCAAGATTTCAGATGAGGGACATTCAGTTCCATTTGAGAGCCTTCTGGTCTCAAAGGAGAGATCCTCTAACCAAATTGATCCCAGTAACTCGAACCCTGATCCAGGCCCTGCAGTGGTGGCAGGATCAGAGCAATCTGAGACAGGGGTTCCTTTCATCCCTCAATCTCACTCCTTGACCCTTACTACAGATCGTCCCTCTTGGGGTGGGGAGCTCACATGGGCAACCTCACCACCCAGGATTGTGGTCCCTCAGGAATCTCTGCTCCACATCAATCTGTTGGAACTCAGAGCAGTTTTCTAGCACTTCAGGTTTTTCTGCATCGGTTCAGAACAAAGTTGTACAGGTCAGAACAGACAACACCACTCACAATGTGGTACATCACAAGGAAGGGGCACTGGGTCTTCGCCTTGTGCACCGAGGCAATGAAGTTGTGGTCTCTGGCTTATTCCCTGAACACCTCCCTCATGGCAGTTCACCTCCCAGGCAAGGACAATGTCCTGGCAGATGCTCTCAACAGGATTTCCCAGGGCCATCACGAATGGTCTCTGGATCCCCTAGTACTGGAGGTAGTATTTGCCAGGTGGGGCACCCCTCAGATAGATCTTTTTGCAGCCCCAGGCAATCACCAACCTCCGCTATTTTGCTGCAGGCCCCCAGTGTTGGGCTCAGTCCCTCTGGATGCCTTCCTTCTCAACTGGGAAGGGAAGTTTCTCTATGCCTTCCCCCCCTTCCCTCTCTTGTTCAAGGTGCTAGTCAAAATCAGATCTCAACCTTGCAAGATGATTATGATTGCTCCAGATTGGGCCAGACAGCCCTGGTATCCACTCCTTCTGTCCTTAGCAGTCCACCTTCCCCTGTGTCTTCCCAGGAATCACAATCTGTTAACTTGTGCCTAGGGGAGAGTTTGGTACCCGAATCTCAAATCTCTCAACCTCAAGGCCTGGCTCTTGAAGAGCTAGAGTTTGCTGACCTACACCTTTCACAAGGTGTACTCGATATCTTGAAAGCTTCTAGGAAGCCTTCCACCAGGGCTACTTATAATTCTAAATGGAAATGGTTTTCCATATGGTGCTCTGGAAAGCATATTTCCCCAGAATCTGCTGATTTACCCACAGTCCTGGATTACATGGTCCACTTAAATACTTTGGGGCTGAGGCCAGCTACCCTGAAAGTGCATTTGGCAGCTGTCTCTGCTTTTATATCAGCAGGAAAGCCCTCTTCTCTTTCTGCTCACCCTGTATTCTTCAAGTTTTTCAAGGGATTGCTTCACACCAGCCCTCCATTCAGGGACCCTGCCCCTGCCTGGGATCTTAATGTTTGCATTGCTCAGCTTATGCAACCTCCCTTTGAGCCCTTGTCTTCAGCAGAACTTAAGTGCTTGACTTGGAAGACTGTGTTTCTAGTAGCCATCACTTCTGCCAAACGCATAAGTGAATTACAAGCTTTGTCAGTGGAGCCTGATTTTATCTCCTTTCATAGAGATAAGGTGGTCCTTAGGACTAACAGGAAGTTCTTGCATAAGGTGGTTTCAGATTTCCACCTTAATCAATCTATTTCTCTTCCAATGTACTTCACTGACCATTCCTCCTCTGGCGAGAGGAGGTTGCACAGCTTAGATGTGAAAAGAGCCCTTAGTTACTACATTGAGCATACCAAGGTCACAGGTTTGACTCCTCCAACTGTTCCTCACTTATGGTGAGGTTGGTAAAGGGAAACCTGCCACTAAAAGATCCATTGCCAGGTGGATTGTCTCTTGTATCCAATTCTGTTATGAAAAGCTGGGTGGTTCCTCCCTCAGGCCTGAGGGCTCACTCTACCAGAGGTACTGCTGCTTCCTGGCTGCTGCCAGGGACATCCCATTCTAGAGATTTGTCAAGCAGCTACCTGGAAAACAGTTCACACTTTCACCAAGCATTGCTCTCTGGACATCAGGCTGGGAGTGATGCTCGGTTTAACACTGTGCTTCAGACCCTATTTCTAAGTAGGTTCTGTCCCTCCTCCATGGAGGTACTGCTGTATAGTCTGCATATGTCATAATATAGCAAGACTTCATGTTGTTTGAAGAAAAATTACTCACCTAGTAATGTTGTTTCTTCTAATGGAGTCTTGCTATATTATGACCTCCTGCCTGCCCCTCTCAGAACCTCTGCTTTTGGGATGTGGGTGGGCAGTGCAGTGTTGGCACTTAGTAGATGCCCACCTTGTTTTTTCACCCCTCTTTTTTGGGGTGTTTGGGTGTTGTGTTTTATTTTTGGGTCTCCTGACTTGAGTCTTTGTTTTGGGACCAAAAAATGTGTTCTTATATTTAGTAGCCAGTTGGCTAGTGTAGGTTTACAGCTTCCACACAGGACCTTAGTGAGTTTAGCTCATAAAGATCTGACAGTTTGAGTTTGAAGAACAACAGACAGAGTTTTCAACTGAGCTCGACTCAGCGTTCCATGCCTGGCATGGAAAGTTAACTCTTTCACCTCCGGAGCAGTTCGAAGGTTGGGACTCACTGCACATGTCATAATATAGCAAGACTCCATTAGAAGAAACAACATTACTAAGGTGAGTAATTTTTTCTTTTGCTCGGCCTGGTACTGCGGTAAAAGTACTGTCAAATGTTTTTAGCACATTACGAATGTCTGCAGTTTGTTCTGAGGTGAAGGAAGCATTCACCTGTACAGCATCAGCATTTAAAGTTTGTTCCAGTCTATCATAAGCTACATCAATATCTTTGTTATCGGTTTCTGGTAAAACTAGCAAAGCAGCTTTTGGCATTTTTTCAACCCATTTCTTGAGGAGGTTAGCATGGTATATCTTAGTAGGATTTTTCCTGTCAGGGGTCTCAATCTCGTAATTAATGGTGTCTGTATGTCTAAGCACTCTTTAAGGCCCTTGCCACTTCATTAACAGTTTATTTTCTGTTGTGGGTAACAGTAGCAAAACCTTTCCACCTGGCTCAAAAACTTTCTTTTATCCCATGATCATAATATACTTTCTGCAGATTGTAAAAATGCCATACTACATTATACATTATGTAACCCCTAGATGGCGCTATCCCAGGGGCTACTACCCCTGCCTGATTTGCCACTAACAGGTTGAGGGGCCTGGATCCAATGGCGGGTGCCTCCACCCAGAGGTCAGGGTTTGCAATAGTTAAACTTACTTGGTCACAGCCCTCTGGGACACTGCAACCCCCTTTCTTCCCACTAGTGGCCCACACAATATATCAGAATTACCTTCACAGTATACACTTACCCCAGGACTAGTTCCGGCACTGGACCTCCTGTGAAATAAGATACAGTGCAACAATCACAGTACAGTACTTTAACATAGACAAATACCTCAGGCAGTATAACTTTGCTGAAACAAGCAGCTCTGATTTATTTAGGGAGATATAAGAAGGACAGGGAAATCAGGTTAATTAGCTTAACACTTTACTATCTACCTATGGCTCTGTGCTGAGCCTATCCCTACCAGTTACTGTCCTGGGTACCCAAGCCCTAGTGGCTAGTCCAAACCAGTGGCAGCTGGTAGGGGCCCTTTCACACAGTGAAAAGAAAAATTAGTTTAAACAGTCAGCAGTACAGTAATTCCATTTGGATTTAATGTGGCAATTCAACAGGAGCTACTCTGAATTAGTACTCACGACCTCCAAACAAGATAGGGTCCTTCAACGTCCAGCAGGGCTACTTGAGTCTACTGAGACTCTTCACACATTTATATGGTAAACAGTCACAGGCAAAAGTCCTTAATGGCAGCAGGATTCACTTGAGCTGCACAAGCCTCCTCACACATTTATATGGTAAAAGAAAGTACTATACCAGGCAGGCTGCTTCTCTATCCCGATCGCAATTACTGCACAATACCCGAGAACACACAGCAGATTCAGTTCTTGACAGACCGAGTGCAATTCAACAATTTCTCCAGTCTTCTACAGGGTGAGCCTGGTTTCTACTCTTCAGAGATCCTTTGATTCTTTTCACAGGACGGATTCAGTCCTAACAAGCAGTTACACAAGCTGCAGACGGAACTCTGGGCCTTACACGTTTTTGACTGAAACTGTGCACTGAAGGAGCACAGGGTTTCTTTCCTTCACTGCCAGAACTAAACTGAAACTCCAACAGACAAAACTGGCACTTCCTTTGAGTTCCTCCCAGTTCTTGACTGGATTGGCTGTCACTCACAATAGACTGCTGCTGTTGGTCCAAAAGGGCGCGAGAAGCCTAAACTACATCTCCAGAGTCACTGCCCATACAATCCTCTTGTGGCTGGCTCAGATATGAGTCCAAGTTCTGATTCGTCCAAGGCACCATTTTAGAGCTAGCTTACCCACACTGATTGGTCCAGTTCAGCAGTTCAAAACTAGAATGGGAACTAGGCAAACACAGTTCTGACTGCAAAAAGCAGGTTAGACAAACTGTATTTTCATTATTACTCTAAATTATTTCTGGCAAACAGTTACATCTTTCAGATAGGTTCCTACTCTAGTGACTGCAAAATGGAGTGAATTGGCAGCAGTTAGAGTGGTACTCAAACAGAGAAACACAGTCCCCCATACAAACTAATTATGTCTGCAAGCAGACAGCTCTTAAAGAGACAGTACCAGAGGCTCTAAAAACACTCACTGATAAATGGCTTAAACGCCAAACACCATTCAGGCTTGGAGCATTCAAGCAAGCTCCTGGAAGTCTTTTGGGAACCCCCATTTGCAGCGGGGTTACAATTATATTCATGTCTGCATGGTATTATTATGTTATAATATGGAAAATGCTTTTTATTTTCTAATAAGAAGATTAACTGCAAAAAAATAATATACCTTCTGCTGGTTTTGGGCCTCTCCCTGATTACAATGGGCAATTTCAACATATTTTGCCAGCTTCTTTCTTAGGGCATACATATAAGAAGTTATAGATTGTTTCTAGAAGTTCACTAAAAAGTTGAGCAGAAAAGGCCGAAGTCCAGAAGTAGCTCCATTAGGACAGAACATAGTAATCCATGTTACCCCCATTACTTATATATCTGTCGAGATTTCTTTTGAATGATCTTTTGTTTTTACATATTACAATTTCTTCGGGCAGATGATGCCATAAATTTGCAGATCTGATTGTGTAAAAGAATTTTCGTTTCTTAGATGTATACTTTTGCAGTTTTACCTGTGAAGGATAACTTCCTCTATCAAAGTGATCAGATTTATAGTTTCTGAGTGGGGTTATCTTCCCACGTTTCTTTTATCACATCCAGTGGCCCTCTTGGCTGCCTACCATACAGCATTTCAAATGGTGAAAACCCTGTTGATGTCTGTGGCACTTCTCTGTAGGCATAAAGTAGGTAAGGCTAGTATTAGTCCCAATCTTTCCCTTCCCCTTTTACTAACCTTTATAACATACATTTTAGGGTTTGGTTAAAACGCTCAACAAGACCGTCTGTCTGAGGGTAATAGGGGGAGGTTGTTATGGCAGTGAAACCTAGTAGTCTTTACAGTTCCTTAAGTAATGCAGCTCCAAAATTAATACCCTGATCAGTAATAATTTATTTAGGTATGCCCTCTCTGCTGAAAATTGTTGTAAGCTCTGCTGCAACTTTTGAAGCTGTGACAGTATGCATTGGAACTACTTCTGGGTATCGAGTAGCATAGTTGCATACTACCAGGATAAATCTAGTACCCTTTTTACTTTTGTCTAAAGGACCAACCACATCCATTGCAATTATCTCAAAAGGCACATCTATCAACGGTAGGGGCAAAGGGCACCTTGTCTTTTCTAGTGACTTGGGGCTACTTTCTGACACTCTGCACAAGAGTTACAGTAGGTAGCAACATATTCATGAATTACAGGCCAGTAAAATCTATACAGCAATCTGGCAAGGGTGCAATCCCTCCCTGAGTGACTAGCCATAGGACTATCATGTGCTATCTGTAACAACTCTGTTCTATACTTCTGTGGTATAACCAATTGTTCTGTCTGTTCCTGTGTCTGAGGTTTAACCCAAACTCTGTACAGTAACCCATGACATTTTTTAAACATTGGTCCACCCTGTTTTGGTTTCACCCCCCAGCTGCTTAAAATAACCCTTGAGAGAAACATTGTTAGCTTGTTCTGAAAGAAAATCACATGCAGTTATCAATTTAGTTTCAGCATTTTCATATTTTAACCCTTCATGTCCATCAGTCATTTGTTGCCACAGTTTCTTCGGGCATCATCTTTCTTTCCTGGATTTCTGGATCTTGGAGCTGTGCTCAAACAAGTCCAAATCAATATCACTGAAAGGAAAAGTGTCCTCACCGTGTGAAATTTTCTTTGCCCGAGCTCTTCTCACCACAGCTGCTGAAACATCAGGATTTACTTCTTCTTTGATTAACTCATAAAATCCTGGAAAGTCATTTCCAATAATCACAGGCATAGGTAACTTAGGTACTACCCCCACTTTTATTTGTTGTGACATACCCTTAATGGTCAGAGTCTCTTGGGTGGTGGGATAGTATCGAGTGTCCCCATGGATGCAGATGACACCAGTACCTGGTCCTTTTGCACAGTGTTTTCCCAGCACTTCAACATGCACTAGGGTCTGTCTGCTTCCCGAATCAATGAGTCAGTTTACAGGTTTATCCCCCCACCTTTACATCTGTTAAGTATTTGCCCCAATTTGCTAAGGACAAATCTGCTGCAGTGTCACTCTCCTTACTACGGCAGTTTCTTGCAGTATGGCCTGGCTTATTACAGTTGTAGCAAATAACGTCTTTGTGCACAGATTTGTTACCCCCACCAGAGTTCTTATCAGACTTGGAGTTTAAATGGGAAACAGAGTGTCTTACCGGTGCTTGGCTGTTACCTCGCTGCTGTGGCATCTGTCTGGCCATTTGGTAGTCCTCGGCCAAAGAAACAACCTTTTCCCCACTTTCTGGTTGGTGTTCCTTTACCCAAAACTGCACATCTGTAGGCAGGATGTTGATTAATTGCTCCATTGCAAATCTGTCAGTGATCTGTGGGACTGTTTTGCCCTCTGGTTGGAGGCCATTTTATCAGGAGTTCTCTGAGTCGGGTGAAGGCTTCTCGAGGATTGTCGACTGTGTTGTACTTCGGAGATCGAAATTTCTGCCTGTAGGTCTCTCCCGAGATGTCATACCTTTTCAGGATTTCGCTTTTCACCAGGTCATAGTTTTCCGATTGTGCAGTGTCCATATTGTTATAGGTAAGTTGGGCTTTCTCTGTCAGGTAGGGTACCAGTCTGATTGTCCATTCCTGCTTTGGGCTTTTGGCCATTGGCAGGTTGTTGCAGCTCTTTCAAAAGTTGTCAGGTATGCCTCAATATTATCCAAGGGACACAACTGTGTAAGTTTAATGGCTTTTAAGTTGCTTGTGTTTAAGTTGCTTGTGCCCTTTGCCCCTACCGTTGATAGATGTGCCTTTTGAGATAATTGCAATGGATGTGGTTGGTCCTTTAGACAAAAGTAAAAAAGGTACTAGATTTATCCTGGTAGTATGCAACTATGCTACTCGATACCCAGAAGCAGTTCCAATGCATACTGTCACAGCTTCAAAAGTTGCAGCAGAGCTTACAACAATTTTCAGCAAAGAGGGCATACCTAAATAAATTATTACTGATCAGGGTATTAATTTTGGAGCTGCATTACTTAAGGAACTGTAAAGACTACTAGGTTTCACTGCCATAAGAACCTCCCCCTATTACCCTCAGACAGACGGTCTTGTTGAGCGTTTTAACCAAACCCTAAAATGTATGTTATAAAGGTTAGTAAAAGGGGAAGGGAAAGATTGGGACTAATACTAGCCTTACCTACTTTTTGCCTACAGAGAAGTGCCACAGACATCAACAGGGTTTTCACCATTTGAAATGCTGTATGGTAGGCAGCCAAGAGGGCCACTGGATGTGATAAAAGAAACGTGGGAAGATAACCCCACTCAGAAACTATAAATCTGATCACTTTGATAGAGGAAGTTATCCTTCACAGGTAAAACTGCAAAAGTATACATCTAAGAAACGAAAATTCTTTTACACAATCAGATCTGCAAATTTATGGCATCATCTGCCCGAAGAAATTGTAATATGTAAAAACAAAAGATCATTCAAAAGAAATCTTGACAGATATATAAGTAATGGGGGTAACATGGATTACTATGTTCTGTATCTGGATCTGTGCCGGATACTCTGCCTTTGACAGCTTGCAAGGCATCCAGCCATCGCTGCATCTCTTCTTTTCTCTGTGCTTCTAAACGTTGAAGCTCTTTTTCTTTTTGCTTCTCCGTCTCTTTTTATTGTATAGCCCACCATTTGAAAATGTCCTTCAGGCTTTCAGGTTCTGTCACTGCCTATTCTTTTTCCATAACTTGTGCTGGATGTACAATCTCAGCTTGGACTTCTGTCTCTGCTAGTTTGGCTGCCATATTCCTGCTAACCACCCCTGGACTTGCTGCTGCAGAATCCATACCTTTCTTCATGCTTCCCTTGTACTAGGTCCAGAACCCATGCACAAAACTCCTGGCTTAGAGTATGCACGGTGTAAATCTCACTTAGGCTGACACCATCTGTCATCGAGGCACAGGGTCAGGAAGCATAGGAAAAACCAGGAGCAGTTGTAAAATTTGCAACAAGAGTTTTATTTGTACTAGCAGTTACATAAAAAAAATATGGTTCAGTATAACTATTTACAAAGGCCAAATAAACAGAAAAAGTACATCTGAGTTTTTCTTCAATCTCTGTGTCCATCTAGCATGCAATTGCTGCTCAGATCTCTTATAAGTCCTTCCAGTCCCCATTCTTAATAAGCATCCTGTGTCTTCCAAAGTGTTCTTGTATGTTTCAGGCAGGTGCTGGCAGGAACACAGTGTGTCTGAGCTGAGGCCCCTTTAACACAGCTCTTCTGCAAAAGGCTTAAAAATTGCACTAAGGTAACCTCTTGTTTTTCCAATAGCTTTTTGCAATCATCTCAAGCTATAATTATATACATTTCAAAAATTAACACTATATAATTTCTAAACAAAGGATCCCAATATCAGTTACATTTCCATACAATGATTTGCATATATTTTTATACCAGCAGATATGTAAGGGAGGAAAAGACAGACAACAAGGGAGACTGAATGACAGTGAGAGGCAGAGAATTGTGAGACTGTCGAGGTAATCAAATCCTAGGCCTTGGAGGAAAATTTGGTTGTGCAGCCAGACAGAGAAGAGACAGAAAAGGAGAAAATAAAACAGATCCCTGCATTCAAACTCTTTCTTCATAACAACTGGGACAGGGTCCTATTCCACCCTGTCACACCCTGCCAGTCTCCTGAAGGGGGTTCCCCTCCGTGTTGTATTTCCTCAGCAGATTCTCACCACGGACGCCTTGGGCCTGAGCTGGGGAGCAAATTTAGCCGACCATCAGACCCAGGGCACTTGGTCCGAGACAGAGCAGCATCTCCACAGCAATGTGCTGGAGATGCGGGCAGTTCTGTATGCTCTGCAGGCCTTCCAGACCCACATTCTTCCCGGCCTGCTACTTGTCAGATGGACAACATGTCCATAGTCTTCTACATCGGCAAATGGGGGGGGGGGGCACTCATTCTTATCCCTTTGTTGGGAGGCCATGAGGGTCTGGTATTGGGCCATCGAGCATGACCTGGAGCTTTCAGCCGTCCATGTTCCAGGGCGTCCAAAACATCCTGGACGGCTTTCTAAGCTGGTCCAGGTCGAGGATGCATGAGTGGGAACTCCTGTACTCTGTGACTGAAGACCTCTTTGACAGGTGCGAACATCTGGAGTTGGACCGTTTTACATTCCCACTCAACGCAAAACTGCTGCTTTTCTGCTCGCCCGATCCAGGGCCTGGAGTTTTCTGATGGGACGCGTTGTCTCTCCTGGAAAGGCAGGTTTTTGTATGCCTTCCCTTCCTTCCCACTTCTGCAGCGGGTTCTCCTCAAGCTTCAGTGAGAGTGGGTGGAGATGATTTTCATAGCTCCCTACTGGCTGCATCAGATTTGGTTCCTGCTGCTACAGCAGCTGGCAGTGGAACCTCCACTTCCCTTGGCCTTGTGCTCTGGCTTACTCTCCCAGGCGCAGGGCGCCCTGGTCCATGTGGACCTCAAGTTTCTGCATCTCCATGCGTGGCTCCTGCAGATTTAGCTGTCGCCTGCTTTGGACTCTGGTCTGGGGTACTCCTCTCTTAAGGTGCACCTTTCCGCCATCTCTGTGTACCATGCACCTATTGAGGGCAAAGCTGTTGCTCAGCTAGAGTTATCCTGCACATTTATGTGGGTTATCCTGCATTTGAAACCTCCCATTTGGGACCCCGTCCTTCCATGGGACCTTCTTGTTATGTTGGAAAAAGTCACTCTGCCTCCCTTTGAACCGGCCGCGAGTTATGAGCTATGCTTTCTGTCGTGAAAAGCGTTAGTTTTAGTTGCTGTTACTTCAGCTCGAAGGTTTTCTGAGCTTCTGACTCTTATGTGTGAAGAGCTTTAATTATTTTTTTCACAAAGACAGAGGGCTCGATTTTCAAAGATGGACACACAGCTTGCAGTAAGCCCTGTGTCTGACGCAACAGGGGCTGCAGGTTGCAGATGCGCCAATCACTTTGGATGCAGCGCAGTCCAATTTTACAAGGTGTGGTGCAGTTTGCAACAGTCGACCCTTTTGCGGCACATTTCGTCCAATTTGTGCCGCAAGTCCCATTGAAGAGGTCACCCGGGGACGCAAAGTTATGGCAGGGGGAAGCTGCCGCAAGGGGCTTGTGTCCTGGAGTTGTGGTCACCGATGTTCTAAAATTGCAAACACTCCAGTGTTTGATGCAAGTTTCCACTTGCATCAAACTCCTGGCTGCAAGTCCCTTGCGGTGCACCAACTGGTTTGGAAAATTGGGCCCAGGATGTCTTTGCGAACTAATCCTAGGTTTCTGCCTAAGGTGGTGTCTGAGTTCACGATCAAGCAACCATCCACCTGCCTGTTTATTTCTCTGACTATTGTAAGCGGGGGGAGGCCTTACTGCACACTTTGGATGTCCACAGGTGCTGCCTTATTATACGAATCTCACCCAACCGGTTCGAAAAAATGATCAAAAAGAGATGGGGCACATGTTTCAAAACAGTGTTTGCCTAAATGGTTGGCAAATTGCACTGTGTACTGCCACTGTAAGTACAAGCCCTTGCCTGGGGTAATCAAGGGTCACTCCACCAGGGGTATGGCTGCGTCTACTGCCTATTTTAGTAATGTGTCTGCTGGGGACATCTGTGCAGCTGCCACTTGAAGTTCGTTCACACCTTTGTCCGCCATTATAGCCTGGACATCGCTTCCAGGTGTAGGGCCAACTTTGGACTAGCTGTCCTTCAGGGCCTTCTTTCCTGAGCAGTCTGATGTTACTTTCTGCGTCGAGCTGGCTGATTCTCGGTCAGTTCTGGGACTGCTTGGGACTCAGTCCTGCCAGTGTTGCCTGCTGCAAGAGCCCCCTTGAAGTAAGATAGTACAGTTACATAAGAGCTTACCATAACAATGGCTCTTCGGGAGGAGCTCTTGCAGCAGGTGCTGCTTTCCCTCTCTCCTTCCCCCTGATAGTTGCTTCTCCTTTGTGTTCCTTTCTTCCTTTATGTGCCAGGGTCTCCTGTGGGAGAACTGAGGTAAGTCTGGAGGATCTCCCCCTTTGTAAGATAGGAAGACATCAGCAGGGGCAATCCCCAGTGAGAGACTGCTAGCTAGATGTTTTCTGTGTGGGCCTGGTGGATTCAGTATTACCTGTTTTGCCTGCTGCAAGAGCTCCTCTCAAAGATCTACTGTTATGATAAGTTCAAACAACATGAAGTCTTGCTGTATTCTGACATATGCAGTTAGCCCTGAGACTTGAACTGCCCCGGAGAGGAAAGAGTTAATTTCTATGCCAGGCATAGAATGTTGAGCTCAAGCTCGGTTTTCAAACCTCTGTCTGTGGTGCCTCAGAGTATAACCATCAGATACTTTACTCTGCCTGTGAAGTCGCTCTGGAGATTGCTCCTTTGCTTCGGTTTGGTGAAGTTTCAAAACGTGTCGGTTTTTTAAACTGATTTGTTTATTTTTGGTTTCGAGCCTCAGTGTACGGTACAGTAAGTAGTGTAGGTAGGTAGTGAACTGTGATTTTGTGTTTTCTTCTGTGGAAATTATAAATTTCGGTTCCTTCTCGGTCGGTCCGGTTGGGAACCCATCTTCTGTGTTTGAATTTATTTTCTGGGATTTTAGTAGTGATGTGCCGGTTCCTATTGATTTAAAAAAAAAAAAAAAAGAACTTTTAGTTTCTTGCAACCTGCTTTGACAGGTTGGTAACCGATAGGGGTGTATTACCTGGCTAAAAGCTGCAAGGGTAATTTTCTAGTCTGGCCATGTCTGAGAAACCCAAGGAAAAAAACGGTCCCACTGGGTTTCAGCACTGTACAGAGTGTGGGGAGGATTTTGCTAAGGCCGACCCCCACTTCGTCTGTGTTTATTGTCTGGGGTTTGACCACCTCAAAACAGACTGCCAAATCTGCAAAAATGTTCCTAAGGCCACTCTAGAGAAAAGATTGGGTAGGCTAAAGGAAAAGGTGGCTGTGATGTCCGCTGACCCGGATGGCGAGCCCGGTTCGGTTCTGACCAAACCTGGGGAGGTGCCCACTGACCTGGGCGAGACGTCCTCAGGCAAAAGGAGAGCTGACCTTGAGGGGTCGGTTCCATCAAAAAGACGAAAAAAGTCAGCCGGTTCGGATCCAGCATCCCTTACTCCAACTGCTGAAGAAATAGCCAAAGCGATCAGTATCGTGCAGTCGCTTTGTCTGGTTCCGTCCGAATCAGTATCGTCGGTTAGGCGCTCTGTTCGGTCGGATCCAACTCCATTGGATTATGATCTGGTTGCTTATTGTGAATTGGAGTGGGAAGGGGATGAAGAGTTACCGGATGATGATGATGACGACAATGATTTTGAAGGTCTGGGTGTGCCCATTGAACCGGACATCTCCCCAGACAGACCCTCCAACGTCTCCCCTCCAAGGCTTTCTGAGTCCCCATCTCACTTTTTGTTTTACAGAAAGGTGGCTGAAACCCTCCAGCTCCCTATGGTTGAAGCTGTTGAGGAGGAAGAAGAGTCTGATTTAGTAGAGATGATGGACATCCCAGAGTCCAAGAGGTTGTCTATTCCCCTCCATAAATCTCTGGGGGAGCAGACACAAAAGATTTCACAGACACCAAATTCTTTACCTCCTGTGGATAAGAGAATGGACAGGAGGTATATGCTATCAGGCTCAGGTACGGAGTTTTTGTTCAGTCATTGCAGCCATGTTGGGGTAGTGCAGGCTGCAGCCTGTGACAGGGCTAATATACCTTTGGCTTCACTCCCCCCAGATAAAAACTCCAGTAAGGTGGATACCATGGCCAAGAAACAATACTTGGCATCAGGGATCGACAAATTTTAAAATCTCATGCTAGTCCAGGACAAGTGGCCTTGACAAAAATGGTAGTCCTCGAGTTCCGAGTGGTAGTCCAGTACATTTCAATTGAAATATTCAACCGACTTAACAGAAATAAGTTAAATGGTGTGGCTGTGTGGCAGGGCTTATATGTTGTACTATTATTTCATAGGATGGATGGAGAGATGTAGAAGAACTTCATAAATCAGGAAAAACAATATTTTCATATATTTTTTGTTAATACAGGCCAGGGTAGTACAGGCCGGACACTAAGGCACCCCAGGCAGAAGTCTGTATTAGAAGAGATTGGAGAAATGTTACAGAATTAGTTAAGAACAAGCCAAAACCAGCTAGGCCGTTGGTTGAGAAGAACATGAAATGGTGATTAAGGGCTAGGCCAGGAAGAAGAAGATGATGGGGTACTGGGAGCAGGAGTACTAGCATCAAGAAGATCATCAGCAGCAGAAGCAGCTAAACCAGAAGATAATATATCAGCAGCAACAACATGCCCACGAACATGTCGAGTGCCTGGACCAGAGAGCAGCCAGTGGTTAATTGCTGGATCCCGGATCAAAGTCTTGCAGTTCAGGACCTTCTACTGCTATCTGCAGGAGAGACTGTAGTGAATCCTCAGCCAGCCTTGTCTTGATTTGATTTTTGTTTTGATTAGGTTCTGAACAGAAAAAAACTCTCTCACATTTTGCAGTCGATACTCATTGCAATGAGTATTTCAACTAGGTCAAGAATGTGTATAATCTGGGGTGGTTTTTCTTTTAGTAATCTGGTATATACCTGCAAATAGGGTTTTTCAATGGCAGATTTCAATATTGTTTTAAATGCAGCATACTCTGACTTTATATGTTCCTGCTGCTCCTCCGTGAAAAAGTGAAAATATTCTGCCAGGTTTGCAAGTTCAGAGGTCCCAAACACTGCTAGTTGGTCTCTTGGCAGATCAAACTGCTTAAAATCTAAGCAGTTGAACCATTTGAGAGGCACCTCTGAGAAATTTTTAAATCTGTTGTCAATATACATTATTGCTGCATCTATTAAAGTCTGCAGTTGTCCACCTGTCACAAAATTGATTTCTGGGCAGTTGCCTCTGAATGGGAAATGAACAGTCTTCTCCTCCCCTCCCCCCTCTTTGTCACAACATATTCCATACATTTCTGTTCTGGTTTGTAATGGCTGAGGAAAAGTGCCATGTATTGCCCTGGCATGGTTTTCAGTTCCATAAGCTGGAGTAGGCAGGTCTCAACAAGCTGTGGAACTTCCAGTATTACTATTGTCATCTCGTTGAAACTGCAGTGACAGGTTTTTTAGTATCGGCAGGAAATCTTGCAGTATATGGATAGCTTTTACAAACTGCACACTCTGTGTTTCTTTTAAGAGGCCCTTTATTTTTTTAACTTTCATCACCACCAGCAGTCAAAGATGCATGTAGGTGTTGTGCAACAGTGGGTAGGTTAACCTGAACTGCATGTACCGAACGTGACCTACTGGCAAGCCATCTCACTTGTTTAATTGCAGTAAAGTGCGCCAGATCAGTATCCATCACATTAGGAATTTCTTGGAGCTCTCTCACTTTTTTGGGACTATAGTGATAAAATTTAAATATTCCCTTGAGAGTACTTTCCAGCTTTGATACAAATGGATTTTTTTTTCAACACATCGAGAACTGCCAGCTCTAGCTTATGGGCAATGCAGTGCATCGCAATTATTTCAGGATGGCAGTGTTCCCGCAACTTTGCTATGGTTCCTCCTCTTTCGCCCATCATGACACTGGCCCCATCAAAATTTGCTGAAATAAGAAGCGGTCCTGGACTGTTAACATTTTGTAGATTACTGAGAGGAAGATTTACTGACTCCAATGCAGTTGATATTGCATGGAATACACCTTCTGCATGTGCATGTTCCAGTGGCACAGCTTGGATAAGCAATGTATGCACCTGTTTTGAATTAGGTTCAATGAACCTTAAGAAAACATTTTCCCACTCAGTTATACTGTAATCAGTACTGCCGTCAGCAAGAACTGTCACATACTTAACATTAGCAAGAGTCTGCATCTGGGTTCTGGATATCACTGCTGAAATAGCACTGCAAAAGTCCCTGGCTCGCTTATCGTTAGTGTAATTAGAACCTAGCTTAATGCCATTTTTTTCCTGTAATTCACAGAGCCACTTCATGTCTGAGAAAGGGCGAAGATTTTTGGCTATGGAATACGCTGTGTTAAACAGGCGTCTCATCTTTGCTTTTGTGGCCTCTTCCAACTGTGCAAAGGCTTGGTAAAGTGGTGACTCACTAATCTCACAACATACTGCTCGTTGGCCACTTTCCAGAATATGTTGATTCTGGCATAGCACATGTGGATTGGATTTTTCATGTGCGTGAGTGACTCAATCGCGAAAGTTGTTGGAGCCTGTGTCAAAGACATTTGTTTTTGAAAATGCTGAGTTGCAATACTGGGATACTTTTCACATAGTGTGCAGTACATAAGCCCCTTTTATCATCATATCTCAACCATTTGTAAGTGGACAGCCAATGACACTGAAATAGTCTGGCCCTTTCTCTTGGTCATATTTCTTGTCTTTACTCCCAACTGCCACCTCATTATCAAGCAGTAACTACGTTTCTTAGCAAGTGACACAGGGGCTTTTTGAGATAAGGCTACTAGGGCTTCTCTGTTTACATCAAGTACCTGGTCAGCAGTTATATCCAGAACCACAGATGCAGATTCAGTTTCATGACTTTTATCTGTGGAAGTAGTACCAGACTGCGTTTGTCTCGTAAAAGATGGTACTGCTGCTGACCAGAGAGACAAGAGACTTTGTTGTTTGGCTTTGTTTGTCTGCATATTGTCCATATAAATTTGGTGGTCACTTTTTTTTTTTTAAAGACTAATGGAACCAATAATAATAAACTTATTTTAAACACTGGTGTCTGTGTGTCCTTTTTTCACTGGTGGTTAGTGTGGGCTCATGGGCTAGGTTTTTCTTTCTATACACTGCAAGTTGTCTTGTCCTGTAACAAGTCAGGCAGCTGGCTGCAGAACACTCTCCACACAGTAACTCACTCTCCTCTCTCCCAGCACAGCCCAAGCCCACCCCTGCAGTTAGGCTCCCTTATTTTACTATTACTTACACTTGTATTATATATATTTTTTTACTGTATTTCTCTTTTTGTTTCTTGGGTACTTCAAGCCAAAAGCCAACCAACTGGCTGCAGGACACTGGGTCCTTCCTCCTTTTCACAAAATCTCCCAACAGCCCAACCAAGCCCATTGCATAGCCCACCACACACAGTTTGAGTTATAGGCTTATTTCTTACTATACTATCTTTTTTTTTTTTTTTTTTTTACTAACTTTCTCAAGTCAGTCCTTTCCTTCGCCCCTCCTCTCTCCAAGCTCCTCCTTCCCTCTTTTACACACAATCTCTATATCTGCGCTCTCCTCTCCCAACAGCCCACCAGCCTCTTCCCTTATTTTCTTTCTTTTTTTTAGCTTTCTTTTTATTATTTTAATTTTTCTTTGTTTATGCAGCTAGTAGTCAAATAAACTGCTGTTTTTACTGGTGGGCACTGGGCAACACAAAGCTTCCCGCCCCACAGCAGTAGTCCCCTGCCCTTGCTTTCTTCCTTTTTATTTTCTGTACTCAGTGACACTTTACACTGCTGCTAGTTCTCAGTTGTCACAGACGGCAGACAGTACCAGACAGTCCCCCCTTCCAAGTTTCTGTTTTGTTTCCTTTTCTCCTTGTTTCAGTTATTTTTTTAGTTGTTTAACCAGGTATAGCACACTAAGCTAAGTGACCTGGGAGCACAAAGAGGTTAAGTGACTTGCTCAGGCAGTATGCAAGTGGAAGCTGTGGGATTCAAACCCAGGTCTGGTCTGCTGGATGTCACCAGATTTGCAGCTCAGAGCCTTAGACCACTGCACTATACTGCCTACTTAATTTATTTTATATGCGCCTTGGTTTGCTTTCACCCTGTTATGCCCAACCTAACCCTTCTCAATATTTTATTTACCCTGCCTGCACACTCCTTATTTACTCAGATTACTCTCTTCTTCATTAATTTTGGCAAAACTGGCATGGCTTGCTTGTCTGCTGCACTAATGCACCCTTGTGTGCAGTTAACAGTGCTCAGCCACGTTGCCCCACTCCTTAGTCCTCCTAGCTTCTGCCTCCTCCTCCCCCGCTCTCACTCTCACCAACCCTCCTCCTTAATTCAGTTTAAATTTGTTTTCCTGGTAGTCAAGTCCTCCACACACACAAGAAAGTCGCTTTTCATGATCCCCTCCCGATATCCACAACAACGGACTGTTTAATTTGTGTATCCTCTAGTCTCCACCAACAGACAGTGAATGAGGGCTCTAACGCAATGCCGCGTCTTTACACTTGTCTCCCTCTGTAAATCACCACGGCCAATGGGCATTCTTTTGTATCACCCACAGTTCAAGATTGTCTTCCTTATTGTGTCGCCTGCCAGTCTGACAGCTTGCTCCTCCTCCGTTTTTCTCCGGCGAGGCGTACCAGCGCTGGCTCCTGATGCTCACTTCCATGGGCTTCCCGCCGATGAGGCAAGCTCATACACTCCCCGCTCGTTCCCGACCAGTAGGTGCACAGCCGAAGCAGTGAGCACCCTACTGGTGGAAGGTAGAACTGCAGCAAAGATTTTTAAATCAGTGCTAGCCCATGGACAGGTGGCACAACAGAAAGTGCTTGTCCCTGCACTGTATCTGGTAGCCCGTGACGTCGGGCAATAGGATTTGTCGAACCCTGCTTGGCATCCTCCTTGGGACTCAGGCAGGCTAATTATATGGCCTACACAGCCAGATACCAGAAGTCCAGGTGGGATACGGTTCTGGAACTGGCTAAACCGGCTTCTCCCCAGCTAGCCAAAGAGCTGGAGGAGTTGGCTGCTGATGGGATTGAGGCATCCAAAGTGCAATTCCATGTTGCTGTAGACTCTAACGATGTGGCATCAAGAGTCATGGTTACATCTGTGTCTCTCAGGAGATTTGCTTGGCTCAGATGCACTAGCGTATCTCAGGACACCCAGGCTAAGGCCATGGATTTCCCTGTGGTGGGTAACTCTCTGTTTGGGGAGCAGACAGAGGCTTACATGAAGAAAATGGATGCATCCTCTTCCCAGTCCAAGGCTCCTGCCAAGCAGACACCCTGATGTGTCAGCCCGGGTCTACTCCCCGACTCCAGTAGGAGGCAGGCTGGCTTACTACGTCCAGGCCTGGAAGTCTGTTACCTCAGACAAGTGGGTCCTGGAGCTAGTAAGCCATGGACTGGCCCTCAGTTTCAAGAAGTTTCCAAAAATGAGGGTCAGGTCTTTTCCACCTGCAAACATCTCCGAAACTACTGCTCTAGAAGCAGAGGTTTCCTCTCTGCTGGCTCTGAGCCATGGAGAGAGTTCCTACTCTACACAGGGGCAAGGGTCTGTACTCCTGATATTTCCTTACCCTAAAGAAGACAGGGGAGTGGCGACCCATCCTAGACTTAAGGTATTTGAACAAACACATCTTAAAACCAAAGTTCAGATGGTGACTCTGGGAGTAATTCTTCCCTTATTGAGGCCAGGAGGTTGGTTAGCATCCCTGGACCTCAAGGATGCCTATTTCCACATTCCTGTCAGGTGCTCCTACAGAACGTACCTCAGGTTCAAGCTACCTTCAGGCCATTATCAGTTCAGAGTCATGCCTTCTGGCCTAACATCGGCTCCAAGGGTGTTTACAAAGTGCCTTGCAATAGTAGTGGCCTTCCTCAGAAGGTAGGGGATCTCTCTCTTCCCATACCTGGACGACTGGCTCATTGTAGGACAGTCTCCCGACCAGGTCAGGCCAGCTCTTCAAGTCACTCAAGATTTGCTCAGTTCTCTAGGATTCCTTCTCAATCTGCCAAAGTCAGTTCTCGAACCAGTACAACTCCTCACTTTCATAGGGATAGAGTTAGATACTGTTCAAGCAAAGGTCTTCCTCCCACTAGGCCCTTATAGATCTTGCTTCCTCATTTCATCTGTAATCTCCCTACAAATGTGGGTTCCCGAAATGTCTTCCATGAGCTTGCCTAAATGCTCACTGCCAGGCTGGTGTCCTGCGTTTAGCAGTTAATCGTTATTGCCAAAGAGTGCCTGTGTAGCCTCTGTGTACTGACGCTTTAAGAGCTGCCTAGATTGCAGTAATAATTAATCTGGGAGGGGGCTGAGAGTTGTCATGCTCGAGTCCCGCCCGGGCTGCCAGGTAATTGCTCCGTTTCTGCCATCGCTAATTGCGCAGAGGGAGCCCTGTTAATAGATGCAACTATTTGCTGATCATTCATTAGAGTAGTAATAATACTGTAGTTTGTCTAACCTGCCTTCTTTGCAGCAAGGACTGTTTTGTTTATCCCCACCATTTGGCCCGGAACTGCCAAATTGGACCAATCAGTCTGGTGGGACTACAGGAGCTGTCTGGAATCAAAATCTGTAGGAATTGTAGTTTTGGGCTTTTGGCACCTTTTTGCACATGAAGGGGAGCCTTTGTTGTGACTGACAGGCAGATCAGCCAACCGAATCTTTTGGATCTGAGGAAAATCCCCAAGCTGCCTGCTGTTTCAGTCAGTTCTGAGCTGGGAAGTGAAATGAGAACAGCTCAAATGATTTGGGCAGTAGTTTAGTATGGGAGAACTGTGAAAGGGCTGAGTTTTGGCCTGCATGTCTGCCTGCTGCCCATGAGAGGGTGAGAAGAGAATTATTTTGGACTAAATCCAAATTTGTGAGACCGAAGTAAGCCACTGATTTTTTTACCAGGTTCATACCTGAAGAAGACTGAAGATTTTGCTGAATGCGATCGGCCTGTCAGGATTTCCAGCTGCTTTTGAATCCCTGGTTTGTGCAGAGACTTTGCAATCGTGACCGGAGAGCGGTTTGCCTGGTACAGTAGAATTTCCTTGCATGTAAATGTGCTGTATATTGAAAGTGGGCCGTGATTTGTTCCCCCACTGTGTGAACTGTGTTCTGCTTGCTGGAAGCTGTATCCAGCCCAAAATGGACTGTATCCGAATTTGTCTCCATTTAGCCTGGGCCTTGCCACACTGGCCCAGCCAGTCTGCCTGCTGCACAGAAAAAGCCATCGACGAGAGACCTGCCTGGGGATCAGCCGCCTGCTCCATGCTTGAACAGGAAGGAGGCCTCAGCGAGTCGTGTGGGCCCAGCCTCTCCTGGCACTCCAGATTAACCACCTGCTGTCTCGATTTTTGTCCAGTCTGTGTCCAGTCTTGGGTATCGTGAGTAATCGTCAGGGTAGCTCCCTGCAACAACAGCCTAATCTAAAAGTGTGTCATCTGATTGTCTTGTTGTTTTCTTTTCATGAACTGAGCCCTCCGGCTCCGGATTACAAATTGTGTGTGTTGTGCATGTTGTTTTCTTCCATCACAGGGCCCCAACCAGCTGCAATGTTCCGGGCTAGCCCACTATTCTCCATCTGGGTACCCAGAGTATGTGACTGTTTATGGACCCTGAAGTGCACGCATAACTGTTTAATTGATACAGCCTTTAAGCAAAGTAACCTGATTACGCCCCTCCCTTGTTCAAGTCCCTTAAATAAATCAGATCCAACTCTTTTTTTGCATTTACCCTGACTGAGGTTCCAGTTTGTGCAAGAGTACTGTACTGCTGTTTGCTGTGTATAACCTTGTTTCACAGGGGTCCCCAGGGCCAGGCCAGAGGAAAGCCCTGGTGGTAAGGGGAAACAGTATGGGTACTTGTGTGGTGTATCAGGGGTATTGTGAAAGTGATTATTGTGTATTGTTCCGGCCACTAGTAAGGAAAGAGGGGGGTTACAGTGTCCCAGAGGGCTGTGCCTAGGTTAGCTTGACAACTACCAATCCTGACCTCCGGGTGGAGGCACCTGTTTCAGAACTCAGGCCCCTTAACCTGCTACTAGTCAAGCAGGCAGGGGTAGTAGCCCTTGGGATAGCGCCACCAAGGGGTTACACATCCTCTGGTTTCTCGTCCGGCAAGACATGTTCTTCAGCTCCTAGGCCACATGGCAGCTTCCACTGCAGTGGTACAAGGAGCCAGGTTCCAAATGAGGGACATTCAGTTTCACCTAAGGTCTTTTTGGTCTCAGAAAAAAGATTCTCTCACCAAATTGGTTCCAGTGACTCAGACTCCGGTCCAAGCTCTCCAGTGGTGGCTCGATCAGGACAATCTCAGATAAGGTGTCCCATCCTCAGTCAATCTCATTCAGTGGTACTAACCACAGATGCTTCTCTCCTGGGCTGGGGAGCCCACCTAGGAGCCCTCACAGCACAGGGTGTTTGTTCTCCACAAGAGTCACTCCTTCATATCAATCTTCTGGAACTCAGGCAGTATTCCTAGCCCTTCAAACTTTCTCGGATTCAGTAAGGGACAAGGTGGTTTAGGTCAGGACAGACAACACCACCACCATGTAGTACATCAACAAGCAAGGGGGCACTCGGTCTACGACCTTGTGCACGGAGGCCATGAAAGAATAGTCTCTAGCTTACTCCCTGCAGACTTCCCTAATAGCAGTCCACCTCCCAGGGAAGGACAGTGTGCTAGCAGATGCTCTGAGCAGAATCGCCCAGGGCCATTACGAATGGACCTTGGATCCTCTCATACTGAAAGTAATTTTCACCAGGTGGGGCACTCCATAGATAGATCTCTTCTCAGCCCCAGACAATCACCAACTTCCCCTCTTCTGCTACAGACCCCCAGTCCTAGGGACTGTTCCCCTGGATACCCTTATATTGAACTGGGAAGGCAAGTTCCTTTATGCCTTTCCTCCCTTTCCCCTGTTGTTCAGGGTTCTAGTCAAGATCAGTTCACAGCCCTGCACAGTGATTCTACTGGCTCTAGACTGGGCCAGACAGCCTTGGTATCCTCTGTTGTTGTCCCTAGCAGTCTCACTTCCCCGGTCTCTTCCCAAAAGATACAAGCTCCTAACCTCCTCTCGGGAGGATCTGGTACCCCAATCTCCAGTCTCTCAATCTCAAGGCCTGGCTCTTGAAGAGTTAGAATATGCAGACCTGCATCTTTCTGAGGGAGTTTTGGACATCCTTAAGGTTTCTCAGAAACCCTCTACCAGGAAAACTTACAATTCCAAATGGAAAAGGTTCAGCATTTGTTGTTCCCATAAGGATATTCTACCAGATGCTGCTGGCATTGCTACACTTATGGATTACCTGGTTCCCCTTAATGGCTTAGGCCTTAGGCCAGCCACTTTAAACGTTCATTTAGCAGCTGTGTTGGCATTCCTCTCAGCAGAAAAGGGCTCTTCCCTGGCATCTCACCCTGTCTTTGGTAAGTTCTTTAAAGGTCTGGTTCATATCGGAGGACCCAGTGAGCTAGTAGAAAACTATAGACCGATTTCTGTTCTCTGCACACTAAATAAAATGCTTGAGAGAATTGTATACCAACAAGTCCAGGCATATGCTGAATAACATAGCCTCCTCACTCCACGACAACATGGATTCAAAAAACAACATGGTACTGATACTGCCCTGGTGAGTCTAACATCCGACATCCTTGCTGCCCAAGACAAAGGCCAACTTACTGGTGCATTCTTCATAGACCTTACCAAGGCCTTTGATCTAGTAAACCATAAATTTCTCATCCAGCAACTTAGCTCTCTCGGACTGGACAACCAGTCAACACAGTGGTTTAAAGATTACTTGCAAGACAGATCTCAGATAATCAGATGGCAGGGGGTGGAGTCAGGCAAGCGCTCCATTGCTGAGGGTGTCCCCCAAGGTTCATTACTGGGGACCCTTCTATTCTCCCTATTTATCAACAACCTACCAAAGCACTGCGGCGGAGCCAAAGTGACCCTCTATGCAGATGATGCAGTACTATACAGATCTGCTTCAAATGCTGTGCAGCTAAACCAAGTTCTGAACCATGATCTCTCCCTACTGGAAACCTGGTTCCTGACAAATAGGCTAGTCCTAAATGAGAAAAAAAACAAAGCCATCCTATTCGGACCCAGTAAATTGGGCCCCGACAGAACATGTCTACTATCTCCTTATCTGTCCAGTGGCCATCCTATTGAGGTGGTGGATTGCATCAAATACCTGGGAGTCTATATCGATCAAGACTGCTCTTTCAAGGTTCATGTTGAACAATTAACCTAGGCGCTAAATCAAAAGCTTGGGCTCATGTACCGTCCTAACCCTTTCTCACTCAGGCATCCAGGCTAAAGATAACACGGGCATGCTCCTGCCCACCTTATTTTATATGGTGCCCCAGTGCTACATTCAATGCAAAACACAGAGATGCTAAAGCTAGAAAATTGTACCACAGAATAGGATGCTTTTCCCTTGGAGCTCAGCCACTAGAACACCATTGTAATATACTCCACTCACTGAATTGGCCCTCCCTTGAGGGCAGACTGGCTTACACTTCCCTATGCTTGGCTTTCAAGCTTCCACAAACGGATGCTCCCCCCAATTCTGAGTCGTACCTTAGTACTCAAGCAGCCTAAAAGAACACTTAGATCCTCGTGTCGTCGACTCCTCCACGTCCCAAAAGTCCGAACAAGCCAAGGTCTTCGGTCGTTCGAAAATTACATCCCGTCCCTATGGAATGGCCTACCTAGCAATCTTCAAGACTGCAGCTCCTTTGGGGGTTTTAAAAAAGGCCTAAAGATGTACCTTCTAGAGCTAAGCCTCTGTGCATGTCACCGCTGAGGACAGAAAACAGCACTCCACCTCTGATACTAAAAACCTGCCACCTAACAGGTTGGTATCCTATTTCAGTTGAATCTTATCACCTCTGAAACACTTGAAATTGTAACCCGTAAAACTGACGTGATAAAAGAACCTTATGTAATTGCCACTCTTGTGAAACTAGTGTTTACCGCATGTTATTCTAAACGTTACCTAACCTGCCCGTGATTGTACTTTATGTTCTGATTCTAATGTCTGTATCTGTGCACTTTCCCTTGAATTGTTCTTACTTCTTATTGTACTGTTGATTGTAATTAACCCCGGGTCGCCCCTGAAAAAGGGACCATTACGGTCTCAGTGGGCCTACCCGGTCACCAAAATTTAAATAAAATAATAAAAATAAAATATCAACCCTCCTTTTAGAGAGCCTGCTCTGGCTTGGGATCTCAATATTTGCATTGCTCAGCTTATACAGCCACCCTTTGAACCTCTGGCTTCGGCTGAGCTTAAGTACCTGACCTGGAAAACTGTGATCTTCCCTTGTCAATCTTCACCATTCATTACTTCCTGGAATGTATGGCCGGGCGGCGCACTCGTCACACGGGAGCTTTTTTTTTAAAAAGCTTGCCCTGGCGCGCTCGAGTAGCTGTGTGCGGCGGCGGCCGTTAGTAGCGACGACTCCTCCTCCAACTCAGTTCTGTTTCTCCCGCCGTCGAGGCAGCACCTGCTCACGCAGGCGTTTGTATTTTCGACTGCGTCAGCGACCTCTTTCCACACACTCGGCGCCAACGGTAAGACTGTTCCTTTTCTTTCTAAAAGCAGCACGGTGTGTTTTCCTACTGTTTTTCTCATTAGTTTTGGCGTTATGTCCGGTTCCGGGCTAGCGTTTTTCTAAAACGGGCGCGCCCTATGCGTCGGTGCTCCTGTGGCGGCATTTCTCCGTCTCGGACCGGCATGCGTTTGTCTTCGTTGCCTGGGACCCAACCATGACATGGATTGGATGCGATGCCTGTTTCTCTATGGACGCCCGTGTGTCCTCGAAGTCAGCGTTCAAGCTCGGCAAGACCCGCCGACGACCGAGGGGCGGCGTCGCTCAAAGGATTCTCAGGTAAGGTCTCAGGCCCTTCCCGGGTCCCCTCCGGGCCTATCTGATCGAGGAGGAGGGTCTCTCGTCTTTCTTGCCGAGGAGGAGGCCCCTCTGCGGTGTCGAGGGCGTTGTAGTCTCTCCGGGGCACGCGCCGACACCGCCTCGGCAGTCACCTCCTCAGTGCAGGCTCCCCGTGTCGAGGCCCTCGACTTTTGGGCCTGGCCCGGTGGACCCTCGGCGCCGCCTTTTTTAGCGCCGTTTTGGATCCCAGCGCCGTTCGCAGTGCCGGTGATCGAGCGAGCGCCCGTTTTCGACAGCGCCGTTCGCAGCGCCGGTGATCGCGCGGCGCTGATGGCGGCGCCGCTTTGGATCGGCGCCGTTCGCGGTGCGGTGATCATAGCAACTCTGTTGGCGGTGCCGCTTTGGGCCTCGGTGCGTTGTGGCGCCCGATGGTCATCAGCGGCGCCGCCACGCCTCCACGCCCGTTAAGCGGTCCGTGGGCCTGATCTTGCCTCTCGCTGCGCCGGGTCGGTTTCCGGCACGGGGCGGTGCCGTTGTCCTGCGGCGCCATGGGGGTTGGGAGTCGGGCCTGGCTGCTGCGGCATTGAGGTGTGGCGGCACTGCGTTGGTACCAGTGCCGTTTGCGGCGCCGTGGCCTCTGGGACCCCTGGGGTGGCCAGCATTGAGGTCCAGCTGGTCTCGTCCTCCTCGGAGGACGATGACTCAGACGTGGACCCATCCTGGCACCCCCACTCTTTGGGGTCTGGGTCCCCTGTGGCTAGAGGTACCAGGCGGCGCAGTGGGCCCCTCCCTCTGTACCCCCTTCCGTCGTCTCCTGAGGGCTCCCCAGCTGGGGGTGGCCGGGGGTCCCAGGGGGCAGGCGTGGGGGTGACAGAGGGGGAGGCTCCTCTCTCCGGAGGGCCGGTGACAGCTACCCCCCCGGGTGCTGTTGCCCCTCTGGAGACAGGGGCGCTGCTGTCGGAGAGGGCCCTCTCAGAGTCCGAGGGTTGAGGGCAGAGGTCTGGCGCTCGGTCTTCTTTGGCCACCTCGGGGGTGGCCAGGAGCCGTAGTGCCGAACCCCGCCCCTCCCGCCGGGGCTCTAGGGTGCCCTCCGGCGGCGTTCTTGCGGGCTGCCCTTCTGGATCCATGCAGTCCCGACGTCGTCACAGGAGGTTCTCCCCTGGGCTCTTCCAGCTCCGCTTCCCCAGAGTTCCGTTCTCGGCCTGGTCTGTTGTCGGGACCCTCCAGCTGAGGGCTCCGTTCCCGGATTCCAGAGCCCTGGCAGAGCTGTTGCCTCCTCGGAGGTGCCCCTCTCCCATCTCTCTGCCTCCACCACCCCTGCTCCCAGGCCATGTCAGTCCTCACAGGTCCGTTATCCTGGGAGCAGTTCAGGGTTCTCAGCGGCCTTCCCCTCATATGTTAGATGCATGCATGAGCGGGTCTTTCGACTCTCCCCACCGACGCAAGAGTCCTCTGGACATTCCAGCTCCCCATCATCCTCGTCTCCCTCCTCTGAGGGAGAGGGACCCCCTGCTCATCTCTCATCCGATGCTGATTTCACGGAATATCAGCGTTTCCTTTCGAGGATGGTGAGGGATCTTCGGATTTCCTATGTTCGGAGAGACAATACCGAACGGGAGACGCGAGAATTCCTCGGTGAATTCAGTGCCCAGCATTTGGTGGTACCATCCTGGCCTATCCCCTTCCAGGAGGCGTCTGTCCGGTCCTGGCAGTCCCCAGCCGCTTCTTCTCCAGCCCCGGCTGACTGTCAGCGTAGGTATTGTGCACCCTCAGAGTCTCTAGGTACCCTTCCCAACCCCCCCTCTGGTTTGGTCTACCTGGACACTCCTTCCGGGCGCCGCTGCCTGGCGCACGACCGCCCACCGGATCCGGACTCTCTCCAGTTCGACCGTTGGGGGCGAAGAGTGTTCTCTTCTTCTCGTGCGGTTGCCTGTATTGCATCTCATCAGGCTCACCACGCTGCCTACAACCGGCATTTGTGGTCGATGATGTCCCAGCTGTTGGCATCAATGCCTGATACGGAACAAACCAGACAAGCCGTTGCCCTCTCCGCGGTAGGCCTGGAGCTGGCAAGACACCAAGCAAGGGCATCTTCACGGCGTAATGAGGTGGCTTCCAGGCTTGCGGGGACAGCGATCTGCATCAGGCGGACGGCATGGCCGTCTCTGGTTGTCACCCTGGCCCGGCGTAGGGTGATTCGCTCCGCCTTCCGGGGGACCCGTCTCTTCTCCTCTAGAGCTAGGAGACTTTTGCAGGGGCTTTCTCCGTCTCCTCGTCCTCGGGAGGCACCTCCTAGCTCTTCTCCCACTTAGGCTTTTCTGAATAAGCCAGGGTCTTCTCCTTCTGTTTCTCACCAACAGGAGGCTGGGGTCTTGTTCCCTCAGGGTATTTTACCTCTTCCCCCCCGGGGGGAAAGGCAAATACTCACCCAGGAAGTAATGAATGGTGAAGATTGACAAGGGAAGATATGAAAGTGCGTACCTACGTAATTCTTGATCTTCTCGTATCTTCCTCATTCATTCCCACCCACCATCCCTCAGTGGCCTCCTCCTGTGGCTTCTCCCTCCCGTCTCCTTCCTCTCTCTGCAAAAAAAAATATATATATATATATATATAAAAAAAAAAAAGAGAAAAATTACTCAATTTTTCAAAAAAAAAAAATATATATATATTTTGTGAGGGGCCCTTATTTTCTATCCAGAAAAATTATTTACTCTAAGATTCTTGGGCGTTTTCCTAGAATTGCGGTGTGGTGATCAGGCTGCACAACTATCTCTTGCCATACCTTCTGGCGAGATACTGCTGTTTTTTGCCTGACTCTGTCTATACAGTTTTAATCCCGCAATTCCCTGCTACCAGCTGTTAAGCCCTAGAATCACAACCCCCCTTATTCTTGCCTTGCAGAGCAGAGGAAGAGTGCGATTATTTTTTCTTCAAAAAAAGGGAAAAACTGAGGGAACTCTCCGACTGCTGTAAGGCAATCTCTAGCTTTAGGGTCATGCTCCTAAGCCTGCAAGTTATGCTCTATCAAAAAAAAAAAAAAAAAACAAAGGCAAAAAATTCTTACTTATAATAATATTGATGATTGTTTTCCCTTCAAGTGTCCTTCCTGGACAGTTTTGCAGAGAAGCAGTGCTGACCATGACCAATCTTGCCAGCCCAAGCCTCTGGCCCTGCCTTGTAAGTCCGACTGAGTTCCATTTCAATACCTATAAACTGCCTGAAAGGCCTAGATTTTCATTTCTAAACCCTTGAGCAGCTCTTACATGCTGCCTGGGATTTATCCTTTCCTACTCGGTGTCCTCCAGTTAAAGGCCTTTTCTCGGCCAGGAGCCGAAGTGGGAATCAAGGACCATGGCATGTTGAGGACGAGGACTATGCCCTCCTGAGTCTGTCTAGCGGGTTCGGTGAACCTTCTCTTCAGCTCTATCACCGGGGATTCTTGCTTCCCTGCTAATCGAGCCTTAAGCTTTCAGCTAACTATGCTCGTTGGGCATTCTGGTCCCTTCAACATCCCATCTTTCTCTTCTCTTCTTCTTCTTCTTCTTTCTTCCTCATTACCTTCCTTCTCTCTCCTCCTAGAGTAGCCCAGGTAAGGAGGCCCTGCGATCCCTAGGTTAGGAATGCTCTTATCTCCTCTGTCCTTTCTCCATCGGCTTATTCCTTTTTCAGTTCATTCTTCCTTACTTTGCTATCCCTTGGCTATCTTGCCTCGCTATCTCTCTCTTTCTATGCTTTCGCTTTTGCCTCTCCGGCTCACAGAACTGAGTTGGAGGAGGAGTCGATGCCTTGCTACTAATGGCGCCCTCGGCATGGCGTCACTCTCGAGGCCCGTTGGTGCAAGCTTTTAAAAAGCTCCCGTGGAGCTGCGCCCGCTTACACCCAGGAAGTAATGAATGGTGACGATACAAGAGAAGATCAAGAATTACGGTAGGTACGTAATTTTCATTTTCTGGTAGCTATCACTTCTGCCAGGCGAATTAGTGAATTACAGGCCCTATCAGTTGAACCTGATTTTATCCTATTCCATAGAGATAAAGTGGTCCTCAGAACCAATAGGAGGTAGTTACCCAAAGTGGTCTCAGATTTTCATCTGAACCAATCCATGTCTCTTCCTGTGTTTTTTTTTGTAAATCTCATTTTTATTAAAAAGAAAAGGAATTTTTCCAACATACAAATACATATCCACAGATACAACATTGACAGGCTTACTTAATTACAAATATTTGATCGGATTCTATACATAGTAAGCATTCTAAGTGCTATAATCTATTTCATTTAAATCCTTAGTCAGCTGAGTAATATAAAAAATGTCAGTTTATGAGCATTCCATCATTACAAGTTCACTATACTTTTGTTAATTTTAGGGTTTCCACTGAGCCAATAATATTATTCCCCAAGCATACCAAGGATGTCTGGTTATATTTTGGCTATCATTGGCCTGCTGTTGAGGGTGCGGGCAATTTCAGTATATTTAGTCCCTGTCTCTTAATAGGAACCCTTAGGGAGATTATCGTTGCCGTGGGTTTATCAGAGCCCCTGTAATTGAGGGGAGTCTTTAGTTTATTTTGACCTGATTGGTTCCTATAAAGGCTTAGACTCTTCTCCCAATAATATACCCTTTTCTAATCCTTGGGAAGCAACCCCGTCTCACTGGCAATCCCGTGGATTTTCTCTGTCTCTCACTGGTTATAAAGAAGGGTCTACATTCTAGCTTTGTTTTGGATTGTAAGAGTGCAGTTATCCAATTGGAGTCTTATAGGGTTAACTAATATTATAATACAGTATTGTTCCTTAAATACCTATCAAACCCCTTTTTTTCTTTCTTTTTCTTTCCCCTTCTTTTTTTTCCTAATCCTTTTCTTCTTAAAAAAACAAAACAAAAAAAAAAAAACATCATATGTTCACCCTTTTCATATGGGGCTCTGCCAAGTCAGAAGTATATGCCACCCAGGCCTATGGGAAGGAGAGGTGTCCAGTTAAACCTCCTAAACTACGTCGGGCTATTGATAAGTCTTGGTGCCCAGTCTAAGGTGACTCTTCCTCCACTCGTGACAATAGTCCATAGTGAGGCCGTTGTTACTATAATTTTCTCAGGGACTCGAGAGGGTGAGGGCTATATCTTACTTACTCTACCATAGATCCCATTGGGTTCCAGGAGTATTATAGGCTAATTCCCCTCAGTGACAGGCCCACTTCCGACTCCGCGGAGCATCCTAACTCTCCAGTGGTTCATAATCTGTGCCCTGCCCACCATTAACATCCTCTTATGGTACAAAAGAATCATCCTGGGACATATAATATATTAGCCAGCGGGACCACCTTTCTGCAAATTTCTCCTTTCTTTCATTCAGGCTATGTGTAATTTGTTCCAACCGGTAAATCTGTTTGGTTATGCCCCACCATTCAGGAACTATGGGTTTTTTGTCCGTCAGCCACAGCTTGGTAATAGATTTTTTGGCTGCAGTTATCAGTAGGTGTAGAAGATATCTGCTATTCGGATCCCTTAGCTCCTGTGGGGTGTCCAGAAAAAGGAACATCTCCCTGGTCAGTTGGAGCTGAGGACCAAATACCCTTCTCAGGTGATCCTGTAAAAGATCTTTAAATGGTTTGAGGGTCTCACATGCCCACATGATGTGAGTGTATGTGGCTTTGGTTTCACCACATTGTCTCCAGCACTCAGCTGAGGCTGCCGGGGAATAGTGCCTGGTTATAACTGGCGTCCTGAAGAATCTAATTAGATTCTTCCATGCAAATTCCCGCCACTGATGGGAACACATGACTCGAGTGGCGTACTCGCACGCCCTCCGCCAGTCCTTCTGGGTGAGGGGGTTTCCCAGTTCCCCTGCCACTGTGCTCGGATATTTTCCTTGTAAGTTCCTCCCTGAGTATTTTGGGCCTTATAGTAAAGGGAAAGCAGTCTTGTTCCCATTCCACTTTTGTTCAGTTGGAGCTGGACCTCTAACAGCGAAGGGTATCTCTCGGGAAAATGGACCACCTCCGGAAGTCCCTGAACATAGTGCCGAAGCTGCAGGAACCGATAAAAATCCCTGTTTGGTATATTAAACTGCTTCTGTATTTCACTAAAGGGCCACATCTCCCCTCGAGTCATTATTTGAGGAAGATATCTCAGCCCATATCTCTCCCAGATCCCGAATCCATGATCTAGCCTATTAGGAAGAAAATCACTTAAGTTTGCTATTGGGCAAAGCAGACTCAAAAAAGATTCCAACCTATGGTTTCTTTTAATTTGCTGCCACACCTTACAGCGTGCAGTCAACCAGGGATCATCTGAGACGGGGGTTCCCTTCCTCGGTCCCGTATTATAAATGTATTGAAAATAGTCCCTATCTGTTAGTAAGGCTTGTTCTATCTGCAGCCAATGTGGTTGACCTACCCCGATCTGCCTCGCCATTATGTGTGTCATCATTGCTGCATGATAGTATAACTGCAAGTCTGGTAGTGCGAGCCCCCCGTCCCTCCGTGGAAGTGTCAAAATCCTCATCCTGACTTGGGGTCTCCCACTCAGCCAGATAAACTTAGAGATAAGTCGGTTCCATTCCCCGAAGGTTTTAATTTGTAATGCGTAGTGGGATATTCCGGAATAAATGCAGGGCCTGGGGCAAGGTGACCATTCTTATTAGATCGATCCTGCGGCTCAGAGAGAGGGGCAGAGTGGCCCATGAACCCAAGTCAGTTTTAAGTTGTGATGTGAAGGGGTCATAGTTATTTTTGAAGAAATCTTCATATTTGTGAGAGATATACACACCCAAGTATTTTAGTTTTGTAAGATTCCATTTGCATGGGAAAATAGAGGAAACCTTCGATGAAGGTGTGTAATGAAATGTGAGAATTTCCGGTTTTGTTAAGTTCAGCTTATAGCCGGAAACCCGGCTAAACTGGTCCAGGAGTAACTGAATCGCCGGCATGGACTGTTCGGGATTTGAGAGATACAATAGTACATCGTCCGCGTATACGGCTATTCGATGCTCCATACCCCCCATATTCACGCCCGTGATGTTTCCTGCTTCTCTTACCGACTGAGCTAGTGGTTCAATAAATGCTGCAAAGAGTAGGGGCGACAAAGGACAACCCTGCCTAGTCCCCCGCCACAGAGGGAAGTATCCTGAGTGGTGGCCTCCCACCTTGTGTAGCGTGCTTGTGGGGCAGAATAGATGTTTTATAGGACCCCAATTAGTGTCCTGGGGATTCCAGTTTGCTAGGACTTTGTAGAAAAGGCCACGAGACTCTGTCGAACGCCTTTTCGGCGTCGAGGCTGATACGGACCGATGGGGTGTCACTTGTTCGCATTTTATGGGAGATATGCAGAGTGCGATTGACATTGTCTGTTGTGGAGCATTGTCTGATAAAGCCAGTCTGATCTTGTTCTATTAACTGAGGCATTATTTTGTCTAAACGTTGTGCTAGTATATGCATAAATATTTTATAATCACAATTAAGCACCGAGATGGGTCTGTATGAACTACAGAACTGGGGATTTTTCCCAGGTTTCGGGATTACTGAGATAGTTACGAATGCCCATGATGGTGGTGGGAGTTCCCCCTCAAGGGTAGAGTTGTACAAGGGTAAAAGCTGTTTTGTAATTTGTTGCCTCAAGGCTTTATAGAACTCATTTCAAACACCATGAAGTCTTGCTATATTAGGACTTATTGCAGTTAGCCACTGCACTTGAACTGCCCCGGAGAGGAAAGAGTTAACTCCAGAGAATCTGGAGTTCTAAAGCACGAGGGCGCTATACCAAAGCTCTATCTGGGCAGTTTCAAATGAAACTGTCAGATTCTTTACTCCGCTTCACTGAACAGTCGCTCCGGAGATCAGCTCCTTCAGCTCGGTTCATTTCTCGGTTCAAGCAGTATTTTCGGTTCATTTGAACCGGCAAAAATAATTATTTTACGCATTTGAGTTAAAGCTCTATCTGTAAACCGTAAGTACAAAATGTAAAGTCTGTGTGGAAATTTAGTTATCGGTTCGGTTTTGAACTGATCGGTTTGCTTATTTTAACGTTTTAAAGTTTTGGCTTTTAGAGTGCGGTGCCGGTTCTTATTGGTTCTAAAAACCTTGATTTTAAATAGGGTTTTCAAATACCCGATTAAGCAGTTAGGAACCGATAAGGGTGTCTTACCTGTCACGCCATAAAAGGGCAAGTTTTTGGTTAGGCTGGCATTATGTCTGAGAAACCAAAAAGAAAAACCGGCCCCTGGGTTTCAACACTGTGATGCTGTGGGAAGCCTTTGCCAAGGCTGACCCACACACCACTTGTGTTTATTGTCTGGGGCTGACCACCTCCTGTCAGACTGCCAGGTGTTTAAAATTTCTCTGCAGCCACCCTGAAAGAGATAGGGGCGGCTCAGGGAACTATTGGCCAAAGTCCGCTGACCCGGATGGCCAGCCGGTCCAGTACCCACTGGACCAGAGGGAGTGCCCTCTGACCAGGGCTAGACTTCCTCGGGCAAAAGGATGGTTCAGAGGAACCAGTTTAAAAAAAAAAAAAAAAAAAAAAAAGAATATGACAGAGAAATCAGTAGGTTTGGAGTCCAAGATTGTCTCTCCAACTGCTGCAGAAGTAGTTAAGCCATACAGATTGTCCAGTCACTGTTTCTAGGTCCTGTCAAACCATCTACAGTTGGTAAAAGGTGGCTCGTTCAGTTCCAGTGGTTCAGGTTTATGATGTTGAGGAATTGTTATGAACCACAGGAGTGGGAGGAGGAAATTTGATCAATACATGTGTGGCTGGTAGGGTCTGGACGTGCCCACTTAGTGGACATTTTCTCCAGACAGACTTTTAGAATCTCCTCCTTTTCTGTCTGAGTCCTTTTCTCAGTTTATGTTTTACAAAAGCTTGCAGAATCCCCCAGCTTCCTTTAGAGGCTATGGATGAGTAAAGGGAGCCTGATTATGTAGGAATGATGGGCTAGGAGGTTGTCTTTCCTTTGCATAAGTCATTTAGGAAGTAAACAACAAAGATTTTATAAGATTCCTCTTTCTGTCCCTCCTGTAAGATAAAAAATGGACAGAAGGTGTATTTGTCAGGCTCTGTTACAGACTTCCTCACTGAGCAGTGTAGTCATGTAGGTGTGGTACAAGCTGCAGCCTGTGTCAGGCTAGTTCCCCTGGCCTCACATCCTCCTGAATAGGATTCCAGGAGGATTGATGCCATGACAAGAAAACAGTATATGGCAGCTTCTGTGGGACTCAGACAGGCAAGTTGTATGGCTTATGTGGCTAGATTTGGAAATCTAGGTGGGGATGAGTATTGCAGTTAGCCAAGCAGGCCCATGGCCAGCTGGCTGAAGGGTTGGAACAGGTGGCTGCTAATGGCACTGAAGCCTCTAAGTTCAAGTTCATACTGCTGTTGGTGTTAATCTTGTTTTCTCTAGGGTCATGACCACTTGCAGCTTTTTCCGTAGGTTGGCATGGCTCAGATGCACTAATCTGTCCCAAGATACTCTGTCAAAGTCTATGGATTTGTTTCTTGTTGTGGGTAATTCTCTGTTTGAGGAACAAACAGAAAGCTATATGAAAACAGGGATGATTACCTACAAAGTGCCCAGGTAGAGGCTCAGGCCTCCTCTGCTTTCAGCCAGAGGGTCTCTTCAGAGGCAGAGAGAAGCGGGGCACAAGTAAACCGTCCCCTCCCTTAGCCTAAGACTATTGCCAAGCAGGCACCTGATGGGGTGCCCAGGCCATTCTCCTATACCAGTGGGCAGGTTGGTTTTATTTCAGCCAGAATTGGGTGTCCCTAACTCGGACAAGTGGGTTCTGGAAGTAATAGGTCTGAGTTCTCAGCTTCAAACAGTTTCCAAAGATGAGAGCCAGACAGGTCCACTACAAATCCTTGAATCCCTTGCTTTGGGAGCAGAGGTTTCTTCTCCTCTGAACTGCAAAGCAGTAGAAGGTCCCTCCTTGCCACGAGGCAGAGGCTGTACTCATGATACTTTCTTACCCTATAGAAGGCAGGAGATTGGCGGCCCATCTCAGATTTAAGGTACCTGAACAAGCATCTTTTGAAAACAAAGTTAAAAATGTTAACTCTGGCTGAGGCCAGGGGACTGGCTAGCTTTCCTGGACCTCAAGGATGCCTATTTTTCATGTTTTGATCAGGCCTTCTCACGAAAGTACCTCAGGTTACCCTCAGGCCACTACCAGTTCAGGCAATGCCCTTGACCTTACCTCTCGCCAAGGGTATGAAATTCTAACTGTGGTAGTGGCTCTTTTAGAAGGCAAGGGATTGCTTTGTTTCCTTTCCTGGATGACTGGCTCTTAGTGGGTCAGTCTCCAGATCAAGTAAAATCCCACTTGCAAGTCACCCAGCAGCTTCTCACCTTTCTGGGATTCCTGCTGAATTTACAAATCAGTTCTCGAACCAGTTCAGGTACTAACTTTCATAGGGGCAGAGTTGAACACAAAGTTAGCCAGGGCATTTCTCCCTCTGAAAGGGTAGGCAGTCTCTTTGCCCTGGCATCTTCCATTACTCTCGAGTCTCTTGACCAGCATAGCATTTGCTACAACTACTAGGGCACATAGCTGCTTCACAGCTGTAGTGCAGGGAGCAAGATTCCAGATGAGGGACATTTAGTTCCATCTGAGGGCCTAATGGTCCCAAAGGAGGGATTCCTTTCCAAATTGGTTCTAGTGACCCAATCCCTGATCCTGGCCTTACACTGGTGGCAGGATCAAAGCAATCTAAAACTAGGGTCCTTCTCATTCCCTCACCACGGATGCTCCTGTGTTAGGGTGAGGAGCTGCTAAGCGACCTGTCCACGAGGGAGTGTGGTCTCCCTAGGAATCTCTGCTCCACATCAATTTTTGGAACTCAGAGCTGTCTTCTAGCTCTTAGAGTTTTCAGCTTCTGTCCAGAACAAGGTAGTTCAAGTCAGGACAGACAACACCACAATAATGTGGTACATCAACAGGCAGGGGCACTTCGGTCATCAGCCTTGTGCACAAGTAATGAAGTGGTGGTCTCTGGCTTACTCCTGAACACCTCCCTGATAGCAGTTCACCTCCCAGGGAAGGACAATGCCCTGGCAGATGCCCTCAGCAGGATTCTCAGGGCCATCACGATTGGGCTCTGAATCCTCAGGTGCTGAGTTCAGTCTTTGCCAGATGGGGCTCATTTTCAGATAGATCTTTCGCAGCCCCAGATAACCACTAACTTTCTCTGTTTTGTTGAGGCCTCCAGTGCTGGGATCAGCCCCCTGGGCGCTTTTCACTTGGATTGGAAAGGAAGTTTCTGTACACCTTTCCTCCTTTTCCCTTTCTTTCAGGGTACTAGTAAAAATCAGATCTCAGCCTCCGCAGCGATTCTGATTGTTCCAAACTGGGCCAGATAGCCCTGGTACCCATTGTCTCTGTCCTTGACAGTCCACCCTACCTGAGCTTGCCCAGAGTCACGACTTCTGGCCTTTGCACAAGGGAGGTGTGGTATCCAACCTCAAATTCCTCCTTCTCAAGGCAGCTCTTGAGGAGTTAGAATTTGTTGATTTACACCTTTTTCAAGGTGTGCATGATATTTTAAAGGCTTCAAGGAAGCTTTTTCACTGGGGCCACTTACAATTCTAAGTGGAACAGGTTTTCAGTCTGGTGCGCTTGAGAAGCAGATTATACCACAGTCTGCTTATCTGCCCATTTTCTGGACTTTTGGTCCATTTTAAATTCCTTAGGTCTTGGGCCAGCTACCTTAAGGGTTCCTCTGGCAGCTGTCTCTGTTTTTCTGCAAGCAGGAAGCCTGCTTCTTTTCTTCTCAACCTGTGTTTTCCAAGTTTTTAGGGGTTGCTTCACCCACCCTCCTTTTGGAACCAGCTCCTGCATGGAGCCTGAATGTTTGCATTGCTCAGTTAATGCAAACCCCTTGACCTCTGTCCCCAGCAGAGCTCAAGCTTCTCACTTGGAAAATGTTTTTTCTGGTGGTTTCACTTCTGCCAGGCATAAAGTGAACTACAGGCCTGGCAGTGGAAGAAGATTTTCTCTCCCCACAGGGATAAGACAGTCCCTAGGACTAACACAGGGTTTGTCCCTAAGTGGTTTCAGGTTTCCACCTGAACCAACCCATCTCTCTCTCCCAGGATTTTTCACTGAGCATTCTTCCTCAGGTGAGAGGAGACTGCACAGCTTGGACGTCAAAAGAGCCTTATGCTACTATTTGTAATGCACCAAGGGTCACAGGTTCGAATCCCTCCAACTCTTCCTTACCTAGGGCGAGGTTGGCAAAGGGAACCTGCCACTAAGAGGACAATTGTAAGGTGGATTGTCTCTTGTATCCATTTTTGTTATCAAAGACTAGGTAGAAGAGCCCCCCTCAGGACTGAGGGCTCACTCCACCAGGTTACAGCTGCATATCTAGCGGCTGCTAGAGATATTCCCTTTCTGGAAATCTGTCGAGCTGTTACTTGGAAGACAGTTCACACTTTTACCAAGTATTATTCCCTGGATTTCTGTCCAGGAGAGATGCTCGTTTTTGGCACAGCTGTGCTTCAGAGCCTATTTCCTAAGTAGGTTCTGACCCTCCTCCATGGAGGTACTGCTGTGTAATCTGCAATAAGTCCTAATATAGCAAGACTTCATGGTGTTTGAAGAAAAATTACTCACCTTAGTAATTGCTTTTCTTCTCATGGAGTCTTGCTATATCAGACCTACCCAACCTGCCTCTCAGAACTTCTACTGGGGTGGGGTGGCAAATTAGTGCAAGCACTGTGTCATGCCATTGTAGTTCTTCCCTTCACCCTCTTTTATTTAGGGTTAGGGAACTAGGGTTTTCTGTGTTGAGTGATTTGTTGGCCCCCTTCCTGGACTTGAGTCTTTGGGGGAAGGGGTCCTAATAGTGCTTGTCAGGGGGAAAACTAATATACCATTATTCATTCTTATTATTGTTATTGTTGTTCCTATTGTTGTTTATATTGTTGTTATTACTACTAGTAGGTAGCCATTTGGCTAGTGTAGAGCTTTCCACATGTAACCCCTAGATGGCGCTATCCCAGGGGCTACACCCTGCCTGATTTGCCACTAACAGGTTGAGGGCCTGGATCCAATGGCGGGTGCCTCCACCCAGAGGTCAGGGTTTGCAATAGTTAAACTAACTTGGTCACAGCCCTCTGGGACACTGCAACTCCCTTTCTTCCCACTAGTGCCCACACAATATATCAGAATTACCTTCACAGTATACACTTACCCCCAGGTCTGGTTCCGGCACTGGGACCTCCTGTGAAATGAGATACAGTGCAACAATCACAGTACAGTACTTTAACATAGACAAATACCTCAGGCAGTATAACTTTGCTGAAACAAGCAGCTCTGATTTATTTAGGGGATATAACAAGGACAGGGAAATCAGGTTAATTAGCTTATCACTCTAATAATCTACCTATGGCTCTGTGCAGCCTATCCCTATCAGTTACTGTCCCTGGGTACCCAAGCCTAGTGGCTAGTCCAAACCGTGGCAGCTGGTAGGGCCCGTTCACACAAGAAAGGAGAAATTAAACAGTCAGCAGTACAGTAATTCCATTTGGATTTAATGTGGCAATTCAACAGGGAAGCGACCCTGAATTAGTACTCACGACCTCCAAATAAGATAGGGTCCTTCAATGTCAGCAGGGCTCACTTGAGGTACACAAACCTCTTCCACATCCATATAAAAGAAAGCACTATACCAGGCAGGCTGCATCTGTATCGATCGCAATTACTGCACAATACCGGAGGAACACAGCAGATTCAGTTCCTGACAGACCGAGTAGCAATTTTCAGCGATTCCTCCAGTCTTCTACAGGTGAGCCTGGTTTCTACTCTTCAGAGATCCTTTGATTCTTTTCACAGGGCCAGTTCAGTCCTAACAAGCTGTTACACAAGCTGCAGACGGAACTCTGGGCCTTACACCGTCTTTTGACTAAAACTGCACACTGAAAAAGCAGGGCTCCTTCCTTCTTTACTGCCAAAGCTCAACTGAAACTCCAACCCGACAAACCGGGCACTTCTTTTGAGTTCCTCCCAGTTCTTGACTGGATTGGCTGTCACTCACAATAGACTGCTGTTGGTCCAAAAGGTGCTGAAGTCTAACTACATCTCCCAGAGTCACTGCTCATACAATCCTCTTGTGGCTGGCTCAGATTATGAGTCAAGTTCTGATTAGTCCAAGGCACCATTTTAGAGCTAGCTTACCCCACACTGATTGGTCCAGTTCAGCAGTTCAAAACTAGAATGGAGAACTAGCAGACACAGTTCTGACTGCAAAGAAAGCAGGTTAGACAAACTGTAATTTCATTATTACTCTAAATAATTTCTGGCAAACAGTTACATCTTTCAGATAGGTTCCCTTTGCACTCCTAGTGACTGCAAAAATGAAGTGAATTGGCAGCAACCGGTGGGTCTCAAAAAGAAGCACAGTCCCCATACAAACTAATTATGTCTGCAAGCAGACAGCTCTTAAAGACAAGTACCAGAGGCTCTAAAAACACTCACTGATAAATGGCTTAAATGCCAAACACCATTCAGGCTTGGAGCATTCAAGCAAGCTCCTGGAAGTCTTTTGGGAACCCCCATTTGCAGGGGGGTTACACACAGACTTGTTGCTTAGTGTTAACTTCGTAAAGATCTGACAGTTTCATTTGAAACTGCCCAGATAGAGCTTTGGTATAGCGCCCTCGCGTTTTAGAACTCCAGATTCTCTGGAGTTAACTCTTTCCTCTCCGGGGCAGTTCAAGTGCAGTGGCTAACTGCAATAAGTCCTAATATAGCAAGACTCCATGAGAAGAAAAGCAATTACTAAGGTGAGTAATTTTTTCTTCCGTACCCATCGGGACCTGGGGATTTTAAAGTTTTTGCAGTGGAAATCGCTTCCATGATCTCCCTCTCGGTTATACCGGCCCCCAAGGTTTCACTTTGGTCCACCGCAAGTCGGGGCAACGTTATCCCATTTAAATATTCCATGATCTGATGCTCGGTAGGCGAGCTCTCTGGGGAGTAAAGATTGGAATAGTATTTTGCAAATGCCTCAGTAATTTCATTTATTTTAGTTAGGGGTTGGCCCCCCACAGGGTGTCTAAGTGAAGTGATCGTTGATACCCTCCTTTGTCGCCTCACCTGATACGCCAGCAGTCGGGAGGCTCGTGGACCCACCTCGTAGTATTTCTGTCTCAGAAATGTTATTGCTATCTCGGTCTGCTGTAATGCTAAATGGTCCATCTCCGCCTTAACCTCCTGGAGTCGGGGGAGCACTGTCTTATCTCCCATCTTGTGTGCCATTTGGAGGAAGTGTAAGTTCTCCTCCAGGGTGTTCCTATACTCTCTTCTTTTCCGGTTCAGTTCTGTTGTGTGTTGTATAATATGTCCTCTAAGGACCGCCTTTATAGTGTCCCAGTGTACTGCAGGTGCGGTGTCCGTGGCAGGGTTGAATTCTAGTATCTCAGCTAATTTATCTGAGATATATTCTCGAAATTTCTCCGAGCGTAGGTAATAGGGGTTAAGGCTCCATTGTGTGTTTTTAACACACTTCCCTAGTTCCCATGTTGAGCTCACTGGTGCGTGGTCCAACAGAGAAATGTCGCCGATCCGTGCATCCCCCAGTTGGCCCAGATATTCCGTCTGGGTATAGGTGTGATCTATGCGCGTGTATGTCCGATGGGCCACTGAGTAATGTGTGTAGTTCCTTGCCCGAGGGTGTAAATGCCTCCAGACATCAATCCAGCCTACCTCTTTGGTGAATTTCCTAAAAAACCTTTGTGCCGGAGTTTGCCTATGGGTTCTCAGGCTAGTAGTGTCCATCGTGGGATGTTGTGTCAGATTAAAATCTCCTGCGAGAAGGAGCATGCCCTTCGAGTTCTGCAGGATTTTGTCAAGGAGCATTCTCAGCTGCGGAACCGGTATTGCAGGGGGAGAATAAACATTCGCCAGGGTAACCTGAACTCCATTTAGTGTGCCTTGCACCATTACCAACCTACCCTCTGAGTCACTGATAGTTCTTTGATGTTGAAATGGTGTACCTGCCGGTATAATTATTGCCACCCCCCTCCGTCTTCCCGACCTAGGGGAGGAGCTGTATATAGTTCTCCTACTGAGCTTAGCCAGCTTGAGGTGTTCCTCAGGGCCCAGGTGCGTTTCCTGAAGGTATACCAGATCTGCCTTACTCCTACGGAGGTGAGCCAGGATCCGGGACCTCTTAACTGGCGAGGTTATACAATTTATATTCAAGGACAACAGCTTAACTGGAGAATTAGCCATTTTTCCTCAAAGGTGGCCCTGCTGGTAAGGAGGGTTCTCCCCTCCATCATCCGATCGAACACAGTTAGCAATCATTAGGTCTGTACCTGTCATTTCCAACTCATAACCATACAACAAACATGTGAACATGAAACATATAAACAATTCGAACATTGACCAACTACTTACACAACTGGGGCTTCCAACTATTAGAACTACCTCAGTTCCCATAGTAGGAAGAGTCCTTACCTTGAGGCTTCATCACCCACGGTGATGTCCTCTGACACTCTGAGTGTCTATTAGGGAGAAGGAAAAAGGGGAAGGTAACTAGTCTTTTGCATATTTGAGTCAGATCCGCCTCTTTTAACCTTGTCCTGAAACGATGAGTGTGATGTTTTTATACTGTCAGGTGTGCCTGCCTATCTCCCTTTTTCTGCTCTGCCTCCGATGTCCTCCCTCTTCAGTGGGGGTACGTGGAAAAATCTCCTCTATTGTTTATTACACCCTTATGGCCTCGAGAAGGTGGCTCCCTTCCTTGTGCTACAGCCCCATCCTTTCAATTCTGCCAGGCCGCTCTTTTCCTAGGGCCCAGCAAGAGTGATTCCGAGGAAGAGCCCGTTACTTAAGTACCGCTCCTCTACCTCTGCTAGTTATCATCCTTCCGGAGTAGTGTGGGCCAGGGTCAGTACTCCCAACCTACCTCTCTGTATCCCCCGGGGTCAGTGACTCCAATAAGTCAACTTCCCAGGCACTCGGGTGTGGCCTTTTCCCTCAACCTTTCAGGGTGGGGTCTCACCGTATCTCAACTCCTCACCTCTGGTCCACCCTACCAGGTCCAAGAGAGCCAGGCGACGGCTGTGACTCTCAAGTCCCATAACCTTATATCTGCCCCGGTCAGTCTTTAGTTGGGGCTGTGCCTCCTTTCCATTTATTATTGGGTATTCACCCTCTTTATTCATCTATTGCCCTCTGTAATTCCGATTAATGTTAGGGCACCCCACCTACCCCACCCAATCCCTCCTCCCCCCCTTCCCCTTCCCCTGACCCTTTCGGTTCTCCTTGTATTGTTTGGATTACCTCGCAAGGGTACTATTGTTTTACTCTTCTCAGACCTTCATTTCTGACGTCAAGTCTGTAACTTTACCATCATCCTTTGTACCCCGGATTTGCCCCTAGCCCTATTGGCCTCCCTTGGTTCCCTATTCTGCTGTGTCACCCCCCCCCCAATAGCCCTAAGTCACTCTGACTAGCTGTTGCCCTGGCTTCCCTGACTTTGGGGGCACTGCTGGGGACGCTGTGATGAAATTTCCGTGGATGTTTTGCACCTCTCCACTCAGTACGCTAGGAACCTTCAATGTCCTGCGGTCGGTGGTCTCAATCCCCCCCTCCCCAGTGTTTTATTTATTTATTTATTTTTTGAGCATAACTTCCATCAAAGCAAGTCCATGGACTAACCTTAACTGCACCTTTTGAGAACACGCCTGCCTTCCCGCCACAGCTCCCGCCTCTCACTCGGAGTTCAAGATGTGGCCTTTGTTCTATTTCCACTTTGGATCTGGAGACAGCTCTTTCAATGTACTGTAATTGCCAGCCCATTAGGCCCGCCCCAACTATAAGGCCCCCAGGAGCGTGACCCATTGTCCTCGGACAGGCGTACTGTGTCTGCCATAACTTGTAGTCAGTAGCCCTGAACTCCGGGAGTACAGCCCTCCGAAACCGCTGTACGGAAGGATGTTATCCAGAATAGGCCTCTCCGATCATATATTTTCCCGCCATTCAGTTGCTTCCCCTCTCTTCCCACCCTCCGCATCAGCCCAGCCTCCACCGCAGGGACGCTCAGGAGTGAATCCCTGCAGCAGACAGCCGAGCCGGCCACCGTGGGTATCATTGCTTACTATGAGAGAGACGGCAGGGACCCCCACAGGCGTGCTTCCCATAACCAATTCACATCACTTGTTTCCTCAATATGAACAGTGCATGGCAGTTTCTTTTAATTCAGTGCCCCGTGCTGCAGGTAATAAAGATGAGAGACCTCTCACCGCCCTCCGAATTCCCTCCTTTATCGTGCTCTCTCTCTCTCTCCCCTCCCCTCTCCCTACCTAGGTACCTCTGTATATTTATAGCCTATGGAGGTTCCAACGGGGCAACTGAGCTCATTCGGACATTACCCATGCCTTCCAATCAACCCCCCAGGCACTGATCCTTCACTAGGTGTTATTTATTCTGGCCTTATACTTGGTCTGTCTAGCCCAGCCGACTGACGCCCTAGAGGCCGGTCAGACACCTCCCTCCCGTCCATTACCCCCGGATCTCCTTTCCATTTGTATTCAGTTTGTCTCTACAAGAGTAATTGCCCAGACCGGAAAAACCCTTCTCCTACCCTCTCCCGCTTCCCGAGTTCAGGTAGTGGAACAGGCCGATTCTCACCCAGAATTGTACAAAAGTTCCACTCTGCATCCCCATGCGCCCCCCGGTACCCTCTTCTGCATTCCCAGGCACTCCCCCTCTGCCCCCCTGCATTTACCAGTCCTCTCTTCCGTCGTGCAGCCAGGGCATTGGGATTAATTGTGTAAATATGACTGGTGGTTCTCCCCCTATCCCTTTTTCCAACTGCTCAACATTTATTGTTATGGGGCTACTATCTAATCTAACCCCACGTCCTTCCCAATTAGTATGGCTAGTCCAGCGTGATACTTCCCATTTCCCCCCTATCTCCCTTCCTCAAGGTCCATTCGTCTCCCCTTCCCCAGAAGTACAGATAAATTACTGAGTAGGAGCGATTCATTCAATATCTATTCCCCCCAATTTTTCTGTATCGAGAGCTTAGGAAGTTCACCCAGCCAATCCATTAGTCAAGTGTCTCTCCCCACATATGTGGTTGTATTGTTATTCAGCAAATGAAGATCTACTTGCGGTTTTCATCCCTCCGCTCCCCTCTGTTCCGACCCATTCATTCCTGAGGCCGCTTGCTTGTTAAGAGCCGCCACTATGTTCTGGATTGCTTCGGCTCCCTGTCGCCGCCTGGCCTCTCGTTGTCCGTGCCACATTTTCTGGGACAGCTTAGAGGCAATGGAGGTTTCGGGATTAGGTCACTGTGGAGGTGCATCAATTCCTTTAGATTGCATTTCTTGAGCTGCTATGGTCGGATTCTCAAAAGTCAACGGGCCGTCTTCAGAAAAGACCACGAGTTTCGCTGGGTATGGAGTCCGGAAATGAATTCCCTTCGCCTTGAGTGTCTTCATCAATGGGATATAGGCTTTGCGTTTGGCCATAGTCTCTGGTGAGTAGTCATTTTTGAAGTAAAGTCTACTGCCCGACAGCGTAACCACTCGGGCTTTCCATGCTGTATGAAGCACTAATTCTTTATCCTGGAACCTCAAAAAATGGACTAAGATTGTTCTGGGCCTCGCACCCACTGGAGGCCTCGGACCCAGGGTTCGGTGTGCTCTATCAATTTCATGCGATACAGATGGTGGGAGTGATAACAGCTCTCTTAAAGTTTTTTGAATGAAGCTCCGCATCTCGTTTCCTTCAGCCCCTTCGGGTATTCCGGAGACTCGAATATTATTTCTTCTGCTCCTACTCTCTGCATCTTCCGCCCTGTTTTGTAAGGCAGTGATTATGTTATGGATCTGTACGATTGCTCTCTCCGTCTCTGTCACGCTGTGATCTGTTGCAAGGGCCTGGGTCTCAGCTTCCTCCTGTCACCTCTCCAGCTTTCCCATATCTGTACGAAGGGCTGCCGTTGTCAATCGAATTTCTTTTCTGAAGTCTCGTAACTCGGATAACATCTGGGTCATTTGTCTTTGCAGTATCGTGAGTGGGATTTGACTCCCCTCCGTGGCTTCTCGGGAAGATCCAAATGAGGCCTGTGACCCCTCACTCTCCGAGCCGTCGTCCAGTAATAGATCCGCATCCGGCAGGTCTGTAGTTTTAGTTTTCACTCGATCGTTTTTTCTCCCCATATTGAACCTCTCTCTTGACTTTTCTCTAGTTTTTACTTGATTTTGGAGTAATTAGGAGGTTTTACAGGCGGATCACGACGGAGCCCTCTACCTCAGACTGCTATCCAGGGCATGACGTCACCGGAAGTCCCTCTTCTTGTGTTTTACACTGACCATTCTTCTTCAGGAGAAAGAAGATTACACAGTTTGGATGTTAAAAGGGCACTTAGCTACTACATTGAGCATACTAAGGCACACAGGAATGACTGTCTTCAAATGTTTCTCACTTATGGTGAAGTGGGAAGAGGTACGCCTGCTACTAAGAACTGTTGCCAGGTGGATTGTCTCTTGTATACAATTCTGCTATGCCAAGCTAGGTAAAACACCTCCTTCAGGCCTGAGGGCTCACTCGAATAGAGGTACAGCTGCTTCTCTGGTTGCTGCCAGAGATATACCCTTTTAGTATATGGATTGTCAAATTAATACCATCATAAAGCATATAAGAAAAATCCTGGTAATAATATGGCTCCTGGAGCGATAATACCACTGTTCCCGAGTGATAATACTACTGTTCAGGAGCCGTAATACTATCGTTCAGGACCTGAACGATAGTATCATCATCAAAGATGAACAGCACAAGCGCAAGTCTGTCTTGCCACGTCTTTCAAGTGTGCCTTCTGATTGGTGCGTTTCCAGCCGAAACAATTTGAAAAACATGATGGTTGATTCTCGCTTAGTGATGAAACTTCACAGTTTTTTCGGCGTATCTACAACCAAAAATGTATCTGGCTGATCCTGTGCTCACCCACCCCCAAAAACAAAAGGTAAAAGAAAATGAAATGTTTGCTATGCATGTGTGCGAGTCGGGGAAGACAGGCAGACCAGGCTACACAGTGTGACAGGCTGTGGCAGTCGGCTACGAGCGCGAGATTCCTTTAGTTAACAGCCGACTGCCCGCAGCAAAATGCTCCAAAAAAAAAAATCGGATCTATATATTGAAAAAAATAATAGATAGGCAACTGGGCATTACTGGTGAGATACCATCTTGAGGTTCTGGACATGGGAACCTCTCAGGCTTCGCTCTTGAGGTTCCTGTGTGTCCAGAACCTCTCACAGGTATTACTCACCAGTAATACCCAGTTACCTATCCATTATTCTGTTTGTTAGAGATCTGCAAAGCAGCCACCTGGAAAACGGTCCATACTTTCACCAAGCATTACTCTCTGGATATCCAGGCTCGAAGTGATGCTAAGTTTGGTACAGCAGTACTGCAGAGCCTATTCCCAAAATAGGTTCGGTACCCTCCTCCATGGAGGTACTGCTTGGTAGTTTGCATAATGTCAGAATACAGCAAGACTTCATGTTGTTTGAAGAAAAATTACTCACCTTAGTAACTGTGTTTCTTCTAATGGAGTTTTGCTGTATTCTGACTAGGGTTGTCACGGTATGAAATTTTGACGGTATGATACTGCGGTATAATGCATTCCAATGGGAAAACCTAAAATATTCAAAAATAATGCAATTTTAACCAAATTTTACACGTAAAAGCAGTTAAAATACTAGCAAATGACACATTATGAATTTAATAAGAGAAAATAAAGATAATGAGTCAAGTATGTGCAAGAGAAATATATTTTTTATTGACTAAGTCAGATTCCTCCTGACCTGATGAGAAGTATGGAGCTTCGAGCACTAGAAGTAGATTTATATAAAAAAAAAAATTCATTTCATTGCTGTCTGAAACGTGAGTGACATACTGTTATAAGTAAAGTGTTCTATTGTATTCTTAGCTTACAGCACAAAATGCTACCAATACCAAAAGTATTATACAAAAATAGCACAGTGAGTACGAGTAGTAAATTGTTCAGTTTACACTTTTGTTATGTTAAATTGTCAATAACTTAAAGATGAGAGTTGATGAATATGAAAGGGATGTCCAGTCACTCCACTGCTGGTGGTGGTGGTGCAGTCTAGAGTTGCAGATGCAGACAGAGTTGCACTTCACTGAAGTAGTGTGCTACTAGCTTTAGAAGCAGGCACAGCAAGAGCACTACTTAGAATCAGAGCAGTTCTGATTGGAAAATTAAGACTCACTGTCTGGTTATGACTAGGCTGAGTGTCCCCCTCCATCCTCACCTCACAGCCTGGGGCTCCCTCCAAGACCCAGTCCCCTCAAGTTGTTAGTAAAAGTAATAGTAAGTAGTGCAAATACATTTGGAGACATTTGTGTTCATATTTACTTTCTCATTGTAGTACCCTACCACCACAACACAACAACTGCCTGCACTCACCACTCACTGTTTCCAAGACTTCGAGTCCAAGCCAAGCCAATGGCCAGAGTCAATCGGCTGAGCTAAGCCAACTGTCAGAGATGGTGGCATTTAAAGGAATTAGCCTACTATATATCCCAAATATCATGTTGGCTACCTGGCTGCTTTTTTCCTTTTTTAATATAATAGGTATTTAGCTACAGTAGCCTCCAGCTGAGGAAGTGAGCCAATGTGAGTTGCTTGCTTGACTTTCTTAGGTTGAGTCAGTCATGCTATACTGTGACTCAAGTAGCGTCGTGTGACTGTGACATGAGTCAAGTCTTGACAGTAAAGGAATCAGCCTATATATCCTCAATGCCGAGGCAGTGGCAGGTACTCACTGGCTGCTTTTTTCCTTTTTTTAAGGTAGGTAATAGGTATTTAACTACAGTAGCCTCCAGCTGAGGCAGTGAGCCAATGTGAGCTGCTTGCTTGACTTGCTTTGGTTGAGTGAGTCGTGCTATCGTGAGTCGAGTCATGTGTGTGACATGAGTGCAGTCTGGCATTAAAGGAATCCGCTTATATATCCTCAATGCCATGGCAGTGGCAGGCACTCATTTCTCTGCCTTTTTTTTTTTAAGCTACTAGCTATTTAAGTAATTACGAAATTTATGAATTTAAATTACTTTTTCCATTGGGTTTTGTTTTAGGTAGCCCCCCCCGTGACTCAAGTCATCTTGTCACCACCTCAGACTCTGGACTCATGAGCCAAGTCTCGTGATATGAGTGACTCAGGAGGACTGGAGTCCTGCATAGCATTAAAGGAATTAGCCTATATATCCTCAGCGCCATGGTTGGTGGCTGCTGAGTCAAGTGACTGTAATTGTTAAGCTAGCAGCTAGGCTAAGGGTATTTGTGTTAGGTAGCCCCCAGCCACAGTCAGCCAAGAGCTCAGCTGAGCCAGCCAACCAAAGTTTTGTGACAGATGACACGAGTCGGTCAGAGAAAACTCATCAGGAGTCAGGAGTAGGACTCACTCTGTCCTAGGGACCACTTTAGTTGGGGCATCAGCCGAGCAGACAGAGGGAGAGACATGAAGTGGTCCACAGTGGAACTGGACTGGAGTGACTCGGGGTGCATCAAGCAGACAGATGAGACAAGACAACAACTTTACTAAATGTGCTAGCTCAGCTGAATAGCCAATGCCAAGTATGAACTATCACAAATCACATTAGGAGGACAGGGAGGGAGGACTCGGATTCAGTCAGGAAGCAACAGCGGCAGATGTCAGAGAGAATTTGAATTAGCAAGCAGAGTGCACTCAGTATATGGCATGTGTTGGCAGGAGTCAAATTGGTTACCACACTGCAGGTGTGCTGGGCAGCAGTGACTTTGTGCTGCAGAATCAGACAGAGGGAGGGGCAGGGAACAACTGGGAATGAAAACTGAAGGCACACACAGACTACTAGTGCCAATTCTTATCACTGAAACTGAAAAACATGGAGTGTAAGTGTAATGCAAAACTGCAATCTGCAAATGCAAATGGCACTGGAATCATAGCAGTTTTTGTGTTATTTAACAATAAAAAATGAACCTGAAAAAGTTCTCTTTATGTATCTCATTCTCTGTCTGACTAACCTTGACAGTTCTGTGCCTCTGACAGAGTGACAGGACTGTCTGTCCTCTATAGTTCAGACTTACAATGAATGAACATGAACACGCACAACCACTCAAGACAGAGTACCAGCAGCACAACAGTTAACAGTAATGTGAATGAATGATCACTTGCTGTCTCATCCGTCACTCACTGGCCCCGCCAATTAGGTGGCTGACCAGTCTGAGTCTGCACACACAGTGACAACCCAACCACAGACAGTTTGTTAAAACCGTTACCCATAAAGATAAGAAAACTTAACATGGTGATCATGACATGACAGACATGTTGCACAGTGTTACTGTTAACAAAATAACATAACAGATTTTGATGCTGGACCTGGTTACTGCTGCTGATCCCTCCCTCCCTCACCCCCATTCCATGCTCACTGCTCAAGCCCAATCAACAAACTGATTTAGGATGGCTAGTCGACACCCGTATGTCCCCCCCACCCCCTGCTACTTAAATAACCAACTCAGAGTCTGAGTGGTTTTGGGTAGAGGGTGCAATACTCCTGAATGCAGTGGTGGGGTCCTGCGCCGACACTACAACAACCTGGTGCTGTTGTCGCTCTAGTGTCGGGCGCTGTGGAACTGTCACGGAGGGGGATGTAACCCTCAACAAACGTGTTTTGTTGTTCTGCTTTTCTGGAGGGATGTCACTCATTTTGAAACCAGTACATCATTTTCTGCTTCTGTTCGAAAAGGACATCAGAGAAGAGGACAATAATGATGCGCATTGTGTATTTACGGTGTGGCTTTATGTGCAAGCAGTGTGCTCCACTTCGTGTGTACTGCACAGTCAGTGTGCACTTTGTGAGTGATACAGTCACACTCACACAGCACACTGACTTTTGTGTGCTGTTACGCATGGTCTGTTCTCATCATTTACCATTAAAGAAGCAGTTATTACTTATATATCACTGGTGGCTTAATACTCACTTGGCCTCTGTGTGCCTTATGTGGCACTCCGTGTGACACACACAAATGACATGATGACTAAAAAAAACTTTGTCCTGAAACTGAACATTGAAAATTAAAAAACGGAAGGAAGAAGTCAAAAGACTGACTTAAATTTTATTGAAGGTCTCTCAACTGACATCAGTCCACTTATGGACTGGACACGTGAGGACACCTAAACCTAACCTTACTAATCTGTACAGCACTGCAGCAGACAGCGGACGTCGCATCCATAAAACAATTTTTGCACGAAAAAGAAGCCTCCTCAAACTCTTGCACCAGGGAGAATTGGCGTGTAAGGGACAGTTGTCCCTGAAAATGCAAAGAAAATTGTTGAAAGGTCTCAGTACCGCGGTAAACCGTGAATCACGGTTATCGCGGTATCAGAAATTGTCCACGGTATCAATACCGTGACTTCTGACACCGCGGTATACCGTGACACCGTCATACCGTGACAACCCTAATTCTGACCTTCCCTCCTGCCTCCCCTCTCAAAACCTGTTTTGGGATGTGAGCTGGCAGGTACAGTGTTGCACTTCGGGGGTGTACCTTGCATCCCTCCTTTTCAGGGTGGGGTTGTTATGTTTTAACCTAGATTTATGTATTTTGTTCACTACCTGTTTTTTCTCTTGGGTTCTCGACTTGAGTCTTTTGGACCCAAGTTGTTGCCTGTTGGCTTATATGTTCTACAATTTCCACACTGGAAGTGTAGTTAGTTAGTTTGCTCATAAGAATCTAACGGTTACACTCTGAGGCACCACAGACAGAGGTTTGAAAACCAAGCTCGAGCTCAACATTCTATGCCTGGCATAGAAATTAACTCTTTCCTCTTCAGGGCAGGTCAGGTGCTGGGGGCTAACTGCATTTGTCAGAATACAAGACTCCATTAGAAGAAACACAATTACTAAGGTGAGTAATTTTTTCTTCTTGCGTACATGTACTGTGTGTGGGTATAGCTGAATAGCACTAGAAGAAACAGTTACAAGTACTAAAAATAGCTTTTTCTGATAGGAAAGTAATTTTTTTCAGCTATATAACAGTTTTCTGTTGATCTGTATATTCTAGGTCATTGAATTAGTTCAGAAATATGGTCCAAAGCGCTGGTCTCTGATTGCAAAGCATCTAAAAGGCAGAATTGGCAAGCAGTGCAGAGAAAGATGGCACAATCACCTGAATCCTATGGTAAAGAAGTCTTCCTGGACAGAGGAGGAGGACAGAATAATCTACGAAGCTCATAGACGGCTTGGAAACCGCTGGGCTGAAATTGCAAAACTGCTTCCTGGGAGAACAGACAGTGTGCTGCATTTTTAATATGTTTAGTTTTAATATACATGCAGTTAGTTGCCTGTTTTTCAAACCCCAGGAATACCTTTGCATGCTTAACTATAGCAGTAAACCCACTAGGTTTGACTGCCCCGGGGCCGGTGGAATGTATGTAAATCATGGAATAGAAAATGGAATGTGGAATGCAATTCAAACTCTTGCCTCTAGGTGCTGCTGTGTTCCACAGCTAACAGCTCAGATTCATTTCTCCGCCTGACTAACAAGATGTCCTAAAGAGCTTTCCTCAGCAACTTGCTGCAAGTCTATTTACACTTAAAGCTAATATTTCATTTAGTTTACTTCATATTTTTGCCTCTAGTGTTAATTAAGTTAGTTAATTTGGTTTGGTTTTCTGCTTTTTTAGCGGTTTTTCCAGTTCTTCACCGATTCCAGGGAAGCTGTGTTGATCTTCCTGGACTCAAGTCTCCACCTCTCATTCACACTAATAGAACTACATCGGAGGTGCTAGGACCCGACGGGAGCTAAAACTCTTCAGGAGGGCCAGCGCCAGTATAGGACCGCGCATGCGTGGCACCACGAGGTTAACTCGCACCCATATAGGCTATCTCGGTGTCGACCCTCCAGCCACCTCAGTTCCTTTTCTCCCGCCGTCAAGTGCGCTTTGATGACGACGTCGCTCATCCGACGGGAGCTTTGTTTTTGTCTGTATGACAGCAGCTGTATAACCGTTTGGTATTCGCTTTACTTACCTTTTTAGTGTTCTTTTATTTAAAAAAAAAAAAAAATGAAAAAGAAGTAGAAGGTATTCTCAGCCTGCCATCAACGGAGTCTACCTTTGATGGTAGCAGTGACGGTAGGGAGACTTCGTTTGAAAGCTTTGATGGCAGTGGGGCTGTGTCGGTCAGCCACCCTTTTCCGGGGGTCTGACCATGGTAGTCAGTGCTCGGTGGGGGAGGACGGTCCACCCTGCACAAATGTAGTGGTTCTGGGACCCGACTCCGCTTGGCCTCGAGCTCGCCTTCCTCCGTTCGGTGGAAGAGGAATTGGTACTGCTTGAGGTCGCCCTCTGGTACGTCTGCGTGGACATCGTCAGTGGTGGAGAGCGGTAGGCCTGAACCAACTCTGGGAGATTCCTCTGTGGCTTCACTCTTAACGGCCGTGATCTTCAACACCGGATCCCGTCTCTGTCCTCGATGGGGTTTCGGTGAGCAGTTTCACCTCTGGGCCTCTGTTTTAGAGCAGGGGGTACAGCGTCTGCCCAGTTGTCCAGGCAGTAGTCCTGGTTCCGGGGCCTTCAGGCCTTGGAGCCGTTGGATCGCAGCCAGGTCGGTTGGGCCAGGATGTGCACAGTGTCCTCTCCAGTGCCAACGCCATCAATGCTGACCCCTCGTGCCTAACCCCCTATCCTTCTCCCTGCAGGGGCCAGCACGGGTACCGCTTTCCTTCTTCCCTTATTTTTCTTCAGGTCTGAGCCGAGCAGTGGTCCTGGCGCTACGTGTGGTTCTGGAGCCATGTGTGGTGCCAGCGCTGTGCTGGTGCTGCGGATGGCGCAAACTCTTCGCAGCTTCAGGTGGCTGCGTCTTTCTTGTTCTTTACCTAGTCTTGATTTTGTGGAGGTTATTCTGGGGTAGAAATGGATTTGGAAGAGTCTCTCCCTGTTCTGCAGCGGTTGACTTATTTTATGAGATGGAATGCAAGCCTTCTGTATCAGTGTAATGGAAGATCTTCTTTCCAGTTAGTTTTTCCTCAGGGATATGGGTTCCACCATAACATGTTGGTCTTCATCTGTGGACCGAAGCAGACTTCTACGAGTTTCTACATTCCTCAGCATGAGTATACCCCATGGAACATACTTAATGCAATGGCCGAGAGCCTCCTGAAATCTAACCCTCCATTGCTAGGGTCTTATAGCCCAATAATCAGCTGAAAGCTTTTATGGACACCTATGACTCTGCCTCTAAGGCAGCTGCTACTGGCAGCAGGTGGTTAGCGTCTTCTTGACAGTGCTTAACTGTTAGAAGCCCTCAGGTTAAGTTCTGGGGCCACTTAGAACATCTTTCTGGCTGCCATTTAAACAATAGAGTGGCGCCTGCTGCCTCTCTCATAGGGATGGGAATTCCAGATACTTCTCATACAGGTAGTCCTTGCAAGGTAAAGGCCTTGGAATCTTTATCAGGAACCGACCCAGTAGAGGACACAGGGCCCCAAAGCTCCTTGTACCATCCTTTGCAGGTCCAGCCCAGGTCCTACCTTCAGCTGTCTGAGGGGGGTGCCTCTCAGCGGTAGGAGGGGCATCTAATTCGGTTTTACAGCTGGTGGAAGTCCATTACACCAGATATATGGGTCATCAGGATTGTCCGAGAGGGATACTCTCCCAATTTTGCAGATTTCCCCAGACCTTCCACCCAGACAACAGCCCAGTCTGTCCGCCTGTCGGTCACATTCTCTTGGCTACCTATTTCTATTGCTTCTGGTTCCAAGATAACAGGCAGCATACACCTTTGTCAACCTTGGAAGGTTAAACAAATACCTGTTTCAGGGAGAAGTTCACTAGAACCTCTGCGTTCAAGTATTCAGTTCCTGGAACTTTGGCTCCTAGCTAGCCTCTCCGGGCAAGAGACACAGGAGGCAGTTACCACTGCTTCTCAGTTGTTCTCTTCAGGGGGATTTTCTGACTCTGGTAGGGTGCCAGCTTCATCTTCCCAGCAGCTGCTCTTCTTAGGAACCCTCCTGGATACCTCCAGGGCATCGATTTTTGTTCCAGAGGATGGGAGAAGTGACGTGTTAAGATGATTCATAACATCTTGGAAAATGACTGTTTCCTTTCAGGCTCCTTCGGTCGAGCGGATGCTGGGACTGTTGGCATCCCCCACAGCAGGCTGTGGTCTCCAACCACGCATCCGAAATCCTCTGTTCAAAATTATGGAGTTTGGGATAAAATTTGTCATGGGAAGCTCACTGTCAAGACCTTCACACTCTGGTGTAGAGCCAGGGGGAACCGTATCTCTTCATAAATTTCTTAAAGATGAGAACTATCTTATAAACAGTCCTGGAGTATGCCCCCTGCCATGGACTGTTCCTACTTTGGAAGGACGACAAAGCCATGATGTGTTATATCAGCAAACAGGGCGGGCTGTCCCACTACGCTTTTCTGCAGTAGGACCGTGAGGTTGTAAGAATGGTACGTCAAGTACTGTGCATCAGTTCAGATTTTGTGCAGTCATTTTTGACGAATGGGGCAGTTCGGACCTAGTTCTTTTGCATCCCTTTTAAACACAAAACTGCCTCTGTCGTGCTTCAGAAATCCTGACCCTAGTGTTTTCTGTCAGGATGTGTTCACTGCAATCTTCAAGACATCCCCTGTACATTTTTCTTCCTCTTCCCTTATTCAGAGAGTGATGATCAAGTTGTATGCTGGGGGATGATTCTTATCGCCCAGCCGGATCTCGGCAGATGGATTTATATTATCTGTAGCCAGTCAAAAGTTCCCCGAGGTGACTACCTCTACGAGCGGACTCCCTGGCACAGGGACTTTAGTCCATCCTAGCCTGCACTCCCGGCATCTCAGTGCCGGGCCCTTGAGAAATGGAAGTGGGTAAGCTCTGTTTTTTCCCGGACCATCGCAGATGTCTTCTAAGTCGTACACAGACCTTCCACCAGGAAGGCTTACGTTGCTAAGTTGAAATCCTTCTTCTTTTGGTGGGAAAATCCCACCTGGACCCTTAGGTTGCCCACCAAGTAAGGTGTTGGAGTGCCTCTTGGACCTGTCTTTCCCAGGTCAGCTATACTTGGTAGCGAAGTTACACATCTGCGCATTTTCGGTCTAGCTTGAACCAGTAGACATTTGCCTCTGGCTCTCTTACCGTTAGTCAGGTTTTGCTTTGTTAACTCCAGAAGGAAGTGGAGCGCTCCCTTCACTCTCTGGATGTTAGGACAGTTCTGCAACTCATCGACAGAACGAAGAGCTACACTTTTGAACAACTATTGTATCGTCAGCAAGCCTCGGCTGGGTCAACTTCTTGTCTTGAGATGTTTTAGGCTTGGTTAATAGCATGTCTACGACAATACTAATCCTTGTCACAGGCTAAATTGAAAGGCTGGGTTTACGTCACTCTGTCAGAGCGGTTGCAACTTCCTGGCGAAGTTTCATAATGTACCTGTTGCAGTCTTTTGCAAGGCAGTGAGTTGGAGTGCAGTGCATACCTTTGTAAAGCATTGTGTTCTGGATGTCCATTCCAGACAGCTCTTTTCTTGGCAGGACAGTCCTTTGGACTTCCGTTCTGAGTGAGCCCTGTCTCCCACTGCCCTACTCAGGATGGCTGATTTTAACTTGGTACTCTCCCATTAGTGTGAATGAGTGGTGGAGACTTGAGTCCAGGAAGATATGGAAATTACGTACTTTACCGTAATTCTTGATCTTCTTGTACGCAGTCTCCATCACTCATTCACACGCCCACCCTCCATCCCCCAGGCTCACTCATTCTGTTTCTTTGGTCTTCACTGCCTTCTTGTTCGGGCTGTGAAGACATTGTTCAATTGACCCTTCTTGCATGGGTCATCCAGGCCTTCACATGCCCGGAGGTTAGGGTAATTTTTTTCTTTCACTAGTTATGCTGCACCTCCTTGGTCGAAAAGGTACTGAGATGGTTGGAGGGTCGCCGCTGAGATAGCTCATATGGGCTCGAGCTAGCCTCGCGGTGCTGTGCATGCACGGTCCTATTCTGGTGCTGGCCCTCCAGAACATTTTTAGCTCCCGCAGGGTCCTAGAGCTTTCCGCGTAGTCCAATTAGTGTGAATGAGTGGTGGAGACTGTGTCCAAGAAGATCAAGAATTACAGTAAGTACATAATTTCCATTTTTTTGTGTTTTTTCTTTTAGTCGCGTTTAACTTTGGATTTTCACCCTTAATTTTTGTATCTTTTAGCTATGTTTTCTTTGGTTCCTTTACTTGGAAACCGAGACCCCCCCCCCAATAAATAAAGTTCATATTTTTTAATTGTGGTTCCATTGTGGAGCCGACCGCGATTTCTTCTTTCCCTTTTGGGAACAGTATTTTTCTGTCTGGTGACAAACTGGCATGTCAGGAAGACTGAAAAAGAGAACAGGACCTGCAGATTTTAAAAACTGTATAAGGTTTTCCAAACTTCTGGCCAGGGCGGATGGGCACACTTTGTGTTTAAGCTGCGTGGGTCCCAGCCATTTTTTTTTGTTTGTTAACTGTGAGCTTTGCATCAAATTTTGCCCAAAAACAATTAAGATATGGGCTAAAAAGCTGGAAGATATGGCTTCTATGTCCACCTCTATGTCACCAAATCCCTCTGAGGAGGCCTTTAAAGAGTCCTGTGATACTAGAATGTTCGACAAAGGGAGTTCAAATAATGGTAAACATAAAAGACCTTCTGAGCAGGCTCTGGCACTGGTTCCTGCCAAAACGAAACAAAAAGAGAAACATGTCTCTGAGTCTGTTGCTGAAGAAGCAAAGGAGCTCCCAGCAGACAAAACCAGTATGCCCTCTACAGGGGACATAACCAAAGTCTTACAGGTTTCTCAGGCTTTCCAGTCTCTCATTTCCCTGATAGGTGCCCCGGTTCCTCGCCAGAACCAGCCTTCGGTAGAGACTGGAGTTTTATTATGAAGTGGAGGCAGAGTAAGAGAAGGATGGGGAACTGATTGAACCTGATGTTTTCCTTGAGCAGGAGTTCAGTTCTCCTCCTCGGGGTTAGGAGTACTATTCCTCTCACTTTTCTTTTGTGAGACAAATGGTCAATACTCTCGGCCGTTCTTCCCAAGAGACTAGTGATGATGAGGAAGAGGCTGAGTTCTTAGGTAAGGTGGGACTGGTCCCCACTAAGAAGTTGTTGCTTCCCGTACGTAAGTCCCTTAAGAAAGCAACCCTCCAAATCTTGTAAACCCCTACTTTTACTCTGGGTGTCGACAAGAAAGTGGAGAATTACCAGCCTGACAAGTCCAGTGCTGACTATATTCTCATCCGGACCATGAGTGAGTGGTACAGGCTGCTGCCTGTAACAAGGCAAAAGTCCCACTTTCCTCTCATCGCCCTGACACGGACTCTAGAAAATTGGATAACATTGGGAAGAAGGGGCACATAGCAGCTTCTCTTCTTCTAAGGCAGGCTACTTATACGGCCTATGCCGCCCAGTACCAGAAGGTCTTCTGGACCTCTGTGCTGGCGACGACTGACAAAGTGTCTGGGGACGTGGCTCATGACCTGGCAGACATTGCAAGGATGGCACTGGACGCCAGTAAATACCAGTTTCACATGTTAGTTGATGCTAATGATACTGCCTTTAGGTTTATGGCCCTAGCTATCTCCATGAGGAGCAGATTTGCCTGGCTCCAAGCCACATACCCCACTCAGGACACTCCGGACAAGGCCACAGATTTTCTCTGTGAGAATAACTCACTTTTCTAACCCCAGGTATTCTTCACTATTCCTAACTCTTACAGTCAGCCTTGAGAGTGGACCTGCCCAGAGAAATGGAACATATGCTAATTATGGCACTGTCATTGACTCGGTCCACTTATTCAGATGCTACCCGTATTAACTGCTGCATTCTAAAACCACTCAGATTTTTTTCTCCACCTGCAAAGACAAGATGCCTTGCAGATCTCGCCTCACGGTCGTGAATTCCTGAGTTGTTTTTTGTTGTTTATTCAGGTAAAAAACAAGTAACTTTTTGTTAATTTTCATCTGCTGCCTTTATTTTCTGTTTTAATAAGTTATTGCTAGTTTATTTTAGTGTTTTAAATTTTAGTTGGCGATTTCCTCTAGGTTCCTGTAATCGCTGAGGAACCAACGTTTCCGTTAGTAATTTTGTTATATTTTTAGCTTTATTTATATTGTTTGTGTATCTTAGCATTTAAGTTTTACTGGTTTTCTGAACCGATATTCTTCGGTTCTTGTTTCTTGAGATCGCGGTTCCTAACAGGGTATAACTGCGGTTTCGAGACCATTTGTTTAACCACAAAAATATAAAATACTTGTTGTGGTTATTTTAGGTTTTGTGATTTAACCCATTATACCCATTAGAGCCATATGGCGTCAGAACCATCCGTTGCTTAACCTGACCCAAATAGATAGAATGAGTTAACTAAAATGTCAGATAAACCTAGAAGAAAACTGGGCCTCCGGGGGTTCAAAAACTCTGTCCAGTGTGGAAGTTTTTGCCAAGGCAGACAAACATGATAAATGTGTTGTCTGTCTTGGTGAATCCCACTTCACATCGGAATGTGAAATTTGTAAAACATTTCCAGTAAAAACTATTGAAAAAAAAAAGACTGAAGGTTTAAGAAGAGAATGACTCCTGTTAAAGAACCGGGAGGTAATGGCTCTGACCAGCCTACTCCCCCTAAGACTGCAGGTGAAACCGCGGAACCGGAGTCATCTACCGTGGATAAGGGTGAACCTTCTAGGCCTCAATGAACCGGCAAAGCAGTTGTAACACCGAAACCAGCAGAGAAAACTAAACATACAGGACCCCATTCAAAAAATTAAAAAAAAAGCTTAAGGGGGACTTCTGTGGAACATACCGAAATGCCTACTGTTGAGGCCCTGACTAAGGCAATAAAAATAATACAGGCTTTCCAGGAACTTATACCGGCTCCGGTTTCACAGACTTCGGTTCAACCCTTGGTTCGGCAACCGGTAACTTTGGTTCATCCTCTTTTTCCAAGATGATGGATCTCGAGGACTGTGGGGAGTATAAGGAAGATGATGGTGATGGGGAACCCATTGAACCTGAGGTTTCCCCAGAACAGGGGTTTGAATCCCTACCTAGATTGCCTGAGGATTTTTTCCTCACACTTTACTTTTGGGGGAAAGATGGTAGAAGCTTTGGATATTGCCATCAGTGAAATGGTGGAAGATGAGGAAGAGGTGAAATACTGTGACCCCTGGGTTTGACCCCGACTAGAAAATTGCTGCTTCCAATAAATAAGTTTTTTAAGAAGCACATTTTGAAAGTTTTATAAACTCCAAATTCTGTGTCCTCCATAGACAAAAGGGTTGACAAGAAATACAAATTGGACATGGAAGGGGCAGAATTCTTCTTCTCACACTCTGACCACCAGGGTATACAGTAGTTCAGACTGCAGCCTGTGACAGGGCAAAAGTGCCTTTGGCATCTCATCCTCTTGAATATGATTCTAGACAAATTGATAGCATGCTAAAAGAAAAAAAAAGATACCTGTCGGCTTCTTTGGCTATCAGGCAGGCCAATTACATGGCATACGCTACCCAGTATCAGAAATCACTATGGCAGTCTGTTTTGGATATGGTAGACAAAGCTTCTCCTAGCATGTCAGCTGATCTTGCTGAGACAGCTAGAATTGGCTTGGAGGCATCCAGATTATCAGTTTCAGTTGGCAGCAGATCTTGATGATACTGCTGCCAGGTGGATGGGCCTCACAGTGGTTCTAAGGAGATTTGCTTGGCTTAGAGCCACAGACTTGTCCCAGGATACTCAGACAAAAGTTATGGACTTTCCCTGTGAGAGTAATTCTCTGTTCAAACAACATGAAGTCTTGCTGTATTCTGACTATTGCAATTAGCCCCAGCCTTTAAACTGCCCGGGAGAACAAAGGGTTAACTTTCTATGCAGAGCATAGAATACTGAGCAAGAGCTCGCTTGAGGTCTCTGTCTGGAGCCCTTTGAAATCCAACCGTCAGATTCTTTACTCCGCCTCACTGAACAGTCGCTCCGGAGATTTCTCCTTCAGCTCGGTTCGAAAGTCGGTTAAAGTCTCAGCTAAATTGTCGGTTTTAAACCAAATTTATTTCCGCATAGTCTGTTCAGTCTCTGTCTGTGGTACTGTGAGTAATAGGTTTTGTTCTGATTTTCTGTGTGGAAATTGTAAAGTGTTAGATCGGTTCGGCTGAACCGATCACTTGTAGTGAATCCCTGTGTTTTACTTTAGAAGTGTAGTTACGGTCCTTATCGGTTCCTAAAAAAAGCGTGTTTTGAGCGTTTTTCACGATTCCAATAACCGCAGTTGAGAACGATAAAGGAGTCTTGCCTGGTGGTTGCCAAAAAGGGTAAGTTTGGTTAGGTTGGCCATTCGAGAAACCCAAGGAAAAAACGGGCCCACTGGGTTTCAACACTGCAGTGAGTGTGGGGAGGTCTTTGCTAAGGCCGATTCCCCACACCACTTGTGTTTATTGTCTGGGGTTTGAACACCTCGATACAGACTGCCAAATTTGTAAACATTTTCCTAAATCTACCCTTGAAAAGAGATTAGGTAGATTGAGGGAAAAGGAGGCTGAGAAGTCCGCTGACCCAGATGGCCAGCCCGGTTTGGTTCCGACTGAACCAGAAGGAGTGCCCTCTGACCAGGACGATACTTCTTGGGCAAGAGGAGAGCCGATCCTGAGGGGTCGGTTCCTACAAAAAGGAAATGCAAAGAAAAATCGACCCGTTTGGATCCAGAGGTTCATGTTGCGACCGCCGAGGAGATAGCCAGAGCGATTCGGATTGTGGAATCGCTTCGCCCGGTTCCGACCGATCCGGTACCTTTTGGCAGGGGTTCGATTCGGTTGGATCCCCTGGTCCAAGATTATACCCCTGAAGATTTTTCTGAACTGGAGTTTGAGGAGGAGGGGGAGTTTGAAGATGATGGTGATGATGGTGAAAGTCTGGATGTGCCTGTGGAACCGGACATCTCCCCAGACAGACCTTCTGGTGTTTCCCCTCCTAGGCTTTCTGAGTCCCTTTCCCATTTTCTGTTTTACAGAAAAGTGGCTGAAACCCTCCAGCTTCCTATGGAGAAGGCAATGGAGGATCAGGAGGAGCCTGATTATGTGGAAATGATGGACATCCCAGAGTCCAGGAGACTGTCTGTTCCCCTTCACAAATCCTTTGGGAAGCAGACACAAAAAATCCTGAAATCTCCCAATTCTGTACCTCCTGTTAACAGAAGGATGGACAAGAGGTACACACTATCAGGCTCAGATACACAGTTTTTGTACCAGCAATGCAGCCATGTTGGGGTAGTGCATGCTGCTGCCTGTGACAAGGCAAACATTCCATTGGCTTCACACCCCCCAGATAAAGACTCCAGGAAGATTGATGCCATGGCAAAAAAACAGTACATGGCATCTTCCTTGGGACTCAGGCAGGCGAACTATATGGCTTATACAGCCAGGTTTCAGAAGTCCAGGTGGGACACTGTACTGGCACTGGCTAAACAGGCCTCCCCCCAGCTAGCCAAGGAGCTGGAGGAGGTGGCTGCAGATGGGATTGAGGCATCAAAAGTACAGTTTCATGCTGCTGTGGACTCCAATGATATGTCATCAAGAGTCATGGCTACATCTGTGGCTCTTCAGAGAATGGCTTGGCTCAGATGTACTTGCCTCTCACAGGACACCCGGGCTAAGGCCATGGATTTTCCTGTAGTGGGTAATTCTTTGTTTGGGGAGCAGACAGAGAATTACATGAAGAAAATGGACGAGTACAGGACCACTTATAGGAGTGCTCAAGTCAAGGAGAGGCAGGCAACTCCTCAAAGGCAGCAGTCTAGGGGTAGGGGCAGGCCTTTTCATAGGCTTTTCTACCAAGCACAGTCCTCTTCTCCCTTTTCACAGAGGGGGTTCTTCAGAGGGAGAGGCATAAGGGGGATGAGCAGGGCTGCATCCACTCCTCAGCCTAAGGCCCCTGCCAAGCAGACACCCTGATGTGTCAGCCCGGGTCGACTCTCCTATCCCAGTAGGGGGCAGGCTGGCTTACTTTGTCCAGGACTGGATGTCTATTACCTCAGACAAGTGGGTCCTGGTAGTAGCAAGCCAGGGACGGGTTCTCAGCTTCAAAAAATTTCCGAAGATGAGAGCCAGATCTTTTCCACCTGCAGGTCTCTCAGAAATCCTTGCCCTAGATGCAGAGGTTTCATCTTTTCTGCCCTTAACAGCCATAGAGAGAGAGAGTTCCTACCCTACACTGGGGCAAAGGTCTGTACTCCAGATACTTCCTTACCCCGGAAAAGACAAGGGAGTGGTGACCCATCCTAGACCTAAGATACCTGAACAAACATCTTTTAAAACCAAAGTTCAAGATGGTAACTCTGGGAATAATTCTTCCCTCTCTAAGGCCAGGGGACTGGCTAGACTTCTTGGACCTCAAAGATGGCTATTTTCACATTCCCATCAGGTGCTCCCACAGAAAGTACTTCAGGTTCCAGTTGCCCTCAGGCCACTATCAATTCAAAGCAGTGCCCTTTGGCCTAACATCAGCTCCAAGGATTTTCACAAAGTGCCTGGCAGTAGTCGTTACCTTTCTAAGAAGACAAAAGATTTCCATTTTTCCATATCTGGATGACTGGCTCATAATGAGCCAGTCCCCAGACCAAGTCAAGTCAGACCTGCAAGTGACCCAGCAAGTGCTCACTTCTCTAAGATTTCTTCTCAACCTTCCCAAGTCAGTTCTCGAGCCAGTGTAGCTCCTTACCTTTATGGGGTGGAGATGGATACTGTCAAAGCAAGAGCCTTTCTTCCCCTGGAAAGGGCAAGAGTTCTTATAGAACTGACTTTTTCCTTCAGCCTTCAGGTGTCCCGACCAACAAGGCATTTTCTTCAGCTCTTGGGCCACATGGCAGCTTCTACAGCAGTGGTCCAAGGGGCAAGATTCCAGATGAGGGGCATTCAGTTCTATCTGAGGGCCTTTTGGTCCCAGAGAAAGGATTCCCTTACCTAACTGATTCCAGTGACTCGGACCCTGATCCAAGCCCTTCAATGGTGGCAGGATCAGGACAATTTAAATCAAGGGGTCCCATTTGTCACTCAGTCTCATTCAGTGGTCCTTAGCATGGATGCTTCCCTTCTGGGCTGGGGAGCCCATCTGGGGGCCCTCACTGCCCAGGAACTGTGGTCCCCTCAGGAATCCCTTCTCCATATCAGTCTCCTAGAACTCAGGGCAATTTTTCTGTCCCTGCAAGCTTTCTCTCAGTCAGTGCAGAACAAGGTGGTTCAAGTCAGAACAGACAACATCACCACCATTTGGTACATCAGCAAGCAGGGAGGCACTCGGTGTACGGCCTTGTGCACAGAAGCCATGAAGTTGTGGTCCCTGGCTTATTCCCTGCAAACCTCTCTGATAGCAGTCCACCTTCCAGGGAAGGACAATGTGCTAGCAGATGCACTGAGCAGGATCACACAGGGCCATCACGAATGGTCCCTCTGGTGTTGAAGGTGATTTTTATGTTTGCTTGCATGCATGTGCAAGAAACATAGTGCCATCATCCGAGTTTTCGGAGGTGTGGCAGCCCTCTTCTAATTCAGGCAGTGTGTTTGCAGGCGCGGCCGCAGTTCTCCAATTCTCCAAAATGCAGTGACGTACAGTTGCAAGTGGGAGCTACGCTTCAGTGAGCAGGGATAAGATATCGTCTGCTCATGCGCGCTCCCCCTACACACACACACACACACACACACACACACAGAGCACGGCATGCTGCTGCTCGCCTCCATGCACACACTGTGTAGCCGACAGGGGTGCCCAATCCCTATCGGCTGTGCTGCCCCCACCAAAACAGAGTTCCTTATGCCACGCTGGGTGCCCACCCCAGTGTGGCTACACATGATATAGCCAACGGGGGTGCCCAATCCCCCATCGGCTCCACTGGTCCCCCCCCTCCAGAGTACAGGGTGCCACGCTGGGAGCCCACCCCAGCGTGGCAACACATGCTGTCGCCGACGAGGGTGCCCAATCCCCTCTTGGCTCCACGTCCTCCCCACCAGCTGTCCTTGTGCCACGCTGGGAGCCCACCCCAGTATGGCAAACATCCCGCGTCGTTCTCATTTAAAAAAAAAAAAAAAACCTGAAGCATAAAGCGGTCCCTCGCTGTGTCTGCCCCACCACTCGCCACCCACCTCCCCACCCCCACCCCATACTTACCTCCGGACTCTGGCGCGACAATCTTCGGTGGACCGGGAACACGTCTACACTCTTCAAAGCCGACCGCGAACTGAGGAAATGCCGGTAAGCTGTATAATGGGATAGATAGGGTTTTTTCAACTTTGCAGCATATCTCAGGCATTTTTTGGAATTTTTGCACCAAATTTTCAACATGGGGTTTTTGGGACCCCTTCTCATGAATGCTTTCACTTTCATGGCGTTAATCGGCCCGAAGGGTGATTTAGCAGTCACTGCGCAAAATCACCTTTCGGGACAGAGTAACGAAATGACACTGCCACTGTTCATAAGGTGGGCTCTCAAAAAGCCTAATTTGAAAATTTGGTGGAAAAATTCCTTAAAATGACTGTTTTACGAGCGTGCGTTGCGCAGTTCCCACGCACCCTCGTAAGTTCACAAATTTTCAATATTTTCACTCCAGATTTTCAACATTGCCATTTTACCACACCTCCTTATGAGCAGTACAGCTGTCATTTTCATCTTGCCCAAAGCGTGTTTAGCGTTGGCGCAACAATGGGCGCGGTTGGTATCGCGAAATCAATGTATGGGACACATTAAGAAAATCACAGTGACACTGTTAATGAGCAGAGGTCTTAAAATGGCTATGTTGAAAATTTGGTGAAAAATTCCTAAAATGACTGTTTTACGAGTGTCGTTGCACGGTTACTTTCACTGCCTTTCGTGGATGTAATTTTCAACATTTTCACTCCAGATTTTCAACATTGCCATTTATTACACTTCCTTATGAGCCGTGCAGCTGTCATTTTCACATCTTGCTGAAAGCGATGTTTCCGCCCATGTAGCGCACAATGGGCAGTCGTTGTCTGAAATCAATTTTTGGGACACATTAAGAAAATCACAGTGACACTGTTCATGAGCAGAGGTCTTAAAATGGCTATCGTTGAAAATTTGGTGAAAAATTCATAAAATGACTTTTCTGACGTCGTTGCTGCCAGTTCCTCACGCACGCTCGTAAGTTTGCAAATTTTCAATATTTTCACTCCAGATTTTCCACATTGCCATTTTATTACACTTCCTTATGAACAGTACAGCTGCCATTTTTCATGTGTGGCCCAAAATGTGTTTCCGCACATGTAGCGCACAATGGTGCAGTCGGTGTGCGAAAGCAATGTTTGGGACAGATTAAGAAAATCGCAGTTACACTGTTCATGAGCAGAGGTCTTAAAATGGCTATGTTGAAAATTTGGTGACAAAGTCCATAAAATGACTGTGTTACGTGAGCATGCGCAGTTTCCACGCACCCTCGTAAGTTCATGACTTTGTAATATTTTCAGTCCAGATTTTCACCAGTGGCATTTTTCCACACTTCCTCATGAACAAGTACAGCTGTCATTTTTCACAACATGGCTGAAATGTGTTTTCATACTTTCAGCGCAGAGATGCGTGGTCGCTGTGGGAAATCATTGTTCGGGACAGAGAAAGAAAATCGCAGTGACACTGTTCATGATCGGAGGTCCCAAAATGCCTGTGTTGACAATCTGCTGTAAAAAATCCCCAAACTAATTACATGACGGGTGTGCGCTGCACAGTTTCTATGCACGCTCGTGACTTCACCAGTTTTTTTTTATATTTTTACTGCAGATTTGCAACATTGCTATTTTTTACACCTCCCCATGAACAGTACAGCTGTCATTTTTCACATCCTGTTCGGAATGTTTTTGCACCTGTGGTGCTAAATGCCGTAGTCGCTGTGCATAAGCAGCTTTCAGCTAACAAACTGATATTGCCACTGTTCATGAGGTGGGGTCACAAAAAAACCATGTTGAAAATTTGGAGTGAAAATACCAACGAATGCCTGAGGTGTTAGGGTTTCAACCATAATGCCCCACCCTGTAGAAGAATGACAGTCATCAGGGTGTGACTTGGTATTCTTGCCTGTAATGCTCATACCATTCCACACCCTGCAGCCAGTGAGAGGCATCGAGGTATGCCTTGGACACTTTACCCCAAGTTCACCCCATTCTCCTATACCACACCTATCTCCACCGTATTTCCTAATGGAATGGGTGCGCATAAGAGCCAAAGACCCCAAGAGCACACCGTGACACTTGTCAGTGTCTGCAGGGTAAGGTGTGGTGAAATGGTGTGGCCACTATGCCTGACGACCCAAAGGCACACCCCAATGCCTGTCACTCTCTGCAGGGTGGTGGTGGGGTTGGCTTCAGTTCAGTACTTCACTGCCATTTCTATTATGCAGCTCTGTAACTTCTACACTACCAATGCCAATGCCAGCAAGCAAACATTCAGCATTGACAAATGCTTGTTTCAAGGTGGGGCACTCCAGAGATAGATCTCTTTGCAGCCCCAGACAATCACCAACTTCCTCTGTTTTGTTGCAGACCCCCAGTCTTGGGCTCAGTCCCTCTGGATGCTCTGATTCTGAACTGGGAAGGGAAATTTCTGTATGCCTTCCCTCCCTTTCCTCTACTGTTCAAAGTTTTAGTCGAGATAAGGTCACAACCTTGCAAAGTGATTCTGATTGCTCCAGAATGGGCCAGATAGCCTTGGTACCCCAGGTTGCTGTCCATAGCAGTCGATCTTTCCAGGAATTACAACCTGTTAACCTCCTCTCAGGGGAGGATTTGGTACCCCAATCTTCAGTCTCTCAATCTCAAGGCATGGTTCTTGAAGAGTTAGAGTATGCAGATTTGAATCTGTCTCAGGGAGTTCTATATATTTTCAAAGCCTCTCGAAAGCCCGCCACTAGAAAAACCTATAACTCCAAATGGAAGAGATTCAGCATTTGGTGTTCCAAGAAACATATTTCCCCAGACACTGCTGGATTGCCTACAGTTCTGGATTATATGGTCCATTTGAATGGCTTAGGCCTCAGACCAGCTACTCTCAAGGTGCACTTGTCAGCTGTTTCTGCTTTTCTGTGAGTGGGGAAGTCTTCCTCACTATCATCTCATCCTGTGTTCTGTAAATTTTTTAAGGGATTGCTTCATACCAATCCTCCCTTTAGAGACCCTGCCCCTGCCTGGGATTTGAATGTTTGCATTGCTCAACTTATGCAGCCTCACTTTGAACCTATGTCCTCAGCAGAGCTTAAGTACCTGACTTGGAAAACTGTTTTAAACAACATGAAGTCTTGCTGTATTCTGACAAGTGCAGTTAGCCCCAGCCTTTAAACTGCCCCGGAGAACAATGGGTTAACTTTTCTATGCTGGGCATAGAATCTTGCTCTTGAGCTTGGTTGATGTCTCTGCCTGTTCCCTTTTGAACTGCAAACATCAGATTCTTTACTCCACCTCACTGAACAGTCGCTCTGGAGATTTCTCCTGCAGCTCGGTTCGAAAGTCGGTTGAAGTGTCGGTTTTCGGTCGGTTTCTAACCGAAATTTAGTTTCCGCATAGTTGGTTCAAGTCTCTGTCTGTGGTACTGTGAGTACTAGATAGGTTTTGTTCTTTCTGTGTGGAACTTGTAAAAATGTGTGGATCGGTTTGGCTGAACCGTTCGTTAGGTAATTTTGTATCCTCTCTTAAGTGTGTAGGTTTCTAGTGCCGTTATCGGTTCTAAAAAAAGTGTTTTGAGTGCGGTTTTCCAGACCTGTGACACGGTCAGAACCGATAAAGAGTCTTGCCTGGCGGTTGCGAAAAAAAGGTAGTTGGTTAGGTTGGCCATGTCTGAAACCCAGGAAAAAACTGGGCCCACTGGGTTTCAGCACTGCGGTAGGTGTGGGGAGGTCTTTGTGAGGCAGTCCCCACCACTGTTTATTATGGGTTTGACCACCTCGATTCAGACTGCCAAATTTAATTTTCCCAAATCTACCCTTGAAAAGAGATTAGGTAGACTGAGGGAAAAGGAGGCCGAGAAGTCCGCTGACCCAGATGGCCAGCCTGGTTCGGTGCCGACCGAAACAGAAGGGTACCTCTGACCAGGCGATACTTCTTCGGGCAAAAGGAGAGCCGATCCTGAGGAGTCTGTTCCGGTTAAATGAAAACACAAAGAGAAATCGTCTCGTTCGGATCCAGAATCTCATGTTGCGACCGCCGAAGAAATAGCTAGAGCGATTCGGATTGTGGAATCGCTTCGCCCAGTTCAGACTGATCCGGCACCTTTTGGCAGGGGCTTGGTTCGGTTGGTTCCCCCGGTTCACGATTATACCCTGGAAGAATTTTATGAACCAGAGTTTGAGTAGGAGGGAGAGTTTGAAGATGAAGATGGTGATGGTGAAGGGCTGGATGTGCCTTTAGATCCGGACATCTCCCCAGACAGACCTTCAGCTGTATCTCCTCCTAGGCTTTCTGAGCCCCCTTCCCACTTTATGTTCTACATAAAGGTGGCTGAGACCCTCTAGCTTCCAATGGAGGAGGCAATGGAGGACCAAGAGGAGCTTGATTTTGTGGAAATGATGGACATCCCAGAGTCCAGGAGACTGTCTATTCCCCTTCACAAATCTTTTGGGAAACAGACACAAAAAATCCTGAAGTCTCCCAATTTTATACCTCCTGTGGATAGAAGAATAGACAAGAGGTATACTTTTTCAGGCTCAGATACGGAGTTCATTTACCAGCAATGCAGCCGTGTTGGGGTTGTACAGGCTGCTGCCTGTGATAAGGCAAACCTTCCCTTGGCTTCGCACCCCCCAGACAAGGACTTCAGGAAGATTGATGCCACGGCAAAAAAGCAGTACATTGCTTCTTTCTTGGGACTCAGGCAGGCGAATTATATGGCCTATACAGCCAGGTACCAGAAGTCCAGGTGGGACACTGTACTGTCCCTGGCTAAACAGGCTTCCCCCAAGTTAGCCAAGGAGCTGGAGGAGGTGGCTGCAGATGGAATTGAGTCATCGAAAGTTCAGTTTCATGCTGCTGTGGACTCCAATGATGTGTCATCTAGAGTCATGGCTACATCTGTGGCTCTTCGGAGAATGGCTTGGCTCAGATGTACTAGCCTCTCACAGGACACCCAGGCTAAGGCCATGGATTTGCCTTTAATACAATTCTCTGTTTGGGGAGCAGGCAGAGAATTATATGAAGAAAATGGATGAGTACAGGACCACTTACAAGAGTGCTCAGGCCAAGGACAGGCAAGCAACTCCTCAGAGGCAGCAGTCTAGGGGCAGGTCTTTTCCTAGGCCTTTTTAGCAAGCACAGGCCTCTTCTCCCTTTTCACAGAGGGGGTTCTTTAGAGGGAGAGGTAGAAGGGGGAAGAGCAGGGCTACATCCACTCCTCAGCCTAAGGCCCCTGTCAAGCAGGCACCCTGATGGCCCTGCCCGGGTTGACTCCCCTATTCCAGTAGGGGGCAGGATAGCTTACCTCGTCCAGGACTGGATGTCTATTACTTCAGACAAGCGGGTCCTGGAAGTAGTAAGCCAGGGTCTGGTTATCCGCTTCAAAAGATTTCCAAAGATGAGAGCTAGATCTTTTCCACCTGCAGGTCTCTCGGAAACCCTTGCCCTAGAGGCAGAGGTTTCATCTCTGCTCACTTTAAGAGCCATCGAGATAGTACCTACTCTACACTTGGGCAAAGGTCTGTACTCCAGGTACTTCCTTACCCCAAAAAAAGTCAGGGGAATGGCGACCCATCCTAGACCTAAGATATCTGAACAAACATCTTTTGAAACCAAAATTCCGTAACTCTGGGAATAATCCTTCCCTCTTTATGGCCAGGAGACTGGCTAGTCTCCCTGGACCTCAAAGTTGCCTATTTTCACATTCCCATCAGGTGCTCCCACAGAAAGTACCTCAGGTTCCAGTTGCTCTCTGGCCACTATCAGTTCAGAGCAATGCCCTTTGGCCTAACAGCCCCAAGGGTTTTCACAAAGTGCCTGGCAGTAGTTGTTGCCTTTCTAAGAAGGCAAAAGATTTCCATTTTTCCATATTTGGACGACTGGCTCATAGTGGGCCATTCTCCAGACCAAGTCAAGTCAGACCTGCAGGTGACCCAGCAAGTGCTCACTTTAGGATTTCTTCTCAACCTTCCAAAGTCAGTTCTCGAGCCAGTGCAGCTCCTCACCTTTATAGGGGCGGAGCTGGATACTGTAAAAGCAAGAGCCTTTCTTCCCCTGGAAAGGGCAAGAGTTCTTATGGAGCTGACTTCTTCATTCAGCCTTCAGGTGTCTCGACCAGTAAGGCATTTCCTCCAGCTCTTGGGCCACATGGCAGCTTCTACAGCAGTGGTCCAAGGGGCAAGATTCCAGATGAGGGACATTCAGTTCCATCTGAGGGCCTTTTGGTCCCAAAGAAAGGATTCCCTTACCAAACTAATCCCAGTGACTCAAACTCTGATCCAAGCCCTGCAATGGTGGCAGGATCAGGACAATTTGAGCAAGGCATCCCATTTGTCACTCAGCCTCATTCAGTGGTCCTTACCACGAATGCTTCCCTGCTGGGCTGGGGAGCCCATCTGGGGGACCTCACTGCCCAGGGACTGTGGTCCCCTCAGGAATCTCTTCTACATATCAATCTACTGGAACTCAGGGCAGTGCTTTTGGCACTGCAAGCTTTCTCCCAGTCAATACAAAACAAGGTGGTTCAGGTCAGAACAGACACCACCACCACCATGTGGTACATCAACAAGCAAGGAGGCACTTGGTCTACGGCCTTGTGCACAGAAGCTATGAAGTTGTGGTCCCTGGCTTATTCCCTGCAAACCTCTCTGATAGCAGTTCACCTTCCAGGAAAGCACAATGTCCTAGCAGATGCTCTGAGCAGGATATCTCAGGGCCATCACGAATGGTCACTGGATCCTCTGGTATTGAAGGTGATTTTTTTCAAGATGGGGCACTCCAGAGATAGATCTTATTGCAGCCCCAGACATTCACCAACTTCCTCTCTTTTGTTGCAGACCCCCAGTCTTGGGCTCAGTCCCCCTGGATGCTCTGATTCTGAATTGGGAAGGGAAATTTCTGTATGCCTTTCCCCCCTTACCTCTCCAGTTCAAAGTTCTAGTCAGAATAAGGTCACAACCTTACAAAGTGGTTCTGATTGCTCCAGATTGGGCCAGACAGCTGTGGTACCCCCTATTGCTGTCCCTAGCAGTCCATGTTCCGAGGAATCACAACCTGTTAACCTCCTGTCAGGGGAGGATTTGGTACCCCAATCTTCGATCTCTCAATCTCAAGGCATGGGTCTTGAAGAGTTAGAGTATGCAGATGTGCAACTGTCTCAGGAGGTTCTGGATATTCTCAAAGCCTCTCGAAAACCCTCCACCAGAAAGACTTATAACTCCAAATGGAAAAGATTCAGCATTTGGTGTTTCAAGAAGCATATTTCCCCAGATACTGCTGGATTGCCTACAGTTCTGGATTATATGGTTCATCTTAATAGCCTGGGCCTCAGACCAGCTACTCTGAAGGTACACTTGTCTGCTGTTTCTGCTTTTCTGTCAGTAGGAAAGTCTTCCTCTCTGTCATCCCATCCTGTATTCTGTACATTTTTTAAAGGATTGCTTCACACCAATCCTCACTTTAGAGACCCTGCCCCTGCCTTGGACTTAAATGTTTGCATTGCTCAGCTTATCGACCTCCCTTTGAGCCTTTGTCCTCAGCAGAGCTTAAGTACTTGACTTGGAAAACTGTGTTTCTGGTAGCCATTACCTCTGCTAGACGTATCAGTGAATTGCAAGCCCTGTCAGTGGAATCTGATTTCATCTCTTTTCACAGAGATAAAGTGCTCCTTAGAACTAACAGAAAGTGCTTGCCCAAAGTGGTTTCAGATTTCCACCTGAATCAGTCTATGTCTCTCCCTGTTTTCTTCACTGATCATTCTTCATTAGGAGAGAGGAGGCTACTCATTTTGGATGTTAAAAGAGCCCTTAGCTACTACATAGAACATACCAAGGGTCACAGTTTGATTCCCTCCAGTTGTTTCTTACATATGGAGAGGTGGGGAAGGGCAAACCTGCCACCAAGAGAACTATTGCCAGGTGGATTGTGTCGTGTATACAATTCTGCTATGAGAATCTGGGAAAGATTCCGCCCTCAGGCCTGAGGGCTCACTCTACAAGAGGTACAGCCGCTTCCCTGGCTGCTGCCAAGGATATCCCTCTCTTAGAAATCTGTCAAGCAGCCACCTGGAAAACAGTCCATACCTTTACCAAGCATTACTCTCTGGATATCCAGGCTAGGAGTGATGCTTGGTTTGGCACAGCAGTACTTCAGAGCCTATTCCCAAAGTAGGTTCTGTCCCTCCTCCTTGGAGGTACTGCTTGGTAGTCTGCACTTGTCCGAATACAGCAAGGCTTCATGTTGTTTGAAGAAAAAATTACTCACCTTAGTAATTATGTTTCTTCTAGTGGAGTCTTGCTGTATTCTGACTCCCCCCGCCTCCCCTCTCAGAACCTGTTTTTTGGGATGTGGGTAGGCAGGCGCAGTGTTGCACCTCAGGGGTGCTTCTTTACACTCTGTTTTCTCATTGGGTGATATTTTGTTGTTTTTCGTATTTGAATTGTATTTTGTGTTTTTGGGTTTCCTGACCGGAGTCTTCCTTTGGGAACCCAAAAATGTCTTATTGCCAGTTGGCCAGTGGAATTTTTACAATTTCCACATAGAATACCTTGTGAGTTTGCTCGTAAGAATCTGACGGTTGCAGTTCAAAAGGGAACAGACAGAGACATCAACCAAGCTCGAGAGCAACATTCTATGCCCAGCATAGAAAAGTTAACCATTGTTGTCCAAGGCAGTTTAAAGGCTGGGGCTAACTGCGCTTGTCAGAATACTGCAAGACTCCACAAAAAGAAACATAATTACTAAGATGAGTAATTTTTTGTTTTAGTAGCCATTACCTCTGCCAGACATACCAGTGAATTGCAAGCCCTGTCAGTGGAACCTGATTTTATCTCCTTTCTTAGGGATAAAGTGGTTCTTTGAACCAATAGAAGGTTCTTGTCCAAAGTGGTTTCAGATTTCCACTTGAATCAGTCTATGTCTCCCCCTGTCTTCCTCACCGATCATCCTTCTTCAGGAGAGAGGAGGCTACACAGTTTAGATGTTACAAGGGCCCTTAGCTACTATATAGAGCGTACCAAGGGTAATAGGTTTGATTCCCTCCAGTTGTTCCTCACTTATGGAGAAGTGAGAAAGGGCAAACCTGCCACCAAGAGAACTATTGCCAGGTGGATTGTGTCTTGTATACAATTCGGCTATGAGAAACTAGGAAAGATTCCACCCTCAGGCCTGAGGGCTCACTCCACCAGAGGTGCAGCTGCTCTTAGAAATTTGTCAAGCAGCCACCTGGAAAACAGTCCATACCTTTGCCAAGCATTACTCTCTGGATATCCAGGCTAGGAGTGATGCTCGGTTTGGCACAGCAGTACTTCAGAACCTATTCCCAAAGTAAGTTCTGTCCCTCCTCTATGGAGGTACTGCTTGGTAGTCTGCAATAGTCAGAATACAGCAAGACTTCATGTTGTTTGAAGAAAACATTACTCACCATAGTAATGTTGTTTCTTCTAATGGAGTCTTGCTGTATTCTGACCTTCCTCCCTGCCTCCACTCCTGGAACCTAGTTGTTTTGGGTTGTGAGTGGGCAGGTGCAGTGCTGCACCTCAGGGGTGTACTTGGTTGCCTCTTCTCTGAATGAGGTTTGTTGTTGTTATATATTATTATTGTTATATACTTTATTACCTACTGGGATTCTGTTTTGGGGGTCTCGACTTGAGTCTTTGGACCCCAAATTTATATATTGTAGGATGCAGGCTGGCTTACTTCATCCAGGACAGGATGTCTGTTACCTCAGACAGGTGGGTCCTGTAGGTGGTAAGCCAGGGGCTGGTTCTCAGCTTCAAGAAATTTCCAAAGCTGAGGACCAGATCTTTTCCACCTGCAAGCATCTCCGAAACCATTGCCTTAGAGGCAGAGATTTCATCTCTACTGGCTCTAAAGGCTATAGAGAGAGTTCCTACATTGCACAGGGGCAAAGATCTGTACTCCAGGTACTTCCTTACCCCAAAAAAGACAGGGGAGTGGCGACCCATCCTAGACTTAAGATACCTGAACAAACATCTTTTAAAACCAAAATTCAAAATGGTGGCTCTGGGAATAATCCTTCCCACTCTAAGACCAGGGGACTGGCTACCCTCCCTGGATTTAAAAGATGCCTACTTTCACATTCCCATCAGGTGCTCCCACAGAAAGTACCTCAAGTTCGAATTACCTTCAGGCCTTTATCAGTTCAAAGCTATGCCCTTCGGCCTGACATCTGCTCCATTGGTATTCACAAAATGCCCAACAGTAGTAGTGGCCTTTTTAAAAGGGAAGAATATTTCCATATTTCCATACCTGGACGACTGGCTCATTGTGGGTCAGTCCCTAGACCAAGTCAAGTCAGACCTGCTTGTGACTCAGCAAGTGCTCACTTCCCTAGGATCAATCTTCCCAAGTCAGTTCTCGAGCCTGTACAGCTCCTCACCTTCATAGGTGCAGAGTTGGATACAGTCAAAGCAAGAGCTTTTCTTCCCCTGGAAAGGGTAAGGGCTATTGTAGAGCTGGCTTCTTCATTCCACCTTCTGTTCTCTCAGCCAGCAAGGCACTTCCTTCAGCTTCTGGGCCACATGGCAGCTTCTGCAGCAGTGGTCCAAGGGGCCAGATTTCAGATGAGGGACATTCAGTCTCACCTGAGGGCCTTTTGGTCTCAGAAGAAAGATTCTCTAACCAAACTAGTTCCAGTGACTCAGACTCTGATCCAGGCTCTCCAATGGTGGCAGGATCAGGGCAGCCTCAGACAAGGAGTCCCATTCGTCACTGAGTCTCACTCTGTGGTCTTAACCATGGATGCTTCTGTATTGGAGTGGGGAGTCCATCTGGGGCTCTCACAGCCCTGGGACTGTAGTCCCCTCAGGATCCCTTCTTCTTATCAATCTCTTGGAACTCAGGGCAGTCTTTCTGGCCTTGCAAGCTTTGTCTGAGTCAGTGCAGAACAAGGTGGTTATTCTGGGCAGGACAGACAACACCACCACCATGTGGTACATCAACAAGCAGGGAGGCACTCGGTCCATGGCCTTGTGCATGGAAGCCATGAAATTGTGGTCCCTAGCTTATTCTCTGCAGGTCTCTCTGATAGCAATCCACCTTCCAGGGAAGGACAATGTGCTAGCAGATGCATTGAGCAGGATCTCCCAGGGCCATCACGAGTGGTCCCTGGACCCTCTGGTGTTGAAAGTGATTTTTTTCAAGGTGGGGGCACTCCAGAGATGGATCTCTTTGCAGCCCCAGACAGTCACCAACTTCCTCTGTTTTGTTGCAGACCCCCAGTCTTGGGCTCAGTCCCTCTGGATGCTCTGATCTTGAACTGGGAGGGGAAATTTCTATATGCCTTCCCTCCTTTTCCTCTACTGTTCAAGGTTCTGGTCAAGATAAGGTCACAACCCTGCAAAGTGATTCTGATTGCTCCAGACTGGGCCAGGCAGCCTTGGTAGCCCCTGTTGCTGTCCCTAGCAGTTCATCTTCCCCTGTCTCTTCCCAGGAATTACAACCTGTTAACTCCTCTCAGGGGAGGATTTGGTACCCCAGTCTTCAGTCTCCCAATCTCAAGGCATGGTTCTTGAAGAGTTAGAGTATGCAGATTGGCATCTGTCCCAAGGGGTTCTGGATATTCTCAAAGGCTCTCGAAAGCCTACCACCAGAAAAACTTATAACTCCAAATGGAAAAGATTCAGTATTTGGAGTTCCAAGAAGCATATATCCTCAGACACTGCTGAATTGTCTACAGTTGTGGATTATAGGGTTCATCTTAATGGCCTAGGCCTCAGACCAGCTACTCTCAAGGTACATCTGTTAGCTGTTTCTGCTTTTCTGTCAGTGGGAAAGCCTTCCTCACTGTCATCTCACCCTGTATTCTGTAAATTTTTCAAGGGATTGCTTCATACCAATCCCCCCCCCTTAGGGATCCTACCCCTTCTTGGAATCTTAATGTTTGCATTGCTCAGTTTATGCAACCCCCTTTTGAGCCTTTGTCTTCAGCAGAGCTTAAGTACTTGACTTGGAAAACTGTGTTCCTGGTAGCTATTACCTCTGCCAGGCGTATCAGTGAATTGCAAGCTCTGTCAGTGGAGCCTGATTTTACCTCATTCCATAGAGATAAGGTGGTCCTTAGAACTAACAGGAGGTTTTTACCTAAAGTGGTTTCAGATTTTCATCTGAACCAATCTATGTCTCTCCCTGTGTTCTTCACTGATCATTCTTCTTAAGGAGAAAGCTGTTTACACAGTTTGGATATTAAAAGAGCTCTTAGTTACTACATAGAGCATAATAAGGCTCACAGGTTTGACTCCCTCCAGTTGTTTCTCACTTATGGGGAAGTGGGGAAGGGCAAACCTGCCACTGAGAGAACTGTTGCCAGGTGGATTGTCTCTTGTATTCAATTCTGCTATGAGAAGTTAGGCAAAATGCCTCCCTCAGGTCAGAGGGCTTATTCGACTAGAGGTACAGCTGCTTCCCTGGCTGTGGCCAGAGATATTCCTTTGCTAGAGATATGTAAAGCAGCCACCTGGAAAACAGTCCATACATTTACCAAACATTACTCCCTGGACATCCAGACTAGGAGTGATGCTTGGTTTGGCACAGCAGTACTGCAGAGCCTATTCTCAAAGTAGGTTTGATTCCCTCCTCCATGGAGGTACTGCTTGGTAGTCTGCAATAGTCAGACTACAGCAATACTTCATGTGGTTTGAAGAAAAAATTACTCACCTTAGTAATTATATTTCTTCTAATGGAGTCTTGCTGTATTCTGACCTCCCTCCCTACCTCCTCTCTCAGAACCTGTTTTTGGGAAGTGGGCTGGCAGGTGCAGTGTTGCACCCCAGGGGTGCAATTGTGCACTCCCTCCTTTTAGAGAGGGGGAGTGGGTTACATTATTAAACAGTCTTAAATTGTTCACTAACTGGTTTTTGATTTTGGAATTCTTGACTTGAGTCTTTTGGGGATCCAAAATATTTGGTTGCCATTTGGCTAGTAAAAATTTTACAATTTCCACATAGTAGTTAGTATTAGCTCATAAGAATCTGATGGTTGGGCTTCTAAGTGCAGCAGACAGATGTATGAACCAAGCTCGAGCTCAACGTTCTATGCTCTGCATAGAAAATTAACCCTCTTCTCTCTGGGGCAGTTTGTGTGCTGGGGCTAACTGCAATAGTCAGAATACAGCAAGACTCCATTAGAAGAAACATAATTACTAAGGTGAGTAATTTTTTCTTCTTAGCAGACAGGATATGTGGAAGGCTTAAGGGTTAACAAAGGACGCTCCAGAGACTAAATGAAATCTTTGCTTTTTATTTGCAGGTACCAGACAAGCACAACTTTAAAGAAAAACAAAAAAATAAATCGAACTGTGCGCTTAAACAAAATAAATTGCCAGTAAAGTCAAGCAGGTAAACATCTTTCAAGCAGTAGGAGATCCTACTACTGCCTCCGAGGTGCTCACACTTCAGCACCCAAATTCCATCTGACATTCTTATTCATAGCTCTGGTATATAAAGGGTGTAAAAGGCCAGGATTGGTCCTGGCAACAATCAATTAATAGAAAATTCTATATTTCAGCAGAGTATTTTTTTATTTATTAAATCCCTCTTAAATCATCCCAAACAAAATAATAAAATACAGTCTTTCACATATTTCAGAAAGATTTCACTTCAACAAGGTTTGGATCCTGCTTTGGAACGCTGACAGGAACCGCCCCAACTCTCCTGCATAAAAGAATGCAGAAAGGGGCCGTTCGGCTTTTAGGGAACAGAAGAGTTGAAGGGACTGCGGCGTTTCAAAGCGCAAAAGCAAACTCATTTTGTGTCACTAAAGAAAGGAAGGAAACAAGAACCTTGCAAGTTCCCAAATTAAGGTATGCAAATGTTCCTACATTCAACTGAAAGCAAACGGTTTTGGTTGCTCAGTCAGTGTTTTGGTTTATTTATATTTGGATTTTAGAAACGGAAGAAATAGCAGCACGAATGTACGCACTTTCGTGCAGAAAAAGCGGTCGGGAAATTAAACGGCAAAATATTTTTTCTTTCCAATTATGCGCTTATTACTTCCCCAATACTTTTTAGAAGACCTTAGGAAAAGAAAAACTCTAGCGCATTTAAGACACCAAACTGAGGAAATACATTCGACTCTTTTAATATATCACTACATTAGAAGTATCACAAACTGCTTAATCGTGTTTTCAGTAACACACTATTCAAATAAGCATAGAAAAATATTCACCAAGCGCTTCTGACTTAAGTAATAAGACAGCATCTAGAACTTTACAAAGATTACCTAATTTAACCTGGTTCGGTTATTCTATCTCCTGTAAATCACTTTTAATGAATACTAATGTTACTAATACGGGGGAGGGCAGAGCTAACTTCGAATGAATAGATGGTTTTTAATTTTTAACACGAACTTTGCAAAATTCGCAAATATCATATTTTAACATTTGAGGATATATGCAGGTCCTCTTTTCACCCCTCTTAATATCCCCACAACATAAACGTACGTTCTAATTTATAATAGTGGGTAATAGATGGCCAGTCTATTCACCACTATTCATTCAGATGCAAAAGACAAAGGACAGCATTCATTCCACAGGACAACATATACAAAACAATACAATGTCTCGGGGTTAATGCCCCTACCACATACTCCTCCCCTCTTTTGTTCCAAACCCTCCTGCTTACCGTAAGGGGTCATCTCTCAAACATCGGAAGAAGAGGGTGGAACCACAGCCCGCCCTCTCCATGGCTCCACCCCGGGGTCCCTCATATATCTACTCTTTCTAACAAGTAACTGGAAGATTAGTATCCTCCATATCTTTTTTTTTCATTACCCCGGGGTTTGTGAAAAGGTGATCATCCATCCCATATCTAGATAGGAAATCTGCATTTCCATTTGAAACTCCCTTTCGATGTTTTATCGAAAAACGATATGGTTGCAGTGAAAGATACCACCTGATAATTCGAGGATTTCTATCTTTCATATGTTGTAGCCAGCATAACGGATTATGGTCAGTCCAAATTTCAAATTCAACACCCCATAAATAAAAACGTAAAGCTTACAGCTCCACTTAATAGCTAAACACTCTTTCTCAATAGTGGAATATTTAGTCTCTCGTTCATGTAACTTGCGACTAATATACATAACAGGGTGTTCTTCGCCATCAATATTCTGTGTTAATACTGAACCAATACCTTGATTAGAAGCATCGGTCTGTAGAACGAAAGGATAGGAAAAATTAGGGGTATGGAGTACTGGTGAAGAGCACAGTTGAGCTTTTATGGAACAAAAAGCTTCTTCACATCTAGAATTCCATATTACCCTATCTGGTTGTCGTTTTTTTGTTAAGTTGGTCAGAGGTCCAGTTATGGTTGAAAAAGCTGGAATAAAACGTCTATAGTAGCCAGCCAGGCCCAAAAAGGCTCGAACATCTTTCTTAGTTTTTGGCATTGGGCATGTGGCTATCGCATCAATTTTAGTTATTTCAGGCTTTATACACCCTCTCCCAATCAGGAAGCCTAAATATTTAGTTTCTTGCATTCCCATGGTGCATTTTCCAGGATTTATGGTAAGGCCTGAATTGGAAATAGCCGCAAGGACCTCTGATAGATGCTGTAGATGATCTTCCCAAGTAGGGCTAAATATCACAACATCATCAAGGTAGGCTGCACTATATGCAGCGTGAGGGGCTAGGATCTTATCCATAACTCTTTGGAAGGTAGCAGGGGCACCATGTATTCCAAAGGGCATCACAAATTAATTGAAAAAGTCCGATGGGCGTACTAAAGGCTGTTTTGTCTTTGGTTTCATTATCCAAAGGTATTTGCCAATATCCTTTGGTTAGATCAATGGTTGAGAAATATTGTGAATTACCTAGATGATCTAGTATATCACCTATACGGGGCATGGGATAACTGCCGAATTTAGAAATGGCGTTCAGGCGTCTAAAATCTAGACATAGTTGTACTCCCCCTTCTTTTTTCTGTACAACCACTAAAGGGAAGCTCCATTCACTATGAGAGGGCTCTATAATTTCCATCTCTTGCATTGTTTTCAGTTCTTGAATCACAGCTTCCCTAACCTTTTCAGGGAGACGATAAGGTTTTTGACGTATCGGACTATTTTGGGATACAATAATGTTATGTTTTTCCCCATCAATTTTTCCTGGTGTTCCTCTAAAGGTTTTTACATGTAACTGTATTATAGTTAATAGTTCGGCAGTCTGCTGAGGTGTTAAATCAGGGTTTATATTAATTTCTTTGATGTCCCCTTCCACTTCTAGTCTTTGATATGCAATGTCTAGCTCACTATTTCCGGTTTCAGGGTAGACATAACCTAATTTAAACTGGTTCGGTTATTCTATCTCCTGTAAATCACTTTTTAATGAATACTAATGTTACTAATACGGGGGAGGGGGGAACGGAGCTAACTTTGAATGAATAGATGTTTTTTATTTTTTAACACGAACTTTGCAAAATTCGCAAATATCATATTTTAACTTTTGAGGATATATGTAGGTCCTCTTTTCACCCCTCTTAATATCCCCACAACATAAACGTACGTTCTAATATATAATGGTGGGTAATAGATGGCCAGTCTATTCACCACTATTCATTCAGACGCACAAGACAAAAGACAAAGGACAGCATTCATTCCACAGGACAACATATACAAAAACAATACAACGTCTCTGTGGGGTTAATTCCCACCACAGGATGCTTCAGAGGTAGGGGCAGAAGGAGAGCCAGGCATGGGACTTGATCTGGCCAGGCTAAGCAAAATCCCTGACTTGGTTTTCAAGGGTGCTTCCCTGGTACCAATGGGGGCGCACACTGGCTCACTACCTCCAGGCTTGGAAAAACATTACCCAAGTGGGTACTGGAGGTAGCGAGTCAAGGTTTGTCCCTCAGTTTCAATCCCTTTCCTCCTTTAAGAACAAGAGTCTTCAGACCAGCTTCAAGTTTAGAAAGGAAGCTGCTGGAGAAGGAAGTGGCAAACATTCTACTGTCAAGGGCAGTATAATCAGTACCCCCCTCATCAAAAGGGAAAAGTATTTTACTCAAGGTACTTTCTCACAAAGAAAATGGAGAGTGTCGACCTATTCTCGACCTAAGGTTACTAAACAAACATTTGGCAAAGCCAAAGTTCAGAATGCTAACTCTAGCCATGATCTTGCCAACCCTCCAGAAAGGAGATTGTTTGGTATCCCTAAATTTAAAGGATGCTTATTTTCATATCCTCACAAGGGAGTCTCACAGAAAATATCTCAGATTCCGCTTCCCATCAGGTCATTACCTGTTCTCAGCACTACCATTCAGCATCACTTCAGCTCCAAGAGTATTCTCAAAGTGCTTGGCAGTGGTGGTAGCACACCTAAGAAGGCAAGGGATCACGGTGTTCCCTTACCTGGACAATTGGTTGATAGTGGGGAAAGTCTCCTCAACATGTCAGAGACTACCTAAGGAGAACTCAGGAGACCCTAGAGTCACAAGGGTTTCTGATAAATCAGAAAACATCTGTCCTGCAACCAGTGCAGGTTTTACACTTCATAGGAGCAGAACTGGACACACTAAAGGGAGGGGCTTACCAGTCTCAGCACAGGGTAAGCAACATCCTACAAATCACTGGATCTTTCAAACTGAATAGACCAAAGCCAGCAAGACAGTTCCTGTAGCAACAAGTACAGTCTTGGGCTCAAGGTTCCAAATGAGGTCCATACAATTCCACATCAGGGCACATTGGTCCCAAAAGAGGTAGTCCTTGTGACTAATGATAAGTTTCTCTGTAAAGTAGTGGTGGACTTCCATATTAACCAGTCCATTACACTGCCAGTCTTTTTCACTGATCATTTCCACTTCAGGGGAATGTAGACTGCATAGTCTAGACATAAAAAGAGCTATCAGCTACTATTTGGAGCATACAAAAGGCCACAAAGGAGACGGGTCCCAGCTCTTCAAACAACATGAAGTCTTGCTATATTATGACAGTAGCAGTTTGTCCCACCACTAGAACTGCTCCGGAGGTGAAATGGTTAATACCATTCCAAAATAGAACTTTGAGCACGAGCTCTAAGAAGCAGCTCTATCTGTGTAATTTCAAACCTGAACTGTTAGATTCTTTACTCCGCCTCAGTGAACAGTCGCTCCGGAGAGTTCTCCTACTGCTCGGTTCATTTCTCGGTTTAAACAGTGTTTTCTCGGTTGGATTCAACCGAGAATAGTTTTATTTTAACCGCAAAACCGTTCGGTTCAAGCTCTATCTGTGGTAACCGTAAGTAAATTAAAGGTTTTGTCTGTGTGAACTTGTAAGTTTATCGGTTCGGTTTTGAACCGATCAGCTGGGTTTAAAACTTATTAACTTTAAAGTTTACATTTTAGAGTGCGGTTCCCGGTTCTTATCGGTTCTAAAAAAAACGGATTTTATTACGGTTTTTCCAATACCCGTGACACGGTTAGGAACCGATAAGGGTGTCTTGCCTGGCACTGCCGTTTAAAGGGCAAGTTTTTCTGGTTAGGCTGGCATTATGTCTGAGAAACCCAAAAGAAAAACCGGGCCCACTGGTTCTCAACACTGTGATGTCTGTGGGAAGTCTTTGCCAAGCTGACCCACACCACATGTGTCTATTGTCTGGGGTTTGACCACCTCCAGTCAGACTGCCAGATATGAAGAATTTCCTGCAGCCACCCTGGAAAGAGATTGGGCAGGCTCAGGGGCGAGAGGCCAAAAGTCCGCTGACCGGATGGCCAGCCCGGTTGGTGCCAACCGAACCGGAGGGAGTGCTCTGACCAGGGCGAGACTTCTCGGCAGAAAAAGAAAAGCTGGTTCTGAGGAACCAGTTCCAGTAAAGAAAAACAAGAAAGTCAGCAGGTTTGAGTCCAAAACCCTTCTCCAACTGCTGCAGAGATAGCAAAAGCCATACAAATTGTCCAGTCACTGTCTCAGGTTCCGTCCGAACCGCCACTATCTGGCAAAATGGTCGGTTCGTCCGGTTCCAGTGGTTCAGGAATATGATGTTGAGGAATTTTATGAACCAAAGGAGGGAAGATGATTATGAACAGTATGAATGTGGCTGGGAAGGTCTGGTGTGCCCATTGAACCGGACATTTCCCAGACAGACCTCTAGAATCTCCCTATGCTATCTGAGTCCCCATCTCATTTTATGTTTTACAAAAGTTGCTGAAACCCTCCAGCTTCCCTTGGAAGAAGCTGTGGATGAGCAAGAGGAACCTGATTTTGTAGAAATGATGGATATTCCAGAGTCTGGAGATTGTCTATTCCTTTGCATAAGTCGTTTAGGAAGCAAACAATAAAAATTTTAAAAGCTCCTAATTCTGTGCCTCCTGTAGATAAAAAGATGGACAGAAGGTACACATTGTCAGGTCCTGATACAGAATTCCTTTCTCAGCAATGCAGTCATGTTGGGGTAGTTCAGGCTGCTGCCTGTGATAAAGCTAATATCCCCCTGGCTTCACATCCTCCTGACAAGGGTTCCAGGAAGATTGATGCCATGGCGAAAAAACAGTATATGGCAGCCTCTCTGGGACTCAGGCAAGCAAATTATATGGCTTATGTAGCTAGGTATCAGAAATCTAGATGGGATACTGTTATGGAATTAGCCAAGCAAGCCCATGCAAGCTGGCTAGCGGACTAGAACAGGTGGCTGCTGATGGCATTGAGGCTTCTAAGGTACAGTTTCATGCTGCTGTGGATGTTAATGATGTTTCCTCTAGGGTCATGGCCACATCTGTAGCTTTTCGTAGGTTGGCCTGGCTCAGGTGTACTAGTCTGTTACAGGATACCCAGACTAAGGCTATGGATTTTCCTGTGGTGGGAAATTCTCTGTTTGGGGAGCAGACAGAGAATTACATGAAAAAGATGGATGAATATAGGACTACTTACAAAAGTGCCCAAGCTAAGGAGCGGCAAGCCACTCCTCAGAGGCATGCCCCAGGGGTAGGGGTAGGCCTTTTCACAGGCCTTTTGCAGACTCAGGCCTCTCTGCCTATGCTCAGAGGGCTGCTTCAGAGGCAGAGGCAGGCGAGGGGTGGGCAGGCCTGCTCCCACTCCTCAGCCTAAAGCTCCTGCTAAGCAGGCACCCTGGTGGGGTGCCCAGGGCCGATTCTCCTTTACCGGTAGGGGGCAGGCTGGCTTACTTCAGTCAGAACTGGGCTTCTTTAACCTCAGACAGGTGGGTTCTGGAAGTAGTAAGCCAGGGTCTGGTTCTCAGCTTCAAAAAGTTTCCCAAGTTGAGAACCAGACTTTTTCTACCTGCAAGTGCTTCAGAGACCTTTGCTCTGGAAGCAGAGGTCTCAACCCTGTTGGCTCTCAGAGCAGTGGAAAGGGTTCCTCCCAGCACCAGCGCAGGGTCTGTATTCAGATACTTCCTTACCCCAAAAAGACAGGAGAATGGCGCCCATATTAGACCTTAGATATCTGAACAAGCATCTTTGAAATCAAAGTTCAAAATGGTAACTCTGGCAATGATTTTACCTCCCTAAGGCCAGGGGACTGGTTAGCCTCCTGGACCTCAAGGATGCCCTGTTTCACGTCCTAATCAGAGCTCCCATCGAAAGTACCTCAGATTCGAACTGCCCTCAGGTCATTACCAGTTCAGAGCAATGCCCTTCGGCCTTACCTCTGCCCCAAGGGTATTCACAAAGTGTCTAGCAGTGGCAGTGGCTCACTTAAGGAGGCAAAGGATTGCTGTTTTTCCCTATCTAGACGATTGGCTCATTGTAGGCCAGTCCCCAGAACAGGTAAAATCTCACGTGCAAGTTACCCAGCAGCTTCTCACCTCCCTGGGCTTTCTGCTAAATCTACCAAAGTCGGTTCTGGAACCAGTCCAGGTACTCACCTTTATAGGGGCAGAGTTGGACACAAAGCTAGCCAGAGCTTTTCTTCCCTTAGAAAGGGTGACGAATTTAGTGACTCTGGCCTCCTCCTTCACCCTGCAGGTCTCTCGACCAGCAAGACACTCTGCAGCTCCTGGGACACATGGCTGCATCCACAGCTGTTGTGCAGGGAGCAAGATTTCAGATGAGAGACATTCAGTTTCACTTGAGAACCTATTGGTCTCAGAGAAGAGACCCCCTTTCCAAGTTGATCCCAGTGACTCGAACCTTGATCCAGGCCCTCCAGTGGTGGCAGGATCAGAGCAATTTAAGATTGGGGGTTCCCTTCATTCCCCCTGCTCACAATTTGACTGTCACTACAGATGCTTCCCTTCTGGGTTGGGGAGCCCACATGGGCGACCTTTCCACTCAGGGAGTGTGGTCCCCCCGGGAATCTCTGCTTCACATCAATTTGCTGGAACTCAGAGCTGTCTTTTTAGCTCTTCAAGCATTTTCTGCATCTGTCCACAACAAGGTGATACAAGTCAGAACAGACAACACCACAACAATGTGGTACATCAACAAACAGGGGGGCACTCGGTCTTCGGCCTTGTGCACCGAGGCAATGAAGTTGTGGTCTCTGGCCTATTCCCTGAACACTTCCCTCATAGCAGTTCATCTTCCAGGGAAGGACACTGTCCTAGCGGATGCTCTCAGCAGGATTTCCCAGGGCCATCACGAATGGTCCCTGGATCCTCAAGTGCTGGGGATAGTCTTTGCCAGATGGGGCACCCCTCAGATAGAACTTTTTGCAGCCCCAGACAATCACAAACTTCCTCTGTTCTGTTGCAGGCCTCCAGTGTTGGGCTCAGTCCCCCTGGATGCCCTTCTCCTGGATTGGGAGGGGAAGTTTCTTTATGCTTTGCCTCCCTTCCCTCTCCTATTCAAAGTATTAGTCAAAATCAGATCTCAGCCTTGCAGGGTGATTCTGATTGCCCCGGATTGGACCAGGCAGCCCTGGTACCCACTCCTTCTGTCACTGACAATCCATCTTCCCCTTTGCCTCCCCAGGATTCACAACCTGTTAACTTGTGCCTGGGGAAGGGTTTGGTATCCGGACCTCAATCCCTCAACCTCAAGGCCTGGCTCTTGAGGAGTTAGAGTTTGCTGATTTACACCTCTCTCAAGGTGTTCTTGAAATCCTAAAGGCTTCGGAAAGCCTTCCACTAGGGCTACTTATAGTTCTAAATGGAAAAGGTTTTCCATTTGGTGTGCTGGGAAAAATATTTCCCAGAATCTGCTGATTTGCCCATTGTATTAGATTACATGGTCCATCTTAATTCTTGGGTCTCAGACCAGCTACCCTGAGAGTCCATTTGGCAGCTGTATCTGCTTTTGTGTCAGCAGGAAAGTCATCCCTCTTTCCACTCACCCTGTGTTTTCCAAGTTTTTTAAGGGATTACTCCATACTAATCCACCCTTTCAGGAACCGGCCCCTGCCTGGGACCTTAATGTTTGTATTGCCCAGTTAATGCAACCCCCTTTTGAACCTCTGTTTTCTGCAGAGCTTAGGTATCTAACTTGGAAAACTGTTTTTCTGGTGGCTATCACTTCTGCTAGACGCATAAGTGAGTTGCAAGCCTTGTCAGTGGAAACTGACTTTATTTCTTTCCACAGGGATAAGGTAGTCCTTAGGACTAATAGGAAGTTTTTACCTAAGGTGGTTTCAGATTTCCATCTTAACCAATCCATCTCCCTTCTAGTATTTTTCACTGATCACTCCTCTTCTGGTGAAAGGAGGTTGCACAGCCTGGATGTTAAGAGAGCTCTTAGTTACTATATAGAGCGTACCAAAGGTCACAGGTTCGAATCCCTCCAACTTTTCCTTACCTATGGTGAAGTTGGGAAAGGCAAACCTGCCACTAAGAGATCAGTTGCCAGGTGGATGGTCTCTTGTATCCAATTTTGTGATCAGAAACTGGGCAGAGATCCCCCCTCTGGCTTGAGGGCTCATTCTACCAGGGGTACAGCTGTGTCTCTAGCTGCTGCCAGAGACATCCCTATATTAGAGATATGCCAGGCTGCTACTTGGAAAACGGTACACACTTTTACCAAGCATTACTCCCTGGATGTCCAGGCCAGGAGAGATGCTCGGTTTGGCACAGCTGTTCTTCAGAGCCTATTCCCTAAGTAGGTTCTGCCCTCCTCCATGGAGGTACTGCTGTATGTTCTGCTACTGTCATAATATAGCAAGACTTCATGTTGTTTGAAGAAAAATTACTCACCTTAGTAATGTTGTTTCTTCTAATGGAGTCTTGCTATATTATGACCTCCCCCCCCCAGCCTGCCACTCTCAGAACTTCTACTTGGGTGGGGTGCGTGCAACTTAGTGTGGGCACTATTTTATGCCCTTTTAGCGTTTCTCCCCTTTTGGGAGTTTGGGGTGTGTGTGTTTTATTATACTGTTGTTTTATTCTCATGTTGTTAGAATTGTGTTAGTAGTTCTGGTCCCTGACTTAAGTCTTGGGTGTTGGGACCAGCAATGGTTGTTAATATTTAGGTAGCCATTTGGCTAGTGTAGGTTACAGCTTCCACACAAACCTTAGTGAGTTTTTGCTCGTAAAGATCTGACAGTTTAGGTTTGAAATTACACAGATAGAGCTGCTTCTTAGAGCTCGTGCTCAAAGTTCTATTTTGGAATGGTATTAACCATTTCACCTCCGGAGCAGTTCTAGTGGTGGGACAAACTGCTACTTTCATAATATAGCAAGACTCCATTAGAAGAAACAAGATTACTAAGGTGAGTAATTTTTTCTTCTTGACCTACAGGGAAGTAGACAAAGGCAAACCAGCCACAAAAAAATCCATTGCAAGATGGATTGTGGCATGTATCCAGTTCTCTTACAGTAAAGTGGGCAAGCAAGCCCCACAGGGTCTTAGGGCCCACTCCACTAGAGGTACAGCTGCCTCTATAGGAGCTTCAAGAGACATTCCTCTGCTGGAAATCTGCAGAGCAGCTACTTGGAAAACAGTTCACACATTTACCAAGCATTACTGCCTGGATACCCAGACTAGGAGTGATGCCATGTTTGGTACAGCAGTCATGCAGAGTCTGTTTCCTAAATAGGTCTTCTGCCCACCTCCAGAGGCACTGCTTAGGTAGTCTGCATTTGTCAGAATACAGTAAGATTTCCTGGGGTTTGAAGAAAACATTACTTACCAAAGTAATCTCATTCCTTTCAAGGGAATCTTACTGTATTCTGAGCTCCCACCCTTCCTCCCCTACTAGGACCTACAGGGCACTATATACCAGCTGTGCATGTTAGTGGGAAGCCTGCGGCCATACCTGTTTATTTCTTAGGCATCTGTTGACTTGAGTCTTGAAAGATGCCCTTACTGTTTGAGAAGGGTTTGTCCCAAATAAGGGATTATTGTTGTTATGTTATTGTTATGTTTGTATAGAATTAGCTAGTTAGTTTAGCTTCTGCGTGCTTCGTAAGAACCTGATGGTTGCAGGAAGTGCAACCAGGGACAGTGGTTTGAAAACCGAGTTCAAGCCTAACATTCCACTATTAGCATAGGTTCTATTAACCATTTCGGCTCTGGGGCAGTCCTATGGTGAGACCATACTGCATTTGTCAGAATACAGTAAGATTCCCTTGGAAGAAACAAGATTACTATGGTAAGTAATATTTTCATCCCAACCAAGCACAGATCCATAGTCGCTTCCATCTAGGTGTCCCCCATCTCATGTTAACTGTCATGCAGTGCAGCACAATCCAAATTTGTATTCTCCCTTTGTGTCAGAAAACAGACAATAAACCTTGGTGTAGGATAAGCATTTTAACTCAACTCGTTTGCTTCCAGTGGAGGCTGTTGGGCAGGATCAGTGTACACCTCAAACCAGTGATCACCACCCACTCCCGTCCAATACTCTCCATTTCCAGTCGCATTATGTAGGCACAGGAGACCTGGCTTTTGCACCTCTGCTGTTTTGCAGACATCAAACCCCCTACCTCCCCAACCTGCAACACAGTAATATCTCATGGTAACATTCAGCAACGTTATTCCACTGGCTCCCTCCAACACTCTCCTTGGTCGCGGGCCTGTACTGCTATTCTGAAGGCCCGAACTTTAGGACAGGCGCCCTTCCGTGGAAATTTACCAGGGCTCACTTGCTTTGTGAGCCCCCAGATACCTGACCAAAGAAGCTGCATCCAAAGCTCCCTCTCATACTAAGCTGGGAGCAGGGCATACTCCCTCCACCAGCACTTTGCCGCTCCTCTCGGCATCCCTCTGGGCCCAGCGCTCACTCTCCCCTTCCCATGGGAGTTCAAACCTTCTACCCCCTTCAGGTCTGATATAGGATGTTATTTAAAAAAAATGACAGAGCATCAACAATAAATCTAATCATAGGCTGTGGGGAAATCTTAATCCCCATACACTGAGTTCAACAGATTTGACATCGGGGGTATCACTTGCAGCAGACCACAGCTATGGAACTATAGCCGCAAGCACTAGGACCACACTGAAACTTTTCCAGCTAGCAGTCTACCAGGGGGCCACCCACTCCAACATCATACGTCGACCTATCCTATAAGAGTGGGCAGCCCCTGTGCCCTCAGTTCTTTTCCTGCCGACGACCATCACACGCCGACTTCACGAAGATTCACCAGCTTCAGTTGACTGCTATTTCGACGTTTTTCATCGTTGAACTTAGCTTTTTTGTTTTTTTTTTCTCCCTAGTGTGCATCACTTTAGCAGTAAAGTGATTTCTAGGAGTGTGGATATGTTGTTCATCCACACTGTTTGGCATGTCCCCTTCCTCTTTAAGTCTTGCTGGAAGTCTTCAAGCTGGCTTCTCCCACCCACCCGAGTGGTATATACCTCGGTTCCGCCCCATGATGCCAGATCTTCCTTTCCTCTGGAAGATACAAGTTCCCTCGTGCTCTCAGCATTTCGTAGGCCCTGGCTGTCAAATTGTTGGTTTTACCGAAAATCAAACTAATTCGAGTTAGCGATTGTGCTTTCTGCGCATCGACTATGGAGGAAAAGTCTTCCCCAGGATTTCGCCGGTGCCCCTGCGGCCAGAAGATGTTGCGCACTGATCCCCACCTCACGTGCGTTTACTGCGTAGGTGTCAGACATGACACCTCGTTGTGCGGTTTTTGCTTGGCCTTCCATCCCAATATCCTGGATGACTGCAAGACACGCTTGAAGCTAGAGACAGGAAAAAAAAAAACGCTGTGGAATAGAAGGAGGCTAAGTGGGCGGTTTCCCCGGCTGCGGGCTCCGCCGAACAGCTGGAACAGATGAAGGCATTCGAGGAGGAAGCAGCTCGTGCTTAGGCCAGTTGAAGCTTCTTCATCCCGCTGAACCTAGGCTCTACTTTTACGGGCTCCTTCAAGGAGATGTGCCAGTCTCTCCCCACTTGGGGTGAGGTGCCCTCGGGCTCGCACTCCTCCTGCTCTCGAAAGATGGACCCGTTGTCTTCATCGCGACGGAAACGCTCTTGGGACCGGGAGAGGTCCGAGTCCAAAGAGAACGTGATCTCGACCTCGGTTGAGATCGCATCCTTGGTCGCTGCCTTTTTGGACCTTCCATCTGGCCAAGGGACCGAGGAAGTGGCCAATGAGGTCGAAATTATCCTCATCCCGATCGACACCTTGTCGCCGGCTGTGCCAGACAACTCTTTGGATTGGACTCCGGTCCTGGTCTTTCCGGATGAGGAGACCCAGCCTGCTGGTGTCCCGATCAAGGATCCGGTCCCGGACCCTCGGGTCTCACCAATCCCGGTGTCTTCTGAACGACCGAGTCGGCCTCCCCGGTCTCGGTCCAGGACCCCCTCGGCTGAACAATCGAGGAAGAGCCATAAGTGCTCAAAAACGAGGAGACGCCTCAGGTCCTCATCCTCCTCGGACGAGGAGAGGCTCCAGCGGAAACTCCGCTGGCGCTTTGAAGACCTTATGTGGCATCAGCTGATCTTGACCGGGCAGAAGCTGGCTCAGCTGCCTACCCTGGCCATCACTTGGCTCTCACCTCCTAGGCTGAAGCCGACCCCTCCGGTACCGAAGCCCTCAGTTCCTCCGCCCGTGGGGCCGGGCCGTCTCCCGGTTAGGCCTATTCTGGTCTCTCCACCGATTCGGGTGGAACCACCACCTAAACAGCCTGAGGGAGGGGCGCCCTCAAAAGAGGACCGACAGGCTTCCCTGTCTGTCGATAAAAGTCACCCTGGACCGCCTTCGGCAGATCAAGAGTGACTTAGTTGGTAGACCGCTGTATCACGACTCTTCGGACTCGGATCTCACCGGCTTGCACTCACATCCTTGGGATGATGAGTTGTCGGTTGGCGCAGGGATCGAGGAAGGCCCTTCCTCTTTCCAGGGCATTCTCTGCCTCCTCTCCAATTCCACCGGAATGCCCCTGGAGCCTATCCAGAGAAAGGCAGTGTACCCTCTCACTGACATTCTCAAGAGAGGGGATACCCCAACAGAGGCCTTTCCAGTGGCCGAGGCCATTGTTGGCTCGGCCCTTGAACTTTGGCAGCATCCTGCCTCCTGCCCAGCACCATCTGCTCACATGGCCCGCAAGTACTCGGTGCCCATTGGGTCACTTGCAGGGTTCACAGAGCACCCTTCGGCCGAGAGCCTGGTGACCCCCTCTGTGTTCAGGTATACTGGTAGTTCGTCCGACACTGACCGACCCCCTAGACAAGGAGTCCAAGAATATGGACCACACTGCCCGTAAGGTCTATGTGGCTTCTTCTCTGGGCCTTCGTCAGGCCAGCTCGGCTGTCATTGTGGCACACTTCTCTCATGCCACATTGGGTCATTAGATGAGGTCCTCCATCATCTCCTGCCGGACATGCAGACCACGGTCAAGCAGGTCTGTGACCAAGGCCGTGCTGTTGCTAAACAGCAGCTCCAGACGGCCTTGGATATCGGGGATTCTTGTGCCCGCTTGCTGGCAGCCACAGTGGCCTCTCGCAGCGGGGCTTGGCTGAGGCTTTCCTCTTTTCCAGCTGATACTCCGCATAAGCTTGCTGATGTGCCCTTCCTGGGTACCGACTTGTTCAGTCCAGGAGTGGCTGGTCACCTTCAGCGTATAGAGCAGTCCAGTGCCACCCTGGATGCTACTTCTTCCAAGGGTTCTTCAGGCAAGAACCAGCAGAAGAGAAAGAAGAAGCCATTTCGACACTCTTTCCCTGTGGTCCGGCAGCCCTCTTATCAAGGAGGACAGCAACATCAACAGCAGACTTAAGCTTGGTACCCTCGAACCAAGCAGGGTCCTCTGCAGCCCTGTAAAGGAGGCCTAGGCTCAGGTCCTGGAGCCTCCTCCTCCTCTTCTAAGCCTGCTCAGTGACGGGTTGGGGTGGCCACCCCTACACCCATCACGCCAGCTCTGGGTCCTCCCGTGGGTGGTCGGCTCCGCCACTTCCTTTCTGCCTGGTCTGCTGTCACTTCGGACAGGTGGGTTAGCCCAGCTCCTCCGCAAGGTGGCAGTAGCTCCAGTGCCAGATCCTCCGACAGACTCAGGCTTTGTTTCCAGGTACTTCCTGGTGCCCAAGCGGACGGGGGGCTGGCACCCCATCCTAGATCTCCACGACCTGAATCAATATCTCCGGTCCCGCACCTTTCGGATGGTCACTCTGAACCAGATCTTACCATCCCTGGAGCGAAACATGTGGTTCTGTTCACTGGATCTACAGGACATGTTCTTTCACGTCCCAATCCGTCCGTCCCATCAGCGATTCTTCCGCTTCAGGGTCGATAAGCGACCCTGTACGAGTTCCGAGCCATGCCGTTTGGCCTCTCTTTGGCCCCACGGGTCTTCACCAAATGCATTGCATTGGTTGCAGCACACCTTCGGCATCGAGGATTCAGAATCTACCCTTATCTCGATGATTGGCTCTTGGCAGGTTCCACCCATCAGGCGGTGGAGAGGTCCAGGGATCTGGCCCTCCAAACCTGCTCCCAACTTGGCCTCCTGATCAGCGAGGCCAGGTCGGAACTCATGCCTTCTCAGGTGATGGGCTTCACTGGGGCAAAGCTCAACTCTTGTCAAGCCAGAGCTCGGCTTCTGGTGGACAGGGCGGAGGTTCTCTTCTCCTTTGCCCGATCATTTCTGGTTGGGCATTTGCGCCCTGCCTGGGACTTTCTGCGCCTTCTGGGTTACATGGCGGCGTGCACCTCAGTGGTCAGTTAGGCCCAGTGGCACATGCGCCCCCTTCAATAGGAGCTGGCCACCCAGTGGACTGAGTGATATGGTCACTTCGACCAGCTGATCACTGTAACCCAGAAGATGTGGAATGTTCTCCAATGGTGGACCGCTCCAGACCGGTTGCAGGAAGGGATCCTGTTGGTCCGCCCTGAGCCGATGGTCTTCCTTTATGACCAATGCATCTCTCATGGGTTGGGGAACCCACATTGGGGACAACAGGGCCCATGGGTTCTGGACCCCTGAGGAGTCCCGATGCCACATCAACCTGTTGGAGCTCAGAGCAGTCAGACTGGCACTGTCAGCTTCCGCTCCTCCGCTCCGGGGTCAAGTGGTTCAAGTCCAGATGGGCAATACCACGACCATGTACTACCTCAACAAGCAGGTGGCACGCACTCCCATCTGCTGTGCAAGGAGGCGCTCCGCATCTGGACCTTCGTAAGCCAGTTGGAGGCGGATCCCCTACCCATCCATGTGGCGGGAGCCTTGAACCAGCTGGCAGATGCTGTCAGCCACATAGGCCAGACATCCCACGAGTCGTCTCTCCATCCAGAGGTAGCTTACAACCTGTCCTCCCATTGGGGCATACCGATGGTGGACCTGTTTGCCTCTAGGGAAAACAACAAGCTGAGGCTGTATTATGTCCGCCCCCCTTAGCAGGGCTCGCTGCAGGGGGATGCTTTCTCGAGACTGTGGACCCCAGGCCTCCTCTACGCCTTCCCTCCATTTCCCTTGATCCATAAGGTGTTACTCAAGGTGAGGAGGGAGAAGGCGAAGGTGATTCTAATAGCCCCAGATTGGCCGTGCCAGTTCTGGTACCCAGATCTCCTCAGCCTCAGCTGCAGGCCCCCGGAGCGGCTTTGTACACTCCTAGACCTGATATCTCTGAACCAGGGGAAGATATTCCATCCGGACCTTCAATCCCTGCACCTCACAGCCTGGTACCTGAGCGGCTAGAGTGCCAGGCTTTGGGTCTTTCCGGAAATGTCTACACCATAGTGGAGGCATCTAGGAAGGAATCGACCAGGAAATGTTACACCTTCAAATGGAAAAGGTTTTCCATTTGGTGTCAGGGTAAGAGTCTGGACCCGTTATCCTGTCCTGTGGCTAACATTCTCGACTACCTTTGGTCTCTCTCCAAAGGGGGTCTACAGTCATCGACCTTTAGGCTGCACCTGGCAGCCATTTCTGCTTACCGGGCATGGGCCGGTCAGCCGACATTGGCACAGGAGACTGTGGTCGGGCGCTTCTTCAATGGCCTGGATCACACATTCCCTCCGGTGCATGAGCCTCCACCTCCGTGGGATCTACTGCTGGTACTGGCAAAACTCATGGGCAAGTCATTCGAACCAATTCACAAGTGCGGTCTGTCACACTTGTCATGGAAGATGGCCTTCCTGGTGGCTGTCACATCAGCCAGAAGGACAGGGGAGCTCCAGGGACTTTCAGTGGACTCTCCTTATCTGGTCTTTCACAGGGACAAAGTTGTCCTGCACCCCCAACCGAAATTCCTTCCGAAGGTGGTGTCAGAGTTTCACCTTAACCAGGTGTTGACTCTGCCGGTATACTACCCTAATTACACCTCTGACGCTGAGTACAGGCTCCGTACTCTGGACCTGAGACGTGCTGTCTCCTACTACAAGGAGAGAACGGTGGAAATTTGTGGAGAGGTTTGCCAGCTGTTTGTCACCTACGCTGAAGCCGCTTCTGGCAGACCTCCAGCTAAACGGACCGTAACAAGGTGGATTACATCAGGCATAGGTCTGTGCTATGAGTTGGCTGGCAAGGAGCCTCCCAGAGGGATAAGAGCTCATTCTACCCGCCATACTGCTACTTCGGTGGCTGCTTCCTGGGACATCCCTATCCAGGAAATCTGTCGGGCTGCTACCTGGAAGTCAGCAAACACCTTCATTACCCACTACCACATCGACCTTGAGTCATGCCCGGGATGTTGGTTTTGGAGCATCGGTTCTCCAATTTCTGTTTCCTAAATAGGGGGTGTGCGCCTTGCCTCCCTCCTCCTGGAGAACTGCTTGGAGTCTGCCAAACAGTGTGTGGATGAACAACATATCCACGCTCCTAGAAGAACAGGTTACTCACCCGTAACAGTAGTTCTCGGAGTGGTATATGTTGTTCATCCACACGCACCCACCCAACCTCCCTGGCTTCGGCGCACATCCTTGCTTCCAGTGGGCTACGATCTGGCGCTCATGGGGCAGAGCCGAGGTATATACTATCTGGGTGGGTGGGAGGAGCCTGCTTGAAGACTTCTGGCAAGATTTAAAGTGGAAGGGGACATGCCAAACAGTGTGGATGAACAACATATACCACTCCTACTGTTACAGGTGAGTAACCTGTTCTTTCTAACCCCAGTAATACTCAGGTATTCATAACTTCTGCAGTGTCCCTTTAAGATTGAACTACCTGGAGAGAATTTGGAATGTTATGCAAATGATGGAATCTTTGCGCGTGCCATTTTCAGATGCTGTCTTGAACTAACTGCCTAGGTTCTAAACCCTCAGATTTCACTCTCCGCCTGACAAGACCAGAAGCTCAGAGATCCTCTCCTCATCTACCTGTCCTGACGCAATAAAACTTATAAAAATACATAAGTATTTTTCTTCTTTTCATTTGCTGCCTTTTGCTATGTGTTATGTTTAGCTAAACCATTGTTTTTATATTTAAAATATATTTTTCTCAGTTTCTCCCGGTTTGGTATAACCGGTGGGGAACCAGGGTTTGTTTTGTAGTTATCGGAGTTCCCTTACTAAGGAACTCCGTTAGTTTAGTGTAACTTTGTTAAAAAATATTTATTTTGTGAACCGCTCATTTCGGTTCTTGAACCGCTAGTCCCGGTTCATTTTTCTGCTTGGTTACCATTTCCGATCGGTTTCTTATTGGTTCAGGAACTGACCGCAAATGCTAAATAAGTTTTAAAAATCTTTCTTATTTAGCGGTTATTTGTTTTGGGCATTTGTTACCCACAGAATGTCTGAAAAACCTAAAAGAAGAACCGGTGAACCTGGTTTCAAACCTTGTACTGATTGTGGTGAGATTTTTGCCAAGGCAGACGAGCAAAATTTATGTGTTGTCTGCTTGGGCTTTGAACATTTAAAAACAGACTATAGTATATGGTTAGAGCTTATTGTGTCTGGAAAACAAAGGTTTTCCAAATCTTGTTGTAGGACAGTTCAAAGGTCAAAAGTTGTTGTACTATCGTTCTGATGTCACATCGATAGTACAACAACTTTTTAACTTTGACCTGCCACCTGATTGGCTCAAACTAGGCTCAATGTACAAAACAGAGACAAACATGGCGGCGCGATTTAGCGAGCGCCAGCACAGTCACCGACTTTTAAGTTCAGAGTCGGAACATGGACTAGAGCCATACATGGTTCCCTTTCGGAAAAACTGTTTTTTTTTTAATTTTTAAAAATAAGTGGTGTGGAAAAATGAAAGTAAGAAGCGGGACCGATCATAAGTGGCAGCAGTGGGAACGGGAGCGAGCAGGAGCACCAGCGGGAAAGGAGCAGCACCCACAAGTAATTATATCAATAAAATTATGTGAAGCTAAACAAAAACCCATATACTACATCAAACAGTGGATGGGTGACCATCCACAACTAAGGCTGTTTTTCCCTCTTGGGATGTTGATGACATCAGCGAGACCTCTCGAGCTTCGCTCTCGAGGTCTCTGATGTCATCAACTCCCTCGAGGGAAACACAGCCTTGTTGTGGATCGTCGCCCATCCACTATTCTATATGTGATATTTGCAAAACTTTTCCTGAAAAAACTGTTAAAAAACACATTTAAAGGCTCAAGAAAAAGCTGTCTGTTCCTAAGGGTCCCTCGAGCTCTGACCAGCTGACACCCTCTGTTTCTATGGGTGAAACCACATTAATAACAGCTGTAACTGCCACCCCTGAGGTGGGTACACAAGCAGTTCCAAAGAAGCTTGCTGAACTGGCTAACTCTCCGGTTCCCTCTAAACAATTCAGGAAAACAAAGCACACAAAACTCCCAGCTGAGCAGCATTTGGGGACTTCTGTGTCTGCAATAACAAGCATTTGTCAATGCCGAATGTTGCTTGCTTCTATGTGCTGTTTAGGTATTTGGAAGTCATTGGAGTGCAAATATTGAAAATTTGCGAACTTACGAGTGTGCGTAGGAACTGCGTAACGCACGCTCGTAAAACAGTCATTTTTAGGAATTTTTTCACCAAATTTTCAACACAGCCATTTTAAGACCTCTGCTCATGAACAGTGTCACTGTGATTTTCTTAATTTGTCCCGTACATTGATTTCGCACACCGACTGCGCCATTCTGCTACATGGCGGAAACACATTTTGGTGAGATGTGAAAATGACAGCTGTACTACTCATAAGAAGGTGTGGTAAAATGGCAATGTTGAAAATCTGGAGTGAAAATATTGAAATTACAACTTACGAGCCTGCAGGAACTGCTACCAGAAACAGTCATTTTAGGAATTTTTGCACCCAAATTTTCAACATGGGGTTTTGGGACCCCTTCATGAATGATGTCACTGTCATGGCGGTATTCAGGCCCGAAGGTGATTTCGCAGTCACTGCGCAAAATCACCCTTCGGGCCCGAATAACGCCATGACAGTGACATCATTCATGAGAAGGGGTCCCAAAAACCCCATGTTGAAAATTTGGTGCAAAAATTCCCAAAAATGCCTGAGATATGCAACAAAGTTGAAACCCCCATCTAGCCCATTATACAGCTTACCGGCATTTCCTCAGTTCGCGGTCGGCTTTGAAGAGTGCAGACGTGTTCCCGGTCCACGAAGATCGCCGCGCTGGAGTCTGGAGGTAAGTATGGTGGGGGCGTGGGAGGCTGGGTGCACAGTGGGTGGGTGCGGGTTGTGGGAGGGGTGGTCGGGGAGACACTCCAGCGGGACCGTTCGTTTTTCAGGTTAAAAAAAATAAAAAGACATCGTAGGACAGTTTGCCACGCTGGGTGGGCTCCCAGCGTGGCACAAGTGATGGGGGCGTTCAGCCGACGGGGATTGGGCACCCCCATCGCAAAGGAATCGATGACATGCTGGGGTGGGCTCCCAGCGTGGCACCTACAGCTGGGGAGATGCAGCTCAGCCGGACGGGGATTGGGCACCCGTTGGCTATGCAGTAAGTGCGGGCGCTTGCGCCTGCGTGTGGGGGGGCCTACGCTTCAGTGGGCTCTTATCTCTGCTCGCTGAGGCGTAGCTCCCTTCAACTGTATGCCACTGCATTTTGGAGCGTGTCATAGACGGCTCCAAAATGCATTGGCTTACAGGGGGCCGCGCCTGCCAGCTCACTGACTGAATTGGAGGAGGAGGTGACACACCTCCGAAATCTCTGATGATGGCACTGTGTTTCTTGCACATGCGTGCAAGCAACATAAAAATGCCAACTGCTGATGAGATTGCACAGGCCTTTCGAGTTATCCAGGCTTTACAGGGGCTGACTGCACCCCTGCCTGAGACTGCTACCAAACAGACTGGCTGTTCTTCTCAATCTTCCCTTTTTCAACAAGAAGAATAATATGTTGATATTGATGTGGAGGACGATGGGGACCCCATTGAACCAGAGGTTTCCCCTGAACAAGACTTTGGTTCTCCTCCTAGGGCATCAGAGGATTTTTCCTCACACTTTACTTTTTGTGGGTGTTGTTTCTCCTGGGGCCCCCAGTCGGACAATCCATCCTCACATCCCTTTCTCCAGCTGTCGTCTGACCCATACCAGTCTCCTGGGAGGGCAATCACCTAATTGCCCCACGGCTTACCCCCTGTGGCGGGGTGGCAGGGGGGTGGCCAACTTCCCACACTGAGTTCAGATCCACATGGTGATCCCCTCCTGGAGCTGGCGCAGGTGCTCACAGATGGCCATTAAGTCGCTGCGACTGGGTGCCCTTTTTCTGATTTTTCTCCCCTGTGGTCTCGTGGCGTGCAATGATGCCAGCGTCTGAGTGCACGCACTCTCTCATGCGCGCCCCTGTCAAGCGTCTGCCGCATCCCGCCCCCATGTTATGTGGCTCCATGCCATCGAGCCCCAGCCTCCGCTGGGGGTCAGGCAGTCACCAGCCACTGGAAACCCCCCTTCCCGGAGATGGAGAGCAGTCCGTCGGACGCTCAGTCCATCTTCCTGCTGACCCACGGCGACCTGTGCTCGTTCCCGAACATGGGTCGCGGGCATGGTGCGAAGTGTGGCGCCTAGTGCCACTGGGCCGGCTTCACACTTTACTTTTATAAGAAGGATGGTGGATGCATTAGACGTCCCCACAAGTAAGGTGATTGAGGATGAAAAAGAAGCTGAATATATGGAAATGATGGGACTGATACCCATGAAAAAGCTTCTTCTTCCTGTTAACAAGTTCTTTAAGAAGGATACCTTAAAGAGTTTGCAAACACCTAATACTGCTACCCCTCTGGATAAGTGGTTGGATAAAAAGTATCAGTTGGAAAGGCAGGGCGCTGAATTTTTGTTCTCTCACCCTGACCACAAGGAGTGGTCCAAGTTGCAGCCTGTGACAGGTAAGGGTTCCACTAGCCTCCCACCCTCCAGACAAAGACTCTAGGAAGATTGATAGCATGGCCTAGAAAGATTACCTTTTGGCCTCTTTGACCATCAGGCAGCCACTCTTCCAGGCCTGTGCTGCACAATATCAAAAATCTATTTGGCAGTCGGTCCTTGCTATGTCAGACAAGGTACAGTCTCCCCTTTCAGCTGACTTAACTGAAACAGCCAGGTGTGGTTAGGAAGCAGCCAAATATCAATTTCAAATGGCTGCTGATTTGAATGACACAGCTGCCTGGTGGATGGCAAACACTGTGGCTCAGAGAAGGTTTTCTTGGCTAAGATTCACAAATCTTACCCAGGATACACAAACCAAGGCATTGGATTTCCCATTGGAGGAAAACACCCTCTTTGGGGAAAAGACAGAGGCTTATATGAATAAGATGGATGAATACAAGGCCACCTACAGAAGTAATTCTGCAAAAGAGAAAGATTCCCCATCCACCAGACCCTATGGAAGGGGAGGCAAGGACCGATCCTTTTGAAGCAGTCCCTTTTGCCAGGCAATGGCTATGCCTCGGTACCAGTAGTATCCACAGCAGGGATACTTCAGAGGCAGGGGTAGAAGGGGTTCCAGGCATGGGTCCCAATCCCAGGCTCAGCCTCAAGCAAAGCAGGCACCCTGACATGTCGGTACAGGCCGCCTCCCTACTGCCTCTAGGAGGCAGACTGGCTCACTATTTTCATGCTTGGAACAACATCATCACAGACAAATAGATCCTGGAAGTAGTGAGCCAGGGATTGTCTCTAACCTTCAGATCCCTCCTACCTTTAAGAACCCGAGTTTTCAAACCATCCTCAAATGTAGAGAGAAAACTCTTGGAAACAGAGGTTCAAGAACTGCTTCTGTCACAAGCAGTGGAACCAGTTAAAGGGAACCCACTTAAAGGGAAAGGGAAAGGGATTTTACTCAAGATACTTCCTTACCACAAAGAAAAATGGGGAGTGGCGGCCCATCTTAGACCTCAGGGTCTTAAACAGATACCTAACAAAACCAAAGTTTAAAATGGTAACACTGGCACTGATTTTTCCAACCCTCCAAAAAGGAGACTGGTTGGCTTCATTGGACCTAAAAGATGCCTATTTCCACATCCCCATAAGGGAGTCTCACAGAAAATACCGCAGGTTCAGACTCCCTTCAGGTCACTATCAGTTGTCAGCCCTGCCATTCGGTCTCACTTCAGCACCAAGGGTGTTCACAAAGTGTCTGGCAGTGGCACACCTTCGAAAGCAAGGTGTCACAGTCTTCCCATACCTAGACAATTGGCTGGTGGTTGAAAAATCACCCCAACATGTCATGGAGCAGCTGCAACTCACCCAAGAGCTCTTGGAGTCTCTAGGATTCCTGATAAACCTGAAAAAGTTGGTTCTTCAGCCTGCTCGGGTTTTGCAGTTCATAGGAGCCGAGTTAAATATCCTGCAGGGCAAGGCATACCTACCTCTGGACAGGGTAAGGAACATCCAACAGATAGCAGGTTCATTTATCCTGGACAAACCAAAAACTGCATGACAGTTTCTTCAGCTGCTGGGCCACATGACAGCTACCACTGGCATAGTGCTGGGGTCCAGATTCTGGATGAGGAACATCCAGTTTCACCTCAGAGCTCACTGGTGCAAGAGAAGAGACCCTCTTTCAAAACTGATTCCAATAACAGGAACTCTGTTACAGGCCCTCGAAACGTGGAAAGAGGAGACCAATCTGAGAAATGGGGTTTCTTTTCAACAAGAGCCCCCATCAATAGTTCTCACAATGGATGCATCACTATTGGGGTGGGGTTCCCACCTGGGAGATCACCACCCAAGGCACATGGTCAAAGAGCAGTATTGTTGGCACTAAAGGCCTTCACTCCGCTGCTACAGGGAAAGGTGGTACAGATCAGAACAGACAATACCACCACTATGTACTACATAAACAAGCAGGGAGGGACAAGGTCAAACCCTCTCTGCAAAGAAACCATGAAAATATGGAGTCTGGCATACTCCTTGGGAGTTTCTTTACAGGCCATTCATCTGCCAGGCAAGGACAATACCTTGGCAGTCACCTTGAGTCAGATCAACCAGGCCCATCACGAATGGACTCTGAACAGGCAAGTGGTGGAAGTGATTTTCAGGAGGTGGGGCACTCCAGAGGTAGACTTGTTCGCATCCCACCAGAACAACCACCTAGTAAATTACTGTTGCAGACCACCAGAGCAGGGAACAGTCCCCCTGGATGCTCTAATTCTGGATTGGTCAGGGAAATATCTGTATGCTTTTCCTTCCTTCCCCTTGGTGTACAGGGTTTTACTCAAGCTCAGGTCCCAGTCAGCATCCATGATCTTGATAGCTTCAGATTGGCCCAGGCAGCCATGGTACTCTCTACTGCTCTTCATGTCTGTGGCCGAGCCGATACACCTTCCCAGGAGGCACAACCTGTTAATCTCCAATCAGGGGAGGCTCGTGTACCCAACCCAAACTTGTGTGCCACTGGACTGGAGGATGGCACATGTAGTACCATTACACAAGACTGGACCCAGGATGAACTGGGTAATTATTGCCTGGTAGGTCTCACCTCCATAGTGTGCAAACTCATGGAGACAATACTAAAGGAAAGACTGGTGTTGTACCTGGAGGACAATGGCCTCCAGGATGTGAGGCAGCATGGTTTTTTTTCAGGGAAGTTTTGTCAAACCAACCTGATACGATATTATGAACTGGGTGACAGGTGAACTGGATAAGGATCATGTGGTGGATGTTCTTTACTTGGACTTCAGCAAGGCCTTGGATTCTGTGCCTCATGGGCGGCTTAGGGTGAAGCTAACTGGTGTAGGGGTAGGGGCAAAAATGATGAACTGGATTACAAGCTGGCTGAGTGGGAGGCTGCAATGGGTGGTGGTGAGAGGGGAGCTCTCAACTTCAAGGCCAGTGATGAGTGGGGTGTCACAGGGCTCTGTGTTGGGGCCAATATTGTTCGGGCTCTTCATATCAGACATTGCACATGGGGTGGTGAGCAAGATAAGTCTGTTCGCTGACGACAACAAGATCAGAACAGTGGTGAATGGAGAGGAGGGATGGAAGCAGCTGCAGGGGGACCTACGGAAGCTAGAGGAGTGGTCAGAGAGGTGGCAGCTGGGGTTCAATGCAAAAAAGTGTAAGGTTATGCACTTTGGGGTGAAGAACCCAAGGAGAGAATACTGGCTGGGAAGGGTTAAGCTGGAGATCACTGAGGAGGAGAAGGACCTAGGGGTAATAGCAGAGACTATGGACAACACTGCCCAGTGTAGGAGAGCGGCTGCAAAAGCGAACAAAATGCTGGGGTGCATAGTGAGAGGTTTTTCGTCCAGGCGAAGAGAGGTGATCTTGCCCCTCTACAGGTCGCTGGTAAGGCCGCACTTAGAGTATTGTGTGCAGTTTTGGAGGCCATACCTAAAGCGTGATATCAGGCTACTGGGGGGGGTGCAGAGGAGGGTAACAAAGATGATATGTGGAATGTAAGGGACAGACTATGACAGCAGGCTGAGAGACCTGAATATATACACCCTGGAGGACAGAAGGGATGGGGGGACATGATAGAGACATTCAAGTACCTGAGGGGAATCAATAAGGATGGGGCAGATGGGGTCTTAAGGTTTAGGAGGGAGGGTCACCAGGGGCATCGCCAAGAATAGAGGGGAAGATTTAGGAAGGAAATGAGGAGACACTATTTCACAGAGGGGTGGTAGCGAAATGGGCAACCTACCGGAATGGCTGGTATCATGTAAATATGTGAACAGTTTCAAAGGGCATGGGACAGGGAACAGGGGAGAGTGAGGGTGGGGGGTGGCAGTGGGATGACAAACAGGGGGGTGGGGCAGCTGCAAACTAGGGGTGCTAGCTGCACACTCGAGCAGACTTAGATAGACTGGGTGGTCTGTTTCTGCTGGCACATTCGTATGTTTGTATGTAACCTCAGATCCCTCAGGCTCAAGGCCTGGCTCTTGAGGACCTAGAATATGCTGGCCTAAACCTTTCTGAAGGTGTTCTGGACATTTTGAGGGGCTACAGGAAGCCCTCCACTAAGGAAAACCTGTGCTGCAAAATGGAAAAGGTTTTCTATTTGGTGATCCACCCAAGAAATTGTGCCAGCAGAGGCTGGGGTACCAGCCATGCTGGATTCAAACAACATGAAGTCTTGCTGTATTCTGACGTGTGCAGTTGGCCCCAGCACTTGAACTGCCCCGGAGATGAAAGAGTTAACTCTATGCAGAAGCATAGAATGTTGAGCTCGAGCTCCGATTTCAAACCTCTATCTGTGGTGCTTCAGAGTGTAACCATCAGATTCTTTACTCCGACTAACTGTGAAGTCGCTCCAGAGATTGCTCCTTCGCTTGGTTTGGTAAAGTTTCTTAAAAAGTGTCGGTTTTCACCGATTTCAAGTCTGTGTCTACGGTACAGTAAGTGTGCAGATAGGTAGTGAGCTGTTTTTTTGTCTTTATCACTGTGGAAATTGTAGCTCTTCGGTTCCTTAGTGGTCAGTCTGTTTGGGAACCAACTGTTTCTGTTTAAATTCAAATTCTGTGAGTTTGCAGTGGTGTGCTGGTTCCGATTGGTTTTAAAAAAAAAATGGACTTTTACTGGTTTCTTTCCACAACCCGTAACACGTTTGGTTACCGATCAGAGAGTATTACCAGGCTTAAAAGCTATTAAGGGTAATTTTGTTAGTCTGGCCATGTCTGAGAAACCCAAGAAGAAAACCAGGCCCACTGGTTTTCAACACTGTAGTGAGTGTGGGGAAGCTTTTGCCAATACTGATCCTCACCTCATCTGTGTTTATTGTCTGGGGTTTGACCACCTCAAAACAGACTGCCAAATATAATAAGAATTTTCCAAAGCCACTATGGATAAAAGATTGAGTAGGCTAAAGGAAAGGGAGGCCGAGAAGTCCGCTGACACGGATGGCCAGCCCGGTTCGGTTGCGGCCGAACCTGGGGAGGTGCCCACTGACCTGGGGAGGTGCCCACCTACCTGGGTGATACCTCCTCGGGCAGAAGGAGATCTGACTCGGAGGGGTCGGTTCTGGTGAAAAGAAAAAGGATATCAGCTCTTCGGATCCAGAACCGCGTACTCCAACTGCTAATGAGATAGACAAAGCGATAAGCATTGTTCAATCGCTTCAACCGGTTCCATCCAAACTGGCACCGTCGGTTAGGCGGTCGGTTCGGTCAGATCCCACTCAGTCGGATTACAATCCGGATGCCTATTATGAATTGGAGTGGGAGGGGGACGAAGACTTACCAGAACAGGACAATGATGAGGATAATGATTTAGATGGTCTGGATGTGCCCATTGAACCGGACATCTCCCCAGACAGACTCGCCAATGTCTCCCCTCCCAGGCTTTCTGAGTCCCCTTCCCACTATTTGTTCTACAAAAAGGTGGCCAAAACCCTTCAGCTCCCCATGGTAGAAGCTGCAGAGGAGGAAGAGGAGCCTGATTTTGTTGAGATGATGGACATCCCAGAGTCTAAAAGGTTGTCTATTCCCCTTCACAAATCTTTGGGGAAACAGACAAAGAAGATTCTTCAGATACCAAACTCTTTACCTCCAGTAGACAAAAGGATGGACAGGAGGTACATGTTGTCAGGCTCAGGTACGGAGTTTTTGTGCAATCATTGCAGCCATATTGGGGTGGTGTAGGCTGCAGCCTGTGACAGGGCTAACATACCTTTGGCTTCACACCTCCCAGATAAAGACTCCAGGAAGGTGGATGCCATGGCCAAAACACAATATTTGGCATCCTCCTTGGGACTCAGGCAGGCAAATTATATGGCCTGTGCAGCCAGGTACCAGAAGTCCAGCTGGGATACTGTTCTGGAACTGGCCAAACAGGTTTCCCCCCAGCTGGCCAAAGAGCTGGAGGAGGTGGCTGCTGATGGGATTGAGGCATCCAAAGTACAATTCCATGTTGTTGTGGACTCGAATGATGTGGCATCACGAGTCATGGCTATATCTGTGTCTCTCAGGAGATTTTCTTGGCTCAGATGTACTAGCTTTTTGCAGGACACCCAGGCTAAGGCCATGGATTTCCCTGTAGTGGGTAACTCTCTGGGGAGCAGACAGAGGTTTACATGAAAAAAATGGATGAATGCAGGACTACTTACAGGAGTGCTCAGGCCAAGGAAAGACAAGTCACTCCTCAGAGGCAGCAGTCTAGGGGCAGGGGCAGGCCTTTTCACAGGCCTTTCTACCAAGCCCAGGCCTCCTCTCCCTTCCCACAGAGGGGGTTCTTCTGAGGGAGAGGCAGGAGGGGGATGAGCAGGGCTGCATCCTCTTCCCAGTCTAAGGCTCCTGCCAAGCAGATACCCTGATGTGTCAGCCCGGGTCGACTCCCCATTTCCAGTAGGAGGCAGGCTGGCTTACTACTTCCAGGTCTGGAAGTCTGTTACCTCAGACAAGTGGGTCCTGGCCAGGACCAAGATGATGGAAACAAACAGAACTGTCTATGCTGCGACTTCCGGTTCCAGCATAGGCTGAGGAGAAGCACATTACGTGGGCTCTCCATCCTTACCACTCTAAAATTAAGCTCAGAACATTCAGAAAACAAAAAGAGATGCACAAAAATTATCAAAACTGAGAGCTGTTAGAAGGTCATGTCGAATTTAAATAAAAATCGCTTCCAGTCTTTTGCTGAAATGGCAGACGCTGATGACCCACCATCTGATGACTCTGAACGCTCTCGGAGGCCTAGTGCGAGCTCCTCATGAAAGAAAGGTGCATCATCGGCTAAAGGAAAAAAAACTCAACCGGACGGCAATGTGGAAACAATTCTGCAAGCGATTGCTGAGTTCAGAAATGAAGTCCGTGAAAACTTACTCGATCTGCGTAGCGAGATCAGCTCATTGCAGAATAAGGTGGCTGAGGCAGATAACTAAATAACCAAAAATACTGATAGATTGGATATAATGGAAAGTCACCTGAAAAATCTAGCTACAGAACAACTCCTAATTGCTGCACGTCAGGAGGACTCTGAAAACAGAGCAGACGTTGTAACATCCGAGTTTTTGGTATTCAGGAGGCGGAGGATACCCTAGCATTCTCTGATTATTTGCTGCGATTGGTATTGGATCTTGACCCTAGCGTCCAGCTAGATATTGAGCACGCCCACAGAGCACTCGGCCCCAAACCAACTCGCCCAGATGCCAGGCCTCGTTCATTTGTCCACAGGCTGCTGAGCTTTCAGGTTAAAGAAACACTGCTACGTAAAGCCTGGCAGAAGAGTCGAGTAATGCTGGGCCAACACAGGCTACTCTTTGATAACGACTATGCCCCCCCATACTCAGAGGCAGAGGAGAGAATGCAACCCCTTGTTTTCCACTCTGAGAACCCAGAAGATTCGGTTCAGAACTCCATACCCTGCCAAGTTGGTTGTGAATCTATCATCGGGTCAGAAAACACACGTTACAGCTATGGAGCCAGCCGAGGATCTTTCAAGTAGGGGGATAATTACAAACAAAACTTTAGATCTAGTAAAAACTCACACCGGTCTGAACTCCACAGCAACCTTGAACCATTGGCAGGCGGATAACTTATCTCTTCTTGAGATCTTGCAATGACTGAAGGATTATCGCAACCCCACCCTGGGCACTTGAGGTATCTAAATGGTTTTGCTCTTAACCTATTTTGAACCCTTTTATATTCTATCAGTCTTGGGTGGGTGTACGAGTCGGGGATTGAGGGACGGATTGGAAGGGGGGAAGGCGTCTCACTAATGGCTCTGACAACTACTACATCAACTGAATGGAGGTAGGCGGAGGGGGGAGGGTGTATCCTTCTCATTATCCTTCACCTCGACTAATTAGGCATTGGGTTGTCATTAGAGTCATACATATAGCAAGGCTATTGTTTTCCCCTTCTCGAGATCTGACCTGGCTCTTCTTGCTGTGCATCCCAGCTCTCATCTTTGGCCACTTGTTGGCTGATAATGGAATCGATTAGGAGGTGATTTTGAACGAGGCTCAGTCAACAGTAAAACCAGAACGCAAGGGAACTGCAGCAAACACAGTAACTTTTTCACGATATTAGTACACTCAGAAACAAGCTTCATCTCCTGAATTACTTCCAACTAACTGAGCTAAACTAAAACGAATTGGAAGGTGCATTTAAAATTCATCAGCTAAAACCAAGTGTGAGATTTCTCTATGGAAACCACCATACTGATATGGACTTTTCCTATATCTAACAAAAATTTGATGGAACATAAAATACAGAGGGGACAAATTATACAAGGAATATATAGACATTTCATACTAGCTTATGAAAGCTATAATTGATTATTTCCATCCAAATGCTTGAAATTTGAAAGTTTTCTATCATTTGATACGATTGAGAATATAAGGAGGAAAGGATAGTAATTATCATTTGTTCTGGTTACAAGCGCCGGATAATTATAACCAAAAGGTGACCACAAATGAAGAGGTGGTCAGCACAGTAGAATCAATTAGTCTCCAGGAGGAATCCCACCTGGGGCAAGAATTATTATTATTATTATTATTTTTAAAGATCTAGATAGTACATTAAAATAAAGTTGTTCTCAGGCCAATAATGCATGTAATTTAGTAAAAATGACTATATACATTATACCTTTATGACCATATTTATAAGAAAGGATGGAGTATCCCACATATGGGATTGTTAAAGGTTTACATGCCTGACCACTTTAAGGGTGAGCATAATACATCGCTCCCCGCCTTGGGGGTCTTCCTTGTGCTCTTATGGAGTAATGTCCAGATGAGTAATTTGATGCCCCTGTTCTCCCCTCCTAACCCCCTGGGATCCAGGTTGGAAAATACTCGAGCGTGCTTAGCATAAGCACCTCCTCTGTGGGAGTCAATATGTATATAAGTTATAATGGGGAACTCAGAGTGTATATTTGTGAGACAGTACATCACAATATGCCTGAGGACTCAGTTCTTTGTTCTTTATATATATGTTATCTGGTTAATAGTTATGTATATTTTCTTAGATTAGGGTCGAGTGTTATTAGAGATATAGGAAAAAATATTGCACACACTATACAGTTTAATATTGCTTTATTGAATCTAAAAATAACAGCACATGGGGTGAAAACTCTTCTCTGGTTCATTGGTCTTCTTCTCGGGTGGAGAGTGATGGGGAATCTAAATGTTCAGCGGACCTGGAAAAAAAAAAAGAAAGAATATACAAAGTTATAAAATAAAAAATGGCCTCTGATCCAATTCAGATATCTTCGTAAAATATAAATGGTCTTCATGACCCTATAAAAAGATAGCGGGTCATGCAACAATTAAGAAAACAAGAGGCTTGTCTTTACCTCCTTCAGGAAACACATCTCATGGACTCAGAACATCAGAAGCTGAAGTGGGGTAAACGGTACAGTATATACGCCTCATCCTACTTTCGTGGAAAAAAAAAAGAGTGGTGGCTGTATTGGTCCCCTCTGAAACCCCATTAGAAATTAAGTCCTATACAGACAGTCAGGGTCAGTGTATCATACTGCAGGGTCTCTTATACGGCCAACAAGTTACCATTGATAATGCCTATTTTCTTCCCCAAATTAAATTAAAGGAACTGCATAAATTTATTACTTTACTTCATTCCCATTTACAGGGAATACTCATTCTGGGTGGTGACTGTAATATGACCTTCGCACCGCATCTGGACTGCTCCCACCCACATAAACATAGGTTAAATAAAACAATTAAACAATTTAGACATATCTTGGCCCATCTGGGGATAGTAGACATCTGGCATCGTACGTTCCAATCCTCCCCGGAATACACATACTACTCCCCTAGATTCCACTCCTACTCCAGACTGGATTACTTTTTCACTACATGTAAAAATTACTCTAAGATACAGGATATTACTATAGGTCCGAAATTAATTTCAGATCACCACCCTCTTACTTTAAAAATAGACATATGTGGAGATTAAACCCTCTACTACTACAAGATAAAGATTTTCAAGACCAGATTAAAAAATAATTCCTCAATTTCTGACTGAAAATTCCCTCTCTTCTCGTACAAAAGTCATATTATGGGATACATTAAAAGCTACAATTAGAGGGGAAATAATTGCATATACTGTCAAAAAAAAAAATAGAAACAGAAGCAAAATATCAGCAACTCTCAGAAGAATTATTAAACTATTAACTACTCTATAGAGATGGGGACAGGGAATTTCAAATAAAAATTAGGTAAACTAAAAGTGCATTACAAACAATAATAGACAACAAAATTCAACAGAATCTGATATACTTATGACATTCTACATGTGAAGGGGGCACCCAGGGGTCAAAGAAATTGGCTTACAAACTACGAGCTAGGAAATCTTCCTCTACAATTTTAAAAATCAGAAGTCCACAAACTGGACTGACAAATCATACGGAATCCCATATTAAGCAAACCTTTATTGAATATTTCACAAATTTATATTTGGAGGAACCTGGGGCACTGGGAAAGGAAAGAACCTCCTTCCTCACACAGCTTAAATTACCATTACTGGATGAGGCCCAAGTAAATACCTTGAATGCCCAGATCTCCAACATGGAGATTCAGGAGGCCATCAGGAACTTAAAACCTGCTCGCTGTCCAGGTCCAGATGGGTTTATTTCCGAATGGTATAGTGCATTTTTGATCTCCTTCCATGCTTGCAATCTCTATATAGGGAAATAGCAAATGAGGAATCACCACCCCCTCCCTTGTGGAATTATGCTACCATAGCGCCAATTCTGAAACCAGGTAAAGATCCAACAAACCCCACTTCTTATCGTCCGATTTCCATATTAAACCAAGGCTATAAAATATATACTACTATTTGGGCCAAAATAATAGAGAAAATACTTCCTAATATCATTAACCCTGACCAATCAGGCTTTATCAAAGGACTTACAACATCGGATAACATTGGTAAAATATTGATACTACAAGAATATGTTATCAAAAGAGGTATCCCGGCCGCCTTTATTAGTCTTGTTGCCGAGAAGGCGTTCAACAGGGTTTCTTGACCATTCCTGTGGGACGTACTATGAATTTTTCATTTTCCGGCCTCTTTCATAGCATGTATACAAAATTTATATACCTCTCCCAGAGCTTATATTAGAGTTAATGGAGCAATTTCTACCTCAATCCAGATAGACCGTGGCACACGCCAGGGTTGTCCTTTATCTCCGGCTCTATTTGCACTGTATATAGAGCCACTGGCGCAAGCCTTGAGGGAATTGGTGGAGATTCAGGGTATACCAATAGCCCAACAGGAGTATAAAGTCAGCTTATTTGCTGATGACATTATGTTGTCCTTGATCTATCCGGGGACCTCGATCTCCTCAGCCTAGAAAATAATAAAGAAATTTGAAGGACTCACTGGATTTAAATTAAATGATGTTAAAACAGAAATATTAATATATAACTTTATCCCACCACTGATACTAAAGCGCGCTTATCCCTTTAAGTGGCTAACTTATTAAAATAAATTACTTGGGCATTTACCTACCCTGAGGTGTTGTAACTAATGAACCTAGAACTCCTAATACTCAATATCCAATTTGATCTTACAAAATGGAATTCTATAATAGTCTCTTTCCATCAGAGAATTGACACAATTAAAATGAACATCCTGCCATGCCTTCTGTATCTTATCCAGAACCTTATCAGTTTTCCTTCTTCCTTTTATCTCAAATCTTGGGATAAAATGATTTCAACTTATATATGGGGCCAGGGTCACCCTAGGATCAAGTTATCTATTTTGAAACTTTCGCTGGCACGGGGGGTGGGGTGGGGTGGTGTGGCGGCACTTCCTGAACTCACTTTATACGCTAATGCAGTGTTTCTGAGGACCATTCTTATGTGGCTGACAAAAAACTACCAGTCGCCGTGGAAAACTGTGGAATTTCAAATTATTGATTTATTTGATATACATAAAATACTCTTATCATAGGAAGACTGATCTTTACCACCTAAAGCCTTTACTAAAATAACAGCTCATACATATCAGACATGGAAGAAATTGAGAAAAAATGAAAAATATATGCTCAACCTATGAAAACTGTAAGCTACTTTTGGAGGAAGAAGCATTCCTTCCAAATTGACCTAGCTTTTATTAGGTGGAGGCAGCTCGGTTTATCCCACTTCTATCAGTTTCTGTCACCTCAGGGTATTAGTACCTTTAACTCCACAAAATATCGATTTGAGTTGCGTCAATCAGACCAATTTCGCTATTTCCAGGTACGTAATCACATTTTAAGACATCCATATGTTCAACCCAATCTCCCGAACCCACTAAGTAGGCTACTAAAAATATTTGATGGGCTCTGCAGCGGGGCTTGGAGAGCCATCTAATTGAGAATATTTACTGGGCTCTTAGGGAGGAATTAATATTAAACACAAATTCCATTTTGAAGGAATGGAATAGGGATCTTGACCTTGAAATCTCCTGGGAGGACTGGTCGATGGCCACAATTCATGCCATTAAAATAAACTCCTCACCTACATGGCGTGAATTTGCCTGGAAATGCTGTGTAAGATATTTTCGTTCACCGGCAGTCCTCAGACATTATCTACCAGAGAGAGATGGTCACTGTTGACGTAATTGTGGCTGTCATGAAGCCTCTTTAGGTCATATCTGCTGGTTATGTCCTTATATGATGCCATATGGATTTCACTTCAAGACAAAATCACTAAATGCTTGGAGGAAAATGTTGAACTCACAGCAGAAAAGGTTCTGTTGTCAGTCTACCCTGATCGCTCTCTACCTTGGTGTAAAACACTTTTGCCAGTCTTATTGGCAGCCAAGAAGGCTGTAACTAGAAGATGGATGACTGATAAAATGCCCACAATATGTGAGTGGAGATCTATTATGAAAGAGACATATTATGCTGAAGGTCTAAACTCTAAGACACAACACAAAGGGCCAAGCTATATGTTAAAATGGCAGAGGTGATGGGCCATTTATCAGGCCTCAGTTGACCCAGAATTCTCTCCTTAAGTAACAGCTGTGAATGAAAGAGGATATGGAGGGGAGAGATTTGGGAGAAAAGAAATTACGCACAGTCTAATGCATAACTTTCAGTGGGTTCTCATCAGGTCATTCTTGTGGCTGAGTTTGGTAAAGAAGGATAAAAGTGTAGCCTAAAGGCAGCCACATCAGGGTCCTGACCAGATGTAACTAATGAGAATTTTGTGTTGAATATGGCAACTTTATATATAAGTGAATCCCAATGTGCTGTAATGATCCAGTCTATCTATTTTTTTCTGTAAAAGGAGCAATGATACTAATTACTCAAGGTATTTTGTATTAAATGTATGTGCAAAAAAAAAAATAAAAATTAAATAAAAAATAAAAAAAGACAAGTGGGTCCTGGAGGTAGTAAGCCAGGGACTGGCCCTCAGTTTCAAAAAATTTCGAAAAATGAGGGCCAGGTCTTTTCCACCTGCAAACATCTTCGAAACCATTGCTTTAGAAGCAGAGGTTTCCTCTCTGCTGTCTCTCAGAGCCATAGAGAGAGTTCCTACTCTACACAGGAGCAAGGGTCTGTACTCCAGATATTTGCTTACCCCGAAAAAGACAGGGTAGTGGCGACCCATCCTAGACTTAAGGTATTTGAACTAATGCATCTTAAAATTCAAAGTTCAAAATGGTGACTCTGGGAGTAATTCTTCCCTCTCTAAGGCCAGGGAACTGGTTAGCTTCCCTGGACCTCAAGGATGCCTATTTCCATTTTCCCATCAGGTGCTCCCACAAGAAGTACTTCAGGTTTGAGTTGCCTTCAGGCCATTATCAGTTCAGAGCTATGCCTTTCGGCCTAACATCAGCTCCAAGGGTGTTTACAAAGTGTCTTATAGTAGTAGTGGCCTTCCTCAGAAGGCAGGGCATTTCTCTACTTCCATACCTGGATGACTGGCTCATTGTAGGGCAGTCTTCCAACCAAGTCAGATCATCTCTACAGGTCACTCAGGATCTGCTCAGTTCCCTGAGGTTCCTTCTCTACCTGCCAAAGTCAGTTCTTGAACCAGTACAGCTTCTCACTTTCATAGGGATAGAGTTAGATACTGTTCAAGCAAAGGCCTTCCTCCCACTTGCAAGAGTTCAGGCCCTTACAGATCTCGCTTCCTCTTTTCATCCTCTGGTTTCTCGTCCAGCAAGACATTTTCTTCAGCTCCTAGGCCACATGGCAGCTTCCACTGCGGTGATGCAAGGGGCCAGGTTCCAGATGAGGGACATTCAATTACACCTAAGGTCCTTTTGGTCTCAGAAGAAAGATTCTCTTACCAAGCTGATTCCAGTAACTCAGACTCTGGTCCAAGCTCTCCAGTGGTGGCTGGACCAAGACAATCTCAGGCAAGGTGTCCCATTTCTCAAGCAAACTCCTTCAGTGGTTCTCACCACAGATGCTTCTCTCTTGGGCTGGGGAGCCCATCCGGGAGCCCTCACAGTACAAGGGGTCTGGTCCCCAAAAGAGTCTCTCCTTCGTATCAATCTTCTGGAACTCAGAGCAGTATTCTTGGCCCTTCAGTTTTTCTTGGACTCAGTGAGGTACAAGGTGGTTCAGGTCAGGACAGACAATACCACCACCATGTGGTACATCAACAAGCAAGGGGGCACTCGGTCTATGGCCTTGTGCACGGAGGCCATGAAAGTATGGTCTCTGGCCTACTTCCTACAAACTTCCCTAATAGCAGTCCACCTCCCAGGGAAGGACAATGTGCTAGCAGATGCTCTGAGCAGAATCTCCCAGGGCCGTCACGAATAGACCTTGGATCTTCTCATCCTGAAAGTAATCTTCACCAGGTGGGGCACTCCAGAGATAGAGCTCTTCGCAGCCCCAGTCATCAACTTCCGTAATTCTGCTGCAGACCTCTAGTCATGGGGACTGTTCCCTGCAGACCTCCAGTCCTGGGGACTGTTCCTCTGGATGCTCTGATAATGGACTGGGAAGGCAATTTCCTTTATGCCTTTCCTCCCTTTCCCCTGTTGTTCAGGGTTCTAATAAAGATCAGGTCACAACCCTGCACAGTAATTCTAGTTGCTCCAGACTGGGCCAGGCAACCTTGGTATCCTCTGTTGTTGTCCTTAGCAGTCTCACTTCCCCTGTCTCTTCCCAAGAGACACAGTCTTTTAACCTCCTCTCAAGGGATGATCTGGTACTCCAGTCTCCAGTCTCTCAATCGCAAGGCCTGGCTCTTGAAGAGTTAGAATATGCAGGCCTGCATCTTTCTCGGGGAGTTTTAGACATCCTCAAGGGTTCTCGAAAACCTTCTACCAGGAAAACGTATAACTCCAAATGGAAAAGATTCAGCATTTGGTGTTCACACAGGGATATTCTGCCAGATGCTGCAGGTATTGCTGCAGTTTTAGATTACCTGGTTCACGTTGATGGGTTAGGCCTTAGACCAGCCACTTTAAAAGTTCATCTAGCAGCTGTCTCTGCATTCCTGTCAGCAGGGAAGGACACTTCTCTGGCGTCTCACCCTGTCTTTGGGAAGTTCTTTAAAGGTCTGGTTCATATCAACCCTCCTTTTAGAGAGGCTACTCTGGCTTGGGATCTCAGTGTCTGAATTGCTCAGCTTATGCAGCCTCCCTTTGAACCCTTGGCTTCAGCCGAGCTTAAGTATTTGACCTGGAAAACTGTGTTTTTGGTAGCTATCACTTCTGCCAGGCGAATTAGTGAGTTACAGGCCCTGTCAGTTGAACCTAGCTTTATCTCATTCCACAGGGATAAGGTGGTCCTTGGAACTAATAGGAGGTTCTTACCCAAGGTGGTCTCAGACTTCCATCTAAATCAATCCATGTCTCTTCCCATGTTTTTCACTGATCATTCTTCTTCAGGAGAAAGAAGGTTACACAGTTTGGATGTTAAAAGGGCACTTAGCTATTACATAGAGCATACTAAGGCACATAGGAATGACTGTCTTCAATTGTTTCTCACTTATGGTGAAGTGGGAAGAGGTAGGCATGCTACTAAAAGAACTATTGCCAGGTAGATTGTAGCTTGTATACAATTCTGCTATACCAAGCTAGGTAAAACACCTCCCTCAGGCCTGAGGGCCCACTCGACTAGGGGTACGGCCGCTGCCAGAGATATACCTTTACTAGAGATCTGCAAAGCAGCCACCTGGAAAACGGTCCATACATTCACCAAGCATTACTCTCTGGCTATCTGGCTAGGAGTGATGCTAGGTTTAGTACAGCAGTACTGCAGACCCTATTCCCAAAATAGGTTCGGTACCCTCCTCCATGGTAGTACTGCTTGGTAGTCTGCATATGTCAGAATGCAACAAGACTTCATGTTGTTTGAAGAAACAATTATTCAGCTTAGTAATTGTGTTTCTTTTAATGGAGTCTTGCTGTATTCTGACCTCCCACCCTCTCAGAATCTCGTTTTTGGGATGTGGGCTGGCAGGTACAGTGTTGCACCTCAGGGGTGTACTTTACACCCCTCCTCTTTAGGGTGGGGTTGTTCTTGTTGTTCTGTTTTAAATTTATATATTATATATCTTTTTCACTACCTGTTTTTTTTTTTATCTTGGGTTCTCTACTTAATTCCTTTGGGACCCAAATATTTGCCTGTTGGTTTATTTGTTTACAATTTCCACACTGGAAGTGTAGTTAGTTAGTTGCTTGTAAGAATCTGATGGTTACACTCTGAAGTACCACAGACAGATGTTTGAAATCCAAGCTTGAGCTCAAGGTTCTATGCTTCTGCGTGGAGTTAACTCTTTCATCTCCAGGGCAGTTCAAGTGCTGGGGCTGACTGCATATGTCCAAATACAGCAAAACTCCATTAGAAGAAACACAATTACTAAGGTGAGTAATTTTTTTTTTTTTATCTTACTTATTTGCATTCTTTGGGCCATCAGCCCAGTACCCTGAAGGTACATTTGGCTGCAGCATCTGCTTACATTTCAGCCAGGAAAATGATTTCTCTTGCTTCAGACCCTATCTTTAAGAGGTTCTTTAAGGGCCTTTCCCTTTTGCACCCCTCTCACAGGGAGCCAATGCCGGCATGGGACCTCAGTGTATGTATAGCCAAACTCATGGGGACTCATTTTGAGCCCATGTCTTTAGTTCATTTAAAATATTTCACATGGAAAACAGTTTTCCTAGTGGCAATGACTTCTGCTAGAAGAATCAGCGAGCTCCAGGCTCTGCATAGACCAGGACTATATTTCCTTCCACAACGACAAAGTGGTCCTGAGAACAATCAGGAAATTTTTCCATAAAGTGGTTTCTGATTTCCACTTGAACCAAACCATTACCCTACCTGTCTTTTTCACTGAGCACTGTACTTCTGGTGAAAAGAGGCTCCAAAGTCTGGATGTTAAGAGAGCTCTTAGTTACTACATGACAACCACTAAGCACCATAGGCAGGACAGAAAACAGCTGTTCTAGGATCGTGGATATGTTGTCCATCCACACTTCTTGGCATGTCCCTTTCCCCTTTAAGGATCGCTGAAAGGTCATCAAGCTGGCTTCTCCCACCCACCCGGGTGGTATATCCCTTGGCTCCGCCCCATGACGCCAGATCTTCCTTTCCGCTGGAAGATTTGGGTTGCCCCCTTCATGCTGTCGCATTTTTGTAGGCCCTGGCTTCTATTCCTTTGGTTATTCCGTAAATTTGCCTTGTTCGCCGATCGATGACTGTCTTGCTCAGACTCCAGTTTTTGTTTTCCCCGACGAGGAGACCCAGCTTGCTTGGAATCCCATCGAGGAAGTGGTCCCCGACCCTGGGAAAACACTGGTCCCGCTGGTGTCTCCCGATCGACCGAGTCGGCCTGCCCAATCTCGATCGAGGTCCAGGACCCCCTCGACCGACAGGCCGAGGAAGAGCCATAAGCGCTCTAAAAAGAGACAGCGCCATCCGCCATCATCGTCGGATGAGGAGAGGCTCCGGCAGAAACTCCATCAGTGCTACGAGGACCTCATGTGGTAACAGCTGATTTTGACCGGGCATAAGCCTACCCCGGCCATTACTTGGCTTTCACCTCCCAGGCTGAAGCCGACTCCTTCAGAGCTGATTAAGTTGGTTCCCCCGCCCGTGGAGCCGGCAAAACCTCCGGTTCGGCCTAAATGGTCTCTCCACTGATTGTGATTGAACCACTGCCTACGCAGCCTGCGGGAGGGGCCCCTTCTAAGGAAGCTAGACCCAGACACCGGGCTTCCCCCGTGTCTCTCTGTCACCCAGCAGGTCGAAGGTGATCTGGGCAGTCGACCGTTGTATCCCAATTCTTCAGATTCAGATGAGACCTGCCTCCATTCTCATCCAAGGGATGCTGAATCGGCTGGTGGGGTAGAGACGGAGGAAGGTCCTTCGTCTTTTCAGGACATTCTTCGCCTCATCTCTGAGTCCACAGGGATGCCCCTGAAGCCTATCCAGAAAAAGGCAGAGTACCCTCTCATGGATATCCTCAAGAGTGGGCATACCCCGACTGAGGTCTTTTCTGTGGCTGAGGCCATTGTTGGCCCAGTCCTAGAACTTTAGAACTTTGGCAGTGCCCTGCCTCTTGTCCTGCTCCATCTGCCCGCATGGCCCACAAGTACGTGGTGCCCATGGGGTCCCTTGCGAGGTTCACAGAACACCCTTTGGCTGAAAAGGCTTGTGACCACCTCTGTGTTCAGGCATACTGGCAGTTCTGCCGACACTGACCGACCTGAGAAGGAATCCAAATATTTGGACCACTCAGCTCGGAAGATCTGTGCGGCCTCATCTTTAGGCCTCCGTCAGGCAAGTTCGGCTGTCATCATGGCACACTTCTACCACGCCCTCTTGGGGTCTTTGGATGACGTCCTTCCACACCTCCCCGCGGACGTGCAGACCACGGTCAAGCAAGTCCAGGACCAGGGCCGGGATGTTGCCAAACAGCAGCTTCAGATGGCCCTGGACATCGGGGACTCTTGTGCCCGCTCGTTGGCAGTCGCAGTTGCCTTTCACAACAGGGATTGTCTGAGGCTCTCCTCCTTCCTGGTGGACACTCAGTAAAAACTAGCTGATGTGCCTTTCCTGGGCACCGATCTCTTTGGCCCAGGTGTGGCTGGTCACCTTCAGCGCATTGAGCAGTCCAGTGCCACCTTGGAAGCAAGCCACTTCTGCCAAAGGTTCTTCTGGTAAGAAGCAGCAGCAGAAGAAGAATCCTTTTTGGCATTCTTCCCCTGTGGCCCAGCAGCCCTCCTTTCAAGGGGGCAGCAACAGCAGCAGCAGGCTCAAGCTTGGCACCCCTGGCCCAAGCCCGGGCCCTCCCAGGTCCGTAGAGGAGGCCGAGGTTCAGGTCCTGGATCCTCCTCCTCCAGGGCTGCTCAGTGACTAAGTGGGAGCTGCCACCTCCACTCCCGTTATGCCAGCTCTGTGTCCTCCCGTGGGGGTCCGGCCGCGCCACTTCTTTTCTGCCTGGTCTGCTATCACCATGGACAGGTGGGTCTTGGAAGTGGTCAGCCAGGGACTGCCTCTGGAAATCGAGCAGAACCCTCCAAGCCGAGCCTGCGCCCTATGGGAGGAGAGGGTATCTGCCCATACTCAGTCGGTTCTTCGAGATGACATTGCTTAGCTCCTCCTCAAGGAGGTGGTGGCTCCAGTGGCTGACCCTCCAGCAGACCCAGGCTTTGTCTCCAGGTACTTCCTGGTTCCCAAGCGGACAGGGGGCTGGCGCCCCATTCTAGATCAGCACGACCTGAATCAGTATCTCAGGTCATGCACCTTGAGGATGGTCACTCTGGCCCAGATCATACCATCCTTGGAGCAAGACATGTGGTTCTGTTCACTGGATCTCCAGGACGTGTTCTTTCACGTCCCAATCTGTCCGTCTCATTGGCGGTTCCTTTGCTTCAGAGCCAAAGGGACCCTATTCGAGTTCCGAGCCATGCCGTTCAGCCTGTCATCGGCCCCACGGGTCTTCACCAAATGCATTTCAGTGGTGACAGCCCATCTCAGGCGTCAGGGGGAGTGCGTCAGAATTTAGCCCTACCTTGATGATTGACTCTTAGCAGGTCCCACCTAGCAGGAGGTGGAGAGGTCCAGGGACCTGGCCCTCCAGACCTGCTCCCAACTCGGCTTCCTGATCAACGAGGCCAAGCTGGTACTTGTGCCTTCTCAGATGATGTGCTTCATTGGGGCAGAGCTCAACTCTCGTCAAGCCAGAACTCGGCTTCTGGCAGACTGGGCGGATGTTCTCTCCTCCTTTGCCCGATCATGTCTGGTTGGGCAATTGCGCCCTTCCCGGGACTTTATGCGCCTTCTGGATTACAAGGTGGCGTGGACCTCCATGGTCCGTTGGGCCTGGTGGCACATGCGCCCCCTCCAGTGGGAGCTGGCCTCCCAGTGGACTCAGCACCATGGTTATTTTGACCAGCTGATCACTGTAACCCAGAAGATGTGGGACACTCTCCAGTGGTTGACTGCCCCAGACTGGTTGCAGGAAGGGATCTCGTTTGTCCGCCCAGAGACGACGGCCGTTCTTATGACTGATGTCTCTCTCATGTGCTGGGGAGCCCACATGGGGGACAACAGGGCCCATGGTTTCTGGACCCCCGAGGAGTCCCGTTACCACATCAACCTATTGGAACTCGGAGCAGTCAGACTGGCACTGTCAGCTTTTGCTCCTCCGCGCCGGGGTCAAATGGTTCAAGTCCAGATGGACAATACCACGACCATGTACTACCACAACAAACAGGGCCGCATGCATTCCGTTGCTCTCAGGAAGTGTTCCGTATCTGGACCCTCGTGAGCCGTCTGGAGGCAGATCTTGCCATTTATGTGGCAGGAGCCTCAAACCATTTGGAGGATGCTCTCAGCCGCTTAGGTGAGACATCCCACGAGTGGTCTCTCCATCCAGAGGTAGCTTGCAGCCTGTTCTCCCACTGTGGCAAACTGATGGTGGACCTGTTTGCCTCCAGGAGAAGCAAACTAAAAGCTGTTTCCACGCCTCTCTCTCTGCAGGGCTCGGCTGCAGGATGCCTTCTCGAGGCCATGGACCCCAGGCCTCCTCTACGCCTTTCCTCCATTTCCCTTGATCCACAGGGTGCCCATCAAGGTGAGGAGGGACAAGACGAAGGTGATTCTGGTAGCCCCAGACTGGCCGCGCCAGTTCTGGTATCCAGATCTCTTCAGCCTCAGCTGCAGGCCCCCGGAGTGGCTTCCAGCATGCCCGGACCTAATATCTCTCAATCAGGGGAAGGTATACCATTCGGACCTTCAATCCTTGCACCTCACATCCTGGTACCTGAGCAGCTAGAGTTCCAGGATTAGGGTCTTTCCGAGGATGTCCTCACCGTGGTTGAGGCATCTAGAAAGGAATCAACGAGGAAATGTTATGCCTTCAAATGGAAAAGGTTTTCCATTTGGTGTCAGGGCAAGGGCCTGGGCCTTCTGTTCTGTCCAGTGGCTAACATTCTCTACTACCTTTGGTCTCTCTGTAAAGGGGGTCTTCGGTCTTCGACCCTTAGGGTGCACCTGTCTGCCATCTCTACTTAGCGGGCGTGGGCCGGTCAGCCAACGGTGGCATAGGAGACAGTGGTCGGGCGCTTTTTCAAAGGCCTGGATCACATATCCCCTCCGGTACATGAACCTCCACCTCCGTGGGATCTACTGCTGGTACTGGCAAAGCTCATGGGCAAGCCATTCGAACCAATGTGCAAGTGTGAACTCTCACACTTGTCATGGAAGACGGCCTTCCTGGTGGCTATCACGTCTGCCAGAAGGACAGGAGAGCTCCAGGCGCTCTCGGTGGACTCCCCTTATCTGACTTCCACAGGGACAAGGTTGTCCTGCGCCCCCACCTGAAATTCCTTCCGAAGGTGGTGTCAGAATTTCACCTTAACCTGGTGTTAACTTTGCCGGTATACCACCCTCATTACACCTTGGAGGCCGAATACAGGCTCCATACTTTGGACCTGAGATGAGCCCTCTCCTATTATAAGGAGACGATGGCGGAAATTTGGGGAGAGGTTCGCCAGCTGTTTACCTGTGCTGAAGCCACTTCTGGCAGACCTGCAGCAAAACAGACCATTGCAAGGTGGATAACATCTTGCTTAGGTCTGTGCTATGAGTTGGCGGGCAAGGAGCCTCCCAGAGTGATAAGAACTTTTTCTACCCGCCATACCTCTGCATCGGTGGCTGCTTCCAGCGACATCCCCATACAGGAAATCTGTCGAGCTGCTACCTGGAAGACAGCAAACACCTTCATTACCCAGTACCACATCGATCTTGAGCCACACCGGGATGCTGATTTTGGGGCCTCAGTTCTCCAGTCTCCATTTCCCAAGTATATAGGGGGTGTGCGCCTTGCCTCCCTCCTCCCGGAGAACTGCTAGGAGTCTGCCATGAAGTGTGGATGAACAACATATCCATGATCCTAGAAAAACAGGTTATTCACCTGTAACAGTAGTTCTAGGAGTGGTATATGTTGTTCATCCACACGGACCCACCCGACCTCCCTGGCTGCGGACGCACACAACCTTGCTTCCAGCGGACTAAGATCTGGTGTCATGGGACGGAGCTGAGGGATATACCACCCGAGTGGGTGGGAGGAGCCAGCTTGAAGACCTTCTGATGATCCTTAACTCATTCCTTCCTGACGACGCCATATGGTGTCATAAAAAACATACCTCTTTTTCCTGATGACGCCATATGGCGTCCTAAATCATGTGCTGTAGTGCCTGATGACGCCAATTGGCATCCATATCTTTCTCTTGGTGCAGCTCAAGCATTTGTTTACATTTGATGAATTAAGTTGAACCAGCTAATAGGGGACATCGTACCCTTACTGAGTTTACCTAATATAATATGCGTTCCCATTGGCTATTTTTAAGAAAACAAGCCTTAATACATAAATAAATAAATTTACTATTTTTTGCATGTGCTGTGAAAAATGTATTATGTTCATTCTGCCATTAGTTTGTATTGTAACAACAAATCATCTTGTTTTAGTGTAACATGTTAAGCTGATCAGGTTGACACTATAATTAATTTCATAACTTATATTTTTTTTATTCGAGCAATCCGATTGGCCGTCACCACTTTAGTGTATTTTTTTTGTCCTTTGGGGTATTTTTCTACAATAACATGTTGTCACTAATATCATGATTGTTATAACTATTAGTCCATTTATACCACTAAGTGAGCTGAATATTTCTGTATTTAAAAATCGAGCTCTGTCGTTGGTCGGATTTTCTGACATCATCAATTCTGAATTTAATTGGTATAAAGGGATTGTCTTAAATGCAGGCACCATCCCCCTGATGAATTCTTAGTTGTTGAAGCACCAGAGAACCTGCACGCAGATCTTTTGTTGTGCCTTCCACTATTCTATTCAATGTGTGTGCCTGAAACGTTAGACTAAATCCTTATTTAGCATTCAAACAAGGACTCGTATTTTTTTTACAACCGTCACTGGAGGAAAGTGGCTCTCTGGGCTCTGGGTGTACAGTGATTTTTTTTTTATGTTTAGTTTAGGGTCATAGCCCTCACCTGCCTGCCCTAGCTCGTGATAAGGCCACCATTTGGTCATATTGATCCTCACTGTTGCCATACTTGCTCTGTGCTTATTGTACACGTCACTATTTCCATTAACCAGTCAGAGCACACACTGGTGCAGGAAGAGCATGGCGACAGGAAACTTAGTTTCAAGGTGGAGGTGTTGCTTTTTTCCTAAAATACTCACTTCATTTTGGTGCCAAAACCTCGATTTGTAATCTGTATTTACTTTATTTGCTTTTATTTTTATTTATGATAAAAGTTTTCATAGTTGTTACTTTGTTCATTTTGGGATAATTTCTGGTCATTCTGTGTGATCACATCTTATGGATCCGGCTGGCATTCCTGATGGGAGAGAGTGTTTCTTGTGCATGTACTAGATGAGGTCACATGAATTCAGCACGTTTTGTTACTTTTTAAAGAGTTTATGTTCGGATTATAGCTATGTTAAAATCTATGTGGCATGTTGCTCCCTGCATTATGGATGATAAGCGGGTTGGGGTTTCTCCCTAATACACAGTTGCTGATTGTTTAAAATGAAAAAATAATGGTGTTGCCTTCAACTCATCTGACATCAGTCCAGCCCCAATCTCTGATGCACTGTAAAGGCCAAATCAGTTTTGAATCCCTCCACAGTCACTGGTGTTGTCCATCGACTTGTATGATGTCAGTCCAGACTCGACCTCTGATGCAATGTAAAGTGTTCTTCAGGTTAAAATCCCTCCACAGCCACTTGTAAGAACTAGCACCTTACCATGAATAAGTTGAGCCCCAAACTGTAGTGAACAGTGAAGTGCAGTTCAGGGTCAGATCCCTCCTCAACTGATGGTGTTGTCCATCAACTTACCATGCATCAGTCCAGACCAATCCCATAATGTGCACTGTGAAGTGCATTTCATGTTCAAAACCCTCCAGATCCACTGGTGTAGTCCATCAACTCATATGACATCAGTTCAGCCCCAATCTGTGATGCACTGTAAAGTATTCTTCAGGTTCAAATCCCTCCACAGCCACTTGTAAGATCTGTCTCCTTATCATGTGTCAGTCAAGCCCCAAACTGTAGTGAACAGTGAAGTGCATTTCAGGTTCAGATCCCTTCACAGCAGATGGTGTTGACCATCAACTTACCATGTATCAGTCCAGACCAGTCCCATAATGCACTGTAAAGTGCATTTGATGTTCAAAACCCTCCACATCCACTGGTGTAACCAATCAATTCATATGACATCAGTTCAGCCCCAATCTCTGATGCACTGTAAAGTATTCTTCAGGCTCAAATCCCGCTACAGTCTCTTGTAAAATCTCAGGCTCAAATCCTCCACAGCCACTTGTAAAATCTATCTCCTTATCATGCATCCATTGAGCTCCAAACTGTAGTGAACAGTGAAGTGCATTTCAGGTTCAGATCCCTCCACAGCCAATGGTGTTGTTCATTGACTGATCTGGTGTCAGTCCAACCCCAACCTCTACTGCACTGTAAAGTGCTGTTCAGGTTCAAATCCCACCAGAGTCACTGATTTAGTTCATCTGTTCATCAGTCTTCAGTCCAGCCTTTATCTTTGACACTCTGTGATGTGCATTACTGGTATGGATCCCTCCTCAGTCACCATGGTGTAGTCCATTGTGCACATCAAGATTCATTCCAACACTACCCTCAGATGCACTGTAATGTTCTATTCAAGTTCGAATCGCTCCACAGCCACTTTAGTCCTTTGTGCTCATAATGCTTCAGACCATCTCTTACCTCTGATGCACTATGATGTGATCAGTACCAGTGTATGACTTATACAGTCCATTCAAATGAAACATAGCACATAGTACACATGTGCGCCAATGAGCATCACTCCATGGTGCAGGTATACCCACACTCCTTCCCACCCACACAGTGCGCCATACTGAATGCTGCAACATATCACATGTGTATGCAGGGAAACCATGTGACACAGCACATAGTACACAACCTTTACAGGTGCCCATGTCACCACCCTGTATGTGTACCCACAATGTTTCTGCATGGCATATGAACACCATTACCAGGTGCAGGCAGCCCCACCTGCTTTCCTACAACTGAGTATACTCCAAGGACGGGGTGTCAACTCATGACACAAAATGACTGCAGTGCCTATGAGCATAATTCCTTGGTATAGGCACACCCACCCCCTTCCCCATGACACAGTATACCCCAAATTACCAGTGCCTTTTCAGCAATTTCATCATCCTATATGTATACCCATAATGTATCTACAGTGTCTGTTAGCACCATTATTACATGCATACAGCCTCTCTCATTTCCCCAGAACACATGAAGTGCATCTGAGCCTGTATTATGAATGCAGGACCCCCCTCCCAGCCACTAACACAGTGCTTCTTCATACAGTCATTCCCTCACCGTAAGCCATCCCATAATACAACCCCCAAAAAATAAACTATGCCAGGAAATTAAATAACACACAGATTTATGTAACATGATGTTTACTGAAAGACTGTGAACCTTTACATGAACAACATCATGCTTCATTTACAGTATGATAAAGCAAACAGCACAAATAAAATACAGTTTCCTATACTTATGGGATTTTATTACAAAAATTAAATAAAACAGTTTATTTCAATGAAATTACACATTTTAACTACAACACATATGCAATTAATCATAGAGAGACCTCCAGCACTAACACATGTATCCATTTCCTGTGTCAGCTCACTGACCCACACTGGAAGTGTTCTTCCTATTTACATCACTTGACCTCACAAAGCACTTCCTTCCTGCATCACTTCCTGATAAATTTTTATTTTTATTTATTTATTTAGTTTTTGTTAACCGGGTAGGTGCACTAGCCAACAGGTGACTATTTTCAGGCACGACCCGGGAGACACAGTTACAGTACAAGATAGGACAATTAGGTTTAACACAATACAGGCAGAGGTACATGGGTACAAGTACAGGCATACAGTTTCAATAGGCAGAGGGCACTGGAGGAAGCACATATTTAGAGGAGAGGGAGAGGAAAGGGAAGGGGCGGTGAAGGAGATTTTAAGCAGGCAGGAAGGGAGTGTGACGCTAATGAGGGGTGAAGGGCTTTGGCAGAAAAGACAGGGAAAGTTACAGCTAACGCCCTTGTGGTGATGGGCAGAGATACGCAACCGGGCTTTGGAACCGAGGGATGGCAGAGCAGAGAGGGGATGGTCGGCAGGCAGGGAGAGGAGTGTGGTAAGGAAGTAGGGTGAGGGGGGGGGTGCGGCCAGCCTGAGAGCGAAATGATAAAGCGCGGCATTAACGGGAAGGCGAAAAGGACCCAATAGTTACGGAACTGGAACTAGGGAGGCAGCCAACCTGAGGCAGTTACGGCGAAGGACTGCGAGTTACGGCTTTAGCGGGAAAAGGCGCAAAAAGGACCCGGGGTTATGGAACTAACACTCGGCAGGGCTCTGAGGCGCTTACGGCAAAGTGCGGCTAATTACGGCTTTAGCGGGAAAAGGCACAAAAAAGACCCGGGACTCTGGAACTGAGACCCGGCAGGGCTGTGAGGGGGTGAGGAGTGAGCGGGAGTGGAGAGGGGAGCAAAAAGGACCAGTACCCACTAACATTAAGTAAAACATAAAGTATAGTGCAACACAGTAGAACGGACGAAGGATCACACAATAGTAGGATTATGTCTGAATTATACAGAAGTCAGAGAGATGAAACAATGTTTAGATATGCAGCATAATAATATGATCAAGTCAGGATACTATACATATTATAGAATTAAGGCAAAATAGGCAGTCGTAAGAACAATTTATAGCAGCATGATTCTGTGACCATACAGAAAAGGTTGTAAACATTACATTAAAGTGCAGGCAGACTTGTAAACAATTCATAAAGTGCAGGCAGACTTGTAACAATTATATCCTCCTAAGGTAATGTGTAAATATGTTCTTACTAAACTAGGGGAAAAACAAAAAAAACTAATAATCAGATTCATAAACTAAAAATCAGTAGGTAAGAAGAATTAAACACTGTAAAAATTCCAACCAGTGGAGTGGAACAAAAAAATCAAACTGTAATAACAAGAGATTCAGATATTGATTTCTGACTAAAAAAATGGTAAAAAAAACTTGCAAAATTTATATTTAGATAATGACAGATGTTTATTGTATATTTTTAACAATTTTAATCAACAGTTTTACAGAAATTTATGTAACCCCCCTGCAAATGGGGGTTCCCAAAAGACTTCCAGGAGCTTGCTTGAATGCTCCAAGCCTGAATGGTGTTTGGCGTTTAAGCCATTTATCAGTGAGTGTTTTTAGAACCTCTGGTACTGTCTCTTTAAGAGCTGTCTGCTTGCAGACATAATTAGTTTATATGGGGACTGTGTGTTTCTCTGTTTGAGTACCACTCAGCTGCTGCCAATTCACTTCATTTTTGCAGTCACTAGGGTGCAAAGGGAACCTATCTGAAAGATGTAACTGTTTGCCAGAAATTATTTAGAGTAATAATGAAATTACAGTTTGTCTAACCTGCTTTCTTTGCAGTCAGAACTGTGTCTGCTAGTTCCCCATTCTAGTTTTGAACTGCTGAACTGGACCAATCAGTGTGGGGTAAGCTAGCTCTAAAATGGTGCCTTGGACGAATCAGAACTTGACTCATAATCTGAGCCAGCCACAAGAGGATTGTATGGGCAGTGACTTGGGAGATGTAGTTTAGACTTCAGTGCCTTTTTGGACCAACAGCAGCAGTCTATTGTGAGTGACAGCCAATCCAGTCAAGAACTGGGAGGAACTCAAAGGAAGTGCCCGGTTTTGTCGGTTGGAGTTCAGTTGAGCTTTGGCAGTAAAGAAGGAAGGAGCCCTGTGCTTTTTCAGTGTGCAGTTTTAGTCAAAAGACGTGTGTAAGGCCCAGAGTTCCGGTCTGCAGCTTGTGTAACAGCTTGTTGGGACTGAATCCGTCCTGTGAAAAGAATCAAAGGATCTCTGAAGAGTGGAAACCAGGCTCACCCTGTAGAAGACTGGAGGAATTGCTGAAAATTGCGCTTGGTCTGTCGGGAACTGAATCTGCTGTGTGTTCTCCCGGGTATTGTGCAGTGGTTGCGATTGGGATACAGATGCAGCCTGCCTGGTATAGTGCTTTCTTTTATATGGATGTGTGAAGAGGTTTGTGTACCTCAAGTGAGCCCTGCTGACATTGAAGGACCCTATCTTATTTGGAGGTCGTGAGTACTAATTCAGGGTCGCTCCTGTTGAATTGCCACATTAAATCCAAATGGAATTACTGTACTGCTGACTGTTTAATTCTCCTTTTCTCTGTGTGAAAGGGCCCTACCAGCTGCCACGGTTTGACTAGCCACTAGGGCTTGGGTACCCAGGGACAGTAACTGATAGGGATAGGCCTGTGCACAGAGCCATAGGTAGATTATTAGAGTGATAAGCTAATTAACCTGATTTCCCTGTCCTTGTTATATCCCCTAAATAAATCAGAGCTGCTTGTTTCAGCAAAGTTATACTGCCTGAGGTATTTGTCTATGTTAAAGTACTGTACTGTGATTGTTGCACTGTATCTCATTTCACAGGAGGTCCCAGTGCCGAACCAGACCTGGGGGTAAGTGTATACTGTGAAGGTAATTCTGATATATTGTGTGGGCCACTAGTGGAAGAAAGGGGTTGCAGTGTCCCAGAGGGCTGTGACCAAGTTAGTTTAACTATTGCAAACCCTGACCTCTGGGTGGAGGCACCCCCATTGGATCCAGGCCCCTCAACCTGTTAGTGGCAAATCAGGCAGGGGTAGTAGCCCCTGGGATAGCGCCATCTAGGGGTTACATTTAATATGTTTGCATGACTAAGTAAACAGAGCATAATTATATTTAGATAAAATCATCAGAATTTATTAAAATATGAAAACAGCCTTACACAACATTAAATCCAGTTAAATAGGCATTACCAAACCTCAATCATTTTCAAAAACCTTTTGTCCTGAAAAACTTTCCTTTTTACAGCTCTAAAACTGGATGTATGGTTTTTAAGATATGTAGGTTTAAGCACAGTGTGTTGGTATGAATGCTGCAGATCTAAAACCCTTTCAGGCACACAGGTGTTCTAGCAGCAGGCAGAGGGTACCTGAACATTCTAAATGACAATAGGACAGAATGAGTTTTAAAGGGGAAAGGGACGTGCCAGGAAGTGTGGCTGAACAACGTATATCACTCCTGGAACTATTGTTACAGGTGAGTAACCTGTTTTTCCTGACTTATGGGGATGTGGGAAAGGGTAACCAAGCATCTAAAAGATCCATTTCTCACTGGATAGTACAGTGCATCCAGTTTTGTTATTCGAAGGTGGGAAAGGAACCCCCAGCAGGATTGAGGGCCCATTCCACCAGGGGCACAGCTGCTACCATAGCAGCTGCCAGGGATATCCCGTTAGTGGACATCTGTAAAGCAGCTTCCTGGAAAACAGTACATACCTTTATAAAGCATTACAGTTTGGGCATCCTGTCCAGGAGTGATGCCAGGTTTGGCACAGCAGTCCTGCAGAGTCTGTTTCCAAAGTAGGTTCTGGTCCCACCTCCAAAGGTACTGCTTCTTAGTCTGCAGACATTATGAATGCCTGAATATTACTGGGGGTTAGAAGAAAAAATTACTTACAATAGTAATGTTGTTTCTTCCCAGTGATACTCAGGTATTCAGAACTTCCCACCCTGCCTCCCCTTCAAGAACCAGTAGCCTCTGCATTTGTAGGAATGTTTTTGTGACCTACTATATAGGTGCTACAATCAGGCACTATTGTTTGTGATTTGGGTTCATATTGTTGTTTTTCCCCTTCAGGTGATTTCTGTCATTCATTCAGGGGTACTGTTACATTTTATGACCTCCAGTTTTGGGGGTCCCCCTCTTGGGGGAGTTTGAGTGTTATTTCCATTATTATATTTCTAATTATTAAGGTTTTTATATATGGATGTTTAGTTTTTGTGGCCTGTTTTTCTAGGCGCCAAGGAAATCTGGGAATTTAGAACCTAGGCAGTTAGTTCAAAGCAGCATTTGAAAATATCACGCACAAAGATTCCATTATTTGCATACCATTCCAAATCTCTCCGGACAGTTCAGTCTTAAAAGACACTGCAGAAGTTCTGAATACCTGAGTATCACTGGGAAGAAACAAGATTACTATGGTAAGTAATTTTTTCTTCCTGCCCGTTTATGCCAAAAACTGCCTCCAGGAACCTCTTCACGTGGTGTGCCTGTAGGCAAAAGATCCCTGAGATGGATGACCAAGAGCCCTGTGTTGGCTGCCTAGGCCCAACACGACACCCAGGCTTGCCTGATCTGTATCTGCTTCAACCAGGCCACCAGGAAGCGCTGACAGCCAACCCTCAGAACTTTTCTGCTGAAGCAGAAGGTTACTCAGATGAAGAAGGAGCTTCAGGCTCGAAGATCTTCCTGGACTAAGTCTCCATCACTCATTCACACTATTGGGATAGTGCCGGAGGCACTAGAACCAAGCGGGAGCCAAAATTTTTTAGAAGGGTTGGCACCGAGACAGGAGCACGCATTGCTGGCACCGTAAGACTAGCTTGCGCCTGTGTAGGCTATCTTGGTGTCGACCCTCCAACCGCCTCAGTTCCATTTCTCCCGCTGTCGAGTGCGCTTGGATGTCGACGTCGCTCGTCTGCCGGAGTCAAAGTTTTTGTCTATATGACAGCAGCTTCTAGTGTTTAATTTAAAATTTTAGTAGTATTAATTTCTTATTTTACGAACAAGAAAAGAAGATTATGAAGAAGAAGAAAAATAAATTCTCATCTGCCATCAACGGAGTCGTCCTTAGATGGTAGCAGTGACAGTAGGAAAACTTCGTCTAAAGTTGTTATGGCAGAGGGGCTGTGTCCAGTACGCCACCCTTTGATAAATGGGGGAGGTCTAACTACGGACAGTCCTGTGCCGGGGGTGGGGGAGACAGTCCACGCAAGCACTAATTAGCAGTTCCGGGGATCTGGCTCCACTTAACCTTGAGCTCTTCTTCCTCGTTGGGGAAAGAAGAATCAGTGCCACTCGAAGTTGCCCTCTGGTACGTCTGCACGAGGATTTTTAGGCAGGAGGGGCGATAGGCCTGAACTGACTTTGGTGGGTTCCCCTTGGCCCCACTCCTAACGCCCGCATTCTTTGACTCCGGACTCCATCTCTGTCCTCGTTGGAGGTCTGGTGAGCAGTTTCACCTCTAGGCCACTCCTGTGGAGCAGAGGGTTCGACTTCTATCCAGTTTTCCTGGCCACTGTTCCTGATTTCGGGGCCTTGGAGCTGCTGGACTGGGGCTGGGTCGATTGGATCAAAATGAGCACGGTGCCTTCTTGGTGCCTTTGCCATCGTGTCGACCCCTTGTGCCTACCCCCCTCTCTCTTTCCATGTAGGGGACGGCATGGGCACCACTTTTTTCCTTCTCAGGATTCTACATTGGCATTCCCACGGTGGTGTTTTCCTGGCGCCGTGCCCAATGCCATGGGTGGCACCTCAGGTCCTGCGCCGTGGCCGCTGGTTTTGGCGTTGGTGCCGTGGCCTGCACCGCTGGTGTTTGGGTCGGCGCTGTGTCTCGGCACCATGGCTTGGTGCTGTCACTCTGTGTGGCACCGCGGGTGCTGTTGGCGCCATTGGTTGCCAGCGCTGCTGGCAGTGCTACGGGTGTCTCACGCAACGGGCATCCATGGGTGCCATGAGTATCATGGGTGGCATGAATCCATGGGTGCCACGGGTGCCATCGGTGCCAGTGCTGCCATTGGTACCATGGGTGTTGTAGGGTTGAAAAAAAATTACAGTTAGTAAATGATCAATTACAGATACTTAGAAAGGAGACGAACGGAGACGAGACTGATGGCGGAAGAATTTAATGATTATAACAATAATCACAGTGAGAGATTACAAGTGGTACATTCTTCAAAATAACAGTGTGTGCAGGCTTGCTTATATAGTGCAAGACAGCATCATCATTTCCTATGGTTTTCTATAATTGGTTTAAAACAAGCACAAGCATCAACTTATAAGTAGGGCCACTGGAAAATTGCGTGCGCAATTTTTCTGCAATTTTCACCCTTCTCCACACAAAAATCCACAATTTCTTGCAATTTCTAACATTTATGGAATTTTTGACCGAAATTGTATAAAAATAATTAAATTCTCAAGGAAATCTACTCAGATATGGTACACAGACTTGTATTTGACCAAAACAGTACAGTGTGAGGTGAGAAGGGGTCAAATGTGACTCTGCTTTCATGTGATTCACTTCCCTGCTTTGGTTTCAGAATCCTCTGGTCATGCATATGTAGACTGGAACACTTAAAGTCTCTGTTAAAGCAGACTATCAGAGAACTTTTTGCTGACACAGAGACTGAAACAATAGTTGTGAGAAGAGGTCCAAAGCAAGGGTGTAGCTACTGATACTCCAAGTACGCCATGGCATACCAAGTTTAGTAGCAGGGGGTAGCAAACAAGCTGGCCAGCACTGCTCTGCCCTCTCTAGTCCATTGCATTTAAATTTCTTTGTTTGACTTTGCAGACTTTTTCTTTTCCTTTCAACTTTGTTTTGGAGGGTGGCACAGTGGACCACGGACTTTGAAGCTGAAGGTCTCAATTAGGTCCGCATGGTCCGCCTGCATAGTGATTGGCTGCAGCATCTGGTAGGGGATGTGGCAAGTCTGGGGTTGGCGAGTTTAAATGCCCCAGCAAAGTTAGAAGCCATACTATTAGTTCAGTTGTACTGGGAGTGAGAGAAGCAGTAGAAGAACTGAGGAGCAGCAGACAGAAGAACAGACTCAGAGCCAGCTAAAAGAATGAAGACTTCATGTGGAGTGGCAAGTGGAGTGAATCTGCCTACCTGCAGGGGAGAGAGAAGAAATATCTGCCATAGTCTTGGACTCATGGTGCAGTCAGTGGCATTTACCAGTGAGCAGCGAGCACCCCACTAGAAGCGCAGACAGGCAGCACGTCTAGTGTGGGAATCATCTAATTGGCGCCAGGAACCTTGGACTCGAGTCGTGGGGGGGCAGGCATGAACAACAGTGGGGGAAGGGGTAGCAGTGTGGCAGGTTGGTGTACAAATCTGAAATGCCTGGCAACACCCCTGGTCCAAAGTGCCCCATTCACCTAAATGAAGCCTTGACCACAATGCTTGTTTTTGAGTGGTAGGGTAGATTTTCCTTGTATAAATACTTTCAATCTGAAAGGATTTTGATTCAAATGCGTCAAGAGTTTGGACGGCCCTGCTGATTATAAACTTGAATGTGCTTCTGAGGGGGTTGGTGACAGTGATTCCTTACATGTCAGTCTGCCACAACTGTATACTCACATACAAAGCATACAAAAAGCAAACATTTCTTAAAACATGCTGAACAGGTTAAGTATAGTTAAAACAGTTACCTTCAAATAGACAAAATAATTGCAACACAAGTAAAATCACTGTAAACCGAGTAGAACAAAAGTACAACGTATTAAAAACTATTGTATGATGTAAAGAAAAGCTATTGGTATGATTTGATACTTTTATCATGTGATTTTAAAAATGTACTTACAGTGCTGATTAAGAACAGTAATCATTTAAAAAATATATATATTTTTTTCTTACTAGTCCTTTATTAGGCACCCTGGTTATCTGTTTATTTTTTTCTTGCACCAAAGCAAGTAGTTTAAACAGGCTTCATTATTTAACATCTAGAAACTGGCAACATATGTTGTTTCAGGATGTATTCAGTATAGACTAACTGTAAATTACTGAATAAAATCTAGTTAGCGCTGCATGACTTAGATGTCTTGATTTTTAGAAGATATGCTACATAATGATTAGTTTACAGTGCATTTCAAAAACACACATCTTTCTTCATATTGAAAGCATTTACGAGTGGCAATACATTTATCTAACAATTTATGTGATCAATACATGCTGCAGCAAACAATAAAATATTTATTAGGGGCAGTGGGGATGTATAGTGAACCCCCGCAATTTTTGCAAGAAAATCCCCACATTTTGGGTAAAATTTTCCGTAATTTTCCAGTGGCCCTGCTTATAAGGTAATACTCATTCTTTGGTATATGTATGAGCTCATCCTTGGTCAGCACAAGTATAGATAGTGTACATTCTATTATCATATATGGCTAGCAACAGCTGTCACTACCAGTTACCAAAGTCCAGGAGGAAGAGATAAGTTTCCAACTCAAAACTGCACTAACAAGCACTTTGGCCTGTCCATATAAAGACAAGCACTACAGACTAGTTAAAAGGGGAACTTGGACTTTACCCTGTGTTCATGCTTGCAGTCACATAGGCCTAATGTTTGCTATTACTTACATGGTCAGCACAAATGTCAAAAGGCACTGTAATATTGCAACTGTGGCTTAGTTTGTCTTGTGGCTTCACAAGTTTTATATGATCCAATTATATAGGCCAACATTTGTTATACAGACACATGATATTTCAGACCAAAATAAGGTTAGGCTGCAATATGGGGACAAACTTCTTTATCCCTTGTTACAGGTGTAATGATACCATGGGTACCACGGGCACCCTCGGGTGCCATTTGCTGCTATGGGTACCATGGATGCCATGGGTGTCGGGGGTGCCTCGGGTGCCATTGCTACCATGAGTGCTGGGGGTACCTGCGGGTACCGCTGCCGGTGCCCTCGGGTGTCACCCAGGTTGGCATAGGCACTGCTTGGTGCCCGCCTGTGCCACGAGTGATGCTGGTGCCACAGGGGTGCCAGTTGGGGCTGTCCAGCAGAACTAGTGATGGACATCCTTCTGCAGACCTCTTCTTCCGTGGAACTTGTGGCAAGATGTTTTCCACAGAATGAAGTCCTGTTCTGTGGATTAATTTTCCACACATCTTTGTGAGTGGCGGTCTACGTGGGATCTTGTGACATCCAGCGGTTTTCTGCTGATGGAACGCTTTGTACTGTTCTGCCAGCGGTATCTCTCATTCCGCTCAGCACTTTCTCGGCTCCCTATGTGGTGCCGAGCTCCTTGACATCCTTCCTGGTGGCGGAATCTCTAGTGGCTCTTACCTAGACTTCCCTTAGGGGTCCTTCTGGGGTAGAAGTGTATCTAGATGAGTTTCTCCCTGCCCTTCTGGTCAGTGATACTGTGGATGACTCATTTTATATACTGAAGGGCACGCCCTCTCCATCATCAGAGTCCGTGATGGAAGCTCTTTTCAGTAATTCCTCAGTGATGAGGTCCACCATAGTATTCAGACTGCATCCGTGGACCATACACCTCTGCTTCTAGACTCTTTCAGTCGTCAAGACAATTACACTCTGAGGAACATTCTAATTCAGTGGTCGGGAGCCGCACAGACTCTTCCGTTGCTTTGATAGGGGTATATAGCCCCCTTCTGATACTGCTCCTTCGGGGGCTTCTTCAGCACAGATGGTTAACATCTCTTCAGCTGTGATTATTAGTCCGGTCATGATTTCAGTTATGGACACTCAGGCTCCTCCTGCCCCTCAGAGGGATGACATCTTCGTCATTTTTGTATCAGGCAAACCTTGAGAGATAGCAGCCTGAAACCTTGTCAGGCTCGAACTAATGGTTAAAAAAAAAAAAGTTAAAATTATCACAGCACAGGACCTAGCTCAAATTATACGATACCACACTTTTGGATCTGGTCAGGTTCCACCTCAACCCCTGAGGCAATCCTCTCTAAACTACGGTAAAGAGTACCTGACTTCTTCTACCCCAGGGGAAGTCCGATCCAGCGGAGGTATGGGTCATCTCTTTTCTCTTATTCTGAGATATTTCCAAAATCTAGGCGTCTAACCAGTCTGTTAGTCCCTCCTTTTTTTAATCACGCTTTCTTCTCTTGATCAGAGCCTCGCAGCAACAGAAGTGACTCTTCAACGAGTTGGAACTTAGGTTCCTACTTCCTTGCTTGCTTCAGCTTAACAGATGACATGCTCCTTTCTTGACCGTAGATCAAGTAGGTCTTTCTCTGAGATGGCTTCTCAAATATTCACACCTTCGGTTCCTGCACACTGGTTCCGTGCCAGTCGCACACAAAGCTATCCTTTCCGAGTGCGTGACGGAGCTGTGATGTTTGTTTTTCAGCAAAGCAAACTAGAGTCCTTCCTACTCCCTTCAGCGAGGCCGGAGTGAGTGGTGCCTCACCGCATTGAGTCCCTTCTGCCCCTATTCAGTCATTTTCAACAAATGGGTTAGCCCTAACTTGGTCCTGCTGTGTCCCTCCTCGACACACATCTACCTCTATTTGCCTTGGAAATCCAGCCCCTGTTTTTTGTCTGTTGGAACATTTTTTCTGCAGTGGGCACGTCCTCCTGTACACTTTTCCTTTCTTCCCTGAGTTCAGAGACTGCTACTACAGTTGTACACACAGGGGCAGGATGATTCCTTTTTGGACTATGCAGTGGGTAGGATCTGGTTCTACTAGACCACCACAAGAGGCTTATAAGTCATGCTCGGCCTTCCATCAAGAAGGTTTCAGTGAGTAAGTGGAAACCATTCTCCTTGATGGGCTAACCCCACCTGGACCTTCTTTGCTCACCAAGTAAGAGGTTCAAGTGCTCCTGGACCTGTAGTTTGCAGGTCAGCCATACTTGGTAGTGGGGGTTCCATCTGCACTTTCAAACAACATGAAGTCTTGCTGTATTTTGACTATTGCAGTTAGGTCCTGCCTTTCAACTGCCCCGGAGAACAAAGAGTTAACTTTCCATGGCCAGCATGGAACGTTCTGCGCGAGCTCGGTTGAAGCCCCTGTCTGCTGTTGTTTAAACTCCAACTGTCAGATTCTTTACTCCGCCTCACTGAACAGTCGCTCCGGAGATTTCTCCTTTGCTCGGTTCAAAAAAGTCGGTTAAAGTGTCGTTTTTCACTCGGTTTCTACCGAATTTCTGCTACCGAATCTGTCGGTTTAAGTCTCTGTCTGTGGTACCGTGAGTATTAGATAGGTTTCACATTTAGTTTCTGTGTGGAGCTTGTAAATTTCGGATTGGTTCGGCTGAACTGATCAGTTTAGTTTAAAAAAGTTTGTGAATTTACTTAGAGTGTGGCAACTGGTCCGTATCGGTTCTAAAAAAACGGATTTTATTACGTTTTTTTCCAAGACTCGTAACACGGTCAGGAACCGATAGGGGAGTCTTGCCTGGCGGATTGCCGAAAAAAGGGTAAGTTTTGGATAGGATTGGCCATGTCTGAGAAACCCAAGAAAAAAACTGGGCCCACTGGGTTTCAATACTGCAGTGTGTGTGGGGAAGCCTTTGCTAAGGCTGATCCCCACACCACCTGTGTTTATTGTCTGGGGTTTGACCACCTCGATTCAGACTGCCAGATTTGTAAGAATTTTCCCAAAGCTACCCTGGATAAGAGAGTATGTAGACTGAGGGAAAGGGAGGCCGAGAAGTCCGCTGACCCGGATGGCCAGCCCGGTTCGGTTCCGACTGAACCAGAAGGAGTGCCCTCTGACCAGGGTGAAACTTCTTCGGGCAAAAGGAGAGCTGATTCTGAGGAGTCAGTTCCGGTTAAAAGGAAGAGAAGAGATAAATCGTCCAGTTCGTATCCAGAAATTCATACTCCGACTGCTGATGAGATAGCCAAAGTGATAAGAATAGTGCAATCGCTAACTTGGGTCCGGCCGAACCGGCACCATCTGGCAGGGGCTCGGTTTGGTCGGTTACCCCGGTTCCGGATTACACTTCAGAAGAATTTTATGAACCGGAGGAGGAGGAGGAGGGAGAGTATGAGGATGATGATGGTGATTATGAAAGTCTGGATGTGCCTATTGACCTGGACATCTCCCCAGACAGACCTTCAGGTGTTTCTCCTCCTAGGCTTTCTGAGTCCCCTTCCCACTTTGTTTTACAAAAAAGTGGCTGAAACCCTCCAGCTTCCAATGGAAGAAGCAGTAGAGGATCAGGAGGAGTCTGATTTTGTTGAAATGATGGACATCCCAGAGTCCAAGAGACTGTCTATTCCCCTCCATAAATCTTTTGAGAAACAGACAAATAAAATTCTAAAGACTCCTAACTCCATACCTCCTGTGGACAGATGAATGGACAAGAGGTACACCCTTTCAGGCTCGGACACGGAGTACCTTTCTCAGCAATGCAGCCATGTTGGGGTAGTGCAGGCTGCTGCCTGTGATGAGGCAAATATTCCCTTGGCATCACACCCCCCAGATAAGGACTCCAGGAGGATTGATGCCATGGCAAAGAAGCAGTACATGGCAGCATCTTTGGGACTCAGGCAGGCTAACTATATGGCCTACACAGCTAGATACCAGAAGTCCAGATGGGACACTGTGCTGGTTTCTGAGCAACAGGCCCCTGACCAGCTTGCCAAGGAGCTGGACCAGGTGCCTGCAGATGGGATTGAGGCATCCAAGGTGCAATTTCATGCTGCTGTGGACTCCAATGATGTTTCATCAAGAGTCATGGCTACATCTGTGGCCCTTCGGAGGATGGCTTGGCTCAGATGTACTAGCCTGTCACAGGATACCCAGGCTAAGGCCATGAATTTCCCTGTCATTGGTAATTCACTGTTTGGGGAGCAGACAGAGAACTACATGAAGGAAATGGACGAGTACAGGACCACCTACAGGAGTGCTCAGGCCAAAGAAAGGCAAGCCACTCCTCAAAGGCAGCAGTCCAGGGGCAGGGGCAGGCCTTTTTACCAAGCCCAGGCCTCCTCCTCTTCTTCTTATGCTCAGAGGGGTTCTTCAGAGGGAGAGGCAGACGGAGAATGAGCAGGCCTGCTTCCACCCCTCAGCTAGAAAGCCCCTGCCAAGCAGACACCCTGATGAGTCTGCCTGGGCCGATTCTCCAATACCTGTAGGGGGCAGGCTGGCTTACTTTGTCCAGGACTGGAAGTCTCTGACATCAGACAAGTGGGTACTGGAAGTAGTAAGCCAGGGACTGGTTCTCAGCTTCAAAAAAATTCCCAAGATGAGAACCAGATCCTTTCCACCTGCAAATCCATCAGAGACCCTTGCCCTAGAGGCAAATGTTTCTTCCCTCCTGGCTCTCAGAGCCATAGAGAGGGTTCCTACCCTACACAAGGGCAAAGGATTGTACTCCAGGTACTTCCTAACCCCTAAAAAGACAGGATAATGGCGGCCCATCCTGGATCTAAGATATCTGAACAAGCACCTTTTAAAACCAAAGTTCAAAATGGTGACTCTGGGAATAATTCTGCCCTCTCTAAGGCCAGGGACTGGCTAGCCTCCCTGGACCTCAAAGATGCCTATTTTCACATTCCCATCAGGTGCTCCCACAGAAAGTACCTCAGGTTCGAGTTGCCCTCAGGCCACTATCAGTTCAGAGCAATGCCCTTTGGCCTAACATCAGCCCCAAGGGGGTTCACAAAGTACCTGGCAGTTGTGGTTGCTTTCCTAAGGAGAAAAAAGATCTCCATCTTTCCATACTTGGATGACTGGCTCATAGTGGGTCATTCTCTAAACCAAGTCAAGTCACATCTGCAAATAACTCAGCAAGTGCTTACTTCCTTAGGATTCCTCCTCAACCTTCCAAAGTCAGTTCTTGAGCCAGTACAGCTCCTCACCTTCATAGGGGCGGAGCTGGATACAGTAAGGGCAAGAGCCTTCCTTTCCCTGGACAAGGTAAGGACCCTTACAGACCTGGCCTCTTCATTCACCCTTCAGGTGTCTCGACAAGCAAGGCATTTCCTGCTGCTTCTGGGCCACATGGCAGCCTCTACAGCAGTGGTCCAGGAAGCAAGATTTCAGATGAGGGACATTCTGTTCCACTTAAGAGCCTTCTGGTCCCAAAGAAAGGATTACCTTACCAAACTAGTCCCAGTGACTCGAACCCTTATCCAGGCTTTGCAGTGGTGGCAGGATCAGGACAATTTGAGACAAGGAGTTCCCTTTGTCACTCAGTCTCCTTCAGTGATACTCACCACAGATACCTCCCTGCTGGGCTGGGGTGCCCCCCCTGGGGGATCTTACCACCCAAGGGCTGTGGTCGCCTCAAGAATCTCTGCTTCACATCAATCTCTTGGAACTCAGAGCGGTGTTTTCTGGCACTGCAAGTCTTTTCCAAATCTGTACAGAACAAGGTGGTCCAGATCAGAACAGACAATACCACCACAATGTGGTACATCAACGAGCAAGGAGGCACTCGGTCTTCGGCCTTGTGCACAGAAGCAATGAGGTTGTGGTCCCTGGCCTATTCCTTGCAAACCTCTCTGATAGCAGTTCACCTCCCAGGGAAAGACAATGTCCTGGTAGATGCTCTCAGCAGGATATCCCAGGGCCATCACGAATGGACCCTAGATCCCCTAGTTTTGAAAGTGAGTTTCTCGAGATGGGGCACTCCACAGATAGGTCTTTTTGAAGCCCCAGACAATCACCAACTTCTTCTCTTTTGTTGCAGACCCCCAGTCTTGGGCTCAGTCCCCCTGGATGCTCTGATCCTGAATTGGGAGGGGAAATTTCTGTATGCTTTTCCTCCCTTCCCTCTCCTGTTCAAGGTGTTAATCAAGATCAGGTCACAACCATGCAAAGTGATTCTGATTGCTCCAGACTGGGCCAGACAGCCCTGGTACCCCCTGTTGCTGTCCTTAGCAGTCCACCTTCCTCTGTCTCTTTCCAGGAATTACAACCTGTTGACATCCTCTCAGGGGAGGATTTGTTATCCGAAACTCAAGTCTCTCAATCTCAGGGCGTGGCTCTTGAAGAGTTAGAGTTTGCTGATCTGCACCTTTCTCAATGGGCTCTGGATATCCTTAAGGCTTCTCGAAAGCCTTCCACCAGAAAGACTTACAACTCCAAATGGAAAAGGTTCACTATTTGGTGCTCTAATAAGTATATTTCTGCAGAATCTGCTGGGTTGCTTATAGTTCTGGACTATGTGGTCCATCTTAATGGCTTAGGACTTAGGCCAGCTACACTTAAAGTGCATTTGGCAGCTGTTTCTGCCTTCTTGTCAGTAGGCAAGCCCTCTCCTCTGTCATCCCATCCTGTGTTTTGGAAGTTCTTCAAGGGATTGCTGCAGACCAATCCCCCCCTTTAGGGACACTGCTTCTGCTTGGGACCTTAATGTTTGCATTGCTCAGCTTATGCAACCACCCTTTGAGCCTTTGTCCTCTGCAGAGCTTAAGTACTTGACTTGGAAAACTGTGTTTTTGGTAGCCATTACCTCTGCCAGGCGTATCAGTGAATTGCAAGCCCTGTCAGTGGAGCCTGATTTCATCTCTTTCCATAGAGATAAAGTGGTCCTAAGAACTAGCAGGAAGTTTTTGCCTAAGGTGGTTTCAGATTTCCACCTTAACCAATCTATGTCTCTCCCTGTTTTTCTTCACTGACCATTCCTCCTCTGGAGAGAAGAGGCTGCACAGCTTAAATGTTAAAAGGGCCCTCAGCTACTACATAGAGCGCACCAAGGGTCACAGGTTTGAGTCCCTCCAGTTGTTCCTCACATATGGAGAGGTCGGTAAGGGCAAACCTGCCACTAAGAGATCTATTGCCAGGTGGATTGTCTGTTGTATACAATTCTGCTATAAAAAACTGGGTCGAACTCCACCTTCAGGCCTGAGGGCTCACTCTACTAGAGGTACAGCTGCTTCCCTGGCTGCTGCCAGGGATATTCCTATCTTAGAAATTTGTCAAGCAGCCACCTGGAAAACAGTTCATACATTCACCAAGCATTACTCTCTGGATATCCAGGCTAGGAGTGATGCTCGGTTTGGCACAGCAGTACTTCAGAGCCTATTCCCAAAGTAGGTTCTGTCCCTCCTCCATGGAGGTACTGCTTGGTAGTCTGCAATAGTCAGAATACAGCAAGACTTCATGTTGTTTGAAGAAAAAATTACTCACCTTAGTAATGTTGTTTCTTCTAATGGAGTCTTGCTGTGTTCTGACCCCCCGCCTCCCCACTCAGAACCTGTTTTTTGTGATGTGGGTGGGCAGGAGCAGTGTTGGCACCCTAGGGGTGCCCCCTTTTTCATCCTTCTTTACTTTGGGTGTGTGTTGTGTTTTGTTTTTTGGGTTTCCTGACTTGAGTCTTTGCTTTGAAACCAAAAAACCCTTTTTTAATAAATTTAGTTGCCAGTTGGCTAGTGTGAGTTTTACAGTTTCCACACAGAACTTCTAGTGAGTATTGCTCGTAAAGATCTGAGGGTTGGAGTTTAAACAACAGCAGACAGGGGCTTCAACCGAGCTCTCGCTGAACGTTCCATGCTGGCCATGGAAAGTTAACTCTTTGTTCTCCGGGGCAGTTGACAGGCAGGACCTAACTGCAATAGTCAGAATACAGCAAGACTCCATTAGAAGAAACAACATTACTAAGGTGAGTAATTTTTTCTTTCGGTCTACCCTGAACCAGTAGGCTTTACCTCCTGCTCTTTCAGTTCCTGAGGTCCTTTTACATTAGGTTAGCTCATGTCTTTGACACTATTAATTTTGGTCCTATACCAAATTGTGAGTCCGGGTTCTCGCCGCTCTCCTAGAATGGTTGCGGCTTCCTGGCAGAGTTTCATTTTGTGTCCATTGCAGTCATCTGCAAAGTGGTGAGTTACAACTCAAGCGCTTTTCTTGTGAGGACTATATACTAGATTCTCTTTCCAAGACAGCTCTTTTTATTAGCAGGACAGTCCTTGACCGTCTTTTCTGAGTGAATCGTATCTCATCCACCATACTCAGGGTTGTTGATTTTAGCTCAGTACTCTCCCAATAGTGTGAATGAGAGATGGAGACTTAGTCCAGGAAGATATGGAAATTACATACTTATAATTTTTGATCTTCTTGGACAGTCTCCATCACTCATTCACATGCCCACTCGCCATCCCCTGGGTTCACTCATTTTCTTTCCTGGTCTTCATGGTCCTATGGTTCTGGCTGTGAAGACATTGCTCTTTGACTTTTCTTGCAAGGGCCATCTGGGCCCTCTCAGGCCCAGAAACTCAAGATAAGTTATTTTCATTAGTTACGCTGCACCTCCTCGGTTGAAAAGGTACTGAGGTGGTTGGAGGGTCGATGCCGAGATAGCCTACACAGGCGTGAGCTAGTCTCTCGGTGCCACGCATGCATGGTCCTGTCTCGGCGCCGACCCTTCTGAAAAATTTTGGCTCCCACTTGGTCCTAGCGCCTCCAGCGTTGTCCCAATAGTGTGAATGAGTGATGGAGACTGTCCAAGAAGATCTTCAATTACGGTGACTACGTAGTTTCCATTTCCTCTGCTTTCCCGTTGATATCTGTGGGTCCCAGCCTTCCAAGGCCCGGGACAAATCTTCAGGGAAGCATAAACATCGGGACATGGACTGTCCCAAGGATAGAACTTGGTCCTCCTCATCTTGATCCTGGTCACCACTCCATATGCTGACCACAGCAGGGCTGTCCTCATTGTCTGGGCATCCCCCTCTACCTTGCACGCCCTTTCTCCTGCAGGGCTACCATTGAGAGCTCCCCACACCAATGTTGTGGTGGCAGGGGTCAGTTCCAAGGGCTCTGATGCCCCACCGACTTCACAGCCCCTGCTTTTCAGGCCCCTGCTTTCCGTGGGCACTCAGATGGTTCTGCTAGTTTGTCGACGATGGACTCAGCATTGGTGATTGCCGGGTCTCCAGCCACAACCCCTGCCACTAACCACGGCCGTTTCTTTGGTTTTCGTCTCGGACCAGGAGCCTCTATCTTCTTCTGAGTCACCCCAGCCCGAGCCCCGGTCACCATTGCCATCTCCGACCCATGCCGAGGAGCTGCCCTGTAGGCCCCTGCCTGTGCGAACGTCCTCCCCAGAGCTGACCCCAGTGCCGAATCCGGCACCCACCCCAGTGTTGACCACAGTGCCCACCCCGGTGTTTCCCCACCCAACGACGATGGGCCCAATGCCGATGGGTCCTGCACCGATAGCGGTGGACTTCCACTCTACGATTACCGCCATATGGGATTTCATGCAGACTGTGCTTGCTCCTTCATGAGGCCTGTCCCCACAATGTTCCCCTGCCTCACCAGCAGTTCCACAGACCGTGCCCCAGACCCTTGGGCCTTTGCTTCCCCCTCAGGACTTGGGTGATAAGGGGGGGCTGCTGTCCGGACCTCATCCCTCTCGAGAGGGTGATGAGGGTAGTGATGGAGGAGATACTCCTTACAACTCCTGCTCAATGGTATCTTTTGATGGTGAGGAGGCCCCAGGGTATAGCTCATGGCCTCCCCCCAACCCGGATGATCCCTCCTTTGTCTTGGTCATGAGACAGTTGCAATCAGCCATGGGCTTCGACAGCAAGGAGTGAGATCCTGCTCATCAACAACTGGCCACTTATATAAGGCTTCCGGATGCCCTTCCTCTGGTCATCCCACCTTTAATTGAGCATTTTGAAGATGCCACCATGGCAGCCTAGCATCGACCCAATTTGATCCCTGCCGTGCCAAGGAAGGCAGACAAACTATGCCAGGCTCCAGCAGGAAAGCCTTTCTTCACCGATCAGGCTCAAGTGGATTCTGTTGTTATCAGTGCTGTCCATGACCACTCCAAGATACCCAAACACCTCAGTTCCTTGTCCCCAGATAAGGAGTCACAGAGACTGGATCACATTGGCAAGAGAACCTTTGCCTGTGTCACACTCACCATCAGGGTGATGAACTACATTGCCCATATGGTCCAGTACCAAAACCAGCTATGAGACCAGGCCCTTGAATCTGCTCAGGCCCTGCCAGAAGACATCCTATGCAGCAGCTGCTGCAATCTCTTAAAGCCGGGTCTGACATCGGTACTCGCCTCCTTAGGGCTGCATACAATGCTGTAGATGCCTCGGCTAGGGCTACCACAGTGGGCATTTGCCTTCACAGACACTCTTAGTTGAGGGTCTCTAGCTTTGCTCAGGATATTCAGTTGTCCATCATGAACTTCCCCTTTAGGTGTTACAAGCTATTTGGCTCAGATGTGCAGGACATGCTGTGTCTACTGCAAGTCTCTGGCCATACCCTAAAGTTAGTCCACTCCATGTACCACACTAACCAGCCAAAAGGTGGTCAGTGAGTGCCCTTTCTTTGATCTACCCATAAACCCAAGCCCTCCAGCATGCCCCAGGCTAAGCACCGTGCAGCCCCTGCCCTGCCCGCCTTCCTCCACCTTGGGATAATCCCCCAGAGGAGGAAGGGCACCCTGTAGCTCTGTCCGGCTTAGCCTGATTCTTGCTGACCCCCAAGGCAGGAGATGGTGGTAGGGATCGCCCCTACACTTGGATAAGTGGAGGGAATTCAGCAAGATGCCTGGGTACTGCAGATTATAGAAAGCGGCCACACTCTGGAACTTCTAGAGTGGCCTCTAGACAAACCTCCAGTTCGGTCCTCTTTCCTTCCAGACCACATTCCAGTGCTCTGGAAGGAAATTCAGATCTTACTTCGAGATACAGCTCTTGCAGCAGGTTACACCATTAGGACTGAAGCCGGCAGGCGCCAGGACCCCTCGGAAATTCTTCTAGCTACCTATCTTCAGCGGGGACGCCCCGGCGTCAGTCCGCCTCCGGCGTCAGGCGTGGTACAAAAGGGGCGGTCCGCTTCAAATCCCCAGTTCTTTCCGCCGTCGAAACTGCATGCCTCGTCCCCTCACGGATCAAGTCTAGCTGTGACGCCAGGTATAGAAGTTTTCATGAAGATTTTCTGCAATCAACAAAGCTGACCTATCTGATGTCTCACCGATCGCCGGCCACTCTTCTAAGTGCGCGTGCGGCAAGCAGATCCCGTTCAAAGACCCGCATTCCGCGTGTGTTCGGTGCCTGGGCCCAGACCACGATACCAAGGCCTGCTCCCTGTGCCAGGGGTTCAATAGTCGCACGAGGATCTGCCGGCAGAAGGCCCTCCAGGCGTACCTCTTAGAAGAGCAACTACGGGCGATGTCGTCCAAGGGGGATTTGTCGCACCGGCATGGTGAGAAAAAGAAGAAACCGAGGGACCCTCTCCGGTCGCCGGTTCAGGCCTCCGAGTCCCGGAGCTCCGGGTCTCGGTCGGACCGCTCTCCCTCCAGGGCCTCGTCTCTTCCCCCGGCTGCGGTGCCCGTCGCCAAGCCTGCTCAGGCCTCTTCCGCCAGGCCGTCGTCGTCATCTTCTGCCCAGAAGGCCGTGGCGAAGTCGGGGGAACGCCACCACCACCATCACAAGTCGGGCTCCCGCTCCTCGGCCCCCGACGCCCGGTCTCTCCCCCGAAGACCTTGGAGCTGACTCCGTTGAGGAAGCCGGTGGATCCGGCGTCGGCCAGACCGTCGTCGGCCGTTCGCCACAGTTCCTCCGAGCGGCGTTGGCCGTCCGGCGTCGTCGACCTCTTCAAGCGCGTCGGACGCCGGTGGGGGCGCTGGCGTCCGCAGCCTGAGCTGAGGGCTCCCGCGCCTCTGGCGCCGGTCGGACAGGAGTCCCTCACAGAGGAGGATTCGCCCAGCCCGATGACCAGGCGGGCGTTCCGCCGTAGATTCTCCCGGTCCTCGCCACCGCCCGAGGCCCCCGTGGAGCCGTCGCCGGGACCCGACGTCCGGCCCTCGACCTCGGAGCCGGCGCCGGGGCTGTCCTTGGCCGAGGTGAAGGACCTTTTTACCTACTGGTGGGATACCATCAGGAAGGACGTGGTACCCCCAGTCCTTCCCCCTCCACCTCCTCCTCCTCCTCCTTCTACTCTAGCTCCGGCCCCACCTTCACCTGTGGGTTCAGCTGGCCGTTATGTCCCCAGGGAGCTGAGACTCCTCCCAGGGACCGACATTCTAAAAGGAGACCTCCGTCCAGATCTTCGTCTTCTGGATCACCCAGCCCTAAGAGGTCCAGGAGGCGACGTCGGTCGCCGTCGACGGAGGGCACGGGATCATCCTGTTCATCATCCAGATCCCCATCTCCGATCTCGCTTCCCTCGCCGGACCCACGTGAGACTCCAAGGTCTCCTCCGGACGATCCATCCTTCATGGATATAATGAGACATATCCAGGAGAACATGGGTTGGGATGCAGAGGAACTTGACCCCGAAAGGTTACGCCTGGCAAAATACCTTCGGCAGAAAGACCCTAAGCCTGTGGTGGTGCCACCCTTGGTGGACACTTTTGTGGACGTCACCAAGGCTGCGTGGAAGCGTCCACATTCGCTCCCGGCGGTGCCGAAGAAGGCTGACCGGTTGTACAGGGCCCCTAAGGGGGACCAGTACCTGTCACAGCACCCTCTGGCTGACTCCTGGTGATCACAGCTCACATGATCGGTCCCAGAGACCGCAACATTTGAGCACCCTGCCACGGACCCGAGTCCAAACAGCTGGACTCTTTGGGAGCGCACTTATGCTTCAGCGACTTGCGCCTCAGGTCCCTGAATTACCTTACCCACATGGTGCAGTTCCAGAGCGCCCTTGGGAGCAGGGCCACAGGCGGCCGAGAAGCTGCCGAAGGTGAGCAGAAAGAGGAGATGCTTCAGCTTCTCCGGACGGGTTCAGACGTGGGGACCCAAGTCTTAAGAGCCGCATATGATTCAGCGGACTCGTCAGCCAGGGCGGCTGCTTCAGGTGTTTGCCTCCGAAGACACTCTTGGCTCCGTGTCTCCGGTTTCACCCCAGACGTCCAGAAAAACATTATGAACGCTCCCTTTGAGGGTGAGGTACTGTTTGGTAATCCGTCGGAACGTATAATTACCAAACTCCAAGAGGCTGGAAAGGCGGTCCGGACAGTCCAGGCGATGTACGGTCGCCGAGGCTTGGCCTCGTAGGAGCCAAGGCCGCCTGTGGGCGACTCAGAGGCAGCAGCCCTGCTCCGCCACACAACACAGGGGCTCTGGCTGGCGACCCAGGGAAGCAGCCCGCCAGCAGGGGTCAGCGCCTTCCAAGGCCACCCAGTCGGTGGTCCTTCAGCCGCCACAGCATGACTCCTTTCCGCCCCGCCTCAGGATCAACGGATGTTTCGGTCAGGGGTCGATTAGAACTTCCTGTCGGGATGGCAGGCAATAACCACCGACAGGTGGGTACTTCAGCTGGTCAGCAGAGGCCACTTTTTAGAGTTCGCAGAACAGCCACCCTCGAGGCCTCCTCTGCTCTCCCGGTACTCGGGTCAGCACCGTGACTTAATTTGGCAAGAGGTGATCGCACTCCTGGACAAGGGGGCGATTCAGCCTGTCCCAGGAAACCAGAGAGGACTAGGGTACTATTCTCACTTCTTCCTGGTTCCCAAAAAGACAGGGGACCTCCGTCCTATTCTGGACTTAAGCTTACATCAACTTGTCAGTCGATACAAAGGTTCCGCATGGTGACCCTTCCGGGTCTAATTCCCATGCTAAAACAAGGCGCCTATTTAGCTCCTTAGACATGCAGGATGCCTACCTGCACATCCCCATAGCTCAAGCGCATCAGAGGTTCCTGGCTCGAGTTCTTAGGCCACCATTTCCATCCTGAGCCTCTCCTTCGGGCTGTCATCCGCCTCAAGGGTTTTCACCAAGTGCATGGCAGTCGTGGCAGCTGCTCTAAGGAGGAAGGGCCACTACGTGTTCCTGCACCTCGCGATTGGCTTCTCATGGCCGCCTCAGGAGAGGCGCTTCAAGCATCCAGGACACTCAGGTCCTATTCGGATCACTTGGGATTCTAATAAACCACGAGAAGTCGGTCTTGGTACCGTCGCAGATCCTGCAGTTCATAGGTGCAGTGCTGGACACGGTCCGGGGAGGGCTTTCCTCCCAGTCGACAGGGCGGAACGCATCAGGTCCCTCATAGAGGACCTATCAGCGAATCAGACGCTCTGGTCAGGTCGGTCCTTCGCTTGCTTGGTCACATGGCTGCGGCCTTTCCCACAGTCCCCCTCACGCGGCTCCACATGCGCATAACGCAGTGGACGCCAAGGCTAGTGGGACCCAGAGGCAAGACCATCTGCAGCATCCAGTCAGAATCACGGGTTAGTGGTTCAGGACTGGCAATGGTGGTTAGCCCTCGGTCGCCTCCAAGGGCGCCCTTCGCAGCGCCGTCCCGGAGATGACCTCACCACATTTGCTTCAGGTCTCGGGTGGGGAGCCACCTGGGTGGGTGAGGTCTCAGGTGTATGGAGATCCGCTGGAAGCTCATCTTCACATCAGTGTTCTGGAGATGAGCGTACTCTATGCTCTCCAGGCTTTCCAGTCCATGATCCCACCATGTACCATCCTGCTTTGGACGGACAACACGGCGGTGATGTACTACCTCAACAAGCAGGAGGCGCCACTCTTACCTCTTGCAGGGAGGCCATGAGAGTGTGGGATTGGCACTGGACACGGCGAGCTTTCGCGTACATGTTCCCGCATGGACAACACGATCATGATTGTCTGAGTCGCCCCAGGCCAGAGTCCACGAGTGGGAACTTCTTCAGGGGGTAGCAGAAGATCTGTTCCTTCGATGGGGAACTCCAGAGTTAGATTTATTCAAATCCCCATTCAACGAAAACTGCCCAATTTTTGCTCGCTAGATCCAGGGCCTGGAGTTTTCTGGCTAGACGCCTGTCCCTCTCCTGGGAGAACAGATTCTCTACGCTTTCCCTCCTTTCCCGTTGATCCAGAGAGTTCTGCTCAAACTGCGCAGGGAGCGTGCACGATTGATCCTGGTGGCCCCATTCTGGCCCAGACAAATCTGGTTCCCATTGCTGGTGCAGCTGTCCAGGGAACCTCTGCTCCCTCTACCGCACAGTTCTCACCTTCTGTCTCAGGAGCAAGGTTCATTATTGCATCCGGATCTGCGGTCCTTGAAGCTGCACGCCTGGCTCCTAGAGACGTAGCCATCATGCGACACGGGTCTCGTAGGAGGTTGCAGAGGTTTCTCCGCAGCCAAGAAGCCGGCTACATTACTTTACTTACGCCATGAAATGGCGCTGTTCGTCTATGGTCACGGACTGACCTTTCTCCTCTTTAGGTTGCCCTGTGGGGGCGGTCTTGGACTCTCCTCTCTCCCTTTTTCATTGGGTTAGCTCTACCTCTATTAAAGTACACCTTGTGCTATTTCGCCTATCACCAGCCGGTGGGCCAGCACACCATTGCTCAGCTGGACGCTTCTAGGGAGTTCCTGAGAGGTGCTACACCTTAGGCCTCCTATTAAAGATCCGGTTCCTCCATGGGATCTCCTTTTGTTTTGGAGCAGCTCACGCCCTCCTTTGAACCAGCCTGGATTACGTAGCTACGCTTCTGTCTTGGAAGACGTTGTTTTAGTTGTAGTTACTTCAGCCAGAAGGATTTCTGAGCTCATGCCCTGATGTGTAAGGAGCCTTATTTGTTTTTCACCGAGACAGAGTGTCTCTGAGAACAATCCTAAGTTTTGCCTAAGGTGGTCTCAGCTCTGACCTTGAATCAGGATATCGACCTTCGGTCTACTTCGAACTACTCCAATAGAGGAGAGGCTTTGCTCCATACTCTAGATGTTCACCGCAGCCTGAGGTATACCTCAATAGGACTGAGTCCTTTCGGCTTCTGATCAACTTTTGTGTCTTTCGCACAGAGAATGAGAGGTCGACCAGTGTTCTAAGCAACTTATCCTGCTGGCTCGTGTAATGTATCTCTCATTGCTACCAATCCAAACAAAAGCCCTCCCGGTTCCATCCGGGCCATTCCACTAGGGCGAGCCACTCTTGCAGCTCTCAAGAATATCTCAACCTAGCTATTTGCGCTGGGCGGCTACTTGAGCTCTGTGCATACCTTTATCAGGCATTACAGTCTGATACGCCTATGGCGGTGGCTGGTTTCGCCAGGCCGCGCTGCAGGGCCTCCTGTCCTGAACCGGGTCAGGTTGGTCCTTCTCAGTTTCTTCCTCTTCCTCCTCCCGACGTGAATGGGACAAGCTTTATTGCTTGGGAATCAGTCCTAATGGTGTAACCTGCTGCAAGAGCTGTATCTCGAAGTAAGATAGTACAGTTACGTAAGAACTTACCGTAACAGTAGATCTTCGAGAACAGCTCTTGCAGCAGGTACCTTCCCGCCCACCGTGTCCCCCTTGGAGGAAGTCTTTCGCTCGCTGTCGCTCCTCTTTAAAAAAAAAAAAAAAAATGGATGAGAGAGGGGTAAAGGTGAATATTCAGCCAGCCAGTCTGAATGTCCAGAGAGTCGAAGTTATTTCCTTCCGCATGGCTGGGCAGCGAGAATCGGATATTCACTTGTAAGGTGAATAGTTTTTCTTTGTTCCCTTTTTGCCTTCTGATGGCGGATCCTCGGTCTCCCCCTCTATTGTCAACCTCTGGCCGGGAGTCTCCGGCGGGAGAACTGGGGATTCTGGCGGGACCGCCCCCTTTTGTACCACGCCTGACGTCCCCGCTGAAGATAGCTAGCTAGAAGAATTTCCGAGGGGTCCTGGCGCCTGCCGGCTTCAGTCCTAATGGTGTAACCTGCTGCAAGAGCTGTTCTCGAAGATCTACTGTTACGGTAAGTTCTTACGTAACTGTACTTTCTTGTTGCAATAAAGGGCCATAGAACCCACCCTAGAGACTCAACAGGGCAGCGAGTTCTAATCTCATTTCTTCCTGGTGCCTAAAGGCACAGGTGATCTCACGCCCATTCTGGACCTCCGGGAGCTATATCTGTTCATCCAGTGCAAAATATTCTGGATGGGGACACTCCAGGGTCTGCTGCCCCTTCTTAACCAGGGAGGCTGGATTTGCTCCCTCAACATGAAGGATGCCTACCTTCACATCCTGGTACACGCCTCCCTCAGACAGTACCTGAGATTTCACTTCCAGGGGGTACACTTCCAGTTCCGGGCCTTACACGTTGGTTTGCCCTTGGCCCCTCAGGTGTTTACCAAATGCCTGGCTGTAGTGGCAGCTGCCCTCAGGTGGGAGAGAGTCTATGTCTTTCCCACCTGGATGACTGGCTTCTTAAAGCCCAATCCAAGAAGCACCTCTAACTGACTCTGGAACACACCATCAGCCTCTTCCAGGATATGGGCATTACAGTCAACCTGTCAGAGTCAGTTCTGACCTCTTTCAGCACTCCAGTACATAGGGGCAGTCCTGTATACCACTCAAGGCATGGCATTCCTTTCCCAGCACCAGGCAGATCGCCTTACAGCCCAAGCCCACCTGCTCTACAGAAGCCGCTATGTCTCAGCCAGCACCTTTCTCCGGCTTCTGGGTCTGATGGTTGCAGCCATAGTCACAGCACCCCTAGACAGATTGCACATGAGGATCCCTCAATGGACACTGAGGATCCAGTGGAACTAGCATGCGGATGATCTGGAATAGAAGGTCCTGGACTCCTCTCCAGTGAAAAGGTGGATCGAACCCAGCAACCTGCTAACAGGGATTCCCTTCCTCATTCCTCCTCCTCAACAAATCCTCACAACCGATGCTTCGGGGTTGGATGGGGGAAGGGGCAGGGTTCATTTCAGATATTTATCTGTCTGGGACACTGACCCACTGGAAATAAAAAGTAAGGGTCAAATGAAAAAAACAGTGGGTCATATTGTTCAACTAAGCCTGGATTCAAAGAACAGCAGTTTAAAACCTCTATAAGAGTGAGCAGGTTGTCCCCAAGGTGAAAGAAAAGGTGGATCCAGCCCGGTGACACTGAGGGTTGAGGTGCTGGATGCCACAACTCGTGCCACGCCCGGCGACTGAAACGAGCCTGGGTTCGAGGGGGAATCAACGGGGAGGATTTGAGATCGAGCATCTGGAGGCTGCTCTCTATCCCTGGGAGGGCTGAGGGACCCTACCGCGCTGTAGCAGCCCCTGGTGATGACCGAGACACTACTAATGCTGGTGTATGTGGGTGTAGTACGGCAGACGTCAGCACACAGTGCCCGAATGTCATTGCATGTCTGCACTCCAGATGGGTCAAATAACAGAGAAAAAAAGGCTGGGCGTGAGCGAGCAGCTTGATGTCTGCGCTCGACCCACCTGGAGGTCTGTCGTGGACTCGCACTGGAGGGGTTCGGTCTTGGCCCGGCATGGGAAGGCATAGAGGGGCCTCCCAGTGGGTCAGGGAATGGCCGTTCCGACCCCATATCATGTGAGTGAGCCTGCTGCCCTCTGGGCGGATCGAGCCAGTGGCTGGGTGCTCCCACCGATCACACCAGAGCAGGGGAAAAGAAAAAAGGGGTGGGTCAAAATTAAAAACCTTGTGCCAGTTGTCCCAATCCCCCACCCAAAAATGAACCTCTGGGGGGCACATCTAGGGCCACACCAAACACAAGGGATCTGGTCCCATCTGGAATCCTCTCTGCACATCAGTGTCCTGGAGATGCAGGCTATTCTCTATGCTCTGCAGATCTTTCAGACTCACTTATCCTTGGTTTGTCTGGTAGTGCAGACGGACAACAACAGTGTGGCCCACTACATCAACAAACAGGGGAGCACTCACTTGTACTCCCCTGTGGTGGGAAGCGATGAGAGTCTGGTATTGGGCTCTGGATCACGGTCTCAAACTGACAGCCGTAAATGTTCAAGATGTCCAAAACATATTGGTGGACACCGTAAGTCCGTTGCAGTCAATGGGACACGAGTGGGAGTTACTGACCTCAGTAGTAGAAGTCCTGTTCAACAGGTGGGGTCATCCAGAGTTCAACATTTTTGCATCCCCGCTTAACACAAAACTGCCGCTTTTTTGCTCACTCGATCCAGAGCCTGGAGTTTTCTGGCGAGACGTGTTGTCCCTCTCTTGGAAAGGGAGGTTTCTGTATACATTTCCTTCCTTCCCCCCTACTTCAGGGAGTTCTGATCACACTCCAGATGGAGGGGGCCACAATGATCCTCCCAGCCCCCTTCTGACCTCGTCAGATCTGGTTCCCCTTGCTGCAGCAGTTGACAGTGTAGCCTCCAGTTCCTCTTCTTTGCACTGGTTTGCTCTCCCAGAATCAGGGCACCCTGGTCCATCCGGACCTCGGATCTCTACATCTTCATACTTGGCTGCTGAGGACATAGCCATAGCTTGGTTTGGAGTGTCTCATAAGTTGGCTGATGTCCTGGTGGCTGCTAGGAAGCCTTCCACCAGGGCCACCTATTCTTTGAAGTGGAAGCTCTTTGTGCTGTGGGCTGCTTCACGTCAGCTGGATCCCCTTCACTTGTCCAGTGAATCAAATTCTGAATCGTATTCTGGAGTACTTGCTGTCCTTTTCAGACTCCAGTCTGAAGTACTCCTCTCTTAAGGTGCACATGTCCATTATCTCTGCCTTCCATGTGCCTATTGAGGTATGTATGGTGGCACAACCGGAGGTGTCTTGTACGTTTGAAGGGCATTCGCCACCTGAAGCCTCCTATCCTCAATCCAGTCCCGCCTTGGGACTTGAATTTTATGTTGGAAAAACTTACTTTGGCTCTTTTTGAACCAGCCGCAACATGCAAGCTATGCTTTCTGTTGTGGAAAGTGTTATTTTTAGTTGCTATTACTTCTGCTTCTAGAATCTGAGTTACAGGCTCTCATGTGTGAGCAGCCTTGTTTGGTTTTCCACAAAGTCTTTGCATACTAATTTTAAGTTTCTTCCTAAGGTGGTGTCTGAGTTCACTTTAAGCCAGTCCATCCACCTTCCTGTTTACTACCCAGAGCATGCCAATCCAGGGGAAGCATTGCTCCATACTTTAGAGGTGCATGGGATTCTGCGTTACTGTGTACCCATCATACGAAGGACTGTAGGAAGTCCAAACAGTTGTTTCTTTCACCCCTCGGAAAGAGGGCATCCCTGTTTCAAAACAGTACTTGTCCAAATGGTTGGCCAGCTGTGTCAAACATTGCTACAGGAAGTATGGTAAGCATCTTCCTGGCATTTTTTGTGGCCATTCCACCAGAGGCATGGCCACTTCTTCTGCCTTTTTTAGGAATGTCTCAGCTGCAGAGATCTGTGATGCTGCTACTCGGAGTACTGTCTGCACCTTTACCAAGCACTACAGTCTGGACATTGCGTCTAGGCAGAGAGACAGTTCTAGGGAAATGGATATGTTCTGTCCATACTTATAGGTAGTGTCCTTTCCCTTTAAGATGTGCCGCAAGGTCTTCAAGCTGGCTCCTCCCACCCACCTGGGTGGTAACTCCCTTGGCTCCACCCCATGACACCAGATCTTCCTTTCCGCTGGAAGAAGCAGGTTCCCTCCTTACTGCTCGCATGTTGAGTAGGCCCTAGCACTTAAAATCTTCAGATTTACTTCCAAAACTTCAACTCTTCGAGTTCAGTCTTCCACTCGATCTTTGTTTGCAACACCGTGATGGACGATACGTCTGTTCCTGGGTTCTGCCGGTGCCCTTGCGGGCAGAAGCTGTCCAGGACAGACTCGCACGCCACATGCTTTTACTGCTTGGGGCACGAACATGATCCCTAGGCCTGCAACATTTGCCGTTTGTTTCACCCTACCATTCTGGAGGACTGTCTTGCTTGCCAAAAGTTGGGCCGCCTGGCACAACGGAACCACTGGTCAAATATAAGGATTCCCGTTGGGTGGTCTCTGTGACTATGGGGTCCGCCAAGCAGCTTACGGCCTTCAAAGAGGAGGCGGCCCTGGCCGTGCTGGCCATTACTCCTCTGCATCTGCCTTCGTGCTGCTTCAGCTGGACTCAACCTTCACGGGTTCTTTCAAGGAATTGTGCCAGTCTCTACCGACCCTCGGTCAGGGACCCTCTAGCAAATCCAAGTTTAAGAAAGAGTCCAAAAAGGAAAAAGAAAGGACTCATTGTCACTCGTAGGAGCGGGAGCACTCTCATTCGAGGGCCTCCGATTCCTGTGCTTCTCTGGATTTGACTTCGATCGAATCCTCAGCTTTGGCTGAATGCTCCACGGTGACCCTTTCGGGCCTGTCGACCAAGATGCTGGTCGAAGTCCCAGCCGAGAGTTATCTCAAGCTGACCGACCAGTTGCTGACCGAAGAGGCCAACACTTCCTTGTCTAGGACTCTGGTTCTGACTCAGACCGTTGGAGGTACGGATCAGTCTGCTGACCCACCACCTCTGGTCTCAAACCCAGACTAGAAGGAGCCTCAGCAATTGCCAGTTCCCTCTGAGTCCTGCCACTTGTCCCCCTGGTGGTTGAGATCGAGGTCTCAGCGCTCCCACTCTCGGCACCATGGGAAACGGCACCGCCACTACTCTTCGTCGTCGCCATCCTTGGGTGAGGAGAGGCTTCGGTGCAAGTTGCATCAACGCTACGAGGACTTGATGTGGCAACAGTTTGTGTCTACCGGCGCTAAACTGACCCCAGTTTCCATGCCGGCCATCACCTGACTGTCACCCGAAAGGCTGATGCCATCTCCCTCGACAGAGCTGACCAAAACAGTCCTGGCTCGGCCGACTTCAGCTTCTCCACTGATTGTGGTGGAACCACTGCCTATGCAGCTGCCGGCCGGTGCTCCAACTTAGGAGTCTCAACTGGCCAAGGAGCTTCCCCATTGGCTGTGGGTCACCATCACCTTTGACCATCCGCGGAGGGTCAGTAGGGACTCGAGCGGTCAACCACTCTTTAATGACTCCTCGGAGTCTGAGGTATCCTCCTTGCACTCCCATCTGGTCGACAAGTCTGTGGGGGACCTCTCGACAGATCAAGGCCCATCTTCTTTCATGGGGCTTCTCTGCTTGATCTCTAAGTCGACAGGTATGCAAATGGAGCCTGTCCAGAAGCGGGCTTGTTACCCATTGACTGAGATCCTCAACCAGGGAGACTCTGTGACGGAGGATTTCCCAGTGGCAGAAGCAATCCTTGGCCCTGCCCTGGAGCTTGGCAGCGCCCTGCTTCCTGCCCTGCACTTTCTGCCCAGATGGCCCGCAAATACGCGGTGCCTGTCGGTTCCCGTTCGGGATTCACAGAGCACCCCTCGGCTGAGGGCTTGGTGGCCAACTCTGTGTTTAGGCGCTCCGGCAAGATTGGGGATGTTGACAAGCCGCCGGACAAGGAGTCCAGGAAGTTGGACCATGTGGCTAAGGAAGTCTGTGTTGCCTCCTCTCTTGGTCTCCGCCAGGCGAGTTCGGCCCTCAGTATGGCCCACTTCTCCCATGCCCTGCTGGGCTCTTTTGATGAGGTCCTTCGTCATCTGGTTGTGGACCTCCAGACCACGGTCAAACAGGTCCGGGACCAGGGCTGGGCTGTAGCCAAACAGCTCCAGACAGTCATGGACATTGGGGACTCCTGTGCCTGGTCCATGACGGCCTCAGTGGCCATGCACCACAGGTCTTGGCTGAGGATCTCGACCTTTACGGTGGACACTCAGCACAAGCTGGTAGATGTCCCATTCCTGGGCACCGACTTGTTCAAGTCTGGGGTTGAGGGCCACCTAACCCTCATTGAGAAGTCCAACACCACCATGGACTCTGTGACATCTGCCCAGAGGGACCCCAATGGCTCCAAGCAGCAGATGAGGAAACCCTTTCAGTCCACCTCCACTCCTGCGACCAAACCAGCCCAGCTCCAGTCTGGGCCGCAGGCTCAGGCCTGGCGACCTCCGCCAAAGTCGGTGGCCTTGGTTGTCCGTAAGCCTGGAGGGAGAGGCTCTGGCAGTGTCTGTCAAGCCCTCTTCCTCCTCCTCCTCCTCCTCCTCCTCCTCCTCTAAGCCTGCACAGTGACGGGTTGAGGGGGTGCCTCCCTCATGCCTCTCCTGGGTCCTCCCATGGGGGGCCGGCTCTGCCACTTCCTTCTGCCTGGTCCATTGTCACCTCGGACAGGTGGGTTTTAGAAGTGGTGGATCTGGGTCTACCTCTGGAATTTGAGCAGTACCCTCCTTGCTGAGCCTGCACCCCACAGGAAGACTTGGCTTCTGCAGACCTGCGGTTGGCTCTCAGAGATGACCTAGCTCAGCTCCTCCACAAGGAGGGTTGTGGTTCCTGTCGCAGATCCTCCAGAACACCCAGGGTTTGTCTCCAGGTACTTCCTGGTGCCTAAGCGGATGAGTGGTTGGCACCCTTATTCTAGGTCTGTACTACATGAACAAATTTCTTCGGTCGCGCACCTTCAGGATGGTAACTCTCTCTCAGATCAAACCACCTCTAGAGCAAGACATGTGGTTTTGCTCTCTGAATCTTCAGGACGCATTGTTTTACGTCCATATCTGTCCGTCTCATTGAAGTTTCCTCCGCTTTTGGGCTGAGAGAATCCTCTATGAGTTCCAGGCTATGGCATTCGGCCTCTCCTCGGCCCCTAGGGTCTTCACCAAGCACATTTCATTGATGGCAGCTTACTTGAGGTGCCGAGGAGTCTGGGATTACCCTTACCTGGATGACTGGCTGATGGTGGGTCCCTTCAGTCAGGATGTGGACTGGTCCAGGGACCTGGCCCTCCAGACCTGTGTCTCCCTTGGCCTCCTAGTCAACGAGGCCAAGTCAGAGCTTGTGCCCTCATAGGTGATCGACTTCATCAGGGTAGAGCTTGACTCTTACAGAACCAGAGCCCGATGGACAGCGGCTTGCACCAGCCTGGTCCATTGGCCTGCTGGAGAATGCACTTCTCTTGCAGTGGGAGCTGGCCAGCCAGTGGTCTCAGCACAAGGGTCACTTCCACTAGCTGGTCACTGTGACCCAGCGGATGTGGGACGCGATCCAGTGGTGGTTGGTCCCACACATCTGCAGGAAGGGATCCCGTTTGTCCACCCAGAGCCAACAGTCATCCTGATGACAGATGCATTTCTCATGGGCTGGGGTGCCCACCTGGGGGAATACAGAGTCCACAGGCTCTGGACCCCTGAGGAGTTCCAATACAACATCAACCTGTTGGAGTTCTGGGCAATTCGGCTGGCGCTGACTGCATCCGCGCCGCACATTTGGGGTCAGGTGGTCCAAGTCCAGATGGGCAACGCCACGACCATGAACTACCTCAACAAACAAGGCTAGAAGCACTCCTTGTCCTTGTGCAGGGAAGCTCTCCATGTTTGGACACTCGTGCGCAGCATGGAGGTGGATCTCCTAGCCATCCATGTGGCTGGAGCCTCCAGTCAGCTGGCGGATGCCCTCAGCTGGGTGAGCGAGGCATCTCATGAGTTGTCTGTTCATCCAGAGGTAGTACACAGCCTGTTCTTCCAGTGGAGCATCCCTCAGGTCGACCTGTTTGCCTCCAGGGAGAGTGGAAAGCTGAGGCTGTATTGTGCCTTGCCCCCCCTCATCATGGAACGCTGCAGGGGAATGCCTTCTTGAGGCCCTGGACCCCAGGCCTCTTCTCTGCCTTCCCTCCGATTCCCTTGATTCACAAGGTGCTCCTCAAGGCCAGAAGGGACAAGGCACAGGTGATCCTGGTGGCTGCGGACTGGTCACGCCAATTCTGGTACCTCGATCTCCTCAGCAACAGGCTCCTGAGGCATCTTCCAGCACATCCGGACTGCTTTCCATCAATCAGGGCAAGGTACTCCACTTGGACCTTCAATCCCTGCACCTGACAGTCTGGTTCCTGAGCGGCTAGAGTTCTAGGCCTAGGGTCTCTCCGAAGCTGTCTTCTCCATTGTTGAGGCGTCTTGGAAGGAGTCGACTAGGAAGTGCTACACCCTCAAATGGAAGAGTCTCTCCATTTGGTGTCAGGGCAAGGGGTTGGACCCTTTGTCCTGTCCAATGGCTAGCATTCTTGATTATCTTTGGTCCCTCTCTGTCTGGCCTTCGGTTGACGACCCTTAAGGTGCACCTGGCAGCCATCTCTGCTTATCGGGCATGGGCCGGTCAGCAGTTGGTGGTGCAGGAGAAAGTGATCTGGTGCTTCCTCATGGGCCTTGACCACATTTCCTCTCTGGTGCATGAACCACCACCACCGTGGGACTTGCTACTGGTTTTGGTAAAGCTGATGGACAAGTCATTGGAACCGATGCACAGGTGTGATATGTCTCATCTGTTTTGGAAAACTGCCTTCTTGGTGGCTATCACTTCAGCCAGAAGGATCAGTGTGCTCCAGACACTTTTGGTGGCGTCACCTTACCTGGTCTTCCACAAGGACAAGGATGTCCTGCGCCCCAACCTGGCATTCTTCCCGAAGGTTGTGTCCGAGTTTCACCTTAACCAGGTGATAAATCTCCCAGTGTACTTCATCAGTCACACCTCGGAGGGCGAGCACAGGCTCCATACTCTGGACCTGAGGCAAGCGCTCGCTTATTATAAAGAGTGCATGGCTGGAGTTCGGGGAGAGGTTCGCCAGTTGTTTGTCACCTACACTAAAGCCGCACCTGGCAAACCTGCAGCAAAGCAGACAATTGGTAGGTGGATCACACTGATCTCTGCTATAGGTTGGCGGGTAAGGGGCCTCTCTGAGGGCTAAGGGCTCATTTCATTTGCCAAACCACTGCGTCGGTAGCTGCTTCCAGGGCCGTCCCTATCCAGGAAATCTGCAGGGCTGCTACCTGGAGGTCAGCATACACCTTCATTTCCCATTACTACATTGACCTAGAGTCATACCGGGATGCTGGTTTTGGGGCCTCAGTTCTCCAATCCCTGTTTCCTAAATGTGGGGTGTGCGCCTTGCCTCCCTCCTCCCGGAGAACTGCTAGGAGTCTGCCTATAAGTGTGGATAGAACATCATATCCACGTTCTCTAGAAAAACAGGTTACTCACCTGTAACAGTAGTTCTAGGAGTGGTGTATTGATCTTCACATGCCCTTTGGTAAGGTCTATTTTAAGTGCCGTGGGTATCCAATTAGACAGGTATTCAGTAATGTCCTGTCCTTCAGTCCCTTCTGGGAACCCCCTGAGTTGCATGTTGTTATGGCGCTGGTGGTTTTCTTGTGAGTCGAATTGTTCTGTGAGTGCCACCAACTCCTTTTCTAATTCGGCCTCCTGGCCCAGGAGCTCCCCACACCTTGTTTTGAACAGCAGAGATGCGATCTGCCTCTGTGGTGATTCTGCCTGCTTGTTCCTCTTATCTGACTGCTAGAGCATCAGTTTTAATGGTCACAGACTCCAGCTTCGGTGACAGAGCAGCCAGGACCTGGGCAGAGACAGTCCATCTTAACGCCTTTGTTGTCTCCCCCGGGGCCTCTTGGTCGGTGTTAGCATCTGCCCTGGTTCTGCTCCACTCTTCTTCACCTCCACTTTCTGTCTTGCTTTAGTGGCTTTCATGTCCGCTGCTGCCAGGTAAGAGTCCATATTTGCAAATGCAACAGAACAGACTGTGTTAGGCCTGTTTTTATCAAGGATGGTTGCCAATTTTATTGTTTGTTGTTGCAATGGAGCGGGAATAACTAGAGGTACGTCTGTTCACTTCGCCCACACATGTGCAGTCCTCCTCCATCACATTCTTAAGACTGCTCAGTGAAGCTTAGAGTAGACAGTAGTGGAAATGGGAGGGAACCCAAGGGAACTCAGTTCTGAGAGTGAAATTTAAAGTTGGACTCAGTTCCAGGAATGTCTGTATAGGTACAGTAGATCTGGCAGTATGAGATGCCATTTCTTCAGTGCTTATAAGTTTGGCATTCTGTGAGATGTTGTTTCGATTGTGCTTCCTGCCTTTCTGCAGTGCCTATCAGCTCGACATTTTATGAGATCTTGGAAGCCCACATGCAAGACTTCTTTAAGACTTCTTTACTTTGAGGTGTGCTTTATGCTCTTGTTCGGTTATCATACTACAGTGACTGCAGTAATATTGTAAAATAAAATGTTTCCATAATTATAATAGTTTCCATCATCAATAACATCATTTTGCAGCCGTATTGGCTCTGAACAGAGATTGTTTTTTACTCAGGAATTTGACAGTTTGATACACACACACACACACATTGTCTTTTAGCATGGTTAGTCTTCCCTGTCAGGAGTAGTGCATAGGACTTGCTATCTAAATTGAGCTTTAGTGCTTGGTTTGTACAAAAAACGTTCTTTGTGCCTGGTGCCTGTTTTGAGTGGGGTTTTTTTTCTGTTTGTTGTGGAGTTGCAAGGACCTCTGTGCTTTTTTGGGTGCTTTTTTTGTAGTCCTTAAAACCTCCGCTCTTAGTTGCTGGCTTTTCCTCTAGCAACACCAGTAGTATGCATGCGTGTTGCTTGGGAGTGGCAAGGAAGCAGAGATGCCTTAAAGCAGCACTCTTGATTTTGGTAGTGTTTTTAAGTATGGGAGTGCTTTGTTTTGTTGTTGACAAGGGTATAGGAGTGTCTTATGTGGGACAGAAGGCAAAATTAGGGGTATCGGCCCATAGCCACCACAGTGTAGCATGAAGAATTCAAAGGGGACTGTATTTTACATTTTCTTGGGATGACTTGGATTTAAAGGTAGAGTACCCCTGTAACCAAAAAAATCAACTGTGCTTGGAACGGATATTTTTAGAGACAGCAAGCATGTATAAATTTCAGATATTCCAGCAGATAATCTCTTTAGATAACTGGGGAGGGGGAAAGAAATGGATGTGATAATTGCTCTTAGACCTTTGTCACCGGACTCAGCTGAAATTGTTCAGTAGCTCTTGGCACCATGAGTTGTTGCATAATATGCAGTAAAGACGTAGGACCTGTCGCAGGATTATAAGACCACTGCTGCTGGCATCATACTGTGTGTTTTCTGTAATGTGGTCCAGTATTAGAAATAGATATGGTAATAGCTTTCAGACCTTTGTAACAGGACAGAGGTGAACTTGTTCAGTAGATGTTGGCACCATGACTAATTGCATAATGCACATTAAAGATGTAAGACCTGCCACAGGACTGTGAAACCACAGCTGATGGCAGCATACTGTATGTTCAGTACAATGTGTCAGTTTCAGTCTCATTTAACCAGAACCCCAGTTGTGGGGGGTCATCACCTGTGGCACTGGCTGGTAGTGGTAAAGCTGAGTTCCACAAATCCATTCTACAACTTATATACAAGATGTTATACTCTGATGACCCACAGATTATACCTGTGCAGACATCTGAAACAGAAGCGGGCCCTCAGGCCAAAGGGGCTCCCAGCAGGCACGTCTAGGTGCACCAGAGCATGGAGACTCTACTCACTCAGATTTTCAGGCATCTGATGGTCCCGATAATCTAGGCAGTCCAAATAAGGATGAAGAGAGAGAGGATGAAAACCAGGGATATCACAGTATCAAGGTTTCTTGGTAACCACAGTATAGGAAGCCAAGCCATAGTATTGATACCCTGGACAATTTGTGATACAGTGATAACCGTGGTTTACAGGATACCACAGTTTTCAGGCGTTTTCACTAATTTTGTCTGGAATTTTTAGAAACAGCTGTCCCTTCTGCATAGACTCTCTCTGACACAAGAGTTTGAGGAGTCAGTTTTTTGTGTAAAAATTACTACTTTTGTAACATCGCATTTACGATAATGGCAGTATTACATGTCACGGTTATTATACCGTCAGAATTTTATACTGTGATATTCCTAATAGAAACCCTAATCCAATGGAAGCATTACTGTCTGATGAAAGGGAATATTCCTCCAAAGAGGAGCGAAAGAGTGGACGGAAGCTAAGAAAGATTCCATTCCCTTATTTGACACAAATCTGGTGTGTTATCTGATCACAGAAGCACGTAAAACATTGCAGCCAAAGGAGGTCCAGGACATAGAGACACTGGATGTGAACCCCACTTTTTCTGCCTTGGGACTGGCACCTAAAGTGTTTCCCGAACTTCCAACACTGTGATCAGATCATCAAAGAACAGGAATGGGTAGGTTCGGACAAGAGGAGATGTCTCCGTATGCACAGGGTGAGGTATTACCCTTTTCAGGAGTACTCTAAAAATTGGAGGCGCCTCTTGTGGCAGACAAAGCAGTATGCAACTCAGTAAGGAACACAACCATTCCCCTGTAAGGGTCGGAGGCTCTCTCAGTTACGCATGACAAGAAAGTGAACTGTTTATGTAAATGAGCATTTGTATATAATGGAGCTAACCTGAAAATAATGGAAGCTTCTTTTATAATTGCCTGAGCCTTGTGCTCTTGGATATTAGCTTTGACAGGGGTGTTGTTGCAAGATTATCTGGGGGCCAAGTTTCTGGAGCTCATACTAGTGGTTTTATTGTTCTTGAACAATGCAGTGGTGGGCAGTTTCATTTTGGCTTGCAAAACCTGCTTTCAAACAACATGAAGGCTTGCTGTATTCTGACAATTTGCAGTTAGCTCCAGCTCTTGAACTGCCCCGGAGAGTGAAGGGTTAAAATTCTATGCCAGGCATAGAACGTTGGGCTCGAGCTCGGTTGAAAACTCTGTCTGTGTCCTTTTGAAACCAAACCATCAGATTCTTTACTCCACTTCACTGAACAGTCGCTCTGGAGATTTCTCCTTCTGCTCGGTTCAAACTCGGTTAAAGTGTCGGTTTTAGTCCGATTTTTCGTTCCGTTTTTCGGTTCGAGACTCTGTGGTACCGTAAGTACTTAGATTAATAACTGTGTGGGAATTGTAAATATGTTCGATCGGTTCGGCTGAACCGATCCTGTAGTAAAATCCTTGTGTAAAAAAAAAAAAAAAAGTAAGTTAGTGTATGGTTACCGGTCCGTATCGGTTTTAACAAAAAAAACATGATTTGAAAGTTTTTTTTCCATCACCCGTGACACGGTGAGAAACCGATAGGGGAGTCTTGCCTGGTGGTTGCCATATAAAGGGTAAGTTGGTTAGGTTGGCCATGTCTGAGAAACCCAAGAAAAACGGGCCCACTGGGTTTCAACACTGCAGTGTGTGGAGAGGTCTTGCATAAGGCCGATCCAGACACCACCTGTGTTTACTGTCTGGGGTTTGACCACCCCGATTCAGACTGCCAATTTAGAAAAATTTCCTAAGTTTACCCTGGAAAAAGGTTAGGTAGACTTAGGGATAAGGAGGCAGAGAAACCGCTGACCCGGAAGGCTAGTCCGTTCGGTTCCTACCGAACCAGAAGGAGTGCCCTTTGACCAGGGTGATACTTCTTCGGGCAAGAGGAGAGCCGATACTGAGGGATCTGTTCCTACAAAAAGAAAATGAAAGGATAAATCGGCCGGTTCGGATCCAGAACTGCATGTTACGACCGCCGAAGAAATGGCCAAAGCGATTCGGATTGTGGAATCACTTCGTCTGGTTCTGACCGATCCAGCCCCTTCTGGCAGGGGTTCGGTTCGGTCGGTTCCCCCGGTTCAGGATTATTCCCCTGAAGATTTTTACGAACCGGAGTTTGATGAGGAGGGGGATTTTGAAGAAGATGATTACGACGGTGAAAGTCTGGATGTGCCTGTGGAGCCGGACATCTCCCCAGACAGACCTTCTGGTGTTTCCCCTCCTAGGCTTTCTGAGTCCCCTTCCCACTTTCTCTTCTACAGAAAAGTGGCTCAAACCCTCCAGCTTCCTATTGAGGAGGCTGTAGAGGATCAAGAGGAGTCTGACTACATAGAGATGATGGACATCCCAGAGTCTAAGGGACTGTCTATTTTCCTTCATAGGTCATTTGGGAAACAGACACAAAAAATTCTTACGTCTCCCAACTCTGTACCTCCTGTTGACAAGAGGTACACCTTGTCAGGCTCAGATACAGAATTTCTTAATCAGCAATGCAGCCATGTTGGAGTAGTGCAGGCTGCTGCCTGTGACAAGGCAAACATCCCCTTGGCTTCACACCCCCCAGACAAAGATTCCAGGAAGATAGATGCCATGGCAAAGAAAAAGTACTCCGCATCATCTTTGGGACTCAGGCAGGCTAACTATATGGCCTATACAGCCAGGTACCAGAGGTCCAGGTGGGACACTGTACTGGCACTGGCTAAACAGACCTCCCCCCAGCTAGCCATGGAGCTGGAGCAGGTGGCTGCTGATGGGATTGAGGCATCAAAGGTGCAATTTCATGCTGCTGTGGACTCCAATGATGTGTCATCAAGAGTCATGGGTACATCTGTGGCTTTTCAGAGAATGGCTTGGCTCAGATGTACTAGCCTTTCGCAGGACACCCAGGCTAAGGCCATGGATTTCCCTGTAGTGGGTAATTCTCTGTTTGGGGAGCAGACAGAGGATTACATGAAGAAAATGGATGAGTACAGGACCACTTATAGGAGTGCCCAGGCCAAGGAGAGGCAGGCAACTCCTCAAAGGCAGCAAGCTAGGGGCAGGAGCAGGCCTTTTCACAGGCCTTTCTACCAAGCGCAGGCCTCGTCTTCCTTTTCTAAGAGGGGGTTCTTCAGAGGGAGAGGCAGAAGGGGGGATGAGCAGGGCTGCATCCACCCCTCAGCCTAAGGCTCCTGCCAAGCAGACACCCTGATATGTCAGCCCAGGTCGACTCCCCCATTCCAGTAGGAGGCAGGCTGGCTTACTTTATCCAGGGCTGGATGTCTGTTACCTCAGACAAGTGGGTCCTGGAGGTTGTAAGCCAGGGGCTGGTTCTCAGTTTAAAAAATTTTCCGAAACTGAGACCCAGATCCTTCCCACCTGCAAATACTTCAGAAACCCTTGCTCTAGAGGCAGAGGTTTCATCTCTACTGGCCTTAAAGGCCATAGAGAGAGAGAGTTCCTACTCTGTACAGGGGCAAAGGTCTGTACTCCAGGTACTTCCTTACCCCCAAAAAAGACAGGGGAGTGGCAACCCATCCTAGATCTAAGATACCTAAACAAGCACCTAATAAAGCCAAAATGCAAAATGGTGACTCTGGGAACAATTCTTCACTCTCTGAGGCCAGGGGATTGGCTAGCTTCACTGGACCTCAAGGATGCCTGTTTTCACATTCCCATCAGGTGCTCCCACAGTAAGTACCTCAGGTTCGAATTGCCCTCAGACCAATATCAGTTCAGAGCAATGCCCTTCGGTCTAACCTCAGCTCCAAGGGTGTTTACAAAGTGCCTAGCAGTAGTGGTGGCCTTTTTAAGAAGGAAAAGGATTTCTATTTTTCCATATCTGGACGATTGGCTTCTGGTGGGCCAGTCTGCAGACCAAGTCAAGTCAGATCTGCAGGTCACCCAACAAGTTCTCACTTCCCTGTGGTTCCTTCTCAATCTTCCCAAGTCAGTTCTCGAACCAGTACAGCTCCTCACATTTATATGAGCAGAGCTGGATACCCTCAAGGCAAGAGCCTTTCTTCCTTTGGAAAGGACAAAAGCCATCTCTCAACTGGCCTCTTCCTTTCTCCCTCTGGTTTCTCGACCAGCAAGGCATTTTCTGCAGCTTCTGGGCCAGATGTCGGCTTCCACAGCAGTGGTCCAAGGGGCGAGGTTTCAGATGAGGGACATTCAGTTCCATCTAGAACCTTTTGGTCCCAAAGGAAAGATCCTCTTACCAAGCTAGTTCTTGTTACTCAGACCTTAATTCAGGCCCTTCAGTGGTGGCAGGACCTGGACAATCTGAAGCAAGGTATTCTATTTGTCTCTCAGACTCACTCTGTGGTTCTTACCACAGATGCTTCCCTTTTGGGGTGGGGAGCCCATCTGGGGGCTCTCACGGCCCAGGGACTGTGGTCCCCTCAGGAATCCCTTCTTCACATCAACCTCCTGGAGCTCAGGGCAGTACTTCTTGCCCTACAAGCTTTCTCTCAGTCAGTACAGAACAAGATGGTTCAGGTCAGGACGGACAACACTACCACCACAATGTGGTATATCAACAAGCAGGGAGGCACTTGGTCCACGGCCTTGTGCATGGAGGCCATGAAAGTATGGTCCCTGGCTTATTCCCTGCAGACCTCTCTAGTTGCGGTCCACCTCCCAGGAAAGGACAATGTGATAGCAGATGCATTGAGCAGGATTTCCCAGGGCAACCACGAATGGTCTCTGGATCCTTTGGTGTTGAAGGTGATCTTCTCAAGGTGGGGCACTCCGGAGATAGATCTCTTTGCAGCCCCAATCACCAACTTCCTCTGTTTTGTTGCAGACCCCCAGTCTTGGGCTCAGTCCCTCCGGATGCTCTGATTTTGAACTGGGAAGGGAAGTTTCTTTATGCCTTCCCTCCTTTTCCTCTATTGTTCAAGGTTCTAGTCAAGGTAAGGTCACAACCATGCAAAGTGATTCTGATTGCTCCAGACTGGGCCAGGCAGCCTTGGTACCCCCTGTTGCTGTCCTTAGCAGTCCATCTTCCCTTGTCTCTTCCCAGGAATTACCGTCTGCTAACCTCCTCTCAGGGGAGGATTTGTTACCCTAATCTCCAGTCACTCAATCTCAAGGCATGGCTCTTGAAGACTTAGAGTATGCAGATTTACACCTGTCCCAAGGGGTTCTGGATATCCTCAAGGCTTCTCGAAAGCCTGCCACAAGAAAACCTACAACTCCAAATGGAAAAGGTTAAATATTTGGTGTTAAAAGAAGCACATTTCCCCAGACACTGCTGAGTTGTCTACAGTTCTGGATTATATGGTTTACCTTAATGGCCTAGGCCTCAAACCAGCTACTCTCAAAGTTCATTTGTCTGCTATTTCTGCTTTCCTGTCAGTGGGGAAATCTTCCTCTCTGTCATCTCACCCTGTATTCTGTAATTTTTTTAAAGGATTGCTTCATACCAATTCCCCTTTTAGGGATCCTGCTCCTGCCTGGGATTTGAATATTTGTATTGCTCAGCTGATGCAACCTCCCTTCGAGCCTATGTCCTCAGCAGAGCTCAAGTACTCGACTTGGAAAACTGTGTTTTTGGTTGCTGATACTTCTGCCAGACGTATCAGTGAATTGCAAGCCCTGTCAGTGGAGCCTGACTTCATTTCTTTCCATAGAGATAAGGTGGTCCTTAGAACCAATAGAAGGTTCCTACCTAAAGTGGTTTCTGATTTCCACTTAAACCAATCTATGTCTCTTCCTGTGTTCTTCACTGATCACACCTCCTCAAGGGAATGGAGGCTGCACAGTTTAGACGTTAAAAGGGCCCTTAGTTACTACATAGACCGTACAAAGGGTCACAGGTTTGACTCCCTCCAGTTGTTCCTCACTTATGGGGAAGTAGGTAAGGGAAAACCTGCCACCAAGAGAACCATTGCTAGGTGGATTGTGTCCTGTATTTAATTCTGATATGAAAAACTGGGAAAAACTGCACCCTCAGGTCTGAGGGCTCATTCCATCAGAGGTACAGCTGCATCTCTGGCTGCAGCTAGGGATATCCCCTTGTTAGAAATCTGTCAAGCAGCCACTTGGAAAACAGTTCATACCTTACCAAGCATTACTCTCTGGATATCCAGGCTAGGAGTGATGCTGAGTTTTAGCACAACAACACTTCAGAGCCTATTCCCAAAGTAGGTTTGTCCTCCTCCTTGGAGGTACTGGCAGTAGATCTGCAACTTGTCAGAATACAGCAAGACTTCATGTTGTTTGAAGAAAAAATTACTCACCTTAGTAATTTTGTTTCTTCTAATGGAGTCTTGCTGCATTCTGACCTCCCTCCCTGCCTCCCCTCTCAGAACCTGTTTTGGGAAGTGGGTGTGCAGGTGCAGTGTTGCACCCCAGGGGTGTCTTTAGCCCACTTCTGTTGTGTTGGGTGCTTTGTATTTGTTTAATTAAGAGTTTTTAGTTCTTATTACCTGGTTTTTGTTCTTTGGGTTTCCTGACTTGAGTCTTTTAGGTAATCCAAAGTATTTGTTGCCAGTTGGCTACTAGGAGTTTTTACAATTTCCACATTATATAGTCAGTGAGTTTAGCTCGTAAGAATCTGACGGTTTGGTTTCAAAAAGACACAGACAGAGTTTTCAACCGAGCTTGAGCCCAACGTTCTATGCCTGGCATAGAATTTTAACCCTTCACTCTCCGGGGCAGTTCAAGAGCTGGAGCTAACTGCAGATTGTCAGAATACAGCAAGACTCCATCAGAAAAAACACAATTACTAAGGTGAGTAATTTTTTCTTATAGTTGTTGCCACATGAGGGGTATGGTTTTGCCACTGGTCTGTAGACCAGGCCAAAAAAAAAATTGTGCAACATGCCTTTTTCTTGAGTGACTTACTGTTTGGCCCAGAACTGTATGGGGTTCTCAAGGACATCCAGGATAAGAAGAGACAGCTTCTGGTGTTCACGTAATGGCAGGAGACAAATCAGGCTGGCAGGAAAGCGGTTTTGGTTGTTCCAGGCAGGTGAGGGACAGTTTTTGGCTCTTCTGAAACTTTAGGAAATAGGGTTGTAATAGGACCTACTTCTGATTTAAGTTCATTCACAACAGAAGCACCTTTGCTTGAAGACGCAATGGAGGTGCAGACAGGAGAGGTGGATCTTCACAGTGAAGATACATGGGTCCATCTCTGTCCGCAGTCACTTGATGGATGACTTAAAAACTTTTACCTAGAGATGGGACACGGCTACAACTGATGCTTGGGCTCTGGAGCTCTTGGCTGTAGATTTATGCCATTGAGTTTCTATTGTGCAGATGATACCCAGCTGTATATGTCCTTTGCCCCAGGGACATTGGATGCTATGGACGTACTGAATAATTGCCTAGCTGAGATCCAGGACTGGATATTCTCTAACTGGTTGAGACTTAAGCCGGACAAGACAGAGGTACTAGTGATTAAGCCTGGTCGTCGGCGGGATGTGGTCACCACCGGTGCAGGAACAAGGTTGTTTGTGTGGTCCACTGCACTGGTGGCGGCCACTAAGATGCAAAATCTGTGTGTCATCCTTGACGACAGCTTGACACTTGAAGCTCAGGTGTCTGCCGTCGTCTGGAGTGGCTTTTACCACTTAGGAATGTCACCCGGATTAAACCCTTAATCCCGCCTGGTGACCTGCATGCTTTTGTTACATCTAGACTCGATTACTGTAACACTGTATACTTCGGGGTCAGTGGAGGCAATCTCTGCCAGCTGCAGCTGGTGCAGAACGCCGCAGCCAGGTTGTTGACTGGCCTTTCAAGCTCCGCGCATATAACCCCGGTTTTGCAAAAACTGCACTGGTTGCATGTCAGGTGGAGGATTGCCTTCATGGTGGGCTTGCTCACCTATAAGGCCCTATATAGCTCAGGTTTTGGCTATCTGTCTGACCTCCTGACACCTGTCCACCCAGTGTGCTCACTATGGTCTTCTGCAAAGGGCCTCCTTGTGGTCCCTTGGGCATGGTTAAAGACGTCCCAAGACCGTGCTTTTGCAGTGGTGGGGCCAATGGTATGGAATTCATTGCCACAATCAATAAGAGAGGCCCCTACCATGGAAACTTTTAAGCGTGGCCTCAAGGCACATCTTTTTAATCAGACATTCAGTGTCCACTAATTTTAATCAAAGCTGAAGAAGTTTTATGATTTCTGTTTAAGGTTTTTATGTATTGCATGTTTCAAAAATTTGCTGACCCTGATTTAAAATGTTTTATTTGTTGTGTAAATTGTTTTTTCACCTCTATGTAAAGGGCCCAGAGCCTCTTGAGATTGGACGCTAAAGAAATAAAATTGACTTGACTCGAGATCATTTCTTTCAGTCACCAGTATCTCAGAACACAGTAAACAGATGGGCGGTAAACCAAATCTTGGACCACCTGGTACAGATAAAGGCAGTCACCCCAGTACCACCCCGAGAGAGGCAGCAGAGGTTCTATTCGGTCTGCTTTGCTGTCCTATAAACATCTGGGTCTCTTGCCCAATTCTGGATTTAAAATAATTGAACACATCTGTCAGACAAATCATAGTCCGGACTATCAGTGCTGTCTCCCCTAAAATATACCAGATCCAGAAGCAAATGGTTTGATACCTTTTATTGGACCAACATTGACATTACAAAAAGAAAACAATGTCTAAGCTTTCGGACCAACCAAGTCCTTCCTCTGAGACTTATGACAGTTGTTCTGAGAGGCACATTCTATTAGCACCCAGATCATATATAAAAAAATTAAAAAAAAAAAAAAAACTGAAAAAAATTCTCATTGGTTTAAAATACCTAATTCAAAACATACCACTGGTTGTACTGAAAAAAGTTAAATGATGCATGTATGGGCTACAGTTAAACACATGGGATGAAGGTGGGTAAATTGGGGGGGGCATGACTTCATTAATCCTTCTGGGGGCCCCCAAAACTGGCCCGGGCACTAGTCTACGACCCTGTGCATATTGATAATACAAAAACGAAATGAGGACACCAGCTTAATTTCCTGTCAAAAACTATATTCTGTACGAACATACGAAGAAGCCAACAGAAGAAGGCCATTTGGTCTATCAAGTCTGCTCATATTGCAGGGTCCACAGCTGGAGCTAATGTCCCTGCCCTCCCTCCCCACTCCTCCCATCTTTCCTACCCATGATCCTTACCTTTCCCCTATGCCTATCCCAGCCTCTCTTAAAGCTGCCCACTGTCTTGAATGAGATGATCTCTTCCGGCAGCGCATTCTAAGTGCCCACCATCCTCTCTGTGAAGAAGTGCTTCCTGACCTCCCTCTTAAACCTCCCACCCTCCAGCTTAAGACTGTGCTCCCTTGTGTTATGGTTGCCACTCAGCTTAAAGAGATTCTCCGTATCAACCTTATTTATCCCTTTAAAGTACTTGAAAGTCCCAATCATGTCCCCTCTCTCTCTCCTGTCTTCCAGGGGAGTACATGTTTAGTGCCCTCAACCTCTCCTCGTATGCCTTACCCTGCTGACCTGCTATCATCTTTGTAGCCCTCCTCTGGACCTTCTCCAGCAGGTTAATGTCCTTTTTGAGGTGCTGGCACCAGTACTGAACTCCATACTCTAGATGCAGCCTTACCAGTGACCTGTACAAGGGCAGTATAACCTTCTCTGTCCTACTACTGACCCCCCAGATATGCATCCCAGTATCTTGTTTGCCTTTGCTGCTGCTTGCTTGCACTGTGTGGAGTGCCTCAGGTCATTAGTGATCATCACTGCCAGGTCCTTCTCCTCCTCCTCTGATGCAGATACATGGACTCCACTCAGGTAGTACTCTGTCCTGAGATTTTTGGCTCCAATATGCATAACTTTGCATTTCTTGGCATTGAAGCCAAGCTGCCAGATCCTGGACCACCTCCCCAGGTTTTCCATATCTTCCTGTAGGTCCAGTCTCCTGCTGAGCTTGGTGTCCTCTGCGAATATGCACATTTTTCCTTTAATGCCATCCCCAATGTCATTGATGAAGACATTTAACAACACCGATACTGATTGGTCCTTGATTTACCAGACAGAAAACACATTCACCTCATGCTATATTCATTGCACAAAGAGGCTCATTAAGACAGTAATAAGGTCCCAAAATATGGTGTTCGTTCACATGTTTCAGTATGTCATGTGATCTGCTGGGTATATTTATCACACTCCTTGCTTTGAAAAATATTTACAGGTGGTCAGAAGTGCCACAATGTCATGTCTGTTACTCATACCATTCATTGCAGTAATGCCAATGTAGCATTTTAAAACCTTTAGTACACTCTGTTGGTTATCATGAGCTACTATCAAGTTCCTCACATAACTGTGTTTTTTTGTCTCTGGTACGTTTTTGTATATCCTGTGTATACAATCCGAAAGCAAGATATTTCTGCCTTTTTAAAAATGTATAAAGTAGGTTGATATGGAGTGCAGTGGATTATGCAGTGGGATTTGAATCTGTGACCTTAGCTGTCATTGCACATCGCAACGTACAGTAAAATAATATGAGTGATAGGCTGTAAAACCTCATTGGTATTGCATGATATGTGAATATGGGATGAATCTCTCATAAATAAGAACCTGCATTCAGGAAGCTGCACACAGTAAGTATTGTATGAGTGTACAAATAAAACATGTCTGTTTCTGCATTTTACTAAACATACCTGCTGTCTACAGAGGGAGTGTTATGAGACAGTTTTTAATCAACTGCAGTGACTAGAGAATTGAACCAATGTTTGAATTGTGAATGTAGAGACAAAAGGTACTTGATTTATTTATTGCTTTACATTTTCAATGCCGGCTGCACGAACTCAAGGATGTTAATTGCTCACATATGAACTTCCTTTTCTTTAGATTACAAGGAAGACTTGCTTTACTCCTTCTCCTGCTGAGTTGACACAGGCTCTTGCCTTACTCCGGGTGCTGCAAGGTTTATTACTCCCTCAGCAGCCTGTGATTACTACTGCTGAAAAAGCAACTGTCATTACCCCTCTTTTGCCTACTGCTACAGTGGCATATGAGGAGGATGGCCAAGATGAAGAGGGAATTGAACCGGAGGTGTCACCAGATCAGGATTTTGGCTCCCCTCCCAGACCCTCAGAGAATTTCTCTTCCCATTTTTCTTTTATTAAGAAAATGGTAGAGACCCTGGATCTACAAACAGCTAAAGAGATCCAGGATGAAGAGGAGACACAATATATGGAGCTAATGGGGCTGACACCCTCAAAGAGGCTCCTTTTGCCTATTTACAAATTTTTAAGAAGGATGTTTTAGAAATCCTAAAGGCTCCCAATACAGTCTCACCCACAGACATAAAGTGTGACAAGAAGTATCCGTTAGAAAGATCTGGTGCTGAGTTTGTTTTTAGTCACCCAGACCACCAGGGTATTGTACAGCAGGCTGCCTGTGAGAAAGCCAAAACTCCCTTATCCTCTCACCCCCCTGAGAAGGATTCGAGAAAGGTGGACAGCATGGCTAAAAAGGGGTACCTTTCTGCATCCCTGGCAATTCATCAAGCCAGCTACCAACCTCACCCAGGACACCCAAACTAAGGCAGTGGACTTTCCTGTCGAAGACCACTCTGTTTTTGGTGCCCAGACTGAGGCATATATGAAAAAAGACGAATATAAAGCTACTTTTAGGAGCAACTCGACCAGAGACAGGCCCTCTACTTCAGCTTCGTCTTATTCTAGGGGAGGCAGGGGCAGGTCCCCTTTCAGGAGGCCTTTCTTTCAGGTACGGGCTGTTTCCCAGCAGCAGTACCAACCACAGCAGACTGGATTTTCAAACAACATGAAGTCTTGTTGTATTCTGACTATTGCAGTTAGGTCCTGCCTTTCAACTGCCCCGGAGAACAAAGAGTTAAACTTTCCATGGCCAGCATGGAATGTTCACCACGAGCTTGGTTGAAGCCCCTGTCTGCTGTTGTTTAAACTCCAACTGTCAGATTCTTTACTCTGCCTCACTGAACAGTCACTCCAGAGATTTCTCCTTCTCGGTTCAAAAGTCGGTTAAAGTGTAATTTTTAAGCTCAGTTCTACCAATTTCTGCTACCGAATATATGGTTTAAGTCTCTGTCTGTGGTACCGTGAGTATAGATAGGTTTTACATTTAGTTTCTGTGTGGAACTTTAGGTTTCAGATCGGTTCGGCTGAACCGATCAGTTTAGTTTTAAAAAGTTTGTGAATTTATGGAGTGTGGTAACTGTCCTAGACGGTTCTAAAAAAATGGATTTATTACATTTTTTTCCAAGACCTGAACACGGTCAGGAACCGATAGGGAGTCTTGCCTGGCGGATTGCCAAAAAAGGGTAAGTTTTGGATAGATTGGTTATGTCTGAGAAACCCAAGAAAAAACCGGCCCACTGAGTTTCAACACTGTAGGTGTGGAAGCCTTTGCTAAGGCTGATCCCCACACCACCTGTGTTTATTGTCTGGGGTTTGACCACCCGATTCAGACTGCCAAATTTGTAAGAGTTTTCCCAAAGCTACCCTGGATAAGAGAGTAGGTAGACTGGGGAAAGGGAGGCGAGAAGTCTGCTGACCCGATGGCCAGTCCGGTTCGGTTCTGACCGAACCAGAAAGAGTGCCCTCTGACCAGGGCGATACTTTTGGTAAAAGGAGAGCCGATTCTGAGAGTCGGTTCCAGTTAAAAGGAAGAGAAAAGATGAATCGTTCGGTTCGGATCTAGAAATTCATACTCCGACCGCTGATGAGATAGCCAAAGCGATAAGAATAGTGCAATCGCTAACTTCGGGTCCTGCCGAACTGGCACCATCTGGCAGGGGCTAGGTTCGGTCGGTTTCCCTGGTTCCGGATTACACTTCAGAAGCATTTTATGAACCAGAGGAGGAGGAGGAGGGAGAGTACGAGGATGATGTTGGTGATTATGAAAGTCTGGATGTGCCTATTGACCCGGACATCTCCCCAGACAGACCTTCAGGTGTTTCTCCTCCTAGGCTTTCTGAGTCCCCTTCCCACTTTGTTTTACAAAAAAGTGGCTGAAACCCTCCAGCTTCCAATGGAAGAAGCAGTATAGGATCAGGAGGAGCCTGATTTTGTCGAAATGATGGACATCCCAGAGTCCAGGAGACTGTCTATTCCCCTCCATAAATCTTTTGGGAAACAGACAAATAAAATTCTAAAGACTCCTAACTCCATACCTCCTGTGGACAGACGAATGGACAAGAGGTACACCCTTTCAGGCTCGGACACGGAGTTCCTTTCAGCAATGCAGCCATGTTAGTAGTGCAGCTGCTGCCTGTGATAAGGCAATATCCCCTTGGCATCACACCCCAGATAAGGACTCCAGGAGGATTGATGCCATGGCAAAGAAGCAGTACATGGCAGCATCTTTGGGACTCAGGCAGGCTAACTATATGGCCTACACAGCTAGATACCAGAAGTCCAGATGGGACACTGTGCTGGCTCCTACAACAGGCCCCTGACCAGCTTGCCAAGGAGCTGGAGTAGGTGGCTGCAGATGGGACTGAGGCATCCAAGGTGAATTTCATGCTGCTGTGGACTCCAATGATGTTTCATAAAGAGTCATGGCTACATCTGTGGCCCTTCGGAGGATGGCTTGGCTCAGATGTACTAGCCTATCACAGGATACCCAGGCTAAGGCCGTGGATTTCCCTGTAGTGGGTAATTCTCTGTTTGGGGAGCAGACAGAGAACTACATGAAAAAGATGGACGAGTACAGGACCACCTACAGGAGTGCTCAGGCCAAAGAAAGGCAAGCCACTCCTCAGAGGCAGCAGTCCAGGGGCAGGCCTTTTCAAAAGCCTTTTTACCAAGCCCAGGCCTCCGCTTCTTCTTATGCTCAGAGGGGGTTCTTCAGAGGGAGAGGCAGACGGGAAATGAGCAGGCCTGCTTCCACCCCTCAGCCTAAAGCCCCTGCCAAGCAGACATCCTGATGGGTCTGCCCGGGCCGATTCTCCAATACCTGTAGGGGGCAGGCTGGCTTACTTTGTCCAGGACTGGAAGTCTCTGACATCAGACAAGTGGGTCCTGGAAATAGTAAGCCAGGGACTGGTTCTCAGCTAAAAAATTTCTCAAGATGAGAACCAGATCCTTTCCACCTGCAAATCCATCAGAGACCCTTGCCCTAGAGGCAGAGGTTTCTTTCCTCCTGGCTCTCAGAGCCATAGAGAGGGTTCCTACCGCACAAGGGCAAAGGATTGTACCCAGATACTTCCTAACCACCAAAAGATAGGAGAATGGCGGCCCATCCTGGACCTAAGATATCTGAACAAGCACCTTTAAAACCAAAGTTCAAAATGGTGACTCTGGGAATAATTCTGCCCTCTCTAAGGCCAGGGGACTGGCTAGCCTCCCTGGACCTCAAAGATGCCTATTTTCACAATCCCATCAGGTGCTCCCACAGAAAGTACCTCAGGTTTGAGTTGCCCTCAGGCCACTATCAGTTCAGAGGAATGCCCTTTGGCCTAACATCAGCCCCAAGGGGGTTCACAAAGAGCCTGGCAGTTGTGGTTGTTTTCCCAAGGATAGAAAAAAGATCTTCATCTTTCCATACTTGGACAACTGGCTCATAGTGGGTCATTCTCCAGACCAAGTCAAGTCACATCTGCAAATAACTCAGCAAGTGCTCACTTCCTTAGGATTCCTCCTCAACCTTCCAAAGTCAGTCTCGAGCCAGTACAGCCCTCACCTTCGAGGGGCGGAGCTGGATACAGTAAGGCAAGAGCCTTCCTTCCTGGACAAGGTAAGGACCCCTATGGAACTGGCTCTTCATTCACCCTTCAGGTGTCTCGACCAGCAAGGCATTTCCTGCAGCTTCTGGGCCACATGGCAGCCTCTACAGCAGTGGTCCAGGGAGCAAGATTTCAGATGAGGGACGTTCAGTTCCACTTAAGAGCCTTCTGGTCCCAAAGAAAGGATTCCCTTACCAAACTAGTCCCAGTCACTCGAACCCTGATCCAGGCTTTGCAATGGCGGCAGGATCAGGACAATTTGAGACAAGGAGTTCCTTTTGTCACTCAGTCTCATTCAGTGATACTCACCACAGATGCCTCCCTGCTGGGCTGGGGAGCCCACCTGGGGGATCTTACCACCCAAGGGCTGTGGTCACCTCAAGAATCTCTGCTTCACATCAGTCTCTTGGAACTCAGAGCAGTGTTTCTGGCACTGCAAGCCTTTTCCAAATCTGTACAGAACAAGGTGGTCCAGACAGAACAGACAATACCACCACAATGTGGTACATCAATAAGCAAGAGGCACTGGTCACGGCCTTGTGCACAGAAGCAATGAAGTTGTGGTCCCTGGCCTATTCCCTGCAAACCTCTCTGATAGCAGTTCACCTCCCAGGAAGGACAATGTCCTGGCAGATGCTCTCAGTAAGATATCCCAGGGCCATCACGAATGGACCCTAGATCCCCTAGTTTTGAAGGTGATTTTCTCGAGATGGGGCACTCCAGAGATGGATCTTTTTGCAGCCCCAGACAATCACCAACTTTCTCTCTTTTGTTGCAGACCTCCAGTCTTGGGCTCAGTCCCCCTGGATGCTCTGATTCTGAATTGGGAAGGGACATTTCTGTATGCTTTTCCTCCCTTCCCTCTCCTGTTCAAGGTGTTAGTCAAGATAAGGTCACAACCATGCAAAAAGGAACTGTGATGGGCACAGCTGTTGCCCCTAATCTAGCAAACACCTACATGGGAATGTGGGAAGAATGTTTAATTTATCACAGAAATCAAAATCTGTTTTTTAACCAGATCAGTCTATGGAAACGGAACATAGATGATTGCTTAATGATCTGGACAGGGAATAGACAAGAACTATCTGCCTTTATTACTAGCTTGGCAGAAGACACCAGGAGGAAGGACTGCTGTGTGACTGGACTTCTCTGCTGGGACTAAAGAAGTAGAACTCTTGTACTTGGACTTTTAATTTAGGGTAAAAAATAACTAGCAAAACAAACAAAAAAAAGTGTGTATTTGTCTGAGTTAACTGAACTGAATGGTTATCTGAACAGTTATCTAGGTGTAAATCTCAGGTGATTGAAAGGATTTGATAGCTGTAAGGTTTAAATTACTTGTACAAAGATCTAGTAAGTAGGGGGAGTGGCTTAGCTAGTAGGAAGCTAAATTTAAAGACTGCCTTAGAAAGATTCTGCTTCTAGCTTGGCAGAAGACACCAGGAGGAAGGACTGCTGTGTGACTGGACTTCTCTACTGGGACTATATTGCCCTCCTTCCCTCCCACGCAAAGCTAGTTCTACTTTTATAGGCACAGGATTTGACTGACAACAGGAACTTCCTGTTTGGGAGCAGGAAGTGAGTGATCACAGAGCCACCAAAGACCCACCATCCTAGAAGGGCAAGAGTAGCTCTCCGGCCCCCTCTAGCAGCTGGAGGTCTGCCTCTGAGCAAGTAAGGGGTCTACTGAGAAATATAGGATACTCTTGTCCCAGAACAGGACAATCAGGAGCTTAAAGGGCAGACAGGTATAAAATAAGGAGAGAGAGAAGAAAAAAAAAAACAGAGGAAAGAGTAAGGATTGCAAACAGTTAAGGGGCCAGAAATAAGACATGATGGGAGTGGTGCAGTGCAGTGGCTATGGAGCAGCAGTCTTCCGGAAGATGTTCTGGAGGATGCAGTGTTGTCCCATCTGCAGGCACCTCTCTGGGCTGAGGGAGGAGGTTGCTTATCTCCAGGCTGAGTTGGCCAGGATTTGTGGGACCTCCTCTTCCATCCAGGGACCACCAGTGCCACTGCCGTTGCCTCAGAAGTTGCCAAGAAAGAGGAGTGGTTGGACCACAGTGGGCTCAGGGAGGCTGAGGGTGGTGGAAGAGAGGCGATCCCTCCAGTTGTACCTCTCCACACCCTATGCCATTCTGGCAAAGTGTGGTTCCTCTATGGAGGCACCCGAGGGAGACCAAGGAGGATACTGGGAACCTCCACAAAGGAGACCCACAGGAGGGTAGCAGGGGACCCCAGGGGAAGAAACAACTCCTGGTGGGGACTCCATCGTTAGGAAGGTAGAACTGGGGGAGGAAGGGGAGAGTGAGGTAGGGTGCCTGCCTAGCGCCATGGCTTGGAGGGACAGGGAGCGAATCTCAGGATTGCTGGAGCAGCTGCACAGGGAGGAAGTTGGATGTCATTGTCCACCTAGGGACAATTGACCTGGCTAAGAAAGGGATTAGAGAAGTGCAGGAAGAGTTTGTGGAATTGGGGAGGGGCCTTAGACAAGTAGCACGCACAGTAACCTTCTCGGAGGTGCTGCCCATCTATGGCGTAGGAGAGGCTAGGGTGTTCCGCACCATGGGATTCAATCAGTGGTTGAAAAACTGGTGTGGAGCTCAGGGATTTGGCTTCATTGGAGACTGGGGGTCCACCTGGAGTGATGCAAGCCTATACTGGCATGGTGGGCTGCATCTGTCCAGGAGGGGAACCAGGATCCTAAGTGATAGGTTTAAATGCTTCATTGGCAAGCATTTAAACTAGCCAAGGGGGGAGGCACTGAAAAGGAGCAGGAAATCCTAGCCTCCCAAAAAGTCTCGTAGCAAGTGCAGTAAACACCAACATAGAGATGTCAATAGGGAGAAGTGCAGGGTAAATGGAGAAAGTGACAAACGCGTAAGAACAGGGATGGGTCAAAAGGGTAAAGCCATCAAGAAATGGAGGGTAATGAGTACCAACGCCTGTAGTCTGGGCAACAAGCTCCTGAGCTGGTGGCCTTGATGGAAGAGGGATGCCTGGATATCGTAGCAGTCACAGAAACATGGTACACAGAGAACCATGACTGGGATGTTAACATACCAGGGTACATAACCTACAGGAGAGATGGGCAGGGGAGAAGAGGAGGAGGAGTAGCTCTCTATGAAAAGGAAGGGATAAAAGCAACTGAACAAAAGAGTAAACAGGCAGGAGAGGAAGCACTGTGGGTCACCTTGGAGACTGGAAAGGGCACCACAATCCGCACAGGGGTTGTGTACAGACCCCCATGTCGGGGAGGGAATGGACAAGGATAGGATAGAAGGTATTCTTAGGATGGCAGAGAAAGGGGAGATACTGTTGATGGAGACCTGAATGCCAGATGTTAACTGGAGCACATTTGCTGCAGCCACATCCAAGAGCAGGGCCATTCTTGATGCCATACAGGTGGCAGGCCTCAGACAGCTAGTTTCGAACCCACTGTGATTTGAGCAATTCTTAGACCAGATTTCAAATGGGGGCAGTGAGGATCTCAGGATCTAGAAGTGGGTTGCCATCTGGGAACAAGTGACCATCAAACAGTGTGGTTCATGTTAAACTCAGCTACAGAGTCAAGCCATACAAAGTGAGGGTACTGGACTTCAGGAGGGCTGACTTTGGCAAGATGGGAGACTGCCTCAGAAAAGCACTAGCAAACAGGCTAGAAGGAGGTGTGGAGCAACAATGGGAATCATCAAACTGCCATCAGAGGCAACAAGCCTTTGTGTGAAGCAAATAAACAAATCAAACGAAAGAAAAAGCCACTATGGTTCTCAAAAGAGGTGGCTGTGAAAGTCAGGAAGAAAAGATAGCATTCCGAAGTATAAGGAAACACAGAAGGAGCAGGACAGAGAGCTGTACCAGTTAAGGCAGAAGGAAGCAGGGAGGGAAGTCAGAATAGCAAAGGCCCAAACTGAGGAAAAGATAGCGAACTCTGTTAAGAAGGGGGATAAACCTTTATAGGTACATCAGCTGACGAGAAAGACAAAGGGAGGGATAGTGAGGCTAAATAGAATGAACGTGGGTGAGCAGAGGGCCAGTGAAAAAGCAGGATACTGAAACGAATATTTCTGCTCAGTATTCATAAAAGAGGAGGGGAATTGCCTAATCCAGTTAACAGAAGCACTTTGAAAGGGGGTCGATCCCAGTCCTTTCACAGAAGAAAGGGTTCTGCAAGAACTCCTAAAACTGAAGGTGGACAAAGCAATGGGGCCTGATGGAATTCACCCCAGAATTCTAAAAGAATTAAGTGGGAACTAGTGAAACCACTTGCTACTCTTTTTAATAAATCATGGGAGGATGGTGTGGTACCCTTGGACTGGAGGAAGGCGGATGTGATTCCCCTTCATAAAAGTGGGACCAAGACAGAGGCAGGAAACTACAGACCTGTCATTTTGACCTCTGTGGTTGGGAAGGTGATGAAGTCACTTCTGAAGGAAAGAATTGTTGAGTACCTAGAGGCCAGTGGGGCACAGGACCCAAGGCAGCATGGATTCACAGCGGAAGGTCATGTCAGATCTAATCTAATAGATTTCTTTGACTGGGTGACCAAAGTAGTAGACCAGGGAGGGCTGTGGACATGGCCTACCTAGACTTTAGCAAGGCATTTGACACAGTCCCACACAAAGATTAATAGTCAAATTAGCCAGCCTGGGAGTGGGTCCCAGGGTAGTAGCCTGGGTAAAACATTGACTGGACAAGAGGACACAGAAGGTAATTGTAAATAGAGTCCACTCTGAAGAAAGAGGGGTTACTAGTGGGGTACCGCAGGGTTCAGTACTGGGTCCAGTCCCTTTTAATGTCTCTCTACAAGTGACATTGCAGAGGGACTAGAAGGAAAAGTATGCCCTTTGCAGATGACACAAAGATCTGCAACAGGGTTGATACACAAGGAGGCGTGGAAAGGATGAGAAGGGACTTGGCAAGGTTGGAGGAATGGTCAGAAGTATGGCAGCTTGGATTCAATGCAAAGAAGTAATAATGCACCTGGGAAACAAGAACCCAGGGAAGAATACACAATGGGGGAGGGAGGTAGTAACAAACAACAAAAGGAAAGGGACGGGGGTAATCATATCAGATGACCTTAAGGTTGGGCAAGCAATGTGAGAAGGCAGTAGGGAGGGCTGGGGGGTATACTGGGATGCATAGGGAGAGGCATCACCAGCAGAAAACAGGAAGTTGTTATCCCTCTGTACAGACTCTGGTGAGACCCCATCTGAGTACTCATGGCCCAGTTCTGAGACCCCATCTCCCAAGGACATAGACAGGATAGAGGCAGTCCAGAGGAGGGCAACTAAAATGGTGCCGGGTCTGCAAGAGAAGCCGTACGAGGAGAGACTAAAGAAGCTTAATATGTATACCCTTGAAGAAAGAAGGGAGAGGGGGGACATAATAGAAACTTTTAAGTACCTCAGTGGAATCAACAACGTCCAAGAGGGTAGCATCTTTCAGAAAAAGAGACGTGCAAGAACAAGGGGACACAATTCAAGGATAGAGGGGGAGGAGGTTCAGGGGCAATGTGAGGAAGTATTATTTCACAGAGAGGGTAGTGGATGCATGGAACAGCCTTCCTGAGGAGGTTGTGGGGTCTAAAAGTGTGGGAGAATTCAAAAATGCATGGGACAGACATAAGGCAATTCTTGTGGAGGGGTAGGAAGAAATAGGCTGTTGGTTAACTAGGATCTGCAGCCTATCCTGTAGGTAGGGAAATGGGCAGACTGGATGGGCCAAGCGGTCCTTATCTGCCGACAAAGTTTATGTTTCTGTGTTTATGGAATATTTGAATCACACAAATGAACATTTGCATTTTACATATGAGGCCAGCCAGGAATCTTTATCATTTCTGGATATCAATATATATAAAAAGGACAAGAAATTGGAAACAGGTCTGTTTAGAAAAGCCTTGTCAAGAAACACTTTGCTTAAAAGGGACAATTGCCACCCTGAATATATCACCAGAAACATCCCAAAAAGGGCAACTCGTGAGGGCCCGTAGGAGCTGCTCTAGGGAGGTTACCTTTCTGGATGCCGGCCAAAATTTGACTGAATGTTTCCTGAACAGAGGCTATGAATCTGAGTTAATACTTGATATACTCAATAAAGTGAAGGTGCTAAGAAGAGAGGACCTACTGAAAAACAAGGACAAAGAAGAAAATAACAGCATTATCACTTTCGTGACAGATTTTAACCCAATAGCCCAAAAAACAGGAAAAAACATAACGAAGCATTGGGGCATTTTACAGTCGGATGCAAGACTCGACCATCTGTCAGACGCACAGCCTAGGATCACTTTTAAATGAGGGAGGAATCTTAAGGACTTCCTTGTCCATGCCTGCATAATTACATTTAAAGAGAGTGTGCAAACCTGGCTCTCAGGTCCACAGAAGGGGAACTATAAATGTGGACATTGTGTTCACTGCACAAATACATACAACACAAAAACCTTCAACCATTCACAGTCAGGAAAATCATGACATTGATTCTTTTATTAATTGCAGTTCGACAGGCATTATTTACATGCTGATCTGCCCATGTGGTATGGCATATGTTGGGCAGACAAAAAGAGCGCTGAAGTCGAGAATAGGTGAACACAAAGGGGCCATAACGAACTCTGCCCTGGACTATGCTATGGCAAAACATTACGCTGAAGCGAGATATGGATCCCCTGCATTACTTGGATTCGTGGGTCTGGAAAAAATAGATACAGACCTGCAAGAGGGGATTTGTGGTTAAAGCTTTTACAGTGAAAGGCTTTCTGTATTTTTTTACATTGAACAGCTTGGCCCCCTGGGGACTTAATGAGGATATCTCATTGTATAGCTATTTGAATGCATAAATATATTTCCCTTTTAAGTATCCCCTTACTGTCTCTCAACACATACACCCCTCACGCCCCTCTGTTTCTCAGTATAATTAAATGCATCTTTTAATGAGTGCCTCTGAGTTTAATAATTTTTTTCAAGCAAAGGTATGACTTTACATGCTCTGCCTTCCATTTTAAGACATGACTTTCCGGCTGTTTTATTATGACTTCTGTTAATATGCAGGTATGACTTACCCGTCGCTCTGCCTACATAGAGGCTAGACTTTCCGGCTCTGCCTCATTTTGTAAGCTGCCTTTACTTGTATGTTTATATAAATTATTTTAAAGATCCTGTTAACCTGAATTTTTAATCTTTTATTTGCGCTATTGAAAGTTATGTATTTGCATACGACACTTTCTTTTCTTTGTGCACTGCCACTTTAAGGTTTTTAGCATAAAACTCTTCCTTGGTGAATGAGGTAGCATGCTCTGATGATGACCAACGTGGTCGATATGTAAGTGTACTTCCTCGGCATTTGGCTGCTGTCCACAATGTTTGTTTACTGCGCACTAGTGTTTTATTTCCTTTATGTTGTTTTTGCAGCGGGGCATCCGTTGCCTTTCAACACACAGTTTGGCACAACTAGAATTGCTTATTTGCACATGAACATTGGAAAGCACTTTTTGTCAAAGCAATTTTTGCATGGAAACGCTATGGGAGCAACCATCTACAGTATACTTGGGTAAGAAGTCTCTGACTCGTTTTAACGTTCTTTTTTGTTGCCATGTAAATTTACTTGTATATCAGTAAAGGTGTTGAACAGTTACAGGGACTGACCCTTTGTTTTACAAGCAGCATATGTGCTGACTTCGACAACAGAATTTTTTTCTGTTATCTTTTTGAAGTTTGGTTATTGGCTCTGTGGTGCTTTGTGTACTTTTCTCTGTCCACAAGGGTTTTGTACTCGTCTTTTAAGTAGCCCCCCCCCCACTTCCTCAACAGAGGAAGTTTAACATAGAAACATAGACTTTGACAGCAGATAAGGACCGCTTGGCCTACCTAGTCTGCCCATTTCCTACCTATTGGATAAGCTGCAGATTCCAATTACCCAACACCCTACTTCCTCCTACCCCTCACTAAAATTGCCTTATGTCTGTCCCATGCACTCTTGAATTCCCCCATTGTTTTTGACCCCACAACCTCCTCAGGAAGGCGGTTCCATTCATCCACCACCCTCTCTGTGAAAAAGCACTTCCTCACATTGCCCCTGAACTGTCCCCCCTCTATCTTCAAATTGTGCCCCCTTGTTCTTGTACATCTCTTTTTCTTAAAGATGCTCCTGTCTTAGACTTTGTTGACTCCCTTGAGGTACTTGAAAGTTTCTGTCATGTCCCCTCTCTCCCTCCTCTCCTCAAGGGTATACATATTAAGCACTTCAAACAACATGAAGTCTTGCTGTATTCTGACTGTATGCAGTTTGCCCCAGCACTTGAACTGCTCTGGAGAGGAAAGGATTAACTCTATGCAAAGGCATAGAACATTGAGCTCGAGCTCTGTTTTCAAACCTCTGTCCCAGGTACTCCTGATCATAACCATCAGATTCTTACAAGCACTAAACTAACTTACTGACAACCCAGAAATTGTTTTAAAAATTATAAATTTGGGGTCCAAAGACTCAAGTCGAGATCCCCAAAACAGAATCCCAGTAGGTAATAAAGTATAAAACAATAAAATATATAATAACAACAAACCTCATTCAGAGAAGAGGCAACCAAGTACACCCCTGAGGTGCAGCACTGCACCTGCCCACCCACATCCCGAAACAACTAGGTTCCAGGAGGGGAGGGAGGTCAGAATACAGCAAGACTCCATTAGAAGAAACAGCATTACTATGGTGAGTAATGTTTTTTCAAAGAACATGAAGTCTTGCTGTATTCTGACTATATGCAGACTACCAAGCAGTACCCCCAAGGAGGAGGGATCTACAGAACCTATTTTGGGAATAGACTCTGCAGCACTGCTGTGCCACACCTAGCATCACTTCTTGACTGGATGTCGAGGGAGTCATTTTTTTATTTATTTAATTCATAAATTGGATTTACAAACCTTTGAGTCAAAGACTCATTTACAAAGGTACCTCATCACAGGGAGGGGGGACAACATATTTGTGAGGCAAAACATTGGAGAACAATACAGGTGAGACACAAAGGAGTATACAAGCAAGGCATTTCAGTGACCACAATAGGTGAGATACAGTAGAGCAAATAAAACTATGATGTTTAGTGTCCCAGAGGCGCACGCAGGATATGGTACGTGGTGTACAGACTACAACAATCAATTCTAAGTAATCTAGTACATACTTAGTACTAAGGAGACAGATTGGTTCAGAGGGTTTGCTTGGTAAATGTGTGAACAGTCTTTCAGGTGGCTGCTTTACAGATTTCCACTAAGGGTATATATCCCTGGCAGCTGCAACCGAAGCAGCTGTACCTCTGGTGGAGTGAGCCCTCAGGCCTGATGGAGGCTCCTTCCCCAATTTTGAATAGCAGAACTGTATGCAAGAGACAGTCCATCTAGCAATAGTTCTGTTAATGGCAGGTTTACCTTTACCCACCTCCCCATAAGTAAGAAACAGCTGGGAGCAATCGTTTCCATCGGGTTTAGTGGATTCTATGTGGTAACTCAGAACCCTCTTTACATCAAGACTGTGTAATCTCCTCTCTCCGGAGGAAGAGTGATCAATAAAAAATACAGGCAGTATCATAGATTGGTTCAGATGAAAATCTGATACCACTTTGGGAAGGAATTTCCTATTTGTGTGAAGGACCACCTTATCCCTGTGAAATGAAATGAAATCAGGTTCCACTGATAAGGCCTGTAGCTCACTGATTCTCCTGGCAGAGGTGATAGCAACCAGGAACACAGTTTTCCAAGTCAGGTATTTGAGCTCAGTAGCAGTGAACCTGCAAGACACAGCAAGGGCTGCACTTGATGCCACTAAATAATGAATTGTTTGGTGATAAAACTGAGTCCAGTATGAAAAAGGTAGAGGAATACAAATCTACCTATCGAAGTAACCGGAAGAACAGACCTTGTGCTTCTTATAGACCCCAGACTGGGGAGGCAGGGGTAGCGGATTTATTCCAGACCTTTTTTCCAGGCACAGGCCTCTTAGCCACAACAGCAGCCTAGAGGCTATTTCAGAGAAAGGGGCAGGAGAGCTATGAGAAGAGCTTCTTCCTCCCCTGAGATTCAGGAACAGCCTGCACAGAACCTCTGACAGGCTGATACAGGTCACATCCCCTGTTGTAGCACCACCAGTGGGTGGCAGACTGGCTCACTATCTCCAGGCTTGGCATACTGTCACTACAGACAAGTGGGCCCTGGAAGTAGTGAGCCAGGGTCTGACACTCAGCTTCAGATCATTTCCCAAGCTGAGAACAATCTGCAGACAGAATCTTGCTGGAAGCAGAGGTAAAACATCTTCTGGCAATCAAAGCAGTGGAGCCAGTGCCCCTAAACCAAAGGGACAAAGGCTTTTACTCCAGATGCTTCCTCACAATGAAGGAAAATGGGGATTGGTGACCTATTTTGGATCTAAGAATGCTAAACAGACACATTCTGAAGCCAAAATTCAAAATGGTCACTCTTTCAATAATCATTCCCACATTACAAAAGGGAGACTGGCTAGCCTCCCTAGACCTAAGGGATGCTTACTTTCACATCCTTATGAGACCATCTCACAGAAAGTACTTGAGATTCAGGCTGGCCTCAGGCCACTATCAGTTCGCAGCACTTCCATTTGGCCTAAGTTCTGCACCAAGGGCCTTCACAAAGTGCCTGGCTGTAGTGGTAGAGTTTTTGAAAAAACCGGGTAACAGTCTTTCCCTCCTGGACAACTGGTTAGTAATGGGTCAATCTCTGCAGCATGCAGAGCATTCCCTAGCACTAGCAAAGTCTACTCTGGAATCCCTGGGTTTTTTAATAAACAAGTAGAAGTCTCAGCAAATACTAGTTCAAGTACTGAAGTTCGCTGGAGCAGAACTGGATACCAGCCTAGGCAGAGCTTTTCTGCCACAGGACAGGGTAAACAACATTCTGCAGATTGCAAACTCATTTGTGCCAGGAAAAACCCAAACCAGCCAGAGAATTCCTCAGGCTGCTGGGTCACATGGCAGCTGCCACCACAGTGGTGCTATGTTTCAGATTTCAGATGAGAGACATCCAGTTTCACTTAAGACAGTACTGGTCAGAAAGGACAGACTCATTGTCCAAACTGGTTCCAGTCACCCACAGCCTTTTACAGGCACTGCAGTGGTGGCTGGACGAGCACAACCTTCGGGTAGGCGTACCTTTTATAAAGGAACAGCCTTCCTTAATTCTCACAACAGATTCCTCCCTTTTAGGTTGGGGAGCACATGTGTTGGACCACACAGCAAGTGGCACATGGTGTCCCCAAGAGTCCCTGTTGCACATAAATCTGCTGGAGCTCAGGGCAGTTTACTTAGCTGTACAGGCATTTGCCCCACATCTCTTCAAAACAAGGTGGTGTAGGTCAGAACAGACAACACCACAACTATGTACTACATCAACAAGCAGGGAGGAACCAGGTCAGCCCCACTGTGCACAGAAGCAATGAGGCTGTGGTCCTTGGCATGCTCCATGAAAGTATCCTTATCAGCCATACACCTTCCAGGGAAGGACAATGTACTGGCAGATTCCCTCAGCAGGATAAGTCAGGACCACCACGAGTGATGCCTGAATTCCCAGATACTCAGTACAGTCTTCAGGAGGTGGGGCACTCCAGAGATGGATCTTTTTGCCTCTGTAGAAAATCACCAGTTACCAACGTACTGTTGCAGGCCCCCTCTCAGGGGCACACTTCCTCTAGATGCGATGGCCCTGGACTGGACAGGGAAGTTTCTGTATGCCTTTCCTCCTTTTCCAGTGATATTCAGGACCCTGCTGAAATTGATGTCCCAGCCAGCAACAATGATACTGGTGGCACCAGATTGGGCGAGACAACACTGGTACTCACTTCTGGTGACTTGGTCAGTAGTTTCCCCAATTCACTTGCCAGGAAGCACAACCTGCTCACCTCCTTTAAGGGCAGGATCCTGTACCCCAACCTCAAAGCACTGAGGCTCAAGACAGGGCTCTTGAGGACTTAGAATCTGCTAACCTTAAACTGTCAGAACAGGTGCTGACAGTGCTTAGGGGTTCCAGGAAACCTTCCACTAAGAAAACATATTCTTCTAAGTGGAGGAGGTTCTGCATATGGTGTGCAGGTAAGGGTACTGACCCCTCCAGGGCTGACTTGGCTTTTCTCCTGGATTACCTGACACACCTACATTCCTTAGGCCTGAAGCCTTCGACCCTCAAGGTCCACTTGGCTTCAGTCTCAGTTTACCTTTCAGCTGGGAAAGAGAGATCCATGGCCTCTCATCCAGTCTTCAGGAAATACTTTAAAGGCCTCAATCTTCTGCACCCTCCCTTGAAGGAACCGGTCCTGGCCTGGAATCTGAATATCTGTATTGCCAAGCTCATGAATGTACCATTCGAGCCCATGGCAATTGCAGATTTGAAGTGTATCACTTGGAAAACTGTGTTTCTGGTTGCTATTACTTCAGCCAGAAGGATCAGCGAATTACAAGCCTTGTGCACAGATGTGGACTACATCTCTTTTCACAGGGATAAAGTGGTCCTCAGGACCAATAGAAAATTCCTTCACAAAGTGGTATCTGATTTCCACTTAAATCGGCCCATCACTCTACCTGTCATTTTTTCACAGAGAACTCCAGTTCTCCAGAAAGAAGGCTTCACTCCCTTGATGTCAAAATGGCACTTAGCCACTATATTGACAGAACCAAGTCTTTCAGATCAAGTCAAACACATCTCTTTCTTACCTATGGTGAGGTAGGTAAGGGCAGAGGTGCCACAAAACGTACAGTTCCTCGCTGGATAGTGGCATGTATGCAATTGATTTGTTGTTACTGTGCTGCTGTCTTGACTGTATTACTTGTGTTCTACTCTCCCGGGTCGTGCCTGAAAATAGGCAGGACTGTTGCCTAGTGCACTTACCCGGTTACCAAAAGCTAATAAATAAATAAAATACAGTTTTGTTTTAGTAAAGTGGGTAAACAGGCACACTCCACCAGGGGCACAGCTGCTTCAGTGGCAGCTTCAAGAGAAGTCCCACTACTGGAAATCTGCAAAGCAGCTACATGGAAAACAGTACACACCTTTACAAAGCATTACAGCCTGGATCTACAATCCAGAAGTGAGGCCAGGTTTGGTACAGCAGTACTGCAGAACCTGTTTTCAAAATAGGTTCTCTGCCCAACCTCCAAATGTACTGATTGGTAGTTTGCATTAGTTTAATGATAATGAGTGATTCTTGGGGTTAGAAGAAAAAAATTACTCACCATAGTAATTTTGTTTATTCAAAGGGATCACTCATTATGATTAAAGCACCCACCCTGCCTCCCTTACTAGAACCTATAAAGGTTGTTCTGCATCCCTGCATTAGGGAGTTTTTTCCATATAGGTTAAGTTAGAGACTCGTTTTTGTTTAACCAGTTAGTTTCCTTGTGGTCTCAAGTTTTTTAGGTTTGTTTCTTAAGGATGTTTTTGACCTGAGAGGATAAAAAATATTTTATAAAGATTTTAGTTTTTAACTAGTGGGTGTTGCACCCAGTTAGGCCACGTATGAATCTGAAGCACTCAGAGTGCAGCAGTTTGAAATTGGCATGAGCCAATTGAGAGTTCCATCATTTGCATATAATTCCATCTCTCCGGGCAGTTCAACACAGGAGACTGACTGCATCAGTTTAATCATAATGAGTGATCCCTTTGAAGAAACAAGATTACTATGGTGAGTATTTTTTTCTTTCTGCTCAGCAAGCAGTGAGCAGTGTCATGACCAGAGTGACTGGCCATTGGTCTCCAGTGTCGAGCCCGGAGCAGCTATAGCTGCATTGGGCTCAGCAGTGACATACCTCTGAAAGCCGTTCATTGTAACAAAATGTTTCTTGCACAAGCAAACGTAATAGGTCTTGTCAGCCCTATAACAACAAATGAGGTTTTGGCTGTAATAATAAAATTAAATAATACTACTCTGGGGGTGGATGGTCTTACTGTGCTTCTGAGTTTTATAAAAAGTTTTAGTGAGACTTTAGGGTCTGTCTTAGCTGCTCTGTTTAATGAATTATTGACCCAGGGATGGATGCCTCCATCCATGTTTCAAGCTATAATGATTTTTTTTTTTTGTTTAAAAAGAGGATAATCACAATTTAAGGAACTGGAGGTTCATAAGTCTCCTAAAAAGAGACATTAAAATGCTGGCCAGAATATTAGCAAACAGATTGGTAAAGGTGGCCACTATCTTAACAGACATATTTAAAACTTTGTTGCATTCCAGAGATGGGCATTAGACAACCTCATATTACCAAAAGAACCATGGTGTGACAAGGTTGAATAAGGCCCTGTCCCATTTGTTATGCAGAAATAATTAAATGCAAGGATCTGTTCTATTCTCTCCTTTTCTGTTTTTTTTTTTCTGTCTGGTTACACAGCCAAATGTTCTTGTGAGACCTAGGAACTGATCACTCTGACAGTGTTGCAACTCTCCACCTCTCACTATCTCTCTGCCTTCACTTGCCGTTTCTGTCTTTTCTTCCCCCTTGCATATCTGTGGTTATAAAAATATATGAAAATCTTTGTGTGAAACTGTAAGTGATACTGGGATCCCTTTGTTTGAAACTATATATAATTATACTGTTGAAATGATTGCAAAAAGTTATTTGGAATTTAGGGAGTTAACCTGAGATGCAATTTGAGCTCCTCTCAGGCTTGTTTGCAAACTCTTTAGCAGAGCTGTCAGCAGGAGGCCAGCTTGGGACACTGTTATATTTGCAAGACTGCGCTGCAAAGAAACTGACAAGAACTCTGATACGTTTTATGAGAAACAGGATGTCTCCTTAACGAGCTCAGGATGAAGAAGTTAATTTTCAGGCCAAGACTTATTATAAAAAGAGCAGCAATCTTTTGCTGGGGAGAGACTGAAACTTGGAATTAGAGATACCCTCAATGACATATCGGATAACAACCAAAATAATATTTCAAATCGTCTCATCACTTTATGAGGAGAAGGCATATGATCGGGTATGCCACACATATATGATAAAAGTTTCAATAACATATGGCACACTGGATACTTAAGTTTGGTGGATAACAGTTCTTTACAAAACAGCTAATGTCATTCCATTGGTTAATGGATGGTTGGGCAGAGGTGTTAGAATTCAAAAAGGGGTACGGCAGGGCTGTCCTTTAAGCCCATTTTCATATATCTTTCTTTTGGACCCATTAGTTAGACAGATACAGAAGAGCACACTGGTAAAAGGGATCCATACACTCACAGGGATGGGGAAGTAAAGATTTTGGCATATGTAGATGATATATGTCAGTGTTTACGAGATTAAGGAGTCCGGTAGGGTGGGGGTTAACATTGTTCAACATTCGGAAAACGTGTCTGGAGCTAAATAAAATTACAACGAAAGTAGGGGAATGCCCATAGGTGTTACTAAGCTAACTAATTATCTCACACCTATAGCTAACATACCAATATCAAATGACCCCATCAAGATACTGGGAATAAGCAGAACCCCTCCAGGCAATGCAGAACACACTTAACATGACGCATAGATTATGGGCCAGGTTGGGCGTCAGAGAGGCACTCTGCCCACTCCAGTGGTTTGCCTTGTCAGCAGGATTTACGCCAGCAAGGATGGACCACATATTTAGACAATGGGCCAGACTGGGCCTAACGAAACTTGGGCAACTGGTCACAGAAGGCACGGTCCTGGATTTTCAAACCCTGAAACAACTATTTAACCTTGAAAACAAAGATCACTTTAGATTCCTACAATTGAGAACCTACCTGCTGAACACCCAGAAAGCCTCCCTTCAGGAATCTAATATAGATAACCTCATGCAGGTTATACTCTCAGTCACCTCTGGGAGACTAGAAAAGGGCCACATATCAACTCTTTATACGACAATTAGGTCAACTATCCCCAACCCTACGGACAGGCTGAGACTTAAATGGGAGAGGGAAGTTGGCCAAAATGTATCAGACAGGGATTGATAGTTAGCTTTCTCCACAGCTAGTAGGACCACCTGCTCCCCGGGCTGTCGCGAATTTGCCTGGAAGGTGAGGTTGCGATTCTTTTACACACCTGAGATACAGGGTAAATGGGGAAGAACCGGGACTGAAGAGTGTTGGAGGAAGTGCGGCACACAAAAAGCCCACCACACACACACACACACACACACACACACACACACACACATATTCTGGGAATGCCAGGTCATTGTGCCATTCTGGGAGGAGGTTTTGGGAGACATCTCCAAAGCATTGGTAGGGCCCTGTCAGTATACAGCCAAAAACACTGTCCTGGGTTGCCCACCTGAAGGGATAAAAGGGGCAGATGCAATATACATGTGGAATATCCTACTGGTAGCGGCACAAAAATCAATCACAAGGAGATGGCTCTCCCCAGACCCACCGGATAAGACACAATGGATCTCTATAGTCCAAGAAATCGGGGAGATGGAGGAATTGACGCACAAGGTTAACGGCAGAATAATGACATTTATGAGGCGGTGGACAAGATGGTCCATACTGGGTCATTAAGAACCAGGGGGAAACCTCGGGGACACAAGTAATAGAAGACGAAACCCAAGGAGAAGGGAGGGGAGCTGATCTGAGTGGTTCAGAAAGCAGAAGAGAATAAAGGAGAATATTAGGGTCAGAAATAAGTAGTTGAGGGCAGGGGGAAATAGAAGACCTTCGGCACAGGATGTCCCTATGTTAATGGGGCATAACAGATCACTTAAAGGAGAAACTGTTCAGATACAATAGTGTCACAGAGTATGATGATGGATTTAAAAAGAGGTGCTTTTATTGAGAGGTTTTTAAGGAATAAAGATAAATAATAAATGGAATGAATATAACTTGATAAAAATTGTATGCTATGTAATGGAATTGTAATGGCTGTATGTTGTTTCTTGAAGTTTAATAAACTTGAATTAAAAAAAAAGATACTGGGAATAACTTTTGGTACAAATAACAATGCCTTATGTAACTGAGAACATACTGTCAGTAAGGCCTTGGGTAAGGTTACTGGGTGGAAAGAAAAACTAGCTTCTAAATGTAAAAGAATGTTCTTATTAAAAACACTAATTCTGTCAGTTTTCTTACATGTGGCACATATTTACATCACACAGTCTCCCATTACCACAGACCACAGATGGCACAGGCTGTCGGATGTTCCCTTCTTGGGTACCGACCTGTTCGAGCCAAGCCCTGAGGGTCATCTCACTCATATACAGAAATCCAACGCCACCCTGGACCCAGTCTCATCCTCCCAGAAGAATGGTGAGGGCCAGAAACAGCGAAAGAAGCCCTTTTTTGCCCTACTCTATGCCTCAGGCATGACTGCCACAGCCGCAAGTGGGGCAGCATCAGGCATGACAACCAAAGCCTAAGCCAGCTTTCTCTGGTGCTAGACAGCCGAGGGGCTGCCCCACCCTCAGCTGGCCCTGGAACTGCCTCCCAGCCTGCCCCGTGACTGGTTGGTGGGTGTCCCTCCCCTACCCGTCCTGATCAGCCCAGGACCCGCCGTGGGGGCCGGCTCCGCCACTTCACTTCCGCTTGATCTGCCATTACCACAGACAAATGGGTGCTAGAAGTGGTAGGTCAAGGGTTGCCACTGGAATTTGAGGCTTCCCCGCCCAGCTGAGCCCATGCCCCATGGGAAGGCATGATATCTGTGGACCTGTTGTCCGCCCTTTAGGAGAACATTGCCCAGCCAGAAGGAAGCTGTGGCTCATGCCCAGGAGCCCACAGCCGGTCTGGGATTCTTTTCCAGATATTTTCTGGTTCTGAAGCGAATGGGGGGGTTGGCGCCCCATACTGAATATTCGCAACCTCAACCAGTTCCTGATGCTGCACAAGTTCAGGATGGTCACTCTGAATTAGATCATCCCCTCCTTGGAGCAAAACATGTGGTTTTGCTCCCTGGACCTTCAGGATGCCTTCTAACACATCCCAATCCGCACGTCCCACCTGCGGTTCTTGAGGTTCTGTTCGGAAGGGATCCTGTATGAGTTCCAGGCCATGCCATTTGGCCTTTCCTCTGCCTTCAGGGTCTTCACCAAGTGCATGGCAGTGGTGGCAGCTTCCCTGTAGTGCTGAGGTGTCCAGGTGTACCCAGACCTGGACGATTGGCTGATCAACACTTCGTCCAGACAGCAGGTGCAGCGGTTCAGAGATCTGGCCCTTCAGACCTGCTCAATCTTGACCCTCCTGGTCAACACAGCCAAGTCGGAACTCAGCCCCTCTCAGGTAATCCAGTTTATTAGGGTGGAGCTCAACTTCCCTCTGGCCAAGGCCCGTCTCCCAATGGACAGGGTGAAGGATCTTACCTTCTTTGCCCGCTCATTTTGGGTAGGGCAGTCACACCCTGCCATGGGACTTCCTGCGTCTGCTGGGATACATGGCGTCTTGTACCAGCATGGTATGGTGGGCCTGCTGGTGGATGCATCCCTTGCAGTGGGAGCTGAGATGTCAGTGGTCTTAGCGCCTCGGTCACCTTGCAGATCACGGTGACACAGCTGATGTGGTACTCCATCCAGTGGTGGCTAATCCTGGAACATCTGCAGGAAGGAGTCCCATTTGTCCGCCCAGAGCCAGTGGTCGTTCTCATGACTGACACCTCTCTGATGGGATGGGGAGCACACCTGGGGGACCACAGAGTCCACAGGCTCTGGACCCCCGAAGCATCCCAATGTCACATCAGCCTGCTGTAGCTCCTTGCAGTGCGTCTAGCTCTGACAGCCTTCGCTCCTGTAGTGTGGGGTGAGGTCATCCACGTTCAGACGGACAACACATCGACCATGTACTACCTTAACAAGCAGGGTGGGACGCATTCCCTCCCATTGTGCCAGGAATCTCTCCACACCTGGACCCTAGTTCGTAGTCTGGACGCCGATCTTCTGATGATTCACGTGGCCGGTGTGTCCAGCCAGCTGGTGGATGCCCTCAACCGAGTGGGTGAGGCATCTCACAAGTGGTCTCTTCACCGGGAAATAGTCCATCGCCTGTTCTCCAAGTGGGGCCATCCTCAGGTCGACCTGTTTTCCTCCCTGGTGAACGTAAGGCTGAGGCTGTTTGTACCCGCCCCCCCCCAGTGTGGGACACTTTTGTGGGATGCCTTCACGAGGTCCTGGACTCCAGGCCTCATGTACACCTTTCCTTCCTTTCCCCATATCCACAAAGTCCTGATCAAGGTTCACAGGGACAAGGCGCAGATGATACTTGTGGCTCCGAACTGGCCACGCAGCTCTGGTACCCAGATCTCTTCAGCCTCAGCAACAGGCTTCCATGGTGACTGCCACTTCGCCCAGACCTGCTCTCCTGCTCTCAGGGGAGGGTCCATCACCGGATCTTCAGTCCCTGCACCTGACAGCCTGGTTCCTGAGTGACCAGAGTTCCAGGCTTTGGGTCTCTCCAACAAAGTCTTCCACATAGTAGAGGCCCCTCGGAAACCTTCAACTCACTGGTGCTATGCCTTCAAATGGAAGAGGTTTTCCATCTGGTGTTAGGGCAAGGAGTTAGACCCTTTGTCCTGTCCGGTGGTAAGCATTCTGGATTATATCTGATCACTGTCTCAATCGGGCCTCCAGTGAACAATCCTCAAGGTGCACTTGGCAGCCATCTCTGCATACCAGGTGTGGGCTGGTATGCCAGCGGTGGCACAGGAGAAGATGGTCTGGCATTTCTTTAAAGGTCTTGACCATTTGTCCCACCAGTGCGTGAACCACCACCACTTTGGACTTGTTGCTGGTTTTGGCTATGCTCATGGGCAAGCCATTTGAGCCTGTGCACAGGTGTCACATCTCCCACCTGTCATGGAGGGTCACTTTCTTGGTGGCTATCAACTCTTCCAGAAGGATCAGTGAGCTCCAGGCACTCTCTTTGGAGTCTCCTTATTTGGTTTTCCACAAGGAGAGTTGTCTTTCACCCCAACCTGAAGTTCCTCCCAAAGGTTGTTGTGGAGTTTCACCTTAACCAGGTGATGTATCTTCTGGTATAGTTTACCAACCCAACCTCGGAAGTCAAGCACAGGTTCCATATGTTCGACCTGAGTTGAATGCTCATTTATTATAAGGAGTGTATGGCTGGAGTCCGGGGTGAGGTTAGCCAGCTCTTTGTCACCTACGCTGAAGCCGCACCTGGCAGTCCGACAGCTAAGTGGACGATTGGCAGGTGGATAGTCTCCTACATTGACCTCTATTGTAGATTGCTGGTAGGAAGTCTCCTGCTGGGCTTAGGGCTCATTTCACCAGACATACCGTTGACTTGGTGGCTGCTTCCAGGGACATCCCTATCAAGGAAATCTGTAAGGCTGCTACCTAGAAGTCAGCACACACCTTTATTTCCCACTACCACGTCGGCCTTGAGTCACGCTGGGGTGCTGGTTTTGGGGCCATGGTTACTCAGTCTCTTTCTCCCAAATAGAGGGTGTGCACCTTGCCCCCTTCTCCTGGAGAACAGCTAGGAGTCTGCCAGAAGTGTGGATTGTGCACCATGTCCACGTCCCTAAAAATGAGGGTTGCTCACCTGTAACCGTAGTTCTAGGAGTAGTATATAGTGTACTTCCACACAACCCACCTGACCTCCCCTGGCAAGTGGCACACCTTGTTTCATCCAGTTTGCAAAATCTGACGTCACAGGGTGGTGCTGAGGAGTATACCAACCGGGTGGGTGGGAAGAGCTAGCTTGAAGACCTTCAGGCCAGAGTCTTAAATGGAAAGGAGCTTTGCCAGAAGTGTAGTTGTACACCATATACCACTCTTAGAACTATGGTTACAGGTGAATAACCCTCATTAATAGAGTAGAGAGAGAGTAAGAGAAAGAGAGACATCCTTTTCTAAGCAGGCTATAATACCCTTGTTTTTCCCCTGTCCCCCCTCTCTTACCCCTTCCGTGAGGGAGATCTATAGTTGTGCTGTTGGATTATCTTTTCTGATCCCTCTTGGGACAGAACTCCACAGGAAGACCTGGTTTTTCCTACATGCTAAGTATTTTTGAAATGATAGCCCATTCCCTTACCAGTTCAGCCACCCCTTTACAGTCCACTGTCTTTTTATTCTGTGCCTGCTACACATCTCTTTCTCTCAGTTCCTATTTTGGGATTTTTTTTCCAGAGTCAGAGTTCAAAGAAAGGGAATTCTTTCTTAGGATCCCTATTCCTGCTTTTGTCCTAGTGAGGACCCCTGTTCTTGGTCACTCACCCCATAGGAGTAGCTTCTCTCTTTAAAGTTTCTTTTCTTGGCTTAAAGAAACTGAACCATTAGAGCACATTGAGCCCTAAGGTTAACCTTTCAGGTCTTCGAAATTGGAGGCTTGCTTTTTCCTTATTATGCTTTTGTCATATGGGACTCTTAGTTCTTACCCTTTATGATCCTTCTTTCCTCAGATGAACAGCTAGGGAGGCTATGTTTTTCCCAAGATTCATACACCCTTCTCCTGTTTCTCTGCTCAGAGAAGTACTCTTTCCTTGCACCCAACTCCTTGGCTGGTCCTCGACTTCAGGGACCAAGCTCTCTGTTGGGAGTCAGCTACCTCAGAGGCTGTCAGATATGCTTTAGTTAAGGCTGAGAACAAGCCAGCTCTTCTGACACACTCGTTTTTTGACCGAGAATTTGGAGTCCTTTCTTCCCTTCTCCCGTCTCTCTCTCTCTCTCTCTCTCTCTTTCTGCTGCCCAGTTGTCTTGGTCATCCTTAACCACTTCTAAAGACCTTCTGCCAAGAATGTTTCTTCTTCTCTGGTCAGTTTTTATTAATTTGTTCATTTTATATCCTATATCCTTTTCCCTATCCTTTGGGCCCCTTTGCCCCAACCCTTCTATCTGCTTACCCTTTCTTCCTCTCTTAAAAAAAAAAAACAGAACTGGGGGGGGTCGCCATTCATTATTGATCAGTCCACGAGCGTCACTTCATATGTCTGCCTCATGGATGGCGCTGTCTCTGATGCTGGCTTCCTTCCTCCAAAACTATTAGACATACACACCCACAAGGTCCTAGTGCCTCCAGTCTAAGACCCACCAGTGATGAATGGTGAAGATATTCTGGAAGATCAAGAATTATGGTGAGTACATAATTTTCATTTATGTCTTATTGCTTGCTTCTTTTCATGCTGCAGAATATATCAAGACAAGTTCTGGGTCATGGTGACAATTTTTTGCTATTAATGTTTAATATAGGTTATACTTGATGCCTGGGGTAAACTGCACATGAAGTAGCAAAAGCAGAAACCTATCCATATCCTACCATTATATGAAGTGTGTGTGTATACATATATATACAGCAGGGGTGAAGGATAAGTGAGTGTGATAAAAACATGCATCTTCACCAGAGTGAGATAAATGTAAGGGCTGACATTTATCTCATGGCTCAGAGTGAGATGACTCACTGCTGCCTGCAGCTAACTTAATTACCAAGGCAAAACATCCTCACCTGCTTCCCACACACACACTCTCACTCCCAGCTCATTGCTGTGATACTCTTAGCTGACTGCAGCCAAAATTCTAAACCACACAACTTCACAAAACAGTTTCTTTCTCACTGCTGCCTGAAGATAACTTACTTGGCATTGCAAAACACACTCAGCTTTTCCCACAGAGTTTGTAACACTGCCAGCCTATTCAGAAAATGTCACACACAAAAACAGCAAACAAAGAAACAGCAACAGAACACAAAAAATCATAACAGTACTTCTGAAGCTCGTACCCCTATTGTATAAACTGAACACATGATGTGCAGATCGTGTGTTATGGAAAATATCTTCACTCCTGCATTGTGAGCTCTGGATACTCTCACTCGTGCCTTCGGCACTCGTGAGTATCCAGAGCTCACTCTGCAGGAGTCAAGATATTTTCCATATCACACCTCTGCTCATCATAATATCCTATATATGTATATATATACCATATATATATATCCCATATATATATATATATATATATATATATTTAAATGCCTGTATGCTCAATATCTCTAGTGGATGCTTTATTGTACTTGATATAAAAATCAATGAAAATAATTTTTTTTTTTTACCTTAAAAAGTATAGAAAATCCACGTTTGGTGTCTGACATTCACATGTCTGATTTTTTTTTTGCTTAGATTTTAGATGGCGCTGCAATGTATTTGCTTTACTACTTTTTTCTTAGTTTCATTTATTTATATATTTTTTTCAGAACAGACAATTCAATCAAGAATCACTGGAATTCGACAATGCGAAGAAAAGTTGAACAGGAGGGATATTTACAGGATACACCGAATTCAGAACACTTAATTTCCTCTAAACTACAACCCAAATCTTGTGCAGCACTGGATTCCTTACAAAGCCAGTTCTTCATGCCCATATTAACACATGTAATATCTTTTTTTTATCTTATTTATTTGTTTTGCAAGAGCAGCTGACGCTTTAGGGGATATGTTTGTGTTTATAAGCCAGCCCAGTGGCGCAGTGGTTGCCTTAATGCCCCTCATGCCAGCAAAATGGGATCAGGAGCGATCTCAGGTTGCTGGGGGCTGGTTGGTGGGGAGAGGATTGAGCCTCAGCTGGACTGCACTCCTTTGTCAGGGAGAGAGGATTACCAGCTCTTCTGCCTGACTGCCACCCGGTGGAGGCTTGGTGGTAGAATGAGTCTGGGAGCAGCATGAAGGGAGGGATCCATGGGATTCCATGATGCATGTATGCCTCAGCATGCACGCACCAACATACTCACCTCAGCTACAGGCAGGGAGAGAGAAAATCAGGAAAAAAAATGGAGGACAGTATGTGTGGAACCCTGCCCATCGCTCTGTGGCCCACTCTGCCACTCCAATTCGGGGTAGTCTGAATATGCAGTCAGGGGAGGGGGCATAGGAGGACAGCCCTATTGCAGGGGCAGTTTGTGGGAGATGTGTACCCCCCAGCTGGAGGAAGGTAGGGACAGTCACAGTACACAAGATCAGGGCTGAAAGAGTCACCTGTTCTACAGTGGGAGGATAAAATCTTTTATGGCAAAACAAATTTGTGTTTCTATACAAGCTTATAGTCAAAATATTGGTTACATTTAACTTCCCTTCTTTTCTTTACTACTGAATGACAGTTGCATAACAAGTTCTAACAACATGAATGTGGTGCATGATTTCACACTATACTGTTGCATTTAGTCCGCACCTTCGTAATGCTCTGTAATCTTCAAATATTCAAATGATGCCCTCTGCACTATTCTGATCATAAGTTCCCCAGCTTTCCATCATTGGAGCATTAGATTCTGCTAACAAGAGTGTTCCCCTGGATTGTCGCTACACTGCAAATTCACCAAAGTCATTATTTTCACAAAACCATTTCGTGTAAGTTCAGATCTTACCCAGGTCAGTCTTCACCATTCATTACGGATGGGTCTAGCCAAAGGTCTGGACTCTGCTCAGGAAGAAAAAGAGCTTGTCTCGTTACATTTTTTTCAGAGCTGGAGGAGCCGACGTCGGGATGGCGCCACCCATGAGGTCTGCGTTCTAGATGGTGCTTGCGGAATGGCCAGTAACTGACACCGACTCCTCCCAGCCCTCAGTTCTGTCCGCCAAGAGAGGAAGAATGAAGACGGGGGTAGAGTGAGGGCAAGGGTGCCTGAAAGATAGAGGGGGTGGGGAGAAAATAAAGATAAAGCCGACTGCAAAGGAGTGTAGGTCAGAGGGAAACTAGGAAGGGCAGGGATGGCCAGCACGCTGGGCAGCCCTAGGCAGAAGGAAAAATACAGAAGGGGAAGAGAGAAAGAGATGGAACGAGAAAGAGAGATGGACAACAGTCCTCTTCCTAAAATACTCCCTCCTTCCCCATATACTTTCCTTTTGGGGGGGGGCAACACCCCAGGAGGGGGCTCTGGCAGGATATTCAGACCCCAATTATACAACAAGTCTGGGGAAGGTGCAGAGAGAAGTAATCGGCTCAGCCGATTAGCGTCTGAGATGCAGAGGACGGGTGAAAAATGGGGAAAAAATGGGGCATAAAATATATATGGGTAAAAAAAAAAGTTAATGAGGGGAATTAATGCAGTGCCCTACTCTGAACCGTTCGCCAGGGCTTCCAGCTTAAATATGAGGGGGCATGAATGGAAGCTGAGGGGTGGGAAATTCAAGAGGGAATTTAGGAAACATTATTTCTCAGAGAGGATAGTTGAACTATCGAACAGGCTGCCCGCGGATATAGTGGGAGCTAAGACCATGACAGCTTTCAAATGGGGTTGGGATAAAGAGAATGCTCGAATTAAATCCGCGGGTACTAGTATAGGCTAAGTCCTGGGATCTCCAAGGGTCTTGGGATCTCATGGGCAGACCTGATGAACCTTTGGTCTCCTTCTGCTGTCACCTTTTCTATGTTTCCATGATGAAGAACTGTGTGATATGCTTCACTGAAATCATAGTATATTATATCTAGAGCCTTTCCCTAGTCTAGTTCGCTTGTTACTTTTTCAAAGAAGACTACCAAGTTAGATTGACATTATCTCCTGTTAGTAAACCCATGTTGACTCCCCTTTAACAGCTGGAATTTGTCCAGATGCTCTGTAATCTGATGCCTGCTAATTCTCAAGTATTTTATTTCCACAGTCAAGGTTAGGCTCACTGGCCTATAATTACTTGGGTCACTTGTGCTTCCCCTTTTTAACAGACATCACATCTACCCACCTCCAGCCTGTAGACACCTTGACACTTTTCAGTCACTTCTGGATGATCACTGAGAGTTTCACTTGTTAAGTCCTTTAGCTTCTTGACTACCATTGACTGCATATTATGAAGTTCTTGCAATTTATTTCGATCAATCTTTATTTAATATAGGTCATGTCTCAATTGTGACTCAGTGCGCTTTACAACAATAATTCTAAAATTTTAAAATACAGTACAAAAACATACAGATACATGAATAAATAAAAAAAAAATTTAATATCAATAAAACTTTACTAGTGTCCCATAAAAGCTTGTCTGAATAGGAAGGTCTTTAGCTACCATTTAAAGATATCCACTGTTGGACTGTCTTGAATCTGGCGAGGGAGGGAGTTCCACTGGATTGGGGCTGCAGAAGAAAAAGTGTGAGCCCCCGATGGTTTTTAAATAAAACCCGGGAACTTCCAACAAACCCTCGTCCGTGGAATGAAGGGAGCAGGTGGGCCCGGAGGGACACAAGAGGTCTTTCAGGTAACTGGGCCCCTGACCGCATAGGGCCTTCTAACCCCAGGAAATCTTACTATATTCTGACATATGCAGTATTGTACCATCCTAGTACTGCCTCGGAGCTGAAAAGGTTAATAGAACCTATGCAGATGAGAGAATGCTAGGCTTGAGCTCAGTTTTCAAACCACTGTCCCTGGTAAACATTCCATCAACCATCAGATTCTTCACTCCACTTGACTAGTCATACGCCTCAGAGAATCCTCTGCATCTTTACCAAAGTCGCGTTTATTTTTGTTGGTTTTACAACAGCTTTCAGTTTGAATTTTTAAACAGCTGTCTCTGGTTCACAAGGTAAACTAGTATAGACAGAAAGAGTCCTCGGTTCTCTGGCCAGAAATCGATACTTTTTCCTTATTTTTTCCTTTTAAGTATTTTCTTTCTTTAAATTTCTCTTTGTGGGGACGTTACTGAGTTAAAACCCGGTTTGTTCTGTGGTCCTTAAACCGACCAAACAAACAAACAAAAAAAATATATATATATGTATCTACAGAGTTTTACTTTGGTGTAGTTGGCCATGTCTCAGACACCTAAGAAAAGAATTGGTCCAACTGGTTTCCAACACTGTACCGAGTACGGGGAAACATTTGCTAAAGCTGATCCCCATTTGCTGTGTGCTCTCTGTCTCGGGTTTGACCACTTAGAGACAGATTGTGAAATTTGCAAAAATTTTCCACAGTCCACGCTTGACAGGCGATTGAACCGACTGAAGGAAAAAATGTCTGAAACAACTGCTGAACTGGTTACAGACAAACCTACTAAGTCAAACAATGCTGCTGAACCGGGAGAATCTCCCTCTGACCAGGGTACCGGTTCACAGTCAAAGAAACGCACCACTGAACAGGCCGCTGAACTGGCAACCGCGGGCAAGAAAAAGAAAAAGGAAAAACAGAACCGCAACTGGTGAAAGCATTAGTTCCTACTGTGGAGGAGATAGCTAACGCTATTCGGATTATTCAACCCCTCCAGTCTCCTCTGGTTCAGGTTCCACGGCCCTCGGTTAAATTTCCTGCGGCTGTGCCCCCTGGTTCTCTTTCTGTTACCGGTCCCCTCGATCTTGGTTCTGAATACAAAGAGGAGGAGAGGACCTTTGGTTATGGGGAGGAAGAAGAAGGAGAGGACTATGGAGAACCAGTAGAACTGGACATTTCTCCTGACGCTCGTCGTCCTGATTCCCCTGATAAGGGATCTGAGGACTATACCTCCCTGTTTGCCTTTATGCAAAAAGTGGCTTAGACCTTAGACTTCCCTACTCAAGAGACAACCGATGAGGAGGAGGAGGCTGATTTTGTGGAAATGATGGATGTGGCTCCAGCAAAAAAGTTGCTTTTTCCCCATCCATAAAACCCTAAAGAAACATGTTTTTAAGGTGCTGCAAACACCTACTTCAATTCCTCCAGTTGATAGGAAACTGGATAGGAAGTACTGGGTAGCCAAGTCTGGTGCAGAATTTTTGTTTGGACACACCAATCATGAGGGGGCTGTACAGGCTGCAGCCTGTGATAAGGCTGGCATACCTTTGGCATCCCATCCCCCTGATAAGGATTCCAGAAAAATGGATTCTGTGGCCAGGAAATCTTATCTGGGTTCTTCTCTAGCCATTAGACAAGCCACTTATATGGCTTATGTGGCCAGATTTCAAAAAAGTCTTTGTGGCACAGTTTCCAAAATAGCAAAATCCTGCGCTGAACCTATGGCACCTGATCCAAATTCCAGTTTAGAATGGCTGTGAATGCCAGTGACACTGCAGCCAGGCTTATGGCTAATTCCATATCTCTCAGGAGCTTTGCATGGTTGAGAACCACCAGTTTATCCCAGGACACTCAGTCAGAATCCTTGGATTTCCCATGTGACCCTTCATCCCTCTTTGGCCAGCAGACTGAGGCTTATATGAAAAAGATGGATGAATACAAAGTGGCTTACAGAAGTGCAGCAGCCAAAGAAAAGGCAGCTACTCCCCAGAAACAACAGCCCAGGGCTGGTAGAGCATGCCTTTACTATAGGCCCTTCCTCCAGACCCAGGCCCTTCTGACCTACCAGCCGCAGAGGGGCTATTTCAGGGATAGGGATAGAAGGGGTACTGGCAGAGCGGGTCCAAGCCCTCAGCCTACCCAACAGGTGAAGCAGAACCACTGAAGTATCGGTCAGGGTCGCCTCCTCTCTTCCCGTAGGGGGCAGGCTCACCCACTACCTCCAGACCTGGCAGTCTGTAACTACAGACAAGTGGGTCCTGGAGGTAGTGGGCCGAGACCTCACCCTCAATTTCAAGGTCTTGCCAAAACTGAGGGCAAGGGTCTTCAGTCCTCTGTCCTCATCAGAATCCCCGTTACTGGAGGAGAGGTAAAGATATTGTTACTGGACAAGGCAGTAGAACCAGTTCCACCCCTACATTGGGGAAAAGGGTTCTACTCAAGGTATTTCCTAACAGTAAAAAAGATGGGAGTGGCGACCCATTCTAGTTTTGGTTAGGATTGGCCATGTCTGAGAAACCCAAGAAAAAAAACGGGTCCACTGGGTTTCAACACTGCAGCGTGTGTGGGGAAGTCTTTGCCAAGGCTGATCCCCACACCACCTGTGTTTATTGTCTAGGGTTTGACCACCTCGATTCAGACTGCCAAATTTGTAAGAATTTTCCCAAATCTACCCTGGAAAAGAGATTACGTAGACTGAGGGAAAGGGAGGCCAAGAAGTCCGCTGACCCGGATGGCCAGCCCAGTTCGGTTCCGACCAAACCAGAAGGAGTGCCCTCTTACCAGGGCTATACTTCTTCTGGCAAAAGGAGAGCTGATTCTGAGGAGTCGGTTCCGGTAAAAAGGAAAAGAAAAGATGAATCGTCCGGTTCGGACCCAGAAATTCATACTCCAACCGCCGATGAGATAGCCAAGGCGATAAGGATAGTGCAATCGCTTACTTCGGTTCCGACCGAACCGGCACCATCTGAAAGGGGTTCAGTTCGGTCGGTTCCCCTGGTTCCGGATTACACTTTGGAAGAATTTTGTGAATCGGAGGAGGAGGAAGGAGAGTATGAAGATGATGATGGTGATTATGAAAAGTCTGGATGTGCCTATTGACCCAGACATCTCCCCAGACAGACCTTCAGGTGTTTCTCCTCCTAGGCTTTCTGAGTCCCCTTCTCATTATATGTTTTACAAAAAAGTGGCTGAGACCGTCCAGCTTCTTGTGGAGGAAGCAGTAGAGGATCAGGAGGAGCCTGATTTTGTTGAGATGATGGACATTCTAGAATCCAGGAGACTGTCTTTTCCCCTCCACAAATCCTTTGGTAAACAGACACATAAATTCTTAAGTCTCCTAATTCCATACCTCCTGTGGACAGACGAATGGACAAGGGGTATACTCTTTCAGGTTCAGACACGGAGTTCCTTTTCCAACAATGTGGCCATGTTGGGGTAGTGCAGGCTGCTGCCTGTGATAAGGCAAATATCCCCTTGGCATCACACCCCCCAGACAAGGACTCCAGGAAGATTGATGCCATGGCAAAAAAACAGTACATGGCATCATCTTTGGGACTCAGGCAGGCTAACTATATGGCCTACACAGCCAGATACCAGAAGTCCAGGTGGGACACTGTGCTGGCTCTGGCTAAACAGTCCCCTGACCAGCTTGCCAAGGAGCTGGAGCAGGTGGCTGCAGATGGGATTGAGGCATCTAAAGTACAGTTTCATGCTGCTGTGGACTCCAATGATGTTTCATCAAGATTCATGGCTACATCTGTGGCTCTTCGGAGGATGGCTTGGCTCAGATGTACTAGCCTATCACAGGATACCCAGGCTAAGCTGTGGATTTCCCTGTTACTGGTAATTCTCTGTTTGGGGAGCAGACAGAGAACTACATGAAAAAGATGGACGAGTACAGGACCGTTTACAGGAGTGCTCAGGCCAAAGAAAGGCAAGCAACTCCTCAAAGGCAGCAGTCCAGGGGCAGTCCTTTCCAAAGGCCTTTTTACCAAGCTCAGGCCTCCTCTTCTTACTCTCAGAGGGGGTTCTTTAGAGGGAGAGGCAGAAGGGGAATGAGCAGACCTGCATCCACCCCTCAGCCTAAAGCCCCTGCCAAGCAGACACCCTGATGGGTCTACCCGGCCGATTCTCCCATACCAGTAGGGGGCAGGCTGGCTTACTTTGTCCAGGACTGGAAGTCTCTAACAACAGACAAGTGGGTCCTGGAAGTAGTAAGCCAAGGGCTGGTTCTCAGCTTCAAAGAATTTCCCAAGATGAGAACCAGATCCTTTCCACCTGCAAATCCATCAGAGACCCTTGCCTTAGAGGCAGAGGTTTCTTCTCTCCTAGCTCTCAGAGCTATAGAGAGGGTTCCTACCCTACACAAGGGCAAAGGATTGTACTCCAGGTACTTCCTAACCCCTAAAAAGACAGGAGAATGGCGGCCCATCCTGGACTTAAGATATCTGAACAAACACCTTTTAAAACCAAAGTTCAGAATGGTGACTCTGGGAATAATTCTGCCCTCCCTAAGGCCAGGGGACTTGCTAGCCTCCCTGGACCTCAGAGATGCCTATTTTCACATTCCTATCAGGTGCTCCCACAGAAAGTACCTCAGGTTCGAGTTGCCCTCAGGCCACTATCAATTCAGAGCAATGCCCTTTGACCTAACATCAGCCCCAAGGGTTTTCACAAAGTGCCTGGCAGTAGTGGTTGCTTTCCTAAGGAGAAAAAAGATCTCCATCTTCCCATACTTGGACGACTGACTCATAGTAGGTCAGTCTCCAGACCAAGTCAAGTCACATTTGTAAGTGACTCAGCAAGTGCTTACTTCCTTCGGATTCCTTCTCAACCTTCCAAAGTCAGTTCTCGAACCAGTACAGCTCCTCACCTTCATAGGGGCAGAGCTGGATACAGTAAAGGCAAGAGCCTTCCTTCCCCTTGAAAGGGCAAGGACCTCATGGAACTGGCCTCTTCATTCACCCTTCAGGTGTCTCGACCAGCAAGGCATTTCCTTCAGCTTCTGGGCCACATGGCAGCTTCCACAGCAGTGGTCCAAGGAGCAAGATTCCAGATGAGGACATTCAGTTCCACTTAAGAGCCTTCTGGTCCCAAAGAAAGAATTCCCTTACCAAATTAGTCCCAGTGACTCGAACCCTGATCCAGGCCTTGCAGTGGTGGCAGGATCAGGACAATTTGAGACAAGGGGTTCCTTTTGTCACTCAGTCTCATTCAGTGATACTCACCACAGATGCTTCCTGCTGGGCGGGAGCCCATCTGGGGATCTTACCACCCAAGGACTGTGGTCACCTCAGGAATCTCTGCTTCACATCAGTCTCTTGGAACTCAGAGCAGTTTTTGGCACTGCAAGCTTTTTCAAATCTGTGCAGAACAAGGTGGTCCAGGTCAGAACAGACAACACCACCACCATGTGGTACGTCAACAAGCAGGGAGGCACTCGGTCTACGGCCTTGTGCACAGAAGCAATGAAGTTGTGGTCCCTGGACTATTCCTTGCAAACCTCTCTGATAACAGTTCACCTCCCAAGGAAGGACAATGTCCTAGCAGATGCTCTGAGAAGAATATCCCAGGGCCATCACGAATGGACCCTAGATCCTCTAGTTTTGAAAGTGATTTTCTCGAGATGGGGCACTCCAGAGATAGATCTTTTTGTAGCCCCAGACAATCACCAACTTCCTCTCTTTTGTTGCAGACCCCCAGTCTTGGGCTCAGTCCCCCTGGATGCTCTGATCCTGAATTGGGAAGGGACATTTCTGTATGCTTTTCCCCCTTTCCCTCTCCTGTTCAAAGTGTTACTCAAGATAAGGTCACAACCATGCAAAGTGATTCTGATTGCTCCAGACTGGGCCAGATAGCCCTGGTATCCCCTGTTGCTGTCCCTAGCAGTCCAACTTCCCCTGTCTCTTCCCAGGAATTACAACCTGTTGACATCCTCTCAGGGAAGGATTTGGTACCCGAATCTTCGGTTTCTCAATCTCAAGGCATGGTTCTTGAAGAGTTAGAGTTTGCAGATCTGCATCTTTCCCAAGGGGTTCTGGATATCCTTAAGGCTTCTCGAAAGCCTTCTACCAGAAAGACTTACAACTCCAAATGGAAAAGATTCAGCATTTGGTGTTCTAAGAAAAATATTTCTCCAGACTCTGCTGAGTTGCCTACGGTTCTAGACTGTATGGTCCATCTTAATGGCCTAGGCCTCAGGCCGGCTACCCTTAAAGTACATTTGACAGCTGTTTCTGCTTTCCTGTCAGTAGGCAAGCCTTCCCCTCTGTCATCCCATCCTGTGTTTTGTAAGTTTTTCAAGGGATTGCTTCACACCAATCCCCCTTTTAGGGATCCTGCTCCTGTTTGGGACCTTAATGTTTGCATTGCTCAGCTTATGCAACCCCCCTTTGAGCCTTTGTCCTCTGCAGAGCTTAAGTACTTGACTTGGAAAACTGTGTTTTTGGTGGCTATTACCTCTGCCAGACGTATCAGTGAATTGCAAGCCCTGTCAGTGGAATCTGATTTCATCTCTTTCCATAGAGATAAAGTGGTCCTAAGAACTAACAGAAAGTTTTTGCCTGAAGTGGTTTCAGATTTCCACCTCAACCAGTCTGTGTCTCTCCCTGTTTTCTTCACTGACCATTCCTCCTCTGGAGAGAGGAGGCTACCCAGCTTAAATGTTAAAAGGGCCCTGAGCTACTACCTAGAGTGCACCAAGGGTCACAGTTTGAATCCTTCCAGTTGTTCCTCATGTATGGAGAGGTTGGTAAGGGCAAACCTGCCACTAAGAGATCTTTTGCCAGGTGGATTGTTTCTTGTATACAATTCTGCTATGAGAAGCTGGGTAGAACTCCACCCTCAGGCCTGAGGGCTCATTCCACTAGAGGCACAGCTGGTTCCCTGGCTGCTGCCGGGGATATTCCTCTCTTAGAAATTTGTCAAGCAGCCACCTGGAAAACAGTCCATACATTCACCAAGCATTACTCTCTGGATATCCAGGCTAGGAGTGATGCTGGGTTTCAACACAGCAGTACTTCAGAGCCTGTTTCCAAAGTAGGTTCTGTCCCTCCTCCTTGGAGGTACTGCTTAGTAGTCTGCATATGAGAATACAGCAAGACTTCATGTTGTTTGAAGAAAAATTACTCACCTTAGTAATGTTGTTTCTTCTAACGGAGTCTTGCTGTATTCTGACCTCCCTGCCTCCTCTCAGAACCTAGTTTCGGGATGTGGTGGGCAGGAGCAGTGTTGGCACCCTAGGGGTGTCCTTTTTTCACCCTCTTTTATTTTGGGTGAGTGACTGTGTTTTGGATGGGTTTTGTTTTTTGGGTTTCCTGACTTGTCTTCTTTTTGAAACCAAAAAACCCTTTTATATAGATATAGTTGCCAGTTGGCTAGTTTTGAGTTTTACAGTTTCCACACAGAACTTCTAGTGAGTATTGCTCGTCAAGATCTGATGGTTGGAGTTTAAACAAGAGCAGACAGGGGCTTCAACTGAGCTCGTGGTGAACATTCCATGCTGGCCATGGAAATTTTAACTCTTTGTTCTTTGGGGCAGTTGAAAGGCAGGACCTAACTGCATATGTCAGAATACAGCAAGACTCCATTAGAAGAAACAACATTATTAAGGTGAGTAATTTTTTCTTCTTGCACATCTCTTTTTCTGAAAGATGCTACCCTCCTGGACTTTGTTGATTCCCTTTAGGTACTTGAAAGTTTATATCATGTCCCCCCGTCCCTCCTTTCATCAAGGGTATACATATTAAGCTCTCTGTCTCTCTTCATATGGTTTCTGATGCAGACCCTGCACCATTTTAGTTGCCCTCTTCTGGACTACTTCCATCCTGTCTATGTCCTTGCATAGATGGGGTCTGCAAAACTGCACACAGTACTCCAGATGGGGTCTCACCAACTGTCTGTACAGAGGGATAACCACTTCCCTTTTTCTACTTGTGATGCCTCTCCCTATGCATCCCAGTGTCCCCCCAGCTCTCCTTACTGACTTTTCACATTGCTTACCCACCTTTAGGTCATCTGATATGATTACCCCCAGGTCCCTTTCCATTATTGTTGTTGTTAGTACCTCCTCTGCCATTGTGTACCCTTCTCCTGGGTTTTTGTTTCCCAGGTGCATTACTTTGCACTTCTTTGCATTGAATCTAAGTTGCCATACATCTGACCATTCCTCCAACTTTGCCAAGTCCCTTATCATCCTTTCTACCCCACCTTGTGTATCAAGTCTGTTACAGGTCTTTGTGTCATCTGCAAAGAGGCATACCTTTCCTTCCAGGCCCTCTGCAATGTCACCTGTAAAGACGTTAAAGAGGACTGGACCCAGTACTGAGCCCTGAGGTACTCCACTAGCAACTCCCCTTTCTTCGGAATGAGTTCCATTCACTATTACCTTCTGTGTCCTGTTGTGCAGCCAGTTTACTACCCACGCTACCACCCTGGGACCTACTCCCAGGCTAGCTAACTTGATTATTAATCTTATGTGTGGTACTGTGTCAAATGCCTTGCTAAAGTCTAGGTAGGCCATATCCACAGCCTCTCCCTGGTCTATTACTTTGGTCACCCAGTCAAAGAAATCAATTAGATTTGTCTGACATGACCTTCCCATTGTGAATCCATGCTGCTTTGGGTCCTGTGCCCCGCTGACCTCTAGGTACTCAACAATTCTTTCTTTCAGAAGTGATTCCATCATGTTCCCTACCACTGAGGTCAAACTAACAGGTCTGTAGTTTCCTGCTTCTGTCTTTCTCCCACTTTTGTAAAGGGGAATCACATCTGCCCTCCTCCAGTCCTCAAGACAGCTGGCTGCTGGTGGGTCAGTCCCCTCAGCAAGTGTTGGATGCCCTAGCTGTGGTTCAAAGCCTCCTCCAGTCCCTAGGGCTCCTTCTAAATCCCCAAAAGTCAGTTCTGGTCCCAGTTCAGCTTCCAGACTTCATAGGAGCACAGCTGGACACATTGAAAGGAGAAGCCTTGCTTCCACCAACAAGGGTGGACACTCTGGTGCAGCTGGCCAGCTCCTTCCAGTTATCCTGCCCCAGGCCAGCAAGGCATTTTCTCCAGCTGTTAGGACACATGGCTACGTCCACAGCATAGTACCAGGAGCCAGATTTTAAATGAGGGACATTCAGTGACACCATAGATCTTATTGGTCACAAAAAAAGTGCCAGTTGTCTGCTCTGGTGCCAGCTGTGATACCAGTCCCCAGTTCTTTGCTTCTGGTTCTGCAGTGGTGGCATGACAGGGAAAACCTAAGACAGGGTGTCCCCTTCCTGCAACAGCTCCCCTCAAAGGTCCTGACCACAGATGCCTCTCTCCTAGGGTGGGGATCACACACAGGAGACCACACAGCTCATGGCACCAGGTGCAAAAAGGAGACCCTCCTTCACATAAACCTGCTGGAGCTCTGAGCAATGCGCTTGGGGATCCAGTCCTTTGCTTCAGAACTTGCAAACAAGGTGGTACAAGCCAAAACAGACAATACCACCACAGTGTACTACATAAACAAACAAGGGGGCACCCGGTCTTCCCCATTGTGCACAGAAGCCATGTTAATTTGGAAGCTGGCCTACTCCCTAAATCTGTCCCTCATAGCTGTGTACCTGCCAGGGAAGGACAACACCCTAGCAGATGCACTGAGCTGAATCAATCAGAACCATCACGAATGGACTCTGAACAGACAAGTACTTCTAACAGTGTTCAGAAGGTGGGGTACCCCAAAGGTGGACCTCTTTGCTCATCCAGTCACCAGCTGCCACAGTACTGTTGCAGGCCTCCCATAGTGGGCACAATACCGATGGATGCACTACTGTTGGATTGGACAGGGAAATTCCTGTATGCATTTCCTCCCCTCTACTGCTCAGAGTTTTGAACAAACTTGGGTCTCAGCCAGCAACCATGATCCTCATAGCCCCAGCTCGGGCCAGGCAACCATGGTACTCCCTGGTTCTACTTCTCTCTGTCAGCAAGGCAACAGCCCTACCCTGCAGGCACAATCTCCTCACTGCCTCACAGGGTCGAATTCTCTATCCCAACCTGCAATCTCTCAAACTCAAGGCCTGGTTCTTGAGGACGTAGAATTTGCCAACCTAGGGTTTTCAGAGAGGAGTACTTAAGGTTCTTAGGAGCTCCAGAAAGCTCTCCACACAGTTAACTTATTCCTCTAAGTGGAAGAGATTTTCTTGCTGGTGCCAGCAACAAGATGTGGTTAGTACCCAGGCAGGTTTATCTCTGATACTAGATTACTTGGTACACCTCCATTTACTTGGTCTTAAGCTCTCTTCATTAAATGTTCACCTAGCAGCAGTTTCGGCCTACCTTTCGGTTGGCAGAAAGCCCTCTTTCGCTTCTGAGCAGGTATTCAAGAAATTCTTTAAGGGGCTTCTGCACCTGGATCTTCCTCACAGAGAGCCCACTCCGGGGTGGGATCTTAACGTATGTATTGGTCAGCTGATGCAGCCACCCTTTGAGCCCATGTCATCAGCAGAGCTCAAGTATGTTAGCTGGAAAACTGTATTCTTAATAGCCATTACTTCTGCCAGAAGGATCAGTGAGTTACAGGCCCTGTGTACAGATCGAGACTACATTTCCTTCCATAGGGATAAGGTAGTCCTAAGAACAAACAGGAACTTTCTTCCTAAGATGTGGTGTCTGATTTTCACCTTAATCAGTCTATTACTCTGCCTGTCTTTTTTACTGATCATTCATGCAGGTGAATGCAGATTTCATAGCCTGGATGTCAAAAGGGCTATCACCTGCTACCTGGAGCACACCAAGGGTCATAGGGAGAACAGAACCCAGCTGTTCCTCACTTATTGGGAGGTAGGAAAGGGCAAACCAGCTTCAAAAAGGACCATTGCTCGCTAGATTGTGGCCTGCATCCAGTTTTGCTATACCAAAGCTGGTAAAGAGCCTCCTGTGGGCCTTCGAGCCCATTCCACAAGGGGCACTGCTACTTCCATAGCAGCCTCAAGGGACATACCTTTATTGGACATTTGCAAATCAGCTACCTGGAAAACTGTTGACATGTTTGTCAAACACTATAGCCTGGATTTACAGACCAGGAGTCCTGATAAGTTTGGCACAGCAGTACTGCAGAGCTGCTTTCCTAAATAGGTTCTGTGCCCACCTCCAAAGGTACCGCTTGGATAGTCTGCATATTTCAGAATACAGTAAGATTTCCTTGGCTTAGAAGAAGACATTACTTACCATAGTAATGCTGTTTCTTCCAAGGGAATCTTACTGTATTCTGAGCTCCCACCCTTCCTCCCCTTCTAGAACTTGGGGGCACTGCACTACAGCTCTGTGGTGAATTCCTGTGCTGTTTTTTTTACTTAGGCTATCTGTGACTTGAGTCTTGGGGATAATGCCTACTAGTAGAGGATGATTAGGGGGTTGGGAGTCTATGATTACTTTTATTATTATTATTATTGCTGCTTCAGATTAGCATTAGTTAGTTAGCTTCCTAGGCAAGCTTCGTTAGAATCTGACGGTTAATGGAATGTTTACTAGAGACAGTGGTTTGAAAACCGAGCTCGAGCCTAGCATTCTCTCATTTGCATAGGTTCTATTAACCTTTTCAGCTCTGGGGCAGTACTATGGTGGTACAATACTGCATATGTCAGAATACAGTAAGATTCCCTTGGAAGAAACAGTATTACTATGGTAAGTAATGCCTTCTTATGAGTCAGCAAACAACCTTGAAGGAGATCCTCCACCTAACTGGCAGCCAGTGCAGAGAGTGCAGCACAGGTGTAACATGACATGATCTAGGTAGATCGGTCAACAACCTGCCGCCGCATTCTGTTCTAGCTGCAGACAGCACAGATCTTCCCCCGCTATCCCCAGGTACAGAACATTGTAGTAATCCAGGCGCGAGGTCACGAAAGCATGGACCAGTGCCAGCAGATCAGCCGGAGGTATCCGATGTTTAACTCTGGCAGTGTTTCTCAGATGGTAAAAAGAGGTCTTGACCTGCGGCCAACACCTATAGTCTAAGCATCAAGCTGCGGTACACAACAATGCCAAGATTCCTCACCCTATCAGAGGTAAGCAACTGGGAGTCCCCAAGCCTAAGCCCAGAGACTCGAGTAGATTGCACCCTCACCCCCTGGTGACCAGATTCCAGCACCAGTACCTCAGTCTCATTCGGGATCAACCTCAACCAGTTTGCCCTCAGCCATTCTTGCATCTCAGCCAAGCAGGTGTTCAGCACTGAGACCGTCCCCTGCTGCTCAGGTGCAAAGGACATGTAGAGCTGAGCATGATCTGCATAGCAGTGAAATCTCAGCCCATATACTGCCTTATAGTGTCCCCTAGTGGTAGCATGTACACCGCAAATGACATGGGGGATAAACAAGAGCCCTGCGGGACCCACATGGCAGGGACATGGGTGCTGAGAAATAAACCCCAGACCACACGTTGCGACTTGCCAGTGAGGTAAGAGCTAAACCAGTTGTGGACTGTACCCACCAGTCCACAACAAACCCGGAGGCACTCCATCAGCACTCCATGGTCCATGGTGTCAAATGCTGCCGAACGATCGAGGAGAACAAGAATGGAACGTCTCCCCCAATCCCACGATACCAGGAGATCATTCAGCACCCGAACCTGGCCAGTCTCAGTACTATGCATTTTCCTGAAACCTGACTGGAGAGGCTCATAGATGTTGTGGGCTGTTAAATAGGTCTCCAGTTGGCTGGCCATCACCTTCTCAATAACTTACCTCACAAAGGGAAGGTTAGAGATGGGTCTGTAGTTTGCCAGACAGTCTGCATCTAGTGAAGGGTTTTTTAGGAGGGGCCTTACAACTGCCTCCTTTAGGGGCCCCAGAAAGACCCTTGACACCAGAGCACATTGGACTGTCTTGGCTAGGACCAAGCTGATGACATCAATGCACCCCACAAGGAGGCACATTGGTCCCGGGTCCAAATGGCATTGAGTTGGCCGTAACTCTCGGACAACCCTCAGGACATCTACTACAGCTACCTGGTCAATGTCGAATCAGACAGACTGAGTGTCTGCAACCTTACACCCTTCACCGCAATACCCATTTGAGGGTGCTGACTGGATTTCTGATCTGATGGAGGCAATCTTTTCAGCAAAGAACAGAGCAAACTCACCACATCTTTACTGTGAAAAGGCTCCCTCAGACCATGGAAAGGCTGGATTACACAGCCTGTCCACGGCGCAGAAGAGCTGAGCCAGTCCGTTAATTGCTGCATCAATCTCCGTGGACAGGAACTCTGCCTTCTTACAGGAGATTGCTGATTGATGGTCTCTATAATGGACCATCAATATAAGATTGTCCTCCTCCAAACCAGATCTCTGCCAGTACCTCTCAACCTTCAACCCTTCCTCCTCATCTCTCTGAGAGTCCCATCAAACCAAGGGGACCTCTGGTGTGAGATGAGGGGGTCAGAACACGGACAGATGCGATGGAGTTGAGGGTCTCGACAATAACCGTATTATAGGTCAGAACCGATTGTCCTGGCTCCTCGCACGCACTCATTGGACCTGATAGATCCAGCTCTGCCATCAGACCCTGTGGGGTCAGACCCCTTAAAGGGCGGTACTGGATAATCTCCACTAGGGAGGGTCTATTTGGGGGGGGCCTCAAATGAGAACCTCACAGTATGGTGGTCCGACCATGCTACCGGCTCCACCATAAGGTCAAAGACCTCCATTCCCAGCAGGAAGACGAGGTTCAACGAATGGCCATGTATATGGGTTGCAGAGGTAACAACCTGTGTCAGGCCCAACGAACACATTAGTTGGAGGAAATCTTGACCAAATTGCGAGACTACATCGTTGATCCAGGCATTGAAGTCATCCAGAATAATCCATCTGGGCAACTCCAACGCCATTTCGATGATGAAGTTCACAACTTCCTGCAGGAATTCCTTCCCATGTCCCAGGAGTCAGTAGACTAGAAGGATCCTGTAACCTACACCTGCACACCCTTGAATGGCTACACATTCGAAGGATCTTGTTGTTCCTACCGGGAAGGCTGTGAGGTTCAAGTCTGACTTGAAACACATTGCCACACCCCCACCCCTATGATCCTTTCTCGAGCAGTGTACCACCGAGAACCCGGCTGGCATAGCCGATTCCAAAACTGGGCTGGCGTTTTCATCCAGCCAAGTCTCGTTGATATATGCCAGATCAGATGTTGCAACAAAATCAGCAATCATTGCCGTCTTGTTTTTAATTGAGCTGGCATTGCACAACAATGCCCGAGAAGGATAGGTTGATGAGGCTGGTCCAGTCACCTGCCCATTGTGGAGAGCCCTTGGGTATGGGGTTCCCACCACCCCAAACTGTCCCCCCACCGCTGTATTCCCCCCACCAGCATCTGTATATCTCCGCTTCCTTCCTCTGCGCACTATCCCGAGCGCTGTACGGCACCTATTTACCTCCGGTGACAAAGGGGGACACTCAAAGGGTTGGAGATCGCAGAGCCTGGAGGGGGAATTGTATCTTCCCTTGGGAGCCATTGACCTACACATCTTAACAGCTTATCCATCATTAACACTACTTTAACTCAAGTCACACCAAATTAATACTAGTAATGCACAATAACTATTTAAAACATTCACTCTTACACATATACCACTCACACTCACTCACTTCCACTCTCACCCTTCCACCTCCCCAAAAAACCTCCCCAACCCTCCCAAAATAAACAGTCTCTGATAGAATAGTCTTATTTTACTGAGGAGTCCATAAGTCTGTGAAACAGTTCATAAACAGTTCTTATCCCAAACAGCTTTGATATCAGGGCACTCTTCTCATGCAGAGCTGCCCCTCAGTCTCACTGTTCCTTAGGAAAGCAGGTTTTTTTAGAAACAGTGCACATACAGAAGGTCACAAGATGATGTAGAGTCCAAGATCCAACAACCTCAGGGCTCTCACCCCTAAGGAATTAACTTTTCTGAACTAAACCAGAAATATACAGACCCTCGGCCCCTCTCACCGGTCGAGGACTGTTCCGGTCCTGTCTCCAAGTTCTGGATACTTGAAATGAACTTTGAGTCCGCAGCAACATTCCCAGCACAAGTTCAGAACAGCAGTGATTCTTGGGCATGGGTATGGGCCCTTTCATGACCCACTACCCACCAGCACAGTTCATAGTCCCATTCGATTCAAAACTGAACAATTTCCCAGTCACTCAAACTCCGGTCTCAAGCTGTAGCATGGTCTGCACGAATTGGCTTCCTCTTACCTCTGACAGTCCAGGAACAAAAGAGCAGCACTCGTTACACACTGTCCGAGTCAGGGATTAACACGCTCTCTCTGTCTCCACCACATACACCGCCGCCCGGAAAGTGCACTTCCACGCAGAAGCACAGGAAAACCGTCAGCAGCACAACAGTTCTGACTCTCCACAAACTTCAGGGGACGCTGAAACAGTACGCTCAGAGAGGCTCAACACTGACTCTCACATATTGGCAATCCCTCACCTTTCTACTTTGGCTGGGCAAGCTGCTTTCTCACACAGTTTCCCTAAAATTTGGAATGCCCTGCCCCATCACATCAGACACTCCTCTTCCCCCACCTCCCTCTCCTCAGTCCTACACAACTACTTCTCTTCAAACTGTATCTGCTTTATTTGACTGGGTGACCAAAGTAGTAGGTCAGGGAGGGGCTGTGGACATGGCCTACCTAGGCACTTGAAACAGTCCCACACAAAAGATTAACATACAAGTTAGCCAGCCTGGGAGTGGGTCCCAAGATGGTAGCCCGGGTAAAGAATTGGCTGGAGAACAGGACACAGAGGATAATAGTAAACAGAGTCCACTCTGTAGAAAAGGGAGTTACTAGTGGGGTACCGCAGGGTTCAGTACTAGGACCAGTCCTCTTCAATGTCTTTATAAGTGACATTGCAGAGGGACTGGAAGGAAAAGTATGTCTCTTTGCAGGTGACACAAAGATCTGCAACAGGGTTGATACACAAGGTGGGGTGGAAAGGATGAGAAGTGACTTGGTAAGGTTGGAGGAATGGTCAAATGTATGGCAGCTTAGATTCAGTGCTAAGAAGTGCAAAGTAATGCACCTGGGAAACAAAAACCCAGGGGGTGAGATACTAACAAAAACAAAAATGGAAAGGGACCTGGGAGTAGTCATATCAGATGACCTAAAGCTGGGCAAGCAATGTGAGAGGGCAGTAAGGAGGGCTGGGGGGATACTGGGATGCATAGGGAGAGCTGTCACCAGTAGAAAACAGGAAGTTGTTATCTCTCTGTATAGACAGCTGGCGAGACCCCATCTGGAGTACTGAGTCCAGTTCTGGAGACCCAATCTCTGCAAAGACATAGACAGGATGGAGGCAGTCCAGAGGAGGGCAACTAAAATGGTGCAGGGTCTGCACCGGAAGACATATGAAGAGAGACTTAAGGAGCTTAATATGTATAGCCTCGAGGAAAAGAGGGAGAGGGGGAACATGATAGAAACTTTCAAGTACCTCAAGGGAATCAACAAAGTCCAAGAGGGTAGCATCTTTCAGTAAAAGAGATGTGCAAGAACAAGGGGGCACAATTTGAAGATGGGGGGTATGGCTCAGAGGTAATGTGGGGAAGTATATTTTCATGGAGAAGGTTGTGGATGCATGGAACGGCCTTCCTGAGGAAGTTGTGCAGTCAAAAACAGTGGTGGAATTCAAGAATGCATGGGACAGTCATCAGGCAATTCTAGGGGGTGGCGGTAGGAGGAAGTAGGCTGTTGGTTAACTAGAATCTGCAGCTTATCCATTAGGTAGGGAAATGGGCAGACTGGGTGGGCCAAGTGGTCCTTATCTGCCGTCAAATTCTATGTTTCCTAGTTTGTCACTTGACTCTTAACCTATATAGCTGTTTATCTCCGTATGGTTACCCCCCCATCTCCTCTCCTTGTACCCGAAATTCTCCAAAATGTACATGTTCAAATGATTAAGTATACATACAGTTTGCACTGTTACAGCATAATCACTTCACTGATATGTAGCCTACTGCTATTATTTGCACTTGCTAGGTACCAAATGTGTATTAGTTGTATCCTGCTGATGTTATTTGTATGTTCTGTTTCACTGTACTCCATTACCCTCTCCCCCAGAATGCACCGGGAGACGAGCAACTCGGTTGTTCAGTGGGCTTTCCTAGTGAAACTTTTCAATAAATAAATAAAATCACCGAGCTATCCCCTTATGGCATCCAGCGACCGCAATCCACGGCCCAATCAGCCTCCCGTAATTCCGGCGACTCACAATTCCAGCGTCCAGCTCTTCGGCCTGCGGACAAAACAGCCCGTCACAGACTCCTGAATTCTTCCTGTTTCCTCTGACTGATAATCCAGTGGCCGCACCACAGACAGCATACAAGGATCCACTACCACTGCTTGATGAAATAGTGAACACTGCTCTCCAAAAACAACAGGTACATTCCCGTTTCACCAGACGGACCTCTCTGAAAACAAAAAATTCTACCTCCTAATCCTTCCTCACTTTTTACCCTCACTGACACTCCCGTCACTAGCTAACTTCTAACTAAAAGTAAAATTAACTTAAAATAATTAAAAATAAGCTGTTAGGAATAACACATAAGGACTCCTCTCACAGGCGGTAGCCCAGCATGGCCGCAATCTTGCTCTGACCAGTGTCAGTGAGTGTGGTACTGCAGGACTCACCTTCAACTTACCTAGTTGTAAGCTAGCAGTGATCACTATTGTGCTGCAAGCATCCTATGCAGATCCTTTAAATGTCCTGTCCAAGGTATCATTTAATATTGTCTCCTCCCTAGATGCTGTGCATAGTAGTCCCACTGTTCTTAACTGTCCTCTTTCCTCCAATTTAACTAAATATTTTTGTTTTATTATGTTTGACATGGATGCATGCCACTTTATAATTTCGATATTGTCAGCCTGATGCAGTTTTTACATTTTTTCATTGCTCGTTTATATCTAGCCATAGCTACCATTCTGTAACTCTCCATTTGAGCATTGAATACCTTTGTTTTTCTTCCCTTACCATTTATGTGATAGTCCCATCCATCTATACAGGACATTTCCTTGTTTTGACCCCCTTGCTCCTTTTGGGTGCACAGTGATCTACTACATTTTTATCATCTTCTTGAAGGTGGTTAACATCTCTTTCTTCCCCTTCTCTTAGTTTATTTTATGCTGGTTCTCCTCAGTTTATTAGTCTGCCCTCTTGAAGTCAGAATTTTTGATCTTCCCCAAATTAATCTGCAGCATTCATTACTAAAGGGGTCCTACCGGAGGTCACGACCCTGCCCAGAAAATGAGTACTGCCTCTTTAGATTTTTTCTGAGCTGGAGGAGCTGACGTTGGGATGGCGCTGCCCACAAGGCCAGTGTTCAATGTGGCGGTCGCGGGTTGACCAGTAACCGACGCCGACTCCTCAATTCTGTTTTTACCGTTATCGAGGAAGAATCCTGCGAGGGAAGACTGACTTCAAGCATGTTCTGCATCACACTCGAAGTCCGGTAGGCCTCATCTTTGATCCGGCGCCGTAGTACTGGCACCGTTCTGGTTCCGGAGTTTATTCTTATTTCTTATTTTATCGTAGCGCCGAGTGTTTCTCTGGGTTCAAATTCCATTTTTGTATTATTTTTCACGCAGCAGTATGTTGGGGTTGGGGCGTAGATCTAAGTCGAACGCATGTTGCCCCTATGTGTCGGTGCCCCTGTGGCAACTCCATGACAGTTATGGACCCCCACAACTGTTGCTTCTCCTGTCTGGGTCTGCAACAGCTGTTTTTCCATGGACTACCATACACTTGTTATCCACACGGTGTAGTTGGAGAGAGACCCCCCCAACTTTCGGAGAGCGTCAACGCACTCCGGACGCCAAGACACAGTCTCTGGGCTCCATCCCCCATCTGTATATGGGCCAGTGGGGACAGTACCCCCTCTGCTTCAGAGCTTGCTGGTGCAAGGGTTCCCAGTGAGGGGTTAGTGGGGCAGCCGCCCTCCTCGGGGCGACTGGTCGCCCCTCGCAGTCCAGGGTCTCCTCGGAGACATAGACAACCCCTGGTGTGGAGCTTGAGCTATACACAGGCTCTGCTCTGGCAGTCCCCTTGGTGCCGCAGTCGGTCGCCGCCCGTACCCCGGTGCCATCTCCAGTGCCGGTGAGTGGGGCAGTGCTGACCATGTGCCTGGGCTCCCCTCTGACGCTGCTCGCAGTGCCGGGGGGCAGAGAATCCTTGGGGTCGCTCATTTGAAGAGCTCTGTGATCTCATCTCCCACCTCGGGAGATGAGGATTGGGATGATCCCGATTGGGTGCCGGGCTCCGAGGAGCCTTCAGATTCCACCCAGGACTCTCCGAGGCCTTCAGAAGTTTCTAGGCTGGTGCCATCTTCGGACAGTGTCACTAGTGGCGATGTCGCTCCAGAGCCTTCTGGCACTGATTCCAGTGCCAGTGTGAGACTGTGGCAGTTCCTTCTGGGGCTCCTGGGAGTGGCGGCGCTGGTTCAGGTGATGCGGCAACATTTTGGGAGGCTGTGCCATAGTCCGCGCCGTTTTCATCTCTGGTGCTGTGGCCAGTGCCGATTTGGGGGCTGGCGTCGTCTCTAAGGCTGGATCAAGGCCTATCGTGATCTGGATCCCTGCTGATGAGGAGGACACCTAGGAGAGCTCCACTGTACACACCCCCATGGGGTCTGGGTTCTCCCCCCTCAAGTCTGTCAGTCCGGATTATTCCACCAGGCCTCTTCCAAGGGGCAAGTCCCTCTCTTCGAAGTCGGTTGAAAGGACCCGGTCTGAGCAGCGACCCTGTTGGGGAGCCTCTCAGGGCCCCAACAGGAGTCATAGTGTGGACCTGTCCTTTCCTTTCTTCACTTCAGTAAGGGGTCCTGCAGTTGGTGGGGACAGGGGCCTTCCGGTGAACTCTGCATGACTCCGGTCAGGGGATGAGGGTTTTTTGTAACCCGGAGCGCCGGTGAGCACTGTTTGGCATTGTCCAAAATAAAACAGCAAAAGCTTTTTGGATTTATCCGTTACCTTGTTGGAGTGATTTTCTGGAGACTTTACACTGTCGTACAGAACTAAGGACTGGAAGAAGTCGGCGTTGGTTACTGGCCAACCTGCGAGCACCACATAGAATGCTGGCCTTGTGTGCGGCGCCGTGCCGACATCTGCTCTTCTACCTGAGAAAAAATTAAGAGGCAGTGCTCTTTTATTTTCCGAGCAGGATCCTGACCTCCAGTAGGACCCGTTTAGTAATGAATGGTGAAGATATTTGGAAAGATTGATGATTACGGTAGGTACATAATTTTCATTTTTAATTTCCACCCTAGCAGTCTTGCTTTCAGATGTTGCCGTATTATGGTTGCTGGGCACCAGATGCTCACCCACCACTACATAAGAAACTGGACTGTCCCCACTGCTCAGAACTAGATATAGTGGACTCGATTTTCAGAGGTCAGAGAATGATGCAAGGAGAAAGCTACATCAAACCTTGCATTATTTCCAATTTTCTAACGCTGCTTGCATCAAAAACTGAACTATCTGCTCCAAAGTGGCTTGCGTCAGGCTTGCATCAAAAAAATGGGTGCGCCATGTCGCACCAGGGCTTGCATCAAAAAAGTGATTCATCATCCCTTTTTTATGGATTTTCAAAGGTGGAAGCTGTTGACACTGCACTGAAGATGCATGCCACTGTTAGACCAGATTTAGCCTAAAACGTACTTGATGTGAGATTTGGTAATTACGTTAATGCAAATAATTTTTTTTTTATAATCTTGTTTAGGTTCCAGGTTACCCATACATGGAAGAAAGCTGTATGGAATATGCTCAGAGTAATCCTACTTTTATTCAAGTAAGTGTTTGCCTCCAAAACAGATCCTGTGTGTTTTTACCTAGTGCAGTGAAGGCCTCATTACACTGATAGCTTTTATTGCCATGTTGGCCAGATAGTAGAATCAATGCAAAAAAGAAGTTGGGGGTAATACTGTGTCTTTTATTAGACTAACATATTTGTTAAACAAGCTTTCAGAATCACCATGGTTTCTTATGTGTTTTGTAAACCTGGGTATAAGCAGAACCATTTATATAGAAAATAATGCTAGTATAATTACACTTACCTTGTGGCAGTGGTGTAAGTGGTGCACAGTTGATGCACCGGTGCCAGTTCTTCAGTGTAGACATGTTGGGTGTCAGTTGGATTAGGCTGCACTGAGGCACTGCATCCATGGGGAGCTGAAATGCTGCAGGCCTTTGTTCAAACAACATGAAGTCTTTGCTGTATTCTGACATAATGCAGTTAGCCCCAGCACTTGAACTGCCCCGGAGAGAAAAGAGTTAACTCTGTACAGAAGTATAGAACGTTGAGCTTGAGCTCGGTTTTCAAACCTCGGTCTGTGATACTTCCCAGTGTAACCTTCCGATTCTTTACTCCGCCTAACAGTGAAGTCGCTCCGGAGATTTCCTCTGCTCGGTTCGGTAAAAGTACAGCATTCGGTTTAAATCGCATATTTTTTTTTTTTATTTTCGGATTTCCAGCCTCTGTCTACGGTATAGGTAGAGTGTAGCTAGGTAGTGACTGTGTTTTATTTTGGTGAAAAAGTGGAAATTCTTTTCTTCTGTTTCTTCCCGGTCGGTCCGGTTTGGAACTGACTTTAAGTTTAATTTCTCTTTTTTCTGGGATTAGTGTGGTGTTCTGGTACCGAGCGGTTTCAGAAGAACCAGACTTTTTGCTGGTTCTTTTAAAAAGCCTGTGACACGGTTTGTAACCGATCGGTTGTTATATTACCTGGCTTGAAAGCTGCAATAGGGTAATTTGTTAGGTTGGCCATGTCTGAGAAACCCAAGAAGAAAACCGGTCCCACTGGGTTTCAACACTGTACTGAGTGTGGGGAGGCCTTTGCTAAGGCTGACCCCCACCTCATCTGTGCTTATTGTCTGGGGTTTGACCACCTCAAGTCAGACTGCCAAATCTGTAAAAACTTTCCTAAATCCACTCTAGATAAAAGACTGAGTTGGCTGATGAAAAGGGAGGCCGAGAAGTCCATAGACCCGGATGGCCAGCCCGGTTCGGTTGCAGCCGAACCTGAGGAGCTGCCTACTGACCTAGGCGATAACTCCTTGGGCAAAAGGAGAGCCGACCCCGAGGGGTCGGTTCCGTCAAAGAAAAAGCGCAAGTCTGCCGGTTCGGATCCTGTATCCCACTCTCCAACCGGGGACAAAATAGCCAAAGTGATTAGTATTGTCCAATCGCTTAGACCGGTTCCGTCCGAACCGGTACTGCCGGTTCGGTGGTCGGTTCGGTCGGATCCGTCTCCTCCGGATTATGACCCAGATGCTTATTATGAGGAGTGAGAGGGAGACGAAGACTATCCCGGTGATGATGGCGATGATGGTGACGATGGGGGGGGCCTGGATGTGCCCATTGAACCGGACATCTCCCCAGACAGACCCTCAGGTGTCTCTCCTCCCAGGCTCTCTCAGTCCCCTTCACACTTTTTGTTCTACAAAAAGGTGGCACAAACCCTGCAGCTTCCCTTGGTTGCAGCTGCAGAGGAGGATGAAGAACCTGATTTTGTGGAAATTATGGACATCCTAGACTCCAAAAAGCTGTCTATCCCTCTTCATAAATCCTTGGGGAAACACACACAAAATTTTACAAACCCCTAATTCAGTACCTCCTGTGGATAACAGAATGGACAGGAGGTATTCGTTATTAGGCTCAGCTGCGGAGTTCATTTATAGTCATTGCAGCCATGTTGGGGTAGTGCAGGCTGCAGCCTGTGACAGGGCTAACATTCCTTTGGCTTCACCCACCCCGGATAAGGACTCCAGGAAAGTGGATGCTATGGCCAAAAAACAGTATTTGGCATCCTCTTTGGGACTCAGGCAGGCTACTTATATGGCCTACACAGCCAGGTACCAGAAATCCAGATGGGATACGGTTCTGGAACTGGCTAAACAGGCCTCTCCCCAGCTAGCCAAGGAGCTGGAGGTGGTGGCTGCTGATGGAACTGAGGCATCCAAAATGCAATTTCATGCTGCTACAGACTCCAATGATGTGGCATCTAGAGTCATGGCTACATCTGTGTCGCTCAGAAGACATGCTTGGCTCAGATGTACTAGCCTTTCACAGGATACCCAGACTAAGGCCATGGATTTTCCTGTAGTAGGTAACTCTCTGTTTGGGGAGCAGACAGAAGCTTACATGAAGAAAATGGATGAATACAGGACCACGTACAGGAGTGCAAAGGCCAAGGAAAGGCAGGCAGCTCTGCACAAGCAGCAGTCTAGGGGCAGCGGCAGGCCCTTTCAAAGGCCTTTTTACCAAGCCCAGGCCTCCTCTCCCTTCCCACAGAGCGGGTTCTTCAGAGGGAGGGGTAGGACGGGAATGAGCAGGGCTGCTCCCTTCTCCTCTCAGTCTAAGGCTTCTGCCAAGAAGACACCCTGATGTGTCAGCCCGGGTCGGCTCCCCATTTCCAGTAGGAGGCAGGCTGGCTTACTACTTCCAGGCCTGGAAGTCTGTGACCTCATACAAGTGGGTCCTGGAAGTAGTAAGCCAGGGACTGGCCCTCAGCTTCAAAAAATTTCCAGAAAAGAGGGCCAAGTCTTTTCCACCTGCATCAGTCTCATAAACCCTTGCCCTAGAGGCAGAGGTTTCCTCTCTTCTAGCTCTCAGAGCTATAGAGAAAGTTCCTACTCAGCACAGGGGAAAAGGACTGTATTCCAGGTACTTCCTTACCCCAAAGAAAACAGGGGAGTGGCGACCCATCCTAGATCTAAGGTATCTGAACAAACACATTCAAAGCCCAGATTCAAAATGGTAACTCTGGGAATAATCTTTCCCTCTCTAAGGCCAGGGGATTGGCTAGCATCTCTGGACCTCAAGGATGCCTACTTCCATATTCCTATCAGGTGCTCCCACAAAAAATACCTCAGGTTTGAGTTCCCTTCAGGCCATTACCTGAGGAAGTATAGCGCAGTGGTTTAAGTCTCTGAGCTGCAAATCTGGCGACATCCAGCAGACCAGATCTACGTTTGAATCCCACAGCTTCCACTTGCATACTGTATGACCCTGAGCAAGTCACTTGGATTCCCTGTGCTCCCAGGTCGCTCCTGTAAAAAAGCGTTCAGCTTAGTGTGCTACTTCTGATTAAACAACTAAATAAAATAAATAAAATTAAATAAAAAAATTACCATTTCAGAGCTATGCCATTCGGACTAACATCAGCTCCAAGGGTGTTCATAAAGTACCTTGCAGTAGTGGTGGCTTACCTCAGAAGACAGGGTATCACCATCTTCCTGTATCTGGACAACTGGCTCTTAGTGGGTCAGTCACCTTTACAGGTCAAGTCAGCTCTTCAAATTACCCAGGACCTTCTCAGCTCCTTGGGGTTTCTTCTCAATCTTTCAGAGTCTGTCCTTGAACCAGTTCAACTTCTCACTTTTATAGGCATAGAGTTGGACACTGTACAAGCAAAAGCCTTCCTTCCCCTGGCAAGGGTGAAGGCCCTAGTGGATCTCGCTTCCTCCTTTCGACCTCAGGTCTCCTGCCCAGCAAGACAGTTCCTCCAGCTCCTGGGCCACATGGCAGCTTCCACGGCAGTGGTACAGGGAGCAAGGTTCCAGATGAGGGACATTCAGTTTCATCTAAGGTCTTTTTGGTCTCAAAAGAAGGATTCACTTACCAAACTGATCCCAGTGACTCAGACTCTGGTCCAAGCTCTCCAGTGGTGGCTGGACCAGGACAACCTCAGACAAGGGGTCCATTTCTCCCTCAAGTCCCATCAGTAGTTCTGTCTACGGATGCTTCTCTCCTAGTGTGGGGAGCCCAACTGGGAGCCCTGACAGCTCAAGGAATCTGGTCCGCACAAGAGTCTCTGCATATCAATCTCCTGGAACTCAGGGCAGTTTTCCTAGCCCAGCAGAGCTTCTTGGATTTAGTCAAGGGCAAGGTGGTCCAAGTCAGAACGGACAACACCACCACAATGTGGTACATCAACAAGCAAGGAGGCGCTCCGTCCTCGGCCTTGTGCACAGAAGCCATGAAGCTGTGGTCTCTGGCCTAGTCTCTTGAGACTTCTCTGGTAGCATTTCATCTTCCTGGGAAGGACAACATACTAGCAGGTGCTCTGAGCAGAATATCACAGGGACACCACGAATGGTCCCTGGATCCTCACATACTGAAAGTCATCTTCTCCAGGTGGGGGCACTCCAGAGATAGATCTCTTTGCAGCACCGGACAATCATCAACTTCCTTTGTTTTGTTGCAGACCTCCAGTCCTGGAGACGGTTCCCCAGGATGCTCTCATTTTGGACTGGAAGGGCAGGTTTCTCTATGCCTTCCGTCCCTTCCCTCTGCTGTTCAGAGTTCTGATCAAGATCAGGACTCAACCCTGCACAGTGATACTGGTGGCTCCAGATTGGGCCAGACAGCTGTGGTATCCTCTACTGCTGTCCTTGTCAGTGTCATGTCCCCTGTCTCTGCCCAGGACATACAATCTCCTATCCTCCTCCCAGGGGCAGATCTGGTACTCCAGTCTCTCAGTCTCAAGGCCTGGCTCTTGAAGAGTTAAAATATGCAGCACTACATCTTTCTCAGGGAGTTCTGGATATTCTGAAGGTCTCCAGGAAACCTTCCACTAGAAAAACTTACAACTCCAAATGGAAAAGGTTCAGTATTTGGTGCTATCAGAAAGGCATCCTGCCTGATTGTGCGGACATTTCCACAACCTTAGACTATCTAGTTCATCTGAATGGTCTAGGCCTTAGGCCTGCCACTCTGAAGGTTCCTCTAGCAGCTGTCTCTGCATTCCTCTCAGCAGGGAAGGGCTCTTCCCTGGCATCTCATCCTGTTTTCAGAAAGTTTTTCAAAGGACTGGTTCACATTAACCCTCCCTTTAGGGAGCCCAATCTGCCTTGGGATCTTAATGTCTGCGTAGCTCAAATTATGCAGCCACCCTTTGAACCTCTGGCTTCAGCCAAATTGAAGTACTTGACCTGGAAAACTGTGTTCCTGGTAGCTATTACTTCTGCCAGGCAGATTAGTGAGTTACAGGCTCTGTCAGTTGAACCTGACTTTATCTCCTTACATAGGGACAAAGTGGTCCTAAGAACCAATAGGAGGTTCTTGCCCAAAGTAGTATCGGATTTTCATCTGAACCAGTCTATATCTCTCCCTGTGTTTTTAACTGATCATTCTTCTTCAGATGAAAGAAGATTACACAGTCTGGACATTAAGAGGGCCCTTAGCTACTACATTGAGCATACTAAGGCACATAGAAATTACTGTCTTCAATTGTTTCTCACTTATGGTGAAGTGGGGAAAGGTAAGCCTGCCACTAAAAGAACTGTTGCCAGGTGGATTGTTTTTTGTATACAATTCTGTTATGACAAGTTGGGTAGAACGCCCCATTCAGGCTTTAGGGCTCATTCGACTAGGGGTACAGCTGCTTCTCTAGCTGCGGCCAGAGTTATACCTTTGTTAGAGATCTGTAAAGCAGCCACCTGGAAAACAGTACATACTTTTGCCAAGCATTACTCCCTGGACATCCAGGTTTGGCACAGCAGTACTGCAGATCCTCTTCCCAAAGTAGGTTCTGCATTCCCTCCTCCATAAGGAACTGCTTGGTAGTCTGCATTATGTCTGAATACAGCAAGACTTCATGTTGTTTGAAGAAAAAATTACTCACCATAGTAATGTTGTTTCTTCTAATGGAGTCTTGCTGCATTCTGACCTCCCCCCTGCCTCCCCCTCTCAGAACCTGGGTTTTTGGGAAGTGGGCTGGCAGGTACAGTGTTGCACCTCAGGGATGTACCTTGTACCCTCCCTCTTGGGTGGGGTGGATCTTGTTATTATTTTTCTGGTGTTTTATACTTACAGTAAGTATTGTCACTACCTTTTCTTCTTGGTTCTCGACTTGAGTCTTTTGGGCCCAAAAATAATTTTTTGCCCTTTGGCTATATGTTGAACAATTTCCATAGTATAGTATGTTAGTTAGTGTGCTTGTAAGAATCTGATGGTTACACTGAGAAGTACCACAGACAGAGGTTTGAAAACTGAGCTCGAGCTCAATCAACATCCTATGCTTCTGCATAGAGTTAACTCTTTCCTCTCCGGGGCAGTTCAAGTGCTGGGGCTAACTGCATTATGTCTGAATACAGCAAGACTCCATTAGAAGAAACAACATTACTATGATGAGTAATTTTTATGTTGCTTGCGCATGTGCAAGAAACATAGTGCCATCATCGGAGATTTGGAGGTGTCACCTCCTCCTCCAATTCAGTCAGTAAGCTGGCAGGTCGCCTGTAAGCCAATGCATTTTGGAGCTGTCTATGACGCTCCAAAATGCAGTAACACCAGTTGAAAGAAGCTACGCTTCAGTGAGCACCGATAAAGCGTAGCTCCCCACACGCAGGCGTGCGCTTGCCGTCCTGTGTAGCCAACAGGTGCCCAATCCCGCCCGGCTGAGCTGCTGTCGTTTCCCCCACCCGGAGCTGGTGCCGCCAGAGAGCCCACTGGCGTGGCAATCGAAATGACTGGCGGCGGGGTGCCCAATCCGTCGCTGAATGGCCCCACCGTCCTTGTGCCACGCTGGGAGCCCACCCAGCGTGGCAATAATCCTGATCTTTTGTTTATACCTGTAAAACAAAAGCGGTCCCCAGGCGTGTCTCGGCCCCAGCCGCACCCACCCACTGCACCCAGCCTCCCCACCCCCCACCCCACTACCTCTGGACTCCGGTGCGGCGATCTTTGGTGGACGGGAACACGTCTACACTCTTCAAAGCCGACCGCGAACTGAGGAAATGCCGGTAAGCTGTATAATGGGCTAGATAGGAGGGTTCAACTTTTTGCATATCTCCAGGCATTTTGGGAATTTTTGCACCAAATTTTCAGCATGGGGTTTTGGGACCCCTTCTCATGAATGATGTCACTGTCATGGCGTTATTCGGGCCCAATGGGTGATTTCGGCGCGGTGACTGCGCGGTGACTGCGAAATCACCCTTGGGCCGAATACCGCCATGACAATGACATCAATCATGAGAAGGGATCCCAAAACCCATGTTGGTAATGTCCAAAACCAAAAATGACCTGTTTCTGGCGTGCGTTGCGCATTTTAATATTTCACTCCAGATTTTCAACATTGCCATTTTACCACACCTGCTCATGAGCAGTACAGCTGTCATTTTCACATCCTGCTCAAAACATGTTTCCCATATGCGCACAATGGTGCAGTCGGTTAAGAACTCAGTGTATGGGACACATTAAGAAAATCACAGTGTCACTGTTCATGAGCAGAGATCTTAAAATGGCAATGTTGAAATTGGTGAAAGAATTCCTAAAATGACTGTTTTTACGGTGTCGTGTTGCACAGTTCCCACGCACTCGTAGGTTTTGCGAATTTTCAATATTTCCACTCCAGATTTTTCAACATTGCCATTTACACACTCCTTATGGGCAGTACGGCTGTCATTTTCACATCCTGCCCAAAGCGCTGTTTCCACCATATGGCGCACAATGATGCAGTCGGTGCAAACTCAATGTATGGGACACATTAACAAATCACACTGACACTGTTCATGACCAGAGGTCTTAAAATGGCTATGTTGAACATTGGTAGAAAAATTTTCTAACAATGACTGTTTTCTGCGGTAGTCGTTGCGCGGTTCTATACTGCGCTCGTAAGAAGTTCGCAGGAAATTTTCAATATTTGCACTCCAATGACTTCCAGATACCTAAACAGTACATAGAAGCAAGCAACATTCGGCATTGACAAATGCTTGTTTTCTTCTGTTCTATACTTCTGTGGTATAACCAATTGTTCTGTCTGTTCCTGTGCCTGAGTTTTAACTCAAACTCCGTACTGTAACCCATTAAATTTTTTAAACATTGCTCCACTGTGTTTTGGTTTCACCCCCGGCTGCTTGAAATAACCCTGGAGAGAAACATCATTAGCTTGTTCTGAAAGAAAATCACAATCAGTTATCAATGTAGTTTCAGCATTTTCATATGTTAACTCTTTATGTCCATCAGTTGTTTGTTGCCATAGTTTCTTTTGGCTTCGTTTTTCTTTCCTGGATTTCCGGATCTTGGAGCCATGCTCAGACAAGTCCGAATCAAAATCACTGATGGGTAGAGTGCCCCCACCGTCTGAAATGTTCTTTGCCTGAGCCCTTGTCACTACAGCTGCTGAAACATCAGGATTTACTCCTTCTTTGATGAACTCAGTAAATCCTGGAAAGTCATTTCCAATAATTACAGGTACAGGTAACTTAGGTACTACCCCACTTTCATTTGGTGCCACACACCCTTAACAGTTAGTCACTTAGGTGGTGGGATAGAAACATAGAAACATATAATTTGACGGTAGATAAGGACTGCTTGGCCCACCTAGTCTGCCCATTTCGCTACCTGATGGATAAGCTGCAGATTCTAGTTAATCAACAGCTTACTTCCTCCTACCCCCCCCACTAGAATTGCCTTACGCCTGTCCCATGCATTCTTGAATTCTCCCACTGTTCCTGACTTCACAATCTCCTCAGGAAGGCTGTTCCATGTATTCACAACCCTCTCTGTGAAAAACTACTTTCTAACATTACCTCTGAGCCGTCCCCCCTCTATCTTCAAATTGTGCCCCCTTGTCCTTGCACATCTTTTCTTCTGAAAGATACTAGCCTCTTGTACTTTGTTAATTCCCTTGAGATACTCGAAAGTTTCTATCATGTCCCCCCTCTCCCTCCTTTCCTCGAGGCTATACATATTAAGCTGCTTTAGTCTCTCCTCGTACGACTTCTGGTGCAGACCTTGCACCATTTTGGTTGCCCTCCTCTGAACAGCCTCTACTCTGTCTATGTCTTTGCGGAGATGCGGTCTCCAGAATTGCACGCAGTACTCCAGATGGGGTTTCACTAACTGTCTGTACAGAGGGATAACAACTTCCTGTTTTCTACTGTTGATGCATCCCAGTATCCCCCAGCCCTCCTTACTGCCTTCTCACATTGCTTGCCCACCTCTAGGTCATCTGATATAATTACTCCTAGGTCTCTTTTGATTTTTGTTGTTGTTATTAACTCACTCCCCATTGTGTACTCTTCCCCTGGGTTTTTGTTTCCCAGATGCATTACCTTGCACTTCTTTGCATTGAATCTGAGCTGCCACATATTTGACCATTCCTCCAACCTTGCCAAGTCCCTTTTCATTCTTTCCACCCCACCTTGGGTATCAACCCTGTTGCAGATCTTTGTGTCATCTGCAAAGAGACATACCTTTCCTTCCAGGTGCTCTCCAATGTCTCTTATAAAGACATTAAAGAGGACCGGTCCCAGTACCGAATCTTGCGGTACCCCGCTATTTACCCTCCTTTCTTCACTGTGAACTCCGTTTAGTATTACCCTTTGCGTCCTGTTGTCCAGACATTTTTTTATCCAGGCTACCACCTTGGGACCCACTCCAAGGCTGGCTAACTTGTACATTAATCTTTTGTGTGAGACTGTGTCAAATGTCTTGCTAAAATCTAGGTAGGCCATATCCACAGCCCCTCCCTGGTCTACTACTTTGGTCACCCAGTCAAAGAAATCTATTAGGTTCATCTGACATGACCTTCCTGCTGTAAACCATGCTGCCTTGGGTCCTGTGCCCCACTGGCCTCTAGGTATTCAAGAATTCTTTCCTTCAGAAGTGATTCCATCATTTTCCCTACCACTGAAGTCAAACTAACTGGTCTGTAGTTTCCTGCCTCTGCCGTGCTACCACTTTTGTGAAGTGGAATCACATTTGCCCTCCTCCAATCCTCAGGCACCACCCTATCCTCCCATGATTTGTTAAAGAGAGTAGCCAGTGGTGTTACTAGTTCTACCCCTGAGTTATTTTAGAATTCTTGGGTGAATCCCATCAGGCCCCATTGCTTTGTCCACCCTCAGTTTCAAGAGTTCTTTCAAAACCCTTTATTCTGTGAATGGACTGGTATCGACCCCCCCTATTCAGAGTTTCTCCTTGCTTGGTTTAGGTACCTCCCCCTCCTCTTCCGTTGTGAATACTGAGCAGAAATATTCATTCAGTATCCCTGCTTTTTCACTGTCACCCTCTGCCCACATTCCCTCCCCTTTATTAAGTCTCTGTATCCCTCCCTTGGTCTTTCTTCGCTCCCTAATATACCTATAAAAGGTTTTATCCCTCTTCTTAACAGAGTTGGCTATCTTTTCCTCAGTTTGTGCCTTTGCTATTCTGACTGCCTTCGCTGCCTCCTTCTGCTTTAACTGATAAAGTTCTCTGTCCTGCTCCTTCTGTGTTTCCTTATATTTCCTGAATGCTATCCTTTTCTCCTTAACCATCTCTGCCACCTCCTTTGAGAACCATAGTAGTTTTTTCCTTCGTTTTGTTTTGTTGATTTGCTTCACACAAAGGCTTGTTGCCTCTGCGATGGCTGTTTTAATTATTCACCATTGTTCCTCCACCCCTCCTTCTTTCCCGTTTGCTAGTGCTTTTCTGAGACACTCTCTCATTTTCCCAAAGTCAGCCTTCCTAAAGTCCAATACTCTTGTTTTTGTATGGCTTGACTCTATGGCTGTGTTTATTGTGAACCACACTGTTCGGTGGTCACTTGTTCCCAGATGGCTACCCACTTCTAAATCTGAGATCCTTTCTCCTTCCCCATTTGAGAGTACCAGATCTCAGACTGCTCCTTCCTGAGTGGGTTTCAACACTAGTTGTCTGAGTATCGAGTGTCCCCGTGGATGCAGATGACACCAGTATCTGGTCCCTTTGTACAGTGTTTACCCAGCACTTTAACATGCACTAAAGTCTGTCTCTGCTTCCGGAATCAATGAGTCCCTTTATAGTCCTATCCCCCACCTTCACATCTGTTAAGTACTTGTCCCAGTTTGCCAAGGACAAATCTGCTCCAGTGCCACTCTCCTTACTGCAGCAGTTTCTGGCAAAATGGCCTGGCTTATTGTGGTTATAGCAGATAACATCTTTGGGCCAGGGGTGTAGCCAGGGATTTCAGATCTGCACACCAAGTGGACTCACTGCTACCCCCCTCCTTGTTAGGGTGAGGTACTCCCCCCCCCCCCTCCGGTGTAGCCAGACAATATACAAATGTACACCAGGACCGTGTTTGTTGCCTCATTTGGCACAATAAATACAACTTTTGTATCTCATGACAGTGGTTGTTGCCATGCATGGGTAAATACAAATGCCATGCATTGCTCCCTAAGACACCCACATACCAGCCCAGAGACTGTAAAGTTGTATTGTTCTTGGGATGCAAAGAGAGTATTAGTGACTAATTCTTCTAGTTTCGACTCCTATGAATAAAATTACAGAAAGGTTCTGTATTTTCTTTGTTAGTTTTCATGGAAAAAGGAAGCAGTTCAGAGCCTATTTGCTACCCCCTTAAATAAAATTGCACACCATGGAGTGCTTGGAGTATGCCTGCCTACACCCATGCTTTGGGCACAGATTTGTTACCCCCACCAGAGTTCTTTTCAGGCTTGGAGTTTAAATTGGAAAAAGAGTGTCTCACCGGTACTTGGCTGTTACCTTGCTGCTGTGGCATCTGTCTGGCCATTTGTTAGTCCTCAGCCAAAGAAACAGCCTTTTCCCCACACTCTGGTCGGTGTTCATTTACCCACAGCCGTACATCTGTAGGCAAGGTGTTGATGAATTGCTCCACGGCAAACGTGTTGATGATCTGTGGGACTGTTTTGCTCTCTGATTGGATCCATTTTACCATAAGTTCTCTGAGTTGGGAGAAGGCTTCTTGAGGATTGTCGACCGAGTTGTACCTCAGAGATTGAAATCTCTGCCTGTATGTCTTTCCAGAGATGTGATATCTTTTCAGGATTTTGCTTTTCACGAGGTCATAGTTTTTTGACTGTGCAGTGTCCATACTGCTGTAGGCAAGTTGGGCTTTTCCTGTCAGGTAGGGTACTAGTCTGATTGTCCATTGTTGCTTTGGCCATTGGCAGGCTGTGGCAACTCTTTCAAATGTTGTCAGGTATGCCTCAATATCATCTGAGAGACACAACTTTGTAAATTTAATGGCTTTTAAGTTGCTTGCATTTTGTTGCTCATCTGGATCTGTGGCAGATCCTCTGCCTTTGATAGCTTGCAAGGCATCCAGCCATCACTGTTCCGGTTGTTGCATCTCTTCTCTCATCTGCTGCTCCTGTCTCTGCATCTCTTCTCTCCTCTGCTGCTCCTGTCGCTGCATCTCTTCTCTCCTCTGTGCTTCTAAACGTTGAATCTCTTTTTCTCTCTGCTTCTCAGTCTCTTTTTGTTGTATAGCCCACCATTTGAAAAAAGTCCATCAGGCTTTCAGGTTCTGTCACTGCTTGTTCTTTTTCCATAACTTGTGCTGGCTGTACAGTCTCAGACTGGACTTCTGTCTCTGCTAGTTTGGCTGCCATTCTCCTGGTAACCACTCCTGGACTTGCTGCTGCAGAATCCATACCTTCTTCTGTGCTTCCCTGGTACTGGGCCCAGTACCCATGCACAAAACTCCTGTCTTAGGGTGTGTACGGCGTAAATCCCACTTAGGCTGACACCATCTGTCGTCGAGGCACGGGTCAGGAAGCAAGCAAAACCAGGAGCAGTTGCAGAATTCATCAAAAATATTTACTTACAGTAGCAGAAACAGAAAAAATAAACTTGTTCATAATAACTATGTACAGAGGCAAAATAAAATAAAGTTGTCCTTCAGTCTCTGTGTCCCTTTCTCTTCTAATCTTTCTTGCAGTTGAAGCTTAGCTCTTATAAGTCCTTTCAACCCCCATCCTAAGCAAGCATCCTGTTTTTGTAAATATCAGTCAGGAGCTGCTAGAACACAGTGTGCTTCTTCAGGTGAGGCCCCTTTGCACAGCGTTTGCAAAAGGCTTAAAGATTGAACTCTGGTAACCTCTAGCTTCCAACAGCTTTTTGCAGTCATCTCAGATTATAAATATATAGATTTCAGTAGTGATACTATATATTGCTATATACGTGGGGATATAGCTCAGTGATAGAGGGCATGATTTGCATGTATGAGGCCCCGGGTTCAATCCCCGGCACCTCCATATCTGTTATATTTTAGGAGGCAGTATAGCGCAGTGGTTTGTGGCCCTGAACTGCAAATCTGGTGACATCCAGCAGACCAGACCTGGGTTTGAATCCCACAGCTTCCACTTACATACTGTGTGACCCTGAGCAAGTCACTTAACTTCCCTGTGCTCCGAGAATGCACCTGTAAAAAAGCTTTCAGCTTAGTGTGCTACTCCTGGTTAAACAACTAAAAAAAAAAAAGTTTTCCAAACACAATGGATCCCATTATCAGTTACATTTCCATGCAGTGATTTGCACATATTTTTATATCAGCAGATCTAGATATGCAAGGGAGGAAAAACAGACAGCAAGGGAGGGCTGAGAGACGGTGAGAAGCAAAGAACTGCGAGCCTGTCAGGTTGATCAAGTCCGAAGTCTCACAGGAAAATGTGGTTGGGTAACCAGACAGAGGAGAGACAGTAAAAGAAAGATCCTTGCATTTAAACACTTTCTTCATGACAAATGGGATTGGGTCCTATTCTACCCTGTCATAGTTCATATAGAAAGTGACGGCAGAAGGGGACCATGCGGCCCATCTAGTCTGCCCTTGTTTCTACCCCCCTCCCTTAACTGCTGTTCAGTGATATGGTGCCCTTGTACCTATCCTAAGTATTTTTGAAAGTTCCCACTGTTTTCGCCACCACCACTCCCTATGGAAAGGCTGTTCAATGCATCTACCACCCTGTCTGTAAAGAAGAACTTGCATGTGTTGCCCCTGAATTTGCCCCCCTCCAGCCTCATATCGTGCCCCCTGGAACTAGTGTGATTCTTAATCCAAAACAGGCCCTGAACCTGTACTTTGTTTATTTCATTTAGGAACTTGAAGTTCTCTATCATATCTCCCCTCTCCCTTTGCTGCTCCAGGGAATACATGTTTAGGTCCTTCAGCCATTCATCATATGATTTGCTGTGCATTCCCTGTATTATTTCTGTTGCTCTCCTTTGCACTGTTTCCAGTCTGTACATATCCTTTTTAAGGTGCGGCCTTCAGAACTGGATGCTGTACTCCAGGTATGGCCTCACCAGTGATCTATAGAGTGGCAGGATGACCTCACTTTTTCTGCTGGTAATTCCACTTCCTATGCAGCCTAGCATGCCATTTGCCCTTGGTGCTGCTTTTTCAGATTGCCTGGACATGTTGAGGACATCTGTTATAATTATTCCTAGATCTCTTGCCTGCTTATTGGATTCCTGTTTTACTCCTAGGTAGTATTCTTCTCCTTGGTTTCCTCTTCCAAGGTGCATGATCTTGCATTTTTTTGCATTGAAGTTTAATTGCCATGTTTTTGACCATAGTTACAGAGTCCGTAGATCAGCCTTCTTCTTTTCCGCTCCTCCTGGAGTGTCTACCTTGTTGCCAATTTTTGTATCGTCTACAAACTTACGTTACTTTTCAGGCCTTCAGATATGTCACTAATAAAAATATGAGAGAGTTGGACCTAGCACCGACACCTGTGGCACGCTGCTATCCCCCCCACCCTTTCTTCTGATAGGGAGCCGTTTACTAGTACCCTCTGGGTCCTTCTACTAAGTCAGTTTTGTATCTAGTTCACTACTTGTTGCCCTACCCCCATGCTGTCTAACTTATTTGGTAGCCTTCTGTGTGGGACCGAGTCGAAGGCTTTGCTGAAGTCCAGGTATGCTAAGTCTACTGCACCGCCCTGATCCACTATTTTGTTTACCCACATATATTTTTATAACTGCAGATACTCAAGGGGGGAGAAAAGACAGAAAATGGCAAGTGAATGCAGAGAGATAGCGAGAGGCGGAGAATCGCAAGACCATCAGAGTGATAATTTCCTAGGTCTTATGAGAACATTTGGTTGCACAACCAGACAGACAAGAGACAGGAGAGGATAGTACAGATCCTTGCATTTAACTCTTTCTGCATAACAAATGGGACAGGGCCTTATTCAGCCCTGTCACACCTGGCTTCCGCCCTACACTATCAGGTCATATGGTCCACAAATGCGGTCCAGATTTACCGACCACCCATCGGCCAGTGGGTTGGTCACCGACTCTGTCTTTCGGCGGATGGGTAATGTCGGGGATGTCAACAAACTTCCTGACAAGGAGTCTAAAAAGTTGGACCACGCAGCCAGAAAGGACTAGGCAACCTCTCCCCTTGGCCTTTGGCAGGCTAGTTTGGCTGTTATGATGGCCAGCTTTGCCCATGCCTTATTACTGAAAGAATCCTAGTGGTATAACTTGGCTGGAACACTGGACAGAAGGTTCTATTTCCTGTTGGCATGCCGGCAATATGTTGATTATAAAACTGAAATATTGAAAATTCTTTCCTATGAGACGCTCCTGCTGTGACTTTCAAATATTTAAATTTTTGATTGGAAGAGCTTGTTTGCCTTCATTATGGGAATAGCTACCGTAGCTTCTTTATCAGCTCTACAACAAGGTTTATGATCATTTAAATAAAAATATCATTCCCCACATTTAATGAACCTCATGCTTGTAAATGTTCAAGGTCTAGACCACAACTTTAAAAATACTGCTAGTTAAAATATCGGGCCAAAAGAGGGACTCCCGGTTTAAAAGTGGAGCCTTTTAAATGACTAGGTGTACATGAAGGCTGTTTTTTCATTGTAAGGATTAAGGAGTAGCAATTGACCATAGTCTCTTAGCTTTGAAATTCTGCCAACTTTATGGATTTTTTTTTAGTTTAGACTGAGTCGTTTTATTTCTGTTTGGCTTCACTTTACTTTTAACATAACCTGTATAAGCCTGTGATCTAACTATATTTGCATGTAAATATGTATTGCTAGTTGCGTTTTTTTTTTATATAGATTTTATTATTAGGAACTGTTGTAATGTTTTTTTTCTAACCGATCAACAATAAACTTACTTACTTACCATGCCTTATTGGGTACCCTGAATCTGGTTATCCCTCAGCTTCCAGCTGACCTGCAGCTGCCAGTCAAACTGGTCTGTGATCAAGGCTGCGCTGTTGCTAAACAATAACTCCAGACAGGCCTGTACATTGGCAACTCATGTGCCAGGTCAGTGGTCTCAGCAGTGGCTATGTCCTGCAGGCATACTTCTCAACTGCTATGAATTCCGCATAGCGTTATGATTTTCACACTCAAATTTACCCTTGCTCCTCACAAGTTTACCGATTTTCCTCATAATGTTAGAGCTATTTCTGGACACACAAACTATTAAATCATTGAACTAAGCTGATAGAAACACTCCTTATCACTTATTATATGGGGTCCACTGTCTGTAAACATAATATTGTTTAAAATAAGAAAGTGCTCCACATTCTGACCCTTTGCTATGATTTTTGAAGGCCAGTGCTATGATTTTTAGTGCTGAGAGGTTGAGCGGTATGCCTGCAGGGCATGGCTGCGGATTTAGACTTTTACAGCAAGTACCCAGCACAAATTGGCGGATGTCCCCTTTTTGGGCACTGACTTGTTCGACTCTGATGTGGATGGCTAACTCATTCACACTGAGAAGTCCAATGCCACCCTGGACTCTGTCACATCCGCGCAGAAGGATGTTAAGGGCCAGACAACTAAGAAAAAGCCCATTCATTTTCAGCCCTACTCTGCTCCTGCAGCCAGAAGACCATGTCAGCATCCTGTGGGACACCGGCAGGCCCGGCGGCCTCAACCGAGGCAAACCTTTCAAACCCCAGGAAATCTTACTGTATTCTGACTTATGCAGTATGGTCTCACCATAGGACTGCCCCGGAGCCGAAATGATTAATAGAACCTATGCAAATTATGGAATGCTAGGCTCGAACTTGGTTTTCAAATCACTGTCCCTGGTAAACCGTCAGATTCTTTACAATGCTTGTCTCAGTAAGACATCTCCGGAGAACTCTCCTTCATTGCTTGAAAAAACTTTATTTTCTCGGTTATTTAACTAGTAAATTTGTTTTATTTGGTATTCTTTTCATTGTCCTTGGTTTTCAGGTAGTAGTTGTTTAGATTTTTAGTGTTTGGGGTAAGTAGTCGTTTTTTCTCCTCAGTTCTTTAACCGGGAGAAAACCAACACATCCCTTCTTTATTTTTGTCATTTATTTGTAATTTTAGATCTTACTTCAAGAGGGCTCTTGCAGTAGGTAATTACATATAGGACTGACGCCGGCAGGTGGCAGGACCCCACGGAAAAATTTCTAGCTAGCAGTCCGTGGCGAGGGACCACCCCCACGTCAGGTGACCGGCGTCAGGAGACGTCGGTATAAAGGAGCGGTCCCTCATGCCTGCCTTACAGTTCTTTCGTGCCGTTAGCTTATGCCAGCGCCTCGCAGAAAAGTTCCCTGCTCGTCAGGCCCTTTCGTCGGTTCTTTTACCGAGTTTTTTCGCTTTTTCTCTAAATTCGTCAGTCATCCGTCGGTGTATGTCATCCCCTACACCCTCCGAGCACAGAAATAAGTGCGACTCGTGTGGCGCCCAACTCCCACACAAGGACAGCCATTCCCTGTGCCTTTTTTGTCTAGGACCCAACCATCAAGTTGAGAAGTGTCAGCACTGCCTGAGTTTCAACGCGGCCACTCAGAGAAGGCGGCAGCAGTCCCTGGAAGCCCACATTCTCAAAAAGAAGATGAGCTCCATGTAAAAGGAACTCAAAAAACTTCGGCAGGCGTCAACTTCCCCTGAAGGCCATTGCAAGAGAAAGGACAAAGAAAAGCACTGGGACAAGGGCTCCTCTCCCACTGCGACTCCCTCAGGAGTCGCCGTGTTGATGGTAATGTCCACCCCCCCCCCCGGGGACCACTCCTCGACGGACGCCTTAGAGGTTTTCGAAGGCGGCATCGGCCCGCCCGTCTGGCTCGCGCTCAGGCCCTTCAGGCACCTCCGGGCTCTTGGAGGCTTCCGTCCCCGGTAAAGCCGTGGTTTCCCAGCCTACCGACGCGGCGGCTCCGATAAGCTGGACGTCAGCTCCTCCGATGTTACGCCCCACTTGAGGAAGGTAGGTAGAGTCGCCCGACCCTTGAGTGGCGCCGCGACCCCTCTTCTGCCAGACCAGGCCACCCCTCCTTCACGGCCTGCCTCTGGCGAATGATCTGTTAAGTCGGACGCTGGCCTCTCCGGCGCCAGCCCAGATCCCGCTGACAAGACGCACGTCGGTCCGCCCGACATCCGCACAGTGGATGAGCCGATGCCGGACCCTCCCACGCCTGCCGTTCCCGGCTCCCTGCAGCCTTCGCTGCCCTCCAGGGACCCTGAGTCTCCTCAGCCCAACCCCGGGGATTTTTCTCCTCCGTCCCCGGCTGAGGCTGAGGTCCTATTCCACCATCGGATCATCCTCCTGCTGATCTGGCGTCGGCTCTCCGAGGCGGTCCCGGCGCGGCACCTCGGCCGCCGGCCCGGCGCGGTAGTGCCGACCCATGCGAGATCCCGCTTCCAGATACAGCCCAGGCGAGCCTCTGCCCCCGGGCCTTCTACTCCAGTTCCGCCCGTGGGGCCGTCTGCTCGGCAGCTCCCGGTACCCGGCGCGTCGTACCGGGACCGTGGCTATCTGGCGCTGCAGTACCCAGCGCCCGACCTACCTGCGCCACAATACCCGGCGCCAGGCTTCCCCACCTTGGGTTATGGATACTCGACTATGGGTATAACCCATACCCTTATCCCCCTCCTCCACCGCCCCCCCCCAGCCGCTGGTGGATTTACAGGAGACTCTAGCCTTCTGGTGGGCTGAGGCCAAGGCTCAGTTCACCAGAGAGATGGAGAGTCATCTTCAGACGACGGTGCCGATACAGGTTCCCGTACGTCCAAGGCGACAAACTCCCTCACCTCCTCCAGACAGCAGGGATAAACCCCTTTGGGTCCAGAGAGGGGCAGGACATGCTTCCCCGAGGGCTTCCCAAAGGGTCTGCTCCTCCCCCTAGACGGGAAAGGGAGTCATCCTTTTCTTCAGTTTCTTCCTCTTCCTCCTCGGACGCCTCCGACGGTTGCTCCGAGAAGGGTGACGAGCCTCGCTCTCTGTCAAAGCCCAGGCCAAGGACTCCTCCGAAGTCTCCTCTGGAGGATCCTTCTTTCACGGAGCTGCTACGTAAAATCCAGGCAGTACATAAGTGGCAGTCCTTGGAGCCAGACCCACAGCGGGTGAAACTCGCTGAGCATCTGGATCTGCCTGTCACAGCTCCCACCTTGGTGCCACCCTGGATTGAGCCTCATGCCCACCTTGTTACCACTATTTGGAAACAGCCATCGGCATTAGCCCCTCTTCCTCGGAAGTTGAACGGGCTATACCAGGCTCCAGAGGGTGTTGACTTTTTAGATTCCCACCCTCGAGCTGACTCGGTCGTGATTAGCACCGCTCACGGCCGGTCAGCTAATCCAAAACACCTTAGCTCGTCGCCACCTGATAAAGAATCTCGCCTTCTGGACCAGTATGGAAAGAAGATTTTCGCTTCTTCCATGCTGGGGATCAGAGCCCTGAACTATGTCGGTCACATGGGGGATTACCAGAAGGCAATTCTTTCTGAGGTGGAAACCAAGTTGGACTCCCTGCCGGACTCTCAAGTCAAGCAGGAACTGTCTGACCTTGTCCGCTCTGCACGTTCAGCCAGTCGACACATGCTTCGTGCGACTTACGATGCAGTGGACACTGGTGGACGGAGCTCAGCTTTCGCCGTAGGCTTACGACGTCATGCTTGGCTCCGTGTGTCAGGGTTGGTCCCGGAAGTGCAGTCCGATATACAGGAAGCACCATTCCGGGGGTCGGTGCTCTTCGGAGGCGATGTCAAGGACATCATCACCGATCTGCAGGAGAAGGGGACGGCACTAAACTCCGTTGACTCTATGTACCATCCCCATCAACCGCAGCGCCGTCCCTTTCGCAGACTGAATCGGCCAAAGGCGAAACCTCTGGGAAAGCGGGCCACTAAACGCCGGGCCCCCACAGCTGCCAAGCCCCCTCCACCCAAAAAAGCAGCGGGTGCTTCAGCTGCGGCGCTGCCCCACACCACCTGACTCCTTCCCTCTCCCACAGCCTCCGGGCTTCCCGGAGGAACCGGTAGGAGGGAGGTTCTCCCTCCACCTTCCGGGCTGGAAGAGGATAACAACAGATTCATGGTGCTCCAGCTAGTCACAGAAGGACACTCAATAGAGTTTCTACAGAAACCACCTCATCACCCTCCCTAAAGGTCATCGTACTCTCGGGAACATCATCTTCTGGTCCAGGAAGAGATTTCAGCTCTGTTGCTGAAAGAGGCGATAGAACCTGTCCCCCTTTCCCTTCAGGGAACGGGTTACTATTCCCATTTCTTCCTGGTCCCAAAGAAGACAGGAGATGTAAGACATATCCTAGATCTCAGTTCCCTGAACCTATTCGTGAAATACAAGAGGTTCAGAATGCTCGTACTGCAGAGCCTTCTGCCCCTCCTCTGCTCAGGCCAGTGGCTGTACGCTCTGGATATGCAGGATGCCTACCTGCATATATCCAGTCACCCATCCCACCGCAAATATTTCCGTTTTGCTTTCCAGGGGGGCCACTACCAGTTCAAGGCACTTTCATTTGGCCTTTCCTTGGCTCCCCGAGTATTTACCAAATGCCTTGCAGTGGTGGTGGCCTACCTGTGTACCCGGGGAGTGCAGGTTTTCCCGTACCTGGATGACTGGCTCCTGGCGGCCTCGTCCAGGGAGGAACTCCTGCGCTGCCTTTTCCTTACCCAACAGGTCTTTGCCTGCCTGGGTATTACCATCAACCATTCCAAGTCTGATTTGATCCCATCCCAGACACTCCAGTTTATCGAGGCGATACTGGACACGACCCTGGACAGAGTCTTCCTGCCACCGGACAGGGCGGCCACTATTCAGACTCGAGTAAGCCTGTTGTCCGGCCGCAGGCGAGTCACTGCAAGGTCGGTTCTTCGCCTTCTCGGGCTCATGGCAGCTGCTATCCCGACAGTTCCTCGCGCTCGGCTCCACATGAGGGTTTCCCAGTGGACGCTCCGCTCCCAATGGGATCAGTTGGTGGATGACTTGGATCAGCTAGTTCTGGTCTCCTCTCCCATGGTTCAAGACTTGGAGTGGTGGATGGTCAGAGAGAACCTGTTTCGGGGGGTTCTATTCTTCATTCCCCCAGACTCTGACTACAGATGCCTCAGGTGAAGGTTGGGGAGCCCATCTCGGTCCTCAACAGACCCAGGGCTTTTGGTCCAGGCTCGAACAAACCCTTCACATCAATGTGCTAGAGCTTCGGGCAGTACTTTATGCCCTCCAAGCCCTCCACCTGTATCTCCCTCCAGGCCACCTAGCCATCCAGACGGACAATATGTGCGTGGTATGGTACATCAACAAACACGTAGGGACTCGATCCTACCCTCTTTGCAGGGAAGCAATGAGAGTGTGGGATTGGGCAGTACAACACGACCTTCACCTCACGGCAATTCATGTCCCGGGAGTCGACAACACCTTGGCAGACAAGCTGAGTCGCTCGTCCGCCCGGGCCCACGAGTGGGAACTGGATCAAGGGGTCCTAGACGATATCTTACTACGTTGGGGAACACCACAGGTAGACCTGTTCACTTCCCCTCAAAATGCAAAGCTTCCAGTCTTCTGCTCGCTCGTTCAAAAGCGAGGCATTTTCTGGAGACGCTCTGTCTCTAGATTGGAAGGACAGATTCGTCTATGCTTTTCCCCCAATTCCTTTGATCCCACGGGTCTTGCAGAAACTAGGGTCAGAAGGAGCACGAGTGATTCTGATAGCTCCTTTTTGGCCCAGGCAAGTTTGGTTCTCTCTTCTGCAACAATTCTCGAGGAGCTGCCGCTTCCTCTTCCTCTGTCACAAGGTTTGCTGACCCAGGATCAGGGGACCCTGGTCCATCCAGGTCTCAAGTCCCTTCAGCTTCATGCATGGCTCCTGCAGACATAGCTCAGGCCTGCTTTGGAGTTTCTCCCCAGGTGGCGGAGATTCTGGTGGAGGCTAGAAAACCCTCCACCAGGTCTACCTATGCCTTGAAGTGGAAAAGATTCACAATTTGGGCTGCTTCAAAAGACATTGAGCCTTTCTCCTGCCCTGTTGGTCGTATGCTGGAGTACCTGCGCCATCTCTTCAACCTGGGTCTGAGTCATTCCTCCCTGAAAGTTCACATGGCAGCCATTTTGGCCTATCATGTTCCCTTTGCAGACAGAACGTTTGCTCAGCTGGAAGTCTCTAAGACTTTCTTCAGAGGGGTTCTCCACCTGAGACCTCCTATCCGAGTTCCCGGCCCTCCTTGGGATTTGAATTTTGTTCTTGAGAAACTAACTCTGCCTCCCTTTGAGCCGGCAGCTTCCGCAGACTTGGAAGTTCCTTTCCTGGAAGACACTTTTCTCGTGGCCATTACCTCTGCTGGGATTTCAAGCTCAGGCCCTAATGTGTAAAATTCCATGCTTAATTTTCAGAAGGAACGTGTGGCTCTGCGTACCAATCCTAAGTTTCTCCCCAAGGTGGTAGTGGAATCTGCTCTGAATCAATCCATAGAGTTACCCGCCTTTTTTACGCAGTACTGCAATCAAGGGGAGTATTTGTTACATACTATGGATGTTCACCTGATTCTGAGATACTACACTAACAGGACGAAGGATCTCAGAAAGACAGATCAACTCTTTGTCTCTTTTGCTCCAAAAAGGGAAGGCAATGCTGTTTCTAAGCAATGCCTATCCAAATGGTTGGCTCGTTGCATCACTTTCTGTTATGACAAGTACAACAAGACCCTCCCGGGTCAAGTCAGAGGCCACTCCACCAGAGAGTCGCTGCCTCAGCGGCTTGTTTCAAGAATGTCAGCAGCAGACATCTGTGCTTGCCTCCACTTGGACTTCCGATCATACCTTCTGGTATATTACAGTTTTGGATATTGCCTCTACGCCCGTGAGAATGGGCTTGAGGATGGCTGTTCTGCAAGGCCTCCTTTCTTAAGGCCTTCACAGCTAGAGGATCTACTTTGAGTAGCTTTCCTCCTCCCATGTGCTTCTTCTTGTTCCAGACTGCTTGGAACTCAGTCCTATATGTAATTACCTACTGCAAGAGCCCTCTCAGTAAGACAGTACAGTTACATAGAACTTACCGTAACAGTAGATCTTGAGGAAAGCTCTTGCAATAAATGTCTATCCCGCCTCCATCCCCCTAAGCTTTTTCAGCTCCTTTTCCATTTAAGAAAATATCCGTTTCTGTCTCGTCCGGCCTCTGTTGGCCCTTGGCAGGAAAGAACTGGAAGGTGGGCGTGAGGGACCGCCCCTTTATGCCGACGTCTCCTGACGCTGGTCACCTGACATGGGGGCGGTCCCTCGCCAGGGATTGCTAGCTAGAAATTTTTCCGTGGGGTCCTGCCGCCTGCTGGCGTCAGTCCTATATGTAATTACCTACTGCAAGAGCCTCTTTCGAAGATCTACTGTTACGGTAAGTTCTTACGTAACTGTACTTTAAATTCCCCTCCGACTCTGTATAGTCGGTTAGATATTGAAATTTTACTAGAGTAACTCCTGGTTTAGTGGGTCAATTTCAACCGGGGTAGCTCCTGGTCTTGTCATTAATTTTAAAACCCAGAGTAACACCTGGTTTTTCTGAGTTCAGGTTTAACAACCAAAAAAAAGAGATATTTCTTTATTTTTTCTTCTGTAACTGGGCTATGTCACAGAAGCCAAAAAAGAGAACAGGACTCGCTGGTTTCCAGCACTGTACTGAGTGCGGGGAACCGTTTGCTAAAGCAGATCCTCATTTAGCATGTTTCTTCTGTCTGGGGTCTGACCACTTGCAGACAGATTATGAAATTTGTTCTTATTTTCCTCAGTCTACTCTTGAAAGGAGATTGAAAAGACTGAGGGAAAAAAATTGCTGAAAAGGTTGCTAACCCAGCCACCGAGCAATCGGATGAAGCGGAGGGGCTGCCCTGTGACAGGGGCAATAGCTCTGCGAAAAAGTGTACTGCTGAAAAGGTTGCTGAACCGGCCGTCACAGTAAAAAAGAGGAGGAAGGAAAAGCATCAGGAACCGCAACCGAAGCAAACCGTGGTTCCTTCTACTAAAGAGATTGCTAACGCAATTAAAACAATTCAGTCTCTACAGTCCCCAGTTCTGGTTGGGAAGCAACCGGTTACCCAGATTTCCGGTTCACAGTCAACCCACGGTTTAACTGACCAAGATGGGGATCTTTTTGGGACGATGATTTGGGAATGGAGCCTCATGATGAAGATGAGGATTATGGGGAACCTATCGATCTTGACATTTCCCCTGATCCTCATATGCCGGAATCCCCTGATAAGGAAACTGAGGATTTTACCTCATATTTTGCTTTCATGAAGCAAGTGGCTCAGTCCCTCGACCTCCCATCCCAGGAAGATATTGAGAATGAGGAGGAAGAGGATTATAAAGAAATGATGGATGTCCCACCATCAAAGAGGTTGCTCCTCCCTCTTCACAAATCATTAAAAAAGGCAGACCATGAAGGTACTGCAAAACCCTACTTCTGTTCCTCCCACAGACAGGAAGGCTGACAGAAAGTATTGAGTAGCCAAGACTGGGGCTGATTTTCTTTTTGGACATCCCAGTCATGAAGGAGTGGTACAGGCTGCAGCTTGTGACAAAGCTGGCATCCCTCTGGCTTCCCACCCCCAGAAAAAGATTCTAGGAGGGTGGATTCCATCGCAAATAAAATTTATTTAGGATCTTCCCTGGCTATGAGACAAGCTACTTATATGGCATACATAGCCAGGTACCAAAAGAACATGTGGTCCACAGTCCTGGAAATTGCCAAGGCAGCCCCTCCTCCCATGGCTGCTGACCTGGAGGAAGCTCCAAAAAGGGGCATTGAAGCCTCTAAAACTCAGTTCAGGATGACAGTGGATGTTGACACTGCATCCAGATAAATGGCATCTTCTGTATCGTTGAGGAGGTTTGCCTGGCTCAGGACTACAAACCTGACTCAAGATACTCAGCACAAGGCAATGAATTTCCCTTGTGACCCTGTGTCTCTTTTTGGGGAACAAACAGAGGCATATATGAAAAAATGGACTAGTACAAGGCTGCCTATAAAAGTGCAGCAGCTAAGGAGAGGGTTGCCAACCCCCAAAAGCACCATGCAAGGGGTGGCAGAAGTAGAACTCCTTACAGGCCTTTTTTCCAACCTCAAGTTTTTCCCCAGTACCAGCCCAGGGGATACTTCAGGAGTAGGGGTAGGAAGTGTAATGGCCGCACTAGCCCCTCTGTTCAGCCTGTAGCTCAGTCCAAGTAGACTGTCTTGAGGGGACTGCTCGGGTCACCTCCCCAATTCCGGTAGGGGGCAAGTTGGCCCATTACTTCCAGGAGTGGAAAAACATTACCACAGACAAGCGAGTCCTGGAAGTGGTGGGTCAGGAACTTGTTCTCAGCTTCAAAGCCTTGCCAAAGTTGAGGTCAAGAGCCTTCAAATCCTCCTCCCCCCTCAGAAACAGCTTTGCTGGAGATGGAAGTTTCAAGTCTACTGCTGTTAAATGCAGTGGAATCAGTCCCTCTTTCCCAAAGAGGGAAGGGTCTGTATTCCAGGTACTTCCTCACAACAAAGAAAACAGGGGAGTGGCAACCCATCCTGGACCTCAGATACCTAAACAAGCATCTGACAAAACCAAAATTCAGAATGGTCACCCTAGCTACCATACTCCCTACCCTAAGGCAGGGGGATTGGTTAGCATCCTTAGAGCTCAAAGACGCCTATTTTCACATTCCAATCAGAAGGTCACACAGAAAGTACCTCAGATTCAGGCTGCCATCCGGTCATTACCAATTCAGGGCAATGCCTTTCGGACTGACATCTGCTCCAAGGGTGTTCACAAAGTGCCTGGCTGTGGCAGTGGCACACCTGAGGCATCAAGGGGCGACAGAGTTCCCCTGTCTAGATGATTGGCTCATAGTAGGCCATTCACAACAGCAAGTAAGAGAGGCTCTGTCAATAAGACAAAACACTCTCTCCCCTCTCGGGTTCTTAGTTGTGAACCACAAAAAGTCTGCACTAGAACCGGTTCAGCTTCTAAAGTTCATAGGGTCAGAGCTGGACACACAAAAGGGAATGGCTTACCTACCCTAGGACAGGGTGGACAGCCTTATCCAGGTAGCCAGTTCCTTCACACTTCATGTTTCCAGGCCAGCAAGGACCTTCCTACAGTTGCTAGGCCACATGGCAGCCTCCACAGCTACCGTGTTAAGCTCAAGGTTCCAGATGAGAGACATCCAATTTCACCTAAGGGAACACTGGTCCCAGAAGAGGTACTCTCTTTCAAAATTAGTCCCAGTGACAGCCACTCTTCTTCAAGCCCTGCAGTGGTGGCAAGAAAGGAGCAACCTCAGGCCAGGAGTACCCTTTCTGCAACAGGTCCCTTCCCTGGTGCTAACCACAGATGCATCCCTGCTGGGGTGGGGAGCACATCTGGGGGACCACACCGCTCACGATTTATGGACAAAGCAGGAATCTGTCCTGCATATCAACCTTTTGGAACTCAGGGCAGTTCTTTCGGCTCTTCAGTCATTTGCCATTCAGATCAGAGGGAAGGTAGTAAAAGTCAGAACCTACAGCACAACTACCGTGTACTACATAAACAAACAAGGGGGCACAAGGTCAACTCCTCTGTGCACAGAGGCAATGAAAATTTGGACCTTGGCATACTCCCTAAGTGTATCCCTCTCAGCTGTCCACCTGCCAGGAAAGGACAGCGTCTTGGCGGATGCTCTTAGCAGAATAAATCAGAACCACCATGAGCGGTCATTGAACAAACAGGTCTTACAGACCATTTTCAGGAGATGGGGCACCCCAGAGGTGGATCTGTTTGCAGTCCCAGACAATCACCAGCTCCCTCAGTATTGCTGCAGGGGCACAATTCCTCTGGATGCACTCTTGCTGGACTGGACAGGGAGGTTCCTGTATGCTTTTCCTCCTTTCCCTCTGTTACTGAAAGTACTAATCAAACTCAGGCTTCAACCAGCTTCAATGATCCTCATTGCCCAGATTGGGCCAGACAACCTTGGTACTCCATGCTCATATAATTGTCAGTAACCAAGCCAATCAGTCTCCCCAGGAGGTACAACCTGCTGTCATCCTCACAGGGCAGAATCATGTACCCCAACCTGCTGTCCCTCAGACTCAAAGCATAGTTCTTGAGGACTTAAGAGTATGCAAACTTGCAACTCTCAGAGGCAGTCATGGATATACTGAGAGTTTCCAGAAAGCCCCCAACCAAGCAAACTTATGCCTCTAAATGGAAAATATTTTCTTATTGGTGTCAGGACAAGGACTTGGACCACACCGAGGCTAATCTCGCTATAGTCATGGATTATATGGCCCATTTGCACTCCACTGGTTTAAGTGTTTCCACATTGAAAGTACACATGGCAGCTGTCTTAGCTTATCTATCAGCAGGTAAGACATCTTTGTGGCTTCAAAACCAGTGTTCAAGGCATTTTTTAAAGGGTTACTACATTTGCATCGACCACATAGGGAACCTATCCTCTTGTGGGATCTGAATATTTGCATTGCACAGCTTATGCAGCCCCCCTTTGAGCCCATGTCCACAGCAGACGTCAAATATGTGACTTGGAAAACAGTCTTTCTGGTAGCCATTACTACTGCCAGAAGGATCAGTGAGCTCCAGGCATTATCTACAGAGCCTGGTTACATTGCTGTCCATGGAGACAAGGTTGTCCTTAGGATTAACAGAAAATGTCTGCCCAAGGTGGTATCAGAGTTCCACCTCAACCAGTCCATTACCTTGCCAGTCTCCTTTACAGACCATGCCACCTCAGGCTAACATAGGTTGCATAGCCTAGATGTGAAAAGGGCAGTCGGCTATTATCTTGACCACACAAAGGGTCACAGACAGGATCAGACCCAACTCTTCCTTAATTATGGAGAGGTGGGAAAAGGGAAGCCTGCCACAAAACGATCTATTGCAAGATGGATTGTAGCTTGTATTCACTTTTGCTATAGCAAAGTGGGTAAGCAACCACCTGCAGGCCTCAGGGCCCATTCAACTAGGGGTACTGCAGCTTCTGTGGCAGCCGCTAGAGATATTCCCCTAGTGGCCATTTGCAAAGCTGCAACCTGGAAGACAGTTCACACATTCACCAAACATTATTGTTTGGATAGCCAGGCCAGAGGAGATGCCAGGTTTGGCACAGTAGTCCTGCAGAGCGTGTTTCCTAAATAGGTTATAGGACCACCTCCAAAGGTACTGCTTTGTAATCTGCATAAGTCAGAATACAGTAAGATTTCCTGGGGTTTGAAGAAAAAATTACTCACCTTAGTAACCTTGTTTCTTCTAAGGGAATCTTACTGTATTCTGAGCTCCCCCCCTTCCTCCCCTGCTAGAAACCTATGGTCACTGCACTACAGCTGTGGTAGAGTTGTTGCAAACTTGGAGGTATGGATGATCTTGTTTTTTGGGCATCTGTGACTTGAATCTTGGTGATGCCATTTGGCAAGTTTTCAGAAGGAAGAATAATTCCTCAAGTCTCTTTCCTTTTAAAGTATTAGGGAAGGTGGTTGTTCCTATTGTTATTGTTATTAATATTATTATTATTATATTATCCAGAAATTGCTTAGTGTATGCTTTGTAAGAATCTGACGGTTTAGAGTTGTTTACCAGGGACAGTGATTTGAAAACTGAGCTTGAGCCTAGCATTCCATAATTTGCACAGGTTCTATTAACCATTTTGGCTCCGGAGCAGTCCTATGGTGAGACCATACTGCATAAGTCAGAATACAGTAAGATTCCCTTAGAAAAAACAAGATTACTAAGGTGAGTATTTTTTTCTTTCCACCGTCAAGATGTCTGAAGGGTGAGGGTCTGCTGCTTCCATGCCTGCACAGTGATGGGGTGGGGGTCGCCTTCCTCCTGCCCATTGTGTCCTCCCTGAGACCCTCCATTGGGGGCCGGCTCTACCACTTAGCTTCCACCTGGTCCATTATCAACTCAGAGAGGTGGGTGCTCGAGGTGGTTGGCCGGGGTCTGCCTCTGGAATTCGAGGCTCTCCTGCCCAGCCAAGCTCGCACCCCACAGGAGGATGTGGTGTCCATAAACATGTTGTTCACCTTTTGGGATGACATTGGCCGGGTCCTCCAGGAGGAGGCAGTGGTTCATGTTCAAGACGCCACGGCCAGTCTGGGGTTTGTCTCCAGATACTTTCTGGTTCCAAAACGGACAGGGGGCTGGCACCCCATACTGGATCTGCACGACTTCAACAAGTATTTGTGGCTGCGTAAGTCCCAGATGGACACTCTGAATCAGATCTTTCTGTCCCTGGAGCAGCACATGTGTTTCTGCTCCCTGGACCTTCAGGATGCCATCTTTCATATCCCCATCTGTCCGTCCCACCGGCAGTTCCTGCGGTTCTGCTCAGAAGAGATTCTGTACAAGTTCCAGGCCATGCCATTTGGCCTCTCCTTGGCCCCCAGGGTCTTCCATAAGTGCATTGCAGTGGTGGCAGCATTTCTGTGGCATCAAGGAGCCTGGGTCTACCTGTACTTGGACAACTGGCTCATTGCTGGTTCCTCCAGAGCGGAGGTGGAACAGTCCAGGAATCTGGCCCTCCAGACCTGCTCTGCCCTCGGTCTCCTAATTAACGAGGCCAAGTCAGAACTCAGTCCTTTGCAGGTGGTTCAGGTAACTCATTGCCTCCACAGGAGCTCTCTGAAGTTGCAGCACTTGTCTCCTGTACTGTTAACAGTGAGTCCTGGGCCTTTCTAAGCAAAATCAAGCCATAATTGGCATGCCACAAACAAATGCTAATAGCACAAAAACCGTAAGAGCTAGACACAAAGTTTGAGTGGCAAAATTGTTCAGCATAAAATTACCTTTCCAATGGTGGTATGCAAGGAATAATAGGTAATTTAGTTTTATTTCTGTGCTGGTCGAAACAGCATAACAAAATATTTTTTTTCACTAAAAAATGCACCATAAGCCTTTTTTTGTTGGGAAATATGTAACATATCAACAGAAAAATAAGCATCCAGACATTAGATGTAGTTTTAATAATTTGTAAAAAAAAAACAAACAAAAAAAACCCAGCTATTTCTGTAGTATTAAACATAATTTTTTCCCATTTGAGTCAAGGTGTGTTGGTGAGGTTTGAGGGACAAATCTGAACCATACACACCATACCATAAACAAATGCATATAACTCCTCAAGTATACATGATAGACACAACGTATCAGTGGCAAAGTTGTTCCACACAAAATTGCCTTTCCAACAGTGCTATGCAATCAACTGTGCTCAATTCGGTTTTTGTTTTATACTGGCTGAGATACCCAGAATGTGTGTTTTCTTCAAAGTGCTTAGGTGGTTCTAGATGGACAAAATGTCATAAACAAATGTGAATAACTCCTAAAGTGAACATGATACACACAAAGTGTCAGTGGCAAAGTTGTTCCGCACAACATTACCTTTCTAATGGTACTATGCAGTCAATTTTAATCAGTTCTGGCTGGTAAGTAATATTAAACTATGTGAGTGATGTCTCCAGACGTTACTAGGGCACACAGGAAGTCTGTAGGTGACTTCTGTAGTCGTTCTGGGACACACTGCAGTAGATTTGCTGACGCCTACAGGCATTTCTAGGAGGCAATGAATTAATCTGGCCAGAGCTCGACTGCTGTCGGGCCAGGGCCGACTCTCGTCAGATAGGACGGAGGATCTTTCCTCCTTTGCCCGATCATTTTGGGTTGGGAAATCACGCCCTGCCCGGGACTTCTTGGGATACATGGTGACATGTACCAGCATGTCCATTGGGTCTGCTGGAGGATGCGCTCCCTGCAGTGGGAGCTGGCCAGACAGTGGTCTCAGCACCATGATCACCTCGACCAGTCAGTCACGGTGACTCAGCAGATGGAGCAGCCATCCAGTGGTGGCTATTCCCAGACCATCTCCAGGAAGGAGTCCCATTTGTCTGTCCAGAGCCGACAGTCACTCTCACGATGAATACCTCTGCTGGGCTGGGGAGCCCACCTGGGGGACCACAGAGTCCCCGGGACTGGGTCCCGGAGGAGTCCCTATGTCACATCAGCCTGCTGGAGCTCCATGCAGTGCATCTGGTTCGGATGGCATTTGCTCTGCATGTTCGGAGTCCGGTCATCTAGGTCCAGACAGAAAACATGACGACCATGTACTACTTCAACAAGCAGGACAGGACGCATTCCCTCCCGTTGTGCCGGGAAGCTCTCCGCATCTGGACCCTGGTTCAGAGGCTGGATGCCAACCTTTTGGCTATTTATGTGGCTGGCGTGTCCATCCAGCTGATGGATGCCCTCAGCTGGATGGGCATGGCACTTCACGAGTGGTCCCTTCACCAGGAGGTAGTTGATTGCCTGTTCTCCAAGTGGGGCACTCCCCAGGTCGACCTGTTTGCTTCAAAGGGACAATACGAAGCTCAGCCTGTTTTGTGCCCACCTCCCTCAGCGTGGGACACTGCTGGGGGATGCCTTTGCGAGGCCCTGGTCCCCGGGCCTCATGTATGCCTTTCGTCCATTTCCCCGATTCACAGTGTGCTGGTCAAGGTGCAGAGGGAGAAAGCGTAAGTGATCCTGGTGGCTCTAGACTGGCCGTGCCAGTTCTGGTACCCCGATCTCTTCAGCCTCAGCAGCAGGCCTCTGTGGTATCTGCCTCTCTGCCTGGACCTGCTCTCATGGGAAGGTCCTCCATCTGGACCTTCAGTTCCTGTACCTGACAGCCTGGTTCCTGAGCGGCTAGAGTTCCAAGCTTTGAGTCTCTCCGACGAGGTTCTCCATGTCGTCAAGGCCTCTCAGAAGGAGTCGACCCGCCAGTGCTGCACCTTCAAATGGAAGAGATTTTCCATTTGGTGTCAGGGCAAGGATCTAGGCCCCTTGTCCTGCCTGGTTACGAGTATTCTGGACTACCTGTAGTCCCTGTCTCAGCCCAGCCTCCAGTCAGGGACCATCAAGGTGCACCTGGTAGCTGTTTCTGCGTACCATGTGTGGGCTGGTATGCTGACGATGGCACAGGAACAAGTGATCGGGCACTTTTTCAAAGACCTTGACCACTTTTCCCTGCCGGTGCGTGAGCCAGCACCACCTTGGGACTTGTTGCTGGTGTTGGCAGTGCTCATGGGCAACCCATTTGAACCAATGCACAGGTGTGACATCTCTCACCTGTCATGGAAGACCATCTTCTTGGTGGCTATCACCTCTGCCAGATGGATTAGTGAGCTCCAGGCGCTCTCAGTAGAGTTTCCTTAGTTGGTCTTCCACAAGGACAAGGTTGTCCTCTACCTCGACCTGAAATTCCTCTCGAAGGTTGTCTTGGAGTTCCACCTTAACCAGGTGATTAACCTCCCAGTTTACTTCACCAGTCCTACCTCGGAGTCTGAGCACCGGCTTCATTCATTGGACCTGAGGTGAGGGCTCGCTTATTACAAGGAGCATACAACTGAAGTTCGGGGAGAGATTCGCCAGCTGTTTGTTACCTTTGCTGAAGCCGCACCTGGCAGACCAGCATCTAAGCGGATGACTGGCAGGTGGATAGTCTCCTGCATCGACTTCTGCTATAGGTTGGCTGGTAGGGAGCCTTCCGTTGGGCACAGGGCTCATTCCACCAGACATACCTCTGCCTCGGTGGCTGCTTTTAAGGACATCCCTGTCCAGGAGATCTGTTGGGCTGCTACTTGGAAGTCAGCATACACCTTCATCTCCCATTACCATATCGACCTTGAGTCATGCTGGGATGCTGGTTTTGATTCCTCGATTCTCCAGTCTCTCTTTCCTCAGTAGGGCATGTGCACCTTGCCCCCTCCTCCTGGAGAACTGCTATGAGTCTGCCAGAAGTGTGTATAGTACACCATATCCACGTCCCTACAAATGAGGGTTACTCATCTGTAACTGTAGTTGTAGGAGTGGTATACGGTGTACATCCACACAACCCATTTGACCTCCCCTGGCAAGTGGCACATTAGTGTTGCTTCCAGCATGTAAGATCTGGCCTCATGTGGCGGTGCCGAGGAGAATCCCACCCGGGTGGGTGGGAAGAGCCAGCTTGAAGACCTTCCGGCCAGCTCTTAAAGGGGAAAGGAATTTTGCCAGAAATGTGGATGTACACCACATACCACTCCTACAAACTACAGTTACAGGTGAGTAACCCTCATATCCTGGTTCGTACTACCGGACAAAATGATAACACCCAGACTGTGAGCGTATATGTGTGTGTTTTGGGTGGGGAGGTGCATTTGGAGAAGTGCATATTATGACATTTCACACCCAAATTATTTTTACCAGGCCAAGTAGTAATTATTTTCTCTAAATGATTAACACTCAGACTTTTGTTATTTTTCCATACTGATATTAGTTTCATTAGTTTTGAAGCATTTTAGTTAGGTTATTTATGTTTTGTGCCACTTTTTAGGAACAGGAAGAACATTTTTTTTCAAGTTTCAGTAACTGATATGCAGTGGCCAAGAGGTGCATTAATGGCAGAGGGGCACAGTCGTGGTGAATGGGCATGGTTGCTGTGAGTGGGGCCCTAGATTTCTCTTGGGCCTATGGCCCCAGGCTGCCTTAATCTGGGCCTGGACCAAAGATTGTGTTCTGTTTAGGAGACACTCTGGAAGCTCAAAAGTTATGGTAACTTTCCCATTTCTTTGGATGAAATTAGTAAGTAATAGAATTTTACACACACACCACATCCAAACAGACACACACTATGTAAGTAACCAATAAGATACAACAGATTGTTGGTCCTCATGGATTAACCTCACGCCCTGGGTGTTTGTTTATTTATTTAGCTTTTGTTAACCAGGTAAGTACACTAGACAAAACATATGCCTATTTTCAGGTACGACCCAGGAGAGTACAGGAATTACGTGTTCAATACAGAGTACAACATGACACAGGTAAGGCAGAGGCACAGAAGTCAGGAGAAGCATAACATACACGGTAATAACACAAATTCACAAATGGCACAGTCAAGTATAAAATAAGTACAGAGACACCAAGGCTATGTGCTAAACATTATATACAAGTAAGTACAGTTCAGGATCCCTAGTAGTATCACAGTCAGGGCAAATGCCTGAACAAGAGAGCAAAAACATTTTACAGAAGGCCACACCCAAGCAGGCAGGCTACCACAACATGACCAGTGTCAATGCTGGTACACTCGAGTCCAGTGCATGCGACCAGAGGTAATCATGGTGGTTTGGGATAGTCGGATGCTGAGGAGAGCTTCAAGTGTTTCCACAGGGAGGCTCGTAGGCACACATGGGAGGGGAAGGAGAGGACCTGGTACACTCGAGTCCAGTGCATGTGACCAGAGGTAATCATGGTGGTTTGGGACAGTCACAAGCTGAGGAGAGTTTCAAGTGTTTCCACAGGGAGGCTTATAGGCACACATGGGAGGGGGCGGAGCGGACCTGGACAGGAAAGGAGTTCCATAATCTGGTGGCAAAAGAGGCAAAATCTCTGTCCCCCATTTGAGTATGAGTAGCAGGAACCTTAAGGACAGCAGAGCCCTGAGACCTGAGGGAGTAGGCAGAGGAGGCAGCAGGAACAAGGAACTCTGCCAACTTGGGGGGGGTTGGTGCCAGTGCCCAGAACCTTGCCCGTGAAACATCCCAGGACAAAAATTTAGCTAGTTGGTTAGAGAGAGCCAGTTTAGCTTACTATACAGATCACAGTGGTGAGTAAGGTGAGGGGCAGCAAGAGCAAAACGGCAAATGTTGTCATAAGCTACGGACCACCTAGATAGGTGAACTTTGGGAGCTCGAGCGAACAGGAGGAGCCCATAGCAGAGCAAGGGTAGAAACACACCTTTGGACAGTGCAAGGCGAGCAGTCGAGGTGAGATTTTTCTTTGCTCTGTAGGCCAGACCCAGTTTACAGTTAACAGCTCGGCACACATTATGGATGTGGTGTCCAAGGTCAAACTGAGGGTCAAGTGTCACTCCAAGGTATTTGACGGAGTCAGTGATGAGGACAAGAGTACCGTCAAGACCAGTGATACACAGAGGGACGAGGAGGCCTTTAACTCAGCCAGGGACACAACGAGCATGGCCTGAGTTTTTTTAAGGTTTAGGACCAGCTTATGGGACGATATCCAGGATTGAATACTCCTGAAATCCTCACTCAGTTGGTGATTCAAACGACATGAAGTCTTGCTGTATTCTGACATATGCAGTTAGGTCTTGCCTTTCAACTGCTCCGGAGAACAAAGGGTTAAACTTTCCATGGCCAGCATGGAATGTTCACCACGAGCTCAGTTGAAGCCCCTGTCTGCTGCTGTTTAAACTGCAACCGTCAGATTCTTTACTCTGCCTCACTGAACAATCGCTCCGGAGATTTATCCTGCTGCTCGGTTCAAAAAGTCGGTTGAAGTGTCGGTTTTCGGTTGGTTTCTACTGAATTGCTGTTACTGCTTAGTTGGTTCAAGTCTCTGTGGTACCGTGAGTACTAGATAGGTTTTTTATTTTGTTTCTGTGTGGAACTTGTAAATTGTGGATCGGTTCGGCTGAACCGATCAGTTTGAGGAAAAAAAGTTTGTGCTTACTTTAGTGTGTGGTAACCGGTCCGTATCAGTTCCAAAAAAAACGGATTTAATTATGTTTTTTTCCAAGACCTGTGACACGGTCAGGAACCGATAGAGGAGTCTTGCCTGGCGGATTGCCGAAAAAAGGGTAAGTTTTTGGATAGGATTGGCCATGTCTGAGAAACCCAAGAAAAAAAACAGGTCCACTGGGTTTCAACACTGCAGTGTGTGTGGGGAAGTCTTTGTCAAGGTTGATCCCCACACCACCTGTGTTTATTGTCTGGGGTTTGACCACCTCGATTTGGACTGCCAAATTTGCAAGAATTTTCCCAAATCTACCTTGGAAAAGAGATTAGGTAGACTGAGGGAAAGGGAGGCCGAGAAGTCCGCGGACCCAGATGTCTAGCCCGGTTCGGTTACGACTGAACCAGAAGGAGGGCCCTCTGACCAGGGCGATACTTCTTCGGGCAAAAGGAGAGCCGATTCTGAGGAGTCAGTTCCGGTAAAAAGAAAGAGAAAGGATAAATCGTCTGGTTCAGACCCGAAATTCATACTCCGACCACCGATGAGCTAGCCAAGGCGATAAGGATTGTGCAATCGCTTAGTTCGGTTCCAACCGAACTGGCACCATCTGGCAGGGGCTTGGTTCAGTCGGTTCCGGATTATACTTTGGAGGAATTTTATGAACCGGAGGAGGAGGAGGAAGAGGGAGAGTATGAGGATGATTATGGTGATTATGAAAGTCTGGATGTGCCTATTGACCCAGACAGCTCCCCAGACAGACCTTCAGTGTTTCTCCTCCTAGGCTTTCTGAGTCCCCTTCACACTACAGTATATGTTTTACAAAAACGTGGCTGAGATCCTCCAGCTTCCTGTGGAGGAAGCAGTAGAGGATCAGGAAGAGCCTGATTATGTTGAGATGATGGACGTCCCAGAGTCCAGGAGACTGTCTATTCCCCCCAACAAATCCTTTGGGAAATAGACACATACAATTCTTAAGTCTCCTAATTCTATACCTCCTGTGGACAGACAAATGGACAAGAGGTCCACTCTCTCAGGCTTAGACACGGAGTTCCTTTTTCAGCAATGCAGCCATGTTGGGGTCGTGCAGGCTGCTGCCTGTGATAAGGCAAATATTCCCTTGGCATCACACCCCCCACACAGGGACTCCAGGAAGATTGATGCCATCGCTAAGAAACAACATATGGCAGCATCTTTGGCACTCAGGCAGGCTAACTAAATGGCCTATACAGCCAGATATCAGAAGTCCAGGTGGGACACTGTGCTGGCTCTGGCTAAACAGGCCCCTGACCAGCTTGCCAAGGAGCTGGAGCAGGTGGCTGCAGATGGGATTGAGGCATCCAAGGTACAGTCGTGGCCAAAAATATTGGCGCCCTTGCAGTTTTTTCTAATAATGCACCATTCCTTCCAGAAAATTGTTGAAATTAAAAAATATTTTGGTATCCACATATGTATTTCTTTGGTTTGCAGTGGAATAAAACACAAAAAGCAGAAAAATTTACTAAGTCTTAGCTTATTCCACAAAAACTTAAATGGCTCGGACAAAATTATTGGCACCTTTTAGAAGTAGTTAGAAATAATTAGATTTCAAGCAGGTGATTCTACTTCACTTTGAACTGAACTCACCTGTGGTGAGTTGTGAGGTGCTTGCAATATAAAAATCACTCATTCAACCAGTTTGAATAGAGAAGAGGACTCATTCTCCTGTTTTGTGTCACTGTGTATACCGCAATGAGCATGGAGAAAAGAAAGACAGCCAAAGAATTGTCTGAGGAGGTCAGACAGAAGATTGTAGCCAGGCATGGACAATCTCATGGCTACAAATCAATCTCCAGAGATCTTGATGTTCCTGTTTCCACCGTATGTAATGTTATCAGGATGTTTAAGGCCCATGGCACTGTAGCCAACCTCCCTGGACGTGGCCGCAAGAGAAAACTTGATCGAAGATTGCAGCGCAGGATTGTTCGAGTGGTGGAGAAAGCACCTCGATCAACTGCCAAACAGATTCAAGCTGACATTCAGACACAAGGTATGACAGTTTCAACTCGCACCATCCGTCGCCAACTCAATGAAAGGGGGTTATATGGTAGGAGGCCCAGGAGGACCCCACTGCTGAGAGAGAGACATAAGAAAGCCCGACTGGGGTTTGCCAAAACACACCTGAACAAGCCAAAATCCTTCTGGGAGAATGTCCTGTGGACAGATGAGACCAAATTAGAGCTTCTAAAGCACATCATCTCTGTGTTTACAGAAAACAAAATGAAGCCTTCAAAGAAAAGAACACCTTTCCTACAGTCAAACATGGAGGAGGTTCAGTGATGTTTTGGGGTTGCTGTGCTGCCTCTGGCACTGGGTGCCTTGAACGTGTGCATGGCATCATGAAATCTGGAGATTACCAGGCCATTTTGGAGCGCAGTGTTGAACCCAGTGTCAGAAAGCTGGGTCTCCGTTGAAGGTCATGGGTCTTCAAGCAGGACAATGACCCCAAACACACTTCAAAAAGCACCCAGGAATGGTTCAAGACAAGACGCTGGACTGTTCTGAAGTGGCCAGCAATGAGTCCAGATCTAAATCCCATTGAAAACCTGTAGAGAGATCTGAAAACAGCAGTTGGGAGAAAGCACCCTTCAAATCTGGGAGAACTGGAGCAGTTTGCACAAGAAGAGTGGGCCAGACTGCCATTAGAGAGGTGCAGGAAGCTCATCCTTGGCTATAGGAAGCGGTTGATTGCAGTTATTTTGACCAAAGGCTGTGCTACCAAATATTAAGTCTAGGGTGTCAATAATTTTGTCTATGCCATTTCTTTTCATTTTCTGATTTAAAAAGATATATTAAATTCTGAACAAAAACAAAGGTTCTGTAATATTAACAGAGGAATAAAGAATTGTGGAGACCAAATACTATACTCTTGTTAATTTCAACTTGTGTTTAGAGGAAATTGTGGGTTATTTGAAAAAGTGCAAGGGCACCAGTATTTTTGGCCACGACTGTACAGTTTCATGCTGCTGTGGACTCCAATGATGTTTCATCAAGAGCCATGGCAACATCTGTGGCTCTTCGGAGGATGGCTTGGCTCAGATGTACTAGCCTCTCACGGGATACCCAGGCTAAGGCCATGTATTTTTCTGTAATTGGTAATTCTCTGTTTGGGGAGCAGACAGAGAACTACATGAAAAAGATGGATGAGTACAGGACCACCTACAGGAGGGCTCAGGCCAAAGAAAGGCAAGCAACTCCTCAAAGGCAGCAGTCCAGGGGCAGGGGCAGGCCTTTCCAAATGCCTTTTTACCAAGCTCAGGCCTCCTCTTCTTCCTTTTCACAGAGGGGGTTCTTTAGAGGGAGAGGCAGAAGGGGGATGAGCAGGCCTGCATCCACCCCTCAGCCTAAAGCCCCTGCCAAGCAGACACCCTGATGGGTCTGCCCGGGCCGATTCTCCCATACCAGTAGGGAGCAGGCTGGCTTACTTTGTCCAGGACTGGAAGTCTCTTACATCAGACAAGTGGGTCCTGGAAGTAGTAAGCTTCAAAAAATTTCCCAAGATGAGAACCAGATCCTTTCCACCTGCAAATCTCTGAGACCCTTGCCCTAGAGGCTGAGGTTTCTTCTCTTCTTGCTCTCAGAGCTATAGAGAGGGTTCCCACTCTGCACAAGGGCAAAGGATTGTACTCCAGGTACTTCCTAACCCCCCAAAAGACAGGAGAATGGTGGACCATCCTGGACCTAAGATATCTAAACAAACACCTTTTGAAGCCAAAGTTCAAAATGGTAACTCGGGGAATTATCCTTCCCTCTCTAAGGCCAGGGGACTGGCTAGCCTCCCTGGACCTCAAAGATGCCTACTTTCACATTCCCATCAGGTGCTCCCACAGAAAGTACCTCAGGTTCGAGTTGCCCTCAGGCCACTATCTGTTCAGAGCAATGCCCTTTGGCCTAACATCAGCCCCAAGGGTATTCACAAAGTGCCTGGCAGTAGTAGTTGCTTTCCTAAGAAGAAAAAAGATCTCCATCTTCCCATACTTGGACGACTGGCTCATAGTAGGTCAGTCTCCAGACCAAGTCAAGTCACATCTGCAAGTGACACAGCAAGTGCTCACTTCCTTAGGATTCCTTCTCAACCTTCCGAAGTCAGTTCTCGAACCAGTACAGCTCCTCACCTTCATAGGTGCAGAACTGGATACAATAAAGGCAAGAGCCTTCCTTCCCCTGGAAGGGCAAGGAACCTTATGGAATTGGCCTCTTCATTCACCCTTCAGGTGTCTCGACCAGAAAGGCATTTCCTTCAGCTTCTGGGCCACATGGCAGCTTCCACAGCAGTGGTCCAAGGGGCAAGATTCCAGATGAGGGACATTCAGTTCCACTTAAGAGCCTTCTGGTCCCAAAGAAAGGATTCCTTTACCAAACTAATTCCAGTGACTCGAACCCTGATCCAAGCCTTGCAATGGTGGCAGGATCAGGACAATTTGAGACAAGGGGTTCCATTTGTCACACAGTCTCATTCAGTGATACTCACCACAGATGCTTCCCTGCTGGGCTGGGGAGCCCATTTGGGGGATCTTACCACCCAAGGACTGTGGTCACCTCAGGAACCTGCTTCACATCAGTCTCTTGGAACTCAGAGCAGTGTTTCTGGCACTGCAAGCCTTTTCCAAATCTGTACAGAACAAGGTGGTTCAGGTCAGAACAGGCAACACCACCACCATGTGGTACATCAACAAGCAAGGAGGCATTCGGTCTACGGCCTTGTGCACAGAAGCAATGAAGTTGTGGTCCCTGGCCTATTCCCTGCAAACCTCTCTGATAGCAGTTCACCTCCCAGGGAAGGACAATGTCCTAGCAGATGCACTGAGCAGAATATCTCAGTACCATCACGAATGGGCCCTAGATCCTCTAGTTTTGAAAGTGATTTTCTCGAGATGGGGCACACCAGAGATGGATCTTTTTGTAGCCCCAGGCAATCACCAACTTCCTCTCTTTTGTTGCAGACCTCCAGTCTTGGGCTCAGTCCCCCTGGATGCTCTGATTCTGAACTGGGAAGGGACATTTCTGTTTGCTTTTCCCCCCTTCCCTCTCCTGTTCAAAGTGATAGGCAAGATAAGGTCACAACCATGGAAAGTGATTCTGATTGCTTCAGACTGGGCCAGGCAGCCATGCTATCCCTTGTTGTTGTCCCTAGCAGTCCACCTTCCCCTGTCTCTTCCCAGGAATTACAACCTGTTGACATCCTCTGAGGAGAGGATTTGGTACCCGAATCTTCAGTCTCTCAATCTCAGGGCATGGCTCTTGAAGAGTTAGAGTTTGCAGATCTGCATCTTTCCCAAGGGGTTCTGGATATCCTTACGGCTTCTCGAAAGCCTTCCACCAGAAAGACTTACAACTCCAAATGGAAAAGATTCAGCATTTGGTGTTCTAAGAAGAATATTTCTCCAGACTCTGCTGAATTGCCTATGGTTCTGGACTGTATGGTCCATCTTAATGGCCTAGGCCTCAGACCAGCTACCCTTAAAGTACACTTGGCAGCTGTTTCTGCTTTCTTGTCAGTAGGCAAGCCTTCCTCTATCATCCCATCCTGTATTTTGTAAGTTTTTCAAGGGATTGCTTCACAACAATCCCCCCTTTTGGGATCCTGCTCCTGCTTGGGACCTTAATGTTTGCATTGCTCAGCTTATGCAACCTCCCTTTGAGCCTTTGTCCTCAGCAGAGCTTAAGTACTTGACTTGGAAAACTGTGTTTTTGGTAGCTATTACTTCTGCCAGGCGTATCAGTGAATTGCAAGCCCTGTCAGTGGAATCTGATTTCATCTCTTTCCATAGAGATAAAGTGGTCCTTAGAACTAACAGAAAGTTCTTACCTAAAGTGGTTTCAGATTTCCACCTCAACTAGTCTATATCTCTCCCTGTTTTCTTCACTGACCATTCCTACTTGGGAGAGAGAGGAGGCTACACAGCTTGGACGTTAAAAGAGCCCTTAGCTACTACATATAGCGTACCAAGGGTCACAGGTTTGGATCCCTCCAGTTGTTCCTTACGTATGGAGAAGTTGGTAAGGGCAAACCTGCCACTAAGAGATCTATTGCCAGGTGGATTGTTTCTTGTATACAATTCTGCTATGAAAAACTGGGGTAGAACTCCACCCTCAGGCCTGAGGGCTCATTCCACTAGAGGTACAGCTGCTTCCCTGGCTGCTGCCAGGGATATTTCTCTCTTAGAAATGTGTCAAGCAGTCACCTGGAATACAGTCCATACTTTCACCAAGCATGACTCTCTGGATATTCAGGCTAGGAGTGATGCTCGGTTTGGCACAGCAGCACTTCAGAGCCTGTTTCCAAAGTAGGTTCTTTCCCTCCTCCATGGAGGTACTGCTTGGTAGTCTGCATATGTCAGAATACAGTAAGACTTCATGTTGTTTGAAGAAAAAAATTACTCACCTTAGTAATGTTGTTTCTTCTAATGGAGTCTTGCTGTATTCTGACCTCCCCCCCCGCCTCCCCTCTGAGAACCTAGATTTTGGTGTAACCCCCCTGCAAATGGGGGTTCCCAAAAGACTTCCAGGAGCTTGCTTGAATGCTCCAAGCCTGAATGGTGTTTGGCGTTTAAGCCATTTATCAGTGAGTGTTTTTAGAACCTCTGGTACTGTCTCTTAAGAGCTGTCTGCTTGCAGACATAATTGAGTTGTATGGGGACTGTGTGTTTCTTTGATTGAGTACCACTCGAGCTGCTGCCAAGTCACTCCATTTTTGCAGTCACTAGGAGTGCAAAGGGAGCCTATCTGAAAGATGTAACTGTTTACCAGAAATCATTTAGAGTAATAATGAAATTACAGTTTGTCTAACCTGCTTTCTTTGCAGTCAGAACTGTGTCTGCCTAGTTCCCCATTCTGGTTTTGAACTGCTGAACTGGACCAATCAGTGTGGTGTAAGCTAGCTCTAAAATGGTGCCTTGGATGAATCAGAACTTGGACTCATAATCTGAGCCAGCCACAAGAGGATTGTATGGGCAGTGACTCTGGGAGATGTAGTTTAGACTTCGGCGCCTTTTTGGACCAACAGCAGCAGTCTATTGTGAGTGACAGCCAATCCAGTCAAGAACTGGGAGGAACTCAAAGGAAGTGCCGGTTTTGTCTGTTGGAGTTTCAGTTTAGCTCTGGCAGTGAAGGGAAAGGAACCCTGTGCTCCTTCAGTGCACAGTTTTAGTCAAAAAACATGTGTAAGGTCCAGAGTTCCGGTCTGCAGCTTGTGTAACTGCTTGTTAGGACTGAATCCGTCCTGTGAAGAGAATCAAAGGATATCTGAAGAGTAGAAACCAGGCTCACCCTGTAGAAGACTGGCGAAATTGCTGAATTGCACTCGGTCTGTCAGGAACTGAATCTGCTGTGTGTTCTCCCGGGTATTGTGCAGTAATTGCGATCGGGATAGAGAAGCAGCCTGCCTGGTATAGTACTTTCTTTTTTACCATATAAATGTGTGAGGAGGCTTGTGCAGCTCAAGTGAATCCTGCTGCCATTAAAGGACTTTTGCCTGTGACTGTTTACCATATAAATGTGTGAAGAGTCTCGTGGGGCTCAAGAGTAACCCTGCTGACGTTGAAGGACCCTAACTTGTTTGGAGGTCGTGAGTACTAATTCAGGGTTGCTCCCTGTTGAATTGCCACATTAAATCCAAATGGAATCACTGTACTGCTGACTGTTTAAACTAATTTTTCTTTTCTCTGTGTGAAAGGGCCCCTACCAGCTGCCACGGTTTGGACTAGCCACTAGGGCTTGGGTACCCAGGGACAGTAACCGATAGGGATAGGCCTGTGCACAGAGCCATAGGTAGATGAGTAGAGTGATAAGCTAATTAACCTGATTTCCCCCTGTCCTTGTTATATCCCCCTAAATAAATCAGAGCTGCTTGTTTCAGCAAAGTTATACTGCCTGAGGTATTTGTCTATGTTAAAGTACTGTACTGTGATTGTTGCACTGTATCTTATTTCACAGGAGGTCCCAGTGCGGAACCAGTCCTGGGGGTAAGTGTATACTGTGAAGGTAATTCTGATATATTGTGTGGGCCACTAGTGGGAAGAAAGGGGGGTTGCAGTGTCCCAGAGGGCTGTGACCAAGTTAGTTTAACTATTGCAAACCCTGACCTCTGGGTGGAGGCACCCGCCATTGGATCCAGGCCCCTCAACCTGTTAGTGGCAAATCAGGCAGGGGTAGTAGCCCCTGGGATAGCGCCATCTAGGGGTTACATTGGGATGTGTGGGCAGGAGCAGTGTTGGCACCCTAGGGATGTCCTTTTTACACCCTCTTTTTGGTTTGGGTGAGAGGTTGTGTTTTGGATGTGTTTTGTTTTTGGGTTTCCTGACTTGAGTCTTCCTTTTGAAACCAAAAACTTTTTATATAGATATATTTGCCAGTTGGCTAGTAAGAATTCTACAGTTTCCACACAGAACATCTAGTGAGTTTTTGCTCGTAAAGATCTGACGGTTGCAGTTTAAACAACAGCAGACGGGGGCTTCAACCGAGCTCGTGGTGAACATTCCATACTGGCCATGGAAAGTTTAACTCTTTGTTCTCCGGGGCAGTTGAAAGGCAAGACCTAACTGCATATGTCAGAATACAGCAAGACTCCATTAGAAGAAACAGCATTACTAAGGTGAGTAATTTTTTCTTATTGACCCCAGTGTCCCAGGAATAAGTGAGGATAACCAGGTCGTCCGCGTTAAGGATGGACCTGCAGGAGGCGGAGGAGGAGGAGGGAAGATTGTTGACAAATATGGAGAAGAGCAGGGGCCGAGGACTCACCCCTGGGTAACTCCTGAGGATACGGAAGTGGCGTCCGAGAGCACCTTACTGAATTTGGTAACTTGCTGCCTGCCCTGAAGATAACTGAAGAACCAGCTGAGAACAGGAGGAGATAGACCAAAGTACCTAAGTTGAGAGCAGAGTAAGACATGGTCAACTAAGTCAAAGGCCTTGGAGAGGTCAATAAAGATGGCACCAGAGAGTCTGCCCTGGTCCATAGCTGCTCTGATCGCAGAAGTGACAGTGACCAGGGCAGGGGATGTGCTGTGCCCTTTGCGAAAGCCATGCTGCGAGGGAGAGAGTAGCTCATGAAACTGAATATACTCTGTGAGTTGCCCCGACACGACTTTCTCAAGTAGCTTACTGATAGCAGACAAAATGGCATTCGGCCGATAGTTGTCAGTTTTCCACAGAGTAAAAGTAGTTAAGGAAAAGTATACAATTACTTCCTGGAGCGGTGTCAGAATTCCACTTGAATCACATCATTAACATGCCAGTGTATTCTCCAAGGTCCCATCCCAATTAAGGGGAGGAAAATTGCATATACAAGATGTCAGAAGGGCCCTCAGTTTCTACAAGTCTAGAACAGAGGACACTAGAAGTGGCAATAAACGGTTGTTTGCTACAAATGGTGAGGTGTCACAAGGAAACCAGATTTCTAGACAAACTGTACCACAAATGATAGTATTTACAATAAATTTCTGTTATCCCATTATAGGGAAAGTACCCACAGATGGTATTAGGGTAGACTCCACTAGGATACAGCAGCTCAAAGGCAGCAAGAAAGAATGTGCTAGTGGCAGAAATTCTCGAAGTTGCCACCTAGTCTACAATCTGCATATTCACGTAAGCGTTAATCCACGACGAAGGTGGCATCTAATGGAGAGTTAATGCATGGTTGGGGCTGTTGTGGCGCCGAGTGCCTGCAACGACCAATCATGCGTTAACTCCCCATTAGATGCCACCTTCGGAGTGGATTAATGCGCTTGGAACATGGCTTGTAGGATTATGTGGTTATTGTCCATGTTATTCTCATACTGTGCACACACTAATACAAACACATTTTGCTCTCTTTTGATTTCTGTGCTGCACTTTTGGAGCATTTACCAGGGTACCATTTATATGGTGATGTTGTCAAAACAATATTTCACATGTGTTAAGAAACTATCTATGAACACTTGCTTGTGACTATTTTGAAGATCCGCACGGCTAATATTTTAGTACGTCCCTTTGGAGGGCTATCATGAGCTCATTTCTGCATTTCGCTATTTGCCCGTCAAAATGTTTTGAATATTTTCTAACCTTCTGTGCGTCTCTCCGATGCCGGTCCGATGTCACTCCCTGTGCTCTTTGCCACTTTCGTTTCTTATGCATTCTACTTGCTTTCCTGACTTCATTCCCAGTCCTGCACCTCTCTGACTTACATTTTCCCCACCATTACTTCCCGGTCACTCTCACCCCTGCTGCTAAACATTGCTAATCCTGCGGAGCTCGCATTTCTGGTTGCGCTACCTATGGGACTGCGTTTCCCTACGATACTAGCTCCCCGGTTGCTCCTGCCCCTCGTCCATCTGTATGCTCGTTTCCCATCTACATTCGTCCTCAATTCTGGTGAGACATTCCCTGCCCTGCTTCACCTCTTCTTTTGCTATACTGCTGCTTTCTCGCCTGTGGCTACTTTTACAATTACAGAAGCAACACTGCATTATCGTGCCATAATGCCTTGTTGCTCTTGTAGCACCTGACGCTTTTAAACCTATCACCTTTGTTCCCTAGAGTCGTAATATTTTTGCCATGTTACAAATCACACTATTGCCTGGACATGAAGGCAAGAGAGAATGGCAGATCTGGGATTTCTGTTCTTCAGAACCTGTTTCCAGAGTAATCCTAAAACCCTCTAACCCAGGGTACTTTTTGGAGTCTGTCTAAGTTGGGCTGGTTGTTCTAATTCTTGTTGTTAGAAGGAGATGATCTTCCAAGGATCAGCCTTCACCATTCATTACTGGTGGATATAAGCTGGAGGTGCAGGACCCCATGGGAGCATATAGCTTTAAGACTTTTGAGGAGGGGAGTCGATGTTGGAGACGGCGCCGCCCTCGAGGCCGACACATGACGTGGCGCTGGCTGGTTAGCTAGTAACCGACACCGGCTCCCCAATCTTCTCAGTTTTGCTTTTCGCACCATTGAGGCATCGTCTTGTGGGAGCTTCAAGCAAAATCTACTGCATCAGTTCTGCCAGCACCAATTTTCTGCTCGAGGCTGTATCTTCAGTTCAGCTTCAAATTTTCGGCTTCATTTTTTCTTTTATTTTTGTAAGTGTGCGATGTCGAGTGCTGTTGCTGGTTTTTGGTTTTTGTTACGTTTTAGGTCATGTCCGGTTCGGGGCCTTTGTTGTCCGGAAGGTCTAAAGCAGGGCTTGCCCCCATGGGTCGGTGCCCCTGTGGCAAGTCCATGACTGTGTCAGACCGCCATGACCATTGTTTGGCCTGCCTGCCTGGGTCCAAACCATTACATGGATTCATGTGACGCCTGTTTCTCGATGGATCTCTGTGTCCTACAACTTCGTGCGTTGAAGATGGGATGAGATCCACCCATCTTTGGAGGACGGCATCGCACCCGGGATGCCAGAGTTAGGTCTCATGGCCCTTCCCCTGGGCCCATCCCAGGTACTGTACGTACCGAGGGAGATCAGACCTCCGCTACCTATAGTGCCACTGAGACGGGAGGCCTGCGTGAGGGGTCAGTGTGGACAGTGGGCCTCTTCCGGGAGAGGTCAGCTGTGCACCCCTCGCAGTCTGGTGCCCCTTTTGGGGCCCAGACGCCCCTGATGTCAAGGTCTCAGCTATATGCTGGGCCTGCATTGGTGGTTTCCTCAGCATCGCAGCCTGGTGCTGTCCTGGCTCCTAACACCATCCCCGGTGCCGGTGAGCAGGGTGACGCCAGTCGCACTGCTAGCTCCCCTTCTGACACCGCTTGCAGTACCGGGAGAGGGGGAGTCCCTGTAGTGGCCTCTTTTGAGATCTCTCTGGTCTTATCCTCAGATTTGGACGATGACTGTGATGATTCTGATTGGCTGCCCGGTTCCCTGGAGCCTCAGGACTTCCCTCGGCCTACCTCTAGTCTCTCTGCGGAGTTTGGGAGTCCCCAGCTCGATGACTACTTTGGTGCCACTCTTCCTTTACCTCCCGGCACCTGAGAAGAGGGCGGCTCCAGGCACAGTTCCAGGTCAGGGGACTGCGCCGGCTCTGGTGCCAGCCGTTTCTGGTGCCGCAGAAGGCACTGAGTCAGGCGTCCTTCTAGTGCCACCTTCGGTGTCTGTTCTTCCCAGCTTTTTCTCCTGGATTCTTCAGTTCCTGTTGGGCCTCTGTCAAGGGGCAGGTCCTTGTCTGGTGGGGCAGGGGTCAGTAGGTGAGAGTCAGCGCCCCGTGCTGTCCCCAAAGGGGCTGGAGGATCTGGAGAGAAGCAGGAGTGCTAACTAGGGCCTTCTCTCTCCTCCTAATTGGGCAGGATCTGCAGCTGGTGGGGATAGAGGCCACCCTAGTGGACCAGCACGGCTCCAATCTCCTCACCTGAGGGTTTCCCCATGAGGGTACCACTCAGCTCGCCCCTCCACGGTTGGGCGACCTACAGTAGGAGGTCTGCGCAGCTCCCTCCCTAGGGAAGAGTTCCCTGCTTGCTCCCGCAGCCCTAGAAGAGGCGCTGGTGTGGTCTCTCATGACTGCTCGTCCCTTGTCAATCTTCACCATTCATTATTGTTGTGTGTAAGCCGGATGCGTGCACTCACCACGAGAGCTCTTTTCTTTTGTGAAGGGAGGAATCTTCGCTGACGGCACTGCCCACGAGTGGAATGCACTTCGTTGTGCATGAGGGGCGGCCATTAGGCACCGCAGACTCCTCCTCCATCACAGTTCTGTTTCTTCCGTCGTCGAGGCTGCATCTGCTACGACCGCTGTAAGAGTATTCTACTGCGCCATTAGGCCTAGTCAGAGTTGTCGACGTCACTTCATTTCCTTCATCCCGGTTCTCCATCCTGACGTCGTTGAAGCCGATAAGACCGTTTCTTGTTTTTTTTCGTATGGCGTGGGGATCTGTTGCTGTGTTTTAGTTTATTTCGCATCATGTCCGGTTCGGGAGCACCCCCATGTGTCGATGCTCCTGTGGCCAGCACTTTTCCATTACGAACCGGCATGATGTTTGCCTTTGGTGCCTGGGACCCAACCATGATATGGATAGATGCGAAGCCTGTTTTTCTATGGACCGCTGTGTACTGGAAATCCGCGCGTTCGAAGTCAGCAGGGTTCCGCCGACTTTCAGAGGACGATATCGCCCTCGGGCCTCCCAGGCTAGAACTTTAGACCCATCATCTGGGTCCCCTCCCGGGTCTCTACGGCCCGGCAAGGAGGAGGCCTCCTCAGCTTCTAGCCTTGCTGAGGAGGAGGCCTCTTTCACAGTGTCAGAGGAGCGGCATGGCTCCTTCCGGGGTCGCATCATTGACAGCACCCCGACAGTCACCTCCTCCGAGGTGCAGGCTCCCTCAGTGTCGTGGCCCACGGTTGCTGGGTCCGGCACTGGCGTACCTTCGATGCCTCCTCACAGCACTGTTTTGGATCCTGGTGCCGTTTGTGGCATCAGTGATCATGGCAGTGCCAGGTGTGGCACTGGTGCTTTTGGCGACTCCTCTGGCAGTGCCGTTTTGGGTTCCGGTGCTGTGCACAGCATGAGGAACTCAGCCGGGGCCGTCATCAGGCTTGCACTGGGCTCCGGGTTTGTGGGCAGTGTGGTGAACCTGACTGGCGCCGTTGGCGCCATGTCCCAGGACAGTGCCATCTCCAGAGAAACTCGGGGGGTGGCTAGTATTGAGGTTCTTCTGGACGCCTCCTCTTCGGAGGAGGTCGACTTAGATTTGGACCCGGGCTGAATACACGATTCTCCAGGATCGGTAGTCTCTGTGGGACATGGTGTCAGGCGGCCCTATCCCTGAGTCTCTGGAGCAACCTACTTCTGAGGATCCCTTGACTGGGGGTGGCCTGGGGTCTCTTGGAGGTGGTGGCTGTGAGACTGGGGAGGGGGTTTTCTCCTCTCAGGTGTCTGCGGCAACTGCTAGTGTTGGTGCTGCTGAGGCCCCTGAGGGGGGTTGGAGACCCTTGTTTCTGTGGTCTCCCTCCGGGGGCCTACGGACCAGGGTACTTCATTGCTGTTGTTGAGGAAGAGGGCAGCCTCAGAGTCTGAGGGGTTGAGAGGCTGGGGTGAGGGGCGGCGGCGCTCTTCTGCACCCTCTTGGCTTAGGTTGTGGTTAATTGGATAGCTAGGTGGGAAGGTAAATCTGCCTTCTCGAAAACAAGCTGTACAGATGGTTCAGTTGAGCAGCCTAATAGCAGCCATTACCTGGAGGGATCCTTGCTCCCTTGTCCTCAGTCTTTGTAGGACTAGTAAGCTCAAGCCAGTTTCTCCCAGTGGTAGTGGCAGATCGTATCTGTGTCAGTCTTCACCATTCATCACCTTTGGGTATAGTGGCCAGAGGTTACGACCCCATGGGAGCTCTTTTTTGGGTGGGGGGATGGGCAGAGTCAACGCCGCCCTCGAGGTCAGTTCTTCGTCTCCCGCCATAGAGGTCACACCTCGTGGAAAGCTCTGTGCAGAGGCCTGCTGTTATCCTCAAGCCTTCGCCATTTCTCAACGCCGAATTCGATGACACCGACTAGTTTAACGCAGTATTATCCCTGCCGGTTCCGTTGTTCGCCACCAGCGGCCGTCAGCCTCTTTGGTAAGACTGTTCCTTTTCTTTATTTAGCTTGACGAGAGTTGCTGTTTGGTTGTTTTTCCATAGGTCATGTCTGTCAGGGGCAAGAAAACTTGGAACAGGGACGGCCCCCTATGCATCGGGGCCCATGCGGCCGTAAGTACTCTGTCACCAACCAGCATGACCCTTGCCTCGCGTGTCTTTGCCTTAGATTCGTGCGACGCCTGCTTCTCCATGGACCATCGTGTCATTGAACAATGTGCATGGAAAGTTGGACGAGCTCTATCGACTTTTGAGGGATGGGCGCGCACTTGTTGGGCCAAGCCACAATCTCTCGGCCTTTCCTCCGGGTCTCCTCCTGGTTCTATACAGACCGCAGAGGAGGTGGCTTCTGCTCCTAGTAGCCTCACCATTGCAGAAGCCCCTTCCGCGGTGCAGGAGGCCCAGTCCGTCCCCTTTGGGGGACGGACGGGAGGCACCGCATTGGCAAACGCCCCTTTGTGGGTGAAGGCTCACCCGGTGTCATTTCCTCGGGCTGGAAGGCCTGGGTCAGTGCCGTCCTTGATGCCGTCTTGGGCCTCGGCGCTGTTTGTGGCGCCATGGGCCCTGATGGCGCCGGTCCGTCGCTTGGCGCCGTCTCTGCTGTCTGCGCTGTTCGCGGCACCATGGGAGGCTCTACGGCACCATCCTTCACTGTTTCTCGCCTTAGCACCATTAGAGGCGCCGTGGTTGAGCATGGCGCCATATCCAGCTCTGGTACCGCTTGTGGCGCTGAGCGAGGACACGGTGCCGTGGGGGTTTCCGATCTTGGCGCTGATAGTGCGGTCGGAGCTGTCATCTGCGCCGTCTCTGGTCTCAGCGCTGATTGCGGCGCCATGACAGGCCCTGATACTGCTGCTGTCCTCAGCGCCATGTCTTCTTCGCACGTCATTTGCGGTGCGGTTGAGGGCTTCGGCGCCGACTCTGGTGCAGTCCCTCAAACTGGTGCCCCATTCAGTCGGGATGGAAGCGGGTGTCCACGTATCGTCTGGCACAGGAACCAGCCCCCCTCTGAGGAGCGGACAGTTGAGTTGCTCCCAGGTCAGGGGTGCTGACCAGCAGCCAGTGGTGCAGGCCACCATTGCTCTGCAACCTGGCCTCAGAGGATTTTCTGACCCCTCAGTGGTGGTTCTCCCTCAGGTGCTGTGCCTGGATCGCCCAACTTTGGGGCTGATCGGAGCGCCCACAGGAGGGGAAGGCACTTCTCCCTGGGTAGTCCCTTCAGGGACTGACCAGGGTTGGCAGCTGCCTAGGCTGGCTTTTTCGAGAATGGCTCTTTCGGACTGCGAGGGGTCGAGGGGTAGGGGTTCGACACGGCGACCCTTTTCTGGGACCCACATGGGTTCTAGAAGGAGTCGTAGTGTGGATCTCCGCCCTTCCTTTTCGGTGTCCTCGAGAGGGCCCTGTTCTTTGGAGGTAGGGGACCATCCATTTGGACTTTCATGGCCCCCGGTCACCTCACGGGGGATTCTTCAGGGTGCAGCCTAGGCAGTTCCAGTATGGTTGACCAGCTGTCGGCTGTTGTTTTCTGGAGCTCCCTCTTACCTTGGGGCTCCAGGTGCGCTCTCTGGCCCCGGCAGAGGACAGCCGATTCCTCTTGTTGGCTCTGCCCCCTCTCCTCTGCCATCTCCTCCTCCTGCTCTCCCAGGTATTCTTGGTCCGAGAGGCCCTTTCTCCAGGGAGCAGTTCAGAGCTGTGGCTGCTCAATTTCCCTCTTATGTTAGGGCTATGGACAGGCAGGTTTTTCAACCTGCCCCTGAGCAGCCAGCCTCTGAACCTTTGAGGTCCTCCGATTCTTCATCATCCTCTTCAGGAGGAGAGGAACCATCTGTCCACATCTCCCCAGCTGCTGATCTCGCAGAGTATCAGCGTTTCCTCGTGAGGATGTTTGAGGACCTGCATATCACCCCACCCACTCAGCATAATCTGGAGCATCTGACATGCACCATTTTGGGTGATTTTAGTGCGGTTACTCTCGTAGTGCCCCCCTGGCCTGCTGTCTTTCGGGAGGCAGCGGTGCACTTCTGGCAGAGACCCTTTTCTGGAGTCCCAGCTCCTAGGGATCTCTGCTAGAGGTATTGTGCCCCCCCCCCCCAGAGTATCCAGGTAGTCTGCCTCATCCTAGCTCAGAACTGATGCAACTGGATACTCCTGATGGGCTTTGCGCCCTTCACCGTAACTAGCCCCCTGATGCAGACTCCATGGATTTTGACTTCTGGGGTAGGACGACTTTCTACTCAGCACAGTTACTTCTCTCCATATCTGCACATCAGGCCCACTGCATTACCTATGACAGGTTCCTTTGGTCCAGGCTAGGTCAACTCCTAGCCTCGATGCCTGATATGGAGGTAACCAGAAAAGCCATTGCACACTCTGCACGTGGCCTGGAGCTAGCAAGGCACCAAGCGAGGGCATCTTACGACGCCAACGAGGTAGCTTCCAGGGTCGTAGGGACATCGATCTGCACTAGCGGACGGCATGGCTGTGTCTCTTCTGGATGTCACCCATGGCCTGGTGTAGGGTGATTACCTCCGCTTACCAGAGAACCCACCTTTTCTCCTGTAGGGTGAGACAGCGTCTGTCGGGGCAACCTCCTACCCCCTCTGGGGGGTCCCCGTCTCACTCTTCCCACTCTTGGGCCTCTCCAGACCCGTGAAGGTTCTCTTTCTTGATGTGCCATCCACTGAGAGCTAAGGGACTTAGTCCTTTAGGTTAAGGCCCCCCATCGAGGGGCTCGGCACTCACTCAAAGGTGATGAATGGTGAAGATTGACACAGATAAGATATGAAAATTGCATACCTACTGTAATTCTGATCTTTCTGTGTATCTTCACCATTCATCACAGTCCCATCCACCATCCCCCTGGGGCCTCAGTCTCTGGGTCCCCCTCCCTCTCTGTGCCCTCTCCTCCACCCCCTCCTTTCCGTTGGTCAGGAGTGGGCTGACTTTGGGCACATAGGGGGATGTTTTTCTTCTAGGGGGAGAGTGGTCAGTATCGGGGGCACTCCTTCCTCAGTGCCTCGGCTCTGCCCCTGTGGGGTGGGGGTTGGTGGTTGCCCTCTCTTCTGTTCTCTCTCCCTCTCTCCCCATAAGTTTTTCCTTTGATTTCTTTGTCCTTTGGACACAACCCTCAATTTAATTTAAGAAACTAGTTTTCTTATACCAAAACGTGATTTTGAGGGGGTATTCCCTGTATCCTGTCTTTTCTTCCAGAATAGCTGATTTTGCCTATGTTGGAGTTATTGCCAGTGATTCTGTGCCTTGAATTCTGGCAGTTCAGCCTTCTGGCTACTCCTTCGCAGTCCCTATACAATCGGGAGACAGGTCAAGGTTCCAGGGTGTGCTTCTCCCATCCCCCTCTCACGTCCTTACTTCTCAAATTCTTCACCCCTCCCTCCTCCTCTTCTACTTCCAGAGATTGGGGCCCCTCCCAATCCCCTTAGTTTTCCAGCTTTATTCTGTCCTCTCAGTCGTTTATTTCTCCTTTTAGTTGTGTACCCTTTCCTTTATCTGTCCCTTGGACTCTCTTGTGTCCCCCCCCCAAACGTTTTCTTACTCTACGGCGAGTCAGAACTGGCAGGAGGGCGGGGTTGACCGCACCTAACAGCCAACCCACGGGCGCCACACAGTGTGTCGACCTCGAGGCAGGCGCCCGATGGTGCGTCCGACTCAGCCATCCCCCAAAAAAGAGTCTCATGAGGTTGTGACCTCCGCCACTATACCCAAAGATGATGAATGGTGAAGGTACGCAGAAAGATCAGAACTGCAGTAGGTACATAATTTTCATATCCTCCCTTCCTCCCTCTTATCCTTTTCTTATTATTCTTATTCTCTTTCTCTTCTACCCTTATCTTTTCCTGTCTCAGAGCCGCCCGAGGAGTGAGGCCCTGCAGTCTCTTAGGGTAGGGTTCTTATTTTCTGTCCTCTCTTTGGCTTATTCCTTTTTCAGTTTATTTCCTTTCCTTTGTCTATCCCTCAGCTTGCTTGACTCGCTGTTCTTTTTCTAACCTATTTTCACCTCTCCAGCTTTACAGAACTGGGATGGAGGAGGAGTCTGCGGCAGCAAACAGCTGCCCCTCGTACCACGTGAGTGCATTCCGCGTGGTGGTGCCGTCAGTGCCGATTCAAAAATAAAAATCCCGTGGCGGATGCACGCATCCAACTTACACCCAACAGTAATGAAAGGTGAAGATACAAGAGAAGATCAAAAATTAAGGTAGGTACGTAATTTTCATTTCTCGCCTCCACTTTCTCTGCCTCTCATTCCTTCTTTACAAGGTTTTTCCGGCCCTGCGGGGTCTATTACTTGGGAGAAGTTCAAGGTGATGGCAGCTGTCTACCCCTGGTACCTTAGAGCCCTGTATGAGGTCATAGTCAGACCTCAGGCCCCTGCACAGCCTGCCTCTGAACACAGCTTTTACAAATCTCCGACCTCTTCCTCTGAGGAAGGGGATGCCTCCATTCACTTTTCCTTTGATGCTGATCTTACCTCCGATCAGCATTTCCTATCAGAGATGATAGAGGAGCTGTGCCTCTCCCATTTCATAGGTCACTACCCTGCAAGTGCAACACTATCATTTCTCGGGGAATACAGTTTGGAATCCACCGTGATCTCTCCGTGGCCTCAACCCTTCACGAATGCATTGCACAGTGTCTTGCAGAACTCCTCAGCCCCTATTCCAGCCCCGGGGGACTGCCAGCGCAGGTACTGTGCACCTGTGGGGTCTCCAGGTACTGCACCCCATCCTTCCTCAGAAGTGGAACTGCTGGACACCCCCTGGCGCCCTAGGCATGACCGCCCCCCAGACTCCGACTCAGCCAAGTTTGATCACCTGGGTAGAAAGGTATTCTTGGCGTTGCACCTCCTTTTGTGTATTTCTGCGCACCAGGCACTTCTGCCTATACCAAGCACCTGTGTGCGATGCTGGGTCAACTACTGGCATCCATGCCTGATAGTGAGGTAACCAGACGGGCCATCAGCCTTTCTACCTGTGGCCTTGAGCTAGCGAGACACCAATCAAGGGCATCTTATGATGCCAGTGAGGTAGCTTCCAGGCTTGTGGGAACAGCAGTCTGCATCAGGTGGATGGCGTGGCTCCAGCTTTCCAGTTCCCTGGCCCTGCGTAGGGTGATTACCTTACCATTCCAGGGGGCCCACTTCTTCTACCCCAGGGTTAGGCAGGAGTTAGTAGGGCACCTTCCCTCTCCCAGGTCTTGGGACCGCCTGCCTTCCCCTGACCAGTCTCGGGTCCCGCCAGACCCGTGAGGTGCCTCCTCTTGTGTATTCCCCCTCAAGAGGCTGAGGGGTCTTTCTTCCTTAGGTTGTGGCAGTGCCTCCTAAGGTGTCAGCTTGGTACTCACCCAGCAGTAATGAATGGTGAAGATTGATCCTTGGAAGATATGAAAATTGCGTACTCACCATAATTGTTGTTCTTCCAGAACATCTTCAACATTCATTCAAACCCCAGGAAACCCTCAGTATGCTTAACTATTGCAGTCAGCCTCCTATGCTGAATTGACCCAGAGAGATTGGAACGTATGCAAATGATGGAATCGTTGGCACATGCCAGTAATTCGGACTGCTGTCCCTAAGTGCTGCAGCATTCTAAAGTGTTCAGATTCATTTTCTCCACCTGCCTAGTCTGACACCTCAGAGAGTTCTCATCAGTACTTCGCTCCATTCTTTGCTTTACTGTTTAAAACAGTACATTTTACTTCACTTTTATACGCTGACCCTAGTTTTAGTTTCAGGTTAGTGGGTTAGTTTTTTTTGAGATATTTTCTGTGCTGTTTTTCTCCAGTTCCTTATCAGTTCCAGGGAACCGGAGAAACCCTTAAAGTCAGCGTTTTCTAGGGGCGTGGCTTTGATGTTCTATCCACACTTTCTGGCAGTCGCCTTTCCCGTTTAAGACTGGCCAGAATGTCTTAAAACTGGCTCCTCCCACTCAACTGGGTGGTAACTCCTTCGACTCCGCCTCATGACGCCAGATCTTCTTTTCCGCTGAAAGAACCAGGTTCCCTCCTTATTGCTGTCGCACTGAATGGGCCCTTCACTACTAAATCTATGGATTTACTTCCAAACTCTAAATAAAAAACTTCGTCTTCAGGCTTGGTTTTCGATCGTGGCAGCGATGGACGATGGCAGATCCACTCCCGGGTTCCATCTGTGCCTTTGCGGGCAGAAGATGTCCTGAATGGATCTCCACTCCGTGTGCATCTATTGCCTGGCACACAAGCACAGCCCTTAGGCTTGCGATATTTGTCACACTTTCCATTCTTGAAGACCATCAAGCCCGACTTATTCTAGGCCATCCGAATGAACAGAACCCGCCGGTCAAGTCGAGAGATACCCATCAGGTGGTCTACGTGGCTGTGGGGTCCGCTGAACAGCTAGCGGCATTTGAGGAGGTGGTGGCCTAGGCCACAGCTCACACCTCCTCTGCTTCGGTGTTCATTCTGCTTTCACTGGGCACCTCCTTCACAGGGGCATTCAAGAAATTGTGCCAGGCTTTACTGATTCTTGGTCAGGGCCCTTCTTCGAGGCATAAATCCAAATCGAAAAAAGACCAAAAAAACAGTCTCGTCGTCGATCATGGGACCAGGAACGTTCACACTCAAGGGCTTCTGATTCCCGCACTTGTCCAGATCCGACTTAGGTTGAATCTTCGGCCCAGGCTGCTGGCTCCACGGCAACCCTGTCAGGCCAGTTGGCCGAGACATTGGTCTGTCTTCCAGACAAGATTTTCCTCGAGCCGATCGAACAGTTTTCGACTGAGGAGGCTGACACTTCCTTATCCAGGACTCCAGTCCTGACTCAGAGCATTGGAGGGATGGATCAGTCTACTGACTTGCTGCCTCTGGTCACTGACCAAGACCCGGAGGTGCCTTGACTTTCACTGACGCCTTCCAAACCCCGCCACATGTCCCCTCTGCGGTCGAGGTCTCGGTCTTACTCTTGGGGGTCGAATGGTTCCCGCTGACATTGGCACTCCCACTCTCGACGCTCTTGGAAGTGCCACTGCTGCTATTCTTCATTCTCGTCCTCCTCGGAAGAGCAGAGGCTTTGGCACAAGTTACGTTTATGTGCAAAGATCTTATGTGGCAACAGCGGGTGTTCTGCATTATGAAGCTGTTCCTGGCCTCTACACCGGCCATCACCTGGCTGTTGCCTCAACGGCCAATGCCATTTCTGCCTCGGGAGCCGACCAAGTCGGTCCCGGCTCGCCTGACCCCAGTGTCTTCGTCAAATCCCATGGAGCTGCCTCCTAAACAGTTGATGACCAGTGGTCTGACCAAGGAGCCTCAGCCGGTCTTGGGGCTTCCCCATCGGCTGTTGGTCACCGTCACTCTTGACTGTCCACGGAGGGTTAGTGGGGATTCTGGAAGTCGTCCCCTCCTCGACAGCTCTTTGAAGTCGGAGAGTTCCTGCTTAAACTCCTGTCTGGTGGACGTGGAGTTGGTTGGGGGTCTCTCAACGGATGAAGGCCCTACCTCCTTTACGGGTCTCCTCTGCCTGATCTTGGAATCTGCAGGGCTTAAAATGGAACCAGTACAGAACCAGGCCTGTTACCCCCTGACCGAGATCTTAGACTGGGGAGACTCCCCTGGCATAGCAGAGGTCATCCTTGGTCCTGCCTTGGAGCTTTGGCAGCATGACGCTTCCTGTCTAGCACCATCAGTCCAGATGGTCCGCAAGTATGCCGTTCCTACCGGCTCCCTTTTGGGATTCACAGAACACCCCTCAGCTTAGAGCTTGGTGGCCAAATATGTGTTCCGGTGCTATGGCAACATGGGGACGTCAACAAGCCACCTGACAAAGAGTCCAAGAAGAAGGACCATGCGGCTAATCTTTACTTGGCCTTCACCTGGCGAGCTCGGCCCTCCTCATGGCCCACTTCTCCAATGTCCTGTTGGTCAGTTTGGATGAGGTGCTTCCTCACCTACCTGTGGACTTCCAGACCAAGGTCAAACAGGTCTGGGACCAGGGTCAGGCTGTAGCAAAGCAGCAGCTCCCAGACAGCCATGGTCATTGGGGACTCCTGTGCCTGCTCCGTGGTGAACACGATAGCCATGCGCCACAGGGCTTGGCTGCGGATATCTACCATCATGGCAGATACCCAGCACAAGTTGACGGATATCCCTTTCCTGGGCACAGACTTGTTCGGGCTTGGAGTTGAGGGTCACCTCACCCACAGTCAAAAGTCCAATTTATTTATTTATTTAGCTTTTGTTAACCACGTAAGTACACTAGACAAGACATTTGCCTATTTTCAGGTATGACCCGGGAGAGTACAAGGAAATACGAATTCAATACAGAGGACAACATGATACACTTTAGGCAGTTTCACAGAGTCAGGGGAAACATAACATAACATATTCAGTAGGTACACACAGTTAAAACATATTCAGAGCATATACATAGAATAACCAAGGCTATGAGCAGCGCACTATATACAATTATATACAGTTCAGTTCAGGACCCCAGAAAAGTAGAGCCACAGTCAGAGCAATGCCTTGGACTCAGTGACATCCGCTCAGAGGAACCCCAAGGGCTCCAAGTGGCAGAAAAAGCCCTTTCAGTCCTCCTCCTCCACTCCTGTGGCCAAACCAGCCCGGCCTCAAGTTGGGCAGCAGGCACAGGCCTGGCGACCTTGGCCCAAGTCGGTGACCTTGGTCGTCCATAAGCCTGGAGGGAGAGGCCCCGGTGGCCCCTCAGCTGGGCCCCCTCCTTCTCCAAGCCTGCCCAGTGATGGGATGAGGGGTGCCACCCTCATGCCCGTCACACCTCCCCTTGGTCCTCCTGTGGGGGGGGGGGAGCTGACTCTGCTACTTGCTTTCCGCCTGGTCCGCTGTCACCATGGACAGGTGAGTGCTTGAGGTGGTGGGTCAGAGTGTGCCTCTGGTATTCGAGCAGTACCCTCCTTGCCAAGCCCGCGCCCCACGGGAGGACTTGGTATCCACAGGCATTCAGTCGGATCTTCGGGACGACATTGCCCAGCTCCTCAGCAAGAAGGTGGCAGTTGCTGTCACGGATCCTCCGGAACACCCACGGTTTGTCTCCAAGTACTTCCTGGTGCCAAAACGGATGGGTGGCTGGCGCCTTCTGCATGACCTGAACAAGTTTCTTGAGCCCCACACCTTCAGGATAGTCACTCTCTCTCTCAGATCATACCATCTGTAGAGCAAAACATGTAGTTTTGCTCCCTGGATCATCAGGACGCGTTCTTTCATGTCCTGATCCGTCCATTCACAGAGGGTTCCTCCGCTTCCGAATAGAGTGAGCCCTCCATGAGTTCCAGACCATGCCATGCGGCCTCTCCTCGGCCCCAGAGTCTTCATTAAGTGCATTGTAGTGGTGGTAGCATATCTGAAGTGCCGTGTGGTCCGGATTTACCTGTTACATGAATGACTGGCTGATCACAGGTCCCTCCAGGCAGGAGATGGAGCGGTCCAGGGACCTGGCCCTCCAGGACCTGTGTCTCCCTTGGCCTTCTGGTCAACGAGGCCGAGTTGGAACTCGTGCCTTCGAAGGTGATCATCTTCATTGGAGCGGAGCTCGACTCATGCAGATCCAGAGTCCAGCTCCCGGTGGACAGGGTGGAGACTCTCTCCTTTGCCCGATCATTTTAGGTTGGGCAATTGTGCTCTGCCTGGGTCTTCCTGCGCCTGCTGGATTACATGGTGGCCTGCACCAGTGTGGTCAGTTGGGCCCACTGGAGAATGTGCTCTCTGCAGTGGATGCTGGCCAACCAGTGGTCTCAGAGCAGGGGTAGTGTGACCCAGCGGATGTGGGACGCTCTCCAGTGGTGGTTAGTCCCAGAACATCTGCAGGAAGGAATCCCGTTAATCCGCCCAGAGCCAATTGTCATCCTGACGACCGATGCCTCTCTCATGGGCTGGGGTGCCCACCTGGGGGAACACAGAATCCATGGGCTCTGGACCCCTGAGGAGTCCCGATGCCACATCAGCCTTCTGGAGCTCTGAGCAGTTCGACTGGTGTCGACTGCTTTTGCTCTTCACATTCCGGGTCAGGTGATCCAAGTCCAGACAGACAACATCACAGCCATGTACTACCTCAACAAATAGGGCGAGATGCATGCCCTGCCACTGTGCAAGGAAGCTTTCCATGTGTGGACCCTCGTGCGCAGCCTGGGGGCTGCTCCCTTTGCCATCCATGTGGCAGGGGCCTCCAACCGAGTGGGCAAGGCGTCTCATGAGTGGTCCCTCCACCCAGAGGTAGTACACAGTGTGTTCTCTCAGTGGAGCACCCCTGAGGTGGACCTGTTCACCTACAGGGAGAACGCAAAGCTGAGGCTGTTTTGTGCCTGCCCCCTTAGCAGGGAACACTGCAGGGGGATGGCTTCTCGAAGCCCTGGACCCCAGGCCTCTTCTGTGCCTTCCCTCCACATCCCTTGATACGCAAGGTGCTTCTGAAGGCCAGGAGGAACAAGGCACAGGTGAATACTCTTGGCTTTGGACTGGCTGAATCAGTTTTGGTACCCCGATCTCCTCAGCCTCAGCAGCAGGCTCCTGAGACATCTTCCTCTCCGCCCGGACCTGCTCTCCATCAATCAGGGGAAGGTACTTTATCTGGACCTTCAATCCCTGCACCTGACAGCCTGGTTCCTGGGCGGCTAGAGTTCCAGGCTTTGGGTCTCTCTGAAGATGTCGTCGCTGTGGTGGTGGCATCTCGGAAGGAGTCGACCAGGAAGTGCTATGCCTTCAAATGGAAGAGGTTTTCCATTTGGTGCCAGGGCAAAGGGTTGGACCCTCTGTCCTGTCCAGTGGCTAGCATCCTTGACTATCTGTGGTCCCTCTCTCAGTCGAGCCTTTGGTCGATGACCCTTTAGGTGCACCTGGCAGCCGTCTGTTCTTACTGGGCGGAGGCTGGTCAGCAGTTGGTGGCTCAGGAGAAGGTGGTCTGGTGCTTTTTTAAAGGCCTTGTCCACATTTTCTCTCCGTTGTGTTGCAAAGCTCATGGGCAAGCCATTCGAACCAGTGCACAGATGTGATAAGTCTCACCTGTCATGGAAGACTGCCTTCCTGGTGGCTATCACGTCAGCCAGAAGGATCAGTGAGCTCCAGGTGCTTTCGGTGGAGTCTCCTTATCTGGTCTTCCACAGGGATAAGGTTGTTCTTTTCCCCAACCTGAAGTTCCTCCCAAAGGTTGTGTCTGAGTTTCACCTTAGCCAGGTGATCAATTTCCCAGTGTACTTCACCAATCACACCTTGAAGGCCAAGCACATGCTCCATACTCTGGACCTGAGGTGAGTGTTCGCACACTCACCAGTGCCTATGGCCAGGTGGCCTCAAAAACAATCAGACAATATCTGTCCCAGTGGGACTGGTCCCCCCATATCCCAGGCCCCAAACATTGACGCGGCCCTTGATTACTTCACATGCTCATTTAACAAAGCGTGTGACATTTATGCCCCTCTTACAAAAACACAATCTGTAAAACATAATGCCCCTTGGATCATGCCTTTATTACGGCAACAACTAAAACAAAGAGATGATCTCTGGCACAGAGCCGTTGAATCTGGCTCACAGGCAGACAGGCAAGCCTACAAAGCCGCACGTAATAGGTGCACCTGCACCATTCGCACGGCCAAGACTGATTATTATAAAGCCACTTGGCCTTCTTCTGAAAGTCTTGGAAATTTTAGGACAACATTAAAGAGCTAAATGGAAAATCCTGCCCCCACCCAAGCTTTGCATCAATAATGCCATCTCAACTGACCCCCAGGCCATTGCCAACTGCCTTAACTCCACTTTTTCCGATCTTAGCGCAGTCCTCCCGAGCAACTTCTTCACCCCTACTCTGGCTACCCCTGAGCCCAACTTCCAGCGCCCGCCCCCCCTTTCTACTTTAGAGTCATTACAATGCGGGAGGCCAAAACCTACCTCTCCAAAGCTCTCAGTGGCTCCAACTATTGCAAAGATTCTTTTGACATGAAAATCCTTTACCGGGTCCTTGACACTGTCCTCTCCCCCCTGACTGACCTCCTTAACCGCTCCCTATTCCTGGGGCAGTTCCCAACCATCTGGAAGACTGCTACAGTAACCCCAATACTAAAAAGTGGAGACGGCACCAACCCAAACAACTATCGGCCCATCTCCATCCTCTCCCCCCTCTCCTCACAAAAGCCCTCGAAACAATCATGGCTGACCAACTCACCCGAGTATCTGCTTGCTCACAATTTACTATGTAGGGAGCAATATGGCTTCAGATCAGGCCATAGCACAACCACTGCCCTCATAGAATTCTCTAATTTCATTCACTCTGCCCTGGACAGAAAACATCTTGCTGGAGCCATCTTCGCAGACCTCTCAAAGGTCTTTGATATGGTCTCCCACCCTCTCCTCCTAGATACACACTACCTTACTGGTCTATCACGCAGTCTCCTCTCCTGGTTCACCAGCTACCTTACAGCTAGTTCCCAATGTGTCAAGATAAACAACACCCTATCTACCCCCCGCCTGTCTGCTCTGTGGTCCCCCAGGGTTCCATTTTCCGCCCTCTGCTTTTCAGCATTTGCTTAAATACCCTACTCAAATCCTGCTCCGGTAACTTACTGTTATACGCTGGTGATGCGGTCCTCTATGCCTCACACCCCAGCCCAGCCGTACTACAGTCCTCCTTCCAAGACTCGTTCAACCAGATTGAAAGCTGGTTCGCTGACTGCAGGCTTGTGGTCAATGTCAAATAAACAAAGGCCATGCTCTTTGCCCGCTGGCAAAGCAAGGCCAAGGACGCAGAACTAAAAATTCTCTCCCATGCTCACCTCCTTCTGGAACAGGTACATACCTATAAATATCTCGGCCTTACCCTTGACAACTCCCTGTCCTTCCATTCCCATATTAACATTCTATCCTCAGCTATTAATGCCCACATCGGCCTTCTCTACCAGCACAAGGATTGCCTACCACCAGAAGCACTCAGTCTGGCTGTCGCCTCTTCTGTCCTCTCTCTCTCGTTGACTATGGGCTCCCCATCTACTCAGCTGCTGACCACACCTCCCTAAACAAAATTTACCTAGCTATTAACAAAGCGTACCGACTCCTCCTAGGAGCAGACAAATGCTTCCATACTCGCACCCTCTACGCCCTCACCAACATTCTCACCCTGGAGGAAAGACTACAATATCAAACTTGTCTCCTCACCAAAAGAATCCACCTGGGGTTGTCCCTCCTGGGGGGCTCTGCCTCCCTATTCTCATCCCCCAGCAGCCACTTGTTCCTCCAACAAACACATGTGGACCGTGCCCAGGGTCAGGACCTCCCTAGCTCAGCAATCCTTCCCTTATAGAGCACCTGTATGGTACAACAAACTGCCCCCCAGCCATTACCTCCATCCCCAAATTAGGGCATTTTAAGACTACCCTAAAAAAACACATTCTCTCTGTCTGCCACTGCCAATGTAACTGCTAATCCTCCTCTCTGGTCTAGCCCCTCCCAGAGCTGCCCTAGGCTGGTCCTTGACAATATCTTCTCCTAGACAGCACCCACTAACTCAGTTCCTCAGCCTACAGATCCATTGACTTTTCAAGCAGACCTAAGTGCCAGCACTTGGGCTACGCTGTCTATACCAATATGTACTACTCCCAACTGTTATTTCTGTGGAATCTGTATTCAGTGCATGGTACCACTACCCATAGCCACCAACTGTATAGGACAGTTTTGTTACTGGTCACTGTATTCTGCTATTTGACAATGCCTCTGAGGCTGCACTGTAACTGTACCATTTGTGTTTACGTTCAGTACTACATGTATAGGTCAACAGCCACTTTAGCTATTGTATGTAAAATACTTCTGTATAAGATGTGATTGTTATACTTCTGTCCTGTCTCATTGTACGTATGATTATGTTGACATGGAGCCTTTGTAAATGAGTCTATGACTCAAAGGGTTGTAATTCCTATGATATGTTTAAATAAATAAAATAAAGAAATACTACCAGGAGCGCACAGCTGGAATTCCGGGAGAGGTTCGCCAGCTGTTTGTCACCTATGCTGAAGCTGCACCTGGCAGACCTGCAGCTGAGCAGATGAATGGGGCATTCACGAAGTGCCTGGCAGTGGTGGCCGCACACCTCAGGAGACTAGGGGTCTCAGTGTTCTCCTACCTAGACGACTGGTTAGTCGTGCAAGACCCCCCTCAGTAGGTCAAAGAGTCTCTCAGTTTAATTCAGTGCACCCTAGAATCCTTGGGGTTTCTAATAAACCACCAAAAATCTCAGTTGGAAACAGTACAGATCCTGGAGTTTATAGGAGCAGAATTAGACATCCAGCAAAGGAAAGCATTCCTGCCTCAGGACAGGGCAGACAGTTTGCTAGCGCTGGCAAACTCATTCGCCTTAGCAGTGCCCAAACCAGCAAGACATTTCTTGCAGCTGTTAGGCCACATGGCTGACACTATGGCCGTGGTCCCGGGTGCCAGATTCCAAATGAGAGACATACAGTTCCACTTCAGATCCCTGTGGTCCCAGAGAAAGCACCCACTCTCCATACTGGTCCCAGTTACAACGTCCCTTCTTCAGGCACTCAAGTGGTGGAAGGAAAGAGACAGTCACAGGGAGGAGTTGTCTTTTCAGCAACATGCCCCCTCTGTCATCCTTTCAACAGATGCCTCCCTCTTAGGGTGGGGGCACATCTGGACGACCTCACGGTAAGTGGTACCTGAACTCATCAAGAGTCACACCTGCACATCAACCTGCTGGAACTCAGTGCAGTGTTTCTGGCACTCTAGTCCTTTACCCACTGGGTCCAAGGAAAGTCTGTACAGGTCAGGACAGACAACATCACTACTATATATTACATCAACAAGTAGAGTGGAACCAGGTCCACCATGTTGTGTCCAGAGGCCATGAAAATCTGGAGCCTGGCATACTCCCAACCAGATCTCTCTTTGGACAATACACCTTCCAGGGAAGGACAGTGTGCTGGCAGATTCTCTCAGCAGAATCGGCCAGAACCACCATGAGTGGTCCCTGAACAAACAGGTGCCGAACACTGTCTTCAGTATGTGGAGTACTCCAGCGACAGACCTCTTTGCATCCAGGGGAGAATCATCAGCTCCCACAATATTGCTGCAGGCCTCCTGCAAAGGGCACTTTGCCGCTGGACGCCCTGACACTGAATTGGACAGAGAGATTTCTTTATGCTTTTCCTCCTTTTCCCCTGTTGCTGTGGGTTCTCCTCAAACTGAGAAGCCAGTCAGCAACCATGGTAATCTGGTGGCCCCAGACTGGGCCAGACAACCATGGTACTCCTTCCTACTAGCCCTGTTGGTCGCACAGCTCATTCATCTTCCTCCGAGGCACAGTCTCCTGGCCACTTCCCAGGGCAGGATTCTGTACCCCAATCTCAGGTCTCTTCACCTCAAAGCTTGGCTCTTGATGACCTAGAGTTCTCTAACCTCCATTTTTCTAGGGAGGTCCTGGATGTCCTCAAGGTATCCAGGAAGCCAGCCACCAGGAAAACCTATGCATCCAAGTGGAAGGGGTTTTTGTTTTGGTGCAGACCTAAGCACATCAATTCCTGGGAGCAGGCTTGCCCGTGATACTCTATTACCTCGTCTACCTGAAGAGCCTAGATCTCAGACCTGCCATTAAGGTTCATTTAGTAGCAATTTCAGCTTACCTCTCAGCAGGTAAGGAAAAGGCAGTGGCCTCTCACCTCATTTTCAAGAAGTTCTGCAAGGGACTTATGCACCTGTACCTACCTCTCAGAGAGCCTGTTCCTCCCTGGGATCTGAACCTCTGTATAGCCAAGCTCATGGAGCCCCCATTTGAACCTATGGCTGCTGCATACCTGAAGTACATTACCTAGAAGACTGTCTTCCTGGTAACTATCACCTCGGCTAGGAAGGTGTGTGAATGTCTGGCCCTTTGCACTGACAGTAGCTATATTGTATTCCACAGGCACAAGGTGATCCTTAGGACCAACAGGCAATTCCTCCTTAAGGTGGTTTTTGAATTCCACCTGAATGAGTCCATTACTCTCCCTGTGTTTTTCACAGCTAAGTCCAGCTCGGGTGAGCTAAAGCTCCACAGCCTGGATGTCAAGAGAGCACTTAGCCATTATGTTGAGTATTCCACACCTTTCAGATCTAGTTACTCGCAGCTTTTCGTGACTTATGGTGAAGTGGATAAGGATGGGCCAGCTTCAAAGAGGACTATTGCTTACTGGATAGTCTCTTGCATACAGGTCTGTTACAGCGAAGCTGGTAAGTATCCCTCAAGGCCTCAGAGCTCATTCCACTCATGGAACAGCTGCTTCAGCAGCAGCAGCAAGAGATGTCCCCCTGTTGTAAATCTACAGAGTGTCCACTTGGAAAACTGTCCACACATTCACTAAACACTACTGCCTGGACATACAGTCCAGAAGTGACGCCAGGTTTGGCACAGCAGTAGTGCAGAACCCTTTCCCCAAGTAGGTTCTGTACCCAACCTCCCAAGAAACTGCTTGGTAGTCTGCAGTAGTTAAGCATACTGAAGGATACTTGGGGTTTGAAGAAAAAATGACTTATAGTAATGTTCTTTTTTCCAGGGGATCCCTTAGTATGCTTAACTGTCCCTCCTTGCCTCCCCTTCGAGAACCAGAAAAGGACCTACATATTCTTATTTGTTACCCTCTGTTTAGTCACTTGGGCAAAGTTTTTATTTATTTATCATTTTCTCCTTTGATCCCCTTGCCGGCTACTTCTGATGTTCCCCTGCGCTGTCCTTCGAGAATCAGACCCCCTTCCCTGTTGCCCCCATGACTTGCCCTTTGTGGAAGGGGGTGGGAAACTTCTTGCCCCACCACAATGAATCCAGGTCAGGAGGTGCTCTCTTGGGGTGGCGCTGCGGGGGACAATCGTAATTTCTTCTACAGCAGGGAACCATTTTCCGCTTTTTTTCTTGTGGAAGGGAGCATGCAATGCCACCAATGACACGGTGAGTGGCTGCTCCGCCTCCTCCCCCACGTTTGAGGGACATGGCATGCCCACCCCCAACCCCAGCCGCTGCTAGGGATCAGGCAAATGCCGGTCTGTGTTCACCACCCTCTCTGGGAGAGGAGAGCTGTCCCTTGGTTGCTTAATCCTCTCCCTTCCCGGCTGACCCCCGGTGACCCGCTTGCACTGCGAACATGGGTCACCAACGTGGTAAGAGGTAAGGCAATGATGCCTTACCCCTCTATGCCACTGGACTGGCACTTACTTGAGCAATGTTTTTAGGGTCTTTTAATAACTTATGGGTTCACTTTGGATCCAGTCTGTGTGTTTTCTCTTCAAAAACATGGGGAGTTTTTGTGTTTCTACATGGGTAGTAGTCAGGGCTATAGAATAGTTAGATAAGGGGGGTTAGATTCCACTAGGTGAATGTTTTCTAATGAATCTGAACTGTTCAGAATGCAGCAGCAGTTTGAATTACTGGCACGTGCCAATGATTTCATCATTTACATACGTTCCAATCTCTCCAGGGCAGTTTAGCATAGGAAGCAGACTGCAGTAGTTAAGCATACTGAGGGATCCCCAGAAGAAAGAGTATTAGTATGGTAAGTAATTTTTTTTTTACTGCTTCCCAACCAACTTCCCCTCGTGGCCAGTCTGCTGGGCAGCATCGCTGCCCTGCTTGCCCTCTGTGACAGGGCTGAATAAGTCCCTGTCCCATTTGTTATGCAGAAAGAGTTTAAATGCAAGTATCTGTTCTAGTCTCTCCTTTTCTGTCTCTTTGTCTGGTTGTGCAACCAGATTTTCTCGTGAGACCTGGGACTCAATCACCCCGACGGTTTTACAATTCTCTGCCTCTTACTATCTCTCTACCTTCTCTTGCTGTTCTGTCTTTTCTCCCCCTTGCATATCGGCTGGAAAAAAAATATATGTGAATCATCATGTGGAAATGTAACTGATATTGGGATCCCTTTGTTTAGAAATGTATATAGTCATACTGTTTAAATGATTGCAAAGCTAAAACTGTATATAGTTATACTGTTGAAATGATTGCAAAAAGCTGTTTGGAACTCAAGGGGTTAACCTGTTTGCAAGCTGTCTGAGAAGCTGTAAGCAAGAGGTCAGTTCTGGGTCACAATGTTCTTTTTGCTGCACTTGTTGAAACTTACAAGAACACTGTGTGAGAAGCATGCTGTTTTCTTAACGAGCAGGGGTTGCAAAGAATTATAAAAACAGGGCTACAATTTCTTGCAAGAGAGAAAAACCTCAGAGTCTGAGATTGGAAATTGAGAAGAAGCCCAGATGGACTTTCTCTGTTTATACTGCCTTTGTAAATAGTTATACTGGACAATTTTATTTTTTTTATTTTACTGTTAATAAATCACTTGTTCGAATTTTACAACTGCTCCTGGTTTTCCTATGCCTCCTACCCTGTGCCTAGATGACAGATGGTATGAGAGTGGGATTTACCCCGTGCATACTCTAAACCAGGAGTTTTGTGCATGGGTACTAGACCTGGCACCAGGGAAGCATAGAAGAAAGGTATGGATTCTGCAGCAGCAAGCCCAGGAATGGTTACCAGGAGAATGGCAGCCAAACTAGCAGAGACCGAAGTCCAAGCTGAGACTGTACAGCTAGCACCAGTTATAGAAAACGAACAGGCAGTGACAGAACTTGAAAGCCTGACTGACTCTTTCAAATGGTAGGCTATACAACAAAAAGAGATGGAGAAGCAGAGAAGAGAAGAGATGCAGCAGACAGAACAAGAAATTCAACTTTTAGAAGCACAAAGAAAATAAGAAATGCAACAACTGGAGCAGCAGAGCTGAGAAAAGATGCAGCAACAGGAGCAGCGGTGGCTGGATGCCTTGCAGGCTATCAAAGACAGAGGATCAGGCATAAATCCAGATTAGCAACAGGACACAGGCAACATGAAATACATTAAGCTTGCAAAGTTGTGTCCCTCCGATGATATCGAAGCACACCTGACAACTTTTTTTTTTACCTTGTATTTATGCGCCTTCCCTGCCTCCTCTCTCCACTCTCTCAGACAGCCTTTTCTGCAGGCCCCTACTCCCATCGTAATCTGCCCCTAGAGCACACGGTTCCACACTGTTTTACCCCTGGAATACCCCCTGAGTAGGGGTGAGGAGGGACCCCCCGTGCTTACCCCCTCAAACCAACATACTGTATCATGGAATCGGTGCAACAGAGTCTGTCCGACGAGCCTGGAGACCCCCCAGCGAGCTGTCGTCACCTAGGAGAGAGCAAGGTGTTTTTCCCTTGTTCTTCCCCAGACGTCTGCAGCCTAGTTGAATCGCTCCGTTCGGTTCTGGGTGATCTGACGCCTCCCGGTAGGTGTTTGATTCGGTCGGTTCCCCCAGGTCAGGATTATTCCCCAGAAGACTATTATGAACCAGATTTGGAGGGGGATGAAGATTATGATGATGATGATGATGGTGTGGAAAGTCTGGATGAGCCCATAGAACTGGACATCTCCCCAGACAGACCTTCTGCTGTTTCCCCTCCTACGCTTTCTGAGTCCCCTTCCACTTTATGTTCTACAAAAAAGTGGCAGAAACCCTCCAGCTCCCTCTGGATGAAGCTGTCGAGGAGCAAGAGGAGCCTGACTATGTGGAGATGATGGACATTCCAGAGTCCAAGAGATTGTCTATTCCCCTTCACAGATCCTTTGGGAAACGGACACAGAAGTTCCCTAAGACTCAAAATTCTTTACCTCCTGTGGACAGGCGAATGGACAAGAGGTATATGTTGTCAGGCCCAGGTATGGAGTACTTGTACCAGCAATGCAGCCATGTTGGGGTCATGCAGGCTGCAGCCTGTGATAAGGCTAACATACCCTTGGTTTCACACCCCTCAGATAAAGACTCCAGGAAGCTGGATGCCATGGTTAAAATACAGTACATGGCACCTTCCTTGGGACTCAGGCAGGCTAACTATATGGCCTATACAGCCAGATACCAGAAGTCCAGATAGGATACTGTTTTGGAACTGGCTAAACAGGCTTCCCCCCAGCTTGCCAAGGAGCTGGAGGAGGTGGCTGCTGATGGGATTGAGGCATCATAAATCCAGTTTCATGCTGCTGTGGACTCCAGTAATGTGTCATCACGAGTCATGGCTACATCTGTGGCTCTTCGGAGACTGGCTTGGCTCAGATGTACTAGCCTATCACAGGACACCTAAGCTAAGGCCATGGATTTCCCTGTCATCAAGAATTCTCTGTGTGGGGAGCAGACAGAGAATTATACGAAGAAGATGGATGAATACAGAACCACCTATAGGAGTGCATAGGCCAAGGAAAAGCAGGCAACTCCTCCAAAGCAGCAGTTATGGGGCAGGGGCAGGCCCTTTCACAGGCCTTTCTACCAGGCACAGGCCTCTTCTCCTTTTCTTCAGAGGGAGAGGCAGAAGAGGGATGAGCAGAGCTGCTTCCTCCTTTCAGTCTAAGGTTCCTGCCAAGTAGACACCCTGATGTGTCAGCCCGGGTTGACTCCCCAATTCCTGTAGGAGGCAGGCTGGCTTACTACTTCCAGGACTGGAAGTCTGTTACCTCACACAAGTGGGTCCTGGAGGTAGTAAGCCAGGGACTGGCCCTCAGTTTCAAAACATTTCCAAAGTTGAGGGTCAGGTCCTTTCCACCTGCAAACATCTCTGAAACCATTGCCCTAGAGGCAGACGTTTCATCTCTGCTGGCTCTCAGAGACATAGAGAAAGTTCCTGTACCTCACAGGGGCAAAGGTCTGTACTCCAGATACTTCCTTACCCCCAAAAAAACAGAGGAGTGGCGGCCCATCCTAGATTTAAGATACTTAAACAAGCACCTAGTAAAGCCAAAATTAAAAATGGTGACTCTGGGAATAATTCTTCCCTCTCTAAGGCCAGGGGAGTGGCTAGCCTCCCTGGACCTAAAGGATGCCTATTTTCACATTCCCATCAGGTGCTCCCACAAAAAGTACCTCAGGTTTGAACTGCCTTCCGGCCATTATCAGTTCAAAGCAATGCCCTTCGGCCTAACATCAACTCCAAGGGTGTTTACAAAATGCCTAGCAGTAGTAGTGGCCTTTCGAAGGAGACAGAACATTTCCATATTCCCATACCTGAACAACTAGCTTATTGTGGGTCACTCTCCAGATCCAGTCAAGTCAAATTTGCAAGTGACCCAACAAGTGCTCACTTCTCTAGGATTCCTCCTCAAACTTCCCAAATCAGTTCTCGAGCCAGTGCAACTCTTGACCTTCGGAGGGGTAGAGTTAGATACTGTCAAAGCAAGAGCCTTTCTCCTTCTGGCAAGGGTAAAGGACATTATAGAGTTGGCTTCTTCTTTCCACCTTCTGGTGTCTCGACCAGCAAGGCATTTCCTTCAACTCCTGGGTCACATGGCAGCTTGCACTGCAGTGGTCCAAGGGGCCAGATTTCAGATGAAAAACGTCAAGTTCCATTTGAGGGCTTTTTGATCTCAGAAAAAATATCCTCTAACCAAACTAATTCCAGTGACTCAGACTCTGATCCAGGTATTCCAGTGGTGGTTGGATCAGGACAACCTCAGGCAAAGGGCCCCATTCATCACTCAGTCTCATTCTGTGGTTCTAACCACGGATGCTTCTCTCCTGGGGTGGAGAGCTCACCTGGGAGCCCTCACAGCTCAGGGAGTGTGGTCCCCTCAGGAGTCTCTTCTCCACATCAATCTTCTGGAGCTCAGGGCAGTGTACCTGGCTCTACAAGCCTTCTTGGACTCTGTATAGAACAAGGTGGTTCAGGTCAGGACAGACACCACCACCACCACCTTGTGGTACATCAACAAGCAGGGAGGCACTCTTGTCTACAGCCTTGTGCACGGAATTCATGAAATTATGGTCCCTGGCTTATTCTCTACAGACCTCTCTGGTAGCTGTCCACCTTCTAGGGAAGGACATTGTGCTAGCAGTTGCATTGAGCAGGATTTCCCAGGGCTATCACGAATGGTCCCTGAATCCCCTACTGTTTAAAAGTGATCTTTTCAAGGTGGGGCACTCCAGAGATAGATCTCCTTGCAGCCCCAGACAATCACCAACTTCCCCTCTTTTGTTGCAGACCCCCAGTCTTGGGTTCAGTCCACCTGGATGCTCTAATTCTGTATTGGGAGGGGAAATTTCTGTATGCCTTTCCTCCTTTTTCTCTACTGTTCAAAGTCCTGATCAAGATAAGGTCACAATCTTGCAAAGTGACCCTGATTGCTCCAGACTGAGACAGACAGCCTTGGTTTCTCCTGTTGCTGTCCCTAGCAGTCCGTCTTCCTCTATCTCTCCCCAGGAATCACAACCTGTTAACCTCTTCTCAGGGGAGGATTTGGTACCCCAACCTTCAGTCTCTCAATCTCAAGGCATGGCTCTTGAAGAGCTAGAATATGCAAATTTGCATCTGACTTGGGGGAAGGGGTTCTGGATATTCTCAAAGCCTCTCGAAAACCTGCCACCAGAAAAACTTATAACTGCAAATGGAAAAGATTCAGCATTTGGAGTTCCAATAAGCACATATCCCCAGATACTGCTGACTTGTCAACAGTTCTGGATTACATGGTTCATCTTAATGGCTTAGGCCTCAGACCAGCTACCCTCAACGTACACTTGTCAGCTGTTTCTGCATTTCTGACAGTGGAAAAGCCCTCCTCACTAGCATCTCACCCTGTTTTCTATAAATTCTTCAAAGGATTGCTTCATACCAATCCCCCCTTTATTTATTTAGTCAGCCATAGCCTGGAATTACAACCCTTTGAGTCATAGACTAATTTACAAAGGCTCCGCATCAGCATAGTCATACATTCAGAGATAGTACATTTGAGGGACATCACATTTCAGAGTATTTACATATAATAGCCAGGGTGGCTAAAGATCTATACATGTAGTAGCTATGGAATTGATATTAGTACAGAGAAACAGTTACAGAACAAGTGCAGTCTCTGGGGCATTGTCATATAGAAGGAACAGTGATCAATACATTTGTGAGACAACACAGTTTAAGCAAAGTATTTACATATAAAAGCCTGGGTGACTGTTGACCTATACATGTGGTAGCTAGAGTATTGGTATTAGTACAGGTGATATAGTTACAGTGTAGGTGCAGCCTCTAGGAGTAGGGATCCTACTCCTGCTTGGGATCTTAATGTTTGCATCGCTCAGCTTATGCAACCCCCCTTCTGAGCCTTTGGTCTCAGCAGAACTTAAGTACTTGACTTGGAAAACTGTGTTCCTGGTAGCTATTACCTCTGCCAGACGTATCAGTGAATTGCAAGCTCTGTCAGTGGAGCCTGATTTTATCTCATTCCATTGAGATAAGGTGGTCCTTAGAACCAACAGGAGGTTCTTACCCAAAGTGGTTTCAGATTCTCATCTGAACCAATCCATGTCTCTTCCTGTGTTCTTCACTGATCATTCTTCTTCAGGAGAAAGAAGATTACATAGTTTGGATGTTAAAAGGGCTCTTAGCTACTACACTGAGCGTACTAAGGCACTTAGGTTTGACTCCCTCCAGTTGTTTCTCACTTATGGTGAAGTGGGGAAGGGTAAACCTGCTACTAAGAGAACTGTTGCCAGGTGGATTGTCTGTTGTATACAATTCTGCTATGAAAAGCTAGGCAAAGTACCCCCTCAGGCCTGAGGGCTCATTCGACTAGAGGTACAGCTGCTTCTCTGGCTGCTGCAAGAGATATACCATTATTAGAGATATGCAAAGCAGCCACCTGGAAAACAGTCCATACATTCACCAAGCATTACTCTCTGGATATCCAGGCTAGGAGTGATGCTAGGTTTGGTACAGCAGTACTGCAGAGCCTGTTTTCAAAATAGGTTCGATACCCTTCTCCATGGAGGTACTGCTTGGTAGTCTGCATAATGTCAGAATACAGCAAGACTTCATGTTGTTTGAAGAAAAAATTACTCACCTTAGTAATTGTGTTTCTTCTAATGGAGTCCTGTTGTATTCTGACCTCCCTCCCTCCCTCCCCTCTCAGAACCTGGTTTTTGGGAAGTGGGCTGGCAGGCGCAATGTTGCACCTCAGGGGTGTACTTGGCACTCTCCCCTTTTTAAACAGGGGGAGTGGATTATTTATATGTTTTGATAATTATATTTGTTCACTACCTAGTTTTTGTTTTGGATTTCTCGACTTGAGTCTTTTGGGGATCCAAAATATTTGGTTGCCTTTTGGCTAGTAAATTTTACAATTTCCACATAGTGGGGGTAGTTAGTTAGTGTTAGCTCATAAGAATCTGACTGGGTTACACTTCAGAGTGCAGCAGACAGAGGTTTGAACCGAGCTCGAGCTCAACGTTCTATGCTTTGGCATAGAGTTTAATGGGCAGACTAGGGTGGGCCAAGCGGTCCTTATCTGCCGTCAAATTCTATGTTTCTATGAGTTAACTCTTTCCTGTTCAGAGCAGTTCAAGTGCTGGGGCTAACTGCATAATGTCAGAATACAGCAAGACTCCATTAGAAGAAACACAATTACTAAGGTGAGTAATTTTTTCTTCTAGACCTAAAGAAAGTAAAACAAGTTTCTCTTCAAGGAAAAATTCAGGATATCATCACTCGGTACGCTTCTATCTCTGATTCATCTAAATGATTGGCTGGCCTCCCTAGACATGCAGGATGCCTACTAACACATTCCCATGCACCCAAGCCACCACAAGTATCTTTGATTTGTGGCCCTGGGTCAGCACTATCAATTCAGAGTACTGCCCTTTGGGCTATCAGCAGTGCCGCAAGTTTTTACAAAGTGTTTTGCAGTTCTCACTGTGCACCTAAGAAAACTCGGAATTCAAGTCTTCCCATATCTGGACGACTGGCTCCTAGCAAGCTCCTCCAGACAAGAGACACAGGAAGCAGTGACCACAGCTTCCAGGTTTGTCACATCTATGGGAGTTCTGTTGAATCTGGAAAAATTGCAGTTACAGCCCTCCCAGCAACTCCTCTTCATAGGAGCCCTCCTGTATACCCCCAATGCAAGGGCCTTGCTCCTGGAGGACAGGAGGAACGATATCCTCTAGATGGCTCACTTCATCATAGAGAACGACTCGGTCCGAGCTCTCTCAATGCAGTGGATGCTGGGTCTTATGGCATCATCAGTGTTCACAGTGCCTTTAGCTTGTCTTCACATGAGGACTACTCAGTGGATGCTCAGTACTCAGTGGTCCTGACCACACATCCCCAGTCCTTTCACATCAAGATGACAGAACCTCTAAATGATCACTCACCTGGTGGACTCAAGAGAACAACCTTCTAAAAGGGTTTTCCTTTGCCCTACTGGAGACTCAGACCACCATCACCACAGATACATCTTTGCTCGGATGAGGGAATTCACTTTCAAGATCTGTTGTTGTTGCTGTTGCTAGCCTTGCTTGTAGAGCAGAAAGCAGCTAACTAAAAGAAGCTACATTTTCTTATTAATGTAACTCATATATCTCAGCAGGAGTCAGTGTCTGTTGAGATTAAGTAGACAGATACCTTATTAGAAGTAGAAGGGGTCTTATTTAGGGTTAAAAGAAAGAAAGAAAAAGAAATTCAGTGTGTGTTCTGTGCTGGGAAGGGTACTGTATCAGCTGACTTTGCTAAACCAGTAGGAGGAGAGACATCTTAATTGGGGGTGTGGCTTAGACACTATAAAAGCAGGTGACTCAAATTACAACTTCCTGTTGCTAGCCTTTTTTCTTACTAACTGCCCTCCATCCCACCCACCCTAAGCCAGTTCTACTTTTATAGCCACTGGATTTGACTGTCAACAGGAACTTCCTGTTTGGCAGTAGGAAGGGAAGGATCATAGAGAAACATTGATTTTGTCAACCCTAAAGGAAAAAAGTAGCTCACTTTCCCCCCCAGCTGCTGGTGGTCTGACATTGAGCAAGGAAGAAGAAGGCTACTGAAGAAGACAGGAAGTTGCTGTCCCAGAACAGGAAGGGTGAGAGCTGTAAGGAGAGGGAGAGAGTAAGCATACAGAGAAACAGGAGAGGGGACACAAAATAAGACATGATAGGAGTGGTGCAGTGCAATGGCTGTGGGGCGGCAGTGTTCTGGGAGACCTTCTGGAGGCTGCAATGCTGCCCTATTTGCAGGCACCTCTCTGGTCTGAGAGAGGAGGTTGCCCGTCTCCAGGCGGACCTGGCTAGGATTCGTGAAACCTCCTCTCCCCCACCCAGGGTCCACCAGGGCCAATGCCACTACCTCAGAGGTTGCCAAGGAAGAGGAGAGGCTGGACGAGGATGGGCTCAGGCAGGGAGAGGGTGGTGGAACAGAGTTGCATCCCTCCAACTGTACCTCTCCACAATTCATTCGCTCTTCTGGTGGATAGTGGTTCCTCTTTGGAGGCACCTGCAGTGGAGACCAAGGAGGATGGATGCTGGGAACCTTCACAAAGGAGACCCACAGGAGGGTGGCATGGGACCCCACAGGGGAAGGAAACAACTCCTGGTGGGGGACTCAATCATTGGGGTAGAAATGGGGGAGGAAGGGGAGAGGGAGGTAAGGTACCTTCCTGGCGCCACGGCTTGGAGGGACAGGAAGCGAATCCTCAGGATCGTGGGAGGAGCTGCACAAGGGAGGGAGCTGGATGTCATTGTCCACCTAGGGACAAATGACCTGGCTAGGAATGGGATCAGAGCAGTGCAAGAGGAGTTTGTAGAGCTGGGGAGGGGCCTTAGACAAGTAGCGCATACGGTAACTTTCTCGGAGGTGCTGCCTGTCTATGGCAAGGGTGATGCTAGGGCACTCCTCATCAGGGAATTCAATGAGTGGTTGAAAAACTGGTGTGGAGCTCAGGGTTTTGGCTTCACTGGGGACTGGGGAGCCACCTGGAGGGATGCAGACCTATACTGGTGCGATGGTCTGCATCTGTCCGGGGGGACCAGGATCCTAGGTGAGAGGTTTAAATGCTTCATTGGCAAGCATTTAAACTAGCCAAGGGGGGAGGCACTGAAAAGGAGCAGGGAAATCCCAGCCTCCCCCGACAAAACATGGCAGTTAGTGAGGTAAACACCAAGGTAGAGAAGTTATTAGGGAGCAGGACAGAGGTAAATGTAAAAAAAGGCAAAGGCAGTAAGGACAGGAATGGGACTAAAAGGGGTAAGGCTATCAAAAAGTGGAAGGTGATGAGTAATAATGCCCGTAGTCTGTGTAACAAGATTCCTGAACTAGTGGCCTTGATGGAAGAGGGTTGCCTGGATATTGTGGCAGTCACAGAAACATGGTACACAGAGAACCATGACTGAGATGTCAACATACCAGGATACACAATCTACAGGAGGGACAGGGAGGGTAAAAGAGGAGGAGGAGGAGTAGCTCTCTATGTAAAGGAAGGGATCAAAGCAACAGAACTAAAGTGTAAACAGGGAGCAGATGAGGCACTCTGGGTCACCCTGGAGACAGGAAATGGCACAACAATCTGCATGGGGGTTGTATACAGAACCCCATCTCAGGGGGAGGGAATGGACAAGGAAATGATAGAAGGCTTTCTTAGAATGGCAGAAAAAGGGGAGATATTGTTGATGGGGGACCTGAATATGCCAGATGTTAACTGGAGCACCTTGCTGCAGCATCCAAGAGCAGGGTCATTCTTGATGCCCTACAGGGGCATGCCTCAGACAGCTAGTATTGGAACCCACTCAGGGAGGAGCAATCTTAGACCTGGTACTCTCAAATGGGGACGGAGAAAGAATCTCAGATTTAGAAGTGGGTAGCCATCTGGGAACAAGCGACCACCAAACAGTGTGGTTCACGATAAACACAGCCATACAATCAAGCCATACAAAAGCAAGAGTATTGGACTTTAGGAGGGCTGGCTTTGGGAAAATGAGAGAGTGCCTCAGAAAAGCACTAGCAAACAGGCAAGAAGGAGGGGTGGAGGAACAATGGGGAGTAATCAAAACAGCCATCACAGAGGCAACAAGCCTTTGTGTAAAGCAAATCAGCACAAGACAACGAAGGAAAAAACCGCTATGGTTCTCAAAAGAGGTAGCAGGGAAGGTTAAGGAGAAAAGGATAGCATTCTGGAAATATAAGGAAACACAAAAGGAGCAGGACAGATAACTTTATTAGTTAAAGCAGAAAGAGGCTGGGAAGGCAGTCAGAATAGCAAAGGCCCAAACTGAGGAAAGGATAGCCAATTCTGTTAAGAAGGGGGATAAGACCTTTTATAGGTACATTAGGGAGCGAAGAAAGACCAAAGGAGGGATACTGAGGCTTAATAAAGGGAGGGAATGTGGGTAGAGGGTGACAGTGAAAAGCAGGGATACTGAATGAATATTTCTGCTCAGTATTCCAAAGGAAGAGGAGGGGGAGGTACCTAAACCAAACAAGAGAAACACTCTGAGGATGGGGGTTGATGCCAGTCCATTTACAGAAGAAAGGATTCTGAAAGAACTAATAAAATTGAAGGTGGACAAAGCAATGGGGCCTGATGGGATTCACCCAAGAATTCTAAAAGAACTAAGGGTAGAACTAGTGACACCGCTGACTACTCTCTTTAACAAATCATGGGAGGATGAAGTGGTACCTGAGGACTAGAGAAGGGCAGATGCGATTCCTCTTCACAAAAGTGGGAGCAGGACAGAGGCAGGAAACTACAGACCAGTTAGTTTGACCTCAGTGGTAGGGAAAATGATGGAATCACTTCTGAAGGAAAGAACTGTTGAGTACCTAGAGGCAAGTGGGGCACAGGGCCCAAGGCAGCATGGATTCATGATGGGAAGGTCATGTCAGACGAATCTAATAGATTTCTTTGACTGGGTGATCAAAGTAGTAGACCAGGGAGGGGCTGTGGACATGGCCTGCCTAGATTTTAGCAAGGCATTTGATACAGTCCCACACAAAAGATTAGTACACAAGTTAGCCAGCCATGGAGTGGGTCCCAAGGTGGTAGCCTGGGTAAAAAATTGGCTAGACAATAGGACACAAAGGGTAGTAGTAAATGGAGTACACAGTGAAGAAAGGAGGGTTACTAGCGGGGTACATGAGGTTCAGTACTGGGACCGGTCCTTTTTAATGTCTTTATAAGTGACATTGCAGAGGAACTGGGAGGAAAAGTATGTCTCTTTGCAGACACAAAGATCTACAACAGGGTTGATACACAAGATGTAGTGGAAAGGATGAGAAGGGACTTGGCAAGGTTGGAGGAATGGTCAAATGTACGGCAGCTCAGATTCAATGCAAAAAAGTGCAAGGTAATTCACATGGGAAACAAAAACCCAGGGGAAGAGTACACAATGGGGGGTGAGATACTGACAAGAGTAAAAATGGAAAGGGGCCTGGGTGTAATTATATCAGATGACCTAAAGGTGGGCAAGCAATGTGAAAAGGCAGTAACGAAGGCTGGGGGGATATTGGGATGCATAGGAAGAGGCATCAGTAGTAGAAAACAGGAAGTTGTTATCCCTCTGTACAGACAGTTGGTGAGACCCCATCTGGAGTACTGTGTGCAGTTCTGGAGACCCCATCTCCGTAAAGACATAGAGTGGAGGCTGTCCAGAGGAGGGCAACCAAAATGGTGCAGGGTCTGCACCAGAAGACATACAAGAAAGGCTAAAGGAGCTTAATATGTATACCCTTGAGGAAAGAAGGAGAGAGGGACATGATAGAAACTTTCAAGTACCTAAAGGGAATCAACAAAGTCCAAGAGGGTAGCATCTTTCAGAAAGAGAGATGTGCAAGAACAAGGGGGCACAATTTGAAGATAGAGGGGGACGGCTCAGAGGTAATGTGAGGAAGTATTTTTTTCACAGAGAGGGTTGTGGATGCATGGAACAGCCTCCCTGAGGAGGTCGTGGAATCAAGAACAGTGGTGGAATTCAAGATTGCATGGGACAGACATAAGGCAGTCCTAGTGGGGGGTAGGAGGAAGTAAGCTGTTGGTTAACTAGGATCTGCAGCTTATCTGTTAGGAAGGAAAATGGGCAGACTAGGTGGGCCAAGCGGTCCTTATCTGCTATCAAATTCTATGTTTCTCCACACCCAGGGTCTGTGGAGTCAGGATGAGTCTCAACTCCACATAAATGTCCTGGAAATGAGAGCTGTCCTGTATGTAGTCTGAGCCCTGAAGGACATCCTGTGTCGCAAAATAATTCTCCTTCAGACGGACAACAAAACTGTGATGTACTACATCAACAAGCAGAGTGGTGCGTACTCTTATCCCCTGTGCAGGGAAGCGATGAGAGTGTAGGAATGGTGCCTTGAGCACGATGCCCTGATCTAAGCAGTCTGCCTGCCTGGAGTCCAGAACGATCTAGTGGATCGCCTCAGCACAACGGAGGTGGATCCTCACAAGTGGTCTCTCAACTTAAACATTGTGCAGTTGCTCTTCAAAGAGTGAGGCACACCGGACCTGGACCTTTTTGTGTCCCCACTCAGTGCATAACTGCCTCTGTTCTGCTCCAGAAATCCAGAACCTGGCGTTTTCTTTCAGGTTGCATTCAGACTGCGGTGGACAAGATGCTTTCTGTATGCATTTCCTCTTCTTCCCTTAGTTCAGAGGGTGCTGCTCAACCTGGAGGCACTGGGGGGGGGGTTAGAATGATTCTCATTGCCCCATTCTGGCCTCGTCAGATGTGGTTTCTGTCGATCAACAGATTATCGGAAAGTCCACCGAGACAACTTCCAGTTCAGTTGGACTTTCTGACCCAGGGCCCAGTGGTCCATCCCAAACTGGGATCCCTTCATCTCCATGCATGGCTCCTGAGGAGATAGATGTGGGTAGATCTGATGTCTCACGTAGAGTCTCAGACATTCTCCTAGCGGCACGCAAGCCAGCTACTAGGAAATCTTACACGACAAAGTGGAAGCATTTCTCTGGTGTGAAAAGTCATCCCTGGATCCCTTTTCTTGTCCACCAAACAAAGTTCTGGAGTATCTGGTAGACTTGTCAAATACAGGGCTTCAGTACTTAACCATGAAGGTCCATCTCTGCGTGATCTCAGCTTATCACAAGCCTATACACTCTGTGTCTCTGGCTTAGTTACCCTTGGCTAAGAGGTTTCTTAACGGTATACTCCACACTAGGCCACCAGTCAGGAGACCGGTAGCTGCTTGGGATATTAACCTTGTGCTAGACATGCTCACCCATAAACCTTTCGAGCCTCTAGCAACATGTGAGCTGAAGTTCCTGGCCTGGAAGGCCGCCTTCCTCGTAGCTGTTACCTCCGCTCACAGAATGTCTGAAATACATGCTGTAGTCACAGACCCTCCTTGTACAGTATTTCACAAAGGCAGGGTGGTTCTCAGAACTCCGCCTAAGTTTCTTCCCAAAGTAGTCTCGGAGTTCCATCTAAATCCGCCCTTGGTTCTTCTGACCTACTTCACAAACTTCCAGAATGAGGGAGAGCGTTCCCTACATTCTCTGGATGTTAAAAGGGTTTTGTGGTCCTACATAGACAGAACTAAAGAGATCCGCAAGTCAAAGCAACTCTTTGTCTCATTCAGTATGGCCCAGCTGGTTCAGCCTGTTGCCATCAGGTGTATTTCAGCGTGGCTGGTGGCATGTCTTCGCCACTGCTATTCCATGGCACAGGTTAACCTGGAAGGCAGAGTATGCGCCCATTCTACCAGAGCAGTCATGGCATCTCTGGCAGAGTTACAGAACGTGCCCATTGCAGACATCTGCAGTGCAGGTACTTGGAGCTTCGTGCACACTTTTGTGAAGCACTACTCTTTGGATGTCCATGCCAGACAGCATCAATCCTTTGGCAGGACAATCCTTAATGGACTCCTGTCCTAAGTGAGCTCCTCTCTCCTGCCACCCTTCTCAGGGGATTATTTTAGCTTGGTACTCTTCCATTAGTGTGAATGAGCGGTGTGGAGACTTTATGTCCAGGAAGATATGAAAATTATGTACCTACTGTAACTCTTGATCTTCTTAGATGAAGTCTCCACCACTCATTCACACGCCCACCCTCCATCCCCTGAGCTCACTTATCTGTGTTTGGTCTTCACTCCCTCAATGGCTGGGCTGTGAAAGCTCTGTTGTGTTGAGCCTTCTTATATGGGTCATTCAGACTATTTTATGTCCGACATAGGTTAGTTTCACTAGGTTAGTTTACACTGCATTTCCTCAGTAAAAAAGGTACTGAGGCAGTTGAGAGAATTGACGCCGAGGTAGCCTATATGGCATGAGCTGGTCTCGTGCCGCTTCCACGCGGCCCTACTTTGGTGCTGCCCTCCTGAAGATGTTTGGCTCCTGCTCGGTCCTAGCGCCTCCGGTGTAGTCCTCATTAACATGAATGAGGGGTGGAGACTTCGTCCAAGAAGATCAAGAATTACAGTAGGTACGTAATTTTCATATATTGATGTAGCTTATGATAGATTGGAGCAAACTGTAACTGTTGATGCTGTAAAAGTGAATGTTTTCTTAACCTCTGAACAGCCTATGCCCAGAATAGATGATTTGGTGGACAGACTGGTGAGTGCCAAATATATCAGTACCCTCAGTCTCACCAAGGGTTACTGGCAAATCCCCCTAGCTAAAGAATCCAGAGATAAAACTGCATTTGCCGCTCCTATAGGATTCTGTCAGTTCACCACCATGCCGTTTGGTTTACATGGCGCACCTGCTATATTCCAGCAGTACACGGATGTAATTTTATCCCTGCACACTGGTTATTGTGCTGCGTACCTGGATGATGAACTGATGCAAAGTCCAGACTGGAAAAGCCACCTGGAACACCTACGAGCACTTATCCAATCAATCAAAAAGGCAGGTCTGACCAGCCTATCAAGTGTGCATTAGGCATGCAGGAAAACAGATATTTGGGCTATGTTTTGGGAAATGGAGAAGTCAAGCCTGAGGTTTCTAAGATGGAGGCTGTAGCTGACAGCCCTATCCCTAAAACCAAGAAACATGTCAGGTCATTTTTAGGGCTGGCTGGTTAATATCAGAGATTTGTTCCCAACTTTGCAGAGTTAGCTACTCCCCTCACTGAACTCATGAAAAAATGGTACCCGAATAATGTGAATTGGACCCCAGAGTGTGATGAAGCTTTTCGAGCTATTAAGGCTACATTATGTTCAGCCACTGTTTTAAGAAGCCCAGACTTTGAGAAACCATTTTTGTTATAAACAGGTGCATCAGAGGTAGGCCTAGGTGCAGTCCTGAGTCAAAATATAGATGGGACAGAACATCCTATTCTCTATATCAGCAGGAAATTACACGCCAGAGAGAAAAGGTACTCAGCAATTGAAAAGGAATGTCTTGCAGCAAAGTGAGCCATGGAGTCCCTTAAGTTTTACTTACTAGGTGCTGACTTTGTACTTGTAACAGATCACAGTCCTCTCTGTTGGCTTATCCAAATGAAGGATAACAATTCTAGAATCACACGGTGGTACCTGGCACTGCAGCCATTTAAATTTAAAGTGATGCACAAATGTGGAAAAGAGAATGTTAATGCTGATTTTCTGTCAAGATATGGATCTGGAATTGAGAATTCTGAAGGCTGAAAAAACAAATGTGTGAGTTTTAACTTCACTGTCTGCTGTACTGTTGTTATGGAAAAAAGGATACTGCATATGCACAGAACTGTGAAGGTTATATGCTTATGTTAGATGAGAATTACTAGAAAGTTTTGGAAAGCTGTTTTTGTAAAACAGGTTCTCTCTTAAGGAAGGGGGTATGTGACAGGGTTGAATAAGGCCGTGTCCCATTTGTTATGCAAAAAGAGTTTAAATGCAATTATATGTTCAATTCTCTCCTTTTTTGTAGCTTCTTTGTCTGGTTGCACAACCAAATGTTCTCGTGAGACCTAGGACTTGATCACCCTGACAGTCTTGCAGTTCTCTGCGTCTTGCTGTCTCTGTACCTTCTCTTCCTGTTCTGTCTTTTCTCCCCCCTTCCATATTTGCTGGTATAAAATATATGCGAATCATCATATAGAAATGTAACTAATATTGGGATCCTTTTGTTTAGAAATGTATGTACTGTTGAAATGATTGCAAAAAGCTGTTTGGAACTCAAGGGATTAACCTGTTTGTAAACTCTCTGAGAAGCAAGAGGTCAGTCTGGGTCACAATGTTTTTTTGCTGCACTTGTTGAACTTAACAAGAACACTGTGTGAGAAGCATGCTGTTTTCTTAATGAGCAGGGGTTGTAAAGAATTATAAAAACAGCTGCAATTTCTTGCAAGAGAGAAAAACCTCAGAGAATGAGATTGGAAATTGAGAAGAAACCCAGATGGACTTTCTCTGTTTAAACTGCCTTTGTAAATAGTTGTACTGAACAATTTTTTTATTTTTTATTTTATTGTTAATAATAAATTACTTGTTCGAATTTTACAACTGCTCCTGGTTTTACTATGCTTCCTGACCTGTGCCTCGATGACACCCTCACCCTTTTGACCCAAAAGAGGGCTAATGTTTAGCTGGCACACCCAGAGGGACTGAAAGGGACTGTCTGGCTCGTAGCCAGATAGGTCTCTCCTCTTTGCTTTCAAAGCGGGGTGGGGGGTGGGGCAACCACAGCTAGCTTGCCTCCTACTCTTCAGAGGAGATTTTGCTACCTTGGGGATTCCAGAGCTTGCCTTATCTCTACAAGGCTGATGCAGCTGGCCCTCGGCTGCTTTCTCATGTTAGCACTGAATTTCCAGGGGTAGAAGCCACTTGCAGCATCTTGTACTGCATAATGTGCCTTTTTCTCCATTTAGGAGACAACCATAGAAGCTCTGCCCATTTGCACTTCTGTCCTCAACATTTGCTATGTTTTGAGTTCCGAGCTAAGCAGGCAGCGGGCACCTTCACTTCCCCCTTGCCCTTTTTCCCTACTTGCAGGGATATTGGGCCTTTCAGGACTATTCTTCTGGACCCTTCACAGAGAGAGAAGAAGACATTGGCAGATGCTGCTGTCTCCCAGATCCCTTGCCTCAGTCTACCGAGGCTTCTCTAGCTTGTACAAAACAAAAAGTGAGACAGGACACATGAATGGGCTGCCTTGCCTCTTACATCATCCAGTGTGGACTGCATTTATGTTCCCCTTATTCTGCCTTGGGGCCATGCCCTTGAGAAGTTCCCTTGGACATTTGTCCTCTTAAGGATCCTCACTTCAAATATCAGACCATAGCCCTTTGTAGCAGCATTTGGGCTCCACCTCCATGTCTCACCTCTTGCCTACTCACTATTGGGTAGTCTGCCTTCCTGCTGGAGTAGGTCAGTCCTGTCCTTCCCTGGCTGAGGATAGGGCACCCTCCTGTCTATCTCTTGCTCTCTTTTTACTCTTTCTCTTTCTCCCTCTGTCTCTTTGGCCGCCCAGTACTCTTGTCAGTGCTAACCTAAAAAGCCCTCTTCAGAGTCCATACCCTTCTTCTCTCTGGCTGGCTTTAGGTTTCAGTTTATATCCTTTCCTTTTCCCTGTCCCTTGGTCTCCCTTGCCCCACACCCTCTTTCTCTTCTCTTCTCTTCTCTTTTCTATTTCCACTCCAGTGAGCAGAACTGAGGAGGTTGGGGAGCCAGTGTCTGTTACTGGCCAACCCGCAAGCTCCATGTCATGCAGCGGCCTCGAGGGTGGTGCCGTCTTGGATGTCTGTTCCCCTCCTTAAAAGTTTTAAAGCTATACACTCTCTCGGGGTCCTGCTCCTCCCGCTTATACCCACCAGTAATGAATGAATGGTGAAGATATCCTGGAAGATCAAGAATTATGGTGAGTTTGTCATTTTCAATTACTTACCATAATGAATTTTCTTTTAATAGATTATAACATCCAGTACAGCTTTTCTTCCCTGTTGTGATCTTTTAGGATAAGGTAATTGGGTTCTTCGTAATCGCATATTGAGTTTTATGGCTTCATAATTTTTTTTTTGCATAAGCCCTCTCCTCCAGATGAGGGGAGTAGCCTTCAAACCCAAGGGGAGGGAGGAAACGGACTGGGGAGGAGGTTTCAGGAGGAGCAGAGGAGGATGGAGTATAAGGAAAGTGGGTGGGTGGGTGGGGTTCGACAAAGGGGATCAGGGGTGGGGGTGGTGTTAGTAAATGCCAGGAGCTTGGGAAACAAGTTGCCAGAGTTCCAGGCCATGCTGTTCGAGGGGGGGGTGGATGTGGCGGCGGTCATGGAAACGTGGGCCAACAAAAACCATGACTGATACCTAAACATGCGGGGGTACACTATGCTTAGGAAGGATAGAAAGGAGGGCAGAGGGGGTGGAGTGGCTATGTTCATTACAGATGACATATAAATTGCTAGGGTAGAAGAGGCAGAGGGAAACGTGGAGGCCTTATGGGTCACCTTACGAACCCCAGCAGGAGGTAAGGTCAAGCTGGGTGTAGTATATAGGCCCCCCGGGATGAGTGATGTTCTGGAGGATGGTTTGCTGGACAGCATCATTGCCCAGTGTGGACCAAAATGGGAAGGAGTGGTGTTGATGGGGACCTTAATATGCCAGGTACAAACTGGGGAACCATGTCCTTAAGGTGGCCAAGGAGCAGAGGCTGCTGGGCGGCTTCCAGGATGTGTTCTTAACACAGCATGTGATGGAGCCCACAAGGAGGGGCATGTCCTGGGCGTGGTTCTGGCAGATGGGGATCTGGTAAGGGACCTGGTTGTAGGATCCCCTGACTGGGAGCGACCACAATACTGTCTCGTTTCAAATAAGCATGGGGGGGGGGAGATCTAGGACACTGGCAGTGGACTTCAGGGGGGCAGACTTTGTGGGTACGGGAAATATTCTCAAGGATCACTTGAAGGGGATTACATCAATGACAAATGTGGAAAAGAGATGGGAGGTCATAAAACGAGGACTTCATGAGGCAATCAGGACCTGGACCTGTGCTAAGGTGAAACGTAAGGGAGCAAGGTCACATAAACCATGCTGGTGGTCCAGTGAGGTTCAGGTAGCGGTCAGAGAAATGAAGGCGGCCTACAAAAAATATAAAACAACAAAAGGGGATAGGGAAAAGGAAATGTACCATCTTGCATCTAGAAAAGTCACCCAGATGGTGAAGGGGGCAAAGTCCAGTAAAGAGCAGCGTCTGGCACAGGGGATACATGGAAGAGAAAAGGGGTTCTTCCGGTACATTGGGGAGCGGAGAAAAACTAAGGACCATCTCGGCAGATTGAGATCAGAAGGAGGGTGGGTGGAAGAGGCGAGGGACCAGGCAGAGGTATTAAATGAGTACTTCGCCTCTGTGTTCACTAGGGATGGGGATGGGATATCTACAAAGCAAGGCACAATGGGGATAGAAGCGGTAGTGAGTGGGATCACGGAGCAACAGAAATGGAGCAAGAGGGAGGGAGAGGTACCCCAGGGGTGTCACATCAGGATAAGGATAAAAAGGCCAGTAAGGTGGAGGGGATGGATGATGCTATCTCCACCGAAAAGGTGTGGTTAACCCTCAATGCCCTAAAGAAAGATAAATCTCCTGGGCCGGATGGCATTCATCTGAGAGTACTATGGGAATTGGCAGACATACTAGCTGCACCCCGGGGGAGCTCTTCAACAGGTCGCTTGAGACAGGGAGGGTACCTAGGGATTGGCGAGAGGCACATGTGGTGCCAATCCATATGGGGGGTCGAGGGAACTACCAGGTAACTATAGACCCATCAGATTGACCTCGGTGGTGGGAATATTAATGGAGAGTATACTAAAGGAACGATTGGGGGTGTACTTGGAGGAGGTGGGAGGTCTGGATAGTCGGCAACATGGGTTTGTGCCAGGTAGATCATGTCAAACCAATCTTGTGGAGTTCTACAAATGGGTAACATCAGAACTGGACAGGGGAAAGCCTGTGGATGTATTATTCTTGGACTTCAGCAAGGCGTTTGACTCTGTCCTCCACAATGGTCTGGTGGAGAAACTGACAGGGTTGGGAGTAGGCCCTTTGACGGTCAGATGGATTGAAAACTGGCTAGCTGGACACACCCAGAGACTAGTGGTCGGTGGGGAGCTCTCGAACCCTAGAGAGGTCGTTAGTGGGGTACCGCAGGGCTCGGTCCTGGGTCTGATCCTGTTTAATGCATACATATGGTTTACATCCTATTATAAGATCTGACCCAAATCCGAAAGATAGAATAATATTAACCCAAATTGAAGTCAAAGAAAGACTGGCCAAATTGGATCCAACTAAATCCCCGGGTCCTGATGGTTTTCACCCATAAGTACTTAAAGAGCTGGCAGAGATAATAGCCCCCCCATTAACATACATATTTCAAAGGTCATTGGATACTGGCGAAGTGATTGAGTGCTGGAAATCGGCGGTTGTTGTCCCAATCTATAAAAAGGGTAATAAAATGGATCCTGCAAATTATAGACCTATTAGCCTTACTGCTGTACCCTCTAAAATTTTGGAGGGAGTATTAAAGGATAAGATAAATGAATATCTGGAATCAAATCATCTTACAGACACATTTCAACACGGTTTTGTGAAGGGTAGGTCGTGCCAGACGAATATGCTGGCTTTCTATAACAAAGTTATAGATAGATTAGATTAGATATGGGAATCCCTGTGGATGTGTTATTTCTTGATTTCTCAAAGGCTTTTGATAAGCTCCCTCATCCTGAATCATTACAACAAATGAGAAATTTGACTATAAACCCATATATAATAAATTGAGTTCAAAATTGGTTGGAAAACAGAAATCAGCGTGTGAGTATAGAGGCGGAATTGTCTGAAAGGTTAGTGACTAGGTCTCTAGGATCAAAAGGAGCTCTGTTTATTCAATTCTTTACGTATCATCCCTTCAAATAAAGCAAGATTCTGTCTGGATACAAAAATTTGCAGATGACTGCAGGATAGGTGCAGAAATAAATATCAGCCAAAATTCATCTAATTTACAAGATACAATTAATAACATAGATATATGGACAAATAAATTTAAATTGCCATTAAATCGTGATAAATGTTTTGTTATGCATCTGGGCAATAGAAATCCAACAATACCCTATAAATTAGGAAATACAATATTAAAGACAATAGTTGAGGAAAGAGACTTGGGTATTACAGTTTTTAGTGATATGTCTTTCTCATCACATTGTCAAAAAACAGCTCAAAAAGGAAATAGAATCTTGAATTGCATATTAAGACATATATCATCTAGGAGCAGGACTGTTATTATGCCTTTATATATATCACTGGTGAGACCAATTATGGAGTTTGGAGCCCAGGTTTGGACACCATATAAAAAAACAGGATGTTATGTTGTTGGAGAGAGTCCAGAGGAGAGCAACAAAAGCAATACACAATATGACAGGGAAAAACTGTGAAGCCCGTTTGAGACAGCTGAATATGTATTCGCTGGAGGAGAGAAGGAAAAGAGGCGATATGTGGTTAGTGCATAAGGCTTGGCAAAATGATGATCTCTGGAATATCACTGGTCTTGAATTAAATAAAAGTGTGTACAATACTAGGTCTCATCCTATGCAGTTAACAGCATTAAATAGGAAAAAATTACATAGTACATGGTGGTTTAATCAAAGAGTTGTGCATGATTGGAATAGATTACCATTGGAAATTGTGGCCAGCCAAACAACTGCTGAGTTTAAATCTAGATGGGACAATTATATGAATAAAATTAGAAATTAAAACCGAATGGCGAGCATATAGGACGAAAGTCCATTTGGCTCAGTATCATTCCTATGATTCCTATGATATCGGACATCAGGGAGGGTATAGGGTGTGAAGTGAGTCTCTTTGCTGATGACTTCAAGATGGGAGCAGTAGTTGAGGGGGAAGAGGGGAGGTTGGCCCTGCAAGTGGACCTAGACACCATGGAAAGCTGGGCTCACACATGGAAATTAAATTTCAATATCACCAAGTGCAAGGTGTTACATCTTGGGCGGGGAAACCCTAAACACAGGTACACCCTGGGAGGGGAGGCGAGGAGGCCTCAACAGGGGAAAAAGACCTAGGGGTCATGGTGGATGCATGTATGAATAACTCTGAGCAGTGCAGGAGAGCGGCTAGCAAGGCAAACAGGATGTTGGGATGCATCGTATGGGGGATCACCTCTAGGAGCAGGGGAAGTGATTCTGCCGCTGTACAATGGACTGGTTAGACCACACCTTGAGTACTGTGTACAGTACTGGAGACCACACTTGAAGAGGGACATACAGCTCCTGGAGAGGGTACAGAGGAGGGCAACTAAGATGATACGAGGACTAGGGGATTTGACATATGAGGACAGACTTGAGGAGCTCTGCCTGTTTTCATTGGAGGAGAGACAGGGGGACATGATTGAGGTCTTCAAGTACCTCAAGGGAATAAATAGGGTAAACATGGAGGGGATCTTTAGACTAAAGCAGGGAGGTATCACCAGAGGGCATGGTTTGAAGTTGGAAGGTGAAGGTGAGGGGGGAAAAGAGGAGGAGGTTTTTCACTGAGAGGGTGGTGGACCCTTGAAATGCACTGCCTGGCGAGCTGGTTCAGAGATCCACAGTGGAGGGCTTCAAGAGAAGGTGGGACAGACATGGAAAGCGAATGTATCACATGGCCTGGCCCAGGGGGGTGGGGATGGATGATAGGGGTTTCTGGAACACAAGGTCGGGGGAGGGCCTCGGCACCCAAATAGGGATCTGAGGTTCGAGCAGACTCGATAGACCGTAAGACCTAATCTGCTGGCAATTAGTATGTTAGTATATAATTTTATTACGCTTTAATGCAAGAAAACACTCACAAAAGCTGACAAACACAGGTGGGTTCAAAATACATATAAAATCATCCCATTCATGACCAACAGCTTCCCATACATATTGAAACCCACCCCCTAGAGACTGGCATGGGGGAAATTAACCACATATAGTACATATCTAAATCCCAAGGCCTACAGCACAGGACAGCCTCAGAGGGAGAATTAACACCAGCCGACCCCTATTGGGCCCACTAGCCCGTGAGCTAACCAGCTCACAACCCCACTGTAAGACTACATAACCAGAGATGAATAACCACTCCAAATGTGCCACTACTCATCAACAATAAAAAGGGCAGATGTACTCAGTAACCCCATCAACATGCTTAGGGGACAAACTGCATCATTTTTACCTTTAGAGAAAAACAAAAGAAAACCATATATAGTGTGTACAAGAAAGGACCTTAACTAGTTTTCAAAGTCCCGGGCTCTGTATCACAGCTTATCCAGATCCTAGGAAAACTCAACTTCGTATATGAACATGTCCATCAGACAGCTGTAAGGGGGAAAAAAAGGTGTAATATCTTATCTAATTCCCAGAAAAGCTCAAGTTCTAATGTAAACCAGTCCAACAGGCATCTGTAAGGGAAAAGGAGTGAAACATTAACCAATACCCAGCCCCTGAAGAAATACAAACACGCTGTATACAGCCCACAAAGTCCCGAACACCCACAAATGTATGTATATAAACTGCTGATCTGCACTAAATGGGGGAACCGCTACAATCATCAAGTACATTACAGTTTGAAGCAAGTCCTTATGCAGATCATTCTCCTTCTAATGCATTGGGCCCCCGGCTCCTGGGTCATGTCCTGATCAATAAGTCCCAGCACCTTTTCCACCTCGAAGGATCATTAAATAGGTATAACTTGTCCTTCCAGACCATTTGCGGCCTGGCTGGATATAGTAACTGGTGGGGGAATTTTCTCTGCCTACTGTGGCTACGAATGCCATCAAAGGATCTATGACGTTGCCTGGTCTCATATGATAGATCCGGGTAGATAGATAGTGCCGCTTCTCCATATTTGAAAGACCTCCTTCGTCTTGCCGCAGCCAGTATGCAACCCCGGCCACCCACACCACAGCAGATGATCATGAATGTCTTGGGGCTGTTCTGCCCTTTCAGCACTCTGCAGTGGGGTGAGTTGAAAGGCCTGTTACTAAGAGAGTGGCAGCTCATCCTCACCAAATCCAAGTTAATCAGGTAGGAAAGTTCAGATGAAATCGAGAGAGTCCTCCCCTTCTGCCGACTCTGGTTGTCCCAAAATGTGGATTTTCCATTCCCGCACTTGATTTTCCAAACACCTCAACCTGACAGTGGAGTGCAGTAGTATCTCCAATTAACTTGGTTGAGACTTTCATCATCTTATTCAAATTTTGCTCCATTTTAACCACCATCTATTGGGTGTGCTCCGTTCTGGTTTCCAGAGCCGCTACTCTGGGGGTCAGCGAATCAAATTTACAGTCCAGATCCTGGACCGTTCGAACCAGCTGCTGGAGTGTCAAGTTAACCATCGCCAGAGACACCTCCTCTGGGTCATCAGAACCATCGGCTCCTGCTACGCCACTCTGGGAAGGCCCACCATCTCTCTTTCTTCTGGGGTGGAAAATGTCTGGTGGAGCAGCCGTAAAGCCCTTAGATCTTACTTCGAGAGGGTTCCTTCAGTAGGTCATCACAAGTAAGACTGACGTCGCCTGACGTCTGGTCGCATGGCAGACTTTTCTAGCAATCCCTGATAGGGGGGACTGCCCACCCGATGTAACGTGACCGACGTCACTGTGATGGTATATAGTGGGCAGTCCCCATGCCCGCCCTCCAGTTCTTTTCCACCATCTCCTCGTGCTAGTCGCTTCGCAGACTCCATTCAGCATCCATCGGAAAGTATTTTTTCTCGCGTTTTTTCTAAAAACTCGCCATTTCATTTTTTAGTATTAAATAGTTCATGTTTTCTCCGAAGAAAAAGTGCTCCAAGTATGGCACTCACATACCGCACAAAGATGGGCATTCCAAGTGCGACATCTGCCTAGTCCCAGACCATCCAGTCTCCTCCTGCCCCGACTGTCAGTCCTTCAATTAGGCTACCAAAAAGCAGAGACAGCAGATGTTGGAGGCCCATCTTCTCAAGGCCCGTCTACTTTCGCTTGAGAAGAAGATGGACAAGCTTAGGGACTCGTCCGACAAATTTTCCCCTAAAAAACACAAGGAGAAGACGAGGGAGTGGGCTCGCTCCGCGGACAACGTCAGGCCCTCTACCAGCAAGGCCTAGCCACCGTCGAAGCACCCAGGTAAGGAGAAACTTCAGACAGGTAAGTCTGCCGGCGGCTCCTCCGGCGACCGCGCTGCACTAGCCGGTAAGTCGGCCTCCGACTCCTCCAGAGACTGCCCAGTGGCCGTTAAGTTGACTCCCCCAGCTGGGGGCAGTCACCCGGCCTCCGGTCATTAAGTGGCCGGGGTTCTCAACCGCCTGACCACACCCGCTAAGTCGGCCGTCCCCGACGACTGCACGGGCTCGGTTCTCCCGTCTGGGCCTTCTTGCGCTACTACCGACGTCCGGCGGGACCGAAGGGAGACAGCTCTGCTCTCTCCTGTCACTCTCTCGCCCTTGTCCTCTCATTCTACTTCAGACACGTCCAGCGAGGCGGATGGGGTCGTTGGTGAACCAGCCGATTTCGGGGGTTCTTCCCTGCGCTCCCCCGCTGGGGACCAGGGTCAGGAGGCTCCTCAGCCAGACGGCCTTTCCTTGGAGGCCCCTCCTCAGCTCGAGGACAGACTGCGGGCGCTTCCAGCGCCGCCAGTCACTACAGTTCCGACGCCGGGACCGCTGGCGACTTGAACGCCACCCGTTACCACAGCAGTCCCACCGCCGGCACCTCCAACGCCGCCGGTTCCTATAACAGTCCCGACGCCGGGCCCGGTGGTCAGGCCTATTCCGTCGGCCCCGACGCCGGACCAGACTCCTACCACTGAGACCCTTCGTCCGGTGCCAATGCCAGCCCCTCCGACGCCGGATCCTTTTCCGGCTCCAGATCGGGTGGCGCCAGTGCCGACGTTGGTCCCTATAACATGGACTGTTCCGACGCCAGACCCTAATTTAATATAGACTACAGCGGGTCCGACGTGGGTTCCCCCAACGTCAGGGCTGACGACGGGGTACTATAACCGTCCCCTCCCTGTCCCCCGTTACCCACACGGGTATCCTGGGGATCCTCACCCGGAGGTTTCTGCTCCTGGATGGAGTCCAGTGGGACAGTTTTATCAGGGTTATCATCCATATACCTATTACATGGGTCCGCATGGGTATTACCCTCCGCCAGTTGCTGTTTCCCCTCCACCTCGTCCTCCTCCCCCCCAGCTTCAACCAACTCCTCCTCCACCTACGCCGGATTTCAAGTCTTTCTTACAGTCTTGGTGGCAGAGAGCGAGGTTGGAGTTGGTTTTGGACCTAGAAGCAAGACTCCCACCTCCGCCGCTTCATAGGTCCCCTTCCCCGAGCAGTTTGGGTCTGATTGTCCACCTCTCGGGGAAGACTCGACTGGACATTCCCCTCTCTCGCTTTGAACGTCGTCCAGTGGAGGAGGCCGACGATAGTTCTGATGGGAGAGAGGACTCTTCGGAGGAGGAAATCGTGGAGGAACCCGAGCCGAGAGGCAAGACCTCACCGAAATCGCCACCTGAAGATCCTTCCTTCAAACAACATGAAGTCTTGCTGTATTCTGACATATGCAGTGATCTCCAACCCTTGAACTGCCCCGGAGAACAAAGAGTTAACTTTCTATGCAGGGCATAGAATGCTGAGCTCGAGCTCAGTTGGCGTCTCTGTCTTGAGTGTTTCAAGCTCAAACCATCAGATTCTTTCCTCCGCCTCACTGAATGGTCGCTCTGGAGATTTCTCCTTCAGCTCGGTTTGAAAGTCGGTTAAAGTCTCGGTTTTCGTTGGTTTTTAAACCGAAAAAGTTTTCCGAATACTTGGTTCAGTCTCTGTCTGTGGTGCTGTGAGTACTAGATAGGAATTGTTCTGTTTCTGTGTGGAACTTGTAAAAGTACAGGTCAGTTTGGCTGAACCGACCATTTGATAGTGAAATTTAGTGTTTTACTTAGAGTGTTGTTACCGGTTCTTATCGGTTCTAAAAAAAAGGTGTTTGCTACATTTTTTTCCAATACCCGTGACACGGTTAGGAACCGATAAGGGTGTCTTGCCTGGCAGTTGCCATAAAAAGGGTAAGTTGGTTAGGTTGGCCATGTCTGAGAAACCCAAAAAAAAAAACGGGCCCACTGGGTTTCAACACTGCAGTGAGTGTGGGGAGGTCTTTGCTAAACATAACCCCCACACCACCTGTGTTTATTGTCTGGGGTTTGACCACCTTGATTCAGACTGCAAATATGTAAAATGTTCCCAAATCTACCCTTGAGAGATTAGCTAGACTGAGGGAAAAGGAGGGTCGAGAAATCCAGCTGACCGGATGGCCAGCCAGTTGGTCAGGCCAGACCAGAAGGAGTCACTCTGACCAGGGTGATACTTCTTCGGCAAAAGGAGAGCGATTCGAAGGGATGATTCCGACAAAAGAAAGCATAAAAGAAAAAATCGTCAGTTTGGATTCAGAGGTTCATGTTCCAACCGCCGAAGAGATAGCCAAAGCGATCCGGTTGTGGTAAAACCGGCCCGGTTCCTACCGATCCGGCACCTTCTGGCAGGGGTTCGGTTCGGTTGGTTCCCCTGGTTCAAGATTATACCCTTGAAGAGTTTTATGAACCAGAGTTTGAAGAGGAAGGGGAGTTTGAGGATAATGATGATGAAAGTGAGGGTCTGGATGTGCCTGTGGAACGGGACATCTCCCCAGACAGACCCTCAGGTGTTTCCCCTCTTAGACTTTCTGAGTCCCCTTCTCACTTTATGTTTTACAGAAAGGTGGCTGAAACCCTCCAGCTTCCTATAGAGGAGGCATTGGAGGATCAGAGGAGCCTGATTATGTAGAGATGATGGACATCCCAGAGTCCAGGAGACTGTCTATTCCCCTCCACAAATCCTTTGGGAAGCAGACACAAAAAATTCTAAAGTCTCCTAACACTATACCTTCTGTGGATAGAAGAATGGACAAGAGGTATACTCTTTCAGGCTGAGACACGGAGTTCTTATACCAACAATGCAGCCATGTTGGGGGTAGTGCAGGCTGCTGCCTGTGACAATCAAATATTCCCTTGACTTCACACCCCAGACAAGGACTCCAGGAAGATTGATGCCATGGCAAAGAAACAGTACATGGCATCTTCTTTAGGACTCAGGCAGGCAAATTATATGGCCTATACAGCCAGGTACCAGAAATCCAGGTGGGACACTGTACTGGCACTGGCTAAACAGGCCTCCCCCCAGCTAGCCAGGTTGCTGGAGCAGGTCGCTGCAGATGGGATTGAGGCATGGAAAGTACAGTTTCATGCTGCTGTGGACTCCAATGATGCGTCATCAAGAGTCATGGCTACATCTGTGGCTCTTCGGAGAATGGCTTGGCTCAGATGTACTAGCCTCTCACAGGATACTCAGGGTATGGCCCTGGATTTTCCTGTAGTGGGTAATTCCCTGTTTGGGGAGCAGACAGAGAATTACATGAAGAAAATGGATGAGTACAGGACCACTTACAGGGAGTGCTCAGGCCAAGCAAAGGCAGGCAACTCAGCAGTCTAGGGGCAGGGGCAGGCCTTTTCATAGGCCTCTTTACCAAGCACAGGCCTCTTCTCCTTTTTTGCGGAGGGGCTTCTTCAGAGGGAGAGGCAGAAGGGGGATGAGCAGGGCTGCATCCACTCCTCAGCCTAAAGCCCCTGCCAAGCAGACACCCTGATGTGTCAACCGGGGTCGACTCTCCTATTCCAGAAGGGGGCAGGCTGGCTTACTTTGTCCAGGACTGGAGGTCTATTACATCAGACAAGTGGGTCCTGGAAGTAGTAAGCTAGGGTCTGGTTCTCAGCTTCAAAAAATTTCCGAAGATGAGAGCCAGATCTTTTCCACCTGCAGGTCTCTCAGAAACCCTTGCCCTAGAGGCTGAGGTTTCATCTCTTCTAGCCTTAAGAGCCATAGAGAGTTCCTACCCTACACAGGGGCCAAGGTCTGTACTCCAGGTACTTCCTTACCCCAAAAAAGACAGGGGAGTGGCGACCCATCCTAGACCTAAGATACCTGAACAAACATCTTTTAAAATCAAAGTTCAAGATGGTAACTCTGGTAATAATTCTTCCCTCTCTAAGACCAGGGGACTGGCTAGCCTCTCTAGACCTCAAAGATGCCTATTTTCACATTCCCATCAGGTGCTCCCACAGAAAGTACCTCAGGTTCGAGTTGCCCTCAGGCCATTATCAGTTCAAGGCAATGCCCTTTGGTCTAACATCAGCCCCTAGGGTTTCACAAAGTGCTTGGCAGTAGTCGTTGCCTTTCTAAGAGAGCAAAATTTCCATTTTCCCATACCTGGATGACTACAATCATGGTGGCCAGTCTACAGACAAGTCAAGTCAGACCTGCAGAGTGATCCAGCAAGTGCTCACTTCTCTGGTTTCTTCTCAACCTTCCCAAGTCGGTTCTCAAGCCAGTGCAGCTCCTTACCTTTATGGGGCAAGAGCTGGATACTGTCAACTGAAACTTTTCTTCCCTAGAAAGGGCAAGAGCTCTTATAAGAACTGACTTCTTCCTTCAGCTTTCAGGTGTCTCGACCAACAAGGCATTTCCTCCAGCTCTTGGGCCACATGGCAGCTTCTACAGCAGTGGTCCAAGAGGCAAGATTCAGATGAGGGATATTCCAGTTCCATCTGAGGGCCTTGTGGTCCCAAAGGAAGGATTCCCTTACCAAGCTGATTCCTGTGACTAGGACCCTGATCCAAGCCCTTCACTGGTGGCAGGATCAGGACAACTTAAGCAAGGTGTTCCCATTTTGCCCACTCAGTCTCATTCAGTGGTCCTTTTAACACGGAGCTTCTCTTCTGGGCTGGGAGGCCCATCTGGGAGCACTCACTGCCCAGGACTGTGAGTCCGGCTCAGGAATCCCTTCTCCATATCAATCTCCTCAGAACTCACTGCAGTTTTTCTGGCCCTGAAAGCTTTCTCTCAGTCAGTACAGAACAAGGTGGTTCAAGTCAGAACAGACAACACCATCACCATGTGGTACATCAACAAGCAGGGAGGCACTCGGTGTACGGCCTTGTGCAGAGAAGCCATGAATTTGTCATCCCTGGCATATTCCCTGCAGGCTTCTCTGATAGCAGTTCACCTTCCAGGGAAGGACAATATATTAGCAGATGCACTGAACAGGAACTCTCAGGGCCATCACGAATGGTCCCTGGATCCTCAGGTGCTGAAAGTGATTTTTTCAAGGTGGGGCACTCCACAGATAGATATCTTTGCAGCCCCAGACAATCACCAACTTCCTCTGTTTTGTTGCAGACCCCCAGTCTTGGGCTCAGTCCCTCTGGATGCTCTGATTCTGAATTGGGAAGGGAAATTTCTGTATGCCTTCCCTCCCTTTCCACTCCTGTTCAAGGTTCTAGTCAAGATAAGTTCTCAACCTTGCAAAGTGATTCTAATTGCTCCAGATTGGGCCAGACAGCCTTGGTACCCACTGTTGTCCCTAGGAGTCCATCTTCCCCTGTCTCTTCCCAGGAATTGCAACTTGTTAACATCCTCTCTGGGGAGGATTTGGTACCCCAATCTCAGTCTCTCAATCTCAAGGCATGGCTCTTGAAGAGTTAGAGTTTGCAGACTTGCATCTTTCTCAGGGTGTTCTGGATATTCTCAAAGCTGCTCGAAAGCCCTCCACCAGAAAGACTTATCACTCCAAATGGAAAAGTTTCAGCATTTGGTGTTCTAAGAGGCATATTTCTCCAGACACTGCTGAATTCCCTACGGTTCTGGATTATTTGGTCCATCTTAATAGCCTTGGCCTCAGACCAGCTACTCTCAAGGTACACTTGTCAGCTGTTTCTGCTTTCCCGTCAGTGGGAAAGCCTTCCTCACTATCATCTCATCCTGTATTCTGTAAATTTTGTAAAGGATTGCTTCACACCAATCCTCCCTTTAGAGACCCTGCCCCTGCCTGGGATTTGAATGTTTGCATTGCTCAGCTTATGCACTCCTCCTTTCGAGCCTATGTCACTCAGCCAGGCACTGCACGACTTGGAAAACTGTGTTCGTGGTAGCCATTCACCTCTGCCAGGCATATACAGTGAACTGCAGGCCTGTCAGTGGAACACTGATTTTATCTCCTTTCACAGGATAAAGTGGTCCTTAGAACCAAGAAGGCTTCTTGCCCAAAGTGGTTCCAGACTTCATTTAAACAGTCTGTGTCTCCTGTTCTTCCCACAGATCATTCTTCCTCAGTGAGAGGAGGCTACACAACTTAGACAAAAAGAGCCCTTAGTTACTACATAGAGTGTACCAAGGTCACAGGTTTGACTCCTCCAGTTGTTCCTCACTTATGGAGAAGAGGGAAGGCAAACCTGCCACTAAAGAGAACTATTGCCAGGTGGATTTTATCTTATACAATTCTGCTATGAAAAACTGGGAAGATTCCTCCTCAGGCCTGAGGCTCACTCCACCAGACAGATGCTTCCTGCTGCTGCCAGGGATATTCCTCTCTAGAGATTTGTCAAGCAGCCACCTAGAAACAGTCCATACCTTACAAGCATTACTCTGGATATCCAGCTAGAGTGATACTCCAGTTTAACATAGCGTACTTCAGAGCCTATTCCCAAAATAGGTTCTGGCCTCCTTCATGGAGGTACTGCTTGGTAGTCTGCTATGTCAGAATACAGCCAAGACTTCATGTTGTTTGGAAGAAAAATTACTCACCTTAGTAATTGTATTTCTTCTATGGAGTCTTCTTTGTATTCTATTCTCTACCTCCCCTCTCAGAACCTGTTTTTGGGGAAGTGGTGGGCAGGTGCAGTGTTACACCTTAGAGGAATGGCTCTTGCTTGCACCTTCTTCTGTTTGTTTGGGTGTTGATTTATTACTGTTATTTGTATTACATTGGGTTTTGTTTTTTGGGTTTCCTGTCTTGAGTCTTCCTTTGGGAACCCAAAACTTTTTACTGTTAGTTTGCTAGTAGGAATTTTACAATTTCCACATTGAATCTTTGGTTAGTGGGCTTGTAAGAATCTGACTGTTTGAGTTTGAAACACTCCAGACAGAGACTCCTACCGAGCTCAGCTCAGCATTCTATGCTCTGCATAGAAAGTTAATTCTTTGTTCTCTGGGGCAGTTCAAGGGTTGAGATCACTGCATATGTCAGAATACAGCAAGACTCGATAGAAAAACACACAATTACTAAGGTGGAAATGCGTTTTCTTCTCGGATCTCATGAGAACCCTCAGAGATTGTCCGATATGGGAGTCAGAGACAGGACCCAATGAGATGGCGTCTTCTGGGTACCTCGATTTGAGTCCCTGTCTCAAGTCCCAGTTCCTCCGTGGATGGCTCACCACCACCGTCTGGCAGATGGCTCACTCTATCCCGGCTGTTCCCAAGCAGGCGGACAGGCTTTAACGGGCACCTAAGGATGCTCCTTTTTGAAAGACCCACCCGATGGTAGACTCCGTGGTCATTTCAGTGACTCATGATCACTTCATGACCCAAAACCTTAACACTACTCCTCCAGATAAGAGAGTAGAGGCAGATGGACCAGTTTGGCAAAAAGTCTATTCTTGACAATGTGTGCGCTACTCCTCAGTTACATGGCCCATATGGTGTCCCACCAAAAGACCATGGCCAGATTGGAGGCGGTCCAGTCTATAGATCCTTCACTCTCAGGAGGAACTACATAAGGACCTTCGCCTCTCCAAGATTTCTTGTAGGCATGCGTTATGGGCCAGCCACGGAGTCGGTCGATTCCGTCGCACGTCCGCGGCGACTGCCGTGGCCCTAAGACGGCACTCCTGGCTTCGCCTCTCTGGCCTGGCTAACGAGGTTCAGTCGGCGATTCAGGGCGCTCCTTTCCGGGGCTTGGTACATTTTGGAGGCAACACCAAAGACATAATTACAAAACTACAGGGCAAGGGTGTTGCCTTTAGATCTGTTCGGTCGATCTACCGATCGGATGCTCCTCAACGTAGACAACAGCAACCCTTTCGGAAGAGGACCTGGCTGCAGGGGAGATCCACTCAGGCGCGCCGTCATGGCAAGTGGAAGGCCACGGGTACAGTTACCCCCCGCCTCCATGAATCTCAAATCGGTCAGGAGATCCTCCCCATCATGCCACACCACTTCTGACTCCCTGGCTCTGCCTCCTCAGCCTCTCGGCAAGGAGCAGGTGGGTGGGGGGGCTTTGCTCTCCACATGCAGGAGAGGAGAGCAATTGCCTCCGACGAGTGGGTCCTGCAAATAGTGGCCTCAGGTCACACTATAGAGTTCCTGGAAATTCCTCTGGGAAACCCTCCAGTGAAGTCCTCATATTCTCGGGACCAGGCTTTCCTCATCCAAGAGGAAATAAATTCATTCTTGATAAAACAAGCGATCAAGCGAGTCCCTCCAGGAGCAAACAGGGAGAGCTTTTACTCCCATTTTTCCTAGTTCGAAAAGAATAGAGATTTCGACCCATTCTGATCTCAGTCAGCTGAATCATTTTGTCGGTACAAGAAGTTTACATACTGACACTGCAGAGCCTTCTGCTACTACTGTTGGAGAATCACAGGCTCTGCTTAGAATCCGGGATAACCTACCTCGTATCCTATTTTCCCCAACCAACGTCCAGTTCCTCGGCGATTCATGTTCCGGGGAAAGGACCAGTTCCGACCTCCCCTTTAGCCTGTCTTGGCACCTCCTGGTTTCTACCCAAGTGCCTTGTGGTGGTGGCTGCGTTTTAAGCCACAGGGTATTGCAGTGTTTCCCTACCTGGACGATTGGCTACTAGCGAACCTTCCAAGGGCATTATTGCGTCTGTCATTTACCCTGGACCTGTTCAGTCGACTTGGGATCACTGTCAACGTGCCCAAGTCGTAGACTCTCATTCCACCCAGAGACTTCAGTTTATTGGGGTAGCCATCGACACGGGTCCAGTGCAGAGCTTTCCTTCCTCCGGACAGAGTGGAGACTGTGGTCTACCAGACCACAAGGTGGCGCCTTGTCGGACCATTCCGCCAGAGGTCCTCTTGCCTGTTAGGCCTCATGGCAGCTTCCATCTGTACTGTTCCTCTAGCCAGGCTCCACATGAGGATCTCTCAGTGGTCCCTGAGGTGCAATGGGACCAGTTTTTGACCATCTGGACCATCCGGGTTCATCTCCTCAGTGGTCCGGAAGGATCTTCTATGGTGGATGAATCTACACAGTCTTTCCTCAGTCTCCCATTTCAAGACCAGCGCAAGCTACTCTCACCACGGATGCCTCGAACATGGGGTGGGTGCGATCTGGGAATCAACAAGCCCAGGGACTTTGGTCCGGCTTGGAGCTTTCTCTTCACATCAGTGTTCTAGAGCTCAGGGCGGTCCTGTATGCTTTACAGGCCTTTCAGCCCCTGCTGCCAGAGGGAATACTGCTGATCCAAACGGACAAGATGTCGGTGGTTTGGTACATCAACAAACAAGGAGGAACCCGGTCGTACCCTCTTTGCAGGGAAGCGACCAGGGTTTGGAACTGGGCAGTCCTGCATCACTTGTCCCATGTGGCCATGCACGTACTGGGCATTCTAAATGTCCTGGTGAACAGTCTCAGCAGATCAAGGACCCCTGCTTACGAGTGGGAACTTCATCAGGAAGTGGCAGAATCCATCTTCCAAAATTGGGGGCAGCCGGAACTTGACCTATTCGCCTCTCAATTCAACGCAAAACTTCCTAAGTTTTGCTCACCCATTCCAAAGCCATGTGCTTGAGCGACATTGTTCTGTCCTGGAGCAGGGTAATTTTGTACGTCTTCCCTTCATTTCCCATTCTGCAGAGGGTCCTCCTCAAACTACAGACGGAGAAGGCCAAGATGATTCTCATCGCTCCTCTTTGGCCAATACAGATTTGGTTCCCGCTGCTTCAGCAGCTATCCAGGGAACCACCGGTTCCACGTCCATTGACACACGACCTCCTTACTCAGGATCAAGGTCGTCTGTTTCATCTGGGGCTCAGGACCCTGCATATGCATGCATGGCTCCTGCAGATGTAGCCATCTCTCGCTTTGGGGTATCCTATAGAGTGGCACAGATCCTTGTTGAAGCCAGAAAATCTTCCACCCATTCCACTTATGCATTGAAGTGGAAGCAGTTTTCCATTTGGATGACTGCGAAGGGCTGGAACCCCTTTTCAAACAACATGAAGTCTTGCTGTATTCTGATTATTGCAGTGATATCCAACCTTTGAACTGCCCTGGAGAGGAAAGAGTTAACTTTCCATGCAAGGCATGGAACGCTGAGCTCGAGCTCGGTTGAGACTCTGTCTGTTGTTGTTTAAACCCAAACCGCCAGATTCTTTACTCCGCCTCACTGAACAGTCGCTCCGGAGATTCCTCCTTTGCTCGGTTCAATTTAGTCGGTTAAAAGTGTTGTTTTCCCTCAGTTTCAACAGATTTATCCATCTAACCTGTCGGTTCAGTCTCTGTCTGTGGTACTGTGAGTACTAGATAGTTTATCATTGTTTGCTCTGTGTGGAACTTGTAAACGTTGGATCGGTTCGGTTTGAACCGATTAGGGTTGTTTTAAAAAAGTTTATTCTACTTTTATAGTGTGGTAACCGGTCCTTATCGGTTCTAAAAAAAACGAATTTCATTACGGTTTTTTCCACGACCCGTAACACGGTCAGGAACCGATAAGGGTGTCTTGCCTGCTGGATTGCCGAAAAAAGGGTAAGTTTGGTTAGGACTGGCCATGTCTCAGAAACCCAAAGAGAAAAAACGGGCCCACTGGTTTCAACATCAGTGTGTGTGGGAAGCTTGCATAAGGCTGACCCCTACACCACCTGTGTTTATTGTCTGGGTTTGACCACCTCTATTCAGACTGCCAGATTTGCAAAAATTTTCCCTCAGCTACCCTGGAGAAGAGAGTAGGTAGGCTGAGGGAAAGGGAGGCCAAAAAGTCCGCTGACCCGGATGGCCAGCCGGTTCGGTTCCAACCGAACCAGAAGGAGTGCCCTCTGACCAGGGCGAAACTTCTTCGGGCAAAAGGAGAACCGACTCTGAGGAGTCGGTTCCGATTAAAAGAAAAAGAAGGGATAAGTCAGCCGTTCGGATCCACAAGTTCTTTCTCCGACAGCTGATGAAATAGCCAAAGCGATAAGGGTTGTTCAATCGATAACCCGGTTCCAACGAACTGGCACCATCGGTTAGGGGCTCGGTTGGTCAGTTCCCCTAGTTCGGATTATAATTTGGAGGATTTTTTCTGAACGGAGGGAGGAAGGAGAGTATGAGGAGTAGTGATGGTGATTATGAAAGTCTGGATGTGCCCATTGACTCGGACATCTCCCAGACAGACCTTCAGGGTTTCTCCTCCTAGGCTTTCTGAGTCCCTTCCCATTTATGTTTTACAAAAAGTGGCTGAACTCTTCAGCTTCTTGGAGGAAGCAGTAGAAGATCAGGAGGAGCCTGATTATGTTGAGATGATGGACATCCCAGAGTCCAGGAGGCTGTCTATTCCCCTCCATAAGTCTTTTGGGAAACAGACAATAAAAATTTTAAAGACTCCTAATGCTATACCTCCTGTGGCTAAGAGAATGGGCAAGAGGTATACTCTTTCAGGCTCAGATACGGAGTTCCTTTCCCAGCAATGCAGCCATGTTGGAGTAGTGCAGGCTGCTGCCTGTGATAAGGCAAATATACCCTTGGCTCACACACCCCAGATAAGGTCTCCAGGAGGATTGATGCCATGGCAAAGAAACAGTACATGGCAGCGTCTTTGGGACTCAGTCAGGCTAATTATATGGCCTATACAGCTAGATACCAAAAGTCTAGATGAGACACTGTAATGGCTCTAGCTAAACAGGTCCCTGGCCAGCTTGCCAAGGAGCTGGAGCAGGTGGCTGCAGATGGTATTGAGGCATCCAAAGTACAATTTCATGCTGCAGTAGACTCCAATGATGTTTCATCTACAGTCATGGCTACATCTGTGGCCCTTCGTAGGATGGCATGGCTTGATGTACTAGCCTCGTCTCAGGATACCCAGACTAAGGCCATGGATTTTCCTGTTGTTGGTAATTCTCTGTTTGGGGAGCAAACAGAGAACTACATGAAGAAAATGGATGAATACAGGACCACCTATAGGGTGCTCCAAGCCAAGGAAAGGCAAGCCACCCTCAGAGGCAGCATTCCAGGGTGAGGGCAGGCCTTTTCATAGGCCTTCTACCAAGCCAGGTCTCCTCTTCCGCCTTGCCCAGAGGGGGTTCTTCAGAGGAAAGGCAGAAGGGGTACAAGCAGGCCTGCTACTGCCCTCAGCCTAAAGCCCTCCAAACAGACACCCTGATGGGTTTGCCCGGCCGATTCTCCACCACCTGTAGAGGCTGCTACTTTGTCCAGGACTGGATGTCTTTAACATCAGACAAATGGATCCTGGAAGTAGTAAGCCAGGGACTGGTTCTCAGCTTCAAAAAATTTCCCAAGATGAGAACCAGATCCTTTCCACCTGCAAATCCTTCAGAGGCACTTGCACTAGAGGCAGAGGTCTCTTCCCTCTTGGCTCTAAGAGCCATAGAAAGGGTTCCATCCCTACACAAGGGAAAAGGATTGTACTCCAGGTACTTCCTAACCCCCCAAATGACAGGAGAATGGCGGCCCATCTTGGATCTCAGATACTTAAACAAGCACCTTTTAAAGCCAAAGTTCAAAATGGTGACTCTGGGAATAATTCTACCCTCTCTAAGGCCAGGAAACTGGCTAGTTTCCCTGGACCTCAAGGATGCCTATTTCCACATTCTCATCAGAAGCTCCCACTGAAAGTACCTCAGGTTCGAGTTGCCCTCAGGCCACTATCAATTTAGAGCAATGCCCTTTGGCCTAACTTCAGCTCCAAGGGTGTTCACAAAATGTCTGGCAGTAGTGGTTGCTTTCCTAAGGAGAAAGAAGATCTCCATCTTTCCATACCTGAAGCGACTGGCTCATAGTAGGTCAGTCTCCAGACCAAGTCAAATCATACCTACAGATAACTCAGCAACTGCTCACTCTCAAGGATTCCTTCTGAATCTTTCAAAGTCAGTTCTAGAACCAGTGCAGCTCCTCACCTTCATAGGGGCAGAGCTGGATACAATAAAGGCAAGAGCCTTCCTTCCCCTGGACATGGCAAGGACCCTTGTTACACTGGCCTCTTCATTCACCCTCCAGGTGTCTCGACCAGCAAGGCATTTTCTGCAGCTCCTGGGCCACATGGCTGCCTCTACAGCAGTGGTCCAAGGAGCAAGATTTCAGATGAGGGACATTCAGTTCCACTTAAGAGCCTTCTGGTCCCAGAAAAAGGATTCTCTGACCAAACTAATTCCAGTGACTCGAACCCTGATCCAGGCTTTGCAATGGTGGCAGAATCAGGACAACGTAAGGCAAGGAGTTCCCTTTGTCACTCAATCTCATTCTCTAATCCTTACCACAGATGCCTCCCTCTTGGGCTGGGGAGCCCACTTGGGGGATCTGACCACCCAAGGGTTGTGGTCACTTCAAGAATCTCTGCTTCACATCAACCTCTTAGAACTCAGAGCAGTGTTTCTAGCACTTCAAGCTTTTCCAAGTCTGTTCAGAACAAAGTAGTTCAGATCAGGACAGACAATACCACCACAATGTGGTACATCAATACAAACAGGGGCACTCAGTCAGGCCTTGCTCCACAGAGGCATAAGTTGTGGTCTCTGGCCTCATTCCCTGAATACCTCTCTGATAGCAGTGCACCTCCAGGAAGGACAATGTCCAGCAGATGCTCTCAGCAGGATATCTCCGGCCATCACGAATGGTCCCTAGATTCCCTGATTTTGAAGGTGATCTTCTCCAGATGGGGCACCCCACAGATAGATCTTTTTGCAGCCCCAGACAATCACCAACTTCTCTTTTTGCTGCAGTCCCCCAGTGTTGGGCTCAGTCCCCCTGGATGTCCTAGTTCTCAATTGGGAAGGAGTTCCTGTATGCTTCCCCTTCCCTCTCCTGTTCAAGGTACTAGTCAAAATCAGGTCTCAACCTGCAAAGTGATTCTGATTGCTCCAGACTGGAGCCAGACAGCCCTGGTACCCTTTCTGCTGTCCTTAGCAGTCCGCCTTCCCCTGTCTCTTCCCAGGAATTACAACCTGTTAACATGTTCTCAGGGGAGGGTCTGGTATCCGAATCTCAAATCTCTCAATCTCAAGACCTGGCTCTTGAAGAGTTAGAGTTTGCTGATTTGCATCTCTCTCAAGGTGTTCTGGATATTTTAAAGGCTTCTCGAAAGCCTTCCACGAGAAAGACTTACAACTCAAAATGGAAAAGGTTTACTATTTGGTGCTGTGGGAAGCATATTTCTCCAGAGTCTGCTGGGCTGCCTACAGTCCTTACTATATGGTTCATCTCAATAGTTGTAGCTCAGACCAGCTACACTTAGGCGCATCTGGCAGCTGTCTCTGCCTTCTTGTCAGCAGGCAAGCACTCTTCCTTTCAGCTCATCCTGTCTTCTGTAAATTCTTCAAGGATTGCTGCATACCAATCCTCCCTTCAGGGACCCTGCCCCTGCTTGGGACCTTAATGTTTGCATTGCTCAGCTTGTACAACCCCCTTTTGAGCCTTTGTCCTTAGCAGAGCTTAAGTACTTGACTTGGAAAACTGTGTTCTTGGTAGCCATTACTTCTGCCAGACGCATAAGTGAGTTACAGGCCCTGTCAGTGGAGCCTGATTTTATCTCTTTCCATAGAGATAAGGTGGTCCTCAGGACTAATAGGAAGTTTTTGCCTAAGGTGGTTTCAGACTTCCACCTTAACCAGTGTATGTCTCTTCCTGTTTTCTTCACTGACCATTCCTCCTCTGGGGAGAGGAGGCTGCACAGCTTGGATGTGAAAAGGGCCCTTAGCTACTACATAGAGCGCACCAAGGGTCACAGGTTTGACTCCCTCCAACTGTTCCTCACTTATGGTGAGGTTGGTAAGGGAAAACCTGCCACTAAGAGATCTGTTGCAAGGTGGATTGTCTCGTATACAATTTTGCTATGAAAAATTAGGTAGGATCCCACCCTCAGGCCTGAGGGCTCACTCTACCAGAGGTATAGGCTGCTTCCTGGCTGCTGCCAGGGATATTCCTATCTTAGAGATTTGTCAAGCAGCCACCTGGAAAACAGTACATACTTTCACCAAGCATTCTCTGGATATCCAGGCTAGGAGTGATGGTCGGTTTAGCACAGCAGTGCTTCAGAGCCTATTCCAAAGTGGGTTCTGTCCTCCTCCATGGAGGTACTGCTTGAGTAGTCTGCAATAGTCAGAATACAGCAAGACTTCATATTGTTTGAAGAAAAAATTACTCATCTTAGTAATGTTGTTTCTTCTAATGGAGTCTTGCTGTATTCTGCCTCCCCTCCTCCCTCTCAGAACCTGGGTTTTGGGATGTGGGTGGGCAGCAACAGTGTTGGCACCCTAGGGGAGCCCCCTTTTTCTCACCCTCTTAATTTGGGTGTGTTTTGTTTTGTTTTTTGGGTTTCCTGACTTGAGTCTTTGCCTTAGAACCAAAAAATATTTTCATTATATTTAGTAGCCAATTGGCTAGTGTAAGTTTACAGTTTCCACACAGGACACCCAATGAGTATAGCTCGAAAAGATCTGGCGGTTTGGGTTTAAACAACAACAGACAGAGTCTCAACCGAGCTCGAGTCAGCGTTCCATGCCTAGCATGGAAAGTTAACTTCTTCCTCTCCGGGGCAGTTCAAAGGTTGGATATCACTGCAATAGTCAGAATACAGCAAGACTCCGTTAGAAGAAACAACATTACTAAGGTGAGTAATTTTTTCTTCTTGCTCGGCCCCACAAGTCATGGAATACCTCCTTCACTTATCGGACTCAGGACTAGCCTGTTCCTCTCTGAAAGTGCACCTCTCGGCTATCTCGGCGTACCATGAGCTGGTGGATGGTAAACCCTTGGCTCAGTTGGATATCTCAAAGACTTTTTTGAAAGGATTCTCCATCTGAAACCCCCTTCCGCAGCCCAACACCACCATGGGACCTGAATTTCGTCCTGGAAGAAGCTCACCTTGCCTCCTTCGAACCAGCAAGGAGCCGTGACCCTCACCTTCCTATCTTGGAAGGCGTTGTTTCAGGTTGCCATCACTTCAGCTTGAAGAATTTCGGAGCTTCATGCGTTGGTTTGTAAGGAGCCTTACCTTATTTTTCACCGGGACAGGGCGGTTCTCAGAACCCATCTGAGGTTCCTTCCAAAGGTGGTGTCGGAAGCTACTCTGAACCAATCGGTAGAGCTTCCAGTATATTATCCGGCACCCGCTAACAAGGGTGAGGCACTCCTCCATACAATGGATGTGCACCGGATTCTCCAGTGTTACACACATTAAAGCAAGTACTTTCGCTGTTGCGACCAATTGTTTGTCTCCTTCGTGTCTCGAACTCGAGGCAAACCGGTTTCCAAGCAGGGCCTTTCCAAATGGTTGGGCAGCTGCATCAGATACTGTTACCAAAAGTATGACAAACCCCTCCCGGGTGTTATCAGGGGTCATTCTACTAGGGGCATGGCTACTTCTGCAGCCTTCATTCGTAATGTTTCTGCAGCGGATATTTGTGCTGCTGCTACTTGGGAGTTCTGTCCATACCTTTACCAAGCATTACAGTTTGGACATTGCTTCTAGAGGAAGGGCTGGGTTTGGCCTAGCTGTCCTGCAGGATCTGTTGTCCTAGGCCGGGTCCTTTTCGGACCTCAGTCTTTTCCTTGGATTTTGTTTTGCCCCCTCCCTAGTTTCTCACGGTCTCTTCTTAAAGGGACTGCTTGGGACTCAGTCCTACTTTTGATGACATACTGAAGGAACCCTCTTGAAGTAAGATAGTACAGTTACGTAAGAACATACCGTAACAGTAGATCTTCGAGAGAGGTTCCTTCAGTAGGTCATATATTTCCCACCCTTCTTCCCCTCATTTTAATTTTTTCAGGGTCTCCAATCCTGTTCGCTCCTGCTGTTAGGCCTCTTCCTGGCTCGGCGGGAGAACTGGAGGGCAGGCGTGGGGACCGCCCACTATATACCGTCACGTTGACATCGGTCACGTGACGCGCGGGCGGTCCCCGCCAGGGATTGCTAGAAAAGTCTGCCGGGCGTCTCACACCAGTCCTACTTGATGACCTACTAAAGGAACCTCTCTGGAAGATCTACTGTTACGGTAAGTTCCTACGTAACTGTACTTTTTCCCCTTTATGTGCAGGACAAGGTCTGTAGCAATCTCAGGATGAAGGAAGATTAGAGAAAAAGCTTCAAAAAATTACGATTATTATTAAAAAGTAGCAGAAACATACGGAGCTTTAGGAATATGCTGCCTCCCATGTGGGTGCTCAGCAGCGCCCCCAATGGCTTCATCTTTTAATGATTGCTGTAGCTTAGTTTGTGTTATTAAAAATAATTTTCTGCTTATCTGTAGTTTTAATTACTAGAACTGTAATATTTTTCAAATTAAGTCTTGAGACTCCTGGCTTCTTTGGCTTAACGATCTAACAGTAAAATGCTGGAAGGCTGAAAATCAGCACAGTTGGAGGGAACATCTTTGAAAAAGGTTCTGTGTTCTGGGGCACATTTTCTTACCCTTGTTGTACTGACTGTTCTAATCTATTTGAAGAAAACTTATTACTACAGTGAGTAGCTTTTCTTTTCCAGTGGCCTTTACCTCTGCTGGAGAATTATCGGAGCTATAGCTTTTTACTTAGGTTTGGGAGAAGAAAAGAAGGCTGTGGGCGTATCGTGATTGTCACCCATCATTGCGGGCCATTTATTCCCAATTACACAGTTGACATAAGCCATTCATCCAATTTTATTTCAAAGGAATTTGGATTGTCCAAATCAATTAAGTCCTGAGGGAGGGTATTCCAGAGTTTAGCCACTCTAATATTATAGAAATTATCTCTTTTAGACGTATTGGCCCATTTTACATCTAAGATTTTGTTGTGAGATTTGCCCACAATATGTCTATCAGTTAATTTTATGTCTAAAATGCTCATCATATCATTATCTTTTAGAATTTTGTGCAGGAGGAGTAAATCACCTCTGCATCTTCTTAGCTGGAGTGGAAATAGGCCTGTTTTTTTAGTCTACTAGCATAATCTATATTTGTTAGCTTTTACACCATTTTAGTGGCTCTCCTCTGAACTCTTTCCAACATTGCTATATCACCTTTTTGGTGTGGATTCCAGAAGGGTGTACCATAGTCCAGCTAAGGCCGAAAGTAGCACATATAGAGTGGGATAAAACATTGCTGTAACATGGGTTGAAAGATAGGAGTGAAATGGAGACATGACATTGGTCTAAACGTACCAGCTGACCGAAAATGAGCGGTGATTAATCCACGAGTAGAACCCGCTTCTGCACTACCAATTTCAGCCACAGGAGAAAGCAAATGTGCATAGTCACAATAATAGCAACACAGATGATATTGGGGATGAACAAAATGATGTATGTCTGGGGAGGAGGCGGGCGCAGCAAGCAATCGTAGTGACGGTCAGCAAGTACACACAGATGGCGGTAGCACGAAGTAGCTCCGAGCTCGAACCGAAGTAACGGAGTAGGAGTCAGCATGTGTAACTGTTGCATCAGACGGGTGCAGCGACAAAAAGCACTGAAATAAACCGCTCAGCATGACATGTCTTGTAGATCCTGGCCAAAAATTTAATGTTGCCAGTAGCATTGCACAATAGATAGGAATAAAAACATCAGTCCCATGATGCAGTACTGTGAGCAGTCTCACCGATGTAGCAACGAACGGGAATACGGGAAAACAGTCGGTCAGGGAAAAAAAAAATAGAAGTTCTACTTGTTGTACAGTGCAATGTAATGTAAGCACTTGTACAAAATGCGTGCACACTACATAAAACCATGTCACCAGTGGAACCTGAACGCGCACGCTGTTACAGCATCAGTGTAAGAAAAGCAGCAACCTGCAGCATGTTTTATGCACACCACTAAGCGATCGCCACAATATGTTAGTCGTTCTCCATCTTATCTCACAGTAACAATACGTGGCTCCCACTTGCCATGTTACAGATGCATTAGTCATCTCCAGCATTGGGCTCTACCAGTGGATTAATGCCTGGTGGGCGGTTGGAAGCACGGGGCCTCCAATCCCCCCCACCACCCGGGCATTAATCCACCGGTAGGGCCCTCCTCTGTCGGTGATTAATGCTTACTTCATTCCTAGAAACAAATGTCCTCCTTACTCTGTTTAACAGGCCATTTGCCTGTTTGCAGATTTTTTGATGCGGAGACCTCTATTTGTGGATGACTCTGAGGACATCAGCCAGTCCTATTTGCCAATCTCTGCATGGTGTCTCCCTGACTGGATTTCCTCCTGTCTACTGTCTGCAAGCTGATAGGATTTTTCTAGCACTGTCCATAAGCATACTGCTAGGCTATGGTCCCCTCACAGGTTCATCTCAAGTTCACTTTCTGTAAAGTTGCTGCCTGGAGTAGCACCATATTTTCGCTATGCCCTACAGCCTGGTCTTCCTCTCGAACAAGGGTTGGATATGGCGCTGCTGTTTCTTAAGGTTTAGTTTTTAGTATGTGGTCTTCTGACTTCCTGTCCTGCTATCATGGAGTTTTGTACTACCTTGGGTATTGTCCTGTGTATTACAGCTCTATGGAGGAGATACCCAGGTTCTTTTACTACCAGTATGATTAGATCTTCGAGAGGATGTTTTTTCCCATGCTCCATCCCCCTCTTGTAGGACTTTTTTCATTGCATAGTTTTCTTTCGGTAGCACCTTTGACATTCTGGGTGCTCTCTGTGTATCTTGCCAGCCTGCCTTTCATGTTTGATTGGGGGTGCTGGTTTCCTGGTTCCTGTTGGCCGTGTCTGGTTCAGACTCTCACTTGCTGACACAGCTATTACCTTCAAGGACCGCCCACTACGCTTGGCCATCCCCTTAGTTGTACTTCTGCTATTTGGGGTGGGGGTGGGGGATCTGCAGTTCTTTCTTGCTGTCTAGTGACATTCTGATAGGTTGGATGTGTCTCCGTTGTGACTATAATGAACAAATGGTAAGGGGAGCCGGTGAATCTAGTACAAGATCTCGACATGCAAAATCCCGAGGATCAAAATCCCAATGGCCACAATTCCAACGGTAAGAAAATGCTGACTTCACAATTCCCAATACTGTTCCGATGGGGTCTCTGCCCCCACACCCCCCACAAAATATATATAAACACCTCAGGGTCGCCATACCGTGGGGAATTTGGCTGTCGGGAGGTCTGCCGTACCATTGGGATTTCGATCATCAGGACTTTGGGTGTCAGGATCTTGTACGGATACCAGGCCAGTCCAGCTCTATGACGCCGGTTCGACTAATAATTTGTCGACCGCCGTTATAACAACGGATTTATGTTGACCGTAATTGCAATAGGCATAAATCTGTCTGGGAACACTGTGTTTTCTTAGGGGGGTCTCTGCCCTCCACACTCACCATACCACAGATAATCAACTCTGAGTTGAAATTGATTTGGGGAGGGTGTGCAAGACCCCTAGAAAGCAGTGCCAGGGTTCCCCGGTGACGAATGTAACGGGTCGCTGTACGTTGGCCTCATGTGTCAAAAGCATCGGTATAGCTGCCCACCTTATATAGGTGGAGTCATGGAGGGTCCAGCTAGCAAGAGGTGTGGCCCTCGCTATGGAAACATTTTCTGAGTAGTTTTATTGTCTCCCAGCTCTAGTTCAATGTATTATTGCTCTATGGAGGAGATCCTCTTCAGGATGTACTGTTATTGGCAAGTAACAAACCTGTCTAAATGCTCCAAATAGCTTTCCTGTCAAGTCTGTAGTTGTTATTCACTATTTATTGCATTTAGCTATACTAGTAGTTCAACATCATTTTCACTCATTTATCTTAGTGTACTAGATGCCAAGCAATCGTTTGGCTCTGTTACTGTGACCAATTAAGTTGTTCTTTTTTTCCTTCGCATGATTATACCGTTCACGTTTTTGTTTAATGGCATGGTGTTCTACTCATCGGCACCAACCAACCTCTATGTTCAAAACTTAAGTTGAATGTTTCGGGCCTATATCAATGTGCAGTTTGCGCAGCCTGTCAGGTAATGTATAGGAACTCAATATTATAGTGTCTAGGATGGTGCCTAATTGGTACCATCCTTGGTTAATGAAGAGGGCTCGATCCAGGTCTCTTGAGACCCTCCTAGTGTAGAGACCCTTTTGCGTAGGTCTCTGTCGATGCCATGAAGTGACATTGACGGTGATAGTACTGATGGCCCCAGCCTAGTGCTGAGATGGTACTTAAGTAAGAGGCCTTAGACATCCAGCAACTTTGGTGCTGGGCACATTACCATTATTAATGCCATAAGGACAGAGGTCCCAAGCTCTGTTTTCATGCAGTTTTGCACTGTGGCACTGAGTGTACTTCCTATCTTAGAAGGGACACACACACACACACACACACACACACACACCCACCCCTACCTTTAAATAGTTTCTCTGATTTAGCAGTTCACTTCTAGAAGATTTCACAATTTATTTAAAGGGAAATACTCTTGCCAAGTGTTGATCATAGTTTGAAAGCCCATGAAAATCTCTTTCTAATTAGGTATTGGACTCACCTGTAGCTGGTAGCACTCCAGAGATATAGATGACTGGATCTATTCAACATTAATACTGCATTGCAGCCATTTTTATGTTGGCTGCGCTTGTGCACCCAACGTTTTGTGGCAAAGACAGGGGATTTGGGGGTCACTGCCGACCCCACTGCAGTTCACAAAACCAGGAACTCGGCAATCTACACCAATGCCCACTCTCTGTGGTCCTGACATCACTCTCTGCTTGGTGGGCTGAAACCTCGTGTACTTAAAAGGACCGAAGCTGCTCCAATCAGGGCTTCAGTGCTTTGATTTGCATGAAGTTGGTCACCAAACAGATGAGTGGCTTTCAAGGAGCCTGTCGGTCAGTAACAAAAAAAAAAAAAAGGCCATTAATGTCTTTTGCTGACCCTCCCTCCCCCCGGTTACTGTTCCCCGCATTATACCCTCCCTCTCAGCACCTACCGCACCACACCACCCCAAACATAGCATTGACACTGGGGGTGCCCAATCCAACAGGGTCGCCACCTTGTGTTTTAATTTTTTTTATTTTATTCATATATGAAGCCTGTAACACAAAAACCGTCAATCAATGTCTGTAACTGCAGGGTTTTAAGCCTGTATAGCATAGGACAATGCCACGCAAAATGGGGGATAATGCTAACCATTTTCAGAAATGCTTAGCAGTAGACTGCTAACCATTTTTTTGAGTGAATCCATGACACAGTACACAACTAATAAAACTATCTAATGTTTTAAAATTTTGCTAATCAGTCTGTGCCAAGTGCTATGTATTTTCACAACTGATTAGCACTTTCACTTGTCAAACTGCTAATCCACTTTATCAGCTTTTTTAAAACCCAGAACTGGTGCCCCTGTAACTGTCCCCCCCCCCCACCCGACCTCCTTCTGAGCGCCTCCCAACAAACATAACACTAACATCGGGGTGCAAAACTCCCAGTGTCATCCCTTGTAGTTTTTTTTGTATTATTGATTATCTGTAGCAATGGAAACCATCCATCAATGTGTGTTGTAGGTGCCCGTGACTGTTCCACCCCACCCTACCCTCCCTCTCAGCACCCACCACCCCTCCCCGCCCATAACGTCATACTGACACTGGGTGTGCCCAATCCCCAGTGTCATCACCTGAAATATAGAAAATCATCCGTCTTTGTTTTGTTTTGTTTTTTATCCCCAAAGCAGAAAACGTCCACCGTTGTCTTTTGGCGCCATTACTCTTCCCCCACCTGACCCTCCCACTCAGCACCCACCACCCCACTCCAGCCCCAAGCCCTTACCTACCCACCGGGCATCCGAAGCCGTAACCACTGGACCATGAACTGAGGAAATTAGGTATGCAGTTCAATGTATTTCAGTGGGGTTTTGAACTCAGTGGTATAACTTGGCCAGTTTTTAATATTTTTGCCCCAAGGTTTCAACATAAAATTTTCTGGGACCCCAGCTCATGAACAATTATAGTGACATTAGGTAAATCTGTCCCAAAAGGTGATTTCGAGGTTGCTGTGCAAAATCACCTTTCGGGCAGGAGTTGAACATTTTCTCTGCCCTTGTTCGTGAGGTCATAAGAAGGCTATATTGAAAATTTGGTGTAAAAATATTAAAAAAACAACGAAGTTCTAGGGATGTGGATATGTTGTTCTTATCCACACTTGTTGGCATGCCCTTTCCCTTTAAGAATCCTCCTGGAAGGTCTAAAAGCTGGCTTCTCCCACCCACCCGGGTGGTATATGCCTCGGGCTCCACCCCTTGACACCAGATCTTCTTTTCCGCTGGAAGATTCTGGTTCCTTTCTTACCGCTCCTGCGTTGAGTAAGCCCTGGGGTATAAATCTTCGTATTTTTTACCAAAACTCAAACTCGTTCAAGTTTCACCACATTGTTCTGCGATCACAACCGCTATGGAGGACAAGTCCTCGCCTGGGTTCCGCCGGTGCCCTTGCGGGCAGAAAATGTCTCACACAGACCCACACACCACGTGCATCTATTGCCTGGGCCAAGACCACGATACCCAGGCCTGTGACCTTTGTCGCTCGTTTCAGCCAAACATGTTGGACGATCGTCTCGCACGGTTACAGCTTGGCCGACTGGAAAAACGGAACCCGCCCTTCAAATCTAAAGAGGCTCGTTGGGCAGTCTCCGTGGCTGCAGGGTCCGCTGAACAACTCGAGCGAATGAAGGCTTTCAAGGAGGAGGAGGCTCAGGCTGCTGATAGATCCTCTTCAGCTTCGGTCTTCGTCCCACTCAAACTAGGCTCTACCTTTTCAGGCTCCTTCAAGGAGTTGTGTCAGTCTCTCCTGTCTAAAGGGGAGGGCCTCTCGGGTTTGCACATCTCCCGCTCCTGTAAGAAGGATTCCAAGGAGCCGAGAGAGGAAATGTTTGGTCAACGACGTTCTTGGTATCGAGTGGTCTTGTTCCCAGGAATCTCCAGTTTCGACTTCGGTCGACATTGCGGCCTCAGCTGCTGGCTTCACAGTGCCCCCGTCAGGCCAGCTGGCTAAGACACGGGACGATGACCCGGTCAAAATTATCGACCCCGTCGACCCGTTGTTGCTTGATGAGGCCGACAATCCCTTGTTCAGGACTCCAGTCCTGCCTCGACCTACCGAAGAGGAGACCCAGCTTGCTGGGAACCTCTTCCAGGTCCCTGTTCCTGACCTGGAGGAGCCGCACGTCTCCCCAGATCCTTCTGAGTGCCTCCGTCGGTCCCCCCGATGGTCGAGGCCTAGGTTTCGGACACCCTCGACTGACAGGTCGAGGAGATCTGGTAAACGCCATACTGGGTATTCCAAAAAGCGACACCGTCGCCATTCATCCTCATCCTCCTCGAAAGAGGAGAGGCTCTGATGCAAGTTGTATCAATGCTACAAGGATCTCATGTGGCAACAATTGATGTTGGCTGGTCTGAAGTCGACCCCGGCTTCCACACTGGCCATCACATGGCTATCGCCCTCTAGGCTGATACCGACTCCTCCGGAGTTGGTCGACACCGTCTCTCTGCCCGTGGAGCCGTTGAAGACCCTCCCGGCTTGGCCAGATCCAGCCTCTCCACCGACTGTGCTGGAGCTACCACCTATACATCCTCCCACCAGGGCTCCTGCTAAGGAGTCTCGGCCCGCTAAGGGCCTCTCCCACACAGGCTGTCGGTCACCCTCACTTTTGACCATCCATGGTGGGTCCAAGGTGACTCAGGTGGTCAGCTGAGTTATCCGGACTCTGACTTGCATTCTCGTCCTTTTGACGACTATTCGAATGGGTGTCTCTCGACGGAGGAAGGTCCCACTTTCTTCATGGGCATTCTCCGTCTCAACTCCGAATCCATGAGGCTGCCTTTGGAGCCTGTTCAGAAACAGGCTCAGTACCCCTCACAGACATTCTAGAAAAAGGGGATTCTCCGACAGAGGCCTTTCCAGTGGCCGAAGCCATTGTTGGCCCAGCCCTGTAGTCCCTCAGCTGGATCCTCTTCCTCCAAGCCTGCACAGTGACGGGATAGGGGTTGCCACCCCCATGACTGTCACACCCACTCTGGGTCCTCCTGTGGTGTGCTGGCTCTACCACTTCCTTTCCACCTGGTCCGCTGTCACAACAGACAGGTGGGTCTTGGAAGTGGTCAGCCAGGGGCTGCCTCTGGAATTCCAGTAGTACCCACCAAGCCGAGCTCTCACCCCACAGGAGGAAACATGCACACTCAGTCGGCTCTCCAAGACGACATCACCCAGCTCCTCTGCAGGGAGGTAGTGGTCAGAGTCTCGGATCCCCCTGTCAATCCAGGGTTCATTTCCAGGTACTTCCTGGTCCTGAAATGGATGGGGGGCTGGCACCCCATTCTAGATCTTCACGACCAGGTTCTAAACACAAAAAATCTATGCAGACCAGTTCCATGGGGGTGCTGGTAGTAATATTGACAAGAGGGGCAGCCCTCTGAGGCAGGGCTTTCCTTTGCAGGCAACGACTGCAGGTCTTTACATGGTGCTCAACATTGGCCCCCATCTTGGGCCAGTAGAATCGAGATTGTACCAAGTTGAGAGTTCTGTCAATACCAAGGTGCCCCGTGTGATTGTGGAGGAACCTTAGTACCAAATCTTTAAAGGCTGTGGGCAGGACCAATTGCTGCCTGTCTACTTGACTGCCACAATCCACTGTCTCTCTGTGCAACAACTGATTGAGTAGCTTCAACCTGGTTCCTTCTTTTAACAATAGAGCAGTTCGCAAGTCAGGGGAACGCAACTTGGACACATCTTTCCCCGCACGCAGGGCATGAAGTGCGGGCTGAATCATAGAATCTTGGGATTTGAGCCCACTGAATGCTGTCATTGTCAAATTGAGGTAGTGCACTAATATCTAGAGCAGAAAAGTGGCAATAGGCAGCCAGTATGCACGTATCAGGAGGGCCAAGCAATCTACTAAACAGTCCACTATGTCCGCAGACATCTGTTCATCTTGGTCAAATTTTTGGCACAAGGCTCGGATGTCAGGTTCAGACAGCTTGACCGAATCACTCTTGGAAACTGGCCTTCGTGAGAAGGGGTCAGCATCAATATGGTTCAGTCCTGGCGCCTGTATTCAACAGCATAATCATAGGTGCCCAGTGGCGTCTAACTTAGCTGAAGTCGGTACATAGGTTAACGGGTTATTGTTGGTCTTCACCAATATCTTTACCCCATAGCGGTATTCATGAAACTGGTCAATGATGACCCATTTTAGCGCAAGGAACTCCAGCTTATGCACAGGGTAGTTTTGCTATAACAGGGTCAAGCTCCTACTGGCGAAGGCCACTGGTCTCAAACCATCCTCATGGGCTTGATACAGCACAGCTCCTAGACCCTGCAGACTGGTGTCCATATTCAGCCCATAGGGCTTGGTGGGGTCAGCATAAGTGAGGATGGGGGCATGGGTGAGCTGGTATATGACTTTGTGAAAGGCTGCTTCACATTCGGGTGTCCAGCAGGGCTCAAAAAGTTCACCTGTGCGGAAGTACACTTTCTCTGGTTCTTTAAAGGATCGTTTTTTATATTTATGGTTGGTAGGAGGGTAACCCTGGGTAAGATTCAAGAGCGGGCGAGTCACCTTTGAATAGTCTTTTATGACCCTGCGGTAGTAGCCACAGAACCCCAGGAAATGTAGTTCTGTCAAATTGTGGGGCTGTGGCCAAGTAGTCAGTGATTCAACCTTACTGGGATCAGTCTCTGTCCCTTCTGAAGATACTATGTTCCCTACATACTTTATGGAGGTTTTGAAAAAACTAGCACTTGTCAGTGGACAGCTTGTGGCCGAAGTCTTCCAGTCGGTCCAGGACTTTAAACAGTGAGGTCTCATGCTCCTCTAATGTGCGCCCAAACACAGTGACATCGTCTAGGTACACTAGACATTCCAGCAAGTTCATATCTCCAGCCGCACGTTCCATCAGTCGCTGAAAGGTGGTCGAGGCGCCTGAAATCCTCTGTGGCATTCTCAGGAGTTCGTAGAACCCCAAAGGACAGATGAAGGCTGTTTTCTCACAGTCCTCCGGGGCCACTGGGATCTGATAGTATCCGCTGTGATGATCCAATACCGAAAACCATTTGCTCCCATTCAAACAATCCAGGGCATCTTGTATACGGGGCATGGTGTATTGATCGGGGAGGGTTCAATAATCAACACATATGCTTACTGACCCATTCTTCTTACGCACAACCACAGTGGGAGAGGCACATGGGCTCCTTGATTCTTGTACCACACCAGCAGCGAGCATTTCCTGCAGGTGTCTCCTCACGTCATCTTTGTCTGCTGGGGTGAGACGTCAGGATCTCTCTCGAAATGGCCGGTCATCATGCAGGTGTATGTGATGCTCTGCACCCTGGACACACCCCACCTCCCATTCTTTTAATGAAAACACTTTGTCCCTCTGAGCGAGTTTCTTGCTAGTTCTGTCCTTCCATTCAGTTGGCAGCGGGGAATCACCAAAGTCAAATAAGTCTGAGGTCACTCTCTCCTCCTCACCAGAGCACTTGTTGCTGGGCAATATGGCAGTGTCTGCACAGTGTACTGTAGCTAGGGTGCACCCTCTGTTCACCAGAATCTCCTGATCTGACATATTCTGAATCTGGACCATCACTCGTCACGCATAGGCGAGGGCACAAGCAGGCAAGATGCTGGGTTGGATCAAAAAATTCCTCTGGCAACTTTCCATCTCCTGGTGCATCCAACATTAATATTTTGTTCTTTACGTTTCTCTTTAGGCGGACTTCTCCATGGATTGTGCACTGGGCGTTGGGGGCCAATACCAAGGAGTCAGGTTCCTTTTTCTGCACTATCCCCACTGGCTCATCTGGGTCCACTTCATCGGGTCTCTGTTGCCAGTCATAAGCCCTTTTTACTAAGGCTGGAATTCTTAGGGCCCGTCCAGTCAGCTGTCCTTGTTTCTCATGGCAGAGTTGTGCTAGTCTCCCAAACATGTGGGCGTTTGTTCCAGTTAACAGGGGAACCCCATCATACAGTCCGGTGGGGGGGACACACTAGGGCCAGTGTCTCTACTTGCTCCTCTATGCCAGTGACAGTTGCAGGAAAAGACAACCAGAGGCAGGCATATCCTAGATATGGATAAGACTTGTCGCTCAGCCCCCACACATGTAGGCCTTCCAGGGATTGTAAAGGCATATCAGATAAGTGTTTGTCATACCAGTCCTGAAATACAGTGGTCACTTGCGAGCCACTGTCAAGCACAGCCCAAGTAGGAATACCATCCACAGCCACATTAGTTCCATTGAAGGGCCCACTATGTTGGACCAGTCTGGAGGGACAGTAGCAGGGGCCGGTACAGACGACTTAGCCACAAAGAAGTTTTAGTTGGGATTTCCTGAGCCTTCACTGTGGTCGTTTCCAGCACCCCTCGGCCATGGTTTTGCTTTCCGGAGCTCACCTTGAAGTCCGTATACAACCTTATCTAAGTCTTTTGGGGACCGGCATTCTTTCTTCATATGCCCCTCCTTCCCACAGTTATGACAGAGTATGCTTTCTAGAGTCTGGCATGGTCGAAGCATCATATTGGGGGCTGAGGCGGGAGTACCGCCAACAGAAAATCATGATTCAACCTCTGTCTGGTGTGTGGTGAGCATGGGGATATGCCTCAGTAATTCCCTCACTTCCATAGTCAATTCATCAATCTTTGAGCTGCTGTCAGCAGAGGATGCCTGGGAGTGCACCCCCACCCCCATAGCGGACACGCTTTGAGAGGGGTTTGGGCCCATTGTATCTCTGGAATGGGCTTGTAGGGAAACGGTAGCCCTCATTTCTCGGACCTCTCGCAATATGTCGCCCCAGGGCGGAGCATCCTTGCTAGCCTCCCAGTGTTCAACTGGCACTGTATTTTGCCCCAGAGCATCATTCACATGTGCATCCTCAGTTATCTGGGCCGCAGCAACAGCAGATACAGGAGGGCCCCCCCCCAACATGACTGCCTCCTCTCAATCCTCCGAATTTCCTTCATCAGTCCATCATAGGTAGGAGGCGCATCCAACCAAGCAGCAAGGCGTAGTTGGAGCAGCAGTAATTCAGAGAATGGGGCTGACTTGAGAAGTTGGTCCAACCTATTCCGATCTAACTTAGCTGGGGCCATGCCACCTTTCTTTAGGCATTCCTGTAGCACCGCTTCGAGTCAAGGCACATACACGGATATAGGCTCCCCTGGGTATTGCTGAGTGTTTTTGACCCTACCCGACAGGTCCTCATTCGAATCGGGACTCCCATACACATTTTCCAATGCATTCAAAAAATCTTGAGCAGTTGCTTCTGGATTACTAGCCTGTGTAGCATGGATAGTAAGTTGGGCCGGGCCTCTGAGGCGTTCAACCACCCTTCTCTTCTCTGGTTTGGGGCATTGCCATTCTCGGATTTGAGGGGCAACATAGTCTATCCAAGTCTCCCAATTGTCCTCCCCCTAGAGTGTGGGAAGGGTGCCTGAAAACATTCTCAGCCGGCGATACGAGTCGTGACTAATGACTGCTACAGATATAGGGGCCAGCATTGGCACGAGCACAGAAGGCGGGGCAGTAACGGGTGCTGGAGTGGGAAGGGGTGTTGGGGAAGGAACACCCCCAGGTGGCAGGAATAGTTTCTTAAAGTCCTCTACGGTTTTCCCTTCCTCCAGCAACAACTTAGCAAATTTCTCCTCAAAAGTTTGAGATAATGGTGAGAGCTCATCCTCCCCGGGGTCTTTACTGTCTTTTGTTATCACTCTCCAGGCGGCTAGGACCCCTTCTGAGGCAATAGTCTGTGGCACTTTAGAGCTGTCCATGAGGTCACTACACTCTACCAAGGCTATGAAAGTTTGGGTGATCAAATCAGCCTGTCGACCCATCACCACAGGGTTTTTTAAACATTCAACTTTGGAGAGTGCTCCCTCTACGGTGTCCTTACTGGTACCCAGGGGAATATCCAGTATAAGCAGAGCATTTTGGGGGTCGATCTCCTGCCCAGTACACCACCCCACCAATTGGTGTATAGCCATTTCTACTGGGATATCCATTAATCTTTAACAATAATTCGTAATTTTTGGCCACTAGAAGGCACAAAATCCCAGCGGTGAGCCTCCAAGATGTAACCCCTAGGTGGCACTATCCCAAGGGCTACTACTCCTGCCTGCTTGGCTAGTAGTAGGTTAAGGGGCCTGAGTTCTGAAATGGGTGCCTCCACCCGGAGGTAAGGGTTGGTAGTGGTCAAACTAACCTGGGCACAGCTCTCCGGGACACTGTAACCCCCCTCTTTCCCTTCTAGTGGCCTGAACGATATATGATAATCACTTTCACAGTACCCCTTGTACACCATACCAGTACCCACACTGTTTGCACTTACCACCAGAGCTGGTTCCTCTGGCTTGACCCTGGGGACCCCCTGTAAAACAAGGTTATGCACAGTAGATAGCAACAGTACAGTACTCTTGGCACAAACTGGAACCACAGTCAGGTTAAATGCAGCAAAAAAGTCAGATCTGATTTATGCAGGGGACTTGAACAAGGAAGGGGCGTAATCAGGTTGATTGGCTTAAAGGCTATATTAATCAAACAGTTATGCATGTGCTTTAAGTCCCCACACAGTCACACACTCTAGGTACCCAGGTAGGAAAATGATGGGCTAGCCAGGAACGTTGCAGCTGGTTGGGGCCCTGTGATGGAAGAAAGCAACATGCACAACACACACTACTTGTAATCTGAAGCTGGAGGGCTCAGTTCATGAAAGAAAAAGCAAGAAGACAATCTGATGACAACACTTTAGAGTTAGCTGTTGTTGCAGGGAGCTACCCTAATGTTTACTCATGAAACCCAGTACAGGACACAGGCAGGACGAAATTGAGACTGCAGGTTGTTGAGCTGGAGTGCCAGGAGAAGCAGGGCCCACAAATCACTGGAGGTTGTTGTTGTTCAAGCTGTGTCGGGGCTAATCCCCAGGCAAGTCTCTGCCGATGGCTTTCCATGGGGCTGGGTAGTCCAGCTGGGCCAGTGTGGCAAGGCCCAGGCAAAATGGCAATGAATTCGGATTCAATCTGATGGAGCTGGATGCAGCCTCCAGCGAGCAGAACACAGTTCATCACACAGTGGGAAACCAAGTCACGACCCACTAACAGCACACAGCATATTTACATGTAAGAAATTACACTATACCAGGCAGATTGCTATCTATCATGCCAGCAGCGAGCAGAACACAGTTCAACACACAGTGGTGAATGAAATCACGACCCACTAACAGCACACAGCACATTTACATGTAAGAAATTCCACTATACCAGGCAGATTGCTATCCAGTCGCAATTACAGAGTCTCTGCACAAACCGGGAGTTTAGAGGTAGCTAGAAATCCTGACAGGCTGATCGCATTTAGCAAATCTTCAGTCTTCTTCAGGTTAAAACCTGGTCACAGTCCAGAGGCTTAAGTAGTCCTCACAACTCGGGTTCAGTCCGAATAAACTCTATTTTCCCTCTCGGGGACAGCAGACAGGCAGGCCAAAACTCAGCCCTTTCACTGTTCTCCCACGCAAAACTACACAGAACTGTTGCTCAAATCACTTGAGCTGTTATTCAAGTTTCAAGTTTATTGCGGGGAAAAAAACTCCATTGAGCAAGCTCATTCACAAGGAGGTCCTGGGTCATTTACATAGACATATAGACATAACATACAAGGTAACATTGTCAATCGAGACATATGGACGTAACATACAAGGTATCATTGTCAGTCGAGCAAACGGCACATACGAAGTTCATAAATGACAATTCATGATGTGATACAGCCAGGTAAGGCAGGGTTCTGGTAGTAAAGTCTGATGCTGTATCAGCAGATGTTTGGGTAGAGTTGTATACATAAAAAGATAAGTGCATTATAGGAGAAAGTTAATGTGCGGAGACAGCAGGGAGAGTTTAAGAAGGAAGGTAGGGAGAAAAGATGAGGCTAGGGACTAGCAGAGTAGAGTGGAGAAAGGTGTGATAAGGAGAGCTAGAGGTGAAGGGCAGTAAAAGCAGGTCATGGGGATCAAATCTATAGCTGTTAAACTTAGTCTTATACTTCCTGTGCTGTTACCGACCTGTTTTGGTCAGAGCAGGGGCAGTCAGTGTATGAGTAACTAACGTAAGGGTGGTATGGGGAGTTTAGTGGCAGTGACAGATATCTTTTATTTTAGATGAGGATAAGGCTTTGTAGAGATTAATTGGGACAATGCTGGTAAGTTTTAGTATGGATTGGAGTTGGTTCCAGAATGTAGGAAGTGCGAATGAAATGGCACGTTGTCCAAAGGCAGTACGAGTTCTTGGGATGTCGAGCAGGATGTAGTTTGATTTCCTGAGTGAGTAAGCACCATGGGAGACAGATGAGGGATGTTGTGTAGCTTGGTAGTTTGTGAAGGAGTATCTTGAGGGTTCCGATCCCAGCATGGAGTAGGCGTCTGGTTGCGAGGTGAGGTCCAACCAACAGCTGTGTACAGGTCGTAGTGATAGGTTCTGTGGGGCGCACTGGTGATGAACCGTATAGCACGGTGGTAGAGAACGTCCAGTTTACTTAGGCCTGAGATTGCAGAGGTGGCATAGATGAAATCTCTGTAGTCAAGTAGTGGTAGAAATGTGGCCAGTACAAGCTTGGTTCAGATCGCAAAAGGGAAGAGAGACCTGTTTCGAAAGAAGAAGCCTAGTCATGTTTTGAGCCTCTTGGGTAGGTCCTCAATGTGGTCATTGAAGGTGAGCTTGTTGTCTATCCAGAGTCCAAGGTATTTAAATTTAGGAACGACTTCCAGGGTTTCACCCAATGAAGTGACAGTAAGGTTCGTTGACAGCAAAGGGGGGGGATCCAAAGGCGGGATTACACGAGATGAGAATTGCCTTAGTTTTCTTAGCATTTGGAAGGAGCTTTGCTTTAATAAGGTTACTTTCGAGCTGAGCAAAGTCAGCTTGCAAGACGTCCCTGACTTCCGTTAGAGTTGTGCCAGAGTATATAATACAGTGTTGTCTGTAAAGAAGTGAATACTATAGTTAATTATGTAGGAATCAAGATCATTGATGTATAGAGAGAATAGGATTGGGCCTAATATGGAGCCTTGGGGGACTCCCCTGGCAATCGGAAGGAGAGCTGAGAAACAACCATCTGCTTTGACTTTCTGCATCCTACCAGAGAGATAACTGGTGAACCACTGTACGGTAGAAGGAGTGGCACCTAGATTAGAAAGGCAGTTGATTAGGAGGTGGTGGTCAACAGTATCAAAGGCTTTACTGAGGTCCAGGAAGACTGCGCCGGTGACCTTCTTGGAGTCCACGACGGAAATCCACTCATTAGTGACCTTAGCCAAAGCAGTGACTGTGCTGTGTTTGGACCGGAAACCTGATTGTGCAGGGTGTAGGAGAGAGTAGGATTCAGTATGTTGTTTCAATTGATTATAGATCAGCTTTTCGAGAACTTTAGAGAGAACAGGCAAAATGGAGATGGGCCTGTAATTGTTTAAATTGCAGGGGTCTCCTGATTTGAAAAGAGGAAGGATGTGGGCAGACTTCCAGCTAGATGGAACTGTTGCAGAGGTATTGGATAGGTTGAAGATATGTAGGCTAGGTGCAGTGAGATAGGCATAGCCTATTCTCAGGAAAAATAATTCAAGTCCATCATCCCTGGCACTGTTGTGGAAATCTAGATTAAGGAGAGAATCTTCAACTTCTTTATAAGTAATAGTGCGGATCTGGAGGGGGTGGGATGGCCTGCAGGTAGAGGAGGTGGAGCTTTCACTATATTCACATGGTTAGCGTAGGGTGAGGAGTCGAAAGCAAGTCCAGTGGTAACAAAATGTAAATTAAGTTTTTCAAGGATTTGGGTGCTGTTTTCCACCAACCTGCCATTGGTAAATATCTTAGTTGGGATAGATGGAGCTGAAGGATGGCCTTCAATAGATTTAAGTGTTCTCCAGATTTTTTGGGTGTTCCCTTTGGCTTGTTCCAGGGTGGAGATATAGTTAGCTTTTGTAGCACGAATGCTTTTGACACAAGCATTCCTAGCAGTTCTGAAGGCCTGCCAGTCTGCAGGGCTCTTAGTGTACCTAGCCTTAACCCAGAGTTGTCTCTGTTGGTAAGCGCAGCCTTTAGGTCTGGGTAAACCAGGGTGGAAACATTACATCTGACTTTGATAATGGGTGCATGCTTGTTTGCCAGGGCAGTAAGATTGTCACTAAGGATGGAGACAGCTTCGGCTGCAGTTTTTGCAAAAGATATAAATCTTGCCATCTGATCCTGCTCAGGTCATACAGAAAGTTTGACACATTAAATTTGCAAAAAGACATCTTAGTTCTAAATTTGGACCATTGGTACGTTTTAGTTTGTGATCTTGCGTAAACCACCATGCACCATTCATTTTACTTCCCAACTCAGAACTAACTGAAAACTGCAAGCAGTCTGGGAATTTCTCCAAGATCCAAAAGGTTCGGTTGTCTGTTCGGTATGTCAGTATCAACAAGGGCTCCCCCTTCAGGTTCATTTTGGCGCCAAAATGGAAAAACGACAGTTCCTACAAGTTTTGACCCCACCAAACCCCTGTAGGCCCATTCCATTTTAGAGTTCCAACAGTACTGATTGGCCCATTCTGACAGTCCCGGGCCAAGTTGGTGGAGATAAAGAGAACAGTCCTTGCTGCAAAGATAACAGGTTAGAACAAACTGCAATATTATTATCACTCTAATAGATATTCAGCAAATAAGCACATCTTATAACAGAGCTCCCTCTGTGCGAACAGTGATGGCAGAACGGAGCAGTTATCTGGCAGCCCGGGTGGGGCTTGAGCATGTAAACACTCAGCCCCCTCCCAGATTAATTATAACTGCAATCCGGGCAGCTCTTAAAGAGACAGTACACAGAGGCTATACAGGCACTCTGTGGCAATACATTTAAACTGATAAAACACAGAACACCAGCCTGGCAGTGAGCATTTAGGCAAGCTCAAGGAAGACTTTTTTGGAGCCCCCATTTGTAGGGGGGGTTACACCTATCTGCCATCAACTTCTATGTTTCTATCCCTTTCTGTCCACCATCCCAGAAGCGGATTCAGTGGTCATTACTAACGCTCATGATTGTGCTTAAAAACCCAAACACATGAGTTCCTTACCACCTGATAAAGAATCTTGAAGGACTGACTACCTGGGGAAAAGGGTTTTTGCCTCAGGTACCGTGAATATTCAAATTCTAAACTAAATGGGACATATGGTTAAATACCAGCGTACCCTTGGGGCTTCGGCCATAGACATTATCAGTAAGCTTCCTCCTTTCCAGGAAAAGAACAAGTTATTGGCCACAGTGTCCACTAGCAATTCTATCTCCCGTCACCTGCTCAGGTTGGGATATGATGCCATAGATACCTCAGCTCGACCCATCAGCTACTGGAGTCTCTCTGCGTTGCCATGCTTGGCTTCGCGTTTCAGATTTTGCTCCTGATATACAGCATAAAGTAGCTAATGCATCCTTTAATGGGTCCAAACTATTCAGACCAGGTACTCAGACATTGTTAGATGACCTGCAAGCATCAGGCAGAACCCTTCGTATGGTACATGGCATGTACCATACTCCGCAGTCCACCTATCGTGTGCAGTATTCTTCCTGTTCCAAAAGAGGCAGAAAATATGAGGCCTCTAACAGAGGTCGTTCCCAAGCAGCAAGAGGCAACACGTCTGCCACCCGTGGCTCCCCTGCCAGTCCCTCAGGAGGGGCCGGGCAACCCACTACCCAGTGACCTATCAGGGCTTTCCCCCTCGCCCCCTCGATCAGGCCTCTGAGGCGGTAAGGGGTAGTTTTGCCCTCCATCTGGAGGCCTGGAAAACAATCACTTCAGACAAATGGGTACTTCAGATAATTCAAAAGGGACACACTTTGGAATTTCTTTCCGCCCCAACCCCGTCCCCTCCTTGGATAATCAATTACCCACCAGACCATGTCCCTATCCTTCAAGAAGAACTGACGGCACTTGTTGCCAAACAGGCTGTCTTACCAGTGCCTCTTCCAGAACATCAAATGGGATTTTACTCCCACTTTTTTCTGGTACCCAAGCGAACCGGAGAGCTCAGACCAATACTAGACCTGAGACACCTGAATTGATACATTCAGTTCAAACATTTTTGCATGATAACGCTAACTGCCATCATGCCGATCCTAAAATAAGGAGACTGGTTGTGTGCCCTGGATATGAAGGATGCCAACCTACATATCCCCATTCATCCTGCCCATCAAAAATTTCTGCACTTCCACCTTCTAGGTCACAACTACCAGTTTCGAGCACTCCCCTTTGGCCTCTCATCAGCCCCAAGAGTGTTCGCCAAATGTCTAGCGATGGTGGCTGCAGCCTTACGGAAAAAAGGGCACTTCGTCTTTCCATACTTAGATGACTGGCTAATCAAAGCAGACTCCAAAGAAGCTCTGCTTGCTTTCCTAGCCATTACTCTGAGCATGTTCAACGATCTAGGGATAATGGTCAACTGGCCAAAGTCCAGTCCATACCTGACGCAGTCTCTACAGTACATCGGAGCTGTGCTAGATACAGTCACAGCCAGAGCTTACCTTCCGCCTGCTCGTCAGGATGCTCTTATATCTCTGCCCTCATGGATACAGACTCAGAAAATAGTCACGGCCAGACAAATGCTGAGCCTTCTGGGTCACATGTCAGCTACCGTTTCGACAGTAGCATTCGCCCGCCTTCATATGAGACCTGTCTGGTTCAGAATTAATGGTCTCAAAGAACTGAACGGTTCGTCGACAAAATCAGGGTCACTGCTTCCCTGAAGTCATCCCTGATGTGGTGGACAACCAAAACCAATTTGTGTCAAGGGATGCCTTTCCTCTCCCTCCCCACCAATGCAAATGTTAACTACGGATGCTTCCCTGGATGGATGGGGCCCGCACTTAGGTCCTCATCAGACCCAAGGCCAGTGGACTGCCTCTTCCCATCACCCTCATATCAGTCTCCTCGAGATGAAAGCAGTTCATCTCGCCCTTCAGGCATTCCAGCCCTACCTCAAGCCGTGACCATTGCTGATTTAATCAGACAACACTGCAGAGGTGTTTTACCTCAACAAACAGGAGGGCAAGAGATTGCGTACTCTTTGCCTGGAAACCCTTGCAGTCTGGCAGGAAGCCATCAGGCAGCAGATAACTCTAACGGCCGTTCACCCACCGGGACAGTGCAATCAGTTAGCGGACCGACTAAGTCACCAGTCATCTGCTCAGGAAGGAACACTTCACGAAGAAGTACTCCAAGACATCTTTGATCTATGGGGAACCCGACAGCTGGATCTGTTTGCCTCCCCAGTCAACCACCTTCTCCCCAGTTACTTCTCCGTTATCCCGAGCAATGAGGGAAGATATATAGGTGCCCTCTCCCAACCATGGACAGGACTCTACTTATATGCCTTCTCCCAATCCCTCTCTTAAAACAGACTCTATTGAAACTTCATATAGAGCCGGCCTCCATGATTCTGATAGCACCAGTGTGGCCTCGCCAACCTTGGTACCCTCTGCTAAAACAGCTGTCAGTCAGGGACCCCATTCAGTTACCAATTAGACTGGACCTCCTGACTCAGTGTTACGGATCCCTCCTACACCCCAGCCTGAAGTTTCTTCATCTTCACGCTTGGCTCCTGAGGACGTATTCATAAATAGACTTTAAGTGTCCTCTCCTGTTGCTAACATTCTTCTGGCTTCTCATAAGCCGGCAACTAAAGAAACATATAATTCTTAATGGAAACACTTTTCCATCTGGTCGGCCTCTCGCTCCCTGGACCCGTACTTGTGTCCACTGATGAAGGTCTTGGAGTACTTGGCCTCATTATCAGAATCAAACTTAAGTTACTCTTCCATCAAAGTCCACCTGGCTGCCATCTCGGCCTTCCATGGACCCTTAGATGGCAAATTGCTGTACCAACATCATTTAGCCAAGATGTTCTTGAGAGGAATGATACATATTAAGCTTCCTATTAGACGACCCACTTCTCCGTGGGATCTCAATTTCGTTATAGAAAAATTGACCCTTGAACCTTTCGAGCCAGTGGCCACCTATGATCTCCGTTTCCTTTCATGGAAAACATTGTTCCTAGTGGCTATTACTTCAGCTTGCCATATTTCCGAGCTTCATGCCCTCATGTGTAGGGAACCTTACTAGATTTTCCACAAGGACAGGGCCGTCCTTCATATCAACCCTCCCTTCCTTCCTAAAGTAGTCTCCAAACATACTCTAAATCAGTCCTTGGAGCTGCCGGTGTGCTACCCTGAACACTCCACTCCCGGTGAACATCTACTACATACCTTAGATGTCCATCATATTCTACGCTATTACACTAATTGTACCCAGTCGATGAGGAAAACTTCTCAGTTATTCGTCACCTTTGCCTCCAGCAGACAAGGGCTTCCTGTTGCTAAATGAACCCTGTCTTCATGGTTGGTGAATTGTATTACCTTTTGTTACAAAAAATACAAGACGACTTTACCTGTACCTCTCCAGGCTCACTATACTAGAACTATGGCCACTACTGCGGCCTGCTTCAAAGGAGTCTCCATTTCAGACATTTGCAGTGCAGCTACCTGGTCCACAATTCATACTTTCACAAGGCCTTACAATCTTGATATTGCCACGAGACGTAGGACAGCCTTCGGCCATGCAGTCCAACAAGGTCTTCTATCATAATTGTCCTTCCATATGGAGATAACTGCTGAGGAATCTCCCAGAAGTAATTACCTACTGCAAGAGACCATTCCATGGAAGATAGTACAGTTACGTAAAATCTTACCGTAACAGTAGATCTTCGAGGAATGTTTCTTGCAGTAGGTGCAGTCCCACTCTCCATCCCCCTCCTTCTCTAACAGAGCAAATTCTGGTCCAGTGACTTAGGGTTGGGACTCCTTGGTACCTCGGCTTCTCCTCGGTTCTCGCCTTTGCATGCTGAATCCGGCGTGGGGAACTGAGGATACCAAGGACCGCCCACACTTATATAGGAAACAGGAAGATGATGTCATGTGTGGGTGGCCCCTGGTGAAAACTGCTAGAAGAAGCTGCCGTGCAACAGCACCCTTTGCTGGAACCTCCCAGAAGTAATTACCTACTACAAGAGACATTCCTTTGAAGATCTACTGCTACAGTAAGATTTTACATAACTATACTTTCTAGGAGTGGTATATGTTGTTCATCCACACTGACCCTCCCAACCTCCCCAGCTTTGATGCACAACCTCTGCTTCCAGCGGGCAAGATCTGGCGTCAAGGGGCAGAGGCAAGGCATATACCACCCGAGTGGGTGGGAGGCGCCAGCTTTTAGACCTTCTGGCAAGATTCTTTTTTTTTTTTTTTAATTCTTTTTATCTCCTCCTGGTCCCTAGTGAACTCTCTCTGGTGTCCTCCTAGATCCTCCCTTGTCTCTACCTCCCGTTGTAGCTTATGCCTTCCCTGAACATCCGCCGGGTCTGAACACTCCGGAGAATGGTTGTCCTATCCGCCTAGGGTGCTTTATCTAGAGTGCTGAGCTCCGGGGGGGACGGGACGGACACAGCAGAGAGGCATGCCCAACATTGGGAGTGTGGACGTTGGTGGGTAGGAGGTGCCTTCACCTGTCACTGGGAGGAGTGATTTTTCCACGTTGTTTCTCCCTCCCTCCCCTCTGAGCCCGGATGTGCAATAACATCCTAGCGATATCTGTCACGGCTCAGCCCGACCCCCTCTTCTGTGCCCTATAGCATGGCAGTGCCTCCGACTTCCGCCAGAGACCGCTGCGATGCCAGGCTACCCCTGGATCCCACCCCAAGAGAGGAGAGCTGTCCTCCGGACGCTCAGTCCTTTCTCTCCCCTGCCGACCCCCAGTGGCCCGGGTTCATTCCCGAACCTGGGTTGCCGGCATGGTGCGAGGTGTGGTGTCAAGCACCTCAACGCTCAGCGCCACCAGGCCGACTTCCTGCAAGATTCTTAAAGGGAAAGGACATGCCAACAAGTGTGGATGAACAACATATACCACTCCTAGAACTACTGTTACAGGTGAGTAACCTGTGTTTATAAGCCTATGTTGAATTTTTCAAATGCAGGCTCGTGACTCTGGTAATTTTCAATATTTTTACCCCAGATTTTCAAAATAGCTATTTCTTTACAGCACCTCATGAACGCGACAGCTGTCATTTTTCAGATCTTGGCCAAAATGTGTTTTCGGGACCTGAAAGGTGATTTCGCAGTTGCTGCGCAAAATTCCCTTTCGGGCAGGAGTTGAACATTTTCTCTGCACTTGTTCATGATGTGGGATCATAAGAATGCTGTTTTGAAAATTTGGGGCAAAAATATTAAAAAACAACAAAGTTATGAGCCTATGTTGACATTTACCAATGCAGCCTTGTAACTTTGGTACTTTTCAATATTTTTACCCCAAATTTTTAACATAGCAATTTCTTCACAGCACCTCATGAATGTGACAGCTGTCATTTTTCAAATCCTGGCCAAAATGTGTTTTCGTAACTGTGGCACGTAACGACATTTCACGTTTTGGCAGGGATTTGAAAATTTTCACCTATCGCGTTCATTAGGTGGACTAATTAGAAGGCTATGCTGAAAATTTGGTGTGCAAATATGGTAAAATGCCCAGGTTATGACTGAACATTACACTATTTCAACAGTCACTCATAACTTCACTAAAGTTCAATATTTTGACTCCAGCCTTTCAACATAGCCATTTTTCCGCACTTTCTCATAAATGTGACATGTCATTTTTAAAATCCTGGACAAAATGTGTTTCTGCACCTCTGGTGCGAAATGACAGTTTGGTCAATATACTATAAATGGCACATGTCATGTCTATAAGGCAAATCCTAAAACCAGTATCTTCAAAATTTGGGGTCAGAATTGCAAAAAAAACAAATTGTTTAACAAGCAGCCAACGTTCGGCATTGACAAATGCTTGGTAGAACCTTGTGATGTTATCGAGGAGCAAACTGTGCCTGACTGTGTCAAGCACATCTTGTTCCTAGGTGACATCACAAGGTTCTAGAAATGGCTGCAATGTAGTATCAGTGTTGAACTGACTTAGTCATCTATGTCTCTAGAGTGCATTTGGGAACAGACTTTTGTTTTGAATAAAACCCCTGACTCTACAGCATTTTGTTTGTACTAAAGAGAGCTGTGCTAGTGAGTGATTGGGATTTGAAAAGGGAGTGGAGACGGAGTGTGGGGGTATGTGTGAGGCAGTGCATGGCAGCAGGGGCTCTGCCGAAGAAGACTTAAGGAAGTCCAAGCTGCAGCTGCAGAGGCCTGTTAAAATAAACAGAATTTAAAAGTAAACAAGCATTTGTCAATGCCAAACATTTGATGCTTAACAATTTTTTTTTGTTTTTAATGTTTTGAGCCCAACTTTTGAAGAAACTTGTTTTAGGATTTACCTTGTAGGCATGACATGTACCGATTATAGTATTTTGGCTGAAATTACATTCCTCACCAGAGGTGCGAAAACACGTCTTATGCAGGATTTTTAAAATAGCACGTCATGTTTATGAGGTGATGTGCAAAAACTGCTATGTTGAAAGTTTGGGGTCAACATATTGAAAATGACCAAAGTTACGAGCCTGCATCCATAAATTCCAACATGGGCTCATAACTTTGTTTTTTAACTTTTTTATCCCAAATTTTCAATATAGCCTTCTTATGACCCCACCTCATGAACAAGTGCAGAGAAAATGTTCAACTCCTGCCTGAAAGGTGATTATTCATGCAGCAACTGTGAAATCACCTTTCAGGATGCGAAAACACATTTTGGCCAAGATATGAAAAATGGCAGTTGTTACATTCATAAGGTGCTGTAAAAAAATGGCTATGTTGAAAGTTTGGGGTCAGAATATGGAAAATTACCAAAGTTACGAGCCTGCGTTTGTAAATTCCAACATCGGCTCATAACTTAATTGTTTTTTCAACATTTTTTAACATTGCCTTCTTATTACCCCACCTCAGGAACAAAAGTAGAGAACATTTTCAACTCCTGCCCAAAAGGTGATTTCACGCAGCGACTGCGAAATCACTCTTTGGAATATGAAAACACGTTTTGGCCAGGATTTGAAAAATGACAGCTGTCACATTCATGAGGTACTGTGAAGAAATCGCTATTTTGAAAATTTGGGGGCAAAAGATTGAAAATTACCACAGTTAAGAGCCTGCATTCGTAAATTTTAATGTAGGCTCATAACTCTTGTTTTTTAATATTTTTATGCCAGATTTTCAACATAGCCTACTTATGACCCCACCTCATGAATAATGGTGGAAAAATATTTTAACTCCTGCCCGAAAGGTGATTTCGCGCAGTGACCACAAAATCGCCTTTCGAGACACATTTACCTAGTGCACTTACATTGTTGATGAGGTGGTTTCCCAAAAAAAAAGGTTTGTTGAAAATTTGGGGAAAAAATATTGAAAAATGACCAAGTTATGCTACTAAGATCAAAACAACATTGAAATACATTGAATCGCATACCTGATTTCCTCCGTTCACGGTTGGGTGTTGCAGAGTGAAGACATTTAATTCTATTTTAAACCTTTTGTAAAACACGGAGCCCTGCCACGTGACCATAGCAGAAAGAGTGTGGAGTAGTTCCCAGGAGCTGGGGCGAACTACTGCAACTGCTGGACTTTTTAAAACTACTAACTGAGCTGTAGTACATGTTTCTGTGCCTTACTCATGCATGAGTGGGCAACGCACAGCTAATTTTATTTCGCACAACACTTTGTTTTGGCAACTTTGGTTGCAAGGGACCTGTGACCCCCTCTGAGTACATCCGGGTCAGCAAGGCCTCATAACACGGCCCTGCTGCGGGCAGGGTGAGTGCGGGCAGGGCGCACGTCACCATGCGCAAAGATGCGCGCAGAGATACGCACGTCAGCTGTGTCCACTGGATACGCTGGGTACTAGGGCATAACCTCCTGTAAACAACAAACCGAGGGTTAATGTCATCTCCTTGTCAGTAAGTCTGTAAAACATCCTTATAAATCATGTATACAAAGTTTCAGCAAGGAGTTATGTCAGAAGCTAAGGGAAAAAGGGGTAGAAAAACCAAAAAGGCATGCGCCAGGTGCAAAATGTTTACTGAGGAACCAGCATGTAAAGAGTGTTTGTGACAACTGTACACTCATTAGCACTTTAAAAGAAGAAATTGAACTACTGTTACAGAGTCTAGAAACACATAAAGAGATTGAGTTATTAGAAAAGTTTATTGATGTTGCTACCCAGGGCATTATTCCCAATGAAGCTTTACCAGAGAAAGGTACGAATATAAAGCCAACGGATCAAGATAAGGTAGAGGGACTAGTATTAGGAGACACTCAGGCTCCTAAGGAAGCATCTTGGGAACAACCTAAAAGTTACATCAAAGCACCATGCACAAACCAAAGTATAAAATCGCCCTTAAAGTTGCAGAATAAATTTTAAGGTCTCAATGAACACAGTGTTTCTGAGGACAGCTTTAAGTACAAATCTCAAAAAAGGCACATAGATTCCAACTTTCCCAATCACCATGACCCAAAAACATTTAATGAAATTCTAACAAAGGACATAGTGGTAATCAGGGACTCTATAATAAGAGGAGTGGATTCTGCAGTATGTAATGGTAGGAAGGCAAGTACTACTGTTAGCACCCTGCCTGGGATGAAATTGGGAGACATATCCAATTTACTAGGTGGACTCTTGGAGAATACGAATAAACCTTTAGTTATTATGCATAGAGGAACAAATGATGTAAATAAAACTAGCATAAGTGATTTCCAGTCCAAAGTATCTGGCATAACAAAAAGGATCAGAGAAAAAGGAGGAGAAATTATCATTTCAGGATTATTACCAACTTTTGGGCACCTTGCATACAACAATGGGGCTATAGAATCCATCAATAAGTGGTTGACATTTTTGTAAAAATGAAAATATAGGCTTCGTGGATAACTTAGTCACATTCAGCAACAAATCCCTATTCAAACCTAATGGCCTTCACCTTAATCAAGCAGGTACAAGGGTTCTGGGCAAAAAAATTGAATCAGATTATTCATTTTCATTTAAACTGGCATCGGGGTGCCAACAAATGACTGATAGCAACTTAGATTCACACATGGTTGGGGATAACAAGCAGGGATTGGATTGGAAGGCTGTGTTAATCAATGCCAGAAGCTTAGTGAACAAGTTTGACGAACTTAATATATTATTATCAACACAAATAATACATCTAGCTTGTATCACTGAAACGTGGAGGGACAATAATGACACCTGGGAAAAATCTATTCAGGGTTACAACTTATACTATAAATCTCGAGTCTACAGGAAGGTGGGGGGGGGGGCATAGCTATGTACATTCATACTCCATTCAGAGTGTCGAAATTCTTCATGAAGACCCCAAACTAGAGCTTTTATGGGTCAATTTATTTATTTATTTTTGTTGACCGGTGTAAGTGCACTAGACAAATCCTGCGTATTTTCAGGCACGACCTGGGGGAAGGGGATACCGATGAATGTCAACTGACTTTGAACCAGATTAAGCTATTGGTGGTATTTTTTTTTTAGTGAATGAGGGAAATTTGGCCAGAACACCGGGGAAATTCCCCTACTCTGAGGGGTGGGGAACCCTTCCCATGAGACATCTGGACTCGGTTCAGAATGTCTCAGTCACCGGCAGGAGTGGAGGTGGTGGACGATGGTCCTCAGGAACCCAATGCAACACTTGAGGAGGTTGCATTTTCTTCAGCAAAGGAGTTACAGTATGGTTCTGCAGTGTTAAATGAGGAGTTGCCTCAGTCTGATTTATTCACCGACATAGGTGAGAACAATACCTTTATGAATATAGCTACTGAGGAGGATAAGAAACGGAAGCGTTTAGAGAATGGACAAACAGTTTGCTCTAGTATGGCAAAAAAAGTGTTAAGACAAACGCTGCTGACCTGCAAGATGATGCTGCTGGCGTTCCAGAAATGGATGGGGATTCTTTCCCCTTTTCAGCCCGTTTTGCTTCTTGGTCCCCCGGAAGAGCACTGCAGGCGGCAGGTTGGATACAGACCCCGAGGCATGGATACCAGATCCGTCTATCCGTTGCCAGAGGAACAGCTTCTCGACCAGGAAGAGCGTTTTAAGGTACACTGTTGATGGAGGGACCAATTTTGGTAGCGGACCGGAGCGCGCGTCCGCTTCTTCCTCGGTTGAATCCAGGAGCCCGATGTTTCCCAGCCGAAATGGACCCTAGTACCACAGAGAACGCCGATGGAAGACCCGGAACGCCAGACAACATGGCCACAGAGATTTTGGACACTTCAACATCGGACCCTGTGCCACAAGACCGAGTATTGATCGGGACTCTAATTCTGTTGCAGGTACTATTCCATCTGACTTTCTCCCCCCCAACAAACCAGCCTTTAAACCAGTGAGTTATGCCTCCCTCTTTAAAAATAAAGACACACCAGTCAGAAAACGTTTTGTTGCCCGAATTCATTACAAAGGGGGCTTGGAACTCCCCCCTGACCGTCATTATGTGGGCAAATCTCTACTGATTGACTCTCTAGGGATTCGCCCTGCTGATGTTTATGCCTTCATCCACACTTCAGGAGATCGTAACTTTGATATCTCATTCAGAACTGCTGCATTATTAGATAAATTTTGGGCAGCTTATTATACTGCCCGGACAGACTCAGTTTGGAAACATTTTATTGTTATTCCTCTTACCAGACCAACGGCTAAAATTGTAACTGTTCTCTTTCGGAATGAAGGAGTTAATGTGCTAGATATTGTATATTGGTTAGAACAACGCTGTACAGTGACTGGTGTTCCACATGCTGTAATTGATGACAGTGGGTTTTGGACGGGAGGGTGGAAGTTTACTGTACAACTTAAGATCACTGAAGCAGGGGTGTAACACCTCCCTAATTGTTTCTACCTAGGCAGGGACCGAGGTGTATTGTTTTATCCTGGTCAGCCACGTTCTTGTTATAGATGTGGTTCGCTATCCCATTTAAGTTCAGACTGTGAACAATTGAAATGTGCTTCTTGTGGTCTGCTAGGTCATTCGGTGTTATCTTGTAAGGTACCACCCACTTGTAACTTATGTGGTGATCTTTCACATTTTTGAAACATGTCCATGGGCGGCCCATAATACTACGGATTACACTGAGCATGATTCATATATAGCCAAATCATCGGCTACTGCACAACCTCCCCAAGCTCCATGCACACTATTGGGAATACAGATATAAGCCTCCACTTCGTACATCAGTCTGTAAAGGTTTCCTCCTTCTGAGGGTTTACCAGATATGGTTGACCCTCCCCAAACTCCCCAATCTATGGAGATTCCAGTACGCTGCCCACCACTTCTGATGTTCCAGCTCAAATTGTAGACCCACCTACTTCTCTTCCAGTTAGTGAAGTTGTAGAGCTCAGGGATCATTCATCACCCCCCCCCCACCAACAACTCACTGTCTTTGCTCTACCAAACAGGTAGACCCAATAACTATGCCTCCCATCCCGGTTTCAAATCCCTATGACCCATTACAAAGTTGGGGCGATGCTATGGAAGAAGAGGACTTCGTTGACTCCTCTCTTTCCCAACCTTCCATGGCTGCCTCAGTGCCATTAGCCACTACTTCTGGGATTCCTGTATGAAAAAAGTCAGTCAGAACTAGGAAAAAGAAATGAAGTGTTTATTGCTATCTGTGGTTTACCTTTTCCCTTTGCTTATGTCTTTTTTACGACTAGCCAGTCTTAATGTTAATAGCATTCGGTCTCCATATAAGCGTACTGCAACCTTTTCAGCGTTACAAAGTTTAGATTATGATGTTTACTTGCTGCAAGATGTCAGATTGTATACAGCGGAGGAAGTCACAACTGCCTCACGGAACTGGGGTTTAGGGCCCTCTTACTGGTCTTTAGGGCAGGATCTATGTTCTGGTGTGGGCTTTTGTTTTCGTTCTTCAATTTTCCTTTTGCAAAAAATGGTAGATTTAGTTCCCGGAAGAGTATTAATATTGGATCTTTTATGGTATGATTCCCCATATAGACTTATTAATATCTATGCACCACAACAAAAGCTACCAGAGTTCAGCTTTCCGCTTGATCAAACCATTTTTATTTACTAACCGAACTATTTTATGGGGTGGTGATTTTAATACCAGCTGGATATCCTCAAATAAGAAAACCTATTGTGATACGTCTGTTTTAAGTACCATTATTAAAGAGACACATCTAATTGATATACTGGCCCAGTCCCGGTTACCTACCTTTTCAAAAGGAAAATTGACCTCCAGAATAGATTTTTTGGTTTTGTTCTCAGACTGTTAGGGTTGCGACTGGTATTACTACACCTATGGCTACCTCGGACCACCATTTAATAGGTCTACGAATACCGTTAAGAGAAACCATAGCACAGGGTCCGGGGACTTGGAGAGTAAACTCGTCCTTGCTATCACTTCCTGAGTTTCTTAAAGGGTTTCAAGACTTAATTACAGACCGTATCTCTGTGGAGATTCTTTATGATTCTATGATAGACTGGTGGAATGACACTAAAAACTATGTGATTTCTTACTTTAAATAGTATGCTAGGTTTCTAGCTGACACAAGACACCGTAGTGCAAGTTTTTTAAGGGCTGAGTTGTTAGAATTGTTCTCTAAATCCCACATATATAATGTTGATTGTTTGGCCCGTATTAAGGAAGTTAAAATTGCTTTAGCTAAAGAACAGTATGACAGACAAAAAACTATTCTCTTCGAACAAAAATATCGTACCACTGGGACACAGTATCAATATAACCCCTTTGAACTGGCTACAGACAAATTTCATAGTAAACAGATACACCAATTACGTGATGATCAACACCGTGTAATTACTGGACAAAACAACCTCATGGAATATGTAACATTTTTTATCAAAACAACTTTTGAGACTCCTGTTGTTGACTCACCCGATATGGCACTTCTGTTACAGACATTAGATGTACCGACTTTAACGACATCACAGAAGTCTGAACTTCTGGCACCTCTTACCTCTGAGGAAGTGAGACAGGTTATTTTTAGTTTTAAAGATAGGGTAGCTCCTGGGTCAGATGGTCTTTCAGCAGAAATTTATAAATCTTTATGGCAATATATGCCAAGTCAGTTACTGGCTATTTTTAATGCCTTTCTGCAGGAAGACCGACTGACAAACCAGATGTATGAAGGGTTAATGCTATTTCTCTATAAAAAAGGTGATAGATGTGACTTGACAAATTGGAGACCGATCACTTTACTTAACACTGATTATAAGATTTTTTCTAAATTGTTAGGGAATCGACTGTCTAAACTTTTACCGTCAGTACTCTCCCCATCCCAATATTGTTCAGTCACTGGAAGATCTATTCATGATGCTTTGCTATTACTTAGAGAATTGTTTTCCCAAGGTCAACAGGGAGCCCTTAAAGGTTATTTATTTAATTTTGACCTCTCCAAAGCTTTTGATCATATTTCTCAGGAATTTATTTGGTTGACACTTAATGCTTATGGGTTTCCGAGTCTTTTTATTAATTGGCTTCGTTTATGCTATTCCCTAGCTTATGTTAGACCATATGTTAATGGTAGAATTGGTTCCCCTTGCTACATACGCCGGGGGGGGGGGTAAGGCAGGGTTGCCCTTTAAGCCCTTCATTATTTGTTATTGCCGTAGACTCTATAATTCGACTTCTTTCCAAATCTCCAAGACTTCTAGGCCTTCATGATAAAACTATTCCAAAAGTAATCTGTTATGCAGATGACTTATGTGTTCTTGTCCCTACGGTCCCGATAGGGCAATTACTATGTACAGTATTACCCATTTTTGTCAGTTATTGGCTCTAGGTTAAATTTGCAAAAAAGTGTATGTTTTAATTTAACTGTGTTCATCGCAAATGTAGGCTCGATTGTTGACATTCGACTAGTGGATACTCCACATAAATTATTAGGACTCTACTCGTATTCCAGATATGGCTAAATATAATTGGGAACTGTGTATAAACAAAGGTAGGGAAGGATATGTCAATGGAACAAATGGTATCTAGGCAAAAGAAACGTATTTTTGATTAAGACTTGTTTGTTACCCATTTTTTACATGTAGCACATGTTTTCCTGCTCGCCAAATGTTTTTCTGCCTCTCTTAGTCTTTTCTTTTCTTGTTTTTGGGGTAGTCGTTTAAATCCCATTAAACGCAATGTTTTATTACAGTCCTATCGTCAGGGAGGTGTGACTATGATTCACCCAATAGTATTCTTTTTTTCTATGTTTTTATTACCAATTTGAAACCTTTGGTTGCAGAATCACTAAAGCTTTGGATCCCCTTTGTGCATATGTCCCTCACTGGAATTTTTCAGGAATGGAATGTAGGTATTTTTTTACATAAGAACAAAAGACGTTATGTTTTATCTCCAGATTGATGATAACGCTTGACATAAAGAAGACATGGCATATAACAGTACAGATGATCAAAATCCTCACTAGAAAACAGTTATATGCACATATTATTACATCCCACTTTACTGAAGACGTTTTTCCAGACTTTACATTACCAGAGCGGGCACAGATTGGTAATCGCTTAATTGACCCACGGATCCCTATCACAATGTGGGATATTAGTTGGTTAGGAGTTCACGGTAGAATTAATGTACGCGGTAACCTGAAGCACAAGCAAATAACTGACAGATATTGTTTCCGTGATTCTTGTACAGATATGGTAGAAACAATCGCTCATTTATATTTTTCTTGCCCATTTATTCTTCGTTTCTGGTTTTTATGGCGCCAACATTTTTGGAACAAGGTATGGCGCCACTGGGATCAGAAAGCTCTTTTCTTTGGTCTTTTTCCAGATACTTGGGCATCTTGCAATCCTAGTACTTTAAACATAGTGGCAGTTGTAATATTATACTGGGTGTGGCAGATTAGATGTTGGTTTTATTTCAGCAGCTTATTTCACCTCATGTAATTATTTGCAAAATATTGAATTACCTTGATTACTTTAAAGAGAAAGAAAGGAAAACCCTTAAGACAGGCATATGGGAACGATATTGGAATTTCTTTTGATTCACTGTGTTGTTTTCTTATGAAATGTTTTCTTTCCTGTATTTTTTCACATTTTTGATGTTTTTTTGGTTTTGAAATTTGTATTATTGCTGTCTTTCTGTTTTGTTTCTAAAAAAGTCTGTACATATGTTTTGTTTTTAAATAAATATACCCCTACTCTTTTCGATAAGTGCCATGGGATCTTTAACTTCTACCTGAACTACCACCAATCCAGGCAGATGGGAGCTCGGTTTAACGTCTCATACGAAAGACGGCACCTCAGAAATGCAGCACCCCTCTCATGCTGCACTACAGTGTCAGTACTGGGATATTAACCCAAGTGCCAGATGTGGGAACTGAACCCACAGCCCTCTGATCTCCTGGCCTCAGAGGCGAGTGTGCTACCTACTGAGCCACTGACACTGCCACAGGTGGGTCCCAAAATAGTAACAGGTCTAATTTATAGGCCACCTTCTACCACACTAGCTAATGATCTTGTTCTGCTTAATCATCTAAGCAACTTAAACCCTGCTGATAAAATATTATTGTTGGGGGATTTCAACCTTCCCAGTATAGACTGGAAGCTATTTAAGGGAGTTAATAAAATAGATTATATGTTTTTAGAAACATTTGATCAAATCGGATTGGACCAAAAAGTGTTTGATAACACCAGATTGGATATTGTATTAACCAATCTGGGGGATTCACTTGATACAGTTGAGATCACCTCCCCACTGGGAAATGGCGACCATTCCATAGTATCATTTAGGCTGAAAGGGTTGGAGTTACCCACAGAACAAGGGGGGACTACCAAGCTTAATGTAGCCAGAGCGGATTTTCCTCAGTTGAAAAGAGAGCTAGTCTTATGGGATTGGACCAAGGATTTTTAAGGGTAGCACGGTTGAAGGAATGTGGAATATTCTTCTTGCAAAGTTAAATGAACTTATTAATATACATATACCAATCCTACATAAACATAAAGCTAATAACAAAGAAACCCCCAGGGTGGCTAAATAAAAATATTACACAATTAATCAACAAAAAAAAAAAAGAAATAGAATGTTTAAAAAATATAAAAAAGGATAAAACCCAGATTAACTACCAGGTGTACAGATATTTTTCAAAGGATGTAAAGTTGTCTATAAAAAAGGTGCGAGCACAGTAGGAAGTCCTCTTAGCTACCAGGGTTGACAATAAAAAGTCCTTTTTCTCATACAGTAACAGTATGAAGAGTAATTCAAATACTATAGGTCCTTTTAAAAATGGTGTTGGAGCATTGGCTTCAGAAAAAGAGACTGCGGACATTCAGAACAGCTACTTTTACTCGTCTTTTAATGATGGGGCTGCTCCTTCTAGTCTTGCAAAACTTGAGCCAATTCCTGGACTAATTATAATTGATCCTGAAGATGTTAGGGACAGATTATATAAACTGGATATTAACAAATTCCCTGGACCAGACAATATATACCCCAGAGTTTTGCATGAACTGGCAGATCCCTTAACACTTCCTCTTACTTACCTTTTCTAGACCTCCCTGGACAGAGGAGAAGTTCCGCAGGATTGGAGGGTTGCTATTGTGGTCCCACTTCATAAAAAAGGGCCCAGGTCTGAACCAGCAAATTTTAGGCCAATAAGTCTTACGCCACTAATAGGGAAAGTATTGGAGGGGATACTAAAAGCAATGATTGTGGATTATTTAGTGGAAAATAACTTGACCGATCCTGTTCGACATGGGTTTACGAAGTCAAGGTCATGCCAGACAAAAACCTACTTACCTTCTATGAAAAAGTTAACTTGAGTTGGACAAAGAAAATGCAGCAGATGTGACTTTTATGGATTTTGCAAAGGCATTTGGCAAACTACCCCATGCTGAGTTAATAGAAACATTAGCAACTCTTGGATCGGATAATAACATTCTAAAGTGGATAGCAGTATGGCTAATTGGGAGGAAACAAAGAGTCACGGTGAGAGGAGTGCTGTCTGATTGGTCACCAGTCTCAATTGAGGTCCCGCAGGGATCGTTTTTGAGGCCCTGTCTATTTAATATACATATCTCCATGCTTAAATTAAAAGACTCTAACATATGGCTATCAAAATTTGCGGGTGATTGTAGAGTGGGTAGGATTGTGAACAACACAACTGAGGCTCTATCCTTGCAATTGGCTATTGATGAAATTTATCAGTGAAACATAGAAACATAGAAGTTGACGGCAGATAAGGACCGCAAGGCCCATCCAGTCTGCCCATTTCTTTTTCTACCTTATAAATGTGCCATCGGCCTTTGCTCTGTCAGTGACCTATCTATTCATAGTCATTTGTATTGCTCCCTTATGCCTATCCCATGCCTGTTTGAAGCCCTGCACTGTATTCATAGCCACCACTTCTTGTGGTAAGCCATTCCATGCATCTACCACCCTTTCTGTGAAAAAGAATTTCCTCAATTCCCCTTAATCGGCCTCCCTCTAATCTCATGCTGTGTCCTCTTGTCCTGCTATTTTTCTTATATTTAAACATGTTAGACTTTCACCTTGTTTATGCCCTTAAGGTGTTTGAATGCCTCGATCATATCACCTCTCCCTCCTTTGCTCAAGGGTATACATATTGAGCCCGCTAATCTGTCCTCATATGTCTTCTGATGCAGTCCCTGCACCATTTTGGTTGCCCTTCTGACTGCCTCAATTTGGTTAATGTCCTTTGAAGGTGTGGCCTCAATACTGACGCAGTACTCCAGATGGGCCTAACAATAGTCTTGTACAGAGGATTATTACCTCTCACGACTTGTGATACCCTACTACATACACCCCAACACCCCTAGCCTTACCTACTGCTTTAGAGGTCTGCTTGATGATTTCAGGTCATCAGTGATGATGATGCCCAAGTCTCTTTCTTCCTTTGTGACTGCTAGCAACCCCTCCCAGCCTATAAGTGGCTTCAGGGTTACTCTTCCCTATATGCATGATTTTGCACTTCTTTGCATTAAACCCAGTTGCCACTCTTCTGACCATTCTGCTAGTTTATCCAGATCTCTTCTCATTCTGCCCACCCCATCTGGATCATCTACTCTGTTGCAGATCTTGGTGTCATCTGCAAACAGACAAGCTTTACCTCTAGTCCATCTGCGAGGTCACTAATGAAGATGTTGAATAGGACTGGCCCCAGGACTGATCCCTGAGGTACCCCACTTGTGACTTGCATCTCTTCTGACTGTATACCATTTACCACCACTCTCTGTTTTCTGCCAGTCAACCAATTTGCCACCCAGTTGACCAACTTCTGACCCACCCCGAGCCTACCTAGCTTATTTATCAATCTTCTATGTGGAACAGTGTCAAAAGCTTTGCTGAAGTCAAGGTAGGCGACATCAACTGCTCCCCCTTGGTCCACCACTCTGGTTACCCAGTCTAAGAAATCTATGAGATTAGTTTGACAGGACCTTCCTTTTGTAAACCCATGCTGTCTTGGATCCTGTGCCCCTATGGATTCCAGGTGTTGCACTATCCTTTCCTTAAGGAGTGCCTCCATAATCTTGCCCACTACTGAGGTAAGACTGACCGGTCTGTAGTTCCCCGCCTCCTCCCTGCTACCACTCTTGTGGAGCGGGATCACATGAGCCCTTCTCCAGTCTTCTGGGACCTCTCCTGTGCTCAGAGACTCACTAAACAATTCTGCTAATGGCTCTGCTAGTTCCTCCTTTAGCTCCTTAAGTGCCCTGGGATGTATGCCATCAGGTCCCATTGCCTTATCCACCCTGAGCTTAGCAAGCTCTTTGTAGGACCCTTTCTTTGTGAAGGGAGTAGTGCTCACCTCCCTCCCCTGTGTCCATGATGCTGAGCTGTGGGCCCTGCCCTACCTTCTCTTCAGTAAATACTGAGCAAAAGTATCTATTTAGGATAGATGCCTTTACAGGGTCCTCCTCCTCACTTGCCCTTTTCTCCATTAGCTTAGCATCTCCTCTGGACTTTCTCCTTTCACTAATGTATCTATAGAAAGTCTTGTCACCTTCTTTACTGTTAGTACTAGTGTTTCCTCAGTTTGGGACTTTGCCTGCCTTACTGCCTTACCTGCTTCCCTTAGGGCAGTTTGGTATGCCTCCCTATCTTCATCCCGCTGTGTTCCCTTTATATTTCCTGAAGGCCAGCCTTTTGGCTCTGACCTTTTCTGCTACTGTATTTGAGAACCAAAGTGGTTTCCTTCTTTTGCACTTCCTTTTCTGTCTAACACAGTGGATGTTGCTTCAAGTATTGCATCCTTAATGCTTGCCCACTTTGCCTGTACCTCCTCACCTGTGTTTCTTTTTGCCAGGGCTAGCTTAACTCTGTTGGCCATCTTATCAAAGTCAGCTCCTCTGAAGTCCCATATTTTGCCTTGGAATGGGATGATTTAGATGTAGTAGCCAAATTGAACCATACCATGATGGTCACTGGCCCCCAGGTGACCTTCTACCTGGAGATCTGTGATCCCTTCTTTGTTAGTCAGTACTAGATCTAGGATAGCTCTGTCTCTTGTGGGTTGCTGTACCAGTTGTTTGAGGCCCTCCCCTGCAGGGAATCCACTATGAGTCTAGTTCTGGCAGATGTTCCTGCTGGTATTGACCAATCTGTATCTGGCATGTTGAAGTCTCCCATTATCAGAACCTCCCTTTAGCTGTCATGTTTTGTATATCTTCTAACAGTAATGTGTCTATGTCCTCCCTGGTCTGGGGGCCTGTAGACAACCCCAGTTCTTATGGCTGTCCCATTTCCTGTTTCCAGGGTGACCCACAGTTCTTCTGGCTCTTATGTGTATTCTGAATTTCTGTAGCTTTGATATTTTCATTAACATACAGGCCACTCCTCCTCCTTTTTGCACCTCGGTCTCTTCTGAACAATACATAGCCAGGTACTGAAGTCTCCTAATGTGGTTACTGGTAAACCACGCCTCACTAATTGCTACTATGTCCAGTTTAGCCTCTGACATTATTGCCTGCAGGTCTGGGATCTTATTTCAGGCTGTGAGCATTTGTGTACATGATTTTCCATTGGCCAGATTTGGTGTGTTAGTTGTTGCGAAGTTTTGGCATTACCCTGTGCATCATATGGGAGACAAACCTTTTTTCTTACCTGGTGATGCAAATGAACGGCAAACACGCTGAATTCCTGTTTGACCACTAGCTGAGGGGAGGGGTGTTCTTCCCATTTGACGATGGAAGTGCACCCCCACCCATTTGCTAGTTTAAATATTCTGCAAAGACGTCAAACTTCTGCCCCAATGCACCGACTCCCTCTTTAGTCAGATGCAGTCCATCAAATTTAAAGAACTTTCGCTCCCAGAACTGTTGCCAGTTCCCTACAAATCTGTGTCCTTTTTCCTGGCACCAGTCCTTGAGCCACGTGTTTAGCTCCCCTATCTCCCCTTCTCTGACCTTACGTCCATCTGCTCCCTTCTCCCAGACTGGCAGGATCTCAGAGAAGGAGTGGACTAATACTAATAAACTTGAGCTGAATATTGCTAAATGTAAAATAATGCATCTGGGCCCCCACAATAATAATTACATGTACACTCTTGGAACTAAAATATTATCTGTCACTAGTGAAGAAAGAGATCTGGGTGTAAAAATAACATCTAACTTAAACTTTAGTTCACACTGCAAGGAACAGGCTAAAAAGGCTAACCAAAATCTTAATTGTATTCTAAGACACATTGCCAGTAGGAACGAGAAGGTTCTCATGCCTCTGTATGGAGCCTTGGTTAGGCCACATTTAGAGTATTGTGCCCAAGTATGGTCACCACACAACAGGGAAGATATAATAAAGATTGAGGGTGTTAAACGTAGGGCTACAAAATCAGTATATGGGCTAAAAAATATTCCTTATGCCAAAAAGTTGGAACAACTAAATATTTATTCCATATATTATAGAAGATATAGAGGTGATTTGTGTATGCTGTTTAAAATCATAGGGGATATTACACTGCGAGAAGATCTAGGATTCACTTTTAGATCCAGTTGAACTAGCAGCAGGAGACACAATAAGCAAATAACTATGTCCAAATGGAATACTAATCTAAGGAAATACTGGTTTAGCCAAAGTATTCTTTCCTTATGGAACAACCTCCCAACTATAGTAGCTAGAGAGCAATAATATGGATACATTTTAAGTTAGATTGGATAACTTTTGTAGCGGAAGAACTACGAAGTTCTAAATAATGAGGGATTATGGGCGGAAGTCCCTCCAGCTTGACTCTACCTATGAAACCTATGAAATGTCTGCAGTCAAGAAAGGAGTACAGCGTTGGACCCCCCCGGTGGATAAGTAAGGGGAGGGGTAGGGTGGTAAGCCGAGTGGGAGGTCAGGTGGGGCATGAATAATGGCACAACAGACATCGATGGACGTTTTTTTTTACAGGTTTGCAAAATAAAAAAAACAATGAGGGACAGTTTACTTTGTTACAGGTAGTGCCACTGGGATTGCGGCCCCCTGTGTCCTGTTATATTTGGCAGTTCTGGTGATGGGCTCCCTGGTGCTGCAGTACTAAAGGGGCAGGGTGGGTGGGAGTGGCAACTGGCACGGGATTGGGCACCCTGCGCCTAATAATAATGTGGGTTGACTGGGGAGAGTTACAGCGGGTGCTGGAACAGACATTGATGGACAAGTTTTTTAAGAGGTTTTAAATTATATAAAAAAAGAAAAATAAATAAGGAGGGAGAGACACTGGGAGATTGGGCACCCCCAGTGTTACTGTTACCTGGTTTACTGAAATGTAATTTTGTAATTGTGCACTATGTAGCAAATATGTTTTTGTATGTTTAATGTTGGACGCAATTGGAAGAGAGAGTTTACTCTCAGTTTGCTATCCAATAAAATGATTAATTGATTGATTGATAAATATTTGGCAGCACTGGGAGTGGGCTCCCTGGTGCTGCCTAACTAAAACGGGCAGGGTTGGGGCAGCAGCATGCACGGGGCATTTGGCACCTCTCCTGTGCCATTATAATATGGGCTGGGCTGAGGAGGGGCAGTTACTACAGACATCAATGGACAATTTCGTTTTGTACAGGCTGACAGACTTCTGCCCTGAAAAGCCACTCAGCTGTTAAGGACCGAAGCCCTCTCTGATTAAAGTGGCTCGGTCATTTGAAGTGCACAAAGTTTCTATCCATCAGGCAGAGAGTAATGTCAGGACCACAGCACATGGTCATTGGTGTAGACTGCCGAGCCTATTCTTTTGTGAACTTCATTGGGCTTGGCAGTGCCACACCCCTGAATCCCTAGTCTTTCCTGACTAAACGTTTGGTGTGTACACCTGCATCAAACATAAAAAGGTGAGATGTAAGGTTTGAATATTGAATTTGAATAGTGGGTGTGGGGGTTGGCACATTACAAAAATGTTGAAGTGTGACTTGTAAATAATGGCAAGTAGGGAGGTGGTAGGTTTTTTTTTTTTTTTTTTTCAAGTTATTAAGATGGCTTTGAGAATGTTTTTTTTTCCTAAATATTTCTGGGAGGTATTGATATCAAACTGCACTGTATCCTGGTTGCTGAAAAATTCCAAAACCATTGGTTGTCATGCTGTAAGTGAATGATCTTCCAAGGATCAGTCTTCACTGGTGGGTACTAGCTGAAGGTGCAGGACTCCATGGGAGTATATAGCTTTAAGATTTTAGAGGAGGGGAGCCAATGGAAATGGTGCCGCCCACAAGGCCGACGCCTAACGTGGCACTCACGGGCTGGCCAGTAACTGACACCAGCTCCCCAACCTCCTCAATTCTGTTTTTCCCACCATAGAGGCAGCATCAGTTTGTGGGAGCATCAACAGAAGATACTGTGCAGTTCTGTTAGACAGCTGTTCACTCGACACTGTCATTGTTTTTCAACACTATTTGTTATTCAACACCGTTTTTCCATCTATTTCTTACTTTCCCTTCAGTGTGGTGTCGGGTGCTTTGCTGTTGTTGTTTTTTGCATTCAGTCAGTCGATCCTGTCTGGTTCGGGGCCTGAAAAGTCCGGCAAGTCCAAGGCGTGGATTTACCCTATGTGCCGGTTCTGCTGTGGCAATTCTGTGTCTGTAATGGACCATCATGATCACTGTTTTACCTGCCTGGGTCCGCACCATGGATGCGTGCAGCGCCTGTTTTTCTATGGATTACTGCACTATTCAGATCCGTGCCGAAAAATTGCAGAGGAACCCCTCATCTTTGGGGGCAGTATTGTACCCGCGACGTCAGGATCAGGTCCCTGGGCCTCTTCCCAGTACTGTACGTACCAAGGGAGAGCAGGCCTCTGTTAATCCCAGTCTTGCTGAACCTGGGGGTCTGTGCAAGGGGTCGGGTTGACAGCTGACCTCTCCCAGGGGGGTCAGTTGAGCAGCCCTCGCAGTCAGGTGCCTCCTAGGAGGCCCGGACGTACCCAGCTGTGGGGTTGCAGCTACATGCTTGGCCTACTTCCGTGGACCCCTTGGCAGCTCCAGCTGTGCGGCTAGGTCCCCTCCTTCTGCTGCTTGTGGCCGTGGAGAGGGAGTGTCTAGGGGGTCGCCTAGTTGGAGATCTCCATGATCTCATCCTCCGACTCGGGGGATGATGATCGTGATGATCCCGACTGGCAGCCCGACTCCTCGGGAGGTCCTGGACCCTTCTGGGCCCAATTCCAGGCCTTTGCAGCCTGGGGAGCCCTGGAGCTCCTTTCCTGGCACTGGCCTCATTGCCACCTCTCCTGTGTCCTGCAGCACTGGGGACACCATTGGTGCTCATTTTGGTGCTGGAGGAGATGGCAGTGCCGGATCCGGCGCTGGGTTGGAATCCAGTGCTGGGTCAGATTCTGGTGCCGCAGTCGGTGCCGTTTATGACTCTGGAACCATTGGCAGCACTGAGGTGCATCCTAACCCCGTGGGCGGTGTCAGATCCGCTATCCTCCAGTCTTTTGGCTCTACCTTGACCCTTAGGTCCTCTCTGAGGTGCGGGGCCATGTCCATTGACATGGGGGTTGGGAGGTCAGGTCTTTCATGGCGTCCCACCCCTGGAGCTGGGGCAGGCACAGGGAGGAGCCGCAGTGTGGACTCAGACCTTCCTTCTTCCAAGGACCCAGCAAGCTCTGCAGTAGGTGGGGATAGGGGCCACCCTGTGGGACGTGAATGGCTCTGTTCTCCTCACCTGGGGGTTCTCGGAAGGCACTGTCTCTAACTCACTTGTGGGGGCCGGGTCCACTGGGTTCACAGTGTCCTCCCCTAAGTGCACCCTGTGACAGGGGACAGGAAATACCCTCCTCGTGTCCTTTAAGAGTGCTCTCGGATTTCACAACTGAACACTCACCATGGAGGCCCAGGGCTTTGTCTCTCTCTGGGTAAAGGTAAAATACAGTCTCGAGCCTGTAGCCAGTTAAGAACCCTCTTTGGTTGCTGCCCAAGTGGGAGAACCCAGTCATTATGAGATCTTCGGGGCTGCCCTCGTAACCCTGATTGTGGCTTCTCCCACAGGTGGTGCAGGAACCTGATTCAAACCCCACAGATCCCCTCTGAAGACCTTGTGTACTTTTCCCCTACTTTAGGGCTCCAGATTCCCTTCCAGAATCCTAGTTTTGGTAGCATGTGGCACCTTAGCGCTAAACAGGCGTGTTACAGATTGAATAACCTTCCCAAAGACTTTACACATAACAAATCACACCCAGACAGTAGTACTTCAAAATAAAAGCAAGAGCTTTTATTGATCACTTAAATAATTACCATACATGTATACAGACAAATGAGTTAGATATTTGGTTACAAGAAAACTAAAAAAAAAAAGTTGGAAAATACATTCAAAACAAACTAGTGAATTAACTGGATAATTTCTACCTTTTCTGTAGAGAATCGTAGTCCCAAAAATAAGTGAGTTTTGCAAAGTCCCTCTTTCTCTCTGCTGCGTCTGAGTCCCAGTTTTTCTTGCAGTGGTCTTCAGTGGGTCTGGCAGTTTTTAGTGTGTGTCAGGAAATTTGGCTTCTGCCCAGAGTCTCTGTTTGAGAGTTTATATAGCCCTTTTCTGCAGTCTGCAAAACTGGCTGTGATTGGCTAGTGGCCTTAATATTTTCAGGTCCAACTGTTCATCTCTAGGCCAGCAGTCGTCTGTTTTGCTCTTTTCCCAAAATTTTAAGTGGAACCAAAATTAACAGAATTTTGCTTTCCGACAGCCCCACCTCCCTGGCTGGCTTTTGATCTACACTGCCTTCCTGACGCTATTAATTCATTCACTCTCAGTGGCCATTTTGGATCAGGTCCAGTAATGGATGGTTCTGACGCCATGTAGTGTCTACAGGTACAGATGTGTTGGAAATAGACTGTGGCAGTTGGTAGAGAATTTAACAATAGCTTCCTAGACTGTCTGCAGTACCCTGCTCTCAAGCTATTTCTCTTTCAAATTTAAAGTCTTATAAACAGAGGAGATGGCCCTTACATCTCCTGTCATTTATGGAATCTTCCCCTTTGATCAGCTACCAGGAAATTCCAATCCCCTGTTGAACTTTAAGTCCTGCTTACCTCTAAGCAAGACTTTGTCCCAGGCAAAGGGGAGATGTTAGACACTGAAGTACACATCGGCTCTTCCCTTGTACCCTTGCAAAAAAGTGGGCATCTTTTCTGACAAACCTATATCCTGGCCTTTTGGGGAATGAAACATTAAAATGATTTAAAGAGAAATATGATAGCACTATGACTGAAGTGGCCAAATCTCCACAGGCAGCACCCTGTTCTCCCTGCCACGGTTGGGCTTCCTGATGTAGCTGGGCTGCTCTGCCACCTCCCTCAGGAGGGGTTCCCTGTGCATCCCCAAAGCCCTGGCAGAGGTCCTCATATGGTCTGCCAGGACCCTCCCCCTCCTCCTCTGTCTCTCCCCCCCCCAGGTTTTTCTGGTCCTGCTGGCCCCATGACCTGGGAAGAATTCAGAGCTTCGGCGGGTGCTTTTCCCAGACATTTTAGGGCCCTGGATGAGGTCATGTTTCGACCTGAACTCCCTGCACTGCCGTCCCTTGAGACAAGTTCTTTTTCTTCACCATCTTCCTCCTCTGAGGAAGAGTATTCCTCGGTCCACTATTCCTCTGATGCTGAGCTTACTAGTTATCAACATTTCCTTGTGGGGGATGCAAGAGGACTTGCATATCTCCCATTTCATAGCATGTGATCCTGCTAGTGTGACTTTGTCCTTGTTGGAGGAGTACAGCTCGGACTTCACGGTTATCCCTCTGTGGCCCTGGCCTTTTGCAGATGTGTTGCATAACTGCTGCCACCGTCCCTCTGCCCCTTCTCCAGCCCTGAGGGACTGCCAGCGCAGGTATTGTGCCCCTAGGGCGTCTTCTGGTGCCATACTCCACCCCTCTGCAGGAGTGGAGCTCCTTGACACCCCTTCTGGGCATCGTCACCAATGGACAACCTCCAGAGTCTGACTTGGCTGAGTTCGACCACTGGGATAGAAGGTCTTCTTGGCATCGCACCCTTTGCTCTGTATCACGTCACTCCAGGCACACCAGGCAGCCTATGCTAGGTACATATGGGCGATGCTGGGGTAACTCCTGGCATCCATGCCTGACAGTGAGGCAAGCCAGTGAGCCATTCACCTTTCCACCCAGGGCCTGGAGCTAGCAAGACACCAGTCAAGGGCGTCTTACGACACCAGTGATGTAGCTTTAAGGCTGGTGGGAACCGCAGTCTGCATTTGGTGGACGGCATGGCTTCACCTTTTGCGGTTATCACCTTTGGCCCAGCGTAGGGTGATTGCCTTACAGTTCCGAGGAGCCTGACTGTTTCCCCCCAGGGTCAGGCGTGACTTGTTGGAGTGTCTTCCTTCTCCAAGGTCATGGGAGCGTCCGCTTGCCCCTGACCAGTTTCGGGTCCCACCAGACCTGTATGGGGCTCCCTCCTCTTGTGTTTTGCCCCACAGGAGGCTGATGGAAAATTTCCCTCAGGGTGTGCCACCACCGAAGGTGTTGGCATGGTACTCACCCACCAGTGATGAATGGTAAAGATTGATCCTTGGAAGATATGAAAATTACGTACTCACCATAATTCTTGATCTTCCAAGATATCTTCACTATTCATCACTGCTACCTGCCCACCTTCCCTTCATGGCCAGGCTTCTGGGCAGTGCCTTCCTCCTTTTATACCAAAAAGGGGAGTGCCTGTTAGCAGCTAGCACTTTCTGAGGGAAAGTCTTCCTCATACTTACAAAAGGAAAAAAAAAAATAAAAGGGGGATGTTTATATGTTCCTTCCCACAGGACATGTCTCCCTTGTTCCAAGGAGGAAGGCAACTGCTCCTGGCACTCTTGCCTTATTTCCTTCTCTTCCTATATGTCTACAGAAAAGGTTCATAACACATGTCTGGATACTCTTACAGCATGTGTGTCTGCCTTTCTGTGGACCGTTGGTTTCCTTTTAAAAAAACAAAAACAAAAAAAAAAAAGATTTTTTCGGAGGAAAGCCTTTCCTCCAAGAAAGAAAGGAAGAGACGTCCTCTTAGCCTTGGGAGTTTTTCTCCCCTCTCTCCTTCGTTTCTTGTCAGTTGGAGGAGCACTACTGGCCTGTTGGGCTGTTTTTCTTCCCTCAGGGGACAGAGTTGCACTTATCTGCATCTTGGGTACTTCAGTATTTTCTATAGTTACCGATCTCCATTTCAGTATGCCGCCTGGTCTTCTGGCCTACAGGCTGTTTTATGCCAGTCTTCAATTTAGTATTTTCCTACAGGCTTGACTTAAGGAAAACTCCTGTGTTGGTGCTCTTTTCTGACAGGATCCCTGTCTCTGTGTTATTAGAGGTGCTACCCTTCCTTCTGCCTCTACGAAATTGGTTTTATCTCCCTCTGCCCCGGGTTGTCTTCATGTAACCCCTAGATGGCGCTATCCCAGGGGCTACTACCCCTGCCTGATTTGCCACTAACAGGTTGAGGGGCCTGGATCCAATGGCGGGTGCCTCCACCCAGAGGTCAGGGTTTGCAATAGTTAAACTTACTTGGTCACAGCCCTCTGGGACACTGCAACCCCCCTTTCTTCCCACTAGTGGCCCACACAATATAGCAGAATTACCTTCACAGTATACACTTACCCCCAAGGCTGGTTCAGGCACCGGACATCCTGTAAAATAAGATACAGTGCAACAATCACAGTACAGTACTTTAACATAGACAAATACCTCAGGCAGTATAACTTTGTTGAAACAAACAGCTCTGATTTATTTAGGGGATATAACAAGGACAGGGGAAATCAGGTTAATTAGCTTATCACTTTACTATCTACCTATGGCTCTGTGCACAGGCCTATCCCTACCAGTTACTGTCCCTGGGTACCCAGGCCCTAGTGGCTAGTCCAAACTGCGCAGCTGGTAGAGGCCCTTTCACACAGAGAAAAGGAAAATTAAACAGTCAGCAGTACAGTAATTCCATTTGGATTTAATGTGGCAATTCAACAGGAGCGACCCCGAATTAGTACTCACGACCTCCAAAGAAGATATGGTCCTTCAATGTCAGCAGGGCTACTTTTGATCTCCAAGAGACTCTCACACATTTATATGGTAAAAAAGAAAGCACTATACCAGGCAGGCTGCATCTGTATCCCAATCGCAATTACTGCACAATAACCAGGAGAACACACAGCAGATTCAGTTCCTGACAGACCGAGTGTAATTCAACAATTTCTTCAGTCTTCTACAGGGTGAGCCTGGTTTCTACTCTTCAGAGATCCTTTGATTCTTTTCACAGGACTGATTCAGTCCTAACAAGCAGTTACACAAGTTGTAGACCGGAACTCTGGGCCTTGCACACGTTTTTGACTGAAACTGTGCACTGAAGGAGCACAGGGTTTCTTTCCCTTCACTTTCCGATCTCAAACTGAAACTCCCAACAGACAAAACCTGGCACTTCCTTTGAGTTCCTCCCAGTTCTTGACTGGATTGGCTGTCACTCACAATAGACTGCTGCTGTTGGTCCAAAAAGGCATCAAGTCTAAACTACATCTCCCAGAGTCACTGCCCATACAATCCTCTTGTGGCTGGCTCAGATTATGAGTCCCAAGTTCTGATTCGTCAAGGCATCATTTTAGAGCTAGTTTACCCCACACTGATTGGTCCAGTTCAGCAGTTCAAAACCAGAATGGGGAACTAGGCAGACAGTTCTGACTGCAAAGAAAGCAGGTTAGACAAACTGTAATTTTATTATTACTGTAAATGATTTCTGGCAATCAGTTACATCTTTCAGACAGGTTCCTTTGCACTCCTAGTGACTGCAAAATGGGGTGAATTGAGCAGCTTGAGTGGTACTCAATCAAAGAAACACACAGTCCCCATACAATCTAATTATGTCTGCAAGCAGACAGCTCTTAAAGAGACAGTACCAGAGGTTCTAAAAACACTCACTGATAAATGGCTTAAACGCCAAACACCATTCAGGCTTGGAGCATTCAAGCAAGCTCCTGGAAGTCTTTTGGGAACCCCCATTTGCAGGGGGTTACATTCAGATTTCGGACTTCCAGATTTTCTCCACCTATATTCTTTGGTAATGTAGGACAATTGAACTTGGCTTCCTCCTTGGAGAGCCTCCAGCGGAAAAGTTATGTGCTTATAAAGCACAAACACTTCTTTTTTTTTTCTGCAGAGAACTGCTTTTTTCCTTACAATCCTTCCTTTAGCTGTGCCTTCTATGACCCAGCCTGCCTGTGCTCCAGGTCATAATTCCTACAGTTGCCTCCATTCTTGGCCTGGAATGGGAACAAGCATACTTCTGTCAAACTCATTTGTCCGAGTTCCAGGGATCCTCTGTGTCTCTCTTCCTCCTTCTCTCACTCTCTCTCTCTTTACCTATATCTCTTTCTGTCTTTCAAACAACATGAAGTCTTGCTATATTATAGACATTAGCAGCAGTTTGATCCAGCTCTAGAACTGCCCCGGAGTGAAATGGTTAAAACCATTCCAAAATAGAATTTTGGCATGAGAGCAGCTCTATCTGTGTCATTTCAAACTTGAACTGTTAGATTCTTTACTCCGCCTCAGTGAACAGTCGCTCCGGAGATTTCTCCTTCTGCTCGGTTCATTTCTCGGTTTAAAAAGTGTTTTCTGTTGGATTTAACCGAGAATAGTTTTATTTTAACCGCGAAACCGCTCGTTCAAGCTCTCATCTGTGGTAACCGTAAGTAAATGAAGGTTTTGTCTGTGTGGAACTGTGGTTATCGGTTCGGTTTTGAACCGATCAGTGGGTTTAAACTCATTTAAAACTAAAAGTTACTATTTTAGAGTGTGGTTCCTGGTTCTTATCGGTTCTAAAAATCACATTTATTACGTTTTTTTCCAATACCCGTGACACGGTTAGGAACCGATAAGGGTGTCTTGCCTGGCACTGCCGTTAAAAGGGCAAGTTTTTGGTTAGGCTGGCATTATGTCTGAGAAACCCAAAAGTAAAACCGGGCCCGCTGGGTTTCAACACTGTGATGTTTGTGGGGAAGTCTTTGCCAAGGCTGACCCACACACCACATGTGTTTATTGTCTGGGGTTTGACCACCTCCAGTCAGACTGCCAGGTATGTAAGAATTTCCCTGCAGCCACCCTGGAAAAAGATTGGGCAGGCTCAGGGAACGAGAGGCCAAAGTCTGCTGACCCGATGACAGCCCGGTTCGGGTGCCAACCGAACCAGAGGGAGTGCCCTCTGACCAGGGCCAGACTTCCTCGGCAAAGAAAAGCTGGTTCTGAGGAACCAATTCCAGTAAAGAAAACAAGAAAATCAGCAGGTCTGGAGTCCAAAATTCCTTCTCCAACTGCTGCAGAGATAGCAAAGCCATACAAATTGTCCAGTCATTAGTCTCAGGGTCTGGTCTCGAACCACCACTATCTGGTAAAAGGTCGGGTTCGTCTCGTCCCAGTGGTTCAGGATTATGATATTGAGGAATTTTATAAACCAGAGGAGGGGAGGAGGATTATGAACAGTATGAATGGTGGGAAGGTCTGGGTGTGCCCATTGAACCGACATCTCCCAGACAGACCTTTAGAATCTCCCTATGCTGTCTGAGTCCCCATCTCATTTTATGTTTTATAAAAAGTTGCTGAAACCTCCAGCTTCCTTTAGAAGAGGCTGTGGATGAGCAAGAGGAGCCTGATTTTGTAGAAATGATGGATATTCCAGAGTCTAGGAGATTGTCTATTCCTTTACATAAGTCTTTTAGGAAACAAACAATTAAAATTTTAAAGCTCCTAATTCTGTGCCTCCTGTAGATAAAAAGATGGACAGAAGGTATACATTGTCAGGCCCTGATATAGAATTCCTTTCTGGCAATGCAGTCATGTTAGTAGTTCAGGCTGCTGCCTGTGATAAGCTTATTCCTTGGCTTCACATCCTCCTGACAAGGATTCCAGGAAGATTGATGCCATGGCAAAAAAAAAAAAAAAGTATATGGCAGCCTCTGGGACTCAGGCAAGCAAATTATATGGCTTATGTAGCTAGGTATCAGAAATCTAGATGGGATACTGTTATGCACTGGCCAAGCAGGCCCATGGCCAGCTGGCTAGTGAACTAGAACAGGTGGCTGCTGATGGCATGAAGCTCTAAGGTTCAAGTTTCATGCTGCTGTGGATGTTAATGATGTTTCCTCTAGGGTCATGGCCACATCTGTAGCTTTTTGTAGGTTGGCCTGGCTCAGGTGTATTAGTTTGTCACAGGATACCCAGACTAAGGCTATGGATTTCCTGTGGGAAATTCTGTTTGGAGAGCAGACAGAGAATTACATGAAGAAGATGGATGAATATAGGACTACTTACAAGAGTGCCCAGGCTAAGGAGCGGCAAGCCACTCCTCAAGGCATGCCCCAGGGGTAGAGGTAGGCCTTTTCACAGGCCTTCTACCAGACTCAGCCTCCTCTGCCTATGCTCAGAGGGGCTTCTTCAGAGGCAGGGGCAGACGAGGGTGGGCAGGCCTGCTCCCACCCCCAGCCTAAAGCTCCTATAAACAGGCACCCTGATGGGGTGCCCAGGGCCGATTCTCCTGTACCAGTGGGGGGCAGGCTGGCTTACTTCAGTCAGAATTGGGCTTCTTTAACCTCAGACAAGTGGGTTCTGGAAGTAGTAAGCCTGGGTCTGGTTCTCAGCTTCAAAAAGTTCCTAAGTTGAGAAGCAGACTTTTCTACCTGCAAGTGCTTCAGAGACCTCGCTCTGGAAACAGAGGTCTCATCCCTGTTAGCTGTCAGAGCAGTAGAAAGGGTTCCTCCCTGCATCAGGCAGGGTCTGTATTCCAGATACTTCCTTACCCCAAAAAGACAGGAGAATGGCAGCCCATTTTAGATCTCAGATATCTGAACAAGCATCTTTGAAACCAAAGTTCAAAATGGTAACTCTGGCAATGATTTTTCTTCCCTAAGGCCAGGGACTGGCTAGCCTCCTGGACCTCAAGGATGCCTATTTCCATGTCCTAATCAGAAGATCCCATCGAAAGTACCTCAGATTCGAACTGCCCTCAGGTCATTACCAGTTCAGAGCAATGCCCTTCGGCCTTACCTCTGCTCCAAGGGTATTCACAAAGTGTCTAGCAGTGGCAGTGGCCCACTTAAGGAGGCAGAGGATTGCTGTTTTTCCCTATCTAGACGACTGGCTCATTGTAGGCCAGTCCCCAGAACAGGTAAATCTCACCTGCAGGTCACCCAGCAGCTTCTCACCTCCCTGGGTTTTCTGCTAAACCTACTATAGTCGGTTCTGGAACCAGTCCAGGTACTCACCTTTATAGGGCAGAATTGGACACAAAGCTAGCCAGGGCCTTTCTTCCCAGAAAGGGTAAGGAATTTAGTGGCTCTGGCTCTTCCTTCACTCTGCAGGTCTCTCGACCAGCAAGACACTTTCTGCAGCTCCTGGGGCATGGCTGCATCCACAGCTGTTGTGCAGGAGCCAGGTCTCAGATGAGAGACATCTAGTTTCACTTGAGAACCTTTTGGTCTCAGAGAAGAGACCCCTTCCAAGTTGGTCCCAGTGACTCAACCTTGATCCTAGCTCTCCAGTGGTGGCAGGATCAGAGCAATTCTAAGAGCGGGGTCCCTTCATTTCCTTCTCACGACTTGACTCTCACTACAGATGCTTCCTCTAGGTTGGGAGCCCACATGGGCGACCTTTCCACTCAGGGAGTTTGGTCCCCCAGGAATCTCTGCTCCACATCAATTTGCTGGAACTCAGAGCTGTCTTTTAGCTCTTCTGCTTTTCTGCATCTGTCCACGACAAGGTGATACAAGTCAGAACAGACAACACCACAACAATGTGGTACAGCAACAAACAGGGGGCACTCGGTCTTGGCCTTGTGCACCGAGGCAATGAAGTTGTGGTCTCTGGCCTATTCCTGAACACTTCCTCATAGCAGTTCATCTTCCAGGAAGGACAATGTCCCTAGCGGATGCCCTCAGCAGGATTTCCCAGGCCATCACTAATGGTCCCTGGATCCTCAAGTGCTGGGGATAGTTTTTGCCAGGTGGGCATCCCTCAGATAGATCTTTTGCAGCCCCAGACAATCACAGACTTCCTCTGTTCTGTTGCAGGCCTCCAGTGCTGGCTCAGTTCCCTGGATGCCTTCTTCTGGATTGGGAGGAAGTTCTCTATGCTTCCCCTTTCCTCTCCTATTCAAAGTACTAGTCAAAACAGATCTCAGCCTTGCAGGGTGATTCTGATTGCCCCGGATTGGGCCAGGCAGCCCTGGTACCCACTCCTTCTGTCTCTGACAGTCCATCTTCCCCTGTGCCTCCCCAGGAATCAAAATCTGTTGACTTGTGCCCAGGGAAGGGTTTGGTATCCGGACCTCAAATCCCTCAACCTCAAGGCCTGGCTCTTGAGGAGTTAGAGTTTGCTGATTTACACCTCTCTCAGGATGTTCTTGAGATCCTAAAGGCTTCCAGAAAGCCTTCCACTAGGGTTACTTATAGTTCTAAATGGAAAAGGTTTTCCATTTGGTGTGCTGGGAAAAATATTTCCCCAGAATCTGCTGAATTGCCCATTTTGTTAGATTACATGGTACATCTTAATTCCTTGGGTCTCAGACCAGCTACCCTGAGAGTTCATTTGGCAGCCGTGTCTGCTTTTGTGTCAGCAGGAAAGTCATCCCCTCTTTCCTCTCATCCTGTGTTTTCCAAGTTTTTTAAGGGATTACTCCATACTAATCCTACCTTTCGGGAACCGGCCCCTGCTTGGGACCTTAATGTTTGCATTGCCCAGTTAATGCAACCCCCTTTTGAACCTCTGTCTTCTGCAGAGCTTAAGTACCTAACTTGGAAAACTGTTTTTCTAGTGGCTATCACTTCTGCCAGACGCATAAGTGAATTGTGCCTTGTCAGTGGAGACTGACTTTATTTCTTTCCACAGGGATAAGGTAGTCCTTAGGACTAATAGGAAGTTTTTGCCTAAGGTGGTTTCAGATTTCCATCTTAATCCCTTCCAGTATTTTTCACTGATCACTCCTCTTCGGGTGAGAGGAGATTGCACAGCCTGGATGTTAAGAGAGCTCTTAGTTATTATATAGAGCGTACCAAAGGTCACAGGTTCGAATCTCTCCAACTTTTCCTTACCTATGGTGAAGTTGGGAAAGGCAAACCTGCCACTAAGAGATCAATAGCCAGGTGGATTATCTCTTGTATCCAATTTTGTTATCAGAAAGTGGGCAGAGCCCCGGTTCTGAGGGCTCATTCTACCAGGGTACAGCTGCCTCTAGCTGCTGCCAGAGATATCCCTTTATTAGAGATTTGCCAGGCTGCTACTTGGAAAACGGTACACATTTTTACCAAGCATTACTCCCTGGATGTCCAGGCCAGGAGAGATGCTCGGTTTGGCACAGCTGTTCTTCAGAGCCTATTCCCTAAGTAGGTTCTGCCCCTCCTCCATGGAGGTACTGCTGTGTATTCTGCTAATGTCTATAATATAGCAAGACTTCATGTTGTTTGAAGAAAAAATTACTCACCTTAGTAATGTTGTTTCTTCTAATGGAGTCTTGCTATATTATAGACCTCCCCCCCAACCTGCCCCTCTCAGAACCTCTACTTGGTGGGGTTCGGGCAACTTAGTGTGGGCACTACTTATGTCCTGTTAGCATTTTGTCCCCTTTGGGACTTTGGGGGTGTGTATGTGTACACGTGTGTGTTTTATTATACTTATGTTCCATTTTCATATTATTAGAATGGTGTTAGTATTTCTGGTCCCCTGACTTGAGTCTTGGGTGTTGGGACCATCAATGGTTGTTATTATTTAGGTAGCCATTTGGCTAGTGTAGGTTACAGCTTCCACACAGACCTTAGTGAGTTTGGCTCAGTAAGATCTGACAGTTCAAGTTTGAAATGACACAGATAGAGCTGCTCTCGTGCCAAAATTCTATTTTGGAATGGTTTTAACCATTTCACTCCGGGGCAGTTCTAGAGCTGGATCAAACTGCTGCTAATGTCTATAATATAGCAAGACTCCATTAGAAGAAACAACATTACTAAGGTGAGTAATTTTTTCTTCTGGCTTACCCTGTGGCTCTGGTCCTGCTTGTAACCCTGCTGCACAGAGTTCTGTACCTCTTCTTCTGTGTCTGGTCTTATTTTTGGTTTTACATCCTTTCCCTTTCCGTATCCCATGGGCCACCTTGCCTCGACCTTCTATTTTCTCTTTCTCTTATTTCCTTCCTCTCCTGTGGACAGAACTGAGGAGGTTGGGGAGCCAGCGTCAGTTACTGGCCAGGCCACAAGCACCACGTCAGGCATCGGCCTCATGGGCAACACTGTCTCTGACATTGGCTCCCCTCCTCTAAAATGTTAAAGCTATACACTTCCGCAGAGTCCTGCATCTTCAGCTGGTACCCGCCAGTGATGAATGGTGAAGATATCCTGGAAGATCAAGAATTACGGTAGTACATCATTTTTTTTTTTAATCCTTTCAGCCAATCAGGACATAGGACTTTCCTTATCCATTTTATAAAATACAATTACTGCACTGCTATCACATTTCATCTTACCGAGTTCTACATAGAATGCGCACATGTCAACATTTAGTTCTGAATAGTGTCTGAAATACACAATGCGTGATCTTACTTGTATCAGTCTTCACCATTCATCACTGGTGGGTACTACGCTTGAGGCACTAGGACCACGCGGGGAGCTTTTTAGCTTAAAAAGCTTTTCTTCTTGGAGCAGGAGTGATTGGGATGGCGCTGCCTCGAGGCCGGCTACATTGTATGGTGCCTGTGAGGTTGGCCAGCAACCGGCTGCCATCACCTCCACTACACTGTTCTGTTTTCCGCTGTCGAAGCTGCAACTTGTACTAGGTGGGACAGCAAGGAAGTCTACACTACACTCCTCAACTACCGGTTTCTGCTCAAATACTCAGTGCCACTACTGTCAACGCTGCGTTTGGCATCGTTTTGTTATTTTCTTAACTAGTATTTATACGGCGTTGTTTCTTTTCTTTCTCTTTCTCTTTCCACTAAGGTAAGGACCTTAGACCCGTCCCCCTGGGCTCCCCCCTTCCGCTGCTATACGCACCAGGGGAGAGCGGGCCTCTGTCGGCTGCAGTCTCACTGAGCCCGAACGCCTGGTTGAGCAGTCGGGGAAATGATCAGCCTCCTCCGGGGGGCCGGCCGTGGATCGCTCAAGGCCCGGTTTCCTTTTGGGGAACCAGCTGACCCCAATGTCGAGGCCTCATCAACACATGGGGCCTGCATTGGCGGTCCTTCAGGAGTGGAATGTTGGCTTCTGACATTGGTTCCGGTGTCGGTGAATGAGGTCAGCCCTCTGGTGCTGCAGCATCCCCTTCTGACACACCTCTCGGTGTCAGGATGAGTAGAGGTGCTGGGATTGTTGTACTCTCCTCTTCAGATTCGGAAGATGATCATGATGATCCAGACTGACAACCAAGCGCTCTAGAGCAATGGTCACTCCCCAGGATCTGCTTCAGGTCGTCGTCTGTGAGTTCCAGTCTTTAGGACTGACTCCAGTGGTGCTGTCTTAGCCGCAGTTGATGACTGCACCATGGTTGGTGATGCACCTGGCAATGGCGCCATGGTCGGTGCCGCGCTTGCTGTTGGTGCCATGGACGATGCCGTTTCAAGGGTCAGTGTTGTGGTCGGCACCATCACTGAGGTCAGTGCTGCCCCTGATGTCGGCGCCGAGGTTGGCATTGATGTTCATGGAGGTGCCATTGTTGCGGATGGCGTCGGTGCCGCGGCTGGCTCCAGTACCGCACTCAGTGCCGGCACAGCTTTGGGTGCCGTTTCCTTAGAGGAGCCTGATTTTGGTACCGGGTCGCACTTCATTGCTGGCAAGAAGTTGGAGGGGGAATCAAAGGTTGACCCTGGTGATGGCTTTTCTCTTCCCCCTCACTTAAGGACGGTTGCCATAGTGGGACCTCGCTTGAGGGGCAGATCTTGGTCCTCTCCAGGGGGGCCCACTCTGTCTCCCGCTCTACTCAGGTGACCTCGGTCACTCTGGGCCAGAGTCTGAGTGCTGGGCCAGGAACCTCCGCTGGGGGATGGAGTCCTGCAACGAGTGGAGACAGGGGCCAACCTGCTGGATTTGCTCAGCTCTGGTCTCCCTACCAGGGGTCTTCTCCTCGTGGGCTTCCCCCTGCTGGCTCAGGGAGGTTTGAGCAGCAGGTGGGGTCTGGACAGCACATCCCCCTTGCTTCAGAGGGGTGCCCCGCTTGTTCCCACAGCCCTGGCAGAGGAGGCCCGGTCTCCCAGGATCATTCTGCCCATCCTTCTTCCTCTCTGCCTCACCCTCTTCTCCCAGGTCTTCTGGTCCTTTGGAGCCTCTAACCTGGGAGCAGTATAGGGCCACGGTAATTGCTTCTCCGTGTTTTACAGGGCCATGGATGAGATGGTGTTCGCATCTCCTTTTCCTGCACCGTCGTTCCCTATACAGAGCCCTTCCACTTCGTCTGCTTCCTCCTCCGAGGAAGAGGACTCCTCCTTGTACCAGTCTTCAGATGCTGACTTTTAAGAGCATCAGCGACTCCTGTTGATGATGGAAGATCTCAATCTTACCCCAGTATCGCAACACAGTCCTGCGCATGTGACTGTGGTGTTCCGTGGAGAGTACAGCCAGGAATCCTTAGTGATTTCTTCATGGCCTCGGCCCTTTATGGAGGAGTTGGACAACATCTGGCAGTTGCCTGCTTCTGCTTCCCCAGCCCCTGGGGACTGCCAGCTCAGGTATTGCATTTCCCCGGGGTCTCCAGGAACTTTGCCCCACCCTATATCGGACTTGGAGTAGCTGGACACCCCTTCTGGGTGTCGGTGCCTTACAAGAGACTGTCCCACGGACACAGATTCGGCGGAGTTTGACCACTGGGGAAGGAGAGTCTCTTGTTGTCCGTTGCTGTTCATCAGGCACACATGATGACCTATGAGAGGTGCCTGTGGGCCGCGCTGGGGGAAAATCCTAGTGCCCTTGCCTGATTGCGAGGCAACCAGGTGAGCCATTTCCATTTCCACAAGAAGCCTGGAGCTAGTGAGACACCAGGCGTGGGCATCTTATGAAGCCAATGCGGTAGCCTCCAGGGTTGTGGGATCCGTGGTCTGCATTAGGCGGATGGCATGGCTTCGCCTCTCCCGGTTGTCACCCTTGACACAGCATAGGATGACTGCTTCACTATTCTGGGGGCCCGTTTTTTCTCCCGAAGAGCCAGGCCGGAAATGTAGGAGTGCTCTCCCCCTCCTGCAGGTCAGGAGCCCAGTCCTGGCTCTGAACAGCAGGGGGTCTGGCCTGACCCATGATAGGCCATCTTCCCTTGTGAGTCCCCCATGACGGAGCTGAAGACAGTCCAGCCTTCAGGGAGGTACCGGTCCACCTTGTGGGCTTGGTACTCATCCACCAGTGATGAATGGTGAAGATTGATACAGATAAGATATGACAATTGCATACCTGCTGTAATTCTTGATCTTCCTGATATCTTCACCATTCATTACTGCTTCCCACCTACTGTCCCCTGTTGGGCCTCAGCTTCTGGGCAGTGCCTCCTCCCTGCTTGCCTTTTCCCCCCAGTTGAGGCCAGTTGTGGGCGAAGTACCGCGGTACCTCCGGACTCTCTACTACTTCTTTGAAGCATCAGGGGCCCACTCTAGGGGTGGGGACAAGCAGGAGCTCTTGCCCTCTTTTTCCTTGGCTCCCCGGGCCCCTCTTCTTGGTAGGGGAGCTCTTCAGGCCTCCTGTCTGGGAATTCTGCCCTGAGGTACCCTTGCAGGTCTCGCCTTCGCTTGAACCTCTCTGCTGAGATTGAGGTGCCGAGGACCCTCTCTATTTTCTTTTTCTTCTTTCTCCAATTGCAAGAGACCCTCTCCTGGGTCCCTTGTCTGCTCAAAGTCCCTTCGGACTTCAAGACTCAGGGGCCTTAGCCGGCCAGGTGGCGCTGAGGCGCTGGATGCCTTACCTTGCGTCACACCGGTGACCCGTGTTCGGGAACAGACATGGGGCACCGGGGGTTGGCAGGGTGGAGAAGGATCGAGTGTCCCCAGGACTGCTCTCCTTCTCCGGGGAGAGGGAATTGCAGGGCTCGGCGATTGCCTGCCACCTGGCGGAGGCTGGGAGGTGGCACGTCAGCACTGGAGACTGTGGGCGAGAGTTGCAGCAGGCGCTGGCGGGTGCGACGGAGCGCAGGAGTCATTGCCGACGCCATAGCACTGCAACTGGGGACAAAGAACAGCGGAAAATGGAGAGTCCTCTCGTGGATGACGATGGTCCCTCCGCAGTGGCCCGGGAGGGCACCTCCCCAACACTGAATCCAGTTCGGTAGGTCGAGTTGTCCCCAACCCCTACCATGAAGGGTAAGTTGTGGGGTCTAGGGGAGCGGGCCTCATGCCGGTGCTTAGCGGGTGGGGGACGTCAGATGCAGGGCAGAGGACTCTAGGAGGGCAAAAATAAGAAACTGCAAAAAAGACTCAGGAGCCTCCTTGAGGTCTCCTTTTCCTATTAATTGCACCTCCCTGATTATACCCTCTTACATAGAAACATAGAATTTGACGGCAGATAAGGACCGCTTGGCCCACCCAGTCTGCCCATTTCCCTACCTACTGGATAAGCTGCAGATCCTAGTTAACCAGCAGCCTACTTCTTCCTATCCCCACCCCCTAGAATGGCCTTATGACTGTCCCATGCATGCTTGAATTTCACCACTGTTTTTGACTCCACAACCTCCTCCGGAAGGCCGCTCCATGCATCCACAACCATCTCTGTGAAAAATACTCTTAAATTACCTCTGAGCCGCCTCTATCTTCAAATTGGCCCCTTGTTCTTGCACACCTCTTTTTTGAAAGATGCTACCCTCTTGACTTTGTTGATTCCTTGAGATATTTGAACGCTTTCTATCATGTCCCCTCCCTCCTTTCCTCGAGGCTATACATATTAAGCTCCTTTGGTCTCTCTTCATATGTCTTCCAGTGCAGACCCTGCACCATTTTAGTTGCCCCTCCTCTGGACAGCTTCCATCCTGTCATGTCTTTGTGGAGATTGGTCTCCAGAACTGCACGCAGTACTCCAGATGGGGTCTCAACAGCTGTCTGTACAGAGGGATAATAACTTCCTGTTTTCTACTGGTGATGCCTCTCCCTATGCATCCCAGTATCCCCCCAGCCCTCCTTGCTGCCCTCTCACATTGCTTGCCCACCTTTAGGTCATCTGATATGACTACCCCCAGGTCCCTTTCCATTTTTGTTGTTAGTATCTCAGGCCCCATTGTGTACTCTTCCCCTGGGTTTTTATTTCCCGGGTGCATTACCTTGCACTTCTTAGCATTGAATCTAAGCTGCCATACATTTGACCATTCCTCTAACCTTGCCAAGTCCCTTCTCATCCTTTCCACCCCACCCTGTGCATCAACTCTGTTGCAGATCTTTGTGTCATCTGCAAAGAGACATACTTTTCCTTCCAGTCCCTCTGCAATGTCGCTTATAAAGACATTGAAGAGGACCGGTCCTAATACTGAACCCTGCGGTACCCCACTAGTAACCCTCTTTCTTCTGAGTGGACTCCATTTACTATTACTCTCTGTGTCCTATTCTCCAGCCAATTCTTTACCCAGGCTGTCATCTTGGGACCCACTCCCAGGCTGGCTAACTTGTATATTAATCTTTTGTGTGGGACTGTGTCAAATGCCTTGCTAAAGTCTAGGTAGACCATGTCCACAGCCCCTCCCTGATCTACTACTTTGGTCACCCAGTCAAAGAAATCTATCAGATTCATCTGGCATGACCTTCCCGCTGTGAATCCATGCTGCCTAGGGTCCTGTGCCCCTCTGGCCTCTAGATGCTCGACATTTCTTTCCTTCAGAAGTGATTCCATCATTTTCCCTATCACTGAGGTTAAACTAACAGGTCTGTAGTTTCCTGCTTCTGCCTTGCTCCCACTTTTGTGAAGGGGAATCACATCTGCCCTCCTCCAGTCCTCGGGTACCACCCCATCCTCCCATGATTTGTTAAAGAGGGTAGTCAGTGGTGTCACTGCTCTACCCTTAGTTCTTTTAGAATTCTGGGATGAATCCCATCAGGCCCATTGCTTTGTCCACCTTCAGTTTTAGAGTTCTTTCATAACCCTTTCTTCTGTAAATGGGCTGGTATCAACTTCTGTATCCAGAGTGTTTCTACTGTTTGTTTTAGGTACCTCCCTCTTCGCTTGTAAATACTGAGCAAAAATATTTGTTTAGTATCTCTGCCTTTTCACAGTCTCCCTCTGCCCACCCTCCTCCCTTTATTAAGCCTCACTATCCTCCCTTGGTCTTCCTTCGCCTCCCTGATGTACCTATAAAAGGTTTTATCCCCTTCTTAACTGAGTTGGCTATCTTTTCCTCGGTTTGGGCCTTGCTGTTGTGACTGCCTTCCCAGCTTCCTTTGCTTTAACTGATACAGTTCTCTGTCCTACTCCTTCATGCATTTCTTGTACTTCCTGAATGCTTTCTTTTCTCTTGAACCTTCACTGCCACTTCCTTTGAGAACAATAGTGGTTTCTTATATCGCTTTGTTTTGTTTATTTGCTTCACACAAAGGCTCATTACCTCTGTGATGGCAGTTTTATTATTCCCCATTGTTCTTCCACCCTCCTTCCTGCCCATTTGCTAGTGCATTCCTTAGGCACTCACCCATTTTGGCAAAGTCAGCCTCCTAAAGTCCAGTACTTTTGCCTTTGTATGGCTTGACTCTATTGCTGTGTTTATTGTGAACTATACTGTTCGATGGTCGCTAGTTCCCAGATGGCTACCCACTTCTACATCTGTGATCCTCTCCATCTCCATTTGAGAGAACCAGGTCTAAGATTGCTCTCCTCGAGTGGGCTCCAGTACTAGTTATCTAAGGCATGCCCCTGTAGGGCATCTAGAATAACCCCACTCTTCGAAGTGGCTGCTGCAACTGCACTCCAGTTAACATCTGCCATATTCAGATCACCCATCAGCAATATTTCCCCTTTTTCTGCCATTCTAAGTATACTTTCTATCATTTCCTTGTCCATTTCCTTCCCCTGAGAAGGGAATCTGTATACAACCCCTGTGCGGATTGTGGTGCCATTGCCTGTCTCCAAATTTACCCACAGTGCTTCTTCTCCTCCCTGTTTACCCTTTTGTTCTGTTGCTTTTATTCCTTCCCTTATGTAAAGAGCTCCTCCTCCTCCTCTTTTACCCTCCCTGTCCCTCCTGTAGATAGTGTATCCTGGTATGTTTATGTCCCAGTCATGGTTTTGTGTGTACCATGTTTCTGTGACTGCCACGATATCCAGATGTTCCTCCTCCATCAAGGCCACTAATTCAGGAAGCTTGTTACCCAGACTACGGGCATTGGTACTCATTGCTCTCCATTTTTTGATGGCTTTACTTCTGTTGCAGCATCCCCCACTGACCTTTCTACCTCGGTCTTTTTCTCATTTAGTACCCTGTTTTGTAGGGAGAGGCTGGGATTTTCCTGCTGCTTGTCAGTGCCTCCCCCTTTGACTAGTTTAAAAGCTTGCCTGGGACTTTCCCCTTGGGTGCCGAGGTGAACTGCAACTGGACGACTGGTTCTCTTCCTTCTTCCGGCTAATGAGAAGATAGAGAAGGAGCATCTATTACCAAATGTTCCTCCCCTAGTGGACCTGAGGGTTAGCTTGATCTATCAAGCATTTCTCCTATCGGATCCTTCTTGCTGGTGGGGGTTTAAATTTTCCCGCACCTCTTGGAAAAGTCCTGTTCTCTGGACCATTGCCTTGTCTCAGGCTCTTCCAAAAAAAAAAGGGAAATTTTCCACCTTAACAAGAGGATTTAGACAGCGGAGTTTTAGTCCCCCTTGGTACACAGGGACTTTTGGAACGTGAGGGTGTGCAGCCTCCTGCTCCTCCCCCTTCCCCTCTTTCTCCTCCCTTTTTATCCTTTCCTTCTCCTCACTTTTTATCCTTTCCTTTTGCAGTCCCTTGGGCTCTCTTGTCCCACTCTCCACCCTTCTTTTTCTCTAGCTCTGTTTTCTTTCTGGCAAGTACAACTGAGGTAATGGAGGGAATAATGCTGGTTATTGGCCAACCCACGAGCGCCATGCAGTGCATCGACCTCGAGGGCAGCGCCATCCCCAATGTCGCCCCCTTCTCCTAGGAGAAATACTGTTTAAGCTAAAAAAAACTTCCCGTGGGGTCCTAGGGCCTCCAGTGTAGTACCCACCAGTGATGAATGGTGAAGATATACTGGAAGATCAAGAATTACGGTAGGTATGTAATTTTCATGTATAGTACTGTCACAGTGTTTATTACAGTGACCTGCCCAACAGCCGTATTGAGGACAGCATTACCCCCTTCCCTATATGAGATATACATGTTGCCATCACAGTACCAGCCTTATTGACAAGACAATTTTTGTTCCTTTTTAAGAGTACATTGTGTTAAATTGCAGTATAGTACATGGTGAAAGATTGAGGATGGAAATCCATCTCTACAGTAGGCTTGCTGTGCCTCAGTAGCTGTGTCATATCATTGTTGTGCTGTACTAAATACGTAGCTACTGCGGCACAACTTGGAACATCTTCGTGCATGCACGCATCGCTAAACTCCGCTTTTCACGAAACAGCTGCGGTGGTGAGAGCAGGACACAGAAGAGAGCAGTGGTAAGAAAAAATACAAAAGTAAGGACAAGTCCTTCAATTTGTGGTCTCCCGTACACTAAAAAAGACTGTTACTGAGCGATCATACACAACACCAGGGGTCGATCTTAACATTGTTTTACTAGCCCAAACACTAGTGCAAATTGACGAGGGCTAGTGCAGCTAACTCTCTACTTGCCTGGCTTGACTAGTGCAGATTTTCCTGGCTGTTAATGAAGTTAAAAAAAAGTCTCTACTTTAGCATTCTCTTGTCCTCATGCTAATCTCTCTCAATGTTCCAGATGGCCAGGTGTGATTAACAGCTCATTAAGAGCTGCAATTATCTGGCAGTTCAAGAAAGGGATCCCACAAATGACTCAATGTGAGTCATTAACACACCACTGTTAAGACTTTCAGCTAGTGTCCAGGGTGTGATCAAGGGTAGAGTGCTGTTAAGTCACTAGGTTCCAGTTTTCTGAATGTGTCTATGTCTAACGATTTGTCCAGTATTATTAAGACCAGTGCCCCTCATTTCTCTACATTTTGAGTGTTTATATCCAACATTTCAGTGACAAAATGCAAAAGGGTATACAGAATCGGCCCTGCAGGTGGTGGGTTTTATCCCAGCCTCACCATAACTTCCCTCTTCCAAATCTCTTAACTCTGCTCTTTCCCTGGACACCACTGCAGACCAGACTCTGAAGTGACCATCCATAGATCCATAGCTGCCATTACTGGCAAGTATAAGGGGTCCTCAGCTCTTCTAAATGGACCATGCCAGCCATCACCATCCATACAGTTCCACCCTTATCCCACTCAGCATGTCCTTTCAGCCTAAAAACAAAGCGTTGTATCATATATGGTACAAAAATAAACTTTGATAAAAATACATAATTTGAAACCTTGAAATAGGCATTCCTGGGGTGCATAGATCATCCTATATGGAAATAGAAATAGTATAGTGTTATGCCTGTGTACTATTTCCCCTGGGCTGATGAAAGGACAATGTTAAAGAAAAATCTGTTATTGTTGGGGCAGAGCGTATTAAAATCAATGCTTTTAGAAATAAAAAATGTCATAGTTTTCTATTTTCCAAGCCCCTTGTGTTTGTCTAGCCCCCACCCCAAAGAAATCTTAGATGTGCTCCTGGCTCACTTCAGACTGTACAAAATCTTTAAAAAGTGCAGGTCTCCAGTTGACTATAGGGTGGGGACCGCGAGTGTCTTTCTCTGTCTGACCCTGTTCATTGCGCTGTGGGTGGTAGTGACAGTGTGGTGAGGTGCATGATGATGCCAGCTATTGTGTGCGCAGAGCTAGGACTGCTTGATTGAATATTTGCTGTTATGATATCCTCTCTCTGTTTGGTGTGTGTGTGTGTGTGGGGAGGGGGGCAGGAAGAGGAAGAGAGGAGGCCATGGTACAAAACGATGGGGGGGGGGGGCTCACTGTCTGATGGATGGCATTGCAGTCTTTTTTTTTTTCTGCTGAGGAGCTGGAAGCAATGTAGGAGCAGGATAAATGTGCAATAATCAGAGTATTTCTTGGCTTTGCTTGCTTTGTTTCCTGTATAAGTGATCAAATTGTACCTTTATAATTAAGGGCTAGTGCAACCATCTGCTGGCTAGTGCAATTTTGAATCAACTTGCTCTGCTGGCTAGTGCAAAAAAAGGTTAAGGTTGACCCCTGCACAACACGGATGTTTATTACTCTCAAAGTTTCCATGGTAACGAGACCTCTTGAGCTACGCTCTCGAGGTCTACTGTTACCACGGAAACTTCTCGAGGGTAAAACACCCTTGTTATGTATGATCGTTCATACACTGTCCTCTATATGTGGTACCTTTTTCACTGGGTTCCATAGACATACAGCAGTATAAGAAATCTGTCATGGAATGTTGGGACAGGCAAGGTTCCGTGGTGATGTCACAGTTTTGTGAGCATATCAGCCATCCTAGTTGGATGAAATAATTACCTAGTAGTTATGATTTACCCAGAGACAGTGTTGGTAGTAACAAAACACAAAAAAAAAGAAAAGAAATGATGGTAAGTCTGATGGAATATCTTCTTTCCTTTGGTTTCTTTTCATCTTACTGATCAAGTTTATAATGAACTCAAGAAGGTTCTTAAATCCTTCTTAATTTTTTTTTTGTTTGTTTCATTTGGGGAAAGGTACTATATGCCTTGTCTCTTAAAAAAAATATATATATATATCATCTTACCTTGCTTAAAAATGTCCAGCGTTTGTAGCACAAAGTCCATGCACTGTTTAAATAATTGTTGCCTGTCATGTCCTTTTGGCATAATCCATTTCTGGTTTAACCTTACAATTCCTCACTCAGTCCTGTATATAACAAAAGGGTAATAAACCAATAAGATTATTTTGAGCATATTGGTATAGTTAAACAAATGATGCATCCTTTTGTCTAATCAATAATTCATATGCTACAGTATTCCCTTAATAACATGCAGTAAATCAAATGATCTCTTTCTTCTTTTCTTCCTGTTTCTGGTTTTTCTTTCACATTCTTTTCTCTTTTCCTTCATATATTCATTCTAGCAGCCATTTGTTGATGATCCTGATAAGGAACAAAGGATAAAGGAACTTGAGTTGCTTCTTATGTCAGCTGAAACTGAAGTCAGAAGAAAGCGAGCTATGTCTGTAAGGAAACTGTGTGTGTGTGTGTGTGTGTGTGTGTGCGCTTTCACCGCTCTTTAGTTTGCATGGCCTTTTCATCTATACCTTAATTTCATCTGTTCCTGTTCTTTGGGCATAGCTTTGCTGTATAGTTTCACTAACAACTTTAATATTTTGTAGTGAAGTATGCCAACAGTGGGTTTAATTAGGAACAAAAAAACACTAAACATGTTCTGGTCATTTAAATAACCAGGAAATGTGATCTGTTTTTATGTTTGATTAGAAAGATCGGGATACCATTTGAGAAGGAAGATTTGACAAAATGTTTTATAAGGGTCCACTGAAGTTGTCCAAGGGTTAAATGAAAGGGGTAATGTAGACAGTTGTGCTACAATTAAAAGAAAGCTGTATGGTCCTTGTGAACAGTGAACACTGTATCAAAATGCTGTGTTAAAACATAATTACCATTTGAGCAAGTTAAGTTCAAGTTTATTGCAGGAAAGACTCCGTTGAGCAAGCTCATTCACAAGGAGGTCCTGAGGCACATACACATACAGTTCACAATTACATAGACAGGAGATATAAAATGTAGAACAACAAAGAAAAAAAATATATAATATAAGAGGTATACACAATAGAAGTCCTTATGCTATATGTACAGTACATTCCAGCTTTAACCTTGCTCTGAATTAAATCACAAAGTGAGATGATAGTCAATATATATACCACTGTTGATTTTCATTTTGCACAATTGTATAACAGATGTTACTGGTGGACTGAACCAGTCTGATGATTCCTTTGTGTAATGGGTAACACAGTGTATTATTTAGCGAAAAGTAACATAATTCATCTGTAAGGAGGCACAGTGACTGTGGTTTGAAAATTCATTTTTAACCCTGGACGTGTCATGTCCTATTAAAAGTTCTGTGTTATTTTATTTAGAGTAGTTATTTGAAATGTGGTGAGCAGAATAATCAATTGAGGTTATGTATGTATTATATTCTCTAGGGCTATTATAAATAGGATATGCTGCACCTACTCTAGTTGTGTGGTCAGTTTTCCCCCAAAATTGTTGTATGTTTCCTTCTGATTCTAGAACAAGCATTTCTCACCCCAGGAATCCTTTAGCATCAGTAACACTAGCAGTTAGCTGGCTAGGTGCAACTACCCCAGAGGTATGCCTTTAAGATAATAAGCTTAGGGAATTAGCCAGTCAGAAAAGAGAAGGGTAGAGTGCTGAGGGAGAGCAACCTGAAGGGCTTCAGAATTTTTTCTCTACTGACTGAACAGTATTGCCCCTGAGGTTTCTCTCAACTTTCCTTGTTAAGAGCCTATTCTGCTTTTTCCTGGTAAAGTTTTCTTCAAAAAAAACCAATTTTTATAGTGTGCTGAGTTTATTTGTTGAGTTTTTTAGCGGTTCCTCTCGGTTCCCGGGAACACCGCTATTTTCGGTTAGTTCCGTGGTTCCCTCCGCTTTATTTTTCATTTATTATAATCGCGTCTAACTATATTCGCTGGTTCCTTTTGTATTTTAATCGCGGTTCCCCTTTTCTTGCAGGAACCAACGATTTTGGATGCTTTTCACCACTTTTTACCTCAGGAATCACGGTTCCTTATCGTGAGAGAACCAACTGTTTTTCTTCAATTCTACTGTAACCCCCCTGCAAATGGGGGTTCCCAAAAGACTTCCAGGAGCTTGCTTGAATGCTCCAAGCCTGAATGGTGTTTGGCGTTTAAGCCATTTATCAGTGAGTGTTTTTAGAACCTCTGGTACTGTCTCTTTAAGAGCTGTCTGCTTGCAGACATAATTAGTTTGTGTGGGGACTGTGTGTTTTTGATTGAGTACCACTCTGCTGCTGCCAATTCACTCCATTTTTGCAGTCACTAGGAGTGCAAAGGAACCTATCTGAAAGATGTAACTGTTTGCCGAAACCATTTAGAGTAATAATGAAATTACAGTTTGTCTAACCTGCTTTCTTTGCAGTCCGAACAGTGTCTGCCTAGTTCCCCATTCTGGTTTTGAACGCTGAACTGGACCAATCAGTGTGGGGTAAGCTAGCTCTAAAATGGTGCCTTGGACAAATCAGAACTTGGACTCATAATCTGAGCCAGACACAAGAGGATTGTATGGGCAGTGACTCTGGGAGATGTAGTTTAGACTTCGGCCTTTTGGACCAACAGCAGCAGTCTTTTGTGAGTGACAGCCAATCCAGTCAAGAACTGGAGGAACTCAAAGGAAGTGCCCGGTTTTGTCTGTTGGAGTTTCAGTTTAGATCTGGCAGTGAAGGGAAAGAAACCCTGTGCTCCTTCAGTGCACAGTTTCAGTCAAAAAACGTGTGTAAGGCCCAGAGTTCCGGTCTGCAGCTTGTGTAACTGCTTGTTAGGACTGAACTGTCCTGTGAAAAGAATCAACGGATCTCTGAAGAGTAGAAACCAGGCTCACCCTGTAGAAGACTGGAGAAATTGTTGAATTGCACTCTGTCTGTCAGGAACTGAATCTGCTGTGTGTTCTCCGGTATTGTGCAGTAATTGCGATCGGGATAGAGAAGCAGCCTACCTGGTATAGTACTTTCTTTTTACCATATAAATGTGTGAAGAGTCTCGTGGAGCTCAAGAGTAGCCCTGCTGACGTTGAAGGACCCTATCTTGTTTGGAGGTCGAGTACTAATTCAGGGTCGCTTCCTGTTGAATTGCCACATTAAATCCAACTGGAATCACTGTACTGCTGACTGTTTAAACTAATTTTTCTTTTCACTGTGGAGAAAGGGCCCTACCAGCTGCCACGGTTTGACTAGCCACTAGGGCTTGGGTACCCAGGGACAGTAACTGGTAGGGATAGCCTGTGCACAGAGCCATAGGTAATAGTAAAGTGATAAGCCAATTAACCTGATTTCCCCCTGTCCTTGTTATATTCCCCCTAAATAAAAATCCGAGCTGCTTGATTCAGCAAAGTTATACTGCCTGAGGTATTTGTCTATGTTAAAGTATTGTACTGTGATTGTTGCACTGTATCTTACTGTACAGGAGGTCCCAGTGCCTGAACCACCCCTGGGGGTAAGTGTATACTGTGAAGGTAATTCCGATATATTGTGTGGGCCACTAGTGGGAAGAAAGGGGGGTTGCAGTGTCCCAGAGGGCTGTGACCAAGTAAGTTTAACTATTGCAAACCCTGACCTCTGGGTGGAGGCACCCGCCATTGGATCCAGGCCCCTCAACCTGTTAGTGGCAAATCAGGCAGGGGTAGTAGCCCCTGTGATAGCGCCATCTAGGGGTTACACTACAATTATAGTTCATGATTTTCTGTGGATTGGCATGTCAGAGATCCCAAAAACAAAAAAGAAAACTGGATCTGCAGGTTTCAAAAATTGTGTCAACTGTCACAGAACTGTTGCTATTGCAGATTCTCATAACCTTTGCCTTAAGTGTTTAGGTCCAGATCATACTTGCTCTCTTTGCACCAAATTTTGTAAGAAAACTTTGAGAAACAGAGCAAAAAGACTTGGAAAAAATTATGGCTGAGGAAAAATCAAAGAGGGGCCATTAAAAAATAATAATAAAAATTCAAACAAGGGTGCTGATGAAGCCTCCAAATCCCAGCCAAGAAAAGGAGGTGCCAATGAGGTGCCTAAAAATAAAGCTTCCAAAGGAGCTGATGAGGTTCCTTCAAAACCAAAAAGTAATAAAGGCACTGAAAAAGTGTCTGGATTAAAAAGGAAGCATGATTCAGCCCTGATGAGGTGGCTAAAAAGAATGTTTGCAAAGACAAAAATGCTCCTGTTCCTCCTGGGAAAACCAATAGTGAGACAACAGGCAGCAAAAAGCACAAAGAAAAAACTAAACATACACAGCCACAGTCTGGCAGCCAACCTGATTTTTCTCAGGAGCTCCCATCTGTGGAAGATATGGCAAAAGCATGGCAAGTCTTTCAGACCCTACAAAGCATGGGGTCTATTTTTTCTGGTGCTCCTTCTGGTATATACTCTTCCACAATCCTCACTACAGGAGACTCTGAGGTTGAGGTAGAAGAGAAAGAACATTATTATGATGTGCCAGACATACATTCAGAGGGCCTAGAACCTGATGTATCCCCTGACCCTCATTTTGGGGCTTCCCCTGCTGACCAGGAGGATTCCTCCTCTGTGCTTTCATTTATTCAAAATATGCCGGACACCCTGGACCTCCCTACCCTGGAAACCAACCAGGATGATGACGACCAAGATTATAGAGAGATGAAAGGTGTTCCACCCCCTAAGAGAATGGTCTTACCTGTTTACAACCCTTTTAGGAAAAATACCATGAAATTGCTTCAGAACTGCACTTCCTTGGCAGGGGTTGACAAGCGCTGTGACAAAAAATACCAATTGTCTAAAAATGACACTGAGTTCCTGACTGTACACCCCAGCCATGAGAGTATTGTACAGCAGGTAGCATGTGAGAAAGCTGGAGTCTCTTTGTCTTCCTTGCCTCCTGACAAGGACTCCAGAGAAATGGATTTTATTGCAAAGAAGATGCACACTACAGCTTCTCTGCTTATCCACCTTTCCTCCTATATGACTTTCATAGCCAAATATCAAAAAGCACTGTGGAACTCTGTCCTGGCTGTTGCCCAGAATGAATTAGACATGGTGCAGGACCTGGCTGACACTGCAAAAACTGCCCTGGAATCTACAAAATACCAATTCTACATGGCAGACGACAACAATGATGCTGCCTCTAGAGCCATGGCCCATGTCATCTCTTTGAGGCATTTTGCCTGGCTTAGAACTACCAGTCTTACTCCAGACACCCAGTCTAAAGCCATGGATTTTCACTGTGATCAGAACATGTTGTTTGATTCCAGGACAACTAACTACATGAAAAAGGTTGATGAGTACAAGGCTTCTTGACAAAGTCATTCCTCTAAGCCTAAACCTGCTGCCCCACAAAAATCCCACTCTAGGGGAAACAGAGGCAGAGGTTATTTTCCCAGACCTTAAGCCCCCTATCCTCAGCCTGACTACTCTCAGTACAGAGGGTTTTACAGAGGGAGGGGCAGAAGGGGCCACAGAAGAGCCACCTCTGCCCAGCCTACCAGCCTAAGCCCTGATGTGAGTGTCCAGGTCGCCTCCCCTCTGCCAGTAGTGGGCAGACTATCCCACTACTGTATCTTCAATCCTGGTCCCTCATTACCTTGGACAAGTGGGTCTTGGAGATAGTGGAAAAGGGTCTGCCACATCAATTCAAGCAGATGCCCGACCTCAGGCATACCCAGGTGTCAAAGCCCTAACCCCAACATAAGTACTTCTGTTGGAGTTAGAGGTAAAACACTTTCTAGCTTTATGAGCAGTGGAGAGGGTCCCTGCCTACAAAAGGGGCAAAGGCCTCTACTCCAGGTACTTCCTGCCACAAAAGAAAACTGGGGAATGGTGACCTATTTTGGATCTCAGATATCTGAACAAACATCTGCTAAAACCAAAATTCAAAATGGTCACTCTGTCACTGGTCATTCAGTCCGTATAGCAGGGAGACTGGCTAGCCTCCCTGGACCTAAAGGACGCTTACTTCCACATCCCCATAAGAAAGTCTCAGAGGAAGTTTCTCAGATTCAAACTTCCTTCGGGTCACTATCAGTTTGCTGCGATGCCCTTCGGCCTGTCCTCTGCTCCAAGAGATTTTTACCAAGTGCCTAGCAGTGGTAGCAGCACACCTCAGAAAGCTGGGTGTTTCAGTCTACTCCTGTTTGGACGATTGGGTTGTAGTGGCAAGGTCTCCTCATCAGGTCAAGGAGTACCTTTCCCTTACAGAGCACATGCTGAAATCTCTGGGTTTCCTGGTAAATCTAAAGAAATCTCACCTAGAGCCCACTCAGTTACTCACTTTCATAGGAGCTCAGCTGGACACCCTGAAAGGATCTGCCTTCCTCCCTCCAGAGAGAATTCAGAGTTTCCTGTCAGTGGCAGATTCTTTCGTCCAGGAACAGCCAAGACCAGCCAGACATTTTCTCAGGCTTTTGGGACACATGGCATCAATGACTGCAGTGATCCCAGGGGTCAAGCACAGGTTGCGAGATCTGCAGTTCTATCTCAGAGCTCGCTGGTCTCAAAGGAGCAACGCCTTATTGAAACTGATACCTGTGACAGAACAGTTTCTTCAGACTCTGCTTTGGTGGAAGGACCGTGCAAATTAGGCAGTGGGGATCCCCTTCCAGGCTTCTCTTCCCACAAAGGTGATTACCACAGATGCCTCCCTCCTAGGCTGGGGGGCTCATCTGGACAATGCCTCAGTAAATGGTACCTGGACTTTTCAAGAGTCACAGTAGCACATAAACCTTCTGGACCTCAGAGCCATTTTCCTGGCACTCAAGGCCTTTGCTCCTGTCATAAAAGGGCAGACTGTACAGATAAGGACAGACGACACCACTGCAGGGTTTTATGTAAACAAGCAGGGTGGTACCAGATCAGGGATGCTTTGTTCAGAGGCTCTAAAGATTTGGTCTCTCGCTTACTCCCTGGGGGTCAGCCTTTCAGCTGTCCACCTCCCAGGCAAGCACAACACCCTGGCAGATGCTCTTAGCCGCATCAGTCAGAGCCAAGGTGAGTGGACTTTAAACAAGCAGGTGCTAGGCACAGTCTTCAGAAGGTGGGGCACACCAGAAGTGGATCTGTTTACTTCCCCCCTCAACTTCCAGCTTCCTCAGTACTGTTGCAGGCCTCCAGTCGTGGGAACACTTCCACTAAATGCACTGATTCTGGACTGGTCAGGGAGGTTCCTATACGCATTCCCTCCCTTTCCCCTGATACTCAAGGTGTTGCTAAAACTCAGACAACAGCCTGCATCTATGATTCTGATAGCTATGGATTGGCTCAGGCAAGCCTGGTACCCTCTTCTTCTCTCACTGTCCTGCAGCAGGCCCATTCGCCTGCCACCAATTCACTCTCTGCTGACCCTTCCCCAGACAGGAGTGAATTATCCAGACGTACACTCTCTTCGCCTCAAAGCCTGGCTCATGAGGAGTTAGAGTTCCTAGTTTCTCAGTACTCAGAACAGGTCCTTAAGATCCTGAGAATGGCTAAAAAGCCTAACACAAAAAAGACTTATGCAGCCAAGTGGAAAAGGTTTTCCCTCTGGTACAAGGGCAAAAAGGTCAATCCTCTTACAGCTTCAGACTCTCAGCTGCTGTATTACCTGATGCATCTGCAGGCTTCAGGCTTGAAGCCCTCCTCTCTCAAGTTACACCTGGCTGCAGTTTCGGCCTACTTTTCAGTGCGAAAGAAGAAATCTGTTTTTTTCCACTGGAAGGAAAAGTATGCCTCTTTGCAGATGACACAAAGATCTGCAGCAGGGTTGATACACAAGGGGGGGGTGGAAAGGATGAGAAGGGACTTGGCAAGGTTGGAGGAAGAGTCTGGCAGCTTAGATTCAATGCAAAGAAGTGCAAAGTAATGCACCTGGGAAACAAAAACCCAGGGGCAGAGTACACAATGGGGGGGGGGGGGTACTAACAACAACAAAAATGGAAAGGGACCTGGTGGTAGCCATATGAGATGACCTAAAGGCAGGCAAAAGTAGGTAGGCTGGGGGGATACTGGGATGCATAGGGAGCTGCATCACCAGTAGAAAACAGGAAGTTGTCATCCCTCTGTACAGACAGTTAGTGAGACCCCATCTGGAGTATTGCGTGCAGTTCTGGAGACCCCATCTCCGCAAGGACACAGACAGGATGGAGGCAGTCCAGAGGAGGGCAACTAAAATGGTGCAGGGTCTGCACCAGAAGCCATATGACGAGAGACTGAAGGAGCTTAATATGTATACCCTCGAGGAAAGGAGGGAGAGGGGGGGACATAGTAGAAACTTTCAAGTATCTCAAGGGAATCAACAAAGTCCAAGAGGGTAGCATCTTTTAGAGAAATAGATGTGCAAGAACAAGGGGGCACAATTTGAGGATAGAGGGGGGACAGCTCAGTGGCAACATGAGGAAGTATTTTTTCATGGAGAGGGTGGTGAATGCATGGAACAGCCTTCCAGAGGGGGTTGTGGGGTCAAAAACAGTGGGGGAATTCAAGAATGCATGGGACAGACATAAGGCAATTCTAGAGGGGGGTTAGAAGAAGTAGACTGTTGGTTAACTAGGATCTGCAGCTTATCCAATAGGTAGGGAAATGGGCAAACTAGGTGGGCTAAGCGGTCCTTATCTGCCGTCAAAGTTTATGTTTCTATGTGTTCAAACAGTTTTTCAAAGGCCTTTTGCACCTTCAGCCTCCAGTTAGGGAGCCGGTTCCTCCTTGGAGGCATTGCCAGGCTCATGGAACCACCCTTTGAGCCTATGGCCACTGCCCATCTCAAGTTTGTAACTTGGAAATCTGTTTTTCCAGTGACCATTACCTCTGCCAGGAGGATCACAGAGACAAAATTGAGCTCAGGAGAAACAGAAATCTAACCCCTCTTTACAAATGGAGGTTCCCAAAACGTTTTCCTCGAGCTTGCCTAAATGCTCACTGCCAGGCTGGTGTCCTGCATTTTAGCAGTTTAAATGTGATTGCCAGAGAGTGCCTGTATGGCCTCTGTGTACTGTCTCTTTAAGAGCTGCCTGGATTGCAGTCATAAGTAATCTGAGCGGGAGCTCTGTTGAATGATGTAACTATTTGCCGAAAATCATTTAGAGTGATAATGATAATGTAGTTTGTCTAACCTGCCTTCTTTGCAGCAAGGACTGTTTTGTTTGTCTCCACTATCTTGGTCCTGGACTGTGAATTGGACCAATCAGTACTGGTGGGACCTAAAATGGAGCCGGACTACAGGAGCTGTCTGGAGTCAAAATCTGTAGGAATTGTAGTTTGGGGCTTTTTGCGCCTTTTTGCACCTGAAGGGGGAGCCTTTGTTGTGACTGACAGGAGGATCAACCAACCGAACTTTTGGGATCTTGGGGAATTTCCCAGGCTGCTGCACCTAGTTTCAGTTCTGAGCTGGGAAGTGAGATGAGAACAGCACAAGTGATTTGGGCAGTAGTTCTGTTTAGTTTTGCATGGGAGAACTGTGAAAGGGCTGAGTTTTGGCTTGCCTGTCTGCTGTCCCTGAGAGGGAAAATAGAGTTTATTCAGACTGAATCTGAGTTGTGAGGACTGTTTAAGCCACTGGACTGTGACCAGGCTTTAACCTGAAGAAGACCGAAGATTTGCTGAATGCGATTGGCCTGTCTGGACTTCCAGCCACATCTGAGCTCCCGGTGTGTGCAGAGACTTTGCGAATATGACCGGAGAGCGGTTTGTCTGGTACAGTAAAATTTCCTTACATGTAAATGTGCTGTGAGCTGCTAGTGGGTCGTGATTTGATTCCCCACTGCATGAACTGTGTTCTGCTTGCTGGAAGCTGTATCCAGCCCAAAATGGACTGCATCCGAATTTGTCTCCATTTGGCCTGGGTCTTGCCATACTGGCCCAGCCAGACTACCCGCTGCACAGAGGAGCCATCGACGAGAGACCTGCCTGGGGATCAGCCCCCTGCTCCATGCTTGAACTAGAATGACGCCTCGTCGATTCGTGTGGACCCTGCTTCTCCTGGCACTCCAGATTAACCACCTGCTGTCTCGATTTTCGTCCAGCCTGTGTCCAGTCTTGGGTATCGTGAGTAATCATCAAGGTAGCTCCCTGCAACAACAGCCTAATCTAAAAGTGTGTCATCTGATTGTCTTGTTGTTTTCTTTTTACAAACTGAGCCCCCCCGTTCCGGATTACAAATAGTGTGTGTTGTGCATGTTGTTTTTCTTTCATCACAGGGCCCCAACCAGCTGCAACGTTCCTGGCTAGCCCACCGTTCTCCATCTGGGTATCCAGGGTGTGTGACTGTTTATGGACCCTGAAGTGCATGCATAACTGTTTGATTGATACAGCCTTTAAGCAAATTAACCTGATTACATCCCTCCCTTGTTCAAGTTCCTTAAATAAATCAGATCTAACTCTTTTTTGCATTTACCCTGACTGTGGTTCCAGTTTGTGCAAGAGTACTGTACTGCTGTTATTTGCTGTGTATAATCTTGTTTTACAGGGGGTCCCCAAGGCCGAGCCAGAGGAAAGTCCTGGTGGTAAGTGGAAACAGTGTGGGTACTTGTGTGGTGTATCGGGGTATTGTGAAAGTGATTATTGTGTATTGTTCCGGCCACTAGTAAGGAAAGAGGGGGGTTACAGTGTCCCGGAGAGCTGTGCCCAGGTTAGCTTAACCACTACCAACCCTGACCTCCCGGTGGAGGCACCCGTTTCAAAACTCAGGCCCCTTAACCTGCTACTAGCCAAGCAGGCAGGGGTAGTAGCCCTTGGGATAGCACCACCTAGGGGTTACAGAAAGTTCCTGCCTAAGGTGGTTTCTGAGTTTCATCTTTACCATTCTATTACAATGCCGATTTTCTTTACTGAGAAATTCACTCCTGGTGAGCAAAAGATCCACAGTATGGACGTTAAAATAGCTTTCTTTTACTACCTAGAGAATACTAGGCAGTTTAGAGGCTCTTCCACTCAGTTGTTCCTCACCTGTGGGGTAGTAGGCAAAGGAAAACCAGCTACCAAGAGAACTGTTTCCCTCTGGTTAGTCTCTTGCATTAGATTCTGCTACGAAAAGCTGGTCAACAACCTCCTGACAGGGTCAGAGCCCATTCTACCAGGGGCACTGCAGCCTCTGTGGCAGCTGCGAGAGACTTACCCCTTCTGAATGTCTGCAAGGCAGCTACCTGGAAATCTGTACACACTTTCATTAAGCATTACAGTTTGGATGTACACTCCAGATCTGATACCAAATTTGGCAGGGTGGTTCTGCAGAGCCTCTCTCCTAAGTAGGTTCCCTGCCCACCTCCAGCTTTTGTATTGCTCTGTAATCTGCTGTTGTTACTGATGCTGAAGGACTCCTGGGATGAGAAGAAAAAATTACTCACCGTAGTAATCTTCTTTCTTCCAAGGGGTACTTCAGCATCAGTAAGCTCCCACCCTTCCTCCCTGGTTCACTTTTTAGGAGAAGGGCTCTGTTCTCAGTTTTATCACCAAATTTGCCTCTGCATTTAAAATGGTTTTGGCTCAGGTTCTTGATAATCTGTGTTTGTAGCGTTGGACATTTACATGTTTTTTGAATCCTGTTGGTTCACTTTTGGGGCATGTGCCCATTTATCTTTGAAAAAATTCTGAAGCCCTTCAGGCTGCTCTCCCTCAGCACACTTCCCTTCTCTGACTGGCTAATTCCCTAAGCTCATTATCTTAAAGGCATACCTCTGGGGCATTTGCACCTAGCCAGCTAACTGCTAGTGTTATTGATGCTAAAGGACCCCTTGGAAGAAAGATTACTATGGTGAGTAGTTTTTTTTTCTTTTGGTTCATTGTGTTTACTACAAAGTGGTAAGTATGACTAAACCTATATAGAAACTGGATGGCCCGTAATGAAAAGTCCAGTTTTACATATTTTCAGTTTTAAAACAACTATATACAAGTATGCCATTTGCAACAATAAAATTATGTATCTTGCAGTTTCAGCAAACCTCCTATGCTGCTAAAGGTGTCGTGCAAGGGAATCATTTATGTTTTGTTTTTTAAATGCACATATGTGCACACATAATGGATACTTTGAGTTAATCAGAATGTTTCTCAGTCCCTAGGACAGATGTTTTATGAATCACTCTTCTCTAATAGAGTCACACTTTTTGGTCTTAGAGCAGGAGACACTAGGACCCTGTTTATATCAGAACTTTTCGAGCCTCAGTTTCTTTTTTCCCCACCATCGAGAGTACCCCTCTTCAGGGGAGCAGCAGAAGTACAGGTTTCACTCTCACAATCCTCCAAGATTTTAGTTTTGTTTATTTCTTTACAGTGTTTTTTTTCTTTACCAAATATGTTATTTATTTAGTGGTCTCCATCACAGTTTCAGATCTTCAGCTTTCTCTCAGCCCTACTTTGTTCGACCATTATGTCAAGCAGGGTGTGTGTGTGTGAACGCTAGTTGCTTCAGCAACAAGTCTGATCCTTCAAAAAACAGTCTTCTCCATAGATTGCTACTAATGGGTTTGTGTAGGGGGTGCTAGGACCCCCAGGATTTAGAACTTTTCAGGAGGGCTGGTGGCATGAGTAGGCGCAGCATGTTTGTCATCATATGTGCCCGCTGGACTACAGCGGCGGTGGCAGCCCCCAACTACCTGAGTTCCTTTTTCTCCCCACTATCAAATGCATAGCAGCAGCATCACCACTCTCCATGTCGGGGCCAGAACTTCACCGTCTACATGACAATAGCATTCAGTTCTTTGGTTTTAGTTTATAATACTTTAGAGTTTATTTCTGTGTTGGTTTAGTTAGTTCAGCACACAAAAATTTAGTTTCCTCTCAGACCAATCTCGTGCTAAAGGATGACCATGGAAGAAGGTAGGGAGTCTGGTAATGCAAGTTGCTTTGGCAATGAAGCTGTGTCTGGCTGCCACCTCTCTTTGGGTGGGTGCTCTGGCAGAGGGCAGACCAGCACCCTGGAGGATGTACAGTCCTGCTAGAGTTGCAAAATGAAATGGTCCGGATCGCGCACACGCTCTACATTGAGGTCTTTGCACCATTCGGCTTTGACCTCTTCCTGAAAGCATAAGTGAAGAAACAGCACCAGTCGAGGTTGTACTCTGGTCATTTTGCTGTGAGACATTTGACTTCTGCGGGTCTTGGTTTCCCACTGACGACACCAGGGATGCCTGGGCCTGTAAGGTCGATATCTCTGACCTGGAGCCGCTCTCTGTCCAATAGAGGAGACTCCGGTGGGCAGTTTGGCCATTGTGCAGCTCTTATGGAGCAGTGAGTGCAGTGTATAAGCGAAGTAGCACCATTTTTTATGCCAGCTTCTAACTCCTCAGAGTTGATTGAGCTGGCATCTTCTTCGGTGCCACTAGAATTAGGCATGCCGCTGACTGTGCCACTTTGGAGCCACTGACTCCTGTCCCACTTGTGACGTCATCTCTGTCTTCTCCGAGGAGGAGGGCAGCCACAGTGCCTCCGTCAGTTCCTTCAGGGCTGGCAGGGTTTTCAGTGATATTAGCGGTGCTGGGGTTTTGGGCCTTTCTGGGTCGATTCTGGTGTCACGCCGATTATGCTGCATGGGCTTTCGGTGTAGGGGTCGCTCCCTTCGGGGGCAGTCCCAGGGCTTTTCTTGGTGCCGATACCGTTCCCGAGGTCCCATCTGATGTTACTGGTATTGCCAAGGCTGTGGGCTGCACTGTTAGCCTTTCGACCACCTCCTCTTTACTACCCTTTGGGCGTTGAGGGAATTGAAGGAGATGGAGTCAGAGCCTGTCGTCATCATCTGTGATGGTAAAGACAATGACGTATACTGTGGTACAAAGTGCCTGGAATTTGTTCCTGCCACTGTACCTCAGGAGTATCTCTCCTTGCATGCTCTGCAAGAAATATGCATGCCACACTGCATTTCAAGCCACCAGCCATAGACTAGGCTAGGCACCTCCAACTGGAGTTTCTAAACAGACCTAATATCCTGATCTCTCTAGTTCCTCCCATCCAGCTGGCCCTGGACGGAGTCTGAGGTGGCTTGGAGGAGGGCTGCTACTGTGGCAGTTGCCCCCCAAGTAAGTGGACAAGAAATACGCAGTGCCTACATCTACGCCTGTGTGTTTCACTTAGCCAATTGCGGATGCCTTGTTATTTTGGCTTAGAAAGACAAAGGCACAGTGCCCAAGGAGGTCACTGTGGGTTGTGCAAGGTTGACACTATGGGCAAGCGGGTCTAGGTCTCTGCTACCCTTGGCATGAGGACAGCTATCTACTAGAGTCACTTCTTGAAGTACAAGTATGCCATGTGATGCAAGCTTAAGTCTCTGGAAGATACCCTGCCAGACACAGAGGCAAAACAAGAGATGCTGCTAGATGCCAAACAAGGTATTGAATCTGACAGTCACCAGCTTAAGACCTGTATGGATGCCTTTGATATAGCAGCTCACTCCGCGGCTGCAGGTATTTGCATTAGATAACACTCCTGGCTGTGGACTGCTGGCTTCACCCCAGACATCAAACAACAGATCAGACTTACTGGCCCTTATCTGTTTGGACAGCAGGTAGAACAGTCTCTGAAAGAGCCTAACAAAACAAGAATGACTTTTAAAACCTCCAGACTGGCTCCCTATAATTCACAAAGGGTTAGAGGCTGTGGCTCTTTTCACAACAAGCAGTCCTTTTGTGGTAAGGAAGGGGAGCCCAAAAACAATAAATCTCAGCCTCCCCAGGCCCAGAAGAAAGCTCAGCTTAAGGCACAGGTGTCAACAGCACTCAGTACCACCATCTAAAGCTCCGGCCCCAGGTCTACTTTAGCTGCTCGCAGCAGATCACCCCTCCCCAATAAGGGGAACTTAACACAGTTTTACTGTCCATGAAAATCCATCTCGACGGACAAATGGGTTCTAGGGATCATCTGGAATTGTTGGACCCCCCTCTCCCCAGACAATTCTCCTAGAATCCTCTCAGAAAAACTCTCCTTGTCAGCTCACATGTCTGGTACAGGAGATCGTGGGCTTCTCTGACTTTCAGCATAGATGCCTTCCTCATGTGGTGGGGAGCTGACTGCCAGGGTTTTCAGACACAAGGGACTCATCAAAAACACATCTTCATATCAGCATGCTGGAAATGTGAACAGATCTTCCAGGAATCAGTCTTCACCATTGGTTCACAGTAATGGGTCTTAGGTGGAGGTGCTAGGACCCTGTGGGAGCTAAAACTTCTCTGGTCTGGTGCTGAGGCAAGCTGTGCACACCCATGACACCATGAGAATGGCTCATGGCAAAAGCCCTCAACCGCCTCATTTTCTTTTTACTGCCATCATGTCCACATCCGTGGTGACATTCCCTCAGGCAGCTCCAGTGAGCAAAACGCTAGAGTATTGCACATTTGTGTTGGCAGGCTGTTTCATTTTGCTCTACGTTGTGTTTGCTGACCTGAATGGGCTGACAATTGCCAGCAATAAATCTTCATTTTTTGAACTCATTAAACCTCGTCTTCTGAGTCTTATGGGCTGCTGTGTGCGATTCTTATGGTATGTGTGTTGTTGGGGCTGCTGACCCATATCTGCACCACCTCCGTTCCAGAGCGCAGTGTTCCATTTTGTTTCCCAATGATGTTGCTTGCCCCCCCCCCCCGAGAGTCAGAACTTCACGTCTGCAACAATAGCGTTCAGTTTGTCTCAGTTTTAGTGTTAAAACCTAGAGTTTGTTATTTTTGTGTCGGTTTAGTGATTTTACAAAAATATTTCTGTCAGTTTTTCTCTTAGCCCTACCGAGTCTACAGTCGCCGGCCATGGAGGATGACAGTATGGAGCCTTTAATGCGGGCTGTTCTGGCAGTGGGGCCTTGTCCGGTCCACTTTCCTCGTCAGAGAGGGTGCTGACCATGGGCGGTCCTGTGCTCAGGAGGAAGGACAGTCCTACCGAAAGCACTGAAGGGTGGGTCCATTCCCAATTCTGGTTGGGTTCTCAGTGCCACTTGGCCTCATGTTCTTCCGACAGGGAAGAAACAGTATCTCTTGAGGTCGCTCTCTGAGAGGTCTGCCACATGACCCTTGTGGCCATCAGTGTAATCGAGGGGCCTCTGGTACCGGGATGTTGAGGTTTCAGGCCCGGTGTCCCTGTCTATCTTTAAGTGGGGATGCCGGTGGGCAGCCCACCCTTGGGCAGCTTTTTGGAGCAGTGGGTACAGCGTCAGGCTCATGTGTCTCTGCCTGTGGCTCCGGTCCCCTGGGTGAGGTCCTCAAGCCAGGTAGAGTGTTTGGCTTCGACAACACCCTTCGGCTCTTGCCGGTGACTGAGCCACCGACTCCTGTCCCAGTGGCTAAACCTCCACCTTGTGTCATTTGGTAGGACAGGCTGGGTACCATTGCCTGTCACTTCGGTCCGGCTGGGTCATTGGCACTGGACCCATTTCCCGCACTGGTGCTGGGTTTGGGCCCTTTTGGCACCCAACCTGTTGCCAGTTCTGGTGCTAGTCCTGGAGCCATACTGGTGCCGTGCTGGCGCCCTGTCAGCACCAGGCCAATGCCGGGGGCCCTTGGCGTCAGATGTTCCCAGTGCTGGGGATCTCCTGGTGCCAGATTAATTTCCATTTCTGAAGTCGCCCCGGCACATGCCCCTTCTCCTTGGGACTGGTGTCATTAGTGCTGCTGGGGCCACGTTTCTGGATTAGAGGGCCTGCGATCCACCCCTCTCTATGCCCTCACTCCAAGGAGGATGCGGAGGGGGACAAGTCTGACCCTGACCTTATCTTCTCTAAGGGTGGCGATGATTACTTTCTTAGCCTGTATTCTTCAGAACCAAGCCCTACTGCTGTGCCTCAGGAAGATCTAACTTTCAAGGCTTTACTCAGAGATATGCTTCTCTACTTAATTCTGAGCCTACAGCCATTGATCAGTGGTTAAGCTTTTATACCTTGCCAGTCAGTTTAGTTTATCCTGTTCCACATGCATTTGAAACCCTGTCTGATGCAATGTGGTGTATGCCTGCTTTAATTCTATTTGTCCACAAGCAGGTAGATGGAAACATAGAAGCTGGCAGCAGAAAACGACCTCCTGGCCAACCTAGTCTGCCCTAAGGTCCCTGTGCAACTGTAGACTCTAATAATTGGTCTCTGGCCTTCCACCCAGCCCTGTTACTAATGTAGCCCTGTGTGTATCCCATGCATGCTTGAAACCTGTTACTGTTTCGGTAGCCACCACCTCTGCTGGAAGTCTTTTCCAGAAGTCCACCACCCTTTCCATAAAGAAGTATTTCCTCACATCCCCTCTGTATCTCCCCTTCCAGCTTCATAACATGCCCCCTTGTCATTGAGCACCGCTTTCTGTGCAAAATGTCACCCACCTGTACCTTATTGATACCTTTGAGGTATTTGAATGTTTCTATCATGTCTCCCCTTTCCCTCCTGTCCTCTACAGAGTACATATTTAACTCCCTTAGTCTTTCCTTGTAGGGCTTCTGATGCAGGCCATGCACCATTTTGGTTGTCCTTCTCTGTACTGCCTTCACCCAGTCTATGTCTTTCCTGACATGGGGCATCCAGAAGTGGACACAGTACTCCAGGTGGGGCCTCATGATTTATCTATACAGGGGTAACACTGCCTCCCTCTTTCTGCTGGTGATATCCCTCCTTGTGCACCACAGCATTCTATTAGCCTTTCCCACTGCCGTATCACACTACTTTGCTACCTTCAGGTCATCAGATATGATGACCCACAGATTCCTTTCCTGTTTTGTCGTTGTTAACACCTACCTCCCTAAATGATACGTTGCCTTTGGGTTTCTGTGTCCCATGTGCATAATTTTGCTCTTTTTAGTGTTGAAGCCCAGTTGCCAAACCCTTGACCAGTCTTCCAGCTTTTTCAGATCTTCCCTGAATTTTTCCAAACCCCTCCCCCCCTCGGTGTGTCCACTCTATTGCAAGTTTTTGTGTCATCCGCACACAGGAATACCTTTCCTTCCAACCCTTCTGCAATGTCGCTAATAAAGACATTGATGATGAACGGTCCCAATACTGACCCCTGAGGCACCCCGCTGGTTACCTTACCTTCCCTTCTTCCGAGTGAACTCCATTCACCATCACCCTCTGAGTTCTATTACTTAGCCAACTTCATACCCATTTTACTATCTTTGGACCTACTCCCAGGCTTCCCAGCTTGTTTAACAGTCTTCTTTGTAGAGGCCTTACTGAAATCCAGGTAGGCCACATGAATGGCACCTCCCTGGTAACCCAGTCAAATAACTCTTTATCAGGTTTGTTTGGCAAGATCCCCCCCCTCCCCCCTCCAGTGAACCCATGCTGCCTCGGATACTGCAATCCAGTGCTTTTAAGGCATTTCCCAATCCTTTCTTTAAACAGTGTTTCCATAACCTTGTCCACCACCGAAGTCAGGCTTATAGGTCTGTATTTTCCTGCCTCCTCCTTATTCCCACTTCTGTGTAGTGGGACCAAATCTGCCCTCCTCCAGTCCCCAGAACTTCCCCCGTATCCAGTGATAGATTGAACGGGGCCGTCAAAGGCGCAAACAGTTCCTCCTTTAGTTCCTTCAGTATCCTAGGGTGAACCTGTTCGACCTCATTGCCTTGTCTACTCTTAGTTTAGCTAGTTCCCTGAGGACTCTCTCCTCCATAAAAGGGCTAGTGTCCACTTCCCTTCCCCTAATGCCCTTTTCCCCTATCTGTGGCTCATCAGCTACCCCTGCCTCTTCCCTGCCTTTGGAATAAGCTTCAAGCTACCCTAAAACTCCATACCCTTATCCCAGTTAGGGCGTTTGTTGGTAGGGTGCATGAGATTACTGCTAAGACCTGCAACTGTATTTAGCTTCCCTCGTGGGTCTACCTTCTCCCCATCCCTCTCCTATTGTTTTTGTAGATTCTTGTGTATACTGGCATGCATCTTCCTTCCTTCCTTCCTATTCTACCTAAGTTGTTATTGCCCATATTCATTAGGTGTAGTAAACTTACTGTTAAGTGATGATTCTAATTTATCTCTTATGTATTGCTATAACCAACCTATTCTACATACTCTGATATCCCTTCTGTTTTTCTATGATGTACTACTTGTATTGCTTGTCTGTGATGATTTTTATTAGGTGGTGGTAAACTTACTGACTGTCACATGATACTTTTGCCTTTACGTATTTGTTACAACCAATCTACTCTATGTACCGTGATATACCTGCTGTATTACTATGAGGTATCCTTGCACTGACTGTCTGATGTTTAGTACTTTGTTTCAGGGATCTCCTTGTGAATGAGTGTGCTCAATGGAAGCTATCCCTACACAATAAACTGAACTGAACCCCTTCCTTAGTGAATACTAAACAAAAGTACTTATTCAGTATGTCTGCTCTCTTCTGGTCCTCTTCTACACTTCCCCCCCTTCTCCTGTTAGACTTACTATCTCTGCCTTGCTTCTTTTTGCTTATGTAAAAGTTCAGATTGAAAGAAAAAATACACTGCCCCTAGATAGTACAGTGCAAGGGTATAGACAGGCATACTCACTGTACACATTTGTGTACAGTTTTGTTGAGTGCCTGTCACAAACCATGTGCCTTTCCGTTAACATTATCATTCTAATCTCTAGTATTTGGGTTAGTTTAGGCCACTGAGGAGTATCTCTGTTTAAACTTTTGTTGTTTAGGAGACAGATCCATCTATAACCTCTTTAGAGATTAGAGGTATCATCTGACAACAATCTGATTTGTTTGGAAGGGGGTACCATTTGGAGAGGATGTGTAAATTTTTATTGGGGGGGGTAACTGTTGAAGATTGTGTGTACAAAACAGAAATTTCTGGCTACATCCCTGGTACAGTGTGCTTCTCAGCCTTAACTAATGCCTTTGGTATTCTCCATGAGAATGACAAAGTTGTTCTTCCCTAAGAGGTCACCACACACCCTCTTAAAAGGACCCAGTCAAGTTGAAACTAGGAAAAATGGGCCTGCGCAGTAGCTACTCTAGGTATGTAGAAAGCTAGCTCCGAGGGCATTTTTTCCTCTACGATTAACCCCTTTGAAGCTTGCAGAGACTAGTTAACAAAAAAAAAGGGGGTGGGGATTCTGCTGACTGGCATATATGGAATCTAGTCCCAACAGTCATCAGGCTCTAAGTCGCTTGGATGTCTTTGCTTCTGCTCCCACTAGACATCTGCATCAGAAGGCATCTCTGGATCGGACTGCTGATTCGTTCACAGGAGGCATGCACCCCTTCCTTAACCTCAGAAATTTCATTTTCTTGAATCGAGAAATGTTCAATTATTTCTTCCAGGATTGGTTAGCTCTTTGGATATGCAGGATGCATAGTAGCACATTTTGGTGCACCACAGCTACCTCAGATATCTCTGATTATTCATGCTGGGGCAGCTTGCCAGTTCAGAGTCCTGCCCTTTGGGCTCTACTCAGTGCCTTGAGTCTTTACAAAGTGCCTTGCAGTACTCACAGTATACCTGAGAAAATTAGTACTCCAAATTTCCCCATACCTGGACAATTGACTGATAGCCAGTCCATCCAGCTATGAAACAGAACAAGCAATGGCCACTGCTTCTCAGTTCTTTACCTCCTTGGGTGTTCTGATGAATATAGAAGTCTACGGTCCAACCCTCACAGTGGCTGCTGTTCATGTTACCTCTTCTTGATATGACCAAGGCTCAGCCTTCCTTCCAGAGAGCAGAATGCAGGTGATCCTGCAGATAGCATGCTACATTAGCCTCTTAAGTGTTCACAGTGCACCAGGCATAGTTACACATGAGAACGATTCAGTGGACACTCCGAGCACAGAGGTCACAAACTTCACAACCTCAGATCTACCCCTCTCTAGTGACCAAGCCCCTGATTCAGTCACTGACATGGTGGTCTCTGAAGGACAATCTCTTCCAGGCTTCCCTTCATCTAACTAGAGCCTCAGGTGACTCCTACCACAGATGCCTTTGTGTTGGGATGGGGAGCCCATTGTCAGGGCCTCCAAACACATGGTGTCTGGAACCTGTCAGAGACTCGTCGCCACATCAGTCTGTTGGAAATGTGCACTGTTTTTGTATGGCTGCGAGCCCACGTTGATCTTGTCAGCTATGAAACAGACCCCCTCCAGACAGGCAACTAGTCTGTGATGTATTACATCAAAAAACATTGAGTAGCACACTCTTACCCTCCCTTCGGGGAAGTGATGAGAGTGTGGGAAAGGTGCCTGGAGCAGGAGTTCCTACTCTAGGCCATTTATCTGCCAGGAGTCCAGAACACTCTGGCAGATGAGCTCAACTGAACAGAGTCCGACACCCACGAGTGGTCACTAGCTCCAGACATTGTGAGAATGTTGTTTGACGAGTGGGGCACCCCATATGTGGACCAGAGCAGGTTGGGGAAATACTGTATGGTGTATATTTCCTAATTTATTTCTGGCACCATGGCTCCTTACAGACCGATATATATGTAAAACCTGTGGTGTTTTATATAGTAGTGTACTACTTAATTTGTTCCCCACCCAGCTAAATCTCTACCATGGGGGTGGGAGGTGCCTAGACATCTGCTACAGGACTGTGAGATTGTGACATGGGGTTCGACTGTCCAAACCATAAATTAATCTCATCTAATTCTGGCTCTCCCAGCCTTATTAGTAGGCGGAACCTGGGGTTGCACCTCTATGGTACCATGCAGCAGTGGTGAAACCGAATTGCACTTGTTATCTCTTCCCTCATTGGTGGTATGCTGTACTTTCATGTTCTGTGGGCCTGCCCCACGAAGACGCTCAAACCTTACGTGAGCCTCTGTGGTCTTGGGGCGGGCCCTTACAGGCACATCCAGGTGCTCCAGAGCAGAGTCGACATGCTCACCCAGATTGCAGGCAACCCTAGTCCTTGATAGCATTACAGGTCAAGAGGAGAATGCAGGGGGTCAAAGGAGAATCCTGACATGGCAGAGCAAGATCATCAAAGGAACAGTGTCCTTCCAAGCAGGAGGGGATGGAACCCTAATACAAAGATTTTGATCCCCCCATCATGCTTGTTTTGACCTTCTTAGAATGTTTCAGTGAAAGAAGGTTCAGTCCTTAGGATATTGAGGTTCTCGTGAGCCCATTTTGTCTGCCTCTATCTATGACACAAAGTGTTTCCCGAGCTCCTCGTCACTGTGATTACGTTGGATTAGGGATAGGTTGTGGTGGACAAGCAAGATCTGCTTCTGAAGCCCAGGGCTCAGTGTCATCTCTTCAGGAGGAAATCTTCGTAGGAAGTTGGAAATTCCTCCAGGTTCAGACAAGATCATACCTGGAGTTCCCTGGTGGATCATGTCGAGGCCACTTCAGTTGCTCAGGGGCCATGGATGCATAGTGGGCAGTGGACCATGATTAAAGCATAAGTCTGCCATTTCTTGCTGTTGATTTCCATTTTGACTCAGAACTGTATGGAATCATTTAGGATATCCAGGACAAGAGGACAGCTGTCATTTATTGAAAGCAGCAACAGAAGTCCAGTACAGTGACCAAAGGGTCAGGAGTTTGCTCACCCCCAGGCAGTAGAAGGGTGGATGTGCTTTTATCAGGAACCTGGCAACCAGAGAAGCAGAGGGTCTTTTGGGTTCATCAGGGAACAGTAAATGAGGTGTCTTGTCACTTGCAATGGAGGTATGGGCAGGAGAGGCATATACTCTCCATGTCTGTGCTCCGTCTTTTTCCTTTCAGCCCCTTCCTTAGTGGAAGACTGCAGAAGGTGAACCTCAGATTTGTCCAGAGTTTCCTCCAAATTCTGGTTTTGCAGAACCCCTTTCAGAATTCTGTTTTTTCCCCAACACTTAAGCCAGTTGGTGAGCCGCACGCTGGTTAGATGGTCTTTATGGTCCATACTGATCAGTTGCCCCTGTGGCCATCTTGTGGACAGTCCAGCTGGCAGATGCCTTGACTCTTATTACTTTAGAGAGGCTTGTTATCATCACATTCTATTCAGACAGTCTCTCAAGAGATACCGGAGGCTCATGTTCAGAAGCGATCCTTGTCAATGTCAAGCTCTTCCATTAGTTTAGTGACAGGCTGAGGGTGCTCTCGGAATTTTTTAGGGGCAGTCCTAGTCCCCTACCTAGCCAATTGCCTCATCAGGACTTTATCAGTTCAGTAATGCCATTGCGAAGGTCATGGAGGGCCTGGTCATGTGTGGCTGGATAGTCAACAGGGAAAAGCCCTCCTGGCACTGTTGCAGAATTGAAGCCCTGGGAGTGAGGTTTTCAGATGGTCAGGCAGGAGCTAGCCCCCGTTCCCACAAAACAACTACCTTATCCAGGAGAGTCAGTACATCACACCACTGCAGGAATCTCCACTCGCTGCTGTTCAATATGTTTGGGTATGTTGATGGCAGTCATAGCACTGGAATTGTGAGCCTGCTCCCACGAGGGACTACTACTAGACAGACCAGTTTGGCATGGCTGTGACTTTCCAGACGCAGTTGTTGTTTTCAGTTCCATATTACAAGTGTGTGCATGGTGGGAGAAACCCAGAAATCTCAAGGGGGCTTCTTCTTCAGCTCCTCTAGAGCTGATATTTATCACCTTGCCAGCCTGTCTGGCTGAGGATCATGTTACATTTCAGGGGATCTGGAGCCCACAGGAGCAGCACCTCCAGATAAAAGTGTGGAAATGAAAATAGTACATTTTGCTGTGCTTCCCTTCAGAGCTGGATCCAGTCCAGGGCTGTGAAGATAAGGCCAGCTGACATTTTCACCATGGCATACTGTACGTCAACAATCAAGGGGGCTCCAGGAGTGAAATATGTTTGGTAGAAGCAACTAAGATTCTGCAGTCTTCCTGCAGCTCACCTTGCAGGGGAGCTGAATGTGCACACAGATTGAATAGGTAGAGAGAGAGTTGATCCAGGGGAATGGCCCCAGGACTCGGAGATGTACTGTCTTCTGTGCAGAAGGTTCGGTCGACCTCACATCTACCTGTTTGAGCCAAAAGGAAAGGCTCAGGCACTGAGGTTCTTCAGTTGATATTGGTGCCCTCAGGCAGGGGCAGTTGTCCCAGCAATGTGACTTCCGTGGAACTTAAATGTTTCCGCCCTTCCCGCTAGTCTCCAAGGTAATTCAAAGACAAGGCAGTCTAGAGGGGACTTCCTTCTTAATAGCTCTTGAGTGGCCCAGAAGGCCGTGGTTCTCACACCTAGTGAACCTTGCCCAGCAGGCTCCATTTCTTCTCCTTCTTCGCAGTTTAGCCCCAGGACTTGAACTGATCCGGAGAGGAAAGAGTTAACTCTATGTAGAAGCATAGAACGTTGAGCTCGAGAACATAGAAACATAGAATTTGACGGCAGATAAGGACCGCTTGGCCCACCTAGTCTGCCCATTTTCCTACCTAAAAGATAAGCTTCAGATCCTAGTTAACCAACAGCTTACTTCCTCCTACCCCCCACTAGGACTGCCTTATGCCTGTCCCATGCATTCTTGAATTCCCCCACTGTTCTTGACTCCACGACCTCCTCAGGGAGGCTGTTCCATTCATCCACAACCCTCTCTGTGAAAAAATACTTCCTCACATTACCTCTGAGCCGTCCCCCTCTATCTTCAAATTGTCCCCCCTTGTTCTTGCACATCTCTTTTTCTGAAAGATGCTACCCTCTTGGACTTTGTTGATTCCCTTGAGGTACTTGAAAGTTTCTATCATGTCCCCTCTCTCCCTTCTTTCCTAAAGGGTATACATATTAAGCTCCTTTAGTCTTCTTTGTATGTCTTCTGGTGCAGACCCTGCACCATTTTGGTTGCCCTCCTCTGGACAGCCTCCACTCTATCTATGTCTTTGCGGAAATGGGGTCTCCAGAACTGCACACAGTACTCCAGATGGGGTCTCACCAACTGTCTGTACAGAGGGATAACAACTTCCTGTTTTCTACTATTGATGCCTCTTCCCATGCATCCCAGTATCCCCCCAGCCTTCCTTACTGCCTTCTTACATTGCCTGCCCACCTTTAGGTCATCTGATATAATTACCCCCAGGTCTCTTTCCATTTTTACTGTTGTCAGTATCTCACCCCCCATTGTGTACGCTTCCCCTGGGTTTTTGTTTCCTATGTGCATTACCTTGCACTTCTTTGCATTGAATCTGAGCTGCCATACATTTGACCATTCCTCCAACCTTGCCAAGTCCCTTCTCATCCTTTCCACTCCATCTTGTGTATCAACCCTGTTGCAGATCTTTGTGTCATCTGCAAAGCGACATACTTTTCCTTCCAGTTCCTCTGCAATGTCACTTATGAAGAGATTAAAAAGGACTGGTCCCAGTACTGAACCCTGTTGTACCCCACTAGTAACCCTCCTTTCTTCACTGTGTACTCCATTTACTACTACCCTTTGCATCCTGTTGTCTAGCCAATTTTTTATCCAGGCTACCACCTTGGGACCCACTCCAAGGCTGGCTAACTTGTGTATTAATCTTTTGTGTGGGACTGTATCAAATGCCTTGCTAAAATCTATGTAGGCCATGTCCACAGCCCCTCCCTGGTCTACTACTTTGGTCACCCAGTCAAAGAAATCTTTTAGATCGTCTGACATGACCTTCCATCGTGAATCCATGCTGCCTTGGGTCCTGTGCCCCACTGGCCTCTAAGTACTCAACAGTTCTTTCCTTCAAGTGATTCCATCATTTTCCCTACCACTGAGGTCCAACTAACTGGTCTGTAGTTTCCTGCCTCTGTCCTGCTTCCACTTTTGTGAAGAGAATCACATCTGCCCTCCTCCAGTCCTCGGGTACCACCCCATCCTCCGTGGTTTGTTAGAGGAGTAGTCAAGCGGTGTCACTAGTTCTACCCTTAGTTCTTTTAGAATTCTTGGGTGAATCACCAGGCCCATTGCTTTGTCCACCTTCAATTTTATTAGTTCTTTCAGACCCTTTCTTCTGTAAATGGACTGGTATCGACCCCCCGTCTTCAGAGTGTTTCTCTTGTTTGGTTTAGGTACCTCCCCCTCCTCTTCCTTTGTGAATACTGAGCAGAAATATTCGTTCAGTATCCCTGCTTTTTCACTGTCACCCTCTACCCACATTCCCTCCCCTTTATTAAGCCTTAGTATCCCTCCTTTGGTCTTTCTTCGCTCCCTAATGTACCTATAAAAGGTCTTATCCCCTTTCTTAAAAGAATTGGCTGTCCTTTCCTCGGTTTGGGCCTTTGCTATTCTGACTGCCTTCCCAGCCTCTTTCTGCTTTAACTGATAAAGTTCTCTGTCCTGCTCCTTCTGTGTTTCCTTATATTTCCTGAATGCTATCCTTTTCTCCTTAACCTTCCCTGCCACCTCTTTTGAGAACCATAGCGTTTTTTTCCTTCATTGTGTTTTATTGATTTGCTTTACACAAAGGCTTGTTGCCTCTGTGATGGCTGTTTTGAGTACTCCCATTGTTCCTCCACCCCTCCTTCTTGCCTGTTTGCTAGTGCTTTTCTGAGGCACTCTCTCATTTTCAAAGTCAGCCCTCCTAAAGTCCAATACTCTTGCTTTTGTATGGCTTGATTGTATGGCTGTGTTTATAATGAACCACACTGTTTGGTGGTCGCTTGTTCCCAGATGGCTACCCACTTCTAAATCTGAGATTCTTTCTCCGTCCCCATTTGAGAGTACCAGATCTAAGATTGCTCCCTCCCGAGTGGGTTCCAATACTAGCTGTCTGAGGCATGCCCCCCCCCGTAGAGCATCAAGAATGACCCTGCTCTTGGATGTGCCTGCAGCAAAGGTGCTCCAGTTAACATCTGGCATATCCAGGTCCCCCATCAACAATATCTCCCCTTTTTCTGCCATTCTAAGAAAGTCTTCTATCATTTCCTTGTCCATTCCCTCCCCCTGAGTTGGGGGTCTGTATACAACCCCATGCGGTTATGAGTGCCATTTCCTGTCTCCAGGGTGACCCAGAGTGCCTCATCTGCTCCCTGTTTACTCTTTAGTTCTATTGTTTGATCCCTTCCTTTACATGAGAGCTACTCCTCCTCCTCTTTTACCCTCCCTGTCCCTCCTGTAGATTGTGTATCCTGGTATGTTGACATCCAAGTCATGGTTCTCTGTGTGCCATGTTTCTGTGACTGCCACAATATCCAAGCAACCCTCTTCCATCAAGGCCACTAGTTCAGGGGCTTTGTTACACAGACTACGGGCATTGGTACTCATTACCCTCCACTTTTGATAGCCCCACCCTTTTAGCCCCCATTTCTGTCCTTACTGCCTTTGCCTTTTTACATTTACCTCTGTTCTGCTCCCTAATAACTTCTCTACCTTGGTATTTACCTCACTAGTGCCATGTTTTGTGGGGGGAGGCTGGGATTTCCCTGCTCCTTTTCAGTGCATCCCCCCTTGGCTGGTTTAAATGCTTGCCAATGAAACATTTAAACCTCTCACCTAGGATCCTGGTCGTCCCCCCCCCGGGACAGATGCAGACCATCACATCAGTACGGTTTTCAAACCTCTGTCTCTGGTACTTGCCAGTGTAACCGTCAGATTCTTTACCCAGCGTAAAAGTGAAGTCGATTTTTCCTCTGCTTGGTTCGGTAGAGTTTGAATTAGCGTTCGGTTTTTAAACCGATTTATTATTTTTTCGTATTTCCAGCCTCTGTCTATGGTACAGGTAGTGTGGTAGATAGGTGGTGACTTGTGTTTTATTTAAATTCTGTGGAAATTGTTTTTGTCTCGGTTTCTCATCGGTCAGTCCGGTTAGGAACCAACCTTTTTACTTTTTCTGAGATGTAGTATGGTGTTCCGGTGCCAGTTGGTTTCAAAAGAACCAGACTTTTTCTGGTTCTTTTACAAAACCCATAACATGGTTTGTAACCAATCGGTGAGTTATAAGCTGGCTTAAAAGCTTTCAAGGGCAATTGTTTAGGTTGGCCATGTCTGAGAAACCCAAGAAAAGAAAAAAGTCCCACTGGGTTTCAACATTGTACTGAGTGTGAGGAGGCCTTTGCCAAGGCTGACCCCCACCTCATCTGTGTTTACTGTCTGGGGTTTGACCACCTCAAAACAGACTGCCAGATTTGCAAGAATTTTCCTAAAGCCACTCTGGAAAAAAGGTTATGTAGGCTGAAGGAAAGGGAGGCTGAGAAGTCCGTAGATCCGGATGGCCAGCCCGGTTCAGCTGTGGCCGAACCTAAGGAGGTGCCTACTGACCTAGGTGATACCTCCTCAGGCAAAAGGAGGTCCAACTCTGAGGGATTTGGTTCCGTCTAAAAGGAAACGAAAGTTATCTGGTTCGGATACAGCACCACATGCTGCAACCGCTGACGAGATAGCCAAAGCGATTAGCATAGTTCAGTCGCTCAGCCCAGTTCCATCCAAACCGGTACTGCCGGTTAGTCGGTCGGATCCGACTCCATCGGCCTACGATCTAGTTGCTTATTATGATGCGGAGTGGGAGGGAGACAAAGAGTATCCCAAGGATGAGGATGAAGATAACGAATTTGAAGGTCTGTATGTGCCCATTGAACCGAACATCTCCCCAGACAGACCCTTCAATGTCTCCCCTCCCAGGCTTTCTGAGTCCCCTTCACACTTCTTGTTTTACAAGAAGGTGGCTGAAACCCTTCAGCTCCCAATGGTTGAAGCTGCTGAGGAGGAGGAGGAGGAAGAGCCTGATTTTGTTGAGATTATGGACATCCCAGAGTTCAAAAGATTGTCTATCCCTCTTCACAAGTCCTTGGGGAAACGGACAAAAACAATTTTGCAGACACCTAACTCCTTACCTCCTGTTTCACCTCTCCCTCCTCTTCTCTCCTCCCTTGCTACCCTCCCCACTTCTATCCGCCCCTCCATCCCCTGCTACTCCCCATCTCTATCCCACCCCACCTACCATTCTACCCCCTTTCACCTCCCACTTATCATTCCATCCCATCTCCCGCTCCTCTCCTCCTGTCTCCCCCTCTCTATCACCCTATCTCTTGTTGCTCCACCCCCAGACTACCTAGCACTTATCTTTCTGTTCTTGCACTTACGACAATGTCAAATCCTTGACTGCTTACCTCCCTTCCCCCCTCCCCCTCTTATCCCCTACCCCTTGCTCCACTTAAGTCACCCCTAGGATGGTTTTCATTAGTATCTGTGTCTTGCTGTATATACACCCGTATTGTTAATTGTGCATTATTTGCCACTGACTGTTTGCTACTGTACTAGTCTATACACATGTACTGTCTTTTGCTACTAAGTTAACCTCCTGACCTGTATTGTATCTTACCACTGTTTTGCTTGCACCCATTGCTGACGTGGAACCTTTGTAAAAGAACCCTTGGTTCAAAGGTATTTGTAATCCTAGTAATAAATAAATAAAAAAAAATAAAATAAAAATAAGAGAATGGACAGGAGGTATATGTTATCAGGCTCTTGCAGCCATGTTGTGGTAGTGCAGGCTGCAGCCTGCGACAGGGCTAGCATTCCTTTGACTTCGCACCCCCCCAGACAAAGACTCCAGGAAGGTCGCAAAAAACAGTATTTAGCATCTTCTTTGGGACTCAGGCAGGCTAACTATATGGCCTACACAGCCAGGTACCAGAAGTCCAGGTGGGATACAGTTCTGGAACTGGCTAAACAGGCCCCCCCCCCAGCTAGCCAAAGAGCTGGAGGAGGTGGCTGCTGATGGAATTGAGGCATCCAAGGTACAATTCCATGCTGCTGTGGACTCGAATGATGTGGCATCAAGAGTCATGGCTACATCTGTGTCTCTCAGGAGACATGCTTGCCTCAGATGTACTAGCCTTTCGCAGGATACCCAGACCAAGGCTATGGATTTCCCTGTAGTGGGTAACTCTCTGTTTGGGGAGCAGACAGAGGCTTACATGAAGAAAATGGATGAGTACAGGACCACCTACAGGAGTGCACAGGCCAAAGAGAGGCAAGTCACTCCTCAGAAGCAGCAGTCTAGGGGCAGGGGTAGTCCTTTCCATAGGCCTTTCTACCAAGCTCAGACTTCCTTTTCCTTCCCACAGAGGGGGTTCTTTTGAGGGAGGGGCAGGACGGGGATGAACAGGGCTGCATCCTCTTCCCAGTGCAAGGCTTCTGCCAAGCAGACACCCTGATGTGTCAGCCCGGGTCGACTCCCCCATTCCAGTAGGCGGCAGGCTGGCTTACTACTTCCAGGCCTGTAGGTCTGTTACCTCAGACAAGTGGGTCCTGGAGGTAGTAAGCCAGGGACTGGCCCTCGGCTTCAAAAGGTTCCCAAAACTGAGGGTCATGTCTTTTCCACCTGCATCCATTTCAGAAACCCTTGCTGTAGAGGCAGAGCTGTAGAGAAAGTGCCTACTCAGCAAAGGGGCAAAGGTCTGTACTCCAGGTACTTCCTTACCCCCCAAAAAGACAGGGGAGTGGTGACCCATCCTAGACCCAAGGTATTTGAGCAAACACATCACAAAACCAAGATTCAAAATGGTGACTCTGAGAATAATTCTTCCCTCTCTAAGTCCAGGGGATTGGCTAGCATCCCTGGACCTCAAGGATGCCTATTTCCATATTCCTGTCACGTGCTCCTGCAGAAAGTACCTTGGGTTAGAGTTGCCTTAAGGCCATTATCAGTTCAGAGCCATGCCCTTCCACCTAACATCAGCTCCAATGGTGTTTACAAAATGCCTAGCGGTAGTAGTTGCCTTTCTCAGAAGGCAGAGTATTTCTGTCTCCCCATATCTGGATGACTGGCTAATTGTAGGTCAGTCCTCCGACCAGGTCAAGTCAGCTCTACAAATCACTCAAGACTTGCTCAGTTCTCTGGGGTTTCTTTTCAGTCTCCCAAAGTCTGTTCTCGAACCAGTACAACTTCTTACTTTCATAAGAATAGAGTTGGATACTATCCAAGCAAAGGCCTTCCTCCCTCTGGCAAAGGTCAAGGCCCTCACAGATCTTGCTTCCTCTTTTTGACCTCTGGTCTCTCACTCAGCAAGGCAGTTTCTTCAACTCCTGGGCCACATGGCAACTTCCACTGCAGTGGTGCAAAGTGCCAGATTTCAGATGAGGGACATTCAGTTCCACCTAGGGTCCCTTTGGTCTCAGAGAAAAGATTTTTTCACCAAATTGATTCCAGTGACTCAGACTCTGGTCCCAGCTCTCTAGTGGTGGCTGTACCAGGACAACCTCAGACAAGGTGTTCCATTTCTCTTTCAAGTCCCCTCTATAGTCCTAACTACAGCTGCTTCTCTCCTAGGCTGGGAAGCCCATTTGGGAGCCCTCACAGCTCAGGGGGTTTGGTCTCCACAAGAGTCTCTCCTTCATATCAATCTGCTGGCACTCAGGGCAGTTTTTCTGGCCCTTCAGGTCTTCTCGGAATCAGTCAGGGGCAAGGTGGTGCAGGTCAGGACAGACAACACCACCACAATGTGGTACATCAACAAGCAGGGGGCACTCGGTCCACGGCCTTGTGTACAGAGGCCATGAAACTGTGGTCTCTAGCCTGTTTCCTTCAGACTTCCCTGACAGCAATTCATCTTCCAGGAAAGGACAATGTACTGGCAGATTCTCTGAACAGAATCTCTCAGGGACATCACAAATGGTCCCTGGACCCTCCCATCCTACCGGTCATCTTCACCAGATGGGGCACCCCAGAGATAGCTCTCTTTGCAGCCCTGGACAATCACCAATGTCCTCTGTTTTGTTGCAGACCTCCAGTCCTGGGGACTGTTCCTCTGGATGCTCTCATTCTGGATTGGAAGGGGAGGTTTCTCTATGCCTTCCCTCTGTTGTTCAGAGTCCTGATCAAAATCAGATCTCAACCCTGCACAGTGATACCGGTGGCTCCAGATTGGGCCAGACAGCCTTGGTATCCTCTGCTGGTGTCTCTGGCGGTGTCACATCCTCTCTCTCTTCCCAAGAGACACAATCTCCTAACCTCCTCTCAGGGAAGGATCTGGTACCCCCAATCTCCAGTCTCTCAACCTCAAGGCCTGACTCTTGAAGAGTTAGAATATGCAAGCCTGCATCTTTCTCAGGGAGTTCTGGATATTTTGAAGGTTTCCAGGAAACCTTCCACTAGAAAAACTTATAATTCCAAATGGAAAAGATTCAGCATTTGGTGTTCTCAGAAGGATATTGTACCTGATTCTGCAGACATTGCTGCAGCCTTAGATTATCTGGCTCACCTTAATGGTCTAGGCCTTAGGCCTGCAACTCTGAAGGTTCACCTAGCAGCTGTCTCTGCATTCCTTTCAGCAAGGAAGGGCTCTTCCCTGGCATCTCATCCTTTTTTCACTAAGTTCTTCAAAGGTCTGGTTCATATTAACCCTCCCTTTCGAGACCCTACTCCGGCTTGGCATCTTAATGTCTACATTGCTCAGCTTTTGCAGCCACCCTTTGAACCTCTGGCTTCGGCCAAGCTTAAGTATGTGACCTGGAAAACTGTGTTCCTGGTAGCTATTACTTCTGCCAGGCAGATTAGTGAATTACAGGCCCTGTCAGTTGAACCTGACTTTATCTCCTTCCATAGGGATAAGGTGGTCCTAAGAACCAATAGGAGGTTCTTACCCAAAGTGGTGTCAGATTTTCATCTGAACCAGTCTATGTCTCTTCCTGTGTTTTTCACTGACCATTCTTCTTCAGGGGAAAGAATTTTACACAGTTTGGATGTTAAAAGGACTCTTAGCTACTACATAGAGCATACTAAGGCACACAGGCATGACTGTCTTCAGTTGTTTCTCACTTATGGTGAAGTGGGGAAAGGTAAGCCTGCTACTAAAAGTACTGTTGCCAGGTGGATTGTCTCTTGTATACAATTCTGCTATGACAAATTGGGCAAAACACCCCCTCCAGGCCTGATGGCTCTCTCGACTAGGGGTACAGCTGCCACTCTGGCTGCGGCCAGAGATATACCCTTGCTAGAAATCTGTGAAGCAGCCACCTGGAAAACAGTCCATACATTCAGCAGGCATTACTCTCTGGGCATCCAGGCTAGGAGTGATGCTAGGTTTGGCACAGCCGTACTGCAGAGCCTGTTCCCAAAGTAGGTTCTGCATTCCCTCCTCCTGGGGGAACTGCTTGGTAGTCTGCATATTGTCAGAACACAGCAAGACTTCATGTTGTTTCAAGAAAAATTACTCACCATAGTAATATTGTTTCTTCTAATGGAGTCTTCCTGTATTCTGACCTCCTCCTTGCCTTCCTTCTCAGAACCTAGTTTTTGGGAAGTGGGCTGGCAGGGTACAGTGTTGCACCTCAGGGTGTACCTTGTACCCTCCTCTTAAGGGTGAGGTGGTTGTTCTGATTGTTGTTGTTATGTTTAATATATTATTATATTGTCCTACCTTTTTTCTTGGGTTCTCAACTTGAGTCTTTTGGGACCCAAATTGCTGTGGCTGTTAGTAAACAATTTCCATGTTTAGTACTAATTAGTTAGTTTGCCCGTAATAATCAGCGGTTACACTGGTAAGTACCAGAGACAGAGGTTTGAAAACTGAGCTGAAGCTCAACGTTCTATGCTTCTGCATAGAGTTAACTCTTTCTCTCGGGGCAGTTCAAGTGCTGGGGCTAACTGCATATTGTCAGAATACAGCAAGACTTCATTAGAAGAAACAACATTACTATGATGAGTATTTTTTTCTTTTCAGCCAAGGTTCCATTCTGCATCTAACCCCAGTGGCAATGCAGTGGCAGCCTGGTTCCTGAAGGGAGGAAACTACTGGCTTCTGAAAGGTGGAAAACTACTTAAACAGGTTTTTCCAAGAAAGTGATAGATACCCTGTTGCCCCAATGTTCGCCCAGCAGCTAAGTACCAAGTGTGTGATATTCGTCATCCAGTTGGGCAAGAGAGAGGTATCATAGAAACATAGATTTTGACTGCAGATAAGGACCGCTTGGCCCACCCAGTCTGCCCATTTCCCTACCTAATGGATAAGCTGCAGATCCTAGTTAACCAGCAGCCTACTTCTTCCTACCCCCAACCCCTAGAATTGCCTTATGACTGTCCCATGCATGCTTGAATTCCACCACTGTTTTTGACTCCACAACCTCCTCCGGAAGGCCGTTCCATGCATCCACAACCCTCTCTGTGAAAAAATAATTAGACTGTCCAAGGTTACAGTGCCACAGATTTAAATTTTTTTTTTTTTTTTTGTAAGCAAAGGTAGACAAGGGTCTAACATTGAGTAACCTATGGAGGTGGGTGTCCGCTATGGGGCAGCACTGGAACTTCCATGGGATTGTCCCTGGGGACCATTTTGGATGTTTTCCATTTCTTCCAGGGCTGTGAGCAGAAGTTGGTCAAGTTTTGAGTATCCGGTGCCTCCGTGGAATCTGATTTTGGTGGTGATGGGTATTTTTGAGCCATTTTCATCAGTACCTCTGGACATTTTGTCCATAAGGTGTGCACTGGATTGCAACCTCTTCCACAAGAAGGACTGGCAAACTTGAGGCGCTGTCCCGTAAGGAAACATACCTAAGGAAGGTCCTGTCTGTTGTTCTTAATGTTCGTGATAGCCATTCATGTAAATCGAAGGACTGTCGGCTGTTTTTTCTGACCTGAGCTGTCAATCCAAAAGATAAAGTTTCACAAGCTGGATTTGCATGGGCAGTTACAGTCTTTCTAAAAGGATAAAGGTCTCCAGAAAATGTAAAAGTTTTGTTCATTCTACTTGGAGAGAGGGAAGGAAGACAAAAGTTCTGAGACCGTCCTAACCAGGCAGGTAAGGTCTTATGTTGCCAGGGTGTGTGCAGCACAATAAAAAGTGCCTGCTCTGATCAGGACCCACTCTTCCAAGGCTCTTGCTATATCTTTGCTGCAGAGGGGAGAAGCCTCTGTATTGGAACTGTGCAGAGCGCAATATGGTCTTCTATTTCACACATTTCTAAGCACTGTAGATTGGATGCCCAGAGCTCTGCTGATGCAGCCTTCGGTGCACACTTTCACAGGTGGTGGTTAATGGATGAGTTTTCTGTTTATCTTGTGCTGGTTATATATGGAGCAGTATTCTCCCCCACCCTGTTTTGGAATGGGTACTGCTATTAAAACCCATTATTTATTAACTCCCCATTGACAAGGTGGACTAATGCTGAAAGGGAAATTCCTTCATACTTACCGTAATTTCCTTTCTTGTTAGCTCCACCATTGTCATTGAGGCCTGTCCTGAGCGCCTCTGACTCCTATTGAGAATTTTTTTCTGTTATATCTAAGAAATTTGGATTTCAGCAAGGAAAAATCATTTGTGATTATAGCTGGATAGCAAGAGTAATCTGCTAGCCATGGGTTTTTCTATACATCATGCATTTTTTTTTAAAGCCCACGGGTTATTCAGATTATGATTTTTGAGTATCGTTTGGTGTTTCACCATTTCAGGTGAGTGTCTTACTTGTTCTCTACAATTATATCTACTGTTACCTTATGACTAGCCCTCTTTATATTGGAAGTTTTTTGCAGCAAGGCCAGAGACCCAGTGGTCTTCTGATCATGAGACATGACAGAAGAGTTATTCAGCAAGACTGCTTCAGATAGGTCTTCAAATGAGATATGTTTGTTGCTCTAAGACATGGAGATCGTGTAGTTACATAAGAGTGTATAAGTAGTGCGTGGCCAAAGCTGACTGAGTAGCTAGTGACTTTGGAATATTCATGTGCTCAAGGTTCTATGCTTATTGACAGCTTTGGGCTATACCACTACCCCAGTAGGGAAGCTCAGTTCCATATGGATTAAATCTCATTGACAATGTTGGAGCTAACAGAAAAGGAAGTTACGGTAAGTATGAAGGAATTTATCATTTTATAGAAAGGGCAGTGGAGCCATAGAACTGTCTGCCAGAGGAGTGGTGGGCACCAAGACCATCAGTGACTTCAAGCATGGCTGGGACAGAGTGAAGGATCTGGTGGTTGCTCAGGTCAAAAGCAGTAGTGAAGAAACCAGGAGGGTGGACAGTGAGGATAAAACCCTGCATGGACAAGAGGTCCCAGGGCAGATGGGGAACTCCAGACAGACTAAATGGACCTGTGGTCTTTTCTGCCATCATTTTGTTATGTTTCCATGTGCTATATCAGTATACCACAGACCTGTACATACTCTCTATTTGGCATAGATGACAGTGTTTAAGAGATTCCTCAGCAGTATTCTGCACACAAGGCCTCCATCTGGATGACAGTGGCTCCCTGGGATATAAATCTTTTTTGGATCACTGCAAGTCCTTCAAGCTTATTGCAGCCTGTGACTTGAAGTTCTAACTTGGAAAGCAGCATTTCTGATAGCTGTCACCACCACGTGCAGAGTATCTGAAATCCATGCTTTGGTCACAGATCCTCAATATACTGTTTTCCATAAAGATAAGATAGATCTCACTTCGAGATAGAGCTCTTGCAGCATGTAATAACACATAGGATTATGCCGCCAGGCACTAGGACCCCACGGAAAACTTCTAGCTAGCAGTTCAAGGCGGGGGACCACCCCGACATTGGCGTCAGTCACGACGTCAGCCACTGCATAAAGTGGGCGGTCCCCCGGCATCACCTCAGTTCTTTTTTTCGCTGGCCGACGCAGCATCTCGGCTCCACAGACGCCTCCTGCTTCCCGTCGACAGCCATTTTCTTTGATGCTCTGCACAGTTCAACTCACGGTATTTGATCGCTTTTTATGTCTACTGAGCCTTCTACATCTACACCACAGTGGAAGGCTATAAAGGCGGCGGCAAACATATTCCAGCAAAAGACAGACATTTGGCCTGCCTGTTGTACCTGGGACCAGAGCACAAGATAGAAGACTGCCTGCACTGCCAAAGGTTTAAGCAGCGCACTTCGATCCGGCTTCCTCAAGACTCTAGAACCCTACCTCCTGGAACAACAAGTGGTCGCTATGCAGAGGTCACATTCTGGGCACAGCTCCTCCTCGTCCTCCTCCCACAACGCTTCCCCCAAGGAGAAAAAGCACTCGGGAAGCACCACAAGAAGGATAAGGAGAGGTCCAGCTCGGACTCGAGGTCACGCCCCCTGCACAAGGGTAATGCCTCCTCCTCTGGCTGAAAGTCAGACGCAAGCCCTCCTCAGTTGTTAGCCTTCCAGGGCTTTGGCCTAATACCTTCCGCCTCTTCCCAGATGTCAGGCAGGGGCTCAGGGCATGGGTCTCCAGGCCCCATCTTCTATTTCGTTGGCCATCAGACCCCACAAACAGTCAATAGGGCCTAGGGCCTAGGCTTGGCTGCTTCTTCCTCCGCGATGGGAGTCTGGTCAGGCTCTTCCATCATCAAGGCCTCTTCCTTAAACTTGTCGGCTAAGTCTGACAACCATGCAAGTGCCAGGGTGTCAATCCTCCAAGCAAAGTACCCACGATGCCTGACCTGTCGTCTGCAGTTAAGTTGGACCAACGACAGGCTACCACGACGTCTGCCACCACGATTGTGATGCCAGACAAGGCTTCTGAATCCCAGCTACCGTCGCACCCCAAGAGCCTACACCAGAGGACCTGACAGCACCTGACCTGACATCGGAACCTTCGAAACCCCTAACGACAGGCTCCGACGACCAGACTCCGGCCGATCCCCTGATGCCAGGGCCCAGGGAAGACTACCAGAGCCAACCAATGGGACCGATGGTGGTCGGTCATCGGAGCCTTCTCAGACGCCAGACCGACCATCTGCTCCTTCGGGACCGATCAGCAAAGAGCCAGAACGACCATCAGGCTCGATGGGTCCCTTGGCGGAGGTTGGCACACTGTTTATGGCTGGTGGAACACCATCAAAGGGGACCTCCTCCCTATTCCAGAGCCTAAAGAGGGGCCAGGGGCTGTACCCCCACCACAACTGACGCCACTCCCGATGCCGGCCCGCCCGACTCCAGGTGACTCGGACCATGGCTCAGACGGACATCAGAGCCATGGACATCGCACCTCCTCACGATCTTCCTCATGCAAGAGAAACAGGGCAAGAGACTGTAGGTCCCGTGGACAGAGCAGATCAAGGGGACACCTCTTCTGGCGTCATAGTAGGTCTACTGACCATCAGTCAGAACGCTCAAGGGGCTACAGCGATTCGTCCTCAACCTACTCCTCTTCGGGAGAAAAAACTTCCCCTGCCCTCACCGGATCCCAGGAATGACTCACCAAGGTCACCACCTGATGATCCTAACTTCTTAGAGGTTATGAGGCATATATAATCAATCAATGGGAAACTGAGGACTTGGACCTTGAGAAGAGACGCCTAGCTAAATTCCTGAGGGCCACCGACCCCAAGCCATTGTTCACCCCCCTCTTGTGGAACCCTTTCAAGATGTCATGAAGCTGGCATGGAAACACCCAGCTACTATGTTGGTGGTGCCTAAAAAGGCAGACCGCCTTTACAGAACACTCAGAAACAACCCACACCTTGGCGAGCAGCCTAAGGCTGATTCAATAGTGCTGACAGCGTTCCATGGAAGGTTGCAGCAACCTGGACATACCAGCTCCCAACCACCCGACAAAGAGTCTAAGAGAATAGACCAACTGGGGTGGAGAAGTGTATGACTCATCCACCTTTACCATCAGGTCCTTAAACTTTCTGGCTCATATGGTCATGTACCAGAAGTGCCTATGGCAAAAGGCTATGGACCTCGCAAAGACCCAGCCAGACTTGCAAAGCAAGACAGAGCTCTTGGCAGTTTTGCAGTCCGATTCTGATGTGGGCAGGCTCATTCTCCACAGTTCCTGTGATGCAGCGGATACTGTGGCCCGGGTGGCCGCCTCAGTTGTGTGCCTCAGGCGACACTTCTGGCTGTGGGTGTCCAGATTCAGGCAGGACCTCAGGACACCATCCTGGACTTGCCCTTCCAGGGCCTGGTTCTTTTCGGGCAAGAAGCTGAAAAGATTATAACAGGTCTCCAAGATTCAGGCAAGGCAGTTTCGGAGGTACATAAGATGTACAAATCTGAACCCTACCCTCCTAGGTGTAGACACTTTCGGAGGTATCAAGGGCAACAATCAAAGAAATGGCCACAATCAGGAGGGTTGAAAAGAAAGGCACCCCCTCAAGCAGCAGGTTTTCAGGGACAGCGTACATCTAAGCTGCCCAGAGCCCCCCTCCCTACCCCTTCCACCTCTGCCTAACTCCTTGCCTGCCCCCCCTCCAGCAGAGCTGTTAGGGGAGGCAGTGGGAGGGCGGTTCTCCCTTTACCTCGCTGGCTGGTCGAATATCACCCCAGATCAATGGGCGCTGTGTCAGTCTTCACCATTCATCACTAGTGGGTATAGCACTGGAGCTAGGACCCCTGAGGACTTTTTCTTATGGGATGGGCGGTGGCAGCGCCCGAAAACCTCGAGGCAGGCGTTCTGTTTAGCTCACCGGGTTGGCCGTTATCTGTCATCTACTCCGCCCCAGCCCCAGTTCTTCTTCTCCGCCGTCAGTGTAGACCTCATGTGGAGACTCTTCAGTCAAACTGCGTGTGCAGCCTAGTTTCGTCATGGCCTTGTGTGTGTCTCGGTTCTGTTTCACCCTGCCCGACGTCGCTTCTGCCAGTAAGACTGTTTCATTACTTTTAGGTGATGTCGAGTACTGTTTTTGTTTATTGTTTGCCGTATGGTCATCTCATATCCTGGGGCAAAAAATCATCCAAGGCTGGGCGGCCACCTATGCATCTGTGGCCGCCTTTATTCCGTGACGGACCAGCATGACCATTGCCTCTCCTGCCTCGGCCCGGCCCATGACATGGACAACTGCGATGCCTGCTTCTCTATGGACCATCGAGTTCTTGAGATCCACATTTAAAGTCGGACATACTGCACCCGACTTTCGGGGCAGGTTCGCATGTCGTCAGGCCAAGGCTAGAGATTCTCGGCCCTTCCACCGTCTTCCCTCCTGGTCCTCTCCGGCCCGTAGAGGAGGGGCCTCCACTGCTCTCAGCCTTGCCGTGGCAGGGCTCCTTCCAGCGATGCAGGAGGCCCAGTCTGCCCCTCTCAGGGGACAGACGGGAGGCACCGCTATGGCAGTCACCTCTTCAGAGGTGAAGGCGCCCTCAGTGTCGTTTTCTGGGCCCTCCGGGCCCGGACTCGCACCATCCTTGGTGTCGACTGGCGGCGCTGTTCGTGGCGTCGGAGGCTTGGAGGGCGGCATCGCAGTCGGTGCCGGGCCATCCCTGGTGCCGTTGTTGCTCCTGGCCGCCGTTCACAGCCTCGGAGATGTCGGCGGTGCTGAGGGGAATTGCTGCGGCGCAGGGAGGAGCGTGGTGCAGCGCTCGGGGTCCCGCCTGACTCCGGTGCCGTTCGCGGCACCGGGGAGAGTGGTGGCGTCAGACATGGTGCCGTGCTTGGCTCCGGTGCCATCTACGATGCGGGGGTTGAAGGTGGTCTGGGAACTGGTGGGGATCGAGGGGTGATCTGGCATTGGACCTCAGGGTCTACCTCTGAGGTGGAGGACGCTGGGTCTGATCCGAATTGAGTCCCGGATTCTTCGGAATCCTGCGATCCCTCTGTGTCCAGCACCTCGGCCCCCACTCGACCTCCCTCTGGCGGTCAGTGGTACTGACCAGCTGGCAGTGGTCCTCGTGGCCACTGCCAGGCAACTTGGGGCCACTGGCACATCTGCTTCTCCGGCTGGGCAACCCCCTTCTCTGATGTGTTTGGACAGTCCAAGTTTGGGACAGCCCAGGGCACGCCAAGAAGGGGAGGGTGCGTTTCCCTTGGTGGACTCTTCGGAGTCTACCCAGAGTTGTCAGCTGCCTAGGCTGGTGGTTATGAGGACGAAGTCCCTCTCTGAGTCTGAAGGGTTGAGGAGTTGGGGTGTGGAGCAGCGCGCTCTCACCAGAGCCCAGCCGGATTCTGGAAGGAGCCGCAGTGTGGACCCTCGCTCTTCCCTGGATCGGTCCTCGAGAAGGACTTCAACTTCGGAGGACAGGGGTCGTCTGTCTGGACTCACATGGTCCCGGTCACCTCACGGGGGGGATTTCTTCCCATGGGCACAGCTCTGACAGTTCTGACCCGGTTGAACGTTTGTTAGCTGCTGGGACCTTCAGGTCTTCCTCCTTGCGGGGAGTTTCCTCTAGACCCCCCTGCCCTGACAGAGGCTGTCCTCCTGCTGCTAGGAGCTTGTTCCCCATGCCTCTGCCTCCATCCCCAACTATCCCAGGCATTCACGGTCCTAGGAGACCTCTCACCTGGGAACAGTTCAGAGGTTCTGCTGCACATTTCCCTACCGATCTCCATGCCCTGGACCACCATGTTCCACCATGCTTCTGTACAGCCAGACCCTGAACCTCAGAGCTCACCTGCACCTTCTTCCTCCTCCTCGGAGGGAGGGGAATTATCTGTACATATCTACCCAGCGTCTGATCTTTCTTCCTATCAGAGCTTCCTCACGAGGATATTGGATGAGCTCCATCTTACCCCGGTCCCTGTCAGCAATCCCGAGCACGTGACGCGTGCCTTCTTAGACGAGTACAGTGCGGCCAACCTGGTGGTTCCCGCCTGGCCTGTTCCTTTCCAGGAAGTGTCGCATCGGCTTCGGCTACGTCCCTTCTCCACTGTTGCAGCCCCAAGGGACCTACACCAATGGTATTGCAACCCCCCTCCTTGGGTCTCCAGGTTCTCTGCCTTATCCCTCTTCGGGCTTGACCTCCCTGGACACCTCCTCTGGGCCTCGTGCCCCCCACTGTGACCAACCCCCAGACTCGGACTCTGCGGACTTCAATTTTTGGAGGGAGAAGGGTTTTCTATTCAGCACAGATTCTTCTTTCTATTGCTTCTCATCAGGCCCGCTTTGCTTCCTATGATAGGTTCTTGTGGTCCAGGCTAGGACAGCTCCTAGCCTCAGTGCTTGATGTGGAGGAAACCAGGCAAGCCATTGCCCTCTCTGCTTAGGGCCTGGAGCTAGTAAGGCACCAAGCAAGGGCATCTTATGACGCCAGTGAGGTAGGCTCCAGAGCTATAGGGACAGCGATCTGCATTAGGCAGATGGCATGGCTTTGCTCATCACTCCTGGCCCGGCATAGGGTGATCTCCTCCGCATACTGGAGAACCCACCTTTTCTCCCGCAGGGTAATATGGCAGCTTTCGGGGCACCTTCCCTCCCCCACTGGGGGGCTCCCTGTCTCACCCGGACCAGTCTCAGGCCTCCCCAGGCCTGTAAGGGTTCTCTCCTCCAGTGTCTCACCCACTGAAGGCTAAGGGACTTAGTCCCTTAGGGAAGTTTAGGGCCCCCTTCGGGGGGCTCGGTACTCACCCACTAGTGATGAATGGTGAAGACGGACACAGATAAGATATGAAAATTATGTACCTACCGTAATTGTTAATCTTTCTGTGTATCTTCACCATTCATCACTAAATCCCGCCCTCCTTCCCCCTGGGGCTTCAGTCTCTGGGCTCCCTCCTCACTCCTGTGCCTCCCTGTTGTTTTTCTCCTCACTCTCCTGTCCCTTGTGGTTAGGAAGAAGGGGACCCTGGGGAGACACAGGGAGGAGTTTCTCCTGTGGGATGTATATTTGGGGTGGGGTCCTCTCCCCTTCTCTGATCTTATCTTCCCTCACTTCTATCTGGATTGAGGTGATTGAGTGCCCCCGTTTTTCCTTGACGTCAAACACTTGGTTTTAATTACCTTAAGTTGGATGTCCTTCCCTGGCATTTAAGTTTTCCTTTATTTAGGGAAGGAGGAGGAGTAAGAGAGGCGCCCTATTCCTGACCCCCACTCTTAAGGTTGGCCCTTCCCAGGCGAATGATGCTAATTAGTTTCAGGCTTTGCCTCCCGGCAGCTCTTAACCTTGATAGTCCAGATTCTGGTCTGCCATTCTTGTCAAAACCCTGGGGTTCAGGATCAGTCACCTCTGGGGGTGTGGTCCTCTCTTCTCCCCCCACCCATCACTCTCTTTCTTTCTCCTTCTTTCCAGAGATTGGGGCCCCTTCCCTTTTCCCCAATTTCCCATATCTAGTTCCTCCTTCCTGTCTCCTCTGTTGTTTATTTCTTCTTTTAGTTTTTATATATCCTTTCCTTTTATCCATCCCTTGCCCCACCCCACCTCCCTTTCCTTACACTCTCAGGGTCTCTGAACTAGGGGCTGGGCGGGGTCAACAACAGATAATGGCCAACCCACGAGCTGACACGTAGAGCGTCTGCCTCGGGGCAGTGCCAACCATGCGTTGACTCACGCCCATAGAAAAAAAAGTCTCCGCGAGGGTCCCAGGCCCAGCGTATACCCACTAGCGATGAATGGTGAAGATACACAGAAAGATCAACAATTAGTTTGTACGTAATTTTCATTTCTCCCAGTTACCGCTGGACAACCCACCAGTCCTGTCAACCTGCTCCCTATCCTACGCAGGTCTCATCTGGGCAGAAATCCAAGCCTTCCTGTCCAAGCGAGCCATTCAGGTAGTGCCAGAAACCCAAAGGGGCAAGGGGTACTACTCTCGCTTCTTTCTGGTCCCGATGAAGACAGGGGACCTTCGTCCTATCCTAGACCTAAGTCAGCTGAACCTCTTTATAGAATACAAAAGGTTCAGGATGGTGACACTCCAGGGGCTACTTCCCTTGCTGCACCACAGAGACTGGTTGTGCTCCCTGGACATGCAGGATGCATACATGCAGATAAAAATCCTGCTGTCTCACAGGAGATACCTCAGATTCATGTTCAAAGGTCAGCACTACCAGTTCAGGGCCCTCCCCTTTGGCCTATCCTCGGCACCTCGGGGTGCCTGGCGGTGGTGGCGGCAACTTTCAGAAGGCAGGGACATTACATTTACCCCTACCTAGACGATTGGCTATTGTCGGCCTTGTCCAGAGAACAACTCTGCCACACACTGGGATGCACCTTCAGCATGTTCCAAAACCTTGAGATTACACTGAATCTCCCAAAGTCCACACGATGTCCTTCCCAGAGGTTCCAATTTATAGGAGCCATCTTGGACACAGTTCAAGGGCGAGCCTTTCTCCCACTGGACAGGGCAGATCACCTTCAAGCGCTGGCTCGGAGGTTAGTCTCCATAAACCAGACTCCCACCAGAATGGTCCTGCAGCTCCTGGGGTACATGGCCACTGCCATAGTGACCGTGCCTCTTGCTCGCATGCACATGAGGACTCTCCAGTGGAATCTCAGAGTGCAGTGGGATCAGCGAAGCAACGACCTCGACAAGAGAGTCAGAGTCTCAAATGCGGTGCATCAAACCTTATTATGATGGCTGATTCCCCTTCCGATTATCAATAGGGGCACCATTCAGCACCCCCCTTTAACAAGTAGTCACCACAGATGCGTCAGGCATGGGATGGGGTGCCCATTTCAGGGACCATCAGACCAGGGGCTCCTGGACTCAGGCGGAATGCTCTCTCCATATAAATGTACTAGAGATGAGAGCTGTGCTGTATGCAATACAGGCGTTTCAGAGTGAACTCCTTCCAGGCCCCACTTTAATCCAGATGGACAACATGTCAGTGTAGTGACAACATCAACAAGCAAGGGGGACACATTCTTATCCCCTTTGCAGAGAGGTCATGAGGGTCTTGTACTGGGCTATAGAACACAACCTGGAACTTCTGTCAGTACACGTTCCAGGTCTTCAAAACACGCTTGTGGATAGTCTCAGTTGCTCGCAATTCCAAGCCCATGAATGGGAGTTACTACAGGACGTAGCATGCAACCTTTTTGACAGATGGGGAACTCCAGAGTTGGACCTCTTTATGTCCCCACTCAATGACAAACTGCCAAGTGTTTGCTCGCTAGAGCCAGGGCATGGTGTTTTTTGGCGAGACGAGTTGTCCCTCTCCTGGACCGGGAAGTTCCTCTATGCCTTCCCACCCTTCCCCCTTCTGCTACAAGTTCTGCTCAAGCTACAGTCAGAGCCAGCAACCCTGATACTGGTAGCACCGTTCTGGCCCAGACAGATTTGTTTCCCGCTTCTGCACCAGATAGCGGTAGAACCCTCAGTTCCTTTTCCACTGTAATCTCACTTGCTATCCCAGGAGCAAGGCTCTCTACTGCACCACAACCTCAAGTCTCTACATCTCCACGCATTGCTCCTGCAGACTTAGTTAGGAGCAGGTTCGGGGTGTCAGAGGGGATAGCAGACGTGCTGGTGGCTGCTAGGAAACTGTCTACTAGGGCCACATATGCCATGTAGTGGAAACGGTTCAGCCTCTGGGCTGCTGCCCGCGACCTGGATCCATTCTTGTGTGAGGTGAAGTGGGTCCTGGAGTATCTGTTATCCCTGTCAGACTCGAGTCTAAGCTACTTCTCTATAAAGTACACCTTTCGTCTATCTTGGCCTATCATGTACATGCGGATGGCAAGACCTTGGCGCAGCTTGAACTGTCATGTACCTTCCTGCAAGATATATTGCATATTAAGCCTCCCACAGGGGATCCTGTCCCTCCATGGAATTTGCTGTTCATGTTAGAAAAGTTGACTTTGGGCCAGCTCGTCGGCACAGTGGTTGGATTTCCGTTTGTGGGTTCGGGAACAGACTCTGGTCACTGGAGGGCCGGCCGGGGGGAGAAGGACAGAGCATCCAATGGACTGCTCTCCTTCTCCGAGGGAGAGGGTGGGGATCCGTCTGGCCTTGACGGACCCCTGGCGGAGGCGGGGCACCTCAGCTACCGGCGTGCAACAGCACCAAGGGGGCGGATGCAGGACATCATTGCACGTCCCCGCCCTCAGTAAAATGGGGAAAAAATTCCCATAGTCTGCTGGCTCCGTGAAGCCTGCCTCAACTTCATTTTGCCTTCCGACCGGCTCCTCCAGATAGTCCCATTGATCACGGCACCTGGCCAGTGTCGCAACGCCACCCTCTGAGGGGTAAGTCGGGGGTTTCAGGGAGGAGCACGGCGGAAGGTGGAAGTCGAAGGCACCATGTCCAGGCGGATAATAGGCGGCAGACAGTGGGGGACAAAATATAAAATAGAAAAAAAAATTAAAGTTGACTTTGCCCCCCCTTTGAACCAGCAAGTTGCGAGCTTTGCTTTCTCACTTGGAAGGCATTGTTTTCAGTTGCTGTTACCTCAGCCCGGAGAATCTCCATGCTTCAGTCTGTCATGTGTAAAGAGCCATACTTGTTTTTTTCACAGGGACAGGGTGTCCCTTCGTACAAATTCTAAGTTTCTCCCAAAGGTGGTGTCTGAGATGACTCTCAACCAAGACATCAACCAACCAGTTTATTACCCGGAGTACTGCAACAAAGGGGAGGCATTGTTGCATACCTTAGATGTACATAGAATCCTTAGGTACTGTATTGACTGCACCCAGTCCATCAGGAAATCAGACCAGTTGTTTGTTTCTTTCACCCAATGGATGTTGGGAGCACCAGTCACTAAGCAGACGTTGTCAAAGTGGCTGGTCAACTGTACTGTCTTCTGCCATGAGAAGCATGGAAAACCCCTGCCGGAGCCTGTGAGAGGTCACTCAACAAGAGGGATCTCTGCATTATTTGCTTCGCTCAGAAATGTGTCTGCAGCAGACCTCTATGCCGCAGCCACCTGGAGTTCGCTGCACAACTTTATCCGGCACTGCAGTTTGGACTTTGCTTCCAAACTGAGGGCAGGCTTTGGCCTGGCAGTCCTCCAAGGGCTTCTCTCTTAATAGCCCAGGGATCTTACCTTCTGTTCCACTGCCCTGACCTGGTGGTATCCCAGTACTGCTTGAGACTCAGTCCTATATATTATTACCTGCTGCAAGAGCTCTATTTTGAAGTGAGATAGCACAGTTACGTAAGAACTTACTGTAACAGTAGATCTTCGAGAAGAGCTCTTGCAGGTATGCTTTCCCTCCCTCCTTCCCCCAGTGCTTTTTCTACAGTTATTCCTTTTGGGATGACAAAGCCTCCTCGGTTTGTCCAATCCTTTAAGCTAACCGGGTCTCTGGCGGGCGAACTGAGGTGGCACCAAGGGACTGCCCCCTTTATACAGTGGCTGACATCGGGGGTGGTCCCCCACCTTGGACTGCTAGCTAGAAGTTTTCTGTGGGGTCCTAGTGCCTGGCGGCATAGTCCTGTGTGTTATTACCTGCTGCAAGAGCTCTTCTCGAAGATCTACTGTTACGGTAAGTTCTTACGTAACTTTACTTTCAAACACCATGAAGTCTTGCTTATATTAGGACCTTTGCAGTATGCCCCTGGCTTTTGACTGCCCCGGAGATGAAATAGTTAACTCCAGAGAAATCTGGAGTTCCACAGCGCGAAGGCGCTATTGAAAGCTCTATCTGGGTTGTTTGAACCCAAACTGTCAGATTCTTTACTCCGCTTTCACTGAACAGACGCTCCGGAGACCAGCTCCTTCATTTCAGTTCGTTTCGCGGTTTAAGTATTTTTATCAGTTCATTTAACCGAAAAGTGTTTAAAATACAGCGTTTTCCGTTTAAAGCTCTATCTGGTAACACGTAAGTAAAATAATTTTAGTCTGTGTGAAACTCATTATCGGTTCGCTTCTGAACCGATCAGTTTGTTTTAAAAATTGTTTTCTTTGCATTTAGAGTGAGGCCCGTTCTTATCGGTCCTAAAAACCTGCAATTAAAAGTGGTTTTTCAAATACCCCTGACACGGTTAGGGGACCGATAAGGGTGTCTTGTCCTGGCAAGGCCTGAAACAAAGGACAAGTTTGGTTAGGCTGGCATTATGTCTGAGAAACCCAAAAGAAAACCGCCCACTGGGTTTCAACACTGTGATGTCTGTGGGGAAGCCTTTGCCAAGGCTGACCCACACACCACTTGTGTCTATTGTCTGGGGCTGACCACCTCCTGTCAGACTGCCAGATATGTAAGAATTCCCTGCAGCCACCCTGGAAAGAGATTGGGCAGGCTCAGGGAACGAGGAGCCTAAAAAGTCCGCTGACCGGATGGCCAGCCCGGCCCAGCTACGGCTGGACCAGAGGGAGTGCCCTCTGACCAGGCGGAGACTTCCTCGGCAAAGAAAGGCTGGTCCTGAGGAACCAGTCAAAGCAAAAAGGACAAAGAAATCAGCTAGTGTGAGTCCAGTTTGTCTCTCCTTCTGCCGTAGAAATAGCTAAAGCCATACAGATTGTCCAGTCTTTGTCTCAGGGACTTGTTGACCCTCTCTGGTTGGAAAAAGGGGTCTCATTCAGGTCCAGTGGTTCAGGATTATGATGTTGGGGATTTTTATGAACCACAGGAGGGGAGGAAGATTTTGATGATTGTAATTGTGATTGGGAAGGTCTGAAGTGCCAATAGAACTGGACATTTCTCCAGACAGACCCTTTGAGTCTCCCCTTTATTGTCTGAGTCCCCATCTCATTTCAGATTTTATAAGAAAGTAGCAGAAACTCTCCAGCTCCCTTAGAAGAGGCTGTGGATGAGCAAGAGGAGCCTGACTATGTGGAAATGATGGATATTCCAGAGGCTAGAAGGTTGTCTATTCCTTTACATAAGTCATTTAGGAGACAAACCACTAAGATTTAAAAAATCCTTTTCTGTCCCTCCTGTAGATAAAAATGGACAGAAGGTATCGTTGTCAGGCCCTAATACAGACTTCCTTACTGAACAGTGTAGTCATGTAGGTGTGGTGCAAGCTGCAGCCTGTGACAGGCTAATATTCCCTGGCTTACATCCTCTGAAAGGATTCAGGAAGATTGATGCCATGGCGAAAAACAGTATGTGGCAGCTTCTTTGGGACTCAGACAGGTTAATTATATGGCTATGTGGCTAGATATCAGAAATCTAGATGGGACACTATATTGCAGTTGGCCAAGCAGGCCCATGGCCAGCTGGCTAGTGAGTTGGAACAGGTGGCTGCTGATGGCATTGAAGCCTCTAAAGTTCAATTTCATGCTGCTGTTGATGTTAATGATGTTTCCTCTAGGGTCATGGCCACTTCTGTAGCTCTCCGTAGGTTGGCATGGCTCAGATGCACTAATCTGTCCCAAGATACCCAGTCAAAGGCTATAGATTTTCCTGTTATAGGAAATTCTCTGTTTGGAGAACAAACAGAAAATTACATGAAAAGATGGATGAATACAAATTACTTACAAAGTGTCCAAGCAAAAGAAAGGCATGCCACTCAACATAGGCATGCCCCCAGGGATAGGGCAGGCCTTACAATAGGCCTTTTACCAATTCAGGCTTCTTCTGCTTTTGCACAGAAGGATTTTTCAGAGGCAGAGGCAGACGGGGCACAGGCAGGCCCTCCCCAACCTAAAGCTGCTCCTGCCAAGCAGGCACCCTGACGGGGTGTCTGGGGCCGACTCTCCTGTACCGGTGGGGGGCAGACTGGCTTATTTCTGCCAGAACTGGTTGTCCCTAACCTCGGACAAATGGGTTCTGGAGGTGGTAAGCCAAGGCTTGGTTCTCAGTTTCAAACAGTTTCCCAAGATGAGAGCCAGGCACTTTTCCCCCCTCAAGTCTTTTAGAAACCCTCGCACTAGAAGCAGAGGTTTCCTCTCTTTTGGACTGCAAAGCAGTGGAAAGGGTCCCCCCTTGCCACCAGAGCAAGGGTCTTTACTCAAGGTACTTCCTGACCCCAAAAAAGACAGGAGACTGGCGGCCCATCTTGGATTTAAGATTTCTGAACAAGCATCTTGTAAAACCAAAGTTCAAAATGCTGACTTTAGTAATGATTTTGCCATCCTTGAGGCCAGGGGACTGGCTAGCTTCCCTGGACCTCAAGGCGCCTACTCCATATTCTAATCAGGGCCTCTCACGAAAGTACCTCAGGTTCGAACTGCCCTCGGCCACTACCAGTTCAGGGCAATGCCCTTCGGACTCACTTCTGCTCCAAGAGTTTTCACAAAATGTCTAGCTGTAGTAGTGGCCCACTTAAGAAGACAAGGATAGCTGTGTTTCCCTACTTGGACGACTGGCTTATTGTGGGTCAGTCATCAGAGCAGGTAAAATCCACTTGCAAATCACCCAGGAACTCCTCACCTTTCTGGGGTTCCTGCTGAATGTTCAAAGTCAGTTCTCAAACCAGTTCAGGTACTAACTTTTATAGGTGCAGAGCTGAACACAAAGTTAGCCAGGGCATTCCTCCCTCCGAAAGAGTGGACAAACTCATTGCCCTGGCATCTTCTTTCTCCATGGGTCTCTCGACCAGCAAGGCACTCTGCAACTCCTGGGGCACATGGCTGCCTCTACAGCTGTTGTGCCAGGGCAAGATTTCAGATGAGGGACATTCAGTTCCACTTGAGGTCCTATTGGTCTCAAAGGAGGGACCCCTTACCAAATTGGTCCCAGTGACCAAGACTCTGATCCTAGCTCTCCAGTGGTGGCTGGATCGGAGCAACCTGTCCTCAGGGGTCCCATTCCTTCCTGTCCCTCACTCCCTCATCCTCACCACTCCCTCATCCCTGTTGGGTTGGGGGGCTCACCTGGGCGACCTTTCAACTCAGGGAGTTTGGTCCCCTCAGGAATCTCTGCTTCACATAAATCTGCTGGAGCTCAGAGCTGTCTTCCTAGCTCTCCAGGTTTTTCAGAAACTGTCCAGAACAAAGTTGTTCAAGTCAGGACAGACAATACCACAACAATGTGGTACATCAACAAGCAAGGGCACTAGCTCTTCAGCCCTATGCACCGAAGCAATGAAGTTATGGTCTCTGGCCTATTCCCTGAACACCTCTCTGATAGCGGTTCACCTCCCAGGGAAGGACAATGTCCTAGCGGACGCCCTCAGCAGGATTTCTCAGGGCCATCACGAATGGGCTCTGAACCCTCAAGTGCTGGGGTCAATTTTTGCCAGCTGGGGCACTCCTCAGATAGATCTTTTTGCAGCCCCAGACAACCACAAACTTCCCCTGTTTTGCTGCAGGCCCCCAGTTCTGGGGTCAGTCCCCCTAGATGCCTTTCAGCTGGATTGGGAGAGAAAGTTCCTCTATGCTTTCCCTCGTTCCCTCTCTCTTCAGGGTTTAGTAAAATCAGAACTCAGCCTTGCAGGGTGATTCTGATTGCTCCAGACTGGGCCAGGCAGCCTTGGTACCCTCTTCTTCTGTCCTATCATTCCACCCTCCCCTGACCTTGCCCAGGGCTCACGACCTGCTGACCTGTGCACAGGGAGAGTGTGGTATCGGATCTCAACTCCCTCCACCTCAAGGCTTGGTTCTTGAGGAGTTAGAATTGCTCATTTACACCTTTCTCAAGGTGTCTTGGATATTTGAGAGGCCTCCAGAAAGCCTTCCACTAGAGCCACTTATAATTCTAAATGGAAGAGATTCTCATTTTGGTGTTCTGAGAGGCAAATCACCCCAGAATCAGCTGACCTGCCTATTTTGTTGGACTACCTGGTCCACTTAAATTCCTTAGGCCTCAAACCAGCTACCTTAAAGGTTCATTTGGCAGCTGTTTCAGTTTTTATTTCTGCAGGAAAACCAGTTTCTCTTTCTTCTCACCCTGTGTTTGCCAAATTTTCAAAGGGTTACTTCATACTAATCCTTCCTTTCGAGAACCAACCCTGCATGGGACTTGAATATTTGCATTGCCAGCTAATGCAACCTCCCTTTGAGCCTCTGGATTCGGCAGATCTCAAGTTCTTAACTTGGAAAACTGTTTTTCTAGTGGCTATCACTTCTGCTAGGCGTATAAGTGAATTGCAAGCCTTGTCAGTGGAAGAGGATTTCATTTCTTTCCACAGAGATAAAGTGATCCTCAGGACTAACAGAAAGTTTTTACCTAAAGTGGTTTCAGATTTTCATCTTAACCAATCCATCTCTCTTCCAGTATTTTTTACTGAGCACTCCTCTTCTGGTGAGAGAAGCTTGCACAGTTTGGACGTAAAGAGCCCTTAGCTATTATTTGGATCGTACCAAGGGTCACAGGTTGAATCCCTCAGCTCTTCATACCTATGGAGATGTGGGTAAGGGAGGCCTGCTACTAGGAGGTCGATTGCTAGGTGGATTGTCTCTTGTATCAGTTCTGTTATCAAAAACTGGGCAAGGGCAGCCCTCAGGTCTGAGGCTCATTCCACCAGAGTACAGCTGCATCTCTAGCGGCTGCTGAGATATTCCCATTTTGGAAATCTGTCAAGCTGCTACCTGGAAGACAGTCACACTTTCACTAAGCATTATTCCCTGGACGTCCAGTCCAGAAGAGATGCTACTTTTGGCACAGCTGTCCTGCAGAGCCTATTTCCTAAGTAGGTTCTGACCCTCCTCCATGGGGTACTGCTGTGTACTCTGCAAAGGTCCTAATATAAGCAAGACTTATGGTGTTTGAAGAAAAAATTACTCACCTTAGTAATTGCTTTTCTTCTCATGGAGTCTTGCTATATTAGGACAACCTCCCTCTACCCCTCTCAGAATCCCTACTTGGGTATGGGGTTGGCAAATTGGTGCAATCACTGTGTCATGCCTGTTTAGCTTCTAGTTCCCCCTTCTTTTCTTTCTTGGGTTAGGAACTAGATAGTTTCTATTTTTGTTAATTGGTAGCTGGGCCCTCTCTGGACTTGAGTCTTTGGGCAGAGGGCCTTAGTAATGATTGTCAAGGGTTATCCTAACAATGATCATGATACTGTTTTTCTTTATTGGTGTTGTGTTTTGTGGTTCTACTGTTAGTAGGTAGCCAATGGCTAGTGTAAGGCTTTTCCACACAGACTTGCTATGTTAGTTTAGCCTCGTAAAGAACCTGACAGTTTGGTTCAAACAACCCAGATAGAGCTTTCAATAAGCGCCCTCGCGCTGTGGAACTCCAGATTTCTCTGGAGTTAACTATTTCATCTCCGGGGCAGTCAAAAGCCAGGGGCATACTGCAAAGGTCCTAATATAGCAAGACTCCATGAGAAGAAAAGCAATTACTAAGGTGAGTAATTTTTTCTTCTCTACACATCCAGTGTTTCTACCTAAGTTGGTGTTGGTATTCCAATTTAATCATGCTATAATCCTGTCTACCTACTTTGCCAACTTCCAGAATGAGGGAGAAAACTCTCCACCCACTGGATGTTAAGAGGGACCTTGGGTTTTATCTGGACAGGCCAAAGAACTTCAGACAGTCAAACCACCTCTTTGTCTCTTTTGACCCTAATTGAAAGGGACAGCTTATCACAGTCAAGTGTATATCAACCTGGATTGTAAGATGTTTTTGCCACTGTTATGCTATGGCTTAGGCTAAACTGGAGGGCTAGATGCATGCCCACTCCACCAAAGAATTTGCCACTTCCTTAGCAGAAATACACTCTGTGCCTATTGGAAAAATTTGCAGAGCTGCAACTTGGAGCACAGTGCATACCTTTACAAAGCACCATGCCCTGGATGTCCGTGCCAAGTAGCATGCCACCTTTGGCAGGACTATGCCTTTTTTAACTTTAAGATAAATTTTATTGATCAAATAAGAAAGAGACAGACAAAATGTATGTCACATACAGCTCAATAGGCATTTTAGTTGGTACTTAAATTGAGTCAAATTGAATTATAAAATTTCAGTACAGAGTTACAGATCTGAGGGAGCACAGGGTCGAAATGTTGAATTAAAGATGGCACAGGTCAAAAACCTTGCAAGAAAAACAGTGAAAACAAAAATAGTGTACGCCAAAAACAGCTAGTGCTAGTACAGCTCCACACAAAACAACTGACTACATTATCGTTCATGGGGCTTTTACCCCATCTGAATATAATCACCTTTGGGGGGAAAGCAACTAGAGGATGGGAAGGAACCGTGAGGAGGGGGGAATCCTTGGGGAGGGGATGTGGAACCCAGCCCTGAGTTGGAAGGGGGGAGAGAAAATAAACTAAGTCCTAGTAATGAGAAAAGTAAAATTATCTGCTGCGGGACTCGAACCCCACTGCACTGTCGTTCCGCCGACCTCTGCTGCCTGTGCCCTACCCTTCACGTCACGGCAGCTGGTCGACAGCACACCTCGCAGCTGAATCTTTCTCCCTGTCCCCAAACAGCTACAGGGATAGCACTACTTGAGTTATTGTATCCTGTAGCTGTCTTTGCTTTCGCGATTGTTACATCGCGGTTTTCGCCCATGCTGTTTTTAATTTGACAGTTTAACCGGTACCATCTGGAAACCATATAAACCAAAACATATTGTGTATAAGAAAAAGTTTAAAGACAAAATCGTTCATGCACCCCCACCCCCGACTACTCAATGTAGTATCACAACATTCCCATGTCTAGACTCACCCAGTGTTGGTCCATTACTCAGTTCTGGCCTTATTACCTAGAGAAGATGCAGCCCATGTCCTCCCCTTTCCAGTATTAAGCTACCACATGCAGGCCCCCATAACAGATCCACCCCAAGGTTCAGGGAGCTGCCCTGAAATTCCTAAGAGAAGAATTCTGACAATCCTTTTTCGTTTAATAAAATTATGTCTGCATACCCTAATCCTTTATCCGCTTCCTCCTCTCTCTTTCCCCTCTTCATCAGAGATCGTCTCAACCTCTACCCTCTTGAGCTGTGCCAAGGTCTCCATATATCTAAGAATTTCTCTGTTTCTAACCATAGTTCACTGGTGAGCCATTCCATCCTTTCTATGTTGTTTACCCTTGAGTGCCACTGGTCCAGTGTAGGTGTGTCAGCACTATTCTGAATGCATTACAATCCTGAGAGCCCTGAGCTTCAGCCTCCCTAGTCCAGGGGGCTTTCTTTAAGCTTTGTACTCTGACCCATTAGTGGGAATCTCCCTCCAATGTTGTTGTGTTGGTCTTTGCCTCTTTGTACCTGGTTTGGGCTGTGAAGACACTGTGTTACTAGGTTTGGTGGCCCTTCTTACATGTGCCACCAGGGCTCTCTTATGCCTTTAGGTGATTACTGCAACACCCTGTACCTGGGACTCCTGGGGGTTAAACTTCGCCACCTGCAGCTAGTGCAGAATGCGGCTGCCGGGTTGTTGACTGGCCTATCTAGGTCGTGTTCATATTGCACCTGTGCTGTGCTCTGTGCACTGGCTGCCGGTTAGGTGGCGGATCTCTTTCAAGGTTGGTTTGTTGACCTATAAGACCATGCACGGCCAGGGGCCCAGCTACCTGCAAGATCTCCTACGACCCTGTCGTCCCTCCAGCCCCCTTCGATCAGCAGACGAGGGACTATTGGAGATTCGTGGGGTTTCTCTGAAAACATCGGGGGCTCATGCTTTTTCTGTTATGGGCCTAACCATATGGAACTCCCTCCTTCGTCATATGCAAGGGATCCCCACACAAGAGGCATTTAAATGGGAGATGAAAACATTCCTGTTTAAGCAGGCGTTCTCTCTTAATTAGTTTAGCAGTTTTAATTGGTATATAAGGGTGAATTATTTATCTGTGCGTTGTGTATTTTAAATGTTTTAGAAATGTTTTATGTACATCGCCTTGAGTCGAAATGAGAAAGTGCGCTTCATTAAATAAAAGATGAATGAATGAAAGTGCATAGGTTACTTGTTAGGTTCATGCTACTCAGTTCCTCTGTAAAAAAAAAAAAAAAAAAGTACTGAAGGGGTTGGGGGCTGGTGCCACTAAATTCCAGTGGGTACGTGTAGTGATGTATGCATGGGGCCTGCTCGAACCTCCAGCCCTCCAGAAAAGTTCCGACTTCCACGGGGCACAGATCCTTTGGTGGTAATCTATGGAGAAGATATTCAGGAAGATAACAGTTATGGTAAGTATGTAGCTTTCATTTTTTGGACTGCTGCTCTCTGTGTGAGTGTCCTGGTACCGGACAGCCTCTTACCCGGCAGGATAGGCAGTCCATCTGCAGTCGTGAAATGTTTTGTCCCAGTCCTGCTTACATTCACCATTGGGACTTCAGGACCACATTTTTTCCTTTTTCTTTTTTTCTTTTGGTAACCGGGTAAAGCCCACTAGGCACAAGTGCCTGTTCTCAGGGGCGACCTGGGAGCACTAGGTGGTTAAGTGACTTTCTCGGAGTCGCATAGTATGCAAATGGAGGTTGAAGGAATCAAACCCAGGTCTGCTCATTCACAGTTCATTACTCTAACCTCTAGGCTATACTGCCAGACCTCGACTTTGATCTTAGATGCGTCTGGTCCTTGTCACTCTGCTCGGGGCCACTGGGTCCGTACTGGGTGGGGTCGGTCCTCTTTTCCCCCTCGGGAGGCTGTAGCCTTCTCTTATCCTTTTCTCTTTGATGTGCTGACATCTCAGTCCCCAATATCCCACTTTCTATAGGGATGTCTTGGATAAGCAGTTTGGGCTATGGATTTTAAAATATGGCATGGGGTCCTTCCGGACATCCACTGCCTATTCTTCATAGAAACATAGAAATCTACTAGCAGAAAAAAGTCTTACAGTCTATCTAGTCTGTTCTGTGTGCTGATGCATGCATTTTAGAGATTCATGCCCATCTACCCACCCATCTCCCTCTCCCTCTCTCCTGCTGCCAGATCTTGGACCACCTCTTAAGCCACTCCAAGTCCCCTCTCATGTCTCTGATCACTTTCTCAAGTCAACCATACTGCAGATCACGGCGTTGTCTGTAAAAAGGCATATTTCTCCTTGATGTCCACTCCAGTGAAGATACAAAAAAGTAGAGAACCAAGCAATGATCCCCATGGGACCCACTAGTGACTTCCCGTACATCTGAGGATTCCCCGATAATCATCACCCTCTGTCCTCCCTTCCAGCCAGATCTTCCAAGAGTCAATCTCCACCACTGATACCCATTTATGGGTCTGGGCTGGAGACACTAGAACCCTGTGGTAGCAAAACTTTTTTCTGTGAGCCAGCCATGGCTACTAGGCAGGTCACTTAAGCACCCCCCACATGGTGCTGCGTGCCAGCCAGTAACCGTTGCTGACTCCCTTCTTCCTGCCGTCAAGTGCACACTAGGGGAGCACAGAGCCTCAGGTCGAACTTGTCACCACTTTCTATCTGCGTCACCAGTATTTTCCTTTATTGTGGTGTTGATTCCATTTGTTATTTTACTGCAATGCGAAGTCTGATAAGAAAGGAATGAAATCATCGAAGAAAATCAGACAGCCATCCATTATGCATCATTTCCCCTCTGGGAAACTGATGGCTGTTCCTGACTGACATCAGACCTGCACTGCAGCTGTTTGTCACCTGCGCTGAAGCCGCACTTGGCAGACCTGCAGCAAAGCGGACAATTGGCAGATGGATTACATCTTGCATTGATTTCTGCTATCGGTTGGCAGGCAAGGAGCCTCCCGTAGGGATAAGAGCTCATTCCACCCGCCATACTGCTGTGTTGGTGGCTGCTTCTAGGGACGTCCCAATCCAGGATATCTTCAGGGCTGCTACCTGGAAGCCAGCAAACACCTTCATTTCCCATTACCACATTGACATTGAGTCACGCCGGGATGCTAGTTTTGGGGCCTAGGTTCTCCAGTCTCTCTTCCCTAAGTAGGGGGAGTGCGCCTTGCCTCCCTCCTCCTGGAGAACTGCTAGGAACCTACCAACCAGTGTGGATAGAACAACGCATCCACTATCCTAGAAAAACAGGTTACTCACCTGTAACAGTAGTTCTAGGAATGGTATATTTTGTTCATTCACGAACCCACCCAACCTCCCCGGCTCCGACACACAACCCTCTGCTTCCAGTGGGCAAAGATCTGGCATCGAGGGGCAGAGCCGAGGCATATACCACCCAGGTGGGTGAGAGGAGCCAGCTTTTAGACCATCCGGCAAGATTTAAGGGAAAGGGACATAAAATCAGTGTGGATGAACAACATATACCACTCTAGAACTACTGTTCTAGGGACATGAATATGTTGTTCATCCACCTGTAACAGGTTCCTTGCCTTTAAATCTTGCAGGCAGTCAAGCTGCTTCCTCCCACCATCCGGTAGTAAACTCTCTGCTCTCGCCCCATGACACCAGATCTTCCTTACTGCTTGAAGCTCAGGTTCCTCCTTAACAGCTCGCGTGATGGACTGGATCCTAATTCTTTGGTTCGCCCGAAACTCATTTTAAAATTTTCTAGACTTCGGTCATCTTTCTCCCTCACTGCTGCGATGGATAAATTGACTCCCGGATTTCGGCGGTGCCCTTGTGGGCAGAAGATGTCCAGGACGGACCCGCACTCCTCGTCGTCTACTGCCTCAGCCTGAACACGACCGCAGGTCGAAGTCATGCCCGTTGATTTTGACGCCAACATCCTGGAGACAGCTGCCGGTTACAGCTTGACGCCCTGAAGGCACTACCGCGCGGATAAGTTGAAGGAGGCCTGTTGGGCGGTTACCGCGGCGGCTGGTTGGCTGAGCAGCTCGAGGCAGATGATTGCCCTCGAGGAGGAGGTGGCCCAAGTGCACCATCCTCTTCCTCGGTCGCGGCATTTATCCTGCTCTCTCTGGGTACCTCGTATTCAGCATCGTTCAAGGAGCTTTGCCAGTCCCTTTCCACGAAGGGAAAGGGGCCTTCGGGACATTCCTCTCGGTCCAAAAAGAAGTACTCAAAGGGTAAGTCCCATCGTTGGCGTTCGTGGGAGCGGGAGAGGTCTCCTTCCCCGGACAACCGACGGTCGACTTCGGTTGAGGTTGTGGCTAAGGCCGCTGGCTTCACGGTGTCCCCTTCAGGCCAGCAGGCCGAGACACCCGTCGACACGGTCGAGATTTTTCTCGACCCGTCGGACGGGCTGTCGACTGGTGAGGCCGACAGCCCTTCTTCACCGGTCCCCCCGGTGGAGACAGAGGATCTGCCTGCGCCCCCGGTGCTGCAGTCCCTGGTTAAGGCTTCCGAGCCGAGGGAAGAGTGGGTGTCCCCTGCTCCTTCTCAGACCCGTCCTTGAAAATGCAGAGGATCTCTGTCTCAGTCTCGGACATCGTCTCGATCCCGCCGACATCGGCGGTCTTGGTCTTGGCACCGAGGTAAGCGGCGCCGCCGCTCGTCCTCGTCTTCCTCCTCAGAAGAGGAGAGGCTTTGGCGCAAATTGCGTCGACACTACGAGGACCTGATGTGGCAGCAGTTACTTTTGTCCGGGAATAAGCCAACGCCATCGCCTTCCCCGGCCATCAAGTGGCTGTCATCCGAGTGGCCGGAACAACCCCTCGCTGTAGTCGAGGTGCCCAAGCCTGGGTCAGTTGTTCGGCCGAAACCAGCTGCCCCACCGATTATGGTGGAACCTCCGCCTCCACAACCGAAATCGGGGGCGCCAACCAAGGACTCTCGGTCGGGTCAAGGCCTGCCCCACAGGTTGTCGGTCACCCTCACTTCCGACCATCCTCGGCAGGTGGAGGGTGGCTCAGGCCCCAGGCAGCTCTTTGCGGACTCCTCGAGTCCAACGACGACTCCTCCCTGTTCTCCAGGCCAATTGACCTGGAGTCCTCCGGGGGCCAGTCGATGGACGCAAGCCCATCGTCCTTCATAGGTTTGCTTCGACTCATCTCGGAATCCACCGGGATGCAGCTCGAGCCCATATCCAAGCGGGCCAAGTATCCCCTCACGGAGATACTGGACCGAGGGGAATCACCCACAGAGGCCTTTCCGGTGGCTGAAGCCATTGTTGGCCCAGCCTGAACTCTGGCAGCGGCCTGCTTCCTGTCCTGCGCCTTTGGCCAGGATGGCCAGAAATATCTGGTCCCTACCAGCTCTTTGCCTGGTTTTGGAACACCTCTGCCAAGGGGTTGGTCACCGACAGCGTTTTCTGGCGTTCGGGAATGCTAGGGGCGTGGACAAACCCCGGACAAGGGTCAAAAAGCTGGACTCGCTGGGCGCAAAGTGTCACGCTCGTCCTCCGCAAGCCTTGTCAAGCCAGCTGGGCCGTGCTGATGGCACACTTCTCCCACGCCTCATGGGCTCCCTGGATGAGGTGATCCCTCATCTCCCGGCTGACCTGCAGACCACAGTCCGGCAGGTGCGGGACCAGGGTAGGGCAGTGGCTAAGCAGCAGATCCAGACAGCTCTGGACATAGGAGACTCCTGTGCCAGATCGGTTCTGCAGCATGTGGCCATCGCCCGCAGAAGCATGGCTGAGGATATCCACCTTCACTGCAGATACCCAGCACAAACTGGCGGATGTCCCTTCTTGGGCCCGACCTCTTGACCCTGGGTGGAAGGTCCCTCCAGCGGATCAAAGTCAATGCCACTCTGGACTCGGTCACCTCGCCCAGAAGGACAAAGGCCGCTGACAGCAGCAGCACAAACCCTTTCGTCCTTCTGCGCCTGCGGCCCGTCCGGCCCAACAGCACCAGCACCAGGGCCAGCAGGCTCACGCTTGGCATCCCAAACCCAAGCCCGTGGCTTCCTCCAACAGGAAGCAGGGAGGTAAAGGCCCAGGAGGTCCCTCGGCCGGTTCCTCCTCCAAGCCTGCCCAGTGACGGGTCGAGGGGTGTTGCCCCCAGCCTCGTCACTCCTCTCTGGGTTCCCCCCGTGGGGGGACGGCTCCGCCACTTCCTTCCGCCTGGTCCGCTATCACCACGGACCGGAGGGTGTTAGAGGTGGTAGGGAAGGGCCTGCCTCTGGAGTTGAACAGGCCCACCCTTCAAGCGTCGCCCTTGGGGGGACTCTGAGGTCATAGCCTCTCTGTCATCTCGCCGAGCTGATATTGCCCTGCTCCTCGAAAAAAAGGTGATCAGGAAGGTGGCGGATCCTCCTCCAGACCCGGGGTTTGTGTCCAGGTACTTCCTGGTCCCAAAACGGACAGGGGCTGGTGCCCCATTCACGACCTGAACAGGTTCCTAAGGTCTCGGACCTTCAGGATGGTCAATCTGGCTCAGATAATCCCATCCTTGGAACGAGGCGTGTGGTTCTGTTCTCTGGACCTTCAGGACACGTTCTTTCACGTCCCAATCCGTCTGTCCCACCAGAGATTCCTCCACTTCAGAGCAGAGGGATCCCTTTACGAGTTCTGGGCCATGCCCTTGGCTTTCCCTAGCTCCCAGGGTCTTCACCAAATGCATGGCAGTGGTGACAGCATTCCTGCGGTGCCAAAGGGTCTGGGTGTACCCCTACCTGGACGACTGGCTGATTGCAGCCCCTCCAGAGCGGAGGTGGAGCGGTCCAGAGATCTGGCCCTCCAGGTTTGCTCTCAGGTTGGCCTCCTTATCAACGAGGCCAAGTCGGAACTCGTGCCAAAGCAGGTGATACAATTCATCGGGGCAGAGTTCGACTCTCTATGAGCCAGAGCACGGCTCCCGGCGGACAGGGCCAAGGTTCTTTCCTCCTTTGCCCAATCATTTCTGGTTGGGCAATTGCGCCCTGCCCGGGACTTCCTGCACCTCCTGGGCCTCATGGCGGCCTGCACCAGCGTGGTCCGTTGGGCCCGTTGGTACATGCGTCCCCTTCAATGGGGGCTGGCCAGCTAATGGTCACACTGATCCTCTGGATCAGCTGTGACAGTGACCCAGGGATGTGGACGCTCTCAGTGGTGGACCGTTCCAGCACATCTGCAGGAGGGCATCCGTTTGTCCGCCCGGGCAGACGGTCTCGCTTATCGACGATGCCTCTGATGGGTTGGGGTGCCCATCTGGGGGAGCACAGAGTGCGCAGCCTCTGGTCCCCTCAGGAGTCCGATGCCATATCAACCTGCTGGAGCTTTGGTGGTTGGTCTAGCCTCACCGCCTTCGCTCTGTTTCTACGGGGTCATGTGGTTCAGGTCCCGGAGCGGACCATGCCACTCTGACTATGTACTACCTAAACAGCCAGGCGGGAGCTGGCTCCCATGCCTCTGTGCAGGGAAGCTCTCTGCATTTGGTCACTCATGCGCAGCCTGGAGCCGGATCTCCTCGCCATTCATGTGGCAGGAGCCTCCAACACCCTGGCCGATGCCTAAGCTGGATAGGGGCTGCGTCTCACGAGTGGTCTCTCCTGCCAGTAATACAAGATCTCTTCTCCCACTGGGGCACGCCTCAAGCGGACCTGGTTGCCTCCAGGGAGAATGCGAGCTGAAACTGTTTCATACCCGCCCCCTCAGCAGGGGCTCGTTGCAGGGATGCCTTCTCGGGGCCGTGGACCCCAGGCCTCTTCACTTTCCCCATTTCCTTGATCCACAAGGTGCTTCTCAAGCGAGGAGGGACAAGGCGCAGGTGATTCTGGTAGCCCCAGACTGGCCCCGCCAGTTCTGGTATCCAGATCTCCTCAGTCTCAGCTTCAGGCTCCCGAGGCGGCTTCCAGCCCGCCCGGACCTGATCTCAGTCAATCAGGGAAGGTATTCCATCCAGACCTTCAGTCCCTGCACCTGACGGCCTGGTTCCTGGCAGCTAGAGTTCCAGGCCTTGGGTCTTTCCGATGGGGTCCTCAGCGTCGTTGGAGGCATCCCGTAGAAGTCGACCAGAACATGCTCGCCTTCAAATGGAAGAGATTCTCCATTTGGTGTCAGAGCAAGGCCTGGACCCTTCCTCCTGTTCCTTGGCAAGCATTCTGGACTACCTGTGGTCCTTTCTCAGCAAGGGCTTGATTAAGCGACCCTTAAGGTGCACCTGGCAGCCATCTCTGCTTACTGGGCGTGGGCGGGAAGCAGTCGATAGTGCAGGAGAAGGTGGTCGGGCACTTTTTCAAGGCCTTGATCACATATCCCTCCGGTGTGAGAACCTCCACCTCCGTGGGATCTACTGCTGGTATTGGCTAAGCTCATGGGCAAGCCATTCGAACCGATGCACAGGTGTGACATCTCTCACTTGTTGTTGAAGACCGCCTTCTTGGTGGGTATCACGTCAGCCAGAAGGATGGGAGAGCTCCAGGCGCTTTCCATCAAGTCTTCTTATCTGGTCTTTCACAGGGACAAAGTTGTCCTGCGCCCCCAACCGAAATTCCTTCCGAAGGTGGAGTCGGTTTCACCCTAACCAGGTGTTGACTCTGTCAGTGTTCTACCCCAGTCACACCTCGGAGGCGAATATAGGCTCCATACTTTGGACCCTAGAAGGGCGCTCGCTTATTATAAGGCCGGATAGCTGAAGTTTGTGGAAGGTTTGCCAGCTGTTTGTCACCTACGCTGAAGCTGCACCTGGCAGACCTGCAGCCAAGCGGACAATAGGCAGGTGGGTCACCTCCTGCATAGATCTCTGCTATAGGTTGGCAGGCATGGAGCCTCCCAGAGGGATAAGAGCTCATTCTACCCACCATACTGCTGCATCGGTGGCTGCTTCCAGGGACGTCCCTATCCAAGAAATCTGCAGGGCTGCTATTTGGAAGTCGGCACACACCTTCATTACCCACTACCACATCGACCTTGAGTCACGCCGGGATGCTGGTTTTGGGGCCTCGGTTCTCCAGTCTTTATTTCCCAAGTAGAGGGTGTGCGCCTTGCCTCCCTCCTCCCGGAGAACTGCTAGAGTCTGCCAGACAGCAGTGTGTATGAACAACATATCCATGTCCCTAGAAATAGGGTTACTCACCTGTAACAGGGTTGTGCAAGAATGGTGTATGTTGTTCATCCTACATTTCCACCATCCTCGACGCACGGCCTACCAGCTTCAGCGGGCTAGATCTGGCGTCAGCAGGGGCGGAGCGAGGTTTTACCACAGGTGGGTGGGAGGCCAACGAGACCTTCCGGCCAAGATTTAGCGGCAAGGAACCTGCCAGACAGTGTGGATGAACAACATATACCATTCCTAGAACTCCTGTTACAGGTGGGTAACCTGTATTTACAGGTGAGTAACCTGTTTTTCTAGGGACATGGATATGTTGTTCATCACTCGTTGGCGGTATCCTTGCACGCTTTAAATCTTGCGGAAAGATCTTCAACTTTGCTCCTCCACCCACCGGTTAACTCTCGGCTCCGCCCGCAACATGAATCTCCTACCGCTTGGAAGCTCAGGTTCCTCTAACGGCTCTGCGTTTGTGACTGGTTCCTATTTCTCCGTTTGGGATTAAAAATAATATTTTGCAAAAGACTTCCAGTCTTCGATCCCTCGCGGCTGCGATGGATCATCGACTCCGGTTCGGAGATGCCCATGCGGCAGAAGATGTCTCGGCGGATCCACACTCACGTGTGTCTACTGCTAGGCCTTGAGCGACCCGGGAGCTTCCGACCTGTGCTCATCTTTCTCGGCCCTCGTCCTCGAAGACCGTGCTGCCGATTGCAACTGGGGCCGTCGAAAGCGTTCCCTCGGTGAAGTCCAAGGAGGCCGGTTGAGCGGTGTCCATGGCGGGCTTTCGGCGGATCAGCTCGGCGGATGGTCGCCCCTCGAAGAGGAAGCGGCGGCAGACGTATCTTCCTCGGCGTGGCATTTATCCGCTCTCTGGGTTCTTCCTACCGGCTTCCTTTAAGGAGCTTTGTCTGTCCCTCTCCACTAAAGGAGAAGGGCCTGCGTCTGCTGGACCTTTTCTCGGTCCAAAAGAGGGACAAGGAAGGTAAGTCCCTCCGTCGGCGCTCTGGGAGCGGAAGGTCCCTCTCCGGGCCGTCGACCCTCGGCTTACCCGACCGCTCGGCTCGGCCACTGGCCTCACGGTGTCCCGTCAGGTCAGTTGACCGAGACTCCCACTGATGAAGTCGAGATTTTCTCGACCCATTGAGCTGTAGCGCTGGCAGCGAATTCCTCTCCCGGTTCCCGGGAGAGTTAGGAGAATCCGTGGGCTCGCCTGTGCCTCCGGTTCCGGAGCCCTCGGATGGACCTTCCGAGCGAAGGGAGTGCCGGTTCGGCCGACACCTCCCTGCACCGACCCGGAAATTCCGGGACTCTCGGTCTCGGTCTCGGACCTCTTCGGCGGTCCAGCCGTTCCACCGTCATAAGGCGGTCTCGGTCTCGGCACACGCGGTAAGCGGCGTCGCGCTCGTCCTCGTCCTCCTCCTCGGATGAGGAAGCAGGCGTAAAGTGCGTGTCGGCCGATGCGAGGACCTTATGTTACCAACAGCTCCTCCTGGCGGGAATAAGCCGACTCCGGCGCTTCCCGACCATTGAGTCGCTGTCACGGGCACCGACTGACCCTCGACTTGCCGAGGGCCTATACCCAGGCGGTTGTTGGCCAAACCAGCTACTCCACCGATTGCGGTGGAACCTCCGCCTCCACAGCCACCAATTGGGGCTCCGACCAAGGATTCTCGGTCGTGAGGTTTACCCATCGGCTGTCAGTTACCCTCACTCCCGACCCGACCTCGGCAGGTGAAGGGTGGTTCAGGCCAGAGGCAGCTCTTGAGGACTCTTCCGAGTCGAAGATGATTCCTCCTTCTTCTCCAAGCGACTGGACTTGGAGTCTTCAGGAGAGTCAGCCAATGGACGATAGCCCGTCGTCCTTCCTAGGACTCTTCGGCTCATCTGGAGTCTACGGGATGGAGCTCGAACCACGTTCCAAGCCGGACGGGTATCCCCTCACGGAGATTCTGGACCGAGGGATTCTCCGACGGAGGCCTTTCCGGTGGCGAGGCCATAGTGGGTCCAACACTGGAACTTTGGCAGCGCCCTGCTTCCTGCCTCGCCTTCGGCCAGGATGGCCAGGAAGTATCACGGTCCCTACCGGTTCCTTGTCCGGTTTTGAACACCCCTCTGCTGGGGTTGGTTACCGACAGGCGTTTTTCAGTAGCGCCGACAGCGCCAGGGATGTGGACAAACCTCCTGACAAGGAGTCAAGAAATTGGACTATGTCGGTGAAAAGTCTACGCTAGCCTCTCTCGGCCTTCGTCCAGGCCAGTTCGGCCCGTCCTCATGGCACTTTTTCTCATGCCCTGTTGGGCTCCCTGGATGAGGTCATCCCTCATCTTCCGCCCGATCTGCAGACTACGGTTAAGCAGGTGCGGGACCAGGGCAGACAGTGGCCAAACAGCAGCTCCAGACTGCTTTGGATGTAGGGGACTCAGTGCCAGATCGGTGGCGGCCGCGAGTGGCTATCTTGCGTCGGCGAGCTTGGCTGAGGATATCCACCTTTGCCCGGATACCCAGCACAAGTTGGGGATGTTCCTTTGGGGACTGACCTCTTGACCCTGGGGTGGAAGGTCACCTGCAGAGGATCGAGAGTCAATGCCACCTTGGACTCGGTCTCTTCAGCTCAGAAGGACAAGGCAGCAAACCACAGCCTAAGCCTTTCGTCCTTCTGTGCCCCAGCGCCCGGCCCAACAGCGTCAGGGCCAGCAGGCTCGGCCTTGGCATCCCAAACCCAAGCCGCCGGCTTCCTCTAACAGGAGGCAGGAGAGAAAGGGCCCAGGAGGTCCCTCGGCGGTCCCTCCTCCAAGCCTGCCCAGTGACGGGCTGAGGGGTGTCGCCCCCATCCCCGTCACCTTACCCCTGGGTCCCCCCGTGGGGGGACGGCTCCGGCACTTCCGTTCCGCCTGGTCCGCTGTTACCACGGACAGGTGGGTCTTGGAGGTGGTGGGAAGAGGCCTGCCTCTGGAATTCGAGCAGGCACCACCCTTCAGAGCCGTCGCCCCTCGGGGGGCTTCGGGATCCCCAGCCTCACTGGCGGCTCGTCGAGCCGACATCACTCTCCTCCTCCAGAAGGAGGTGGTAAGAGAGGTGGTGGACCCTCCTTCAGACCCAGGGTTTGTGTCCAGGTACTTCCTGGTTCCGAAACGGACGGGGGGCTGGCGCCCCATTCTCGACCTACACGACCTAAACAAGTTCCTAAGGTCTCGAACCTTCAGGATGGTCACTCTGGCTCAGATAATACCATCCTTGGAGCAGGCGTGGTTTCTGCTCTCTGGACTTGCAGGGCCAGCGTTTTCCACGTCCCTATCCGTCCGTCTCACCAGAGATTCCTTCGCTTCCGGAGCGGAAGGATCTCTCTTGAGATTCAAGCCATGCCCTTGCCGGCCTCTCCAGCTCCCAGGGTCTTCACCAAATGCATGGCAGTGGTGACAGCATTCCCTCTTGCGGCGCCGGGGTCGGTGTGCCCTTACCTGGACGACTGGCTGATAGCAGCTCCCTCCAGGAAGGAGGCGGAGTGGTCCAGAGATCTGGCCCTCCAGGTCTGCTCTCAACTGGGCCTCCTTATCAAGCGAGGCCAAGTCGGACTCGAGCGAAGCAGGTGATTTTTATTCATCGGGCGCCGCTCGACTCTCTTGAGCCAGGCGCGGCTCCCGGCGGACAGGGCCGAGGTTCTTTCCTCCTTTGCCCGATCATTTCTGGTTGGCAATTAGCACCCGGGACTTCCTCGCCTCCTGGGTCTCATGGCGGCCTGTACCAGCGTGGTCCGTTGGGCCCGCTGGAACATCGTCCCCTTCAGTAGGGACTGGCCAGCCAGTGGTCCTGGCTGCGATCCCTTGGACCAGCTTGTGTCGGTGACACAGGGGATGTGGAGCGGCTCTCCAGTGGTGGACCGTTCCAGATCATTTGCAGGAGGGCATCCCGTTCGTCCGCCCGAGCAGCCGGTCTCTCTGTCGACCGATGCCTCTCTGATGGGTTGGGGTGCCCATCTGGGGAACACCGGGCTCATGGCCTCTGGTCCCGCGGGAGTCCCGATGCCACATCAACCTGCTGGAGCTCCGGCGGTCCGCCCTAGCTCTCACCGCCTTTGCTCCGTTCCTCCGGGGTCAAGTGGTCCAGTCCAGGACGGACAATACCACGACCATGTACTATCTAAACCGCCAGGGCGGGGCCCAGCGCTCCATGCTTCTATGCAAGGAACTCTCCGCATTTGGTCACTCGTGCGCAGCCTGGGCGGATCTCCTAGCGCATTCACGTGGCAGGAGCCTCCAACACCCTGGCCGATGCCCTGGGCGGATAGGGGCTGCATCCCCAGTGGTCTCTCCTGCGGAGGTAGTACAGCATCTGTTCTCCTTTGGGGCACACCTCAGGTGGACCTGTTTGCCTCCATGGAGAGCGAAGCTGAGTCTGTTTCATGCCGCCCCCTCAGCAGGGCTCGCTGCAGGGGATGCCTTCTCGAGGCAATGGACCCGGGCCTCTTTTCGCCTTTCCCCATTTCCTTGATCCACAAGGTGCTTCTCAAAGCGAGGAGGGACAAGGCGCGGTGATTCTGATAGCCCCAGACTGGCCTCGCCAGTTCTGGTACCAGATCTCCTCAGTCTCAGCTCCAGGACTCCATGGCAGCTTCCAGCTCGCCGGACCTGCTCTCAGTCAATCAGGGAAGGTGTTCCATCCGGACCTTCAATCCCTGCACCTGACGGCCTGGTTCCTGGCGGCTAGAGTTCCAGGCTTTGGGTCTTTCCGACGAGGTCCTCAATGTAGTTGAGGCGTCCGTAGGAGTCGACCAGAAAATGCTATGCCTTCAAATGGAAAAGGTTTTCCATTTGGTGTCAGAGCAAGGGCTTGGACCCTTCCTCCTGTTCCTTGGCAAGCATCTTGGACTATTTATGGTCCCTTTCTAGTCAAGGGCTTAGGTCGGCGTGACCCTAAGGGTGCACCTGGCAGCCATCTCTGCTTACCGGGCGCGGGCCGGAAGCCAGTCGGTGGCGCAGGAGAAGGTGGTCTGGCGCTTTTCAAGGCCTTGATCACATTTCCTCCAGTGCGGGAACCCCCACCTCCGTGGGATCTACTGCTGGTACTGGCAAAGCTCATGGGCAAGCCATTCGAACCTATGCACAGGTGTGCTCTCTCTCACCTGTCGTGGAAGACCGCCTTCTTGGTGGCTATCACGTCAGCCAGAAGGATGGGAGAGCTCCAGGCGCTTTCCATCGAGTCTCCTTACCTGGTCTTCCACAGGGACAAAGGTTGTCCTGCGCCCCACCGAAATTCCTTCCGAAGGTGGTGTCGAGTTTCACCTTAACCAGGTGTTGACTCTGCGGTGTTCTACCCCAATCCACCTCGGAGGCGAATATAGGCTCCATACTCCTGGACCCTAGAAGGGCGCTAAGCTTATTATAAGGAGCGCCACCGGCTGAAGTCGGGGAGAGGTTCGCCAGCTGTTTGTCACCTCGCTGAAGCCGCATCTGGCAGACCTGCAGCCAAGCGACGATAGGCAGGTGGGTAACCTCCTGCATAGATCTCTGCTATAAGTTGGCGGGCATGGAGCCTCCCAGAGGGATAAGAGCTCATTCTGCCCGCCATACTGCTGCAACGGTGGCTGCTTCCAGGGACGTCCCTATCCAGGAAATCTGCAGGGCTGCTACCTGGAAGTCAGCAAACACCTTCATTACCCACTACCACATCGACCTTGAGTCACGCCGGGATGCTGGTTTTGGGGCCTCGGTTCTCCAGTCTCTCTTCCAAGTAAGTATATGGGGGTGTGCGTCTTGCCTCCCTCCTCCCGGAGAACTGCTAGGAGTCTGCCAATGAGTGTGGATGAACAACATATCCATGTCCCTAGAAATACAGGTTACTCACCTGTAACAGGAGTTCTAGGAATGGTATATGTTGTTCATCCACGCCCACCGACCTCCCGGCTTGACGCACAACCCTGAGCTTCCAGCGGGCCCAGATCTGGCGTCATGGGGCGGAGCCGAGAGTTATACCACCCGGGTGGGTGGGAGGAGCAAGCTTGAAGACCTTCCGGCAAGATTTAAAGCGGCAAGGATACTGCCAATGAGTGTGGATGAACAACATATACCATTCCTAGAACTCCTGTTACAGGTGAGTAACCTGTATATTTTGTTGCTGTTGAGAATGCCCTGTACCAGCAATTCCTGATGGAGATGATCCAGGGGTTTGACCTTGAAGCCTGTGCAAGCCATGATTGGGTAGCCCTGGCATTGGGACTTCTTGGATTTCCCAATGTTGAATTTGTAGTTATTCCTTCTTAAACTAGAGTGATGGAGGAGGCATCTAAGACTGTGTGGAGGCACACCCTCTCCAGTGCAGCCATCCCCAGGGACCTCATGTGGTACTGTGGGTCCACAGGTAAGATACTTCACCCTCCTTGGGGCTTGAAATACTGCAGACCTGGTGTGGGCCATGGCACTTCACACATGACTGACCTCCAGATCCAGCCTTTAGAGGCAGATTCTGCTCAGTCTGATGCTTTTGGGAGGAAGTCTTTTTCCTTGGCACGTGCCCTAATGTGCTTCTCTGCACATCAGGCCCATATGGCGACTTATAGCCGTTTGCCTGTGGTTGCAACTACACATCCTGGAAGCTACACTGCCACCAAGTGAGACAGCAGGCTATTGTCCTTTCTAAGCGTGGGTCTGGAGGAAGCACAGCACCAGTTGAGGGCATCTTACAATGCCAGAAAGGTGACCTCAAGACTGGTAGGAACCACAGTCTACATTAGACAGGCTGCATGGCTTCATCTGTTCCATTTGGCACCTGTGGTCTGGCACAGGGTGCTTAATTTACACTTCCATGGAGCCCATTTCTTGTCCTCCAGGGTTAGATGGGAACTGTTGAGGAACCCTTCTGCTGCTGTACCACAAGAGCGCCCATCACATCCTAACCAGTTTCAGGTCTCACCAGGCCTGTAAAGAGCCCCTGCCCTCAGGTTTTCTCGCCCACTCTGAGGGTTGAGGATATCTGTTACCCTTACGGTAATCCCGCTCCTCCCTCAGATAAGAAGGAAACCTGGTACTCTGACCCATAAGTGTGAATCAGTGGTGAAGACTGATTCTTGGAAGATATGAAAGTTACAGACTAACTGGCTGCTGATCTTCCAGAACATCTTCACTATTGTGGAGTAGTTTTGTTTTGTTTTTTTGTTTGTTTGTTTTTAAGGGGGCTTCGGACCCATTGCTTGGTTCCCATTCCCATAAAAAAAATAAATAAATAAAACTGGAGTGAGGGTTCCTTTTAGGGCCCTTATACCAACCAAAACAAAAGTGAGAGAAGGCAGCTGCCTTCCTTTTTCTTTCTTGTCCTCCTTCACCCTGACTGAGGTAGATCCCTTCCTGGGATATATCCTTTTATTTGCTGAAAGCACTCTATGCCTCTGGGTACTATCCAGTCTAACACCACTTGGCAGTTGCACTGTCTGTGGAAGAGTACCTCGCACTGGATTGGATCAGTACACTAGCTCTTCACACTAGGGTACATCCCTGTTGTTGCAGGAGGCATTTCCTTTTTAGTTTTTTCTTCTGTGCCAGACTGTCCATTTGGTTTGTATGCCATTCTCCTTTGCCAGCTAGACTGTTAGCCCAATACCATATGGGGTGCCTGGGGAGATGAACACAGCTCAACTGCTTTGGGCAGTTTGGCCTTGCAGCTCCATATGCACATAGGATTCCTTCCTTTTTTTCCCTGACGGGGGGAACGAAATTTTGACTAATTATTTAGTTTTCCATCAGGTAGCATGGGGTCTGTTTCTTCCAAGGATTCTATGTGATTCATTCCTATTTTGGTACGTTGTGCCATCTCATTTGCAAGAGGGTACCATTTCCAGGCATCCTTTCTTGTTTTTCTGCCAGAACCACAGGCTAGTGGTGTGAGGCTCCGTTTCCGTACCTAACTACCCTTTAAGCCACCTAGTGTGTCCTTTTTTCCTTTATACAGAACAGGAGCGCCACTCCACACTAGCAACCTGTGCCTGGTAACAGTTCAGTTCGGGAACAGACAGCAAAGAATACCGGCACCAGGTTTCAGTATCATTTCCAAAGCTTCACTTTAATGCATGTAAAAAGGCATACAAAGGTGTACAGCACCTTAGTGGTGGAAAAAATGTCTTTTACACATTTTTCCACCACGTAAGTACTATACACCTTATGGCTTCTTACATGCATTAAAAAGTGAAGCCTAAATGTATGAAACTGGCTATCCGATCCTTTCCCTTTTTCAAAGGTTGGTTGTCAGGTTTTATTTTGTTGTTAATATTTCCTATATCCTTTCCCCATCCCTTTGGGTAGGAACATTTTAGCCCTCTCTATTTTTCCCCACTTTGTTTCTCTTGTGGCAAACAGAACTGAGGCTAGTGAGGGAGCCGGCAATGGTTATTGGCTGGTGTGCGGTAGCACATGGGGCTGCACAGGCACCATGCCCAATAGCTGTGGCCAGCCCTATGGCAAAGCTTTGCTCCTGCAGGGTTCCAGTGCCTCAGGCCCAGACCCATAAGTGGGAATCAGTGGTGAAGATATTCTGAAAGATCAACAGCTATAGTAAGTAAGTAAGTAGTAGTATGATTTGATTGTTGACCATGAAACACCTTACAATGTTCAATAAATATCCATAAAATGCAAAAACCCAGCAACAGGTTGGGAATGGACTTGGGCCATTGGAAGGCCAGCTGGGGAGGGAGGAGAATGAAGCATCTGGGACAGCTCTCCTTCTCCGGGGAGGGTGGGGCGTGCACGGTGCCTGCTGGCCCTGGCAGAGGCTGGGAGCACAGCAGGGGCGTCCGGGTTCAGTGCTCAGGGGAGTGACAGGCCGGTGTTTTCCTTGGCGTTGGGGCGTCCTCCCATGAAAACCAAGCGCTTCCTGGCTGGCGGATGGCGAGTCTCTCTGTCCTCCGCTGCTGCCCGATCCCATGACCGACACACCTCAGCGCATCCCGGGCCAATGGCGAAATCGCTAGCCAACCCCCACAGGTGCCTTTCGCTCGGAGGAGGGGGACCCGTCCGGCGAAGGGATATGCCAATTACCTGGGGGAGTCGCAATGTGAGGTTGGTAGCCGGTGTGGGAATCGGGCAGGCAGTCGGTAAGGGCGAAGGAGACCCGAAGGAGTGGGCAGCCAGGAAGGAGGAAAGGCGCAAAAAAAAAGCAGAAGATCACATAATACATATACAAGTTTAAAAGTAGCCCATAATGGACTTATTTCATAATTCTCATTAATAGTGCACAAAATTTCCTCGAGCAAATGTGAACATATACACAATAAAAAGATGTTAATTGACATATAACATAGAAAAATAGAATATGACAGCAGATAAGGACAGCTTGGCCCCACCCAGTCTGCTCGTTTCCCTACCTAATGGATAAGCTGCAGATCCTAGCTAACCAACAGCCTGCTTCGTCAACTTCCATCCCAGGATTGCCTCATGTCTGCCCCATCGTTCTTGAATTCCACCACTGTTTCAAACAACATGAAGTCTTGCTGTATTCTGACTAAATGCAGTCAGCCCCAGCACTTGAACTGCCCCGGAAAGTAAGGAGTTAACTCTGTGCAGAAGCATAGAACGTTGAGCTCAAGCTCGGTTTTCAAACCTCTGTCTCTAGCACTCTGAAGTGTAACCGTCAGATTTTTTACTCCGCCTAACAGGTAGTCACTCTGGAGATTCCTCCTGCACTTCAGTTCAGTATCAGTTGAAATCGGTCGGTTTTACCTAACCGTTTCTTTATTTTGGTCTTCTTACCTCAGTCTTGGTAACAGTAAGTGGTAGTAGTAGGTAGTTATTGTATTATTGTGGAAATTGTTTTTGCCTTCGGTTCTTCTCCAGTCAGTCTGGTTTGGAACCGAACCCCATTCTATTTTGTTTTATTTCTGAATATTACTGTGGTTTCGGTGCAAATTCGATTCCTAAAAATTCCGATTTCCGGTTTTTAACTGACCCGTGGCACAGTTGAACCGATCACTTTCTAGTTGCCTGGCGTAATAGCTGGTAAGGGTAACTTTTCAGTATTCCGGCATGTCTGAGAAACCAAAGAAAACCGGTCCCACTGGGTTTCAGCACTGTACTAGTATAAGGAGGCCTTTGTCAAGGCCGTCCCTCACTGTCTGTGTTTACTGTCTGGGGTTTGGCCACCTCAAAGAAGACTGCCAAATCTGTAAAAACTATCCCAAAGCCACTCTGGAAAAACGTTTGAGTAGGCTAAGGGAGAGGGAGGCCAAGAAGTCCACTGACCCGGATGGCCAGCCCGATTCGGCAGTTGCCGAACCTGAGGGGGTGCCCACTGACCTAGGCGATACCTCCTCGGGCAAAAGGAGAGCTGATTCTGCGGAATCAGTTCCTAGCAAAAGGAAACAAAAAACAGCCAGTTTGGATCCTACTTCCCATGTTCTGTCCGTAGAGGAGATTGCTAAAGCGATTTCTATTGTTCAGTCGCTTTGCCCGGTTCCGACCAAACCGGCAACGGTTCATAGAGGTTCGGTTTGGTCGGACATAGTCGCTTCTGACATTGATCCAGAGGCTTTCTATGAGGGTGATTGGGATGGAGAAGAAGAGTATGATGAAGAGGAAGATGAAGGCCTAGATGAGCCTGTAAAGCCTGACATCTCCCCAGACAGGCCTTCCAATGCATCTCCTCCCAGACTTTCTGAGTCCCCTCTCCCATTTCTTGTTTTACAAGAAAGTGGCTGATACTCTTCAGCTCCCAGTGGAAGAAGCTGAACAGGATCAGGAGGAACCTGATTTTATGGAAATGATGGATGTCCCAGAGTCGAAGAGAGAGTGTATCCCACTGCATAAATCTCTGGGGAAACAGACACAAAAAAATTTTGCAGTTTCCAACTTCTATACCTCCTGTGGATAAAAAGATGGACAGCAGGTATACCTTGTCAGGTCCTGGAACAGAATTTCTTATGACTCATTGCAGCCATGTTGGGGTAGTGCAGGCTGCAGCCTGTGATAAGGCTAATATTCCCCTGCCATCTCACCCCCCCAGAGAAGGATTCTAGGAAAGTGGATGCCATGGCCAAGAAACAATACTTGGCATCCTCTTTGGGACTCAGACAAGCCAATTATATGGCATATACAGCCAGGTACCAGAAATCGAGGTGGGATACGGTTCTGGAACTGGCTAAGAATGCCCTTCCCCAGCTAGCCAAGGAGCTGGAGAAGGTGGCTGCAGACGGTATTGAGGCATCCAAGGTCCAGTTTCATGCTGCTGTTGACTCGAATGATGTGCATTCCAGGGTCATGGCTACATCTGTCTCCATGAGGAGATTAGCTTGGCTCAGATGTACCAGTCTATCACAGGATACCCAGACTAAGGCCATGGATTTTCTGTTGCTGGTAACTCTCTGTTTGGCGAACAAACAGAGGCTTACATGAAGAAGATGGATGAATACAGGACCACTTATAGGAATGCTGCAGCAAAAGAGAAGCAGACCACTCCTCAGAAGCAGCAGTTTAGGGCTGACAGGGGTAGGCCTTTTAACAGGCCTTTTTACCAAGCCCAGGCTTCCTCTTCTTTCCAGCAGAGGGGGTTCTTCAGGGGAAGAGGCAGACGAGGGATGACCAGGACCCCAGCATCCACTCAGTCCAAGCCCCCTGCCAAAGTGACACCCTGACGTGTCAGTCAGGGTCGCTTCCCCAATTCCTGTAAGGGGCAGGCTGGCTCACTATTCCCAGGCCTGGGATTCCATTACCTTGGACAAATGGGTCCTGGAAGTAGTGAGCCAGGGACTTGTTCCCAGCTTCAAAAGGTTCCCAAAGATGAGAGCAAGATCTTTCACCCCTCTCCCCTTGGAGACAAAGGCCTTAGAGGCAGAAGTCTCTCTCTCTTCTGCTCATGCAAGCAGGTACCTCTTTGTCACGGGGAAAAGGACTTTATTCCAAATACTCCCTTACCCCAAAAGGCAGGAGAGTGGCGACCCATCCTAGATTTAAGGTACCTCAACAAACACTTAACAAAACCAAAGTTCAAGATGGTGACTCTGGGAGTAATTCTTCCCTCTCTGAGACCAGGAGACTGGCTAGCCTCCTGGATCACAAGGATGCCTATTTCCACATACCCATCAGACATTCCCACAGAAAGTACCTCAGGTTGAGTGCCCTCAGGCCATTACCAGTTCAGAGCCATGCCTTCGGCCTAACATCTGCTCCAAGGGTGTTTACCAAGTGCCTGGCAGTAGTGGTGGCATTCTTCAGGAGACAGGGTATCCTTCTGTTCCCATACCTGGATGACTGCTCCTAGTAGGTCAGTCCCCAGGCCAAGTCAAGTCAAGCTTAGAGGTCACCCAAAGGCTCCTGGAGTCCTTGGGCTTCATTCTAAACCTAGAAAAGTCATGTTCTGGAACCAGCTCAACTGCTCACTTTCATAGGGCGTGACTTAGACACTGCCCAGGCAAGAGCATTCCTTCCTCTTTCAAGAGTTCAGTCTCTAGTCACTCTGGCTTCCTCTTTTCAACCTCTAGTTTCTCGCTCAGCCAGGCATTTTCTTCAGTTTCTGGGCCACATGGCAACCTCCACAGCTGTGGTCCAGGAGCAAGGTTTCAGATGAGAGATATTCACTTCATCTCAGATCTTACTGGTCTCAGAAAAGGACCTTCCCTCCAAATTGGTTCCAGTGTCCCAGACTCTAGTTCAGGCACTCCAGTGGTGGCTGGAGGAGGACAACCTCGGCAAGGTGTCCTATTCATCAGTCAGGTTCCTTCAGTGATTCTCACCATGGCCGCTCTCTCCTGGGCTGGGGCCCATCTGGACCAGCTTACAGCTCAGGGAACCTGGTCTCACCAGGAGTCCCTTCTTCACATAAACCTTCTGGAGTTGAGGGCTGTCTTTCTAGCTCTGCAGACATTCTCAACTATGGTTCAGGGGAAAGTAGTACAAATCAGGACAGACAATACCACAACCATGTGGTACATCAACAAGCAGGGAGGCACTCGGTCCTCAGCCTTGTGCACAGAGGCCATGAAGGTATGGTCTCTGGCTTATTCCCTTCACACTTCCCTGGTGGCTGTACACCTACCAGGGAAGGACAACATCTTAGCAGATGCTCTCAGCAGAATTTCCCAGGGTCATCACGAATGGATTCTGAATCCCCTGGTCCTTCAGGTTATCTTCAACAGGTGGGGTACTCCAGAGATAGATCTCTTTGCAGCCCCGGACAATCACCAACTTCTTCTTTTTTGTTGCAGGCCTCCTCTACTGGGCTTTGTACAACAGGAGGCTCCACTATTGGATTGGACAAGCAGGTTCCTGTATGCATTTCCTCCTTTCCCTTTGATCTTCAGGGTTCTGATCAAGGCCAAATCTCAGCCTTGCAGAGTGATCCTAGTGGCACCAGACTGGGCCAGACAGCCGTGGTATCCTCTACTACTGTCATTGTCAGTGACAAGGCCTCTGTGTCTTCCCAGACAGTTCAATCTGCTGACATCCTCTCAGGGGAGGATCCTCTATCTTAATCTTCAGGCTCAAGGCCTGGCTCTTGAAGAGTTAGAATATGCACATTTAAACCTTTCTCAATCGGTTTTGGATATTCTGAAGGTTAGCAAGAAACCTGCTACCAGGAAAACTTACAATTCCAAGTGGAAAAGATTTGGTTTTTTGGTGTTCCCAAATACCTGTTCAGCCAGAATTAGCTGACATTGCTACTGTATTGGACTATTTGGTGCATCTTAATAGTTTAGGCCTTCGGTCCACTACGCTTAAAGTGCATTTGGCAGCTGTGTCTGCCTTCCTTTCAGCTGGGAAGGGCTCTTCCTTAGGCTCTCATCCAGTTTTCCAGAAATTCTTCAAAGGTCTGATGCATGTTAATCCTCCCTTTCGAGCCCCTATCTCTTCTTGGGATCTGAACATCTGTACAGCAAAGCTTATGCAGCCCCCTTTTTGAGCCTCTAGCTTCAGCAGAGCTGAAATACTTGACATGGTAAACTGTATTCCTGGTAGCCATTACCTCTGTCAGGAGGATCAGTGAGTTACAGGCTTTATCAGTGGAACCTGATTTTATTTCTTTTCACAGGGATAAGGTGGTCCTTCGAACTAACAGAAAGTTTCTTCCCAAAGTGGTCTCAGACTTTCATCTGAACCAATCTATGACATTGCCTGTGTTTTTTACTGACCGTTCTTCCTCTGGGGAGCGAAGATTACACAGTCTTGATGTAAAAGGCCCTTAGTTACTGTGTGGAGCATACTAAGGCCTATAGGAATAGATGTTCTCAGTTATTTCTCACCTATGGTGAGGTGGGAAAGAAGCAAACCAGCCACCAAGAGAACTGTTGCCAGGTGAATTGTCTCCTGTATCAATTCTGCTATTCAAAACTTGGGAGGAACCCCTCGGAGCTTGAGGGCTCATTCCTACCAGGGGTACAGCTGCTTGGCTCGTAGCAGCTAGGATATCCCTAGTGGAAATTTGTAAAGCAGCCACCTGGAAAACTGTTCACACATTTACCAAACATTATTCTCTGGACATTCAGTCTAGAAATGATGCTAGGTTTGGCACAGCTGTGCTGCAGAGCCTGTTCCCCAAATAGGTTCTGTGACTCCCTCCTCCAAGGGGGTACTGCTTGGTAGTCTGCATTTAGTCAGAATACAGCAAGACTTCATGTTGTTTGAAGAAAAAATTACTTACCATAGTAATGTTGTTTCTTCTAATGGAGTCTTGCTGTATTCTGACCTCCATCCTCCCTCCCTCCTAGAACCCAGTAGTTTTGGGATGTGGGTGGCAGGCACATGTTTGCACCCAGAGGTGTGCTTGCATGCACTATCTTATGGGTTTTAGTTATGTTTTAGCTTTCTACCTACTTTGGTTTTATATTTTTGCTTTCTTTTTGGGTTCTCGACTTGAGTCTTTGACCCTAAAAACAATTTGTGCAGCCATTTGGCTTGCAAGAGTTGAAATAATTTCCACCTATTACTTTTATTAGTTAGTGCTCATAATAATCTGATGGTTACACTTCAGAGTGCTAGAGACAGAGGTTTGAAAACCGAGCTCGAGCTCAACGTTCTATGGTTCTGCATAGAGTTAACTCCTTACTCTCTGGGGCAGTTCAAGTGCTGGGGCTAACTGCATTTAGTCAGAATACAGCAAGACTCCATTAGAAGAAACAACATTACTATGGTAAGTAATTTTTTCTTTTGACTCCACAACCTCCTCAGAAAGGCTGTTTCATGCATCCACAACCCTCTCAGTGAAAAAATACTTCCTCACATTACCTCTGAACCATCCCCCCCCCCAGCTTCAAATTGTGCCCCCTTGTTCTTGCACACCTCTTTTTCTAAAAGATGCTGTACTCTTGGACTTTGTTGATTCCCTTGAGGTATTTGAAAGTTTCTGTCATGTCCCCCTCTCCTCGAGGCTATACATATTAAGATCCTTAAGTCTCTCTTGATATGTCTTCTGGTGCAGACCCTGCACCATTTTAGTTGCCCTCCTCTGGACAGCCTCCATCCTGTCTGTCTTTGCGGAGACTGGGTCTCCAGAACTGCACGCAGTACTCCAGATGGGGTCTCACCAGCTGTCTGTACAGAGGGATAACAACTTCCTGTTTTCTACTGGTGATGCCTCTCTCTATGCATCCCAGTATCCCACCAGCCCTACTTACTGCCCTCTCACGTTGCTTGTTCACCTTTAGGTCATCTGATACGACTACCCCAGGTCCCTTTCCATTTTTGTTGTTGTTAGTATCTCACCCCCCATTGTGTACTCTTCCCCTGGGTTTCTGTTTCCCAGGTGCATTACTTTGCACTAATTAGCATTGAAACTAAGCTGCCATACATTTGACCATTCCTCCAACCTTGCCAAGTCTCTTCTCATCCTTTCTACCCACCCCTTGTGTATCAACTCTGTTGCAGATCTTTGTGTCGTCTGCAAAGAGACATACTTTTCCTTCCAGTCCCTCTGCAATGTCGCTTATAAAGACATTAAAGAGGACCAGTCCCAGTACTGAACCCTGCTGTACCCGGGTACCCCACTAGTAACCCCCCTTTCTTCAGAGCAGTGGTGTAGCCAGGCATTTCAGATTTGTACCACAACCTGCCACACTGCTACCCCCTCCCTTACTGTTGTTCATGCCTGCACCCCCCACGACTCGGGTCCAAGGTTCCTGGCTCCAGTCAGATGATTCCCACACTAGACCTGCCATCTGTCTGCCCTGCTAGTGTGGTGCTTGCTACCCACTGGTAGAAGCCACTAACTGCACCACGAGTCCAAGATCATGGCATAAATTTATTCTCACTCCCCTGGGTAGGCAGATTTGCTCCACTTGCCACTCCACATGAAGTCTTCATTCTTTTAGCTGGCTCTGAGTCTGTTCTTCCATCTGCTGCTCCTCAGTTCTTTACTGCTTCTCTAGCTCCCAGTACAATTGAACTAATAGTATGGCTTCTGACTTTGCTGGAGCATATAAACTTGCTGCCTCAGACTTGCCACCCCCTACCACATGCAGGCCAATTACTATGCAGATGGACCATGCAAACCTAATTGAGACCTTCAGCTTCAACGTCCATGGTCAACTCTGCCACCCCCAAACAAAGCTGAAAGAGAAAAGAAAAAGCCTGCGGAACCAGACAAAGGAATTTAAACGTGATGGACTAGAGAGGGCAGAGCAGTGCTGGCCAGCTTGTTTGCTACCCCCTGCTACTAAACTTGGTATGCCATGGCTTACTTGGAGTATCAGTAGCTACACCCCTGCTTCAGAGTAGACTCCATTTATTATTACCCTCTGTGTCCTGTTCTCCAGCCAATTTTTTACCCAGGCTACCATCTTGGGACCCACTCCCAGGCTGGCCAACTTGTATATTAATCTTTTGTGTGGGACTGTGTCAGATGCCTTGCTAAAGTCTAGGTAGGCCATGTATATAGCCCCTCCCATATCTACTACTTTGGTCACCCAGTCAAAGAAATCTGTTAGATTCGTCTGACATATCCTTCCCGCTGTGAATCCATACTGCCTTGGGTCCTGCGCTCCTCTGGTCTCTAGGTACTCAGCAGTTCTTTCCTTCAGAAGTGATTCCATCATTTTCCCAAACATGGAGGTTAAACTAACAGGTCTATAGTTTCCTGCTTCTGCCCTGCTCCCACTTTTGTGAAGTGGAATCACATCTGCCCTCCTCTAGTCTTCAGGTACCACCCCATCCTCCTATGATCTATTAAAGAGGGTAGTCAGTGGTGTCACTAGTTCTACCCTTAGTTCTTTTAGAATTCTGGGATGAATCCCATCAGTCCCCATTGCTTTGTCCACCTTCAGTTTTAAGAGTTCCTTCAGAACCCTTTCTTCGGTGAAAGGGCTACTATAAACCCCATATTCAGTGTGTTTCTATGTTTCTTTCTTATTTTAACAATGGTCATAAAATATTTTGCTAGTCAAGTGATAGTATACCCATCATTAGTGCTCATTAGAACATACATCATCTCACTTTTTGACACATTTGACCATTGTAAAAATGGGCTTAACCAATATTGTTTGACTCTACCATACCAAGGACACTGCCATAACATGTGTAATAGATCCTCCCCTCCCACCTCTATCCTATATATTTCATGTATTTTGGATAATTTGTTATATCTTATTTTGGTTATATTGCTCTCCAGTAGTTCCAATTTTGCTTTAATAAATATATTCCCAAGTGTCTTATTCAGTAATGTATCCCAATAGCTTCTAAATTCAAACAATCCATTATTTTTAGCATACCAATTCGAGAATCTAGAACCTCGTATTTTCAATATGTCCTGCTCTGTCCCATAGTTATTAATTTTGTTTTGAATATAGTTCTTATATTTACTACTTAATTTAATATTTTTCTTATAGTATATTTTTAATACAGATGATTCATATTGGTCTAACTTATTATAAATCTCTTGTATCCAATTTTGTTTACCACATTCATTTTCATTCCATTTTAAATGCTCCTGAAGACGATCTTTGTCAAATTTTCATCATCCAGTCTAGTTAGATGAAGCCAGAATTTAAGTTTTCTCTTTGCAGTAGCACATTGCTTTTATTAAGCCAATTCAGCTCTAAGATATACCGAAGGGCATGAGGCAGATATTTCCAGCATCGAACGTATTGTTTTGTATGCGGGACTCATGAGGCTATCTGCATCTGTAGTAGCTTATATTTCAGCTGCATAGAGCAGTTGTGCCTATCATTTAACTTTGATTGCTTTTAGTAGAGGCCTCAAGGTATAACCGCCATAAGTATAATTGAATTTTCTTAATCCAGTTGCTGTTTTTCAATTGTTCCTTGGGTTGTTTCTCTATGTTGTTTCCAATTACTATTATTAGAGTAAGTTAGACCAAGATATGTATAATATTTGACACACACTAGTTCATGTTCTCCTAGTCTCCAGTGATAATTTGTTTTGTTAGACCCAAGGGTCGTAGTCTTTGTTTTGGTCTAATTAATTTTCAATTTCAGATACTTGGAATATTTTTCCAAAGCATTAAGTTGTGTTTGTAGACTCCCCAGTTTGAGAAATTAGAATTAGATCATCAGCATATGCTAATGTAGATGTTACCCTAGATCCTATTTTAGAGCATCGCGATCACTTGACTCAAGTTCTCTAATAAGTGGATCCATATATAGATTAAATAAGGTCGAGCGAGAATAGAACCTTGTCTTACACCACGATTTATTTTAAAAGGTTTGAGTCGTTTGGCCACTGGGACCTAATCTAACCTTAGCCAAAGTTTCATTATATAAGAAGGGAGGTTATCATACAAAGATGACTCAATGCCTCTAGTACTCATTATTTCCCATAACAGCGGTCTATGAACTGTGTCAAACGCAGCTGATAGGTCAGTATAATGCCATGTACAGTTTTTGTTTCCTAATTTTAATGCATTTATGCAGTAAGTGACTCAAAATAAAGCAGTTATCTATTATTGAAGCTGCTTGACTGAAACCTGCTTAGGCTTCACTAATTCCCCATTGTCTGTATTTGGAGCAACAAATATTTAAGTAAAATAATGAAAAAATGTTTAAACTCACATCTACTAAACTTATGGGGCGATACATTGCTGGGTCCCCTATACTTCCCTTTTTATATATGGGAATAATTTTAGCACCTTTCGAGGAAGATGAAAAATATTGTTCTTGGATGCATTTATTAAAGAAATTTGATGATGATAAACTCCATAACGGAGTATTATATGCAAACACTTCTGGGATTTTATCTGGTCCAGGTGCTTTATTAGTCTTCATGGGTTTAGTGGCCAAATAGACCTCCATATTTGTAAGTTGTAAGAAGTTATATTCCTCATAGGATCCAAACTTGATTTCCACAATATTTGAGTTAAAAAAGATGCCTTCAGAATAGTCTAGCCATTGTGACTCTGAGATATAACAATCAGGGTTATTCTTACTATTTATAGAGCCCTTTGCCACAAGTTGCCAAAATCCTTTATCGACTCTTTTTCAGTTGTTTGTAACATTTGGGCCCATTTCTTTTCTGAAACTCCTTTCTCTAATAATATTTTTGATATTCCTTATTTTAGTTTTTAAAATCTGAGAGAGCTTTTATCTTTACTTCTCTTACCAATTTTATCTGTTTTCTCAGGCCCTATTTATGTTTGGCACATTCATGATCAAACAAAGTCTGAATTATATTATGTTTAGTAATCAAGACTGTTTTATACAGGCTTTTCTATTTTTCACATAAATAATTAATATTATTCCATAGACCTATGGCATGTTGATCAATCCATGAAGTAATAGCTATTTGGTTACAGTAAACTGATAACTGTTTTGTTACATTATGTTCTAATGTACTATCCCATATAGTCTTATTAACTCTACACTCTGTTGGGATGATAATTTGAACCACATTGGTTTTATTTCCCCAATGGTTAGTACCCAACAGCAGAGGGAAATGGCCACTGTCTGCTTTTGTGGGAATATATAATGAGGACCAGAAATTTAAACTCCCTGTCCATAATGCCAAGTCCAATATGGATTTATAGGAGGCCTTAAGATAAGTAAAATTTCCCCTATATCTCCCTTTACTCTTCCATTAAGTGGATAGAGATTCAAATCACTCATAAGCTCAATTAAATATTTACCTGATTTATTGATATGTTTGTCCTGACTGACTCTTATTGGAGGAGAAAGATAGTCAATATTATATAGTAAGATGGAGTTATCCAGTAGTCCATCATATTACCCGATCCGGGCACTATAGTTCACGATTAGTAATATTTCTGTATCTGGATAAATGTATTTGCAGTTAATAATCTCTCTTTTTAATATGGCCCACATCTCATTATTGTAATATGTTGAGCCAAGCGATGGGATATAAACATTAATGACAATTTTTGCTTTTGATTTTCAATACAAATAGCAATAAAATTAGTTCCACAGCATATACATTTTGCCTTTATTTCTTGATCAGTTTTACAAAACACAGCTAGACCTCCTGCATAACTACAATAATGTGTTTCTCTAATACCTTGCTGCTGAAAAACCAAATGCCCATTAATGGTGAGCTGGTCATCAATTTTGTGCCAAGTTTCTTGAAAATATAACACATCATATTTCATAACATATTCCATCCAGTCATTCAAACAACATGAAGTCTTGCTATATCCTGACATATGCAGTGAGTCCCAACCTTCGAACTGCCCCGGAGGTGAAAGAGTTAACTTTCCATGCCAGGCATGGAACACTGAGCTCGAGCTCGGTTGAGACTCTGTCTGTTGTTCTTCAAACTCAGACCGTCAGATTCTTTACTCCGCCTCACTGAACAGTCACTCCGAGATTTCTCCTTCTGCTCGGTTCAATTTGTCGGTTAAAGTACCGCTTTTCTCGGTTTTCGACCAAATTTAAACCGTAACCTGTCGGTTCAGTCTCTGTCTGTGGTATTTGTGAGTACTAGATAGGTTTTATTTTATACCATTCTGTGTGGAACTTGTAAACGGTTTATCGGTTCAGTTTGAACCGATCAAGTTGTTTAAAAAATCTTAAACTGTGCTTTTAGAGTGTGGTTATCAGTTCTTATCGGTTCTAAAAAAAAATGGATTTTATTACGTTTTTTCACGACCACGTGACACGGTTGGGAACCGATAGGAGGGTCTTCCTGGCCGGATTGCCCATAAAAGGTAAATTTGGTTAGGACTGGCACTATGTCTGAGAAACCCAAAAGAAAAACCAGACCCACTGGGTTTCAACACTGTAGTGTGTGTAGGAAGTCTTTGCCAAGGCTGACCCCACACCACCTGTGTTTATTGTCTGGGTTTGACCACCTCAATGCAGACTGCCAGATTTGCAAAAATTTCCTGCAGCTACCCTAGAAAGAGAGCTGGTAGGCTCAGGGAAGGGAGGCCAAAAGTCTGCTGAACGGATGGCCAGCCGGTTCGGTTCAAACCGAACCAGAAGGAGTGCCCTCTGACCAGGGCTAGACTTCTTCGGCAAAAGGAGCCGATTCTGAGGAATCGGTTCTGCTAAAAGAACTAGAAAAGAAAAATCAGCTGGTGTGGAGCCAAACTTTCCTCTCCAACCGCTGAAGAGATAGCCAAAGTGATCAAAATTGTCCAGTCGTTTCCTCGGTTCTGTGACCGAACTGCACCATCAGGCGTGCGCTTGTTCAGCTGTTCCACCGGTTCAAGAATATGAGTGAGAGAATTTTTATGAACCGAGGAGGAGGAAGAGGAGTATGAGGAAAGTGAATTTGGATTTGAAAGTCTGGATGTGCCTACTGACCCGGACATCTCCCCAGACAGACCTTCAGGGGTGTCCTCTAGGCTTTCTGAGTCCCCTCCCATTTCATGTTTTATAAAAGTGGTTGAAACCTCCAGCTTCCTATGGAAGAAGCTGTGGATGACCAGGAGGAGCCTGACTATGTGGAAATGATGGATATCCCAGAGTCTAGGAGGCTGTCTATTCGCTTGCACAAATCTTCTGGGAAACAGACATTTAAGATTTTAAAGACTCCTAACACTATACCTCCTGTGGATAAGAGAATGGACAAGAGGTATACATTGTCAGGCTCTGACACGGAGTTCCTTACACAACAATGCAGCCATGTTGAGGTAGTGCAGGCTGCAGCCTGTGATAAGGCAAACATTCCCTTGGCTTCACACCCCCCGGACAAGGACTCCAGGAGGATTGAAGCCATGGCAAAGAAACAGTACATGGCAGCATCCTTGAGACTCAGACAGGCTAATTATATGGCCTATACTGCTAGGTATCAAAATCCAGATGGGACACTGTTATGGCCCTAGCAAAACAGGGTCCCTGGCCAGCTTGCCAAGGAGCTGGAGCAGGTGGCTGCTGATGGTATTGAGGCATCCAAGGTGCAATTCCATGCTGCAGTAGACTCCAATGATGTGTCATCTAGAGTCATGGCTACATCTGTGGCACTTCAAGAATGGCTTGGCTCAGATGTACTAGCCTGTCACAGGATACCCAGACTAAGGCCATGGATTTTCCTGTTGTAGGTAATTCTCTGTTCGGGAGCAAACAGAGAATTACATAAAAAAATGGATGAGTATGGGACCACCTACAGGAGTGCACAGGCCAAGGAAAGGCAGGCCACTCCTCAAAGGCAGCTTCCCAGGGGCAGGGGCAGGCCTTTTCATAGGCCTTTTTACCAAGCCCAGGCCTCCTCTTCTGCTTATGCCCAGAGGGGGTTCTTTAGAGGGAGAGGCAGACGCGGGGTACAAGCAGACCTGCTTTCACCCCTCAGCCCAAAGCCCCTGCCAAACAGGCACCCTGATGGGGTTGCCAGGGCCGATTCTCCAATACCTGTAGGGGGCAGGCTGGCTTACTTTGTCCAGGACTGGGAGTCTCTGACATCAGACAAATGGGTCCTGGAAGTAGAAGTCAGGGACTGGTTCTCAGCTTCAAAAAGTTTCCAAAGATGAGAATCAGATCCTTTCCACCTGCAATCCATCAGAGGCACTTGCCTTAGAGGCAGAGGTCTCCTCCTCCTAGCTCTCAGAGCTGTGGAAAGGTTCCACCCTACACCAGGGCAAAGGGTTGTACTCCAGGTACTTCCTTACCCCAAAAAGACAGGAGAATGGCGGCCCATCCTGGATCTCAGATACTTAAACAAGCACCTTTAAAACCAAAATTCAAATGGTGACTCTGGGAATTATTCTACCTTCTCTAAGGCCAGGGGACTGGCTAGTGTCCCTGCACCTCAATGATGCCTACTTCCATATTCTCGTCAGAAGCTCCCATCGAAAGTACCTCAGGTTCGAGCAGCCCTCAAGCCATTACCAGTTCAGAGCAATGCCCTTTGGCCTCACTTCTGCTCCAAGGGTATTCACAAAATGCCTGGCAGTAGTAGTTGCTTTTCTAAGAAGGCAGGAGATTTCCATCTTCCCTTACCTGGACGGCTGGCTCATAGTAGACCAGTCCCCAGACCAAGTCAGGTTACACTTACAGATAACTCAGCAACTGCTCACTTCTTTGGGTTTCCTTCTAAATCTTCCAAAGTCAGTTCTAGAGCCTGTCCAGCTCCTCACCTTCATAGGTGCAGAGCTAGACACAGTAAAGGCCAGAGCCTTCCTTCCCCTGGACAGGGCAAGGACCCTGGTGTCTCTGGCCTCATCATTCACCCTGCAGGTGTCTCGACCAGCAAGGCATTTTCTACAGCTCCTGGGGCACATGGCTGCTTCTACCGCAGTAGTGCAGGGAGCAAGATTTCAGATGAGGGAAATTCAGTTCCATTTGAGAGCCTTTTGGTCTCAAAGGAAGGACCCTCTAACCAAATTGATCCCAGTAACTCGAACCCTGATCCAGGCCCTACAGTGGTGGCAGGATCAGAACAATCTGAGACAAGGGGTTCCCTTTGTCACTCAGTCTCACTCTTTAATCCTTACTACAGATGCCTCCCTCTTGGGGTGGGGGGCTCACATGGGCGACCTCACCACCCAGGGGTTGTGGTCCCCTCAGGAATCTCTGCTCCATATCAATCTGTTGGAACTCAGAGCAGTATTTCTAGCACTTCAAGCTTTTCCAAATCTGTTTAGAGCAAAGTGGTACAGGTCAGAACAGACAACACCACCACAATGTGGTACATCAACAAGCAAGGAGGCACTCTGTCTACGGCCTTGTGCACCGAAGCAATGAAGTTGTGGTCTCTGGCTTACTCCCTGAACACCTCCCTCACGGCAGTTCACCTCCCAGGCAAGGAGAATGTCCTGGCAGATGCTCTCAGCAGGATTTCCCAGGGCCATCACGAATGGTCACTGGACCCCCTGGTCTTGGAGGTGATATTTTCCAGATGGGGCACCCCGCAGATAGATCTTTTTGCAGCCCCAGACAATCACCAACTTCCCCTTTTTTGCTGCAGGCCCCCAGTGTTGGGCTCAGTCCCCCTGGATGTATTAGTTCTCAATTGGGAAGGGAATCTTCTATGCTTCCCCCTTCCCTCTCCTGTTCAAAGTGCTAGTCAAAATCAGATCTCAACCTTGCAAGATGATCATGATTGCTTCAGACTGGGCCAGACCGCCCTGGTATCCACTCCTATTGTCCTTAGCAGTCCATCTTCCCTGTGTCTTCCCAGGAATTACAACCTGTTAACCTGTGCTCAGGGGAGGGTTTGGTACCCGAACCTCAAATCTCTTAATCTCAAGGCCTGGCTCTTGAAGAGTTAGAATTTACTAATTTACACCTCTCCCAAGGTGTAATGGATATCCTGAAGGCTGCTAGAAAACCTTCCACCAGGGCTACTTATAATTCAAAATGGAAAAGATTTTCCATATGGTGCTCTGGGAAGCATATTTCCCCAGAATCTGCTGATCTGCCCACAGTCCTTGATTATATGGTCCACTTAAATAGCTTGGGGCTAAGACCAGCTACACTGAAAGTGCATCTGGCAGCTGTGTCTGCTTTTATCTCAGCAGGTAAGCCCCTTTCAGCTCACCCTGTATTCTCCAAGTTTTTCAAGGATTGCTTCACCAACCCTCCATTCAGGGACCCTGCCCTGCCTGGGACCTCAATGTTTCAGCTTATGCAACCCCTTTTGAGCCTTTATCTTCAGCAGAGCTCAAGTACTTGACTTGGAAGACTGTGTTTTGGTAGCCATCGCTTCTGCCAGACGCATAAGTGAATTACAAGCTTTGTCAGTGGAGCCTGATTTTATCTCCTTTCATAGAGATAAGGTGGTCCTCAGGACTAACAGGAAGATCTTATCTGTGTCAATCTTCACCATTCATCACAGATGGGTACTGGCCGGAGATCAGGACCCCGCGGGAGCCTTTTTTTTTTTTTTAAAGGATAGGCGGAGTTGACGCAGCATTGGCGCCGCCCTCGAGGCCGACGTACTACGTGGCTCCGAGTTAACCGTTAAGCTGTGACCTGCCTGCCTATCAGTTCTTTCTCGCCCGCCGGTAGTCGCTCGTGGAAGCCAGTGAAGAGATTTTCAAAGTTTTAGGCCTTAGCCTTTTGTCGTCGACAATCCGTCGGGTTCCTGCTAGTTCTAGTCTGCCCTACTCGGCGCCGCTGGTAAGATCTTTCCATTTATTTTTGCTGTTTAATGCGACGTCTGTCTGTTTTGGTGGTTTTTTCCGTAGGTCATGTCGCGGTCGGAGGGCAAGAAGTCGTCTAAGGCGGGCGGCCCCCATGCGTCGGTGCCTGTGGAGGCGCAAGTACTCCCTACCGACCAGCATGACCGTGTCTCGTGTCTTGGCCTCGCTTCCACGACATGGATTTGTGCGATTGCTTCCTATTGGACCATCGCGGCCTCGAACAGCACGCGCTAGTAGGGCGAGCCCGCCACTCTCGGGTAGGTCTTGCACTTGTCGGGCCAAGCCGCACTCTCTCTCGGCCTCCTCCAGGTCCCTCCCGGTTCTATACGGATCAGGAGGAGGGAGCCTCGCCTCTTGTAGCCGAGGCTCCTTCCGCGCAGGAGGCCCGTCCCGCTTCCTCCCGGAGCGGGCAGGAGGCGCCGCTGGCAGTCACCCTTCGGGTGAAGGTTTCCGTGTCGCCTGCAGTCCGAAGGCCCAGGTCGACGCCGCCGCTTAGTGCCATCAGGGCCTTCGGCGAGTTTGCGGGCGCTGTGGGTCCTGTCGGGCGCTGATGGCGGCACCAACCGCGTTTTTCGCACCGCGGCCTTGTCGGCGCCATTCGTGGTTCCGACTCTGCCTGCGCGCCGTGACCTTGGAATCAGCGCCGCCTTGCCATGTCTCGGCCGAGGTTGGAGCACGGCGTCGGGGCTTCGTGCCATCCGCGCTGCTGGTGCTCTCGTGCCACCGCGGGGCGCTAAGGGGTCTGGCGTGCCGTGTTCGGTGCTGAGTCCGCTTTTGAGTCGCCGGCACCGAAGCCGTCCTCGGTGCCACCAGAGTCGAAGGGCCTGGCGGCGCGCCGGGCCGAGGCTGTTAAGGCGGGTTTGTCGGCGCTGGCTAGGTTACTGGTACCGCCTCCTGTGCGGTGGACTTGACGGTGCCGCGGCTGGCCCTAGTTGGGACCTTTGGCCCGTGCTGCCCGCCTTCTGCGGGCGCTGCTTGCGGGGCTGTGGAGGGTGCAGGTGCCGCCTTGGCCTACTTCTGACTTCTGGGCCCTTTGGTAGGTCGCCCTCCCCGCCCTCCTACCGTCTGGCTTAGGGCCTCAGACTCTACCTCCTTCGAGTCAGGCTCGAGTCGAGCGGGCAGTCACACCGCCGGGGTTGTCTGCAGAGGAGGACGAGCGGTGGTCTCCACAACGGGTCTCAGTCAGCCCCCTTCTGAGGTGCGCCTGGTTTCCCGAGGTTAGGCATGGTACTGACCAGCAGGCTTGTGCGGTCACCATTGCCATGCAACCTGGCCTTGGGGGGGTTCCTTGACCCCTTGGCGGTGGTACCCCCTTCCGTGGTATGTCTCGGTCGCCCAACTTTGGGGCCTATCGGGAAGCCCACAGGAGGGGAGGGTGCTGCTCCCTGGGTCTCCCCTTCGGGGGCAGCCCAGAGCTGCCAGCTTCCTAGGCTGGCCCTTTCGAGGACTAGGACTCTCTCTGACTCCGAGGGGTGTGGGGTCGACGTGTCGACCTTTCTCTGGGACCCACCGGGCCCTGGACGAAGCCGAAGCGCGGACTTCCACCCTTCCCTTCTGGTTCCTCGAGGGGGTACCATTCTTTGGAGGCAGGGGACCGTCCTTCTGGATCTATACGGCCCCGGTCGCCTCACTTGGGGGATTCTTCTGGGCGCAGCCTAGGCATTACCAACGTGGTTGTACAGCTGTCGGCTGCGGAGTCTTCCAGGACACCCTCCGCGGGGGTCCATGGTCCGCTCCCTAGCCCTGCTAGAGGTCAGCCGACTTCCTTTCTCGGCTCTGCCCCCTTCCCTCTGCCGTCTTCTCCAGCGTTCCCAGGTATTCTTGGTCCTAGCGGTCCTCTCACCTGGGAACAGTTCAGAGCAGTGGCTGCTCAGTTCCCTGCCTACGTTAGGGCCATGGTCAGCCAGGTTTTTCAACCTCCCCCCGAGCAGCCACTCTCAGAGCGCATGGTGACCTCCAACTCCTCATCCCCCTCTTCAGGGGGAGAGGAACCATCTGTCCATATCTCTCCTGCCGCTGATCTCTCCGAGTATCAGCGTTTCCTCGTGAGGATGCTGGAGGACCTTCACCTCTCTCCCCTCTCCATGAGCAATCCTGAGCATGCGGCGCACGCCTTTCTAGGCGATTTCGGTGAGGCCACCCTTGTGGTGCCGCCCTGGCCTGCTCCCTTTCGGGAGGCGTCCATGCGTTTCTGGCAGAGGCCCTTCTCTGGAGTTCCTGCCCCTAGGGACCTCAGCCAGAGGTATTGCGCTCCCCCAGAGTCTCCAGGTTCTATGCCTCATCCACAGTCCGGATTGACGCACCTGGACACTCCTGACGGGCTTCGCGCCCTCCACCGTAACCGGCCCGCAGATCAGGACTCTTCGGATTTTGATTTCTGGGGAAGGAGGACTTTCTACTTGGCACGGTTGCTTCTTCCATCTCTGCTCATCAGGCCCACTATGCAGCCTACAACAGGTTCTTGTGGTCAGCGCTGGGTCAGATCCTAGCTGCTTTGCCTGACTCGGAGCAAACCAGGCAAGCCATCGCACTCTCTGCACGTGGCCTGGAGCTAGCAAGGCACCAAGCAAGGGCATCTTACGATGCCAATGAGGTAGCTACCAGGGTAGTAGGGACAGCGATCTGCACCAGGAGATCGGCTGGCCGCCTTTCCAGTTGTCACCCTTGGCCCGAGGCGTAGGGTGATTTGCTCAGCTCACCAGGGAACCTATCTCTTTTCCCGTAGAGACGGGGCAGCGTTTGTGAGGCAAAATTCCTTCCCCTCGGAGACCCGTCTTGCTTTCCCCACCTCGGCCTCCTCAGGCCCAGAAGGTTCCCCCCCTTAGTGTGTCACCCACTGAGGGCTAAGGGACACTGTCCCTTAGGGTGCAATTAATCAACCCCTTTGGGGGCTTGGTACTCACCCATCTGTGATGAATGCTGAAGACTTGACACAGATAAGATATAGAAATTATGTACCTACCGTAATTATGATCTTTCTGTGTATCTTCACCATTCATCACAATCCCGCCCGCCATCCCCCTGGGGCTCCAGTCTCTGGATCCTCCTCCCTCTGTGCCTACCCCTCTTTTGAGCGGGGTAAAGTTGGGACACACAGGGGGTAATTTTCTTCCCCAAGGGGTACAGTTTGAGTGGCATTTCTTCTCTACTTATTATCCTCACCTTCACGGGTGAGAACTGGTGGTTGCCCTCCTTCTGTTATCCATCTATTTAAAAAAAAGGGGAACTCCTTTTTTTCACCAAATATCTTTACAGAGAGAGTACTGAGTCCCTGTACCCTGTCCTTCTGCAGAATAGCCGACTCTGCTTTTGGGGTATTGCCAGTTATTCTGTGTCTTGAATTCTGGCAGATGAGCTTTGCCACTCCTTGCAGTTCCTGTACAGTCTGGTGACAGACAAGGGTCCTGGATCCTTGTTACCTCTCACTCTCTCCTAAATTCTTCCCCCCCCTTCCTTTTCCAGAGATTGGGGCCCCTACCCAATCCCCTTAGTTTTACTTCCTCTATGCTGTCCTCTCAGTCGTTATTTCTCATTTTTAGTTCAGTTTTCTCTTCCTTTTTCTGTCACTTGAACTCTCTTGTCCCACCCTCCATCCCTTCCTCTTACCTCTCGCGACTCAGAACTGGTAGGCAGGCCGGGTGACACTAACTTAACGGCTAATCCTCGGCGCAAGCGCCGATGCTGATCGACTCTCACTTCTCCTTTAAAAAAAAAAAAGCTCCCTTGAAGTCCTGATCTCCGCCAGTACCCATCTGTGATGAATGGTGAAGATACACAGAAAGATCATAATTACGGTAGGTACGTAATTTCTATTTCTTGCCTAAGATGGTTTCAGATTTCCACCTTAATCAATCTGTGTCTCTTCCAGTGTACTTCACTGACCATGCCTCCTCTGCCGAGAGGAGGCTGCACAGTTTAGATGTGAAAAGAGCCCTTAGTTACTACATAGAGCGTACCAAGGGTCACAGGTTTGACTCCCTCCAACTGTTCCTCACGTATGGTAAGGTTGGTAAAGGGAAACCTGACACTAGAATTTCCATTGCCAGGTGGATTGTCTCTTGTATCCAGTTTTGCTATGAAAAACTGGGTAAGGTTCCTCCCTTAGGCCTGAGGGCTCACTCTACCAGAGGTACAGCTGCTTCCCTGGCTGCTGCCAGGGACATCCCTAATCTAGAGATATGTCAAGCAGCTACCTGGAAAACAGTTCACACTTTTACCAAGCATTACTCCCTGGACATCCAGGCTAGGAGTGATGGTCGGTTTGGCACAGCTGTGCCTATTTCCTAAGTAGGTTCTGTCCCTCCTCCATGGAGGTACTGTCTTAGAAGTCAGATATGTCAGAATATAGCAAGACTTCATGTTGTTTGAAGAAAAAATTACTCACCTTAGTAATGTTGTTTCTTCTAATGGAGTCTTGCTATATTCTGACCTCCCTGCCTGCCCCTCTCAGAACCTCTGTTTTTGGGATGTGGTGGGCAGTGCAGTGCTGGCACTTAGTAGGTGCCCACCTTTTGTTTTCACCCCTTCTTTTCTGGGGTGAGTTGGTGTTATGTTTTTCATTTTTGGGTCTCCTGACTTGAGTCTTTGTTTTGGGACCAAAAAATGTGTTTTATGTTAAGTAGCCAGTTGGCTAGTGTAGGTTTACAGCTTCCACACAGGCCCTTAGTGAGTTTAGCTTGTAAAGATCTGACGGTTTGAGTTTGAAGAACAACAGACAGAGTCTCAACCGAGCTTGAGCTCAGCGTTCCATGCCTGGCATGGAAAGTTAACTCTTTCACCTCCGGGGCAGTTCGAAGGTTGGGACTCACTGCATATGTCAGAATATAGCAAGACTCCATTAGAAGAAACAACATTACTAAGGTGAGTAATTTTTCTTATCCACCACCTTAGTGGCTCAACCAGCAATGTTCCAAGATAGTATTACAAAAGAGTCTTTGTCCAACTCTGTAACCATAATAGAGCTGGAACTATTTTTGTCAGGGGAACTAGGCGTATTATATTCCAAAAGTCAGTTACCATATCCTGACAATTTGTAGTATTTATTATTTACGCTGTCCATTTGAGTTCTTTCTCTCATAACGGAATCTTTATTGGGATAAGGGTTATCACTAGCCATTAGGTCTTCCATATTAACTAAATGGAAGCCCATAGCATCCAATAATCTTTCTTTTTCCAAAATTTTCTCTGCAGTGTGAGAATTCTTTTAGTAACAGGGAGGATGCAGGAAGTGCTGAAAGGGAAACTGGAGGGCATAAGGCAGGAGATGGACGTGGAGCAGAAATGGGATATTATTAAACGGGGTTACAGAGCAACAGAAGCCTGTACCAAGGCACAGAGTAAGAGGAGCAGAGCAAGAAAACCATGCTGGTTGAACAGCGAGGTTGTAGAGGTGGTGAGGGCAAACGAGTGGCGTAACAGAGGTTTAGGAGGATGGGAAGGAAGTGGACAGGGAGGAATATGCAAGATGGTCCAGGAGGTGACCAGAAAAGTGAGAGAAGCAAGGCCCAGAAGGAGCTGAGGTTAGCACAGGGAATTAATGGGGGGCCGAGACTTTTCAGATACATTATGGAGAAAAGGAAGTGCAAGGAGGCAATAATGAGGATAAAAAGGTGGGAAGTGGACAGAAAAGGGGAGGAGCAGTCAGAAACACTGAATGAATACTTTCTTATGAGTGTTCACGGAAGAAAAGGGGGACCACTACCACCATGGGCTGGGAGGGTGGGACAGGGGAGAGGAGACAACAGATGAAGAATTGAGGCAAGTAGAGTCCTAGAGGGACTGAGGGCACTGAGAGGTAGAAGGCACCAGGGCGGATGGTATCCACCCCATGGTGCTGAGGGAGATTGTGGAGGTGTTGGGCGGGCAGCTGGCGGATCTGTACAGCACCTCACTGGAGTCAGGATGTGTGCCACTGACTGGAGGATGGCATGTAGTACCTTTACACAAGAGCGGCCAAGGGATGAACCAGGTAATTATCGTCCAGTAAGTCTCACCTCCATAGTGTGCAAACTCATGGAAACAATACTAAAGGAAAGACTGGTTTCGTACATGGAAGACAATGGCCTCCAGGATGTGAAACAGCATGGGTTTGTTTCAGGAAGTCTTGTCAAACCAACCTCATACAATATTATGACTGGGTGGCAGGTGAGCTGGATAAGGGTCATGCGGTGGATGTTCTTTACTTGGACTTCAGCAAGGCCTTCGATTTGGTGCCTCATGGGCGGCTTAGGGGAAAGCTAACTGGTGTAAGGGTAGGGGCGAAAATGATGAACTAGATTACAAGCTGGCTGAGTGGCAGGCTGCAACGGGTGGTGGAGAGAGAGGAGCTCTCAACTCCAAAGCCAGTGATGAGTGGGGTGCTACAGGGCTCGTTAGGGGCCAGTATTGTTTGGGCTTTTCATATCAGACATTGCAACACGGGTAGTGAGCAAGGTAAGTATGTTCACTGACAACACCAAATCAGAGCAGTGGTGGATGGAGAGGAGGGATGGAAGCAGCTGCAGGGGGATCTACGCAAGCTAGAGGAGTGGTCAGAGAGGTGGCAGCAGTGTAAGGTTATGCACTTTGGGGCGAAGAACTCAAGGAGAGAATACTGGCTAGGTGGTTTAAGCTGGGGATCACTGAGGAGGAGGAGAAGGACCTGGGGTAATAATAACAGGGACCATGAACAACACTGCCCAGTGCAAGAGAGCGCCTGCAAAAGTGAACAAAATGCTGGGGTGCATAGCGAGGGTTTTTTTTGTCCAGGCAAAGAGAGGTGGTCTTGCCCCTCTACAGGTCGCTGGTAGGCCCGCACTTAGAGTACTGTGTGCAGTTTTGGAGGCCATACCTAAAGCGTGATATCCGGCTACTGGAGGGTGTGCAAAGGATGGCAACAAAGATGGTATGTGGAATGGAGGGGAGAGACTATGACAGCAGGCTGGGAGACCTGAATATGTACACCCTGGAGGATAGAAGGGACAGGGGGGACATGATAAAGACATTCAAGTATCTGAGGGGAATCAATAAGGATGGGGCAGATGGGGTCTTTAACTTAAGGAGGGGGAGGGTCACCAGGGGGCACGAGCTAAGAATAGAGGGAGGAGGATTTAGTAAGGAAATGAGGAGACGCTATTTCACAGAGAGAGTGGTAGCAAAATGGAACACCCTACCAGAATGGGTGGTATCATGTAAATCTGTGAACAGCTTCAAAAGGGCATGGGACAGGGAACAGGGGAGAGTGAGGGTGGGGGAAGTGAGGGTGGCAGTAGGATGACAAAGGGGAAGGGGGTGGAGTGGCTGCAAACTAGGGGTGTTGGCTGCACACTCGAGCAGATTTAGATAGACCAGGTGGTCTGTTTCTGCTGGCACATTCGTATGTTCGTCTGTAACAGGTCAATTTGACTTCGCTCCAATTGTCTAATCACTTTTAAAATACCATTTTTTCCAATTGGTATTTCCAGTAAATTGCCAAAGTAATTACTAAGTATAACTTTCAGTTTTCCATTATTCTCATTGTACACCCTAGGGATGCCAAAGATACTTAGCCAAACTGGTCCTGTTTTCTCCCAATCAGAATTTGTAACTTTGGATATTCCCTTGGCAAAACAGTCCCTGTTCACAAAAAGCAGCTGAATTCCAAACTCTTTAAATATTTCCCCATTATACCAAATATCATTTGCCAATTTGGGTGAGTACAGATAAATATTACATACACAGTTTCCAGCTAAATCAGTCAACAACTCCACATTCTGAACATCAGTTTCAATCATTCTAATACCCATATTTATTCTAAAGAGTACAGTCGGTTGTTTTATAAGTTCCTGTTCTAGGATCATGGATATGTTGTTCTTCCACACTTATTGGCATGTCCCCTTCCACTTTAAGATCAGCCGGAAGTCTTCAAGCTGGCTCCTCCCACCCACCCAGGTGGTATATACCTTAGCTCCGCCCCATGACGCCAGATCTTCCTTTCCGCTGGAAGATTCAGGTTGCCTCCCTCATGCTCACACATTTTGTAGGCCCTGGCTCTAAAACCTTTGGTTATTCCGAAAATTTGTCTTGTTCATGTTAGTGACCGTGAGTTTAGCGCTTCGATTATGGAAGACAGGTCTTCCCACAGATTTCGTCAATGTCCTTGCAACCAGAAAATGTCACGCACCAGTCCCCACACCACGTGCGTTTATTGCCTCTGTGTCGACCATGACACCTTGAAATGCGATATGTGTCTCGCCTTTCATCCTAACGTCCTAGACGACCATCTTGGACGCCTGAACCTGGGGAGGCCGGAGAAACGGAACCCTCCAGTGAAATCCAAGGAGGCTCGGTGGGCGGTTTCCATGGCTGCGAGATCTGCTGAGCAATTGGAATGCATGCAAGTGTTCGAGGAGGAAGCGGGTCATGCTGCAGAGACTTCTCAGAGCTTCTCCATTCCGCTCAACTTGGGCTCCACTTTCTCGGGTTCCTTCCGAGAGTTGTGCCAGTCTGTCTCGACCAAGGGGAGAGGCACCTGCTGGCACGTACTCCTCTCAATCCTGTAAGCGGGAGAAGGATCCGAGATCATCTTCGTCGAGACGAAGACGTTCTTGGGAATGGGAGAGATCTTGGTCCCAGGAACATGCGGTCTCGACTTCGGACGAGATTGCTTTTTCAGCCGCTGGCTTTTCGGCTTTGCCCATCTGGCCAGTCAACTGAACTGTCGATCGACGATGTAGAGATCGTCATCGACCGATCGATCTGTTATCGCCGACTCCGGTCGACAAGTCCCTCGATCAAACTCCTAATTTGGTTTTCCCAGATGACGAGACCCAGCCTGCTGGGTCTCCCATCGAAGAAGTGGTCCCTGATCCCGGGAAATCACCGGTCCCTCTGGTGTCTCCTGAGCGTCTGAGTCGGCCTGTCTGATCTCAATTGAGGTTTCAGACCCCCTTGACCGACAGGCCGAGGAAGAGCCATAAACGCTCTAAAAATAGGCAACACCATCAGTCTTCCTCAGATGAGGAGAGGCTCCAGCGAAAACTCCGGTGCTACGAGGACCTCGTGGCAACAGCTGATTTTGACCGGGCACAAGCCAACTCTGGCTTCCACACTGGCCATTACTTGGCTTCCGCCTCCTAGGCCGAGGCCGACTCCATCGGAGCCAATTAAGTCAGTTCCCCAGCCCGCGGAGCCAGTAAAACCTCCAGTTCGGCTCCAAACGGTCTCTCCACCGATCGTGGTGGAAACGCTGCCCAAGCAGCCTGTGGGAGGGCTCCTTCCAAGGAAGATAGGCCGGACACCGGGCTTCCCCGGCGTCTGTCGGTCATGGTCACCCTGGACCACCCTCTGTGAGTTGAAGGTGACCTGGGCAGTCGGCCATTATATCCGGATTCCTCGGATTCGGACGTCACCGGCCTGCATTCTCATCCTGGGGATGACGAATCGGCCGTTGGCTTAGAGTTGGAGGAAGGTCCCTTGTCTTTACAGGGCATTCTTCGCCTCATCTCTGAGTCCACAGGGATACCCCTGGAGCCAATCCAGAAAAAGGTGGAGTACCCTCTAACGGACATCCTTAAGAGAGGGGATACCCCGATGGAGGCCTTTCCTGTGGCCGAGGCTATTGTTGGCCCAACCTTAGAACTCTGGCAGCGCCCTGCCTCTTGTCCAGCTCAGTCTGGCCGCATGGCCCGCAAGTATGCGGTGCCCATGGGGTCCCTTGCGGGGTTCACAGAGCACCCTTCGGCCGACAACCTGGTGACCGCCTCTGTGTTCAGGCGCACTGGCAGTTCTGCCGACACTGACCAACCTCTTGATAGAGAGTCCAAGCTTTTGGACCATTCAGCCAGGAAGGTCTATGCGACTTCCTCCTTGGGCCTTCATCAGGCAAGTTCAGCCGTCATCATGGCACACTTCTCTCACACCCTTCTAGGGTCTCTGGATGAAGTCCTCCCAGATCTCCCTACGGACATGAAGACCACGATCAAGCAGGTCCGGGATCAGGGCCAAGTTGTTGCCAGACAGCAGCTCCAGATGGACCTGGACATTGGGGATTCTTGTGCCCGTTCGATGGCTACCCAGCACAAACTAGCTGACGTGCCCTTCCTAGGAACCGACTTGCTCGGCCCAGGAGTGGCTGGTCACCTTCAGTGCATTGAGCAGTCCAGTGCCACCTTGGATGCTACTTCTGCCAAGGGTTCTTCGAGCAAGAACCAGCAAAAGAAAAAGAAGAAGCCTTTTCAGCATTCTTCCCCTGCGGCACAGCAGTCCTCCTTTCAAGGTAGACGGCAGCAGCTGCAGGCTCAAGCTTGGTGCCCCCAGTCCAAGCCTGGGCTCTCCCAGGGCCATAAAGGAGGCCGAGGTTCAGGTCCTGGAGCCTCCTCCTCCAAGCCTGCTCAGTGATGGGGCGGGGGCTGTCAACCCCTCTCCCATCACCTCAGCTCTGGGTCCTCCCACGGGGGGGCTGGCTCCGCCACTTCCTTTCCGCCTGGTCCGCTGTCACTTCGGACAGGTGGGTTCTCGAAATGGTCGATCAGGGTCAAGAAGTCCACCAGTCATAAGGCCAACCGCCCTAGGGCTCAAGCCTCAGAAGGGCACCCGTCGGCCTCTAAGGATAAGCGGACGCCGGACCGACGTCTACCCGTGGACCCACTGGCCACTGTCCCGGCGAAGGTCATCCCACTGCCGTCACTGTCCGACTGACAGCAGCTACCCTGGCCCCTCCTGACATCAGCTCTGGCACCCCTTCTCCTCGGTCACTGGCTCTTCTGATGTCGGAGCCCAACGACGGAGATGCTAACACTGCTCCGGACGTCTCCCTTAAGTCTCCTGCAGCCAGTGGGTGTGGACCCGACTACGGGTGTACCTCCTGGACATGGCTCGGCCCGGGTGCTCCTCAGCCCCTTGCACCTGGTTCACCCAGGCTGAATCTTTCACAAGTGAAGGAGCTTTTTTCCCCACTGGTGGGACACAGTTAAAAAGGACTTACCAGCGGGTGTGCCCCCTCCTATCCCCATTCCGGTCCCGGTTCCAGATACTCCAGAACCATTGAACATTGGGGCGGACGAGCAACCACCTCCTTAAAAACTAAAAGAAAACAAGGAGGACCAGGTCCAGTACTTCCTCCCACTCTTCTTCTTCTCCGTACGGGAGGTGCAAAAGGAAGAGGCATAGATCTCCTTCCTCTTCCACACCAGATTCCTACGTGGAATTGGACACTTCATGTCCAGACTCCGACGTACAGCCAGACCTAGGGGACACAGAAGGACACCCCAAATCGCCTCCAGATGACCCGAGCTTCATGGAGGTGATGAGGCACATCCAGGCCAACATGGGCTGGGACACTGAGGCCCTGGACCCCGAGCGACTGCGGTTGGCTAAATACGTCCGACGAAAAGATCCCAAGCTAGTGGTTATCCCTCCCATGGTCGACACTTTTCAGGATGTCACCTATGCGACCTGGAAGCGCCCTCATTCCTCCTCTGCTGTGCCTAAAGAGGCTCATCGGCTTTACCGGGCACCTACGGACCATCCTTTTTGGCTGAACCACCTGCAGCGGACTCAGTGGTGATTTCAGCAAACTCACGACCTTTCGCAGAGGCCCAAACACCTGAGCACCCAGCCGCCTTACTGAGAATCAAAGCAGATGGATTCTGTGGGCTGCAAGGTGTACTCTGCTGCCACTTGCAGTATCGGGAGCCTATATTTCCTGACACACATGGTCCAATTCCATAACGCCCTTTGGGAACAGGGTTGGACGTAGTGCAGAGCATGCCTGATTGCCCTCATCGGGCAGAGCTTGCCAAGCTTCTTCAGACTGGCTCAGACGTGGGCACCCACATTCTACGGTCGGCCTATGACTGTACGGACACTTCCTCTAGGGTGGCCGCCACTGGCAATTGCCTCCGACGCCATGCGTGGCTTTGGGTTTCTGGGTTCGATCCAGATGTCCAGACCAACATACTGGATGCTCCCTTCAAGGGCTTCATGCTCTTTAGCGAAGACACGGAGCGGATCATCACCAGGCTGCAGGACTCCAGCAAGACTGTCCGATCGCTGCAGTCGATGTACCACCTGAAACAGGGGTGAGCTCATAAGCCTCGTTTTCATGGCCATGGGGGACATCATCCTCAGCAGCCTCACTTCCAACAGCATTCGCAGCGAGGCGGCTTCAGTCGCAGAGGAGGAGCCAGAGGATCTACTGCCTCGGCCTCTAGACAGACCAAAGCAGCCACTGCCCCCACCCCCACCTCCTAACTATCCAGGCTACCCTCTTTCTCTAGACGTTCAGTCAGGGGAGCCGTTTGGATGCCCCTTTTCCCTCTATGTGGATGCGTGGGGTCAGGGGACCTCCAAATAGTGGGTACTTGATCTCGTGGAGTTCGGGCACTCCATAGAGTTCGATTCTATTCCACCAGACAGACCAATGCCCCCATCCCATTATCCAGGGGAACACCGAGCGCTGGTCAGAAAGGAAATATTATCCGTTCTGGACAAAAAGGCCATCGAGCCAATGTCACTGGCCGAAAGACAGAGAGGGTTTTTCACCCACTTCTTCCTAGTTCTGAAAAAGTCGGGAGACCTCAGACCCATTCTGGACCTCAGCAATCTGAACCAGTAGGTCTCCTACAAGAGATTCAGGATGGTCTTCCTTCCCACTCTCCTACTGCTTATCTCGGCGGGAGACTGGTAGACATCCCTGGACATGCAGGATGCCTACCTGCATATCCTGATTGCCAGGAACCATCGAAGATTCCTAAGATTCAGGTTCAAAGACAAGGACTATCATTTTCGAGTCCTTCCCTTCGGTCTCTCTTCAGCTCCCAGAGTCTTCACCAAGTGGCTGGTAGTAGTTGCTGCGGCACTACGGAGACGGGGCCACTTCGTGTTCCCCTATCTGAACGATTGGCTCCTCCTGGCTCCCTCCAGGTCTCGCCTGTCGGAAACTATCAGGGAATTCCATCTCACTGTTTCAGCGCTTGGGGATCACCATCAACAGGGACAAAACTCATTTGCTCCCAGCCCAGACTCTCCAGTTCATCGGAGCTTTTCTGTGTATCACTCTCGGGAAGGTTTTTCTTTTCTCTGAAAGAGCGTATCGCATTCAGGTCTTGGCGTCTCAGATCTCTTCAGCCTCAAGAGTCCCAGCAAGACTCCTACTCAGGCTGTTGGGGCATATGGCCGCCATCATAGTTTCGGTCCCTCTGGCGCATCTGCGTATGAGAACCATCCAGTGGTCCCTAAGGGTCCAGTGGGATCAGACATTAGACAGTCTGGACGCCTCAATCAGGATCTCGGAGCCAGTCCGCTGGGAATTACACTGGTGGATGTCATTCAAAAATTTGCTGTCAGGTATCCCCTTCCAAGTACAGGCACCATCCCAGATTCTGACCACGGACGCATTGTCCGCAGGATGGGGTGCTCATTTGGGGACACATTGCACCCAAGGCTGTTGGTCCCCAATAGAAGAAAATCTGCATATTAATGTTCTGGAGCTGAGAGTGGTCCTTTATGCCCTCCAAGCCCTGGTCTTGGTCCTAGTGCCGGGCCACCTTTTGGTACAGATGGACAACACTTTGGTGATGTTCTACATCAACAAGCAGAGTGGCACACACTCTTATCCCCTCTGCTGGGAAGCCATTCGAGTGTGGGAATGGGCTCTGGAGCACCAGCTCTTATTGACGTTGGTACATGTTCCCGGGTAACAAAACGTACTGGCCGATACGCTCAGCAGGTCAAAATCGCAAGCTCACGAATGGGAGCTGCTTCAAGAGGTCGAAGATCACATCTTCTGTCAGTGGAGGACACCAGACTTGGATCTCTTCGCATCACGATTCAACACAAAACTCCCCAGTTTCTGCTCACTAGGTCCAGAGCCTGGAGCTTTTTGGTGAGACGCATTGTTGTTCCCTCTGCTGCTGGAAGGAGGTTTCTCTGCGTTCCCCCCTTTCCACTATTACACGAAGGTTCTCCTCAAAGCGCAGTCAGAACCTTCCACCCTCATTCTGATTGCTCTGCTATGGCCTCATCAGATTTGGTTTCCCTTACTCCAGTGTTTAGCGGCAGAGCCTCCGCTGCCTCTTCCACTGTCCTTTCACCTCCTGTTGCAGGACACTGGATTTCTGATACACCCGAATCTGCGATCTCTTCATCTGCATGCCTGGCTCCTCAGGACCTAGCTAAAGCCAGATTCGGTGTGTCCGATCAGGTTGCGCAAGTTCTGGTAGAGGAGCGCAAGCCTGCCACCAGGGCCACTTACGCTATGAAGTGGAAACGTTTCTGTCTCTGGGCCACAGCCAAGAGGGTGGACCCATTGGTCTGTCTGGTTAATTCAGTTTTGGAATACCTGCTTTCTCTTTCAGAGACAGATGTCGGCTATTCCTCCATGAAAGTGCACCTGGCCGCCACCTCCGCTTATCACTTCCCTGTTTCAGATAAGATGGTGGCTCAGATGGAGGATTCCAAGGCCTTTTTGCACAGTGTTCTTCATATCAGACTTCCCATTAGGGATCCTGTTCCCCCTGGGATCTCCTTTTCGTCCTGGAAAAGCTCACTCTTCCTCCCTTTGAACCAGCCATAGAGTCTGAGCTCCGTCTTCTATCCTGGAAGACTTTGCTTTTGGTAGCTATCACTTCAGCGAGGCGCATTTCAGAACTTCATACCCTCATATGTAAAGAGCCTTACCTTGTTTTTCACAAGGATAGGGTTGATCTTTGCACTAACCCGAAGTTTCTGCCGAAAGTAGTTTCTGAGCTCACTCTGAAGCAATCCGTTCAGCTCCTGGTATATTATCAGGAGCATTCTAATAGGGGGGAAGCCCTGCTTCACTCCTTGAACGTCCACAGGGCTCTCCGATGTTACCTGGCTAGGACCAAGGGGGACAGGAAATCTAAACAACTTTTTGTGTCTTTTGCTCAACGGTCCTTAGGTCGCCCGGTCACCAAACAGATGCTTTCGTGCTGGTTGGTACATTGCATTTCCTTTTGTTACAAGAAGCACAACAGGTTAAATCCAGGGCAGGTTAGATCTTATTCTACCAGAGCTCTGTTGCTGCTTCTTTCACGGCACTGAAGCGGGTACCAGCAGCCAATATTTGTGCTGCCGCTACCTGGAGTTCTGTTCATACCTTCGTCAGGCATTGCAGCCTTGACATTGTTTCCAGACGCAGAGCAGGGTTTGGCCTCGCAGTTCTGCAAGGCCTGGTTTCCTGAGGCACCCTCCTTTCTCCTACTGTTTCCCCCTCCCAAGGGTTGTTATATGTTTATACTGCTTGGGACTCGGTCCTAATTGTGGAACCTGCTGCAAGAGCTTCCTCTCGAAGTAAGATACAGTCAAAGCCGCTTTTAGTGGGCACATTTGTCTTGCTACTATTTGCCCGTTATAGGCGTTGGTCGCTGTAACCAAAATAACGAACAACGCTACTTTTTTTTTATCAGTCTAAGAATAACAGTTTCGTCACAGTTGAAAATGTCCCTGGGTTCATAACCCTCCAACAGACCTGGCAAAACATTCAAGAGCCATTGCTCGGCACCAACAGCATCAGAATTTAACTTTTCGCTGTGGGCTCTAAGAAAGCCTATGTTGTTGCTTGCTTTCCATCTCTGGAGCCACCCCTCAGATGCTTTAAAGTCCTCTCGGCCCATGGCAACTGTGAGCTGCTGTGCCTTTTGTGCTAGCAGTGGACCACTGATAAGCGCATCCCTGCCACGGGCATTTTGGAACCACCTGAGTAGGGCATTCTCTACATAGCTATTCTTTCCATCCCTCTTGCACTTACGATTTTGATTTTGATGCCATTCTGTAAACAACTGCTCTCGCTGCTTAATAAGATCTGCGATTGTTGATTTCGTGAGGGAAAGCTGAGCTGACAGGTGGCGCTGGCTCATCTTAGGCAGCATATCTATACGGTTTAAAAGTTCAATTTTTTCACTGAGAGTGAGTGACTTGCGTTTTGCCATCATTGCACTGCTGAAATTCGAACTGGCCGCTTTTAGACGACTTGAATAATAACTGAGTGAGAGCTGAGTCGTGAACTTCTTTTATCCACACTAACTAGCTAAAACTGGCCGCTAATTGATCACAATTACCATGAACAGACTGAGCACATAACGATTTAGAGGTGTGAACTAAGCTCTGAAATGCCCACAATAGCAGGCGTCTCTAGATCGTTGTAAATGGAGGGGAAATAATGTTAACAATAGGAAATGGTATTTGTTTTTTTACTTTTGCCTGCAGTAAGCGACTGCCTGTTTTAACCGCGAGAGCAATAAGTGGAGTGGACTGTAGTACAGTTACATAAGAACTTACCGCAACAGTAGATCTTTGAGAGAAGCTCTTGCAGCAGGTATATTTCCCGCCCTCCTTCCCCAGGGATCAGGTCCTTTTCAGGCTGGTCTTCCCTCCTTTGAGGGAATATTTTCTAGTAATCACACTTCTGACCATTGCCTGTTGCCAATTTCTGCCTGATGGGGGTGAACAAGTACTGGAGCATGTGGGGAACTCCTCCCTTAAATAGGGTGATGCTGGGAGTGGAGCCGACGTCAGCGGGGGGCATTACCACGTCGGTACTGCTGGATGAAAAGATTGCCGGAACCGCCGCCAGGTGGTGTCAGTCCTAATTGTGGAACCTGCTGCAAGAGCTTCTCTCGAAGATCTACTGTTACGGTAAGTTCTTACGTAACTGTACTTTCTTCCTGTATATCTTCCCCATTCATCACTGCTTCCCACGCACCATCCCTTCTTAGCTTCCTGGGCAGTACCTCCTTCCTGCTTACCTTCCCCCCCAATTGAGGCCAATTGCAGGTATTATCCAGCTGGCACCTCTGGGTTCACTGACCCTTCATTGAAGCACCAGGGACCCACCTCTGGGGGGGGGAGGACAACCTGGGGCTCTTGCTCTCTTTGGCCGAGGGTTCCTTGGAGCTCTGTACGGCCTAGCTGGGAAACCCCTGGGATGGCATCCTTGTCAGAGAAAATTCTGTTTTTTCTTGGGACCCCCCCTTTTCTTGGGGCCCTTCTGTTGCCTCTCCCTTGAGTTCCCAGCTCGGTCATCAGGGCTGCAAGGACCTCCACTTTTCTGCTTGTTCTTCTTCTTCCCCTATCTCTAGCCACATGTGGTTCTTTTAAACTCTTGTGGGTGACCGGCCGGGGTTGCCCATAGGGCGGGGTCCCCTCGGAACACCTACCTCCTTGAGAGATAAATCCTCTACCGCCTAGTGGTGGATTTAGGTGCAGGCAGCTTTCCCCCACTTGAGCTTGTGAGGAGCTCATCAAGCCAGATGATAGCCTCCACTTGTGACTGAGGGGACCTTGCCCAGGGTGGGCCTCCTGTTTCCTCACCCCTGGATAGCAGATCAGGGAGGGAGAGGGAATTGGTTGGACTCCTTTGATCTGTGGATGGGGAGTTCTGACTTCTTCTTAACAGTTTCAGGGATTTTCTCTGCTCCTTCCTTCTGTGGCCTGTTTTGGCTCTGAAACAACTGACCCTGTCCGAGGTCCTTAGCCAAAAAAAAAAAGAAAGAGAGGATCTCCTTCCCTTACTCCTCAGGCAGCAGAGGAACTCCCTTTGGTGGTTCATCCTGTTGGGGTTCACGCTTAACTTCTCTTCATGCTCTCTCTTTTCATTCTCTTCTCTCTCCCTCCCTCCCTCCTCCTTATTCATGTCATTCTCTTTTCTTTCTTACCTTCCTCTCTCACTATCCATTTGCTCAACCCTTCTTGCCTGCCCAGTGATTGGGGTCTCCCTCCATTAGAACTTGGGGCCTATCCCCTTCCTCTGGTTAGCTTATTCCTCTTAAGTTTATACTTTCCTTTTTCTAACCCTTGGGCTTCCTTGCCCCTCCCTCCACCCCTTTTTCTCTGTCTATTTTCCTCTCCGGCGAGCAGAACTGAGGTGGTGGAGGGGCCAGCGTCCATTACTGGCCAACCCACATGGGCCTCATAATACGTCGGCCTTGAGGGCAGTGCCATTCCCAACATCAGCCCCACCTCCAGAGAGAAAGCTTTAGCTAAAAAGCTTCCCGCTGGTTCTAACACCTCCGGCTGGTACCCACCAGTGATGAATAGTGAAGATATACAGGAAGATCAAGAATTACGGTAGGTACATAATTTTCATTTTCGTCCAGTTGGAATCAGCAGAATCTAGTTTGAACCATTCTGCATCTAACTCCCCAGCTATTGTATCTAACACTCTTTCTTTTTTCCTTTTGGACCATTTTCTGCTCAAAATCACCTGTCTCTTTTCTCTTTGCTTTTTACACTCCTCTGGACTCAATGTCATTAGCACTACGTTATGATCAGATAATCCAATAGGAGGTACAACACTTGCTGATTTATACCAAACAAATCTGTCACTACTACATCTAAGATGTTTTCCTCTTGTCCCTTCCTTAACCATCTGCTTTAAATTTCACCATTGTATTATTGTTGTTACAGGTAAGTGATTTGGAGCTCCCATTACAACTATACTGCAGACAGGATATTTTCCAAGATTCTATCAATATGCCAATTTAAGTGTTTGAACACACTTGTATTATTGTTTGAAGAGGGGTGATAAAAGCCTCCTACAAAAAAAGGCCTGCAGTTTCTGGGTAACCTAGATATTTTAATCTCCATCCATACTGTTTCAAACAGCACCTGTTCCAGTTCAATATCCTTTAATAATTTATTCCCTGTTGAACATAACATGCAATCCCACCACCCCTTTTTTCCCCCCACCCTACCCTTTCTTTCTATCTGATACCCATTTATTGTAAGTGCGTCATCAAGCACGAGGTGCACACCATGTCTCAGTGATAATAGCTATTTGTACTTGATTGTCCTCAATACTTCACTTATATCATCTATTTTTGTAACTAAAGCTCTTGCATTTGTATTCATAACCATGGGAACCCAACCTTTTTTAGTTTCAATCTTAACTAAATTAGATGCTTGTCTTTTTCTAATCTTTTCCTTATACTGATGGTCCTTTTGTGTCCTATCTGTAATTCTAACTGGAGATTTAAACATAGTTTCTGAGTTCCCTCTTACCCACTTTGTGCACTGAACAGTGAACAGATCTCCCAATTTACACCCTTTCTTCTATTCTTTTTAACTCTAAAATTAGGGCTAAAAACAGGGATTTGAAATTGTACATTAATTTACGTTTCCAGAATAACAACCCCCACTACGTTGTTAAAATAATATTTAATGACTTTAAACCATTATACATATGGCTTTTTTCCTTTTTCAAATTTTCCCAATATTTAACTTCCTACAAAAACAATCCTTTGCTTTCTTTTAAATGAGATATAACTGGCAACATTAAATGCAAAACCAGTATGCAATTAATTATACACAAATGTTATCCCCTTAACTATAAAAGTTTCCACTTTTACCAAACCAGTCAACCACCGCCCTGTTACTCTGTGAACTTCTGAGACTTTTTCTTCAGGTATCTTTAACGAAAATACTATTAACTTACCTACAAACAAACCTAAAAGTTTCTGTAATACTGTATATACACCCAGTTGCTTTCTAATTTAGATTTATGCACTAACCTCATTAACCACATTTCAAACCCACCAGAAAACAGGTACAATTCCTGGACCCAGCTCTCCAGCTTTTCCAACCGACTCCAGCAGACTCCTCTGTACTCTGCCGCTACTCAAAAGACACCGTCTTTGTATAAGGGAAGTCAGAGAGATGAAGACAGGGAGGTTTACCTTAAGAATTTGAAGGAAGCAAGCATTTTAGAGTGGAGAGCAAAAGCACAGATGGAGGAAAGGATTGTAGAGGAGGTAAGGGAGGGGGACAGGATATTCTTTAGATATGTCTATGAGAAAAGGAAGGCAAAAGTGGAGTAGTCAGGCTAAGGAGCAGGTCAGAACTGGTGGAGGGAGACGTGGAAAGGGTTGGAATGCTGAACAAATACTTTTGCTCACTGTTCACAGTGGAGAGAAAGGGGTATTACTCTGTGTTCACCCCTTTTTGGTTTTCTTTTGCCATTCCTAGTTTGACAGAGCACTCAGAATTTCTTTCCTCCCTGGGGTTGTAGCTTTATTTTTCCCTTCACCTGTGCCACTGCTTTTTCAAGTCCCCCTTCAACCCCAGCAAAGGGAAAATGTTTCACTTTCTTGTTTCAAACAGTAGTCTCTTATTTGTTCTCATTTTTCATTTTTCCAGTTTCACTTCTCAATTTATAAGCACATCACACTTCATGGTTTGTGGGTTGTGCTTAATATACCATGGTTACAGGTGATTGAAACCACTTGGCTATATGTTGTGGCTGCAACACAGAAACGTAGAAATTGTCGGCAGACAAGGACCACTAGACCCATCCAATCTGCCCGTAGGCCCTATATGTTGTATGTGGCCACTGACCCTATGCGATTAATGGCTTTTCATCACTCCCTTCCCTCTCAGGCTTCCCTTGTGCCTGTCCTAGGCGTGCTTAAACCCCTCCACTGTGCTTGCCCCCAACTACCTCCTGTGGCAAACTATTCCAAGCATCGACTAGCCCTTTCTGTGTAGAAAAATGTCCTCACATTACCTCTTAATCTATCCCCTTCCAATTTCATATTGTGCCCCCTTGTTCTAGTACTTTTTCTACATTGGAAGAGGTCCCACCTGCACCTTGTTTATGCCCTTGAGGTACTTGAAAGTTTCATTCATGTCCCCCAGCTGTCTCATCTCCTCCAGTGAGTACATATTGGGGTCCCTTAGTCTCTCCTCATATGTTTTGTGGTGCAAGCCCTGCACCATCTTTATTGCCCTTCTCTGGATAGTCTCCACCTTATCTATGTCCTTGCGCAGGTGTGGCCTCCAGAACTGCACACAGTATTCCAGGTGAGGGCTTACCAATGTCTTATATAATGGCATCACCACCTCCCACCTCCTGCTAGTGATACCCCTGACTCTGCACCCCAGCATGCCACTGGCCCTCCCTGCTACTTTTGTACACTGCTTTTGATACCTTAAGGTCATCAGAGATGATAACCCCTAGGTCCCTTTCCTCTTTGACAGTCGGCTCCTCCCCCACCCCAACCTGTAGCTCTCCCCAGGGTTCCCTCTACCCAGGTGCATTATTTTGCTCTTCTTTGCATTGAGCCTCAGTTGCCACATCTCTGACCATCTTTCAAGCTTCTCCAGGTCCCACTTCATTTTCTGCACCCCTTCTGGAGTATCCACCCTGTTTCAGGTCTTGGTGTCATCTGCAAACAGGCAGACCTTTCCTTCCAGCCCCTCTGCAATGTCACTAATGAAGACATTGAACAGGACTGGTCCTAGTACTGATCCCTGTGGTACCCCACTGGCCACCCCCCCCCCCCAGATTGTACCCCATTTACCACCACCCTCTGTCTCCTGTCTGTTAACCAGTTCCTAACCCAGTTCACCACCTTGTCTCCCATGCCCAGACTACCCATCTTGTTAATCAGCCTTCTTTGTGGGACGGTGTCAAAGGCTTTGCTGAAATCTAGGTATGCAACGTCTACCGCCCCTCCCTGATTTTGTTCCCTAGTCACCCAATCAAAAAAATCTATTAAATTCATTTGACATGACCTTCCTGCTGTGAATCCGTGTTGCCTCAGATCCTGAGCACCACTGGATTCCATATGTGCCACTATCCTTTGTTTCAGCAGTGTCTCCATGATCTTTCCCACCACTGAGGTGAGGCTAACTGGCCTGTAGTTCCCCGCCTCCTCCCTACTGCCACTTTTGTGCAGTGGGACTACATATGCCCTTCTCCAGTCCTCTGAAACGACACCTGTGTTGAGTGACTCTGTGAACAGGGCCGCCAGGGGCTCTGCTAGTTCCCTTCGCAGCTCCTTTAATACCCTTGGGTAGATGCCGTCTGGCCCCATGGCCTTATCCACCTTCAGCTTTGTGAGTTCTTCCAGAACTCTCTCCACTGTGAATGGACTGGTGTCCACCTCTTCCCGTTATTGCCTCTGCAACCCAACTGTAGTCCTTGACCCTACCCTCTTTAGTTAATACTGAGCAGAAGTATTTGTTCAGTATTTCTGCCTTGTCCAGATCCCCCTCCTTACACTCTTCATTCTCCCCATTGAGCCTCACTATCCCCCCACCCCCCGTTTTTTCTTCTTTCACTGATGTACCTATAACTAAGCAATAAGGCACAATGGGGTGTGTGTAAACCATATTTTAAAGCAAGGCCAGGGGCGTGTAAGGCACGGACCAGCGGCCGGTGGCTTCAGCTACTGGCAGGTGCTGGAAATATGGTTTACACACCTAAAACCTTTTTATTATATAAAGTTGACGCCTTTTGATTTTTTACTTTTGACTATTGGGAAAAGCATGTTTATATGTAAAAAAAAATAGATTTACTTTGTGCATTTGTGATAAAATAATCCTTCCGCCCACTGCAAGCGATGTCATTGATGATGTCATTGTATTAGTGCCTACTTTCTTCTTCCTGTTTTTTTTTTCTCTGTGTTTCCCTGCATTCAAGATATGGAATGTTTATCATGGAATGTTTACCACGGAATACATGGATTCAAAATTCTGCTCAGTTCCACTGGCGGAATGTTTCTCTCCCAACACACCATATACACAGACAGCAAAGGCCTTTGTTACAGCCAGAGACTCAGTTATCTCACTGTCAGGGCAAGAAATACAGAATAATGCTTCAGACAGCATGAAGTCTTGCTATATTATGACAATTGCAGTTTGTCCCACCATTAGAACTGCTCCGGAGGTGAAAGAGTTAACTCCTATTCTAAGAATGGAATTTGGAGCGCGAGCTCGGTTAGAGAAGCTCTGTCTGGGTTATTTCAAACCCAAACTGTCAGATTCTTTACTCCGCCTCACTGAACAGTCGCTCCGGAGATTTCTCCTACTGCTCGGTTCATTTCGGTTTAAACAGTGTTTTCTCTGTTCAAATCAACTCGAGAATATTATTATTTAACATAAAACCATCGGTTCAAGCTCTGTCTGTGGTATCGTAGTAATTACAGTTTATTTTCTGTGTGGAACTTGTAAATGTTATCGGTTAGGTTTTGAACCATCAGCTTATTTTAAAACTTGAAATTTAAGAGTTTTAGAGTGCGGTTCCCAGTTCTTATCGGTTCTAAAAAAAGCAGTTCATTGCGGTTTTTCCAAGACCCGTGTACAGTTAGGAACCGATAAAGGTGTCTTAGCTTGGCACCGTTTAAAGGGCAAGTTTTGGTTAGGCCAACATTATATAAACCCAAAAGAAAAACCGGCCCACTGGGTTTCAACACTGTGATGTCTGTGGGAAGTCTTGCAGGCTGACCCACACACCTGTGTATATGTCTGAGGTTTGACCACCTCAATTCAGACTGCCAGATTTGTAAAATTTCCCTGCAGTCACCCTGGATAAGAGAGTTGGCGAGCTCAGTGTCAGAGAGGCCAAAAGTCCGTTGACCGGATGGCCAGCCGGTTGATGCCAGCGAACGAGGAGAATGCCGGACCAGGGGCGAGACTTCCTCGGGCAAGCGTAAAGCTGGCTCGGAGGGCCAGTTCAGTAGAAAACAAGAAAATCAGCAGGTGTGAGCCCAAAATTCTTCTCCAACTGCTGCAGAGATAGCAAGAGCTATTCAGATTGTCCAGTCACTTTCTCGGTTCCGTCCAACGCCACTGTCTGGTTAAAGGTCGGTTCGGTCGGTTCCACCGTTCAGGAATATGATGTTGAGGAGTTTATGAACCAGAGGAGGGAGGATGATTATGAACAGTATGAATGTGACTTGGAGGGTCTGGGTGTGCCCACTGAACGGACATCTCCCAGACAGAACTTTGATCTCCCCTTAAGCTTTCTGGGTCCCCCTCTCACTTTATGTTTTACAAAAGTTGCTGAAACCCTCCAGCTCCCATTGGAGGAAGCTGTGGATGAGCAAGAGGAACCTGATTTTGTAGAAATGATGGATATTCCAGAGTCTAGGAGATTGTCTATTCCTTGCATAAATCATTTAGGAAACAAACAATAAAAATTTTAAAGACTCTAATTCTGTGCCTCCTGTGGACAAAAGATGGACAGGAGGTACACTCTATCAAGTCCTGATACAGAATTCCTTTCACAGCAATGCAGTCACGTTGGTGTGGTTCAGGCTGCAGCCTGTGATAAAGCTAATATTCCCTTGGCTCACATCCTCCTGACAAAGGTTCCAGGAAGATTGATGCCATGGCTAAAAACAATACATAGCAGCGTCCTTGGGGGGCCCAGGCAAGCAAATTACATGGCTTATGTAGCAAGGTATCAAAAATCTAGATGGGACACCGTCATGGCTTTGCCAAACAGGCCTCTGGCCAGCTTGCTAGGAGGCTGGAACAGGTGGCTGCTGATGGCATTGAGGCATCTAAGGTGCAGTTTCATGCTGCTGTGGTTTAATGATGTATCCTCTAGAGTCATGGCTACGTCTGTAGCTTTTAAGTAAGTTGGCCTGGCTCAGGTGTACTAGCTTGTCACAGGATACTCAGACTAAGGCTATGGATTTTCCTGTGGTTGGAAATTCTCTGTTTGGGGAGCAGACAGAGAATTATATGAAAAAAATGGATGAATATGGGACTACTATAAGAGTGCTCAGGCTAAGGCGGCAAGTCACTCCTCAGAGGCAGGCCCCAGGGTAGAGGTAGGTCTTTTTACAAACCCAGGCCTCCTCTGCTTATGCTCAGAGGGTTCTTCAGAGGAGAGGCAGGCCGGGGTGTGGGCAGGCCTGCTCCCACCCCTCAGCCTAAAAGCACCTGCCAAACAGACACCCTGATGGGGTGCCCAGGGCCGATTCTCCTTTACCTGTAGGGACAGGTTGGCTTACCCCGTTCAGAACTGGGTGTCTCTAACTTCAGACAAGTGGGTCCTGGAAGTAGTAAGCCAGGGTCTGGTTCTCAGCTTCAAAAGTTCCCAAAGATGAGAATCAGATCTTTCCCACCTGCAAACTCTTTAGAGACCTTTACTTTAGAAACAGAAGTCTCAACCCTCCTGGCTCTCAGAGCTGTAGAAAGGGTTTCTCCCCTACACCAGGGCAAGGGTCTGTACTCCAGATATATCCTTACCCCAAAAAAGACAGGAGAATGGCGGTCCATTTTAGACCTGAGATATCTGAACAAACACCTTTTGAAACCAAAGTTCAGAATGATAACTCTGGCAATGATTTTACCCTCTCTAAGGCCAGGGGACTGGCTAGCCTCCCTGGACCTCAAGGATGCCTATTTTCACGTCCTAATCAGAAGCTCCCACCGAAAGTACCTCAGATTCAAACTGCCCTCAGGTCACTACCAGTTCAGAGCAATGTTCTTGGCCTCACCTCTGCCAAGGGTATTCACAAAATGTCTGGCAGTAGCAGTTGCTCATTTAAGAAGGCAAGGATTGCTGTCTTTCCCTATCTGACTGACTGGCTCATTGTAGGCCAGTCCCAGAACAGGTAAAATCTCACCTGCAAGTTACCCAGCAGCTGCTCACCTCCCCAGGCTTCTTGCTCTATCTTCCAAAGTCAGTTCTGGAACCAGTTCAGGTGCTCACCTTCATAGGTGCAGAATTGGACACAAAGCAGGCCAGAGCCTTCCTACCCTTAGAGAGGGTAAGGAACTTGGTGGCTTTGGCCTCCTCCTTCACTCTGCAGGTCTCTCGACCAGCAAGACACTTTGCAGCTCCTGGGGCACATGGCTGCGTCCACAGCTGTAGTGCAAGGAGCAAGATTTCAGATGAGGGACATTCAGTTTCACTTGAGAGCCTTTTGGTCTCAGAAAGAGACCCCTTTCCAAGTTGGTCCCAGTGACCCGAACCCTGATCCAGGCCCTCCAGTGGTGGCAGGATCAGAGCAATTTAAGACTGGGGTCCCCTTCATTCCTCTGTCTCACTCCTTGACCCTCACTACGGATGCTTCCCTCCTGGGGTGGGAGCCCACATGGCGACCTCTCCACTCAGGAGTGTGGTCCCCTCAGGAATCTCTGCTCCACATCAATTTGCTGGAACTCAGAGCTGTCTTTTAGCACTTCAAGTGTTTTCTGCGTCTGTTCAGAACAAAGTGGTACAAGTCAGAACAGACAACACCACAACAATGTGGTACATCATCAAGCAGGGGCACTCGGTCTTGACCTTGTGCACCGAGGGCAATGAAGTTGTGGTCTCTGGCCTATTCCTGAACACTTCCCTCATAGCAGTTCACCTTCCAGGAAAGGACAGTGTCTAGCAGATGCTCTCAGCAGGATTTCCCAGGGCCATCACGAATGGTCTCTGGATCCTCAAGTACTGAGGGATAGTTTTTTGCCAGATGGGGCACCCCTCAGATAGATCTTTTTGCAGCCCCAGACAATCACCAACTTCCACTGTTCTGTTGCAGGCCCCCAGTGTTGGGCTCAGTCCCCCTGGATGCCTTTCTCCTAGATTGGGAAGGGAAGTTTCTTTATGCCTTTCCCCCTTCCTCTCCTATTCAAGGTGCTAGTCAAAATCAGATCCCAGCCTTGCAGGGTGATTCTCATTGCCCCAGATTGGGCCAGGCAGCCCTGGTACCACTCCTTCTGTCCCTAGCAGTCCATCTTCCCTGTGTCTCCCAGGAATCACAACCTGTTAACCTGTGCCCAGGGAGAGTTTGGTATCGAACCTCAAATCCCTCAACCTCAAGGCCTGGCTCTTGAGGAGTTAGAATTTGCTGACCCACACCTTTCTCAGGGTGTTCTTGAAATCCTAAAGGCTTCTAGGAAGCCTTCCACTAGAACTACTTATAATTCTAAGTGGAAAAGGTTTTCCATTTGGTGTTCTGGGAAACATATTTCCCGAATCTGCTGATTTGCCCATTGTTTGGACTATATGGTCCATCTTAATTCTTTGGGCCTGAGACCAGCTACCCTGAAAGTACATTTGGCAGCTGTCTCTGCTTTTGTTTCAGCAGGAAAGCCCTCCTCTCTTTCCGCTCACCCTGTATTTTCCAAGTTTTTTAAAGGATTACTTCATATTAATCCACCTTTTAGGATCCGGCCCCTGCCTGGATCACAATGTTTGCATTGCCCAGTTAATAGCAACCCCCTTTGAACCTCTGTCTTCTGCAGAGCTTAAGTATTAACTTGGAAAACTGTTTTCCTAGTGGCTATCACTTCTGCCAGGCGCATAAGTGAGTTGCAAGCCTTGTCAATAGAAACTGACTTTATTTCTTTCCACAGGGATAAGGTAGTCCTCAGGACTAACAGGAAGTTTTGCCTAAGGTGGTTTCAGATTTCCATCTTAATCAATCTATCTCCCTTCCAGTGTTTTCACTGAACATTCCTCCTCTGGCGAGAGAGGAGATTGCACAGTTTAGATGTTAAGAGGGCCTTAAGATTCACGATATAAGAGCGTACCAAGGGTCACAGGGTTGAATCCCTCCAACTTTTGTCACTTATGGTGAGGTCGGAAGGAGACCTGCCACTAAGAGATCAATTGCCAGGTGGATTGTCTCTTGTATCCAATTTTGTTATCAGAAACTGGGGAAAGTTCCCCTCTGGCCTGAGGGCTCATTCTACCAGAGGTACAGCGCGTCTCTAGCTGCTGCCAAGACATCCCTATCTTAGAGATATGTCAAGCAGCTACCTGGAAAAGCGGTACACACTTTCACCAAGCATTACTCCCTGGATGTCCAGGCCAGGAGAGATGCTCGGTTTGGCACAGCTGTGCTTCAGAGCCTATTCCCTAAGTAGGTTCTGTCCCTCCTCCATGGAGGTACTGCTGTGTAGTCTGCAATTGTCATAATATAGCAAGACTTCATGTTGTTTGAAGAAAAAATTACTCACCTTAGTAATGTTGTTTCTTCTAATGGAGTCTTGCTATATTATAAACCTCCCCAACCTGCCCTCTCAGAACTTCTACTTGGGTATGGGGTGGGCAGCCTTGTCTATGGCGCTAGTTATGCCCATTATATGTTTTCCACCCTTCTTGGGTTTTGGGATGTGGTGTTTTTATTTTATCTTATATTATTGCTTATATTATATTATTACTTCTGGTCCCTGACTTGAGTCTTTGTGTTGGGACCAGGAATATGTTAATAGTCAGGTAGCCAGTTGGCTGGTGTAGGTTACAGCTTCCACAAGACCTTAGTGAGTTTTGCTCATAAAGATCTGACAGTTTGGGTTTGAAATAACCCAGACAAAGCTTCTCTAACCGAGCTCGCGCTCCAAGTTCCATTCTTAGAATGGGAGTTAACTCTTTCACCTCCGGAGCAGTTCTAATGGTGGGACAAACTGCAATTGTCATAATATAGCAAGACTCCATTAGAAGAAACAACATTACTAAGGTGAGTAATTTTTTCATATGCAGGTCGTTGATATGGAGTGTTTTTACACACCCAAGATGTGTGATAATATAAAAACCTCTAGCTCGAGAGGTTTTTATATTATCCTTATCGAAAGAGTATGTAAATCCATGTTAACCACCCTTCATATGCTTTATTTTATATAATAACAGGCTATGGTCAATATCAGGTATGTTCAAATGAGGTGCTAAAGAAAAGAAAAACCTCTCGCATCACTCCATAAAACAAACAGCTCTCACATAACTCCATATGCAGCGTTTATTATTTCAGTACATATTTTACTAAGAGAGACGTGAACAGAATGCAATTACATGTAAATTCGGTACCTTTTTTAATCTTCGTTTCCAGGTTGCATCTACCAGATGTCTCGGGATAGTTTCAATACAAGGGCAAAGGGCAAAGTTCATTAGACTGCGAAATAGAAATCTACTGATAAGATCAGCAGGAGACAACTTACTGTTTTTAACAAATTAATGTACTATTCTTTAGTGAACTACATTTTTGTTAACTAAAAGTAACTTGTGACTTGTAGAAATCCTCGAGCGTTGCTTCCTCAGATCCGAGGTGAAAGGTCATCCAACCTGGTAATAGAGAAAGAGATAGTGGTGATAGGGATAGTGGTGAAAGTATGTGTTTCGGAGAAACATTTTCTTGGTTTGTGATTGCAGTTTACGATGTTAGCTGTGGATTTTGTTTTAGACGAACTGCCTTTGTGTTTTTGCTGTTATAGAAGTGTCTCACGCTGCCTGTGAGCTGATTTTTTTATGATTCTCAGCGCGAGGATGTAGAAGTCGTATCAACTCGCAGGTTGATACGAGTTTTTTCGTATCAACCTGCGAGTTGATACGACTTTTGAACAAGCCTGAAAATGAGTTGATATTGACCATAGCCAGTTATTATGAAGAGAGTAAGAAGAGATATGCAGTTAAAGATAGAAGAGGAATTTTTGACTGTCAGCAAAGAAACAGTTGTAGTGAAAGCTATAAACAGTACTTATTGTTTCTAATTTGTTTATGTATGTAAGGAGAGTGATAGTCTGGGAAACAGCATTTAATTCATTTGTTTTATTTTTTATTTAAGGTAGTTTTATTTTTAGGGCCTAGTTTAAGTTTTTTTTTTTATTACAGTGTAAAGGTAGCAGCTATGTTTGTGGTGGAAGATCAGCTCTGGCAGTAGAGGGCTAACTGAAATGCCTGTGTTTCAAATGCCCATTGATCTGTGTTGCAGACTTTTCACTGCTGAGCAGTCCTTTTTTTTTACCCATGTGTAAACCATATTTTACACATAAATAAGAGCCAATCAGATTACATGATTTTACCCTGCCATTTTATAAAATGCCTTATCCCCTTTTTTACAGACTGTGCTAAGCCCTCTTCTGTCTGCACCTTCAGCCTCCTAACAGCCTTCCCTGCTTTCCTTAGACATTCAAGGTACACCTCCCTGTCCTCCTCCCTTTGGCTCCCCTTATATTTCCTGAAACTCAGCCTTTTAGCCCTGATTTTGTCCCCCACCTCTTTGGAGAACCATAGTAGTTTCCTTCTTCTTTTCCCTTTGGCCATTATCCTAATGCTTTAGTTTGTTATAGCCACTATGGCTGCTTTCAGTTTCTCCCATTGTTCTTTCACCCCTTGTATTACCTCTCCCTTCCCCAGGACTGCTTGTATACATCTACCCATTTCAGTGAAATCCACCCTCCTGAAATCTAATTGTCTTGCCCTTGTGTGGCTTAACTGAATCCATGTCTCCATACTGAACCACACCATGTGGTGGTCACTGGACCCCAGCTGCCCTTCCACCTGCATTCCTTCGACTCTGTTTCCATTGGTCCATACCAGGTCCAGAATTGACTTGTCCCTGGTTGGCTGATGCATCAGCTGCCTGAGTCCAACCCCCTGCAGGGATTCAAGGATGGTTGTGCTTCTGGCTGAAGTAGCCATCTGGGTGGGCCAGTCCACGTCCAGCATATTGAAATCCCCCAGTAGCAGGATTTTGCCTTTAGCTGCCATGTCGTGTGTGTTCTCCACTACTTTCCTGTCTACTTCCTCCCTCTGTGCCGGAGGTCTGTAGATCACCCCTGTGTGTACTGCTGTTCCATTCCCTGGCTCCAGGGTGACCCACATTACCTTGGCAACATCCATAACAATGGTTTACTGAGCCAAACCTATGAAAGCTGGTGTGTGTTGTTGGTTACTTTATCTGTATGGAATATGGAAATTGCTTGATCTTCATCGAGGATATTTCTTTCACCCGGTCAGACCTTTGGAACTATATCGCATCAGTGCTAGAACCCCATGGAAATTTCTGCCAGCCGTCCACCGGGGGCCACCCACAACAGCGTCATACGTCAATGTCCTTATAATACATGGGTGGACCCCTCTTTCCTCAGTTCTTTTCCTGCCATTGATTATGCTAGTCGGACCCACCAGCAAAAAGAACTATACCAGTTTGTCATTTTCCATTTCAAAATAAAATAGCAATTTACCCTTTCAGCTTTTTCTGTGCCGCTGAAGTGATCTTCAAAAGTCTTGTGTGTCTGTGACTGTGAAGAACGTATTTTCAAGAACAACTCGCATGCTGTCTGTGTTTGTTACCTTGGTCTGGACCATGACGTCTAGGCCTACGGCATTTGCCACAGGTTTAACTCCACTCCCAGGTAGCGGCAAGGGCCCTAGATACTTTTCTCTTGTGGAAGGACCTTGCAACGATGTAGGAACAGCTCAGAGAGAAGAATGCATCATCGCTTCACAGCGAAGAGCAAAGAAAAGAAATCCTCAGGGAAGAGCCGCAAGCATGAACTTAGTAAAAATAAGCTTCCCCAGGAGAGATCTCGATTGCCATTGTGGCCCTCGAGGTCACCACTTTCCCCGTCGCCATCTGTTTCCACGCCAGTGGCTCGGTCTACCCTGAATGCTCTTCAACCTTCTACAACAAGCTCTAGCTGGGATACTGTTGGCCCTGTTATGGCTGGTAGTTTGTCCCCATTAACAGTTGTTCCTATGCTGTTGACTGATCAGGTAGCGACCCTTAGCGAAGATGTCGCTACCTCTGATCTCTCGGCCCCCCCAGACCTCCCTAACATCAAGGTCGGTATCAGGCTTAGGTGCAACTGTGCCTCGTTTACCACCTTAGCGATATTTTCAGCGAGGTCCCCAGTGACTACAGCGCCTGGCTGTGCGTGGTGGGAGACCGCTGGAACCAGCGCTGCCTGTCAGGGTCCTGACCCCCAATCAGCTCCGACTGGAGTTGAGAATCTTTAAGTGGGGGTTGCGGGGGTTTGGGGAGCAAAGCCCCGTGAAACTATAAATTCAAAAGCGAACCGGCAGCAGACTGCAGAATGTGGTCGACCTGCCGGTGTCGCTGACAGGGCGTTCGACAGAATTTCTGTCGGACTCCTGTCGTGGATCCACTGGGCCTAATATTGTGGGTCAGTCGCCGTTGTCAACAAACCTTCTGTTGTCTGCACCTCCCTTTGTGCTCCCTAGTCAGGGAACTGTCAACAAAAAAGTTTCTTTAGCCACCAAGACCTCTTTGTCGATGAGGTCAAAACCTGGCAGGGGCAATACTAAGCTGACTGCAGTTAGTGGCTCGTGGTCATCAGCAGACCTCACTCCCCGGCCAATGTTATGGGTGATGAACTTTTTATGGAGGCATTTAATACTACTAGACTGGTCCTTTGAACAATCTCACAGACTCCTTGGTCACCATTGTGCCAGCCTGCTATCGCACCAATTGCAGCTCATACCCAATCATCACAGTACATCCCTTTGGGTGTGCTAACAGGATTTCCTCTGGCCCATCCTAGCAAAGTGGTAGATGGTCATTCTGACTTTGCACTGCCACCACATTGATTCCCTGGACAGTATCACCAGTCTGTTTTCCACAGCCACCCCACTGTCGCCTCAATCACCTGTTTTGCCTAAGAGACCTTTTTTTTATTGGCATCAGTGCCACTGCCATGACCCCTGCGGTCCATCTGTGGGCATGACGACAACCGGGTACCTACCCATTCTCTTAAGAAGGATGATGGATATGGGGGGGCCTTAGTCTCAGGTTGACACAGATTCTACCCTGTCCTCTGAGGACTCCACGGTTTATACCCCGAAGTCTCCACCAGAGGATCAGTCTTTCATGTCCATGCTGCAGGATATGCAGGTTACCATGGGATTCTCAGGGGAGGAGAAAGATTCCTCAAAGCAGGATCTCTTTGAGTTCCTGGAAGTGCCTGAGGTGCCTCCTGTGGTCATCACTCCCTTATATCAGGTGTTAGAAGATGCCACATATGTGGCTTGGTACTGACCAAATAAGATGCCAGCTGTTCCTAGGAAGGTGAACAAAACATATCTTGCCCCTTCAGGTAAGACCTATTATGTCCATCAGCCTGACACAGACTCTGTGATATTAAGGCCTGATCATCTCTGCTACTGAGCACCTAACTGTCTGAGTTCTCATCCTCCTGGCAGGGTGTCCAGGAAGCTGAATGCCCTGGGCAAACATGCATATGCCTCTGTCTCCTTTGGCTTGAGGATTCCCAGTTATCAGGCACACATGGTAAAATACCAAAATGCACTTTGGCGCAAAGCACACACAGTTGCCCTGGGGCTACCGGACAGTTCAACTAAACGAGACCTGCTACACAACCTGGAGTTAGCCACCCAAGTGGGAAGACACCTCATCCGATCAATCTGTGATGCCTTGGATATCTCTGTCTAGGCAGCAGGCATTTGCTTAAGGCGCACTACACCTGGCTCAGAGTGTCAGGACTCCCACGCCAGATACAGAGAACAGTGCTGAACGCCCTTTTAGAGGGCAGAAGTTATTTGACAGAGAAGTGGAAGTGGCCTTTAAAGACCTATATTCTACTGAACTGCTGCTAGAGTGCACAGGGCAATGTAGGCCCTTTACAGGATGACAGACCTCCCCACTGGGACCCAGTTTCCCGGCAGCCTCAGCCACTTCTAGCACTACAATGAGCTTTCAAACAAAGCATGCTGCACCAGGTGCAGCTTTCTGGGGTTTTGCCGATCCCCATTAGTCCCAGAATGGTGGAGTGGAGTCTAGTCGTCCCCCCTCCTCCCCGAAGCCTGATGTCTCCCTTACAGGTGCTTGGACACGCTGACTAATTTGTCATGTATTCTTACTCAGGACATCCTATGGTACATCTTAGTCATACTGCCCAATAGTGATAATAAGTTTATTCCAGTCCGAGATTCATAATAGGACCGTTGACTTCTCTGGGAGCCCTGGGGTCTCAGTCGCAGCGCCATACGCCTTGTTGAGGCATTCCACTTAACAGTCGTGTCTCGGACATGGCCAGCATCTTTCTAGTTATTCCAGATGGTCTTCCTTGCCTAGGGCGATCTTAGCTGTCGAAGACCATCACCTTTACCGGACATCTCTGTTGTCCCAGCTCCCTTTTCTCCCCTCCCTTCTTTCTTCTTCTCCAGAAGATTATATTGATGTGACAGCCTAGGCCCAAGACTTTGTGGACACTGACTGAACAGCAGTTTTGACTCTGTGCTTCTCAGGTCATTGTTTTGGCCTGTCTTGCTGTGGACAGTCATGCTTCTTTATGTACTGAAATCTCTCCTAACTTAGCACAGCTCATGATAGCTGGTACTCTTCCCATGTAGCACCTTAGTTGGCCTAATGTTGGCCCCTTTTGTGTCCTCTCCTCGCTACTTCAGGTACCATTGGCAGTAGCTGATTTTTGCAGGAGGTGGAAGGGGGGAGGGCCATGTCAGCACTTTATATTAGCCCTGATAGTTGAATAACCCCCTGGTCTTTAAAAAGCCCATATGTTTTTTTTCCTTTCATTGTTCTTTTTTTAATCTGCTACCATGATTCCCCCTCTGATCCAGAATAGATTTGGTGTGCTGACCTGGGGATTTAAATTTCATGGGCTTCTTTCCAGTCTACCACTCGTAGTGTTTTATTGGTAGGCTATTCTATTTTTTTTTTATTTTTTTTTGATGTATGCTAAGCGACTCTAGTATGAGTCTTTCTTTTGTTTCTGTCACTTCAGAGCATGCCTCTCCAAGGAAAGTATTGCCATCCTTGCCCTGTTTTTTTCCTTTTTGCCTGAGTACTGAGGGAAGTCCATGTACCCTCTGCCGTTTGCACTGCAAAGCGAAAAAAAAATTATATGCTAATATAAATGTCTACACAAATCAAAATAAAACAGGCTTTCTAGGGTTCCACCACAGTGCATGCCCGTGGGTTACCCCCTTTTTTTCCTTCCACTCTAGGAAGTATAGTAGGATGCTTCCTCATTTCAATGTGTTTCTCACTTATGGGATTATTCACACTTGTGATAAGGTTTTCAACCAATATTACCTGCTACCTCAATGCAGCTGTCCCATGCAGCCCTGTCTCCTCTTTCTCAGATGTGTCAATCTTATCCATCCTTAGCAGTGTGAAAGTGGGTGTTGGCCTCACAGTACCTCTAGGCCAACCGTAATAATCTTTTTTACCATTCCATCCAGACTTTTGATTTTTGGTACTGCTAGGGACTCGTTCCAAAGGTGTGGCCTGATAAAAGAGATTCTCTTGAAGATCTACGGTATGTTAAGTACGTAACTGTTCTTTCATGAGGAAAATGGCAAGTAATGTAGCACATACACCAGTTACCTAGTTGACAGATTTACAGTAAAGAGGAAGCGTCTGATACAAATTGTGAACCTAAAATGCTGAATACGAGCTTTTGAGTGATTCATTATCCAAAATTAGCATTGCCTTACAGAAAGACATATATCTTTTTGTTTAGAATATAAATGCTTTTTCTAAACTGCACAAACTGGCACAGAGAACTTGCAGTACATGGAAGAGTAATTTAATGTTACAGAATTCCTTTCTGAATTATTGGAGGATGTGTGCTTCTTAGAAAATAAAAACAGTCTGGATTAGTGCAGCATTTTGTTAAAGCAACTGCTAATCAATATTAAAAACTGTGTTCCTCAGGGTCGGTTCTTGGCCTACTGCTATTCAATATCTACATTTACGATTTAAATATTACCAGTGGGAATAGTTTACTAAAATTTGCTGATGACGCCAAACTAAGGGGAATAGTGTATAACTATGAAGACAAAGTAGTATTGACAGACGATCTTCAGAATATAGTTAACTGGGCCAAAACAAACAAGTTGCAGTTCAGTACTGATAAATGTTATGTCCTGCAGTTTGGTACAGGTAAATCTACCTTACCACAGGATTACTTTATATATTGTGCTAGGATTAGATCAGTCCATAAGGTGCTTGATTTGGGAGTTCTTATTAGCATCTCAGACAAATCTAGTGAACACTGTAAACTAGTGTCTATTAAATCCAACCACTTGGTCATCTGTGTTAGAAGTGCATTTATGATGCCACTTTACAGGGCATACATGTGCACCCATCTTGATTATTGCTCACGTGTGTGGGAGTCCCTTTTCAAAGAGGGATGTGTATCTTGTGGAGAGGCCTCAAAGGAGGTATACCAAAGCCTGTCTTTTAACTACAGACATAAGACTTATGGGAATAGGCTCAGGGATCTGGGTATTTTCCCATTGAGAGATAGCAGGGTAAGGGGAGACTTATTACTCCTGTTTAAAGAGGAACTGTGATGAATCTGCAAGTCATTTTTCCGCAGTATAAGCTCTTTTTAAGTTCTGGTTAAAATTGTCCTTTTAGTAGTGCCATTGGGTGCTTTTGCTTTACACTGTGATGCTAAGTGCCATTTTAGAACTGTATGATGTAGTTTATGTCCCTCTCAGCCACAGAGTTCTGTAGTAGAACATGAATGCATTGTGCTAACAATAGAAGAGTAGAACAGGGACATAAACTATATCGTACACTTCTAAAATGGTTCTTACCAGTAGCATGTAACCCAGAAACACCCAGTAGGATAACTAAAAAGCCTGGATAGCTAGAGCACTAACATAGTTTAAACCAATATTTAAAAAACAGCTTCTACTGGGAAAAAATAACTTGTAGATTCAATGCAGTTCTCCTTTAAGATCCTGAACAATGAGCAATTGTTCACTGATGTGGGATTACAGTTTAAACAATCATGCCATAACTTGAGAGGGCACAAATTACAACTGGTTGGAACTGCTCCACACAAGAACATTAGGAAACACACAGTATTCCTGGACTAGGAGTCTTCACCATTCATTCACACTGATGGGACTCGCTGGAGGAGCTAGGACCCAGTGGGAGCCAAAAATCTTCAGAAGGGCTGGCGCCGAGGTAGGACCATGCATGCGCAGCACTGCGAGACTGACTCGCGCCCATATAGGCTATCTCGGTGTCAACCCTCCAGCCTCCTCAGTTCCTTTTTTCCTGCCATTGAGTGTGCTTCAGTGACGACGTCGTTCGCCTGCCAGGAGTCAAATCTTCACAGCTTCCTGGTTGCTCACTTCTATGGGGGGTTCTTCTGAATCTGGGAAAGTGCCAATTTCAACCGTCTCAGCAGGTCCACTTCTTAGGAGCCCTCCTGGATACCTCTAGGGCGAGGGGTTTTTCCTTCCAGAGGACAGGAGAAACGATATCTTCAGATGGCTCATTACATCATGGAGAACAACTCTGTTCAGGCCCTTTCAGTGCAGTGGATGCTGGGCCTCATGGTATTGTCCATCTTCATGGTGCCTCTAGCCCAGCTACATATGAGGGCCACACAGTGAATGCTCAGCACACAGTGGTCACTGACCATGCACCACAGTCCTTCCACATCAAGTGGCATAGCCTCTGACTAATCACTTGCATGGTGGTCGCGAAGAACAAACTTCTGCAAGGTCTACCCTTTGCCACACTGGAGTCTAAAGATCACCATCATGGATGCATCTCTGATCGGTTGGGGAGCTCACTGTCGAGACCTCCACACTCAAGGGGTGTAGAGCCAGGAGGAATCTCATCTTCACATAAATGTCTTAGAGATGAGAGCTGTCCTATACATAGGGTTACCACCTTTTAAGAAGCCCAAAGTGGGACATTACTTACTGAAACATGATTTTTCACAGGACAATATTTAACCTCAGCCAATGCAATAGACTTTTTTTCTCTAAATAATAAAACTTAAGACTAAGTGTTGCAGTTGTTTAAGTGTTCCTGGTGTTTCTTATCATTTTAAGGTGTTTTAGTTAAGGTACTATAGTTTTTGCAACATTTAGAGGAAAGTCTGAAAATATTTTTTTCTACTATAATGTCAGGACAAGTAGTATTTTTCATGTTTTTTCACAGGACACAGCTGTCCAAATCAGGACTGTCCTGCGAAAATAGGGTCAGATGGTAACCCTACCTATACGCTATCCAAGCCCTGAAGCATATCCTGTGCTGAAAAGTGATCCTCCTTCAGACGAATAACAAAGCTAGGACGTATTACATCAACAAGCAGGGTGGAGCACACTCCTACCCTCTGTGCCGGGAGACCATGAGGGTGTGGGAGTGGTGTCTCAAGCACGATGCATCAATTCAAGCAGTTTACCTTGCCAGGAATTCAGGATGACCTAGCGGATCACCTCAGCAGAACGGAGGCGGATCCTCATGAATGGTCCCTCGCACCAGACATCGTGCAATCGCTATTCGACGAGAGGGGCAGTCCAGACCTGGACCTTTTTGCATCCCATTTCAATGCAAAACTGCCTCTATTCTGCTCCACAAATCCAGAACCTGGCGTTTTCTGTCTGGATGCATTCAGACTTTGGTGGAAGAGACACTTTTTGTATGCATTGCCTCCTTTTCCATTAATTCAGAGGGTGCTGCTCAAATTGGAGGCACAGGGGGACAAGATGATTCTCATTGCCTCATACTGGCCTCGACAGATATGGTTTCCATTGATCAACAGACTGTCAGAAGTTTCCCCGAGACAACTTCTACGAACGGACCTCATGACACAGGGACCCGTGGTCCATCCCAACCTGCGCTCCCTTCATCTCTATGCCTGGCTCCTGAGGAGATAGAAGTGGGAAGGTTTAAAGTTTCTCAGAGAATCTTGGAAATCCTCTTGTCAGCGCGTAAGCCATCCACTAGAAAGACTTACACGGCTAAAGGGAAGTGCTTCTCCATTTGGTGTACGAAGTCCCATCTGGACCCATTTTGTTGCCCACTAAATAAGGTGTTGAAGTACCTTTTTGATCTGTCAGTCGTAGGACTGCAATACTCGACAGTAAAGGTACATCTCTGTGTGATTTCTGCCAACCATGAGCCAGTACAGTACATGATACTGGCTCAATATCCGCTAGTCAAGAGATTCCTTGAAGATATCTTACACACTAGACCTCCGGTCAGGAAACCAGTGGCCGCGTGAGATATTAACCTCATGCTAGACATGCTCACCTGTAAACCTTTTGAGCCTCTAGCTACCTGTGACTTGAAATTTCTGACCTGGAAGACTGCCTTCTTAGTGGCTGTAACTTCTTCTCACAGGGTCTCCAAAATACATGCCTGGGTCACAGACCCTCCTTACACTGTCTTTCACAAGGACAAGGTGGTGCTTTGCACTCACCCTAAATTCCTACCCAAGTGGTTTCAGAGTTTCACCTTAACCAGTCCTTGATTCTCCGTACTTATTTGCCATCTTCCAGAATGAAGGGGAACACACCCTTCACTCCGTGGACGTCAAGAGGGTTCTGCGATTCTACATCGACAGAACTAGAGATTTGCAAATCCAAGCAATTCTTTGTATCTTTCAGCATGGTCCAACTGGGTCAGCCTGTTGCCAGTCGATGCATCTCTGCATGGTTAGTGGCATGTTTTTGCCACTGCTACTCGATGACGCAGGTCAAGTTGGAAGGCCGGGTTTATGCCCACTCTACCAGAGCAGTCCCAGCATTCTTGACAGAGATTCGTAACATACCCATTACAGACATTTGCAAAGTGGCTACTTGGAGCTCAGTGCATACCTTTGTGAAGCACTACACTCTGGATATTTGTGCTAGACAGTACACTTCCTTTGGCGGGACAATCCTGAATGGACTTCTGTCCTGAGCAATCTCTGTATCCTGCCGCTCTGCTTGGGGGGATTGAGTTTTTAGCTTGGTACTCTTCCATTAATGTGAATGAATGGTGAAGACTCCTAGTCTAGGAAGATGTGGAAATTAAGTACCTACCATAATTCTTGATCTTCTTGGACAGAGTCTTCACCATTCATTCACACACACACACACACACCCACCCACCATCCCCCAAGCTCACTCATTCTGTCTCTGGTCTTCACTCCTTTGTTTGTTTGGACTGTGAAGATATTGTTGAGTTGACCCGTCTTACATGGGTCATCCGGGCTCTCTTGTGCCTGGATTAGGTTAGGTATTTCCTAGGTTAGTTTACACTGCACCTCCACGATCAAAAAGGTACTTAGGCGGTTGGAGGGTCGACACTGAGATAGCCTGTACGGGTGTGAGTCAGTCTCGTGGTGTTGTGCATGCTCAGTCCTACCTTGGCGCCGGCCCTACTGAAGATTTTTGGCTCTCGCTGGGTCCTAGCACCTCTGGTACAGTCCCATTAGTGTGAATGAATGGTGAAGACTACGTCCAAGAAGATCAAGAATTATGGTAGGTACATAATTTCCATTTCATTCCTAGGGGTAATCAGGATATGGAATAGGCTACCACAGGACGTTGTTTATGTAAAGAGTTTTCAGAGGTTTAAGGGTAAACAGGATACCCTGATAAGGGAGGGTTGCTTGACAAGTCTTGCCCACTGAGAAGTGGGGGAGGGGTGGTCAAAATGGGCGATTTGCCTACTGTTTACGCTACTACCAAGTATAAGACCTTTTACATGATTGTATTATGGAGATTAATCAGCAGTCACAAACTGTATCACTGCTCAGTCAGTGGTACACATTGTGACAGGGTGGAATAGGACCCTGTCCCATTTGTTATGTAGAAAGTGTTTAAATGCAAGGATCTTTCCATTTCTGTCTCTTCTCTGTCTGGTCGCACAACCCAATTTTCCTGTGAGACTTCAGACTTGATCAACCCGACAGGCTCGCAATTCTTTGCCTCTCACTGTCACTCAATTTTCTCTTGCTGTCTGTTTTTCTCCCTTGCATATGTAGATCGGCTGATATAAAAATATGTGCAAATCATTGTATGGAAATATAACTGATATTGGGATCCCTTTTGTTTAGAAAATATATAGTGTTACTGTTTAAATGTATATAATTGTGGTTTGAGATGACTGCAAAAAGCTGTTGGAAGCTAGAGGTTACCAGAGTTCAATTTTTAAGCCTTTTGCAAAAGCTGTACAAAAGGGGGCCTCAACTCAAGAAGTACACTGTATTCTAGCAGCTCCTGCCTGATATTGACAGACAGGATGTTTGCTAAGGATGGGGGTTGGAGGGACTTGTAAGTGCTAAGCTGCAGCTGCAAGAAAGATTAGAAGAAAAAGACACAGAGACCGAAAGGAAAAACTTTCATTTCTCCTCTGTACATAGTTATTATGAACAAGTTTTTTTTAATGTTACTGCTACTGTAAATAAATATTTTTGGTGAATTCTACAACTGCTCCTGGTTTTCCTTATGCTTCCTGACCTGTGCCTCGATGACATGCATCCAGTGGAGGCTCTGTGGCATGAATGCTTTGTGCAGTTAAAGTGACCCTTGCTAACACTTCACTTTTGTACTTACAGCAGACTGGAAGATCTTCTAGCTGGCATAATGGTTTCCTTATGGATGACAGTATGTCTAATATGCTGAACAGTTCTGAAGAGCAGACTAGCGAGTATTGCAGTATGGAGGAGACACGGAGCACATCTGGCCAGCATATCTCACCCAGTAAACTCTTAGCAGCAGAGGCAACTACAGTGCTGTCATCCTTGCAGACAATTCCAGAATTCGCAGAAACTTTGGAGCTTATTGATTCTGTAAGTCTAATTCAGATTACATAGTATGTCTGAGAAATAGATTTGAATACCAGTTTTAACATTAAGCAAATATTTCATGATGCAAGAAAAGATGATTGTTGGCTTAATAACCAATTGCTTACTTTTTTACAAAGGTGAATTTGCTTCTTTAAATCTCTCACACATTTGCATACATGTGGAACTAATAATGGTTTATCTTCGAGGACATCTTCCTCCATAGAACCACACCTTTGGAACTGTAAGCTGTCAGCAACAGGGCCAACTGGAATTTTTGCCTAGCTGGGGCCACCCACGTTGACTCACATCAGTGCCTCCTACATAATATGAGTGGCCCCATGCCTCCTCATTTTTTTCTGCTTCCATTAACCGCTCATCATATAGTGAAAAACACCTATGTCGATTTCAGTTAATATCTATTTTTCTTACTTTTGTCAGTCCACTTATATAACGTTATTACATGCAGCCATTGAATCCCATGAAAAAGCCTCAACCACTTTTCATTTGTCAGTGCAACATGAAGATTTTCAGAGGTGCCGCTCACACACTTTTGTTTAACTGCCTGGTCCTTGCGCATGATGTAATGAATTGTGCATTTGGGGCACAGGAACCCAGGGGAGGCTTACATGATTTGGGGCGGATACTGGCTGCAACCAAGCAGGAAAGGGATCTGGGGGTAATCATATCAAATGGCCTAAAGTTGGCCAAACAGTGTACCAAGGCTGTGGGGAAAGCCAGTGGGGTACTGGGGTGCACAGGGAGAGGTATCCCCAGCAGAAGAAAGAAGGTGGTAATGCCTCTGTACGAATCATTAGTGAGACCTCATCTGGAGTACTGTGTCCGGTTCTGGAGGCCGCATCTCCGTAAGGACATGGACAAGGTGGAGGCAGTTCAGAGAAGGGCAATAAAAATGGTAAAATGCCTGCACCAAAAGTCATATGACATGAGGACCTCAGTATGTATACCCTGGAGGAGAGGAGAGAGAGAGGGGAATATGACAGAGACCTTCAAATATCTCAAAGGCATAAATAAGGTACATGGGAGTAGCATCTCTCAGAAAAAGAGATAGTCTATAAAAGGGGTCATGACATGTAGCTGGAAGGGGGTAGACTAAGGGGCAACGTGAGGAAGTATTTCTTCACAGAAAGGGTGGTGGATGCATTGAACAGCCTCCCAGTGGAGGTGGTGGGGGAAAATTCGGTGGAGGAATTCAAAAATACATGGGATAGGCATAGGGGAACCCTAACCAGAGGAAAGAGAACAAAGCCAGAGATCAAGTAGGGTCGGTGGTGTTGGCAGCAGGTAGAGCAAATGGGCAGACTGGGTGGCCTAGTGGGTCTTATCTGCTGTCAATTTCTGTGTTTCTGTGTAATTGTACACTTTACTAGGGCTTTAACCCAACCATGAAAAGATGGCATATAAAAGATTTGGAGAGTTTCTGCAGAAAGGGAGCACTCTCAACGGTCAACTCCGTCATTTACCACTTTATCTACCTTTGATTCTGTAAGTTCAGCTTCCAGTGAACCTGCCGATCTTGTTGGACAGCAACAGTGTTACCACTCAGGAAATGTTCATCGAAGAATGAGTCAAAAAATGCTTGTTCGTTGGACCCTCTCGGAAACAAACATTCAAAAGAAATATCTCCCTCTAAATTCTGGTCACTGCTACATTCCGTTAAAGAGGGTAAGGCTAGGGCTGCATCAGCAATCTCCATTAAAGCTCCCCCAAATTTTGTTCAGACATCATAGTTGGGGACTGGTGTGGCTTTCCCACTAACAGTGGTGCATAGCTGTCAAGAACTGACACTTTTCCACCATTGACGCACATACTATTGTCCTGGTGACTATACCTGAATTATTTCAGTGCCTGCTTCCATTACTGCTGTTGACATCTCTGCCTTCTAACTCCAGGAATCCCTCAATTATGTTTAACAGCTGCAGTCATTCCCCAGGAATGAGCAGCCCTGGAGATTTGGAACTCTTTGCCAATAATGGAACTTTAGAATGAAGTTCAAACACTGCTGAGTGGTTGCTGTCACCCCTCATCAGATTTATTTCTTCACTGAAGAGAGCAGTCGCCCAGAAGTCATCTCCTCACTTCTGTCCATGTTACGGTTTATTATTTTACTATTTATAGTATTTAGAGTAATTTCTTGATAACTCTGTATTGGCTAGAGTGTTATTAATGTAATCTGTGTAATTTTGGTTGTTTCTCCTTTTTCCAGTTGGTTCTCAGAAACCAGAGAAGGACGCTTCTCTGCTTGATTTCTGCCTTTGGGGGCTGTGATATTCTACTTTTATTTTGTTTTAAAACCATTTTTGTGTAACTGATTTTGCAGTTTGTTTTTAAAAAGCTCAGTTCCAGTTTCTGGGAAGCAAGATTTTTTTTTAACTTACAGAATTTGTATTTTATACTTCTGTGGTGAAATGTTCTTGTTATTGGGAACCCAAGTGCATTTTTTTACTACATAGTCCTTTTTAATATATTGTTTACTTGTTAATCTGATTTCTAAACTTGGGAACTGGAGCATCTTTCTTGAGGTCTCCAGTGTTTGGCATCACTGGCAGACCTAAAAAGAAAACAGGACCTAAGGCTTTAAAAATGGTACTGTTTTTATTCATGTTGCTGGGTTCAAGTCAGAGGTGCGGGAACCAAAAATCTTCAGGAGGGCTGGCGCCAAGATGTGACCACGCATGCGCGGCGCCGTGAAACTGGCTTGCGCCGTATAGGTTATCTCGTCATCGACCCTCCAACTGCCTCTTTTCCTGCCATCGAGTGTGCTGCAGTGATGGTGTCGCTCGCCCGCCGGGAGTCAGATCTTCAAATCTATACGACTACAGTGTTTAGTTCTTTCAGTTTAGTTTGTTTGTTATTTTCTGTGTAACAAAAAGAAAGAAAAGAAGAATCAGACGTTTTATTATTTTTTCTTCTTCAGCCCTGCCAATCGAAAGAGTTTGCCATGGACAGTGATGGTGACAGTACGGAGTCTCCTTTATAAGACCGATCTGGTAGCTGGGCTGTGTCCAGTCTGCCACCCTCTCCGGAGGAAGGGTCCGACCACGGGCAGTCCGATGTTCTGGAGGAAGGACAGTCCTGAAAACACAAAAAGAAGCGGGCCTGTTTCTGATCCAGGTCGGGGACACTGCACCGTTCTGCCTCGAGTTCTCCCTCTTCCCGCTGGAAGGGGAAGAAATGGTACTGCTCGAGGTCACCTTCTGGTATGTCGGCCAAGAGATGTTCAGTGTCTGTGAGTGAGAGGCCTTCCCCAGCTCCGTCCAGTTCCCTGATGATCTCCACTCATGGTCGCTCGGAATATCGGCACTGGAGCCATTCTCTGTCCTCTGGTGGGCTTTCTGGTGGGCAGTTTCACCACTGGGCCACTCTTATGGAGCATTGGGTACAGCATCTGGTCCATCTGCCCCTGCCGGCGGATCCAGTGCCAGTGCCCTCGGGCCTGGGTGCCTCGGACCTGCGGCCGGGTCCTTCGGGTCAGTTAGAGCGTTTGGCTCTGGCAGTGGCTCCTCCCTTGCCGATAACCGCGCCACCAACACTGGTTCCACATGCCTACCTCCCTAATTCTGTCTCCTTGAAGGGACAGGCACAGAGACCATCTCCTGCCCCTTCTAGGCCTGGGTTGGCGTTGGGATGGCGCCGACTCCTCGGTTGGCACTGGGCCCAGTGCCGGTTCCGCTGTTGCCTGTCTTTCTTCTTCTTCCTAGGCCTGGTCATGGCCTCTTGAGCTCCACTCCGCTTCTGCCCTCCCCCTCTGAGGGGGATATGGAACAAGACTAGTCTGACCCAGACCTCATCATTTCTGAGAAAGGGGTGAGAACTCTTTCTGTAGTTTGGACAATAAGCCAGTAGTTCCTTCCACAGTCCCTCAAGAGAACCACTCCTTTTAATCTCTTTGAAGGAAAATGCAGGCAACCCTGTCTCTTCAGACCTCTTCGTTTGACCCAGGGAAGCTTTTGCACCTTGAATGGATTCATGTTCCCAGTATCCCAGTTAACCTTATGCCTCCTGTTTCCCCAGCCTTCAAGACTCTCTCCGAAGCTGTGTGGACTAGGCCTGCTTCCATAACATCTGTTTGTAAGTCCATAGATCAGAAATATGTCCCTCCTAAAGAGAGACCGATTCTGGCTTCCCAGCCAGTCATGGATGCACTGGTTTTCCTTGCAGAGAACGACAAAGCTGTTGTACCACAGGAAGTAACAGCATGTTCTATCAATAACAAATCTCGCAAGATCGATACTATGGGGGGAAAAGGGCTTTCGCAGCTGCCACTCTTGGCATGCATACAGCCTGCTATCTGGGACACTTCTCCCAGTATGACTATGTCCTCTGGACCTCACTTAAGTCTCTTGCGAAGAATCTACTGGAGTCTGACTCCAAGCTTAAGATTCTTCAGAGTGTCACCCAGGGAACAGAATGCAATAGCCTCCAGTTGAAAGCATCTATGGATGTGTTCGTTACGTCTTACAGAGCGGCTTCTGCAGGAATCTATATTAGAAGACATTCCTGGCTCCGGACATCCGGCTATTCCTCAGATGCCCAGCAACAAGTTATGAATGTCCCCTTTGATGGTACCTATCTGTTCGGCCAACAAGTAGAACAAGCCCTGGAGACCGCTCAGAAAACCAGGACTGCCATCAAAACAGCCAGGTCGACGCTTGCAGACCCTCAGAGAGGCAGGAACCGCCAGTTCTTTCATAACAGGCAGCCATTTCAAGGAAGGGGCAGAGAGCCCCAAACAACTGGTTTCCTCAGCCACAAAAAAAAAAAAAAATGCTGCAGAAGGCACAGGGATCGAAAGCACCCAATACCTCCCTCTGAGAGTCCGGACCAAGTTCGGCCTCAGCTGCCCGAGGTGGGCCTCTCCATGGCAGTGGGAGGTCTTCTGATTCAGTTCTATACCCAGTGGAAGTCTGTCACCACAGACAAGTGAGTCCTCAGGATAGTTTGGGAAGGATACTCTCTAAATTTTTTGGAGATTCCCCCCAGACCTCCCACTCAAGCGGCAGCACACCCTGTCAGCAGCACAGTCAGACCTTCTCATGTCAGAGTTAATGGTCCTTATCAAAACAGGACAGTGGAAGTAGTTCTCTGGCTGGAGAGAAACACAGGATTCTGTTCCCATTACTTTCTGGTTCCGAAAAAGACAGTGGGTATGCGCCCCATTCTCAATCTCAGAAAGCTGAACAAATATTTGAACCATGAGAAGTTCAAGATGGTCTCCCTGGGGACACTTCTGCTACTTCTCAGACAGCACGACTGGCATCCCTGGACATGCAAGACACCTACCAGCGTATTCCAGTGCACCCAAATCATTACAAGTTCCTTCGCTTTGTTGCCTTGGGGCAACACTGCCAATTCAGAATCCTGCCCTTTGGGCTCTCCTCTGCGCCTCGAGTCATTACAAAGTGCTTTGCGGTTCTTGCAGTGCACCTTCGAAAGCTCGGCATTCAGGTCTATCCCTACCTGACGACTGGATCTTAGCAAGCCCATCAAGACAGGGCACAGAGGGAGCGGTAGCAACAGCATCTCAGTTCCTGACTTCCATGGGGGTTCTGTTGAACCTGGAAAAGTCACAGCTTTGACCCTCACAGCAGCTCCTCTTCATAGGAGCCCTCTTAGACACCACAGATACGAGGGTCTTTCTCCCAAAGGACAGGAGGAACGTCAACCTTCAAATGGCATGTTTCATCATGGAAAACAATCCCGTCCAGGCTCGCTCCATGCAGCGGATGCTAGGCCTTATGGCCTCTTCCATCTTCACAGTGCCTCTAGCTCAGCTAGGACAGCTCAGTGAATGTTCAGCACACAGTGGTCCCCAATGACGTATCCTCAGTCTTACCCCATCAAAGTGACAGAGCTTCTACGGTGGTCACTAGCATGGTGGACACAGGAGGAAAACCCACTTCAAGGTCTCCCCTTCGCCAGAATCTCAGATAACCATTAACTACAGATGCATCTGTCCTTGGCTGGAGAGCCCACAGCCAGGGCCATCACACTCAGGGTCTTTGGACCCAGGTAGAGTTGAACCTCCACATCAGTGTTCTGGAGATGAGGGCAGTCCTGTATGCCCTCCAAGTTCTGGAAGATGTACTCTGTTACAAGGAAGTCCTTCTTCAGATGGACAACAAAGCACTGATGTATTACATCAACAAGCAAGGGGGAGCACACTTCTACCCTCTCTGCAGAGAAGCCATGAGGGTCTGGGAGTTGTGCCTCAAACACAATGCCCTGATTCAGGCAGTTTACCTGCCTGAGGCTGAGAACGATCTGGCAGACCAACTCAGCAGAACAGAAGCGGATCCTCATGAGTGGTTGTTAGCACCAGACGTCATACAGTCGCTCTTCGACGAGTGGGGTACCCCAGACCTGGACTTTTTTGTGTCCCCACTCAACGCAAAACTGCTTCAGTTCTGCTGCAAAAATCCAGAACCTGGCATTTTCTGTCAGGTTGCATTCAGACTGCGGTGGACAAATCACTTTCTGTGTGCATTTCCTCTTCCGTTAATTCAGAGAGTGCTGCTCAGACTGGAGGCGCACAGGGGCAACATGATTTTCTTTGCACCATACTGGCCTTGACAGATTTGGTTTCCTTTTATCAACAGGTTGTCGGTACTTCCTCCGTGGCAGCTACCGCTATGGACAGACCTTCTGACGCAGGGATCCCTGGCCCGTCCCAAACTGTGTCCCTTCATCTCCATGCCTGGCTCCTGAGGAGACAGAAGTGGGCAGGTTTAATGTGTCTCTGAGAATCTCAGAGATCCTCCTGGCTGCACGTAAGCCTTCCGTTAGGAAGACTTACACAGCCAAATGGAAATGTTTCTCAGAATGGTATGCTAGGATCCCCATAGACCCATTCCGATGTCCTCCTGACAAAGTATTAGAGTACTTGCTGGACCTTTCAGATGCGGGACTTCAGTGTTCTTCTATAAAGGTTCATCTCTGTGCAGTCTCTGCATATCATGAACCAGTCCAGAATATGACCCTGGCCCAACTACCTTTGTTCAAGGGATTCCTCAAAGGCATTCTGTGCATGAGGCCACCAGTCAAGAAGCTGGTTGCACCCTGGGATACTAACCTCATGCTAGGTATGCTCACTGGCAAACCTTTTGAGCCTCTAGCCACATGCGATCTAAAATTTCTGACCTGGAAAACGACTTTTCTAGTGGCAGTCACCTCCACTCGTAGAGTCTCTGAGATATATGCTTTGGTCACAGACCCTCTGTATACAAAATCACACATGCCCCCATAATGTAAAGCATCATGGGCTGCATATGCAAATCACCACAGAGTATTATGCTGGTTCAACTTTAAGCAGAAATGCATGGTGCCGAAAGGCCTCTCACACAGTTTGCAGAGGGTGCCAACATAAGACACAGACACGTGTTTCGTCCTACCAGGACTCATCAGTGTGTCTCATCTGTTTAACACCCCAGTGGAATGAACCAGCTACCCTAAGATGGCAACTGTGTGAGAGGCCTTTCGGCACCATGCATTTCATAGAAACATAGAAACATAGAAGTTGACAGCAGATAAGGACCGCAAGGCCCATCCAGTCTGCCCATTTGTTTTTGTACCTTATAAATGTGCCATCGACCGTTGCTCTGTCAGTGGCCTATCTATTCATACTCATTTGTATTGCTCCCTTATGCCTATCCCATTCCTGTTTGAAGCCCTGCACTGTATTCATAGCCACCACTTCTTGAGGTAGGCCATTCCATGCATCTACCAATTCTCTGTGAAAAAAGAATTTCCTCACATTCCCCTTAATCGCCCCCCCTAATCTCATGCTGTGTCCTCTTGTCCTGCTATTTTTCTTATATTTAAACATGGTAGACTCTTTTCACCTTGTTAATGCCTCAAGGTGTTTGAATGCCTCGATCATATCACCTCTCTCCTCCTTGCCCAAGGGTATACATATTGAGCTCTGTTAATCTGCCCTCATATGTCTTCTGATGCAGTCCCTGCACCATTTTGGTTGCCCTTCTCTGGACTGCCTCAATTTGGTTAATGTCCTTGTGAAGGTGTGGCCTCCAATACTGCACACAGTACTCCAGATGGGGCCTAACCAGTGTCTTGTAAAGAGGGATTATTACCTCCCTCTTACAACTTGTGATACCCCTACTAATACACCCTAACACCCCCCTAGCCTTACCTTCTGCTTTAGAGGTCTGCTTGGATGATTTCAGGTCATCAGTGATGAGGATGCCCAAGTCTGTTTCTTCCTTTGTGACTGCTAGCAACTCCCCTCCCAGCCTATAGGTGGCTTCAGGGTTTCTCTTCCCTATGTGCATGATCTTGCACTTCTTTGCATTAAATCCCAGTTGCCACTCTTCTGACCATTTTGCTAGTTTATCCAGATCTCTTCTCATTCTGCCCACCCCATCTGGATCATCTACTCTGTTGCAGATCTTGGTGTCATCTGCAAACAGACAAGCCTTACCTCTAGTCCATCTGCAAGGTCACTAATGAAGATGTTGAAGAGGACTGGCCCCAGGACTGATCCTGAGGTACCTCACTTGTGACTTGCATCTCTTCTGACTGTGTACCATTTACCACCACTCTCTGTTTTCTGCCCGTACAACCAGTTTGCCACCCAGTTGACCAACTTCTGACCCACCCAAGTCTACCCAGCTTATTTATCAATCTTCTATGTGGAACAGTGTCAAAGCTTTCCGAAGTCAAGGTGGCGACATCAACTGCTCCCCTTGGTCCACCACTCTGGTTACCCAGTCAAAGAAATCTGAGATTAGTTTGACAGGACCTTCCTTTTGTAAACCCATGCTGTCTTGGGATCCTGTGCCCTATGGATTCCAGGTGTTGCACTATCTTTCCCTTAAGGAGTGCCTCCATAATCTTGCCCACTACTGAGTGTAAGACTGACTGGTCTGTAGTTCCTGCCTCCTCCCTGCTACCACTCTTGTGGAGCAGGATCACATGAGCCCTTCTCCAGTCTTCTGGGACCTCTCCTGTGCTCAGAGACTCACTAACAGTTCTGCTAATGGCTCTGCTAGTTCCACCTTTAGCCCTTGGTACCCTGGGATGTATGCCATCAGGTCCCATTGCCTTGTCCACCCTGAGCTTAGCAAGCTCTTGTAGGACCCTTTCTTTTGTGAAGGGAGTAGTGCTCACCTCCCTCCCCCCTGTGTCCATGGTGCTGAGCTGTGGGCCCTGCCCTACCTTCTCTTGAGTAAATACTGAACAAAAGTATCTATTTAGGATAGATGCTTTTACATGGTCCTCCTCCTCACATACTCCCTTTTCTCCATTAAGCTTAATAATACCCCCTCTGGATTTTCTCCTTTCACTAATGTATCTATAGAAAGTTTTGTCACCTTCTTTTACTGTTCGTGCTAGTGTTTCCTCAGTTTGGGACTTTGCCTGCCTTACTGCCTTCCCTGCTTCCCTTAGGGCAGTTTGGTATGCCTCCCTATCTTCATCCCGCTATGTTCCCTTATATTTCCTGAAGGCCAGCCTTTTGGCTCTGACCTTTTCTGCTACTGTATTTGAGAACCAAAGTGGTTTCCTTCTTCTTTGCACTTCCTTTTCTGTCTAACGCAATGGGATGTTGCTTCAAGTATTGCATCCTTAATGCTTGCCCACTTTGCCTGTACCCTCACCTGTGTTTCTTTTTGCCAGGGCTAGCTTAACTCTGTTGGCCATCTTATCAAAGTCAGCTCCTCTGAAGTCCCATATTTTTGCCTTGGAATGGGATGATTTAGATAGTAGCCAAATTGAACCATACCATGTGATGGTCACTGGCCCCAGGTGACCTTCTACCTGGAGATCTGTGATCCCTTCCTGTTAGTCAGTACTAGATCTAGGATAGCCCTGTCTCTTGTGGGTTGTTGTACCAGTTGTTTGAGGCCCTCCCTGCAGGGAATCCACTATGTGTCTAGTTCTGCAGATGTTCCTGCTGGTATTGACCAATCTGTATCCGCATGTTGAAGTCTCCCATTATCAGAACCTCCCTTTAGCTGTCATGTTTGTATATCTTCTAACAGTAATGTGTCTATGTCTACCCCTGGTCTGGGGCCTGTAGACAACCCCAGTTCTTATGCTGTCCCATTTCCTGTTTCCAGGGTGACCCACAGTTCTTCTGGCTCCTTATGTGTATTCTGAATTTCTGTAGCTTTGATATTTTCATTGACATACAGGGCCACTCCTCCCCCTTTTTGCACCTCGGTCTCTTCTGAACAATACATAGCCGGCAATGAAGTCTCCCATGTGCATATGGTAAACCACGTCTCACTAATTGCTACTATGTCCAGTTTAGCCTCTGACATTATGCCTGCAGGTCTGGGATCTTATTTCCCAGGCTGTGAGCATTTGTGTACATGATTTTCCATTGGCCAGATTTCGTGTGTTAGTTGTTGGGTGAGGTTTGGCATTACCCTGTGCGCTGTATGGGGAGACAAACCTTTTTTCTTACCTGGTGATGCAAATGAACTGCAAACATGCTGAATCCCTGTTTGACCACTAGCTGAGGGGAGGGTTGTTCTTCCCTGCTCGACGTATAGGGCGCTGCACCCTCTCCCCATTTGCTAGTTTAAATATTCTGCAAAGACATCAAACTTCTGCCCCAATGCACTGACTCCTCCTTAGTCAGATGCAGTCCATCAAATTAAAGAACTCTTTCTCCCAGAACTGTTGCCAGTTCCTACAAATCTGTGTCCTTTTTCCTGGCACCAGCCCTTGAGCCACGTGGTTTAGCTGCCCTATCTCCCTCTCTGACCCTCCGTCCATCTGCCCCCCTCTCCCAGACTGGCAGGACCTCAGAGAAGGAGATGTCGAGCTGAAATGGATGATAGTTTGTCACCCAGCCTGGTCAGGTGTTCCTTGGTCTCCACAACTGACCGGCTGGCGAGACATTAGTCCCTATGTACTAGGACATCAATGTTTTCTCCTGCTTTGTGAACAATTTAGCAATGCGGTCAGTGTCTCCATGCTGATGTACCTGGGAGACATCTGACCATTACCCTGGCTGGAGATGGTATCACTCCCGAATCATGGAGTCTCCTATGATCAAAGTTTTTGGATTCCTTTTGCTTTTTGTTTTGGTTCCTGATTTGGGTGAGTTTTGTTGTGCTAGCTCCTGTGCCGCAGTGTCCTGCTCTGCAGTGTCTTCTGCCTCTTTGTTTGATTTCAGAGATAGAGGCAGATACCTGTTTTGTAGTGTTTATATGGTTTTGGAGGTATGTGTTGGAGAGCAGAGTGATGGGGCACCGATTTGCCCCTCCTAACCACCTGCCAACCTCCTGGTCCAACTACCCTCTGCGTCGAGGTTTTCTGTTGGATGCTGGGGAAATGGCGGGTGGTTCTTATAATGTATTTCCTCTTGAATATGAAATTTAGGCGTGCAATCTCTGCCCATGCTGCCGGAGCTGAGCCCTAAGATCTCAATGGCCCAGCATGTAAGACAGTGTCCTAAATCCTGTAAGACTGTCCTTCTGAAAATTGTTCCACAGTACCTGCAGTTAATGATATCCATTCCAGATAAGTTGCTGGGTTTATAACCTAGTCAGAGTAATTAGAAGGGAAAAAAAATGCAAGTAATGGTTTGATTGTGTTTTGTTTTTGTTTAACTTGTTATAACAAGTTAAATTACTAGTGCCCCTGTAAATGAGCTCACCTTGTGGATGCCCCTCTGATCTGCCACAGGAAATGTCACAGCTGTGGTACCCTATAAAAGGAGTGTAGTGTGGGGTGGTTGGGGATGGGGGTGGGTGGCTGGGCCCTTCCCCTGCCGAAAAAGAAGAACCACAGACTAAAGAACAAGGAGGCAAGAGCAGAAACAATCAGTCAACAACAAATGCAGTAACCCTGAAAGCTTATCCCAATGATAAAAAAAGTCACAAAGATGTAAGCTCCACCTGTAATACAGTAATTTCAGAGAAGATATACCCTGTAAGAAACACTTTGCCACAGAGAAAAATAAAGCAGTAACAGAAGATATATCTTGCAAAAGACAATTTGAATCAGAAGATTACAGCAGTAATCTGTTAGCACACACCTGTAGGCACACCTTGTAATAATGCAGAAGGTGGTATACCAGCAACAACAATTTGAATCAGAGAAAAATAAAGCAATGAAATGTTAGCAACAAACAGTAGCAATCCCTGTGAGTAAAAAATAAAAACAACACCACACAGTAAATCTGCTTAGCCAAAATAAGTCTTAATCCTTTTCCCTTGCTCTGGTAAGTTTCTCTACTCTGCCTTTCAAGCAGTCTTAGAAGGAAAGAGCTCAGGTGAAGCTAGGTGCCTTGGCCAGCAAACCAAGTCTTCTACCCAGCAAACCAAGTCTTCTACTTAAAGTTGAACCAGCATAATACTCTGTGGTGATTTGCATATGCAGCCCATGATGCTTTGCATTATGGCAACATGTGTGATTTGTATTTTATTGAAACTTGGCTTCCTGGCCAGTGCCCGTTGGGGTAACCATTGCCTCAGTGCTTTCGCGCTGAGGTTCTTTGTCCTCTGTATATTGTCTTTTACAAAGACAAGGTGGTTCTCCGCACACATCCTAAATTCCTACCCAGGGTGGTTTCGGAGTTCTACCTCAACCAGGCCTTGGTACTGCCTACCTACTTCTCTAACTTCCAGAATGAAGCGGAGGGTACCCTTCACTCACTGGGTATTAAAGGAGCCCTTCAGTTCTACACTGATAGAACAAAGGACTCCTGTAAATCCAAGCAGCTCTTCATATCCTTCAGTGCTGCCCGGCTCAGTCGGCCAGTTTCCATTAAGTGTATTTCTGCTTGCAGAGTGGCTTGTCTTCATGACTGTTACTCTGTGGCGCAGGGCAAGTTGGAGGGCCAAGTGCGCGCCCACTTTACCAGAGCTGTTGCTGCGTCTTTGGCAGAGATCCGCTCCAATCCCATTGATGACATCTGCAAGGCAGCTACTTGGAACTCAGTGCTTACTTTTGTTAAGCACTATGCTCTGGATGTTCTTGCCAGACATCATGCTTCCTTTAGCAGGACAGTCCTTAATGGACTTCTGTCCTGAGGGGGCTCCGTCTCCTACTGCCTGGCTCGGGAGAATTTGGTTTTAGCTTGGTACTCTAACCCAGCAATATGAATAAATGGTGAAGACTTAAGTCCAGGAAGATATGAAAATTACATTCTCACCATAATTCTTGATCTTCTTGGATGCGTCTTCACCATTTATTTATACGCCCACCTGCCATCCCCCGAGCTCACTCAATCTGTTCCTGGTCTTCACTCCTTTGTTTCTGTTTGGGCTGTGAAGACATTGTTCTTAGTTGACCCTTCTTACACGGATCAGAAGGGCTATCTTTTTTTTATTATTATTATTTATTTATTATTTTTTTCAGATAAAAAACAGCAGTGAGGTACATCTGGAAATATACAGAGTGTTCGCATAGCTTAATTAAAAAAGCATATCTAAATAATTCTCTAAGGGTTACAGCCAATAAATAAAAATAGAAGTGCAATTCAACGTTGGGTGATATCATACATAGTGCAAATAAAGTATCAATTCAGAGGAATGTCCATTATTCATATATAGAGAAGTACTAAATGTCCGATTGGTTGAGTCCATATAATGAATGGACATTTCTTAAGTGCTTTCTTGTAAAGATTTGAATAAGTTTTCATGGAACAAAAGAAGGATCCAAAGGTGTTATATAAAATACCCATTTTCTCCATCTTAATTCAAATAGATCCACCTTATCTCCAGCCCTGGCAGTCAACCTTTCTAAGGTATAAATCTCTTTGAGCGTCCATGCCATTCCTGTAATGTGGGGAGGATCTCTGCCCCATCTCCTGGTAATAACTTTCTTGGCCACCAGTATATAAGTTATGAATAAGGAGCCTTTTTGAATACGTAAGCCCTCTGAGGGATTGACAAAAGGACCAATTCTGGGGTTAAAACTGCTTCTTCTCCAACTAATTCAATCAGGGCCTGTGTTATCAGGTGCCAAAACTCACTCAGAGCTGGGCATGACCAGAATATATGGGTATGACTCGCTTGTTGTTCCCCACATTTACTCCAGCATTCCCCTGTGACAGTGGTTGTAAATTTAGACAATTTGACGGGGGGGTGGGTAAAAAAAAAATCTGTTTCTGGTTTTCCATGCAAACTCCCTCCAATAGGGTGCATTTAAAAGGCCGAAAGCAAGCTTAGTACATTTTTCCCATTCATCTATTTGGATTGGCATGAGAAGCTCTCTATTCCTAGCTTCCAATATACCTCTAGTGGATTCTCTAGACATTTCCTGAAGACTCTTATAAAGTAATCCTATAAAATGTGACCAGATTTGGCCTCCTCTAGTGGTTATAGCTAAATACAATAACGGGGAAGGGTTTAGGTAAAAAAACTGTGTTAATCGCTCTCTGTCCTATTATTTCTTTAAGTTGAATGTACAGTTGATGGTCTTGTGGATTGAGCCTGTAGCATTCCTGTAAATTCTGGAAAGGGATTACTCCCCCTTTCATCTGTAATTTTATAGATTGATGTCAGACCTCTATTTGCCCAGCTCTGCAAGGTTTGTTTCTCTTGTGGCAGAAGGGTGTTTAATAGTGTTAGATGTGCATCTAAGTGGGATAAGATATATTTTAAATCTGGGGAGTTTTTATGTTTATGTCAAACCTGAAGTGTAGATTGTGCTCCTATATAATATGATTTATGTGTTTTATGGGGTTTACCATTGGAAGTGAGCAAAACTGAAAGATCCTGGAAAGGATTCAAAGATATCTCCAGTCTTTTCCAAGGGATGTCATAATTTGGATTGCACCAATTAAATATACGAGCTAACACTGTAGCCTGAGCATATTTATAGAGATCAGGTAGGTTCAAACCTCCCCTTCCCTTAGGAAGTTGTAAGATTGACCACTTTATTCTAGGCCTCTTTCCCACCCATACAAATCTAGCTAAAGATCTATTCCAGGAAATAAAATTTATTTATTTATTTAGATTTTGTTTACCAGGTAAGCCCACTGAGACCAAAGGTCCCTTTTTCAGGGGCGACCCAGGGTGAATACACCTGTGAAGGGAATTCTGGAATTGTAGAGAATAAGAAGGGCTATCTTATGTCCTAGTTAGTTTAAGTGTTCTCTAATTAGCATATGCTGCACCTCCTCGATAAAAAGAAGGGACTGAGGTGGTTGGAGGATCTACGCCGAGATAGCCTAAACAGCGCAAGCCATCCTCGCAGTGCCGGGCATGCACGGCCCTTTCTCAGTGCTGGCCTTCCGAAAGATGTTTGGCTCCCACTGGGTCCCAGCACCTCCAGCTTGAGCCCAGCAGTATGACTAAATGGTGAAGACTCATCTAAGAAGATCAAGAATTACGATGAGTACATGATTTTCATTTTTTAGCTCCTGGCAAGGGCAGACTACCAGAAGCTCTGTTTATGGTGCCTGGGTCCAGACCTTGATTTTTTAAATTGTGATCTCAGAATTTTGCCTTAAAACATGAAAGAAAAGGGCCAGAAAATTAGAAGTCTTTATGGCTTTTCAGTCTGCCTGTGTGTGCTCAGATGAGGGTCCCACCCCTCAAAGTAAGCAGTAGTCCTTGTCAAAAGGGGAAAGAAAAGAAAGATAAAGCTGCTAAAGGTGGTACAGAAATCAGGGTGTCCAAAAGGGGGAATCTTGACTACAATAAAAATAAAACAACCTCTGAGCAGACACTGGAAACGGTGCCTGCTAAGAAAAAACCAAAAGAGAAACACGTCTCTGTCCCTCCTCATGAAAAAGGAAAGGAGCCGACAGTTGTTCAAATGAAGTGCCCTCAGCAGAGGACATATGACAGAGGCATGGCAATTCTTCCAGACTTTCCACGCTAGAGGAATCTCTTTAATATGCCTCCCCCTCCCCAGGCTCCTGTTCCATTCCCAATGCCTGTGGAGGAGAACGAGGTTGAGATGTATTATGAAGATGAGGAAGGAGAATCCCTGGAACCAAATAGGTCTCCTGTGCATGAATTTGGCTCTCCTCCTAGGCCTTCAGAGGACTATACATCTTATTACTCCTTTGTACATATGGTAAACACACTCAGTTTTTCCTCCAGTAAAACTGAGGAAGATGAAGAGGAAGTGGAATTCATGGATATGATGGGACAAGCCCCCACAAGGAGGTTGCTTCTTCCCCTTAACAATTCCCTCAAAAAAGCCACTAGTAAAGTCATGTTAGCACCCACATCAACTGCTGGCATTGACAAAAAAAGTTGAGAAAAAATAGGTGGACAGGCAGGGGGATAAAGTATCTGTACTGCCATCATGATCATGAGGGGTGGTCCAGGCTGCAGCCTGTGACAAAGCTACAGTGTCCTTATCCTCCCAGCCTCCTGAGAAAGATTCCAAGAAACTGGATAATATGGCCAAAAGTGTATAAGTCAGCTTCCTTGCTCCTCAGGCAGGCAGCTTACCTGGTATAAACAGCTCAGTACCAGAAGCACTCTGGAACTCCATACTGGCACTGAGTGAAAAAGCACCTGATGATCTAGCGCAAGCTATGGCTGATACAGCTAAATCAGCAATGGCTGCTACTAAGTACGAGTTCCATATAGCAGTGGATACTAATGAGACTGCTTCTAGTGTCCTGGCACATGTAGTGTCGTTGAGGAGGTTTGCCTGGCTTAAAACCACACACCTCTTTCAGGGCACACAAATGAAAGCTATGGATTTCCCACTTGAGGGAAACTCCCTGTTTGGTGACAAAAGAGAGGCTTATATGAAAAAGGTGGATGAATACAAAACCACCTACAAGAGCTGTACTGAAAAAGAAAAGGCCTCTACTTCCCACAGGCCTTATGGAAGGTGAGGTGGGGGTGGAGTTTACGGCCAACTTTATGTTCTCTCTGAGTACCCACCCAAAGGGGTTACTATAGGGACAGGGGGGAGAATGGGCAGCTCCAACAAAAATAAAGCCCCTAACAACTCTGCCCAGGCTTCCCATCCTTTGCTGGGGGGGTTGTCTCACTATTCCCAGGAATGGTAAAAAATCATCACAGACAAGTGGTTCCTGGAAGTAGTGGGCCAAGGTTTGTCCTTGCATTTCAGAAAATTCCTCAAACTGCAGAACCCAAAAGTTTTTCAGCCTTACACCTAAGCTGAAACAATTATGTTGGAGCTGGAGGTAAAAAAAATAAAATACTGAAAGCAAAAGCAATAGAGAAAGGTACCTGCCACTCAGTGGAGCAAGGGTCTTTTTTTATGATAATTCCTGCCCCACAAGAAAAATGGGGAGTGGCAACCTATTCTTGAATCGGGAAATTGACTTGGGGTCACTGGATCTGAAAGATGTCTAGTTTCACATATCAGTCAGGCCCAGTCACAGAAAGTACCTCACGTTAAGACTAGGGAACTGCCAATACCAGTGCACAGTCTTTTCTGTCTACCTAACCTCACCTTTAAGGGTTTTCCAAAAGTGCCTAGCTGTGATAGCAGCACATCTGAGAAGGCAAGGTGTGGTGGTTTTTCCCTACTTGGACAGTTGACTGATCTCAGGAAAAGCACAGCAGGAAGTGATACCCTCTATACAGCTGATGCAGAATACACTAGAGTATTTGGGCTTCATCGTAAATCTTTAGAAGTCACAGACAGAAGCAGCGCAGATTCTGGACTATATCAGTGCAGAACTAGATATCCTACAAGGGATGGCTTTTCTTCTTTAAGCGTGGGTAGCAAATCTGATTTCAGCTACAGAATCTTTCAGGGCAGGTCTTCCAAGGTCTGCACAAGATTTTTTCTACAGTTACTAGGAGGACACTTGACCTTATTCACTACGGTAGTACCAGGGGCCAGGTTTCAAATGAGAAACTTTCAGTTTCACCTGAGGGATCACTGGTCTGAGAGGTGGGATCCCCTGTCCAAACTGGTGCCTGTCACAAGCAGCTTGCTCAGGGTACTGGAATGGGGGAAGGAAGAGTACAGTCTTGTAGAGGGAATTCCTCTCCTACAGCAGTCTCTCACAGCTGATGCCTCCTTCCAAAGTTGGGGTGCCCATCTGGATAATCTCACTGTAAGTGGCACTTGGATCACACAGGAGACTCAGGAGCATCCCAATCTCCTGTAGCTCAGCCAGTATACCTGGCAATGCAGGCTTTTTCCTCCCGGATCCTGAGTCAGTCTGTCCAAATCCGGACAGACAACACCACAGCAATGTATTACATAAACAAACAGGAAGGAATAAAATCTTCAAAGCTATGAACAGAAGTCATGAGGGTCAGGAACCTAGCCTACTGCCAGAGGGTAGAGCTATACGCAGTACACCTGCCAGGGAAAGAGAGTGTACTGGTAGACTTCCTAAGCAGGATCAGCCAGTGAAACCACAAGTGGACCCTGAACCAGCAGGTGCTGGCATCAGTGTTCAGATGGTGAACACCAGAAATAAATCTGCTTGCTTCCTGGGAGACCAACCATCTCCCAGTCTTTTGTTGCAGACCCCCAGTGGTGGGTTCAGTCCCCAGGGGATGCACTAATCCTAGACTGGTCAGGAAAGTTTCTGTATGCCTTCCCTCCATTCCCACTCTTACTGGAAGTACTGAGAAAGGAGTCCACAACAGTGATTCTCATAGCACCAGACTGGGCCAGGCAGACCTTGTACTCCATGCTGGTGTCCCTCTTCAGTAAGCCTCTATCAATCTATCACTGAGATACAATCTGCTGACACTGTCTCAGGGCAGGATAACATTCTCAGACCTGAGAACTCTAAGGCTAAGAGCATGGTTCTTGAAGAGTTAGAGTTCTCTGGGCTAAAGTTTTCAGGTGAGGTAATGAAATTATTGAAGGTTTCCAGGAAGCCAGCAAAAAACTTATGCATCAGAATGGAAAAGGTTTCCTTCTGGTGTGCTCCTAGACAGACTAAGCCCATGGGCACATGTCTGGTTACGGTCCCGGACCACCTTGTGTACCTCCTTAGTAATAAATTATGGGGAGGAGAACTAATATAAATGAAATGCAAGCAGAATTGTACCGAATTATTGTTTTTTAAAGTTTTATTTGAGGCGTCAGTATAGCTCTTTAACCTCACTCAGGTAGGTCTGCCTACAGTCCAGGACTAGCTAGTCCACCTCCAGTCATTGGGCCTGAGGCCTTCAACCCTGAAGGTGCATTTGGCAGCAGTGTCAGCGTACACTTCAGCAGGCAAAAACAGATCATTGGCCTCACAATCCATTTTAAAAAGGGTTTTCAAAGGCCTTAATCACATGTACCCTACAGTGAGGGATCCTGTCCCACCTGGGGACATGAATGTGTGCATTGCCAAGTAGATGGAGGCTCCTTTTGAGCCTGTGGCCAGTGCTGCACTAAAGTATGTCATCTGGAAAACAATTTTTCTAGTGGCAATGGTATCTGCTAGAAGGGTGAGTGAGCTGTAAGCTGTCTACACAGATCCAAAGTACATCATTTTCCATAGGGACAAGGTAGTCCTGAGGACAAATTGGAAATTCCTCCCCACGGTAGTATCTGAATTCCACCAGAATTAGTCACTTGCCCTTCCTGTCCGTGTCTCCATTTATTTATTTATTTATTTATTTCACAGAAAAATTCAGCTTAGGGAGCAAAGCTCCAGTGCCTGGATGTCAAGAGGGAGCTGAGCTACTGTCTCACACAGAGGTTGTCAGGTCCGCTAGCACTCAGCTGTTTGTCACTTACAGTGAAGTGGGAAAAGGGAAACCAGCATCCAGGAGAAGTATTTTTCGTTGGATAGTCTCCTGCATACAATTCTGTTGTGACAAAGCTGGTAAAATGCCACCCAGAGGCCTTAGTGCACACTCTAAAAGAGGCACATCTGCCTCTGTGGCAACATCAAGAAGTATCCCCCTGCAAGAAATCTGTAAAGCAGCTACCTGGAAAACAGTATGAAGTTTCGTAAAAAATACTACTATCTGGACATACAGTCTAACAGAGATGCCAGCTTTGGCACTGCTGTCCTGCAGAACATGTTCTCTAAATAGGTTCTGTACCCAGCCTCCCAAGGTACTTCTATGGAATCTGCAGTTATTAAACATAAGCAAGGTACTCCTGAGTTAGAGGGAAAAAATTACTCACTGTAGTAATGTTGTTTCTCCCAAGGGATCCCTACCCCTTGTTTAACAATCACTAATCCCTGCCACTGCTTCAAGAACCTGGTAAAGGGTTCAGACAAGAATCAGTTATTTTCTATTTGCTTGAGCGTTACTCGTTACAGTGCCTTTACAGTTGTTGCTCAGTGGTCTGAGTTCATTTATTTTTTCAAACTAGATAAGTTTGTTCTGCCTTGATTCAAACATTTTTCAAAAAAAAAGTTTTAAAAATATGTTGGTCTCCATTTAGCTAGTTTTAGTGGTCACAGCTCATCCTAGCTCTAAAAATAAATCTGATGTTAGAAAGCAGGGGTGAGTGTGACCACACAGCAGAGTCTGAACTTCATTCTAAAGTTTCATCATTAGGATAAAGTTCCAAATCTCTGGGGCTGCTCATTCTTGGGGAATTATTGCAGTTATTAAATATAGTGATGGATCCCTTGGAAGAAACAGCTTTACTATGCTGAGTAATTTTTTCTTCCCAATCATCATCTCCGTCTATGTCGGCTGTTGGCTCCTCAGTCTGCTCCTGTCACCAACACTATGCTTTCTTGAGTGCTGCCAGCAGCCTGTGGGTCCTGAGATCCCTCTTCCTCGGCCAGAGGAAGAGGAGGATGAATATCCTGTCCATCTGGATATGAAGAAAAGGCATGAATGAGAAGAAGAGCAGCAACCTATATTTCACTTTGATCCCATTTCCACTGTTTCTTACTGTAGTGAGGGCACTATGGTATACACCCCTAGATTTCCCCGAAGATGCCTCTTTTGAAGCTCTATTATGTCTCAGACAGGAAAAGCTGGGGTTCGTTGCTGAGGAGGAGGACTCCAGTAAAAGGAATTTAATTAATTCATGTAGGTCCCGATCTCACTATCTGTGATTATTCCTCCCAGTTTTCCTACGTTGGAGGATGCTACAGTCTCCATTTGGCACAGACTCTGTAATTTATTATCTGCCCCTGGCAAGGTGAACAACAGCATTCTGCTCCTTCTACAAAGAATTTTCAGTCTGAAACTCATCATTGCTGCTCATGATAGATCCCAGACCCTGCAGTACAAGAGCTCCTTGCCTCCTGATAAGGAATCCAGGAAATCGGACGTTATAGGCGAACAGACTTCATGCCTCTGCTTCACTAGGTCTCCATATTGCCTAACCACCAGGCTTATACGATAAAATAACAGAATAGCTGGTGGAAGTCCTTATCCACCGTGCTTGACAAGCTGCCTGAGGGACAGGTCTAAACTGAGATCCACCAGTATACTTAACACGGTCTAGATGCTGGGAAGCATTTACTGCAGTCTGCTTATGATGCATCCAATGCTTCTGCTTGTGCTACCACCTGTGGTATCTGCCTTTGCAGGTACTCATGACTGCGGGTTGCTGGTTTTTGCAACTAATGTTTAACATATCTAATTAAATATTCATGAGCCTAACAATGCTACTGATTGGCTGCTGGATCAGTCATTAATGTCTTAGAAATGACCAGTCCAGCCGCTAACTGATGCTGTACAGCGGCACACAGCTTCAGCTATTCTGCTAAAAATTTGAAAGTTGTTATTGTGATTAGACTTGGCGCAATAAAAAACTTGAAGCTGATAATCTCTGTGTCAGTGTTCACCATTCATCAGTGGTGGGTGACTGGCCGAGACAACCCCAGCGGGGCTTTTTTTTTCTTTTGGTAGGAGGAGGGAGGGCCAGCCCTGCCCATGAGGCCGACTCATTGCCTGGGCGCTTATGGGTTGGCTAGTTACGGCCGCTGGCTCCTTCTCCACCTCAGTTCTGCTTCTGCCACCAGAAGACAGCTCCGCCTGCAGCTCGTGATTTACACCACATGCCATTGCGCTCAGTCTGGCAGTCGGGTTTCCAAGCTGGAGTCGCTGCTCCTCAGGGCCATCTTCTTGACGCTGAGCTCAATCGACTCTGCCTCGGTTCTTAGCCAGCGGCACCGCTTTATCAACTCTACCGTAAGATCTTTCCTTTTTTTTTTTTAAACTTCATGTTTATTAATTTTCTGTTTTCACAGACAATTTACAATTACTCGTACAAGGTATAGGTGAAGATTATATCACATATTTGATAATCACATATAAGGCCCCCAGAAAGATGTGGGGTAAGTCCTGGACAATAAGTCCCTCTATATTGATCCATGAGTTTATCGAAAGTTGCCAGCCTCTTCAATGGTGAAAGTGAGACCTCTAGGTAGAATAAGAAAGGGAGAGCTAAACACAATCTAAAAAGATTGCTATTTCAACCTGGTACAATTAGGTAGAACTTGTATAGTAAACAATTTGATTCCCCTGAATTCCCTCCTCCCCTGCAGAAATATCAATACAATCCAGCATTTTGTTAATACATTTCGGATTTGCCCATTTTAAACAGTAGGCAGTAATGATTTTAATAACACCCAACCCGAACAATTTCAACTTCGAAATTATTTAAAAAAAATAAATAAATAAATAATGGTATAAAACTCGGGCTCAACCTCTCCTGTATCTCAACTGATAGAGAGAACTTCAAGGAGCCATCGTTTTGGAGGGGAATCCCGCATGCATCGAGTAGCTAGTGAAATAAACATCTGTAATCCCCTCGTTTAAACAAACATTTATAAAATACACCCTGACATCCACAGTTCCCTGTAGAGTCCAATGGTGCTCACATAAATGTCCCAGCATAGGAGATACAATTAGGAAAGTCCCGACCTGTTATTTATATATACCCCAGATTGTCTCCTCAATCAACCGGATCTTTCCTTACTGCAAATTCGATTTCCACCTTCTCCGTCCATCTGCCGGCATCCTGAGGGGTATTAAAATGTCATGTCTTCCCTCCGTAGATCACCCGCAATTGTGCTGGAAGTAGGAAGGAGTGAATGATTCCAAGTGCACGCAGCTTGTGCCTTACAGCATCGAAGGCCTTCCTCCTGGCACGGGTCTGAAAGGAGAGATCGGGGTATAGTTTAATGTCCATTCCACCGACCTCCAAGGGATACACTGCTCTCGCTGCAAGTAGGACCCGATCACGTATCTCTGATCCTCTAGTTCTCAGCAGGATAGTGCATAGTTGATTAGGAGATGATGGTCGGACCCTCGGATTGACTCTATACGCTTTAGTGAGTGCAGCCCATGAAAAGTCCTCAGGTAGGTTAAGATTTCCTTTCAGCCAGTCCAGTAAATATTGCAGCAGGTTTGGTCCCTCCATACCTTCAGGAAGCCCCATGATACGAATATTGCCAGCTCGAATTTCATTTTCCAGGGACTCAAGGCGGCCACGAAGCTGTCCATTTTCCTTTATGATGGTCTTCACTGTAGCCAGGGTCGTGACCACCCTCTTATCTGTAACTGCTAAGGAGCCCGAGAGTTATACATTTGCAGCATCATGTTTTTCTAGCTTTGTTAACATTTTTTCGATTTTAGAGTCCATGGCCCGCATGGATTCCAGTAGAGTGTGCCATGGGGGATCCGATGCATGATCTTCTTGACCAGCGGTACTTCCACCTGAGGCTTCTCCGGCCTTGCTGTTGATCAGTGGGAGATCTTTGTGGTGTCCTGGTTGCTGCGTTTTTGTTCTGCCCATCTTGATTATGGTATCAATCGATTCAGGAACACTTGCTCAATAAAGGTAAACTGCTGGATTCTCAGAAAAATAGTTTAAAATTATAGCTTTTGCTTATTTTCCTGCCACGTGGAGGAGCGAGTAAGAAGAATGCTTCCAACCTGGAAGATGGCTCTCTGGCGCCCCCAAGATCTTTCCTTTTTATTAAGCGGTGTCAAGTGTTTACTGTTTTTTGTATTTAGTTACCGTCGCATCATGCCTGGTCCTCGGGACAAGAAATGTTCTTCTAAGAAAACAGGCTGGCCTCCTATGCTTTGGTGTCGCTGAGGCCGGCAAATTTCCATTACCGACCGGCATAATGTTTGTCTTACCTGCATTGGACCCCAGCATGACATGGATACCTGTGACTCCTGCTTTTCTATGGACTGCCGCGTTCTGGAGCACCGAGCGTTAAAAGTCAGCAGGGCTCCGATGAGTTTCAGGGAGCGTCATCACTCTCATCGGTCGAAGCGTAGGACCCTCGGCCCTTCCTCCAGGGCCCTTCCTGGGCCTACACAGTCCGGTGAAGAGGGGGCCTCCTCCTCTTCTAGCCTTGCCATGGAGGGCCGGAGGTCCAGTCTGGCTCCACTCGGGGCCAGGAGCACCGCTCTGGCAGTCACCTCTTCTGAGGTGCAGACTCCCCCGTTGTCGGGGACTGTGGCTGCGGGTCCCGGTGTGGGGCATTCCTCAGCACCGCCTCGGATCCCGGGGCCATTTTCGGCTCCAGTGATCAGGGTGACACCGCAAGGAGTGCGAGGCTGGCGCCACAGATAGGAGAGCCCCCGGGGCTATTGGTCCAGAGATCTTCTGGATCGTTTCTTCTTCGGAGCCGGATGATTCGGAGGTTGATCCAGACTGGCAGCCTGACTTCTCGGAGTCAGAGGATTCTCCACAGCCTAGCACTCTTGCGCCTTCCCAGGTGCCCCCACCTGTGGCCTGTGCCAACTCTTGAGCCAATGGTGGCTTGATGGGGCAGGTGCAGGCTGGTGGTTCTGCTGCTACGGATGCGGTGGTCCGGGCTTTGGGGGAGAGGTCAGCTGCCGTCCCCCAGTGCCATCCTCTCTATAGAGGTCAAGACTGAATCTCCCTCCTATGCGACTCTCCTCAAGGAGTCTGCGGAATTTGGGGGATCTTTGGCACAGGGTGTGAGGAAGAGATCTTCCTCGGAGGTTGGGGGGGTGGCACCCCTCCATGGCCCTCCGAGGCCTGGGGAGGAGCCGCAGTGCTGAGCCCAGGTTCTCTCCCTCGTCCCCTTCGAGAGAGTCCTCATTGGGTGGAGCTAGAGACCACCCTTCTGGATCCATGCACCCCAGTCCCCTCATAAGGAAGCTTCCCCTACAGGGCTCAGTCCCGACTGCTTTACTTTTCTCAACAGTACGGTGACTTTGCAAACCTGCGGATTCCCTGTTATGCCAGGACCACCTGTTGGGTCTTCCAGCCCTGGCAGAGGCATGTCACATACGGTGACAGGTTCGCCCGTGCCTTTGCGTCCAGCTCCTCCTCTCCCAGGCCATGTTGGTCCTAAGGGGCCTTTGACCTGGGAACAGTTCAGATCCCAGGCTGCGGATTTCCCCCAGTACGTTAGGGCTATGGACGAACAGGTCTTTCAACCGGTTCCCCCTCTGCAGCCGGAGTCTGACTCCGCAAGTTCCTTGTACTCCTCGTCTTCCTCCACTGAGGAAGAGGAGTCTTCCGTCCACATATCTTCTGATGTTGATCAGACCCAGTATCAGCGCTTCCTAGCAAGGCTGGTCAGGGGCTTGCATATTACCTATTTTGCCCGATTGATGCATCTGGACACACCTACTGGGCATAGACGTCCGGTCTGCAACCAACCCCCAGATCCTGATTCTGTGGCGTTCGATCATCTGGGGTGGAGAGTTTTCACCTGTGCACTGATTATACTATCCATTGTTTTGCATCAGGCGCACCATGCTGCCTAGAACAGGCATGTGTGGTGATGCTGGGCCAGGCGTTAGCATTGCTGCTCGATTCGGAGGCTAGCCGGCATGCCATAGCCCTCTCTGCTATAGGTCTGTAGCTGGCAAGGCATCAGTCAAGGGCAACTTACAATGCCAGTGAAGTCACTTCACAACTTGGAGGGACAGCGATCTGCATTAGGCGGATGGCATGGCTTCGCCTTTCGAGGTAGTCACCCTTGGTCTGGCGTAGGTTACTGGCCTTCTCCTTCTGGGGGACCCATCTCTTTTCCCACAGGGCAAGATGGGAACTACAGGGGCGCCTTCCTTCCCCCAGGGGAAAGGGGACCCCACCTCACCCATATCAGTCCCAGGCCTAACTGGCTGGTGGAGGGTCCCTCCCTGCCATGTTTCCCCACCAGGGGGTGGGAGCTGAGAGATGCTATTCTCTCAGGGATTTA